>CM057459.1:296747500-301547500 GCA_016271365.2 Neoceratodus forsteri | reverse complement strand
CTTCAGTTTTAGGAGTTCTTTCAGAACCCTTTTTTCTGTGAAAGGATTAATATCAACCCCTGTATCCAGAGTGCTTCTATTGACTGGATTAGGTATCTCCCCCTGCTTTTCCATTGTGAATACTGAGCAGAACTATTCGTTCAGTATCCCTGCTTTTTCACTGTCGCTCTCTGCCCAACCACCTTCCTCTTTGTTTAGCCTCAATATCCCTGCCTTAGTCTTTCTTTGCTCCCTAATGTGCCTATAAAAGGTTTTATCCCCCCTTCTTAACCGAGTTGGCTATTTTTTCCTCGGTTTGGGCCTTTGCTATTCTGACTGCCTTATCCGCTTCCATCTGCTTTAACTGGTAGAGTTCTCTGTCCTGCTCCTTCTGTGTTTCATTATACTTCTTGAATGCTATCTTTTTTTCCCTTACCTTCCCCGTTACTTCTTTTGACAAACATAGTGTTTTTTTTTTCTTTCGTTTTGATTTGTTTA
This sequence comes from Neoceratodus forsteri, assembly GCA_016271365.2. NCBI lineage: Eukaryota > Metazoa > Chordata > Ceratodontiformes > Ceratodontidae > Neoceratodus > Neoceratodus forsteri. The sequence continues at coordinate 301,547,023 of CM057459.1, read as the reverse complement.
TTTGCTTCACACAAAGACTTGTTGCGTCTGTGATGGCGGTTTTGATGTTTCCCCATTGTTGCTCAACCCCACCTTCTTCCCTGTTTGCTACTGCTTTTCTGTGGCACTCTCCCATTATGACAGAATCAGCCCTCCTGAAGTCCAGTACCTTCACTTTTTTTGTGGCTTGACTCTACTGCTAAGTTTATCGTGAACCACACTGTTTGGTGGTTGCTTGTTCCCAGATCGCTACCCACTTCAATATCAGAGAGCCTCTCTCCATCCCCATTTGAGAGTACCAGGTCTAAGATTGCTTTCTTCCGAGTGTGTTCCAAATCTAGCTGTCTGAGGTATGCCCCCTCTAGGGTATCGAGAATGGCCCTTCTCTTGGATGTGCCTGCAGCAAAGGTGCTCCAGTCAACTTCTGGCCTTTTCAGGTCCCCCATCAGCAATATCTCCCCTTTCTCTGCCATCCCAAGGATGCCTTCTATCATTTCCTTGTCCATTTCCTCCCCCTGAGACGGGGTCTGTATACAACCCCTGTGCGGATTGTGGAGCCATTTCCAGTCTCCAGGGTGACCCACAGTGCCTCCTCTCCTCCCTGTTTACCCTTTAGTTCTGTTGCTTTTATCCCTTCCCTTACATCGAGAACTACTCCTCCTCTTCTTCCCTTCCTGTCCCTCCTGTAGATTGTGTAGCCTGGTATGTTGACATCCCAGTCATGGTTCTCTGTGTACCATGTTTCTGTGACTGCCACAATATCCAGGCATCCCTCTTCCATCAAGGCCACCATTTCAGGGAGCTTTTTACCTTGACTACAGGCTTTGGTACTCATTACCCTCCATTTTTTTAGGGCTTTATTTCTTTTTGCCCCATCCCTGTCCCTACTGCGTTTGTCTTTTTCTCCATTTACCCCTGCCCTTCTCTCTATTGACTGCTCTATTTGGTTGTTTACCTCACTAATTACCCTGATTTGGGGGGGTAGGATTTCCCTTCTCTTCAGTGCTTGCCCCTTGGCTAGTTTAAATGTTTGTCACTGAAGCATTTAAACCTGTCACCTAGGATCCTTGTTCCCCTCCAGGATAGATGCAGACCATCACACCTGTATAGGCCTGCATCCCTCCAGGTGGAGCCCTAGTCCCCTATGAAGCCAAATCCCTGAGCTCTGCACCAGCTTTTCAACCAGTCAGTGAATCTCATGGTGCGGAGTTCCCTAGCCTCATCCATGCCATAGACAGGTAGCACTTCCGAGGAAGTTACCATGTGTGCTACTTGTCTAAGGCCCCTCCCCAACTACACAAACTGCTGTTGCACTGCTCTGATCCCATTCTCAGCCAGGTCATTCATCCCTAGGTGGATAATGACATCCAGCACCCTCCCCCTTGTCGCTGCTCCCACGATCCTGAGGATTCGTTTCCTGTCCCTCCAAGCCTTGGCGCTGGGCAGGCACCTTACCTCCCTTTCCCCTCCCTCTCCCAGTTCTACCCCCCCAACAATTGAGTCCCCACCAGGAGTTGTTTCCTTCCCCTGTGGTGTCCTGGGCCACCCTCCTGTGGGTCTTTATTGTGGAGGTTCCCAACATCCACCTTTGTCTCCACTGCAGGTACCTCCATAGAGGAACCATGCTCCACCAGAGTGGTGAATGAATTGTGGAGAGGCACAACTGGAGGGATGCGCCTCTGTTCCACCACCCTCACCCTCCCTGAGCCCACCATGGTCCAACCACTCCTCTTTCTTGGCAATCTATGAGGTAGTGGTGGTGGCCTGGGTGGTCCCTGGGTGGGGGAGCCGGTTTCCCGAATCCTTGCCAGGTCAGCATGCAGACGAGCAGCCTCCTCCCTCAGACCAGAGAGATGCCTGCAAATAGGGCAGCAACGCAGTTTCCAGAGTGTTTCCCGGAAGACTGCTGCTCCACAGCCAGTGCATTTCACCACTCCCCACTTCTGTGTCCCTTCCTGTTACAGATGCTTTTTTGTTCTTTGTTCTTGTTTTAGTGTTTTCAACCTTGTGAGTGTCTCTACCCCCTATTCAGTGTGCTGTGCCTTTAAGGATATGAACAGGTGTATGTTGTTAGCAGTTTTGAGGAAGTGATGTCACAGACCCTGCTATAAAAGAGGTTATGCACCTGGGGTGGGTGGGGTGAGGGGAACAGTGGGTGGGAGTAAACCTATGCTGTCCAGAAACAATCACCTACATCTCTTACCCTCCACCCCGGGGGCCTTCCTTCTTTCCTTCCTTTCAGACACCTATTTCACAAAGGCTAAGTAACAGGTCTAGTCACAACTGACTGCAAATGTCTCCCAGGTGCAGTTCCTCCCAGGCAAATTAAAGTTAAAACTTAGAAAAGTCCACCCCAAAAACAGAATCAATACTAATTACTTACACAGGTTCAAAAAGTAATAATTCAGTTCAGTGTAGTCTAGAAAATAACTTCTTTGATTAAAGGAAGCTGTGGATGCTGTGGCACTGATGCAGCTTTGTTGTCCTTAGCAAAAGACTTACATTCATCATCACCACATGTGAAATGGGGTGATATGAAAAGCAAAAGCAATACTGGCCCCAACACAGATCCCTGTGGCACCACATTAGTCACCGGCCTTGGTGTTGACAGCTCTCCTCTCACCACCACCAGTTGCAGTCTCCCACTGACCCAGCTTGTAATCCAATTCATCATTTTTGCCCATACCCCTACAGCACTTCGCTTCACCCCCAAGTCACCCGTGAGGCACTGAATCAAAGGCCTTGCAGAAGTGCAAGTAAAGAACATCCACCGCATGACCTTGTACTGCTCCAAAACTGGCACACACCGCTTACTCTGCTGTACCTATTCTAACTAAATGTGCCTCATATGCCTTGCACTTTGTGTTTTCTACATTATGATGTTCGCATGTGACATGCGAGTTTGTTTTTTCTAACTTGCACCTTGTTGTCTCATCATGTGTAATCTTTTCCTGATTATGTACCATGTCGTCCCAAGTGTGTATGTAATTTCCTGTACTCTCCCAGGTCATACCTGAAAATAGGCAAATTGTTTCGTCTAGTGTTCTTACGCGGCTAACAAAAGCTAAATAAATAAATAATAAATATCCAGCTCACCTGTCACCCAGTCATACAAGTGTATCAGGTTGGTTTCACAAGACTTCCCCCTCAAACAAACCCATCCTGCCTCACATCCTTTAGCCCTTTATCCTCCAGGCACAACACCAGTCTTTCCTTTAGTATTGTGTCCCTGAGTTTGCACACTATGGAGGTGAGACTTACTGAATGATAATTACCGTGTTCATCCCTTGGTCCGCTCTTGTGTAATGGTAGTACACGTGCCATCCTCCAGTCTAGTGTCACACATCCCGAGTCCAGCAAGGTGCATACAGATCTGCCAGTGGCTACGCCAACACCTCTGCCATGTCCCTGAGCAACATGTGGTGGATACCATCCGTCCCTTGTGCTTTGTTTCTTTCACTGCCCTCATTCCCTCTAGTACTGCACTTGCCTACATTCTTTCATCTTTTGCCTCCTCTCCCCTTGTCCCCACCATCCAAGCCCATGGTGGTAGCGGTACACCCTTTTCTTCTCTCAACAGTGACCAAAACTATTCATTCAGTGCTTCTGCCTGCTCCTCACCCTTTTCAGTCCGCCCCCCATCCTGAAGCACCATAGTTTGTAGGTGTTAACATTGACAGTGTTACAGTACTAAAGCAATACACACACAGTCAGCCGGTGACACTGAACAAGTAATGTAAGAAAAGATGTGCACCTTTACCCAACCACCGGTTCAACAGTAAATAAAGCAGAGTCAGTGATTGTTACCAGTTGTTATTACCGCAGTTGTTTAATGTGCTTTGAAATGTCTCTGTCACATTTGTTTGACACAGTGATCCATGACATTATGCGTAACAGGTTGTTGAAAGTGTATTATTATTCTGTTCAAAATGACAGAAACTGTGCATTACTGTATGAACAATTACAATTGCTTCTACCCATTAAAACGTGAGCTGCTTCAGAGACGGATCTCAGTTAGTACTTCTACAAATGTTTTTTCACTCTGACTGTGGCATATATCTGCGCTTACAAACAGTGACAGTACAATATTTTGCTACAAGCGTTACATTCTCATCCTATGGTTAAGAGAAAAGCCATGTATGTATGTTCATGTCATACATTTCAATACCATACTGTTATGCGACTTTTCAGTACTGCTTCACCACGTAATCTAGCAATCAGTAACCCACTCCAAGGTGTGTGTCACTTGGGGATTAGTGAACACCTTGGGTGCATACTCATGCACGAGCCCACAGGCTGAATGTCCTCATAGCACACAGGGTGTTGATTACACCACAATAAATGCACACCCTGGAGTGGTTATTGCACCTGTAACATGTGCCGCATTTGGGGACAAGCGGACAAAAGCCATTATCATGACATATAAAACGTGTTAAGTTGCCATACAGCGACAGTTCTCGATCTTCTGCAACAGTACAAATACTTACACAGCCACCAGTTGGTGCTGAACAAGCAAATAATTACTAAATCAAGGTGCATTGGTAACTTTTTAGTCTGACGTCAACATTATGCAAGGGGCTACCATTCTACTTGTTGCTTACACTGCGCTCTCTGATATAACCACTCCCCCAAAAAAAAAAGGATACTGAGATTTGCAACTGCTCAGTTTTGGAAAAATTAAGGATTACCACAGGTAGGCATTATGTACTGGTACTGGTATTTTACAACGATAATTGACAGATTATGATGCATGATGCACATTCAGTTCATATGTGATGCAGATCGGATGCCCCCCCACTCCTACACAGTTAACGTAACCTCTGCATTATTGGTCAATTTTCGTCGACGCACTGCTTGCTTGAGTGGAAGCATGCAATGCATTGCCAAATTTCGAAGATTATATAACTCAAGATTTGTTTGAAACTTTAAAATAATGTGTTCTGAACCGCAAGAACAATGTCACAACACACAATATAGTCCTGATCGTAAGTAAAAGCCGGTTTTACTGTCCTGTGAAGATTGTAATGTATGTTTTGGTATCTTTTGGGCACATACATAATGTTAAATTTTAAACAGTCTGTGTAGTCGTGTAAGAGAGGATCCATTATCTGTAAAGTATGAAGTGAACAGTGTGTCGCTGCACATTTACAGGTAATGGAGGCCACCCTTGCACGCGCCACACGTCCGTGTTCTGACTTTTAATAACTTTCATTAATGTTTGGTGCATCACGAGAAAAACAGAGCAACGTGCATGAAGACCATGACCGGAGGGTAAGCTTGGCTGGTGGTGGAGGGCATGATCAAGACAGCTGTCCTTTAAAAGGCTTACCCATATGGTTTGATCAGTGGCGCACATGGCTGAGTTAGTGACGCCTTACCTAAAACAAGGCTGGTGAACGGGGGTGGAAAGGGAGAGGGTAGGATCGAGCGTCTTAAGGACAGCTTTCCTATCCTGGGTGGTGGGTTTGGGGATTTACTCGCTCATCATTGGCACCCAGTGTAGACTGGGGACAGTACAAGAGTGGTGACGGTTGGATGATTGTGGATGATGACATTTTGATGAACATTTCAAAAACACGCACACACCACATGCGTGGTTGACACGGACAAGATAAAGAACAGTGAAGTTAGCTGATTTTATGTTACCTGAAACATCCCATTACCTTTCTATTGCTCACAAACCCAAATTATATGATGGCATAAGTTTACTGAGAAACACCGAACGATTCCTGTAGAACAAATATATTCCATAATGTCAGTGACAATAACAGCTTGTACAGTGGCGTGAAAAAGTATTTGCCCCCTTCCTGATTTTCTCTGTTATTGCATATTTGTCACACTGGATGTTTTCAGGTCTTTAGACAAAATGTAATATTAGATAAAGGGAACCTGAGTGAACAAATAACACTTTTTTTTTTTTTACTTATTTCATTACATGAAATGTAAACCTTAGCAGAAAAATGAATTGTGACAGTAACAATAGAAAGAGTCATGGGTCACGTGAAACATCAACTGTATAATGCTAGAACTGGTTCAGGAATGACTGTGACCACCCATCTTCATCATCCTCATCTGCGTCGAGGAAACCTCTGTATTCGCCACTTGGTTCAGGCCACTGCGCATGGATGGATGTAACGACACATGCTGGTATAATGTGATGATTCTTCCATCCAAGAATGTTATGCGCCCAGTGCGTATACTGAATATAGGATGACAAGCGCATGGACCTACGGTAAACATGACAATAGAAATCATTTAGAAATACGAATCACATTTCTTCTGCAGTATTACAGTACATTCAGTGTCTCACAGTGAACTCGCTGGGGCATTCGCCATTGCACCAAGGTCTACCTCCAAGCCTCAGACATGTCAGTTTCCGGGCAACAGCCACATGATTATAGGACAATGATCAACTCCTGGATCCCTCCCAGTGAGAGCATAGCAGTCCTCCACACACTCCATCCTGTCACTCACCCGCTGAGTTCCGCCTACATGTCTGCATACCCAAAGGTTGTTGGCGAGTTGCTGCACCTGGGGTTGTTCGGCTGTAAAGGGACAATGCCATTGTGATGTTCTAAAGTGCCCTGAGGCAGCAAGTCCTTTTCTGCACAACATTGTCCAGTACTTGAAAGACAAAACAGTAAAGCACACTTGGGAGATTTCTTGCAAAACTTTGTAATGACTTTAATGTACAATGCAATTGTCCTCTTCTTGTCAACGCGCGAACTCTTGACAGTTTGTGGTGTTGTAAAGTATAGCGTGTAAATGGTCTTCATTTGCACATGAAAGTTATGAAGTTTGGCAAGCAATCTTCTTAGTGTGGTCTACTTTTTCTTTTTTGGCATGTTTATGCTGTTGTGATGATGCACCAAGTGCTGCTGGACCTAATTTTATTTTTGACAATCCATAGTTATGTTTGCTTGCACGCAATTCATTCACATATCTGGACTGCCTTGTACAGTATGGGCTGCACGCCCATTGCCTCTTGCTCTGAACCAATGGGCGTACATCCCTACCGGGCAGTCAGTCGGCGGGGCAGCGGGTGGGATGCTGCCGGCTGACCGGGGGGGGTGGGCTTCATGGAGGGGGGCTACTAGATCACCAGATTGGGGGAGAGTTTGAACACTTTGCTGCCCGCAATCGGGCTTCATGTCCACTGGACCACCAGGGATATCATCTTTGGGGGTGACTCTTTGCTGCCTGCGATCGGGCTAGTGGGGATGGGGGTTTATTTTCACTGATGCCTTGATCGGGCCAGTCGAGGTGGGGGATTTGTTAACTTATGCCAGCGATCAGGCCAGTTGGGGGTGAGTGGTTACTATATGCCCGGAATTGGGCTGCAGGGATGGGACAGGAGTGCGTTGAGGGCCACCCACAGGTGGCAGCTGCTGCGGTGCGCCCTGCAATGCAGCAGCTCACATGTGGGTAGCCCTCGACTTACTCCTTTCTTTTTTTTTGCTCAAAGTTGTGCAGGCGCAGGTTGGGGTTTGCGCCTGCACAACTCTGCACAGCCCGCTGAATATTGGGCTGTACATTTTATGCATGATCCCTCCCTATCCGGTTCAGCGTGCCTTCATTATCATTGCACTGTTGCTCAGCTTGACTTGGGGGGCACAACTGCCTCCTGTTGAATATGGCAGAATGGTGCAATTTCGGACTTGCGCATGGCGCAACCCTTTTGAATATCCAGCCCAGTATGTCCAACAGTGGTACCCAATCCCCGTCGGATAAAGTGCCAACACTCAAAAAAACTTAAAGGCACCACACTGGGAGCCCACCCCACTGTGACAAAAGTACATCGTGTTTCAGAAATAAAGACATGTAACAAAATAAAAACTGTCCCTCATTGACTTTTGACCCTCTGCGTCAACCCACTCCCACCCTGTGTGTACCCCAGGTGGCTGGGGTGTGACTTGGGCTTCTTGACAGTAATGCTCACGCCACTACACCCAGACACCCAGCAAGCACGCTCTGACAGGCATCAAGGAGCACCTTGGACTGTTTTTGTACAGAATTAACACCATTGTGGTACATCGCACCCATTTGAGTGTATTTCAGTATGGAACAACAGGAGTGTAAAGCCCAAACACCCCAAGGGCACAGCTGTATACTTGTCAGTGTGTGCAGGGTAGAGTAAGGTGAAATGTTGTGACCGTTATAGTTGACGACCACTACCAAAATGCACACCACAATGCCTTTTTATGCCTGCAGGGTGGGGGGTTGAGTCAGTGCACATCACTGCCATTCCTATACTGTATCTGTGTACCTCCTGCACTTCAACCGTTAATGACAGCAAGCAAACATTTGGAATTGGTGAATGCTTGCTGTGTACTGTGAACATCCGTCACATAAGCTTTTCAAAATACAAATCCACCACAAATGCAGGCAACATCTACAAAATGATGGTTTACATTCTGATGAAGCAGATGGTACGGACAGAGCAGTGTAAGGACATATCATTCCAGTTGTCATGTGAGTCAACAAAATACAATAGGGTAGCATATTTAAAAAAAAAAAAAAATCGGCGAACAATTAGGGGACACAATATGAACATGGGGGGCCTCAGGGCCAATATCATGAAATATGTAGTCACACAGAGGCTGGTGGAGGCATGCAAAGGCCTTCCAGAGGAGGTCGTGGCATAAACAGCAGCAGGGGAATTGATGGATGCATGGCTAAGACAAAAGGCAATCCATGTGGGTTGTTTGAATAAGTAGGCTTCAGGGAAAGACATGGCTCTATGTGGTAACCAGCTTAGGACCAGGTAGGATGAGTGAGAAAGGGGTAAGATGAGTCTGGGATGGCAGGACATAGTGAGCAAAAATAGTAAATACAGAGAAAGTAAAATAAAACATGGTTAGAATGGCAGCATGTAATTTAATTACGGTTATATTTATCTGTTGGGTGGTGGATCAGGTGGGTGAGGATGCCTGTAGCAGGCACAGATGGTTGTCAGCGCTAGACGTACCACGAAAGAATCTAGGCAACCAATCAAAAACTGGGGGTGCTCCAATATGCAGTTTAGACCGTCAAGCTTATCTCCTAGATCATGTTGTACCTCTTTGCAGCACACCAATTCTCGTACAGTAGTCATCAGTGCACACTTTCCACAGGTACACTAGCTGCCATCGTTTAAACGATCAATCGTGGATGATTCCCTGTCACCATTTTCAGAAGTGGAGGCATCAGCATTGGATACTTCTGGATGTGAGGAATTTGATGGTCTCTGTGGCTCAAACTGGTATGGCTGTATTCCGGTAGCAACAATCAGGGTTATGATATCCCTCTGGTCCTCTGTGGCGCCACTGTCACACTCGTCACTTGATGACTCAGACATGGGTTGTTGAACATCAGTTGGTGCAGCACTTGCCATTGTACCGCACTATTGAATCAAACGAGTACTGTAGCAGCACAGCACATACATGATGAGACACTGGCAATGTCACATCTATCTGTAAGAAATAACAGTACAATTAATGATTAGGTAAGAGTGTGATAAAGGGAATACAAAGTGCTGTAATATAGGTTGAATAATATTCACATGACATACTTAGCAACGTGAAGAAGCAACGATCGTCACATATAAATTTTCATGAAGTTGAAGGCACTATGTGAAGAAAAGCATCAAAAACACTTGAAGTACACTGGTTGCCCCCTCCCCGTGCCATTCCCCCGATTGACAATTTCAAAGAAATAATCAGCAGTGGTACTGTACTGTCCCTCCCCCAACGTATGTCACAGTGCAGTATGAACATAATATTATTATCCCTGCTACTGTACTGAATGTTTTAAAATTACATGGTAGTGTAGTGGTAACCACCCTCTCCATTCCCATATCCACCTGCCAGTTACAACAAAGCTCTTGATGAGTTGGTACCCAGTGGTACCAACAGCCACACAGTACGTCGAGCCACAGAGGCACCACAACATTGTCAGTGGAGTGAAGCAAACATAGCTGCATACCTCTGCATTGTAATGCAGAATGACAGTTGACTGTATCATCAGCAAGAACGTTGCCTAATAGTGTGTACTGCAGTAGTCAGTCACAACTTTGTTTGCTGCACGCCGTAAAACTGTTATTGGTGGGCTGGTGGTACTCTGTTGGCTGCTTGTCCTCTGTTGGTGGTGGTACCGCTAGAACACCATGGTATCAAGATCTTTATTTGTGGTGTTTGGGGTTGCGTGCATGGTATGGGGTTGCAGTACCAGTCAGTTTTTAAAGTATTGCCCAACGCCAATTGGTGGGTATGGGGGTGGAAGGTGGTAACACTACAGTACCAGGGAGAATAATATCCTTTGCATATGGCGGTCGAGGTATGGGAGTGGAGGGTGGGACCAGTACACCACAAGGGAAAATATTTGTTTCATACAGCGATGTGAGTCATGTCAGTGGACGGATGAAGTACAGCACCACCATGGATTTTAAAAGCACTGTGTTACAGCGATCACTTGGAAGGATGAGGAGGGTGCAGTACCTAGTAGTGGGAGCGCATGATTTGCAGGGTGACAGTTGCATTTTGATGCCATGTCAGGCACAACTCATGAAAATGCATCCGTACTGAAAGACACATGCATTAATAACAAATTTAATAACATGCTAACATGACAGCCAAACAAGCCAAATGGTCTTTTAAATCCGTTCACTTTTCAGCACCCGTACTAAGGCCAAATTTTGCTGTTCTCCCATCTCCCTTGGGTTCTGAATTGGACCTGATCATAGTTACCGTAACCCTTGCACCTGTCACAACAGTTCAGAAACCCGTCCACAGTCTGCGCCTCTACCACATCCATGGGCAGCGCATTCCAGGGATCCATCACCGTTTCAGTGCAATAAGACGTCCTCATCTCCTGTGTCAGCCGGCACCCTTACAGCTTACACCCTTTCTGTGTCATTGCCACCTCCTCCTTCATTTGGAGCACCCCGCCTAGGACCCCCTTATTAATCCCTTTTCCTGCAGATACACACATCTGTCATGCCAACCATGTCCATCCTCTCCTGTAGGGTGCACATGTTGAGGTCCCTCAATCTCTGCTCATATGTCCTTTCCTCTAGACCCAGGATCATTTTGTGCAGCTCTCCTTTGACCCTCTCTATGAGTGTAACATTCCTCTTTAAATGTTGTCTGCAAAACTAAACACAGTAGTACAGGTGTTGCATAACCAAGCAGTTGTACCTTTCTGTAGGTAATCACCCTGGTGATGCATCCAAGCATCCTGTTTGCTCATTCTGCTACCTTCCGACAGGTCTCTGAGTTTTTCATTTCTACATATACCAGTACACAGAGATCCCTGTCACCCTACATAAATTATATGTTGCCTGTGCCCTGTGTGTAACCCCAGCTGACATGTATGACTCTCAGGTGCACAACCTTGCAGTTCCCCACAGTGAATGTTACTTGCTATTTGCATGACAAACTTTACAGAGCCTTCAGATCATCCTGTAAGAACACCCACCCTCCCCTGCTCCTCAACCAGCGCTTAACCAAGCTTTGAATACTCTTGAAAGACATTCATATTACTCCTAATCCCCTTCCTTATGTCTGACATGTAGGCGTTGAACTCAGTTGGCACCAGCACTGACTCCTTGGTCACCATACTAGTAAAGAACCTTGTGGATGAGGCTATGCCCCAAACCACCACCTTCTATAGTCAGAGAGCCCATTTTCTGGTCCACCTAAACGACTTTCTCCCTACAGCCATTTACTTCACATTATAAAGCAGGCCATTGTTGACTACAGAATAAAACACCTTGCTGAAGTACAGAAGTACGTCCAGCGGCCTACCTCAGTCCAGGACCCTCGTCACCCAGTCGTACCGCTCCACAGTGTTCATCTGACACATTCTCCCTAGGACCATCCAACAGTGCTGGTAGTTTGTGAACCACTACAAACTTTGCTCTCTCACACCACATTCATCAGCATGGTTACTAAAAAATCCTCCACATTCCCCACAACCTCCTATACCATTTCAATAGCGATGCCATTTCTGAATCACAGTGATAAACCAACATCCCTCACTCACGTGTGTTTTCTGAGCATAGATTCATCTACTGTCATTGTTCTTTTCTGTGCTGCTGTGAAGATGGTCTGCTGCTACCTGACAAGTCATAAGCGGCAGATTAAGGTTCAAGGGGAATTCTCCCCACTATAAGTACTGCCCATAGGCGTTCCTGAATGTTATATTTTGGGACCTATCTCTTTGCCCTTTACATCAACCAGTAGTACTATGGCCTGGTACCTGGAAAGGTTGAGATATTATTCGTAGATGACAGTCCTGTACACGACCAACCCTCTGTTTAGCACTTCATTTACCCTGGCTGTTGAGCTACTTGCATATCTTCCTATCCCATAAGGAGTGGACACCTCTCGCTGTTTCATCCTATCTGGTGGCACTGACCCTTTTTTGATCACCCACCTTAACAACGTTATACCTGTCATTAGTGAAAACCACCTAGTTTGAGTTTTGAAATTTTCTTCCCAACCAAATTTAGGTGGAACATGTCGCTAGTGTACAGCTGCTTAGCCTCCAAGGTGTACTGCAAGTCCACCAACAGGCCATACTACACTTCTCAAAACCACTCCAGAAGCCACTGATTTGTCTACCTAATCGTCTTACTGTTTTCCAGGCTAACCACTGCCACCGGCAGGATTTCAAAACAGGACATCTTACAGCTTATGTACATAATGACCCTGGCCAAGTCGAGGAACATTGCATGAATTTTTAGTTCACTAGTTCCATTTCTGTCAGTTGTCCAGATCTGGAATGATATGTCCGTGGTAGCAACACATTCCCATGCAAGCGATTAGAAGTCATGTTTTGCTTTGTGCAACTTCAGTCCTCGGTGTCATTTTGTTCTGATCAGGACAGTCTTACACTCCCCCTGACCCTATGACTAGATGCCTGTATTCATAGAGTAGCAAACTATCGGTACTCTACCCTCCACCTTTCCTGCCCTGTTCACCCCTCGTGTTTACCCTCCTTACATGCCCCTCCTCATCCCATTCTCCAGCCCCCCAAAACAGGCTCCTCACACCTACCACAATCTAGATGTGAAAGGTATCCCATTCCCCGACTGCACATGGTCACCCCTGTTCTCGTGTCCTGTCAGTCTTCATCCTACACACACCAGTATTGTTCTCTGCATCTGTATCCCAACTCCAGAGTAATCCATCTGCTGTATCCATTTGCCTACAATGTTTCATGCTTAGTTTCATCACATTTATGTCCTGCACCTTCTGGGCTGTCTTGTCTCACTTACCTGTACCTACTGCCTCCGCCTTGAAAACCTGCTCCTCTGTTTTCTTCTCCACCCTACTCCTCTTCACCCTTCCTATTCCCTGCCTTCAATGACTGCCTATTGCCCACTTCAGTCTTACTATCCGTCCCTGACTCAGCTCCACCATCAACATCGTCATCATCATCCTCCTCCTCCTCCTTCAACGGTCACAGAGTGTCACAATGATTTGTGTGCCTTTTACCATCCCCAAACGCCCACCCTTCCCTAGCAACCCTGTTCGTTCCATCCGAGACACCCCCACTGCCTTTCCCCATGCTGTGTGCCATCCCTGCCTTTGCTTCACATCATCATCATCATCATCATCATGAAGCACATTGATGCACGAATAACAGGAACTTGTGCACGGCGGATCGGTGATGCAGTGGTGGATTTCAAATTCCTGATATCCATACCTCTCAGTGTATTTAGCAGGCACACTGTATTACAGCAATGTGCATTACTTGATATATTTGTAAGAGATGCGGTATAGCACATGTGTTCGCAATATGTCCCTGTGTTGCTTGAGCTGCACTCACTTGCGATGAGCACAGACATGCACCATTTCCAGGAACACTTTTTAATATCAGGGCCCTAATGTACACCACACGTATATGAACGTTTCCAACAATACAGCATATAAGAAGTAACGGCTTATAATGTATTTGGATGTAATCCCAAAAATAAGGTACATGACAACAACAACAACAATAGATCACAGTAAGTCATACCGTAGTGCAAAACATTCGGATCATGACCACAAAGTTTATTTACAGTGAATGACAACACAGCACACCACAGTCTCTTTTTACTTCAGCTACGGATGTTGTATATGCCAGCTTGGGGTGGCTACACAAGAGCTGGAATTTTACCACATATTACTTTCTGATTACAAGTATCTGGCAACACTTTGCACGGATGATGATGATGATGTTTTTGTGGTGGTGGGAAGGGGAATGGACATTAAAGAAAGGAAATGGGAATACATACAGTGACTGTCACAGTGAAGTATAAACCCAGCAGCACTTTGTGGTCATCAGACCAACAGAACAGCAAAACATACACTGTTCAATGAAGAGAATTAGTGGTGTACAGCAATGTACACATAGGTCATCCATTCAGTCCGGGTATCACAGAAGCCACCGCTGCACCTTATCTTACCTAACATGAATGACAATGACAGTCATATATTGTTCGGTAAACAACATTGGGGTGAAAAGAAATGAAATATAATTAATTATGATGGTACAGTAAGATGGTAGTGAGAATATAATGTAGTTCATGGCAACGGCTGGCTACTTCGGCAACATCTACCAAAGGTACCATTAGGTGACCGCATTGTACAGCAACACATTTCTGGGTCTCAATCACAGTAAAAAGAGTGCAACACCATCCAACACCTTGATGAATAACAAACGGTGCTGCAGTTGTACTGTAATGTAATCACTGTACAGAAGCATTGCTCCGGTACATTTATCAGCAGGCAACATGACCGACATTCAAAAAAACAGTTACAGAAATATTCACCGCAAACTTCTAAATTATAGTCAATACCTTATTGATGTTATGCAGTGGGAACGGGCAGAAATGAGAAGCTGACTCTAAACAGTGAGTGCTCAGCACCGACGGGAAGTGTCACTCGGAGCGCGCATCACAAATTTGACCTTCCGGAAGGAATAGGAAGGGAAACCATGAACACGCAGGATTTAAAGCAATGGCCAATGAGAAGGGGACAGTCAGCATCAGGACAAGTGACATGTTCATTTCCATGATTGCTGCGGCGATAGTGGTGCGAACGCAGCATGGCAGCACAGTACTCTGGGTATATTTTTAAAAATGGACAACAAAATGAACACTGCAGACATCCACAGAGGGAAGACACACTCATCTGTTAGGTAACAATAATCATGTCCTGCTACTGTAATCATGACAGCCTTCCTTTAAAGGTGTGCAAGCAAAACAAAATCTAAACCCCATAAAGAAGTAGAATAAGTGGCTTATCTTCTGCTCTGCAGTTTTAGACATCCTGTCATCAAGCCAGCAGCTAACTGAATGCAACAGGCAAGGAGTGCAGTGGCAGGCCATTCAAGGGGGAAGGGCTGGGGGATGGGTAGTTTTAGAATGTAGTCCATTTCAGTATATAATTTATTTGTTTCAGCATATAGTGTGTGTGAATTTTTCAGTCTACAGTGTATGTACTTCAAAAAGTAGTATATGTGTTTCATCATATTTGTTTCAGTATATAGTATATGTTTTTTTTTTAAATATACTGTGTAGATATTTCTGTATGTAATACACTTATTTTAGTATATAGAGTATGCAAATGTTTTCAGTAGAGAGGGTAAGTGTTTTTAATATATAGTGTATTTTTTTCAGTATATAGTGTTTGCATATGCAGATTTTGTAATGCATAGTGTATTTATTTCAATAGATAGTGTATGTATTTCAATATAAAGTGTAGATGTTTCAATATATAGTGTATTTGTCTCAGTAGACAGTGTATGTGCTTTTTTTCTATGTGCAGTGTATACATTTCAATATGTAGTGTATTTGTTTAAGTATATAGTGTATATAGAGTTTTTTTCAATATGTAGTGTATGTGTTGCAGCGTATGGAGTATTTGTTTCAATAGACAGTTTATGTGGATTTTTCAGTCTGTAGTGTTTGTGTCTCAGTAGGTAGTGGATATGTTTCAGTACGTAGTACATTTGTTTCAGTATATAGTGTGTGGATTTTTAGTACTCAGTTTGTGGATTTCAGTAGATAGTGTATGTATTTCACTATATAATGTAAGCATTTCACTATATAGTGTTTGTGTTTCACTATATGTGTATATCAGTATACAGTACATGTATTTCACTGTAAGATGTATATATTTCAGTAGATTGTGTATGTGGTTCACTACATTGTGTATATATTTCACTATATGATATATGTATTTCACTATATAGAGTACGAGTTTCATTATACAGCCAGAGATTATGAATTATGTCCCTAACGGCTTGCCATAGATGTCAGTTTCACTTTTTGTATTCTAAACAATTTCTTTAAGAAATGTTAGAGGCAGTATCTGCATATAGTTACAGGGCTACTTATAATAGCAAATATGGGACCAATAACTAATCAGTGCTCTACAGTTTGAAGTAAAAAAACAAATTATATACTAAGCCAATCATTGCTGCATCAGGAAATATTTGTGAAAGTAGCCTGTTCATACAGTACTAAGCACAGTATGAAATATTTATTTATTTAGTTAGCTGTTGTTTACCGGGTAAGCTGCGCTAGACAAACATTTGCCTAATTTCAGGCACTACTCGGGGAGTAGAAATAAAGAAAAAGAATACAGTACAAGACATTGATTTTGACATTAAAGTACATGACAGTCTTTGAAAAACACCATTGTGCATGACAGGAAATTTTTTTATTTATTTATTAAGATCTCGAATTAAACACCTTTGAGCTTGAGTTCTTTTACACAGGTTCCACGTCAGAGGGGATTACAAAGGTAGAAACAAAGCTCAAGGGATGTACAATAATTAATGGTATTGCAGGGAAAAACAGATGAGCGTCATTATCTGGCATTGTACAGTGTATGCCAGGGAACAGGTTTTCTCGCTAACATTCTAAGCACACACAGAGGAAGTAGACAAAGCATATGTAGAGACAAAGTGAGGCAGCCAAGAGACCTTGTGAAGTGGTAGCAGGAAAGACTGGTAGGTGGTAGGGAAGGGAGGGGTAGAGAGTGAGGGGAATGAGATGAGGCAGCCAGGAGGCCTTGTTGGTGGTAAACAGGAGTGATAGGAGGTGATAAGTGGGGGTGGTGGGAGGAAGTGAGGTAGCAGAGGGAGGGGGGGGTGGTTGGGGATGAGCAAAATAGGGGAAGGATAGTGGATGTGAGGGGAGAGGCAGAGTGAATGGGGATGGTGTGAGAAGTGCTAGTGAGGTGGAGCAGGAGAATGAGGGCTGTATGTTGAAGCGATGAAGATATGAAGTGATAGTGTTAGTAGGCACTGCTAGTGAAAGCAGTCAGGTAGTTCCGGAGTTTTTGTTTAAATGGGCCTAGCTTGGAGATAGAGGAGATGTCATAGTGGAGGAAATTTAGCCAGAGAGGGGCATGGTAGGCAAAGGATCTTTGTCCCTGGGTAGTGCGGCAGCGTGGTCCCTGGAAGATCTGATTTATAGAGCCTCTCGTACGACAGGGAATACAAGACTGGTTTAGGATGTTTTGAACCCCTGGAGGCGCAAGTCCTAGACTGATCTTCTTAGCTAGTAGACATGTTTGGTATTTAATTCTGTCTTTTAGCTGAAGCCATCTTGTCTTAGCATAAAGGTCACAGGTATGCGTGAGCCCTGCATCGCCTGTGAGGAGCCTACAGGCCTTGTTCAGAGTTGTGGATATATGTCAGAGCACAATTTCAGTGGCAGAGTCATAGATAGCAAGCCCATAATCAATTATGGATATAACAGAGCTTTGGATTGC
The DNA here is from genome assembly GCA_016271365.2 of Neoceratodus forsteri. Taxonomy (NCBI): domain Eukaryota; kingdom Metazoa; phylum Chordata; order Ceratodontiformes; family Ceratodontidae; genus Neoceratodus; species Neoceratodus forsteri. Next base: position 301,529,291 of record CM057459.1, on the reverse strand, counting down.
TAGCCTTAATGCATCGGTAGTCCCTCCGTTTATGCCTGAGGAGCAACCCAATGCAAATGTTGACAGCTTTGGCTACATATTCAGTATGTTGGGAGTAGGACAATGAGCTGTCCAAGGTGATCCCTAGATGGTAAAGTGCTGCACCTTCTCCAGGGATTAAACAACACAGTAAACAATACAGTACATGACTATCAATTGAGGAAAAATAGGAGAGGGAAAATTGGGGAAAAAGCTAAGGAGTTGGCCGGCCGGTGGCGCAGGGCTGGGCAGCTGGACGCCACACTCAACCACGCTGGCGACCCGGTTTGGGAACGGACTGGGCACCAGGGGCTGGCAGGGGAAGGAGAGGATTGAACGTCCGAAGACTGTTTTTCTCCTGGGGTGGGTTGGGTGGGACACTTCACTGCAGTAGTGGCCTCCGGTGGAGACCAGGGGCACTGCAGGTAGCAGCGCAGGAGGGACCAGAAAACACCAGAACATGGAAAAAAATGCTCCGGATTGGCCGGATGACGGCACCCATTTCGAGTCACATCCGAAGACTTCCTGCAGGATCTCCCCTCACCTCAGCAGCAACAAGAGGCCGAAAAAGGAAAAATAGTGTGCTGGGCCACCCCCACTGGTGCCTTCCCCCTCGGAGGAGAGGGACCCACCGGGAAGGGTAATGCCAAGCTACCTCAAGGTAGGCTGTGATTTGAGGTGGGGCTCGGGAGGTTGGAGGGGTGCAAGGAACCTAGTGGGTGCCTGAAGGAGTGGCAAGATCCAGAGTCAGAGGGGAGTAAATAGAATCTCAAAAAAATAAAAAAAAAAAGCTAAGAAGTGCAGACTCATCAGGTATTCAAAGTGACAAATGCAGGGAATGTGTCAAACAAAGGCTGCAGTTACTGTAGTCAGGAGCTAGGAACTGGAGTATATTACTAGCTGTAGTAAGTGTGAGCGCTGCTGATTCCAGAAGGCATGGGCAACAGTGCAGTGTCTAATGTTAGCAGTTTCACGGTTCTATAGTTTTGGGGCAGTGACAGTGAAAGCTGTCTCTCCAACTTTGGTCCTGGTTTTAGGTGTGAATAAGGGGTCAGGGTCTGAGGATTTAAGGGGTAGGCATTACTATAGGGCACCAGGAGGGAGGCAAGAGATAACATAAATACTTGCTGCCATGATGTTTGACTCAACTCTGGGTATGTTGTCTCCTAATTCTCAGCTGCTGGGGCTCCTAGGAGATTTCAGATATGAAGTTGAAATGCAGAGTGCAAGGTGCTGGAAGCATGCAGAAAGTGTTGTTATTCAGTGCAAATAAATAAAAATATTTGAGGATATCTTTTTTTATTAGGCCATACCTATAGAGCTGTTGTATGCCACGATCACAATGAAACTTTTCTCTAGGAGTATGCTGGGGCAGCCCCTGACGATGTCTGACGTCGTCTTCTCCAGATAAGCATGGGCAGACTTGTCTCTCCTCAGTTCTTTTCCGGCCATCGATCAAGACTTGTCAGACCATGGTGGAAATACTGCTACTTCTAGCCATCTTTTTTTCTTGGAGTAAGGCAAGAAAACTGATCAATAGCGCTGACTCCCCGCCATCACTGCCTGCGATCTGGGCTCCGACCACTCCGCTATACCTTGCAGCCTGTCTGGCCTAGGGTCATTTTCACTGAAGATTGACACAGCACTGCATGGGAGCCATGAGCAGCGCAGAGCAGGGATCTAACAGGATGTTGCCCTGCATCTCTGACTGGAATGCCTCCTTCTAGGTAGCCTTTTTAAGGAAACCAACCCCCTCACGACAGGACACCCAGGCAGGGGCTTACAGGGTGGGTGTCATTGATTTAGCTGCAGCTGGTACTTATTCAACAGTGATGCTTTGCCTCTCCCATTGACCTCTCACCTCCTGTCTTTCTAATGGATGGGGTATGGCCTGAACTTTGCTGCACCAGTTATGGCTAGCTAATGCTCGTCAACAGTGATGCCTACCTCCCCTGTCGACACCCCCCCCACCCATATCTCATCTTGATGGCCAGAACACTACTACTACTGATGGTGGCGTCCCTGCCTCCCCCATCAGCTCCTTCTCATTGCCCATCGATGGTACAGATGTCCACACTGAGGGACTCCTTTACCTCAGAAAGTCCCTTTTGGGCCAGGCTCCCTTCTTGATGGGACTTGTCAATGGGTCCTCCTAAACTCCCCCCCCCCAATTGATGCAGTGTGGCAGAGCCCCACGAATTTAGTACCTATCACGGCAGAGGAAGTCACCAATCTGTTATCACCCAGTCAAAGACATTGGCAACTATTGATTAAATTGCCTTTGCTATCGAGGAAGAAAGAAGGGCTAGCTTGAGGAGAGCTCTGTCACCAAGTTGTTGCTCCCATAAAGCTCTTCACAGACTAGGGTTCTAAGAGGGCCCTATTTTCCCCCACCAGGTTGCTGCAAGTATGGATTGCAATGCTAAACTAGAGGAATGCTGACCTGTATTATCTATACATTTCCTTAGGTGCCCCCCACCCACCCACCCATCCATCATCAATGAGGAGAACCCTACACCTTCTCTGGGCATGAGGCTTGCTGAATACCAAGCCCATCCAGTCTCAGAAAACCATACATGCAGCTTGCAATCCATGGGATTTCAGGTCTTGGGCAAAAGAACCTTGGTCTCTTACTTATGATCCTGAGGCTTGTTAAATACCAAGCCCACCTACCCAACTCCCACAAGCACCTCGAGGAGTACAGCCTAGGAACCTCTCAGACACTTCGCCTAGACAGCAGTTTCTGCAGTACATCTTAGAACCTATTTCTGACACAAGGTGCCAACATGTCTCTCTAGCCTAAGACGATCTGGCAGACACTGAAATCAGTACATCATTCCAGTTATACGAGGCAAGAGGCAGCCAGAGGGTGTCCTTTGTCTGAGCAATGTTCTTCATGGTATGCCATCACATCAGTGACTCGGTACTGCAAAGACCATTATATGCGACGAATCAGGCAAAACCTGCCTGTCGCTGTGATGGTCTGTGCAGTGATCGGAGACTGCCTCGCTGAGTGTTTGCCCCGGGTCCAACTCCAACTCGGAGTTAGAATCCTAGAGACTGGGGTTCATGAAGCTGAGCCCCGATTAGTGTGCCGACATCCCAGTGGCTACAGTGCCGACAGTCGGCATTGCAGCCGTCACTGTAGGGGATGTCGGCTCTAGCACTGTTGAAAGCACTATAGGTAAACCATTCTTCACTACTCCATTTCTAGACCCCAGGATATGGGTAGAGTAGCAGAAGCCTTGCCAATGCCCAAAACCCTTTCCGAATGCTTCCCCCAGTGCCTGAGAGGTAGCACTGTGGCAGTAACCACAAGAAACAGGCACAGCCCCATCCCTTCTGCAACCCCAACCACTTTTTCCAGTGGGGTTGCAAAGTGCACCTTCTCCAGGTCAACTAGTGGAGAGTAGTAATGGCAAATGCCTGGGTCCTAAGAATAATGGCACAAGGTCATGTCCTGGAACCTTTAGAACTGTTTCCAGACCATCGTCCAGGACCTTTCCATTACCCTCTAGACCAGCATCCCAGTGATTCTGGAAAGATTCACAACTTGCTATAGCAAACAATTATAGAATATCTCCCTCAAGAACAATGTTCTATTTTATCTGTATCTTCTAGGAGTTGTCCAATCAGAACAAGACCTCAGTGATCTGTACTTAGGCATCAGATGCCATCAGTCCATCATGATCACGTTGCAAGACCCATTCCCACTGTCACTGATAGGGGACTGAATTTACCCATGTGGGATGCAGGATACCCACCATTATATACACATCACAAACCTCACAGGAAATCTTGAGGTTTCTGTGTCCAGGGCTACATTAGCATTTCAGGAGATTTCCCCTTTGGCTTACTATCTGTGATGTGTATCACAGGAAATACCTAAGGTTCCTGTTTCAGGGAGAATACTACCAATTCAAGATGTTGTCCTCTGGCTTGTCTTCTGAGCCACAGGCATTTACCACATGCTTAACAGCTGTGGCAGCAGTCCTCTGCATGGAAGGTCTGTATGTCTTCCCATACCTGGATGACTGGCTTCTCCACTCACTCCAAGGAACAGCTTTTCCATACGCTAGACCGCACCAGACACCTGTTCAGTGCTCTAGAGATTACTACTAATGTAGCAAAGTCAGTATTGACCCCTTGCGGGTTTGCTGCACCTAGGGGCAATCCTGGCCTCACCCTAAGGCTTAGCCATCCTGCCATAAGACAGGGCAATGTGTAGGATGGTACAGGTCTAGATAGTTCAAAAAGCAGGAATGCCATAACTAGGACATTCCTGACACTCCTAGTCCTGATGACAGCAGCCATAAATGTAGTACCACTGGCCAGAGTGCACATGTGGTACCCTCATTGGACGCTAAGAGTCCAGAGGGCACAGCGCACAGACGAACTAGAATGGAAAGTTCTAGTAACCTTCCCTATCAGAAAGGTTCTTCAGTGGTGGATGGAAACCAACCATTTGTTGAAGGGGGTTCCTTCCATTTCCTCCCCTTATCAGATTATTTCTATTGATATCTTGAGGATGGGCTGGGGTTCACATCTAGGGCCTCATCAGACACAGGGAACATGGATGAAGGTGGAGAGCACCCTCCACATAAACATCCTAGAAGTAAGAGCTATTTTGTATGGCCTACATGCCTTCAAGTCCCATCTCTCCCTGGGTCCTCTGTTAATTCAGACAGACAACATAAGTGTGATGTGCTACATCAACAAGCAAGGAGGAACTCATTCCTATCCTCATGCAGGGAGGCAACAAGAGTTTGATATTGGGCTCTGGTACACAGTCTAGAACTATCAGTAGTGCTTATTTCAGGGGTCCAAAACATTTTGGCAGATAACAAGTCAGTCACAGTCCAGGATGCATGAGTGGGAATCATGGACCTTGGTCATAGAAGGTCTGTTCAGCAGATGGTATGGTCCAGCAAGAGGGATAACAAATTCCTGTTTTTACTGTTGATGCCCTCCCTATGCATCCCAGTATCCCCCCAGCCCTCCTTACTGGCTTCTCACATTGCTTGCCCACCTGTAGGTCATCTGATATAATTACTCCTAGGTCTCTTTTGATTTTTGTTGTTGTTATTAACTCACCCCCCAGTGTGTACTCTTCCCCTGGGTTTTTGTTTCCCAGATGCATTACCTTGTACTTCTTTGCATTGAATCTGAGCTGCCACATATTTGACCATTCCTCCAACCTCGCCAAGTCCCTTTTCATTCTTTCCACCCCATCTTGTGTATCAGCCCTGTTGCAGATATTTGTGTCATCTGCAAAGAGACATACCTTTCCTTCCAGGTGCTCTCCAAAGTCATTTATAAAGACATTAAAGAGGACTGGTCGTAGTACCGAACCCTGTGGTACTCCGCTAGTTACCCTCCTTTCTTCACCGTGGACTCCGTTTACCATCACCCTTTGCGTCCTGTTGTCCAGCCAGTTTTTTATCCAGGCTACCACCTTGGGACCCACTCCAAAGCTGGCTAACTTGTATATTAATCTTTTGTGTGTCAAATGCCTTGCTAAAATCTGGGTAGACCATATCCACAGCCCCTCTCTGGTCTACTACTTTGGTCACCCAGTCAAAGAAATCTATTTGGTTCATCTGACATGACCTTCCTGCTGTGAAACCATGCTACCTTGGGTCCTGTACTCCACTGGCCTCTAGGTACTCAACAGTTCTTTCCTTCAGAATTGATTCCATCGTTTTCCCTACCACTGATGTCAAACTAACTGGTCTGTAGTTTCCTGCCTTTGCCCTGCTACCACTTTTGTGAAGTAGAATCTCACTTTTTTCCTCCTGTAGTCCTCAGGTACCAGCCCATCCTCCCATGATTTTTTAAAGAGAGTAGTCAGTAGTGTTACTAGTTCTACCCTTAGTTCTTGTAGTAGTAGTAAAAACATTATTATTATACAGGAAGACATGTAATTTAGGTCAGATGGGACAGTTTACTGGACCGTCCTGTTATGTATTATATTGTTGAATGGTTTGTTTTTAAAGCCTTTCATTTTATCAAGTTACAACCATTAGTTCGATTTGTGCTTACGCAACTGGATGAGATGATGCTTGTGTAACTTGACTTACATTGCAAATTTGATTTACATTGTGGCTTTCTGCCTCTCTATCCATGGGATATACCACCCTATTAGGGTTACAACACGAGGAACCCTAGAGGAGGGTACCCCCATAGGTGCCACGGGAATGATTTTGTCGGCTAAAGGTAGCATAGGAAGAAGTCCACAGGTAAGAGAGACGTGCCGCTGGAGGTGTAGGGGAGGATAGTGGGGCAAAGAGAAATGAATCCTGGGAAGCCCCAGGGTGAGCTACCTTTTAAAACCCTGATGGGGGAGTGACGTAGTTGCTCCACCCAATCGAACATCAGGCTTACAGCCTTCCCATTCGATTGTGCTTACGCAACTGGATGAGATGATGCTTGTGTAACTTGACTTACATTGTGGATTTGATTTATGTTGTGACTTTCTGCCTCTCTATCGATGGGATATACCACCCTATTAGGGTTACGATGCGAAGAACCCTAGAGGAGGGTCCCCCCCCCCATAGGTGCCACGGGAATGATTCCATTGGCTTAAGGTAGCATAGGAATAAGCCCAAAAAGAATACCCAGTTGGGTGTCGAGCATCGAAGAGGCGAGGATGATGAATGAATGAAGTCTGAAAAAATTATTAAGGCAGACTTCCTAAGGAGAGAGGGGAAAGCCGGGGCCACCATTCGCCTCCATCCAACAGTGGAAATGTGCTAATTAACCTAAGTCCACACATTAACGTAAGGACGCACCAACTCTAACTAATATTATGACCATTGGCATGGAGGAGAGGAAAAACACCCTTTAAAGAGAAAACCTCTGGGGATCCAAGGTCTAGGTCACCTTCCCTCCAGGCTGATGACAGTTGATTTAAGGACATATGTCGTTAAAGAGAAGGATCCGTTAAAGAGAAGGATATGAGTAGGGAAGATCACGATGGGATAGGGCAAAGCCCCAAAAGAAAGCACAGATCGAAGAAGGAATATGAGGCTGTATGGACCTGAGGGTATGCTGGAGTAGTCGAGGGGAAGGAGTAGATCCATGAAGATGGCAGAGGAGCAAAGAACATCCAGATGCACTCATGAGAAGACTGAGGAGGAAGAAGACTGATGATGAGCGCTGTAAGAATGCAGCAGTCCAACAAGAGAAGATTGAGGATGAGGAAGACGGATGGTGATGGGTGCTGTAGGGGCATGGTGGTTCGAGGAGGTAGCATAAGACCCCATGAGAGGTATTCCCGAGTGATCGATGTGAGTGTGAGGAAGAAGAGATAGGAAGTGAATTGGAAAAGGAACTGAGGATGATGGTGGAGAGCAGCCAGCAAGTCCATTTCAAAGGGTGAAGGACAGGAAGGCATGGCCATAAGTGGAGATAGAATCGAATCGAGGTAGCAGGGAAGCAAAGGACAATGGATGAAGAGGAGTGATGCCATGAGTGGAGAGAATTCTTTTTTTTTTTTTAATTTTCCTTTTTCTCCTTCTGTCGAGCTGCCAGCCACCTGATGTGTTTTGGCCCGGTCACGGGCCACAAGCTTCCACTCCCGAATTAGCCATTAATCCCCCGACACCCGTAGCTTGCCCTCCACGGCGGGCTGCAGTTTCCCGCGTGCGGCCGTGACGCCGGATCAGGGTCGGGACAGGCCCGGGAGCTAATTGAAGCCGTGGCGAGCTTCATTAGCGCGGCCGGCAGCTCCATTTTCCTTTTTTCTTAAGGAGGCGGGTCGCAATGACGCCCGGCCTGCCCCGCCTCCTGAGTGTGCTAGCCGCCTGTAGTAGTGCAACTCCTAGCCTCCGCCAGGGGTCGCCAATGCCCAGGCACTTCCCACCTCCCCAGAGAAGGAGAGCAGTCCCCAGACGCCCATCCTTCTCTCTCCCAGTCATTTCCAGCGACCCTGGTCCGTCCCCGAACCCGGGTCGCCGGCGTCGCAAGTGGAAATCCAGCCGCTGCGCCGACAGGCTAGCACGAGTGGAGAGAATTCTGACGGCCTGTACGAGAAAAGGCAGCTGGCATGAGGGAAGGAGTCGGGAACCTGAGACACGTGGCAGGAGGATCATGGGTCACTGAGTAGATGGACGATGGACAATGAGGAGTGACCCCACGAATGTCTTGAATCCTGATTGTCGAGCAAGGACAGTATGGAAGTATCAAACGAAGTCATAAACCTGAATTCACACGGCAGGAGGGCCATGGTTCGATGAGGTGGCATAGGAGCCATGAGAAGTATGATGAAAGTCATGATAGGAGTGAATCCTGGACAGCTGATGATGGATTGAAGCCGTGAATGGAGTCTCGATGAGATAAGAATTGGGTAATGACAGCCGGTGTCAGGAACCTGATACATGCGGCGGGAGGGCTGTGGATCAATGAGGGGGCATATGATGAATAAAGGTATGCCCAAAGGAGATATCGATTGAATGCTGGATGCAGGCAGCGGAGGCAGACAAAGTGAGCCATGGAAATAAATGAGCAGGACGAGGGTGACAAGTCAGTGATCGAGGTAATTGATTGATTCAATTGAGTGATTAACTGAGTAAATATCTGGGAGCACACTGCCGATGCAGTGGAGTAGAGCTAGACAGCAGAAATGAGCAAAACAACTGTGGAAAAGATAATACGGATGCTAAACTTCCAAGGAATGAGCTAACAGACAGCTCGAGAGCAACAAGGCAAATGTACGAGAGGGCACTGCTCAATCTACAATGGCACTTTAAAGCAGAGAAGCAGTGTCAAAGCAGCTAAATGGCTGAGGAATACTACAGTATCAGCAGTGACTGCAATGACAACAGCAAGACAGAGCAGGACGCCGAACGACGGGAACTCTCCGAGAGGGGTCCAGAGTCCGCCCGCTAGCCCGATGCGGTGAGAAAATCCAGATAAAATGGAAGAAGAATGAGTTGCAGACAAATGCTGAAATGGACGAAACATAAGCACAGCCTAGACTTCTGGGTATCTTCTCCTCAGAGAGCTCAATTTTTACTGCCCTCATCGACAATGTCCCCTAATGGACTGTATCCTGACACCTCCTAAAGCAATGTACTAACCCTATGTCACCTGCCTAGCCATTGCTTGTATAGGACTGCAGCTACACTGTCTAACTCCTGTGAATGTGCTGTTTCTATCATGTTACTGTAACCAAGCATGTAACACTACCCAGCAACTGTAACTATGTCTTGCTACGTTATTGTGTATATAGGTACTGTAAGTACCACTTGTTTAAATACCGTCCATATTGTTGTATCTCTGTAATTTGACAAGGAGCCTTTGGAAATTAGTCTTTGACTCAAAGGGTTGTAATTCCGATGTGAATATAAATAAAAAAAAAAAATAGAAGTGAATCAGACAATAGCTGCAGGAACACACTGGGTCGGGGGTAGAATCAGCGAGAAAACTGAGCAAGGCTAAGCAAGGAGAGAACAGAGGAGCTTGCAGCCATACAAAACAAAAACACACACACAACGAAAAAGGCAATAGTTACCACAGCGTTCCAAGAGTGTATCGCACAATTGAGGATGCGTCCCATAGTATGAACTGCAGCGTCCCACATCATCCCCAATTGTGAGTGTCTGAGACCCATGATTTAGTAGCCAATGGTAGAGAGGTACGAGGGTGGTTGCCGAGATGCACGAGCCAGAGAGGCAAGGTTGAGGGAGCCAGTGAGGAAAATGAGGGGAAAAAGAGTAGGAGCGAAGAGATGGAGCCGCTGAAAACATCTCTAGTGGGCTGAATAGTACCCCACGGGAGACAGTCGGAACAGAGAGCCCTAGATGGCAAAAGGCCAAGTTTGGGAGAACGGGAGCAATGAGCGAACAGAATGAGATGCGACGGGGATTGACTCACGGCATGGAAGAGATAGCAGAGGAGGGAAGAGCGACATCCAAACAGGGTGGAGGAGAGATAATACTGGAGCGGGAGGGGGGTTGGGCAGTCCCGTCCCCAAGGGAGCAGCAGCCAGAGAGGGTACAGGGAAGGGGCACGACAGCAGGGAACTAGGATGAAGAGAGAGAGAGAGAAACAAAGAGGGAGGAGGAGAAGCATAGCGGAGGAAGAAACAGCGACAGCTGCACACAGCCACAGAGGCAGGAGGGAGAATAAACCAGAGGCAAAGGAGTGGATGCACTAAACTCACAGAACGAGAGATGGGGAGTGGCTCAGAGCGAATGAGGGCAGTGCCTCCGGCCGTGCAAAGAGAAATTAATCCTGGGAAGGCCCAGGGTGAGCTACCTTTTAAAGCTTGATGGGGGAGTGACGTAGTTGCTCCACCCAATCGAACCTCAGGCTTACAGCCTTCCCACAATGTACACAAATCATACAAGGTCACAAATGCCACAGGGGCTAAAATTAGTGAAGACTAGCTCTTTTCTTACAGAATAGCCCACTGAATTATTCCTCAGGCATTTGCCATGTGTTTAGAGCTCCCTGGACAATGAGCGTTTATTAACATAACAGCTCTGTTACTATAAATATGAGAAAACACAGCTCTTGTTGAAGTAATGGTTGGTCCAGGACACATCAGAGTCACATGGGACAGGAGGCATTGTAGCAACAAGAAGAGCCATTAGAAATGCTAATATGGAGATCCCCAGGGACCATAAAAGCAGCAAGCAAATTTAGAAAAAACTCCTTTCAGTAAATAAAGGGAAGGCCTTACTAGGAGTATACCTACAAATCAAAACACTCTAAACAACATATCTTTGGTTTAGTTCTTCTTTGAGGAGGACTTGGAGAGTGAAGAGTTAAGGCATTTATCAGCAAAGCAGATGTGTTAAAAATGATGTGTTAAAAAAAACTTGAGTGGCTGTTTGTGTATGACACAGACATCTGCAATAGAATGGACAGACCTGGGGGGTTGGGGGATAAAGAAAGATAAAAAAATAACCTGGAAGCCTGGTCAAGGGTTTGGCAACTGGGCTTCAATGTCAAAAAATTTAAAATTATGCACATGGGGCACAGAAACCCAAGGGCAATGTATCATGTGGGAGGAGGTGTTAACAACAAAACAGGAAAGGATCTGATTGCCTGAAGGTAGCAAAGCAGTGTGATAAGGCAGTAGGAAAGGCGAGTAGGTTGCTGGGGTGCATAGGGAGGGGGTTATCACCAGCAGAAAAACGGAGGTAGTGATACTCCTATATGGATCAATGGTGAGGCCACACCTGGGATACTGTGTCCAGTTCTGGAGGCCCCATCTCAGGGAGGACATAGACTGGTGGAGGCAGTACAGAGAAGGGCAACCAAAATGGTGCATGGGGAAACTTTCTCAGCTAGTGCAGGGCAGTTGAACAAGAGAGAGTACTTAAAGCTTAAAGGTGGAGATTGAGTAATACAAGGAAGCATTGTTTCACCAAGACAGTGGTAAACTTACAGTTTGGCACAAGCTTCCATTGGAAATGGTGCAAGTGAGGAATGTTGAATCTTTTAACTTCCAAGTTAAAATCCTGAAATAATCCACACCTGAGAGTTAAAGCAGGGGTACCTTGAGCTACTAAAGACACACCTAAGCCACCTGGACTGGACACCAATCGACTCTGCCATTGATGTAAACCAAGCCTTAGACCTTTTCATCAGCCACTTCACTGCGGCCTGCAATATCTCTGCACCTCTCAAAATCTGAAGGTCAGGGGCAGAGCTAACCCCTGGATAACCCCCGATCTAATCACTTTACTCAAACATAGGGATCATCTCTGGCACTGTGCCCATGCAACATGCAAACCTGGGGATATTCATAAATATAAAGCTGCCAGAAATGAGTGCACGCGGGCAGTTAGGAGAGCCAAAAGCAAATACTTCAAGGAAGCTCTCTCCAAGTCCTGGAGTGATGGAAAAAAATTTTGGAGTAACTTGAAAGACCTTACAAACAAGGACCCTAAGTCACCACCCACCATGCTCAACATAAATGGAACACCAACAACTGACCTGTACACCATCACCAACACCTTTAACAATGCGTTCTCCAACTTGGATAGTGTCCTCCCTTCTAATTTCTTTGATGCCCCCCTCTGGTAGTAACCCTCCTGCAACTACTCCTGTCCTACACCCTGCCACACAGTTCTACTTCAAGGAGATCCCAGTGCATGAAGCCAGAACCTATATTCGGACGGCCATTCACAATGCAGGCTACTGCGGTGACTCCCTTGACCTGAAGTTGTTAGCACTTGTCCTTGAACCCTTGACAAAGGTCCTCAATCTATCACTAAGGATGTCCCGGTTCCCATCTCGCAGGAAACAGACGACCATCACACCGGTACACAAAAGTGGAGACAAATCACTGCACTCCAGCTACAGACCTATCTCCATCCTCCCTCCATTGTCTAAGGCCCTGGAGCGCTTCGCCTCAGACCAATTAGTCACGTACCTGGAAAAATACGACATCCAGTGTCCTGAGCAGCATGGTTTCCGAAAAGGGCACAGTACCACCACTGCACTATTAGAATTCACAGGCTTCATCCATACCACACTTGATCAAGGAAACTCTGTTGGGGCAGTATTCATCGACCTTACGAAAGCCTTTGATATTGTGAACCACCCACTCCTACTCAAGCAATTATCAAACATTGGGTTCTCCAATGAAGCACTGCTTTGGTTTTCAAGCTACCTTGGGGAGATGGTCCAGTAGGTTAGGATTGCTGGTGTTACCTCGGAAAAAAGCCAGTCCTTTCAGGGGTCCCACAGGGATCCATCCTGGGGCCACTACTCTTCAGCCTCTTCCTCAACGACCTTCCCAGTGTCTGCCACCAGAAATTACTGCTCTATGCCGATGATGCAGTCATGTTCACCAACCACCAAAACGCAGAGCTCCTCGAGAAACAATTACAGCTTGAATTCATGCACATTGAAGAATGATTCATGTCACACTAACTGGTCATGAACTACAGCAAAACAAAGGTTATGACCTTCTACAATGCCAGGAGCAAGTACAAATCTCGTGACCTCACCATCCTAAACCAAACCAGGACCTTACTTGAACATGTTCCTGATTTTAAATACCTAGGTGTCACATTGGACAGCTCACTGTCCTGCCATTGGCACATAGATTCTGTCGCCAAAGCCACCAACATCCGTATAGGCCTGCTCTACAGGCACAAACACAGCATGACTTCTGACACTCTCCGGTTGGCTATCAACAGCTCTGTCACCTCCATCATCGATTCCGGGCTAGCAATTTATGGCTCTTCCTCCGACTCTGCCCTCCACAGAATTACAGCATGCAGGCTGCTAACTGGGGCTGATCAACTTACACACACTTGTGACCTGTACACTCGGGCAGGATGGCTACCTCTCATCAGCCAGATACAGTATCAGACCTGCCTCTTAGCCAAAAAAGTCCTCCTCGGGGTCATGCCCCCGGGCATTGAAAAGCTACTTATTGAGCACCACAGCACCCAGAGAACTAGAAATTCACAACTACCACCCTTCCTTGTCCCCAGATGCTGGACTACCATGGGCCAGAGGACCTTTGCCCACAGAGCACCACAGTAGTGCAATGCTCTCAACAAAGAAACTCTTACTGTTGCTGCTGTTGTTGGCCCTTTTAAGAGACAACTGCGACTTCGTCTCACTTCAACTAGTCGTTGAGACTGCCTCGCCTAATCGGGGCCCACCGCTCACTGTCTCTCCACCTTCAGTCTTGACAGCTATCTCTCCCCCTTTGCCTCTCTTCTATCTGCCTCATCTCGCTGCCCTCTCCTTTCCTCCCGGGCATTTCCTGACTTCTATCCCTCCTCTCCCTCCCCTTTAGAGTTCTTACCCTCTACCCTCTGACAATGGCCTTCCTGCCTGCATACCCCCTTCCCTCTCACCTGCAGTGCTTATTTCCAAGATTGCCCTTGGCTGGTTATGTCATGCTACGTAACATTTGGCACATTTTGAATTACTGGAATTTCCTAAGCCTCAGTCTCTTACTTCTTGTTATTGTGTAACTATGTATTATTATGTTGACTATGTATGTATACCCCCCATTCCTTTGACGTGGAACCTTTGTAAACGAGCAGTTCCTGCTCAAAGGTATTTGTAATCCTAGATTTCAATAAAATAAAAAAAAAAGTTGCATCGGTCATTCATGATGGAGAATAACTCTGAAACTGGGAGTGTCACCCAGTTCTACATGAGCTGCACTCCCTACCGGTGAGGTAGTGTATTATTTTCAGGGTTGGTTTACTAACCTATAAAACCCTACATGGTAAGAGTCCAGGCTACCTGGTTAAACCTCTTGTCTCCTTACTCCCTCTGTCACTCTCCCTCCTCCTCTTCTGATGAGCCTTCTTAGGATATGGAGGGCATGTTTTAAGACCTCGTGTGACCAGGCATTCACAGTGGTGGCCCTGGTGTTGAGGAATATGTTCCTGAGGGATCTGAGAGCGACCCGTCAGTGGAAGCCTTTATGAGGGGTCTTATATATTATTTTGAAGGACTGGAGGGTGGTGGATGTGGTTCCGCTCCATAAGGGGGGAAGGGACAAAGAACAAGCAGAGAACTACAGACCTGTCAGTCCAATCTGTGTTGAAGGAAGACTGATTGATTCACTGGTCAAAGAGGATCCCATGGACTACTTGGAGAGCAGTGGTCTCCAGAATAGTAAACAGCACGGATCTGTGGCAGGGAGCTCTTGTCAGACTAACTTGATAGCTTTCATTGACTGGGTGATGAGGGAACTGGAAAGGGGCCATGCTGTGGATTTGCTGTACTTCGACTTCAGCAAAGCTTTCAATTCAGTGCCTCACAGATGCTTGCTGAAGAAGATGGAGGACCTAAGATCATAGTAAATTGGTAGGTAACTGACTAAAGAGGAGGCAGCAGTGGATAATGGTCAACGGGTTAAATCAAAAGAGAGGGCGGTCACAAGTGGTGTTCCAAGGATCTGTCCTGGGTCCAGTCCTGTTCAACATGATCATCCGTGGCATTGCTGAGGGTATCCAAGTAAGCTGTCTCTCTCAGCAGATGGCACTAAGCTCTGTGGGAGGGGAACAATGATGAGCTTAGTAAAGAAAAGCAAGGAGACTTGCACAAGCTGGAGGGTGGACAAGGGTTTGGCAGTTAATATTCAGTGCCAGAAAGTGCAAGGTGATGCACCTGGGGAGCAAGAAACCATGGATGGAGTACTTGATGGAAGGGGTGAGACTCAGTACCATGGCTGAGAATGAGACCTTGGAGTTATCGTGACTCCTAAAGCAATTGAGTCAGTGCAACAAGGCTTATAGCAAGGCAAATAAGATGCTTGGCTGTATTGGGAGGGCTATTGATACTTACATTATATAAATCCTTGGCGAGGCCACACCTGGAGTACTGTGTCCAGTTCTGGAGTCCTCACCTCAGGTAGGATAGTGGTAGCTTAAGAAGGTGCAGTGCAGGGTAACAAAAATGATTCGGGGCCAGCAGGACATGTCCTATGAGGAGTGCCTCAAGGCAGGCACTGAACATGTACTCACTGGAGACCAGAAGGGAAAGGGGAGATACGATAGAGACCTTCATATCCCTTAAAGGAATAACATGGGGAATTGTTCAATTTGAATACCAACTTTCAGTCACATGGTCATGAGTGGGAGTTAACATGAAGGAGGTTCAGAAGAGACATGAGGAAATACTGTTTTACAGAAACGGTCGTGGAGCTGTGTGTTTTATGCAAAATGTGGCATAGGAGGCAGTATAGCACTTGGTTTAGGGCACTGAGTTGTAAATGTGGAGACCTGGACTTGAAGCCCACAGCCTCCGTGTGCATACTGTGATCCTGAGGAAGTCGCTTAAACTGCTTGTGCTCCCAGGTCACACCTGGAACCAAGCTTCAACTTAGCGTGCCTCTCCTGGTTAAACAGTTCCCCCTTTCCAGCCTGATGTGGTGGTAGCACACTGCACTGTCACCTGGACGATCAGGGTTGGTAAGCAGTCCTTGGAATCCCACACTGAGGCTGACTGGTATCCAGGCACTTCATGGGGGTCAGGCACTCCGTTCTCTGGGAGGGTGGACAGGGGCTAGCATTCGCACATCCCCGACCAGGGAGTGGCATTAACATTAGTGCAGCTGTTCCTCCGCCATCTTGGCTAGAGAAAGGGTGTGGTCTCAGGGTCTTTGATTGCTGGCATTGCGAATGGCAGAAAGAATGGGAGAGGGAAGAAGGAGTGTTATAGTTGCATAATTGACACACATCAGCTTTTATCCAGTTAATCAATAAAATGTTTGTTTTTTTTATATATAGATTTTTAGTATTTTTTTTTTAACCTTGTTTTTCTCCCTGCCCCAGGCATCCGCATGCGTGTGTAGGCTTGCACACACCATGATTCAGGGTGCCTCCCGATGCACTGCCTCCTCCCACCTACACTATCCATTGGGCTTCTGCCTGGTGGGAGCGGAGTTAAAGGGGGACGAAAACCACCCCGGAGAGGGAGAGCTACTTTTGGCTGCTCAGTCCTACTCCCCCCCCAATGCTGGTCCTCTGATGACCCGAGGTCGCTCCTAAATCCGTCGCTGGCATGAGTGAGGCAAGGCGCCAGCGCCTCAACCCTTAGTGCCACTGGTCCAGCCTTAATAAAATATATTAACCATTTAGACACCACCAGTCCTGCATTTTCTAAATTTTTTGTATTCCTTTAGCAGGTTTTATACAGTATTTTATCTGGCATTTAGTTAAGTAGGTTTCTCTGAATATGTAGTACAGGACTGATCTGTGAGAAGTGTGTTGATGTTAAAAAGTAAAATGTATGTGTGTGTTGATGTGAAATATTGATAGTGAGTGTGTGTGTGTGTGTGTGTGTGTGTGTGTGTGTGTGTGTGTGTGTGTGTGCGCGCATGTTTGTTTTACAGAAACAGCCCTAAAATGCACAAGATGAAATTCCTTTTTTTCTTTTTTTGTTTGCAGGCCTAAGTCTCAAAACCATCTGAGCAAGAGCACAGAATTGGCTTCAAGGAAGCGTAAAGTTACTGGTAAGTTGTATGTCTAATAGCAATTTATTCAGTTATTAGACTGTTTGAAAATATGTTGTGAGGAGGGAGTTTTCAATCAGAGTGCAGAACCACATTACCTCTTGTGACAGGGAGCTCCTGCCACTCTTGAGGACCAACCTTTTCTTAAATCTGTTGCAACAGTTCTTCTATTTCTTAGCCTAATCTATATTTTACAGTATTTAGTCCATAAGGCTGGCTACCTATAGGTACCCGTTCCCTTTCTTGACTATGCTATAATGTCCTCTATAATTTTCCTTTTCCCTCTCAGGTCCTCGTACAGGGAGGTTATTGTGGTGACCTCCAAAAGTATGTAAAACAGGTTGTGTTTATCGTTGTTGGATTTAGTATGTACTATAATAGCACTATGTCATGAGATACCTTGACGTATATTTCTTATGTTTATGAAACCTGTAAATGTTAAAAATACCCTGGCACTAGGTGTTTCTGATAATGGTAGAAAGTACTAGGTGACTATTATAGAAGTTAAATTAGTTGTGTTATTTAAAATGCATGTAAATTGCTGTAAACTGAATAAGTCTGAAATTTCATGGTGAGTTGCATTTATCCCATGATGCTTTGCATTATGGAAGTATGTATGATGTTGTATTTCTTTGAAACTTGATTTGTTGCCAGTACCCTTTGGGGTAACCCTTTTTCATATACAGATATTCTGCATTGAGGTTCTTTGTCTAGAGGTTGTTTTTTTTTTTGAGCCCCTACAACCCAAGCAAACAAGGCCGACATAGGGATGAAGGATTTTCACTGAAAAGTGGTTAGATGGCATTGCAGAAGCTTATTTCTGTATTTTGAATAAACGTCACAGAGATTGTGTGTTGAACCTGAAGTTCGGTGTCTGGTCCATCTATTGTCCCACAACCCCTCCACACCTCTTACTGAGCATACAGATGCAGCCTTGTGCACGGACCGCAGCTGATTCCTTCTCCTGCTGTCATCTCTCTGTTTCTGTCAGTTAGGCTTGTCAGAAACTGCTGCTCATTGTACCACTCACCTCTGTCTTTCGCAAACACTATCTGTTATAATTCAGTTTCCAAAATGTTTTTAAGAAAAAAAAAAATTACCTTAAAAAATGCTTTCTGAATCGCAGATGTCAAGCAGCTGCCAGCAAACTGTGCCTTCAGAGTGCATCAACAGCATCTGATATCAGGCTTGTACCATTTGTCAGTGTAACTGTAGGGGGAAGGGACAGAAAAGTATTTAAAAAATGGATTTTAAACATTCCAACAACACTTTTTTCTTATGTGAAAATCTTTGACTACTTTAATATGTTTTTGTACTTTCGTGAGTCTGTTACTGAATCACAATGTTATCTCACGCAGTTTGGGCGGACAGAACCTTTCAGCTTCGCTTCCCAATCCTCTCACTCACACAGCCTGAGATACAGTTATGATTCAGTAAGAGACACATGGAAGTATAAGCATTTAGGATAGATGCTTATTTGGTCTCTGATGCTGTCACAATCCTGAGATGGAAGCGCAGGGTTTGGCCATCCATTATCTTCCACAGCTGGCAAAATAATGGAGATTATGGGATTACTGAACATTAAATGAATAAATTCACTAGTTTTGTGATGCGATTGAAGTACTTTGCAAATGGGTTACAGTTATGACAATTGTTTGAATTTGGAAAATGCCATTGGAAAATAAACGAATCTCATTGGTCAAAGCATGCCAGTAGAGATTCATTTATTTTCCGATACAGCCCGCATAAAAACAAGAGCCTATTCGGGGTGCCCCAAAACAAAAGCAATCAGTGTGCACCCCGAATGTTAAGGAATGCGCCACTTATTTTCCCTTGCCTCGCAAACGACCTGAAAACTCAGCATTTAGGCCATTGGCCTACATAAAAAATAAGCAGTTAAAACACCAAACAATGTACCAGCTCATAATAAGCAGTGCAAACATGCATTCCAGTTCATGTAACAGACACTGGTAAAATCATCCTAGGAAGCAGCTTGCCGCAGCAGACTGACCATCAGATCATCGGTATTTTCTTAAATCTCCCTACCGCAGATGGAATCTCATTTGCGGCATGGTAGTAGTAGAAATTCTAGGGACATGGATATGTTGTTCATCCACACTGTCTGGCAGGTTCCTTGCCGCGTTAAATCTTGCCGGAAGGTCTTCAAGCTGGCTCCTCCCACCCACCTGGGTGATAAAACTCTCGGCTCCGCCCCATGACGCCAGATCTTCCTTACCGCTTGGAAGCTCAGGTTCCCTCCTTAACGCTCTGCGTATAAGACTGGTTCCTAATTCTTCGAATTTTCGAAATTAAAAAAGTTTTTGCTAAAAAGACTTCGGTCTTCTCCCTCGCGGCCGCGATGGACAAATCGACTCGGTTTCGGAGATGCCCTTGCGGCAGAAGATGTCTCGACGGATCCGCACTCCACGCAGCCTACTGCTTGGGCCTTGAGCACGACCCGCAGGCCTGCGACCTGTGCTCTTCCTTTTCGCCTACGCCCCTCGAAGACCGCGGCTGCCCGCTTACAACCGGGGCGCCCCAGAAGAGATTTCCTCCGTAAAGTCAAGAGGCCCGGTCGGCGGTGTCCGCGGCGGAGGGCTCGATGGATCAGCTCGAGCAGATGATCGCCCTCGAGAAGGCGGCATGGGCGCTTCTACCTAGGCTGCGCATTTGTCCCGTTCTCTGTGCCTCTTATTCGCTTTATGAGCTTTGTCTGACCTCTCGACTAAAGGTGAGGGCTCATCTCTTCTGGACCGTTTCGGTCCAAAAGAGAGACAGGGTAAGTCTCACCGTCGACGCCTTGGGAGCGGAAAGATCCCTCTCCCGAGTTGTCAGCCGTCTGACTTCGGTCGCTATCGGCTTCGCCACTGGTCTCACGGTGTCCCCATCAGGCCAGTTGACCGAGACTCCTGCTGACGCCGTCGAGATTTTTCTCGACCTGCTGACGGTTGTTGGCGTGAAGCCGAGAATCCACTTCCCGTTCCCCGGTGGGAGTTGTGGGATCCTGCCGCCTGCCTGTGCCTCCAGTTCCGAGCCTTCGGTTGAACCGTCTCGAACCGAGGGTAGTGCCGATTCCCCGCTACACTCCTCGCACCGTCCTCGGCATAGCCGAGGTTCTCGGTCTCGACGTCATAAGTCCAGCCGATCCGCCGCCATAGCGGTCTCGGTCTTGGCACGGTGCGGCGCCACGCTGGCCCTCTTCCTCCTCGGATTTAGGGAGGCTTCCAGTTGCGCCGGAGGTATGAGGAACTCGTGGCAACAGCTCCTTCGACCGGAATAAGCCGGCTGCGCCGCCTTCCCGCCATTATGGCTGTCACCGAGCGGCCGAAACAACCCTCGCTTTTAGCCGAGGAGCCTATTCCTCGCTGGTTGTTCGCCAAACCAGCTGCCCCACCGATTCGGTGGAACCTCCGCCCACACAAGTAGTTGGGGCTCCAACCCAAAATTCTCGGTCGGCTCAGGGACTGCCCCATAGGCTGTCTGTCACCCTCTCCCACAGGCCTCGGCAGGTTGAGGGTGGCTAGGCCCGAGGTAGCTTTTGAGGACTCTTCCAGTCCGGGACTATTCTCCCTTTCTCCAAGCGAATGGACTTGAGTCCTCAGGAGGACAGTCGATGGACAATAGTCCTTCGTCTCTTCCTAGGATTGCTTCGGCTCATCTCGGAGTCCACCGGATGAAGCTCAACCTGCTTTAAACGGGCCAGGTATCCCTCACGGAGATTCTGGACCGAGGGATTCCCACGGAGGCCTTTCCGGTGGCCGAGGCCATAGTGGGTCCGGCCTTGGAGCTCTGGCAGCGCCCTGCTTCCTGTCCTGCGCCTTCGGCCAGGATGGCCAGGAAGTATGCGGTCCCTACTGGTTCCCTGTCCGGTTTTTCGAACACCGGCTGAGGGGTTGGTTACCAACAGCGCTCGCATGCCGAACGCTTAGGATGTGGACAAACTCTCCCGGCAGGGAGTCCAAGAAATTGACTATGCCGGGCGAAAAGTCTATGCTGTGCCTCCTGCTCTCGCCAGGCCAGTTCGGCGCCCTCATGGCACATTTTCTCATGCCCTGTTGGGCTCCCTGGATGAAGTCGCCCTCATCTTCCCGCTGGATCTGCAGACCACGGTCAGGCAAGGGGACCAGGGCAGGGCAGTGGCCAAACAGCAGCTCCAGACTGCTTTAGACATTGGGACTCATGTGCCAGGTCTGTGGCGGCCTGCAGTGGCTATGCGCGTCGTCGGGCTTGGCTGAGGATATCCACCTTTACTCGGATACCCAGCACAAGTTGGCGGATGTTCCCTTTTGGGACTGACCTCTTCGCCCTGGGGTGGAAGGTCACCTGCAGAGGATCGAGAAGTCCAATGCTACCTTGACTCGGCCTCTTCCGCTCAGAAGGACAAAGGCCGCAAACCTCAGCCTAAGCTCTTTTGTCCTTCAGCCAGCGCGCCCAGCCCAGCAACGCCAGGCTAGCAGGCTCGGGCTTGGCATCCCAAACCTCAAGCCCGGCTTCTCCAGCAGGAAGCAGGGAGGTAAGACCCAGGAGGTCCTTTGCCGGTCCTCGTCAAGCCTGCCCAGTGACGGGCTGAGGGTTGTCGCCCCAACCCCGCCACTCACCCCAGGTTCCCCCCATGGGAGGACGGCTCTGGCACTTCCTTTCCGCCTGGTCCGTTATTACCATGGACAGGTGGGTACTGGAGGTGTGGGAAAGGCCTGCCTCTAGAATTTGAGCAGGCCCCGCCTCTTCAGAGCCGCTGCACTGGGGGCCTTGGGGTCCGCAGCTCACTGTCAGCTCGCTGGCCGACATCCTCCTCTCCTCCAAAAGGAGGTATCAGGAGGTGGCGGACCCTCCTCAGACCCGGGTTTGTGTCCAGGTACTTCCTGTTCCGAATGGACAGGGGGTTGGCGCCCATTCCTATCTGAACAAGTTCCTAAGGTCTCAACCTTCAGGATGGTCACTCTGGCTCAGATAATACCATCCTGGAACACGGCTGTGGTTCTGCTCTCTGACCTGCAGGACGATTCTTCACGCCCCTATCCGTCTGTCACATCGGAGATTCCTTCGCTTTCGAGCGGAGGGATCCCTCTTCGAGTTCCGAGCCATGCCCTTCGGCCTGTCTCCAGCTCCCAGGGTCTTCACCAAATGCATTGCAGTGGTGACAGCTTTCCTGTGGCGCCGAGGGGTCCGGGTGTACCCTTACCTGGACGATTGGCTGATGATAGCCCCCTCCAGACAGGAAGTGGAGCGGTCCAGAGATCTGGCCCTCCAGGTTTGCTCTCAAATCGGCCTTCTCATCAACGAGGCCAAGTCGGAACTCAGTCAAGCAGGTGATTCTGTTTATCGGGCAGAGCTCTACTCTTCTCGAGCCAGAGCACGGCTCCCGCGACAGGGCTGAGGTTCTACCTTTGCCCAATCATTTCTGGTTGGGCAACCGCGCCTGCCCGGACTCCTGCACCTCCTGGGTCTCATGGCGGCTGTACCAGCGTGGTTCGCTGGGGACGCTTGGCACATGCGCCCCTCAGTGGGGACTGGCCAGCCAGTGGTCACAAGCTGCATCCATTGGACCAGCTAGTGATGGTGACCCAGGAGATGTGGAACGCTGTCCGTGGTGGACCATTCCATCCATCTGCAGGAGGGCATCCCGCTTGTCCGCCCGCGAGCTGATGGCCTCTATCGACCGGATGCCTCTTGATGGGTTGGGGTGCCCATCTGGGGAACACCGGTCACGGGCCTCTGGTCCCCGCGGAGTCCCGATGCCACATCAACCTGTTGGAGCTCCGAGCGTCCGCCTAGCTCTCACCGCTTTGCTCCATTTCTCCGGGTCAAGTGGTCCGAGTCCAGACGGACAATACCACTACCATGTACTACCTAAATCGCCAGGGCGGGACGTTGCCCATGCTTCTATGCAAGGAAGCTCTCAGATTGGTCACTGCATGCAGCCTGGAGGCGGATCTCCTAGCTATTCATTTGGCAGGAGCCCAACACCCTGGCCGATGCCCTGAGCCGGATAGGGGCTGCATCTCACGAGTGGTCTCTCCCGGAGGTAGTACAAGATCTGTTCTCCCACTGGGGCACACCTCAGGTGGACCTGTTTGCCTCCAGGAGAACGCTGGCTGAGACTGTTTCATGCCCGCCTCAGCAGGGCTCGCTGCAGGGGGTGCCTTCTCGAGGCTGTGGACCCCGGGCCTCTTCTACGCTTTTCCCTCATTTCCCTTGATTCACAAGGTGCTTCTCAAAGCAAGGAGGGACAAGGCGCAGGTGATTCTGATAGCCCCAGACTGGCCCCGCCAGTTCTGGTACCCAGATCTCCTCAGCCTCAGCTCCAGGCTCCCGAGGCAGCTTCCAGCCTCCCGGACCTGCTCTCAGTCAATCAGGGGAAGGTGTTCCATCTGGACCTTCAATCCCTGCACCTGACGGCCTGGTTCCTGAGCGGCTAGAGTTCCAGGCCTTGGGTCTTTCCGACGAGGTCCTCAATGTTGTTGAGGCGTCCCGTAAGGAGTCGACCAGGAAATGCTATGCCTTCAAATGGAAGAGATTTTCCATTTGGTGTCAGGGCAAGGGCTTGGACCCTTCCTCCTGTCCTTTGGCAAGCATCTTGGACTGTTTATGGTCCCTTTCTAGTCAAGGGCTTAGGTTGACGACCCTAAGGGTGCACCTGGCAGCCATCTCTGCTTACCGGGCGCGGGCCGGGGAGCAGTCGGTGGCGCAAGAGAAGGTGGTCTGGCGCTTTTTCAAGGGCCTTTATCACATTTCCTCCGGTGCGTAGAACCTACTTCCGTGATTTACTGCTGGTACTGGCAAAGCTCATTGGCGTCATTCGAACCAGTGCACAGTGTGAACTCTCTCACCTGTCGTGGAAGACCGCTTCTTGGTGGCTATCACGCCAGCCAGAAGGATGGGAGAACTCCAGGTGCTCTGCATCGAGTCTCCTTACCTGGTCTTCCACAGGGACAAGGTGTCCCGCGCCTCCCGAAATTCCTTCCAAGGTGGTGTCGGAGTTTCACCTTAACCAGGTGTTGACTCTGCCGGTGTTTTACCCCAGTCACACTCGAGGTCGATACAGGCTCCATACTTTGACCTTAGAAGGGCGCCGCTTATTATAAGGAGCGCACGGCTGAAATTCGGGAGAGGTTCGCCAGCTGTTTGTCACCTACACTGAAGCCGCACCTGGCAGACCTGCAGCAAGCGGACGAGGCAGGTGGGTCACCTCCTGCATAGATCTCTGCTATAAGTTGGCGGGCATGGAGCTCCCAGAGGGATAAGAGCTCATTCTACCGCATACTGCTGCATTGGTGGCTGCTTCCAGGGACGCCCCTATCCAGGAAATCTGCAGGGCTGCTACCTGAAGTCAGCACACACCTTCATTACCCATTACCACATCGACCTTAAGTTACGCCGGATGCTGGGTTTGGGGCCTTGGTTCTCAGTCTTTATTCCTAAGTAGGGGTGTACGCTTGCCTCCCTCCTCCCGAGAACTGCTAGGAGTCTGTCAGACAGTGTGATGAACAACATATCCATGTCCTTAGAAATAGAGTTACTCATTTAACAGGAGTTTAGGAATGGTATATGTTGTTCATCCACACGACCCACCCGACCTCCCCGGCTTCGACGCACAACCTGAGCTTCCAGCGGGCCAGATCTGGCGTCATGGGGCGGAGCCGAGAGTTTTACCACCCGGGTGGGTGGGAGGAGCCAGCTTGAAGACCTTCCGGCAAGATTTAAAGCGGCAAGGAACCTGCCAGACAGTGTGGATGAACAACATATACCATTCCTAGAACTCCTGTTACAGGTGAGTAACCTGTATATACCGGTGATCTCCGAAGCACCACAGTACCACAGAAGCCCACTTGTAGACCGAAGCAAAGCATAAAAAATGATCAAATAAAATCATCTATCTTCCGCGCATAATAGAATTAGCCCCTGCAGCAGTATAGGCAAGGAAATAGATTGTAAAAAAAAAAAGAATAAAGCTCAATGGTAAATTCCCAACTGCAGAAATCAAAGGCAGTTCTGAGTGGAGCACGAGCAGTTACGTTGCGCACACACTCACATATTAAGTTAACGAAATAATGGGAAATAACAGATTTTAGCTGTAGTAAGATCCCAAATATAATAATAAATACATGGCAAGTAAGATAAGAATGCATTTCTCACCTCCACTGATAAAAATCAGATCAGAAGCAGCACGAGCAGGCACGTCACGCACATGGTAACAGAAATCCATGTTTCAAAAGTTATAAAAACCGCCACAGCAAAGCAATAAGTAATAAAGACCACACAAAAGGGGAGAAAATTTCAGATGTTCTGAGAATCACATTCCACATGCCTCCTGAAGAGACAGTGAATCGCTTGTTCCCAGAAGCTGACAACAAAGTTGAGCAGACACCAGAACCCACCAGCAAGAAATTTAAAGGAGCCTCGTGTTTTATCAATAGCATTGAGAGTCAGAGAGAAGAAATAAACAGAAAGAAAAATACACAGTGGGCGCTGGCAGTATTTGCAGACTGGGCTAGAAAAGAAAGAATAGAAATAGACTGGTTAAATGACAGTTTTGACATTTTAAATAGCCATCTGCGCAAGTTCTATGCAGAAGCACAAACTGCAACAGATGAGCAGTATTCAGTGTCTGGGTACTGCGTTGTTCGTGCAGCCATTAACCGCCACCTAATTCCTCAGAAGTAGGTCGCCACACCAGTATTATCTCAGAAGCAGCATTTCGCTCCAGCAACAATATAATGACGCCCATTCTAAAGAAACTTCTCAGAAGAATAGAAGGATGTTGCTGCCCACCACCACAATTACTGAAACAGACATTGACAAGCTAAGATGACCATCAGCCATGTCACCAGATACAGCACAGGGACTGGTGCGCTAAGTATGGTTTGACCTCCAGCTCCACATGGCCCGCGTGGAAGAGAAGGATTACGAGAATCAAGGGCCCAGATTCATTCACAGTCAAGAGGGATGAACATGGGCAAAAGTATGTGACATTTTCCCATAATCCTGCCTCAAAAAAATCACAGAAATCCACTAGAGATCAACAAAGAAAACGCACGTGGTTTTATGTTTGAGGATCGTGGCAACCCTCTCTGCCCTGTCCTATCCTACTGCAAGTACCTCTCAAAATTGCCAGAGGATGCCCCTGCATTCTACCTTCATCCCAGGAAGCTACCTCAGGCTCGCCTTGACACCCAGGACTGCTGGTACACGAAGGAACCAATGGGCAAGAATTTCCTCGGAAATATGATGGCAAGACTTAGCAAAGAAGCACAGTTATCCACAAGATACACCAGTCACAGCATACGTTCAACAGCTGTGCAACTTTTAACTCAAGCAGGACTTACAGCTCGTGAAATCACCAGCGTGACTGGCTACAGATGTGAAGCCAGTCTGCAGCACTACTGGTCAGCATCCATAGACAACAGGCGAAATTGGAGTACAATCCTAGGAGGATCCAACCAGCAGGCACAGCTGCAGCAAGCGGCAAATATGACACCTGTAGGAGCCAGCAATCAACTCCAGTTACAGAAACCAACAACATCCAGCACCACAACCACTAACTTCAACCCAGTGAATTGCACCTTCAATGCCCCAATTAACTTTATCCCCACAAACAACTAGTGGTTACTGTTATTTGTTGTTTTTTTTTTTTCAGCAGTAATTTAGCACAGTGCTCAATTCAGTGTGTTTTCAGTTGAACCTACCCACTTTAAAAGGACTATTTTTTCTCAAAGCTCACAAAAAATGTGATAAAAAGTGAAATAAATGTTTAAAACTTTAAAAAAAAATGTCTCCCCATTTTTTAAGCGCAATAATACTTCCAGGGTGGGCGGTATTGGCTATACCGACCTCCAGGGGCTATCAGGTCATTACACCCCTGGACGGTCCGGTATAGCCCAATACCGCCCACCCTGTCAGGTATTATTGCTTACATTATGTATATGCTCAAGGTGAACCATAAATCCGAAAAGTTAAAAACAGTTTGTTTTTATTTATTTAAGACATCAGGCAATAACTATCAGTATTCTTGTAACGAAGAGATAAGGAAGGGGGTGTCTCTTTGCAGATAACACAAAAATCTGCAACATTGTAGACATCCAGGAAGGGGGTGGAGAGAATCCAGTGGAGTCTGGGGAAACTAGAAGAGGGGTCTTGGGTGTGGCAACTGGGTTTCAGTGTCAAAACGTGAAAATCAGAAACCCGAGGGCTGTGTATAAGATGGGTGGTGGGGGGAGGTATTTACAGTCACCCAGCAAGAGAGGGACTTTGGGGTAATAATATCTGATGACCTCAAGGTGGCAGGGCAGTGTGACAAGGCAGTAGGCAAGACTAGTGGATGCTGGGGTGCATAGGGAGTGGGATTTCTAACAGAAGGGAGGTGGTGTTCTCACTGTATTGCTCGCTAGTGAGACCCACCTAGAGTACTGTGTCCCATTCTGGAGGCTGTACCTCTACAAGAACATTGACAGAGTGGGAGTGGTCCAGAGAAGAGTGACCAAAAAGCTGTAGGGGTTGCATAAAAAAAAACATACGAGGAGAGGCTTCAGTAGCTCAGCAGGTACACCCTGGAGGAGAAGAGAGTGAGAGGGACATAATTGAGGTCTATAAATACCTCACAGGGGTGAACAAGGTGCTGGAGGGAGTCTTTTGAAGAGGAGGAGCACCAGAACGTGGGGGCATGCATTGAAGCTTGGGGAAGGGAATTTAGAAGGGATGTGAGGAAATACTTCTTAACAGAAAGGATGGAGGATGCCTGGAACAGCCTACCAGAAGAGGTGGTGGGGGTGAAGACTGTGGAGAGCTTCAAACAGGTGTGGGATAGGCACTTGGGCATAATAAGTAGGAGAAAGGTACATCGGAGACCAAATAGAGCCCAGGGTGTAGTAATAGGCAGGGAAAATAGGGCAAACTAGATGGGCCTACTCGTCCTTTTCTGCCGACAAATTTTAAGGGCCTGATTCACAAAGCACTTACTCTGCTGCAGGGACTGTGTGTCAAAATGAATGGCGTAAAGTGCATTATACGCCACGCCTTGCACCATAGAATAATTCACAAATGCAGCCTGCATCAAAAGCATCCCACTTGCACCACAGAGGACTTGCTTCATGCTTGCATCAAATGAAGGGCTGCGCCATGGTGCAGGGCACCTTGCGCCAAACAAGTGCTGCAACATCCCCTATTTGGGTTCAAAGAGGTGCAATGGAGAGAAAAATCAAACACTCGTTAGACCAGCCACAGGTGATCTAAGGACATTAAGAGCATATAAAAGGAATCCCACGGCAGGCAGACAGATGACTTGCCACTGAGGCTACAGTGCAGCAGCAGAAGCAACAGAGGAGAGAGATAGGAATGTCGGGCAGTAGCACTATTGGGCATTGAGCTGGCCCTGCTATTATGCCAGTTACATGTCCATGGTCAACAGAGTGGTGTAGCACAAGGGCATACCAAGAAACAACAACCCACGAAGCAACAACAACCCAGAACCAGAAGGCCTGCAAGACTGGTGGTTCGCAGGTGTACATCCTACCAGGACCTGACGGAGGAGCGTTGTATTGCTCAATACTGGCTGAGCAAGGCCGCCATTAAAGAGTTGTGCCAGGAACTCTGAGGAGACCTGCAAACCAGGACATGGAGAGGCCACACAATACCCACTAAGGTAAAGGTTAGCACACTGCTGTGTCCTAGCTAGTGGGGTGTTCCAGTCGCTGAGTGGTGACACCATATGTATTGCCCAGGCCTCAGTGTCCAGGTGCTTGAAGATGTTTGTGGATGCATTGATACACAGGGCATGCCATTACATACATTTCCCCACAAACGCACAGCAGCAGCAGGCAGTGCAACAGGTATCGAATTGCTGGCCTCCCACGTGTACTGGGGTGATAGACTGCACCCATATCACCATAAGGGCACCAATAGCTGACCAGAATGCCTATGTGAATTGGAAGGGGTTTCACTCCATGAATAGACAAGTGGTGTGTGAAAGCCACAGTCGCATCCTGGACATTGTGGCACAGTATCCTGGTTATGACATGATGAATATATGTTCCAGAACAGTGGATTGTGTCAGGCCTTCAAAAATGGTACCATACAAGATGAATGGCTCATAGGTAGGTGCAGGACATTGAGCCAGGGACAGTGATAACCTGCAGGGGCAGCAATGGCAACTGCAACCACAGAAGGCACAAGAGGTGCACGTGCCACACCCATGTGTAGGTCCACACATGAGCCATGTGGTGTGGGGGAATGGGTGCAGTACCATGGTGAGCATGGTGTACTGACACTGACAGGCATTCCAGAAATGGTGTGCTGCCGTTGCGTCATGTGGTGTGACGGCCAGGGACATGGTGCAGCATGTGGCATATGTGTTCTGCCAACATGCCTGTGCCAGGGGGCCCTTGGGTGGCTGTGCCAGAAGATGTGACCCCACAGGTGGTAAAAGATTTGTGTGTGTGACATGCCAGAGCCATGCAGCCAGCAAGGTAGATGTATACCAACAGGAGTAGAATGTGCAGGCAGCAGTAATCAATGTGTCATTCCTCCACCGGGGACAGTGGATACCCTCAGCCACCATGGTTCATAACACCTGTGAGACACCCTAAGAATGCAGCACAGATGCACTACAAGGGGGCACATGCAGCCACATGGTCTGGACTGAGCGGACATTTGGGCTGCTGAAGACACGGTTCAGGTGCCTCGACAGGTCCGATGGTGCCCTGCAGTACTCGCCTGACCTGACATACAGAACAAGCATGCTGCATACTCCGCAGTATTACTATAGCACACAGCCTCAACGTGCCCAAGCTGGAACTGGTGCCAGGTGAGGATGTGGAGGGTGGAGAGGAGGATCAGCGGGATGGCAGAGGCATGCAGGTGCACACACAGACACAAACCACGGTGGCAGAACAACACACACAAGCCAACCTAATTTTCAGTCACTTCAGTTAACATACAGCAACACCAATGTGCAGAACACTCCAGGCATCGTGTGGCACACAGGCACTGTGGCAGCACCATATTGGAACAGAGGGCACTGACCAGCCCATAGCAACCCTCACATAAATGCAGCCATCATGGTGTTATGATAATGGCCAACAATGACAGCACAGCAGCTGTGCTGTTAGCACTGC
Source organism: Neoceratodus forsteri (assembly GCA_016271365.2). NCBI lineage: Eukaryota > Metazoa > Chordata > Ceratodontiformes > Ceratodontidae > Neoceratodus > Neoceratodus forsteri. Next base: position 301,499,216 of record CM057459.1, on the reverse strand, counting down.
AACATTGTGACGATGTGGATGCTGCAGCTAACCTCAACACATGGCGGACAACATCACAAGACGTCATGCAGACCGCCCCCAACGATATGGATCCAGCCCTGACCGCGGCTATGTGGAGGTGTTGTCACCTAGGGCCGCACATAGGCAGGGAAGCACTGTAATGCGGAAGAGGCATGCCTAGAGGGGTGCAGTGGTGAATAGGGTGTCACTGTGTGCCAGTGTTGCACCCACTTGAGTGGCACAGCACTGAAAAGTTTTTTGGATAGGACCAAATACACGCAGGACATGAACCGAGCAGTGGTCCAGGTACTTGTGCAACACAGTCAAGGGCAGCCTGTGCCGTATGACACACATGGCTGTCAGTCAGTTGGAACAGTGCTGGGGGCAAGCAAGCATGGGTCCTGCCACTGCCATGGTGTGTGTGTGTGTGTTGGACAGTTATGGGCGGTGACACGTGTGTGTGTGTGGGGGGGGTGACAGAGGTGTGCACATGCATGAGCTGTTGAGCCGTGGCCGCACAACATGACACATGGAACACACAGGACACCCCTGATAGAGCCTCACAGTGTCAGACATGCAATGTGCCCAACATCACCATGCCAGTGCTGCACATAGCCGTTAGTGTGGTACACACAGTATATGCCCCATGCAGAGGTACATAGCATTCTGGAAGCCAGAGGGAGCCAGCTGAAGTGGGTGGGTCAGGGTGGGAGCAGTGTTGGTTGATGGCAACATGTAGCCCACAGTGGTGTAGTGGCTGGCGGCATGGTATTGCTGCACAGACAGACTCTGCCATTCTGTAGAGACTATAGAGTCACTATGTGCAGGTATTGTTGATATATGTATATTACAGCTGGACTAAAGTTGTGAATTGCGCTGTCATGGAAATTCTGCAAAATGTCACAACTTTCAATGAAGTTTCCGAACATCTGCCTGTGGTTGATTGGAAATCACCAGAATCTGTGTGGCGAAGTTTCGCTGTTTGCTCATAAAACAGAGCAAAAATTTAAAAGAACTTTACCTGGGGTCCAGTGGCCTCCCCACCCCAAAACAGAAATACAGATCTTACTTCAAGGGGGCTCTTGTAGTAGACATCACCGTTAGGACTAAGCCGCCAGGCACCAGGACAACAATGAAAATTTCTAACTAGCAGTATATGATGGGGGGAACACCCCATGATGTTGGCATGTCAACGTCCATTATGGTATTTAGGGGCGGTCCCCCACAGTTATTTTCCCGCTGTCGATCTGTGCTTGTCGGACTTCACGGATCAACGCAGCTACAGTCAACCATCATTTTTCTTTATTTGTTAGTTCTAGTTAGTTACTCGACCTTATGTCATTGCTAAATTCTTAAACTGACCCCCATAGGTCCAAGTGTGCCTGCGGGAAGCAGCTCCCAGGAAAGGACAGCCATTTCATGTGTATAATATGCTTAGGCCCAGACCACAACACCAAAGCCTGCCAGGCCTGCCAAATGTTCAGCCAGGTCACGCAGAAAAGACGTCAAAAAGTCTTAGAGCCACACCTCCTGCAGCAGAAGCTGGCTGCTCTGGAGAGAGAGACAGCTGCCGTCCTGGGCCATGGACAGGACTACTGGGATCCTTCATCTTCGAAAAAGAAGCACAAAAGACACCGGGACCGATCCACCTCATAGTTGTGGTCACCTCCTGGGGCTGCGACAGAACCGGAGCCTTCCTCCCGCGGTAGGTCGCTCTCTTCGTCCACTCCAGCCCTCCTTCCTTCGGGGTTGCCAGTGGATCCACCTCCCACAGTTCTTACTGTAGCGGGTAATGCTGATGTGGGCCCAGATGATCCTTCCCCCACCCCACCGCCCCTGTTACTCAGGACAGTTCTCCTGAAAGGGCCCGATGCAAGTGGCCAGGCCGGTGCTCCGGGTGACGCTGCAGCTGATTCCACCTTCATGGCCTTGGCTTCTTCGCCGCCCCTGTGGTGAGGTCTGGCGATGGTCTGCTAGACTGATGCCTGCTATTGCCCTTGAGGCCTTAGCCTTCCTTGGCAGAGCCACTACCCTTGGGGCTCCAGGCTTCTCAGCCTTTGCTGGGGGTCACCTCCCAGGCTTCCCCCCATCAGTCTCCAGCTGGGTCTCCTTCTCCAGAGTCTTGTGCCAGGCACCTGACACCTGGCAGTTTACAGCCGCAATGTTCACTGGCCCCGGAGCAGATAGGCCCAGCACCAACTTCTCCAGAGCCTGTTGTAATTCATGAGGATCCAGTCTCCAAATTGGAACCATCAGGAGCTCCTCCCGGTTCTGAACAGCCAGTGCTGTTCCCTGGTACCTGTTCAGGTAGGGTTACTGACTCAACCCTCTGGACAATAACGGGTGGGCAGTGACTTCGTTCAGAGCGATGTCCGATTCAGCACATGATTTTTGGCGCACTACCCGGAAGTAGGCTGCACGTTTCAACCAGCGCTGTTATGCTGGATGTCAGTGGATTACAGAGCCCTTTTGAATGCCTGGTGAGTGTCGGCTCCTAGGCCTAATTTAGTCTCTCAATCCCTGATGCTGGCTTATCTCACCCGAAAGGATGCCCAACCTTCGGGAATAGAGGCCTCCCCTCTGGGCAGGGGTTCCCACTGGGAAGCTGGTGAGGAGGTATCCTCTCGTATTTCTCTTCCACCAGGTTCGACCTTCGGTTCGGAGAAGTCCCTCTATGGGGCTTCCGATTCCTCTGACCTCTCTTCTCTCCATTTATCCCCCGGGGACGTATGGGTTAGGGACACGCCTAAATCTCCCCCCTCCCCCCAAGAGTATCCATCATTCCTTGCAATGATGAAAATCATTTGGGCAGCCCAGGGGTGGCACATGGAGGACCAAGACCCCCAGAGAATGCACCTTGCACAGCATCTGTGCCTCCCTGAAGTGGATTCAGTCATGATCCCACAATTGGTGGTTCCTCACAACCGTGTTTCCTCCACAGTTTGGCAGCAGCTGGCATCCGTTCCTGCCACCCCACAGAAGACCGATCACCTTTATCAAGTTCTAGATGGCAGCGGGTGCTTTCTCTCCCATCCTAAAGCCAACCTCTCCATGCTCAAGGCATCACCGGTTACGGGAGAGGGCCCGAGTTTTCGTTAGTATCCATCAGACCAGCTCCATTGGACTTCATGGTAAGTAAGGCTTACCCCCTCCTCGACCTTAGCCTTACGGGCTCAAAACTGTTTGGTCCACATGTTCATGCATCAGCAGACCATTTGGGGGAAAATTAGGGACTTGCTCCATTCCACTCAGGATCCCCGTACCTGGTCTCAGCTGGAACACCTCCTTGCCTTGGCATCTAGTGTTGGGTTCTATGCCTTACGGGCCTCCTATGATACAGTAGATGCGATTGCCCGTAGTGCGGCATCAGCCATGTGTCTCGGACACCATGCATGGCTTCGTCTGATGGATCTTACCTATGTGATCCAGGCCTCCATCTTGGATGCACCCTCTTTTGAGGCCCCATATTGTTCGGAGAGGAAATCCAGGCTCTCTTGTTTTCCCTCCCAAGACTTGGGAGTCTCCCTTCGGCCCATGCCTCAAGGGTACCAGAGCAGTTCGAACATACAGGCCGTCAACCTTCAAGGATATCATACTCAACGTCCAGACCTGAGGGGCAGACATAGGGCCCCATCATCAGCCAGAGCTTTGGTCGCTAAGCCATCAGAGCACTCAGAGATCTGGGGTTTATTCACTGGAAGTTTGTTTTTCCTCCTCCCTCGCTTTTCACAAATTGTCTTGTTTTTCCCAGGGTGTCCTTTTCACATGGGTTCCCTGGTGTGTACGCAGACATTAGGTTTAGACCTCCTTGTACCTTCTGCTAAAGGAGAACTAGAAGTTTTCTTGGGCGACCTGAGTCTTATACTTCCTTACTGATAGCTTCGCGCTCTCTCTCTGGCCTGGGGTTCACTTTACTAGCAGTGGGCAGATCCTAAGTGACTCCCACTCGCCAAAGTCCAATTGGTTAGTCAAGGTTTCCTTTGGTTTATGCCAGAGAGGACCTCACAGGTAATGCCAAGGGTGTCCTTGCCAGACTTGCCATTCTTGGACATGTGGCACATTTGAGTGCCATCCTTTGAGGCTTCGGACCTTCATCAGACCTTCGCCTGACAAACCTCTGCTATCATCAGATGCCTCGGTTGTCACCACGGATGTTCCCGGTCATTGAGCATTTAAGTCACCCCTACATGGCGAGGGTCCCCAGTACCAGCTCTCTTGACCAATCCTACCTGGGGATCCTCTCACGGGGGTCCCCCCCCCCTCACTTTTTCTTTTCCTTGGAGGACAGCGTCTCCCCCACTCTATTGTCTCTCTCTCATGGGACTCTGCCAGAACTGCTAGGTGGCTTTCCATCCCACGGTGAGTTAGGGCCCTCTGCCCCACTTTACGGAAGGTGAAGGGGAGAGGAGGGTTCCGTACCGAGGGCATAGCTCTCCCGATTAGAGGGTGTTTTCTCTTTCACCCTGATTTTTGTGGTCTCCAGAGGATTTCCCCTTTCCTGTCCAGTGGTCAGATTTCACCACTCGGGTGTAGACTTCCCCTTAGTGTCTTGAGGGGATTATGGTTGTGCTGTTTTGGATGCAGTTATTTCCCTGGAACTCCCTATTCCTTCCCTGCCCCTGGTGGAATATGACAAGGACGGTTGCTGACATGCTGCCTTGGAGGGTGCTCCCCTGCTCCAGGACAGTCTCCTTTTCTCTCTCTTCTCATGGGTTGTAACTCAGAGGCTTTCAGTAACTCTGTGCCCTTTCTCCTTAGGGCACCGAGTACTGAGCGTTGGTTCTTCTTGTCTCTTCCCTTTTCCATAAGGGATGACGGAGGTTCAGACCCATTGCTGTTTCTTTCTCTGCCTAGAGATTGAGTACTTTCTTCAGGCCAAGAGCCAGGAGGGGCTTCTCCTTGATCCCCTTCCCCTAGTCTTCTTTTCCTAGAAGTCTCCTTACATTGCCAACCAGGAGATTACGTTATGGGTTCCTCTGTTTTTGTAAGGTTACTACCCCTTAGGCTTTCGGAAGAGGCTGGTGATGGCCTCTGTCGCTGGTCTCTTTTCCCCTCCAGTTCTGGGTCGGTTCTGGCTTAGGAATGCCCTATTGGACCCAGGTTCAGTTGGACGCTGACACCTGCTCTTCATTTGGGATCTCACGGGGCATGTGCTCCTTCAATGATGGAGTTGCTAGCATATATCCAGACTTTCTGATCTTCTCTTCTCTCTTTGGGGTCGCTCCCTTTAGAGTATTCTTCAGGCACACTTTGTGTCTGCCTGGGCATCCCCTTCCTGATGCCAGCCTACTTATGGAGGCCAGCTGCCTGGCTAAGGATGCATTCCTTCCTTTCCTCCTCCTGGATATCCTTCCTTCCTTCCGGTACTGCTTGGGACTCTGTCCTAACGTGATGCCTTCTGTAAGAGCCCCCTTGAAGTAAGATAGTACAGTTATGTAAAAACTTTCCATAACAGTAGATCTTTGAGAGGATCTTTTGCAGTAGGCACTTATTTTCCTTCCCTGCAACCCCCTGCTCTCTTTACGTCTCATAGAAACATAGACGTTGACAGCAAAAGGAGATCGCTAGGTCCATCTAGTCTGCCCATTTGTTTTAGACCTATTTTGACACTGTAGTTGCCCTTTGTAGTCAGGGCTCCCTTATGTCTATCCCATGCATTCTTGAATTCCTCCACAGTGTTGACCCCCACAACCTCTTGGGGCAGGCTGTTTCAGGCATCCATCACTCTTTCTGTGAAGAAAATCTTCTAGGTGCTGGTAAAGAACCTCCCTCCTTGTAGCCTGAGGTCATGTTCCCTGGTCCTGCGGTCCTTCTTGAAGTGGAAAAGTTCCTGTGCCTGTACCTTGTTAATGCCTTTTATGTACTTGAATGTTTCAATCATATCCCCTCTCTCTCGCTTCTCTGCTCCAGGGCGTACATATTCAATTCTCCAAGTCTTTCCTCATAGGACATGTACTGCAGACCATGAATCATTTTTGTCGCCTTCCTCTGTACTATTTCCACCCGGTCAATGTCCTTCCTGAGGTGAGTCCTCCAGAATTGGACTCTGTATTCCAGGTGAGGCCTGACCAGCGATCTATACAGTGATAGTACCACCTCTTTCTCCTCTTGCTCGTGATTCCCCTCCCAGTGCAGCCCAGCATCTGTTGGCCTTCAATGTTGCCTTCTCACACTACTTACTAACATACTGTTTGCCAGCAGATTAGGCCTTATGGTCTATAGAGTCTGCGCGAACCTCAGATGCTTAGTTGGGTGCCGAGGCCCTCCCCTTCCCTCTCTTGTGCTCCAGAAACCCCTATCATCCATCCCCACCCCCCTTGGACAGGCCATCATCTGATACATCCACTTTCTGTGTCTGTCCCACCCTCTCTTGAAGCCCTCCACTGTGGATCTCTGAACCAGCTGGCCAGGCAGTGCATTCCAAGGGTCCACCACCCTCTCAGTGAGAAACCTCCTCCTCTTTTCCCCTCACCCTTCCACCTTCCAACTTCAAACCATGCCTCTGGTGATACCTCCCTGCTTTAGTCTAAAGATCCCTCCATGTTTACCCTATTTATTCCCTTGAGGTACTTGAAGACCCAATCATGTCCCCCTGTCTCTCCTCTCTCCAATGAAAACAGGCAGAGCTCCTCAAGTCTGTCCTCATATCACAAATCCCCTAGCCCTCGATCATCTTAGTTGCCCTCCTCTGTACCCTCTCCAGAGCTGTATGTCCCTCTTCAAGTGTGGTCTCCAGTACTGTACACAGTACTCAAGGTGTGGTCTAACCAGTCCATTGTACAGCGGCAGAATCACTTCTGCCTCCTAGAGGTGACCCCTTACGATGCATTCCAGCATCCTGTTTGCCTTGCTAGCCGCTCTCCTGCACTGCTCAGAGTTATTCATAAATGCATCCGCCATGACCCCTAGGTCTTTTTCCCCTATTGAGGCCTCCAGCACCTCCTCTCCCAGGGTGTACCTGTGTTTAGGGTTTCCCCGACCAAGATGCAACACCTTGCACTTGGTGATATTGAAATTTAATTTCCATGTGTGAGCCCAACTTTCCAGGGTGTCCAGGTCCCCTTGCAGGGCCAACCTCCCCTCTTCTCCCTCAACTACTGCTCCTATCTTGGAGTCATCCACGAAGAGACTCATTTCACACCCTGTACCCTCCCTGATGTCCGATATGTATGCATTAAACAGGATCGGACCCAGGACCGAGCCCTGCGGTACCCCACTACCAACCTCTCTAGGGTTCGAGAGCTTCCCACAGACCACTACTCTCTGGGTGCGTCCAGCTAGCCAGTTTTCAATCCATCTGACCATCAAAGGGCCTACTCCTAACCCCATCAGTTTCTCCACCAGACCATTGTGGGGAACAGAGTCAAACGCCTTGCTGAAGTCCAATAATAATACATCCACAGGCTTTCCCCTGTCCAGTTCTGATGTTACCCATTCGTAGAACTCCACAAGATTGGTTTGACATGATCTACCTGGTACAAACCCATGTTGCTGACTATCCAGACCTCCCACCTCCTCCAAGTACACCCCCAATCGTTCCTTTAGTATACTGTCCATTAATTTTCCCACCACCGGTCAAACTGATGGGTCTATAGTTACCTGGTACTTCCCTCGACCCCCCTTTATGGATTGGCACCACATGTGCCTCTTGCCAATCCCTAGGTACCTTCCCTGTCTCAAGTGACCTGTTACTAACCTTTAAGTCTTCTGAGATTATGATTCCCAGATCTCGTTCCTGGTTTGAGGCCGGCGGTATTTCACCTTCTAGGTAATACTCCTTTCTTGGATTTTTCTTTCCTATGTGTATGACCTTGCACTATTTGGCATTAAATCTCAGCTGCCACACTCCAGACCATTCTTCAAGTTTTTTTTTTTTTTGCTACCCTCCTTGCTGCACCAGAATCCTCTCTTCTGGGATCCCTAGGTCGTGTATGCTCCCGTGAGTCCCGCCCAGGTACCTTCCTCCAGGTACCGGCCAGCCTGTCCCCATCCTGCCTCGGTTTCCCTGGTAGAGAGGAGGACCCACATTCCCCTCTCTTAGTCCTTAAGTCTGCGTCAGAAGGCTTGCCAGCCCCTTCTGTGGAGCCTGGTTATGGGTGTTCTCGGGTCGATCGGGTCCTGTCTACGGGAGCCTGGTGCACGATTTTCCGTTTTTCTCCCAGCCCTCAGGACGTCCGCACGCTAGGGAAGCCTAGGGGCAGAGCACGTCGCAACGTGCTTGATGCTCCGGCCCCAGGCAGACGTCCTCCCACCCTGTTGTGTGCAGTCTTGCTGCACCTCCACCTGTGGTCACCCAGGTGGCGGGTCGCAGCGGGACTTGCATCCCACCCCACCCGGAGGAGGAGAGCAGCCACTGGGCGCTCAGTCCTCCTCCCCCCAGCCAGCCCTCCAGCTGCCCAAGTCCGTTCCTGAACCCGGGTCGCTGGCGTCGCAAGCGGTAGCCCTACTGCTGCGCCGGCAGGCCGGCTCATTCTTCTAGTTTCTTGAGGTCAGCTTCCATCTTGCTCACTCCTTCTGAGGTGTCCACCCTGTTACATATCTTGGTGTCATCTGTGAAACGGACACACCTTCCTTTCCAACCCATCAGTGATGTCTGCTATAAAAACATTGAAGAGCAGAGGCCCCAGCACTGAGCCTTGGGGCACCCCGCTGGTCACCCTGCCTTCCGTCATTGTGTTCCATTAACCTGTACCCTCTGGATTCTGCCTTGTAACCAGTTTTGTACCCATCTGATTACTTCTGGACCAACCCCTGTGTGGTCAAGCTTCTTTACCAGCCTTCTGCGTGAAACCAAGTCAAAGGCCTTACTAAAGTCTAGGTAGTCCACATCTACTGCCCCACCGTCATCCACTATTTTTGTAGCGTAGTCAAAAAAACTCGAGCAGATTTGTCCAGCATGACCTGTCTGCTTTGAAACTATGCTGTTTACAGTCTTGTTGGCTGCTAGTTTCGAGGAATGCTATGATCCCCTATTTGAGTAGTGTCTCCATTAGTTTTCCCTACTATAGATGTGAGGCTCACCGGTCTGTAATTACTAGCCTCTTCGCAACTGCCTGATTTGTGAAGTGGAACCACTATTGCCTTTTTCCAGTCTTAGGGTACCACACCACTTTTGAAGGATTTCGTGAATAGAAGTGCCAGAGGGGCTGATAATTCTGCCCCCAGGTCCTTAAGGATTCTGGGGTGCATCTCATCTGGTCCCATGGCTTTGTCTGCTTTTAGTTTATTTAGCACCTCCCGTACTTCGGCTTCTGTAAAGGGACTCATCTACCCCTGGTCCTGGGGTGTTGTGTTTTTTCAGGGCTGGGCCGTCCCCTGGGTCCTCTTTGGTAAACACTGAGCAGAAGTATTTGTTGAGGATTTTGGCTTTCTCTGGGTCATGTTTGGTGCATGTCCCTTCTTCGGTAGCAGTCTTTACTATCCCCCCCCCTTCTGCCTTCCTATGTTCCCTAATGTATCTAAAAAATTACTTGTCTCCTCTCTCTGCCTCTTCTCCTATCTTTTCCTCTGTCTGAGCCTTTCTAATTTGTTTGTTAGACTCTCATTTTTTCCTTATACAACTCCCAGTCTTTCTCAGTTTTGTTTTCCTGGTATATGCTGTACGCTTTCTTTTTTTCTTTGACTATGGTAGCCACTTCCTTGGAAAACCACAGAGGATTTATTTTTGCTTTGCTGACCCATCTGGCACATTGGTCTGTGGCAGTCTTTATTGCTGTCTTGAGTCTCCCCCACATGACCTACACCTCCTCAAGCTCTGTTTCCATTAACTGGCTACTTACATTGTTCCTCATTTTTTGGAAGTCAGTCTTTCTGAAATCTAGCACCTTTATCTTTGAGTGGCTGGTGCCCTCTGTTATGTTTGCCTGAAAGCTTACCATGCGATGGTCGCTGTTGCCCATATGGCATCCCACTTTGATACTCTGTATCCTGTCTGAGTTTGTGAGGACAAGATCAAGAATGGGATCTCCCCTTGTTGAGGTTTTAACAAGCTGGCAGTCCCATGCCTTGCAGTGACAATAAGAAGTCCCTACTGCTTGTTGTTGCTGCTGTTAGTGTGCCCCAGTTAATATCTGGTAGGTTGAAATCCCCCACCAGTATTACTTTACCTTTATCAAACATTTTGTGGATTTCCACTGTTGGGTCTTTATCTCTTTGATTTGGGGCCTGTATACGACACCGATTCTGAAAGGTTTTCCTTTGCCTGTGTCTACTGTAAGTCCAAGAAGACGGTACAATATGGCACCAAGGAGGCCTCAGGATTCCTCCTTTTTCTCCTGTTGGACCTTGCTTCAGGGTCTCCATCAGGGGTAACTGAGGTGGGTGTGGGGAACCAGCCCTATTATACCAGAACAGACATCAATGTGCCAACATCATGGGGGGCGGTCCCCAGTCGTATACTGCTAGCTAGAAATTTTCCATGTGGTTATGGTGCCTGGTGGCTTAGTCCTAACAGCTTTGCTTACTGCAGGAGCTCCTATCAAAGATATACTGTTATGGTAAACTTTTATGTAACTGTACTTTCTCTTGTGGCTAGTGGTCCCTCCCCTTCCCCATCACTTACCCCATATAATAAATACTTCACTAATGGCTAGCGGCCCCTCCCCAACTCGATCACTCACCCCCATATATCATAGCATACTACCCTGTTGGCTAGGGGTCCCTCCCCCAAAACATCATAACATACTGCCGTGGTGGCTAGCAGTCCCTCCCCTCACCCAGTCATTTGCCCCATATATCGTAACATACTCTCCTGGTGACGAGATGTTCCTCACCCCACATGTCATAAGATATTGCCCTGGTGGCATGGCTAGCAGTCCCTACCCTCACTCAATCACCCGTCCAACATGGACATCATGCCCTGGTGTCCAGTGTAACCCACTTCCATTCCGATCCCCCCCTATAGTCAATATAATATATGTATAAACATTTTTCTGGTGATCTAGTGAACCCCTACCCATCCCTGATCACCAGTAGGTGAGCTCACAGGGTGCTATTCCCTGGTGGCCTAGTGCACCCACCCCAGCAGGTGGTGTCCCACCATACCGCTCTCCCCATCCCAAACCCAAGCAGGTGACCATCACAGCCTGCCACTATCCACCAGGGCTGGCTGCCCAGTGAGCTGCCAGTTGGTATTTTGGCATCGGGGGTTGGAAGTGTGGACTGGTCCTCACTGGGACCCCCCCTCCTTCCCCACTTGGGACTCTGGACAATTTTGCAGCACTCTCCTGCAGGGCTCCTTCTTCATGGAGTCAGACCGCGGAGATAGAGTCAGAACAGAAGAAAAAGGCGCCAATATTGCAGGGCTTCAGCCCCGGCTGCGACAGTTGGTGTTTCAGCATCGGGGGTAGGAGGTGGGACTGGTCCTCGCTGGGACCCCGTCCTTCCCCACTTGGGACTTGGGACTGTTTTACAACATCTCCCGTGGAGCTCCTTCTTCGTGGAGTCGGACCGCGGAGAGAGCAGAAAAAAAAAAAGGCGCCAATATTAAACTGCTGGAGCAGTTTAAATTGCAGGGCTTCAGCCCCAGCTGCAACAGTTGGTGTTTCGCATCGGGGTTGAGGTGTGGACTGGTCCGCGCTGGGACCCCCTCCTTCCTCACTTGAGACAGTTTTTTTTCCCCCACCCACCCCATTCCCTCCTCTCTTTAAATGCTTGCAAGCCCCTCCCTTAAATGGTCAGGGACCCTATTAGCAGATTGGGTGTGGCTAAAAAAGGAAACAGAGTTCTGTCTTTGACTTTTTTCACTAGCTTATGACATCTCACATTGCGTGGGGTTTAGTTACTTCATGGTGCTTACATTTTCCTGTACCATTTGATTATTGTATACTCCTGCCTACTCTTTAAAATTATCCTGGAATGTTGCTTCAGGTGTTTGCTGGACTATTATTGGAAAAAGTTAGTGTTCTCTAGTTTCATGCTAGCAAATACCATAATATGTCTGTTTCTCCCTAGGATGTTGCTTTGGGTGTTTGCTGGGCTAGCTACGTAAAAGTTAGGGCACTCTGGTTTCATGCTAGCATACACCTAACTGTCAGTATCTCAGGGGTGAGTGTTTTTTTTGCAGTTTATGTCCTGGTCACTGTTGACTGTCAACGCTATATGCCTTTACACTCTCAGGCAGACCCTGTTCGCACTGGCTGTACTAGAGCACTATGAACTGTGGCCTGACTCCTCGCAAGTTGACCCACCAGTCCCGGCTGTCTCTTTGAGTTGCGTGTCACTGGTCACTGCTGAGTTAAAATCTGAAATGGAGACTCCCAGACCTACTAGGGAAGGTGTTCCTGCCCTTCTTGCCTCATGCTGTCCTCTCCATTGGTCTCCTCGCTGGCCTTTTTCTCTCCCTAATGGCCATAGACTCTTCTCGGTTGTACAGGGATCATTGGGGAATGACTACCCCTCATGAGGTGTTTGATTTCACCTTTTCTAGCTTATGATAGACTGCCTCCCTGCCCTACCAGCTATCTTGACCTCAGATGCCTTCTGGGTACTGCCATGGTGAGAAGACACCTGCCTGTAGGCCCTGGGTCAGTGGTACCCCTTCCCCCATAAGGCTTCTCCCCTGGCCGCTCCTAGTGATACTGGCTCTTGCTGGTGACATCGAACTAAACCTGGTCCCGCCTATCAGGCCTTTTCAATCTCGGAATGTTGGAAATTGGGAAAGGGGTTAAAAATTGCTCACCTTAACATTCGCAGTCTACTACCCAACCTTGATGAACTATCTGCCTGGGTCGCCACTGTAAGCCTGACATACTAGGCATTGCAGAGTCCTGGCTGAAACCCTCAATACCAGACTCAACCTGTGTACTTCCTGGCAATGAGTTTATTAGACAAGATCAGCAGGGAGAAAAGCGAGGGGGTGGTATCCTAATTTACTATAAGGGTCATCTGAGAGTATCTGTGGTAATCCATCAGCAGTCCTCCCTGTCTCCCTGTGAGCTGCTGCACACTGTGTTGTTACTTGGAAATACAAAGAAACTGCATGTTGTGTGCACATACAATCCCCCCAAGGGTGGTCTGCCTGGACTTACCCACCTCCTGGATACCATCGGTCCTTACGTTGGGGATAATGAACTTTTGATCCTGGGAGATGTTAACTTAAACTGGACAGGAGGTAACTCCAAGCAGTTTGAACCTCTGCTGGCGAGTCTTGCCCTGTCTCAGCTTATCCAGGAGCCCACTAGATGGTCTGCTAATGGTGGAACTAGCTCCCTACTGGACTGGGTCCTATCAAACCATCCAGATAGGATCAGCTCCTCTGGAACCCTGCCTGACTCCATCTCAGATCACACCCCGGTGTTTTGTGTGAGGAAGGTCCCCTCACCAAAAATTCCCCACAAAACCATCCATGTTAGGGATTTCTCTAGGTTTGATCTGGGGTCATTTCATGAGGATCTGAGGATCACTGACTGGTCAGGAGTGCTTAGTGCCCATGACCCGTCCACAGCTGTCTCCCAGTTTCACACTGTTTTTTGCGCCCTGCAGGACAAGCATGCCCCCCCCTTATTAGGTGGAGAGTAAGGGGGTCTGCCACAAAATGGCTGCATGGTAACCTCTTACCCTCATGCATGCAAGGGACAAGTGTTGGGCTCACTTCAAAAGCACGTTGGATCAGATCAGAGATACTGTGGGTTAAGCTGGAAAGGAAAACGGGGCCAGCCATCCACACAGGTGTGGTCTATAGACCACCAGCCCAGGAGGAAGAAACAGATAGGGAGCTGATGCTAGCCATCCAAAGGATGGCAGACAAGGGGGAGGTAGTACTGGTTGGAGACTTCAATATTCCAGACGTGGACTGGAGCATCCCAGCAGCAGCATCAACTAGGAGCAGATTTATCCTGGACTCTTCAGGGTGCCTTCCTCAAGCAACTGATCATGGAACCAACTCGCAGAAGGCAATACTGGACCTTGTGCTCACAAATGGGGACAGTGTGATGGGGGTAACAGTGGAGGAGCACCTGGGGAACAGTGACCACCAGTCATTGTGGTTTGAAATCACAGAAAGAGCAGAACCAAACCACACAAAAACACGTATCCTGGATTTTAGGGGGGCAGACTTTGGGAAAATGGGGAGATACTTGAAAGAGGCATTAAGGGGAATGGGGCAGGAATCGGGTTGAGGAACAGTGGGCAGTATTTAAAATGGGGATTACAAGAGCAACATAATTATGCATTAAGCAGGTTAGCAAGAGGAAAAGGAAGAGGAGACCATTATGGTTTTCCAAAGAGGTAGCAAAGAAAGTGAAAGCCAAAAAGATTGCATTCAGGCAATACAAAAAGACACAGGCAGAAGGGGATAGGGCGAAGTACCAGGAGAAGCAAAGGGAGGCAGGGAGGTCAGTAAGGGAAGCCAAAGCTCAGACAGAAGAACACATTGCAAAATCAGTGGGTAGAGGGGACAAAACCTTTTACAGGTACATAAGTGAAAAAAGAAAGGCAAAGGGAGGGATAGTGAGACTGAAGGGGGAGGATGGGGGCCGCGTGGAGGATGACAACAGTAAAGCTGACATATTGAACAGGTATTTCTGCTCAGTCTTTACTGAGGAAGAGGAGGCTAATGGGTCTGAAGGTAGTACAAGGGGTGAGAATGGTGCAGAAATGGACACCAAGTCCCTTTATACGAGAAAGGGTCCTGAAGGAACAGTTGATAAAGCAATGGGACCAGATGGGGTGCACCCCAGGGTCCTTAAAGAACTAAGAGAGGTGGTGGCTGAACCTCTGGCTATCCTGTTTAGCCGATCACTGGAAACAGGGGAGGTACCCAAAGACTGGAGGACAGCAGATATAGTCCCCTTATACAAAAGTGGGAACAAAGAGGAAGCGGGGAACTACAGACCAGTCAGCCTCACCTCGGTAGTGGGAAGATCATGAAGCACTACTGAAGGAGAGATTGGTGGAACAGCTGGTTGTCAGTGGACTACAGGACCCAAGGCAGCATGGTTTCACCAGGAGGAGGTCATGTCAGACCAGCCTCATTGAATTTTTTGACTGGGTGACTAGGGAGGTGGATCAGGGGAGAGCAGTGGACATGGCCTATCTGGACTTCAGCAAGGCGATTGACACTGTGCCACATAGAAGACTATTACGCAAACTGGAGAATATGGGTGTGGGTAGGACAGTAGTGTGGTGGGTAGGTAACTGGCTGGGCGGCAGGACACAGAGGGTGGTGGTAAATGGCTGTCACTCCACAGAGGGAAGAGTGACCAGTGGGGTACCACAGGGATCAGTGCAGGAACCGGTCCTATTCAACATCTTTATCAGTGACATTCTTGCAGGACCTAGAAGGCAGAATTTCACTGTTCGTTGATGACACAAAGCTCTGTAACAGAGTAGACACACCAGGGTGTAGGCAGAATGAGAAGGGACCTGCAGAAACGTAAGAATGGTCGGGATTTGGCAGTTGAAATTCAATGCAAAGAAGTGCAAGACAGTGCATATGGGCACAAAACCCTGGCACAATATATCAGTTGGGGGGTGAGGATATAGCATGCACCAAGCAGGAAAGGGATCTTGGGGTTATCATCTCTGATGACCTCAAGGTAGGGGAAACATGTGATAAGGCAGCAGGTAAAGCAAATAGGATGCTGGGATGCAGGCAGGCATCACCAGCAGGAAAAGGAGGTCATAATTCCACTATACAAGACACTAGTGAGACCCCACCTGGAGTGCAGTGTACAGTTCTGGAGACCTTACCTACGTAAGGACATAGACAGGGTAGAGAAGGTTCAGAGGAGGGCAGCAAAGATGGTGCATGGATTGCATCACAAGTCCTATGAGGACAGGTTGAAGGAACTTAATATGTACTCCCTGGAGGAGAGGAGGGAGAGAGGGGATATGATGGAGACATACAAGTATCTTACAGGGAGGAACAGGGTGCAGGAATACACTATTTTTAAGCGAAAAGATGTTCCAGCACTAGAGGGCATGGGATGAAGTTGGAGGAGGCGATTCAGAGGAAACGTGAGGAAGAATTTCTTCACAGAACGGGTGGTGAACAAGTGGAACATCCTGCCAGAGGAAGTGGTGGGGGCTGAAACAATCATGGGATTTAAGAATGCATCGGATAGACATAAAGGAATTCTGGAGGTCAGGGGTAAGGGGCAACAGACTTCTAGGAAAGACATAAACTGAACTTACAAGCTCAAATGGGCAGACTGGGTGGGCCACAGGCCCTTATCTGCCGACACTGTCTATGTATCTATGTATCAGTCCATCTTCCAACAGTATAACAAGTTCAGAAATGAGCGCAAAAAAGCCATCAGGGCGGCAAAAAGTAACTACTGTAAATCTGCCCTGCTTAGCTCTGCTAAGGACCCATGAAGGTTCTGGAGGAACATAAAAAACATAGTCAGCAGCTCCTCCAACTCTGGGGTATCTGATATGATCATTGGTGGGTCAAGCTGTAATAATCCACTTACGATTGCTAATGCTTTAAATTCCCACGTTTCTGACTTGTCTGCGCTTACTTCCCTTTTCCCTGCTGTAGAGAACATCAGTGGCCCCTCGGCCTCCGTCCCTCAGGAGGTTCACTCCTCTCGCCCCATTATTTTATCTCAGGATTGTGTCTGTCTTGGAGACGCAGAGACTCCTCTCTGGTCTCTTCCCACACTCCAGCGCTGGCCATGATAACATGGAGCCCAAGCTTCTGAACGCGGGTGCTCCCTACATTGCCATCCCAGTAGCACATATCTTCAACCTGTCCCTTGCCACTGGTGTAATTCCTGGCATTTGGAAAGTAGTGAGGATTGTCCCCGTTCTGAAGTAAGGTAACCCCAAAGTCCTGGACAACTATCATCCAATTGCATCCTATCAACCATTAATAAACTAAAGAGAAGGATGTGGCTGAACAGCTCACAGAGTACATTCAAGCTCATAAGTTGTTGTCCCCTGCACAGCATGGCTATCGAAAAGGGTATAGCATGTCCACGTCCCTTGTCTCTGTCTCTACTAGCATCAGGGCGGCCATGGACCAGGGTGAACTCTCTGGGGCCATTTTCATTGACCTATCCAAGGCCTTTGACCTTGTGGACCATGCATTACTTTGCTCATAGATGCAGTCCCTTGGCCTGTCCCCCGCCTTGAATTGACTTAGAAACTACCTCCAAGGCAGAATACAGCAGACTAAATTCAACAAGGTCCTCTCTGACCCCACTCCGGTGACCTCTGGTGTCCCACAGGGATCGGTTTTGGGACCCCTTCTCTTTTCCGCATTTGTTAACAACCTCCCTCCTGCTGCTTCCAACTGTAGTGCCATCCTTTATACTGATGATCTTGTCGTCCTTGCACATTGGGGTTCTCAACCTTCAGCTGAGTGAGGCCTTTAAGAATATTCAGTCCTGGGTAACGTCTCGCAAGCTGGTCCTTAACCTAAAGAAAACTCAGGCCATGCTTTTTGGGTCAGTAGCCAAGATCAAGGCCTCCCCTTTCCCTCTGTGTGTCAGTGGTGTGGATGGCTCTCCCCTCCTAACCACGGTTTCAATAAAATACCTTGGAGTGACACTCGACTCAGGGTGTCACATCCTAAATGTTTGCAGAGCCATAAACTGTAAACTGGGTCTTGCCTACAGGGCAAAGAAATATTTGACGTCTGCAGCTCGCTTGGCATTGGCCAGAGGTGTGCTGCTCCCTTCACTTAGCTATGGCCTTCTCCTGTTCACTAGCACCTCCAAGGTCCACCTTGCTCGATGGAACACAACCTACAACAACATCTGTCGCTTAGCCCTGGCAGTCCCATGTCTTACCTATCATTGCAAATTATACGACAAACTGTGCTGGCTTTCCCCGGCCAATCACTTGAAATAATGATTGGGCTGCTTCGTAGGAAAGGTACTCAGAACCGGAACTCCTCCGGGGCTGGCACAGCTTCTCAAGCATGCTGAATCCTCCTCCAACTCCTTCAGGTCTCAAGGTCCTGGGGTGCTCAAAGTTCCTTATACTTGAACCCTAATGGGGGATAGGGACTTTGCTACACGCGGCCCGAGGCTATGGAACTCCCTTCCTAACCACGTACGTGCCTCCCCCTACCACCTGAGTCTCCAGAATTCCCTGTGGGAGCACTTGAAACTGTCCTCTGTGTGTGGGTGTCCCAAGCCACCTTAACCAGGTCTCCAATTTGGTCTCATCCAACCCGCTGCTCACTGTCCTTTGACTCTGGGAAGCATGTGATTGCTTGCTATCTGCTTATGAATTATGTGGCCGTGGTAAAAGGGTCACTCATACAGTGTAATTGCCATTGAATGTCTTAGTCTATTTATTCCTTATGTATATGTATATTTTACGTATTACTGCTCACTGTGGACTATCTAGGTTCATCTGGCTCTCTTGTAACTCTGTACATTGCCCCTCTTCTTGTTATGTACCTTGTTTGAACCTGTATTTTTCACTGTACTCTCCCGGGTTGTACCTGAAAATAGGTATACAGCTTGTCTAGTGTACCCAGCTGGTCAACAAAACCTAAATAAATAAGATAAATAAATAAAATGAATAAGTGTGTACTTGTAAGCATGTGCTCATTCACTGACAGCTCAGTGGGTGACTGGTCATGGTTAAAGCTGCCAACAGTCCCTGTTTAGTGAGTCTCTGAGCACAGGAGAGGTCCCAGAAGACTGGAGAAGGGCTCATGTGATCCCGCTGCACAAGAGTGGTAGCAGGGAGGAGGCGGGGAACTACAAACCAGTCAGTCTTACCTCAGTAGTGGGCAAGATTATGGAGGCACTCCTTAAGGAAAGGATAGTGCAACACCTGGAATCCATAGGGGCACAGGATCCAAGACAGCATGGGTTTACAAAAGGAAGGTCCTGTCAAACTAATCTCATAGATTTCTTTGACTGGGTAACCAGAGTGGTGGACCAAGGGGGAGCAGTTGATGTCGCCTACCTTGGCTTCAGCAAAGCTTTTGACACTGTTCCACATAGAAGATTGATTAATAAGCTGGGTAGGCTCGGGTGGGTCAGAAGTTGGTCAGCTGGGTGGCAAACTGGTTGATGGGCAGAAAACAGAGAGTGGTGGTAAATGGTATACAGTCAGAAGATAGGCAAGTACCTCAGGGATCAGTCCTGGGGCCAGTCCTCTTCAACATCTTCATTAGTGACCTGCAGATGGACTAGAAGGTAAGGCTTGTCTGTTTGCAGATGACACCAAGATCTGCAACAGAGTAGATGATCCAGATGGGGTGGGCAGAATGAGAAGAGATCTGGATAAACTAGCAAAATGGTCGGAAGAGTGGCAACTAGGATTTAATGCAAAGAAGTGCAAAATCATGCGCATAGGGAAGAGAAGTCCTGAAGCCACCTATAGGCTGGGAGGGGAGTTGCTAGCAGTCACAAAGGAAGAAAGTGACTTGGGCATCATCATCACTGATGACCTGAAATCATCCAAGCAGACCTCTAAAGCAGTAGGTAAGGCTAGGGGGGTGTTAGGGTGTATTAGTCGGGGTATCACAAGTCGTAAGAGGGAGGTAATAATCCCCTTTACAAGACACTGGTTAGGCCCCATCTGGAGTACTGCGTGTAGTATTGGAGGCCACACCTTCATAAGGACATTAACCAAATTGAGGCAGTCCAGAGAAGGGCAATCAAAATGGTGCAGGGACTGCATCAGAAGACATATGAGGACATATTGACAGAGCTCATTATGTATATCCTTGAGCAAAGGAGGGAGAGAGGTGATATGATCGAGGCATTCAAACACCTTAAGGGCATTAACAAGGTGAAAGAGTCTAACATGTTTAAATATAAGAAAAATAGCAGGACAAGAGGACACAGCATGAGATTAGAGGGCGATTAAGGGGAATGTGAGGAAATTTTTTCACAGAAAGGGTGGTGGATGCATGGAATGGCTTACCACAAGAAGTGGTGGCTATGAATACAGTGCAGGGCTTCAAACAGGCATGGGATAGGCATAAGGGAGCAATACAAATGACTATGAATAGATAGGCCGCTGACAGAGCAAAGGCCGATGGCACATTCATAAGGTAGAAAAAGAAATGGGCAGACTGGATGGGCCTTGCGGTCCTTATCTGTCGTCAACTTCTATGTTTCTTTGTTCTATTTTCCCAGGACAGTCCCTTTTTTAGGCAGCATGTCCCAGTGTCCCCACAAGTTTTGCAAAATGTCCCTTTTGTCCCAGGTTTTGCTTACTTGTCCCAGTTTTGTCCCTTTTTTCTTTTTTTTTTTTTTTTTTTCTGACTGCTGGTCTGTGAGTGACAGTTATTTCAGGACCACTGTGGCACTACTCGGGCTGGACTGCAGTTTTCAACTTCAGTCTCTGTGCCTGTGTTGCACTGCAAGCATGTCAATGGGAGCACAGTAAAGCATGATCTTACTTCGAGACACAGCTCTTGCAGCAGGTTACACCATTAGGACTGAAGCCGGCAGGCGTCAGGACCCCACGGAAAAATTCTAGCTAGCTATCTTCAGTGGGGACCGCCCCCGACGTCGGTCCCGCCTCCGTCAGACGTAGTACATAAGGGGGCGGTCCTGCCCGATTCCCCAGTTCTTTCCCGGCGTCGACTTGCATGTCTCGACCCTTCGGTTCAGCTCTAGCGCGCGACGCGTGGTTAAGTTCTTTCCTACAGGAAATTTGGATTTCTTCAAGCAAGTTTATCTTCCTGGACATAAGTCTCCACCACTCATTCACACTATTGGGATCTGCGCCGGAGGCACTAGGACCCATCGGGAGCAAACTTTTTGCTGGAGGGTTGACACCAGAGATGGCGCCGCGAGGCACGGCGCCCCGAGCACTAGCTCGCGGACAATGACTATCTCGCGCCGACCCTCCAGCCGCCTCAGTTCCTTTTTCCCACTGCCGAATGCGCCTAGTACCACGCCGGCCTTGTCGGAGTCAAAACTTCAAACTAGCAGCTTAGTTTTCAGTTTATTTTTTGTGGTATTATCTCGATATAGTATCGCTTAAGTTTATTCTATTTTAATATACAATAAAGAAGTCTCAACCTACTTGCGAATGCGACCATGGAGCAGGTCAGATGACGGTAGGGAGACTTCGTATGAAAGCTGTTCAGTCAGTCGGGCTGGGTCCGGTCCGCCTCCTTCTCCCGAACGGGGGTCCAACAACGGTCAGTCCAATGCCCGGGGATGGGCGGTCCCCCCGGAGGCATAAAAACAAACGGTCGCATTCTCTGCACCGTTTGGCCTCGAGCTCTTCTTCGGCCCACAGGTCTAAAAAGAGAAGGCATCACTCGAGGTCGCCCTCTGATATGTCTGCGCGTCGACGCTCTGTTATCATGGCTAGTTGCCAGTCTCCTCCTTTGGAGTCGCCAACTTCTGCTTCCGGTAGGCGGTGTCTTCAGCATCGGAGTCCTACCCCGCCTATAGGTAGGTCTTCAGATGAGCAGTTTCATCAGTGGGCCGCTCTTATGGAGCAATGGGCTCGGAGGTTGGTTCTGCTACCTGGCTCGGTTGCCAGCAGGCCTTTGGGCTTGTCGAGGCGACCAGGTAGAGCGGTTGGACTTTCCTGGTCGTAGCGGCTAACTTCCGGTGCCAGCGACTCAGCGGCAAGTGTTTCCCCCTCACATGGCTGCGGTGCGAGGGACCACACCGATGCCCTTATCTCTGCTATTTTCCCTTCTAGCCATGTTTTCCAGGGTCCCTGGGATGCTTTTGGTCCCGTCCGGCGGTGCCGTCTGGCCTTCGGCACCATCTGCGGCGTCGCGGGCTTGTCGGCACCGTCCAGTCGGCGTCAGCGGAGCTTCTCAGCGCCTTCTGCGGGTGCCGTGTGCCTTCCTCGGTACCGTCCGGCGGCGTTGCGGGGCTTCTCGGCGCCGGGCGGCTTCTCGGCGCCGTCTTCGGCGCCGTTTTCAGTCCCGTTTGCCTCCTCGGCGCCGGGAGCTCTCAAAGACTCCTCTTTCCTCTCAATTCTTCCTTCCTCTCCTGTATTTCACTCCTTTCCTGTCCAAACAGTCCTCCCTGGACTATCAAGAGATGACGTTGAGCCTGACCCAGACCTTCGGTTGGGTGATGAAGTGGACGAAGCAGGATCTTTCACTGCTACAGAGCCTGTGGTTGAGGACCTGTCCTTTAAGTCTCTGTTGAAGAACCTGAGCTCCACTCTTTCTCTCAGACTACAGACATCGATCCTGGGAAGCGGTTAAGACTCCAATATCTTCATAGCTTGGAGATCCCTACAGTTTGACTCCTCCGATTCAACCTTCCTTGAGGCGCTGTCTCAAATGGTATGGAATAATCCTGCTCTTACCCTTGGTGGCTAAATCCATTGATAGGAAATACTCAGCTCCCAAGGATCATCCTTTCCTGGCATCCCAAGCCTTTGCGGATCCTATTGTAGTCCTGGCAGAGAATGACATGGTCGTTCTTCCTCAAACTACTACAGCTCGACCTATTAACAAAGAGTCTTGTAAGATTGATACATTAGGTAAGAGAGTCTTTGCTGCGTCCACTCTAAGTATGCGTATTGCCAGTTACCGTGGCTATTTTTCTCAGTATGAGTATATCCTGTGGCACTCTATCAAACAAATGGTTGAAGCTCTTCCGGACTCGGACTCTAAGCCAAGAGCTTCTTCAGACCATTACCAGAGGTATTGAATCTAATAACCAACAGGTCAAAGCAGCCATGGATGCTTTCGACACTGCTTCTCGTTCAGCAGCCACTGGTATTTGTACTCGCCGTCACTCCTGCGGCTGCGTGCCGGGGCTTCACGAATGATGCAGCAGCAGGTGATGGCGTTGCCCTTGCGGCTCGTATCTTTTTGGTCCTCAGGTAGAGCAAGCTCTAGAGGCTACTCAGAAGACAGGTCGGCCATTAAGCTGGCTCGACCCCTCCTACCCCCTCTCGCGAGGGCGTAGCCGAGTAAGCGTCAGTTTCGCAATAAATCAGTCCTTTCGAGGCAGAGGAAGTTTCCATAGAACCAACCTGCCCAACCTCAAAAGAAGGCGCAACAAGAAAGCGCAAGGGCAGGCGCCCCAGTGCAACCTTATGAGTTACCGGCCCAAGTTCCATCTCCACTGCCGAGGTGGACTTTTCCTCTCCGGTGGGAGGTCGTCTGATGCCGTCTACAACCAGTGAAGTCCATAACCTCAGACATATGGGTCCTTGGATAATTCGCGAGGTATTCTCTCAATTTTCTGGAGACCCCTCGAATACGTCCTCCCAGCGACAACCCAGGCCGTCAATCCTTCAGTCAGACCTTCTACTTCGCCGAGATCAGGGGCCTTCTGAACAACAGGGCAGTAGAACTGGTGCCTCTGCATCAGCGAAACACAGGGTTCTACTCCCACTGCTTTCTGGTTCCAAAGAAGTCTGGGGTATAGCCCCATTCTAGACCTAAGGAAAGCTAAACAAATTTCTCCCCAGGGAGAATTCAGAATAATTTCTCCAGGAACCCTGTTACCTTTGCTTCATCAACACGACTGGCTAGCCTCCTAGACATGCAGGACAGCTTACCAGCACATTCCTATTCACCGAGGCATCACAAATTCCTGGGGTTGTGGCTCTGGAGTCAACACTATCAGTTCAGAGTCACCTGCCCTTTAGGCTATCCTCGGCAGCAGTCTTCTACAAGTGTTTATTCTGCAGTTCCTGCGCGCATCTCAGGAAACCACCGGAATCCAGTGTTTCCCTACCTGGGCGACTGGCTTCTAGCAAGCCCTTCCAGACAGGGGACCCTGGAAGCGTTCAGGCGACCTCTAAGCCTTCTTCGTCCATGGGAGTTCTGCTGAATCTAAAGAAGTCGCGGTTGCAGCCCTCCCAGAGACTCCCTTTTCATAGGGACTCTACTGGACACCTCTTGCCGAAGGCTTTCCTTCCAGAGGACAGAAGGATCGATATCCTTCAGATGGCCACGTTACATTGGAGAGAACAGATCAGTTACAGCTCTTTCAATGCAGCGTTATTTAGAGCCCTCATGGCATCCTCAGTGTTCACTGTACCCCTAGCTCGGCTACACATGAGAACCACCCAATGGGTGCTCAGTGGTCCCAACCACTCACCCACAGTCTTATCCCATCAAGGTGACAGAACCCTTACACAGAGGTCTCTCACCTGGTGGTCTCAAGAAACAATCTCCTGGAAGGATTTCCCTTTGCTCCTCTGGATCATCAAATCTCCATCACCACAGGCGCGCGCTAGCAGGATGGGAGCTCATTAATACTCTCTCCACAGTCAGGTGTATGGACTCCAACTCGAGGCCCAGCTTACATAAATGTCCTAGAGATGAGGCACGTCCTTTATGCGGTCCGGGCTTTGAAGGACATCCTCTGTCTCAAGAACATTCTCCTTCAAGCGGACAACAAAGCTGTGATGTATTACATCAACAAGCAGAGCGGTGCTCACTCTTAACCTTATGCAGGCAAGCGATGAGGGTATGAGAATGGTGCTTGGAACACAAATCTCTAATTCAAGCAGTCTACCTGCCAGGTGTACAAAAGCGACTTGGCGGACCGTCTCAGCAGAACAGAGGCAGATCCTCACGAGTGGTCTCTCTACTCCAACCATGGTTCAATCACTATTCCAAGGTAGAGAACTCCAGACCTGGACTTTTGCATCCCCACTCCCAGCACAAAACTGCCTCTCTTCTGCTCAGAATCCAGGGCCTGGCATTTTCTGTCAGGATGCGTTCAGGCTGCGGTGGACAAAGCGCTTTCTTTACGCCTTTACGCCTCTTCCTCTAATTCAGAGAGTACTTCTCAAATTCGAGTCCCAGAGGACCAAGATGATTCTCATTGCTCCCTCTTGGCCTCGACAACTATGGTTTCCACTACTCAACAATAACTGGCAGCCGCTCCGAGACCACTCCCCCTGCAGATGAACCTGTTGACTCAGGGTCCGGTGGTCCATCCCAACCTGGATCGCTTCACCTTCCGCTTGGCTCCTGAAGAGGTAGAAGTGGACGGTTCAATATCTCGAAGAGTTTCAAGTATTCTTCTGGCTGCTCGGAAGCCAGGTACTCGGAAAACTTACACGTCTAAGTGGAAGTGTTTTTAAGCTCTAGTCATGCAATCCTCTTTGAATCCCTTTTCCTATCCACGGACAAGGTTGTGGAGTACCTTTTGGACCTCTCAAATTCAGGCCTTCAATACTCTACAGTCAAAGTTCACCTTAGTGCCATTTCAAGCGTATCATGAGCGGTTTCTTCTTTGTCTCTGGCTCAGTTACCTATAGTTAAGAGATTTCTTAAAGGAATTCTGCATACAGACCCCCTATAAGGCGTCTGGTTGCAGCCTGGAACATTAACCTTGTGCTAGAACATGCTCACTCGGAAACCTTTCGAACCTCTGGCTACCTGTGAGCTAAAATTTCTCACCTGGAAGGCGGCCTTCTCAGTGGCCATTACCTCAGCCCATGAGGTCTCTGAGATACATGCCTAGTTACGGACCCTCCGTATACTGTGTTCCATAAGGACAAAGTAGTTCTTGCTACTCATCCTAAATTTCTTCCCAAGGTTGTGTCATGAGTTCCATCTAAACCAACCTTTGGTCCTTCCTTCTTACTTTCTGCGGACTTCCAAAATGAAGGAGCAATCTCTTCATTCCTTGGATGTTAAGAGAGCCTTGCGTTTCTATCTAGATAGAACCAAGGATTTCGCAAAGCCAACAACTGTTATTTCCTTCAGCGAGACCGGCTGGGTCGACCTATCGCTATCAGATGCATCTCATCGTGGCTAGTGGCATGTCTTGACATTGCTATTCCATGGCACAAGTTAAATTGGAAGGTAGGGTTTACGCTTACTCTACCAGGCCGGTCGCGGCATCCCTAGCGGAAGTCGCAATGTGCGATTGCAGACATCTGCAATGCCGCCACCTGGCGCTCGGTGCATACGCTCGTTAAGCATTATGCACTGGATATTCATGCCAGCGACATTCCACCTTGACAGAACTATCAGCAATGGACTTCTGTCCTAAACGTGAGCTCTTGGTCTTCCTGCCGCCCTCTCGAGAAGTTATTAGCTCGAGTACTCTCCCAATAGTGTGAATGAGTGGTAGAGACTTATGTCAGGAAGATATGAAAATGCACGTACCTACCGTGATTCTTGATCTTCTTAGGCGAGTCCTCACCACTCATTCACCATCATCTCATCCCCGGGCTCACTGCTGTGTTGAGTCTTCACTCCCTCAGATCTTTAGGCCGTGAGGAGCTTCTTTGTTGACCCTTCTTACACGGGTCGCCAGGACTATCTTATGTCCGGTCTAAAGTTAAGGTTACTCTTCACGTTGGTTGCGCTGCACCTCCTTGGTAAAAGGTACTGAGGCGGTTGGAGGAGTCGGCCGCCGAGATAGTCATTGCCTTGTGACTGATGCTGAGAAGCAGCTCTAGTGTCGACCCGCCAGCAAAAGTTGCTGCTGCCCCATGGTTCCTAGTGCCTCCGGCGCAGATCCCAATAGTGTGAATGAGTGGTGGAGACTCGTCCAAGAAGATCAAGAATTACGGTAGGTACGTAATTTTCATTTCTCTGATGTCCTCCCCTACCTCTGGTCACTCTTCCAAGTGTGATTGCGGGAAACCGATCCTTCAAAGACCCCCACACGGCCCTACGTCCGATTGCCTGAGGCCAGAACCACGATACTCGGGCCTGCTCCTTCTGCCAGGGTTTAATAGCAGAACCAGATCCGGCGCCAGAAAGGCCCTTCAGAGCTTTTTACTGGAGGAGAGAAGCTAAAGACCATGTCTTCCAAGGGAATCCTCAAAAAGACCCACAAGCATGCTGAAAAATAAGGAGAAGGCCCCTTCAGGTCCCCTCAGGGCTTGGACTCATTTCCAGAGTCCGACCGCTCCCCTCAGGGCCAGCTCTCTGCCTCCCTGGCTGCGGTTAAGAACCTTCTTCTCAGTCAAGACTGCCAAGCCGTCCTCGTCCTCCAGGGCCTAGTAAAAGTCTGGGGATACGCCCATCGTCCCATCATAAGTCGGGTTCCTGCCCTTGAACCCGGCGTCCGAATAACTTCCTTGCCTCCTCGCAAGGCGTTGGCTTACTTCTCTGAAGAGACCTCAGGACCCGGCGCCCGTGCGTCCGTCGCGGGCCCTCTCGCCATTCATCCCTGGGCCGCCGTCCGGTAGGCAGTAACAAATCGCCGGGCAGGCCAACACCTCATCCCCGGACGCGGTAGAAGGACCGCGTCCGCTCCTCTTGAGAAGAGAACCCTGGCGCCTCCGACCGGCGTCAGTCGGGAGACCTTAACCGAGGAGAATTGACTCAGCCGAGGACTAGACGGCGACCCGGTCCTGTCAAAACGCCAGGGAACCCTCGCCGTTACCGAGCCCCTGTGGAGCTGACGCTGGGACCCGGCGAGAGACTGGCTCACGGCGCCGGGGACCATCGTCGAGACGCTTTCTATAGCAGATGTGAAGGAACCTGTTCACTTGCTGGTGGGACACCATCAAGAAGGACATGGTTCCCACTCCTCCTCCTCTTCCTCTGATTACTCCCTCTGGTTCCTGCACCCCTCACCTTTGGGGTCGGCAGGCCGTTACCTCCTCCCGGGGAACACGGAACCCCTCCAGAGGACCAGACAAGCGGAGACCTCTGTCCAAATCCTCTTCTAGATCAACCAACCCCAAGAAGACCAAGAACACCGACGATCGCCAACCGACGGAGGACCGCAGGATCAGAGTTCTCAACATCCAGTCCCCATCTCCCCTCTCCATCCCTTCTCGGATCAGCGAGATGCTGAAGTCTCTCTCAGATGACCCATAGCGTTCTCGGTTATTATAGAGACATCAAGAGAACATGGGATGGGATGCGGAAGAGCTAGACCCGAAAGGATCGCCTTGCCAAATACCTTGACAGAAGGACCCAAACCTATGAGGTGCCACCCTTGGTTGACACTTCGTGGGCGTCACCAAGGCGGCGTGGGGCGTCCCGCATTGGCTCGGCGATAGAAGAAAGCTGATCGCTTGTACAAGGCTCCTAGAAGACCAGTACTTGATTCCACAGCAGCCTCACAGGCAAACTCTCTGGTCATCACAGCCTCACATGACCGGTCCGAGGGCCGCAACATCGAAACACCCTGCCACGGACCCAGAAGTCCAAAACAGTTGGACGCTATGGGTAGCCTTGCACGGTAACTTCCGCTACCTCGCCATCAGATCCCTGAATAACTGACCACATGGTACAGTTCCAAAATGCCTTTTAGGAACAGGGTCTGGAAGCGGCTGAAAAACTGCGGAAGGTGAGCAGGAGTGGAGATGCTTCAGCTCCTCCACGTACGGGTTCGGACGTACGAACAAGTGCTACGAGGCCAGCGTATGACTCCAGCGGACTCCTCGGCGAGCAGCAGCTTCTGGCGTATGCCTCCGGAGACACTCTTAGTTCACAGCGTCTCGAAGCACACCCAGGCGTCAGAAGAATATCATAAGATGCACCATTCGATGGAAAGTCTTGTTACGGTAAACCCTCAGAGAAGATTATTATCAGACTTCAAAGGCCGGGGAAAGGCCGGTGGAGGTCGGTTCAGGCCATATACCCGACCCAGGCCTAGTTCTTTTCGCAGGAACAAAGCGAATTCATGAGGCGGGATGCAGAGGCATGAGTCCGCTCCGGCTCCACAACAGAGGGGATCCGGTTTCGCAGAGCCAGGGGGAAACAACCAGCGGGCCAAAGCCAAGCATACTTCAAGCCAGCCCAGCCAGCGGGACCCTCAGCCACCACAGCCTGACTCTTTCAGGCCCCGCCCCTCAGGATCAACGGGAAATCATGGTCGGGGGTGGCATTGCGAACTTCCTGCCAGGATGGCAGGATATAACCACCGACAGGTGGGTTCTTCAGTTAGTCGGAAGAGGGCCACTATATAGATCACTGAAAAGCCACCCTCGAGACCTCCTTTGCTCTCCGGTATCGGGTCAGCACAAATCTCTGATCTGGCAAAGTACTCGCGCTCTTGCAAAGGGAAGCGATAAGTCGTCGACGGAGAACCAGAGAGGACGAGGATACTATTCCACTTCTTCCTGGTTCCAAAGAAAACGAGGACCTCCATCCGATTGTGGACCTCAGCAACCTCAACATTGGTCACCTACAAGAGATTCCGCATGATGACTCTTCCAGGTCTCATTCCCATGCTGAAGCAAAGACGCCTTTTAAGCGTCTATAGACATGCAGGGCAGCATACCTGCATATCCCTAACAAGCTCAGGCACACAAGAGGTTCCTGTACGCTTGAGTTTCTCGACCACCACCTTCCAATTCCGAGGCCTTTCCATTTGGACTGTCATCCGCTCCCAGGGTCTTTACCTGATGCATGGCAGTCGTGGCAGCGTCTCTAAGGAGACAGGGCCATTATGTGTTCCGATACCTGGACGATTGGCTTCTCATGGCTGCCTCCAGAGAAGCGTTATTACGTGCGATCCAAAGCACCCAGGACCTATTCCGATCTCTGAGTATCTTAATCAACCGAGAAGTCTCTCCTGGTACCGTCTCAGAGGCTGCAATTTAAAGGTGCAGTACTGGACACCGTTCAGGGAAGAGCTTTTCTTCAAGCCGACAGAGTGGAGCGCATCAGATCCCTCATCAGGGAGTTATCACGTCGAACAAGACCGTCCCTTCAGGTCGGTCCTTACGCCTGCTCGGACACATGGCTGCAGCCATTTCCTGCGTCCCTTTCACAAAGGCTCCATGCGGGTAACTCCAGTGGATGCTCAAGGTGCAATGGGATCAAAGGCAAGACCACATGCAGCATCTGGTCAGAATCCACCAGAACACCGTGATTCGAGACTGGCACAGTGGTAGCTAGACCAGAAGTTAAGCTCTCCATGGCGTCCCGTTTGTGGCACACCATCCCGGAGGTAATCCTCACCACAGAGCGCCTCAGGTCTAGGGTGAGGAAGGCGCACCTGGGCGGGTGAAGTCCCAGGATACATGGACCCCTCTAGAGGCTCATCTCCATATCAGTGTCCTAGAGATGAGGCGGTCCTTTATGCCCTGCAGGCCCTTCAGTCAGAAATCCTGCCGTGTACTCTCCTGCACTTCAGACAGACAACCACGGCGGTGATGTTACCTCAACAAACAAGGAAGCGCCACTCTTACCCCTTTACGGGAAGCCATGAGGGTGTAGGATTAGGTAATCCGACGCAGCTTGAGTCTGATCACCGTACATGTTCCCGGGGTGGACAACACGGTTGCAGATAGCCTGGTGGCTCCCAGGCCAGAGTCCACAGTGGGAACTTCTTAAAGAAGGTTGCAGAGGATCTGTTTCTTAGATGGGGAACTCCAGAGTTGGACTTGTTACACCCCATCCAAGCATAAAACTGCCCAATTTTTGCTCGCTAGATCCAGGGCCTGGTGTTTTCTGGACGGGACAGCGTTGTCCCTCTCCTGAAGGACAGATTCCTCGCTTTCCCTCGCTTTCCCGTTGATCGGAAGTTCTTCTCAAACTGCGCAGGGGAGCATGCAACAATATGATCCTGGGTAGCGCTTTTGGCCCAGACAGATCCTGGTTCCCATTGCTAATTCAGCTATCCTAGGGAACCTCCGCTCCTGTTGCCGTTCAGCTTCCATCTCCTGTCTCAGGAGGAGGTTCACTAGTCCATCCGGAGTTAAGCTCACTGAACCTGCATGCATGGCTCCTAGAGACACAGCCATCTTGCGTCATGAGGTCTACATGAGAGGTTGCGGTAGTTCTTTCTGCAGCCAAACAAGCGACAGACGTACACCATGAAATGGCGCCGATTTTGTTTATAGTCGCGACAGCGCGATTATTCCCCTTTAGGTTGCCGGTGGGAGTGGTGTTGGACTGCCTGCTCTCCCTCTTTTGTTGAGGTCTGGCCTACTCCCTCTATCAAGGTGCACCTTTGTGCCATCTCTGCCTACCACCTTCCGATTGGGACCAGCCGATACCAGTGGCAATTAGATGCCTGTGAATTTTTGAGAGGGGTGTTACACCTTAGGCCACCCATTAAGGACTCAATGCCTCCATGGGATTTGCTCTTTGTCCTGGAACAACTCACGCTTTCCCCCTTCGAACCTGCCGCAGATTGCGAGCTACGTTTTCTGTCGTGGAAAACGCTATTTTTGGTTGCTGTTACTTCAGCGAGAAGAATTTCTGAGCTTCACGCTCTCATGTGCAAAGAGCCTTATTTAGTTTTTCACCGGGACAGAGTATCCCTGAGGGCCAGATCCTAAATTTTTGCTAAAGGTGGTCTCTACACTCACTCTAAATCAGGATATTGACACGGTCACTTCACGAACTACTCGAATAGAGGAAGCTGTGCTCCACACTGGATGTTCACATAGCCTGAGGTATTACTCAACAGAACTAAACCATTTACGTAGTTCTGAGCAACTTTTCATTTCTTTTCTGAGAGAATGAGGGCCAACCTGTATCCAAAGCAGTCCCTGTCTCACTGGCTTGTCCAGTATGACTTCATTATGAATTCAAACAAAAAGCCCCTCCGGGTTCAGTCCGAAGTCATTCTATAGGGGTGTAGCCCTCCTTTGCAACGAAGCGTCTCACTTCTGCCATATGTGCTGCAGCCACTTGGAACTCTGTGCATACATTTATCAGGCATTATAGCCTAGGCATCGCCTCTCGGCGAAGAAGAGGCCAGTTTCGGCCACCAAGCGGCGCTACAGGGTCTCCCTCCTAGATTCAGGACCTAGAATGTTTTCCTAATTTCCTCCTCCAGAATTTTTGGCATGACTGGCAGGAATCAATCTAATGGTGTAACCTGCTGCAAAACTGTGTCTCGGTAAGATAGTACAGTTACGTAAGAACACGTAACAGTAGATCTTCGAGAACAGCGTATACAGTCCGGTTCCTTGTCCGGTTTGAACACCCTCTGCTGAGGTTGGTTACCGACAGCGTTTTCAGCGACACCCGGCAAGCCCCAGGATGTGGACAAACCTCCTGACAAGAGTCCAGAATTGGACTATGGGCCGAAAAGTACCCTTCGTCCTCTCGGCCATTCAGGCCAGTTGACCGTCCTCAGGGCATTTTCTCATGCCCTGTTGGGCTCCTAGATGAGTCATCCTCATCTTCCGCGATCACAGACTACGGTTAAGCAGGTGCGGGACCAGGGCAAGGCAGTGGCCAAACAACAGCTCCAGACTGCTGGATATAGGGACTCATGGCGCAGATGGGTGGCCGCATGACGGCTTCGTCGGCGGGCTTGGCTGAGATATCACCTTTACTTGGATACCCAGCACAAGTTGGCCCGGATGTTCCTTTTGGGGACTGACCTCTTGGCCCTGGGGTGGAAGGTCACTGCAGGATCGAAGTCAATGCTACGGATATGTCTCTTCCCGCTCAGAGGACAAGGCGCAAGCCACAGCCTAAGCCCTTCGTCCTTCCTGCCCCAGCCTTGACCAACAACGTCAGGACCAGCAGGCGCTCGGCCGGCATCCCAAACCCAAACCGCGACTGCCTCTAACAGGAGGGAAAAGGCCAGGAAGTCCTCGGTCCCTCCTCCAAGCTGCCCAGTGACAGGCTGATGTAGCCATTCCGTCCTGCCCTGGGTCCCCATGGAGGGGACTCGACACTTCCGTTCCTGGCCGCTGTTACCACGGACAGGTGGGTCGCAGAGGTGGTGAGAAGGAAGCCTCTGGAACCCGGCAGGCACCACCCCCAGGCAATGGCACCGAGAGCCCGGAACCCCAGCCTCACTGGCGGCTCGTCGGCGACGCCATCTCCTCCTCCAGAAGGAGGTGATAAGAAGTCTTGGACCCTCCTTCAGACCAGGGTTTGTGTCCAGGTGCTTCCTGGTTCCATGAGACGGGGGCTGGCGCCCATTCTAAACCTACCACGACCTAAACAAGTTCCTAGGTCTGAACCTTCAGGATGGTCACTCTGGCTCAGATAATACATCCTTGGAGCAGCATAGTTCTGCTCTCTGGACTTGCAGGGCAGCGTTTTCCACGTCCTATCAGTCCGTCTCACAGAATTCCTTCGCTTCCGCGGAGGATCCCTCTTCATTCAAGCCATGCCCTTGACACTCTCAACTCCCAGGGTCTTCACAATGCATGGCAGTGGTGACAGCATTCCCTCTTGACGCCGGTCAGTGTACCCCCACCTGGGCGACTGGCTGTACCAACTCCTCAGGAAAGGCGGGTGGTCAGAGTCCAGCCTCAGGTCTGCTCTCAACTGGGCCTCCTTATCAGGCCAAGTCAACTCGAGCGAGCAGGTGATTCTATTCAGCCCGGCAGCTCGACTCTCCGACCAAGCCTGACTCCCGGCGGACAGGGCAGTTCTTTCCTCCTTGCCCGATCATTTCTGGTTGGGCAGTGCGCCTGCCGGGACTTCCTCGCCTCCTGGGTCATAAACCTGCACAGCGTGGTCGTTGGGCCCGCTGGAACATCGCCCTTCAGTGGGGACTGGCCAGCCAGTGGTCTGGCAGCTGCGATCCTTTGGACCAGCTTTGTCGGTGGCAGGGGATGTGGGCGCTCTCCAGTGGTGGACGTTCGAATCATTGCGGAGGAGCATCCCGTTCGTCGCCCAGCGGCGGTCTCTCTTTGACCGATGCCTCTCTGATGATTGGGGCTGCCATCTGAGACACGGGCTCACGCTCTGATCCCCAGAGTCGATACCCATCAACTGCTGGAACTCGGCGGTCCCCCCTCTCCCGCCTTGCTCCGTTCTCCGAGTCAAGTGGTCAGTCAGGCGGACATACCGACCATGTTCTATCTAAACCGCCAGGGACCGCTCCATGCTTCTATGAGGCTCTCCGCGTTAGTCCCTGTGCGCAGCCTGGGCGGATCTCCTGGCCATTCACGTGGCGGGCCTCAACACCTGGCCGATGCCTGAGCGGATAGAACTGCATACACGTGGTCTCCTGCAGAAGGTACAACATCTGTTCTCCCTGAGGGCCACCTCAGGTGGACCTGTTTGCCTCAGGAGAGAGCGAAGTCTGTTCCATGCCGCCCCCTCAGCAAGAGACGCTGCAGAGATGCCTTCGAGGCAGTGGACCCGGGCCTCTTTACGTCTTTCCCATTTCCTTGATCACAAGGTGCTTCTCAAGCGAGGGACAAGGCGCGGGAGAGTCTGATAGACCAGACTCATGAGTTCTGAACTGAGACTCCTCAGTCTCAGCTCCAGGACTCATGCCCAACTCCAGCTCGCCGGACCTGCTCTCAATCAATCCAGGAAGGTGTTCCATCGGACCTTCAATCCCTGCCTGACCTGGTTCTGGCTAGAGTTCAGGCCTTGGGTCTTTCAGCAGGGTCCTCAACATAGTTGGCGTCCCGTGGAAGTCGACCAGAAAATACTATACCTTCAAATGGAAAAGGTTTTTGTTGGTGTCGAACAGACGGACCCTTCCTCCTGTTCATGGCAAGCATCTTGGATATTATGGTCCCTTTCTGATCAAGGGCTTAGGTCGGCGACCCTAAGGTGCCTGGCAGCCATCTCTGCTTACAGGAGCGGGCAGAGCAGTCGATGGCGCAGGAGAAGGTCTGGCGGCGCAAAACATGATCACATTTCCTCAGTCAGAACCCCCACCTCCGTGGGATCTACTGCTGGTACTGGCAAGCTCATGGGCAAGCCATTCGAACCTATGCAGGTGTGCTCTCTCTCACCTGTCGTGAGCCGCCTTCTTGGTGGCTATCACGTCAGCCAGAAGGATCGGAGCTCAAGAGCGCTCGCCAGTCTCATCACCAGTCTTCCACAGGGACAAGGGTCCTCATACCAATTCCTTCCGAGGTGGTGCCGTTCACTAACCGGTGTTGACTCTGCAGGTGCCCCAAATCACACCGGGAGGCAGAGACAAACTCATACTCTGGACCCTAGGCTCGCTTATTATAAGGGCCCGCGGCTAAAGTCGAGGGAGAGGTTCGCCCAGCTGTTTGTCACCTACGCTGAGCAGCATCTGGCAGACCTGCAACCAGCCGGACGATAAGCAGGTGGGTAACCTCCTGCTAGATCTCTGCTATAAGTTGAGGCAGGCATGGGCCTCCCAGAGGATAAGGCTCACATTCTACCCGCCATACTGCCTGGCATGGCTGCTTCAGGGGCGACCCTATCCAGAAATCTGGGACGCTACCTGCGAAGTCAGCAAACCAGCCTGCAACCCATTACCACATCGACCTTGAGTCATGCCGGGATACTGGGTTTTGGGGCATCAGGTTCTCAGTCTCTCTCCCAAGTAGTATTGGGGTGTCGTCTTCTCCCTCCTCCCAGGAACTACTAGGAGTCTGCCAATGAGTGTGGATGAACAACATATCCACAGCCTAGAAATACAGGTTACTCACCTGTAACAGGAGTTCTAGGAATGGTATATGTTCATCCACCACGACTCCCCGACCTCCGGCTTCGGCCTATTAACCTGAGCTTCCAGCGGGCCAGATCTCTAGCGTCATGGGGCGAACCGTGAGTTATACCACCGGGTGGGTGGGAGGGCAAACCGAAGACCTTCGGCAAGATTCAAAGCGGCAAGGATACCTGCCAATGAGTGTGGATGAACAACATATACCCATTCCTAGAACTCCTGTTACAGGTGAGTAACCTGTGTTACTCACCTGTAAAAGAGTTCTAGGAATTGTATATGTTCATCCTCCGCATACCTACTTCCCTCCCGACGGCTTAAACCTGACTCCAGCGTGAGCTAGATATTGGCGTCATGGGGGCCGAGAGTTTTACCACCGGGTGGGTGGGAGGAGCCAGTTTGAAGATCTTCCGGCAAGATTTAAAGCGGCAAGGAATCTGCCAGACAGTGTGGATGAACAACATATACCATTCCTAGAACTCCTGTTACAGGTGAGTAACCTGTATTTATTGAATGACAACTGGTGGAGGCCAGGTAGCTGCACAATGGGTGCATGTCTTAAGGGAAAGGGGCAGTTGCTGGGTGACAGCCATATTGTTCATGTATCATTGCATGCTGGCACCCTCATGGGTAAAAATCGAGGAGAAAAATTGGGGTCTGCAACAACAAAACAGGGTGCCCCCAGAAGGCCATGCATGATACTGTGCTACATAGCTGGATCACTGCAAAGTCAGGAAGGTCAAGCTGTACTCAGTTCTCTGAATGAAGAAAGTGTACTTCATGCCGATAGGTAGGGCAAGTTCTGGCTTTATTTCTGTGTAGCTGTAAGTGCAGTATGACAAGCAGATAAGCATGGCAGGTACAGAGAAAAGCAGAATGCGGAATGCATTCAAACAACCAAACATTTTACACCTAGCGCTTCATCAGAGATGCATGACCTGGGCAAATACACACATATATAGTCAGCCAGTGCCTGACATCATTGTCATGGTAAAATGTCAACAGATGTATCCAAAATGCAAGTGTGAATAATATGAACTAAAATCACAAAGCCATATGTTGAAAAACAGATGAAGACAAGTAGGAAACAGCATGAGTGAAAATCTACATGACATTTTATTAATCTAATGTTGGTCCCATATTTATGTCTTGGACGGATATTCCAACTCCCATCTTTTACTCTTAAAATTGATAAAATGCAGACATTAGCACAGTAATCTATATATCAGTTTCTGATATTTACTGGAAAGCAGGATGTGAATCTGTAGTTATTGAACACTGTTGCGGGAATGTGTGTGGTGGGGGGGAGGAAAAGGAAGTGTTGGGGGGAAGAGGAGAGGGATGCACAGAAGTATGACTGGGGACTAAATCCTGAGGGCTAAAAAGAATACATGTGGGATGATATGAGATTAAAAAAAGAGCAGAGACTGAATCAGAGGAGGGGGAGGGGTTGATTGGCAGGAACACACATATAGTAAAATCAATTCTGTTATCTCATTTGGAAAAAGGGCTGAATTTCAAATGTATCATTTAAACATGGCCATTGTAAAGCATTCAGTTTGTGTATCCATAACTTTTCTTTGGTTCAATTTATTTTCATAATCTGTCCCTCTTGGATCCCTTTCTATATTCTCAGTCTCAGTAGTTTTTATGTTTCATTTTGTCCCTTGCTTGTGTGAAGTGGGCTGCCATTGCATAACTCATGTCATCCCTTTGGATAGCTCTTACAGTACATGCTCACGTAATCTTGCTTTAAATTTGTGCTTGGTACGTCCCACTTAGGAGGTGCCACACAGGCACTGAACTAAGCAGACGACCCCTTTTGTATTGCAAGTTACAAAATCTTAACATGTACCAACTGGCCACAGTTGAAGCAACTAGCTGGTAGTTTTGGCAACCACGTTTGGTGTCTCACTGGCTAGTAGCTGCTAGTTACCTTGTGTCTAGTGTTGGTGGCACTCCTGTAAGAGATCCATAGTGGTCTTTCACATAAATCCTTCAGAAAAGAAACACTTCTTACCATCTGGACTTTTTTTCTTCGTCTTTATTAAACAATTTGGGTACGTAATCATGACAGAGAAGAGTAAAATACAAGAGTTAACCGCCACCATATTTTTAGTATCATGAGAATGATCTTAGACTTACAAGATGAAATGACTCCACAAGAAGTGAGATTTCGAACAGTAGTTCTTTATTAATAGTCTTGATGGTTGTATGAAGGTTACCCTTCAGTTGTTTGCTGCCCCGATCAGAGGGAATGGGTTATCCCTTTGACCACTATCTCCATCTATAAGTTGATCAGAATATGTCTATGGTGCATCTCTGTAAAGAATCCAGCGGGCTCATCTCCTCTCAAAACTGGGATGTCTCAAATTTACCTTACAGGTTAGCGGTTTCATATTTTGTATTTCTAGAACTATATCCAGCCTTTGCTGGAGCGTTGGGGTCTCTTCTTTAAGCCAGTTCCATGTTTGACCATAGTCACCACTTTTGTTGCCCTAGTACCAAAGGTAGGAACAGATGCTAGACTTTGTGTTTCATTTCTTCTCCCAGCATTCCTGTCTCCTCCCTGCATTAGGTTGTCTCTGTTCATGTTATTAGTCTCTTGTTTAGCTTTTTCTTTGACTGCCCCTCTGTACAAATCTCATAATTTGTTCCTCTAAGTTTTTTGCAAACTGTAGTTGGCAGAAGTGGTACACTTTTTCTTTATCCTAATAAATTAGCCCTTAGGGATGTTGCTGATGGTGTTGCAAGGGTTAAAACTACTTGCCAATAAAATACTGTCATTTGGCTTCCAATATAAATTTGTACAAAAGTCTCCATTTTGTTGTTTTTCAACAATAATGTCAAGGAACTCCACTTTCCAAAGTAAATCTAGTTTGAATACAATGGGACAAAAGGAATACTTAAACTGGAAAATGTGAGGAAGTGGGCTACCACTAGTCACCAGGTAATACTTAACCCTGTTGCCCCAAATTGGGATCGCAGGTGCAGGATGTGAACCCACAATTCCCCAAGTAGAAGGCAGGCATCTTAATCACTAGGCAACAACAGGGAATATATAACATGGGACAGGTTGAAGGAGGGGAAGCCACTTGACAGCAGGGCTACTCAAACCTGGAAGGGTAAAGCTTACAGCCAACAAGCACAGACTGATTTAATAAGGCTTTTGACTACAGTGCCAAAATGTGTCAAGTTTTCAACTTTGAAATTTGGAAAGTTTTTTTTTTTAGGTTATTTTGACACTGCAGGGTATTCTTTCTATAAATCTGAATTTTCCCTTCATTTGGACATGGGGATGACTGAGGCATGGTCCTTCTTGCAAACTGGGAAGGGAACGGTGCCAGTTCCGACAGGCAATAGCTGCAAATTAGGGACGGCTCAGGACATTGCAGGGGAGGCTGAGCCGTCCATAATGGCTGTTTTATTGGCCATGAAAGAGGTCGACAAAAAAGATGAGAGATTCAGTTCCGATGTCACACTACTGAAAACAAAAGTGGATAGGACCATATTACCAAAACAGCATCTGAAACCATGAAGAGTCTGCAACAGTTGTGACAGTTCTAATCAAAGAAAATAAGGTACTGTGTGCTTAACTAAAACACCTTAAAAATGGATCCTGAGCCACAGACCTTCAGTTTTTAGGGCTGTCAGAGGGCCTAGAGGTATAAAGCCTGGTAGGAAACAGAGAAACAGAATTTACTGGCAGTAACGGATAGTTTGGCCCACCTAGGCTGCCCATTTTCCCGCCTATTGCATCACCCACGCAGATGCTACTTGATCTCCAGCCCATTCACCCACCCTTTCCCTTAGATTCCCTTATGCCTATCACATGCATTCCTGAACCCCGCCACTGTTTTGACCCCCACCACTTCGCTGAAAGATTGTTCCATGGTAGGATATGCTGTTTAACTTTTGCATAACATTTCAAGTTTCACAGCTGAGGGACTTACACAGCGTGCTTTTGGAATTACACGCAAGCAGAGGCTAAGTAAAATAAACTTGCCCCGATCTCTGCTGGTAATCACCAGAGGTCTACACAATCAGGACATATTCCTTTTTGAGCTTATATTTTTATTTTTTTTAATTAAAACAGCAAATGCGACCATTACTCATAATAGACAATCACAGATTTAAGTACATGGTAACTAACAAAACTGTATATCACAACATGATACTCATATACTGTTGTACATTAATCTTTTTTTTTTATCTCCTCCTTATTTTTGCACCTCTGCAGCACTACCAGCGGGGACATCCAGCCGCTGGCCCCCAGCGACCCGGAGAGCAACAGACTCACTCGCATGATGGGGGTCCGGTGCGGCCGTCCCAACTTGCCGGAGAGTCTCCCCATACCTGTCCGCATCGGGCTGGACTGGATCCCCCAGTGCGATTCCACAACAGTCCTCCTGGTCGGCAGGCGCACGGCCATCAAGCTTCCTGGTTGCGCCCAGCCTTTTTCCTAAATGTTTTTTCCCCGGAGTCGGCAATGCAGTGATGTACTGTGTGTATGTGGGCGTCTTGCTGTGCTCCTCCCCACTTGGCACTGCAACTGTGCTGCCCCTGGTCATCACCAGGGGCCATTCCTACACAGTGTGCTACCCAGACCCACCCCAGAGGGAGGAGAGCAGTCCGGGGATGCTTAATCTACCCTCTCCCCTGCCAACCCTCGGTGGCCTAAGTCCATTCCCGAACTTGGGTCACCAGTGTGTGGTGTGAAGTGGGGCGTCCAGCGCTTCAACCCTCAACGCCACCGGGATGGCCCGCCCGTTAATCTTTTAAATGTGGATGGGGGAAATAGACATATAATACCCTGGGAAAAATATCCTTCACTGACTGCCTCTCCAGTAGCACAAGTGATAATCACTTGGTAGTGCTCTGCCTGACCTTCACTAATGATGGGCCAGCAGGAGATATTTGCATGAGGAGGATGTAGGCTGACTCCAGAGTGCACGGTCAATAGCAGCATACACAGGCATCCACCAGAGTCCTTATCACTGATTGGAGGGGAATAAATTTAAGGTGAAAACCCCAAAGCATGACAGAATGATGCTGTCACTCTGGGGTCCCACGAGTTCCGATTGCCCAACAGCCTCCCATGTTTGTGGCCCTGAAGGGGGATCAGCTTCCACTATCCCAACTGAATCCACCATGTGAAGCAAGGCTCCATCTCTCCCTTTGAACCCCCTGGGGACTGGTTAAGAGATGGGGAACGGAATGGGGGGAGCTGGGAGGTAGCTGAGTGGAGAGTGAAACACCAGTGATGGAGTAAGAAAATATTTTAAATAATAAGATACTGTAAGATTTGTAGTCCAGTAAATCTCGAGATAATACTGTCGTATATAAGTTTATTTAATGGCGTGCACACTATTACATTGCGAGTACGTGAGCTCAGATACACCAGGTAGATATTATTTTATGATCATGCAGTAATGAAAATGGCACAGCACTGCAGCGTCGGTTATGGGGGCATCTATCTTTGTTATTCCCAGGGACAGTTCACACTTCAGCCGCAAAGCTCTAGGGATATATTTACAGAATTCTGGATACTCATAATAAAAAAAAAAAAAAGCTGTCCCAGAATTCAATAGGAACTGCTCACAGGAAGAACTGGTTTTGCAACAGCAGTGTGGACATAAACAGTTTTCAAGAACAGTTCTGCTTGCTGAACTGGTTTAATAACAGAAGTTTTGAAAAATTTTTCTAAAACATTTTGTATCGTGTGGTCCTCCTTTTTTTTTTTTTTCTGTACTCTTTTCTTTTCCCCCCGTTAGTCACTCCACTCCTAGTCCCTCTCTCATAGCCCCATGCACCGCACAGCTACACCTACTTGAGAGGCCCGAGATGTCTGCTTCTTAAGGTGCTACTTGCTCCTCTTAGCTCTAGAGCCCCCAGATAACCCACTGGGCAGGGTAAAGGCATCCTCCCCTTACCTCCCTCGAACATCATGGGAGTGCGCACTTGTGGAGTCTGCCCTCGGATCCTCCTGTAGGCGTGGTGCTGGAGGCACGTCACTTGGACTGGGAGCAGGGCACATTTTCCTTGTTCTGGTCCCCTTCCCTCTGGTGTCAGCACTTGAGGGGGTCCAGTGAGATGGAGGCACGCTGAGATGTACCTATGCTCAGATCCCCGGCTGACACCAGCCCCTTCCCTACTGTCTGATTCCCCAACTGCACCGGCACCACCCGTGGTCACCCAGGTGGTGGCAGTATGGTGGCGAGGGATACAGCCCTCCCTCCTCCTCCCCAGAGAAGGAGAGCAGCCCATTGGGCACTCAGTCCTTCCCCCCCAGCTGGCCCTCCAGCAACCCTGGCTCACTACAGAACCCGGGTTGCTGGCGTCACAGGCGGTAGCATTAACGCTGTATTGGCGGGCTGGCAGTGTGGCCCTAACTCTAATGCAAACCACTGCATCTGAGTTTGGAAAATTTATAAATAAAATAATGAAGAATGCACCCATTTCCTCCCACACTGGTGTTTGCTGCTGTTAACAGAAGGAGAGATTCAGACTGCAAAACAGTTTACGTTAAAATAAAAAAGGTCTCTGATTTGCTCCCCTGCTGGTTCTGGCTACTACCGGTGAGGGGAGAGAGAGTCTGGCTGCTGGAAAATTGTTTTCCCCTCAAAAAAACAGGTCTCCATTTGCTCACTCTTTCTGTCTTGGCTCTTGCTAGTCAGTGGAAGTAGTGCTGGGCCATGAGGCCCCTGTTTTGTTTTTTTTTCCTTTAAAGAAGTCTCAGTTTACTCCCACTCACCAGTCCCTGCTTTTACCAGCGAAGGGAAAGTAGAGCTGGGCTTCCTGGCCCTCATGAGAAAATAAAGAACTGACTACGTTCTCCTCCCAGTCTAGTTGCCAGTGCCCCTCCCATCTCTGGTGCTGGTGGTGATATGGGTAAACTTCCCTCTGATTGGTTCTGCTCACTCTTCTGGCTCCTAGGGGTAAACAGAGAGCAGAGCCAGGCTGCCTGGCCCTTTAAAAAAATAACGTACTGACCACGTTTACCCCCTCATCTCAGCGGTGAGTATCCCGCTCCCACCTCTGGTGCCAGGGTGGTGCAGGTACCCTCCCATCATGAAGGCTGTGCCAGTGGCCATCTGGGGGTAGGGGGAGTAGGGTAAAACAGGGTGTTGGTGTGCCTCTGACAAATGACTTGGGGGTACCATTGGGCTTCAGATTAGATAACTGCTGGGAAAATGATGGGCCATGATGCGGAAGGCCTCACTCCCTTGGGCACCTGGTAATTCAAAATTGCTGGAGTGGAGTTGTACTCATCCAGTATGTAAGGGACAAGGGAAGTGAGGGGCTGGTGGTGGTGGCTTTCTATTGGAAAACTGAAGGCTTGACTGGCAAATCTCTTGCTGGAGACGCAGTGGTTTGGATGTGGTCACCTCTCAAATCTCTAATATGGGGGGGCACCCACAGTTGTGATCTGTAGTTTGGATTTGTTTATAGTGGAGGGCAGTCACTAAGGTGTGCAGGTGGCACACTTGGGGTGGCAGTGTTAAAGATGGGTGCTTATGGGCCTTTATATGGCTATGGGGTTTATTTTGGATGCTGGTATGAGGGACGGGTAGAGGGAATTCATGCATGCATCTCAGCTGGTTTATCCTGGGTAAATATATTGCAAAACTGTGGATAAGACTTTGGATTTGAAGTAGTCTAGGTGAGAATCGATGGTGCTGGAGTTTGAGATGGGTGACTAATTGGTTGCAGCCATTTTCTCGTGGAGGGCAGATAGATCCAAAGACCAGTTCGAGAGGAGTTTGGAAGGGGCTTTGGGTTGGTGGGTTTTGTGAATGCAGTAGACCATGTGTTGGTCCCTGAGGACATCACTGGTGTTTGGCAGGCAGTCTTGGGTAATTCCATCTCCGAGACAGCTGCGTTATACTGTTGGATCCTGGTCCCTATTCTGTTTGCCTTGTACATGTTGCCTTTGGGTGAAATCTTGAGATAGTATTGCTGAGTTTCACTGCTTTGCAGATGGTACCCAACTATTTGTGCTGTGTATACTTGACAGCGTAAATGTTGTGTCAGTGCTGTGCTATTGTTTAAAGGAGATGAATGACCCAATGTCCTTCAGCTGGTTAAGTCGCAACCCAGGTAAGACTGAGGTGATGGTTATCAAACCCGGCTACAGAGGGTCGGTTTTGACAGGGGATGACACCTAGTTTCCATCATTAAATGTCCCCACTCTTGGAGCCCTGGATGTGGTCAGGATCCTGAGGGTGGGGTCACTAGGGACTCCAAGCTGTCCTTGGAAAACCAGGTGTTTGCAGTTGTACATAGTGGGCTTTTTTTTTTGCCTTCTAAACATCTCCCAGATTAAACTGTTTCTTGCACCAGGTGACTTGGCAAGGACAGTCCTTGCTTTCAACATATGCAGGATAGATTACTGAAATGTTCTCTACCTATGTGCAGCTAGTCCTGAACGTGGCA
This sequence comes from Neoceratodus forsteri, assembly GCA_016271365.2. NCBI lineage: Eukaryota > Metazoa > Chordata > Ceratodontiformes > Ceratodontidae > Neoceratodus > Neoceratodus forsteri. The sequence goes on along the minus strand of CM057459.1, from coordinate 301,455,630 downwards.
TCCAGTTTGATTTCAGGGGCTCCACATAGAGACCATATTTCCCCGGTGCTGTGCAAGCTGCACTGCGTCCCTATTCAGTGGTGTCAGCTTCAAGATACACTTATTGGTATACAGAGCCCCACATAGGTTGTGTATCAGCACCGATATTTTGGAATGCTTTGAGTGCTCATATTAGATCTGCCAGCATAGTGGGGGCTACTTTAAGAGGTCCTGAAATACCATCTTTTCAAACTTGCTTACTACCTGACTTACCTATTACTTAAATCTGAAATTAATTTATAGCTAGCAGGAAAATATGTTGCATTTGTGAAGAAGTTTTATTTATGTTGTAATTTTGTTTAATTTCATGGTTTTTGTTTTCTGCTTTTTGTGTTTTTCACATGCCACGATAAGCCCCATAGAAAGGGTGCCAAAGAAATAAAATTGCCTTATACTGGGTTCTTAAATTCGGTTTTGAATGGTAGAAGACATTTTGGTCCATTGAAACTGTTCCCCACCTTAGTGGGTACATTTATTCTTGTTTTGTTCTAACCATTTATCTATCTCTTTTTTTAATTGTTAACAAAGATCCTCTTTTAACTATTCTGCTTGGAAGTGAATTCCATATTCTGCCTGTCCTCTTTACAAATGTATAATATCTACTATTTCTTTTAACTGTACCAGTTTTTATTTGTATCATATGACCTCTCAGTCCTCTTGGTTTATTCTGTATTATTATACCCATCTCATTCAGTAGTTCCCTTTTACGGCTTTATACACTGTCATCAGGTCCCCCCTTAATCTTCTCTATTGTAGTGTAAATAATCCTTTTTTTTAATTCTATCTTCATATTTATTTATTGCTAAAGATCCAGTCAATTTTGGGTATCTTCTTTGTACTGCTTCTAGTCTTTTAATTTCTCCCTTTGTATAGGGACTCCACATCTATGACCCATAATCCATTTGTGGTCTAGTGTATGTCTTATATAATGGTAAAAGGCACCCTATGGATCTATTTACAACGGTCCTCTTGATATTCCTTATCATATAATTTGCTTTTTGTATAGCATATGTTCTTTGCTTTTTGAAACTTAATTTGATTATCAATAATCATCCCACAATCCCTTCCTTCTTGGGTATTTCTTAATATTTTTTCTCCAGTGTACATATTTGATTTTTATTTTTTTCTAATTGCATAACCAAACATTTATTAACACTAAATGGCATCTGATTTTTCTTGTGCCCATAATTCTATTTTTTTTAATTTTTGCATCCTCTACCATGATTCTTTGTTACTCTGGTGTACCAACAGGTCCCTCCAGTTTGATGTCATCTGCAAAGTTAATCACCTGATTGTAAATGTTATTATGTAAATCACTAATATAGATGGGGAACAGTGATGGTCCCATCACTGATCCCTTGGGACCCCACTAGTCACCATGCATCAGACTAATCTCCCATAATTCTGACTTTCTGTGTTCTGCCATCAGCCAACTGTTTGTCCACTAGATAATCACAGTGTCCAAACCAATTTTTACCCTTTTTGACACTAATTTGTCATGTGGAACTTCATCAAATGCTTTCTGGGAATAAAAAAAGAGAATATCCGTAGGTATATTATTATTTATGTTTTTTATTTATATCTTCATAAAAACACAGGTGGTTTGTCATACATGCCCTATTTTTTCTGAACTCATGCTGTTTGTTATCCACATAACCCACGGCCTCCAAGTTATATTCAGTTTTATTCTTAAGAATGGTTTCCACAATTTTTCCTGGAATTGACGTTAGATTTACTGGTCTGTAGTTAAAAGATTCCATTCTGTTGCCGTTTTTAAATAGTGGTACCATCATTGCTTGCCTTCAATCCCCAGGGACTTCTCCCTTCTCAAATGAGATATAGATCATAGCCAGAGGTTCTGAAATCAAGGAACTTATTTCCTTCAAATATCCTGGGTTCAATTTATCAGGGCCTGCCGACTCTTGGGATTTAAGCTGTTTTAGTAGGCCTTCTATTTCTTGTGGGGTTGTGGCTAGATTCAAGTTATAATAGATATTTGTGTTGAAATGTGAGGTATAATCCTTTTTTTTTTCCTTTTTCAAATGCTGTCCCAAAGTATTCATTAAACGCATTCGTCATTTCTTTCGCTCGCTTAACTTCTCTCCCATTGACTATCAATGGACCCACTTGATTATTACCCTTTTTCTGCTGGTTTATATATGTATAAAAATGTTTACTGTTATGCTTTCTATTTGCAAGGTTTATTTCCACTCTTCTCCTTTCTTTTCTTATTATTAGTTTCAACCTTTTAAGAATTTTTTTATATTCTTCCTTTGCTTCTACTGAACATGTCTTTTTCATTTTTCCAAATGCATTTCCCTTTTTGGTGCTTAATTTTAATACTTTATTCGTACACCGTGGTGTTTTTTTCCCCTTCGGTTGTATATTTTTTATTTGGTATGAACCTCTTTTCCAAGTTTAGAAGTTTTGTTTATTTTTTTTTTGCTGTCTTTTTTTTGCTGGTTCCCTACCTGGTCTGCTCCATGTTTCTGGAAACTTTAAGGGATTCCATCTCCCACGCTCCCTTAAGGTCCCTGCCTGTTCCCCTGTAGCTTAACTTCCCCTCAGCGTGGTGGTGGGGAGTCCCCTCACTCACCCATCTTGTCCGGATCCATTCAGGCAGCTTCCCCAGAGCTAGTGCACCACAGGACAGCCATCAAGCTGCCCAACCACGAGAACTCCATTTTTCCCGCAGAGCAGAGGCGTGCAATGACGCCGGTGGAGGGGAGCATGCACGTGTCCGCAAGTGCTGCCCCCAGCTCCTCCCTGATGGTACAGTGCAGTGCCTACCCCTCCAGTCGTCGCTGTGGGCAATCAGGTGCTGACTGTCTTTGACCCCCCCCCCGGTGAAGAAGAGCAGTTCAGCGGATGCTCGGTCTTTCTCCTCCCCTGCCAACCTCCAGTGACCTCTGCTTGTTCCCAAACACAGGTCGCCGGTGTGGCACGAGGTAAGATGACCTGCACCTCAGCCCTCAGCACACTGGGCCGGCCCAGAAGTTTCTTTTTTAATGTATTGCACATTTGATCTACATTTTTAACTTCTAGGTCTATTTTCCAATCCCACTTATTAATTCCTGTTTAATTTTTGTATAATTAGTTTTATTAAAGTTTTTAACAACTGTTTTCCCTTTTATATGGATCTGTTAAACTCCCATATAGAATTCAACAATGTTATGATCACTGTTAAGATGTTCCCATACCCATATTTTAGTTAATTCTTCTCTATTTGTAATTAATAAATCTAGTATGTTTCTCCTTGGGTGGCCTACTTATCAACTGTTTCAATCCCACCATATGTGACATTTTGATGAATTGCATTCCACTAGATGTTGTATTATTTCTTTCTGCCCACTTTATCTCTGGATAGTTAAAATCACCCGTTATTATAATGTCTCCTTCCATTGCCATCTTCTCAATTTCCTGATTTATAAGGCAATCTATTTCTCTAATACTAATTGGAGGTCTGTAGTATATTCCACATAAAAAAATTTGTATTAAAGCTTCCGTATATGGTAGTCCATAATGATTCCACTCCTTCATGTTCTAATACTTTGCTATATGGTTTACTTTGCAGTGTATCTCTAATATACTGTATATTGCCACCCTTCCTCCCTTTTTTTGTTTTCTAGGTTTTGAATAATGCTTATACCCTTTAATATTTTTTTTTTTTTGAAATCGTAATTTATCCTCCTCCCTCAGCCTGCCTCCTCTGACACTTCGGCGATGACCCGCGAACATCCCTCTACCCGCAACCCTACCACGAACAGTCCACAGGCCCCCAGTGGAGCAGCGCTTACCGGCGGCGAGGTGAGGGACAACCCCATAACTAGTGTTTCGTCCGGCCCTGTGGACTGTCGGTGGGCGGCGGGCAAATCGCGGCACGTCCGGGTCCTCGCTTCCTCCCGGACGAGGCAGGCTCTTTTCCGTTTTCTGCCTCCCGAGCAGACTGCGATGCCCCCTGGCGTCGCAGCGCGCCGTCTGGCGTCCGCTCTGCTCAGCGGCCACCCGGCAATCCCTGCAGAGACTTGCACTTCCGAGCCTCCACCGAGTCGCTAAGTGCCGGAATGCGCCAAATCCCACCCGGAGTAGGCGAGCTGTGTCGCCGGACGCAGGCCTAGCTCCCCTGCCGACCCACCGGCTGCCGGTCAGTCCGAACCCGGGTGGTCGCCGCGTGAGCGCAGGTGTGGATGTCAACGCCTCAGCCCTCTGCGCCACCGGGCCGGCTATACCCTTTAATATTTATATTCCAGTTTACTTTCTGGTCCCACCTTGTTTCAGTCGTCATACAAATTATCCACCTTGTCCTCCATATTTTAGCCTCCAATTCCAGTTTCTTTGTCATAGTTAAACTTCTGGCATTTATTGATCATGCCTTCATTCCTGATATACTATACTTTTCTTTGATGGGTATTTCACCTTGTCTCTTCTCTTTGCTGTGAATTACACCTCTCCCCTGCGCACTCAGTTTAAATTTAAGTCAACTATTTTCTTCCAGTCCAACCCTAATCTCCCACTCCCCTGTTTACTTAAGTGTAACCCATCCTTACAGTAATATAAAGGTTCATTTATGAACTCCTCCCAATGTGTAATACATCCAGTATTTTCCTTTTTTGTCCATTGCTTTAACCAGTTATTTAATTCGTTAATCTTTTTATTGATAAACTTAGTTTCTCTTAAGACTGGCAGCATTTCTGAGAAACAGACCTTGCATTTAAGCACTTTTGCTTCTTCCCATATGTTTTTGAATTCCTTTTTGATATCTTCCTGACCTGGTTTTTTATATTATTTATTCCCAGATGTAATATAACTGTTTCAGTCCCAGCCTTAGCCTGCATAATGCCTTTTATCATATCTTGAACGTCCCTTATCTTAGCCCTGGAAAAATAGCTTGTGGTGATATTTATTTATTTATTTATTTAGTTAGTTAGTTAAACATCAGTTTAGAAACCTTTGAGCCAGAGGCTCATTTACAAAGGTACCTCGTCACAAAGAGGACATCAGAACAGTAGTACAAGGGACACAGTACTTACAAACAAAAAAGTTACAGTTCAATTACAATTTTGTTACAATAGAATACAATCTCCAACGAAGCAAAAGATAACAAAAGGTGCAAAACTTATGGTCGGGGGAGAGCTGGTGGGAGTAGAAGGGAGGGAGATAGGGGAGGAGGAATTAGTAGGGAAAGGAAGGGGGGGGCGCCTCAGTGAGCATTGTCAAACAGAGTATATATATATATATATATTTTTTTTACACTAGGCTAGCGGCAGTTGCATTTGCGAGAGCTAAGCAGGAAGTTTCTGAGCCTGGGCTTAAAGCAACCTAAGGTTAGTGAGTTTGAGACACTGGCAGGAGAGGAGTTTATACCAGTGGGGAGCGCACGGTGAGGGGAATGCCCTCTGACCTTGAGAGGGTCCTGGCTCTCGGAATAACTAGGGTAGCTCTTGATGAGCTGCGCGTGATCAGGGTCGGTGCAGTACGGCGAATGGAGTTGGATAGGCCTATGGTTATTACTTCTCGAAGTATACCTATCTGTATACTTGACAATCGAGTCTCCTACTACATATACTGTCTTTGATCCCTGATCTATGTTTGGTATATTAATTGCTTCCGAGTTCAGTGTTTGATTTTGAGATGATGTGATAACCATGTCTCACTCCCCTTGAATAGCATGATTTTTGTTTATGTGACTTCCCCCGTCCCTTGTAGTCAATGTAGGAACATCTTGTATTAGTTGTGAATTACTTTGCTGCTTCACTACAGTACCCATTTGCAAGTCTGTGTTTTCTGACCGCTATATTACAACATCCTCTCTTATGATTTGTAACTGGAGCTCTAATAAGGGCTGTGTTTCAGTGCATCCTTGTGTCACATTATCTTGTAGCAGGTCTGTACTGCTATGGACTGGTATCATCAGGTCATTACTTGTTTACTTCCTTTAATCTGTTCATTATTACCATCAATATCCTCCCCGTGTTCTTTAACTATACTGTCGTTTTCAGTATCCAACAGCAATGAGGGCCCAGAGCTGTTTTTAGTTTCCAACTCAAATCTCATTGCTCTCCTTCTGCCTTTTTTTGTAAATTTCCATTCCTGTATTTCCCAGTCCTGTTCTTGTTCCATATCCCTACTTGTCTTTCTGTTTTCTGTTCCCCCTGTATTTTCCTTTATGTGTAAACCTCGCTCACAGTCTATTAAATCCTGCAGTATAGTATTTTGTCGAACAGTTACTAACTTAATTTCAGCTTCCAAAAGCTTCCTCCTAAGTTATTTAATCAATATACATTGTTCACATGTGAAAAGTAGCACTTCATGTACTACCTCAGTGAATATTTTCCTAAATAAGATACACCGAAGTCCCAGAAGTTCCTCTTCCAATGTTACAACATTTGAGTTGTTTACTATAATTAAGCTCTACTCTCTTCTGAATACTCACAATACAACTGTCTTGAAGTGGCGACCTTCTCTACTGATTGCTTTTGTCCACCGCTACCTGCTCAACTCGCTCAACACATGTAACACACGCTGTGACGCGCGTGTCTCTGTGTGCTTCTCCGAGCGCACTCGTCCACTCTAGCTCGCTCTAGCCCTCTCTTAAATAGGATGAGGACCAGGAAGTAGTCCAAGGCATGTGACTGTAGTCCGAGACAAAAGCAGACAGCAGCGTGTGCTACCAGTGTTTCCAGTCAGTTAAAAACAAAATACGCCCCTTTTAATCTGGATAATTGTTCTGCAGAGTACAATAAAACTGAAACTAGCATTTTTTTTTGTTTCAGTAGTGAGCTCCTCTGCCCACTAACACTTCCTGCAATGCCACAATGTTGACAGTTGCCCAACAACTACTGCATACAGCCGCCCGCCTATGTTGAGAGAAATTAAAGGTTTACAAAGTAGAAACGAGCATTCCTCCCTTGCCAGATGTGCTGTCTCACAGTATTGTCAGGCAAGCCTTACCTGTATATTGATTTAACACAATAAAGAGGATCTCGACAATATATATCATTTTATTAGAGTTAAGTCTTGTGGCAAATAGAGGATAAGAATGATGAGATTAAACATCAAAGAGATTTACTTGGTAGTACACTAAAGAGTTTGCATTGTTTATATTGTAATAGCCTATAATCAGTATGCAATTTACATTATACAGAACCTATTGCAATCAATGCAGAAACGGGACAGGTTAGGAAACGGGAATAGATGTACTATCTATATTATTATAGTAATTTTTTTGTTGCTTTGTTACAGGGAAGGAGCAGAGGGAGTTCAAATAAAAGGTAAGCAAACAAATTGCTGCATTGGCTGTAGTAGCTTACTAAAGATATTCTGATATCAGCATCTTCGAGAAAACTCTGAAAACAAATTTACAGACAATTACACTTATATACCATATTTTCTGTATTTATCAGCTAATCTGTCATTCTCACTAATGATAGTTGTTGAAAAATTGGACCCTTGTCTCTGAGACTTCATCTGCTCCTGTTGCTTGCCTGTCTACAAGTGATGTTATAATTGTCTGTTTATTAATCATAATTGGTTGCTGTGCAAATGATTATGTTGCCATAAAGAGGAGATCATGACACTGCATGAAGACGAGCAGTAGGAGCAGATGGAGTCCAGAGGGCAAGGATACTATACAAAATTCCCTAGTAACTGAGAATGAGGGGATGATAAAAAGAAGAGATACATGTAATAATAATATTAAAATGTATTTGTATGGCACCTTTCCAATACCAAGGCGCCTAACAGTAAAAGCAGAAGATACAACATCAAATCAAGCAACAACAACAAATGACCAGTACATACACTTAAAACCAGACACCACTACAATAATTGGTCATTTCAGCTGAGTTATGAAAGCTTTTTCCACAGGTAGGTTTTAAACCCTGCTTAAATTCCTCCACAATTGCACACCTCTGAATCAAGCAGGGGTAGAGAGTTCCAGAGGGTGGGGCTGCATCGCAAAAGTTCTACAACCAGATGACTTCAAATTCACCTGAATCTCTAACAACCCCTCGTTGGTCAGGCGGATGATCGGCAACTCAGAACTGTGTTGTTGGTTCTAGTGTTATCCCAGAGGTAATAGGCATTTTTAGTAGTAGAACAATCTGAGCTGGCCTGTCAACCCCACAGTAATGCTACCACTCACGATGCTGGCATCCTGGGTTCAGGATTGAGGTTGGGTCATGGGGGCAATCTGGCAGGAGGATTCAGCACCTCAGGGAACGTATGCTCCTCTGGGGACGGAGGCTAGCTTTTGTTGCTGTAATGCAACCTGGGTGACTGCTGGTGGTAATGTAGTCGAGCGTTGTTGGGTGGGAAGGAAGGTTGCTACCTGTACTGATTTTGTCAGGACTGTCCTGGTTTGTGGGGCTTTGTCAGCCAAAAACTGGAAAACGAAATGTCCTGATTTTGAACCAGAAAACATGCTTTCTAACTTTCATATAGATGTTGCTGAAATCTTAAATACCTCAGAATGACAGGAAATACTATGAGCCACTGAAAAAGCTAAATAGTCTTATTTTTATTACTTAGCGAAAGGAGTATGTTGCATTGGTCAAGGTTAAGTTTTTGTCTTGTGAAAATCATACGTTAGTATGAAATGTTCTGATTTGGGCTACTGAAAGGGTAATGACCCTATCAGTTGAGTGGTGTGATCTACACAGTCACTTGTATACATTTGCACACCAGCATTGTATGGACATCTGGTGGTGAAGGGAAGAAAGCCAGAAAAATACGCTACTAGCAGGGTGATTGTAGCCTGTCGCAGGCCCCCACACTGGTGACTTTGTCCCCACCCCCAGAATCTGGGTTTGCACCACCATGGAAACAGGGAAGCTCTGCCATGGGAAGGGGTAAGCCATGGGGGAATTTGGAGTGGTTGGTAGGTCCGGGGAGAGAAGCTGGGTCAGCCTGCTGAGCAGGTTGGCAGGAAGAGGGCCTGGTCAATGATAAGGGAGCATAAAGAGATCATCTTTAAAAAAGAAAAAAACAGTAAAAAATCCTCTGCACTTTATCCATGAGTTGAAATTGATGCCCAGACTAATTATTTATAAGCAGCAAGACATGACAGGGGGTTTGTTGGTAGTTGTGCCACAACCACATTCCCCAGGAGTGTGGTGAGGCAGAAGACCACAGGCCGAGCACCGTCTGCCCCCTGATGTGCGGTTGTGGCACAGCTACCAACACCCTGTAGTATCTTATTGCACTTATAACGTGGGTTTCTATGGTACAAGGAAAAACATTAGAAGGTACTATATTTTTAAACAGTAATGCATATTTACTGAAATATCAATTGGTGGAGAAAAAAATCCCAAACTAATGTAGAAAAACAGATTTGTGGTATTCTGCTTATTAAGTTTTGAAGACATCAGTATACTTGTAGCGTTGTGTAACTTCACGTGGACTGCATTTATTACCACAATCCTTGGATGGGTTAACAGGCCAGAGACCGTGATCTTGACCAGTGTAGTAGAGGACTGCACTTGTAACACTCTTCTATCTGCAAGAGTGCTTCTCATGAAAACACTACTCTTGTGATAGTGAAGCAGTACAGATGACATATTGCGAAACTGAGTATGAAAGGTCAGTGAGGGTAACTGGGTGTGCAAATATAAAATTTACTTAACACTTTATATAATGCAGATTGAGACAAGGGAAGTGCTGGGCTAGGTAGAGGTTACAGTATGCGCATGAGATGTCAGAAAGGTGGATCAGATAAATAACAGAAATGTTATCCACCCCCCCCCCCAAATAAACTCTGATTAAAGCAAAAATGGTTGTTTTGCATTAATCTGTTGGCGCTGTAGAATTAATGTTTGGCTTGTAATGAATAGTCTGAGGACAAATGGTATAAGTTATGAAGTTGTTTTATTTGTGGGAAAATGTTACAAGACTGGGAGAGAAACAAGAAGAAAGGGGTCAGAAACACATATGAGGGGGTAATTTACTTCAATAGTTTTGTTGGTTAAACAGCTCACTCCAGACTTGCTTCCTTGCTGAGCTGCTGAAGGTGTGACAGAGACCCTGCTCAGCTCAGTGGACGATTAAAGGAGTCACCATGCCTTGTGGCAGCACTGGTAGCTGCTTAACAGGAAACCAGGAAGTGGGGGAACCACGAGACCCAGCCAGTAAGTGAGAGTAGGAGGTTGTTTTTTTTGCGGGGCAGAGAGAATGCATTTAGGGAGATGTCCAGTTTGGGGGTAGTTGTTTCTAAAATTGTGCAGGTTATGCTATTTACGCTGGACTGATTGATTTAGTTATCATCAGGTACACACTAGTGGAATGCCTATTTTCAGGTGCCACCTGGGAGGTTGCCATACAAAATATAGACATGAGAAATGCCCCTGTGATTGCAAAATACAATGGAGAGAAACAAACATCAAACCGAACAAAAGCACCTTTAAAGAAAGTGCATCATTGCAGTCTTGCGTTCAGTTTACAGTGACAAGTCTAGGAAGTGATAGTAGCATCTGTAGGAAATATATAAAATGGCAGTGCATTCAATATGCTGTGGGGAGAAGAAGAATAAACCTGAAACACAGCAATGTGTCATAAAAAAAAAAGACAAAACCATGATTTGCAGTGCAATCAGTATGATGAGGAACATGTACACTGAGAAGGCGTAAATCATTGTAAACTAGACACACAGAAACAAGGGAACAACTGAAGTAGTATTCATAAGCACTGCGATTACATCACTAGGCTGCTATGGGACAATGCTGACAGGTCAGCCCATTTTTACAAGGAAAAGGAGTTCCAAGGAGGGAAACTTGCTCAGCTACCTTGCTTCCAAAGTTTTGCCGAGCTGCCAAAGGCTGTGACAGGAAGGAGCCCACTCTGCCCAACGAACATCAAGGGAGCCACCATGACCAGTGGCAATGCTGGGAGCTACTCACAGAAACTGAGGAGGGAGGAGCATGAGATAGGACTGGTAGCCGAGGGTGGAGAAGGGAAACATAGGGAGGGAGAGTTAGGGGGAGGTGTTTCTTTTTTTGGATGGGAGAGAGATTTTAAGAGAGGAAGTGCACTGATTCATGCATACTCATGTGCTTCAACTCATCTGTGTGGAGCAAATGTTTGTGATGCGTTCGGTATCTGGCCATGCCCTTTCAGACCCCTTATATTCTCTCCTCCTCCTCCTCCTCCTCCTCTGTTCACGGTACGACGGCATAAGTCTTGCTATGCAACTGTAGCAACAGGAGACCCCTCCTTATACACCTATGGTAGGGCTTGCAACTGGAAATTTGTATAGAGACCATTTAGTAGAGGTGATAAGTGATAGTCCCTTCCAAATGTCTAAACCTAATGAAACCAGTTATCCCAGACAAGGAACTACTAGAGGTATCTGAGCAGTCCCCACTTTTATTAATAATTATGCAATGGGTCTTAAAATACTGCTTCCTGATTGGCTGGCTGGCATGATTTACGACGTGTAAATCTTGCTATCGCCCCATGGGAAGAAGCACCAGTCAGTCACGTCTGCCATCCGCAGTGTGAAATCACAGTGACCCTCAAAACACAAAAAGACGCCAGGTTCAGTCACCCATAAATGGTGGTTAAACACAGTTTTTCCTTTTTTTTTTCCCTCAGGGAAAAAACAAACGGCCCAGTGTATAATCGCAGTATCCCACTCGAGGGTTTGGGTGATGCCAGGATTTAGCCACTTCTGGTGTGGTTTCATTACTCTACCAGCGGCCTAGTGATGAAACCAGATGAGACATGGGTAAATCCTGGCATCACCCACTCCCTCTTGTGTTATATTGCTTAAATAATAGCGTCTCTTAGTAAACGTAAGGTGCATTTGGGAAAAGTAGCTTGATAGCAATTTCGTAAAATAATCATCAGAAGAAAGACTTCAAAATGCCTGTTAGTTGAAAATAAGTTGCATGAATCAGGCATTAAAAATAATTTCTCAGAGGTGCAGATGCAGTAAGTAATTTTAACTAAGCAGGGAAAAAACAGCAACCTTATTCAGCATAATATTCAGACAGTAAAATCATCCGCTTAGCCAGCATAGAGATATGAATTAGAGTTTCACAAAGTCGAATAAGTTAAAAGCTTGAAGTGATAGCACTTTTCTAAATTTCAGCTCACAAGCAGTAAGCAGTTCCTAGGAGGTTGCTTTTGATACTGAGACCAGTGTTTTGTGACAAATGTCATATGCAGTATCTACATATAATTATAATTTGGCATGGTAGGTGAACATTTTAAAACTAGAAAAATTAGCATCAAATATTGTTCAGTTTAGCATTAGGGCAGAAAAGCTGTAAGTTGAACCTGCAGTAGTTTTAAACATAACTCTTGGGTATAAAGGCTTGGAGTGATGAATAACAGTTGTGCAATTATTGCAAGTAAAAGCTCACACCTCAGTGTGCAAACAGAGCTTATTGATATCTAGGGCAAGCCATTAGGGACATAATTCATAATCTCTGGCTGTATAGTAAAACACATACACTACATAGTGAAATACATATGTCATATAGTGAAATTATATATACATCATATAGTGAATATATACATCATATAGTAAAACACATACACTACATAGTGAAATACATATGTCATATAGTGAAATTATATATACATCATATAGTGAATATATACATCATATAGTGAAATGCATACACAATGTAGTGAACCACATACACTATCGACTGAAATATATACATCATATAGTGAAGTACATATACTGTATATTGACGCGCATATATCATACAGTGAAACACATGCACTATATAGCGAAACGCTTACTTTATATAGTGAGATACATCTATCTACTGAAATCCACATACTAAGTACTGAAAATCCACATACACTATATACTGAAACAAATGTACTGTAACATATACACTGCCTTTTAAGATACATACACTACGGACTGAAACATCCACATAAACTATCTACTGAAACAAATACTCTATACATTGTAGCACATACACTATATTTTGAAAAAACTCTGCATGCACTGTATACTGAAACAGGCACTCTATATATTGAAATACATACACTATTGAAATACATGCACTACACACTGAAAAAAGCACATACACTGTCTACTGAATCAAATACACTATATATTGAAACATCTACACTTTATATTGAAATACATATACTATCGAAATAAATTTTATTTATTTTATTTTTGTTATTTTAGCTTTTGTTTATCGGGTAAGTGCACTAGACGAGTATTATGCCTGTTTTCAGGAACGACCCGTACAACATGAGGAACAACAGTCAAGGAAACATGGCAATGAGAGTACAATTTTTGTTACAGTAAACAAAGATGTGGGAAATGCATCATTTGACGTTCGCGGAAACATATCGTAGTATGCACTGTCCATGGAGTGGAATTGGTCATAATATAACTTATGACATTTCAGTTGATACTCTTTAGCCAGTTGACTGACAGATATTTACAGGTCATCATACATAGAAGTGGAGCATAGTTCAAGGAATGAATTGGTCATAATATAACTTATAACATTGTAGTAGACACTCCCTAGGCTAGTTGGATCTCAGAACAGATATTTATGGCTCATCACATTTATCTAAAATATACACACGTTAGACAGAAACAGGACACTGGGGAGTAGGAATTTCTACCTATGACCGAGGTGCAATGTCGTAGTCAGCCTATGACCGTGGAGCAATATTGGATTAATAATGCCCAAGGTTTTTAGGAAGGAGTAGTCCGAAGTCATTGAAACAGTGGGGAAATATCTCCAGAAATTAGTGGAGGCAACCTGGGGAGGTTCTGACCAAACAGTTTGATACTCTACTGTAGGGAGGTTTGGGGCAGTCGCACACTGAAGCTATTTTTAGGAAACCCCACAGGGAATTGCGAAAACTCAGATAGGAGGGGACAGATCGGATATCCATAGGCAGCGAATTCCAGAGTCTGGGCGCACTTATGGCAAAGTCCCGATCCCCCATGAAGGTCCAGGTGGGAAGGACTTTGAGCCTCCCTGATGTGAGTGACCTAAGATGGTAGGGGGTTGGATCCAGTTTAGGCAGAAGCCGGGCCAGTCCTGGGGGGTTCCAGTTCTGATCACTTTCCCGGAGAGGCATCTAAACCGAAATTGAGGTATCTAGCTGGGGAGAGCCGCAGAGTTTCTCATATAACTCACAACGGTGGGTGAGTCGGGGGGGGGGGGTGGCAGCCAGTGTAAAATGACAAATGTTATTGTAGGCCGTGTACCACCGGGTGAGATGTGTCTTTGGGGAGCGAGCAAATAGGTGCAGCCCATAGCTGAGGGAGGGAAGGAGCACACCGTTTGCAAGGGTAAGTCTTGCTGCCGGTGTAAGATTGTACCTGGCCCTATAGGCCAGACCCAGTTTGCAGTTAGCAGCCCTGCAGATGTTAAGGATATGATTACTCATTTCAAGTTGGGGGTCGAGTGTTACCCACAGATATTTGATGGAGCTCACTGTGGGTAGTGAGGATCCATCTGCGCTGGTTATGTGTAAGTGGGCCGATGAGGCTTTGATTTTAGCCATTGAGCCAAAGAGCATAACCTCTGTCTTTTTCAGGTTCAGGACCAGCTTGTGGCTAGTAACCCACGACAATACATTGTTAAAATCATCAGTCAGGCTCTGGTTTAGGGTGGAGGTATTCTGGGAGTGAGCCAAGATTACCAGATCATCTGCATACGTGGTAGCTTTACAGCTGGTAGTAACCATGGGTAGTTGATTGATGAAGAGGGAGAAGAGGAGGGGACCCAGTAACGAGCCCTGAGGCACACCGGAGGTCACCGGTAGGGGCTCGGAGAGGACTTTATTAAAGCAGGTACGCTGCTTTCTACCATGCAGATATCCCATTAGCCATGGGGAGTGGTACAATGCGGTGGCTGTGGGGCAGCCATATTCAGGCAGACCTTCTGGACACTGAGGTGCTGCCCTATCTGCATGCATCTCTCTGGTGTGCGGGAAGAGGTAGCCAGACTCGGAGCGGAAGTAAACTGAGTCAGGAGCACCATCACCCCTATCCAGGGACCACCCAGTCCAATGCAACTGCCTCAAAGGATGCCGAGAACGAGGAGCACTTGGATGACAGTGGGCTCCAGGGAGGGTTAGGACAAGTCAGGCAGAGGCACATCACAGATCCTATTCCACTAAGAACTCATATGCCACACTGGCAAAATGAGGACAACCAAACAGAGGTACCCAGAGAAGTGGAAGGAAAGGATGTGGAGGTTAGTCAGGAGGTGAACTCAGCGGGAAAGCAGTGGACCCCAGAGGAGGAGGGAAGCGAATCCTGGTGGGGACTCCATCATAAGAGGGATCCAGCTTGGGACACAGGAGGGGGAGGACAGGGAGGTGAGGTGCCTACCAGGTGCCACGGCATGGAGGGATGGAAGGAAGATCCTGGGGATCACTGGGAAGGCAAGACTGGAGGGTGAGCTGGATGTCATTATCCACTTAGGTACTAATGACCTGGCAAATGGGGAGCCAAAGGAAGTTAAGGAAGAGTTTAGGAAACTGGGAGGGGTCTCAGCAAGTAGCTACTTCTGTCACTTTCTCAAGTACTGCCTATGAGAGGCAAGGGAGAGCATAGGAGTGAATGCAAGGAACTTAACTCATGGTTGAAGAACTGGTGCTGTGAGGAAGGGTTTGGATTCATTGGTGACTGGGGACCCACCTGGAGGGATGGAGGTTTGTTCAAGCCTGATGGCCTGCATCCATCCTGGAGGGGAATCCAAGCACTCAATGATAAGTTTAAATGCTACATTGACAAGCATTTAAACTAGCAAAGGGGGTGGCAGGTCAGCAAGGAGGGTACCGCCCTTGCTCACCCCCACAGCTAGCAGTGGACCAATGAACCAGAGGAGTGGCTATCTCTGCAAAGCAGTGTGCAAAAGATGGGGATTAGTGCCCAAGAGGTGGATAAGCAGAAAAGGGGCAAAATTCAGCAGAAAGGCAGACAGCAAGGAGAACCAGGGATAAATGACAACCAAGGAAGGGGCTGGAGTAGAACTGTGAAACAGTCTAGGGAGGTGAAATCATGGAAAGCCATGTGTGCAAATGCCAGGAGCCTTAGCAACAAGATGGAAGATCTGGAGGCTGTCATGGTGCAGTCAGACCTGGACATTGTTGCCATCACTGAAACCTGGTGTAATGATAACCACGATTGGGAGATGTCCATACCTGGCTACAACATATTCAGAAGAGACAGAGCAGGAATGGAGGAGGAGGAGTGGCACTGTATGTGAAAAATAACATAAGGGCCACAGAGATCCAGGAGGAACAAAATGGGGGAGAGATACTGTGGGTTAAGCTGGAAAGGAAAATGGGGACAGCCATCCGCACAGGTGTGGTCTATAGTCCACCAGCCCAGGAGGAAGAAACAGATAGGGAGCTGATGCTAGCCATCCAAAGGATGGCAGACAAGGGTGAGGTAGTACTGGTTGGAGACTTCAATATTCCAGACGTGGACTGGAGCATCCCAGCAGCAGCATCAACTAGGAGCAGATTTATCCTGGACTCCCTTCAGGGTGCCTTCCTCAAGCAACTGGTCATGGAACCAACTCGGCAGAAGGCAATACTGGACCTTGTGCTCACAAACAGGGACAGTGTGATGGGGGTAACAGTGGGGGAGCACCTGGGAAACAGTGACCATCAGTCATTGTGGTTTGAAATCACAGAAAGAGCAGAACCAAACCACACAAAAACACGATCCTGGATTTTAGGGGCAGACTTTGGGAAAATGGGAGATACTTGAAAGAGGCATTAAGGGAATGGGACAGGAATCAGGGGTTGAGGAGCAGTGGGCAGTATTTAAAATGGGATTACAAGAACAACAGAATTATAGTAAGCAGGTTAGCAAGAGGAAAAGGAAGAGGAGACCATTATGGTTTTCCAAAAGAGGTAGCAAAGAAAGTGAAAGCCAAAAGATTGCATTCAGGGCAATACAAAAAGACACAGGCAGAAGGGATGAGAGAAGTACCAGGAGAAGCAGAGGGAGGCAAGGAGGTCAGTAAGGAAGCCAAAGCTCAGACAGAAGAGCACATTGCAAAATCAGTGGGTAGAGGCGACAAACTTTTACAGGTATATAAGTGAAAAAAGAAAGACAAAGGGAGGGATAGTGAGACTGAAGGGGGAGGATGGGGGCCGCGTGGAGGATGACAACAGTAAAGCTGACATATTAACATACTAACATACTAACATACCATTTGCCAGCAGATTAGGCCTTATGGTCTATCAAGTCTGCTCGAACCTAGATCCTAGTTGGGTGCTGAGACCCTCCATCCCTTGTGCTCCAGAGACCCTATCATCCATCCCCACCCCGGGACAGGCCATCATCTGATACATCCACTTTCTGTGTCTGTCCCACCCTCTCTTAAAGCTCTCCACTGTGGATCTCTGAACCAGCTCACCAGGCAGAGCATTCCAAGGGTCCACCACCCTCTCAGTGAAAAACCTCCTCCCTTTCCCCTCACCCTTCCACCTTCCAACTTCAAACCATGCCTCTGGTGATGCCTCCCTGCTTTAGTCTAAAGATCCCTCCATGTTTACCCTATTTATTCCTTGAGGTACCAGAGCCTCAATCATGTCCCCTGTCTCTCCTCTCCTCCAATGAAAACAGGCAGAGCTCCTCAAGTCTGTCCTCAAGTCAAACTCTCAGCCCTCATATCATCTTTGTTGCCCTCCTCTGTACCCTCTCCAGGAGCTGTATGTCCCTCTTCAAGTGTGGTCTCCAGTACTGTACACAGTACTCAAGGTGTGGTCTAACCAGTCCATTGTACAGTGGCAGAATCACTTCCTTGCTCCTAGAGGTGATCCCCTTGCGATGCATCCCAACATCCTGTTTGCCTTGCTAGCTGCTCTCCTGCACTGCTCAGTGTTATTCATACATGTATCCACCATGACCCCTAGGTCTTTTTCCCCTGTTGAGGCTTCCAGCACCTCAGCACCTCCAGCATATTGAACAGGTATTTCTGCTCAGTCTTTACTGAGGAAGAGGAGGGTAATGGGTCTGAAGGGCGTACAAGGGGTGAGAATGGTGCAGAATGGACACAAGTCCCTTTACAGGAGAAAGGGTCCTGAAGGAACTGGAAGTAATAAGAGTTGATAAAGCAATGGGGCCAGATGGGATACCTAGGGTCCTTAAAGAACTAAGAGAGTGGTGGCTGAACCTCTGGCTATCCTGTTTAGCCGATCACTGGAAGCAGGGAGGTACCCAAAGACTGGAGGACAGCAGATGTAGTCCCTTATACAAAGTGGGAACAAAGAGGAAGCAGGGAACTACAGACCAGTCAGCCTCACCTCAGTGAGTGGGAAGATCATGGAAGCACTACTGAAGGAGATTGGTAGAACATCTGGTTGTCAATGGACTACAGGACCCAAGGCAGCATGGTTTCAGCGGGGAGGTCATGTCAGACCAACCTCGTTGAATTTTTGACTGGGTGACTAGGGGAGGTGGATCAGGGAGGGCGGTGGACATGGCCTATCTGGACTTCAGCAAGGCCTTTGACACTGTGCCACATAGAAGACTATTACTCAAACTGGGGAATATGGGTGTGGGCAGAACAGTGTGGTGGGTAGGTAACTGGCTGGGTGGCAGGACACAGAGGGTGGTGGTAATGGCTGTCACTCCACAGAGGGAAGAGTGACCAGTGGGGTACCACAGGGATCAGTGCTGGGACCGGTCCTATTCAACATCTTCATCGTGACTACGCGCAGGACCTAGAAGGCAGAATTTCCTGTTCATTGATCACACAAAGCCTATAACAGAGTAGACACACCAGAGGGTGTAGACAGAATGAGAAGCGACCTGCAGAAACTTGAAGAATGGTCAGGGGTTTGGCAGTTGAAATTCAATGCAAAGAAGTGCAAGATAATGCATATGGGGCACAAAACCCTAGCACAATATATCAGTTGGGGGGTGAGGGATATAGCATGCACCAAGCAGGAAAGGATCTTGGGGTTATCATCTCTGATGACCTCAAGGTAGGAAACAGTGTGACAAGGCAGCAGGTGAAACCAAATAGGACGTTGGGATGTATAGGGCATCACCAGCAGGAAAAGGGAGGTCATAATTCCGCTATACAAGACACTAGTGAGGCCCCACCTGAGTACAGTGTACAGTTCTGGAGACCATACCACGTAAGGACATAGACAGAGGTAGAGAAGGTTCAGAGAAGGGCAACAAAGATGGTGCATGGATTGCATCACAAGTCCTATGAAGATAGGTTGAAGGAACTGAACATGTCTCCCTGGAGGAGAGGAGGGAGAGGGATATGATAGAGACATACAGGTATCTTACAGGGAGGAACAGGGTGCAGGAAAACACTATTTTTAAGCGAAAAAATGTTCCAGGACTAGAGGGCATGGGATGAAGTTGGAGGGAGGACGATTCAGAGGAAACATGAGAAAGAATTTCTTCACAGAATGGGTGGTGGACAAGTGGAACACCCTGCCAGAGGAAGTGGTGGGGGCTGAAACAATCACGGGATTTAAGAATGCATGGGATAGGCTTAAAGGAATTCTGGAGGTCAGGGGTAAGGGGCAACAGACTTCTAGGAAAACAAACTGAACTTACAAGCTCAAATGGGCAGACTGTGGGCCATAGGCCCTTATCTGCCGACACTGTCTATGTATCTATGTCATGGCATAGGTGGAGAGGCCAAGTGACCACAGCTGTGGACCAAGGAGTTTGTGGTCAATGAGGTCAAAGGCTTTGGACAGGTCGATAAATATGACACCAGAGAGTTTGCCCTGGTCCATGGCTGTCCGGATACTTGATGTAACTGAGATCAAGGCTGTGGTGGTGCTGTGTCACTTACGAAGCCATGCTGGGCTGGGGACAGCAATGCATGAGCGTGGATATACCGAAGCTGCTCAGCCACTACCTTTTCAGCTAAGGGTTGGGAGAATGTGACGGTCGATAATTGTCAGGCAGTTTAGGATTTCCTGCTTCAGTACAGGGACTATCCCTCCTCTTTCCAGATATCAGGGATGGTCCTCCGATCAAGGGATTGGTTGAAGATAAAGGCTACTGGTGAGGTGATGTGTGCAGCACTAAGCTTAAGGAGTTTAGGCTCCAGGTTGTCTAGGCCAGGACCAGAGTACTTGGAGAGGCCGCCTAGGCATTTCTGCAAGTCCTGGACTGATGCTGCCCTCAGGAAGAACATTTGATGAGGAGGGTGATCCTCCAGCCGAGTGGGGGGAAGGGGGTGGGGCAGAGCCTCATCAATTGGGAAGTGGGTTGTGAAGGCCGAGAGATCAGAGAA
This sequence comes from Neoceratodus forsteri, assembly GCA_016271365.2. NCBI lineage: Eukaryota > Metazoa > Chordata > Ceratodontiformes > Ceratodontidae > Neoceratodus > Neoceratodus forsteri. The sequence goes on along the minus strand of CM057459.1, from coordinate 301,435,366 downwards.
GTGATTATTTAGGGAGTTGGCTGTGGTATGGGGATTATTTCAGGAGACTCCATTTATGACCATGTCCGTGACCCCCGGATGGGAGGATTCGGTGACAAGGGATTTAATATCTCTCCAGAACCTCCTGGGATCACTGGCGGAGCTTAGTAGGGCGGACTTGCAAAAGCCACTCTTCGCTGCCCTGAATGCCTTTTTGCACTTGTTCCTGAGGTGTCTGTACCTTTGAACAATCGTGGGATCATTGGTACATTTGGAACGAACCCAACACTTATCTCTCTCCCGCATCTGGGCTAGGAGAGTCCCATTTAACCAGAGGGTAGCGGACCCCTTCACCCTACGGGTGACCTTGGGATCATGCTTGTCTTGCAAGGCCCCAAAGGTGAAGAGCACTGTGCATTGCAAAATCTGCATGTACTATATACTGAAATAAATACACTACATATTAAAAACACTTACCCTGTCTATTGAAAAATGTTGCATACTCTGTATACTAGAGAAATATATTACATACTGAAATACATGCACAGTATATTTTAAAAAACACATACACTATATACTGAAACAAATATACTACATGGTGAAACACATATACTATGTATTGAACTACATACACTGTAGACTGAAAAATTCACATACACTCTATACTGAAACAAATAAATATATACTGAAACGGACTACATTCTAAAACTACCCATCCCCCAGCCCCTCTCCCTTGAATGGCCTGCAACTGCACTCCTTGCCTGTTGCATTCAGTTAGCTGCTGGCTTTATGAGAGGATGTCTAAAACTGCAGAGCAGAAGGTAAACCTCTTATTCTACTTCTTTATGGGGTTTTACATTTTGTTTTGCTTGCACACCTTTAATCAAATTTCAGAACACTGTGATTTGACAAGAAACTTTTAGAACTAATTTAAAGTGCTGTAGTTTATTCTTTAAATAAGTGCTACCTTCATTTACTGTTAGACAACACATAGGAAGCTAATACTGGATATTCCTAACATATACATGTGGGGGCTGCATGAGTTTTTCCAAGTTAAATTTTTGATTAGATTTGTGTGTAATTAATTACTGTGTTAGTCCAGCAACTTATCTGAGCTGAATGCTTGGGAAGCACTTGAGGAGCTAAGACAGTGTAAGCCAAAAGCTTTGCTAGTTTGTACTCTATGGAGTATTTTTTTTATTATTTATTTATTATTTATTGATTTTGCAAGTAAAACAAAGCAAAAGTGTACATAGGAGGATAGCATACAAGTTTACAGTACAGACAATATATTCTTATAAAGATCTTGTGTACGCCACCCCTTTTGCGGTGCAACATGGGGGGGATTCCAAAATGAAAATATATAGTGAATAATTTCACCCAACACATGCAGCTAGGAAGACCGACAGGGAATCTTAACAGGTTGAGCAAATAGGTTTTCCCTATTACCTAAGCGACTATAAAGTCGTAATGATTCTCCCAATTCAGTCTACTTATATATATATATATATTCCAATCTTATACCCAAAACTCCCAGAGAAATTAAATATTCATTTCTCCTTTACCAGACCTATCCCAAGTCACTATAAAGCACCAGCAGCATTTAACAGGAGTTAAGTAGAATATTTGTTTTAACCCTCAAGTGGCCCCTTTTATTCCCAACATGAAAAGAACAGCAATAGAAGAACTAGATATAACAACTCCCTCATTTTCTTATGATGTATTCCAAATGCAAGTGGAACTTAACTTAACCCCCTGTAATAACAGCCCCACTTATATTTTCCCCAGAGGAGTGAAGACCAGTGGCGTCATGTTAAGCAGTAAAATGAATCAAAATTAGCTTAACAGTTGCATTTATCACAAAGCGGGATCTGGATTAAAGTCCAAAATAAACAGTCTATACACGATGCTCTCAGTTCCAGAGATGGACCATTAACTACCACAGGCCCAGTCCCCACAGCATGAGTCTACTTTCCGGATACCTAGATGATCAGTCGCCAACAGACGAGGTTCCTTCTTCTATCCCTCCAGCTCAGTTCAATTTTCTGGACCATCTTGCCAGTGTCCTGCGGTTCATTGAATAAACACTGTTGCCCATTCCACATTAACCGGAGTTTAGGCAGGAGAAGTAGTTGATGCTGCACTTTAAGTTGATGCAGCCGGCTCCTCATCCCAGCAAAGGCTTTGCGACATTGGCTGGTGCTGAATGAGAGGTCCAGAAACAGCATGACTTCATCTTCATCATATTTCAAGACCCTACGGCGCTGGGCACTTGCAAGAGCCTGATCTTTGTCCCCAATTCCTGTTCACACTATTAGGAAGGTTCTTGGAGTCGGTGAGTCCGCTGCAGCTCTTCTAGGGGTAATTGTATAAGCCTTTTCCAGGGATAGAGTAGGTTCAGCTTCGTCAAGCCCCAGTATGGCCTGCAAAAACATTCTGGCAAAGATCAGGCTGTCCTCCCCTTCAGCATTCTCTGACAGTCCGATAACTCATAAATTGCGCTCTCTTGCCTGGTTTTCTACTGTCTCCAGCCTTTGATGAAGGTGCAAGTTTTCTTTTATTAATTTAGTAGTGGCATCTGTCAATTTTAGGATAGAAGATTCAGAGCGTTGAACAATAGCTTCACATTGCTCCATTTTGGTTTCCAGAGTAGAGACTCTCAGAGTGAGAGTATCAAACTTTTTAGCTAAGTCCTGCACTGTTTTCACACGCTGATGGAGTGTGGAAAGTATGGAAGCTAGTGAGGCCTCCTCCAGTGTCTTATTAGTCAAGTCCCCTGCTTCTCCACGCTTATCAGGCCTCTCCTGCTTGTTCTGCTTTTTAGGAGCAAAAAAGTTGCCAGCTGGAGCCCCAGCCCCTTTAGTTTTGCCCATCTTGTCAATTACAGGTAATCCAAGCACTCTAGAGCAGTTTCTGGTATTTTAGTTTTAATAGTTTTTTTTTAATTCTTCTCTGGGAGCTTCAGGAGTTTGCTGCTTCCTCTCAGCTGCTCAGCAGCGCCCGCCTCTATGGACTATGTTTTGATTAAGTTTTTAGTTTTATTTTAATGTTTTGTTTAATAAAACTTTCTAGCACAGCTTGCTGGCCTAATATGAAAGTTTTTAGTCTAGAACAGACGCTTGAGAGGATCTCCATAGAACCATGAAATATTGAATCGTGAGTTATCGTGTCAAGACCGCAGTAAGCTTTTATATGACATGGCTATCCATATTGATGTGCCTGTATACATGTCATCAGTGCACAGCGCTCACTTAACGTGGGTAGGTTCAGTCATTTCAGTTTCCCCCATGTGATGAATGTAGTTCAAACATCTAGCAGGATTATTCACTACTAATCATGCACAGAGAGGCAGGTGGAGCAGTGACGAAACCTTGTCTGCTGGCAGCTAGTGAAAGAATTTATAAACGATTTGGCTGTGCAGTGTCTTGGTGGGTAAAGGACTGCCTTATCATGGGATGGGTGGGGAAAGGTATCACACCACAGAGATATTTCAAGGTCTAATGTTACTGATATGTAACAACCTATAGCATGGTAGAATTTTTATAGGTAGCCATCTACCTTTTATAATAACATTGTTCCATCGGGAAGTCACGATTGTTAACCTATTATAGACCGCACTATGGGTTAACAGCTGGGAACAGTCTGCAGATGCGTTATGCAAATTAGTGGTATTTCTGAATGGCTGCCAAGTGAGCCTATGACCGATTTAGCAGCTGTGACTGATATAAGTAGGCTTTATTTAATTGTTATGTGAACCATACACTAAATATAATGTATGGTTCATCAGCAACCAGCTAGTTTAACCATGTTGTGATTGTTATGGCGTAAACCTCTCAAGCTTCGTTGAGGTTTACAGGTCACCTGGGCAATCGATGGTTAACGGTTGGTTCCTAGCAACTTTTACATTATCCTCTATATTGTCTTCGATAGCTCCATAATTATTGGCTGATTACAGTGGCACTTATCTCCAACCAGGCTGCCCATAAAGTAGCAGCAGACCTATACCCTTCAGGAGAAACGCCAGAGAGAGCTGGTTAAAGCCAGCCCTGTTTTGAGAGATCAGCTTCAGACTAAGGTTAAGTAGTAGTGTGGATCCTCTTCCGTGGTTTTAAGAATGCCATTGAAGAACAATAACTGGAAATGTAAGAAATGTGTTGTCTTGCCTGCTGATTGGAGTGTGCTGGATTTGCTGTGTTCCAGGTAGCTGCCTCAGAATGCCGTCAGCCACTCAGTGACCTAAAACAGCCACCGAGGCTGCCTTGTCCGTGGTGGTCACTGTATTAGTATTGGAGTTTGGCTGTCGTCTGTAGCAGAAGAGAATACAGGAGGAGATCCATTTTGAGAGACTGGTTGGAACTGTGCCCTGTGCATTCAAAGCAATAAACACTGGTAGACTGAGCACAGTCCTCGTATAATCAGGTAGTACCAGAGGCTTTTTGGGACAACCAAAGCATGCAACAGCACTTCCTTTGCATTCTGAAGGGAAGAGAAGAAGATGGGTAAATTAACAGACTGATTTAATGTGAAATTAGAACTTTAGGCAAGACTTCGTGAGTACACACGTCACTTATCCTTATGGAACACCCACAACAGAGATCCATGAACCAAGGTCTGTGCTAGACTCTTGTTTTTCGAGGTCACAGACACAGAGGTAGTCTTCAGAACAGATCCTTCATGCCACAGGAATATGCAGGCTTGAAAGGGGCTTTGATCAGCGATTTGAGTACAAGGTTCAGGACCCAACCGGTTGCTGTCTGTCAGTAGCAGAGACTTAATCAGGCCTTGATCTCATCAGCGTCGTGTCAGTTTCACATTGTTCTTTCCAGCATCAGTAGTTTCGCTACTGGTGTTGCAGGAGATGTTCGTTACCAGGTACAGCAGTAGTCCATTTTCAAGTAATGCCAGAACTGTTTGTTTGCATCTCTGTAGCTGGTTGGAATCTTGCAAACTGCAGTTTCACATTGATGGCCCAACACCAAACACAAACTCATGGGCGCCCCATCATAAATCTGTTTTTCAGAGAGAATGGTGAAAAGCTATTATTCATGTATGCTCTATGATCGGTAGTTCCGGAAAAAATTACACGAAGACAACAACGAAAACACCTCCATTTGTCTGATTACCTCTTGTCAGCAGGAGAAACAGAACTGAGTTGTTGCCCATCACGTTATACAAGTAATGGTATGACTGGCCGGATGCATAGGCATGTCGCTGTGGTGTTCCATCGTGCAAAGCTCTGTAAAGTCCTTAGTGATGGGTTGCAGTTCTATGTATTATAGCTCTGAAGACAGTCTCAAGAAGAGTTACTTTTTCTTTTTCAGTAGTGAATAGTTTATATCATAGTATTATATAGTTGCATTCAGCCGTACTATGTTCACAAATTTACTTTTCCACTAATGCTCTTTTTGTAACTCATTGGATATTGTGTTTAAATATGTATTGGTGTTCTACATCACTTTTCAATTTTTTTTAAGTCTGTTCAGGAACTCTGAGGATCCTTGGGTCTCGGGACCCATCCTCAATCCTTTGTTAGTTTGCTTTGTTAATATGTATATAACTGTGGGCTGGTTGCTACTTACTCTGGAACTGACTGAAGTGACTTGAGTCACTCAAAGCTGGACAGAGTAGCTGTATCAGGCATCGAGGAAAGTTTCTTCTCTCAATGGTGGGAACCCTGTGTTAGTTTCTAGGGACAAGGATATGTTGTTCTCCACTGTCTGCAGATCTCCTCGCTTAAATCTTGTCGGGTCTTCAAGCTGGCTCTCCACTCCCGGTGGTGAAACTCCGGCTCCTTCATGGCAGATCTTCCTTACCGCTGGAAGCTCAGGTTCCTGCTTAGCACTCTGCATTTTAGACTGATCCTAATTCTTGGTTTGTCCGTTTCAGTTTTGAAGTTTCTAACTTGGTCTTCTCATCCTGCGGCTCGGTGAACAATTCGATTCCGGTTGAGGCGCCTGGGGCAGAAGATGTCCAGGGCGGATTCGCCCACGTGTGTACTGCCTGATTCTAGACCACTTACCCGCAGGTCTGTGGTTGGCGCGTTTCGCCATCGCCTGAGGATCGGCTGTTGATTGAACTGGGACCCCGAGAGTTTCTGCCGGTAAAACCCAAGAGGCTCATTGGGTGTTGTCCGTGGCGCTGGCTTTGCTGGGCAGTTTCAGCACTTGATCTTCTCAGGAGGCGGTGGCCCATGCTGATCTCCCTCCTCCTTGGTCGGGCGTTTATCCCGCCTCTCTGAGTTCCTCTATTCGCTTCGCATGAGCTTCGCTCGTCCTTTCCACGAGGGAGAGGCCATCGACATTCCTCTGGCCCAAGAAGACGGAGTCGGTAGCATGGTCGGCGTTTGTGGGCGGAGGTCTCCTCCCTGACAGCTGACCGTGACTTCGGTTGAGTTTGAGGCTCAGGCTGCTGGCTTGACGTCATTCCTCGCAGGTCAGCCGTCAGACACCTTTGATGTGTCGAGTATCTCGACCACAGCTGGGTGGTCACTGTGGAGCCATCAACCTCTTCGCTGGTTCCTGGTGGAAACCGCCTGCAGTCCCTGTTAAAGTGTCCGGGCTAAATGAAGAGCGAGTCCCCTGCCCTTCCAAGCCCACCGGTTTCACTGATAATTCGGTCAAGCCGCCCTCCCACACGGGCGTCTCGGTCTGGGCACTCAATTAAGTGTGCACCGCCCTCCCGCCTCCTTTATGAGGAGGTCACGCAGACCGCGCCAATTACGAGGAACTTATGTGGCAGCAGTTGTTGTCCGGGAGTAAATCGACTCCGATTCATCCCCCGGCTATCAAGTGGCTGCCGCCCGAACGACCAAAGCAACTGCTCGCCTCAGTCGAGATGCTCATTTCTGGGCCGGTTGTTCGACCAAATCTAGCTGCCCCACCTATTGTGGTGGAACCTCGGTCGGGTCAGGGCCTGCCCCACAGGTTGTCGGTCACCCTCACTCCAGGCCGTCCTCGGCAGGTGGAGGGTGGCTCAGGCCTGAGGCAGCTCTTAGCAGACTCTTGGTCCGATTCTCCCTGTTCCTGGCCGAGTGGGCGTGGTCCTCTCGGGCCAGCCTCTGACTATGACCACCCGTCTTCTTGGGTCTGTTAGGCTCATCTCGGTGTCTCCGGGATGCAGCTCAAGCCTGTGTCCCAACAGGTCTGTTATCCCCATTTGAGACTTAGACCGAGGATTCACCCACGGAGGCTTTCCTGTGGCTGATACCATTGTCAGCCCAGCTTTGGGAGCCTTTGGCAGCGCCTGCTTCCTGTCCCGCTCCCGCCAGGATGATTCAGGAAGTTCTGGGTCCCTATCGCTCTTTGCCTGTTCTGGAGCACCTCTGCCGAGGTTAGTCATCGAGTAACATCTTCTGGTGTTCGGAATCGCTCAGGACGTGGATAGGCCCTGACAAGGAGTCCAAAAGGCTGGACTACGTCGGGCGCAAGGTGTATGCTGCATCCTCCCTCGGCTTCTGACAGGCCAGCTCGGCCGTGCTGATGGCACACTTCTCCCACGCCCTCATGGGCTCCCTGGATGAGGTGATCCCTCATCTCCCTGCCGACCTGCGGACCACGGTCCGGCAGGTGCGGGACCAGTGAAGGGCGGTGGCTAAGCAGCAGCTTCAGACTGCTCTGGACGTAGGTGATTCCTGTGCCAGGTCAGTAGTGGCCACGGTTGCCTTGCGCCGCAGGGCGTGGCTGAGGATATCCACCTTCACGGCAGATACCCAGCACAAGTTGGCGGACATCCCCTTCTCGGGGACTGACCTCTTCGGCCCTGGAGTGGAGGGCCACCTCTAGGGGATTGAAAAGTCCAATGCTACTCTGTACTCTGGTCATCTCCGCCCAGAGGGACAAGGGTCACTCAGCAACAGCGTATGTCCTTGGTCCCTGCGGCACGACCGGCCCAACAGCACCAGCACGAGGGCCAGCAGGCTCGCGCATGGCATCCCAATCCCAAGCCAGCAACTTCCTCTAATGGGAAGCAAGGGAGGTAATGGCCCAGGAGCTCCCTGGGCTGGTCCCTCCTCCAAGCCTGCGCAGTGGCCAGGTTGAGAGCGTCGCCTCCAACCACGCCACTCTTCCCTGGCGCCTCCGTGGGGACAGCTCCGCCCCACTTTCCCACCTGGTCTGCTATCACCATGGACTGTTGGGTGTTGAGAGGTAGGGAAGGGCCTGCCTCTGGAATTCGAGCAGACCCTTCCCATTCACGAGCCGTTGCCCCCGTGGGGCCACGGGGTCCGAAGCCTCGCCTTTCGGTCCGCCGAGCCGATATTGCCCTGCGCCTCGAGAAAGAGGTGATCAGGAAGGTGGCAGATCCTCCTCCAGACCAGGGGTTTGTGTCTAGGAAATCCTGGTCCCAAAACGGACGGGGGTCTGGCGCCCCATTCTCGACCTGCAGGACCTGAACAGGTCCCCTAGGTCTCGGACCTTCAGGATGGTCACTCTGGTTCAGATAATCTCATCTTTGGAATTAGGCATGTGGTTTTGTTCCTTGGACCTCCAGGACGTGTTCTTCTCGTCCCGATCCGTCCGTTTCGTTCGAAATTTCCCCGCTTCAGAGCGGAGGGATCTCTTTTTGAGTTCCAGGCCATGCCCTTCGGCCTCTCTCTAGCTCCCAGGGTCTTTACCAAATGCATGGCAGTGGTGACAGCATTCCTGTGGTGCCGAAGAGTCCGAGTGTACCCCTTCCTGGTTGACTGGCTGTTGGCAGCCCCCTCCAGAACGGAGGTGGAGCGGTCCAGAGATCTGGCCCTCCAGGTTTGTTCTCAGATTGGCCTCCTCTTCAACGAGGCCAAGTTGGAACTCGTGCCAAAGCAGGTGATCCATTTCATCGGGGCAGTGATACATTTCATCGGGGCAGAGCTCGACTCTCTTAGAGCCAGAGCATGGCTCCCGGCGGACAGGGCCGAGGTTCTTCCTCTTGCCCAGTCATTTCTGATTGGGCAATTGCACCTGCCCGGGACTCCTGCACTCCTCTCTGGTGGCCTGCACCAGCGTGGTCCATTGGGCCTGTTGTACATGCGTCCCCTTCAACGGGACTGGCCAGTCAGTGGTCACAATGCTTGATCCATTGGATCAGTTGGTGACAGTGACCCAGGAAATGTGGAGCGCTCCAGTGGTGGACTGTTCGGCACATCTGCAGGAGGGCATCCTGTTCGTCCGCCCCGAGCCGACGGTCTCTCTATCGACCGACACATCTCTGATGGGTTGGGGTGCCCATCTGGGGGAGCACAGAGCGCACGGCCTCTGGTCCCCTCCGGAGTCCCGATGCTATATCAACCTGCTGGAGTTCCGAGCGATCTGCCTAGCTCTCACCGCCTTCGCTCCGTTTCTACGGGGTCAAGTGGTTCAGGTCCAGACTGAAAATACCACAACCATGTACTGCCTAAACTGCCAGGGCGGGACGCGCTCCATGCTGTTATGCAAGAAAGCTTTCTGCATATGGTCTCGTGCGCAGCCTGGAGGCGGATCTCCTAGCCATTCACGTGGTAGGAGCCTCCAACACCCTGCCAATGCCCTAAGCCGGATAGGGCTGCGTCTCAATGAAGGTTCTTCTCCTGCCGGAGGTAGTACAAGATCTCTTTCTCCCACTGGGTCACGCCTCAGGCGGATCTTTTTCCTTTAGGAGAATGCGGTGAGACTGTTTCATGCCCACCCCCCTCAGCAGGGCTTGCTGCAGAGGGATGCCTTCTCGAGGCCATGGACCCTGACCCTTCTAAGCCTTTCCCCTTCCCTTTGTTCCACAAGGTGCTTCTCAAGGCGAGGACGGACAATGCACAGGTGATTCTGGTGTCCAGACTGGCTCCGCCAGCTCTGGTATCCAGATCTCTCAGTCTCAGCTCCAGGCTCCCGGTGGCTTCCAGTCCGCCTGGACTCATCTCAGTCATCAGGGGAGGTATTCCATCCGGACCTTCAATCCCTGCACCTGATGGCCTGGTTTCTGAGCGGCTAGATTTCCAAGCCTTAGGTCTTCCGACGAGGTCCCCAACGCTGTTGAGGCGTCCCGTAAGGAGTCGACCAGAAAGTACTATGCCTTCAAATGGAAAAGATCCTCCATTTGGTGTCAGGCAAAGGGCCTTGTCCCTTCCTCCTGTTCCTCCAGCAAGCATTCTGGACCTGCTCAGGTTCTTTTTCTCAGCAAGGGCTTTGGTCGACGACCTTGCGGTGCACTGCAGCCATCTCTGCTTACCGGGCTGGACTTGAGCAGTCGGTATGCAGGAGAAGGTAGTCTCATGCCTTTTTAAGGCCTTGCTTACATTTCCTCCGGGTGCGAGAACTCCACTCATGGGATCTACTGCTGGCATTGGCCAAGCTCACAGGCAAGCCATTCGAACCAATGTACAGGTGTGATATCTCCAGCTGTTGTGAAGCCTCGCCTTCTTGGTGGCTATCACGTCAACCAGAAAGGATGGGAGAGCTCCAGGCGCTTCCTTTGAGTCATAGAAACATAGAAACATAGAAGTTGACGGCAGATAAGCAACCGCAAGGCCCATCCAGTCTGCCCATTTCTTTTCTACCTTATAAATGCCTGCCTGTCGCTCTGTCAGTGGCCTCATCTATTCATAGTCATTTGTATTGCTCCTTATGCCTATCCCATGCCTGTTTGAAGCCCTGGGCACTGTATTCATAGCCACCACTTTCTTGTAAGCCATTCCATGCATCCACCACTCTTCTGTGAAAAAGAATTTCTCACATTCTCCTTAATTGGGTCTCCCTCTAATTTCATGCTGTGTCCTCTTGTCCTGCTATTTTTTTTATTTAAACATGTTAGACTCTTTCACCTTGTTTATGCCCTTAAGGTGTTTGAATGCCTCGATCATATCACCTCTCCTCCTTTGCTCAAGGGTATATATTGAGTCTGCTAATCTGTCCTCATATATCTTCTGATGTAGTCCCTGCACCATTTTGGTCTGCTTTCTCTGGACTGTCTCACTTTGTACTGTCCTTGTGAAGGTGTGCGGTTTCCAGTACTGCACGCAGTACCCGGATGGGGCCTAACCAGTGTCTTGTACAGAGGATTATTACTCCCTCTTATGACTTGTGATACCCTCACTAATACACCCTAACACCCCCTAGCCTTACCTACTGCTTAGAGGTCTGCTTGATGATTTTAGTCATCAGTGATGATGATGCCCAAGTCTCTTTCTTCCCTTGTGACTGCTAGCAACTCCTCCCAGCCTATAGGTGGCTTCAGGGTTTTCTTCCTATGTGACATGATTTGCACTTCTTTGCATTAAATCCCAGTTTCCACTCTTCTGACCATTCTGCTAGTTTATCCAGATCTCTCATTCTGCCCCACCCCATCTGGATCATCTACTCTGTTTGCAGATCTTGGTGTCATCTGCAAACAGACAAGCCTTCCCTCTAGTCCATCTGCAAGGTCACTAATGAAGATGTTGAAAAGGACTGGCCCCAGGACTGATCCCTGAGGTACCCACTTATGACTTTGCATCTCTTCTGACTGTATACCATTTACCACCACTCTCTGTTTTCTGCCACGTCAACCAGTTTGCCACCCAGTTGACCAACTTCTGACCACCCAGCCTACCAGCTTATTTATCAATCTTCTGTGTGAACAGTGTCAAAAGCTTTGCTGTGAAGTCAAGGTGGCGACATCAACTGCTCCCCTTGGTCCACCACTCTGGTTACCCAGTCAAAGAAACTCTGAGATTAGTTTGACAGGACCTTCCTTTGTAAACCCATGCTGTCTTGGATCCTGTGCCCCTATGGATTCCAGGTGTTGCATTATCCCTTTCCTTAAGGAGTGCTCCATAATCTTGCCCACTACTGAGGTAAAGACTGACCGGTCTGTAGTTCCCCGCCTCCTCCCTGCTACCACTCTTTGTGGAGCGGGATCACATGAGCCCTTCTCCAGTCTTCTGGGACCTCTCTGTGCTCAGAGACTCACTAAACAATTCTGCTAATGGCTCTGCTAGTTCCTCCTTTAGCTCTTAAGTACCCTGGGATGTATGCCATCAGGTCCCATTGCCTTATCCACCCTGGAGCTTAGCAAGCTCTTGTAGGACCCTTTCTTTTGTGAAGGGAGTAGTGCCACCTCCCTCCCCTGTGTCCATGATGCTGAGCTGTAGGCCCTGCCCTACCTTCTCTTCAGTAAATACTGAGCAAAAGTATCTATTTAGGATAGATGCCTTTACAGGGTCCTCCTCCTCACATGCTCCCTTTTCTCCATTAAGCTTAGCACACCTCTGACTTTCTCCTTTCACTAATGTATCTGTAGAAAGTCTTGTCACCTTCTTTTACTGTTCGTACTAGTGTTTCCTCAGTTTGGGACTTTGCCTGCCTTACTGCCTTACCTGCTTCCCTTAGGGCAGTTTGGTATGCTCCCTATCTTCATCCCGCTGTGTTCCCTTATATTTCCTGAAAGGCCATCTTGGCTCTGACCTTTTCTGCTACTGTATTTGAGAACCAAAGTGGTTTCTTTCTTCTTTTGCACTTCCTTTTCTGTCTAACACAATGCGATGTTGCTTCAAGTTGCACTTTACATGCTTGCCCACTTTGCCTGTACCCCTCACCTGTGTTTTTTTGCCAGGCTAGCTTAACTCTGTTGGCCATCTTATCAAAGTCAGCTCCTCTGAAGTCCCATATTTTGCCTTGGATGGGATGATTTAGTGTAGCCAAATTGAACCATACCATGATGATGGTCACTGGCCCCAGGTGACCTTTCTACCTGGAGATCTGTGATCCTTCTTTGTTAGTCAGTACTAGATCTAGGATAGCCCTGTCTCTTGTGGGTTGCTGTACCAGTTGTTTGAGGCCCTCCCTGCAGGGAATCCACTATGAGTCTAGTTCTGGCAGATGTTCCTGCTGGTATTGACCAATCTGTTTCTGGCATGTTGAGTCTCCCATTATCAGAACCTCCCTTTAGCTGTCATGTTTTGTATATCTTCTAACAGTAATGTGTCTATGTCCTCCCCCTGGTCTGGGGGTCTGTAGACAACCCCTGTTCTTATGGCTGTCCCATTTCCTGTTTCCAGGTGACCCACAGTTCTTCTGGCTCCTTATGTGTATTCTGAATTTCTGTAGCTTTGATATTTTCATTAACGCATAGGGCCACTCCTTCCCCTTTTTGTACCTCGGTCTCTTCTGAACAATACATAGCCAGGTATTGAAGTCTCCTAATGTGGTTACTGGTAAACCACGTCTCACTAATTGCTACTATGTCCAGTTTAGCCTCTGACATTATTGCTTGCAGGTCTGGGATCTTATTTCCCAGGCTGTGAGCATTTGTGTACATGATTTTCCATTGGCCAGATTTTGTGTGTTAGTTGTTGGGTGAAGTTTGTTATTACCCTGTGCGTCATATGGGAGACAAACCTTTTTCTTACTTGTGATGCAAATGAACGGCAAACATGCTGAATTCCTGTTTGACCACTAGCGGGAGGGGTGTTCTTCCAATTCGACGTATGGGGTGCTGCACCCCTCTCCCCATTTGCTAGTTTAAATATTCTGCAAAGACGTCAAACTTCTGCCCCAGTGCACTCCCTATCTGGTCTTCCGCAGGGACAAGGTTGTCCTGCACCCCACCCAAAGTTCCTTCCGAAGGTGGTGTCTGAGCTTCACCTTAACCGGGTGTTGACTCTGCCGGTGTTCTACCCCAATCACACCTCTGAGTCCGAATATAGGCTCCGTATTGGACCCTAGTAGAGCGCTCGCTTACTTAAGGACCGTACGGCTGAAGTTCGAGGAGAGGTTCGCCAGCTGTTTGTCACCTACGCTGAAGCCGCACCTGGCAGACCTGCAAATAAGTGGACGATGAGCAGGTGGGTCACCTCCTGCATAGATCTCTGCTATAGGTTGGTGGGTATGGAGCCTCCCAGTGGGGTAAGAGCTAATTTTACCTGCCATACCGCTGCATCGGTAGCTGCTTCCAGGGATGCCCTATCCAGGATATCTGCAGGACTGCTACCTGGAAGCAGGCACATACCTTAATTACCCACTACCACATCGAGCTTGAGTCATGCCGGGATGCTGGTTTTGTTGCCTCGGTTCTCCAGTCTTTATTCCCTAAGTAGGGGGTGTGCGCCGTGCCTCCCTCCTCTCGGAGAACTGCTAGGATTCTGCCAGACAGTGTGGATGAACAACATATCCATGTCCCTAGAAATACAGGTTACTCACCTGTAACAGGAGTTCTAGGAATGGTATATGTTGTTCATCCACACGACCCACCTGACCTCCCCGGCTTCGACGTACAACCTGGCTTCCAGCGGGCTAGATCTGGCATCGTGGGGCGGAGCCGAGAATTTTACCACCCGGGTGGGTGGGAGGAGCCAGCTTGAAGATCTTCCGGCAAGATTTAAAGCGGCAAGGAATCTGCCAGACAGTGTGGATGAACAACATATACCATTCCTAGAACTCCTGTTACAGGTGAGTAACTTGTATTTATTGAATGACAACTGGTGGAGGCCAGGTAGCTGCACTGTGGATGCATGTCTTAAGGGAAAGGGGCAGCTGCTGGGTGACAGCCATATTGTTCATGTATCATTGCATGCTGGCACCTTCATGGGTAAAAATCGAGGAGAAAAATGGGGGTCTGCAACAACAAAACAGGGTGCCCCCACAAGGCCATGCATGATACTGTGCTACATAGCTGGATCACTGCAAAGTCAGGAAGGTCAAGCTGTACTCAGTTCTCTGAATGAAGAAAGCGTACTTCATGCCGATAGCTAGGGCAAGTTCTGGCTTTATTTCTGTGCAGCTGTAAGTGCAGCATGACAAGCAGATAGCATGGCAGGTACAGACAAAAGCAGAATGCGGAATGCATTCAAACAAGCAAACATTTTACACCTAGTGCTTCATCAGAGATGCATGACCTGGGCAAATACACACATATATAGTCGGCCAGTGCCTGACATCATTGTCATGGTAAAATGTCAACAAATGTATCCAAAATGCAAGTGTGAATAATATGAACTAAAATCACAAAGCTAAATGTTGCAAAACAGATGAAAACAAGTAGGAAACAGCATGAGTTATAATCTACAAGACATTTTATTAATCTAATGTTGCTCCCATATTTATGTCTTGCACGGATATTCCAACTCCTATCTGTTACTCCTTAAAATTGATAAAAATGCAGACATTAGCACAGTAATTTATATATTCAGTTTCTGATATTACTGGAAAGCAGGATGTGAATCTGTAGTTATTGAATACTGTTGTGGGAATGTGTGTGGTGGGGGGGAGGAAAAGGAAGTGTTGGGGGGAAGAGTAGAGGGATGCACAGAAGTATGACTGGGGACTAAATCCGAGGGCTAAAAAGAATACATGTGGGATGATATGAGATTAAAAAAAGAGCAGAGACTGAATCAGAGGAGGGGGAGGGGTTGATTGGCAGGAACACACATATAGTAAAATTAATTCTGTTATCTCATTTGGAAAAAGGGCTGAATTTCAAATGTATCATTTAAACATGGCCATTGTAAAGCATTCAGTTTGTGTATCCATAACTTTTCTTTGGTTCTATTTATTTTCATAATCTGTCCCTCTCGGATCCCTTTCTATATGCTCAATCCCAGTAGTTTTTATGTTTCATTTTGTCCCTTGGTTGTGTGAAGTGGGCTCCCATTGCATAACTCATGTCATCCCTTTGGATAGCTCTTACAGTACATGCTCACGTAATCTTACTTTAAATTTGTGCTTGGTACGTCCCACTTAGGAGGTGCCACACAGGCACTGAACTAAGCAGACTACCCCTTTTGTATTGCAAGTTACAAAATCTTAACATGTACCAACTGGCCACAGTTGAAGCAACTAGCTGGTAGTTTTGGCAACCACGTTTGGTGTCTCACTGGCTGGTAGCTGCTAGTTACCTTTTGTCTAGTGTTGGTGGCACTCCTGTAAAAGATGCATAGTGGTCTTTCACATAAATCCTTCAGAACAGAAACGCTTCTTACCATCTGGACTTTTTTTCTTCATCTTTATTAAACAATTTCCGTACGTAATCATGACAGAGAAGAGAAAAATTGTTACAAGAGTTAACTGCCACCATATTTTTAGTATCATGAGAATGATCTTAGACTTACAAGATGAAATATGACTCCACAAGAAGTGAGATTTCGAACAGTAGTTCTTTATTAATAGTCTTGATGGTTGTATGAAGGTTACCCTTCAGTTGTTTGCTGCCCCGATCAGAGGGAATGGGTTATCCCTTTGACCACTATCTCCATCTATAAGTTGATCAGAATATGTCTATGGTGCATCTCTGTAAAGAATCCAGCGGGCTCATCTCCTCTCAAAACTAGGATGTCTCAAATTTACCTTATAGGTTAGCTGTTTCATATTTTGTATTTCTAGAACTATATCCAGCCTTGCTGGAGCGTTGAGCTCTTCTTTAACCAGTTCCATGTTTGACCATAGTCACCACTTTTGTTGCCCTAGTACCAAAGGTAGGAACAGATGCTAGACTTTGTGTTTCATTTCTTCTCCCAGCATTCCTGTCTCCTCCCTGCATTAGGTTGTCTCTGTTCATGTTATTAGTCTCTTGTTTAGCTTTTTCTTTGACTGCCCCTCTGTACAAATCTCATAATTTGTTCCTCTAAGTTTTTTGCAAACTGTAGTTGCAGAAGTGGTACACTTTTTCTTTATCCTAATAAATTAGCCCTTAGGGATGTTGCTGATGGTGTTGCAAGGGTTAAAACTACTTGCCAGTAAAATACTGTGTCTGTCATTTGGCTTCCAATATACATTTGTACAAAAGTCTCCATTTTGTTGCTTTTCAACAATAATGTCAAGGAACTCCACTTTCCAAAGTAAAATCTAGTTTGAATACAATGGGACAAAAGGAATACTTAAACTGGAAAATGTGAGGAAGTGGGCTACCACTAGTCACCAGGTAGTACTTAACCCTGTTGCCCCAAAATTGGGATCGCAGGTGCAGGATGTGAACCCGCAATTCCCCAAGTGGAAGGCAAGCATCTTAATCACTAGGCAACAACAGGGAATATATAACATGGGACAGGTTGAAGGAGGGGATGCCACTTGACACCAGGGCTACTCAAACCTGGAAGGGTAAAGCTTACAGCCAACAAGCACAGACTGATTTATTAAGGCTGTTGACTACAGTGCTAATATGTGTTAAGTTTACAACTTTGAAATTTGCAAACAGTTTTTTTTTTTTTAGGTTGTATAAATCTGAATTTTTCCTTCATTTGGACAAGGGGATGACTGAGCATGGTCATTCATGCAAAATGGGAAGGGAACGTTGCCAGTTCCGACAGGCAGTAGCTGCAAATTAGGGACGGCTCAGGACATTGCAGGGGAGGCTGAGCCGTCCATAATGGCTGTTTTATTGGCCACGAAAGAGGTCGACAAAAAAGATGAGAGATTCAGTTCCGATGTCACACTACTGAAAACAAAAGTGGATATGACCATATTACCAAAACAGCATCTGAAACCATGAAGAGTCTGCAACAGTTGTGACAGTTCTAATCAAAGAAAATAAGGTACTGTGTGCTTAACTAAAACACCTTAAAAATGGATCCTGAGCCACAGACCTTCAGTTTTTAGGGCTGTCAGAGGGCCTAGAGGTATAAAGCCTGGTAGGAAACATAGAAACAGAATTTACTGGCAGTAATGGATAGTTTGGCCCACCTTGGCTGCCCATTTTCCCCTGCCTATTGCATCACCCACCGCAGATGCTACTTGATCTCCAGCCCATACACCCACCCCCCTTTCCCTTAGATTCCCTTATGCCTATCACATGCATTCCTGAACCCCACCACTGTTTTGACCCCCACCACTTCCGCTGAAAGATTGTTCCATGGTTGGATATGCTGTTTAACTTTTGCATAACATTTCAAGTTTCACAGCTGAGGGACTTACACAGCGTGCTTATGGAATTACACGAAAGCAGAGGCTAAGTAAAATAAACTTGCCCCCGAACTCTGCTGGTAATCACCAGAGGTCTACACAATCAGGACATAATCCTTTTTGAGCTTATATATTTTTTTTTTTTTAATTAAAATAGCAAATGCGACCATTACTCATAATAGACAATCACAGATTTAAGTACATGGTAACTAACAGAACTGTATATCACAACATGATACTCATATACTATTGTACATTAATCTTTTTTTTTTTAAATCTCCTCCTTATTTTTGTATCTGCTGCACTACCAGCGGGGGAATCCAGCCGCTGGCCCCCAGCGACCCGGAGAGCAACAGACTCACTCGCATGATGGGTGTCCGGTGTGGCCGTCCCAAGTCGCCGGAGAGTCTCCCCATACCTGTCCACATCGGGCTGGACTGGACCCCCCAGTGCGATTCCACGACAGTCTTCCTGGTCGGCAGGCGCGCGGCCATCAAGCTTCCTGGTTGCGCCCAGCCTTGTTCCTAAATGTTTTTTCCCCCAGAGTCGGCAATGTAATGATGTACTGTGCATATGTGGGTGTCATGCTGTGCTCCTCCCCACTTGGCACTGCAAGTGTGCTGCCCCTGATCATCACCAGGTGCCATTCCAACACAGTGTGCTACCCTGACCCACCCCAGAGGGAGGAGAGCTGTCCGGGGATGCTTAATCTACCCTCTCCTCTGCCAACCCCCGGTGGCATGAGCCCATTCCCGAACTTGGGTCACCGGTGTGGTGTGAAGTGGGGCATCCAGCACTTCAACCCTGAACGCCACCGGGATGGCCCGCCCATTAATCTTTTAAATGTGGATGGGGGAAATAGACATACAGTACCCTGAGAAAAATATCCTTCACTGACTGCCTCTCCATTAGCACAAGTGATAATCACTTGGTAGTGCTCTGCCTGACCTTCACTAATGATGGGCCAGCAGGAGATATTCGCCGGAGGGAGGATGTAGGCTGACTCCAGAGTGCACGGTCAATAGCAGCATACACAGGCATCCACCAGAGTCCTTATCACCGATTGGAGAGGAATAAATTTAAGGTGAAAACCCCAAAGCATGACAGAATGATGCTGTCACTCTGGGGCCCCACGAGTTCCGATTGCCCAACAGCCTCCCATGTTTGTGGCCCTGAAGGGGGATCATTTTCCACTATCCCAACTGAATCCACCATGTGAAGCAAGGCTCCATCTCTCCCTTTGAATCCCCTGGGGACTGGGTAAGAGATGGGGAAAGGAATGGAGGGAGCTGGGAGGTAGCTGAGCGGAGAGTGAAACACCAGTGAATGGGGAGTAAGAAAATATTTTAAAGAAGATACTGTAAGATTTAATGTCCAGTAAATCTCAGAGATAATCCTGTTGTATATAAGTTTATTTAATGGCGTGCACACTATTACATTGCAAGTACGTGAGCTCAGATACACCAGGTAGATACTATTTTATGATCATGCAATAATGAAAATGGCACAGCACTGCAGCATCGGTTATGGGGGCATCTATCTTTGTTATTCCCAGCGACAGTTCACACTTCAGCCGCAAAGCTCTAGGGATATAGTTACAGAATTCTGGGATACTCATAATAATAAAAAAAAAACTGTCCCAGAATTCAATAGGAACTGCTCAGAGGAAGAACTGGTTTAGCAACAGCAGTGTGGACACAAACAGTTTTCAAGAACAGTTATGCTTGCTGAACTGGTTTAATAACAGAAGTTTTGAAAAAGTTTTTTCTATGACATTTTGTATCGCGTGGCCCTCTTTTTTTTTTTTTTCTTTTCTGTACTCTTTCTTTTCCCCTTTAGTCACTTCTCTCCTAGTCCCTCTCTCAGAGCCCCATGCACTTCGCAGCTACACCTACTTGAGAGGCCCGAGATGTCTGCTCCTTAAGGTGCTACTTGCTCCACTTAGCTCTAGAGCCCCCAGATAACCCACTGGGCAGGGTAAAGGCATCCTCCCCTTACCTCCCTCGAACATCATGGGTGTGCGCACTTGTGGAGTCTGCCCTCGGATCCTCCTGTAGGCGTGATGCTGGAGGCACGTCACTTGGACCGGGGGCAGGGCACAATTTCTTTGTTCTGGTCCCCTCAACTCTGGTGTCAGTGCTCGAGGGGGACCAGTGAGATGGAGGCATGCTGAGATGTACTTCCTCTCAGATCCCCGGCTGACGCCAGCCCCTCCCCTACTGTCTGATTCCCCAACTGCACCGGCACCACCCGTGGTCACCCAGGTGGTGGCAGTATGGTGACGAGGGATAGAGCCCTCCCTTCCCCAGAGAAGGAGAGCAGCCCATTGGGCACTCGATCCTTCTGTGTCCCCCCCAGCCGACCCTCCAGCAACCCTGGCTCGCTACAGAACCCGGGTCGCTGGCGTCACAGGCAGTAGCACTAACGCTGTATCGGCGGGCTGGCAGTGTGGCCCTAACTCTAATGCAAACCACTGCATCTCAGTTTGGAAAAATTATAAATAAAATAATGAACAATGCACCCATTTCCTCCCACACTGGTGTTTGCTCCTGTCAACAGATGGAGAGATTCAGACTGCAAAACAGTTTACGTTAAAATTAAAAAGGTCTCTGATTTGCTCCCCTGCTGGTTCTGGCTACTACCGGTGAGGGGAGAGAGAATCTGGCTGCTGAAAAATTGCTTTCCCCTCAAAAGAACAGGTCTCCATTTGCTCACTCTTACTGTCCTGGCTCTTGCTAGTCAATGGAAGTAGTGCTGGGCTCCAAGGCCCTTGTTTTTGTTTTTTCTTTTAAAGAAGTTTCAGTTTACACCCACTCACCAGTCCCTGCTTTTACCAGTGAAGGGAAAGTAGAGCTGGGCTGCCTGGCCCTTACGAGAAAATAAAGAACTGACTACGTCCCCCTCCCAGTCTAGATGCCAGTGCCCCTCCCATCTCTGGTGCTGGTGGTGATATGGGTAAATTTTCCTCTCTTTGGTTCTGCTCACTCTTCTGGCTCCTAGGGGTAAACAGAGAGCAGAGTCAGGCTGCCTGGCCCTTTAAAAAAATAAAGTACTGACCACGTTTACCCGCTCATCTCAGCGGTGAGTACCCCGCTCCCATCTCTGGTGCCAGGGTGGTGCAGGTACCCTCCCATCATGAGGGCTGTGCCAGTGGCTTTCTGGGAGTAGGGTAAAACAGGGTGTTGGTGTGCCTCTGACAAATGACTTGGGGGTACCATTGGGCTTCAGATTAGATAACTGCTGGGAAAGTGATTGGCCAGGATGAGGAAGGCCTTACTTCCTTGGGCACCTTGTAATTCAAAGTTGCTGGAGTGGAGTTGTGCTCCTCCTGTATGTAAGGGAGAAGGGAAGTGACAGACGTGTCCATGGGGGGCAGAGGGTGTGTTGGTGAGGAGACTGGACGTTTGTCTCCAAGGGCAGAGAGGGACTAGTCGTGGTGGCTTTCCATTGGAAAACTGAAGGCTTGACTGGCAGATGTCTTGGGGGAGACGCAGTGGTTTTGATGTGGTCACCTCTCAAGTCTCTAATGGGGGGGGACACCCACAGTTGTGATCTGTAGTTTGGATTTGTCTATAGTGGAGGGCAGTCACTAAGGTGAGCAGGTGGCACACTTGGGGTGGCAGTGTTAAATATGGGTACTTATGGGCCTTTATATGGCTATGGGGTTTATTTTGGATGCTGGTATGAGGGACGGGTAGAGGGAATTCATGCATGCATCTCAGCTGGTTTATCCTGGGTAAATATATTGCAAAACTTTGGATTTGAAGTAGTCTAGGGCAGAATCGATGGTGCTGGAGTTTGAGATCGGTGACCAATTGGTTGCTGCCATTTTCTCATGGAGGGCAGACAGATCCAATGACCGGATCGAGAGGAGTTTGGAAGGAGCTTTGGGTCGGTGGGTTTTGTGAATGCAGTAGACTATGTGGTGGTCACTGTCTTGGGTAATTCTATCTCAGAGACAGCTACGTTGGACTGCTGGATGCTGGCCCCTATGCTGTTTGCCTTGTACATGTTTCCTTTGGGTGAAATTTTGAGATAGTATGGCTGGGTTTCACTGCTTTGCAGATGGCACCCAACTATTTGTGCTGTGTATACTTGATAGCGTAAATGTTGTGTCAGTGCCGTGCCATTGTTTAAAGGAGATGAATGACCCAATGGCCTTCAGCTGGTTAAGTCTAAACCCAGGTAAGACTTGAGGTGATGGTTATCGAACCCAGCTACAGAAGGTCGGTATTGACAGGGAGTGACACCTAGTTTTCATCATTAAATGTCCCCAGTCTTGGAGCTGTGGATGTGGTCAGGATCCTGAGGGTGGGGTCACTAGGGACTCCAAGCTGTCCTTGGAAAACCAGGTGTTTGCAGTTGTACATAGTGGCCTTTTTTTTTGCCTTCTAAACATCTCCCAGATTAAACTGTTTCTTGCACCAGGTGACTTGGCAAGGACAGTCCTTGCTTTCAACACATGCAGGATAGATTACTGAAATGTTCTCTACCTATGTTCACTTGGGAGCTTAAGCAACAGGTTGGTAGAAAAGAGGCCAGGAGTTATATTTTGTTTTAAACTGAAATATTTGAATAGTTGTAAGTGAAATTAGTTCTATGTGTTAAAAATTATTACCTTGAATTTGAACTGATACTTGGGCTGTGATATTGTAGGTTTGGGGATAGATGTTTGGCAGGGAAAATTAGAAGGTAATTTAAATGTGTTGTTTGCCTGGTGTTTGGTAAGAGCCTCCCACCCACCCTGTTTTGTAGGCTTTCTTAAATACTGAAAAGCCACTGGGGTTGGGATTGAAGGCTGAGTATTTCTGTTTGGGACTGAAATTTGAAGCAACAGGAGTTGGTGGCCTGTGACATCATACGGTACCTGGTGTCTGCTTACACACACTGTTAGTGGGACTGAACACATACTGGACTGTATGTGTTTGTGAGACTTGGGAACTTTGTTGGTGGGATTGAAATTGGGTTTGTAAATAACTACAGTCAGTATAGAGAGAAACTGTACTCAAGGGGAAAGGGACTGAGAAAAGGGGGTGTGCTATTATAAACAGAGGGGGATAATCAGGGTGGCCATATTCCACCATGGCTGGCATCTTCGGAAGGGTTGTAGGCTGCACAGGCTGTGGGATGGCAATAATTCTAAATTGGGCCTGGAGAGAGGGAGGCTGCCCACTCTGTAGACAGCTATCTTGTATCAGGAGTGAGGTATATTGGTTAAGGAGTAAGCTGTGGGAGCTGGGGGGGTCCAAGGATAAGGGGTGTGGATATGGGCAGCAGAAGGGTGGGGCTGAGGGGAGGCTGGGGCAACACTCTGAAATTACAGGACATTATGCTACAGCAAGCAGGAGGGGGGATATTAGGGACAGAGGACCCTTAGATAGGGAAGTTGATGCTAAGGGAATACAGGGTGAAAATTTGAATTCAAGGAGACTGGAGGGGAAGAGTCAGGAGGGGCTGTTATAGCGGAAGCCTAAAACAGCAGACTGTGGGAAGGGAGCTCCTAAGGAACAGTGCAAGAGAGGAAGAAGAGGGCTGGTTTAGAGATGCAGTCAGGGAAACTCGGGTTACTTGATGGAGGCTGACATAGAGTGTCACAATAAATTTGAGATACTAAGCATCCTAGAGGGGAGGAAGGGTTGGTGAAATGAGGAAACTTATACAGAGGCCGGGGAGGGAGTCAGATACCCATAGGGCATCACAGAACAGCTATGGAAAAGGATAGACATAGTCCCAGAGGGAGAAGGGAAACATATATGTTAAGCAAATGGGGAGATGCAACATATTCCAGACATGAGGGAGGAGAGCATGATTGGAGAGAAACTGGGAGACAAGGAGGTGGAGAGGAGCCCCTTCAGCAGGAAGGTGCAGTACCAAGGATGGGGCCCTAGCTAAAGGGGACCCACAGAGAGCCTCTGGAGACAGGGGTACTATTACAAGGGGGTGGGGAAAGGGGAAGGGGAACCATCAGGCCAGGATAAATGGTTCAGATAAGAGAGGGTTAAAGGGGACACCTATTCAGAAGGGGTTTGAGTTAAGTGGGCAAAATAGCAAGGGAGGCAGAAAGGGGAGGGTGACAAGGGGGTCTCTAATAAGGCAGGAAGACTCCCATGAAATTGCGATCATGAATAAAGTGGGGGGGCTGAGAGGGCATAGTGGAGGTAACCATAAGGATGATGGCGGTGTTAAGGTTCTGTTACTGGGAGACTCGATGATTAAGGGTATCCATTGGGAGGGACAGGGGGATGGATGCCATAGCCAGGTGAAGGTAGTGAGTATTCTGGCTGACAGTGCACAGAGCAAAGTTCATGGTGTATGAAATGGTTAGGGATTGTGGAGGGAAACCGGATTTCTGGCATTTGGGAACTAATGATCTAGAGGAAATAGCATTATGGAAATCCAAGCAAGGTTCCAAGAACTTGCCAGAGTCTGTCGGGATAATGGATGCAACATTCTTTTCGGAGATATTGCAGTACCAAAGGCCTCAGTGGAGAAAAAATGAAGCTCACAGAGGTTAATAAATGGCTCAGGAAGTGGGGTGAAGAGAATGGGTTGGGGTGTTAGGGAACTGGAATGGAGTTTGGGAGGATAAGGGACTATATGCCAAGGACAGGTTTCATCTTGCCCCATTAGGGAAGGAAGTCCTTAAACAGGGGATGGCTGAGTACATACAAGAAAGGTGGGGTTTAAACTTGTAAGGGGGAAGGGATAAGGGAGGGCTGACCAGAAGCCCTCCCTCCAGATGAGGGAGTAGCCTCAGCCCAAGGGGAGGGGAAACAGACTGAGGTGGAGGTTTCAGGAGGAGCAGGGGAGGATGGAAGTATAAGGAATCTGGGTGGGGTGGCAAAAAGGATCAGGGATAAGGGGTGGGGTTAGTGTTAGTAAATGCCAGGAGCTTGGAAACAAGTTGCCAGAGTTCCAGGCCATGCTGTTCGAGGGGTGATGTGGGGCAGTCACGGAAACGGGCACAACAAAACCATGACTGGGACCTAAATGTACGGGGTACACTATGCTTAGAAGAAGAAAGGAGGGCAGAAGGGTGGAGTGGCTATGTTCATTAGAGATGACATAGAAATTGCTATGGTAGAAGAGGCAGAGGGAAACGTGGAGGCCTTATGGGTCACTTACGATCCCCAGCAGGAGATAAGGTCAAGCTGGGAGTAGCATATAGGCCCCGGGATGAGTGATGTTCTAGAGGATGGTTTGCTGGACAACATCATTGCCCAGTGTGGTCCAAAAGGGAAGGAGTGGTGTTGATGGGGACCTTAATATGCCAGGTACAAACTGGGAACCATGTCCTCTAAGGTGGCCAAGGAGCAGAGGCTGCTGGATGGCTTCCAGGATGTGTTCTTAACACAGCATGTGATGGAGCCCAAAGGGAGGGGCATGTCCTGGATGTGGTTCTGGCAGATGGGGATCTGGTAAGGGACATGGTTGTACAGGACCCCTGACTGGGAGTGACCACAATACTGTCTGGTTTCAAATAAGCATTGGGGAGTGGGGGTGAGATCTAGGACACTGGCAGTGGACTTCAGGGGGCAGACTTTATGGGCATGGGAAATATTCTCAAGGATCACTTGAAGGGATTACCTCAACGACAAGTGTGGAAAGGAGATGGGAGGTCATAAAACGGGGACTTCATGAGGCAGTCAGGATCTGCGCTAAGTTGAAACGTAAGGGAGCAAGGTCACATAAACCATGCTGGTGGTCCAGTGAGGTCCAGGTAGCAGTCAGAGAAAAGAAGGCGGCTTACAAAAAATATAAAACAACAAGAGGGGATAGGGATAAGGAAATGTACCAGCTTGCATCTAGAAAAGTCACCCGTATGGTGAGGGGAGCAAAGTCCAGTAAAGAGCAACGGCTGGCACAGGGGATACATGGAGGGGAAAAGGGGTTCTTCCGGTACATTGGGGAGCGGAGAAAAACTAAGGGCCATCTCAGCAGATTGAGATCAGAAGAAGGGTGGGTGGAAGAGGCGAGGGACCAGGCAGTGGTATTTAACGAGTACTTTGCCTCTGTGTTCACTAGGGAGGGGGATGGGATATCTACAAAGCAAGGCACAAAGGGGATAGAAGCGGCAGGGAGTGGGATCAGGGAGCAACAGAAATGGAGCAAAAGGAGGAAAGGTACCCAGGGGTGTCACATCTGGATAAGGATAAAAAGACCAGTAAGGTGGAGGGGACAGATGATGCCATCCCCACCAAAAGGGTGTGGTTTGCCCTCAAGGCCCTAAAGAAAGACAAATCGCCTGGGCCAGATGGCATTCATCCGAGAGTACTATGGGAATTGGTGGACATACTGGCTGCACCCCTGGCGGAGCTTTTCAACAGGTCACTTGAGACAGGGAGGGTACCTAGGGATTGGCGAGAGGCGCATGTGGTACCAATCCATAAAGGGGTCGAGAAGTACCAGGAAACTATAGACCCATCAGTTTAACCTCGTGGTGGGAAAATTAATGGAGAGTATACTAAAGGCGATTGGGGGTTTACTTGGGGAGGTGGGAGGTCTGGATAGTCGGCAGCATGGGTTTGTGCCAGGTAGATCATGTCAAACCAACCTTGGAGTTCTATGAATGGGTAACATCAGAACTGGACAGGGTAAGCCTGTGGATGTATTATTCTTGGACTTCAGCAAGGCGTTTGACTCTGTCCCCACAATGGTCTGGTGGAGAAACTGATGGGGTTAGGAGTAGGCCCTTTGATGGTCAGATGGATTGAAAACTGGATAGCTGGACGACTCAGAGAGTAGTGGTCTGTGGGGAGCCTCGAACCCTACAGAGGTTGGTAGTGGGTACCACAGGGCTCGGTCCTGGGTCCAATCCTGTTTAATGCATACATATCAGACATCAGGGATGGTATAGGTGTGAAATGAGTCTCTTCATGATGACTCCCAAGATGGGAGCAGTAGTTGAGGGAGAAGGGGAGGTTGGCCCTGCAAGGGGACCTGGACACCCTGGAAAGCTGGGCTCACACATGGAAATTAAATTTCAATATCACCAAGTGCAAGGTGTTGCATCTTGGTCGGAGAAACCCTAAACACAGGTACACCCTGGGAGGGGAGGTGCTGGAAGCCTCAACAGGGGAAAAAGACCTAGGGGTCATGGTGGATACATGTATGAATAACTCTGAGCAGTGCAGGAGAGCAGCTAGCAAGGCAAACAGGATGTTGGGATGCATCGCAAGGGGGATCACCTCTAGGAGCAAGGAAGTGATTCTGCCGCTGTACAATGGACTGGTTAGACCACACCTTGAGTACTGTGTACAGTACTGGAGACCACACTTGAAGAGGGACATACAGCTCCTGGAGAGGGTACAGAGGAGGGCAACAAAGATGATACGAGGGCTAGGATTTGACTTACGAGGACAGACTTGAGGAGCTCTGCCTGTTTTCATTGGAGAGAGGAGACAGGGGGACATGATTGAGGTCTTCAAGTACCTCAAGGGAATAAATAGGGTAAACATGGAGGGATCTTTAGACTAAAGCAGGGAGGCATCACCAGAGGCATGGTTTGAAGTTGGAAGGTGGAAGGGTGAGGGAAAAGAGGAGGAGGTTTTCACTGAGAGGGTGGTGGACCCTTGGAATGCTCTGCCTGGTGAGCTGGTTCAGAGATCCACAGTGGAGGGCTTTAAGAGAGGGTGGGACAGACACAGAAAGTGGATGTATCAGATGATGGCCTGTCCCGGGGGGGTGGGGATGGATGATAGGGGTTTCTGGAGCACAAGGGACGGGAGGGTCTCTGCACCCAACTAAGGATCTAGGTTCGAGCAGACTTGATAGACCATAAGGCCTAATCTGCTGGCAAATAGTATGTTAGTATGTTAGTATGTGCAGCTAGTCCTGAACATGGCATCCAGTTTGATTTCTGGGGCTCCACATAGAGACCATATTTCCCCGGTGCTGTGCAAGCTGCACTGTGTCCCTATTCAGTGGTGTCAGCTTCAAGATACACTTATTTGTATACAAAGCCCCACATAGGTTGTGTATCAGCACTGATATTTTGGAATGCTTTGAGTGCTCATGTTAGATCTGCCAGCATAGTGGGGGCTACTTTAAGAGGTCCTGAAATACCATCTTTTCAAACTTGCTTACTACCTGACTTACCTATTACTTAAATCTGAAATTAATTTATAGCTAGCAGGAAGATATGTTGCATTTGTGAGTGAAGAAGTTTTATTTATGTTGTAATTTTGATTAATTTCATGGTTTTTGTTTTCTGCTTTTTGTGTTCGTTTCATATGGCACGATAAGTCCCATAGAAAGGGTGCCAAAGAAATAAAATTGCCTTATATTGGGTTCTTATGTTGGGTTTTGAATGGTAGAAGACATTTTGGTCCATTGAAACTGTTCCCCACCTTATTGGGTACATTTACTCTTGTTTTGTTCTAACCATTTATCTATCTCTTTTTTAATTGTTAACAAAGATCCACTTTTAACTATTCTGCTTGGAAGTGAATTCCATATTCTGCCTGTCCTCTTTACAAATGTATCACATCTATTATTTCTTTTCACTGTACCAGTTTTTATTTGTGTCATATGACCTCTCCGTCCTCTTGGTTTATTCTGTATTATTATACCCATCTCATTCAGTAGTTCCCTTTTACGGTTTTATACACTGTCATCAGGTCCCCCCCTTAATCTTCTCTATTGTAGTGTAAATAACCCTTTTTTTTTAGTTCTATCTTCATATTTATTTATTGCTAAAGATCCAGTCATTTTTGTGTATCTTCTTTGTACTGCTTCTAGTCTTTTAATTTTTCCCTTTGTATAGGGACTCCACATCTATGACCCATAATCCATTTGTAGTCTAGTGTATGTCTTATATAATGGTAAAAGACACCCTATGGATCTATTTACAACGGTTCTCTTAATATTCCTTATATAATTTGCTTTTTGTATAGCATATGTTCTTTGCTTTTTGAAACTTAAATTGTTATCAATAATGATCCCACAATCCCTTCCTTCTTGGGTACTTCTTAATATTTTTTCTTCAGTGTACATATTTTATTTTTACTTTTTCCTAAATGCATAACCAAACATTTATTAACACTAAATGGCATCTGATTTTCTTGTGCCCATAATTCTATTTTTGTTTACATCCTCTACCATGATTCTTTGTTGCTCTGGTGTACCAACAGGTCCCCCCCAGTTTGATGTCATCTGCTAACTTAATCACTTGATTGTAAATGTTATGTAAATCACTAATATAAATGGGGAATAGTGATGGTCCCATCACTGATCCCTGTGGGACCCTACTAATCACCCAAATTGCATCAGACAAATCTCCCATAATTCTGACTTTCTGTGTTCTGCCATCGGACCAACTGTTTGTCCATGAGATAATATGAGTGTCCAAACCAATTTTTACCTTTTTTGACTCTAATTTGTCATGTGGAACTTCATCAAATGCTTTCTGGGAATAAAAAAAGAGAATATCCGTGGTATATTATTATTTATGTTTTTTATTTGTGTTTGTGTAGGTGGTTTGTCATACATGCCCTATTTTTTTCTGAACCCATGCTGTTTGTTATCCACATAACCCATGACCTCCAAGTTATATTCGGTTTTATTCTTAAGAATGGTTTCCGCAATTTTTCCTGGAATTGACGTTAGATTTACTGGTCTGTAGTTAAAAGATTCCATTCTGTTGCTGTTTTTAAATAGTGGTACCATTATTGCTTGCTTCCAATCACCAGGGACTTCTCCCTTCTCAAATGAGATATTATAGATCATAGCCAGAGGTTCTGAAAGCAGGGAACTTATTTCCTTCAAATATCCCGGGTTCAAGTTTAAGTTATAATAGATATTTGTGTTGAAATGTGAGGTATAACCCTTTTTTATTTATTTATTTTTTTTCAAATGCTCCTCCCAAAGTATTCATTAAACGCATCGCCATTTCTTTCGCTCTCTTAACTTCTCTCCCATTGACTATCAGTGGACCCAGTTGATTATTACCCTTTTTTTGCTGGTTTATATATGTATAAACACGTTTACTGTTATCCCTTCTATATGCATGGTTTATTTCCACTCTTCTCCTTTCTTTTCTTATTATTAGTTTCAAACTTTTAAGAATTTTTTTATATTCTTCCTTTGCATCTACTGAACATGTCTTTTTCATTTTTCCAAATGCATTTCCCTTTTTGGTGCTTAATTTTAATACTTTATTCGTACACCGTGGTGCTTTTTTCCCCTTTTGTTGTATATTTTATATTTGGTATGAACCCCTTTTCCAAGTTTAGAAGTTATTTTTTTTTTTTTGCAATCTTTTTTTTGCTGGTTCCCTACCTGGTCTGCTCCCTGTTTCTGGAAACACTGAGGGATTCCATCCGCTATCTCCCACACTCCCTTAGGGTCCCTGCCTGTTCCCCTGTAGCTTATCCTCCTCGCAGCGGGGTGGTGGGGAGCCCCCTCACTCACCCACCTTGTCTGGATCCAGTCAGGCAGCTTCCCCCACAGCCAGTGCACCACAGGACTGCCATCAAGCCGCCCGACCATGAGAACTCCACTTTTCCATTTTCTCCCCAGAGCGGAGGTGTGCAATGACGCCGGTGGAGGGGAGCATGCTTGTGTCCACACGTGCTGCCCCCAGCTCCTCCCTGATGGTACAGCACAGTGCCTAGCCCTCCAGTCGTCGCCGGGGGCAATCAGGTGCTGACTGTCTTGGACCCCCCCTTCCCGGTGAAGAAGAGCAGTCCAGCGGATGCTCGGTCTTTCTCCTCCCCTGCCAACCTCCAGTGACCTGTGCTTGTTCCCAAACACAGGCCGCCGGTGTGGCACGAGGTAAGGTGCCCAGCACCTTAGCCCTCAGCACACTGGGCCGGCCCAGAAGTTTCCTTTTTAACGTATTGCACATTTGATCTACATTTTTAACGTTTAGATCTATTTTCCAATCTCACTTATTAATTCCTCTTTAATTTTTGTATA
This sequence comes from Neoceratodus forsteri, assembly GCA_016271365.2. Taxonomy (NCBI): domain Eukaryota; kingdom Metazoa; phylum Chordata; order Ceratodontiformes; family Ceratodontidae; genus Neoceratodus; species Neoceratodus forsteri. Next base: position 301,404,656 of record CM057459.1, on the reverse strand, counting down.
ATTAGTTTTAGTGTAGTTTTTAACAATTGTTTTCCCTTTTATATGAATCCGTTAAACTCCCATATAGAATTCAACGATGTTATGATCAATGTTAAGATGTTCTCGTACCTATATTTTAGTTATTAATTCTTCTCTATTTGTAATTAAAAAATCTAGTATGTTTCTCCTTGGGTTGGCCTACTTATCAGCTGTTTCAATCCCACCATATAACATTTTGATGAATTGCATTGCTCTAGATTTTGTATTATTTCTCTCTGCCCACTTTATCTCTGGATAGTTATAATCACCCATTATTATAATGTCTCCTTCCATTGCCATCTTCTCATTTTCCTGATTTATAAGGCAGTCTATTTCTCTTATACTAATTGGAGGTCTGTAGTATATTCCACATAAAAATTTTTTATCAAAGCTTCCGTATATGGTAGTCCATAATGATTCCACTCCTTCATGTTCTAATACTTTGCTATATGGTTTACTTTGCAGTGTATCTCTAATATAGTGTATATTGCCACCCTTCCTCCTTTTTTTTTCTTTTCTTTTCTAGGTTTTGAATAAAGCTTATACCCTGTTATATTTATATTTCAGTTTACTTTCTGGTCCCACCTTGTTTCAGTCATCATACGAATAGTCTTACCTTGTCGTTCCATATTTTAGCCTCCAATTCCAGTTTCTTTGTGGTATTTAAACTTCTGCCGTTTATTGACCATACCCTCATTCCTGATACACTATACTTTTCTTTGATGGGTATTTCACCTTGTCTCTTCTCTTTGCTGTGAATTACACCTCTCCCCTGCACACTAAGTTTAAATTTAAGTCAACTATTTTCTTCAAGTGCAACCCTAATCTCCAACTCCCCTTTTTACTTAAGTATAACCCATCCTTACAGTAATATAAAGGTTAATTCTAGGGACATGGATATGTTGTTCATCCACACTGTCTGGCAGGTATCCTTGCTGCTTTAAATCTTGCTGGAAGGTCTTCAAGCTGGCTCCTCCCACCCACCCGGGTGGTAAAACTCTCGGCTCCGCCCCATGACGCCTGATCTTCCTTACCGCTTGGAAGCTCAGGTTCCCTCCTTAACGCTCTGCTTATAAGACTGGTTCCTAATTCTTCGGTTTTTGCGAATTAAAGTTTTCTCTAAAATAATCTTAGGTTTTCTATCCCTCGCGGCTGCGATGGACAAATCGACTCTGGTTTCCGGAGATGCCCTTGCGGGCAGAAGATGTCTCGGACGGATCCGCACTCCACGTGTGTTTACTGTCTAGGCCTTGAGCACGACCCGCAGGCTTGCGACCTGTGCTCTTCCTTCTCGGCCTATGTCCTCGAAGACCGCGCTGCCCGTTTACAACTGGGGCGTCCCGAGAAGAGTTTTCCTCCGGTGAAGTCAAAAGAGGCCCGGTCGGTGGTTTCCGCGGCGGCGAGCTCGGCGGATCAGCTTGAGCAGATGATCGCCCTCGAAGAGGAGGCGGCGCGGGCCGCTTCTACCTCGGCTGCGGCATTTGTCCCGCTCTCTCTGGGTGCCTCTTATTCAGCTTCTTTTAAGGAGCTTTGTCTGACCCTCTCTACTAAAGGTGAGGGACCAACTTCTGCTGGATCATTTTCTCGGTCCAAAAAGAGAGACAAGGGTAAGTCCCTCCGTCGACGCTCTTGGGAGCGGGAAAGATCCCTCTCCCCGAGTTGTCGGCCGTCGACTTCGGTCGACCGCTCGGCTTCAGCCATTGGTCTCACGGTGTCCCCATCAGGCCAGTTGACTGAGACTCTCGTTGACACGGTCGAGATTTTTCTTGACCCGTTGGACGGGTTGTTGGCAGGAGAAGCCGAGAATCCTCTCTCCCTGGTTCCCCCGGTGGGAGTTGAGGATCCCGTGGGCTTGTCTGTGCCTCCGGTTCCGGAGCCTTTGTATGAAACCTCCGAACCGAGGGGAGTGCCGGTTTCCCACGACACCTCCCCGCACCGTCCTCAGGAAAACCGAGGTTCTCTGTCTCGGTCTCGGACTTCTTCGCGGTCCAGCCGATCCCGCCGTCATAGGCGGTCTCGGTCTCGGCACCGTGGCAAGCGGCATCGCCGCTCATCCTCCTCCTCGGACGAGGGAAGGTTTCGACGTAAGTTACATTGACGATATGAGGACCTCATGTGGCAACAGCTCCTTTTGACTGGGAACAAGCCGACGCTGTCGCCTTCCCCGGCCATTAAGTGGCTGTCACTGGAGCGGCCGAAACAACCCCTCGTTTTACCCGAGGAGCCTGTTCCCAGGCCGGTTGTTCGGCCAAAACCAGCTGCCCCACCGATCCCGGTGGAACCTCCGCCTCCACAGCCATTATTTGGGGCTCCGACCAAGAATTCTTGGTCGGCTCAGGGACTGCCCCATAGGCTGTCTGTCACCCTCACTCCTGATCGATCTCGGCAGGTGGAGGGTGGCTCAGGCCCGAGGCAGCTCTTCGAGGACTCTTCCAAGTCCGAAGGCGATTCCTCCCTTTTCTCCAAGCGAATGGACTTGGAGTCCTCAGGAGGACAGTCGGTGGACGATAGCCCTTCATCCTACCTAGGATTGCTTCGGCTCATCTCGGAGTCCACCGGGATGAAGCTCGAACCTGTCTCTAAGCGGGCCAGGTATCCCCTCACGGAGATTCTGGACCGAGGGGATTCCCCTACAGAGGCCTTTCCGGTGGCCAAGGCCATAGTGGGCCCGGCCTTGGAGCTCTGGCAGCGCCCTGCTTCCTGCCCTGCGCCTTCGGCCAGGATGGCCTGGAAGTATGCGGTCCCTACTGGTTTGTTCTCTGGTTTCTCGGAACACCCCTCGGCCGAGGTTAGTTACCGACAGCGTTTTCCGGCGTGCCGAGAATGCTAGGGATGTAGACAAACCTCCCGACAAGGAGTCCAAAAAATTGGACTATGCTGGGTGAAAAGTCTATGCTGCATCCTCCCTCGGCCTTCGCCAGGCCAGTTCGGCCATGCTCATGGCACATTTCTCTCATGCCCTGTTGGGCTCCTTGGACGAGGTCGTCTCTCATCTTCCCGCGGACCTGCAGACCACGGTTAGGCAGGTGCGGGACCAGGACAGGGCAGTGGCCAAACAGCAGCTTCAGACTGCTTTGGACATCGGGGACTCATGTGCCAGGTCGGTGGCGGCTGCAGTGGCTATGCATCGACGGGCTTTGCTGAGGATATCCACCTTCACTTCGGATACCCAGCAGAAGTTGGCGGATGTCCCCTTCTTCGGGACCGACTCTTCGGCCCTGGGGTGGAAGGTCACCTGCAGAGGATCGAGAAGTCCAATGCTACCTTGGACTCGGTCTCATCCGCTCAGAAGGACAAAGGCCGCAAACCACAGCCTAAGCCGTTTCGTCCCTCTGCGCCCGTGGCACGTCCGGCCCAGCAACATCAGGGCCAGCAGACTCGAGCTTGGCATCCCAAACCCAAGCCTGGGTCTTCCTCCAACAGGAAGCAGGGAGGTAAGGCCAGGAGGTCCCTCGGCGGTCCCTCATCCAAGCCTGCCCAGTGGCGGGTTGAGGGGTGTCGCCCCAACCCCGTCACCTCACCCAGGTCCCCGTGGGGAGGCGGCTCCGTCACTTCCTTTCCGCCTGGTCGTTATTACCACGGACAGGTGGGTGTTGAGGTGGTGGGAAAGGCCTGCCCTTGGAATTGAGCAGGCCCCGCCTTCAGAGCCGTCGCACTCGGGGCATCGATCCGCGAGCCTCACTGTCGGCTCGCCGAGCCGACATTGCTCTCCTCCTCCAAAAGGAGGTGATCAGGGAGGTGGCGGACCCTCCCTCAGACCCGGGGTTTGTGTCCAGGTACTTCCTGGTTCCGAAATGGACGGGGCTGGCACCCCATTCTCGACCTACACGACCTGAACAAGTTCCTAAGGTCTCGAACCTTCAGGATGGTCATTCTGGCTCAGATAATACCATCCCTGGAACTCGGCGTGTGGTTCTGCTCTCTGGACCTGCAGGACGCGTTCTTTCACGTCCCTATCCGTCCGTTACATCAGAGATTCCTTCGCTTTCGAGGATAGGGATCCCTTTTTGAGTTTGTAGCCATGCCCTTCGGCCTGTCTCCAGCTCCCAGGGTCTTCACCAAATGCATAGCAGTGGTGACAGCTTTCTTGCGGCGCCGAGGGGTCCGGGTGTACCCTTACCTGGACGATTGGCTGATAGCAGCCCCCTCCAGACAGGAGGTGGAGCGGTCCAGAGATCTGGCCCTCCAGGTTTGCTCTCAAGTCGGCCTTCTCATCAACGAGGCCAAGTCGGAACTCGAGCCGAAGCAGGTGATTATTTTCATCAGGGAAGAGCTCGACTCTTTTCGAGCCAGAGCACGGCTCCCGGCGGACAGGGCCGAGGTTCTTTCCTCCTTTGCCCAGTCATTTCTGGTTGGGCAATCGCGTCCTGCCTGGGAATTCCTGCGCCTCCTGGGTCTCATGGCGGCCTGCACCAGCGTGGTCCGTTGTGCCCGCTGGCACATGCGCCCTCTTCAGTGGGGACTGGCCTAGCCAGTGGTCACAATGCTGCGATCCATTGGACCAGCTAGTGACAGCGACCAGGGGATGTGGAACGCTCTCCGGTGGTGGACCGTTCCAGTTCATCTGCAGGAGGGCATCCTGTTTGTCCGCCCGAGCCGAGCGGTCTCTCTATCGACCGATGCCTCTCTGATGGGTTGGAGTGCCCATCTGGGGAACACCGGGCGCATGGCCTCTGGTCCCCGCGGGAGTCCCGATGCCACATCTACCTGCTGGAGCTCTGAGCGGTCCGCCTAGCTCTCACCGCCTTTGCTCCATTTCTCCAGGGTCAAGTGGTCCGAGTCCAGACGGACAATACCACGACCATGTACCATCTAAACCGCCAGGGCGGGACGCGCTCCATGCTTCTATGCAAGGAAGCTCTCTGCATTTGGTCACTCGTGCGCAGCCTGGAGGCGGATCTCCTAGCCATTCATGTGGCAGGAGCCTCCAACACCCTGGCCGATGCCCTAAGCCGGATAGGGGCTGCATCCCACGAGTGGTCTCTCCTGCCGGAGGTAGTACAAGATCTGTTCTCCCATTGGGGCACACCTCAGGTGGACCTGTTTACCTCCAGGAAGAACTCGAAGCTGAGGCTGTTCCATGCCCGCCCCCCTCAGCAGGGCTCGCTGCAGGGGGATGCCTTCTCGAGGCCGTTGACCCCGGGCCTCTTCTACACCTTCCCCCCATTTCCCTTGATACACAAGGTGCTTCTCAAAGCAAGGAGGGACAAGGCGCAGGTGATTCTGATAGCTCCAGACCGGCCCTGCCAGTTCTGGTACCCAGATCTCCTCAGCCTCAGCTCCAGACTCCCGAGGCAGCGTCCAGTTCGCCCAGTCCTGCTCTCAGTCAATCAGGGGAAGGTGTTCCATCCGGACCTTCAATTCCTGCACCTGACGGCCTGATTCCTGAGCGGCTAGAGTTCCAGGCCCTGGGTCTTTCCAATGAGGTCCTCAATGTAGTTGAGGCATCCCGCAAGGAGTCGACCAGGAAATGCTATGCCTTCAAATGGAAGAGGTTTTCCATTTGGTGTCAGGGCAAGGGCTTGGACCCTTCCTCCTGTTCCTTGCAAGCATCTTGGACTATTTATGGTCCCTTTCTCGGCAATGAGGCTTAGGTCGGCGACCCTAAGGGTGCACCTGGCAGCCATCTCTGCTTACCGGCGCGGGCCGGGGAGCAGTCGGTGGCGCAGGAGAAGGTGGTCTGGCGCTTTTCCAAAGGCCTTGATCACATTTCCCCTCCAGTGCGAGAACCTCCACCTCCGTGGGATCTACTGCTGGTACTGGCAAAGCTCATGGCAAGCCTTATTCGAACCAATGCACAGGTGTGAACTCTCTCACCTGTCGTGGAAGACCGCCTTCTTGGTGGCTGTCACGTCAGCCAGAAGGATGGGAGAGCTCCAGGCGCCTGCATAGAGTCTCCTTACCTGGTCTTCCACAGGACAGAAGGTTGTCCTGCGCCCCCACCCGAAATTCCTTCCGAAGGTGGTGTCGGAGTTTCACCTTAACCAGGTGTTGACTCTGCCGGTGTTCTACCCCAGTCACACCTCTGAGGCCGAATACAGGCTCCATACTTTGGACCCTAGAAGGGCGCTCGCTTATTATAAGGAGCGCACGGCTGAAATTTGGGGAGAGGTTCACCAGCTGTTTGTCACCTATGCTGAAGCCGCACCTGGCAGACCTGCAGCCAAGTGGACGATAAGCAGGTGGGTCACCTCCTGCATAGATCTCTGCTATAAGTTGGTGGGCATGGAGCCTCCCAGAGGGATAAGAGCTCATTCTACCAACCATACTGCTGCATCGGTGGCTGCTTCCAGGGACGTCCCTATCCAGGAAATCTGCAGGGCTGCTACCTGGAAGTCCGCACACACCTTCATCACCCAATACCACATCGACCTTGAGTCACGCCGGGATGCTGGTTTTGGGGCCTCGGTTCTCCAGTCTTTATTCCCTAAGTAGGGGGTGTGCGCCTTGCCTCCCTCCTCCCGGAGAACTGCTAGGAGTCTGCCAGACAGTGTGGATGAACAACATATCCATGTCCCTAGAAATACAGGTTACTCACCTGTAACAGGAGTTCTAGGAATGGTATATGTTCATCCACACGACCCGCCCGACCTTCCCGGCTTCGACGCACAACTTGAGCTTCCAGCGGGCCAGATCTGGCGTCATGGGGAGTTTTACCACCCGGGTGGGTGGGAGGAGCCAGCTTGAAGACCTTCCTGCAAGATTTAAAGCGGCAAGGATGCCTGCCAGACAGTGTGGATGAACAACATATACCATTCCTAGAACTCCTGTTACAGGTGAGTAACCTGTATTTTATGAACTCCTCCCAATGTGTAATACATCCAATATTTTCCTTTTTTGTCCATTGCTTTAACCAGTTATTTAATTCGTTAATCTTTTTATTGATAAACTTAGTTTCTCTTAAGACTGGCAGCATTTCTGAGAAACAGACCTTGCATTTAAGCACTTTTGCTTCTTCCCATATGTTTTTGAATTCCTTTTTGATATCTTCCTGACCCTGTTTTTTATATTAATTATTCCCAGATGTAATATAACTGTTTCAGTCCCATCCTTAGCCTGCATAATGCCTTTTGTCATATCTTGAACGTCCCTTGTCTTAGCCCTGGAAAAATAGCTTGTGGTGATATTTTCTTTATTACTTCTCAAGTATACCTATCGGTATACTTGACAATCGAGTCTCCTACTACATATACTGTCTTTGATCCCTGATCTATGTTTGGTATATTAATTGCTTCCGAGTTCAGTGTTTGATTTTGAGATGATGTGATAACCATGTCTCACTCCCCTTGAATAGCATGATTTTTATTTATGTGACTTCCCCCGTCCCTTGTAGTCAATGTAGGAACATCTTGTATTAGTTTTGAATTACTTTGCTGCTTCACTACAGTACCCATTTGCAAGTCTGTGTTTTCTGACCGCTATATTACAACATCCTCTCTTATGATTTGTAACTGGAGTTCTAATAAGGACTGTGTTTCAGTGCATCCTTGTGTCACATTATCTTGTAGCAGGTCTGTACTGCTATGGACTGGTATCATCAGGTCATTACTTGTTTACTTCCTTTAATCTGTTCATTATTACCATCAATATCCTCCCGTGTTCTTTAACTATACTGTCGTTTCAGTATCCAACAGCAATGGGGGCCCAGAGCTGTTTTTAGTTTCCAACTCAAATCTCATTGCTCTCCTTCTGCCTTTTTTTTAAAATTTCCATTCCTGTATTTCTCAGTCCTGTTCTTGTTCGATATCCCTACTTGTCTTTCTGTTTTCTGTTCCCCCTGTATTTTCCTTTATGTGTAAACCTCACTCACAGTCTATTAAATCCTGCAGTATAGTTTTTTGTTGAACAGTTACTAACTTAATTTCAGCTTCCAAAAGCTTCCTCCTAAGTTATTTAATCAGTATATATTGTTCACATGTGAAAAGTAGCACCTCATGTACTACCTCAGTGAATATTTTCCTATATAAGATACACCGCAGTCCCAGAAGTTCCCCTTCCAATGTTACAACATTTGAGTCCATTGTTTACTATAATTAAGGTCTGCTCTCTTCTGAATACTCACAATACAACTGTCTTGCAGTGGCGACCCTCTTTACTGATTGCTTTTGTCCCCCGCTACCTGCTCAACTCGCTGAACACATGTAACACGCGCTATGACGCGTGTGTCTCTGTGCGCGCTCGTGCACTCTAGCTCGCTCTAGCCCTCTTTTAAATAGGATGAGGACCAGGAAGTAGTCCAAGGCATGTGACTGTAGTCCGAGACAAAAACAGACAGCAGCGTGTGCTACCAGTGTTTCCAGTCAGTTAAAAACAAAATACGCCCCTTTTAATCTGGATAATTGTTCTGCAGAGTACAATAAAACTGAAACTAGCATTTTTTTTTTGTTTCAGTAGTGAGCTCCTCTGCCCACTAAGACTTCCTGCAATGCCACAATGTTGACAGTTGCCCAACAACTACTGCATACAGTCGCCCGCCTATGTTGAGAGAAATTAAAGGTTTACAAAGTAGAAACGAGCATTCCTCCCTTGCCAGATGTGCTGTCTCACAGTATTGTCAGGCAAGCCTTGCCTGTATATTGATTTAACACAATACAGAGACTCTCGACAATGCTTGATATCTTTGTATTAGAGTTACGTCTTGTGGCAAATAGAGGATAAGAATGATGAGATTAAACATCAATGAGATTTACTTGGTAATACACTAAAGAGTTTGCACTGTTTATATTGTAATAGTCTATAATCAGTATGCAATGTACATTATACTGAACCTATTGCAAGCAATGCAGAAACGGGACAGGTTAGGAAATGGGAATAGATGTACTATCTATATTATTATAGTAACTTTTTTGTTTTTTTGTTACAGGGAAGGAGCAGAGGGAGTTCAAATAAAAGGTAAGCAAACAGATTGCTGCATTGGCTGTAGTAGCCTAGGAAAGATATTCTGATATCACAACCTATGGCATCTTCGAGAAAACTCTGAAAACAAATTTACAGACAATTACACTTATATACCATATTTTCTGTATTTATCAGCTAATCTGTCATTCTCACTTCATCTGCTCCTGCTGCTTGTCTGTCTACAAGTGATGTCATAATTGTCTGTTTATTAATCATAATTGGTTGCTGTGCAAATGATTATGATGCCATAAAGAGGAGATCATGACACTGCTTGAAGACGAGCAGTAGGAGCAGATGGAGTCCAGAGGGCAAGTATACTATATAAAATTCCCTAGTAACTGAGAATGAGGGGATGATAAAAAGAAGAGCTACATGTAATAATAATAATAAAATGTATTTGTATGGCATCTTTCCAATACCAAGGCGCCTAACAATAAAAGCAGAAGATACAACATCAAATCAAGCAACAACAACAAATGACCAGTACTTACACTTAAAACCAGACACCTCTACAATAATTGGTCATTTCAGCTAGTTATGAAAGCTTTTTCCCACAGGTAGGTTTTTAAACCCTGCTTAAATTCCTCCACAATTGCACACTCCCGTAACTGGCGAGGTAGAGAGTTCCAGAGGGTGGGGGCTGCATACGCAAAAGTTCTACAACCAGATGACTTCAAATTCACCCTCGGAATCTCTAACAACCCCTCGTTGGCCGAGCAGAGCGATCGACAACTAGAACTGTATGTTGGTTCTAGTGTTATCCCAGAGGTGATAGGCATTTTTAATAGTAGAACAATCTGAGCTGGCCTGTCAACCCCACAGTAATGCTACCACTGACGGTGCTGGCATCCTGGGTTCAGGAATGAGGTTAGGTCATGGGGAGCAATCGGGCAGGAGGATTCAGCACCTCAGGGAACGTGCTGCTCTCTGGGGATGGAGGCTAGATTTTTTGTTGCTGTAATGCAACCTGGGTGACTGCTGGTGGCAATGTAGTCCGGAGCAGTTGCTTGGGTGGGAATGAAGGGTTGCCACCTGTACTGATTTTGTCAGGACTGTCCTGGTTTGTGGGGCTTTGTCAGCCAAAAACTGGAAAATGAAATGTCCTGATTTTGAACCAGAAAACATGCTTTGTAACTTTCATATAGATGTTGCTGAAATCTTAAATACCTCAGAATGACAGGAAATACTATGAACCACTGAAAAAAGCTAAAATAGTCTTATTTTTTATTATTTAGTGAAAGGGAGTATGTTGCATTGGTCAAGGTTAAGTTTTTTGTCTTGTGAAAAATCATACGTTAGTATGAAATGTTCTGATTTGGGCTACTGAAAGGGTAATGACCCTATCAGTTGGTGGTGTGATCTGCACAGTCACTTGCACACACTTGCACACCAGCATTGCTGACATCTAGTGGGTGAAGGGAAGAAAGCCAGAAAAATACCGACCAAGCAGGGTGATTTGCAGCCTGTCGCAGGCCCCACACTGGTGACTTTGTCCCCACCCCCAGAATCTGGGTTTGCACCACCATGGAAACAGGGAAGCTCTGCCATGGGAAGGGGTGAGCCATGGGGAATTTGGAGTGGTTGGTAGGTCCGGGAGAGAAGCTGGGTCAGCCTGCTGAGCAGGTTGGCAGGAAGAGGGCCTGGTCAATGATAAAGGGAGCATAAAGAGATCATCTTTAAAAAAGAAAAAAACAGTAAAAAATCCTCTGCACTTTATCCATGAGTTGAAATTGATGCCCAGACTAATTATTTATAAGCAGCAAAGCATGACAGGGGGTTTGTTGGTAGTTGTGCCACAACCACATGCCCCAGGAGTGTGGTGAGGCACAAGACCACAGGCCGAGCACTCGTCTGTCCCCTGATGTGTGGTTGTGGCACAGCTACCAACACCCTGTAGTATCTTATTGCACTTATAACGTGGGTTTCTATGGTGCAAGGAAAAACATTAGAAGGTACTATATTTTTAAACAATAATACATATTTACTGAAATATCAATTGGTGGAGAAAAAAGTCCCAAACTAATGTAGAAAAACAGATTTGTGGTATTCAGCTTATTAAGTTTTGAAGACATCAGCATACTTGTAGCGTTGTGTAACTTCATGTGGACTGCATTTATTACCACAATCCTCGGATGGGTTAACAGGCCAGAGACCGTGATCTTGACCAGTGTAGTGGAGGACTGCACTTGTAACACTCTTCTATCTGCAAGAGTGCTTCTCATGAAAACACTACTCTTGTGATAGTGAAGCAGTACAGATGACATATTGCGAAATTGAGTATGAAAGGTCAGTGAGGGTAACTGGGTGTGCAAATATAAAATTTCCTTAACACTTTATATAATGCAGATAGAGACAAGGGAAGTGCGGGCTAGGTAGAGGTAACAGTAGCGTATGAGATGTCAGAAAGGTGGATCAGATAAATAACAGAAGTATAACCCAAAATAAACTCTGATTAGAGCAAAATGTCTGTTTTGCATTAATCTGTTAGCGCTATAGAATTAATGTTAGGCTTGTAATGAATAGCCTGAAGACAAATGGTATAAGTTATGAAGTTGTTTTATTTGTGGGAAAATGTTACAAGACTGGGAGAAAAACAAGAAGAAAGGGGTCAGAAACACATATGAGGGGGTAATTTACTTCAAAAGTTTTGCTGGTTAAACAGCTCACTCCAGACTTGCTTCCTTGCTGAGGGTTGTGACAGAAAGAGCCTGCTCAGCTCAGTGGACATTAAAGGAGTCTCCATGCCTGGTGGCAACACTGATAGCTGCTTACAGAAACCAGGAATTGGGGAAGCATGAGACCTAGCCCGTAATTGAGAGTAGGGGAGGAAGCATCAGGGAAGGGGAGGTTTTCATTTTTTTTTGGGAGGGGGGGTCGCAGAAAGAGAGAGAATGCATTTTAGGGAGATGTCCAGTTGGGGGGGGTAGTTGTTTCTAAAATTGTGCAGGTTAAGCTACTTACGCTGGACTGATTTATTTAGTTATCATCAGGTAAGCACACTAGGCAGGTGAATGCCTATTTTCAGGTGCGACCTGGGAGGTTACAACCAAAATATAGACAGTAGAAATGCACTGTGATTGCAAAATACAATGGAGAGAAACAAACATCAAACCGAACAAAAGCACCTTTAAAGAAAGTGCATCATTTGCAGTGCGTTCAGTTGACAGTGACAAGTCTAGAATGAAGTAGTGCATCTGTAGGGAAATATATAAAATGGCAGTGTGCTTAACATGCTGTGGGGAGAAGAAGAGTAAACCTGAAACACAGCAATGTGTCATAAAAAAAAAAAAGACAAAACCATAATTTGCAGTGCAGTCAGTACGATGAGGAACATGTACACTGAGAAGACGTAAATCATTGTAAACTAGACACACAGAAACAAGGGAACAACAACTGAAGTAGTATTCATAAGCACAGCAATTGCATCAATAGGGTGCTATGGGACAATGCTGACAGGTCAGCCCATTTTGACAAGGAAAAAGGAGTTCCAAGGAGGGAAACTTGCTCAGCTACCTTGCTTCCAAAGTTTTGCTGAGCTGCTGAAGGCTGTGACAGAAGGAGCCCACTCTGCCCAACGAACATCAAGGGAGCCACCATGACCAGTGGCAATGCTGGGAGCTACTCACAGAAACTGAGGAGGGAGGAGCATGAGATAGGACTGGTAGCCAAGGGTGGAGAAGGGAAGCATAGAGAGGGAGGGAGAGTTAGGGGGAGGTGTTTTTTTTTTTTTTTTTGGTGGGGAGAGAGATTGATAGAGAGGAAGTGCACTGATTCATGCATACTCATGTGCTTCAACTCCACTGTGTGGAGCAAATGTTTGTGATGCGTTCGGTATCTGGCCATGCCCTTTCAGACCCCTTATATTCTCTCCTCCTCCTCTGTTCACGGTACAACGGCATAAGTCTTGCTATGCAACTATAACAACAGGAGACCCCTCCTTATACACCTATGGTAGGGCTTGCAGCTGGAAATTTGTGTAGAGACCATTTAGTAGAGGTGATAAGTGATACTCACTTCCAAATTTCTAAACCCATCGAAACCAGTTATCCTAGACAAGGAACAACAAGAGGTATCTGAACAGTCCCCACTTTTATTAATAATGATGCAGTGGGTCTTAAAATACTGCTTCCTGATTGGCTGGCTGGCATGATTTACAATGTGTAAATCTTGCTATCGCCCCCATGGGAAAAAGCAGCAGTCAGTCATATCTGCCATCCCCAGTGTGAAATCACAGTGACCCTCAAAACACAAAAAAGACGCCAGGTTCTGTCACCCATAAATGGTGGTTAAACACAGTTTTTCCTTATTTTTTTCCTCAGGGAAAAAACAAACTGGCTAGTGTATAATCGCAGTATCCCACTCGAGGGTGTGGGTGATGCCAGGATTTAGCCACTTCTGGTGTGGTTTCCTTACTCGACCAGCGGCCTAGTGACCAAACCACATGAGACGTGTGGGTAAATCCTGGTATCATCCACACCCTCTTGTGTTATATTGCTTAAATAATAGCATCTCTTAGTGAACGTAAGGTGCATTTGGGAAAAGTAGCCTGATAGCAGTTTCATAAAATAATCATCAGAAGAAGATCTTCAAAATGCCTGTTAGTTGAAAATAAGTTGCATGAATCAGGCATTAAAAATAATTTCTCAGAGGTGCAGATGCAGTAAGTAATTTTAACTAAGCAGGGATAAAACAGCAACCTTATTCAGCATAATATTCAGACAGTAAAATCATCAGCTTAGCCAGCATAGAGACATGAATTAGAGTTTCACAAAGTCGAATAAGTTAAAAGCTTGAAGTGCAGATAGCACTTTTCAAATGTCAGCTCACAAGCAGTAAGCATTTCCGAGAGGCTGCTTTTGATACTGAGACCAGTGTTTTGTGACAAATGTCATATGCAGTATCTACATGTAATTATAATTTGGCATGGTAGGTGAACATTTTAAAACTAGAAAAATTAGCATCAAATATTATTCAGTTTAGCATTCGGACAGAAAAGCTGTAAGTTGAACCTGCAGTAGTTTTAAACATAACTCTTAGGTATAAAGGCTTGGAGTGATGAATAACAGTTGTGCAATTATTGCAACTAAAAGCTCACACCTCAGTGTGCAAACAGAGCTTTCTGATGTCTATGGTAAGCCATTAGGACATAATTCATAATCTGTGGCTGTATAGTCAAACACATACACTACATAGTGAAATACATATGTCATATAGTGAAATTATATATACATCATATAGTGAATATATACATCATATAGTGAAATGCATGCACAATATAGTGAGCCACATATACTATCTACTGAAATATATACATCATATAGTGAAGTACATATACTGTATATTGAAATGCATATATCATACAGTGAAACACATGCGTTGTATAGTGAAACGCTTACATTATATAGTGAAATACATATACTATCTACTGAAATCCACATACTGAGTAGTGAAAATCCACATACACTATATACTGAAACAAATGTACTATGTACTGAAACATACACTGCCTATTAAGATTCATACACTACAGACTGAAACATCCACATAAACTACTGAAACAAATACACTATATATTGAAAAAACTCTGCATACTCTATATATTGAAATACATACACTATTGAAATACATGCACTACACACTGAAAAAAGCACATACACTGTCTACTGAAACAAATACACTATATATTGAAACATGTACACTTTTATTGAAATACATACACTATCGAAATAAATTTTATTTATTTCATTTTTGTTATTTTAGCTTTTGTTTACCGGGTAAGTACACTAGACAAGTATTATGCCTGTTTTCAGGAACGACCTGGGAGAATACAACATGGGTAACAACAGTCAAGGAAACATGGCAATGAGAGTACAATTTTTGTCACAGTAAACAAAGAAGTGGGAAATGCATCATTTGACGTTCGGGGAACATATCGTAGTATGCACTGTCCATGAAGTGGAATTGGTCTTAATATAAGTTTTAACATTTCAGTTGATACTCTTTAGACTAGCTAGTTCACTGACAGATATTTACAGGTCATCATACACAGAAGTGGAGCATAGTTCAAGGAATGGATTGGTCATAATATAACTTATAACATTGTAGTAGACACTCCCTAGGCTAGTTGGATTGCAGAACAGATATTTACAGCTCATCACATTTATCTAAAATATACACACGTTAGACAGAAACAGGACACTGGGGAGTAGGAATTTCTACCTATGACCGAGGTGCAATGTCATAGTCAGCCTGTGACCGTGGAGCAATATTGGGTTAAAAATGCCCAAGGTTTTTAGGAAGGAGTAGTCCGAAGTAATTGAAACAGTGAGGAAATATCTCCAGAAATCAGTGGAGGCAACCTGGGGAGGTTCTGACCAAACAGTTTGATACTTTACTCTAGGGAGGTTTGGGGCAGTCATACACTGAAGCTGTTTTTAGGAAACCCCACAGGGAATTGCGAAAACTCAGATGGGGCAGATCGGATATCCATAGGCAAGCGAATTCCAGAGTTCACAAGATATAAAGTCCAATACCCCCTGAGGGTCCAGGTGGGAGGACCCTTTGAGCCTTCCTGATGTGAGAGACCTAAGATGGTAGGGGGTGGGATCCTGTTTACGATGAAGCGGGCCAGCCCCTGGGGTGCCAGTTCTGATCACTTTACAGGAGAGTCATCTCAAACCGAATCGAGGTATCTAGCTGGGGAGAGCCAGCAGAGTTTCTCATATATCTCACAAAGGTGGGTGAATCGGGGCCAGTCAAGGCAAAATGACAGATGTTTATTGTAGGCCGTGTACAACCGGGTGAGATGTTTCTTTGGGGAGCGAGCAATTTGGTGCAGCCCATTGCTGATGGAGGGAAGGAACACTCCCTTCACAAGGGCAAGTCTGGCTGCCGGTGTAAGATTGTACCTGGCCTTTTAGGCCATACCCAGTTTGCAGTTAGTAGCCCTGCTAATGTTAAGGATATGATTACCCATGTCAAGTTGGTGGTCGAGTGTTACCCCCAGATATTTGATGGAGCTCACTATGGGTAGTGAGGATCCATCTGCGCTGGTGATGTGTAAGTGGGCCGATGAGGCTTTGATTTTAGCCATTGAGCCAAAGAGCATAGCCTCTGTCTTTTCCAGGTTCAGGACCAGGGTGTGGCTAGTAACCCATGACAATACATTGTTAAAATCATCAGTCAAGCTCTGATTTAGGGTGGAGGTATTCTGGGAGTGAGCCAGGATTACCAGATCATCTGCATAAATGGTAGCTCTACAGCTGGTAGTAACCATGGGTAGTTGATTGATGAAGAGGGGACCCAGTATTGAGCCCTGAGGCACTCCGGAGTTCACCGGTAGGGGCTCGGAGAGGACTTTATTGAAGCAGGTACGCTGCTTTCTACCATGCACAGATATCCCATTAGCCATTTCATGGCATTGGGGGAGAGGCCAAGTGACCACAGCTGTGCACCAAGCAGTTTGTGGTCAGCGAGGTCAAAGGCTTTGGACAGGTCGCTAAATATGGCACCAGAGAGTTTGCCCTGGTCCATGGCTGTCCGGATACTTGATATTACCGAGATCAAGGCCGTGGTGGTGCTGTGTCCCTTACGAAAGCCATGCTGGGCTGGAGACAGCAATTCATGAGCGTGGATATACTCCGAAAGCTGCTCAGCCACTACTTTTTCAAGAAGCTTGCTAAGGGTTGGCAGAATGGCGTTCGGTCGATAATTGTCAGGCAGTTTAGGATTTCCCTGCTTCAGTACAGGGACTATCCTCACCTCTTTCCAGATGTCGAGGATGGTCCCCAGATCAAGGGATAGGTTGAAGATAAAGACTAGTGGTGAGGTGATGTGTGCAGCACCAAGCTTAAGGAGTTTAGGCTCCAGGTTGTCTAGGCCAGGACCGGAGTACTGGGAGAGGCCGGCTAGGCATTTCTGCAAGTCCTGGACTGATACAACCCTGAGGTGGAACATTTGTCAAGGAGAGTGATCCTCCAGCCGAGTGTGGGGAAAGGGGTGGGGCAGAGCCTCATCAGGTGGGAAGTGGGTTGTGAAGGCCGAGAGATCAGAGAAGTGATTATTTAGGGAATTGGCTATGGTATGGGGATTATTGCAGGAGACTCCATTTATGACCATGTCCGTGACCCCCGGATGGGAGGATCCGCTGACAAGGGATTTAATATCTCTCCAGATCGTCCTGGGATCACTGGCAGAGCTTAGTAGGGCGGACTTGCAAAAGTCACTCTTCGCTGCCCTGATGGCCTTTTTGCACTTGTTCTTGAGGTGTCTGTACCTTTGAACAATCGTGGGATCACTGGTATCTTTGGAACGAGCCCAACACTTCTCTCTCCCGCATCTGGGCTAGGAGATTCCCATTTAACCAGAGGGTAGCAGACCCCTTCACCCTACGGGTGACCTTGGGAGCATGCTTGTCTTGCATGGCCCCAAAGGTGGAGAGCACTGTGCATTGCAAAATCTGCATGTACTATATACTGAAATAAATACACTATATATTAAAAACACTTACCCTGTCTATTGAAAAATGTTGCATAATCTGTATACTGAGAGAAATATATTACATACTGAAATACATACACAGTATATTTTAAAAAACCTCATACACTATATTCTGAAACAAATATACTACATGGTGAAACACATATACTATGCATTGAACTACATACACTGTAGACTGAAAAATTCACATACACTATGTACTGAAACAAATAAACTATATACTGAAACGGACTACATTCTAAAACTGCCCATCCCCCAGCCCCTCCCCCTTGAATGGCCTGCCACTGCACTCCTTGCTTTTTGCATTCAGTTAGCTGCTGGCTTTATGAGAGGGTGTCTAGAACTGCAGAGCAGAAGGTAAACCTCTTATTCTACTTCTTTATGGGGTTTTACATTTTGTTTTGCTTGAACACCTTTAATCAAATTTCAGAACATTGTGATGTGACAAAAAACTTTTAGAACTAATTTAAAGTTATGTAGTTTATTCTTTTAAATAAGTGCTGCCTTTATTTACTGTTAGACAACACATTTGTATAGGAAGCTAATACTGGATATTCCTAACATATACATGTTGGGGCTGCATGAGTTTTTCCAAGTTAAATTTTTGATTAGATTTGTGTGTAATTAATTACTGTGTTAGTCCAGCAACTTATCTGAGCTGAATGCTTGTGAAGCACTTCAGGAGCTAAGAAAGTGTAAGCCAAAAGCTTTGCTAGTTTGTACTCTATGGAGTATGTTTTTTTTTTGTTTTTGTTGTTTATTTATTGATTTTGCAAGTAAAGCTTACCAAGCAAAAGTGTACATAGGAGGATAGCATACAAGTCTACAGTACAGACAATATATTCTTATAAAGATCTTGTGTAAGATACCTCTTTTGCGGTACAACATGGGGAATTCCAAAATGAAAATATATACTGAATAATTTCACCCAATGCATGCAGCTAGGAAGACCAACAGGGAATCTTAACAGATTGAGCAAATAAGTTTTCCCTATTACCTAAGCGACTATAAAGTCTTAATGATTTCCCCATTTCAGTCTACTTATATATGTATTCCAATCTTATACCCAAAACTCCCAGAGAAATTAAATATTAATTTCCCCTTTACCAAACCTATCCCAAGTCATCATAAAGCACCAGCAGCATTTAACAGGAGTTAAGTAGAATATTTGTTTTAACCCTCAACTGGCCCCTTTTACTCCCAGCATGAAAAGAACAGCAATAGAAGAAGAACTAGATATAACAACTCCCTCATTTTCTTATGATGTTTTCCAAATGCAAGTGGAACTGAACTTAACCCCCTGTAATAACGTCCCCACATATATTTTCCCCAGAGGAGTGAAGACCAGTGGCGTCTTGTTAAGCAGTAAAAAAATCAAAATTAGCTTAACAGTTGCATTTATCACAAAGCGGGATCTGGATTAAAGTCCAAAATAAACAGTCTATACACGATGCTGTCAGTTCCAGAGATGGGCCATTAACTACCACAGGCCCAGTCCCCACAGCATGAGTGTACTTTACCCGGATACCCTAGATGATTAGTCGCCAACAGACGAGGTTCCTTCTTCTTCTACCCCCTCCAGCTCCAGTTCAATTTTCTGGACCATCTTGCCAGTGTCCTGCGGTTCATTGAATAAACACTGTTGCCCATTCCACATTAACCGGAGTTTAGCCAGGAGAGGTAGTTGATGCTGCACTTTAAGTTGACGCAGCCGGCTTCTCATCCCATCAAAGGCTTTGCGACATTGGCTGGTGCTGAATGAGAGGTCCAGAAACAGCATGACTTCATCTTCATCATATTTCAAGACCCTACGGCGCCGGGCAATTGCAAGAGCCTGTTCTCTGTCCCCTATTCCTGTGCACACTATTATGAAGGTTCTTGGAGTCGATGAGTCCACTGCAGCTCTTCTAGGGGTAATTCTATAAGCCTTTTCCAGGGATAGAGTAGGTTCAGCTTCGTCAAGCCCCAGTATGGCCTGCAAAAACATTCTGGCAAAGATCAGGCTGTCCTCCCCTTCAGCATTGTCTGACAGTCCGATAACTCATAAATTGCGCTCTCTTGCCTGGTTTTCTACTGTCTCCAGCCTTTGACGAAGGTGCAAGTTTTCTTTTATTAATTTAGTAGTGGCATCTGTCAATTTTAGGATAGAAGATTCAGAGCGTTGAACAATAGCTTCACATTGCTCCATTTTGGTTTCCAGAGTAGAGACTCTCAGAGTGAGAGTATCAAACTTTTTAGCCAAGTCCTGTACTGTTTTCACACGCTGATGGAGTGTGGAAAGTATGGAAGCTAGTGAGGCCTCCTCCAGTGTCTTATTAGTCGAGTCCCCTGCTTCGCCACACTGATCAGGCCTCTCCTCCTTGTTCTGCTTTTTAGGAGCAAAAAAGTTGCCAGCTGGAGCCCCAGCCCCTTTAGTTTTTCCCATCTTGTCAATTACAGGTAATCCAAGCACTCTAGAGCAGTTTCTGGTATTTTAGTTTTAATTGTTTTTTTTTTTTCAATTCTTCTCTGGGAGCTTCAGGAGTTTGCTGCTTCCTCTCAGCAGCGCCCGCCTCTATGGACTATGTTTTGATCAAGTTTTGGTTTTTATTTTAATGTTTTGTTTAATAAAAGTTTCTTGGTTAAGAAATAAAAACATATATTTTCGCTGCAACCCCTCAGTATCCAGTTCTCATCAGGAGTATAACTGGCATATGCATATAATTTGCATTGTTTCTACACTAAATAACTTTACTGTGAAGCCTCACCCGGAGGCATGCACAGTCTGTTTTGGGGTTTGAGCTTTTCAAACTGTGTTTTATTTTTTTTTTTTTCCATAGAGATTTTTATCTCCTTAGTAACACTGCGACCCCTTTGCCCACTGACATTGGCAGCCCAATCACCCACCATCCCCAGGACATACTTGCTCTGAGAACCCCCCACACACACACACACACACACACACGCACACACATATCCTCCATGTTGGGGCCAGGAGGGGGAGGGCCACTTACTAGGAGACACATATTCAGACAGGAGCAGAGCCCAGTTAGTAGTGCAGAATCTGCGGCAGGTTGTTACATAGAATTTGACAGCAGATAAGGACTGCTTGGCCCACCCAGTCTGCCCATTTCCCTGCCTACTGGATAAGCTGTAGATCCTAGTTAACCAGCAGCCTACTTCTTCCTACCCCCACCCCCTAGAATTGCCTTACGACTGTCCCATGCATGCTTGAATTCCACCACTGTTTTTGACTCCACTACCTCCTCCGGAAGGCCGTTCCATGCATCCACAACCCTCTCTGTGAAAAAATACTTCCTTAAATTACCTCTGAGCCGCCGCCCCCTCTATCTTCAAATTGTGCCCCCTTGTTGGATCATTCTGCCATTGGGGGGTTTCTACCTTTGGCTTCAGCTCCTGGGCAGCCAAGCATGCCGTGATGCAATTGTATATAAAGGCGCATGCTTGCTTTTTGCCTGCCTGAGCCCTCGCCTATGCAGCTCCACTGCCGTGCCAGCCCTCTTGCGCTATGTGGATGTTGAAGAGTGGGGTGGTCAGACTTCCCCTCGCTGAGAGGAGAGCATTCCCCGAGGTGCTCAATCATCTCTCCCCCCAGCTAACCCCTGTGCAACCCAGGTTCACCCCCAAAACTGGGCCATTGGCATGGGAGGTAGTGCAATCACCACCAAGCTGCTAGGCCAGCCCACCAGACTGTGTTTTTATAACTAAAAAAAGCCAGCATATAGATAAAAGAAGAAAAAAACTGTATTTAAACTAGTCTGTTATAAACGTTTTAAGTCGCATCACAATGTTTTGAAATCGGATAAAGGTTTTACAAGCAAAATGCGATAAAACAGTACATAAAGAGATACATAAGATAACCCTTTTATGTTTACCTTCTGCATCTTAAGAGACATCGGCCAGGATTTTTAGTCAATTAGGGCCCCATTTTCAGAAAGTTAGCATGCAGAGCTAAGCATTACACTGTGGGAACAGCATGGTTGGATCGGTGTCATATTCAGCATCACCTGATGCTACCCTGATCATGTGCATGTGCATATGTACTACTACGGCCATGCAAATGAGTAATCCTCTCCTGCATACAGAGCACAGTGCTATATAAAAGTTTCCTTAGTTATTGTAAGTACCTCCCCCTACAGTTTATACTCAGCCTCTAGGTTTCTATTCCCTAGATGCTTGATTTTGCACTTTTTGGCTTTTAACCCGAGCTGCCATGTCCTGCACCACTCTTCAAGTTTTCTAAGGTCCCTACTCATTCTCTCCATCTGCACCAATCAACGCTATTACAGATTGTGGTGTCATCTGCAAAAAGGCACATCTTCCCTTCAAGTTCTTCTGTTATGCCACTTGTAAAGACTTTGAAGAGGACTTGTCCCATTACTGAGCCCTCCGGCACTGTACTGGTCTCTCTCTCCTTATTGGAGTGAGTACCATTTACCACCAGCTTCTGTGGCTGTGCGCTTTCTCAGGTGCAGCACTTAGGAGTGCACAACACTAATCTGAAAATGGGGGCCCACATACCGCTGTAACAGAATTAGCATTGCATTGTGATAAGCATGGCTGGTACTATTTTAAAAAAGCATTCTTCTGTGTAGTGCTAACCTGTTAGTGTGGCACTGTTTTTTTTTTTTATTTGCACAGGATTACTAATTGCAACCAAGTGCCTATACAACTGGGAGATCTTACTTCGAGAGGGCTCTTGCAGTAGGTAATTACATATAGGACTGACGCCGGCTGGCGGTAGGACTCCACGGAAAAATTTCTAGGTAGCAGTCCCTGGCGAGGGACCACCCAACTCTTAATTATATGCCCTGTTAAATCTGATTGACAGGAGCTAAACACAGGGTATAGTAAGGGGGTGAAGTAGGAGGGCATGGAAGGCTTCCACCAGCACAAGTGTTTTGATTCATTTATTTATTTATTGGTTTCTTTTCTTTAAAATAAAAAATAAAAAAATAAAAAATTTATCTGAGGATCAGTGGCGGATTTTAGGACAGTAAATTATTAAAAGGAACTAGGAGAGCTTCAGTAGCAGACAAGTAGTGGAATTGCAGTATAATGTGGGAGTTGTGCAATGCAGTGGCTGTGGGGCCGCCATATTCAGGCAGACCTTCTTGACACTGAGGTGCTGCCCTATCTGCATGCATCTCTTTGGACTGCGGGAGGAGGTAGCCAGACTCAGAGCGGAAGTAAACTGGGTCAGGAGTACCATCACCCCTATCCAGGGACCACCCAGTCCAGTGCAACTGCCTCAAAGGATGCCGAGAACGAGGAGCACTTGGATGACAGTGGGCTCAGGGAGGGTTAGAGCGGTCAGGCAGAGGCACATCCCAGATCCTATTCCACTCAAGAACTCATATGCCACACTGGCAAATGAGGACAACCAAATAGAAGTACCCAGAGAAGTGGAAGGAAAGGATGTGGAGGTTAGCCAAGGAGGTGACCTCAGCGGGGAAAGCAGTGGACCCCAGAGGAGGAGGAAGCGACTCCTTGTGGGGGACTCCATCATAAGAGGGATCCAGCTAGGAACACAGGAGGGGGAGGACAGGGAGGTGAGGTGCCTACCAGGTGCCACGGCATGGAGGGATGGAAGGAAGATCCTGGGATCACTGGGAAGGCAAGATGGGAGGGTGAGCTGGATGTCATTATCCACCTAGGTACTAATGACCTGGCAAATGGGAGCCAAAGGAAGTTCAGGAAGAGTTTAGGAAACTGGGAGGGTCTCAAGCAAGTAGCTACTTCTGTCACTTTCTCAGAAGTACTACCTGTGAGGCAAGGAGAGCATAGGAGTGCATGCACCAGGAACTTTAACCCTGGTTGAAGAACTGGTGCTGTGAGGAAGGGTTTGACCATTGGTGACTGGGGACCCACCTGGAAGGACGGAGGTTTGTTCAGGCCTGACGGCCTGCATCCATCCATCCTGGAGGGGAATCCAAGCACTCAATGATAAGTTTAAATGCTACATTGACAAGCATTTAAACTAGCAAAGGGGGGTGGCAGGCCAGCAAGGAGGGTACCTGCTTGCTCACCCCACAGCTAGCAGTGGAACCAGTGAACCGGAGGAGTGGCTATCTCTGCAAAGCAGTGTGCAAAAGATGGAGATTATTGCCCAAGAGGTGGATAAGCAGAAAAGGGGCAAAATTTAGCAGAAGGGCAGACAGCAAGGAGAACCAGGGATAAATGACAACCAAGGAAGGGGCTGGAATAGAACAGTGAAACAGTCTAGGGAGGTCAAATCATGGAAAGCCATGTTTGCAAATGCCAGGAGTCTTAGCAACAAGGTGGAAGATCTGGAGGCTGTCATGGTGCAGTCAGACCTGGACATTGTGGCCATCACTGAAACCTGGTGTAATGATAACCACGACTGGGAGATGGCCATACCTGGCTACAACATATTCAGAAGAGACAGAGCTGGCAGGAAGGGAGGAGGAGTGGCACTGTATGTGAAAAATGACATAAGGGCCACAGAGATCCAGGAGGAACAAAATGGGGGAGAGATACTGTGGGTTAAGCTGGAAAGGAAAAATGGGGACAGCCATCCGCACAGGTGTGGTCTATAGACCACCAGCCCAGGAGGAAGAAACAGATAGGGAGCTGATGCTAGCCATCCAAAGGATGGCAGACAAGGGTGAGGTGGTACTGGTTGGAGACTTCAATATTCCAGACGTGGACTGGAGCATCCCAGCAGCAGCATCAACTAGGAGCAGATTTATCCTGGACTCCCTTCAGGGTGCCTTCCTCAAGCATCTGGTCATGGAACCAACTCGGCAGAAGGCAATACTGGACCTTGTGCTCACAAACAGGGACAGTGTGATGGGGGTAACAGTGGGGGAGCACCTGGGAAACAGTGACCACCAGTCGTGGTTTGAAATCACAAAAAGAGCAGAACCAAACCACACAAAAACACGTATCCTGGATTTTAGGGGGGCAGACTTTGGGAAAATGGGGAGATACTTGAAAGAGGCATTAAGGGGAATGGGACAGGAATCAGGGGTTGAGGAACAGTGGGCAGTATTTAAAATGGGGATTACAAGAACAACAGAATTATGCATTAAGCAGGTTAGCAAGAGGAAAAGGAAGAGGAGACCATTATGGTTTTCCAAAGAGGTAGCAAAGAAAGTGAAAGCCAAAAAGATTGCATTCAGGCAATACAAAAAGACACAGGCAGAAGGGGATAGGGAGAAGTACCAGGAGAAGCAAAGGGAGGCAGGGAGGTCAGTAAGGGAAGCCAAAGCTCAGACAGAAGAGCACATTGCAAAATCAGTGGGTAGAGGGGACAAAACCTTTTACAGGTACATAAGTGAAAAAAGAAAGACAAAGGGAGGGATAGTGACACTGAAGGGGGAGGATGGGGGCCGCATGGAGGATGACAACAGTAAAGCTGACATATTGAACAGGTATTTCTGCTCAGTCTTTACTGAGGAAGAGGAGGGTAATGGGTCTGAAGGGAGTACAAGGGGTGAGAATGGTGCAGAAATGGACACAAGTCCCTTTACAGGAGAAAGGGTCCTGAAGGAACTGGAAGTAATAAGAGTTGATAAAGCAATGGGGCCAGATGGGGTGCACCCCAGGGTCCTTAAAGAACTAAGAGAGGTGGTGGCTGAACCTCTTGCTATCCTGTTTAGCCGATCACTGGAAGCAGGGGAGGTACCCCAAGACTGGAGGACAGCAGATGTAGTCCCCTTATATAAAAGTGGGAACAAAGAGGAAGCAGGGAACTACAGACCAGTCAGCCTCCCTCGGTAGTGGGGAAGATCATGGAAGCACTACTGAAGGAGAGATTGGTGGAACATCTGGTTGTCAATGGACTACAGGACCCAAGGCAGCATGGTTTCACCAGGGGGAGGTCATGTCAGACCAGCCTCGTTGAATATTTTGACTGGGTGACTAGGAGGTGGATCAGGGAGGGCAGTGGACATGGCCTCATCTGGACTTCAGCAAGGACTTTGACACTGTGCCACATTGAAGACTATTACACAAACTGGGGAATATGGTGTGGGCAGGACAGTAGTGTGGTGGGTAGGTAACTGGCTGGGTGGCAGGACACAGAGGGTGGTGGTAAATGGCTGTCACTCCACAGAGGGAAGAGTGACCAGTGGGTACCACAGGGGTCAGTGCTGGGACCGTCCTATTCAACATCTTCATCAGTGACATGGCGAGGACCTAGAAGGCAGAATTTCACTGTTCGCTGATGACACAAAGCTCTGTAACAGAGTAGACACCCCAGAGGGTGTAGACAGAATGAGATGCGACCTGCAGAAAGTTGAAGAATGGTCAGGGGTTTGGCAGTTGAAATTCAATGCAAGGAAGTGCAAGATAATGCATATGGGGCACAAAAACCCTGGCACAATATATCAGTTGGGGTGAGGATATATCATGCACCAAGCAGGAAAGGGATCTTGGGGTTATCATCTCTGATGACCTCAAGGCAGGGAAACAGTGTGACAAGGCAGCAGGTAAAGCAAATAGGATGCTGGAATGTATTGGCAGGGGCATCACCAGCAGGAAAAGGGAGGTCATAATTCCGCTATACATGACACTAGTGAGGCCCCACCTGGAGTACAGTGTACAGTTCTGGAGACCATTCCTACGTAAGGACATAGACAGGGCTGAGAAGGTTCAGAGGAGGGCAACAAAGATGGTGCACGGATTGCATCACAAGTCCTATGAAGACGGGTTGATGGAACTGAACAGGTACTCCCTGGAGGAGAGGAGGGAGAGAGGGGATATGATAGAGACATACAAGTATCTTACAGGGAGGAACAGGGTGCAGGAAAACACTATTTTTAAGTGAAAAAGATGTTCCAGGACTAGAGGGCATGGGATGAAGTTGAAGGGAGGACTATTCAGAGGAAACATGAGAAAGAATTTCTTCACAGAACGGGTGGTGGACAAGTGGAACACCTGCCAGGGGAAGTGGTGGGGGCTGAAACAATCATGGGATTTAAGAATGCATGGGATAGAGATAAAGGAATTCTGGAGGTCAGGGGTAAGGGGCAACAGACTTCTAGGAAAACAAACTGAACTTACAAGCTCAAATGGGCAGACTGGGTGGGCCATAGGCCTTTATCTGCCGTCAACGTCTATGTATCTATGTAGGTGACCGGCGTCGTGTGACGGCGGTATAAAGGGGTGGTCCCGGTTGCCTGCCTTGCAGTTCTTTCCTCCCGTTAGCTCGTGCAGTGCCTTGCGGTAAAGTTCGTGCTTCGACAGCCCTGTCTTTTGTAGTTTTTAACCGAAAATTAGTTATTATTTTCAGTCGTCAGGTACATCGTCGGTGTATGTTGTCCCCTACACCCTCCGAGCACAAAAACAAGTGCGACTCGTACGGGGCCCAGCTGCCACACAAGGATGGCCATTCCCTGTGCTTTTTCTGCCTAGGCCCTGATCACCCGGTCAACAAGTGCCAGCATTGCTACAACTTGAACGCGGCCAGCCGTAAATGGCGCCAACAGTCCCTGGAAGCCCATCTCTTCAAGAAAAAGATGTCATCTATGGAGAAAGAGTTGAAAAAGTTGAGGTAGGCGTCCATTTCCCCCGAACATCGGAAAAAGATGGACAAGGAAAGGCACTGGGAGAAGTCCTCCTCTGCCGCGTCTCCCGCTGGAGTCGTGGCCCAGGTAACATATCCTCCGGGGACCGATTCGACGGCAGCCTCCAAGGGTGTGGAGGAGGTGTTGGTCCGCCTGCCTGGCTCACTGGCCTTGGCGTAAGCCCAGGCGACTGGAGTGCCTCCGCCCCTGCTCGGGCCGAGGTTCGCGACCCACTGGCGTGGGCAACTCCTCTATGTCGGACGTCGGCTCCTCTGACGTCCGCATGGAGAGGTTCTATAAGACGCCCGAGCCTTCGGAGCGGTGCACGACCACTTCCTCATCGGACCAGACCACCCCTTCATCTTGGCCCGCCTCTGGTGAGGGCTTCCGTACGCTGGACGCTGGCTCCTCCGGCGCCCGCCGGGAACTCGCCCCTAAGCCGCACGTCGGCTCCTCCAACGTGCGCCGGGCGACGGAACCGACGATGGACCCCACCACGGCCGTCGGACCCGGTTCCCCGCAGCCTTCGCTGCTGTCTGGGGAGCCCGAGTCACCCCAGCCTGACTCCCGGAATTTTTCTCCTCCTTCCTTGGGCTACGTGAGGGATCTTTCACCTCCGTCACACCCTCCTCCATGGAACTGGATCTGACGTCGGCACCCAGGATGCCGGTACCTCCGTCGCCCGGCAGGGAAGTTCCCCTTCCGTCGGGCCCTCCCCGACGGGCCCGTTAACGTGGGGTCGCCGACCTGGCCGTCTGCTCCTGCAGCTCCCACAGCTCCTGGGTACCCGCCGTCTTATCCGATGCCGTCATACCCAGGACCGCAGTATCCAGCGCTGCAGTACCATTCGCCGGTTCCTCAGACGCCGGGTTTCCCGCAACCGGGTTATGGACAATCACGGGATTTAAGAATGCATGGGATAGACATAAAGGAATTCTGGAGGTCAGGGGTAAGGGGCAACAGACTTCTAGGAAAACAAACTGAACTTACAAGCTCAAATGGGCAGACTGGGTGGGCCGTAGGCCCTTATTTGCTGACACTGTCTATGTATCTATGTAGGTGACCGGCGTCGGGCGACATCAGTATAAAGGGGCGGTCCTGCCGCCCGCCTTGCAGTTCTTTCCTCCTGTTAGCTGCAGTGCCTCATGAAAAGTTTGTGCTTCGTCAAGCCCTGTCTTTCGTAGTTTTTTACCGAAAATTAGTTATTCTTTTCAGTCGTCAGGTACATCGTCGGTGTATGTTGTCCCCTACACCCTCCGAGCACAAAAACAAGTGCGACTCGTACGGGGCCCAACTGCCACACAAGGATGGCCATTCCCTGTGCTTTTTCTGCCTAGGCCCTGATCACCCGGTCAACAAGTTCCAGCATTGCTTCAACTTCAACGCGGCCACCCGCAAACGGTGCCAACAGTCCCTGGAAGCCCATCTCCTCAAGAAAAAGATGTCATCTATGGAGAAAGAGTTGAAAAAGTTGAGGCAGGCGTCCATTTCCCCCGAACATCGGAAAAAGAAGGACAAGGAAAGGCACCGGGAGAAGTCTTCCTCTGCCGCGTCTCCCGCTGGAGTCGTTGCCCAGGTAACATCCCTTCCGGGGACCGTCTCGACGGCAGCCCAAGGGTGTGGAGGAGCGTTGGCCCGCCTGCCTGGCTCACGCTCGGCCTTTGCGGGCGCCTCAGGCGATTGGAGGCCTCCGCCCCTGTTCGCCACAGGTTCGCGCCTCACTGGCGTGGCACCTCTATGTCGTGGACGCCGCTCCTCTGACGCCTGCATGGAGAGGTTCGATAAGACGCCCGAGCCTTCGGGCGGTGCCGACCACTTCCTCATCGGACCAGACCACCCTTCATCTTGGCCGCGCTCTGGTGAGGAGCTTCCGTAAGCTGGGCGCTGGCTCCTCCGGCGCCCGCGAACTTCGCCCTAAATGCATGTTGGCTCCTCCGGCGTCGCCCGGGCCTCTGGCGTCGCGGCGGCAGAACCGATAGCGGACCCCACCACAGCGCCGTCGTGCCGGTTCCCCGCAGCCTTCGCTGCTGTCTGGGAGCCCGAGTTACCCCAGCCTGACCCCAGGGATTTTTCCTCCTTCCCGGGCTACGTGGGGGATCTTCCACCTCGTCACACCCTCCTCCGGCGGCACTGGATCCGACGCCGGCACCCGTATGTGCAGTACCTTCGCCCGGCAGAGAGTTCCCCTTCCGTCGGGCCCTCACCCCGGGCCCATTAACGTGGATCCGCCCGTGGGGCCGCCGACCTGGCCGTCTGCTCCTGCAGCTCCCCCAGCTTCTGGGTACCCGCGTCTTATCCGATGCCGTCATACCCGGGACCGCAGTATCCAGCGCTGCAGTACCATTCGCCGGTTCCTCCGACGCCGGGTTTCCCGCAGCCGGGTTATGGATACTCACCTTACGGGTACAACCCGTACTCTTTTCCACCTCTACCGCCCCCTCGGCCGCCAGTGGATCTGCAGGAGATTCTGGCCTCTTGGTGGGCTGAGGCCAAGGCTCAGCTCACCAAGGAGGTAGAGAGCTGCCCTACGATGACGGTGCCGCCTCCGGCCCCCGTACGGCCAAGGCGGCACATTCCCTCACCACCTCCAGACTCCAGGGCTCTTCCCTCTGGATCCAGAGAGGGGCAGGACACGCGTTCACGGGTACCACCCAAGGAATCCGTTCCCCCTCTAGTCGTGTGAGGGAGTCTTATTCTTCTTCTGCTTCTTCCCTCTCGGATTCTTCTGACGGGTGTTCCGAGAGAGTCGACGAGCCCCGGTCTCCATCTAAGCCCCAGCCGAGGACCCCTCCGAAGTTCTCCGGAGGATCCATCCTTCACGGAGTTGCTTAGAAAAATCCAGGAAATTCACCAATGGCGCTCCTTGGAACCAGATTCTCAGCGTCTAAAACTCGCCGAGTATCTGGACCTGCCCGCGACAGCTCCTACTTTAGTGCCACCCTGGATCGAGCCTCATGCCCACCTTGTTATCACAATTTGGAAACAGCCTTTGGCGTTAGCCCCACTTCCCAGGAAGTCCAATAGGCTGTACCAGTCTCCCGAGGGTGTAGACTACCTTGACTCTCATCCTCGTGCCGACTCAGTTGTGATTAGCGCCGCTCACGGCCGGTCGGCACATCCAAAACATCTGAGCTCGTCTCCTCCGGATAAGGAATCTCGCCTCCTGGACCAGTCTAGAAGAAAGATTTACGCCTCTTCCACACTTGGAATTCAGGTCCTGAATTACGTTGCCCACGTGGGGGATTACCAGAAGGCCATCCTTACCCAGTCGGAATCTAAACTAGACTCCTTACCTGACTCTCAAGTCAAACAGCAGCTGGCAGATCTTGTCCGGTTCTGCTCGTTCGGCCAGTCGCCACATGCTACGGGCGACACAGGATGCAGTGGCCACTGCTGGGCGGAGCTCCGCTTTCGAAGTAAGTCTACGGCGTCATGTCTGTCTCCGCTTGTCGGGTTTGGTCCCGGAGATGCAATCCGTCATTCAAGAGGCACCTTTCAGGGGTTCGGTGTTTCTGGGGTGATGTCAAGACATCATCACCGACTTGCAAGAGAAGGGGCGGCCCTGAAATCCGTCGATTTCATGCGGTCCCATACTCATAGCGCTGTCCTTTTATGATGGACTCTGCCTCAGCGAAACCCCAAGGAAAGGCGGGCCACCGGCAGGCGGGCCCACAGCTGAGCCCCCTCCACCCAAAAAGCAGCAGGTGCCTCAGCTGCGGCGCTGCCCCACACCACCTGACTCCTTCCCTCTCCCTCCGCCTCCGGATCCACTGGAGGAACCGGTAGGAGGGAGATTTTCCCTCCACCTTCCGGGTTGGGAGAGCATAACCACGGATTCTTGGGTGCTTCAGCTTATAGTGGTGGGGCACTCCATAGAGTTTCTTCAGAAACCATCCCGCCACCCTCCTCCGAGGTCGTCGTACTCCAGAGACCATCTTCCCTTAGTCCAGGAAGAAATATCGGCCCTTCTCGTGAAGCAGGCCATAGAGCCCGTTCCCCTTCATCTACGAGGGACAGGTTGCTATTCTCATTTGTTCCTGGTCCCAAAGAAGACGGGAGATCTCAGACCCATTCTAGATCTCAGCTCCTTGAACCTTTATATGGAATACAAAAGGTTCAGGATGCTCTCTCTGCAGAGTCTTTTGTCCGTTCTTCGGCCGGGTCAATGGCTTTGTTCACTGGATATGCAGGACGCCTATCTGCACATTCCTATTCGCCCTTCTCATTGCAAGTATCTTCGTTTTGCGATTCAGGGAGACCACTACCAATTCAGAGCGCTCCAATTTGGTCTTTCCTCGGCCCCCGAGTATTTACCAAATTCCTGGCTGTGGTAGCGCCCACCCGTGCAATGGGAGTACAGGTGTTCCCTTACCTGCATGACTGGCTCCTGGCAGCCTCGTCCAGGGAGGAACTCCTACATTTTCTCTCCCTCACCCAGCAGGTTTTCACTGGTCTGGGTATTATCATCAACCATTCCAAGTCCCATCTGGACCCCTCCCAGAGACTTCCGTTCATCGAGGCTGTCCTCGATACGAAAGTGAGCAAGACTTTCCTGCCTCCAGACAGGCCGGCCTCTCTTCAATCCCAGATTTCCTTGCTATCAGAAAGCAGGAGGGTTCCGTCGAGGTCGGTCCTCCGTCTTCTGGTACTCATGATGACCGCCATCCCGACGGTCCCCCGAGCTCGACTCCACATGAGGATCTCTCAGTGGACTCTTTGCTCCCAGTGGGATCAACTTGTTGACGACCTAGATCAGCTAGTTCTGATCTCCTCGCCGATGGCACGGGACTTGCAATGGTGGATGGTTCGAGAGAACCTTTTTCTGGGGGTCCCCTTCTTTCATCCTCCCCCCTCCCAGACTCTGACCACGGACGCATCAGGCAAAGGTTGGGGAGCCCATCTGGGCCCTCATCGGACCCAGGGCTTATGGTCCAGACTGGAACTAGCTCTCCACATCATCGTGCTCGAGCTTCGAGCTGTGCTGTACTTTCTCCAAACCCTTCACCAGTACATTCTTCCCGGCCACCTAGCTGTCCAGACGGACAATATGTGCGTGGTGTGGTACATCAACAAGCAAGGAGGAACTCATTCTACCCTCTATGCAGGGAGGCTGTGAGTGTTTGGGATTGGGCAACTCTTCACAACCTTCACCTCACGGCGATCCATGTTCCAGGAGTCTACAACACCCTGGCAGACAAACTAAGCCGCTCCTCTGCCAGGGCACACGAGTGGGAATTGGATCAAAAGGTGCTCAGCGATGTCTTTCTACTCTGGGGGACTCCGCAGGTAGACCTCTTCGCCTCCCCCCAAAACGCAAAACTTCCCAGCTTTTGCTCGCTCGCTCCTGAGCAAGGCGCTTTCTGGAGCGATGCTCTGTCTCTAGACGGAAAGACAGATTCGTCTATGCCTTTCCCCCCATTCTTCTGATCCCTAGAGTTTTGCAGAAACTATCCACGGAAGGAGCGAGAATGATTCTCATCACTCCTTTCTGGCCCGGGCAAATCTGGTTCTCTCTTCTACAACAATACTCAGAGGTTCCTCCTCTTCCTCTTCCTTTATCTCGAGGTTTGCTGACCCAGCATCGGGGGACCCTGGTCCATCCAGGCCTCAAGTCCCTTCAACTTCATGCATGGCTCCTGCAGACCTAGCCCAATCCCGTTTTGGCGTCTCTCCAAAAGTGGCGGAGATTTTGGTGGAGGCTAGAAAACCCTCCACTAGGTCCACTTATGCCATGAAATGGAAGAGATTCTCTATTTGGGCTGCCTCTAGGAATGTGGAACCATTCTCCTGTCCAGTGGCTGTTCTGCCGGAATACTTACGTCATCTCTTCGACCTGGGTCTCAGTCATTCCTCCTTGGAGGTGCACATGGCTGCTATCTCAGCTTACCATGCTCCCTTCGTAGATAAAGCCTTTGCCCAATTGGAGGTCTCTAAGACCTTTCTCAGAGGGGTCCTTCATTTGAGGCCCCCCATCCGAACTCCTGCTCCCCTTGGGACTTGAACTTTGTTCTTGAGAAACTTACTCTTCCTCCCTTCGAACCTGCAGCTACTGCAGATCTGAAGTTTCTTTCGTGGAAGATGCTCTTCTTGGTG
The DNA here is from genome assembly GCA_016271365.2 of Neoceratodus forsteri. NCBI lineage: Eukaryota > Metazoa > Chordata > Ceratodontiformes > Ceratodontidae > Neoceratodus > Neoceratodus forsteri. The sequence goes on along the minus strand of CM057459.1, from coordinate 301,371,615 downwards.
ACCATCACTTCGGCTCGAAGAATTTCCGAGCTCCAGGCCCTTATGTGTAAATTCCCCTATTTGATTTTTCACAAAGAATGAGTTGCTCTTCGCACGAATCCTAAGTTTCTACCTAAAGTGGTAGCAGAGTCTACCTTAAATCAGTCCATAGAGTTACTGCCTTTTTCACGCAGTACTCCAACCAAGGGGAATATTTACTCCATACCATGGATGTTCATCGGATTCTGAGATACTACACCAACCGGACAAAGGATCTCAGAAAGACTGATCAGTTGTTAGTCTCTTTTGCTCACAAAAAGGAAGGCAATGCTGTTTCCAAGCAATGCCTATTGAAGTGGTTGGCTCATTGCATCACTTTCTGTTGTGACAAGTACAACAAGACCCTTCTGGGTCAAGTCAGAGGTCACTCCACTCGTGGAGTAGCAGCCTCTTCGGCTTGTTTTGAAGAATGTGTCTGCAGCAGACATTTGTGCTGCCGCCACCTGGACTTCGGTTCATACTTTCACGAAACACTACTGTTTGGACATTGCCTTTCGCTGTAGAGCAGGCTTCGGGCTAGCTGTTTTGCAAGGCCTCCTGTCTTGAGGCCTTCAAGGCTACTGCTTTTTTTTCTGGAGTAGTTTCCTCCTCCCGGTGCCTCTTATTTGTTCCAGACTGCTTGGGGTTCAGTCCTATATGTAATTATCTACTGCAAGAGCCCTCTCGAAGTAAGATAGTACAGTTACGTAAGAACTTACCGTAACAGTCAATCTTTGAGAGAGGCTCTTGCAGTAGGTAATACCTTCCCGCCCTCCTTCCCCCTAGGCTTTTTCTGCTTCTTTTCCAGGAATGGAAACATCTACTTCTAGGGACGTGGATATGTTGTTCATCCACACTTTCTGGCAGGTATCCTTGCCGCTTTAATTCTTGCCAGAAGGTCTTCAAGCTGGCTCCTCCCACTCACCCGGGTGGTAAAACTCTCGGCTCTGCCCCATGACACCAGATCTTCCTTACCGCTTGGAAGCTCAGGTTCCCTCCTTAGCACTCTGCATTTTAGACTGGATCCTAACTCTTCGGGTCGTCCGAAATTGGTTTTGAAGTTTTCTAAACTTCGGTCTTCATCTTCCCTCGTGGCTGCGAGACAAATCTATTCCCAGCTTTCGGAGGTGCCTTGCAGGCAGAAAATGTCCAGGACGGATCCGCACTCCACGCAAGGCCACTGCTTAGGTCTAGATCACGCACCCGCAGGTTGCAGGCCAGGCCGCTTCTCGGCCAACATTCTGACGATCGCGCTGCCTGCTGAGAAGCTCGGGCGCCCAAGAAACGCTTTCCTGCCAGTAAAATCTAAAGAGGCTCGTGGACAGTGTCCGCGGCAGCTGGCTCGGCTGAGCAGCTCGAGCAGATGATCGCCCTCGAAAAGGAGGCGGCCCAGGCCGCATCTTCCTCCTCGGCCGTGGCATTTATCCCGCTCTCTCTGAGTTCCTCATATACGGCTTTATTCAAGGAGCTTTGTCAGTCCCTTTCCGCAAAAGGAGAGGTGCCCTTGGGACATTCTTCTCGGCCCAAGAAAAAGGAGTCGAAAGGTAAGTCCCACCATCGGCGTTCGTGGGAGCGGTTCCCTTTCCCCGTGCTGCCGAACGTCGACTTCGGTCGTGGTTGTGGCTGTGGCCGCTGGCTTCACGGTGCCCCCGTCAGGCCAGCTTGCTGAGACTCCCGTCGACGAAGTCGAGATTTTTCTCGATCCGTTAGACGGGCTGTCGACTGGAGAAGCCGACAACCCTACTTCACCGGTTCCCCTGGTGGATACCGAGGATCTGCCTATTCCTTTGGGACCGCAGTCCCCGGTTAAAGTTCCTGAGCCGAAGGAAGAGCGGGTGTCCCCTGCCCCTTCCCAGACCCACCCTCAGTCCCCCACCGAGGGTCTAGGTCTCGGACCTCTTCTCAGTCCAGCCGTTCCTCGCGACATCGGGCGGTCTCGGCTGGGCTACAAGTAAGCGGCAACGCCGGTTTTCCTCGCTCCTCCTCGGGTGAGAGGCCGCGCAAGCTGCCCGCACCACGAGGATCTTATGTGGCAGCAGGTGCTGTTATCCGGGCCTAAGCCGACCCTGGCCAAGACTCCGGCCATCACGTGGCTGTCACCTGAACGCACGAAGCAACCACTCGTCCCAGTCGAGTTGCCCGCTCCAGGGCCGGTTGTTAAGCCGAAACCAGCTGGTCCACCGATTGTGGTGGAACCTCAGCCTCCACAACCGAAGTCGGGGGCACCAACCAAGAATTCTTGGTCGGGTCACGGCCTGCCCCATAGGTTGTCGGTCACCCTCACTCCCGACCGTCTTCGGCAGGTGGAGGGTGGCTCAGGGCCGAGGCAGCTCTTCAGACTCTTCGGAATCCGGACGCGATTCCTCCCTGTTCTCCAGGCAGTGTGATCTGGAGTCCTCGGGGTCAGTCAGTGGATGATGGCCCATCGTCCTCCTTGGGTCTGCTTCGGCTCATCTCGGAGTCCACCGGGATGCAGCTCGAGCCCATGTCCAAACGGGCCAAGTATCCTCTGACGGAGATTCTGGACCGAGGGGATTCTCCCACGGAGGCCTTTCCGGTGGCTGAGGCCATTGTCGGCCCAGCCTTGAAGCTTTGGCAGCGGCCTGCTTCCTGTCCTGCGCCCTCGACCAGGATGGCCAGGAAGTATGTGGTCCCTACCGGCTCTTTGCCCGGTTTCTCGACAGTGTTTTCCGGTGTTCCGGTAACGCTCGGGATGTGGACAAGCCCCCCGACAAAGAGTCCAAAAAGCTGGACTTTGCCAGGCGCAAGGTGTACGCTGCGTCCTCCCTCGGTCTCCGACAGGCCAGCTCAGCCGTGCTGATGGAACACTTCTCCCACGCCTTCATGGGCTCCCTGGATGAGGTTGTTCCTCATCTCCCGCCTGACCTGCAGACCACGGTCTGACGGGTGCGGGACCAGGGTAGGGCGGTGGCGAAGCAGCAGCTCCAGACTGCTCTGGACATAGGTGATTCCTGTGCCAGGTCAGTAGCGGCCACGGTGGCCATGCGACGTGGGGCATGGCTGAGGATATCCACCTTCACGGCGGATACCCAGCACAAGTTGGCGGACGTCCCTTTCTTGGGGACTGACCTCTTCGGCCCTGGAGTGGAGGGGCACCTCCAGCGGATCGAGAAGTCCAATGCCACTGGACTCGGTCACTTCTACCCAGAGGGACAAAGGCCGCCGTCAGCAGCAGAAGTTCTTTCGTCCTTCGGTCCCTGCTTCTCGACCGTCCCAGCAGCACCAGCAACAGGGCCAGCAGGCTCGCGCTTGGCGTCCCAAGCCCAAGCCGACGGTTTCCTCCAACAGGAAGCAAGGAGGAAAAGGCACGGGAGGTCCCTCGGCCGGTTCTTCCTCCAAGCCTGCCCAGTGACGGGTTGAGGGTGCCGCCCCAACCTCTCCCTATTTCCCCGTGGGGACGACTCGCCACTTCCTTTCCGCCTGGTCCGCTATCACCACGGACCGCTGGGTGTTGGAGGTGGTAGGAAAAGGCCTGCCTCTGGAGTTGAGCAGGCTCCACCTTTTGAGCCGTCACCCCTTGGGGGCCACGAGGTCATAACCTCGCTGTTGGCCCGCTGGGCGATATGCCCTGCTCCTCAAAAAGAGGTAATCAGGAAGGTGGAGGATCCTCCTCCAGACCCGGGTTTGTGTCCAGGTACTTCCTGGTCCAAGGGGACGGGGCTGGCGCCCATTCTCAACCTGCATGACCTGAACAAGTTCCTAAGGTCTCGGACCTTCAGGATGGTCACTCTGGCTCAGATAATCCCATCCTTGGAGCGAGGCATGTGGTTCTGCTCCCTGGACCTCCAGGATGCGTTCTTTCATGTCCCAATCCGTCCGTCCCATCAGAGATTCCTCCGCTTCAGAATGGAGAGATCCCTATATGAGTTCCGGGCCATGCTCTTCGGCCTCTCCCTAGCTCCCAGGGTCTTCACCAAATGCATGGCAGTGGTGACAGCATTCTTGCGGCGCCGAGGGGTCTGGGTGTACCCTTACCTGGACGATTGGCTGATAGCAGCCCCCTCCAGACTGGAGGTGGAGCGGTCCAGAGATCTGGCCCTCCAGGTTTGCTCTTAGGTTGGCCTCCTCATCAACGAGGCCAAGTCAGAACTCGTACCAAAGCAGGTGATTCTGTTCATCTGGGCAGAGCTCGACTCTCTGCGGAGCCAGAGCATGGCTCCCGGCGGACAGGGCCGAGGTTCTTTCCTCCTTTGCCCAGTCATTTCTGGTTGGGCAATTGTGCCCTGCCCGGGACTTCCTGCGCCTCCTGGGCCTCATGGCGGCCTGCACCAGCGTGGTCCGTTGGGCCCGTTGGTACATGCGTCCCCTTCAATGGGGACTGGCCAGCCAGTGGTCACAATGCCGCGATCTGTTGGACCGGCCCGTGGCAGTGACCCAGGAGATGTGGAACACTCTCCAGTGGTAAATCGTCCCAGCACATCGCAGGAGGGTATCCCGTTCATCCGCCCCGAGCCGACGGTCTCTCTCTCGACCGATGCGTCTCTGATGGGTTGGGGTGCCTATCTGGGGGAACACCGAGCGCACGGCCTCTGGTCCCCTCGGGAGTCCCGATGCCATATCAACCTGCTGGAGCTCCGAGCGGTCCATCTAGCTCTCACCGCCTTCGCTCCGTTTCTATGGGGTCAAGTGGTTCAGGTCCAGACGGACAACACCACGACCATGTACTATCTGAACCGCCAGGGGCGGGACGCGCTCCTTGCTCTTATGCAAGAAAGCTCTCCGCATTTGGTCCCTAGTGCGCAGCCTGGAGGCGGATCTCCTAGCCATTCATGTGGCAGGAGCCTCCCAACACCCTGGCCGATGCCCTAAGCCGGATAGGGGCTGCGTCTCACTAGTGTTCTCTCCTGCCGGAGGCAGTACAAGATCTCTTCTCCCACTGGGGCATGCCTCAGGTGGACCTGTTTGCCTCCAGGGAGAATGCGAAGATGAGTCTGTTCCATGCCTGTCCCCCTCAGCAGGGCTCGCTGCAGGGGGATGCCTTCTCAAGGCCGTGGACCCCGGGCCTCTTCTGCGCCTTTACCCCGTTTCTCTTGATCCACAAGGTGCTTCTCAAGGCGAGGAGGGACAAGGCGTAGGTGATTCTGGTATCCCCAGACTGGCCCCGCCAGTTCTGGTATCCAGATCTCCTCAGCCTCATCTCCAGGCTCCCGAGGCGGCTTCCAGCCAGACTGGACCTGATCTCAGTCAAGCAGGGGAAGGTATTCCATCCAGACCTTCAATCCCTGCACCTGATGGCCTGATTCCTGAGCGGCTAGAGTTCCAGGCTTTGGGTCTTTCCGACGAGGTCCTCAACGTCATTGAGGCGTCCCGTAAGGAGTCGACCAGGAAATGCTATGCCTTCAAATGGAAGAGGTTTTCCATTAGGTGTCAGGAGAAGGGCTTGGATCCTTCCGACTTCCCCTTGGCAAGCATTCTGGGCTACCTGTGGTCCCTTTCTCAGCAAGGGCTTCGGTCCACGACCCTTAAGGTGCACCTGGCAGCCATCTCTGCTTGCCGGGCTCGGGCCGGCAAGCAGTCGGTGGCACAGGAGAAGGAGGTCGGGCACTTTTTCAAAGGCCTTGACCACATTTCCTCTCCGGTGCGAAAACCTCCACCTCCGTGGGATCTACTGCTGGTATTGGCCAAGCTCATGGGCAAGCCATTCGAACCAGTGCACAGGTGTGATATTTCACACCTGTCGGGAAGACCACCTTCTTGGTGGCTATCACGCCAGCCAGAAGGATGGGAGAGCTTCAGGCGCTTTCCATCGAGTCTCCCTACCTGGTCTTCCACAGGGACAAGGTTGTCCTGCGCCCCCACCTGAAATTCCTTCCGAAGGTGGTGTCGGAGTTTCACCTTAACCAGGTGTTGACTCTGCCGGTGTTCTACCCCAATCACACCTCGGAGGCCGAGTATAGGCTCCATACTTTGGACCGTAGACGAGCGCTCGCTAACTATAAGGAGCGGAAGGCTGAAGTTTGGGGAGAGGTTCACCAGCTGTTTGTCACCTACGCTGAAGCCGCATCTGGCAGACCTGCAGCAAAGCGGACGACAGGCAGGTGGATCACCTCCTGCATAGAGCTCTGCTACAGGTTGGCGGGCATGGAGCCTCCCAGAGGGATAAGAGCTCATTCTACCCTCCATACCGCTGCATCAGTAGCTGCTTCCAGGGACGTCCCTATCCAGGATATCTGCAGGGCTGCTACCTGGAAGTCGGCACATACCTTTATTACCCACTACTACAGCGACCTCGAGTCATGCCGGGGTGCTGGTTTTGGGACCTCAGTTCTCCAGTCTCTCTTTCCCAAGTAAGTATCGGGGGTGTGCGCTTTGCCTCCCTCTTCCCGGAGAACTGCTAGGAGTCTGCCAGAAAGTGTGGATGAACAACATATCCATGTCCCCAGAAATACAGGTTACTCACCTGTAACAGGAGTTCTAGGAATGGTATATGTTGTTCACCACACAAACCCTGTTCTCCCGGCTTCGGCCTACCTGAGCTTCCAGCGGCCAGATCTGGCGCCATAGGGCGGAGCCGAGAGTTTTATCACCCGGTGGGTGGGAGGAGCCAGCTTGAAGACCTTCCGGCAAGAATTAAAGCGGCAAGGATACCTGCCAGAAAGTGTGGATGAACAACATATACCATTCCTAGAACTCCTGTTACAGGTGAGTAACCTGTATTTCTCTCTCGTCTGGGCTTTCCGGGGTCTGTGGCGGGAAAGGATTGGAAGGCGGTCGACCGGGACCGCTACTTTATACCGACGTCGCATGATTGTGGTCACCTGACGTGGGGGCGGTCCCTCGCCAGGGACTGCTAGCTAAACATTTTTCCGTGGTGTCCTGCCGCCGGCCGGCGTCAGTGCTATATGTAATTACCTACTGCAAGAGCCTATCTCGAAGATCTACTGTTACGGTAATTTCTTACGAAACTGTACTTTACTCTAATTCGTATAAGATGTACAGGTATATTAAATGCTTTCTGGAAGTGCTAACACACTGCCTGGTTAGTGCTAGTTAATGATTCTGGGAATCGTGTTTTGACTGCAGATACACAGCCTGCCAGCAACACACACAGTCGTTCCCCACTCACCTAATCCGGTTAGAGCTAGAACATTTATTCTTCATTCCTGCTGCTGTTATACTACACATATTTCTCAGCCTGTCTGGTGCTGGGGAAAACAAGTTTCAGTGTTAGCGACTGGCTGGAAAATAACTAAACATGCTAAATTTTGTATTGAGCCATCAGAGAGAGAAGAGGCTGTGAAAGAGTAGAACTTCAGTGAAGACTCGGGGAGAATAGGGACAATCTGGGCACCTTTTCATCAACCAGTGAGGTGTCGGGAACCTCGCACATGTTAATTTTGGTTGACAGTTGCTCCTGCCAATGGGGAGCTGCCAGAAAGCTCCCAAGGGGGAAATAACTTTGGTTTCTAAGTTCAGTTTGGTGGGAGCCCCTCCACAGTGAGGTAAAGCTACCAACTTTCCAAGGCCTAAAACTGGGACAGTCCATCCTGACCATGACCCCACCACCATGTCACTCCCACGGGCACCGCTGCAGACAACGCTGTGCACAATCAATTAAATGTTGCTGCTTGCCCTGGCCATGCCACCCCACAGTAACACTCATAGCAAACATCGAGATTAAAGCAATACATCCTGCTGCAACAAGCTTCAAATCATGATGTACAGAAAGTTCATTTGAACCAAGCTTGCGTAATTTGTGATCAAACATTCGAGCTACACGTATTGCTCCTCCTGACAGTCCCATCCAACCCACTTACACTCACCTCATTTGCTGAGCAAACTTCACTTCAGTGACTCCCACTATCACACAAGATTGTTTTCATGCACTTCCCTACAGCTGATCAGGTTCAGGTACCTTAGTTCCTTGCTGCTGGTCTCTTCTCTGTCTGGTGTCTCTCTCAGCTGCTGGCAGGCAGACATCCACATACGCTTGTTTGCACTATTACCCAGTCTAATCTATCAGGAAGGAACATGCTTTACTGTGCTCCCAATGACATGCTTGCAGTGCAACACAGGCGCAGGGGTTGAAGCTGCAAACTACAGTCCTGCCCAAGCAGTGCCACAGTGGTGCTGAAAAAAGCTGTCACTCACAAATTAGCAGTCAGCAAAAAAAAAGGGACAAATAAACAAAAACCAGGACAAAAGTGACATTTTACAAAACTTGGGACACCAGAACACGCTGAATAAAATAGGGACTGTCCTGGAAAAATAGGGACTGTTTGTAGCTTTACAGTGAGGTGATCTCCAACCCCTAGGGAGAAGGTGGGTTTATGGGGCTGTGAGGGGGAGTGCCTTGGGGGCTGCCAGCCATCTGTTCCCCAGAATTAATTCTGCCTTTTCCTATCTAGAGAGAGAAGAGAGGATTTTGTGGGTGGCTCTGCAGAGGGAGGGAGATCTGCAGCATACTGTTGCTGCCAGAGAAATTGCACCACAGCTATGAAATTGTTCAGAGTAAAGGTTAAATGGATCAAGAAAAAGGATTAAGAAAATGGATTTGTGTCAAGAGGATGGGGAGAAAGCCTCTTCAATTTTATCAGTGCCACATTGTTGAGACACGGTTGATCAAAGATTTTTGATGAGAGAAGTAAGAAAAAGTGTAAAAGGTTCTGTCTGACCCTGGCAACAAGAAGACATCAACAGGAAAAGGGAAAGACAAGGTTAAAGGACTGTTTTTTGGCAGAGAAAACTGGATTGTAAAAAATGGACATGAAAACTGGATTTGAACCTAGGTTTTAAGAAGCTGACGAGAGCCTTTTCTGTCTGGAGTCGACTAGCACCTGCACGGTGAGAAAAGGGACTTTCTTGATGTATTTCTGAAAAAGAGTTGCCGAACTTGTATGTGAGCCAGAGCACAAGAGTGACCACTGTGCTGGAGATGAAAGACTGTGGGGGCAGGGGGATGAGTGGGTGCTGTCTAGGTGCGTACCTGCTGTCTGCTGCTGAGATGCATCAACACGGGAAACTGTTTTGTTAAATCCATGGATTTTCAGACTCTGCACAGTCCCCCCAGAGCCTGATATTCGAGAAGGCAGCTGAGACTGCTTGACTACACAGAGTAGCAGGTAATTAAAGAAAGGATGGAAATGATCTGAAGAATCTATCCTAAGCTCGCCAGGTAGGGATCTCGCTGCCCCCCATTAAGTGGGTCTGCTGGCAGCAAGGGATTATGGGTTTGTGCCCAGGTGCTGGGTGCTCTGATCTGTAAGGGAGCCGGACCGTGGGGATGCTCCCACGTCTGGGTCCCTTGTGGCTGATGGGTCTTGTGTGATGCCTTGTAGTGGGCCTCTGTGGATCGGGGGGAAGGGACGAGTTGCAGGACCATGGGTCGCACTGAAGATCCAAGCTGAAGTTTCTACACCTTCAAGTGTTAAGCATCAGGTCTGATTCTGCATCTGCTGATTCATCTTCCCCAGGACTTCTGTCATGTCTGCCGTCCTAGCACTAATACAGCAGAGCTATAAGTGAGGGCAGGAATTGCCCTGCACCTGGTGAATATATAGTCATCTGTGTTCAAGTCCACTGGTGCTGAAAGCCAGTTCAAGATTTAAAACAATCATGGGGAACATGTGAGGGGTTGTTTGGTTCAGGTGGGTGTGCCAGCGTCGGCCGACCAGCTGTACCTTAGGCCTGCAGCTCGGCATTTAGATACCCAGGGACAAAATTCAGGACGTCTTTCTGAACTGATACCAGTGGGTTTGGGTTTGGTAATACCTGCAGCAGTTAGATAGTTTGGTGGCTGCATTATCAAAAGGTGATTTGGGTTAAAATCAAAAGGGGGATTGCTGTTTGGTAACATTTTTTTTCTTTATTACCTACTCTTTTTCTTTGATAACCGGAGATGTGGCCTCTCTCAGGCGTCATCACCAGTTCATCATCAAATCTTTATTTATTCAGGCGAACATCTTTGAGCAAGGCTCATTTACAAGATGGACCTGTTAAGGTCAAGGTTCAATAGTTGATACACAACAGATACATCATACACTTATATAAGACAGTTATACATACAGGGGAAAATAACGTTTATAAACACAGTGATGTACAGTAAATTCACATGATAAAAACCGGTTACAGGAAAGTTAAGCTAATATTTACAGTATGTTCAGCATATACTTATCCCAGTGGGGGGGCATGGCAGACTCTCAACAAAATGTAATACTAGGATGGTGAAGGTATTACTGGGTGCCATAAGATGGGGTGTCTGTCTGGAAGGAATATGCCATATATGGTTTGAAGGAGATTTGTGAGATGACAATGCTAGCTCTAGTGGTAGCAATTGCATTTCTCTTTGAAGAAGACTGTACAGTGCTGTTTAAAGGATGCAAATGGAATGATATTGGACAGTTTTAGGATTTTTGTAGGGTGTTCCATGCTATAGCTAGAGAATAGCTGATTGCTGCCCTCCTAGCCTGGTGTTGAATTTGGGCAATTTGAGCAGGATGATGTTGTTGCTTCTAGGCATAGGAGCTAGGAGAAGTCTGGGTGAAGCAGTCCAGGATATAGTTTGGAAGTTTTTTGACAACGCCTGTAATCCATAGTGCTGCATTTCTGTTCCTTCTGAGGTGAAGGGAAACCACCCAACTGCAGCATAAAGAGAGCAATGATGAGTATTAGATGGCAGATCTGTAATGAACCTTATTGCTATGATATAAGGTATCCAAATTGTGATGGTAGGAGATGGGGCAGTGACTATAAAGGAAGTCTGCATAGTCAACAACTGATAGAAAAATGGCCTGGACTAACCTCATCTTTGAGTCTCTGTTTAGGAAGGGTTTTAATCTATAGAAGGCCAAGCCTTTGGTGAAGCTTTTTAACAGTTCTTCTAAATGATGAGTGAAGTCAAGTCTGTTGTCAATCCACACACCTAGGTATTTGAAGTTTTCTACATACTCCAGATTTTCTCCAAGTATAGTGCATAGCTGGGGAGAATGATTGGAGGGATGTGCTGGTGGAGCTTGATTTGTAGGAAGATCATTCTGTTTGTAGGATTTCAAGGGTTCCAGGAGCTATGTTGGTTGACATACAGAACAGTGTCATCAGCAAAGAGGTGTACAGAGGAATTGGTAAGGTTGAATCAATGTTATTTATATAAATGGCAAAAAGGATAGGGACCCAGAATAGAACCTTGGTGGACTCTCTGACAGTGGTTTTAATGGGGATAGGACACCTTCAGCTTTTACCTGCTGTGGCCTACCGGTGAGATAGCATTGAAACCACTTAAGGAGGATGATCTAGGCCAATGGAGTACAGGATGAAAGTAGTAGCTGTGGTCCATGTTTGAATGTTTCCAGGTCCAGGAATACTGCATAGACATTATTCTTTTACCTAATTCGGATTGCCAGTCATTTGTGACCTGGCTATGTAGGATAGTGTATGCTTGGCCTGAACCAGATTGAGCTTGCTAGGAGGTTAGTATTGTGAAGATACTCCCTAACTGATTACTCACTAATTTCTCCAGCATCTTGGATAGTAATTGGTAGAATGAAATCCTGTAATTATTATGATCCATAGGGTCCCTATTTTAGAAGGGGAACCACTTGGCTCTTTCACAGTGGGAAACAGAGTTAGAGCTTAGGATAGGTTGAAGAGGTGTGTTAGGGGACTGCAAGTACATGGCATGCAATCTTTAGAAAGTAGGGGTCCAGAGTCTGCCCGCGCTTTTTGGTATCCAGTTGCTATAATAGATCCTCTACTTGTTTCAACAGTATAGAATTGAAGTTAAGGAGTCAATTTGATCAGTGTAATGGGAGTAATTGTCTCTGCAGGTTAGCCGAAAGGTGTTTCAGAAAGGTGGCCAGCTATTGTGTGGTTGTTGAAGCGCCCAGAATTTCCATTTTTCCAGTGATAGGGGCTATAACTGTTGTTGTTTTGAGTTGGAAGGAGGGTGTTATCCTGCCCCACCATAACTTGATGTGCCCCAAACCCTTGCAGGATTATGATAGGAAGAGCTCTAGTTCGCCAAGTAGAAGGCAGTTTTGCATCCCTAACTTTCTTGTGATCTATTCCTGGCTTTCTTCAAGATCATCCAGTCATTTGTATTCTGGTTTTTCCGCCATTTTCCAGAGTTTGTCTCTCAGTAGTGCAGCTTTGAGGCTGTAAACCAACGACAGGATTTGTTTTTATTCGATACTAGAGATTGGGCATGGGTGTTAAGGGCATTTATTATAATGTTATTTAGCACTGCTGAGTTTTTTCACAGAATGGGCAGTATAAACTTTACAGTGTGGAGAGTGTTAGATCATGCAAATATCCTTCAATATTGATGTTTTCTGGATCTCCTCAAGAGGAATTTTGCAGGGTTCTTTATGTTGGTGGATCCCTCCTGGCGGGCAGTGATCACTAATATCGCAGAGAAGCACTCCAGCTCAGGTGAATAGATGTGGTTTTCACTAGCATCATCAAGTAGTGCTGTTTTACTATTCCTTGCATTAATTTGTTGTCTTCATTAGCTGTTATACTGATTGAGAATTGCCTCCTGCCTAACCTGCCCCCCCCCACACACACACACACCTGGGTCCTCCTGAGGTTTCTAATGCTCACCTCCTCCTGGTGAGAGACCCACTGCTTACCCATAGGCGGGCCGCCATCTTCTGCACCCAAGACATCCAGTATCATCCAGGCCGTGCGGCAGAGGCTGGGACCCAGGTATGGGTCCCAGGGCATAGGGCCATGGTGCACCATCACCAACCACAACCTGAGGTGTTTCTTTTCCATTTAATAGAGTTACAATGGTTTTAAAAAGTTCTAAGGTAAAATATTCGCTTTTTATGTAGTGTTAGACAGTTTATCAACTTGTTGATCCAATTTGCACCTTAAAGCAGATAGTACCGCAGTGTCATATGATTGTTTGGCTGCTGTCACTAGCCCATGTAGGGGGTCTAATTCATCCTTGTGCACTGTGTAAAGCAGAGACAGCACCTGCACATAGGCACATCGGCATGCGGGAGGTTTGGGGAGGTGTAGCTATCCAATAGTGCAATACTAGTTACTGTCTCCCCAAACCAGGTGTTGTAGACTGCATTCCTACCTAACACCTGGCCATGTCAGGCTACCACTAGCCCTGGTCCTCCACTGTATATGACACTGTCCAGTGTCCAGTGCCCCACCCCAAATTGCATGCCCATTGTCCAGCAGACAGCAGATCCACCATTACCGATCAACTGGGCCCCAGTCGATATTTGATAAGATTAGTACCTCGCACCATTTGCCTGATATCCAGACCAGAGTACCCCACATGTCCTAATTAGTCTGGCAGAGCTGCAATTCTTCCATACCACATCCTTTGTTGAGTGATCTCTGCCTCATAAGTTTAATATCTACCCCGACCTGCCCATCCAGGCCACTCACAACTGTCCCCACTTGCCCCAACCTATGGTGTACAGCGACCATAGAGACCTCCACCTCATTCATAGCAGCCACTGAACTGAATGACAGTTCAAATCAGATGACTACTGTAGTGTGCTATTTCTAGTAGTGGCGATCATAAACATAGAAACGCGACTCATCAGAAAGGACCTTGGCCTACTGGTCTGCTTAGATGTTTCCTGCCTCATCATCCTCCTCTCATGCTGTCTGATCTTCATCACCTTCCCACCTCTTCTTTAATATAACGCTATGTTTATACTCCACATTCTTAGTCCCTACTGTTTTACCTCTCCACCACTCAGCTGGCAATCTGTTCCAGGTATCTACCAATATTTCACATTTCCTTGACCCCTCCCCAGCTTCATGTGACCGGTCCTGGTGCTGTTTCACTTGAAAGAGAGTCTCCTGACCCTGTTACTCCTGTAAGATGCTTGTAGGCTGTATCATGTCACTTTCTTTTCTCTAGGTGTATGTGCTGAGATCCCGTCTCTCCTCTAGGGTTCTCATGTAAATCATTTAGTTGTTCTCCTGTGGACTTCCTCCACTTTGTCTATGTTCTTCTGAGGTTTGTTTCCAAACACATTACCCAGGTGGGTCTGCACCTCCATCCTCCTGATGGAGATACCTCCCTCGCACCCCAGCATCCCTCAGCCCCACCTCTGCTGCTTTGTCACAGTGCCACCTGAGGTCCTCTCAGACATAATAACCCCAAGATCCCTTTCCTGTTTGTTGGCTGTCAATAACCCCTCCCATCCTGTATACCAGCTGTTGGGTTCTCGCCTAGAGCATGATTTTGACTTTTGGCATTGAACTAATCATGCTTTTTACACCAAATCACATGATCCCTGATTATCTTCACTCCAACACCCTGGTGGTCAGCCTGTTGCAATGTTGATATCTCTGTAAAGGCATACCTTCCCTTCAGTTCTCTGCAGTGTCCCTTTCGTTCAGAGGACTGGTCCAGTTTTGAGGCCCTGTGGTACCCCTGGTCACCTCCCATCATTAGAGGAGTGCTGTTAACTATAACCTCTTCTCTTATCCATTAATTAGCTACTGTACTAATTGAAGCACAGTCTGTAGTTCAAGGTGTTGCAACAGGACACCCCATTCAGCCCATTTAAGGCTGCTCTCACCCACACTCAAGCATTTTTCCTTCCCCTCCATCCACCTCCCTCCTCCTCCTCCTCCCAGCGCATGCCTTCTTCCATGGCTTCTTCCTGTTACCATTAGCCAAGGAATCTCTCCTGTGGCACTGGGGAGAACCTCTCAGGGTTCCTTCATACCATACAGGTGGTATATCCCATGGATAGAGAGATGAACAGCCAAAGATTATCATGTTACATAAGCCAAACCTAGTTACAGGCACATTGAACCCAATTAACCATTTGGATCCCACTTCTAGGCTGCCTAGTTTCTCTGTCAGCCTCCTGTGGTACAGGCTAAGGCCTAGCTAATTCCAGACTACAATTGTCCACTGCCCCTTATCATTTCCCTGGTCTTTGATCAAAGAAATCTACCAGATTCATTTGGCATGACTTTTCTGTGATCTGTGCTGTATGTTATCTTGCAGCCCACTGGTTCAGATATTCTAACAGTCTTCTTTAGCATGGATTCCGTTCCCATGACTTGAAGACAGATGGGCTAGACTATATTTCTGGCTCTTTCTGCTATGTCTTACAGAATGGGAACTGTCTGTTTCATTTCTAGTCCTGAACCAATTTTGTTTCTAGTTGTTGAAGGCATGAGTAGTAAGCATCTCCCTGCTTAGTTCCTTTTATACCTTTGGTGTATCCACTGGTCCTACTGCCTTGTCCACTTTAAAATTTTAAATTCTTCAATAATACTCTTTTCCTTTGAAAATTGACTTGTGTCCACTTCCTCCAGGTGTCGGGCTCCTTGGTGACTGTCCTCTCCACTGTGAAACAGTAGAAGTATCTGTAGGATGTACTTTTTTCTGATCCTCTGTGTAGTCTCCCTTGTCATCCTCTTATCCTCAGAATCCTCCCTGCTTTCCTCTCCTTGCTTACAATGGAAGAAGGTCTTGTTTTTGATGCCCTTGTTATGGTCTTCTTGTCTGAGCAGTTGACCCCATTACCTTACCTGCCTCTGTTTTTACCTGATACACCTTCTATCCTCATTCTTCTGTGTTTCTTCATACCTCCTGAATGCTACCCTTTTCTGCTTCTAAAGCTGTCTTTTAGATGTACTCCCATGTCAGTGAAGTCTGCCTCTTGAACCAAAATTTTGCCCTCATGTGACAGGGTTGGGTCCTGTCCTATGTCCACACCTGTGGTGGTCTGGATCTCAGTTGGTCCTCCACAGACATCTGTGTTCTGTCCCATTGCTCAGTATCAGTCAAGAATGGCCTTTCCTGATCAGCACAGCTGTCTAGACCCCCCTGTAGGGAATTAGGATGCTCGCTTCTGGCAAAGCAGCTGCCTGGTGACTAATCCATGTCTGCATGCACTGGCTTGCATCTGTCCAGGTGGGACCCAGTCCCATGTAGCCATAATCTTCCTTCCACTCCATTCCTTCAACCAGGAGTTGGCTGCTGAGTGTCCCCAGCCTTCCTGCCATGGAGGTGGCACCTCTAAGGAGCGTTTTTTTTTTTTTTTTTTTTTTTTAACCAGGAGAGAGACACTGTTGAAGTATGTTTACAGGTTCGAACTGGGTCACAGTTAAGGACTTGCTCAGGGTCACATAGTATGTATGGATTCAAACCCAGTTCCAGGTTTGCTGCTCAGAGTCTTAAACCACTGCTTCGTACTGCCTTGAAGTGTTCTACTTGTTTCAGGCCCCTCACTCCTGAAACTTTAGATTCTAGCTATTCTAGTTTGTCTCACCATGTCATTCATCCCAGGTGGACAATAACGCCGATTCTCCTCCTTGCCATTACCTTGTGATCCTGTTGATCCGCTTCATCCGCCATGCAGGCTTCTGAAATGCACTTTACCTATGTCCTTCTTGCTAGTTCCCTTAACTTTCTGGATAACTGAGTCTCCACCGGAGAAGCTTTTCCCTTGGTTTTTCCCTTTCCTGGTGCTGCATTCTGAGGATCTGCCATTCCTTGTCCATTTGATATTGGCTATCCCACCTCCAAAACAGCGAGGAATTGTTTCTACCAGACTGGTGGGGATGTGCTCAGACACCTCATGTCAGCCCCACATACCATAATGGTCCTTTGATTTTGAGGTGCGTGGTGGTTGTGGCTAATGGCGCACTGCTTTTGTGGCTAGTTCTGTGGCACAATGAAATGGCGTGCTGTCTATGACAGCACTGCGAAAGTACGCCACCAACTTGAAACATTTCACTACTGCCAGAGTGTTCCCCATCATTGCAGGGCGTGTTGGCCTGTGTAACATTTCAGTAAACATGGTTGTGTTGTCGCCATCTGTCTTCACAACCCCAGCAAGCTGACCCAGTTGCCCATTCTGTTGGCAGTTAACCCCACAATTGTGTGGTACACTGGAGCCCACCCCAGTGTGCCATGTTCAAAGCTTCTTGTGTCTGCATTTTCCTGCCCTGCCCACTGCAGTGTGGCTGACATCAATTATGTAATCATGGGACACTGAACCCACCTCAATGTGCCCAACATTTTCCTTACACCTGTAAAAAGAAAAAATGTCCATGTGTTCTTTCTTTATTTTATTATAATTTGAAATAAGGTCTCTCTCTCAACCTGTACCCACTTTGCACCCACCTCCAGACACACACACACTTACACACCTCCCCTCCCTTATACTTACCCTGGAGTCCAGCGCTGTAATTTTGGTGGAGTTGAAGGCCTGCACTCATCAGCTGATGCAAACTGAAGAAATGCTGGTAAGCTGTATAATGGCATCAGTGTGTGGGTGTCTCTCTGTGATATCCATCATTTTGCAACTTTTGGCTCCAAATTTCAAGATGGGTTTTGGGACCCCACCTCATGATCTCCATCACTGCGTTCAATATTTGGTCGCGAAGGTGATTTCACGGCGCAGAAATCACCTTTTGGGACCCATTAACTAAAACAGTGTCACTGTTCCTATAAGATGGCCTCAAAATGCCTATGTTGAAAATTTGTGAACAAACTCCACAAAATGACTTTGTTAAGTTGCATTGTCTGTGTTAAAATTTTGGGTGCAATACTAACAACATGCCGGGGTTAAGGTTTCTAACATACTATCAGCCTGTAGAGACTTGAGTGATATTGGGGGGTGACTTTGATTGTTGGTTGTAGTGGACATGCTATTCACCCCACACCCATTCCTGTAGCCTGTGGATTCTTCTCGCCCCAAAGTTCACCCATTCTGCTATACTGCACCCTCTCAGCATATTTCCTTTTGGAATGGTTATGCCAGGCCTGATGGCCCGAACTGTGCGACGCTGGTCTGCAGGGTGGGTGAGGAAATGGCATGGCATTGGGCCAGGATCCAAAGGCGCATCTCAGTGCCGTCCGCTCTGCAGGTGTTGGTTAGTGTCACTCCATACTTCATTGCTATTCCTATGCATCCTGTAACTCCTGAACTACTAATGCCAGCAAGACAACAACATAAACCAGTGGCTCAGGGAGGTGAGGCCGGAGGTGGGGTTGATGGGGTTGGGGGAGACCTGGGAGGATGAGGGCTGTAAGCGAGATAGGCTCATCTCATTTGGAGGGGAGGGATCCTTAAGTTCATTGGTGAAAAGTGGGGTTTAAACTTGTGAAGGGAAGGGATGGGAGAAAGGCTTTTGAGGGTGTCAATAAAGGAGGACTCTGTCTCACCCCTGGGAGCTGAGGAATGCGGAAAGGGCCGACCGTAAAGGTTGGACTAGGAAACGGACTCCCATGGGAACACTAGCAGGGGAAATGGAATATGGAAAGGGTGGTGGGTACTCCTGTAAATGCCAGGAGGTTGGCAAAAATGCCTGAGCCCAGGTTGCTAACTGAGGAGCGGTGAATGGGCAGTCACTGAGACTGCCACTGCAGGATATTTACTGGGACTGAAACCTGGTGGCTGCACTATGTTCAGGATGGACGGGGAGAGGTGAGGAGGGCAGCAATAGCCAAAACTGTATTGGCATGGGGAGTAGAGATGTGGAGGAACTGTGGAGGCGATTTGGGTCACTTGATAACGTGCAAGCAAAAATAGAGGGTATAGACCCTCTGCCTGTGGAGGAGGTCTGCTGGCAGATGTTGGGAGACTACTGTGGATTGGGCAGGGAAGGGTGATAGTCTTGGGGGACTTGAACATGCCAGGAACAGACTAGAGACTATGCCATCTCCTCGGTGGCCAGGGAAATAGTTGTTGGATGTCTTCAAGACGCGTTCCTAACCAGAGGTGGGGGGGAACCCCGACCAGGAGGTGCGGGTACTGGATGTGGTCCTGCAGACAGTGACCAGATTGGGGGCGTGTATGTAAGGGACCCATGATGGCGAGAGTGACCATGCTATGGTATGGTTCTGCTTCTCTGAGGAGGTAGAAGGCTGCACAAAGGATGTAAGGTACGACTTCAGGGGGTGTGATTTAAGGAAATGGGAATGATCCTTATGAACATTTTGGTGATTGTCAGATGTGATGCTGACAGCAGGTAGGAAATAATCAGGAGAGGGGGGAGGGATACCGCACCTGTGCCAGAGTAAGACGAAAATGCGGTAGGGCCTGAGGAACCTGCTGGTGGACCAGGGAGGTCCAGTGTGGTGCGGGAAAGAAGGCAGCCTAGGCAATTCAAGTGCTCAAGGAGTGAAAGAGACCTAGGGAGTACGATCTGATGGCTAGAAGGGCCACTTTGGGTGGTGGAGGTGGCTATGTAAGGATGGCAGAACCTTGGGCCAGGGAAGTTAGGAGGGGAACAAGGGTTCTTTAGATACATTGGGGAAAACGGAACGTAAAGGGCAGATTAGCAGATTAAAACAGGGGAGAGATGGGCACATGACCGGAGGGAGGGAGGCAGCTTCTCAATGAGTATTTCACCTCAGTTTTCACCAAGGAAAATGGGCATGCTGCATCATTCATGGAGGAGACAGGATACTGTGGAGGGGGGGGGACCTCACTGCCTCGGGAGGTCTTGGGAGAGGGGAAGGCATCACTGGCAGGAGGGGGGAGGCCAAGGAGAAGAGGTAGCTGGAGGCTGAAATCACAGCAGAGAGAGAGGAGGCTCATGTCCCTTTAAGATGGAGAAAGCACCAGGGCCAGATAAATACATCCCAGAGTGCTGAAGAAACTTATGGATATCCTGGGCAAAAACCCCTGGGTGGAGTTTTACCATCTCTCTGAGGACAGAGGTGGATGCCCCGGTGACTGGAAGGTATATAGTGCCCATCCATGTGGGGGTATCAATGGAGTGTGGTAGGGGAACTACAGGCCTGTCAGGCCTGACATCGGTGGTGGGCCACGAATGGAGGCATTGTCACAGAGGCTGGTTGAGACCTGAAAAGTCAGGTGCCTGGACGATAGGCAGCATGGATTTGTCCTAGGGAATTGTGTGCTGACAAAACCTTTTGAGTTCTATGACTGGGATGACAGTGCCTTGACCTGCAGACCAGTGGACCTCCTCTTTTCTTGACTTCCAGCAAGGCATTTGACTCTGTTCCTCACGAGGGCCTGCTGGATAAGCTGGAAGAAATGGGGTGGGTAACCAAATGATCAGATGGATGGACATTTGGCTCCAGGACCGGAGACGGGATGGTCTCATCCGCAAGGAGGGTCATTAGTGGAGTCCCACAGGGATCAGTCCTTGGGTCCCTCCTGTTCAACGCCTATGTCTCTGACATAAGGACAGGTGTCAGGAGTGAGATGAGTCTCTTTGCAGATGACTCAAAGCTGGGGGAGGTGGTGGATGGGGAAGGTGGCCCTACAGGGGGTCCTGGAGGCTCTGGAAAGTTGGTCCCGAAAGTGGAAGCTGAGGTTCAATGCAGGAAAATGCAAAGTACTGCACCTGGGAGCCAGAAGCCCTGCCAAGTGTACAATGGGGGATGCTACAAGTCTCGACAGACTGAGAGGGACTTGGGGTGGTGGTGATATCAAGATGAGCAACTGGGAGACTTATAGGAGGGCAGCAGCCAAGGTCAAAGAATTCTGGGATGGATCGCTAGGGGGTCACTCCAGAAGGAGGGAAGTGATATCCCTCTGTATAACTGTTTGGTGAGGCCACACCTAGAGTACTGCGTGGCAGTTTTGGAGGCTACATTTAAAGAGGGACATTAAACTCCTGGAGAGGGTCCAAAGGAGGGCAACCAAAATGATTTGGGGCTTGGGGGACAGGACCTATGGGGAGAGGCTCGAAGAGCTAAATATGTTCACACTGGAAGAGAGAAGGGACCGGGGGGACATGATAGAGGTCTTCAGGTACATGAAGGGGGTAAACGGGAGGAGCAGTCGGGGTGCTTTGAAGGAAGGAGGAGGGGGCAACTAGACAGCATGGGTGGAAGCTGGAGTCGGGAAGATTCAGGGGAGAAAGGCTGAGGTGCTACTTCACTGAGAGGGTGGTGGAGCCATGGAATGCGCTGCCCAGGGGGCTGATGGAGGCAGAGATGGTGGAGGGGTTCAAGAGGGGATGGGACAGGTACAGGGGAAGGGTTCTGGAAGCAAAATCTAGTGCAACGAGAATATCTGGAACTGGTAAGGGAGAAGCCAGAGAAGGCAAGGGGGGCAGCAAGGTCAGCTCCCAGGGTGGGGGCTGACCAAATGGGCAGACACGAAAAACCGTTAGGCCTATTCTGCTGTTATGTTAGTATGTTAGCATTGACAAATGCTTGTTTCCTCCTGCTTTTGCTTTCTTCCTTCATGCAGATGCTGGTTGCCTTCCCTATGCCTTTACTTAATTTTCTCCGCTGTTCCTCTACCCCTCTCTGACAATCCTTTCCTGCTAGGCTGCTTTTGAAGAAGTCTCCCATTTCTTTAAAATCCAGTCTACTAAAGTCCAGGACCATCATCATCTTCCTGGACATAAGTCTCCACCACTCATTCACACTAGTGGGATTGGCGCCGGAGGCACTAAGACCATCGGGAGCAAACTTTTGTTGGAGGGTCGGCGCGAGAGACAGCGCCCGTGTAGCAGCGGCTTTCGAGCGGTAATGACCATCTCGTGATGACCCTCCAACGCTTCTGTTCTTTTTTTTCCGCGTGCCGAGTGCGCTTCAGTGATTTATCGCGCGTCATTTGTCAGGAGTCAAATCTCAAATTAGCGTATAGTTTTCAGTTTGTTTTTTGTAATGATCACGATAGTAGTATCGCTAGTTTTTATTCTGTATTTTCGTGAAAATTTTCTAATATTTAAATTTAACTACTTGAAGAAGTCTTGCCTATTGGACGGAGCTCACATCAAGGTGAGCAGGTCAGGTGACTTGTAGGGAGATTTCTGATGAAAGCTGTTCAGTCAGCCGGCTGGGTCCGGGTCAGCCTCTTCTCTTCAGCGGGGTTCCGATTACGGTTTAGTCCGATGTCTGGGATGGGCGGTCCTCTCACGCAAAAATAAACAGTCGATTCTCGCCACTGCTCGCTCGAGCTCTTCTTCGCCCACAGGTCAAAAAAGAGAAGGCATCACTCGAGGTCGCCTCTGGTTTGTCTGGCGTCGACGGTCGGGTTATCGCTTAGTTGCCGGTCTCCTCTTCGGAGTCGCCAACTCCGATAATCGCTGGCCCAGCATCGGAGCCCCTCCCGCCTATAGGTAGGGCTCCAGATGAGCAGTTTCACTAGCTCGGGCCGCCTATGGAGCGATGGGCCTCGGAGGTTGGTTCTTCTGCCTGTTTCGTTACCCGGAGCCCCTCGGCCTCCGGCCATCAAGGGCGTTGACCTTCCTAGTCGCTGGGCGGCGCCTTCTTCGGTAGCTACATTCGTTAGTTAGGTGTTTCCTCACATGGGGCGCATGGGGCCTTCACCGATGCCCTTATCTCCTGGTTTTTCCTTCTCTGCTTTCCAGGTTCCGCTTTTCCCGCGCCTTCTGCAGGTTCAGGCCTGGTCGGCGCCCGCTGGGCCGCTGAGCTATGGCGTTACATGCGCGCCTGCGGGTCTCGCGCGCCCGCCGTGGTGCCGCTGGATCGCGGCGCTGCTCACGCGCCGCCCAGGCGGCTGCCGGCCGCTGCCGCATCAGCTGCGTCGCGAGGGTCACAGGTTCTTCGGGCGCCTGCGGGCGCCTCGGTGTCAGTTTTCGTCTGCTTTGCCGCTCGGCGCCGCAGCCCTTGGGGACTCTCCTTGTTTTTCTGCCATTTCTCCTCTCCTAATTTTCAGTCCTTCTCACCATCAGGAGATGATGCTGAGCCTGACCCAGACCTTCAAGTTGGTGATGAAGTGGAGGAAACAGGATCTTTCTTGCTACAGAGCCTGTGGTCGAGGACCTGTCCTTAAGTCTCTGTTGAAGAACCTGGGATCCACTCTTTCTCTCCAGACTACAGACACGATCCTGGAAGATATTAAGACTCCAGTATCTTTCATGCTTCGGAGATCCCTCACGGATTTGACCTCCGATTCAGCTTTCCTTCGAGACGCTGGTCTCAAATGGTATGGAATAACCCTGCTCTATTCCCCAGTGGCTAAATCCATTGATAAGAAGTATTCAGCCCCAAGGATCGTCCCATTTTGGCATCCTAGGCCTATGGATCCTATTCTAGTCCTGGCAGAGAATGACAAGGTCGTTCTTCTCAACTACTACAGCTCGATTTCATTCAACAAAGAGTCTCGTAAGATTGATACATTAGGTAAGAGAGTCTTTGCTGCCTCCACTCTAAGTATGCGATTGCCAAGTTATCAAGGCTATTTTTCTCAGTATGAGTATATCCTGTGGCACTCTATGAAAAGAATGGTTGAAGCCTTCCAGATTCGGATTCCAAGTCAGAGCTTCTTCTGACCGCTATTAGAGGTATTGAGTCCATAACCAACAGGTCAAAGCCGTGGACGCCGACCAAGCTCTCGCCTCTGCAGCCGCTGGGATTTGTACTCGGCGCCATTCCTGGCTGCATCTTGGCTTCACGAATGATGCTCAGTCAGCAGGTGATGGCGCCTGCCTTTTGATGGCCCTTTCTTTTGGCCCTCAGGTGGAGCAAGCCTTAGAGGCCACTCAGAAGACTAGATCGGCCATTGTTGGCCAGACCTCCTCCTGCCCCTCCTCGGGGCATGTGAACAGACGCCAGTTTCATAGTCGCCAGTCCTTTGAGGCAGAGGCAGGAAGCTTCCATAAAAGCCAACCTGCCCAACCTCAAAAAGAAGCTTTAGGAAGCGAAGGACCTAAAGCTCCCAGCGCTACCTTAGGAGTCGTTGGCCCAAGTTCCATCCTCGCTGGCTCAAGTTCCATCCACTCTGCCCGAGGTGGAACTTTCCTCCGTGGAGGTCGCCTGATGTACTTCTACAACCAGTGGAAGTCCATAACCTCAGACAATGGGTGCTTCGATAATTCATGAGGGCTATTCTCTCACTTGGAAACCCCCAATTGTCCTCCCATACGACACCCAGGTTGTCGGCCTCTCAGTCAGACCTCCTCACCGCTGAGATCCAGGGCCTTCTGAACAACAGGGCAATAGAACTGGGTCCCGATCTCGTGAAACACAGGGTTCTACTCCCATTACTTTCTGGTTCCAAAGAAATCTGGGGGATGCGCCCATTCTAGACCTCAGAAGTTAAACAAATTCCTCCCAGGAGAAATTCAAGATGATTTCCTAGGTACCCTGTTACCCTTGCTGCATCAGCACGACTGGCTGGCCTCTGAGTATGCAGGATGCTTACCAGCATATCCTCGCCCACCCACCCACCGCAAATTCCTCAGGTTTGTAGCTTTGTCGCATTATCAGTTCAGAGTCCTGCCCTTGGGCTATCCTTGGCGCCATGAGTTTTTACAAAGTGTTGTGCAGTTCTCGCAAGCATCTCAGGAAAGCCTGACTCCGAGTGTTTCCCTGACCTGGACGATTGGTTTACAAGCCCTTCCGCTATGGGACTTGGAATCAGGTAAACGCTCTCTCACGTCCATGGAGTTCTGCTGAATTTGAAAAATCTCAACTGCAACCTCCCAGAGGCTCCTTTTCATAGGGACGCTTCTAGACACCTCTTCAGCTAAGGCTTTCCTTCCAGAGGACAGAAGACTCGACATCCTTCAGATGGCCCGTTACATCAGGAGAACCAATCGGTTACAGCTCTCTCGATGCAACGCATGTTGGGTTCTGGCTGGCCCTCGGCTTCACTGTCCCTCTGGGCCCGACTGCACATGAGAACCACCCAATGGATGCTCTCCACTCAGTGGTCCCCTGACCTTCCACCCCAGTCTTATCCCATCAAGGTGACGGAGTCCTTCAAGGCTCTCACCTGGTGGTCTCAAGAGAGCACTCCTGGAAGGATTCCCTTTGCTCCCCGGATCATCAGATCTCATCACCACAGATGCATCGCTAATGGGATGGGGAGCTCACTGTCTCTCCCTCCACACTCAAGGTGTATGGACTCAGTTCAAACTCATCTCCACATAAATGTCCTGGAGATGAGAGCGGTCCTCTATGCAATCCGAAGCTCTGAAGGATGTCCTTTGTCACAAGAACATTCTCCTTCAACGGACAACAAAGCAGTGATGTATTACACTCAAGCAAGGTGGTGCTCATTCTTATCTCCTTTGCAGGGAAGCAATGAGGTTGTGGGAGTGGTGCTTGGAGCACAAGTCTCTGATTCATGCTGTCTTATCTGCCAGGTATACAAACCACTCAGCAGATCACCTCAGCAGAACGAAGGCAGACCTCACGAGTGGTCTCGATCCAGCCGTGAGCCTCGTCCCTGTTCAAAGAGTGGGGACTCTGGACCTGGACCTTTTGCATCCCCACCAACGAAAACTGCCTCTCTTCTGCTCCAGAAATCCAGGGCCTGGCATTTTCTGTCAGGATGTTGCTAGGCTGCGGTGGACAAAACGCCTTTACGCCTTTCCACCGCTCCTCTAATCCAGAGAGTACTCCTGTTCGAGTCTCAGGGGACCAAGATGATTCTCATTGCTTCTTCCTGGCTCGCAACTATGGTTTCTACTCAACAGTATGTTGGAGCTGCCTCCCGAGACCACTCTTTGCAAATCAGTCTTTTGACTCAGGGTTCATGGGTCCATCCTAACCTGAAATCACTTCACCTTCATGCTTGGCTCTGGAAGAGATAGAAGTGAATCGGTTCAACGCCCCTCGTAGAGTCTCAGACATTCTTCTGGCTGCTCTAAGGCCAGCCACTTGAAAACGCACGCCCAAATGGAAACGCTTTCTCTGGTGCAAAACTTTGAATCCTTTCCTCTCCTCCTGGCAAGGTTCTGGAGTATCTTTGGACCTATCAAACTTAGGTCTTCAGTACTCCACAGTTAAAGTTCACCTTAGTGCCATCTCAGCGTTCCCATGAGCGGTTTCTTCCTTAACTCTGGCTCAGTTACCTATGGTGAAGAGATTTCTTAAGGGGATTCTCCATACCAGACCCCCTGTTAAGCGTCCAGTTGCAGCCTGGGACATTAACCTGGTGCTGGACATGCTCACTCGGAAGTCTTTCGAACCCTTAGCTACTCTGTGAGCTAAAATTCTCACCTGGAAGACTGTTTCCTGGTGGCCATTACCTGCTACCCACAGGGTCTCTGAGATACATGCCCTGGTTACGGACCCTCCGTTATCTGTATTCCATAAGGACAAGGTAGTCTCGTACTCATCCTAAATTTTCTTCCCAAGGTTGTGCCAGAATTCCATCTGAACCAACCTCTAGTACTTTCCCCTTACTTTCGCTAATTTCCAAAATGAAGGGGAACGAGCTCTTCATTCCTTGGATGTTAAGAGAGTCTTGCGTGTTCTATTTAGATAGAACCAAGGATGTTCGCAAGACTCAGCAACTGTTCGTTCTTTCAGCGACACCGGCTGGGTCAACCTGTCGCTATTAGATGCATCTCTTCATGGTTAGTGGCATGCCTTCGTCATTGCTATTCCATGGCTCAAGTTAAATTAGAAGGTAGAGTGTGCTCACTCTACTAGAAGGTCATGGCATCCCCTAGCGGATTGCACTGTTTCCAACTGCAGATATATGCAACGCGCTGCACCTGGAGCTCAGTGCATACTGTTAAGCACTATGCACTGGATGTTCATGCCAGGCGACATTCCGCGTTGGCAGAACTATCCTTAATAGGCTTCTATCTTAGGCGGCGTGAGCTCTGGCTCTCCTACCGCCTTTGGGGGATTATCAGCTTGTACTCTCACTGAGTGGGAATGAGTGGTGGAGACTTAAGTCCAGGAAGATAGGAAAATTACGCACTCACCGTAATTCTTGATCTTCTTGGACGAGTCTCCACCACTCATTCACATGCCCACCCTCCATCCCCTGAGCTCACCGCTGTATTGGTCTTCACTCCCTCAAATCTTTAGGCCGTGAGGACTTCTTGCTGACCCTTCTTACCGCGGGTCATACGGACTATCTCTGTCATCCGCTTTTTTAATGTTAAGTTTACTCTTCGTTAGTTGCGCTGCACCTCCTTGGTAAAAAGGTACTGGAGGCGGTTGGAGGTCGTCGCCGGATGATGGCATTACACGCTCGAGCCGCTGCTCATGGGCGCCAGTGTCTCATGGGCGCCGCTCTCTCACCGGACCTCCAGCAAAAGCTTGCTCCGATGGGTCTTAGTGCCTCCGCGCCAATCCCACTAGTGAATGAGTGGTGGAGACTCGCCCAAGAAGATCAAGAACTACGGTAGATGTAATTTTCCTTTTTGTGACTTGCCTCTGCACCCATCGTAATATTGAGCCACATTGTACAGTGATCACTGGTTCCCATTGGATAGCCCACTGTGACATGACTAGGCATTGTCACAGCCTCCAGTAGGACAGGGATTCAGGAGGAACAAAGGGAGAAAGCATGTCCCAAATGGGATAGCAGCTTTACCCCATGAGTCATTTTCAACTTTCAGCATGCTAAGTCCATAGGGCAGGAAAGGTGCTAGTGGGACATTTGCTGGCCTATATGGGCTAACTAATATCTCCGCACAATACCTCTGTGCATGACTTCATGGAGAAATTATACAGAGCAGTGTCAGCCCCCACCTCCTCATTGCAATTCAGATTCCCCTGATATTATAATAAAATGATCCTTGGCATCTAGTAGTTCCCCAGTCACATTCAAATAACCCCAAGTAGTAAAATGATGCCTGGCACCTAGAATTTCCCCACCCCCAGTCACCATTCAGACGTGTCTGATTAGTATATTAACTGGATCTCTGACATCTAGATCACCCTGATTGCAGGTCTGAGCCCCCTCCCAATTCCACCCATTCAGGTCCTTCCACCCCTCTCCCCATGGTGGCTCATAAATTACCCCAGCTGCCGGTCCCTCCCACTGTGACAGTGACAGGTCTAGCCCCTCTGCTCGCCACTTCAGCTTGCCACTTTCTGAGTGACAGGGAGTGAGCACACACCTACTGTATAAACAGATGATCTTACTTCGAGAGGGTTCTTGCAGTAGGTAATTACATATAGGACTGACGTCAGCAGATAGCAGGACCCCGCGGAAAAATTTCTAGCTAGCAGTCCCTGGCAAGGGACCGCCCTCACGTCAGGTGACCGGCGTCAGACGGCGTCGGTATATAGGGGCTCTCCCGAACGCCCGTCTTCCAGTTCTTTTTCCCGGCCGTTAGCCTGCTGCTCGCTGGTAAAGTTCGTGCTCAGCACCCAGTTCTTTCGTTGGTTTTACCGAAATTATCAGTATTTTCATTTCATATCGTCAGGTGAGCGTCAGTATATGTAGTCCCTTCCAAAAATAAGTGCGACTTGCGCGCCCAACTGCCTCACAAGGACGCCCACCTTCTACCTTTTTGTTCAGGCCCCACTGACGTGGGTTTCTACAAGTGCCCGTGCATTGCCTGCACTTCAACGCTGCTACCCGCAGACTTACACCAACAGTCCCTGGAAGCCCATCTGCTCAAAAAGAAGATGTCTTCAATGGAGAAGGGATTGAAGAAGCTTAGGCAGGCGTCGACCTCTCCTGAAGGACACCACAAGAAGCAGGAGAAAGAAAGGCACAGGTTCAGGTATTGTCCCCTCCAGGGGATCGTCCGATGGTAGCCTCCAAAGTTTTGGAGGAGGCGTCGGCCCGCCCGTCGGGCTCGCGCTCGGGTCCTGCGGGCGCCTCCAGGCTCAAGGAGGCCTCTGCCCCAGTACCGCCACAGGCTTACGGCCTACTGGCGCGGGCACCTCCCATAAGTCGGACATCGGCTCCTCCGTCCGCCGGGAGAAGACCAATAAGACGCTCGACCCTTCAGGGCGGCGCACGGTCGCGTCCCCCTCAGACCAGGCTGCTTCCCACCCTCTGCCCGCCTCCGACGAGGGACCCCATAAGCCAGATGCCAGCTCCTCTGGCATCCGCCGGGATCCAGTCCCTAAGTCGCTCGTCGGCTCCTCCGACGTTCGCTGGGCGTTGTAACCTACGACAGACCCTCCATCGTCTGTCGTCCCAGGTTCCCCACAGCCTTCTTTGCTGTCCGGGGAGCCCGAGTCGCCCCAGCCTGACCTCGGGGACTTTTCTGCTCCGTCCCCGGCCGATGTCTGTGATATTCTTCCGCCGTCAGACCCTCCTCCTACAGAACCGGATCTGACGCCAGCTCCACCGACGCCGGCTCCGACACCGGTCCCTCTGCCGCCAGCCCCACCGACGCCGCAGGGGATATCCACTCTCTGGGCCCTACGCCCATGGGCGTGACATCGTCCACTCACTCAGGCCACTTACCTGCCTACCCGCAGCTCCTCCAGTACCCAGGTATCCGCCAGTCTCTATCTCGACGCCTTTACCCAAGGCCCGCGTATCCAGCACCACATTACCTGACGCGGCTCCACCGACGCTGCAATACCCGCACCGTGTTCCCAAGAGCTGGGTTACAGATACTCGCCTTACAGATATAATCCAGTATAATTATTCCCTCCTCTCCTCCACCGCCCCCAGGCCGCCGTGGATCTTCAGAGACTCTGGCTTCCTGGTGGGCTGAGGCCAAGGCTCCGCTCACCAAGGAAGTCGAGAGCCGCCTTACGGCGACGGTGCCACCTACGGCCCCCGTACGCCCGAGATGGCACTCTCCGTCTCTGCCTATGTATTCCCGAGCTCTTCCCTCTGGATCCAGGGAGGGGCAGGACATGCGTCCAGTGATTCCCCCTAAGGAACCCGTTCCTCCCCCTAGACGGGTCAGGGAGTCTTATTCTGCTTCTAATTCTTCTTCTTCCTCCCTCTCGGATTCATCGGATTCCTCCGATGGATGCTCCGAGAGAGACGACGAGCCTCGCTCTCCGTCCAAGCCCCAGCTGAGGAGTCCTCCGAAGTCTCCTCCGGAGGATCCTTCCTTCACAGAGTTGCTCAGAAAGATCCAGGAAGTACATCAGTGGCGTTCTCTGGAACCAGATCCTCAGCGGGTTAAACTCGCCGAACATCTGGCCCTTACGGTCCCTACTCTAGTGCCACCCTGGATCGAGCCTCACGCCCACCTTGTTTCCACTATTTGGAAACAACCGTCTGCTTTAGCCCCGCTTCCTAGGAAGTCCATCAGGCTATTCCTGGCTCCGGAGGGTGTCGATTTTTTGGATTCTCACCCCCGTGCAGACTCGGTAGTGATTAGCACCGCTCACGGCCGGTCAGCACACCCCAAACATTTAAGCTCGTCTCCCCCGGATAAGGAATCTCGCCTTCTGAACCAGCACGGAAGAAAATTATACGCTTCTTCCTCACTGGGAATTCGGGCCCGGAATTATGTAGCACATATGGGGGATTACCAGAAGGCTATCCTTACCCAGGCGGAATCTAAGATTGACTCCTTACCTGACTCCTAAGTCAAGCAGGAGTTAGCTGAACTAGTCTGCTGTGCTCGTCATGTCCAGTCGTCACATCCTGAGGATGACCTATGATGCAGTGGACACTGCCGGCGGAGCCTGTCGCTGTGACGTCTTCGAGTGCACGCCTGGCTCCGCGTGTCAGGTTTGGTCCCAGAGTTGCAGTCAGCAATCCAGGAAGCACCTTTCAGGGGTTCAGTGCTTTTCGGAGGTGGTGTCAAGGACATCATCACCGATTTGGTGGAGAAGGGTACGGCTCTCAAATCTGTGGATTCCATGTACCGTCCCCATCCCCCGCAGCACCATCCTTTTCGCAGACGCAGCCGGCTTCAAGCGAAACCCCAAGGAAGGCGGGCTACCAAACGCTGGGCCCCCGCAGCTGCTAGGCCCCTGCCGCCCAAAAAAGCAGCGGGTGCCCCTGCTGCGGCGCTGCCCCACACCACCTGACTCCTCCCCTCTCCCACCACCTCCGGAGTCCCCGGAGGAGCCGGTAGGAGGGAGATTCTCCCTCCACCTTCCGGGTTGGGAGAGGATAACAACGATTCATGGGTGCTTCAGATTATCGCGGAGGGGACTCCATAGAGTTTCTACAGAAACCTCCACGCCACCCCCCTCTGAAGTCCTCTTATTCAAGGGACCATCTTCCTTTGGTCAGGGAAGAAATATCTGCCTTTCTCGTGAAGCAGGCCATAGAACCCGTTCCTCCTAACCTTCAGGGGACGGGTTACTATTCTCATTTCTTCCTGGTATCAAAGAAGACGGGAGATCTCAGACCCATTCTCGATCTCAGCTCCCTGAAATTCTACGTGGAATACAAAAAGTTCAGGATGCTCTCCCTTCAAACCCTTCTGCCCCTTCTTGGCCGGGTCAATGGCTTTGTGCGCTGGACATGCAGGATGCATATCTGCACATCCCCATTCGTCCCTCGCGTCGCAAGTACCTCCGGTTTGCTTTCCAGGGGGACCATTACCAATTCCGGGCACTACTGTTTGGTCTTTCCTTGGCTCCCCGAGTTTTTACCAAATGCCTGGTGGAGGTAGCGGCCCACCTCGTGCTTTTGGGAGTTCAGGTGTTTTCCTACCTGGATGACTGGCTCCTGGCGGCCTTGTCCAGGAGGAGCTCCTGCAATTTCTCTCCCTCACCCAGCAGGTTTTGCGCTGGGTATCACCATCAACCATTCCAAGTCTCATCTGGACCCCTCCCAGAGACTTCAGTTCATCGGGGCTATCCTCGACACGACAGCGAGCAAGGCCTTCCTTCCTCCGGACAGGGCGGCCTCCCTCCAGTCACAGATTTCCCCTGCTATCAGAACACAGGAAGGTTCCGGCAAGGTTGGTTCTCCGTCTCTTGGGGCTTATGGCTGCCGCCATCCTGACGGTTACCCGCGCGCGGCTCCACATGAGGATTTCTCAGTGGACTCTCCGCTCTCAGTGGGATCAACTCGTAGACAACCTAGATCATCTGGTGCTGATCTCCTCGCCGATGACGAGACTTGCAATGGTGGATGGTTCGAGAGAACCTGTTCCGGGGGGTACCCTTCTGTCATCCTCCCCCCTCCCAGACTCTGACCACGGACGCATCAGGGAAAGGTTGGGGAGTCCATCTGGGTCCTCACCGAACCCAGGGTTCATGGTCCAGATTGGAGCTAGCTCTCCACATCAGTGTACTCGAGCTACGTGCAGTACTATATGCTCTCCAAGCCCTTCACCAATACATCCTTCCTAGTCACCTAGCTGTCCAGACGGACAACATGTGCGTGGTATGGTACATCAACAAGCAGGGAGGGACTCGATCCTACCCGCTGTGCAGGGAAGCAGTGAGGGTTTGGGACTGGGCAATGCGTCACAACCTTCACCTCACGGCGTTCCATGTTCCAGGAGTTGACAATACCCTGGCAGACAACCTAAGCTGCTCCTCAGCTCTGCCACTCGCGTGGGAGTTGGACCAAAAGGTTCTAGACTACATCTTCCAGCTTTGAGGGACTCCACAGGTAGACCTGTTCGTCTCTTCCGAAAACGCAAAACTTCCCACCTTTTGCTCGCTCGCTCCAGAGCGAGGCACTTTCTGGAGCGACGCTCTGTCTCTAAACTGGAAGGGCAGATTCGTCTATGCTTTTCACCCAATTCCTCTGGTCCCTCGTGTACTGCAGAAACTTGCAACGGAAGGAGTGAGAATGATTCTGATTGTTCCTTTCTGGCCCAGACAAATCTGGTTCTCTCTTCTGCAACAATACTCAGAGGTTCCTCCTCTTCCTCTTCCTTTATCTCTGGGATTGCTGACCCAGGATCAGGGGACACTGGTCCGTCCGGGACTCAAGTCCCTACAACTTCATGCATGGCTCCTGCAGACCTAGCCCAATCTCGCTTTGGCATCTCTCCAAAGGTGGCCGAGATTCTGGTCGAGGCTAGAAAACCCTCCACTAGATCCATTTACGCCATGAAATGGAAGAGATTTTCTATTTGGGCTGCCACCAGGAAGGTGGAACCTTTCTCCTGTCCTGTGTCCGTTCTGCTTGACTATTTATGTCACCTCTTGACCTGGGTCTCAGTCATTCCTCTTTGAAAGTTCACATGGCCCCTGTTTCAGCCTACCATGTTCCATTTGCTGAGAAAGCCTTTGCCCAAGTAGAGGTATCCAAGACTTTTCTCAGAGGCGTCCTTCATCTCAGGCCCCCGTACGGACTCCTGCTTCCCCTTGGGATTTGAACTTTGTTCTCAAGAAACTTACCCTTCCCCCTTCGAGCCTGCGGCCTCCGCAGATTTGAAGTTTCTGTCATGGAAGAAGCTCTTCTTGGTGGCCATTACTTCTGCTCGAAGAATTTCTGAGCTCCAGGCCCTTATGTGTAAAATCCCCTATCTGATTTTTCACAAGGAACGAGTAGCTCTTCGCACGAACCCTAAGTTTCTACCGAAAGTGGTAGCGGAGTCTACCTTAAATCAGTCTATAGAGTTACCTGCCTTTTTCACGCAGTACTCCAACCATGGAGAATATTTGCTCCATACTGTGGATGTTCACAGGATTCTGAGATACTACACCAATAGGACAAAGGATCTCAGGAAGACTGATCAGTTGTTGTCTCTTTTGCTCAGAAAGAGAAGGCAATGCTGTTTTCAAGCAATGCCTGTCAAAGTGGTTAGCTCATTGCATCACTTTCTGTTATGACAAGTACAACAAGACTCTTCGGGTCAAGTCAGAGGTTACTCTACTTGAGGAGTAGCAACCTCTATGGCTTGTTTAGAGATATGTCTGCAGCAGACATCTGTGCTGCCGCCACTTGGAATTCCGTCCATACCTTCAGAAACATTACAGTTTGGACATTGCCTCTCGCCGTGAAAGCAGGCTTCGGGATAGCGGTCTTGCAAGGCCTCCTGTCTTGAGGTTTGCAAGGTTTTGCTACTTCTTTGAGTAGTTCTTCCTCCCGGTGCCTTTCATTTGTTCCAGACTGCTTGGGATTCTGTCCTATATGTAATTACCTGCAAGAGCCCTCTCGAGTAAGATAGTACAGTTACGTAAGAACTTACTGTAACAATAGATCTTGAGAGAGGCTCTTCGAGTAATATCCCCATCCCCCTAGGCTTTTTCAGCTCCTTTTCCATTGAAGAAAATATCTGCCTCTCTCTCGTCCGGCCTATGGTGGGAAAGAACTGGAAGGCGGGCGTCCGGGACCGCCCCTTTAGACCGACGTCGTCTGACGCTGGTCACCTGCCATGGGGGTGGTCCCTCGCCAGGGACTGCTAGCTAGAAATTTTGCTGTGGGTCCTGCCGACGTCAGTCCTATATGTAATTACCTATTGCAAGAGTCTCTCTCGAAGATCTACTGTTACGGTAAGTTCTTATGTAACTGCACGTTCTACAGTAGGTGCGCACTCACTCCCTTTCACTCAGACAGTGATCAGCCAAGGTAATGAGCTAAGACACTGTACTGATCGCAGTCACAGGGAAGTGGCTGCATCCTTGGGTAAATGGGGGGCAGGGGGAAGAGGTGGAGGGACCTGGCTGGATGGCTTTGGGAGGGACTCAGATTTGGAACGGCGGTGGGGCTACTAGATGTCAGGGATCATGGAAAGTAGAAACACAGAAACATAGACAGTGATGGGAGAAGAAAGATGTTACATTCCTCTCTGCCCCTGTTTCCCCTATTAAACCTCGGAACTTACTGTCCATACAGGGTACTAGCCTTCACTATCCACTCCCCTGTTCCCCTCCCTACTCCTATCAGCCTGAGTAACCATTATACCCTTCACTTTGTCACAGCCTTGCTTGAAACCATTTATGGTTTTGGTGCCTGTCATTTCAGTTGGCAGATTATTCCACATTTCCACCACCATTTCTGGAAAATAAACCTTTCCAATATCCCTCTTGAACCTCCCTCCCATCAGTTTCTACTTGTGCCCCAATGCCCTTGAACTGTTACTCATAGTAAGTAGATCTTCTTGAGATACAGCTCTTGCATCAGGTTACACCATTAGGACTGAAGCTGTCAGGCGTCAGGACCCATAGAGAAATTTCTAGCTAGCAGTCTTCAGCGGGAACCGCCTCCGATGTCGGTCCGGCCCCCGACGTCAGGCGTAGTACATAAGGAGGCAGTCCCACCAGAATCCCCAGTTCTTTTCCCGCCGTCGACTTCGCAGCATCGACCTCTCGGTCAGTCTCTAGCGCACGACGACTAGGAGAATTTCAACAGTTCTTTTTCAACGGATTTCGTCTCATGTCCTTTCCAACTTCTCTGGAGGGCCATTCATCGAAGTGTGCCTGCAGGAAACAGATTCCTTTTAAGGATCCTCACTCAGCCTGCTTTCACTGCCTGGGCCCTAACCACGACACCCAGGCCTGCTCCTTCTGCCAGGGCTTTAACAGCCGTACAAAGATCCGCCGCCAGAAGGCCCTCCAAGCTTTCCTCCTCGAAGAGAGACTCAAAGCAATGGATCGAGACGCTTCCTCCAAAGGGGAGTCTTCAGCGAAGTCCCATAGGCACCAGCAGCACCGGAGAAGGAGACCAGATCCCTTCCAGGGCCTCGGACTCCCGCAGCTGTGACTCCAGGTTGGACCGCCTCCATCGAGGGCCCATCTCAGCCTCCCCGGTTCTTGTCAGATCGACCAGTGGTTCTCCTCTCTGCAGCCTGTCAAGACCTCCAGGCCTGAATCTTCGTCCACTCTGGCTAAGGCCTTGTCCAGTTCTGGGGAGCGCCACAAGTCTTCCTCCCGTCATCCGGCCTCCGTCAGATCTGTCTCCCAACCGCCTCCACCCCAGCGCAAGACTAAGGAACTGACCTCTCTGAAGCGGACGTCGGACCCGACATCTGCCCAACCGATGTCTGCCAAGATACATAAGCACTCCAAGGAACCGGCTACTGTTCATCAGCCTTTGCTGGTCAGGTAGTCGCCCCCGAGGATGCCAGCGGGTGGACCGGCGTCGGATATCACAGAAAGGAGGACCACCGCCTAACGACGTCATTCGGAAGGCGTCTGAGGAGGACTCTACCCAGTCCGAAGACCAGGCGGGCAACCCCCGTCCCGTCGGGCTCCCACGGGATCCCTCTCCGGAACCAGAGACCCCCAGGGACCCAAAGCCCGGCCCCGAACACCGGCCACCAGCGCCCGGTCCATCGTCGGGCCTAAATCTGGCAGAGGTGAAGGAGCTCTTCACCTTCTGGTGCGACACCATCAAGAAAAATGAGGTCACCACGCAACCTCCTCCTGTGCCCGCTGCCCCCCCGACGCCTGCACCCTGTCCTCCACCCAGGGGGTCAGCTGGATGGGCATCGTCCCCCAAGGAGCCAGCATCACCTCCTAGGGGCAGATCTTCGGAGAGGAGAAGGCCTCCATCAAGATCCACTTCAGGGTCACCCATCCCCAAGAGACCCAGAGAGCGTCGGTATACTCTGTCCGCGGAGGATTCCAGATCTGACATCTCTGAGTGCTCCAGATCTCCTTCTCCAATCAGCGTCCCCTCTCCGGACCCACGCAACCTTCCCAGGTCCCCCTCCGGATGACCCCTCGTTCTCCGAGATAATGAGGCATATTTAGGAGAACATGGGATGGGACCCTGAAGAGCTTGACCCCGAAAGACTACGCCTTGCCCGCTGCCTTCAGCAAAAAGACCCCAAGCCTGTGGTAGTGCTACTCTTGGTGGACACCTTCGTGGACATCACCAAGGCTACGTGGAAGCGTCCACATTCGACTCTGGCAATGCCGAAGAAGGCTGACCGCCTGTAGAAGGCCCCAAGGGAGGACCAGTACCTGGCGAACCATCCTCTGGCCGACTCCCTGGTCATTACAGCCTCACATGACCGGTCTCAGAAACCGCAGCACTTGAGCTCGCAGCCACCGGACCCGGAGTTCAAGCAGTTGGACGTCCTGGGCAGGCGCACGTACGCGGCCGTGACTTGTGCCATTTGGTCGTTGAACTACCTCGCCCACATGGTTCAGTTCCAGAATGCATTGTGGGAGCAGGGACAGGACCTAGCAGAAAAATTGCCAGACGGTGGCCAGAAGGAGGAGCTCTTGCAACTCTTCCGTACGTTTTCGGACGTGGGGACCCAGGTGCTTAGAGCCGCATACGACTCAGCGGACTCTTCGGCCAGAGCTGCAGCCTCAGGCGTGTGTCTCCGGGGACACTCATGGCTCCATGTCTCCGGGTTTACCCCGGACGTCCAGAAGAACATCATGGACACCCTTTATCATGGCAAAGTTCTGTTTGGTGAAGCCTCGGAGAAGGTGATCACCAAATTGCAGGAAGCCGGGAAGGCGATTAGATCTGTCCACGCCATGTACAGGTCTCGGCTTAGTTCCTTTCGCAGGAACCAAAGTCGCTTTCGCAGCCGGACCCAAAGGCAACAACCTCTCTCCGGCCAGCAACAGAGGGGCTCCTTCACCCAAAAGCCCAGGCCAAGACATCCTCAGGGAGAGGCCAGCGAGCCACAAAGTTGGCCCAACCTGCAGGATCCAATGCTGCCACAGCATGACTCCTTCCCGGCCTCCGTCCCCCCTCAGGATCAATGGGAAATGAAGGTCGGGGGTCACATCGCAAACCACCTGCCAAGGTGGCGGTCGATCACCACCGACAGGTGGGTGCTACAGTTGGTCGAAAAAGGCCATTATATAGAGTTTGTAGACAACCCGCCCACAAGGCCTGCTCTGCTTTCCCGCTATTCGGGTCAGCATGCCCTGCTTATTCAGCAGGAGGTGCTGACGCTTCTAGAGAAGGAAGCTTCAGAGCATGTTCCTGGGAACCAGAGAGGAGCAGGATACTATTTGCACTTCTTCCTGGTTCCCAAGAAAAAGGGGACCTCCGTCCAGTCTTGGACCTCAGCGACCGCAATGTGTCGGTCGTCTACAAGCACTTCCGCATGGTGACCCTTCCGGGACTAATCCCCATGCTGAAGAAAGACGCTTTCTTGGCGTCCCTGGACAGGCAGGACGCTTACCTGCATATTCCTATCGCTCAGGCGCACAAGAGGTTCCTGCGCTTCGAGTTTCTTGGCTGCCATTATCAGTTCCGGGCACTTCCCTCCGGACTGTCATCAGCACCTGTGGTTTTTACCAAGTGCATGGCAGTCGTGGCAGCGTCTCTGAGGAGACAGGGCCACTACGTGTTCCCCTACCTGGATGATTGGCTTCTCATGGCCCCTTCCAAGGAGGCACTACTGATAGCCATTCAGCATACCCAGACCCTTTTTCAGTCTGTGGGCATCCTCATCAACTATGAGAGGTCTCTCCTGCTACCGTCCCAGAAACTGCAGTTTATAGGGGCAGTTCTGGACACCGTCAAGGGAAAAGCCTTTCTTCCCGAGTATAGAGCGGAATGCATTCGATCCCTCATAAGGGATCTGTCAGCAAAGAAGACCGTCCCAGCCAGACTGGTCCTTCGCCTGCTCGTACACATGGCTGCGGCCATTCCAACTGTTCCGATGGCAAGACACCACATGCGGGTAACCCAGTGGATGTTAAAGGTGCAGTGGGACCAAAGGCAAGACCATCTGCAGCAACCAGTCAGAATCACGAAGGCCGTGGTTCGGGACTGGCAATGGTGGCTAGATCTGGGAACCCTCTCCTTAGTGGTTCCCTTCACAGCACCATCCCCGACGACAACTCTCTCCACAAACCCCTCAGAGCTGGGGTGGGGAGCGCACTTGGACGGGGTGAGGTCTCAGGGATCATGGACAACCCAGGAATATCATCTCCACATCAACATATTGGAGATGAGGCCGGTCCTTTTCGCCCTGCAAGCCTTCTAGTTGAAGATTCCACCAAGTACCCTCCTGTTGCAAACAGACAATACTGCGGTGATGTATTACCTCAACAAACAAGGGGGCACACACTCCTACCCCCTTTGCAGGGAGGCCATGAGAGTGTGGGAATGGGTACTGCGACACGGTGCAAACCTAATTGCAGTTCATGTCCCTGGGGTGGAGAATACCGTTGCAGAGAGCCTGAGTCGTTCTCAGGCCAGAGTCCATGAGTGGGAACTTCTACAAGAGTTGGCAGAGGATCTGTTCCACAGATGGGGCACTCCAGAATTAGATGTATTCGCATCCGCATCCAACGCAAAACTGCCCAATTTTTGCTCGCTAGATCCTGGGCTGGTGTTTTCTGACGAGATGCGTTGTCCCTCTCCTGGGCGGGCAGATTCCTCTATGCCTTCCCTCCTTTCCCATTGATCCAGAGAGTTCTTCTCAAACTTCGCAGGGAGCACGCGAAGGTTATCTTGGTAGCGCCTTTCTGGCCCAGACAAATATGGTTCCCGCTTCTAAATCAGCTATCCCAGGAACCTCCGCTTCCTTTGCCAATCAGCTCCCATCTGTTGTCTCAGGAGAAGGGTTCACTAGTCCACCCGGACTTAAGTTCATTGAACCTACATGCCTGGCTCCTAGAGACATAGCCATGATGCGACACGGGGTCTCGCAGGAAGTGGCAGAAGTACTTTCCGCTGCTAGAAAGCCGGCAACCCACGCAACATACTCTGTGAAGTGGCGCAGGTTTTGCTTATGGGCTCAAACGTGCGGTTTCTCCCCCTTAGAACATCCCGAGAAGCTGGTCCTGGAATACCTGCTTTCACTTTTTCAGTCCATACTAGCTAACTTCTCGATTAATGTGCACTTGTGTGCAATTTTGGCTTATCATGCCCCCATCGGCCATCGTATGGTGGCTCAATTGGGCACTACTTGTGCCTTTTTAAGGGGGGATCCTCCACCTTAGGCCACCTATCAAGGACCCAGTTCCTCCGTGGGACTTGCCCTTTGTCCTGGAACAGCTTACACTGCCACCTTTTGAGCCAGCCGCGGATTGCGAGTTACATTTTCTGTTGTGGAAAACGTTGTTTTTAGTTGCAGTTACTTCGGCGAGAAGAATCTCCGAATTACATGCGCTCATGAGCAAAGTGCCCAATTTAGTTTTTCACCAGGATAGGGTGTCCCTGAGGACAAATCCTGAGTTTCTGCCTAAGGTGGTTTCAGCCCTTTCCCTTAATCAGGATATCTACTTACCAGTGTACTTTCCCAAGTATACCAATCGAGGAGAAGCACTGCTTCACACCCTGGATGCTCACAGGTGTCTCAGATATTACCTGACCAGAACCAAACAGTACCGGAAAGCGGATCTGCTGTTTGTATCCTTTGCTGAGAGGATGAAAAAGGCCCCTGTTTCGAAGCAGACCCTTTCACGTTGGCTCATTCAGTGTATCTCTTTCTGTTATGACAAGCGCAGCAAACCCTTGCCTGGTGTGGTCAAGGGCCATTCTACTAGAGGAGTGGCCACCTCCTTCACAGCGCTGAAGAATGTTTCCACTTCAGCTATTTGTGCTAAAGCTACCTGGAGCTCGGTGCATACCTTTATTAGGCATTACTGCCTGGACATTGCTTCAAGGCGAAGGGCAGGTTTCGGCCTAGCCGTCCTCAAGGGACTTCTGTCCTAGGCTCAGACAGGGTCATGATCTCCGTCTTTCCTCCTCCCGATGGCATAAGATTGTCGCCATTGCTTGGGATTCAGTCCTAATGGTGTAACCTGCTGTAAGAGCTGTATCTCGAAGAAGATAGTACAGTTACGTAAGAACTTTACCGTAACAGTAGATCTTCGAGAACAGCTCTTGCAGCAGGTACCTTCCCGCCCACCATTCCCCCTTGGAGGAGGTAGGTTATAGCCTAACATCCATCTTTCGGGATGGATGATTTGTTCTTAGTCTTGGCCATCTGATGGCGGATCCTCGGTCTCCTCTTCTGATGTTATCAAGCGGCCGGGAGTCTCCGGTGAGAGAACTGGGGATTCTGGCGGGACTGCCTCTTTATGTACTACGCCTGACTTCGGGGGCGGGACCGTCGGAGGCGGTCCCCGCTGAAGACTGCTAGCTAGAAAATTTCCGTGGGGTCCTGACGCCTGACAGCTTCAGTCCTAATGGTGTAACCTGCTGCAAGAGCTGTTTTCGAAGATCTACTGTTACGGTAAGTTCTTACGTAACTGTACTTTCTTCTCCATTCACCTTGTTTATTCCTTACATGAACTTGAAGATCTCTATCATATCACTCCTCTCTTGCCTGGTCTCCAGTGAAGTCATGTTCAGTGCCTTGAGCAGATCCTCATAAGATCTGTCCTGTCAGCTCTGAATCATCCTGATCACCCTCTTTTTCCTTATCTTTCCTGAGGTGAGGTCTTCAGAAGTTCAGAACTCTGAACAGTATACCAGGTGCAGCCACACCAATGATCAAT
Organism: Neoceratodus forsteri; assembly: GCA_016271365.2. Taxonomy (NCBI): domain Eukaryota; kingdom Metazoa; phylum Chordata; order Ceratodontiformes; family Ceratodontidae; genus Neoceratodus; species Neoceratodus forsteri. The sequence continues at coordinate 301,330,775 of CM057459.1, read as the reverse complement.
AAAGAGGCAGTACACCTCTTTTCTTCTACTATCAGAACCCCTTCTGGAACATCCTAGTATCCTATTTGCCTTACTAGATGACTCACTGTACTAACTTGATTGTCTAAGGGAGTCACTAATGTTGAATACTAGGTCCCTTTTTCCAGCTGTAGTGCTCAGCTGTACCCCTCCTATCCAGTACTGTGTCCTGGAGTTCTTGTCCCCCAAGTGAATCACCTTGCACTTTTTGGCATTGAATTTCAACTGCCAAAACTTAGGCCACCTCTCTAATCTTTACATGTCACTCTGCAGTTTCCTACTTCCCCCCCATCACTATCTACCCTCCCATGAGTTTGGTGTCATCTTCAAAGAGACACAGACCCAGATTCATTCTCAAACGTTGTTAATGAGCATATTGAAGAGCGCAAGCGTCAGGATGGATCCCTGTGGCATTCCACTCTTGACTTCCCTCTCTTCTGATTTTACACCATAATCTCAACCCTCTGCTGCCTCTCATTCAACTAAAGCCCCCTCACCCCCACCAAAACACTGATTATATTTTCCTCCGAATCCCTGGACCTCACCCTCTTGTACTGTGACCTAAGCCAGTCTGATTGGTCCCCTATCTCATTGGCCTGCTCTACTGACTCCATTCTAACATATTTCAAAACAAAATTCCTCGAAATATGGGACTGCCATGCTCCCCCAGAGCAGGACATGAGAAAAGGTAGCTCACCTCCCCTATATCATGGCCGAGCTCATAGCTTGCTTGCTTGCAAGTACATAATTTGGCCTGGGGAGAAAATAAATGTAACCCATTCCCCATGGCTTCCAGAGGTATCATCACCTCTGCAACACCTATGCCAGGGCAATAAGGCTTGCCAAAGGTGTTTTTACATCTACCTTCAGTACTAAATGTTAGAAGGCTGCCACAATCTCTTCTCCCCTCCCACTCAGTCTCCTTTGCCTGTCCTCAGAGTGGGTGACACCCCTATCTCTAACCCCTCCTTCATCACAACAGAGGTGTAATTCCTTTTTATCACCTGCACCTCCTCTCTCCTCCCTCTCCCCTTCCTCACTTCCCTCTCACCCCTGCCAGCCTGCATGATTGTCATCTCCTTCCTTCCCCCTATTGTTTTTTTTCTCTCCAGTCCTCCATCATCGACACCCTTCCCACCCTTAAATCCTTCCAAAGGTAGGAACCCATATGGTCTGGATATCAAGCTTCTCCATCAGTCTGCTTCTGCAATCTCCTCCCCATTGGCTGACCTCCCTAACCTCTCTTTCTGTTGTTCCTCCACCCCTGCTGACTGGAAGACTGCCACTGTTACCCCACCTCCAAAAGGTGGTAACCCATCTGGTACTAACAGCTACCGACCCATTTCTCTCCTCCCTCCAAAATACAGGAACAAATTATCTTGTCACGACTCTCTCCCTTTCTGGACTCCTCTTCTTTCTTCACCCGATACAATTCTGGCTTCTGCAAAAATCACTCCACCACCATCTCCCTGCTCAGGCTCACCAGATCCATCCACAATGATATGGATCACAGCCTAGTCACCCCTGCTTTCTTCATCGATTTAGCCAAAGCATTCAGTCCTGTCTCCCACACCAATTATTAGCCAAACTTAAGGCTGCAGGCCTGTCCAACTCAGCCATTGGCTGTTCCACTCCTAGCGCATGGGTAGATCCCAAGCAGTCAAAATTGGTGATCCTCTCTCTCCTCCCTGCCTGTATCCACTTGGATCCCACAAGGATCTGTGTTAGGCCCTCTAATTTTCTTCATTTTCCTTCACGATCTCCCCTCCATATGCTTGTCGGCATTAATGGGCAGACTAGGTGGGCCAAGCAGTCCTTATCTGCCGTCAAAGTCTATGTTTCTATCCATTCACATGTACACGGATGACACAGTCCTGTTCACGGTAGGCCCACGGACTCCTGCTGGACTTTGATCAAGTTCAGCCCTGACCATGCACAAATCAGCTTTTCCTCAGTGCCAAGAAGACTGTCTCCATGTCCTTTGGCACAAGGCACAGACTCTCTAGGCACCCTCTCCTTCCTACTTTCAATACCCTGGATGGCTCCCCTGTGGAGGATGTTACCACCTTAAGTTATCTTGGTATCTGTCTAGACCAGCACCTAAACTTTTCTGAACAAGTGGATGCTATAGCTAAAAAGCTGCACCCCAATTTGGTGCACTCTACAGGAACTGTGACTGTATCCCACCTCCAACACACCATGCTATTATCGAGAGAATGATCCTTCCAATCTCTGACTATTTTTAGGTGGTCTACAGCATAGCCCAGTTACTACTCTTGCCAGACTGGACACGCTCTTCAACCATTTTTGCCATTACACTCTCGACTATCCTTCTTGTACTCATCACTGTTCTATATATAAATCTCTTTCCTTTTCTTCTCTTGTGGACAAACACCATGCCCACTGTGCCAGCTTTGTGGGCAAATCTGTTTTTTTTTTCCCTACCCTCCTATCTGTCTCCCCCCCTCCCCAACAGCCATACCATCAGAAGCTGAAATATTCTAACCCTAGCAGACCCTTCAGTTTCCACAACCATTGGCAAACACATTCAGCCACCGCTTCCCTAAAATCTGGAACTCCTCGCCCTAGCCATTCACCAGTCTCCTCCTCTGGATTCTTTCAAACCACTTCAGAGGTCTCACCTCTCTCCCTCTTGCACTTGCTCTAATTTCCCTCTTGCTCTCCTATGACTTGTTTCCAATTTAGGTACAGGTATAATTTGGCACTTATGGTTCCACTGTAGGCATTATGCATAAATGTTTACAGCTAGTGTCGATTTAAACTGCTCTGTATTTGATTGCCAGCATGTGTTTGTGGCTCCTGACTGCACTGTATATGCATTGTCGATTGTTTGCTTGTCACTCAAGTAATCACATCTTGCATGTATTATTCCCAATGTAATTTGTGGTTGTGTACCACTCTGCTCCATGTATGTTATGTATGTTGAACTTTTGTGCTACCTATCCCCACTTGTACAAGTTCCACTTCCCCAGGATGCATCTGGAAATGAGCTCCCAGCCTTGTATGCCGGGTGGAGGGGGCACTAGACACCAAGAATCATTTTACTGTAATAACTGGAGCCATTTAAACTGCCATCAGGGTGTAGAACCTTTATATGTCAAGGATCATTTTGGTATACTACTTGGGAGCATCAGAATGGTGACCAGGTGTAGTATGACAATATGCACCACTGTGTGCTCAAATGAGGGCAGGATTTTTAGAAGCAGCAAACAGTACTGCAATTTCAGTTGTTAAGCACTTTCAGAACCTTCATGCAGAAGGGGATCTCTCATTTGCAAGGCTTTAGTAGTACAAATGCACATGATCAGGTTAGCATCAGGGGCTGCTAAATATATGGCACCCCCTTCAACCATGCTGTTCTCCCAGATGGCACAGTGCTTAGATGTTTCAAAAGCACTCCGCTAACCTTCTGAAAATGGGGTCCTAATTGACTAGAAATCCCCTGCCGATGCCTCTTAAGATGCAGAAAGTAAATAAAAATGGATTACCTTATTCTGCCTCTTTATTATTTTATGTTATTTTCCTTGGAAAACTTTATCCAATTTCAAAACATTGTGATGTGTCTTAAATATTTATAGCAACTGTAGCTAAAATACAGTTTTTTCTTTCATCCGAGTGCTGTTTTTATTTACTCATAAAAATACAGTCTGGTGGGCTGGCTTAGCGGCTTGGTGGTAGCTGTACTGCCTCCCATGCCAGTGGCCAGGTTTTGGGGGAGGACCTAGGTCAAACGGGTTAGCTGGCGGGAGAGATGATTGAGCATCTCGGGCACAGCTGTCCTCTCAGGAAGGGGGAGTCTGACCACCCCACTCTTTAACAGCCACCTAAGTGGGGAACTGCTGGCAGAGCATCAGAGTGGCATAATGGGCAGGGCTCAGGCAGGCACAAAGCAGTACTTGCCTTTAATTGGATTGGCATCATTGTATGTTTGACTGCCCAGGGATAAACCAAAGGTTGAAAATCTCCAATGGCAAAATAATCCACCAGCCTATCACATGCTTTGCCCTACTAACCAGGTTCTGCTCCTGTCTGAATATGTCTCCCCTTGGGAATGGTCTTCTCCCTCCTGGCCCCACCATTGGGGGGAGCAGACAATGGGAGATCTCAGAGCAGGTAAGTCCTGGTGATTCTGGGTGATGTGAATGGACAGGCTAGTGCACAAGGGGGTCAGTGGGTGACCTAGATGATAAACATCTCAGTGGAAAAAGAAATAAAATACAGTTTGGGAATCTCAAACTCAATAACATAGTCATACCATATAAACAGCGTAACTATGCACTATGAGGCTAGACCAGGGCAGGTTTATTAGTAGAGACCACGTGCCTGGCAAGGCTCTGTTCACCTTGCAGTGCTCCGCAGATATGTAATGGGAGGTCAGGAGCTGTGAGAGCCACCAGTGAGGCATCACAGTGAAGTTATTCAAAACAGAAAGCGCAAATTATGCATATGCCAGCTGAACTCCTGATGAGAATTGGGCCCTCAGTGAGTGCTGCAAAATATTTTTTTTTCTTAACCAAGAAACTTTATTAAACTAAACATTCAAATTAAATCTAAAACAAAATCAAAACTAACTCAGTAGAGTACAAACTAGGAAAGCATTTGGCTTACACTTTCACAGCTCCTGCAGTACTCTTCCCAAGCATTCAGCTCAGATAAGTTGCTGGATCAACGCAGTAATTAATTACATAAATCTGATCAAAACTTAACTTAGAAAAATGCATGCAGTCCCCTGTGTTTATATGGTATGAGAGTGGTATGTTAGGAATATCCTAAGTATTAGTTTCCTATACAAGTGTGTCTAACAGTAAATGAAGGCAGCACTTATTTAAAAGAATAAACTACAGCATTTTAAATTAGTTCTAAAAGTTTCTTGTCACATCACATTGTTCTGAAATTTGATTAAAGGAAGGCTGTCCAAAAGTGCAGGCAGTGCGCCGTTTAATGCAGTTTACGTTGTTCTGCATAGTCGCTAAGTCGAATTTTAAGTTGTACTGACCTTTTCCTGCTTTTTGTAGTGTAATGTTCAATATGTCCTGAAGTGTTTGTAGTGTAATGTTTGATATGCCCTGAAGTGCTGCTGCGATGTTTCTTTCCATTTTCCACCCTCAGCGGCACCGGAAGACACAGTTTTGCTTGCTCCTGTGTAATGAACGTGCATCTGCTTTGCGCACTGAGGCGCGCACTTGCATGACTCTCCTGTCATGCCTTTGTATCTCCTGCATTTCCAGTCGCCTGCCTATTGATTTTTTACTGACCACAGTACTTGCACTTAATAAGTGCTTACATAGAAACATAGAATTTGACGGCAGATAAGGACTGCTTGGCCCACCCAGTCTGCCCATTTTCCTACCTAATGGATAAGCTGCAGATCCTAGTTAACCAACAGCCTACTTCTTCCTACCCTCACCCCCTAGAATTGCCTTATGACTGTCCCATGCATGCTTGAATTCCCCCAATGTTTTTGACTCCACTACCTCCTCCGGAAGGCCGTTCCATGCATCCACAACCCTCTCTGTGAAAAAATACTTCCTTAAATTACCTCTGAGCCACCCCTCTATCTTCAAATTGTGCCCCCTTGTTCTTGCACACCTCTTTTTTTGAAAGATGCTACCCTCTTAGACTTTGTTGATTCCCTTGAGGTGCTTGAAAGTTTCTATCATGTCCCCACCCTGCCTCCTTTCCTCGAGGCTATACATATTAAGCTCCTTAAGTCTCTCTTCATATGTCTTCTGGTGCAGACCCTGCACCATTTTAGTTGCCTTCCTCTGGACAGCTTCCATCCTGTCTATGTCTTTGCGAAGATTGGGTCTCCAGTACTACACGCAGTACTCCAGATGGGGTCTGACCAGCTGTCTGTACAGAGGGATAATAACTTCCTGTTTTCTACTGGTGATGCCTCTCCCTATGCATCCCAGTATCCCCCCAGACCTCCTTGCTGCCCTCTCACATTGCTTGCCCACCTTTAGGTCATCTGATATGTCTATCCCCAAGTCCCTTTCCATTTTTGTTGTTGTTAGTATCTCACCCCCCATTGTGTACTCTTCCCCAGGGTTTTTGTTTCCCAGGTGCATTACCTTGCACTTCTTAGCATTGAATCTAAGCTGCCATACATTTGACCATTCCTCTAACCTTGCCAAGTTCCTTCTCATTCTTTCCACCCCACCTTGTGCATTAACTCTATTGCAGATCTTTGTGTCATCTGCAAAGAGACATACTTTCCCTTCCAGTCCCTCTGCAATGTCACTTATAAAGACTTTGAAGAGGACCGGTCCTAATACTGAACCCTGCGGTATCCCACTAGTAACCTCCTTTCTTCAGAGTGGACTCCATTTACTATTACTCTCTGTGTCTTATTCTCCAGCCAATTCTTTACCCAGGCTGTCATCTTGGGACCCACTCCCAGGCTGGCTAACTTGTATATTAATCTTTTGTGTGGGACTGTGTCAAATGCCTTGCTAAAGTCTAGGTAGGCCATGTCCACAGCCCTCCTGATCTACTACTTTGGTCATCCAGTCAAAGAAATCTATCAGATTAGTCTGGCATGACCTTCCCGCTTGAATCCATGCTGCCTTGGGTCCTGTGCCCCTCTGGCCTCTAGATACTCGACAGTTCTTTCCTTCAGAGTGATTCCATCATTTTCCCTATCACTGAGGTTAAACTAACAGGTCTGTAGTTTCCTGCTTCTGCCTTGCTCACACTTTTGAAGGAGATCACATCTGCCCTCCTACAGTCCTCGGGTACCACCCATCCTCCCATGATTTGTTAAAGAGGGTAGTCAGTGGTGTCACTAGTTCTACCTTAGTTCTTTTAGAATTCTGGGATGAATCCCATCAGGCCCCATTGCTTTGTCCATCTTCAGTTTTAAGAGTTCTTTCAGAACCCTTTCTTCTGTAAATGGGCGGTATCGCGATCTGTATCTAGAGTGTTTCTACTGTCTGTTTTAGGTACCTCCCTCTTCATTTGTAAATACTGAGCAAAATATTTGTTTAGTATCTGTGCATTTTCACAGTCACCCTCTGCCCACCCTTTCTCCCCTTTATTAAGCCTCACTATCCTCCTTGGTCTTCCTTGGCTCCCTGATGTACCTATAAAGGTTTTATCCCCCTTCTTAACTGAGTTGGCTATCTTTTCCTCGGTTTAGACCTTTTCTGTTCTGACTGGCTTCCCAGCTTCCTTTTGCTTTAACTAATACAGTTCTCTGTCCTGTTCCTTCTGTGATTCCTTGTACTTCCTGAATGCTTTCTTTTTCTCTTGAACCTTCACTGCCACTTCCTTTGAGAACCATAGTGGTTTCTTACATCGCTTTGTTTTGTTGATTTGCTTCACACAAAGGCTTGTTACCTCTGTGATGGCAGTTTTATTATCCCCATTGTTCTTCCACCCTCCTCCTGCCCATTTGCTAGTGCATTCCTTAGGCACTCACCCATTTAGCAAGTCAGCCCTCCTAAAGTTCAGTACTTTTGCCTTTGTATGGCTTGACTCTATTGCTGTGTTATTGTGAACCATACTGTTCGATGGTCGCTAGTTCCCAGATGGCTACCACTTCTGTGATCCTCTCTCCATCTCCATTCTGCTTCACTGAATATCTCTTGTCTTCCCTGGTTTTATTTTTAAATCCCTGGGTAGCGATCATAGTGCTGGTAATAATTTAACTCATTCTGTTTTGACCCAATGGTTGTATGCCTACCTGTATGGCAATTGGCTTTTGAAATACTGGGAAAACCTAAATTACTGCATAAAGTCAGCTACCATCGCTTCTAGCATTGATCCTTTCAGAACTCAGTGGATCATTGCACTGAAATCGTCCTGATATTACTGTTGACACCTTCAAGCCAAAGACGCACAATGTGGTGTGTTCAGACCATTTACAGCAGCACATTACTTCAGTATAGGTATATATATGAAGTTATGATTGCTCAATAATAAAGGTTACATTCATTTCAGTGAATTTTCCTTGGCACGCTGTTTCGTATAGAGTGCTGGCGTTGCTTTGAAGTTGCCCCCCTCTTTGTTGCCGATCTGTCCCTAATGAGAAGCTGAGTACTTTCAATGAATTTCTATACACAGAGGCTGTTATGATTCCCATTGTACAGTGGCATTGCATCATCGTATCTGTTCAGTCACGGAGTGCCCTGTGACACTATTTATGCAGTAGTGCACAGTATTTTTTAATTTTTTATTTATTTTATTTTATTTAAACATCAGTTTAACAACCTTTGAGCCAGGGGCTCATTTACAAAAGTACCTCGTCACATAGAGGACACAGACAGTGGCACAGGAGACAACAGATAATACAGGTTCAAGGTAAGTGTCATTCAGGTTACAGTTGGTTCCAATACATATGAAGAATAGATAGACTAAATTAGGGTTAGTGGGGAGAGAGGTAAAGGAGATTGGTGGGTAAGGGGAGTGGGGCTGGAAGGAGAAGGAAGGGAGGGCCGAGGAGGAAGAGTGGGTAGGAGAGGTGGTGAGTAGGGAAGGGGAGTGCAGCTCGTGGAGCAGTATTTCATCTGACCTCTTATTTGTGTAATTTATCCACATATGATTTTCCACCCCCACAGCTTATAATAGTGGATGTGCGCTGTGAAAACATACAAATTGTTTGCAGTGTTGATGTTACCCTTGTGCTGTCATGTCACTCCTTTTAATGGTGTCCTTTTTGGTGTTATTCAGTAGCAGTATTGTTTTGATTCTATGTTCCCACTGTCCGCAAGTACCATGTCTTGCCAAATATCTTTGTACAGACAGAATGGCAAACAGTTCATATGACCATGGGAGTAAGTTCATGCTGTAACTGTGACACAGTTAAGTGTGATCCCTCATACATAGGGACAGAGGTTATCAATGATGCACTTAAAGTATGAACCTGTGTGTCAAGCTACACAACGAAGTCTGACTCAGGGTACCAAGTAGCAGTACTCAATGTCACATAGTGGATGCTGTACTGGTGGGCATCATCTCCCAGTTCACCCAGTAACTGCAGACGCCATGATCAATGCTAGCCAGTAACAGGTGGCAGTGGGTGTCACTCTGACCCAGGCCACTAACACCACTGTGTATGACACAGGGAAGACTGTCGTGGGTGTCACTCTGACACTGGTTAGCAACTTGGCACTGTCAATCTGAGCCGGGTACACTTGCAGCCGGCACTGTGAGTCACGGGATCATGTTCCCTGGGGAACAAGTTCATGCTGCCAATCTGACTCAGCGGACAGTATTCCAGCAGGCATTGTGAGCCATGGTAGCAAGTACCACCAGCCAGTATGACCCACAAGCAGAATGACACAGTCGATTCTGTGCAACCATGCACTAGTACCCACGGCCACTAGCACCAATGTGTGTGACACAGGCAAGAGCCAAGTAGCAGGCGTGCCACCGCCTCCTGTAAACAAGCATCAGGAGTCCGTGTAGACCACTGGTCTACCTACCGCCATCCACGTTTTGCATCCGCATGCCTGTAAACCACTCTGCGCCTCTCAATGCGTATGAGCCTGCTGCCAGCATACCCTGAAACAAGCATCAGGTATGTACCATACAGAGCCCCTGCCTCACAGGCTGCTGCTTCAGCTGACAAATCACCCACTCCCCGCCAGAATCCTGTACATGACCTCAGTCTCCTCTCCACTACCCCTTCCTGGCCCATTGGCTCCACTATTGCAGCTGTAGAGCGATGGTTATTCCTATTCCAATTCATTGCCGGAGACCCACAATCTGCAGACAACTATCACCCTATCTGTTTCCTCCTCCCAAACAGGGTACTTCAAAAGCCATTCCTTAAGAAGCATAAATGTAACCAACCCCTAATCATCACATCCTCTGGTGGCCATGGCCACAGTATGGGACATGCTTGAAAGATGCTGGAGTTGTTTTCACCCCTCTCTTGTTTACAGAGCACAAAAACTCCCTGGTTCTCACATTTTGCCACAAAATAGGTGCTCTCTACACAAAGCAGCAGTACCTCACTCCTGACAATTGATGCCGTCATCCAGGGAAAACTGCTAGCAATGCTGGAGTACTGCTGTCCCATGTACTCTTGTAACTCCGTATCCAGCATGACAAATGTATTACTCCCATACAACAGTGACTGCCACTTCTCCCTGCTGTCTCCTTTCTCCCTGCAGCACTGTGCACTGTAAAATACACGTGGGTACTTCACAGTGCAACCCTGCTTTGACCGTGCACTGTACTGTTTCAGTGATTCTCACATAGATATCTGACGTTCATCCACTGTTGCTCCTGTTTCTGTTGCTTACTGAAACTGTGCCACCATGACCCTTAGTTTCCTTAGTTATTTTTTGTGTGTCAAATACTGCCACGATGTTTTTCCAAATGTAACAACTGTGACTGCTCAGTATGTATGACCTGCTTTTATGTTACTGATTTTGATATTTGTACTCCGTGCCACCTTACGTGGCATTGGTCATGCCTGAAAAAGGTCACCATGATCAGTGAAGATACCTAGTCAAGAAAGTCATGAATAAATAAAAAAGTAACAGAAATAAACACTTTGAGTTCCCCTAAAGCATGTGTCCGTGTTAATGGCTCACTGTCTCAACCCTTTCTCTTAGGAAGAGGGACAAGATAGGGCTGCCCTTTGTCCCCTTATCATTTTGCTTTATTTATAGAACCTCTAGCTGCCCTACTTCGTAACACCCCCTCAGTAGAAGGAATCCCGTTAGGCCAAAAGGAATATAAAAAAGGAATGTTTGCAGATGATATAATGTTAACCTTACCATTTCCCTCACAATTTATCCTGTCCACGTGGAATATTTTATCCCAGTTTGAAAAACTGTCAGATTTTAAACTAAATAAAAATAAAACTGAAATATTATCTTTCAACTTCTCTTCATCCTCCCAGCTAAAAAGGACCTTCCCATTTAAATGGAGAGCCACCAAAATAAAATACTAAGGCCACCACCTTCCCACTGATCCGGGGTCCTAGAATTGACCAATTACAAACCTCTTACACTCCAGATTCTGGCAGATTTAGACAGGTGGTTCTCAATATGTACCCTCTGCATCAAAGAATCTCAATAATCTGTATTAATAGTCTCCACGGATAGTGTACCTACTCCAGACCGTCCCTATTCCCCTCTAAGTTTTACTTCACCTCCTGGAATAGAATCCTAATGAACTTTATATGGTGAAAGAATCCCAGAATCCGACTATCCATCCTAAAACTATCTCTAGCCCAGGGAGGTTTGAACCTTTCAGATTTCTATTTATATGCCCAAGCAGCGTGTCTAATAACTTTTTTTTTTAAATAGAAATTTATTGGAGAACTTTTTTCCATAGAAGTACACACATTAGCAGACACATAGAAAGCACATTACTACTTTCTTAAACAATATTACAACCAATGACATGGAAAAGAAAGAGAGAAAGGATAGAAAAGCAAAGTAGGAGATATAGAAAAGGGGGAGATAAGATTAATAAGAGAGAGAGTTCCTTCAAAAATATAAAAGAACAGAGGAAGAGAAGGGAGAGAAACACTTTAACAATATGAGTGCTAACAACATCTTATTACCTCTAACAAATATCGAGGGTATTTCAGTTGTAGCTAAAGGCTCTCGCGTACAAAATCACCCTATTCATACGATTATATAATAAATGCCTAATAAAAAAGACTTGTCTAGCAATTGATAATAGAGCAAGTCTGATACACAGGAGTGAGGAGACCCCTGAGGGCTGGACCAGGAGAGTTGTCTCAAACATATCTGGCAAGCAATTCTAATACTGGTTTACTCTCCCGGGAGGCCATGAAGTGCAAAAATGGTAGCCATCTCCCTTTAAATTTATCTAAAGATAGCCTCAACTTGGCCGTCAGATACTCCATGTCTAGGATCCTGGTGCAGATGTCATACCAAGTAGAGATAGAGGGCTTATCCGGTGTAAGCCATGACAAGTTAATAGCTTTGAGGGCTGCTGTCACCAGGATTCCAAATAAGAGATGAGAAGATCTGGAGACCAGACGAGGGGGAGGCAATCCCAATAACCAGTACTGAGGGTACTCTGGCAGTACTAGTTCGAAAATACTATCAAAGATATCTTTTACTTCCCTCCAGTACTCTTGTATAACTTCACATTCCCAGAATATATGGAAATATGTACCAACCAACTTGACAGTTTCTCTAACAGAGATCGGAGTGATATAACCCGTAATGTTTTGTCACCACAGGGACTCTAAAAAATCTAACAGCTAGCTTCCAACGAAATTCTCGCCAAAAAAGGGACGAAGTAGTGTTTTGAATAGCCTTCCAAATGGAAGTCCAGTCAGATTCTGACAGGGCTATACCCAGGTCCCCATGCCACTTATACTTAACCAGCAATAAGGAGTCACCCTCAGCACAGTTCATCCCCTGTACTAATCTAGAGATCATTTTTTTATTATTCGGAGACCTGATCAGGGAGGAAAGAATAAGTTGCACTGGGTTACTTAGAGATTCTGTACCCAACTCAAGCTTTTTTCATTTATGTGAACATAATGTCTTAACTGGAGATAGCGGAAAAAATCCGTATGTTGGAGATTGAATTCAGCCTTTAGCTGCTGGAATGGTTTTACTAGAGTCTGGTTGAAAAGTTGACCCAGGTTAACCAGCCTAGCTCTTGCCCACCGCTGAAAGCCCATATCCCACCTGAGTGGGCCAAAATCTAAGGAACTCAGAATAGTCGTATGTTGGTTAAGCTTTAAAGTGATGCGTAATTTAGTTCATGTCCCTCCAGACCTGGAAAATCACCCTTGTGAAAGGATTCCTGAAGTCAAGCTGGCACAGCCTGGGAGTGTCCAAGAAAATAAGATCTGAGATATTTCCCAGAGGAGAGTCAGCCCCCTCAATCTGAACCCATTTCAGTGGGGTCTCCTGGGCCATGGTCACCAAAGGTTGCAGCTGAGATGCCCAGAAATATTTCTGGACGTCGGATACCCCAAAGCCCCCCTATCTTTAGGGGCCACCATAGTCTTCCACCTCACTCGGGGCCTCCTCCCAAACCATAGAAATTTGGAGAGGGTAGAGTTCAGATCTCGCCAAAAATTCCTCGGGGGTCTGAAAGGGATGGCACCCAATGTGAACAACAGGCGAGGGAGAATGTTCATGCGAATGGATTCACCCCTACCTGAGATGGAAAGGGCGCTCTCTCCATCTGTTGCAGTCCTCCCTAATATCCTGAAGTACCCTTAAGTGGTACATAGAGTATAGGGCCTTGAAATCCCTAGGGACCCATACTCCTAAGTATCTGAACAGTGAATTGCACCACTTAATTTGCTGCACCCTTGGTAAAGGCTAATCCCGGAGACCCCCCAGAGGGAATAGCTCGGATTTATCTGGATTAACCTTATAGCCAGAAAAAGCTCCAAATTCAGAGAAAGCTGAAAATCCTGGGAACTGCCCTTACTGGATCTGATATATATAACAGGGTGTCATCCACGTAAAGTGAGATCTTGACCTCTACCCCCTCCTAACCCGAAGGCCCTGGAAAAAATCTGTTTGCCGAATATATGCTTCCAGAGGTTTGAAACTGAGCAAACAGGAGAGGGGAGAGAGGGTATCCCTGCCTGGTACCTCGCTCAATCCCAAATTGAGTGGAAATCGTCCTGTTCACCCGGACCTTTGCTCTAGGCTTAGAGTATAAATTGGATATCCAAGTCTGAAATTTCTCTCCGAACCCAAAGCCCCCCAGGACCAAATCCAGATATTGCCAGTTTAGACGACAGAAGGTTTCTCAGCATCTAAAGATAATATTGCTGAAGGTGGGGAATCAATAGGGAGCTGGGCCGAGGAAATAACATTTAACAGTAATCTGATGTTGTCCTGAATGTGCCTCCCGGGTATAAACCCAGTTTGGTCTGGGTGAACTAAGACAGGGACCACGTACTCTAAACGTTCACTAATGATCTTGGCGAAAATTTAGCATCCTGGTTGAGCAGCGAAATAGGACGGTACCCAGCACATGAAGTGTGATCTTTCCCCGGTTTGGGCAATACTGAGACATGGGCAGCCCCCCAAGTATCCAGCAAGGCCCCCCGGCTCCTCTGCCACATTGCAAACTCTGGTGAGCAGCGGAGTTAGCACATCCTGGAACTCTTTGTAAAATTCCGAGGCGAACCCATCAGGGCCAGGAGCCCTGCCAGACCCGAGAGTCTTAATAGCTGCACCCACCTCTCCTCAGTGAAGGCAGCCTCAAGGAGTCCCTCTGAGTACCTGACAAGGCAGGGAGCTCTTGACCTTGTAAAAGGTTGAAATTTTTTTGCCATGCTCCTGTGTTTCTTCCTTCGCATACAGTTGTCTATAGAATTCTGCAAACTCTTGTGCAATTTCCCCAGGAAGAATCTTATAAGGGAGATTAGGCGGGTCCAAACTGACCTTAACCACATACCTGTCAGCTGCCTGTTTACGGAGCCTCAGGGCTAGCAGTTTGCCTGCCCTCTCTCCCCTCTCATAGTAACGCTGCCCAGCGTATCTAAGGGAATTCTCTACCCGTCTCTGTAATAATGAGTTATAGGAATCCCTGGCCTCCCTTAACTTTTTGAGTATATGCTTAGAACCCGTACATTTGTGTGATGCTTCTAGGTCCGCAATAGATGCAAGAGCTTCCTGCATACGAGTTTGATGCTGCTTATGCTTATGGGAGGAGAAAGCTATCGTATGCCCTCTCGCCACCGCCTTTAAGGCATCCCACGAAAACTTGGGCCAGGAGAGCACCTCTGTATTTTCTTTTAAGTAAGACTGAATAACCTTTTTAGTAGATTCAGTATACTTTTTATCATTGAGTAGCCCCGTATCAAATCTCCAAAGACTGCCCCCTCCACAGAGTCCCAACAAAGTTGTGCCTTTATCATAGCGTGGTCAGAGATGGTGATCGGGAGGATATAAATATCCCTAAATGAATGCAAAGCATTTCTCAGAGTGTAAAATCAGTCCAATCTTGAATACATATTGGGAGCCGGAGAAAAAAAGGTGACATTTTTCACCAAGGGATTAAACTGCCTCCATGGGTCAATTAGTCCGGCTTCTAACAGCAAGTTACAAAGTATCCGGGAGCAGGACCTTGAACCTGGGATTTTGGTAGAGCTTCTTTCCAAACTAGCATCCTTGACACAGTTCCAGTCCCCCTTTAAAATAACTTGTCCAGGAGGTAAACTGGCTACTGAATTAAAAAGGGAGTGAAAAAACTCTCCAATGGGTTGGGTGGGGGCGTAGATTCCTAGCAAGTGAATTGTCCGACCCTTATAAATGCCAGAAACTGTCAGTTGGTGTCCTGAACCTGATTTAATTTCAGATTGAATCTGAAACGGAAGACCCCTACGAAATAGAATTGTTACTCCCCCCTTTTTTGATTGTGGGTGCTCGTCAGAGCATACCGTATTCACTCAGTCCCTGCTCAATTTCATTTGCTCTCCCAGGGTCAAGCTAGTCTCCTGTAAACAGGCAGTGTCACACCTTTCTCTTTTAAATTCGGCTACTATCTTAGCACGTTTAACTACATTATTAATTTAACGTTAAGTAAACAGATTATCAGATCAGCCATGTTTAATATCCAAGAAGACTCCGGACATAATTGTACATACTATATCCAATTGCACAATCATAACACCTAATCGTGCAAAAAGGTACTCTTCCCCAAGGCAAGAAAAGACAGGAAAGAAAGAGGGAATAGAGAGAAAGCTGAGCAACAAGTAATGCAAACTCCATATCACACCTAAGTCTAAAGAAGTTGCAAGCCCTGTGCTAAGAGCACTGGGCCTGCCTCCTTAGGGAGGCGCTTAGCGACAAAGGTCGTTGCTCATCAGTGACTTAACAACAAAGCGTCCATCCGTGCTGGTAATGCTCAGCTCGGCAGGTGTTTCAGTGTGCGGGGGGGGGGGAGACTTATACTCCCTAGAGGGAACAACACTCCACTAGGAGTGAAAAGGTTGGTGGGCTCCCCCAAACCTGGGGAGTCATCAGCCTGTGCCCTCTGTTGGTTTCTTTAAAGAGAATGCATCTGGGAAGGGCTGGGAAAAAGGATACCCCTCAGTTCTCCAACGTTGACACAATCTCAGACACACCTCCTTGATAGAGAATCCAATGCGGCTCAGACTGCAAAAAAAAATGCAAAAAACAAAAAAAAAACCCTGAGAGGCCTCACCCTCGGGACATCATAATGAGAATGGGGACTTATGTATGCATTCCCCCTTAATGACACAAACCATACTGCGGGGGCCTAGTGAGGCCTGCAATTGGGTAGACCTGATTGAACTGCACGCCTACTAGTAGTCTACAACAATTGTCTAAGTCACAGAGGAGTGACATTCTCTCACATCTTTCCCTGGAGGGACAGCAGCAAGGAAAAACCACAGGGCCTGATCCACCCACCTCCCCCACTCCTGCCCCCACCAAAGCCGGTAATAAATGGGACCGATTATAACTCTTCATAGTCATATTGGGGGGATAGGTGATCAAGGAGCCCAAAATCCGCTAGGAATAGTATCTTGTCTTACTTTAAGTTAGATGAGCTGCCCTTCTTCAGAGTATCCATATTAGGGCCATTACAATATCCTGTTCTGCTGTGGTAGCTCCCCCTGTGAGCAGCATCCAGCACGAAGGAGGGAAGGGAGAAGGAACAGAAAAAGCCCCGTGGGGTCACTGGGGAACCGAAACCTGAAATGGACTTCAGGAAGGCGCCATCCTGAAAAAGCCCCCGCCATAGAATCCAAAACAAATGGTCTGCCCTCCTCCTCTGTGGTGCAGGTAATAGCAGCTTTCATCCAAAGGCGAGGAGAGCCCCCCATCTCCACAGCCCAGGACCTAACAACCCGTTGAAAAAGAAAAGCAAGAAAAGGGCAACCAGGTAAATCCCTAAACCACCCCTTTTCTGTACTCTAAAGGAGCTTTGTTTAACTGACAATTGAGACACCTTCAGGGTCAAACGAGGTGTAGATTTAACAATCGATCCTCTGGTAAAACAGAGGAAAGCATTAAACGGTCAGTTACTGTACTTCAACCAATCTTCTCAGAAGGTTTCCTCCTGGTAATCCATTTAGATAAGTCAGCATGTAAGGGCAGAACTGAGTCCACTCTGAAATGGGGCCGATTAATATTCTTCGAGCCTGGAGCCTCTGCCCAGAGAAGTTGCTCAATCTCCTTCTCTGCAGTCTCTTCTTTTATGTTAGGAACCTGAATGTCCTTCGAGACCAGAAAATCACGAGCCATTAATAACGAATCATAGATTTTAGGACTCTCAGGTGTATCTATCCACAGTCTAGCAGGGTAACGCAGCTGGTCCCTCAAGCCCTTCTCTCTTATCTGTTTCATCACACCGAGCACCTTTCTCCGACACTGGGTCAAGGCGAGGGGATAATCTTGGTCCACAAACACCTTCATTCCATCGAAATTCAAATCCTTCTTCGCCCGTGCGAAATGCAGGACCCTACCCTTAGTCGGGTATCTCAGGAATTTGATTATGATGGCTCTGGGAGGGGCACCCTGCTTAGGCCTTGGGGCAAGGGCCCTATGTGCCCTTTGAATCTCCAGGGGGTTATCTTCCTCTATCTGCAGCTCCGTTTTGAACCAACAGTCCATAAAGGCCACCATTTTGGCCTGCTCAGCCCCCTCTGGTATTCTGACCACCCTTATGTTGTTGCACCTTGAGCGTGCCTCCTTATCTTCGGCCTTCACTGTTAAAGCCTTCTCCCTGCCATATAGGAATGCCAGCAATCTTCCATAGGGCATATGCTCGGCCCGCAGCCCTTCTAGATGTTGTTCCACTGTAGTAGTTCTGGACTCCAGTTTCTTAAAATCCCTCTGGATATCTGATACTTTTGTGTCTATCTTATGTAGAAGCTTGATCATTTTTCTCGATTCTGCTCTGGTAGTGGTTGAACCGGAGTCTGAGCATGAATCCTCGGCCCCCGACGCTGAAAGCACTGATGAGCGTGAGGGAGTTGGACTGAGGCCTGGCATCTGTCTGCCCTGCAGTTTTTCTGAAGCAATTTTTGTGATCAAAGAGCCTCTTTTCTTTGTGCAGACCATTACAGGTCACTTATTGTGAGTATGACACAGTGTAAAAACACAGGATGCCTCCACAAAGTACTGGATTCTCTTCTTTATTTTACGTTGGAGAACCGGAGCGAGGAGTTAAGCGGCCATTCCCACCTACTACGTCACCGGAAGTCCCGTTTCTAAGAACTTTAATATTATGGCTGACTGAATCATACAAGTCTCCAGGGAAAACCATAGAATTTCAAATCAGTGATATATATGACATAAAAAAGATTCTGTTTTCTTCCGACGATAGATCTCTTAACCCTTCTGCTCTAACTGAATTAACAGCTCAAACATATAAATTCTGGAAACAGATCAGAAAAGCAGGACCTATTCAGAAAATATATGAATATTGTAAGCTAATATCACAAGACGAAAAACTTACCACAATCTATATGGACTCAGTGGCGAGATGTGAGTTTATCACATATCCATCAGTTCCTTTCCTCGGACGGAATTATTACATTTGATAGACTTCAATCTTCATTCCCCCTTAATAACACAGATCGATTTAGATACTTTCAGATTCGAAATCATATCTTCCGAAACACTATAATACCCTCAAGATTACCTATCCTACACCAGAATTACCCTTAACTCTTTATTGAAGCAAACAAGGAAATCTAGGAACCCACTAGTGAGCCTCATACATGAGAGCTTGGAATGGGCTCACCACTTCTGCAACATCCATACTAGGCTCCTGGAATAAAGACCTCCAAATAGAAATATCCCCGAATCTTGGTCTAGATCCTCTCTTACAGAGATAAAATCCATCTCATCCCCTTACTGGAGGAGTTTGCATGGAAATACCGCTCTAGATACTACAGAGCTCGTGAACACTAATGAAGTATCTCCTGATGATTTTGGGAAATGTTGGAAATCGGAAACCATCTTGCACGCTGGGGCATGTTTTTGGTCCTGTCCACCCCTTATGCCCTTTTGGCTAACCTTTCAGAATGAATTGACCACTTTATTTACTGAACCTGTAGAACTTACTGCCAAACAATTTCTTATGGGAGTTTGTCTGGACCATGCTCCCTCCTGAGAGCGAACTTTACTACGGTATGTTTCATAGCAGCCAAGAAGGCAATTACCAGGCGTTGGATGAGGGCTCAGATCCCAACTGTCCAGGATTGGAGGAAAATAATGTCTGAAATTTATAAAACTGAGACCTTCAATACTGAGCCACGGGGAGGACCGAAATCATGAATGTTGAAGTGGAAGGTTTGGATTCATTATGTTTCTTCAGAACAATTAGATTTGAGTATATAAAGTACTTAAATTAAATAAAAATGTCTCTAAAATCGAATTTAGTCTGGAAATGCTACAGACCTGAAGCTTTGCCTACTAGTAAATTAACTCAATTAACTTATATTAAATTGAAACTGTTTTAAGGACTGTTTAAAAACAAAAAAATAATTAAATTCACTACAGAAATGTGAAGAATTGAATTTTATTCAGAAATACTGTTAATTGAGCCACTGTAACATCCATTGTGAATTTATGTGGAAAAATTATTTAATAAAAAGAAATTGAAAAAAAAAAAAAAATACTTTCTGGACACGCCATCAAATACATATGACTACAGTCATCAAGCATTCTACCTCTTGCATTGCTGTTTCAACTGAAATGTGAAGTTTTCATTTATCTGGTTCATAATACAAAGTTAAGTAATTCCACCATAAAGTTCTGTGATTTTAATTTACCTTGCATGATGACAATGTTCCACTGCATGCATTCAGTGCAAAATGTTTGTCATGATGGCATCGATACGCAGATCACAGACAGCGGACGTGCAATCATGACACTACAAATACATGTTAAAGGCAAAACTGTGTTGTTCAGTGTTGCACACACTGTCAAGCTGTCAATGCATGTAGGTAATGTGACAACTGCTGCACTTAGGAATGCTTCTTTATACATGTCATACATGTGTGTGTTGTGCGACTCTCTAAGGTTTCTGTTCTGTACTGTATTCACACAAATAGGTTCCATGAATATAAAAAAATGAAACCGGAGGCAATACCATCTGTGTTCAACCGACGAGCAACCATGAGTTGTGGCCACACCAACACTTTGTAACATTCCATAATGAACAATCATATGTGTTACTTCAATGGGTGAGACGTACAGACTCAGCAACCCATGACAGTACTGACATGGATACATCAGTAAAACCTGTTCATGCGGGAACCACTACAAGTATTGAGATGTACACAATTGAAGAATCAAATGCTGCCATTATGGAAATATGTCAGTACACATCACTGCAGTACAGCACCACCATAAATACGCGGCTGTGAAACATCAACTGTGGGAATTCAGTGTCAGCCTACAAGATGTGACTTTGTCTGCCAGTGGCCTGAATCTTCTGAAAGTGTATTTAAAGATCATGGGTACTAACATTCCACTGTCATTGAGCCAACATTTTCCAAGCCACCAATGTCAACATCGTCACCTGTGAAGAAAACTGGTATTACTGAAACTGATGAGACCACAGACATGTCCGTATTGGCATCACCTCTGCAACTGATCATGATGTCTCCCCTTTTCTTGTCAGACAGTGACATCAACACAACTGCAACTTCAGAAGATGAAGACTGTCATCATGAACACACATCTGACTGAAGTCTTGCAACACAGCAGAAGTTATTAGTGTTCAAGACACAATTTTCTGCAGTTTGAAATGATGGTGTGCCACACTTGTAGAATGCCACTGATGATTACTAAATCATACATCTGAGACACAATGTTTGTTGCAGAGTTTCTGTGTGGTAAGTTACACTCATTCACCTGGAGATCCCACCCACTCATTGACAAAATGAGTGCGGAAATCTCTGTTTAGTTCTGCTGTTTTGTTCACGGGAAACACTTTTACTCGTATAGCGGAGTTCTTCAAGTGCATGCACGCGCCATTCATGTCAGAGTCTCAATACCACCGCATACAACATCGATACCTGTTTCCCATAGTGCATTTCTCATGGTTTACACAGAGATCAAGAAACATAGCACTGGTCAGTGGGCGTGCCTTGACAGTCATTGGTGATGGTCGTTGTGACTCCCCAGGTCACAACGCCAAGTACTGTACGTACACTGTGATGGATATGTCCAATAACCACATTCTTCAGTCTGAGTTGATCCAGGTAACTGAGGTGCCAAATTCAAATGGAGGGGTTTGTAAGAGCAGTCACGAAGATCACTGATGCGGTGTTAACATTGACACAATTGCAACAGACAGACATCCACAAATTGCTGCATTGATGTCGAAAGGTGTTGTTTTCCCTGGCATATCATATCAGTGCGATGTTTGGCATGTTGCCAAGTCGATTATTAGAAATTGGTGGCCAAGGGTAAACAGCGTCACTGCCAGGATCTGCTGTCATGGACAAGATCAATAGTAAACCACTTTGGTGGTGTTCATGACGACTTAAAGGTAATGCAGCAGTACTGCACGAAAAATGGGTGTCAGTCCTAGAGCCACCACAAAATACACATACTTGGGTGGTCGGATTGGCGTTTCGGGCTTACAAGCATGGAACCCCGGATGAGGAAACTGCAAAGCAAACATGCTGGCTGCCGAAGGGAACCCCTGCATATAAAGCACTTAAAGGTATCATGATGGATACCCGTTTGCGGAAGGATATTGGGAAGGTCACCGAGTTCTGCCGTACTGGGCAGTTGGAAGTATTCCACTCCCTGTTAAACAAATACTGTTCAAAGCGGCAGCACTTCTCATATGATGGCATGCTAGCCAGAACTCAACTTGCCATGCTAGACTACTCAGCAAACTATAACCGAGCAGTGGCAAAATGCTTTGTCGGTCCAAATCAAGGGAAGTGAGAGAAATGAAGTTGTGTTTTCTAAGGTTACGAAGTAATGGATTACCCGTCCTGTGTATGAGTACCAAACATATGACTTTCTGGACACCATACTGAATATTGGAATCAGTCTTAATATTGGGGAGCTACATGCCTTGCCCGTTGCAGAGAAACCGGAACTACCAAAGAATATTGCTCCAGTGCCATGTCTGCAGAAGGAAGAATAACTTCAGCGTCATTATTCCCATTTTTCAAACCATCGGTAATGCACATTGACGTACTGAAGTGTGTGTGTGTGTGGCACGAAAATGTCAAGTTCAAATATATGTCAAATAACATTGTACATACGTGTATGTTCTTTCTACTGTACAACATGTTACATTTCATTATCAGTTTGGTGAACCTCAGTCTTGCGAGGTATCCTGACTCTGTCTTCAGTCACATACAATTCTGACAAAGGACTGTTGTGGTTTGTGAAATTTTGATGGTGAAAGCATTGAAAACTCATAGAAACACGTATCTGATCAACTGTTTGCTGTTCTGTAGTACCAGGCATGTCACTATTTGTGATGCTGGTGTCAATCAAATGGTAATTGTGAGAAGAACCATAAATTGTTGGGTAAAGGTCACATACTTACACAGTACCAAAAATACAGCACTGCACAACTGTGCAACCCACATCTGTCTAGAGAAGTGTTGCAGAGGCTGCATGATATTGCTTTGATCACATTGTATCCTAAAGTAGCAATGATCAGCAGAACAGCTGCTTACCAAATGGTAGCCCTGAAGTTCTCCTGGTATACCCAAGAAGCAACACTACTTTGCAGAACCGTGATTGAAACACAGCGAAACGAGGATGGCAGTGATACTGCTGTCCACCAACAAACTGCGCCCAGTACGTCATTCCAAAGTTGGCGCATACTTGTAAGTAAGCCACAGAGTGACTCGTATTGAATCACTGTTTATGCTCGCACAAGAATCGTGTGGCAGTGCATGCTGTCAACACGTGAGCAATGTGGCACTCCACTACTTTGACATCTGCAGGTACCTGCAGATATCATGGTGTCCTCATGGCTGCCTCATACCATTCCTTTGGTGCAGACATGGCTTACAAGCACAAGTCACATAACCCTGCGAATGGATCGGACAGATTGTATCACCTTAGTCACATGACCCCTGGTGACCCTCCCCCTACTTAACTTAAAGATCCCATTTGGCCCATCCTTATTGATCACCCTCACATACTTGACTATCTCTGTCATGTCACCCCTGTCCCTTCCATGCTCCAGGGTGTACATATTCCAGTGTCTCGGCATGCTGTCAGACTGTGCCCCTTCCATGAGACATATGATGTTTGTGGCCTTCTTTGGCACCCCCTCCAGTTTGCTGATGATATGTATTAAGTATGACCCCCAAAACTGAACACAATACTGTAAGTGCGGCCTACCAGCGACCTGTAGTGGTGCAAGATCACCTGTCTTCACCTGGCTGAAAACCCCGTGCTCTAAACCACAGTATTTCATTTGCTTTTGCAGCCATTGTCCTGCATTGTGCATTGTTGTCCATGGTCCCTGTTATCACTACCCATGTCCTTCTCCTCCTCAGTGATCCCAACCTTAACCCCTTCCAAGCCAGTATTCTCTCCTTGGGTTCTTTACTGCAGGTGCATTACCTCACAATTCTTTTTATTTATTTATTTATTTAAAGTTTTGGAATTACTACCTTTGAGTCTGCGACTCCTTTACAAAGGCTCCACGTCAGGGCAAACAGACAATAACAACAATAGTTAAATAATAGTGTACATAGGTGATTACATGAAGACAGAAGACATAATTCCATGGATTGGTAGTTACATTTTGGGAATGCTATTGCAGCCCAGGTCAGTTATACAGTGCACCATTTAAGAACTTGTGTACTATCCTGAAGTGTGGTTCACTTTGCAATCAAAGGACCTTATCTCAGGTTGGATGGACAACCCAGCGTCTAAGAGGCGTAATGTGTTCAGATGCAGCAACAGGTCTCGGAGTCTAGCAGGTGCATCTTGATTCTGGCTTTGAACTGTCTAATGCTTGGGGTATGTGCTATGGATGAGGGGAGTTCATTGAGCCAGGTGGGTACCCGATAAGCAAAAGACCTTTGGCTAGCGTTGTCCTTCTTAGGGGACTAAGGAATGTGTATTAGCTGGGTGTCTTGGGGAGATCCTGTGAGTGTTTAGTTTTATTAGTGGGTCTAGTCCAATGGGTGTAAAACCCATTTGGATTTTGGCCTGGAGGCAGGTGTGGTATTTTAACCTGCCTGAGAAAGTCAACCAGTTAGCTTTTTGTAGAGATCGCAGGTATGGATTAGCTTGTCACTATCTGTAACCAACCGGCTAGCTTTGTTAAGGGCCATATTAATTTGTTTTAGTGCCGTGGGGTCAGCTGCTCCATAAATTGTTATTCCATAGTCTGCCAGAGATAGGACTGCGCTGCTTACTGCCAGCCGTAGGGCACGGGGCGGGAGGCATTGTCTGTGCCTGAAAAGGGTCCCTAATCTGGCATTTACTGAGGCTGAGAGTTGGTCTATGTGCATGTGATAGGTCAGTGATGAGTCTAGTGTGATGCCCAAATATTTGAATTGTGTTATTTGATCAATAATGGTGCCCTGGTGGTTGGTTATGTTTAGTTGGAAGCCATAGTAAGGGCTTTGTCTATGTGTAAAGATCAAGGCTTTTGTTTTGCTGAGATTTAGTACCAACCTTTGTTTCATGAACCAGTGTTCTATTTCCTGGAAATTAGTCTGGAGAGTTTGCTGAAGAGCATTCAGGGTGGAGTCTTTCCAAAAGATTACTGCATCATCTGCATATAGTAGGAGCTTACAGTTGCAGGCGCTAGGGATGGCATTCAGGAATAGGGTGAATAGGAGCGGGCCTAGAATTGATCCTTGAGGTACGCCCGATTTAACTGCGAGTTTTGAGGATAGAGTGGAATTTATTTTTACTTCTTGTGTCCGGTCTGCGAGGTAGTTCTTGAACCAGAGTGAGGCCTCTGGGCCTAGGTTGAGTGAGGGAGTTGGTGTAAAGTAAATCATGATTAACGTGTCGAAAGCTTTAGTCAGATCTATGAAAATTGCTCCTGCTAGGTCGCCCGCATCGAGAGCTTCATGTGTATATGACGTAAGCGAAAGGAGAGCCGTGGTGGTGCTGTGACCTGCTCTGAAGCCATGTTGTTCTTGGCAGAGTAGGGAGTGATTTGTCAGGTATTCAGTGAGTTGGTCTGAAACTATTCTTTCGAGGGCTTTTGAGAGAGAAGGAAGAATTGTGATAGGCCTATAGTTCCCAGGGTCAGTTGGATCACCCTTTTTTAGTAGAGGGGTGATGATACCCCTTTTCCAGAGAGTTGGGAATTGCCCTAGACGAAGTGATAGGTTGAATATTTTAGTTAGCTGAGGATGATTACATTTAGTGTTAGTCTCAGGATCTTTAGGTCAAGGCTATCACTGCTGTGTCTTTGTTTTTAAGGCTTGTGTGAGGTAGCGTTTTTTTATTACATGAGATGGGTTTAAACTGAAAAGGTGGGCTGCTGATCTTGGGTGAGGTTGTGTGTGGTGCTGAAGTGGGTGGGCTAAAGAAGTTTGGAGGAGTATGGGCTGAGGTCTGAGAAAGAGTTATTCAGAGTATAAGCTATTAATGTAGGGTCTTGTGAGGTGTCCCATTAAGAGTTATTTGGGTAGGCGGTTGGTTATCTGATTTCCCATAGTTCTTTGATGTTGCTCCAAAACTTGCTCCCTGTACCCCAGGACTCTGTTAGGGCTTGTTTGTAGTGGTTGGCATTGGCTAAGCCAAATGGCCCTAGTGCATTTATTTCTGGCTTCCCTGTAGAGCTGTCTGTCATGGGGACTTTTGAATTGAGGGCTTTGTACCAGAGATTGTCTCTATGTGACATCTGGTCCAGTAGGGATTGTGTTATCCATGGAGTATCCCTTGCCTTTATGAACTTTTTGGCAAGGGGGGGCATGTTTGTCACAGGCTGCATTGAAGATATTAATAAAGGAGGTCAGTGCTCCATCAATGGATATGGCGCTATGGACCGGGGACCAGTCACTGGTGGAGAGGCTATGGATAATCTTGGATATTGCTCCCTGTTTGAGGTGTCTTTGGTAAGATAATTTAGAGCGTTTGTGGGGGCTCCTGTTGGACCAGGTGTAGGAGAGTGGTCACTAAGTACGTCTGGGAGGACTTTGACATTAGATAGGTGTTTGGGGGAGTTCGTCAGGATGAGATCAAGGAGCGTATGTGCACCTGTTCTTGGGTCTAGACGCGTGGGGGTATGGACAACCTGAGTCAGATCTTGTGCAGTTGCTGCGTCTTTAAAGGGATCTGCTCCTTTTGATAACCAATTTACATTAAAGTCGCCCATTACTATGAGATCACTTTTTGTGGGTAGCTTAGCTATATTAGCCAGTATAGAGTCAAAAGCTTCTCTCTGGTTGTTGGGTATATAAACTGACATTATATACAGCGGTTTCCGAGGGAGCCTATTGTAATCTTGATGGTGACTGCTTGTGCACCGTATTTCGGGTTTGGTAGGGATTAGTAGAGGCTTAAATTTGGCTCTGGCATAGATTGTTACCCCCCTTTCCTCCTATCATCTCTAAATATGATGTAATTTAGTGCAACAGTGGAGTCAGGCAATCGAGTACTTAGCCATGTTTCAGATAGGGCAAGAATGTCTGGAGAGTGTTGTGCGACCCACCCTTGGAGAACAGTTAACTTTTTGGTAGGCTGCGTATGTTTGGGAAGCCAGCGTCAGACCTACTTTGTTTGGGTTTCTATCAGTGGTAGCTGATGCGGCCCAGGTTAGGGTGTATATCCCTGCTAATAGTAGTAGTAGCATGGCGCATGTCTGAGTGCAGTTAGCTGTAGCCGCTTTGTGAGTCTTTTATTGTTGCATGTACTTATATTGTTATTTGGAGATTTGCATGGAGCAGGGTGAATGTATCAGTAGGGCTTTTTGCAAATGTAAAATGAGAGGGTTGGGAGTATAGAGGAGGTGTGTGTTGGGTAGTGGAGCTTGAGATACCTTCGTTAGCCCATTTGTGGTGTAGCTAAGGTTCAGAATTATGGTAGAGAAGGGATGTAGGTTCATATGGCCATTAGCTGGGAAGAGGTTACTTGGAGGTGTACGTGGGGATGTGTAGGAGACCAAAGCTAATGATAGCATAAATTGTATTAGTATCATTTGACTGCCAAACATGGTTTTTATTTATTTTTATTATGTTTGTTTTTTCCTTTCTTTCTTCTGTTTTCAGACGGGAGCCCCCTACTGTTCGGATTGTATAACCAGCAAATGGAAAAGTGAGCTGATAGGATATTGCGCTCACGTGTACACCTATATATCTGAGAGTCGACCAAGGGTGGTGGTGGGGGTGGTGGGGAGCCGGTGCTCAGGCGCGCGGGCCTCAATCACGCTGGAAAGAGGAGCTGTCCTGCAGTGGTGAGCTGCCTGCGGAGGCTTACACAGTAGTTCTGGGCTGGAGGGATTCCAACTCAGTCCCTCGCGACCGCGCGACCTTGCTTTGGGGGAGGGCTTCAGGAAAGTGCCCCTCTCGACCTCCTGGTCCTCGGTCTGTGGACAAGGAGAGAGGGTTAGTGAGCAGGGTTAAATAGCACACTAAAAGGGCGTTTCAGAAAGGGGCTGGGCTACTAACTCGTACAGGTCAGCTTATCTTTTAAAATGCTGTCTCTCTTACTGCTGAATAGCTCGAGAGTTGAGAGTTTTTTCTTTTTTTTTTTCGTAATGCTAAGGTTTTGGGCTAGGAATTTCAAAAGTGGCGCCTGCAGATTACAGGGAGCCCTGGACTACACACAACCCTGCTGTTTAAATTTAAATCAATTAAGGCGCCAGAAAAGGCTCTTTCAAGCACAGGTTCTGTTAACAATAAGCAAGCGGTAGCAGTGGTAGAACTACAGTTTTAAACAGTACTGTGGCAATTTCGCTGTTTTGGCGCCAGAAACAGCCTAAGTCCTCTGCAATTTAACAGTCTCTACGAGTATGGCAAAACAAAATCTGTAGCAAGTTTCCTGCAAAATTCAACTCACGCTGGAAAGAGGAGCTGTCTGGCAGTGGTGAGCTGCCTGCCGGAGACTTACACAGTACAGTAGTTCTGGGCTGGAGGGGGGATTCCAACTCGGTCCCTCGCGACCGCCCGCGACCTTGCTTTGGGGGGAGGGCTTCAGGAAAGTGCCCTCTCGACCTCCTGGTCTTGGTACAGTACAGTAGTTCTGGGCTGGAGGATTCAGCCTCGGTTCCTCGCGACTACCCAGCGACCTTGCTTTGGGGAGACTTCAGGAAAGTGCCCTCTCGACCTCCTGGTCCTCGGTACAGTACAGTAGTTCTGGGCTGGAGGGGATTCCAACTCGGTCCCTCGCGACCTGCTGCTTCTGGGGAGGGCTGAAAGTGCCCCTCTCAACCTCCTGGTCCTCGGTACAGTACAGTAGTTCTGGACTGGAGGGATTCAACTCAGTCCCTCGCGACTGCCCGCAACCTAGCTTTGGGGGAGGGCTTCAGGGAAAGTGCCCTCTCGACCTCCTGGTCCTCGGTCTGTGGGCGCTGCAGCTGCCACCTCTCTGACCCCTCCTCTGGGTTGCTTAGGACACCCTGCAACTGCTTCCATTCCTCCTCTCCATTCACCACTGAAACATAGAAAGATAGAATTTAATGGCAGATAAGGACCACTTGGCCCACCGAGTCTGCCCATTTCCCTACCTTACTGATAAGCTGCAGATCCTAGTTAACCAACAGCCTACTTCCTCCTACCCCCCAATAGAATTGCCTTATGTCTGTCCCATGCATTCTTGAATTCCCCCACTGTTTTTGACTCTACAACCTCCTCAGGAAGGGCTGTTCCATGTATCCACAACCCTCTCTGTGAAGAAATGCTTCCTCCACATTACCTCAGAGCCCCCATATCTTCAAATTGTGCCCCTTGTTTTTGCACATCTCTTTTTCTGAAAGATGCTACCCTCTTGGACTTTGTTGATGCCCTTGAGGTATTTGAAAGTTTCTATCATGTGCCCCCTCTCCCTGTTTTCCTCGAGGCTATATGTCTTTAGTTCCTTTAGTCTTTTTTCATATGTCTTCTGATGCAGACCCTGCATCATTTTGGTTGACCTCCTCTGGACAGCCTCCACCCTGTCTATGTCTTTGTGGAGATGGGGTCTCCAGAACTGTACACAGTACTCCAGATGTGGTCTTACCAACTGTCTGTACAGAGGCCAACAACTTCCTGTTTTCTACTGGTGATGCCTCTCCCTATGCATCCCAGTATCCCCCCAGCCCTCCTTACTGCCTTCTCACATTGCTGGCCCACCACTTTGGGTCTTCTGATATACTATCCCCAGGTCCCTTTCCATTTTGTTGTCGTCAGTGACCCCCCTTCCCCCCCCCCATTGTGTACTCTTCCCCTGGGTTTTTGTTTCCCAGGTGCATTACTTTGGAGTTTTTTGCATTGAATCTAAGCTGCCATACATTTGACAATTCCTCCCACCTTGCCAAGTCCCTTTTCATCCTTTCCACCCCACCTTGTGTATCAACCCTGTTGTATATTTTTGTGTCTTCTGCAAGAGACATACCTTCCCTTCTAGTCCCTCTGCAATGTCACTTATAAAGACATTAAAAGGACCGCCACAGTACTGAACCTCATGTATCCCACTGGTAACCTTCCTTTTCACTGTGGACTCCCTTTACTATTACCCGTTGTGTTCTGTTGTCCAGCCAGTGTTTTACCACCTTAGGACCCACTCCCAGGCTGGCTAATTTGTTTATTAATCTTTTGTGCGGGACTGTGTCAAATGTCTTGCTAAAGTCTAGGTAGGCCATGTCCACAGCCCCTCTCTGGTCTACTGCTTTGGTCACCCAGTCAAAGAAATCAATTAGATTTGTCTGGAGACGACCTTCCCTCTATGAATCCCTGCTGCCTTGGGTCCTGTACCCCACTGGTCTCTAGGTACTCAACAGTTCTTTCCTTCAGAAGTGATTCCATCATTTTCCCTAGCACTGAGGTCAAACTGACAGGTCTGTTGTTTTCTGCCTCTGTCTTGCTCCCACTTTTGTGAAGGGGAATCACATCCGCCCTTCTCCAGTCCTCGGGTACCACCCCATCCTCCCATGATTTATTAAAAAGGGTAGTCAGTGGTGTTACTAGTTCTTCCCTTAGTTCTTTTAAAATTCTGGGGTGAATCCCATCAGGCCCGTTGCTTTATCCACTTCAGTTTTAGGAGTTCTTTCAGAACTCTTTCTTCTGTGAAAGGACTAATATCAACCCCCCTATCCAGAGTGCTTCTATTGACCGGATTAGGTATTTCCCCCTGCTTTTCCATTGTGAATACTGAGCAGAAGTATTCGTTCAGTATCCCTGTTTTTTCACTGTCACTCTCTGCCCAATCACCTTACTCTTTGTTCAGCCTCAGGGACCCCGCCTTAGTCTTTCTTTGCTCCCTAATATACCTATGAAAGGTTTTATGCCCGTTCTTAACCGAGTTGGCTGTCTTTTCCTCGGTTTGGGCCTTTGCTATTCTGACTGCCTTACCCGCTTCCTTCTGCTTAAACTGGCTGAGTTCTCTGTCCTGCTCCTTCTGTGTTTCCTTATGCTTTTTGAATGCTATCTTTTTTTCCCTTACCTTCCCTGCTACTTCTTTTGAGAACCATAGTGTTTTTTTTCTTTCATTTTGATTTGTTTATTTGCTTCACACAAAGACTTGTTGCCTCTGTGATGGCGGTTTTGATGTTTCCCCATTGTTGCTCAACTCCACCTTCTTGCCTGTTTGCTAGTGCTTTTCTGAGGCACTCTCCCATTTTGACAAAATCAGGCCTGCTGAAGTGCAGCACCTTCACTTTTGTGTGGCTTGACTCTACAGCTAAGTTTATCGTGAACCACACTGTTTGGTGGTCGCTTGTTCCCAGATGGCTACCCACTTCAAGAACAGAGATCCTCTCTCCATCCCCATTTGAGAGTACCAGGTCTAAGATTGCTTTCTCCCAAATGGGTTCCAAAACTAGCTGTCTGAGGCATGCCCCCTGTAGGGCATCGAGAATGGCCCTTCTCTTGGATGTGACTGCGGCAAAGGTGCTCCAGTCAGCATCTGGCATATTCAGGTCCCCCATCAGCAATATCTCCCCTTTCTCTGCCATCCCAAGGATGCCTTCTATCATTTCCTTGTCCACTTCCTCCCCCTGAGACGGGGGTCTGTATACAACCCCTGTGCAGATTGTGGAGCCATTTCCATTCTCCAGGGTGACCCACATTGCCTCCTCTCCTCCCTGTTTACCCTTTAGTTCCGTTGCTTTTATCTCTTCCCTTACATAGAGCTACTCCTCCTCCTCTTCTTCCCTCCCTGTCCCTCCTATAGATTGTGTACCCTGGTATGTTGACATCCCAGTCATGGTTCTCTGTGTACCATGTTTCTGTAACTGCCACAATATCCAGGCATCCCTCCTCCATCAAGGCCACCATTTCAGGGAGCTTTTTACCTTGACTACAGGAATTGGTACTCATTACTCTCCATTTTTTTAGGGCTTTATTTCTTTTTGCCCCATCCCTGTCCCTACTGCGTTTGTCTTTTTCTCCATTTACCCCTGCCCTTCTCCCTATTGACTGCTCTATTTGGTTGTTTACCTCACTAATTACCCTGATTTTTGGGGGAGGGCTAGGATTTCCCTTCTCTTCAGTGCTTCCCCCCTTGGCTAGTTTAAATGCTTGTCACTGAAGCATTTAAACCTGTCACCTAGGATCCTGGTTCCCCTCCTGGATAGATGCAGACCATCACACCTGTATAGGCCTGCATCCCTCCAGGTGGAGCCCTAGTCCCGTAGGAAGCCAAATCCCTGAGCTCTGCACCTGCTTTTCAATCAGTCATTGAATACCATGGTGCGGAGTGCTCTAGCCTCATCCATGCCATAGACAGATAGCACTTCTGAGTAAGTTGCCATGCGTGCTACTTGTCTAAGGCCCCTCCCCAACTCCACAAACTCATGTTGCACTGTTCTGATCCCATTCTCAGCCAGGTCATTCATCCCTAAGTGGATAATGACATCCAGCTCCCTCCCCCTTGCCGCTGCTCCCAGAATCCTGAGGATTCGTTTCCTGTCCCTCCAAGCCTTGGTGCTGGGCAGGCACCTTACCTCCCTTTTCCCTCCCTCTTCCAGTTCTACCCCCCCAACAGTTGAGTCCCCCACCAGGAGTTGTTTCCTTCCCCTGTGGTGTCCTGGGCCACTCTCCTGTGGGTCTCCATTGTGGAGGTTCCCAACATCCTCCTTGGTCTCCACTGCAGGTGCCTTCATAGAGGAACCATGCTTCACCAGAGTGGTGAATGAATTTTGGAGAGGCATAACTGGAGTGATGCGCCTCTGTTCCACCACCCTCACCCTCCTTGAGCCCACCATTTTCCAACCACTCCTCTTTCTTGGCAGTCTCTGAGGTAGTGGCGGTGGCCTAGGTGGTCCCTGGGTGGGGAAGCCGGTTTCCCGAATTGGGTGGCAAACTGGTTGACGGGCAGAAAACAGAAAGTGGTGGTAAATGGTATACAGTCAGAAGAGATGCAAGTCACAAGTGGGGTACCTCAGGGATCAGTCCTGGGGCCAGTCCTCTTCAACATCTTCATTAGTGACCTTGCAGATGGACTAGAGGTAAGGCTTGCCTGTTTGCAGATGACACCAAGATCTGCAACAGAGTAGATGATCCAGATGGGGTGGGCAGAATGAGAAGAGATCTGGATAAACTAGCAGAATGGTCAGAAGAGTGGCAACTGGGATTTAATGCAAAGAGTGCAAAATCATGCACATAGGAAGAGAAACCCTGAAGCCACCTATAGTCTGGGAGGAGTTGCTAGCAGTCACAAAGGAAGAAAGAGACTTGGGCATCATCATCACTGATGACCTAAAATCATCAAGCAGACCTCTATAGCAGTAAAGTAGAGGCTAGGGGTGTTAGGGTGTATTAGTAGGGGTATCACAAGTTGTAAGAGGAGGTAATAATCCCTCTGTACAAGACACTGGTTAGGCCCCATCTGGAGTACTCGTGCAGTATTGGAGAGCCACACTTTCACAAGGACATTAACCAAATTGAGGCGGTCCAGAAGGGCAACCAAAATGGTGCAGGGACTGCATCAGAAGACATATGAGGACAGATTAACAGAGCTCAATATGTATACCCTTGAGCAAAGGAGGAGAGAGGTGATATGATCGAGGCATTCAAACACCTTAAGGGCATAAACAAGGTGAAAGAGTCTAACATGTTTAAATATAAGAAAAATAGCAGGACAAGAGGACACAGCATGAGATTAGAGGGGGCGATTAAGGGAATGTAGGAAATTCTTTTTCACAGAAAGGGTGGTGGATGCATGGAATGGCTTACCACAAGAAGTGGTGGCTATGAATACAGTGCAGGGCTTCAAACAGGCATGGGATAGGCATAAGGGAGCAATACAAATGACTATGAATAGATAGGCCACTGACAGAGCAAAGTCCGATGGCACATTTATAAGGTAGAAAAAGAAATGGGCAGACTGGATGGGCCTTGCAGTCCTTATCTGCCGTCAACTTCTATGTTTCTATGTTATGCACTTGGGGTGGGTGAGGGAGGGAGGGGTGGGTGGGAGTAAACCTATGCTGTCCAGAAACAATCACCTACAACTCTTACCCTCCACACGGAAGTGCCTTCCTTCCTTCCTTCCTTTCAGACACCTATTTCACAAAGGCTAAGTAACAGGTCTAGTCACAACTGACTGCAAATGTCTCCCAGCTGCAGTTCCTCCCAGTCAAATTAAAGTTAAAACTAAGAAAAGTCCACCCCAAAAACAGAATCAATACTAGATCTTACTTGAGACACAGCTCTTGCAGCAGGTTACACCATTAGGACCGAAGCAGCCAGGCGCCAGGACCCCACGGAAAATTCTAGCTAGCTAACTACAGCGGGGACCCATCTGACGTCAGTCCGCCTCCGACATCAGGCGTGGTACAAAGGGGCGGTCCCATGGATTCCCAGTTCTTTTCCGCCCGTCGACTTAGCTACCTGACCCCTTGATTTACCAGTCTAGCGTGACAGCGTGAATAGTTCTTTTCGATAAAATTTTGAAAATCTTCAGAATCCTCTTCAAGCAAGATCTTGATGTCATCACCAACTGGGCCATCCTTGAAATGCGCTTGTGGAAGCAGATCCCGTTCAAGGACCCCCCACAGCCTGCGTCGGTGCCTGAGCCCAGACCACGATACCGGGCCTGTCCTTCTTGCCAAGGGTTCAATAGCCATACCGGATCCGGCGTCAGAGGCTTTGAGCATTTCTTCTGGAGGAACAACTGAAGACCATGTCCTCAAGGGGAAAGCTCCAGGGTCCACAAGCGCCGCGGAGAAGAAGGAGAAGGCCCTTCCAGGTCCCTTCTAGGGGTTCAGAGTCCCTAGCTCCGGTTCGAAATCTCCCGGCTGCAATCAAAAACCTTCATCTCAGGAGAAATCCATGAGGCCTTCCTCCCTTTCCAGGGCCTTGGCGAAGTCCGAGAGCGACACCATCACCACCACGAGTCGGGTTCCGCTCCTCGGTACCCGGCGTCAGGTCTGTCCGGTGCCTCCACGCAAGACTTTGGAGCTCACGCCTTAAAAGAGCCTGTAGCCCAGGCGCCCGGCTCGACAGCTGTCAGCCGTGCAGCCTTCTTCCCTGGAGCAGACCGTCGGCCCGGCGACGGCGCCCGGCCATTACATCCCAGCGGACGCGGTAGAGGACCGGCGCCGCCCTCCTGAAAGAAGAGGCCCTGTTGCCTCCGACCGACATCGGGTCAGGAGCCTCTATGGAGGAGGACCTAGAGCAGCCCGAGGACCAGGCAGGCGACCCGGTCCCGTAGGTACTCCCAGGGATCCCTCGCCATTACCAGAGCCCCCTGTGGAGCAGACGCCGGGACCCGACGACCGCCCACCGGCACCCGGGCCGTCGTCGGGCCTCTCTCTAGTGGAGGTGAAAGATCTGTTCACCTACTGGTGGGATACCATTAAAAAAGACATGGTTCCCCCCTCCTCCTCCTCCTCCTCCTACTCCTACTCCGGTTCCTGCCCCCTCGCCATCGGGGTCGGCAGGCCGTGTTCCTCCTCCCCGGGAGCCTAGAACCCCTCCCAGGGGGAGACCTGATAAACGGAGACCTCCGTCGAAATCTCTTCTGGATCACCCAGCCCCAAGAGATCCAGGAGACGCCGGCGTCGCCTTCAGCGGAGGACAGGGATCAGACTACTCCACCTCTAGATCCCCATCTCCACTCTCCATCCCTTCTCCGGACCCACAGTGAGATGCCTAGATCTCCTCCGGATGATCCCTCGTTCCTTGATATTATGAGACATATACAAGAGAACATGGGATGGATGCTGAAGACTTAGACCCGAAGAGTGCGACTAGCCAAATATCTTCGCAAAAGGACCCCAAGCCTGTGGTGGTACCACCTTAGTTGACACTTTCGTGGGCGCCACCAAGGCTGCGTGGAAGCGTCCACACCCGCTCGGGCGACCGAAGAAAGCTGATCGCTTGTACAAGGCTCCTAAGGACGACCAGTACTTGACGCAGCATCCTCAGGCCGATTCTCTGGTCATCACAGCCTCACATGACCGGTCACAGAGGCCACAACATTTCAAACACCCTGCCACGGACCCAGAGTCCAAACAACTGGACGCATTGGGTAGGCGCACGTATGCCTTCCGCTACCTGCGTCATCAGATCCCCTGAACTATTTAACCCACATGGTTTCAGTTCCAGAGCGCTTTGTGGGAACAGGGTCTGGAAGCGGCTGAAAAGATGCCGAAGGTGAGCAGAAGGAGGAGATGCTTCAGCTCCTCCGTGCAGGTTCAGGCAGTGGGACCCAAGTGCTAAGAACAGCGTGTGACTCCAGCGGACTCATCGGCCCGAGCAGCTTCTGGCGTTTGCCTCCGGAGACACTCTTGGCTGCGCGTCTCGGTTTACCCGGACGTCCAAAAGAACATCTTGGGCGCCCTTTTGAGGGAGAAGTATTGTTTGGTAATCCTACAGAAAAGATCCTTACCAAACTCCAAGAGGCCGGGAAGGCGGTAAGGTCGGTTCAGGCCATGTACCGACCTAAGCTTGGTTCCTTTCGTAGGAACCAAAGCCGTTTTCGTGCGCGGACGCAGAGGCAACAGACCCACTCCGCTGCACCTCAGAGGGGCTCTGGTTTTCGTAGAGCCCAGGGCAAACACCCCGCCAGCCGAGGCCAGCGTTCTCCTAGGCAGGCCCAGCCAGCGGGTCCATCTGCCGCCACAGCCTGACTCCTTGCCGGCCCCCGCCCCTCAGGATCAACGGGAGTTTATAGTCGGGGGTCGCATTGCGAACTTCCTGCCGGGATGGCAGGCCATTACCACCGACAGGTGGGTTCTTCAGTTGGTCAGTCTAGGCCACTTTATAGAATTCGCAGGAAAGCCACCTCGAGGCCTCCTTTGCTCTCCGGTATCAGGGTCAGCACAAAGCCTTGATCTGGCAAGAAGTACTCGCGCTACTACGAAAGGGAGCGATAGAGTACGTCCCAGAGAACCAGAGAGGACTAGGATACTATTCCCACTTCTTCCTGGTTCCCAAGAAAACAGGGACCTCCGTCCAATCTTGGGACCTCAGCGACCTCAATGTGTCGGTCCTTACAAGAGATTCCGCATGGTGACCCTTCCAGGTCTTATCCCATGCTCAAACAGGACGCCTTTTAGCGTCTCTAGACATGCAGGATGCCTACCTGCACATCCCTATGACTCAGGCGCACAGGAGGTTCCTGCGCTTGAGTTTCTCGACCACCACCTTCAGTTCCAGGCCCTTCCTTTCGGACTGTCTTCGCACGAGGGTCTTTACCAAGTGCATGGCAGTCGTGGCAGCGTCTCTGAGGAGACAGGGCCACTACGTGTTCCGTACCTGGACGACTGGCTTCTCATGCGCCTCCAGAGAGGCGTTGCTTCTTGCAATCAAGAGCACCCAGGATCTGTTCGATCCTGGGCATCCCTCATAAATTCGAAGTCTCTCCTGGTACCGTCGCGAAAACTGCAGTTCATAGGAGCAGTTCTGGACACTGTTGGGGAAGACCTTTCTTCCGGCCGACAGAGCGGGCGCATCAGATCCCTCATAAGGGACCTATCACTAAGCAAGGTTGTACCTGCCAGGTCGGTCCTTTGCTTGCTCGGACACATGGCTGTGGCCATTCCTACTGTCCCTTCGCAAGACTCCACATCGCATTACTCAGTGGATGCTCAAAGTGCAATGGGACCAAAGGCAAGACCACTTGCAGCATCTGGTCAGACTCACAATTCAGTGATTCAAGACTGGCAGTGGTGGCTAGCCCCAGGTCGCTCTCATCAGGCGTCCGTTCATTGCGCCGTCCGGAGGTCACCCTCACCACAGACGCTTCCGGTCTTGGGTGGGGCACACCTGAGAGGGGTAAAGTCCCAGGTACGTGGACCCAGATGGAAGCTCACCTTCACATCAACGTGCTGCAAATGAGGCGGTCCTCTATGCCCTGCAGGCCTTTCAGTCAGTTATCCCACCGTGACTCTTCTACTTCAGACAGACAACACGGCGGTGATGTATTACCTCAACAAACAAGGAGGCGCACACTCTTACCCCTTTGCAGGGAGGCCATGAGAGTGTGGGATTGGGTAATCAGACACGGCGCGAATCTGATCACTGTGCACGTTCCCGGAGTGGACAACACGGTTGCAGACGGCCTGAGTTGTTCTCAGGCCAGAGTCCACGAATGGGAACTCCTTCAAGAGGTAGCAGAGGATCTGTTTCTTGATGGGAACTCCAGATCTGGACTTGTTAGCCTCCCCATCCAACGCAAAACTGCCCAATTTTTGCTCGCTAGATCCAGGGCCTGGTGTTTTCTGGCGAGACGCGTTATCCCTCTCCTGGGCCAACAGATTCCTCTACGCTTTCCCTCCTTTCCCGTTGATCCAGAGAGTTCTTCTCAAACTGCGCAGGGAGCACGCAATAATGATCCTAGTGGCCCCATTTTGGCCCAGACAGATTTGGTTCCCTTTGTTGATTCAACTATCTCGGGAACCCCCGCTCCCGTTGCCGCTCAGCTCCACTTACTGTCTCAGGAGAAAGTTCACTTGTCCACCGGACCTCGTTCACTGAACCTGCATGCTTGGCTCTAGAGACATAGCCATTTTTGCGTCAAGGGTCTCGCAAGAGGTTGCAGAAGTCCTTTCTGCAGCCAGAAAGCGACAACGCATAGCAGCGTGCGCCATGAAATGGCGCCCGTTTTAATGTATGGTCGCGAGCACGCGACCTTTCCCTTAGGTTGTCCTGTGGGAGTAATATTAGAATATTTGCTCTCCTCTTTCATTCGGTCAGCCTTCTCCTCTATTAAAGTGCACCTCTGTGCCATTTCGACACCACCTCCCGGTGGAAATCGTACAGTGAGCTCAGGTGGGCGCCTCTCGAAATTTCTTAGGGGAGTGTTGCACCTTAGGCCTCCTATTAGAGACCCTGTGCCTCCATGGGATTTGCTTTTTGTCCTTGAACAGCTCACGCTTCCCCCCTTTGAACCTGCCGCGGATTGCGAGCTACGTTTTCTGTCGTGGAAAACGTTGTTTTTAGTTGCTGTTACCTCGGCAAGAAGAATTTCTGAACTTCACGCTCTCATGTGCAAAGAGCCTTATTTAGTTTTCCACCGGGACAGAGTATCCCTGAGGACGAACCCTAAATTCTTGCCTAAGGTGGTTTCTTCACTCACTCTGAACCAGGATATCGACCTTCGGTCTACTTCCTGAACTACTCTAATAGAGGAGAGGCTCTGCTCCATACCCTGGATGTTCACCGCAGCCTGAGGTTTTACCTCAACAGAACTCAGTCCTTCGTAGTTCTGAGCAGCTTTTCATTTCCTTCTCTGAGAGAATGATGGGCCAATCAGTATCCAAACAGTCCCTTTCTCGCTGGCTTGTCCAGTGTATTTCTCACTGTTATGGTATCAAACAAAGCCCTCCGGGTACAGTCCGGGGTCATTCCACCTAGAGGGGTGGCTACTTCCTTTGGCGCTCAAAATGTTTCTACTTCTGCTATGTCTGGCAGCAGCATACTTGAGTTCTGTGCATACCTTTATCAGGCATTATAACCTGGACATAATACCTCGGCGAAGGGCTAGTTTAGTTTGGCCGTACTTCAGGGTCTCCTGTCCTAGGGTTGGGACCTGGTTTTATCCTTTAATTTCCTCCTCCCAGATTTTCTGACAGCGTTACTGTGGGATCAGTCCTAATGGTGTAACCTGCTGCAGAGCTGTAATCTCAGTAAGATAGTACATTCAGTAAGAACTTACCGTAACAGTAGATCTTAGAGAACAGCTCTTGCAACAGGATACTCCACACCTTCCCCCATGGAGGCATTGGCTCAATCTTTCTAGAGCAAGGGTGACCTCTATCTTTCTACCAGCCTACAGATCCTAGGTCTCCCATTTTGATGTCAGCCTGCGGCAGAAGTCTCAGTAGGAGAACTGCAGAATCTGGTGGGGCCGCCCCTTTTCTGCCTCACACTGGCGTCGGGCGGACCGGCGTCGAGGCGGTCCCCCTGTGATCAACTAGCTAGAATTTTCGTGGGGTCCTGGCCTGGCGGCCTGGGTCCTAATGGTGTAACCCTGCCAAGAGCTGTTCTCGAAGATCTACTGTACGGTGAGTTCTTACGTAACTGTACTTTACCACCTGGGTCAAAAGTAATGCAATTCGAGTTCAGTGTAGTCTAGAAAATAACCTCTTTGATTCAAGGAAGCTGTGGCTGCTGTGGCACTGATGCGGCTTTGCTGTCCTCAGCAAAAAGACTTACATTAATCATCACCACATGTGAAATGGGGTGATATGAAAAGCAATACTGGCCCCAACACAGATCCCTGTGGCACCACATTAGTCACCGGCCTTGATGTTGACAGCTGTCCTCTCACCACCACCAGTTGCAGTCTCCCACTGACCCAGCTTGTAATCCAATTCATCATTTTTGCCCATACCCCTACAGCACTTCGCTTCACCCCCAAGTCACCCGTGAGGCACTGAATCAAAGGCCTTGCAGAAGTGCAAGTAAAGAACATCCACCGCATGACCTTGTACTGCTCCAAAACTGGCACACACCGCTTACTCTGCTGTACCTATTCTAACTAAACGTGCCTCATATGCCTTGCACTTTGTGTTTTCTACATTATGATGTTCGCATGTGACATGCAAGTTTGTTTTTTCTAACTTGCACCTTGTTGTCTCATCATGTGTAATCTTTTCCTAATTATGTACCATGTCGTCCCAAGTGTGTATGTAATTTCCTGTACTCTCCCAGGTCATACCTGAAAATAGGCAAATTGTCTTGTCTAGTGTTCTTACGCGGCTAACAAAAGCTAAATAAATAAATAATAAATATCCAGCTCACCTGTCACCCAGTCATACGAGTGTATCAGGTTGGTTTCACAAGACTTCTCTCAAACAAACCCATCCTGCCTCACATCCTTTAGCCCTTTATCCTCCAGGCACGACACCAGTCTTTCCTTTAGTATTGTGTCCCTGAGTTTGCACACTATGGAGGTGAGACTTACTGAATGATAATTACCATGTTCATCCCTTGGTCTGCTCTTGTGTAATGGTAGTACACGTGCCATCCTCCAGTCTAGTGTCACACATCCCGAGTCCAGCAAGGTGCATACAGATCTGCCAGTGGCTATCAACACCTCTGCCATGTCCCTGAGCAACATGTGGTGGATACCATCCGTCCCTTGTGCTTTGTTTCTTTCACTGCCCTCATTCCTCTAGTACTGCACTTGCCTACATTCTTTCATCGTTTGCCTCCTCTCCCCCTGTCCCCACCATCCAAGCCCATGGTGGTAGCGGTAAACCCTTTTCTCCTCTCAACAGTGACCAAAACTATTCATTCAGTGCTTCTGCCTTCTCCTCACCCTTTTCAGTCCACCCCTCATCCTGAAGCACCATAGTTTGTAGGTGTTAACAGTGACAGTGTTACAGTACTAAAGCAATACACACACAGTCAACCGGTGACACTGAACAAGTAATGTAAAAAAAGATGTGCACCTTTACCCAACCACCGGTTCAACAGTAAATAAAAAAGCAGAGTCAGTGATTGTTACCAGTTGTTATTACCGTAGTTGTTTAATGTGCTTTGAAATGTTTCTGTCACATTTGTTTGACACAGTGATCCATGACATTATGCATAACAAGTTGTTGAAAGTGTATTATTATTCTGTTCAAAATGACAGAAACTGTGCATTACTGTATGAACAATTACAATGCTTTACCCATTAAAAGCGTGAGCTGCTTCAGAGACGGATCTCAGTTAGTACTTCTACAAATGTTTTTTAACTCTGACTGTGGCATATATCTGCACTTACAAACAGTGACAGTACAATATTTTCCTACAAGCATTACATTCTCATCCTATGGTTAAGATAAAAGCCATGTATGTATGTTCATGTCATACATTTTAATACAATACTATTATGTGACTTTTCAGTACTGCTTCACCACGTGATCTAGCAATCAGTAACACACTCCAGGGTGTGCATCACTTGGGGATTAGTGAACACCTTGGGTGCATGCTCATGCACGAGCCCACAGGCTGAATGTCTTCACAGCACACAGGGTGTTGATTACTCCACAATAAATGCACACCCTGGAGTGGTTATTGCACTTGTAACATGGGCCACATTTGGGGACAAGCGGACAAAAGCTATTATCATGACATATAAAACTTGTTAAGTTGCCATACAGCGACAGTTCTCGATCTTCTGCAACAGTACAAATACTTCCACTACCATCTGTTGGTGCTGAAAAGCAAATAATTACAGAATCAAAGATGCACCGGTAACTTTTTAGTCTGATGTCAACATTATGCAGGGGGCTACCATTCTACTTGTTGCTTACACTGCACTCTCTGATTTCACCACTCCTCCCCCCAAAAGGATACTGACATTTGCAACTGCTCAGTGTTGGAAAAATTAAGGGATTATTACCCCAGATAGGCATTATGTACTGGTATTTGACAATGATAATTGACAGATTATGATGCATGATGCACATTCAGTTCATATGTGATGCAGATCGGATGCCCCCCACTCCTACACAGTTAACGTAATCTCTGCATTATTGGTCAATTTCCATCAACGCACCGCTTGCTTGAGTGGAAGCATTCAATGCATTGCCAAATTTCGCACATTATGTAACTCATCATTCGTTTGAAACTTTAAAATAATGTGTTCTGCACCGCAAGAACAACGTCACAACACACAATACAGGAAAACCGTCCTGATCGCATGCAAAAGCCAGTGTTACTGTCCTGTGAAGATTGTAATGTATGTTTCGGTATCTTTTGGGCACATACATAATGTTAAATTTTAAACAGTCTGTGTAGTCGTGTAGGAGAGGATCCATTATCTGTAAAGTATGACGTGAGCAGTGTGTCGCTGCACATTTTCAGGTAATGGAGGCCACCCTTGCACGCGCCACACATCCGTGTTCCGACTTTTAATAACTTTCATTAATGTTTGGTGCATCACGAGAAAAACAGAGCAACATGCATGAAGACCATGACCGGAGGGTAGCTTGGCTGGTGGTGGAGGGCATGATCAAGACAGCTGTCCTTTAAAAGGCTTACCCATATGGTTTGATCAGTGGCACACATGGCTGAGTTAGTGACGCCTTACCTAAAACAAGGCTGGTGAACGGGGGTGGAAAGGGGAGGTAGGATCGAGCGTCTTAAGGACAGCTGTCCTATCCTGGGTGGTGGGTTTGGGGATTTACTCGCTCATCATCGGCACCCAGTGTAGACTGGGGACAGTACACAAGTGGCGTGGTTGGATGGTTGTGGATGATGACATTTTGATGAACATTTCATAAACACGCACAGACCACATGCGTGGTTGATACGGACAAGATAAAGAACAGTGAAGTTAGCTGATTTTATGTTACCTGAAACATCCCATTACCTTTCTGTTGCTCACAAACCCAAATTGCATGATGGCATAAGTTTACTGAGAAACACCAAATGATTCCTGTAGAACAAAGATATTCCATAATGTCAGTGACAATAACAGCTTGTACATGAAATGTAAACCTTAGCAAAAAAATCAATTGTGATAGTAACAATAGAAAGAGTCATGGGTCACGTAAAACACCTACTGTATAATGCTAGAACTGGTTCAGGAATGACTGTGACCACCATCTTCATCATCCTCATCTGCGTCGAGGAACCTCTGTAGTAGCCACTTTGGTTCAGGCTACAGCACCGGATGGATGTAACAACACAAGCTGGTATATGCGACGATTCTTCCGTCCAAGAATATTATGCACCCAGTGTGTATACTGAATATAGGATGACAAGCGCATGGACCTACAGTAAACATGACAATAGAAATCATTTAGAAATACGAATCACACTTCTTTTGCAGTATTACAATACATTCAGTGTCTCACAGTGAACTTGCTGGGGCATCCGACATTGCACCAAGGTCTACCTCCAAGCCTCAGACATGTCAGTTTCCCGGCAACAGCCACGCGATCAGAGGACAACAGTGAACCCCTGGATCCCTCCCAGTGAGAGCATAGCAGTGGTCCACACGCTCCATCCTGTCACTCACCAGCTGAGTACCGCCTGCCACGACTCGCATACCCAACAAAGGTTGCTGGCGGGTTGCTGCACCTGGGTTGTTCGCTGTAAGTGACAATGCCACTGTGATGTTCTAAAGTTCCCTGAGGCTGCAAGTCCTTTTCTGCACAACATTGTCCAGTATCTTGAAAGACAAAAATAAAGCGCACTTGGGAGATTTCTTGCAAAACTTTGTAATGACTTTAATGTATAATGCAATTGTCCTCTTCTTGTCAACGCGGAACCCTTGACAGTTTGTGTTGCTGTAGAAGTATAGCGTGTAAGCGGTCTTCATTTGCACATGAAAGTTGATGAAGTTTGGCAAGCAATCTTCTTAGTGTGGTCTACTTTTCTTTTGGCATGTTTATGCTGTTGTGATGATGCACTAGTGCTGCTGTACCTAACTTTATTTTTGACCATCCATTGTTATGTTTGCTTGCACACATGTGCCAGAAACATAGTGACACCATGCCAGTTTTCATACTTCTCAACCCATGCTTGCAATGCCATGAGTGGTTTGTATGCGTGGAAAACCACACCACTGACTCATCCCAGCTGCCTATGACAACAGTTCAGATGCAGTGGTGTACAGTTCAAAACAAACAAGAGCTACAGTCAGAGTTGATAACATGTAGGCAATGTGCATACTGCCGTGTCATCACCAGTATGCAAACTGACTACACATCATCATCGTTGACTGCAGCGGTGGTTCCGCGCACACAACCATGTATTTTTGTGGCGTGGGGTTGCCCAGTCACCCTCTGCTCATGCAACATCCCCCAGAACACTGTATGTCCAACAGTGGTATCCAGTCCCCGTCCGGATAAAGTGCCAGCACTCAAAAACGTAAAAGGCGCCACGGCGGAGCCCACCCACTGTGACAAAAGTCCATCGTGTTTCAGAAATAGACATGTAACAAAATAAAAACTGTCCCTCATTGACTCTTGTCCCTCTGCGTCAACCCGTTCCCACCCTGTGTGTACCCCAGGTGTCAGGGGTGTGACTTGGGCTTCTTGACAGTAATGCTCACGCCACTACACCCAGACACCCAGCAAGCACCCTGTCAGGCATCAAGGTGCACCTTGGACTGTTTTTGTACAGAATTAACACCATTGTGGTACACTGCACCCATTTGAGTGTATTTAAGTATGGAATGACAGGAGTGTAAAGCCCAGACACCCCAAGGGCACAGCTGTATACTTGTCAGTGTGTGCAGGGTAGAGTAAGGTGAAATGTTGTGACCGTTATGGTTGACGACAAAAATGCACACCACAATGCCTGTTTATCCCTGCAGGGGG
Organism: Neoceratodus forsteri; assembly: GCA_016271365.2. NCBI lineage: Eukaryota > Metazoa > Chordata > Ceratodontiformes > Ceratodontidae > Neoceratodus > Neoceratodus forsteri. The sequence continues at coordinate 301,285,970 of CM057459.1, read as the reverse complement.
GGTTGAGTCAGCTGGGAACATCACTGCCATTCCTATACTGTATCTGTGTACCTCCTGCACTTCAACCGTTAATGACAGCAAGCAAACATTTGGAATTGATGAATGCTTGCTGTGTACTGTGAACTGTGAACATCCGTCACATAAGCTTTTCAAAATACAAATCCACCGCAAATGCAGGCAACATCTACAAAATGATGGTTTACATTCTTATGAAACAGATGGTACGGACAGAGCAGTGTAAGGACATATCATTCCAGTTGTCATGTGAGTCAACAAAGTACAATAGGGTAGCATATTTAAAAAAAAATATGGTGAACAATTAGGGGACACAATATGAACATGGGGGCCTCAGGGCCAATATCATGAAATATGTAGTCACACAGAGGCTGGTGGAGGCATGCAAAGGCCTTCCAGAGGAGGTCGTGGCATCAACAACAGCAGGGGAATTGATGGATGCATGGCAAAGACAAAAGGCAATCCAAGTGGGTTGTATGAATAAGTAGGCTTCAGGAAAAGACACGGCTCTCTGTGGTAACCAGCTTAGGACCAGGTATGATGAGTGAGAAAGGGGTAAGATGAGTCTGGGATGGCAGGACATAGTGAGCAAAAATAGTAAATAAAAAGAAAGTAAATTAAAACATGGTCAGAATGGCAGCATGTAATGTAAGTACAGTTATATTTATCTGTTGGGTGCTGGATCAGGTGGGTGAGGATGCCTGTAGCAGGCACAGATGGTTGTCAGCGCTAGACGTACCACGAAAGGATCTAGGCAACCAATCAAAAACTGGGGGTGCTCCAATATGCAGTTTAGACCGTCAAGCTTATCTCCTAGATCATGTTGCACCTCTTTGCAGCACACCAATTCTTGTACAGTAGGCATCAATGCACACTGTCCACAGGTACACCAGCTGCCATCGTTTAAACGATCAATCGTGGATGATTCCCTGTCATCATTTTCAGAAGTGGAGTCATCAGCATTGGATACTTCTGGATGTGGGGAATTTGATGGTCTCCGTGGCTCAAACTGGTATGGCTGTATTCCGGTAGCAACAGTCAGGGTTATGATATCCCTCAGGACCTCCTGGTGTCACTGTCACACTCGTCCTTGATGACTCAGACAGGGGTTGTTGAACATCAGTAGGTGCAGCACTTGCCATTGTATCGCACTATTGAATCAAGCAGTACTGTAGCAGCACAGCACATACATGATGAGACACTGGCGATGTCACATCTATCTGTAAGAATAACAGTACAATTAATGATTAGGTAAGAGTGTGATAAAGGGAATACAAAGTGCTGTAATATAGGTTGAATAATATTGACATGACATACTTAGCAACGTGAAGAACAACAATCGTCACATATGAATGTTCATGAAGCTGAAGGCAGTGTGTGATGAAAAGCATCCTAAACACTTGCAGTATGCTGGTTGCCCCCTCCCGTGCCATTCTCCCGATTGACAATTTCAAAGAAATAATCAGCAGTGGTACTGTACTGTCCCCCCAAGCGTACGTCACAGTGAGTATGAACATAATATTATTATCCTGCTACTGTACTGAATGTTTTAAAATTACATGGTAGTGTGGTAACCACCTTCTCCATTCCCATATCCACCTGCCAGTTACAACAAAGCTCTTGATGAGTTGGTACCCAGTGGTACCAACAGCCACACAGTATGACGAGCCAAAGAGGCACCACAACATTGTCAGTGGAGTGAAGCAAACATAGCTGCATACCTCTGCATTGTAATGCAGAATGACAGTTGACTGTATCATGAGCAAGAACGTTGCCTAATAGTGTGTACTGCAATAGTCAGTCACAACTTTGTTTGCTGCACGCCGTAAAACTGTTATTGGTGGGCTGGTGGTACTCTGTTGGCTGCTTGTCCTCTGGTGGTAGTGGTACCGCTGGAACACCACGGTATCAAGATCTTTATTTGTGGTGTTTGGGGTTGCGTGCATGGTATGGGGGTACAGTACCAGTCAGTTTTTAAAGTATTGCCCAACGCCAGTTGGTGGGTACGGGGGTGGAGGGTGGTAACACTACAGTACCAGGAGAATAATATTCTTTGCATATGGGAGTGGAGGGTGGGACCAGTACACCACAGGGAAAATATTTGTTTCATACAGCGATGAGTCATGTCAGTGGACGGATGAAGTACAGCACCACCATGGATTTTAAAAGCACTGTGTTACAGCGATCACTTGGAAGGATGAGGAGGTGCAGTGCAGTACCTAGTACTGGGAGCGCATGATTTGCAGGGTGACAGTTGCATTTTGATGCCATGTCAGGCACAACTCATGAAAATGCATCCGTACTGACAGACACATGCATTAATGACAAATTTAGTAACATACTAAAATGACAGCCAAACAGGCCAAATGGTCTTTTGAATCAGTTCACTTTTCAGCACCGCGTACTAAGGCCAAATTTTGCTGTTCTCCCATCTCCCTTGGGTTCTGCATTGGACCTGATCATAGTTACCGTAACCCTTGCACCTGTCACAACAGCTCAGAAACCCGTCCACAGTCTGCGCCTCTACCACATCCATGGGCAGCGCATTCCAGGGATCCATCACTGTTTCAGTGCAATAAGACGTCCTCATCTCCTGTCTGAGCCTGCACCCTTACAGCTTACACCCTTTCTGTGTCATTGCCACCTCTTCCTTCATTTGGAGCACCCTGCCTAGGACCCTGTTATTAATCCCTTTTCATGCAGATACACACATCTGTCATGCCAACCATGTCCATCCTGTCCTGTAGGGTGCACATGTCGAGGTCCCTCAAACTCTCCTCATAGGTCCTTTCCTCTAGACCCAGGATAATTTTGTGTAGCTCTCCTTTTGACCCTCTCTATGAGTGTAACATCCCTCTTTAAATGTTGTCTGCAAAACTAAACACAGTAGTACAGGTGTTGCATAACCAAGCAGTTGTACCTTTCTGTAGTTAATCACCCTGGTGATGCATCCAAGCATCCTGTTTGCTCATTCTGCTACCCTCCGACAGGTCTCTGAGTTTTTCATTTCTACTTATACCAGTACACAGAGATCCCTGTCACCCTACGTATATTATATGTTGTCTACGCCCTGTGTATAACCCCAGCTGACGTATGACTCCCAGGTGCACAACCTTGCAGTTCCCCACAGTGAATGTTACTTGCCATTTGCATGACAAACTTTACAGAGCCTCCAGATCATCCTGTAAGAACACCCACCCACCCCTGCTCCTCAACCAGCGCTAAACCAAGCTTTGAATACTCTTGAAAGACATTCATATTACTCCTAATCCCCTTCCTTGTGTCTGACATGTAGGCGTTGAACCCAGTTGGCACCAGCAGTGACTCCTTGGTCACTGTACTAGTAAAGAACCTTGTGGATGAGGCTATGCCCAAAACCTCCACCTTCTGCATATAGTCGGCCCATTTTCTGGTCCACCTAAACAACTTTCTCCCTACAGCCATTTACTTCACATTATAAAGCAGGCCATTGTTGACTACAGAATAAAACACCTTGCTGAAGTACAGAAGTACGTCCAGCGGCCTACCTCAGTCCTGGACCCTCGTCACCCAGTCATACTGCTCCACAGTGTTCATCTGACACAATCTCCCTAGGACCATCCAACAGTGCTGGCAGTTTGTGAACCACTACAAACTTTAGTCTCTCACACCACATTCATCAGCATGGTTACTAAAAATCCTCCACATTCCCCACAACCTCCTATACCACTTCAATAGCGATGCCATTTCTGAATCACAGTGATAAACCAACAACCCTCACTCACATGTGTTTTGTGAGCATAGTGTTGCACTCCACATTCCATACTCCTTGATTCACCTACTGTCATCAGTTCTTTTCTGTGCTGCTGTGAAGATGGTCTGCTGCTACCTGACAAGTTGTAAGCATCAGATTAAGGTTAGAGAATTCTTCCCACTACAAGTACTGCCCATAGGCGTTCCTGAATGTTCATTTGGGACCTATCCTCTTTGCCCTTTACATCAACCAGTAGTACTATGGCCTGGTACCTGGAAAGGTTGAGATATTATGCAGATGACAGTCCTGTACGACCAACCCCTCTGTTTAGCACTTCATTTACCCTGGCTGTTGAGCTACTTGCATATCTTCCTATCCCATAAGGAGTGGACACCCTCTCGCTGTTTCATCCTATCTGGTGGCACTGACCCTTTTTTGATCACCCACCTTAACAACGTTATACCTGTCAATAATGTAAACCACCTAGTTTGAGTTTTGAAATTTCCTTCCCACCCAAATTTAGGTGGAACATGTCGCTAGTGTACAGCTGCTTAGCCTCCAAGGTGTACTGCAAGTCCACCAACAGGCCATACTACACTTCTCAAAACCACTCCATAAGCCACTGATTTGTCTACCTAATCGTCTTACTGTTTTCCAGGCTAACCACTGCCACCGGCAGGATTTCAAAACAGGACATCTTACAGCCTATGTACATAATGACCCTGGCCAAGTCGAGGAACATTGCATGAATTTTTAGTTCACTAGTTCCATTTCTGTCAGTTGTCCAGATCTGGAATGATATGTCTGTGGTAGCAACACTTTCCCTTACAAGCGATTTAGAAGTCATGTTTTGCTTTGTGCAACTTCAGTCCTCGGTGTCATTTTGTTCTGATCAGGACAGTCTTACACTCCCCCTGACCCTATGACTAGATGCCTGTATTCATAGAGTAGCAAACTATCAGTACTCTACCCTCCACCTTTCCTGCCCTGTTCACCCCTCGTGTCTACCCTCCTTACATGCCCCTCCTCATCCCATTCTCCAGCATTCCCCCAACCCCCAAACAGGCTCCTCTCACCTACCACAATCTGGGTGTGAAAGGTATCCCATTCCCCGACTGCACATGGTCACCCCTGTTCTCGTGTCCTGTCAGTCTTCATCCTACACACACCAGTATTGTTCTCTGCATCTGTATCCCAACTCCAGAGTAATCTAACTGCTGTATTCATTTGCCTACAATGTTTCCTGCTTAGTTTCATCACATTTACATCCTGCACCTTCCGGGCTGTCTTGTCCCACTTACCTGTACCTACCTCCCGCCTGGAAAACCTGCTCCTCCGTTTTCTTCTCCACCCTACTCCTCTTCACCCTTCCTGTTCCCTGCCTTCAATGACTGCCTATTGCTCACTTCACTCTTACTATCCGTCCCTGACTCATCTCCACCATCAACATCTTCATCCTCCTCCTCCTCCAGCGGTCACAGAGTGTCACAATGATTTGTGTGCCTTTTACCATCCCCAAACGCCCACCCTTCCCTAGCAACCCTGTTCGTTCCATCCGGACAACCCCACTGCCTTTCCCCATGCTGTGTGCCATCCCTGCCTTTGCTTCACAATCATCACTCATCATCATCATCATCATCATGATGACGATCACTTACGAATAACAGGAATTTGTGCTCAGCGGATCGGTGATGCAATGGTGCATTTCAAATTCCTGATATCCATACCTCTCAGTGTATTTAGCAGGCACACTGTATTACAGCAATGTGCATTACTTGATATATTTGTAAGAGATGCGGTATAGCACATGTATTCACAATATGTCCCCGTGTTGCTTGAGCTGCACTCACTTGCGATAAGCACAGACATGCACCATTTCCAGGAACACTTTTTAATATCAGGGCCCAAATGTACACCACACGTATATGAACGTTTCCAACAATACAGCATATAACAAGTAACAGCTGATAATGTATTTGGATGTAATCCCAAAAATAAGGTCCATGACAACAACAACAACAACAATAGATCACAGTAAGTCATACCGTAGTGCAAAACATTCGGATCATGACCACAAAGTTTATTTACAGTGAATGACAACACAGCACACTACAGTCTCTTTTTACTTCAGCTACGGATGTTGTATATGCCAGCATGGGGTAGCTACACAAGAGCTGGAGTTTTACCACATATTACATTCTGATTACAAGTATCTGGCAACACTTTGCACGGATGATGATGATGATGTTTTGTGGTGGTGGAAGGGGGAATGGACATTAAAGAAAGGAAATGGGAATACATACAGTGACTGTCACAGTGAAGTATAAACCCAGCAGCACTTTGTGGTCATCAGACCAACAGAACAGCAAAACATACACTGTTCAGTGATGAGAATCAGTGGTGTGCAGCAGTGTACACATAGGTTATCCATTCAGTCCGGGTATTACAGAAGCCACCGTTGCACCTTACCTTACCTAACATGAATGACAATGACAGTGATATATTGTTCAGTAAACAACATTGGGGTGAAAGGAAATGAAATATTCATAATTAATTATGATAGTACAATAAGATGATAGTGAGAATATAATGCGGTTCATGGCAACGGCTGGCTACATCGGCAACATCCACCAAAGGTACCGTTAGGTGACCGCATTGTACAGCAACACATTTCTGGTTCTCAATCACAGTAAAAGAGTCAAACCGACCTCCAACACCATGATGAATAACAAAGCGGTGCTGCAGTTGTACTGTAATGTAATCACTGTACAAAGCATTGCTTGATACATTTATCAGCAGGCAACATGACTGAAATAAAAAAAAAACTGTTGCAGAAATATTCACTGCAAACTTCTAAATTACAGTCAATACTTTATTAAGGTTATGCAGTGGGAACGGGCAGAAATGAGAAGCTGACTCTAAACAGTGAATGCTCAGCACAGACATTAATTGTCACTGGGAGCGCGCATCACAAATTTGAAGGAAGGAATAGGAAGGGAAAACTATGAACGCGCAGGATTTAAAGCAATGGCCAATGAGAAGGGGACAGTCAGCAATCAGGGACAAGCGTGACATGTTCATTTGCATGATTGTTGAGGCGATAGTGGGTGCGTACGGCAGCATGGCAGCGCAGTGCTCTGGGTATATTTTTAAAAAATGGACAACAAAAATGAACACTGCAGACATCCACAGAGGGAAGACACACTCAGCTGGTAGGTAACAATAATCATGTCCTGCTACTGTTATCATGACAGCCTTCCTTTAAAGGTGTGCAAGCAAAACAAAATCTAAACCCCATAAAGAAGTAGAATAAGAGGTTTATCTTCTGCTCTGCAGTTTTAGATATCTTGTCATCAAGCCAGCAGCTAACTGAATGCAACAGGCAAGGAGTGCAGTGGCAGGCCATTCAAGGGGAGGGCTGGGATAAGTAGTTTCAGAACATAGTCCATTTCAGTATATAGTTTATTTATTTCAGTATATAGTGTATGTGAATTTTTCAGTCTACAGTGTATATATTTCAAAAAGTAGTGTGTTTCCCATGTAGTGTATTTGTTACAGTATATAGTATATGTTTTTTTAAATATACTGTACAGGTATTTATGTATGTAATACATTTATCTCAGTATATAGAGTATGCAAATGTTTTCAGTAGAGAGGGATACTGTTTTTAATATATAGTGTATTTTTTTCAGAATATAGTGTATGCATGTGCAGATTTTGTAATGCATATTGTATTTATTTCAATATAATAGGTATCAAAGAAAGTGAAAGCCAAAAAGATTGCATTCAGGCAATACAAAAAGACGCAGGCAGAAGGGGATAGGGAGAAGTACCCGGAGAAGCAAAGGAGGCAGGGAGGTCAGTAAGGGAAGCCAAAGCTCAGACAGAAGAACACATTGCAAAATCAGTGGGTAGAGGGACAAAACCTTTACAGGTACATAAATGAAAAAGAAAGACACAGGGAGGATAGTGAGACTGAAGGGGGAGGATGGGAGCCACGTGGAGGATGACAACAGTAAAGCTGACATATTGAACAGATATTTCTGCTCAGTCTTTGCTGAGGAAGAGGAGGGTAATGGGTCTGAAGGGAGTACAAGGGGTGAGAATGGTGCAGAAATGGACACAAGTCCCTTTACATGAGAAAGGGTGCTGAAGGAACTGGAAGTAATAAGAGTTGATAAAGCAGTGGGGCCAGACGGGTTGCACTCCAGGGTCCTCAAAGAACTAAGAGAGGTGGTGGCTGAACCTCTGGCTATCCTGTTTAGCCGATCACTGGAAACAGGGGAGGTACCCAAAGACTGGAGGACAGCAGATGTAGTCCCCTTATACAAAAGTGGGAACAAAGAGGAAGCAGGGAACTACAGACCAGTCAGCCTCACCTCGGTAGTGGGGAAGATCATGGAAGCACTTCTGAAGGAGAGATTGGTGGAACATCTGGTTATCAGTGGTCTACAGGACCCAAGGCAGCATGGTTTCACCAGAGGGAGGACATGTCAGACCAACCCTGCTAATTTTTGACTGGGTGACTAGGGAGGTGGATCAGGGGAGGGCAGTGGACATGGCTAATCTGGACTTCAGCAAGGCCTTGACACTGTGCCTCATAGAAGACTATTACACAAACTGGGGAATATGGGTGTGGGCAGGACAGTAGTATGGTGGGTAGGTAACTGGCTGGGTGACAGGACACAGAGGGTGGTAGTAAATGGCTGTCACTCCACAGAGGAAGAGTGACCAGTGGGTACCACAGAGATCAGTGCTGGGACCGGTCCTATTCAACATCTTCATCAGTGACATTGCACAGGATCTAGAAGGCAGAATTTCACACTTAGCTGATGACACAAAGCTCTGTAACTGAGTAGACACACCAGAGGGTGTAGACAGAATGAGAAGCGACCTGCAGAAACTTGAAGAATGGTCAGGGTTTGGCAGTTGAAATTCAATGCAAAGAAGTGCAAAATATTTTTATAGGTACAAAAACCCTGGCACAATATATCAGTTGGGGGTGAGGATATAGCGGCACCAAGCAGGAAAGGGATCTTGGGGTTGTCATCTCTGATGACCTCAAGGTAGGGAAACAGTGTGACAAGGCAGCAGGTAAAGCAAATAGGATGCTGGGATGTATAGGCAGGGCATCACCAGCAGGAAAAGGAGGTCATAATTCGCATACTAGACACTAGTGAGGCCCCACCTGGAGTACAGTGTACAGTTCTGGAGACCATACCCACGTAAGGACATAGACAGGGTAGAGAAGGTTCAGAGGAGGGCAGCAAAGATGGTGCATGGATTGCATCACAAGTCCTATGAAGACAGGTTGAAGGAACTGAACATGTACTCCTGGAGGAGAGGAGGAGAGAGGGATATGATAGAGACATACAAGTATCTTACAGGGAGGAACAGGTGCAGGAAAACACTATTTTTAGCGTAAAAAGATGTTCCAGGACTAGAGGCATGGGATGAAGTTGGAGGGAGGACGATTCAGAGGAAACATGAGAAAGAATTTCTTCACAGAACGGGTGGTGGACAAGTGGAACACCCTGCCAGAGGAAGTGGTGGGGCTGAAACAATCACGGGATTTAAGAATGCTTGGGATAGACATAAAGGAATTCTAGAGGTATGGGGTAAGGGGCAACAAACTTCTAGGAAAACAAACTGAACTTACAAGCTCAAATGGGCAGACTGGGTGGGCCATAGGCCCTTATCTGCCGACACTGTCTATGTAACTATGTATCTATGTAATAGATAGTGTATGTATTTCAGTATAAAGTGTAGATGTTTCAATATATAGTGTATTTGTCTCAGTAGACAGTGTATGTGCTTTTTTCTATGTGCAGTGTATGCATTTCAATTTATAGTCTATTTGTTTAAGTATATAGTGTATATAACATGTTTTCAATATGTAGTGTATGTTTTATAGTGTATGGAGTATTTGTTTCAATAGACAGTGTACGTGGATTTTTCAGTCTGTAGTGTGTGTGTCTCAATAGGTAACGGATATGTTTCAGTACGTAGTACATTTGTTTCGGTATATAGTGTGTGGATTTTCAGTACTCAATTTGTGGATTTCTGTAAATAGCGTATGTATTTCACTATATAATGTAAGCATTTCACTATATAGTGTTTGTGTTTCACTATATATCAGTATACAGTATATGTATTTCACTGTAAGATGTATATATTTCAATAGATAGTGTATGTGGTTCACTAGCATTGTGTATATATTTCTCTATATGATATATGTATTTCTCTATATAGAGTACGTGTTTTACTATACAGCCAGAGATTATGAATTATATCACTAACGGCTTGCCAGAGATGTCAGTTTCACTTTTTGTATTCCAAACAATTTCATTTAGAAATGTTAGACGCAGTATCTACAAATAGTATCAACAGAATTATGTATTAAGCAGGTTAGCAAGAGGAAAAGGAAGAGGAGACCATTATGGTTTTCCAAAGAGGTAGCAAAGAAAGTGAAAGCCAAAAAGATTGCATTCAGGCAATACAAAAAGACACAGGCAGAAGGGGATAGGGAGAAGTACCAGGAGAAGCAAAGGGAGGCAGGGAGGTCAGTAAGGGAAGCCAAAGCTCAGACAGAAGAACACATTGCAAAATCAGTGGGTAGAGGGGACAAAACCTTTTACAGGTACATAAGTGAAAAAAGAAAGGCAAAGGGAGGGATAGTGAGACTGAAGGGGGAGGATGGGGGCTGTGTGGAGGATGACAACAGTAAAGCTGACATATTGAACAGGTATTTCTGCTCAGTCTTTACTGAGGAAGAGGAGGGTAATGGGTCTGAATGGAGTACAAGGGGTGAGAATGGTGCAGAAATGGACACAAGTCCCTTTACACGAGAAAGGGTCCTGAAGGAACTGGAAGTAATAAGAGTTGATACAGCAATGGGGCCAGATGGGGTGCACCCCAGGGTCCTTAAAGAACTAAGAGAGGTGGTGGCTGAACCTCTTGCTATCCTGTTTAGACGATCACTAGAAACAGGGCAGGTACCCAAAGACTGGAGGATAGCAGATGTAGTCCCCTTATACAAAAGTGGGAACAAAGAGGAAGTGGGGAACTACAGACCAGTCAGCCTCACCTCGGTAGTGGGGAAGATCATGGAAGCACTTCTGAAGGAGAGATCGGTGGAACATCTGGTTGTCAATGGACTACAGGACCCAAGGCAGCATGGTTTCACCAGGGGAAGGTCATGTCAGACCAACCTCATTGAATTTTTGACTGGGTGACTAGGGAGGTGGATCAGGAGGGCAGTGGACATGGCCTATCTGGACTTCAGCAAGGCCTTTGACACTGTGCCACATAGAAGACTATTGCAGAAACTGGGGAATATGAGTGTGGGCAGGACAGTAGTGCGGTGGGTAGGTAACTGGCCGGGCAGCAGGACACAGAGGGTGGTAGTAAATAGCTGTCACTCCACAGAGGGAAAAGTGACCAGTGGGGTACCACAGGGATCAGTGCTGGGACCGGTACTATTCAATATCTTCATCAGTGACATTGCGCAGGACCTAGAAGGCAGAATTTCACTGTTCGCTGGTGACACAAAGCTCTGTAACAGAGTAGACACACCAGAGGGTGTAGACAGAATGAGAAGGGACCTGCAGAAACTTGAAGAATGGTCAGGGGTTTGGCAGTTGAAATTCAATGCAAGGAAGTGCAAGATAATGCATATGGGGCACAAAAACCCTGGCACAATATATCAGTTGGGGGGTGAGGATATAGCATGCACCAAGCAGGAAAGGGATCTTGGAGTTATCATCTCTGATGACCTCAAGGCAGGGAAACAGTGTGACAAGCAGCAGGTAAAGCAAATAGGATGCTGGGATGCATAGGCAGGGCATCACCAGCAGGAAATGGAGGTCATAATTCCACTATACAAGACACTAGTGAGGCCGCACCTGGAGTACACTGTGCAGTTCTGAGACCTTACTCACGTAAGGACATAGACAGGGTAGAGAAGGTTCAGAGGAGGGCAACAAAGATGGTGCATGGATTGCATCACAAGTCCTATGAGGACAGGTTGAGGCACTGAACATGTACTCCCTGGAGGAGAGGAGGGAGAGAGGGAATATGATAGAGACATACAAGTATCTTACAGGGAGGAACAGGGTGCAGGAATACACTATTTTTAAGCGAAAAAGATGTACCAGGACTAGAGGGCATGGGATGATGTTGGAGGGAGGACGATTCAGAGGAAACGTGAGGAAGAATTTCTTCACAGAACGGGTGGTGGACAAGTGGAACACCCTGCCAGAGGAAGTGGTGGGGGCTGAAACAATCACGTGATTTAAGAATGCATGGGATAGACATAAAGGAATTCTGGAGGCCAGGGGTAAGAGGCAACAGACTTCCTGGAAAACATAAACTGAACTTACAAACTTAAATGGGCAGACTGGGTAGGCCATAGGCCCTTATCTGCCGACACTGTCTATGTATCTATGTATCTGCATATAGTTACAGGGCTACTTTTAATAGCAAATCTGGGACTAATAACTAATCAGTGCTCTACAGTTTGAAGTAAAAAAACAAATTATATACTAAGCCAATCATTGCTGCATCAGGAAATATTTGTGAAAGTAGCCTGTTCATACTGTACTAAGCACAGTATGAAATATCTATTTATTTAGTTAGCTGTTGTTTACCGGGTAAGTTGCACTAGACAAACATTTGCCTAATTTCAGGCACTATTCGGGGAGTAGAAATAAAGAAAAAGAATACAGTGCAAGACATTGATTTTGACATTAAAGTACATGACAATCTTTGAAAAACACCATAGTGCATGACAGGAAATTTTTTAATTTTTTTATTAAGACCTCGAATTAAACGCCTTTGAGGTTGAGCTCTTTTCACAAGTTCCACATCAGATGGGATTACAAAGGTAGAAGCACAGATCAAGGGATGTATCGATAATTAATGGTATTGCAGGAAAACAGATGAGCGTCATTATCTGGCATTGTACAGTGTATGCCAGGGAACAGGTTTCTCATAACATTCTAAGCACACACAGAGGAAATAGACAAAGCATATGTAGAGACAAAGTGAGGCAGCCAGAGACCTTGTGAAGTGGTAGCAGGAAAGACTGGTAGGTGGTAGGGAAGGGAGGGGTAGAGAGTGAGGAGAATGCAAGATGAGGCAGCCAGGAGGCCTTGTCTGGTGGTAAACAGGAGTGATAGGAGGGTGATAAGGCGGTGGTGGTGGTGGAAGGAAGTGAGGTAGCAGGGGGAGGGAGGTGGTTGGGGACGAGCAAAATAGGGGAGCGATAGTGGATGTGAGGGGAGAGGCAGAGTGAATGGGATGGTGTGATAAGTGCTAGTGAGGCAGAGCAGGAGAATGAGGGCAATGTATGAAGCGATGAAGATATGAAGTGTATAGTGTTAGTAGGCACTGCTAGTGAAAGCAGTCAGGTAGTTCTGGAGTTTTTGTTTAAATGGGCCTAGCTTGGAGATAGAGGAGATGTCGTAGTGGAGGAAATTTAGCCAGAGAGGGGCATGGTAGGCAAAGGATCTTTGTCCCTGGCTAGTGCGGCAGCGTGGTCCCTGGAAGATGTGATTTATAGAGCCTCTCGTACGACAGGGAATACAAGACTGGTTTAGGATGTTTTGAACCCCTGGAGGCTAGTCCTAGACTGATCTTCTTAGCTAGTAGACATGTTTGGTATTTAATTCTGTCTTTAGCTGAAGTCATCTTGTCTTAGCATAACGGCCATAGGTATGCGTGAGCCCTGCATCGCCTGTGAGGAGCTTACAGGCCTTGTTCAGAGTTGTGGATATATGTCAGAGCACAATTTCAGTGGCAGAGTCATAGATAGCAAGCCCATAATCAATTATGGATATAACAGAGCTTTGGATTGTTAGCTTACTGCATCGGTAGCCCTCCGCTTATGCCTGAGGAGCAACCCAATGCAAATGTTGACAGCTTTGGCTACATATTTAATATGTTGGGAGTAGGACAATGAGCTGTCCAAGGTGATCCCTAGGTGGTAAAGTGCTGCACCTTCTCCAGGGATTAAACAATACAGTAAACGATACAGTACATGACTATCAATTGAGGAAAAGTAGGAGAGGAAAATTGGCAAAAGCTAAGTTGGCCGGCCTGGTGCGCAGAGGGCTGAGGCGCTGGATGCCACACTCGAACCACGCGGCGACCCGGTTTGGGAACGGACTGGGCACCAGGGGCTGGCAGGGGAAGGAGAGGACTGAACGTCCGGAAGACTGCTTTTCTCTCCTGGGTGGGTTGGGTGGGACACTTCACTGCAGTAGTGGCCTCCGGTGGAGACCAGGGGCACTGCAGGTAGCAGCGCAGGAGGGACCAGAAAACACCAGAACACGGAAAAAAATGCTCCAGATTGGCCGGATGACGGCACCCAGTTCGAGTCACATGCAAAGACTTCCTTCGGGATCAGGCCTCACCTCAGCAGCAACAAGAGGCCGAAAAAGGAAAAATAGTTTGCTGGGCCACCCCCACTGGTGCCTTCCCCCTCGGAGGAGAGGGACCCACTCGGGGAAGGGTAATGCCAAGCTACCTCAAGGTAGGCTGTGATTTGAGGTGGAAAGGGCGCCCCAGGAGGTTGGAGGGGGTGCAAGGAACCTAGTGGTGCCTGAAGGAGTGGCAAGATCCAGAGTCAGAGGGGAGAAAGTAGAATCCCAAAAAACAAACAAACAAAAAAAAAAAGCTAAGAAGTGCAGACTCATCAGGTATTCAAAGTGACAAATGCAGGGAATGTGTCAAACAAAGGCTGCAGTTACCGTAGTCAGGAGCTAGGAACTGGAGTATATTACTAGCTGTAGTAAGTGTGAGCGCTGCTGATTCCAGAAGGCATGGGCAACAGTGCAATGTCTAATGTTAGCAGTTTCACGGTTCTATAGTTTTGGGGCAGTGACAGCTAAGGCTGTCCTCCAACTTTGGTCCTGGTTTTAGGTGTGAATAAGGGGTCAGGGTCTGAGGATTTAAGGGGTAGGCATTACTATAGGGCTCCAGGAGGGAGGCAAGATAATATAAATACTTGCTGCCATGATGTTTGACTCAAGCTCTGGGTATGTTGTCTCCTAATTCTCAGCTGCTGGGGCTCCTAGGAGATTTCAGATATGAAGTTGAAATGCAGAGTGCAAGGTGCTGGAAGCATGCAGAAAGTGTTGAGTTATTCAGTGCAAATAAATAAAAATCTTTGAGGACATCTTTTTTATCAGGCCATACCTATAGAGCTGTCAGGCGCTACGATCACAATGAAACTTTTCTCTAGGAGTATGCTGGGGCAGCCCCTGATGATGTCTGATGTCATCTTCCCCAGATAAGCATGGGCAGCCTTGTCTTTCCTCAGTTCTTTTCCGGCCATCGATCAAGACTTGTCAAACCATGGTGGAAATATTGCTACTTCTAGCTATCTTTTTTTCTTGGAGTAAGGCAAGAAAAGTGATCAACGGAGCTGACTCCCCGCTATCACTGCCTGCGATCTGGGCACCGAGTATTCCACTATACCTTGCAGCCATTCTGGCCCTGGGTCATTTTCACTGAAGATGGACACAGCACCGCATGGGAGCCATGAGCAGCACGAGCAGGGATCTAACAGGATGTTGCCCTTCATCTCTGACAGGAATGTCTCCTTCTAGGTAGACTTTTTAAGGACACCAACCCCCCCCCCCCGACTGGACACCCAGGCAGGGGGTTACAGGGCGGGTATCATTGATTCTGCTAAAGGTGGTACTTATTTGACAGTGATGGCTTTGCCTCTCCCATCGATCTCTCACCTCCTGTCATTCTAATGGATGTGGTATGGCCTGGACTTTGCTGCACCAGTTATGGCTAGCTAATGCTCGTCAACAGTGATGCCTACCTCCTGTCGACCCCCACATCACATCTTGATGGCCAGAACACTACTACTGATGGTGGCGCCTGCTTCCCCATCAGCTCCTTCTCATACCCATCGATGGTACAGATGTCCACACTGAGTGACTCTTTACCTCAGAAAGTCCCTTTGGGCCAGGCTCCTTCTTAATGGGACTGACAGTGGGCCTCCTAAACTCCCCAACTAATTGATACAGCGTGGCAGAGCCCCACGAATTTAGTACCTATCACGGGCAGAGGAAGTCGCCAATCAGTTATCACTCAGTCAAAGACATTGGCAACAGTTGATTAAATTGCCTTTGGCTACCGAGGAAGAAAGAAGGGCTAGCTTGAGTGGAGAGCGCTGTCACTAAGTTGTTGCTCCCATAAAGCTTTTCACAGACGGGTTCCTAAGAGGGCCCTATTTTCCCCCACCAGGATGCTGCAAGTATGGATTGCAGTGCTAAAGTAGAGGAATGCCGACCTGTATTCATCTGTACATTTCCTTAGGTGCCCCCCCATCCACCCATCGAAATGAGGAGAACCATCACCTTCTCTGGGCATGAGGCTTGCTGAATACCAAACCCATCCAGTCTCAGAAAACCATACATGCAGCTTGCTGTCCATGGGATTTCAGGTCTTGGGCAAAAGAACCTTGGTCCTTACCTTCTATGATCCTGAGGCTTGTTAAATACCAAGCCCACTTACCCAACTCCCACAAGCACCTCGAGGAGTACAGCCTAGGACCCTCTCAGACAATTCGGCCTAGACAGCAGTTTCTGCAGTAGATCGTAGAACCTATTTCTGACACAAGGTGGTGCCAACATGTTCTCTCTAGCCTAAGAGGCATCTGGCAGACGCTGAAATCAGTACATGATTCCATTTATACCCAGGCAAGAGGGAGCCAGATGTTGTCTTTTTGTCTGAGCAATGTTCTTCATGGTATGCCATCACCTCAGCGACTCCGTTACCGCAAAGTCCATTACAGCGACAGGAATTGGGCAAAACGTGCCTGTAGTTGTGATGGTCTGTGCAGTGATCGGGACTGCCTCTCTGGGTGTTTGCCCCGTCCAACTGTAACTCGGAGTTAGAATCCTAGAGACCGGGGGGGGTTCATGGGGCAGAGCCCCCCCCCCCAATGGTGCCGACATCCCCGTGACTACAGTGCCGGCAGTCGGCATTGCAGCCGTCGCTGTAGGGGATGTCGGCGCTAGTGGTGTTGAAGCACTATAGGTAAACCATTCTTCACTACTCCATTGCTCAACCCCAGGATATGGGTCGGGTAGCAGAAGCCTTGCCAATGCCCAAAACCCTTTCCGGGTGCTTTCCCCAATGTCTGAGAGGTAGCACTGTGGCAGTAACCACAAGAAACAGGCACAGCCCCATCCTTCTATAACCCCTATCACTTTTTCCAGTTGGGTTGCAGAGTGCACCTTCTCCAGGTCAACTAGTGGAGAGTAGTAATGGCAAATGCCTGGGTCCTAAGAAAATGTCACAAGGTCATGTCCTGAACCTTTAGAACTGTTTCAGACCATCATCCAGGACCTTTCCATTACCCTCCAGACCAGCATCCCAGTGATTCTGAAAGATTCACACCTTGCTATAGCAAACAGTTATAGAACATCTCCCTCAAGAACAATGTTCTGTTTTATCCATATCTTCTAGGAGTTCTCTAATCAGAACAAGACCTCAGTGATCTGTGGTTAGGCATCATATGCCATCAGTCCATCATGATCACATTGCAAGACCCATTCCCACTGTCACTGGTAGGGGACTGAATTTACCCATGTGGGATGCAGGATACCCACCATTATATACACATCACAAACCTCACAGGAAATCTTGAGGTTTCTGTGTTCAGGGCTACATTAGCATTTCAGGAGATTTCCCCTTTGGCTTACTATCTGTGATGTGTATCACAGGAAATACCTAAGGTTACTGTTTCGGGGAGATTACTACCAATTCAAGATGTTGTCCTCTGGCTTGTCTTCTGAGCCACAGGTATTTACCACATGCTTAACAGCTGTGGTAGCAGCCATCTGCATGGAAGGTCTGTATGCCTTCCCATACCTGGATGACTGGCTTCTCCTCTCACTCCAAGGAACAGCTTTTTCATACGCTAGACCGCACCAGCCACCTGTTCAGTGCTCTAGGGATTACTACTAATGTAGCAAAGTCAGTATTGACCCTGTCCGGAGTTTGCTACACCTAGGGGCAATCCTGGCCACAACCTAAGGCTTAGCCATCCTGACATAGGACAGGGCAATGTGTAGGATGGTACAGGTCTAGATAGTCTACAAAAGCAGGAATGACACAACTAGGACATTCCTGACACTCCCAATCCTGATGACAGCAGCCATAACTGTAGTACCACTGGTCAGACTGCACATGTGGAACCCTCAGTGGATGCTAAGAGTCCAGAGGGCACAGCGCACAGACGAACTAGAATGGGAAGTTCTAGTAACCTTCCCTATTAGAAAGGTTCTTCAGTGGTGGATGGAAACCAACCATGTGTTGCAGGGGGTTCCTCTCCCATTTTCCTCCCCTTATCAGATTGTTTCTATTGATACCTTGAGGATGGTCTGGGGGTCACATATAGGGCCTCATCAAACACAGGGAACATGGATGAAGGTGGAGAGCACCCTCCACATAAACATCCTAGAAATAAGAGCTATTCTGATGGCCTACAGGCCTTCAAGTCCCATCTCTCCCTGGGTCCTCTGTCAATTCAGACAGACGACATAAGTTTGATGTGCTACATCAACAAGCAAGGAGGAACTCATTCCTATCTCCTACGCAGGGAGGCAACAAGAGTTTGATATTGGGCTCTGGTACACAGTCTAGAACTATCGGTAGTGCTTATTTCAGGGGTCCAAAACATCTTGGCAGATAATCTAAGTCAGTCACAGTCCAGGATGCGTGAGTGGGAATCATGGACCTTGGTCATAGAAGGTCTGTTCAGCAGATGGTATCGTCCAGCAAGAGGGATAACAACTTCCTGTTTTCTACTGTTGATGCCTCTCCCTATGCATCCCAGCATCCCCCCAGCCCTCCTTATTGCCTTCTCTCATTGCTTGCCCACCTTTTGGTCATCTGATATAAATACTTCTAGTTCTCTCTTGATTTTTGTTGTTGTTATTAACTCACCCCCCAGTGTGTACTCTTCCCCTGGTTTTTTGTTTCCCAGATGCATTACCTTACACTTCTTTGCATTGAATCTGAGCTGCCACATATTTGACCATTCCTCCAATCTTGCCAAGTCCCTTTTCATTGTTTCCACCCCATCTTGTGTATCAGCCCTGTTGCAGATCTTTGTGTCATCTGCAAAGAGACATACCTTTCCTTCCAGGTGCTCCCCAATGTCACTTATAAAGACATTAAGGAGGACTGGTCCCAGTACCGAACCCTGTGGTACCCGCTAGTTACCCTCCCTTCTTCACCGTGGACTCCGTTTACTATCACCCTTTGCGTCCTGTTGTCCAGCCAGTTTTTTATCCAGGCTACCACTTTTGAGACCCATTCCAAAGCTGGCTAACTTGTATATTAATCTTTTGTGTGCTACTGTGTCAAATGCCTTGCTAAAATCTGGGTAGGCCATATCCACAGCCCCTCCCTGGTCTAGTACTTTGGTCACCCAGTCAAAGAAATCTATTAGGTTCATCTGACATGACCTTCCTGCTGTGAAACCATGCTACCTTGGGTCCTGTGCCCCACTGGCCTCTAGGTACTCAACAGTTCTTTCCTTCAGAAGTGATTCCATTATTTTCCCTACCACTGATGTCAAACTAACTGGTCTGTAGTTTCCTGCCTTTGCCCTGCTACCACTTTTGTGAAGTGGAATTACACTTTTTCCCTCCTCCAGTCCTCAGGTACCACCCCATCCTCCCATGATTTGTTAAAGGGAGTAGTCAGTGGTGTTACTAGTTCTACCCTTAGTTCTTGTAGTAGTAGTAAAAACATTATTATTATACAGGAAGACATGTAATTTAGGTCAGATGGGACAGTTTACTGGACCGTCCTGTTATGTATTATATTGTTGAATGGTTTGTTTTTAAAGCCTTTCATTTTATCAAGTTACAACCATTAGTTCGATTTGTGCTACGCAACTGGATGAGATGAATGCTTGTGTAACTTGACTTACATTGCAGATTTGATTTACGCCAGGCTTTCTGCCTCTATCCATGGGATATACCACCTATTAGGGTTATGACACGAGGAACCCTAGAGGAGGGCACCTCCATAGGTGCCAAGGGAATGATTGTGGCTAAAGGTAGCGTGAGGAAGCCCACGGGTAAGAGAGACGTGCTACTGGAGGAGGAGGAGGTTTGTGGGACAAAGTGAAACTAATCCTGGGAAGGCCCAGGGTGAGCTACCTTTAAAGCCTGATTTGGGAGTGACATAGTTGCTCACTAAATCGAACATCAGGCTTACAGCCTCCCATTCGATTGTGCTTATGCCACTGGATGAGATGATGCTTGTGTAACTTGACTTACATTGTGGATTTGATTTACGCTAGACTTTCTGCTCTCTATCTAGTGGGATATACCACCCTATTAGGGTTACGACTGAAGAACCCTAGAGGAGGTCCTCCCAATAGGTGCCATGGGAATGATTCCACGGCTTAAGGTCGCTTAGGAAGAAGCCCAAAAGAATACCCAGTTGGGTGTCGAGCATCAAGAGGCGAGGATGATGAATGAATGAAGTCTGAGAAAATGATTAAGACTGACTTCCTAAGGAGAGAGGGAAGTTGAGCCACCATTCGCTCCATCCAACAGTGGAAACGAACTAATTAACCTAAGACCACACATTCATGTAAGGAAACACCAACTCTAATATTTTGACCATTGGCATGGAGGAGAGGAAAAACACCCTTTAAGGAGAAAACCTCTCGGGATCCAAGGTGTAGGTCACCTTCCCTCCAGGCTGATGATATTTGATTTAAGGACATATGTTGTTAAAGAGAAGGATCCGTTAAAGAGAAGGATATGAGTAGTGAAGATGACAGTGGGATAGGGCAAAGCCCCAGAAGAAAGCACAGATCGAAAAAGGAATATGAGGCAGCAGAGACCTCAGTGTATGCTGGAGTAGTCAAGGGAAGGAGTAGATCCATGAAGCTGGCAGAGGAGCAAAGAACATCCAGATGCGCCTCATGAGAAGACTGAGGAGGAAGAAGACTGATGATGAGATCGCCGTAAGAGTGCAGCAGTCCAGCATGAGAAGATTGAGGATGAGGAAGACGGACGATGATAGGTGCTGCAGTGGCACGGTGGTTCGAGGAGGTAGCATAAGACCCCATGAGAGGTATACTCGAGTGATCGATGTGAGTGTGAGGAAGAAGAGATAGGAAGTGAACTGGAAAAGGAACTGAGGACGATGGTGAAGAGCAGCCAGCAAGTCCATATCAAAGGATGAGGGACAGGAAGGCATGGCCATGAGTGGAGATAGAATCGAATCGAGGTAGCAGGGAAGCAAAGGACAATGGATGAAGAGGAGGACGCCATGAGTGGAGATAATTTGACGGCCAGTACGAGAAAAGGCAGCTGGCATGAGAGAAGGAGTCGGGAACCTGAGACACGTGGCAGGAGGGTCATGGGTCGCTGAGCAGACGGACGATGGACAATGAGGAGTGACGCCACGAATGTCTTGAATCCTGATGGTCGAGCAGGGACCATATGGATGAGGGAATATCAAACGAAGTCATGAACCTGAATGAACGCGGCAGGAGGGCCTTGGTTCGATGAGGTGGCGTAGGAACCATGAGAAGTATGATGGAAGTCATGATAGGAGTGAATCCTGGACGGCTGATGATGGATTGAAATCGTGAATGGAGGCTCGATGAGATTAGAATTGGGTAGTGACAGCCAGTGTCAGGACCCTGATGCATGCGGTGGGAGGGCTGCGGATCGATGAGGGGTCACATGATGAATAAATGTCTGCCCAAAAGAGATATCAATTGAATGCCGGATGGAGGCAGTGGAGGCAGACAAAGTGAGCCAGGGAAATAAATGAGCAGGACGGAGGTGACAAGTCAGTGATCGAGGTAATTGATTGATTCGATTGAGTGATTAACTGAGTAAATATCTGGGAGCACACTGTCGATGCAATGGAGTAGAGCTAGACAACAGAAATGAGCAAAACAACTGTGGAAAAGATAATACGGATGCTAAACTTCCAAGGAGTGAGCTAACAGACAGCTCGAGAGCAACAAGGCAAATGTACGAGAGGGCACTGCTCAATCTACAATGGCACTTTAAAGCAGAGAAGCAGTGGCAAAGCAGCTCAATGGCTGGGGACTACTACAGTATCAGCAGTGACTGCAATGACAACAGCAAGACAAAGCTGGACGCTGAATGACGGGATCTCTCCGAGAGGGGCCCAGAGTCCGTCCGCCAGCCCGATGCGGTGAGAAAATCCAGATAAAATGAATGAAGAATGAGTTGGACAAATGCTGAAATGGACGAAACACAAGCACACTCTAGACTTCTGGGTATCCTCTCCTCAGAGAGCTCAATTTTTACTGCCCTCATCAACAATGTCTCCTAATGGACTGTATCCTGACACCTCCTAAAGCAATGTACTAACCCTATGTCACCTGCCTAGCCATTGCTTGTATAGG
The DNA here is from genome assembly GCA_016271365.2 of Neoceratodus forsteri. Classification (NCBI taxonomy): domain Eukaryota; kingdom Metazoa; phylum Chordata; order Ceratodontiformes; family Ceratodontidae; genus Neoceratodus; species Neoceratodus forsteri. Next base: position 301,263,780 of record CM057459.1, on the reverse strand, counting down.
ACTGCAGCTACACTGTCTAACTCTCTGTGAATGTGCTGTTTCTATCATGTTACTGTAACCAAGCATGTAACACTACCCAGCAACTGTAACTGTCTTGCTACTTTGTTGTGTATATATGTACTGTAAGTACCACTTGTTTAAATATCTTGCATATTGTTGTATCACTGTAATTTGACAAGGTGCGTTTGAAAATGAGTTTTTGACTCAAAGGGTTGTAATTCCAATGTGAATATAAATAAATATAATAAAAAAAAAATGGAAGTGTATCAGACAATAGCTGCAGGAACACACAGTCGGGGGGGCAGAATCAGCAAGAAAACTGAGCAAGGCTGAGCGAGGAGAGAACAGAGGAGCTTGCGGCCATACAAAACAAAATAAAAAGACACACACAAAGAAAAAGGCAATAGTTACCACAGCGTTCCAAGAGTGTAACGCAGAAGTGAGGATGCGTACCATAGTACGAGCTGCAGCGTCCTACATCAGCCCCAGTTGTGAGAGTCTGAGACCCATGATTTAGTAGCAAATGGTAGAGAGGTACGAGGCTGATTGCCGAGATGGACGAGCCAGAGCGGCAAGGTTGAGAGAGCCAGTTAGGAAAATGAGGGGGAAAAGTGTAGGAACGAAGAGATGGAGCCGCTGAAAATGTCTCGAGTGGGCTGAATAGTACCCCACAGGAGACAGCCGGAACAGAGAGCCCTAGATTGCAAAAGGCCAAGGTTGGGAGAGCGGGAGCGATGAGGGAACAGAACGAGAGGCGACGGGGATTGACTCACGGCACGGAAGAGATAGCAGAGGAGGGAAGAGCGACATCCAAACAGGGTGGAGGAGAGGAAATATTGGAGCGGGATGGGGGTTGGGCGGTCCTGTTTCCGAGGGAGCAGCAGCCAGAGAGGGTACTGGGAAGGGGCACAACAGCAGGGGGCTAGGATGAAAGGAGAGAGAGGAACAAAGAGGGAAGGGAAGCGACAGCAGCACAGAGGCAGGAGGGAGAATAAACCAGAGGCTAAGGAGTGGATGCTCTAAACTCAGAGAATGAGAGATGGGGAGTGGCTCAGAGCGAATGAGGGCAGTGTCTCCGGCCATGCAAAGAGAAATTAATCCTGGGAAGGCCCAGGGTGAGCTACCTTTTAAAGCTTGATGGGGGAGTGACGTAGTTGCTCCACGCAATCGAGCCTCAGGCGTACAGCCTTCCCACAATGTACACAAATCATACAAGGTCACAAATGCCACAGGGGCTAAAATTAGTGAAGACTAGCTGTTTTCTTATAGAATAGCCCACTGAATTATTCCTCAGGCATTTACCATGTGCTTAGAGCTCCCTGGACAATGAGCGTTTATGAACATAACAGCTCTGTTAGTATAAATATGAGAAAACACAGCTCTTGTTGAAGTAATGGTTGTTCTAGGGATATGGATATGTTATTCATCCACACTTATTGGCAGGTTCCTTGCCGCTTTAAATCTTGCCGGAATGTCTTCAAGCAGGCTGCTCCCACCCACCCGGGTCTCACGTTCCCTCCTTAGCGCTCTGCGTTGTTCGACTGGTTCCTGATTCTTCGGGTAGTCCGAATTTAGTTTTAAAGTTTTCTAAACTTCGGTCTTCTTTCCCTCGCGGCTGCGATGGACAATTCGTTTTCCGGCTCTTGGAGGAACCCTGATGGGCAGAATATCTCCAGGACTGACCCGCACTCCACGTGCGTATACTTCCTCGACTTGGACCACGACCCGCAAGTGTGTGCCGCTGCCTTTCGACCAACGTCCTGGAGGATCGTGCGTCCCAATTGAGGCTTGGGCTCCCCGAGGAATTTTCCCCGCTGGTAAAATCCATAGAGGCTCGTCGGGTGGTGTCCGCGACATCTGTCTCGACTGAGCAGCTCGACCATTTTATCGCCCTGGAGGTGTCGGCCAAGGCTGCATCTCCCTCCTCCTCAGTCGCGGCATTTATCCCGCTCTCTCTGAATTCCTCTCATTCGGCTTCGTTCAAGGAGCTTTGCCAGTCCCTCTCCATGAAGGAAGAGGGGCCATTGGTACTCTCCTCTCGGCCCAGGTCAAGGGAATCACAGGGTAAGTCCCATTGTCGGCGTTTATGGGAGCAGGAGTGGTCTCTTTCCCCGGTCTGCCGACCGTCGACTTTGGTCGAGGTTGCGGCTCAGGCCTTTGGTTTCACGGTGTCCCCATCAGGCCAACCGGCCGAGACTCCCGTCGACGCAGTCGAGTTTTCTCTCAACCCGTCACCCGGGTGGTCGACTGGAAGAGCCGTCAACCCTTCACCGGTCTCCCCAGTGGAGGCCGGTTCTGCCTGCGCCTTCGGGCGCGTAGTCCTCGTCAAGGTGTCCGAAAGCCGAGGGAAGAGCGGTGTCCTCGCTCCTTCCCAGACCCCGCCTCGGTTTCACCGAGGATCTTGGTCTCGGGTCTTCTTCTCGGTCTAGCTACTCCCGCTGACCTCGGTGGTCTCAGTCGGGCACCGAGTTTAGTGGCACACCGTCCTCCTCAGATGAGGAGAGGCTTGACGCAGATGGCGCCAACGCTACGAGGTGTTTGTGTGGCAGCAGTTGCTTTGTCCAGGAATCAATCGACCATTCATTCCCTGTATCAAGCGGCTGTTGCCTGAATGCCCCATGCAGCCGCTCACTGCAGTGTAGGTGCCCACTTCCGGGCCGGTTGTTCGACCAAATCTTTCTGCCCCACCGATTGTGGTGGAACCTTGGTCGGGTCACGGCCTGTCCCGCAGGTTGTCAGTCACCCTCACTCCCGCCCGCCCTCGGCGGGTGAAGAGAGGCTCAGGCCTGAGGCAGCTCTTTACAGACCCTTCGGAGTCTGACGATGACTCCTTCATGTTCCCCAGGTGGGTGGACCTGGAGTCCTCCCTGGACCGGTCTTTGGACGACAGCCCATCGCCCTTCCTGAGTCTGCTTAGGCTCATCTCGGAGTTCACCGATGCAGCTCGGAGCCGTGTCCAAACGGGCCTATTTTCCCCTGACGGAGGTCCTAGACCGAGGGTATTCACCCTCAGAGGCCTTCCCTGCGGCTGAGGCCATTGTCGGCCCAGCCGTGGAGCTTTGGCAGCGGCCTACTTGCTGTCCTGCGCCCTCGGCCAGGATGGCCAGGAAGTATGCAGTCCCTATCGGTTCTTCGCCCGGTTTCTCGGAGCACCCATCTGCTGAAGGGTTAGTTACCGATAACATCTTCCAGCGTTCCGAACGCCGGGATGTGGATAGGCTCTCCAACAAAGAGTCCAAAAGGATGGACTATGTTCGGGCGCAGTTTACGCCTGCCCTCCCGAGGCCTCCGACAGGCCAGCTCGGCCGCGCTGATAGGACACTTCTCCCACGCCCTCTTGGGCTCCCTGGATGAGGTGATACCTCATCTCCCGCTGACCTACGGACCACGATCCGGCAGGTGCAGGACAAGGGTAGGGCTGTGGATAAGCTGCAGCTTCAGACTGCTCTGGACGTAGGTGATTCCTGTGCCAGATCAATAGCGGCCGCGATGGCTATGCGCCGCAGGGCATGGCTGAGGATATCCACCTTCTCGACGGATACCCAGCACAAGTTGGCGGGCGTCCCCTTCTTGGGGACTGACCTCTTTGTCCCTGGAGTGGAGGGACACCTCCAGGGGACCGAGAAGTCCAGTGCCACTCTGGACTTGGTCACCCTTGCCCAGAGGGACAAGGGCCACTGGCAACCTCTGCGTAAGCCCCTTTGTCCTTCAGCCCCTGTGGAACGACTGGCCCATCAGCACCAGCAAGAGGGCCAGCAGGCTTGCACTTGGCACCCCGAACCCAAGCCAGCCACTTCCTCTAAGGGGAAGTAAGGAGGTTAAGGCCCAAGAGCTCCCTTGGCCAGTCCGTCCTCCAAGCCTGCTCAGTGACGGGCTGAGAGGCGTCGCCCGGCCTCGCTACCCCTACTTGGGTCCCCCCCTCGGTGGACGGCCCGCCACTTCCTTCCTCCGCCTGGTCCGCTCATCACCACGGACTGCTGGGTATTGGAGGTGGTAGGAAAGGGCCTGCCTCTGGAGTTCGAGCAGGCCCCTCCTTTCGAGCCATCGCCCCTCGGGGCCACGTGGTCCGCAGCCTCTCTGTCGGCCCGCTAGCTGATATTGTCCTGCTCCTCGAAAAGAGGTGATCAGGAAGGTGGCGGATCCTCCTCCAGACCCGGGTTTGTGTCCAGGTACTTGCTGGTCCCCAAGCGGACGGGGGCTGGTGCCCCATTCTCGACCTGCATGACCTGAACAAGTTCCTAAGGTCTCGGACCTTCTGGATGGTCACTCTGACTCAGATATCCCATCCTTGGAACGAGGCGTGTGGCTCTGTTCCCTGGACCTCCAGGACGCATTCTTCACGTTCCGATCCATCCGCTTCTTCAGAGACCTCTCTGCTTCAGAGCAGTGGGATCTTTTTATGAGTTCCGAGCCATGCCCTTCGGCCTCTTCCCAGCTCCCAGGGTCTTCTCCATTGCATAGCAGTGGTGGCAGCATCTCTGCGGCGCCGAAGGGTACCCCTACCTGTATGTCTGGCTGATTGCAACTCCCTCTAGAGCGGAGGTGGAGCGGTCCGGAGTTCTGGCCTCTAGGTTGTTTTCAGATGGACCTCTCTTCAACGGAGCCAAGTCGGAACTTGTGCCAAAGCAGGTGATTCTTTTCATCGGGGCAGAGCTCGACTTTTCGAGCCAGAGCCCGGCTCCCGGGGGACAGGGCCGAGGTTATTCCTCCTTTACCCAATCATGTCTGTTTGGGCAATCGCGCCCTGCCCGGGACTTCCTGCGCCTGCTGGGCCTCGGGCGGCCTGCACCAGCGTGGTCTGTTGGGCCCTTTGGTTCATGCGTCCCCTTCAGTGGGGGCTGGCCAGCCAGTGGTCACAACGCTGCGATCCTTTGGACCAGCTCGTGACACTGACCTAGGAGATGTGGAACGCCTCCTATGGCGGACCGTTCCAGCACATCCGCAGGAGGGCATCCCGTTCGTCTGCCGCGAGTCGACGGTCTTCTTGACCGATGCATCTCTGATGGGTTGGGGTGCCCATCAAGGGGAGCACAGAGTGCATTGCCTCTGGTCCCCTCGAGTCCCGATGCCATTTCAACCTGCTGGAGCTTCATGCGGTCCGCCTAGCTCGCACCGCCTTCGCTCCGTTTATACGGGGTCAAGTGGTTCAGGTCCAGGTGGACAATACCACGACCATGTGCTACCTAACCCGCCAGGACCAGACGCGCTCCTTGCCGTTATGTAAGGAGGTTCTCCGCATATGGTCTCGTGCGCAGCCTGGAGGCGGTTTTCCTAGCCATTTCGATGGCAGGAGCCTCCAACACCCTAGCCGATGCCCTAAGCCAGATAGGGGTTGCGCCTAATGAGGGGTCTCTCCTGCTGGAGGTAGCACAAGATCTTTCTCCCACTGAGTCACTCCTCGGGTGGACCTTTTTACCCCCAGGGAGAATGCGAAGCCGAGACTGTTTCATGCCCACCCCCCTCAGCAGGCCTCACTGTAGGGGGATGCCTTTTGAGGCCGTGGACCCCGGACCTCTTCTACGCCTTCCTCCCATTTCCCTTGATCCACAAGGTACTTCTCAAGGCGAGGAAGGACAAGGCGCAGGTGATTCTGGTAGCCCCATACCGGTTCCACCAGCTCTGGTATCCAGCTCTCCTCAGTGTCAGCTCCAGGCTCCTGAGGCGGCTTCCAGCCCGCCGACCTGATCTCCGCTATCAGGGGAAGGTATTCCATCCGGATCTTCAATCTCTGCTCCTAACGGCCTGGTTCCCAGTGCGGCTAGTTGCCAGGCCTTGGGTCTTCCGGACGAGGTCCTCAACGTTGTTGAGACGCCCGCCAGGAGTCGAACGGATAATGCTACACCTTCAAATGGAAGAGTTCACCATTTGGTGTTAGAGTAGGGCCTGGTCCCTTCTCCTATTCCTCCACGAGCATTCCGGACTACCTGTGGTCCTTTCTTCTTCTTCAGCAAGGACTTGGGTTGGCCGTTATGGGTGCCCCTAGCAGCCACCTCTGCCCTCGAGCGCGAGCCGAAGGCAGTCGGTGGCACAGGAAAGGTGGTCTGGTCGCTTTTCCAAGGCCTTGATCACACTTCCTCCGGTGCAAGAATTTCCACCTCCATGGGATCTACCGCTGATATTGGCTTAGCTCACGGGCAAGCCATTTTAACCAATGCACAGGTGCAATTCTCCACCTGTTTTGGAAGAACACCTTGGTGGCTACCACATCAACCAGAAGGATGGGTGCTTCCTTCCGAGTCTCCCTATCTGTTCTTCCACAGGGACAAGGGTGTCCTGCGCCCCACCCGAAGTTCCTTCCGAAGGTGGTGACGGAGCTTCACCTTAACCGGGTGTTAACTTTGCCAGTGTTCTACCCCATTCACACCTCGGAGGCTGAATATAGGCTCCATTTGGACCCTAGTTGAGCACTCGCCTTCTCAGGGAGCGTAGGGCTGAAGTTCGGGAGAGGTTCGCCAGCTGTTTGTCATCTACGCTGAAGCCGCACCTGGCAGACCTGCAGCCAAGCGGACGATGAGCAGGTGGATCACCTCCTGCATAGATCTCCGCTGTAGGTGGGTGGGCATGGAGCTCCCAGAGGATAAGAGCTCATTCTACCCGCCATACTGCTGCATCGGTGGCTGCTTCCGGGATGTCCCTATCCACTATATCTGCAGGGCTCCTTCCTGGAAGGCGCACATACCTTATTTAACCCCTACCACATCGACTTGGGTCACACCGGGATACTGGTTGGGGCCTCGCTTTCCAGTCTTTATTCCCTAAGTAGGGGTGTGCACCGTGCCTCCTCCTCCTGGAGAACTGCTAGAGTCTGCCAATAAGTGTGGATGAACAACATATCCATGTCCCTAGAAATACAGGTTACTCACCTGTAACAGGAGTTCTAGGAATGGTATTTGTTGTTCATCCACCCGACCCACCTACCTCCCTGGCTTCGACGCACAACCTGGCTTCCAGCGGGCTAGATCTGACATCATGGGGCGGAGCTGAGAGTTTTACCACCCGGGTGGGTGTGAGGAGCCAGCTTGAAGACCTTCCAGCAAGATTTAAAGCGGCAAGGAACCTGCCAATAAGTGTGGATGAACAACGTATACCATTCCTAGAACTCCTGTTACAGGTGAGTAACCTGTATGTCCAGGACACATCACAGTCATGGGACGGAGGCATTGTAGCGACAAGAAGAGCCATTAGAAATGCTAATATGGAGATCCCTAGGGCCGTAAACCAGCAAGCAAATTTAGAAAAAATCCTTTAGTAAATAAAGGGAAGGCCTTACTAGTAGTATACCAACAAATCAATACACTCTAAAAAACATATCTTTGGCTTTAGTTCTCCTTTAAGGAGGACTTGGAGAGTGAAGAGTTAAGGCATTTATCAGCAAAGCAGATGTGTTAAAAACTTGAGTGGCTATTCGGTATGACACAAACATCTGCAACAGAATGGACGTACTTGGGGGGGCGGGGGATAAAGAAAGATAAAAAAGAACCTGGAAGACTGGTCAAGGGTTTGGCAACTGGGCTTCAATGTCAAAAAATGTAAAATTATGCACATGGGGCACAGAAACCCAAGGGCAACGTATCATGTGGGAGGAGGTGTTGACAACAAAACAGGAAAGGATCTGATAACCTGAAGGTAGCAAAGCAGTGTGATAAGGCAGTAGGAAAGGCGAGTAGGATGCTGGGGTGCATAGGGAGGGGTATCACCAGCAGAAAAAGGGAGGTAGTGATATTCCTATATGGATCAATGGTGAGGCCACACCTGGAATGCTGTGTCCAGTTTTGGAGGCCCCATCTCAGGGAGGACACAGACTGGGTGGAGGCAGTACAGAGAAGGGCAACCAAAATGGTGTATGGGGAAACTTTCTCAGCTAGTGCAGGGCAGCTGAACAAGAGAGAGAGTACTTAAAGCTTAAAGATGGGGATTGAGTAATACAAGGAAGCATTGTTTCATCAAGACAGTGGTAAACTTACAGTTTGGAACAAGCTTCCGCAAATGGTGCAAGTGGGGAATGTTGAATCTTTTAACTTCCAAGTTGCATCAGTCATTCATGATGGAGAATAACTCTGAAACTGGGAGTGTCACCCAGTACTACATGAGCTGCACTCCTACCGGTGAGGTAGTGTATTATTTTCAGGGTTGGTTTACTAACCTATAAAACCCTACATGGTAAGAGTCCAGGCTACCTGGTTAAACCTCTGTCTCCTTATTCCCCTGTCACTCTCCCTCCTCCTCTGATGATGAACGCCTTTAGGATATGGAAGGCAAGATTTAAGACATCGTGTGACAAGGCATTCACAGTGGTGGCCCTGGTGTTGAGGAATATGTTCCTGAGGGATCTGAGAGTGACCAGTCAGTGGAAGCCTTTATGAGGGGTCTTGTATATTATTTTGAAGGACTGGAGGGTGGTGGATGTGGTTCTGCTCCACAAGGGGGGAAGGGACAAAGAACCGGAAGAGAACTACAGACCTGTCAGTCCAATCTCTGTTGAAGGAAAACTGATTGATTCACTGGTCAAAGAGGATCCCATGGACTACTTGGAGAGCAGTAGTCTCCAGAATAGTAAACAGCACGGATCTGTGGCAGGGAGATCTTGTCAGACTAACTTGATAGCTTTCATTGACTGGGTGATGAGGGAACTGGAAAGGGGCCATGCTGTGGATTTGCTGTACTTCGACTTCAGCAAAGCTTTCAATTCAGTGCCTCACAGATGCTTGCTGAAGAAGATGGAGGACCTAAGATCATAGTAAATTGGTAGGTAACTGACTAAAGAGGAGGCAGCAGTGGATAATGGTCAACGGGGTTAAATCAAAAGAGAGGGCGGTCACAAGTGGTGTTCCACAGGGATCTGTCCTGGGTCCAGTCCTGTTCAACATGATCTTCCGTGGCATTGCTGAGGGTATCCAAGTAAGCTGTGTCTCTCAGCAGATGGCACTAAGCCTGTGGGAGGGGGAACAATGATGAGCTAGTAAAGAAAATGCAAGGAGACTTGCACAAGCTGGAGGGGTGGACAAGGGTTTGGCAGTTAATATTCAGTGCCAGAAAGTGCAAGGTGATGCACCTGGGGAGCAAGAACCCATGGATGGAGTACTTGATGGAAGGGGTGAGACTCAGTACCATGGCTGAGGAATGAGACCTTGGAGTTATCATCGGCGACTCCCTAAAGCAATTGAGTCAGTGCATCAAGGCTTATAGCAAGGCAAATAAGATGCTTGGCTGTATTGGGAGGGCTATTGATACTTACATTGTATAAATCCTTGGTGAGGCCACACCTGGAGTACTGTGTCCAGTTCTGGAGTCCTCACCTCAGGTAGGATAGTGGTAGCTTAAGGTGCAGTGCAGGGTAACAAAAATGATTCGGGGCCAGCAGGACATGTCCTGTGAGGAGTGCCTCAAGGCAGGCACTGAACATGTACTCACTGGAGACCAGAAGGGAAAGGGGAGATATGATAGAGACCTTCATATTCCTAAAAGGAATAACATGGGGAACTGTTCAATTTGAATACCAATTTTCAGTCACATGGTTATGAGTGGGAGTTAACATGAAGGAGGATCAAAAGAGACATGAGGAAATACTGTGTTAGAGAAACGGTGGTGGAGCTGTGTGTTTTATGCAAAATGTGGCATAGGAGGCAGTATAGCACTTGGTTTAGGGCACCGAGTTGCAAATGTGGAGACCTGGACTTGAAGCCCACAGCCTCCGCATGCATACTGTGTGATCCTGAGGAAGTCACTTAAACTGCTTGTGCTGCCAGGTCACACCTGGAAACAAGCTTCTGCTGGCGTGCCTCTCCTGGTTAAACAGTTCCCCCTTTCCAGCCTGATGTGATGGTAGCACACTGCACTGTCACCTGGACGATCAGGGTTGGTAAGCAGTCCTTGGAATCCCACACTGAGGCTGACTGGTATCGAGGCACTTCATGGAGGTCAGGCACTCCGTTCTCTGGGAGGGTGGGCAGGGGCTAGCATTCGCATGTCCCCTACCAACCCACTAGGGAGTGGCATTAGCATTAGTGCCGCTGTTCCTCCGCCATCCTGGCTAGAGAAAGGGTGTGGTCACAGGGTCTTTGATTGCTGGCATAGCGAATGGCAGAAAGAATGGGAGAGGGAAGAAGGAGTGATCTTACTTCGAGTGGGAGCTCTTGCAGCACTCTATTACAGTTAGGACTATGCCGCAGGCACTAGGACCTTCCGTGAAAAGCTTCTGGCAGCAATACCTGCTGGACCGCCTGACGCCGCCCGCCTCGACGGGTCAGGGTACAAGAGAGGAGGACCCAGCTGCACCTCAGTTCTTTTCGCCACGCGTGCTCCGCATGTGAAGCCTGCTTCTGTCTGCGATATCAGCGAGAAGAAGAACTTCTAGCAAGATTTCTGCTTTTTTCCGACTGTTTTTGCGCTTTTACCGACTGTGCCGACATCAGTTCATTGTCATTTGCTTCTTCATTGTATTCTCGCCTTAAGTGCTGTGTTTTTTCTTCACCTTGCCGCTTCGGTACCGGCGTCAGCCCTATTCCTTCCCGGCCGGGTTTGATGTCTTCCCGGGCTTCGGCGTCCCCCGAACACTTAAATAAGTGCGACTGCGGGCGGCAGATTCCCGCCAAGGATGGACATCGGCGGTGTGTTTTCTGTCTGGGTCCCAACCATGACACCGCCAACTGTGCTCACTGCCAGGCCTTCACCAGTCAGACCCGCATCCGCCACCTGAAGGCCCACCTTGTAGAGCAGAAGATGGATCTGCATTCCTTGGATGGGAAGAGGAAGGAGAAGCACCACAGCAAGGAATGTAGTTGGTCCCGACACCGGTCCCTGTCTCGGTTCAGATCGCATTCGCGGCCTTCTCCTAAAAAGGCCCGTCCTTCAGGGTCTGGAGAACTGCCAAGACTCCACTGGCTAAGGCCGGCCTGTCGGGGTGAAGCGGCCAAGCCAAAGGTGACTCCGCTAAGGGTCATCGCCAAGTCCTTAGAGGTACTTGCTTTAGCCCCACCTGCTAAGGCACCGACGCCACTTCTAAGGCGCCTCCAGAGGCGAAGGACTCTCGGCGCACCCTTGGTGCTCCTCATCATCGGTCCCTACTCCCACGCCGGTCGGCGGGGCAAAGGACCTGGGGTCGGTCATGGAGTTACCGACGCCTCTGTTGCCCAAGTCCTCCTCTCCTGGGTGCTCAGGAGAGCTCTCCTTCATATCCCGACTTTCCGGAGACTTCTTTTCCAGCGGCGGCTGATATTTTTCAGGGCGAGCTCAGGAGCTTTTCTCCTTCTGGTGGGGGCAGGTCCACAAGCGGGCCTCCCCATCGCCGGCCCAGACACCGGTTCCGGACCCTGTGGGAGAACCACAGCCGGGGGGTGAGACTTCTCCACGGAAGTCACCGGAGTGCCAGCCTTCACCCCCCTCCAGGGCTCGTTCCCGCTCTAGATCCGAGGACCACCGACGTCGCTCTGGGATTTCTAGCGACCAACGTCGGTCTAGGTCTCGTTCCAGGAGCTCTTCTCGGACTAGGCGGGAACACTCCTGACGTCGGTCATTGCTCCGTCGCCGATCCAGGGACCGGAGTCGGTCATCGGACCGACGTCGGTCCCCTGGTCACCGACGTCAGCGAAGGCATGGTCTCAGGGTAGGGTCAGACTATTCCAAATCGGATGGTCGATCCTCCTCTTCTTCATCGACCTCTTCATCCTCTCTCAGCCTCAAGCGCTCCCCTGGAGAGAAGGACTAGCCTCTCTCGCCCCCAGATGATCCTACTTTCATGGACGTCATGAGGCACATCCAGGCTTCCAACGAATGGGACACGGAAGACCTGGATCCGGAACGCCGGAGATTGGCTAAATACCTGAGGCAGAAGGAACCAAAGCCCCTGTTTATTCCTCCTTTGGTGGATACCTTCCAGGATCTTACTAGGTCTACCTGGATGCATCCGGCCTCGATCCCGGCAGTTTCTCAGAAGTCGGATAGGCTCTATAAGGCTCCGAGGGCAGAACCCTTCCTGGCGGAACACCCTCAGGCCGACTCATTGGTGATCACGGCTGCCCATGATAAATCTCGGCAACCAAAGCACCTCAGCTCACAGCCTCCTGACCCGGATTCCCGATACCTGGACCAGGTGGGCAAAAAAGTTTAAGCAGCCTCCACCTGTTCCATCCGCTCCCGGAATTTCCTCACGCATATGGTACAGTATCAGAATGCGTTATGGGAAAGGGGAATTGAGCTGACACAGGCCATGCCAGACTCTGACAAGAAGACAGAGCTCCTAGCCCTCTTGCAGTTGGGCTCAGACGTAGGCTGCCATGTACTGAGAGCCTCGTATGACACTGCAGACACAGCAGCCAGGGCAGCCGCCTCTGGGGTGTGCCTTCAGCACCATGCCTGGTTGAGAGTCTCGGGCTTTCACCAGGATCTGCAGTCCGGTTTCCGTAATTTGCCCTTCCAGGGTACCATGTTATTTGGGCAGGAGACGGAGGCTCTGATCTCCAGCCTCCAGGAGTCGGGTAAGTCCATCTGGTTGGTCCTCGAGATGTACCATGGTGACCAGCGACATCAGCACCGTAGACAGCCTTTTCGCAAGACCTCAGGCAACCAAGTTTCAGGCTGTGGCAACCAACAAGGGCAGAGAGGTGGCTTCCAGGAGATCAGCAAATCAGCAGTCTGGTGGACCTTCCGCCCGTGGGCCCAAGTCCTCCCAGGCCTCTCTCCCAACTCCCGGCTCTGCCCAATGACTCCCTTCCGCAACCCCCTTCTGACGGAAGTTCTAGGGGAGCCGGTTGGGGGACGCTTCTCCCTTCATCTCGAAGGGTGGAAGTCTGTTACCGCAGACCAATGGGTCTTGGATGTTGTACGGAGGGGGGACACACTAGAGTTCACAGAGTTTCCTCTGCATACTCCACCAAAGCTCTCCCATTGTCCTCCTTCTCACATCCCACTATTAGAAGGAGAAATACAGACTCTCCTGCAGAAGGGAGCTATAGAGAGAGTCCCCTGGGTGCAGCTGGGTCAGGGGTTCTACTCCCACTTTTTTCTGGTCCCCAAAAAAGACTGGGGACCTTCGTCCCATTCTAGATCTCAGTTCTCTAAACCTCTTTACCGAATACAAAAGGTTCGGAATGGTGACTCTTCAAGGACTCCTTCCCTTGCTGCACCAAGGGGACTGGCTCTGTTCTCTCGACATGCAGGATGCATACATGCATGTAGGAGTCTATCCTCCCCACAGGAAGTTCTTGAGGTTCCTCTTCCAAGGGGAGCATTTTCAGTTTCGGGTGCTTCCGTTCGGCCTCTCTTCTGCTCCGCGAGTCTTTACAAAATGCCTAGCAGTAGTGGCTGCGGCTCTAAGGAGGATGGGACATTATGTGTTTCCCTATCTCGACGATTGGCTTCTTACGGCGCTGTCAAGAGACAACCTCTTACATGCTCTGGGAGATACTTATACTTTATTCCGAGAGCTGGGGATCACCCTGAACTTAAAAAGGTCATCCCCGGAGCCCAGCCAAAAGCTCGCCTTCATAGGAGCGATCCTGGATTCTGTCCAGGGCATGGCCTTTCTCCCACAAGACAGAGGTGTTCGCTTGTGAAAGTTGGCGGAACGGATCTCCATAGCACCTCGAGTTCCGCTTGAACTTCTTCAGTTTATTGGGGCATATGGCGGCGGCCATTCCAGTCACGCCTTTGGCCCGCCTCCACATGAGTGTACCACAGTGGATGCTCTGGGTGCAGTGGGACCAATGCTACGACGACCTAGACTCTCTGGTCAGGATCTCGGAGCCAGTCAGGAGAACATTGCTTTGGTGGATGGACCCCAGCAATCTGGAGAAAGGGGTCAGCTTTCGTCCGGAGCCACCAGGTCCTACTCTAACGACGGATGCATCAGACCTGGGATGGGGGACACACCTGGGTGTTCATCGAATGCAAGGGGTTTGGTCACCCGAAGAACAGTCCCTCCACATCAATGTGCTGGAAATGCGAGCGGTCCTCTACGCTCTTCAGGCTTTTCGAGAGGATCTGGTACCAGGCTCTCTTCTAATTCAGACAGACAACATGGTGGTAGTCTTTTACTTCAACAAGCAAGGAGGCACTCATTCGTATCCTCTTTGCAGGGAGACGATGAGAGTCTGGTACTGGGCACTGGAACAGGGCATTCTACTGTCCACAATACACGTTCCAGGCATCCTCAACGATCTGGCCGACAACCTCAGCCAGTCGTGGGCCAGAGCTCATGAGTGGGAGTTGCTACAATCTGTAGCGGACCAGCTCTTCGACAGTTGAGGTCTTCCCGAGCTGGACCTCTTTGCGTCACCACGCAGCACCAAACTGCCAACGTTTTGCTCGTGAGAGCACGTGCCTGGCATTTTTTGGCCAGATGCGTTATCCCTTTGTTGGGCAGGGAAGTTTCTCTATACCTTTCCGCTCTTCCCTCTCATTCAGAGGGTTCTGCTCAAGTTGCAGGCCGAAGGGGCCCGGATGATCCTTGTGGCCCCCAAATGGCCTCGACAGATTTGGTTCCCACTTCTGCAGCGGTTATTCAGGGAACCTCCAGTTCTGCTGCCAATATGCTCGCAATTGCTGTCCCAGGACCAGGGGTCTCTGGTCCATCTGGATCTCCGATCCCTGCACCTTCATGCTTGGCTCCTTCAGACATAGCTGAAAACAGATACGGGGTTTCCCCAGAAGTGGCGGAGGTCTTAGTGTCAGCAAGAAAGCTCTCTACTCGCTCCACTTATGCTATGAAGTGGAAGCGTTTCTGTCTTTGGGCGTTTCCGCAACATTTGGATCCTGTCACCTGCCCTGTGAACTTAACTTTGCAATACCTCCTCTCCTTGTACGAGAAAGGCCTGAGTTACTCCTCTATCGAGGTGCACATGTGGGCAATTTCCGCCTACCTTGTTCTCGTGGGAGAGAGAGCATTGGCACAATTAGATGTGGCCCACACCTTTCTTAGGAGAATTCTACATGAGACCTCCCATTAGGGGCCGGTCCCACCCTGGGACCCCTTATTGTGTTGAGAAGCTCACCCTCCTCCTTTTGAGCCTGCAGCGGATTGTGAGCTCGTTATCTGTCTTGGAAAGTTTGGTTTTTGGTTGCTGTTACTTCAGCTCGAAGGGTTTCGAGCTTCAGGCTCTGATGTGTAAAGAGCCCTATTTGGTTTTCCATAGGGAAAGGGTTTCCCTCAGAACAAATCCCAAGTTTCTTCCCAAGGTGGTCTCAGAATTGACCCTCAACCAGTCGGCTGATCTTCCAGTTTATTTTCCTTTCCCTTCCAATAGAGGGGAGGCTCTCCTCCACACATTGGATGTCCACAGGACCCTGAGGTATTACCTCAAGAGGTCGGCTCAGCACCATAAAGCGGAGCAGCTCTCTGTGGCTTTGCAACACATTGCTTGGTCAATCCGGGTCAAGCAAACTATCTCTAAATGGATAGTCCTCTGTGTCTCGTTTTGCTACGAGTATCACAATAAAATTTCTGCCGGGCCCGGGTTAGGGGTCACTCCACCAGAGGAGTGTCGGCTTCTTTCACAGCTATGTGAAATGTCGCTATCCAGGACATTTTGCGGCTGCAACCTGGAACTCTGTGCATACTTTTATCAAGCATTACAGCTTGGATCATCGCCTCCAGACGCCGTGCTGGCTTCGGCTCACGGTCTTACAAGGTCTTTGTCCTAAGGCCTCAGGAGTCAGCATATTCCTCCTCCTGGGGTCGGCTACCTCCTTGCTGTGGGACTGCTTGGGACTCGGGTCCTAACTGTAATAGCTTGCTGCAAGAGCTCCCACTTGAAGTAAGATAGTACAGTTACGCAAGAACTTACCATAACAGTAGATCTTTGAGAGGAGCTCTTGCAGCAGGCGCTACTTCCCTCCGCCTTCCCCTCGGTACAGTCTGCAGATCTATTTTCTTTTCTACACTTTCTTGATGGTAGGCTTCGCCTCCTTCTCTTGTCAGGCCTTCTGCTGGGTACTGGCGGGAGAACTGAGGTGGAGCTGGGTCCGCCCCCTCTTGTACCCCGACCGACGTCGGGGCGGGGCCGGCGTCAGGGGCGGTCCTCGCTGGTATTGCTGGCAGAAGATTTTCACCGGAAGGTCCTAGTGCCTGCGGCATAGTCCTAACTGTATAAGTTCTTAGGTAACTACTTTATGGTGGCATAATTGACACACATCAGCTTTATGCAGTTAATCTATAAAATATTTGTTTTTTTTATATATAGATTTTTAGTATTTTTTTACCCTCGTTTTTCTCCCTGCCCCGTGCCCCAGGCATCCACATGCGTGTGTAGGCATGCACACGCCATGATTCAGGGTGCCGTCCCGATGCACTGCTTCCTCCTCCCACCTACACTATCCATTGGGCTTCTACCCGGTGGGAGCGGAGTTAAAGGGGGACGAAACCACCCGGGAGAGGAGAGCTGCTTTTGGCTGCTCAGTCCTACTCCCAATCATATGCTGGCTCTCATGATGAGGTCGTTCCAAACCCGGGTCACTGGCATGATGCGAGGCAAGGCGCCCAGCGCTCAACCCTTAGTGCCACTGGTCCGGCTTAATAAAATATTTTAACCATTTAGACACCACCAGTCCTGCATTTTCTAGATTTTTTGTATTCCTTTAACAGGTTTTTATATTTATCTGCCATTTAGTTAAGTAGGTTTCTCTGAATATGTATCAGGGACTGATCTGTGAGAAGTGTGTTGATGTTAAAAAGTAAAATGTATGTGTGTGTTGATGTGAAATAATGAAAATTGTGTGACGTGTGTATGTATATTGAGTGAAATAGTGACTAAGTGTGTGTGCACACATGTTTGTTTTAGAAACAGCCCTAAAATGCACAAGATGAAATTCCTTTTTTCTTTTTTGTTTGCAGGCTAAGTCTCAAAACCATCTGAGCAAGAGCACAGAATTGGCTTCAAGGAAGCGTAAAGTTACTGGTAAGTTGTATGTCTAATAGCAATTTATTCAGTTATTAGACTGTTTGAAAATATGTTGTGAGGAGGGAGTTTTCAATCAGAGTGCAGAACCACATTACCTCTTGTGACAGGGAGCTCCTGCCACTCTTGCGGACCAACCTTTTCTTAAATCTGTTGCAACAGTTCTTCTATTTCTTAAACTAATCTATACTTTACAGTGTTTAGACCATAAGGCTGGCTACCGATGGGCACCCCTTCCCTTTCTTGACTATGCTATAGTGTCCTCTTTAATTTTCCTTTTCCCTCTCAGGTCCTCGTACAGGGAGGTTATTGTGGTGACCTTCAAAAGTATGTAAAACAAGTTATATTTATCGTTGTTGGATTTAGGATGTACTATAATAGCACCATGTCATGAGATACCTTGACATATATTTCTTATGTTTATGAAACCTGTAAATGTTAAAAATACCATGGCACTAGGTGTTTTTGATAATGGTAGAAAGTACTAGGTGACTATTATACAAATTAAATTAGTTGTGTTATTTAAAATGCATGTAAATTGCCGTAAACTGAATAAGTCTGAAATTTCATGGTGAGTTGCATTTATCCCATGATGCTTTGCATTATGGAAGTATGTATGATGTCGTATTTCTTTGAAACTTGATTTGTTGCCAGTACCCTTTGGGGTAACCCTTTTTCAGTGATTCTGCATTGAGATTCTTTGTCTATAGCTTGCTTTGTTGTTTTTTTTGAGCCCCTACAGCCCAAGCAAACAAGGCCTACATAGGGACAAAGGGTTTTCACTGAAAAGTGGTTAGATGGCATTGCAGAAGCTTATTTCTGTATTTTGAATAAACATCACACAGAGATTGTGTGTTGAACCTGAAGTTCGGTGTCTGGTCCATCTATTGTCCCACAACCCCTCCACACCTCTTACTGAGCATACAGATGCAGCCTTGTGCACCGACCGCAGCTGATTCCTTCTCCCGCTGTCATCTCTCTGTTTCTGTCAGTTAGGCTTGTCAGAAACTGCTGCTCATTGTACCACTCACCTCTGTCTTTCACAAGCACTATCTGTTATATTTCAGTTTCCAAAATGTTTTTAAGAAAAAAAAATGAAAAATGCTTTCTCAATCGTAGACGTCCAGCAGCCGCCAGCAAACTGTGCCTTCAGAGTGCATCAGCAGCATCTGATGTCAGGCTTGTACCATTTGTCAGTGTAACTGTAGGGGGAGGGGACAGAAAAGTATTTAAAAAATGGATTTTATTTGTTTTGCATAATATGTTTATTAGATTTTCCATTATACACCCAAGGTACAACCATACATGTTCCATGTATATAAATCCATATTCATTTCATGTGCACCATCCCACCCCCAACATTTCACTTTCCATCAACTTTTAGCTAATTTATTCTTTCCCTAAGAGAAAAAAAAGAAGAGGGAAAAAAAATCCCATCACCCCTCACCCCCCTACATACTATAAACCCTTTACATCTCTCGTATCTCCCGTGCATTATCCTTACCCCTTTCTAGATTCTTCATAATCATTGATCATTGACTCTGTATATTTCTAAGGTTAGTTAATCCCCTTTTCCAAATTTGCTTTTCTCACCAGGGTATTTACTCCTCCTCTAGTTCCTTTTAAACCACTGTTCCTCCAGCCAGTCGGCACATTGAGTCTTCATCCTCTACCCTTCAACCCGTTCTCCATAATTTCCCTCTCTTCTTGGGATAATGAGAACATGAGTGTTCCCCACATTTTCCAGAACTGATCCTCCCTGTTTCTTGCTATATAATATAGCTTTTCCATGCCCAGAGCCTGCAGGTCCAAGTTTTTCCACTGTTGCAAGGTGGGAGCAACCCCTGAAACCCATGTATTTAGAATACAGTGTCTGGCAAGGGCAACAAGGACTCGCACCCATCTCGGGAGGGGTCTCCACCTCTTTCTCTGAGTCATCCACCCCAAACAACATAAACTGAGGATTTTTTCAGCCACCTACCCCACATTCTTCCCACCTCCCTCCATGGCTACTCCATCCCAAAACTGTTCAAGCTGTTGGCACTCCAGAAAACAATGTATATAGGTACCCATCTCCTTCTTGCATCTCCCACAGAAGGGTGATGTTTCAGGCCGGATCCTATGGACCAGACTTGGGGGGCAGTAAATCCTGTGCAGGAACTTATAATGAGACTCCTGATATTTATTGCATACCAGTAGCCCTTTATGTAGTTGCAACAGTAATTCCCACCCCTGATAGGTACTCCCACTCTATGCGGTCAAATGCCTTTTCGGCATCCATTGTTAGCACCGCTATATTTCTTTGACCGCGGGATGCCCTCCATATTACGTTGAGGAGTTTCCTCATATGATATGAATACCTACCAGAAAGAAAGCCCGTTTGGTCTGGATACACCAAACCCGGCAAATACCATTCCTGTCACCTATAAATCAGGTCACAAGGACATTTAACGTCATATACTACTCCTTTTGTTTGACATGTTATAAAGTCCCGAATTATGACATCCTCTCTTTTCGCCACATTTCTTATTTTCTTTATTCTCTGTGCATTTATCACATGAAAAATTCCCTTTTAACTCGGATAACACTGAAGCAGATATTTGTACTGGTATTTCTTTATTGAGACTGTGCTGGAAACCGCTTGATGCCTTCCACCTTGGACTCACTCCCTCCCTCCTGTGGCGCGGTAGCCTTGGTGCCAAATTCAAACAGCCGGAGCCTCTCCTAGCGGTGCAGGAGCAAAGACTGACCCGAAATTCCCTTTTGCCATTTTGCAAGCGTCGTGAATTACCTGTGATTGTCTTTTTCTGATATGCAGTGTCTTAAAAGTTCAAATTGTATGCTAACCTGTTTTGCACTGGAAACTCAACCCTGCCTGGTGTCTGCCTGAACAGCAGGAGGGGCCCCCGCCCCCACAAGCTCAACCCTCTTCAATCCGCTTTTCTCCTTTGTTCAGCAATCTTGCCCCCTGCCTTTCCTTACTTAATGCCTTGCACTTTCCCTGTTTCCACAGACGTCCCGGTGGTCGTGAGGGCTCGGTAACGGCCCTCCCCCAGCAGCCCTGCAGGACTTATCTCCCGAATCTCTGTTGCCCAGGTAATTACAGCCCTCTTAGTGGAAGCAAATTACAGCCCTCTTTGCAGATTTCTTTCTTGAGACCGTGCTGGAAACCGCTTGGTGCCTTCCACCTTGGACTCACTCCCTCCCTCCTGTGGTGCGGTAGCCTTGACGCCAAATTCAAACAGCCGGAGCCTCTCCTAGCGGTGCAAGAGCACTAGCCCCGTCGACCCCACCACCACCCTTGGTCGGCTGTCTGTTATACAGGCTGTGGTGAGCCACGTGGTGCTGGAAATAACCTATAGGCTGTGGTGAGCCACGTGGTGCTGGAAATAACCTATCAGCCCTGTTTGCCATCTACAGGTTATATTCTATCACCACTAGTGGCCGCACTATCAGCCTAGTTCACTCTCTCCCACTTGCAATCCCATCTAAATCTAGCTCAGCCTCCCTCATTCATTTTTTTTTTTTTCCTCTTTCCCCCTTGTTCTACCTAATCACCCTGTGATCTGCTCTCCCTGCACAGCTCATGCAAGGTAGGCACCCCATACATAGTGGCTGAATCCCTTTATGGTGTAACCCCCAAACTTCCAGCTCGTGTCTCTGGATCTCTCCCTCCACCCTGGTCCACTGTAAGGTGTTCTATTCCTCAGTCCTAAGTTCCCCTGCTGCTCATTGGACCCACCTAGGGTTATGATTATGACCCAGCCCCACCCCATCTGCTACCCAACCCTCCGTCTCCTAACTCCCCCCGACTCTTCTCAAAGTTCCCACTTGAGCGTGCGTAGCCTTCTACGCAACCTAACTGAGCTCACAGCATGGGTCGCCCTCCACAAGCCGGACATCCTGGGCCTCTCCGAAACCTGGCTTAAACCCAATATACCTGATGCCCAGTGCACCCTCCTGGGCTATAAGCACCTCAGACGTAACAGACCAGGCAAGAAGAAGGGCGGCGGGGTGATCCTCTACTACCAGGCGCACCTAAACTTTTCCCCCATTGACCACTCTCCTACCAACCCACCAGCGTGTCAGTTTCTGCTGGGTCACTCTAGGAAGATTCACCTGATATGTACCTACATCCCACCCAAGAATGGTCTGCTTGGTCTCTCCTCCCTGCTTGACTGTATCGGCAATAAAGTGGGTCCCAACGAAACCCTAGTAATAGGTGACTTCAATCTCAACTGGTTGGGGACCAACTGCAATTTGTACGAGCCTCTGCTCTCGGCCTTACACTAAGCCAAGTCATAACTGAACCCACCAGGCTTCTCCACTCGGGAACTCAGGATCCCTTATCGACTGGATCCTGTCAAACAGGCCTGCCAATATCATATCCTCAGGCACTCTCCCGGATGTCATTTCTGACCATTCCCCTATCTACTGTGTCTGGGGCATCTCTCAGCCTAAAATCCCTAGCAAAGTGATCGAACTGAGGGACTATTCCAAATTTAATACCCATGACTTACTGTCTGACCTCCTAGCTGTTGACTGGACAGGGGTCGCTAACTCCAGTGACCTCTCACAAGCTTTAGATTTATTCCTAGCCAAGCTGATCCCCTTCAGAATAAACATGCCCCCCTCACTAGGAGAAGGGTGAGGGGCACCGTCACCAAGTGGCTAAATGGGGGCCTACTCTCCCTAATGAAGGTCAGGGACAAATGTTGGGCAACCTACAAGGCCTCCCATAACATAATGATCTGATGGCTTATAGGCACCTCAGAAACACCTGCAAAAGAGCCATCCGCTCAGCAAAAAGCGAGTTCTGCAAAGCTGCCTTACTCTCCTCCGGCAGCAACCCGAGGAGTTTCTGGCAAAATATTGAAAATGCTATTGGGGGATCACTAAAGCACAGGTCACTGACCTGCTTGTTGGTGGGGTCAGCTGCAATAACCCCCACACCATTGCAAACACCTTCAACTCCTTATTTTCCGACTGCCCACCCTCCCCCTCCCCAGCCCCCAGCCGCCTGTCCTCTGGCGCCCCTCTCCTGGTCTCCACCCCAGCCCCCATTCCAGCTGAGACAAATGTCATCTAAGGAGACCCAGAAGCTGCTCTCAGGCCTCTCCCCACACAGCGGAGCAGGACATGACAGCTTTGAGCCGAGGCTGCTCTGCTCAGACTGGGGCCTCCTTCACCAGACCCGTCTCTCACCTATTCAGTTCCTCCATTAACACTGGGATCATTCCCACCTGTGGAAAGTGGCCTGGCTAGGATTCATGAAACTTCTTTCCCACCCAGGGACCACCAGGGTCACTGCCGCCACCTCAGAGGTTGCCAAGAAAGAGGAACAGTTGGACCAAGGTGGACTCAGGGAGGGAGAGGTGGAACAGGAGTGCATCCCTACAGCTGTATCTCTCCACAATTCTTATGCTGTTCTGGCGTGAGAATGGTACCTCTATTGAGGCACCTGCAGTGAGAGCGAGGAGGATGCTGGGAACCTCCACAAAGGAGACCCACAGGAGGGTGGCACGAGACCCCACAGGAAAAGGAAACGACTCCTGGTGGGGGACTCAATCACTGGGGTGTAGCAGTGGGGGAGGAAGGGGAGAGGGAGGTAAGGTGCCTGCTGGTGCCAGGGCTTGGAGTGACAGGAAGCGAATCCTCAGGATCACGGGAGCAGCTGTGCGAGGGAGGGAGCTGGATGTCATTGTCCACATAAGGACAAATGACCTGGCTGGGAATGGGATCAGAGCAGTGCAAGAGAAGTTTGTAGAGTTGGGGAAGGGCCTTAGACAAGTAGTATGTACAGTAGCCTTCTCGGAGGTGCTGCGTGTCTGTTGCAAGGATGATACTAGGGTACTCCGCACCATGGAATTCAATGAATGGCTGAAAAACTGGTATGGCACTCAGGGTTTTGGCTTCATTGGGGACTGGGAAGCCACTTGGAGGGATACAGGCCTATACTGGCGCAATGGCCTGCATCTGTCCGGGGGGAACCAAGATCTTAGATGATGGGTTTAAATGCTTTCTGGCAAGCATTTAAACTAGCCAAGAGAACACTGAAAGGAGCAGGGAAATCCCAGCCTCCCCCAAAAAAACACAGTAATTAGCGAGGTAAACACCGAGGTAGAGAAGTCATTAGGAGCAGGATCAGGGTAAGTGCAAAAAAGGCAAAGACAGTAAGGACAGGGATGGGGCTAAAAGAGGTAGGCCATCAAAAATGGAGAGGATGAGTACCAATGCCGAGGTTTGTAACAAGCTCCCTGAGCTAGTGGCCTTGCTGGAAGAGGGATGCTTGGATATTGTGGCAGTCACTGAAACATGGTACACAGAGAACCATGGCTGTGGTGTCAGCATACCCGGATACAGAATCTACAGGAGGGACAGGGAGGGTAAAAGAGGAGGAGGAGTAGCTCTGTATGTAAGGGAAGAGATTAAAGCAACAGAACTATAGAGTAACCAGGAAGTAGATGAGTCACTATGGGTCACTCTGGAGACAGGAGATGGCACCACAGTCCTCATGGGGGTTGCATACAGACCCCCATCTCAGGGAGAGGGAATGGACAAGGAAATGATAGAAAAAATCCATAGAATGGCAGAAAAAGGGGAGATATTGCTGATGGGGGACCTGAATATGCCAGATGTTAACTGGAGCTCCTTTGCTGCAGGCACATCCAACAGCAGGGACATTCTTTATGCCTTCCAAGGGGCATGCCTCAGACAGCTAGTGTTGGAAACCACTCGGGAGGAAACATTCTTAAACTTGTTACTCTCAAACAGGTACAGAGAAAGGATCTCTGATTTAGAAGTGGGTAGCCATCTGGGAACAAGTGACCACCAAATAGTGTGGTTCACAATAAATACAGTCATACAAAAGCAAGAGTATTGGACTTTAGGAGGGCTAACTTTGGGAAAATTAGAGAGTGCCTCAGAAAAGCACTAGCAAATGGGCAAAAAGAAGGGGTGGAGGAACAATGGGGAATAATCAAAACAGCCATCACAGAGGCAACAAGCCTTTGTGTGAAGCGACTCAATAAAACAAAAGAAAGGAAATAAAACATTACGGTTCTCAAAAGAGGTGGCAGGGAAGATTAAGGAGGAGGAGAAGAAGACAGCATTCGGGAAATATAAGGAAACACAGAAGGAGCAGGACAGAGAACTTTATCAGTTAAAGCGGAAGGAGGCAGGGAAGGCAGTCAGAATAGCAAAGGCCAAAACTGAGGAAAAGATAGCCGACTGTGTTGGAAGTGGGATAAAACCTTTATAGGTACATCAGAGGCGAACCAAGACCAAGGAGGGATACTGAGGCTTAATAAAGGAGGGCGTAGCAGGGGTGATAGTGAAAAGCAGGGATACTGAATGAATATTTCTGCTCATTATTCACAACGGAAGAGGAGGGGGGGTACCTAAACCAAACAAGAGAAATACTCTGGATAGGTGAGTCAGTACCAGTCCATTCACAGAAGAAAGGGTTTTGAAAGAACTCTTGAAACTGGGGGTGGACAGAGCAATGGATCCTGATGGGGTTCACCCCAGAATTCTAAAAGAACTAAGGGTAGAACTAGTGATACCACTGTCTACTCTCTTTAACAAATCATGGGAGGATAGAGTGGTACCTGAGTACTGGAGGAGGGTGGATATGATGCCACTTCACAAAAGTGGGAGCAGGGCAGAGGCAGGAAACTACAGACCAGTTAATTTGACCTCCATGGTAGGGAAATTGCTGCAATCACTTCTGAAGGAAAGAATTGTTGAGTACCTAGAGGCCAGTGGGGCACAGGACCCAAGGCAGCATGGATTCACAGCGGGAAGATCGTGTCAGATGAATCTATTAGATTTCTTTGACTGGGTGACCAAAGTAGTAGACCAGGGAGGGGCTGTGAATATGGCCTACCTAGATTTTAGCAAGGCATTTGACACAGTCCCACACAAAAGATTAATATACAAGTTAGCGAGCCTTGGAGTGGGTTCCAAGATGGTAACTTGGATAAAAGATTGGCTGGATAACAGGATGCACAGAGTAATAGTAAACGGAGTCCTCAGTGAAGAAAGGAGGATAACTAGTGGGGTACTGCAGGGTTCAGTACTTGGACCGGTCCTCTGTAATGTCTTTATAAGTGACATTGAAGAGCATCTGGAAGGAAAAGTATATTTCTTTGCAGATGACACAAAGATCTGCAACAGGGTTGATTCACAAGGTGGGGTGGAAAGGATGAAAAGGGACTTGGCAAGGTTGGAGGAATGGTCAAATGTGTGGAAGCTCCGATTCAACGCAAAGAAGTGCAAGGTAATACACCTGGGAAACAAAAACCCAGGGGAAGAGTACACAATGGGGGGTGAAAAACTAACAACAACAAAAATCGAAAGGGACCTGGGAGTAATTATATCATGTGACTTAAAGGTGGGCAAGCAATGTGATAAGGCAGTAAGGAGGGCTGGGGAGATACTGGGATGCATAGGGAGAGGCATCAACAGTAGAAAACCGGTTGTTGTTATCCCTCTGTACAGACAGTTGGTGAGACCCCATCTGGAGTACTGCTTGCAGTTCTGGAGACCCTATCTCCGCAATGACATAGACAGGGTGGAGGCTGTTCAGAGGAGGGCAACCAAAATGGTGCAAGGTCTGCACCAGAAGACATGCGAAGAAAGTCTAAAGCAGCTTAATATGTATACCCTTGAAAAAAGGAGGGGGGACATGATAAAAACTTTCTAGTACCTCAAGGGAATTAACAATGTCCAACAGGGTAGCATCTTTCAGAAAAAGAGATATGCAAGAACAAGGGGGCACAATTTGAAGATAGAAGGGGGACTGCTCAGAGGTAATGTTAGAAAGTATTTTTTCACAGAGAGGGTTGTGGATGCATGGAACAGCCTTCCTGAGGAAGTTGTGGAGTTGAGAACAGTGGGAGAATTCAAGAATGCATGGGACAGACATAAGGCAATTCTAGTGGGGGTAGGAGGAGGAAGTAAGCTGTTGGTTGGCTAGGATCTGCAGCTTATCCATCAGGTAGGGAAATGGGCAGACTAGGTGGGCGATGCAGTCCTTATCTGACGTCAAATTCTATGTTTGTATTTCTCTGATTCCTTAAAATCACTTGCCAAAGTGCAATTGCGTTTAGCCCTGAGAAGTTGGCTGTATGGAACTGAACTTTTCAACAGTTTTGGGTGAAAGCTGGTAGCTTCCAGTATGGTATTTCTGTCTGTTGTTTTTCTATATAGTTTCATGCACACTTTATTGTTATGTTTAAAAATCAGTTAATCTAGGAGCAGAATCATTTCCTAGTCCTGGTTCTTAACAAAGTATAGGTGTGCTGTCCTTGTATAGATGAAAATCCTCAAGTGCCTGTTCTGTCCCTGACCAAATGACCAGAATGTCATCAATAAAGCATTTCCATTGAATTATGTTATTGCTAAATGGATTAAACATGTGTATAAATCTTTTTTTCAAACTGGTTCATGTGTAAGTTAGAGTAAGAAGGGGCCATGCTTAACCCCATTGCTGTGCCTTTGATCTGGACAATAAAATCATTTTCATAACAGAAATAATTCTGGGATAAAACTATTTCTGTTAATTTCAGCAGAAACTCATTTGGCGGTTTCATCTCTGTTCTGTTTTCCTCAACTGTTTTTCTCCGGCTACTACATCCTAAATCATATGGGATGGAGGTATATAAATCCTTCACATCCCATGTTACCAGAATCAATCCATCTGTAGTTTCTAAATTTTCATTCATTGGTTCATTTAAATTGATAACGTGTGCTATCCCTTATATAGGATTCTGTTTGTTCTACATATTCCCTAATAATCAACATAAATGGATAAGGGCTCAAGCACTGAGCCCACCCCCAATATTATTGGTCTCCTTGGGGGAGTGGACCCAGTCTTTTTGTACTTTTGGTAGTGTATAAAAAAGTGGTATGAGTGGAAATTGTTTTAGTAACACACCCCTTTTCCAATCCAAATCCAACCTCTGTCATGGGCTTGATTTAGTATACCCTCAATCAGTTATTTTTGTCCATTGTGGGTCTTTCCTCAGTTTCAAATAATTATCTCTCTCCTAACATCAATCTGCATTTTCCACCATACTCATCATAGTCCTCAATTACTACTGCTCCCCTTATCTGCCTTTTATGACTATCTCAGTGTCATTCTCAGTTGTTCTCAGAGTTGCAAATTCAGTCGGTGTTCGTTAAACTTGCTCCTTCTGTGTTCCTTGATTCCTTAAAAGTTTTCTACATCTTTATTTAGAATATTACCCAGTGGGATAAATTGTGATTTTAGTTGTCTTATGTGACAAAATCTTTTTTTCTGCCTCTGTTTGATTTGCTGTTGCTTTTGGTAATGTATCAAAAAAGCATCATGATCTAAATTTTCGATAAAACCTGTTTAACTCTAATTTTATTCTAAATTCATTTGTTCTTTCATGCAGACAGTAGGACAAACCCTTACTAAGAGTTTAATTTCTGTCTGTGTTCTCTTTTTGACAGATTAAAAATTACCCTGTTCTCTGTGATCGAGTTGTCACTTGTGTTCCCTGTTCCTTTGGCCTGTCTCTTTTCTTTCCTTGCACATCTGTAGCGCTCCTGCTGTCCTGGTTCCTATGCCGATCCTTCTTCCTCTGGGTCTTTTCTTTGTTTTGTTCTGTAGTTACTCTTGTAAACTGGTATCCCTCCTTGCTGGGCAGACTGGATGGGACTTGCGGTCCTATTCTGTCAGCTTCTATGTTTCCTTTGTTTCTCCAGTTCCTCCTGCTCCTGAGTTGCCCTTCCCTAAAATCTATTCCCAGGGGTACCCTCTGGTCCATTACTGTTTCACTTTCTGATGTGTACATTGAGGAATCTGAGATCACATTGTATATGTGCCCAATCCTATTTTTGTTTGGTTTGTTCTTAAACCATGTATATACTTTATTGTCCTTATAATCATTTAAGTCTCTCTTGAATTTTTATAGTTTTGTGGCTCTCAATTAGGCTCTCATACTCATCTAGTTGTTTATCCATTTTGATAGAAAATCCTCAAATTCCTCCACACTAAATTTCGTTTTTACTTCTTTCTGAAGATTATCCATCTCAGTTTCTGCCCTTAACAGTTCCTTAGTCAAGGCTTCCACTAGTATAAGCAAAACATCCCTTGAACATTGATTTCTAGCTCCATCCCACTTGCTCTCTAGTTCATCAGTTGTAAATCCTAAATTTGGTTCAGCGCGGACCCTTAGGCCCCTGGCGATGCGTTTTTCCTTTAGATATTCTGTCAAAGTTAATGCATGCCAGTCTAGCCGAACAGGTCTTTGTTATACTCTGTCATTTACTGATGTTTTTGAGGGGACTGAACCTGTAAATTGTCTTTGGGTCCTATAACTTTCTAATATTCTCTGTTCTTCTATGTCTGAAATAACCTTAGATATAGACCTGTTTTCTGTAATGCGGTCTAATTCCTCAAAGTTGTTAATTGTGAGGTCAAATGGGGGGTTATTGAAGCACATTTCACACATTGCCACACCATTACATAATGGAGCCCCCATAGCATCCGACAGACTTCTGGGCAGCTGACTTTTGTATTTAAAATAAAGTGTGTTGCGGTGGGAGAAAACGCTGTAACGTGCTTTAAAAGGCTTAACCGAGGGTAGACTTTGCAGGGCGGAGGCTGTCTTGATGATAGCTTTCGAAACATGATTTGTATATTGCTTTTCAGCTATACAAATGAAGGACAGTAGTTGTGCCTGTGTCTGTATCCAGAAGGAAAATCCTAGAAAATTAACTACAGGAATTAAGAAATTATACCAGAGAAAGATGTTTAAAGTAAGTTTGAAATAGGTACTGGGATATTATTACATTTTAATTTTTAAACCTTTTTTTCTTAAACATTCTATGTGTATATCTATGCAGAAAAGATAACCAGTTCCTGATGAAGGGTTCTTTTACCCAAATGTAGGAAAATAAATCTGGGTGTCATAAAGAGAGAGAATAAATATAAATATATTTTGATGAGTGGTTCTGTTCATTCCAGTCTGTTTCTCCTAATTTAGAATAAGATCCTAATAGCAGATGGAAGAAAGGACATACTGGGACTGCACACACAAATTAAAACACTGCACAGTTCTGACTGTACTGCTCCTTTAAGGAACCTGCCAGGCAAGCAGTCATTCTCTATGTGGTGCTCTCCAACTCAGAGGTGACAGGAGCTGTGAGAGTAGAAGAGCTACTAGGGAACAGCGACCACACCTCGATTTGGTTCAGACTGGCCCTTGGGACCAGAAAACCCCAGTTGAGAGCTGAAGTCCTGGATTTGAGAGAAGCAGACTTCCGCAGGTCAAGGGAGTTGGTGCAGGACAAGTTATTTAGGGTCGACAGCATAGGAGATATGCAAGAGAGGGGGGTGCAATAAAAGGGGCCATTCTCAAAGCATTTAACTTGTGCATGAGAATAGTAACCAAAAGTAACCAGTATGAGAGACCATTATGTTTCTCGGTAAGGGTCAGGAAAGCAGTGAGGGCCCCAAAACTTTCACCACGCACCCAGAAAAGCAGGGGATGAAGAATGGGGAGAATATGTATTGAGAAATAAGGGGGCGAGAGGGTATTTAGGGAGGCAGAAGCAGACACAATGAGCTGTGCATTGTGGAGGGGGCCAAGAGTGAAGAGAAACTATTCTTGTGGTATATTTGGGGAAAACGGAACAAAGGAGGGGGAATAGTTAGCCTATGGGTTGGGGGGATAGAGTGATAGAGAACATGCAAAAGACTGCCATCCTTAAGGATTACTTTTGCTATGCTTTTACAGCTACTCACGGCTATATTTCTGCTCTCAGTATTAAATGTTTTCCTGTCTCGTTATTGTTTGAACTGTGTGGTATGCCAGTTTATTGTATGCATTCTGATGTACCACATTGCCCTACCAGAACCTCCTTGTAAATGACCGTGCTCAATGGTCTGCTCCTGCAGATAATCTTGAACTTGAACAAGGGAAGACAGCGGTCTTTGTCAGAGATTGGCATCAAAGTGGGCACAAAGGAGTCCCAGAGATGAGGCAGTCAGTATTTATAAATGAAGAAGTTAGCAGCCTTAAAGATAGATAAGGTCCCAGGACTGGATTGGTTATATCCGAGGGTGCTCAGGGAACTGGCAGTGTAACTGACTGAATCCGTACTGGGACTATTCCATAGATCATTACAGACAGGGGTAGTTCCAAAAGACTGGAGTTGTGGCGGACATAGATCTTACTTCGAGACACAGCTCTTGCAGCAGGTTACACCATTAGGACTGAAGCCGGCAGGCGTCAGGACCCAACGGAAAAATTCTAGCTAGCTATCTTCAGCGGGGACCGCCCCCGACGTTGGTCCCGCCTCCGACGTCAGGCGTGGTACATAAGGGGGCAGTCCTGCCAGATTCCTCAGTTCTTTCCCGCCGTCGACTTACATGTCTCGACCCTTCGATTGCAGTCTAGCGCGCGACGCGTGGTTTAGTGCTTTCCTTTGGGAAATTCGAATTTCTTCAAGCAAGATTGTTACTGATGTCCTCTCCGACCTCCGTCACTCCTCCAAGTGTGTTTGCGGGAAACAGATCCCCTTCAAGGACCCCCACACGGCCTGCGTTAGGTGCCTGGGCCCAGACCACGATACCCGGGCCTGTTCGTCTCTGCCAGGGGTTCAACAGTCGAACTAGGATCCGACGTCAGAAGGCCCTTCAGGCTTTTTTGTTGGAGGAAAAGCTGAAGACCATGTCCTCCAAGGGGGATTCTTCTTCTAAATCCCACAAGCACGCGGAGAAAAGAAGGGAGAAGGCCCCTTCCAGGTCCCCTTCCAGGGCTTCGGAGTCCCGCAGCTCCGGTTCTCGGTCCGACCGCTCTCCTTCCAGGGCCAGCTCTCAGCCTCCCCCGGCTGCGGTTAGGAAGCCTTCTTCTCAGGCCAAGTCCGCGAGGCCATCCTCGTCTTCTTCCTTCAAGGCCTTGGCGAAGTCCGGGGAGCGCCACCACCATCACCACAAGTTGGGTTCCATACCCGGTACCCGGCGTCAGGTCTTCTTCTGTGCCTCCTCGGAAGACTCTGGAGCTCACACCCTTAAAAGCCTGTGGACCCGGCCTTTGGCCCGCGACCGTGCGTCCGCCCGTCATCTCTCCCTGGAGCCTCCGTCGGCCAGGCGACCGCCGCCGCCAAACCACCTCAGCGGACGCGGTAGGGGACCGCGTCCGCTCCTCCTGAGAAGAGGGGCTCTGACGCCTCCGACCGACGTCGGTCAGGAGACTTTGACTGAGGAGGACTTAACGCAGCCCGAGGACCAGACTGGAGATCCCGGTTTCATTGAAACTCCCAGGGAACCCTCGCCCTTGCCAGTGGCCCCTGTAGAGCCGACGCCGGGACCCGGCGACCGCCCACAGCCCGGTCCGTTAGCCGGGCCTTTCCTTAGTGGAAGTGAAGGATCTCTTCACTTACTGGTGGGACACCATCAAGAAGGACATGGCTCCCACTGTCTCCTCCTCCTCCTCCGGTCCCTGCACCCCCTTCGCCATCGGGGTCGGCAGACCGTTTACCTCCTCCCCGGGAACCTAGATCCTCTCCCAGGGGGAGATCAGAAAAGCGGAGACCTCCATCGAAATCCTCTTCTGGGTCACCCAGCCCCAAGAGATCCAGGAGACACCGACGTTCGCCGTCGACGGAGGACACGGGATCAGACTACTCTTCCTCTAGATCCCCATCTCCTCTCTCCATCCCTTCTCCGGACCCACGTGAGATGCCGAAATCTCCTCCGGATGACCCTTCGTTCCTGGATATTATGAGACATATCCAAGAGAACATGGGATGGGATGCAGAAGAGCTAGACCCCGAAAGGATACGCCTCGCCAAATATCTTCGGCAGAAGGACCCCAAGCCTGTGGTGGTACCACCCTTGGTGGACACTTTTGTGGACGTCACCAAGGCAGCGTGGAAGCGTCCACATTCGCTCCCGGCGATGCCGAATAAAGCTGATCGCTTGTACAAGGCTCCTAAGGAAGACCAGTACTTGACGCAGCAGCCTCAGGCCGATTCTCTGGTCATCACAGCCTCACATGACCGGTCACAGAGGCCGTAACATTTGAGCACCCTGCCACCGGACCCAGAGTCCAAGCAGTTGGACGCGCTGGGCAGGCGCACATATGCTTCAGCTACCTGCGCCATCAGATCCTTGAACTATTTGACCCACATGGTTCAATTCCAGAACGCTTTGTGGGAACAGGGTCTGGAGATGGCTGAAAAATTGCCTGACAGTGGGCAGAAGGAGGAGATGCTTCAGCTCCTCCGTACGGGTTCAGACCTGGGGACCCAAGTGCTTCGAGCCGCGTACGACTCCGCGGACTCATCGGCCCGCAGCAGCTTCTGGCGTATGCCTCCGGAGACACTCCTGGTTACACTTCTCTGGTTTAACCCCGGACGTCCAGAAGAACATTATGGACGCTCCTTTCGAGGGAGAAGTCTTGTTTGGTAATCCTTCTGAGAAGATCATTACCAGACTTCAAGAGGCCGGGAAGGCGGTAAGGTCAGTCCAGGCCATGTACCGACCCAAGCTTGGTTCCTTTCGTAGGAACCAAAGCCGTTTTCGTGGGCGGACGCAGAGGCAGCAACCCCGCTCCGCTACACATCAGAGTGGCCCTGGCTTCCGTAGAGCCCAGGGGAAACAGCCCGCCAGCCGAGATCAGCGTTCTCCTAAGCTGGCCCAGCCAGCGGGCCCATCTGCCGCCACAGCCTGACTTCTTTCCGGCCCCCGCCCCTCAGGATCAACGGGAAATCATGGTCAGGGGTCGCATTGTGAACTTCCTGCCGGGATGGCAGGCTATATCCACCGACAGGTGGGTCCTTCTGTTGGTCAGTCTAGGCCACTTTATAGAATTCACAGAAAAGCCACCCTCGAGGTTTCCTTTGCTCTCCCACTATTCGGGTCAGCACAAAACTTTGATCTGGCAAGAAGTACTCGCGCTCCTGCGAAAGGGAGCGATAGAGTACGTCCCGGAGAACCAGAGAGGACAAGGATACTATTCCCACTTCTTCCTGGTTCCAAAGAAAACGGGGGACCTCCGTCCAATTCTGGACATCAGCGACCTCAATGTGTCGGTCGCCTACAAGAGATTCCACATGGTGACTCTTCCGGGTCTTATTCCCATGCTGAAACAGGACGCCTTTTTAGCGTCTCTAGACATGCAGGACGCATACCTGCATATCCCTTTAGCTCTGGCGCACAAGAGGTTCCTGCGCTTCGAGTTTCCCGACCACCACTTTCAGTTCCGAGCTCTTCCGTTCGGACTGTCATCCGCACCAAGGGTCTTTACCAAGTGCATGGCAGTCGTGGCAGCATCTCTGAGGAGACAGGGCCACTATGTGTTCCCGTACCTGGACGACTGGCTTCTCATGGCCGCCTCCAGAGAGGCGTTGCTACATGCGGTTCAGAGTACCCAGGACCTGTTCCGATCTCTGGGCATCCTCATAAATTATGAGAAGTCTCTCCTGGTACGGTCACAGAAACTGCAGTTTATAGGCGCAGTATTGGACACTGTTCAGGGAAGAGCTTTTCTTCCGGACGACAGAGCGGAGTGCATCAGATCCCTCATAAGGGATTTATCGTCGAGCAAGATCGTACCTGCCAGCTTGGTCCTTGGCTTGCTCGGACACGTGGCTGCGGCCATTCCTACTGTCCCTTTTGCAAGGCTCCACATGCGGGTAACTCAGTGGATGCTCAAAGTGCAATGGGACCACAGGCAAGACCACCTGCAGCATCCGGTCAGGATCACGAATTCTGTGATCCGAGACTGGCAGTGGTGGCTAGTCCCAGGGTCGCTCTCCACGGGTGTCCCGTTCTTTAGCGCCGTCCCCGGAGGTAACCCTCACCACGGACGCCTCAGGTCTTGGGTGGGGGGCACACCTGGACGGGGTAAAGTCCCAGGGTACATGGACCCCGATGGAAGCTCATCTCCATATCAACGTCCTAGAGATGAGGGCGGTTCTCTATGCCATGCAGGCCTTTCAGTCAGTAATCCCACCGTGTACTCTCCTGCTTCAGACAGACAACATGGCGGTGATGTATTACCTCAACAAACAAGGAGGCGCACACTCTTACCCCCTTTGCAGGGAGGCCATGAGGGTGTGGGATTGGGTAATAGGACGCAGCGCAATCTGATCACTGTGCATGTTCCCGGGGTGGACAACACGATTGCAGACGCCTGAGTCGATCCCAGGCCAGAGTCCATGAGTGGAACTTCTTCAAGAGGTAGCAGAGGATCTGTTTCTTGATGGGGAACTCCAGAGTTGGACTTGTTCGCATCCCCATCCAGCGCAAAACTGCCCAGTTTTTGCTCGCTAGGTCAGGGCCTGGTGTTTTCTGTCGAGGCAGCGTTGTCCCTCTCCTGGGCAAACTGATTCCTCACGCTTTCCCTCCTTCCGTTGATCCACAGAGTTCTTCTCAAACTGCGCAGGGAGCACGCATCATGATCCCAGGCTCCTATTCTGGCCCAGACATATCTGGTTCCCTTGTTGGTGCAACTATCTCGGGAACCCCGGCCCGCTGCCGCTCAGCTCCCACCTTCTGTCTCAGGAGAAAGGTTCACTAGTCCATCCGGACTTATGGTCTCTGAACCTGCATGCTTGCCTCCTAGAGACATAGCCATCTTAGCGCCACGGGTCTCACAAGAGGTTGCAGAGGTCCTTTCTGCAGCCAGAAAGCCGCAACGATAGCTTCGCAGACGCCATGAAATGGCTGCTTTTGTTTTATGGTCACGAGCACGTGATTTTTCCCCTTTAGGTTGTCCTGTGGGAGTAGTGTTGATTACCTGCTCTCCTCTTTCATTCAGGTCTAGCCTACTCCTCTATTAAGGTACACCTCTGTGCCATTTCTGCCTATCACCGTGGGACATCGCACAGTGTCTCAACTGGACGCCTTGGGAATTTCTTAGGGGAGTGTTACACCTTAGGCCTCCCATTAGGGACCCTGTGCCTCCATGGGATCTGCTCTTTGTCCTGGAACAGCTCACGCTTCCCCCCTTTGAACCTGCCACGAATTGCGAGCTACATTTTCTGTCGTGGAAAACG
This sequence comes from Neoceratodus forsteri, assembly GCA_016271365.2. Taxonomy (NCBI): domain Eukaryota; kingdom Metazoa; phylum Chordata; order Ceratodontiformes; family Ceratodontidae; genus Neoceratodus; species Neoceratodus forsteri. The sequence goes on along the minus strand of CM057459.1, from coordinate 301,228,849 downwards.
TTATTTTTAGTTGCTGTTACTTCAGTGAGAAGAATTTCTGAGCTTCACGCTCTCATGTGCAAAGAGCCTTATTTAGTTTTCCACCGGGACAGAGTATCCCTGAGGACGAACCCTAAGTTTTTACCTAAGGTGGTCTCTTCACTCACTCTAAACCAGCATATTGACCTTCCGGTCTACTTCCGAGTTATTCAAATGAGAGAGGCTCTGCTCCACACCTGGATGTTCACCGCAGCCTGAGGTATTACCTCAACAGAACTAAACCCTTTCGTAGTTCTGAACAGCTTTTTGTTTCCTTCTATGAGAGAATGATGGGCCAACCCGTATCCAAACAGTCTCTCTCTCTCGCTGGCTTGTCCAGTGTATTTCTTACTGTTATGATATAAAGCAAAAGCCCCTCCCGGGCTCAGTCCAGGGTCATTCTACTAGGGGTGTGGCCACCTCATTTGCAGCACTCAGAAACGTCTCCACCTCTGCTATTTGTGCTGCAGCCACTTGGAGCTCTGTGCATACCTTTATCAGGCATTATAGCCTGGACATCGCCTCTCGGCGAAGGGCTGGTTTCGGCCTAGCGGTGCTACAGGGTCTCCTGTCCTAGGTTCAGGACCTGGAATTTATTTCCTATTTGCCTCCTCCCGGAATTTCTGGCAGCGTTACTGCTTGGGAATCAGTCCTAATGGTGTAACCTGCTGCAAGAGCTGTGTCTCGAAGTATGATAGTACAGTTACGTAAGAACTTACCGTAACAGTAGATCTTCGAGAACAGCTCTTGCAGCAGGTACCTTCCCGCCCACCTTCCCCCTTGCAGGAGGCATGGCTTTGCCTTTTCTTGTTGGGATTTTCCTCCCTTATTGTCTTCTGACGGTGGATCCTCGGTCTTCCATTCTGATGTCATCCATGCGGCCGGGAGTCTCCGGCGGGAGAACTGGGGAATCTGACGGGACCGCCCCCTTATGTACCACGCCTGATGTCGGAGGCGGGACCGACGGGTCCCTCGCTGAAGATAGCTAGCTAGAATTTTTCCGTGGGGTCCTGACGCCTGCCGGCTTCAGTCCTAATGGTGTAACCTGCTGCAAGAGCTGTTCTCGAAGATCTACTGTTACGGTAAGTTCTTATGTAACTGTACTTTCTGCTTCATAAGGGGGACAAGGAACAAGTAAAGAACTACAGACCTGTCAGTCTTATCTATGTAGTAGGGAAGCTGATGGAGTCACTGGTCAAACAGGACCTTGTGGACTACCTGGACAGCAATGGTCTCCAAGACAGTAAACAGCATGGGATTGTGGCAGGGTGGTCTTGTCCGACTAACCCAATAGTTTTCTTTGACTGTGGCAAGGGCTTTGGCTATGGTGTGGATTTACTCTACTTTGACTTCAGCAAGTCGTGTGACTCAATTGTCTCACAGATGATTTCTGAAAAAGATGGAAAATCTGGGTGTGGCTAGAGACATAGTAAGATAGGTAGATAGCTGGCTTAAGGGAAGGCAGCAGAGGGTTGTGGTCAATGGGTCAAATCATGAGAGGGAGATCGTGAGTGAGGTACCACAGGCATCTCTACCGGGCCTGGTCCTCTTCATCAGCGACACTGCAGAAGGAATCCAGGGCAGGTTGTTTCTCTTCGCGGATGACACTAAGCTTTGTAGGAGGGTGGATAGTGAGGAGGCAATCAGGGAAATGCAGAGTGATCTGCAAAAACTAGAGAGGTGGTCTAAAGTTTGGCAGTTGATATTCAGTGCCAAAAAATACAAGGTGATGCACCTAGGGAACAAGAACTGCAAGGCAGAGTACTGGGTGAAGTAAGAATTAGCACTACAGCTGAGGAGCAGGACCTAGGATTTATCATTAATCACTCCTTCAAACAATTAAGCCACTGCAACATGACTGGTGGTAGTAAGGCAAATGGGATGTTGGGATGTATTGGTAGGGGTACTGACAGCAGAAGAAAGGAGTTAAAACTACCTTTTTATAGAACTTTGGTGAGGCCACACCTGGAGTACTGTGCCCAGTTGTGGAGTCCTCACCTCAGGAAAGATAAGGACAGACTGGAGAAGGGCGACAGTGGTTCAGGGCCAACAAGGCAGGTCTTTTAAGGATCATCTCAAGGCACTGAACATGTACTCACTGGAGACCAGAAGGGAGATTGGAGATATGATAGAAACCTTAAAGATCCTGAACGGAATAAGCAAAGTGAACTGCAGGGAATTATTTAGCATGAGTGATGGTTCAAGTGGAAACTGACAGGAGGGAGATTGAAGAGAGATTTGAGAAAGTATTATTTTACAGAAAGGGAGGTGGAACCATGCAACAATCTACCAGCTGAGGTGGTGGGCACCAAAACCATTAATGGTTTCAAGTACGGTTGGGACAGAGTGAAGGGTATAGTGGTTACTCAGGGCGACAGTAACAGGGAGTGGAATGGGGGGAGGATAGGGAGGGCTAGCGCCCTGCATGAACAGTAGGTCCTGGGGTTAGATAGGGAACCATGGGCAGACTGGATGGCCCATCTGTGGCTGTGGTAGCACTGTGTAAAGTGCATATGAATGGAGTAACTTTGGCCCCTACTGACAATAGGCGCCCGGTAGCAAAGGGTTAGCATATCCTAAATGGATGAGGTGCCTTTGTTTTTGGGAGCCGTATTCAGTGGCCTGCATACTAATGTCTCAAATAGCATGTAAGGTGCCAAGGGGTCATTAGCAGCTCTACACAATGCCACCACATGTATGCATAGAGGTACTGTGCAGAGCTTTGGCCATTGTCCCAACCCTCAGCTGATCCCTCTACATTAACATGTAAATCCCTGGCAGTCTAGTGGAAACCCCTTTGCCCACCTGCTCCAGTCCACATTGCGACATGAAACTGGTAATTGAGGTACCAGCTCCCATCCTGATCCCTGTTCATTAACATGTAAATCCCTGGCAGTGTAGTGGTAATGCCGCCCACCTGCTCCGGTTCACATCACGATGTGAAACTGGTAATTGAGGTACCACCTCCCATCCTGATCCCTGTACATTAACATGTAAATCCCTGGCAGTGTAGTGGTAATGCCGCCCACCTGCTCCAGTTCACATTGTGATGTGAAACTGGTAATTAAGTGGTACCACCTCCCCTCCTGATCCCTGTACATTAACATGTAAATCCCTTGCAGTCTCATGGTAACCCCTTCGCCCACCTGCTCCGGTCAAAATTGTGACATGAAACTGGTAATTAAGAGGTACCACCTCCTATCCTGATCCCTGTTGTAAAATGAAATTATTTTGGAAATCCAGTGGTAATTCCTCTTGCCCTGATTCCGACTGTGAAATGAAATGACCTTGGCAATCCAGTAATACCCTCCTCCTACCTGATCACTGCTATGAAATGAAATTACTGTACTCTAGTAGTGCCTCCTCCTACCCCAGTCCCCATTGTAAAATGATGCCCCCTCCCTGGAAAGTTTATAGAAGCAGGATCCCACAGGAAATGAGGTGGGCTGTCCTGGTTAAATTGCCGGCAGTTACTGAACTTTTAGGCCACCAACCAGCAGGCAGTAGAGACATGTGTTGAATAATTTAAAGCCCTGTTGGGAACCAGAGATTGCAGGTTCCAACCCTACTTGAACTAAATCATCAGTGTGTGACCTAGAGCAAGTCACTTAAATCTTTCAATACCTTGGAAATGTGTAAAAATAAGACCCCTCTGAAAATGAGATGTGGCAGCACAGCTGGACTGTCCTGGTTAAACAAGAAAAAAGGTTGTGGTTCTCCTTGATGGAATACCAGTTGTATCTTCCAGCACAGCAGGAAATATTGTATTAAGCAATGGCCATCTTCATTGAGCATTTTGACACCGGATTTGATGTTGTGTATCTGTACATGAAAACTATAAACACAGCACAGCTATATCAATGTCGCTGCACATTTTCATCATTACCTCCTGGGCGGTCATTCTGTGTTAGGTAAACGGGATAGTTCGGACTTCATATGGAGCTATTGGAGGTAGTGAGTTAAAAAAACAAATCAAGTTCCTAGCTCAAACAAGTCCAGAGTAGACCTAGTCAAAGAAATTCTTTTTAGAAGGGCAAACTTTGGAACTATTAGAGCTTGGAGCATAATGTTTTTTAATGAAAACTTGGAGTCAGGTTGACATGGCAGTGGTGGTCACTGCTGCGTTAATTATCAATGCAATAATATTTACTTTAATAATGACAGTGCAGTTTTAGAAGCAAATTGAATCTGACATACTAGAGCTTGATGCTATACAGTGCTGGAAAGACTTGATCTGTTCTTTTTCTATGGAGTATAGCGTTAACTTTTACTATGTACTGTTGCGGAGAGATTGACAGGTGCATTAACACTGATGTAGAAATAATGCCTGTTTCATCTATGTATTCGGTACATCAGTGTACCACTACAGTACATTGCTGTGACAATTTAGCAAATATTTATAAAATGTCAACGGTTTTTCAACATTTTTAGATTTTTGATTCATATACATAAATAATAAGTAGTAATGGTGCAAATGTGGGCATAATATAGAGAGGTACAGAGTCAATATTGCTTACAAAACAACACAGGAATAACCGCATGGTGTAAAGCATGGAATGAATTGGAGCGATAGGAGTATAATAGCGATAGGAAACTACCACTACCCCTCTCGCTCACTGTGAAGTGGTGGAAGGGCTGACAAAGCCACAGGTGCTGTACCTGCTCGAGCCACGCCCTTGGTGGAGTGGCTAAGGCAGAAGCACCTTGCATGGTGGAGACTCAAAGATCAAGGTTTGATTCCCTGTCTCCTGACAAGTTTTTTGGAAAAAAACATAAGTCCCCCCCCCCTCCAAGTTTCCCCTTGCCTCCTTGGTCCACACCCTCCTCGGAGTTAGTTAATTTAATTTGGGTGGGTGTGGGGGGTGATGTCCCCCATGTTGGAGGGGGTGTACGGGGCAGAGCCCCCTGCAAAAAAATAAAGAAATGGGAATGTTTTCCTTGTCTTCTTCCTGTGTGCACTGTTATTGTTTTAGTCAGTGTTTTCACCGAGACTGTTTCTTATGTTCGCTGTTTTGATTACGGCATTGTTTTGCTATGCTTTTTTTTGCCTTTGACACTATGACCTTGTGCCATGTAGAGAATAATGTATAGACACAGTGTGTGATGAGTTTTTTTATGATATGACATAACCCACAAGACCACAGGTCAAGTGGTTTGTAAAGGTATCACACACCGAGGGTTTGTTATTAAAAATCCACGATTTGCACTGCTAACCATTCGTATCCGTTTTTACAAAAAGCTTTTGCTGCCCTCCTCCTGCCATCACCTAGGGGTATAGCCTGTGTTCAGGGACATGCACTTGCACATGCATTTCTGCTGTTATTCGGATGGCAGGGGTTACTGCCCTGCTTTTCTGCCTGTAATCCCCTTGCAAATGGGGGTTCCCAAACGTCTTCCAGGAGCTTGCCTGAATGCTCCAGGTGTGGGCAGCCCTGCTCTCTTCCGAACTATTATCTATTTCCACTGTCCAATCTGTTACTTAGTTGTGCTGCCTGTTCTAATTTTATGTGTTTTAATGATGATTTTTACTGTTTTATCATGTACATGCGCTTTGGCATTTGAAAAGCGCTTTTTAAAAATAAAGTCTGACTTGACTTGTATAATTACTAGCTAAGAGAACTGCAGCCGGGAACTTTTAGGTGTAGAAACACATTTTGTTATGGAAATTTAGTGTCTGATAAACATGAATAGGTACTAAGGATTAATTTCTCATGTGTTACTACATGTTGATGCATGTCAGTATAATGTGGTGTTAAAAATAACAGGACTTTATGAATTTAGTGAACCATTCTATGTTTTTATTTATAATGGGGTGAGCGGATAACACATAAAATAAAAACACATATCACACTTATCCCATTGTATAAATCATCAGTGATGTAACCGGAGTGAGAGCAATTGCTGCTGACCTCACCACAGTAAAAATACATTACATTTATCACACCCATGCAAATGGTAACTTTTGTGCCAATAGGGGTCCCTATTGTATAAATCGGATACATGATGTGCACTCATGTGATATGGAAAATATTTTCACTCTTGCACAGTGACCTCTGGATACTCACGAGTGACTTTGCCACCCGTGAATATCCAGAGGTCACTCTAAAGGAATGAAAATATTTTCCCATATCGCTCTCGTGCCCATTATGTATCCCCTATATGTCACTATATGGTAGTTGAAGCAGTATCTTTTATCGATATGGACTCCTAAGTTTTCATGTTTTTTTTAAACTATATTTTTAGTCATAGTGGTTCCAGAGTCATCTGATTTTAAATAAATTATCTTTTGAAAGGTCTTACTTTGGAACCATTCAGGCTAGAAACTATTTTTTTTAATGAAAGCTTGGAGTTCAGCTGCTTTAGCCTTGTTGATACTGTTATGTGTCGATACGGTTTTCCATGTACAGTATCAATACTACTTAACTCATTACTTCCATTAGCTTCATATGAAGTCCGAACTATCCATTGTTTACCTGACACAAAAATTGCCGCCCAGGTGTTAGAGTTTGTACAGCCTTTTAATTATAACATCAATAATGTTTTTTAGTTGACACAGCTAAAAATCGACAAACACATAGCGTCTGTACTATTTTTTGTATCAATAAATTGTGTTGATACAATTTTTTTTGTATTGTTACATAAAATGAAAATTTGTGTTTACTTTTTCTGAATTTTAATACCTAACTTAATTTTTTCTTTTTCAGAATTTTGTTAATACTTAACATTGTATAATTACAAACTGTGTAGAATTAGAAACTGTGCAGTTTGCATCTTAATTTGTATTCATCTCATGTCCTTAATCACATTAACATTTCCTTCTCCCCTCTAGCAATCTCTGCAGTTCCTTGCTTTTGCAGACTTTGCCTGTGAAAGTGTCAGGAGAGAATTGTATTATTTATTTTTTACTTATTTGAAATCTTGGATTAACACATTTGAGGATAAGCTCATTAAATAGGTTCCACATCAGTGCAAAACAAAGAATAAGAACATTATACAGATAGGCAAATAGGAACACAGTTGTACAGGAATGGTTGTAAATAGTAAAGTCACAGTCGTAGGCTATGTGCAAATAGCCAGAGCAGTTACAGTAGCTTAGGCATTATTACAAAGGATGTAGACAGAAAAAGACAGACCGGAACCTGAGGTGGTGAAAAGGACAAGAAGGAATACGCCCAGTGGGTAAGTCTGTCAGAAAGAGCGGAACAGGATCGAGGTGATGGCAGAGGGGGAGTACAGGTTACAGGGCCTGTGCGTGGGAAAGGGGAGGATGAACAGAAAAGTTAAGTGGAAGGATGGAATGGATAAGGGTAGGGAGGAGGAACACAGGTGAGGACAGAGTGTTAAGGGGAAACATGAGCAGAAGCTGTAAATACCAGGCAATTGGAACCGACAGGATAACATGACAGGATACAATAACCCTAACAGGATAGGATAACAGCTATGGTTGTTTTACAGTTCTTTTATAGGTTTTTATCCTACTTTGCTTTTCACATGTCAGGGCCATATCTGCAGCATTACAGTTACAATACACAAAGCCTGGGAGCACTGGATCAGATTGTGTGTTTCCCCGTTTCGTATGCCATCTCTGTGGCACCCCTGCAACATGCCCATAGTCTAATGGAGAAGTTAGGAAGCTGCTGACTTGATGCTTTACAGTGGTCGCTGATATAGTAAATATAAATAAGTGGGGTGCCTCTATCTGTGGTCAGAAAGTGCTGCTATCAGCAGCACCCTGATGCTGTAGTCGCATGAGAACAGACCACCAGACTCACTCCTGAAACCAGACCCCCTCATCTTGCATTAGCTCTGAACCAGTGAGGTGGCCCAATAGTTGTTTTGCTGTTTCAGCAGAAGCATTAGTGGATAACTGAATTGTGATTTTTATCGTGATACGAGTACTGTGATTTATCTTGCAGAAGATGAGGATGAAGATGATTCAGAAAAAGAAGATAATGAAATTGATGATACTGTTGATGACGACAAAATCAGTGATTATAAAACGCCACAAACTAAATCAAATCGGGGCAGAGTAAGTAGATTTTCTCTAGTAACTGTAAATATCTCAGAAATATATATAACATTCTTTTGATTTCCTCCCGACAATGGTGCTTCCCCATCTATCCACAGACGCTCCTAGCTCTGCCTCTGCCTATCTCTGACACTTTCATCTGGCTGCAGATGGTGGAAATATCATACTCAGCTGCCCATTTGTTAGTCCGCTAGTTGTGGAGTGTAGAGTAGTGTAGCCAGTTGGGAGATCAGTGCCCGAGAGCATTGGATTGTCATCCTGGTCACTCCTGGGATTTTTAGCTGGTCTCGTGGTTACTCCTGTACAATGTGGCTGACTCAGGGTTCTAAGATGCTCAGGTACGTGGGGGGCCGTGCACCAGAGCCAAGCAGCATCCTTCCTTCCTGACATTACTTACCTGCTGCACTGCTACCTGTACATAGCCAGGTGAAATGGACAGCATAGTGTCTGGGAGGACAACCCTCCTGGGAGGAGAAGTGAGTCTGCTGGAATGGTCAGTCCTCCTCCCCCCAACTGACCTCCAGTCACCAGGGCTGTGAGTGGAAGTGATACCACTACATTAACTGACCAACCTGGAAAAACAGTTTCATACTTGAGCAATTATACACAAAAAGTAAGAGTGGCATATTTAGAATATTCACCGAGTATCAAAAAGTTCTGCTGGGCTCTTAATATGAAAAGGTTTGTTACTCCAGTAACAGACGTTCCTGAGGATCTCCATAGAGCCATGAAACATTGAACTGTGAACCATCGGTGTCCAGACCACGCAGCAAGCTTTTACATGACATAGCCACCCACATTGATGTGCCTGTATACATGTCATCAGTGCACAGTGCTGCCTACTTAACGTGGGCAGGTTCCAGTCATTTCAGTTTCCCCACTGTTGATGAATGGAGTTCTTAACATGTAGCAGGATTGAGTCTACCATACTAATCATGCACAGAGAGGCAGGTGGAGTGGAGTGAAGCAAACTCTGTCTGCTGGGCAGCTAGTGAAAGTAATATAAATGGCATATTGGCTGTGCAGTGTCTTGGCAAGTAAAAGGACTGCCTTATCGTGGGGATGGGGGTGGGGAAAAGGTATCACACCACAGAGATACTCTCTAAGGTCTAATGTTACTGATATGTAACAAACCTATAATGTATGGTAGAACTTTGTTATAGGTAGCCATCTACCTTTTTATAATAACATTGTTCCATCGATGTGAAGTCACGATTTTGTTAACCTATTGATAGTACATCAGATTGATGGGTTAACAGCTGGGAACAGTCTGCGGATGCGTGCTATGCAAATCAATGGCCTTCCTGAAATGGCCGCGGCGGTGAGCCGATGACCCGGAATTAGCAGCTGTGACTGATATAACAGCAGGTGTAAGGTTCCTGGACCTGCTTTAATTTTTTAATTGGTTATGTGAAGCATACACTATAAAATATAATGTATGGCTCGCTATCAGCAACCAGCTGGTTTAACCATCTTGTGATTGCCATGGCTATGTAAACCTCTCAGCTTCGCTGTCGAGGTTTACAAGGTCACCATGGCAACCCTCGATGGTTAACGAGCTGGTTTCCGATAGCGACCCGTACATTATCCTCTATATTGTCTTCTATTGCTCCATAATTCATTGGATATTTAGCAAGTAGTGCCAACTCCAACCACGCTGCCCGTAAAGTAGCAGCAGACCTATACCCTTCAGGAGAGAACGCTTTGCAAGACAGCCAGGTTAAAGCCAGCCCTGTTTTGAGAGATCAGCTTCAGACTGGATTCGGGAACAGACTTGAGTCACTCAAAGGCTGGGCAGGAGAAACAGGATCAGGCATCCTGAGGAAAGCTTTATTCCCTCACGGAGTGGGAACCCTGGGTACTGTTTCTAGGGACAAGGATATGTTCATCCACACTTTCTGGCAGATTCCTTGCCGCTTTAAATCTTGCCGGAAGGTCTTCAAGCTGGCTCCTCCCACCCACCCGGGTGGTAAAACTCTCGGCTCCGCCCCATGACGCCAGATCTTCCTTACCGCTTGGAAGCTCAGGTTCCCTCCTTAGCGCTCTGCGTTTTAGACTGGATCCTAATTCTTCGTTTCGTCCGAATCTAGTTTTGAAGTTTTCTAAACTTCGGTCTTCTCATCCCTTGCAGCTGCAATGGACAATTAGATTCCTGGCTTTTGGAGGCGCCCTGGCGGGCAGAAGATGTCCAGGACAGATTCACACTCCACGTGCGTGTACTGCCTCAACCTAGACCACGAGCCGCAGGTCTGCGCGTTGTGCCGCGCCTTGTCGGCCAACGTCGTGGAGTATCGCGCTGCCCGATTAAACCTCGGGCGCTCGAGGAGTTTTCCCCGCTGGTAAAACCCAAAGAGGCTTGTTGGGCGGTGTCCGTGGTGGCTGGTTCAGCTGGACAGCTCGAGCACTTGATCACCCTCGAGGAGGAGGCGGCTCAGGCCGCATCTCCCTCCTCCTCGGTTGCGGCGTTTATCCCGCTCTCTCTGAGTTCCTTTTATTCTGCTTCGTTCAAGGAGCTTCGCCTATCCCTTTCCACAAAGGGAGAGGGGCCATCGGGACATTCCTCACAGCCCAAGAAGAGGGAGTCGAAGGGTAAGTCCCATTGTCGGCGTTCATGGGAGCGGGAGAGGTCACCCTCCCCGGACAGCCGACCGTCTACTTCGGTCGAGGTTGAGGCTCAGGCCGCTGGCTTCATCGGCATCCCTGTCAGGCCAGCCTGTGGAGATACCTGTTGACGCAGTCGAGATATCTCTCGACCCGACAGCCGGGTGGTCGACTGGTAGAGCCGTCAACCCCTCTTCGTCGGTTCCCCCGGTGGAAACCGAGGATCTGCCTGTGCCTTCGGGGTGGCAGTCCCCGGTTAAAGTGTCCGAGCTGAGGGAAGAGCGGGTGTCCCCGACCCTTCCCAGGCCCGCCCTCGGTTTCACTGAGGGTCTCGGTCTTGGACTTCATCTCGGTCAAGCCTCTCCTGACTGCATCGGCGTTACGAGGAGCTTATGTGGCAGCAGTTGCTGTTGTCCGGGAGTAAATCGACTCCGATTCATCCCCCGGCTATCAAGTGGCTGTCGCTCGAACGACCGAAGCAACCGCTCGCCTCAGTCGAGATGCCCATTTCTAGGCCGGTTGTTCGACCAAATCTAGCTGCCCCACCAATTGTGGTGGAACCTCGGTCGGGTCACGGCCTGCCCCACAGGTTGTCGGTCACCCTCAGTCCAGGCCATCCTCGGCAGGTGGAGGGTGGCTCATGCCTGAGGCAGCTCTTCGCAGACTCTTCGGAGTCCGATGATGACTCCTCCCTGTTCCCCAGGCGAGTGGGCCTGGAGTCCTCCCGGGGCCAGTCTCTGGACGATAGCCCACCGTCCTTCTTGGGTCTGCTTAGGCTCATCTCGGAGTCTACTGGGATGCAGCTCGAGCCCGTGTCCAAATGGGTCAGTTATCCCCTGACGGATATTTTAGACCGAGGGGATTCACCCACGGAGGCGTTCCTTGTGGTTGAGGCCATTGTCGGCACAGCCTTGTAGCTTTGGCAGCGGCCTGTTTCCTGTCCTGCGCCCTCGACCAGTATGGCCAGGAAGTATGCGGTCCCTATCGGCTCTTTGCCCGGTATCTCAGAGCACCCCTCTGCCGAGGGGTTAGTCACTGATAACGTCTTCTGGCGTTCCAGGAACGCTCGGGACGTGGATAGGCTCCCTGACAAGGAGTCCAAAAGGCTGGACTATGTCGGGCGCAGGGTGTACGCTGCATCCTCCCTCGGCTTCCGACAGGCCAGCTGGGCCGCGCTGATGGCACACTTCTCCCACACCCTTGTGGTCTCCTTGGATGAGGTGATCCCTCATCTCCCGGCCGACTTGCGGACCACGGTCCGGCAGGTGCGGGACCAGGGAAGGGCGATGGCTAAGCAGCAGCTTCAGACTGCTCTGAACATAGGTGATTCCTGTGCCAGGTCAGTAGCAGCCACGGTGGCCTTGCGCTGCAGGGTGTGGCTGAGGATATCCACCTTCACGGTGGATACCCAGCACAAGTTGGCGGACATCCCCTTCTCTGGGACTGACCTCTTCGGCCCTGGAGTGGAGGGCCACCTCCAGGGGATCGAAAAGTCCAACGCCACTCTGGACTCGGTCACCTCCGCCCAGAGGGACAATGGCCACCGGCAACAACAGTGTAAGTCCTTTCGTCCTTCAGTCCCTGCAGCACGACCGGCCCAACAGCACCAGGATGAGGGCCAGCAGGCTCGCACTTGGCATCCCAATCCCAAGCCAGCGACTTCCTCTAATGGGAAGCAAGGAGGTAAAGGCCCAGGAGGTCCCTGGGCTGGTCCCTCCTCCAAGCCTGCCCAGTGACGGGTTGAGGGGGTCGCCCCCAACCTCGCCACCTTTCCTGGGTCCCCGGTGGGGCGTCTCCGCCACTTCCTTTCCGCCTGGTCCGCTATCACCACGGACCATTGGGTGTTAGAGGTGGTAGGGAAGGGCCTGCCTCTGGATCGAGCAGACCCTTCCCTTTCGAGCGCGCCCCCCCCCCCGTGGGGCCACGGGTTCCGAAGCCTCACTGTCAGTCCGCCGAGCCAATATTGCCCCGCGCGTCGAGAAAGAGGTGATCAGGAAGGTGGCGGAACCTCCTCCAGACCAGGGGTTTGTGTCCAGGAAATCCTGGTCCCAAAACAGTCGGGGGTCTGGCACCCCATTCTTGACCTGCAGGACCTGAACAGGTTCCTTAGGTCTCGGACCTTCAGGATGGTCACTCTGGTTCAGATAAATCCCATCTTTGGAATTAGGCATGTGGTTTTGTTTCCTGATCCTCCGGGACACGTTCTTCTCGTCCCGATCCATCCGTTTCGTCAGAAATGTCCCTGCTTCAAAGCAGAGGGATCTCTTTTCAAGTTCCGGGCCATGCCCTTCAGCCTCTCTCCCTGCTTTACTGGCTGTTGGCAGCCCCCTCCAGAGCAGAGGTGGAGCGGTCCAGAGATCTGGCCCTCCAGGTTTGCTCTCAGATTGGCCTCCTCTTCAGCGAGGCCAAGTCGGAACTTGTGCCAAAGCAGGTGATACATTTCATTGGGGCAGAGCTCGACTCTCTTAGAGCCAGAGCATGGCTCCCGGCAGACAGGGATGAGGTCCTTCCTCCTGTGCCCAATCATTTGTGGTTGGGCAATTGCGCCCTGCCCGGGACTCCTGCATCTCCTGGGCCTCATGGCGGCCTGCACCAGCGTGGTCCGTTGTGCCCGTTGGTACATGCGTCCCCTTCAACAGGGACTGACCAGTCAGTGGTCACAACGTTTCGATCCATTGGATCAGTTGGTGACAGTGACCCAGGAAATGTGGAACGCTCTCCAGTGGTGGACCGTTCCGGCACATCTGCAGGAGGGCATTCCGTTCGTCCGCCCGAGCCGACGGTCTCTCTATCGACCGAAACATCTCTGATGGGTTGGGTGCCCATCTGGGGGAGCACAGAGCGCACGGCCTCTGGTCCCCTCCGGAGTCCCGATGCTATATCAACCTGCTGGAGCTCCGAGCGGTCCGCCTAGCTCTCACCGCCTTCGCTCCGTTTCTACGGGGTCAAGTGGTTCAGGTTCAGCGGACAATACCACGATCATGTACTACCTAAACTGCCAGGGCGGGACGTGCTCCATGCTGTAATGCAAGGAAGCTCTCCGCATATGGTCTCTTGCACAGCCTGGAGGCGGATCTTCTAGCCATTCACGTGGTAGGAGCCTCCAACACCCTGGCCGATGCCCTAAGCCGGATAGGGGCTGCGTCTCACGAGTGGTTCTCTCCTGCTGGAGGTAGTTCAAGATCTCTTCTCCCACTGGGTCACGTCTCAGGCGGACCTTTTTGCCTTCAGGGAGAATGCGAAGCTGAGACTGTTTCATACCCGCCCCCCTCATCAGGGCTCGCTGCAGGGGGATGCCTTCTCGAGGCCGTGGACCCCGGACCTCTTCTATGCATTTCCCCCATTTCCCTTGATCCATAATGTGCTTCTCAAGGCGCAGGTGATTCTGGTAGCCCCAGACTGACTCCGCCAGCACTGGTATCCAGATCTCCTCAGTCTCAGCTCCAGGCTCCCAAGGTGGCTTCCAGTCCGCCCGGGCCTAATCTCAGTCATCAGGGGAAGGTATTCCATCCGGACCTTCAATCCCTGCACCTGATGGCCTGGTTCCCGAGTGGCTAGATTTCCAGGCCTTGGGTCTTCCGACGAGGTCCCCAACGTTGTTGAGGTGTCCCGTAAGGAGTCGACCAGAAAATGCTATGCCTTCAAATGGAGGAGGTTCTCCATTTGGTGTCAGGCAAAGGGCCTGGACCCTTCCTCCTGTTCCTCGGCAAGCATTCCGGACTACCTGTGGTTCTTTTCTCAGCAAGGGCTGCCGTCGACGTCCCTTAAGGTGCACCTGGCAGCCATCTCTGTTTACCAAGTGCGGGACGGAAAGCAGTCGGTGGCGCAGGAGAAGGTGGTCTGTCGCTTTTTTAAGGCCTTGATCACATTTCCCCTCCGGTGTGAGAACTTCCACCTCCATGGGATCTACTGCTGGTATTGGCCAAGCTCACAGGCAAGCCATTCGAACCAATGCACAGGTGTGATATCTCCCAGCTGTTGTGGAAGCCCGCCTTCTTGGTGGCTATCACGTCAACCAGAAGGATGGGAGAGCTCCAGACGCTTCCTTTGAGTCTCCCTATCTGGTCTTCCGCAGGGACAAGGTTGTCCTGCGCCCCACCCGAAGTTCCTTCCGAAGGTGGTGTCGCAGCTTCATGTTATCCAGGTGTTGACTCTGCTGGCGTTCTACTCCAATCACACCTCGGAGGCCGAATATAGGCTCCATATTGGACCTTAGGAGAGCGCTCGCTTACTTAAGGATCGTACGGCTGAAGTTTGGGGAGAGGTTCGCCAGCTGTTTGTCACCTACGCTGAAGCCGCACCTGGCAGACCTGCAGCCAAGCAGACGATAGGCAGGTGGGTCACCTCCTGCATAGATCTCTGCTATAGGTTGGCGGGCATGGAGCCTCCCTGAGGGATAAGAGCTCATTTTACCCACCATACCGCTACATCGGTAGTTGCTTCCAGGGATGCCCTATCCAGGATATCTGCAGGGCTGCTACCTGGAAGTCGGCACATACCTTTACCCACTACCACATCGACCTTGAGTCATGCCGGGATGCTGGTTTTGGGGCCTCGGTTCTCTAGTCTTTATTCCCTAAGTAGGGGGTGTGCGCCTTGCCTCCCACCTCAGAGAGAACTGCTAGGAGTCTGCCAGACAGTGTGGATGAACAACATATCCATGTTCCTAGAAATACAGGTTACTCACCTGTAACAGGAGTTCTAGGAATGGTATAAGTTGTTCATCCACACGACCCACCTGACCTCCCCGGCTTCGACGCAGAACCTGGCTTCCAGTGGGCTAGATCTGGCATCATGGGGCGAAGCCAAGAGTTTTACCACCCGGTGGGTGGGAGGAGCCAGTTTGAAGACCTTCCGGCAAGATTTAAAGCGGCAAGGAATCTGCCAGACAGTGTGGATGAACAACATATACCATTCCTAGAACTTCTGTTTCAGGTGAGTAACCTGTATTTATTGAATGACAACTGGTGGAGGCCAGGTAGCTGCACAGTGGGTGCATGTCTTAAGGGAAAGGGGCAGCTGCTGGGTGACAGCCATATTGTTCATGTATCATTGCATGCTGGCACCTTCATGGGTAAAATCGAGGAGAAAAATGGGGGTCTGCAACAACAAAACAGGGTGCCCCCACAAGGCCATGCATGATACTGTGCTACATAGCTGGATCACTGCGAAGTCAGGAAGGTCAAGCTGTACTCAGTTCTCTGAATGAAGAAAGCGTACTTCATGCCGATAGCTAGGGCAAGTTCTGGCTTTATTTCTGTGCAGCTGTAAGTGCAGCATGACAAGCAGATAAGCATGGCAGGTACAGACAAAAGCAGAATGCGGAATGCATTCAACCAACCAAACATTTTACACCTAGCGCTTCATCAGAGATGCATGACCTGGGCAAATACACACATACAGTATATGGTCGGCCAGTGCCTGACATCGTCATGGTAAAATGTCAACAAATGTATCCAAAATGCAAGTGTGAATAATATGAACTAAAATCACAAAGCCAAATGTTGAAAAAACAGATGAAAAGAAGTAGGAAACAGCATGAGTGATAATCTACAGGACATTTTATTAATCTAATGTTGCTCCCACATTTATGTCTTGCACGGATATTCCAACTCCCATCTGTTACTCCTTAAAATTGATAAAAATGCAGACATTAGCACAGTAATCTATATATTCAGTTTCTGATATTCACTGGACAGCAGGATGTGAATCTGTAGTTATTGAACACTGTTGTGGGAATGTGTGGAGGGGAAAAAGGAAAAGGAAGTGTTGGGGGGAAGAGGAGAGGGATGCACAGAAGCATGACTGGGGACTAAATCCTGAGGGCTAAAAAGAATACATGTGGGATGGTATGAGATTAAAAAAAGAGCAGAGACAGAGACTGAATCAGAGGAGGGGGGGAGGGGTTGATTGGCAGGAACACACATAAAGTAAAATCAATTCTGTTATCTCATTTGGAAAAAGGGCTGAATTTCAAACGTATCATTTAAACATGGCCATTGTAAAGCATTCAGTTTGTGTATCCATAACTTTTCTTTGGTTCAATTTATTTTCATAACCTGTCCCTCTCGGATCCCTTTCTTTCAATCCCACTAGTTTTTATGTTTCATTTTGTCCCTTGCTTGTGTGAAGTGGGCTCCCATTGCATAACTCATGTCATCCCTTTGGATAGCTCTTACAGTACATGCTCACGTAATCTTGCTTTAAATTTGTGCTTGGTACGTCCCACTTAGGAGGTGCCACACAGGCACTGAACTAAGCAGACGACCCCTTTTGTATTGCAAGTTACAAAATCTTAACATGTACCAACTGGCCACAGTTGAAGCAACTAGCTGGTAGTTTTGGCAACCACGTTTGGTGTCTCACTGGCTGGTAGCTGCTAGTTACCTTGTGTCCAGTGTTGGTGGCACTCCTGTAAGAGATCCATAGTGGTCTTTCACATAAATCCTTCAAAAGAGAAACGCTTCTTACCATCTGGACTTTTTTTCTTCGTCTTTATTAAACAATTTGGGTATGTAATCATGACAGAGAAGAGTAAAATACAAGAGTTAACCGCCACCATATTTTTAGTATCATGAGAATGATCTTAGACTTACAAGATGAAATGACTCCACAAGAAGTGAGATTTCGAACAGTAGTTCTTTATTAATAGTCTTGATGGTTGTATGAAGGTTACCCTTCAGTTGTTTGCTGCCCCGATCAGAGGGAATGGGTTATCCCTTTGACCACTATCTCCATCTATAAGTTGATCAGAATATGTCTATGGTGCATCTCTGTAAAGAATCCAGCGGGCTCATCTCCTCTCAAAACTGGGATGTCTCAAATTTACCTTATAGGTTAGCTGTTTCATATTTTGTATTTCTAGAACTATATCCAGCCTTTGCTGGAGCGTTGGGGGCTCTTCTTTAAGCCAGTCCATGTTTGACCATAGTCACCACTTTTGTTGCCCTAGTACCAAAGGTAGGAACAGATGCTAGACTTTGTGTTTCATTTCTTCTCCCAGCATTCCTGTCTCCTCCCTGCATTAGGTTGTCTCTGTTCATGTTATTAGTCTCTTGTTTAGCTTTTTCTTTGACTGCCCCTCTGTACAAATCTCATAATTTGTTCCTCTAAGTTTTTTGCAAACTGTAGTTGGCAGAAGTGGTACACTTTTTCTTTATCCTAATAAATTAGCCCTTAGGGATGTTGCTGATGGTGTTGCAAGGGTTAAAACTACTTGCCAGTAAAATACTGTGTCTGTCATTTGGCTTCCAATATACATTTGTACAAAAGTCTCCATTTTGTTGCTTTTCAACAATAATGTCAAGGAATTCCACTTTGCAAAGTAAAATCTAGTTTGAATACAATGGGGCAAAACGAATACTTAAACTGGAAAATGTGAGGAAGTGGGCTACCACTCATCACCAGGTAATACTTAACCCTGTTGCCCCAAAATTGGGACGCAGGTGCAGGATGTGAACCCGCAATTCCCCAAGTGGAAGGCAAGCATCTTAATCACTAGGCTACAACAGGGAATATATTACATGGGACAGGTTGAAGGAAGGG
The DNA here is from genome assembly GCA_016271365.2 of Neoceratodus forsteri. NCBI lineage: Eukaryota > Metazoa > Chordata > Ceratodontiformes > Ceratodontidae > Neoceratodus > Neoceratodus forsteri. The sequence continues at coordinate 301,210,656 of CM057459.1, read as the reverse complement.
AAGCCACTTGACACCAGGGCTACTCAAACCTGGAAGGGTAAAACTTACAGCCAACAAGCACAGACTGATTTAATAAGGCTCTTGACTACAGTGCCAAAATGTGTCAAGTTTCAACTTTGAAATTTGGAAAGTTTTTTTTTTTTTTTTAGGTTATTTTGACACTGCAGGGTATTCTTTCTATAAATCTGAATTTTCCCTTCATTTGGACATGGGGATGACTGAGGCATGGTCCTTCTTGCAAACTGGGAAGGGAACGGTGCCAGTTCCGACAGGCAATAGCTGCAAATTAGGGACGGCTCAGGACATTGCAGGGGAGGCTGAGACGTCCATAATGGCTGTTTTATTGGCCATGAAAGAGGTCGACAAAAAAGATGAGAGATTCAGTTCCTATGTCACACTACTGAAAGCAAAAGTGGATATGACCATATTACCAAAACAGCATCTGAAACCATGAAGAGTCTGCAACAGTTGTGACAGTTCTAATCAAAGAAAATAAGGTACTGTGTGCTTAACTAAAACACCTTAAAAATGGATCCTGAGCCACAGACCTTCAGTTTTTAGGGCTGTCAGAGGGCCTAGAGGTATAAAGTCTGGTAGGAAACATAGAAACAGAATTTACTGGCAGTAACGGATAGTTTGGCCCACCTAGGCTGCCCATTTTCCCCTGCCTATTGCATCACCCACCGCAGATACTACTTTATCTCCAGCCCATTCACCCACCCCCTTTCCCTTAGATTCCTTATGCCTATCACATGCATTCCTGAACCCCACCACTGTTTTGACCCCACCACTTCCGTGAAAGATTGTTCCATGGTAGGATATGCTGTTTAACTTTTGCATAACATTTCAAGTTTCACAGCTGAGGGACTTACACAGCGTGCTTATGGAATTACACGAAAGCAGAGGCTAAGTAAAATAAACTTGCCCCGAACTCTGCTGGTAATCACCAGAGGTCTACACAATCAGGACATAATCCTTTTTGAACTTATATTTTAATTTTTGTTAATTAAAACAGCAAATGCAACCATTACTCATAATAGACAATCACAGATTTAAGTACATGGTAACTAACAGAACTGTATATCACAACATGATACTCATATACTGTTGTACATTAATCTTTTTTTTTTTTTATCTCCTCCTTATTTTTGCACCTCTGCAGCACTACCAGCGGGGGCATCCAGCCGCTGGCCCCCAGCGACCCAAAGAGCAACAGGCTCACTCGCATGATGGGGGTCCGGTGCGGCCGTCCCAACTCGCCGGAGAGTCTCCCCTTACCTCTCCGCATCGGGCTGGACTGGACCCCCCAGTGCGATTCCACGACAGTCCTCCTGGTTGGCAGGTGCGCGGCCATCAAGCTTCCCGGTTGCGCCCAGCCTTTTTTCTAAATGTTTTTTCCCCGGAGTCGGCAATGCAGTGATGTACTGTGCGTATGCGGGTGTCTTGCTGTGGTCATCACCAGGGCCATTCCAACACAGTGTGCTACCCCGACCCACCCCAGAGGGAGGAGAGCAGTCCGGGGATGCTTAATCTACCCTCTCCTCTGCCAACCCCCGGTGGCGTGAGTCCATTCCCGAACTTGGGTCACCGGTGTGGTGTGAAGTGGGGCGTCCAATGCTTCAACCCTCAACGCCACTGGGATGGCCCACCCGTTAATCTTTTAAATGTGGATGAGGGAAATAGCATACAATACCCTGAGAAAAATATCCTTCACTGACTGCCTCTCCATTAGCACAAGTGATAATCACTTGGTAATGCTCTGCCTGACCTTCACTAATGATGGGCCAGCAGGAGATATTCGCAGGAGGGAGGATGTAGGCTGACTCCAGAGTGCACGGTCAATAGCAGCATACACAGGCATCCACCAGAGTCCTTATCACCGATTGGAGGGGAATAAATTTAAGGTGAAAACCCAAAAGCATGATAGAATTATGCTGTCACTCTGTGGCCCCACGAGTTCTGATTGCCCAACAGCCTCCCATGTTTGTGGCCCTGAAGGGGGATCGGCTTCCACTATCCCAACTGAATCCACCATGTGAAGCAAGGCTCCCTTTGAACCCCCTGGGGACTGGGTAAGAGATGTGGAAAGGAATGGAGGGAGCTGGGAGGTAGCTGAGCAGAGAGTGAAACACCAGTGATGGGGGAGTAAGAAAATATTTTAAATAATAAGATACTGTAAGATTTGTAGTCCAGTAAATCTCAGAGATAATACTGTTGCATATAAGTTTATTTAATGGCGTGCACACTATTACATTGCAAGTACGTGAGCTCAGATACACCAGGCAGATACTATTTTATGATCATGCAATAATGAAAATGGCACAGCACTGCAGCATTGGTTACGGGGGCATCTATCTTTGTTATTCCCAGTGACAGTTCACACTTCAGCCGCAAAGCTGTAGGGATGTATTTACAGAATTCTGGGATACTCATAATAAAAAAAATAAAAACTGTCCCAGAATTCATTAGGAACTGCTCACAGGAAGAACTGGTTTAGCAACAGCAGTGTGGACACAAACAGTTTTCAAGAACAGTTATGCTTGCTGAACTGGTTTAATAACAGAAGTTTTGAAAAAGTTTTTTCTAAAACATTTTGTATCCTGTGGCCCTCTTTTTTTTTTTCTGTACTCTTTCTTTTTCCCCCTTACTCACTCCACTCCTAGTGCCTCTCTTGGAGCCCCATGCACCGCGCAGCTACACGTACTTGAGAGGCCCGAGATGTCTGCTCCTTAAGGTGCTACTTGCTCCGGTTAGCTCTAGAGCCGCCAGGTAACCCACTGGGCAGGGTAAAGGCCTCCTCCCCTTACCTCCCTCGAACATCATGGGAGTGTGCACTGGTGGAGTCTGCCCTCGGATCCTCCTGTAGGCGTGGTGCTGGAGGCACGTCACTTGGACTGGGAGCAGGGCACAGTTTCTTTGTTCTGGTCCCCTCCCCTCTGGTGTCAGCACTCGAGGGGGACCAATGAGATGGAGGCACGCTGAGATGTACCTCTGCTCAGATCCCCGGCTGACGTCAGCCCCTCCCCTACTGTCTGATTCCCCAACTGCTCTGGCACCACCCGTGGTCACCCAGGTGGTGGCAGTATGGTGGCGAGGAATACAGCCCTCCCTTCCCCAGAGAAGGAGAGCAGCCCATTGGGCACTGGATCCTTCTGTTCCCCCCCCCAAGTCGGCCCTCCAGCAACCCTGGCTCGCTACAGAACCCGGGTTGCTGGCATCACAGGCGGTAGCACTAACGCTGTATCGGTGGGCTGGCAGTGTGGCCCTAACTCTAATGCAAACCACTGCCTCTCAGTTTGGAAAAATTAGAAATAAAATAATGAATAATGCACCCATTTCCTCCCACACTGGTGTTTGCTCTTGTCAAGAGAAGGAGAGATTCAGACTGCAAAACAGTTTACGTTAAAATAAAAAAAGTCTCTGATTTGCTCCCCTGCTGGTTCTGGCTACTACCAGTGAGGAGAGAGACAGTCTGCCTGCTGCAGAATTGCTTTCCCCTCAAAAAGACAGGTCTCCATTTGCTCACTCTTACTGTCCTGGCTCTTGCTAGTCAATGGAAGTAGTGCTGGGCCCCAAGGCCCTTGTTTTTTTTCCTTTTAAAGAAGTCTCAGTTTATTCCCATTCACCAGTCCCTGCTTTTACCAGCGAAGGGAAAGTAGAGCTGGGCTGCCTGGCCCTTACGAGAAAATAAAGAACTGACTACGTCCCCCTCCCAGTCTAGATGCCAGTGCCCCTCCCATCTCTGGTGCTGGTGGTGATATGGGTAAACTTTCCTCTGTTTGGTTCTGCTCACTCTTCTGGCTCTTAGGGGTAAACAGAGAGCAGAGTCAGGCTGCCTGGCCCTTTAAAAAAATAAAGTACTGACCACGTTTACTCCCTCATCTCAGCGGTGAGTACCCGCCTCATCTCTGGTGCCAGGGTGGTGCAGGTACCCTCCCATCATGAGGGCTGTGCCAGTGGCTTTCTGGGGGTAGGGGGAGTACGGTAAAACAGGGTGTTAGTGTGCCTCTGACAGATGACTTGGGGGTACCATTGGGCATCAGATTAGATAACTGCTGGGAAAATGATGGGCCAGGATGAGGAAGGCCTCACTTCCTTGGGCACCTGGTAATTCAAAGTTGCTGGAGTGGAGTTGTTCTCCTCCAGTATGTAAGGGACAAGGGAAGTGACAGACATGTCCATGGGGGGCAGAGGGTGTGTTGGTGAGGAGACTGGACGTTTGTCTCCAAGGGCAGAGAGGGGCTGGTGGTGGTGGCTTTCCATTGGAAAACTGAAGGCTTGACTGGCAGATCTCTTGGGGGAGACGCAGTGGTTTGGACATGGTCACCTCTCAAGTCTCTAATATGGGGGGGGGCACCTCAGTTGTGATCTGTAGTTTGGATTTGTCTATAGTGGAGGGCAGTCACTAAGGTGTGCATGTGGCACACTTGGGGTGGCAGTGTTAAATATGGATACTTATGGGCCTTTATATGGCTATGGGGTTTATTTTGGGTGCTGGTATGAGGGACGGGTAGAGGGAATTCGTGCATGCATCTCAGCTGGTTTATCCTGGGTAAATATATTGCAAAACTGTGGATAAGACTTTGGATTTGAAGTAGTCTAGGGCAGAATCGATGGTGCTGGAGTTTGAGATGGGTGACCAGTTGGTTGCAGCCATTTTCTCATGGAGGGCAGACAGATCCAGTGACCGGATCGAGAGGAGTTTGGAAGGGGCTTTTGGGTTTTGTGAATGCAGTAGACCATGTGGTGGTCACTGAGGACATCACTGGTGTTTGGCAGGCAGTCTTGGGTAATTCCATCTCAGAGACAGCTGCGCTGGACTGTTGGATCCTGGCCCCTATGCTGTTTGCCTTGTACATGTTGCCTTGGGGTGAAATTTTGAGATAGTATGGCTGGGTTTCACCGCTTTGCAGACGGCACCCAACTATTTGTGCTGTGTATACTTGACAGCGTAAATGTTGTGTCAGTGCCGTGCCATTGTTTAAAGGAGATGAATGGCCCAATGGTCTTCAGCTGGTTTAGTCGCAACCCAGGTAAGACTGAGGTGATGGTTATCGAACCCGGCTACAGAGGGTCGGTATTGACAGGGAGTGACACCTAGTTTCCATCATTAAATGTCCCCACTCTTGGAGCTGTGGATGTGGTCAGGATCCTGAGGGTGGGGTCACTAGGGACTCCATGCTGTCCTTGGAAAACCAGGTGTTTGCAGTTGTACATAGTGGGCTTTTTTTTTTGCCTTGTAAACATCTCCCAGATTAAACTGTTTCTTGCACCAGGTGACTTGGCAAGGACAGTCCTTGCTTTCAACACATGCAGGATAGATTACTGAAATGTTCTCTACCTATGTGCAGCTAGTCCTGTTCATGGCATCCAGTTTGATTTCAGGGGCTCCACATAGAGACCATATTTCCCCCAGTGCTGTGCAAGCTGCACTGCGTCCCTATTCAGTGGTGTCAGCTTCAAGATACACAACCTATGTGGGGCTTTGTATACAAATAAGTGTATCAGCACCGATATTTTGGAATGCTTTGAGTGCTCATATTAGCTCTGCCAGCATAGTGGGGGCTACTTTAAGAGGTCCTGAAATACCATCTTTTCAAACTTGCTTACTATCTGACTTACCTATTACTTAAATCTGAAAGTAATTTATAGCTAGCAGGAAAATATGTTGCATTTGTGAAGAAGTTTTATTTATTTTGTAATTTTGATTAATTTCATGGTTTTTGTTTTCTGCTTTTTGTGTTAGTTTCATATGGCACGATAAGCCCCATAGAAAGGGTGCCAAAGAAATAAAATTGCCTTATACTGGGTTCTTATATTGGGTTTTGAATGGTAGAAGACATTTTGGTCCATTGAAACTGTTCCCCACCTTAGTGGGTACATTTATTCTTGTTTTGTTCTAACCATTTATCTATCTCTTTTTTAATTGTTAACAAAGATCCACTTTTAACTATTCTGCTCAGAAGTGAATTCCATATTCTGCCTGTCCTCTTTACAAATGTATAATATCTTCTATTCTTTTAACTGTACCAGTTTTATTTGTATCATATGACCTCTTGGTTTATTCTGTATTATTATACCCATCTCATTCAGTAGTTCTCTTTACGGTTTTATACACTGTCATCAGGTCCCCTTAATCTTCTCTGTTGTAGTGTAAATAATCCTTTTTTTTTAGTTCTATCTTCATATTTATTTATTGCTAAAGATCCAGGCATTTTTGTGTATCTTCTTTGTACTGCTTCTAGTCTTTTAATTTCTCCCTTTGTATAGGGACTCCGCATCTATGACCCATAATCCATTTGTGGTCTAGTGTATGTCTTATATAATGGTAAAAGACACCCTATGAATCTATTTACAACGGTTCTCTTGATATTCCTTATCATATTATTTGCTTTTTGTATAGCATATGTTCTTTGCTTTATGAAACTTAAATTGTTATCAATAATGATCCCACAATCCCTTCCTTCTTGGGTTCTTCTTAATATTTTTTCTCCAGTGTACAGATTTTATTTTTATGTTTTCCCAAATGCATAACCAAACATTTATTAACACTAAATGGCATCTGATTTTCTTGTGCCCATAATTCTGTTTTTTTTTTTTTTACATCCTCTACCATGATTCTTTGTTGCTCTGTTGTACCAACAGGTCCCCCCAGTTTGATGTCATCTGCAAAGTTAATCACCTGATTGTAAATGTTGTTATGTAAATCACTAATATAGATGGGGAACAGTGATGGTCCCATCACTGATCCCTGTGGGACCCCATTAGTCACCCAAATTGCATCAGACAAATCTCCCATAATTCTGACTTTCTATGTTCTGCCATCGGGCCAACTGTTTGTCCATGAGATAATACGGGTGTCCAAACCAATTTTTACCATTTTTGACACTAATTTGTCATGTGGAACTTCATCATATGCTTTCTGGGAATAAAAACTATATAATATCCGTAGGTATATTATTATTTATGTTTTTATTTATATGTTCAGAAAAACACAGGTGGTTTGTCATGCATGCCCTATTTTTTCTGAACCCATGCTGTTTGTTATCCACATAACCCACGACCTCCAAGTTATATTCAGTTTTATTCTTAAGAATGGTTTCCGTAATTTTTCCTGGAATCGACGTTAGATTTACTGGTGTGTAGTTAAAAGATTCCATTCTGTTGCCATTTTTAAATAGTGGTACCATTATTGCTTGCCTTCAATCGCCAGGGACTTCTCCCTTCTCAAATGAGATATTATAGATCATAGCCAGAGGTTCTGAAATCAAGGAACTTATTTCCTTCAGATATCCCGGGTTCAGTTTATCAGGGCCTGCCGACTTGTGGGATTTAAGCTGTTTTAATAGGACTTCTATTTCTTGTGGGGTTTTGGCTAGATTTAAGTTATAATAGATATTTGTGTTGAAATGTGAGGTATAATCTTTTTTTTTTTTCAAGTGCTGTCCCAAAGTATTCATTAAACGCATTCACCATTTCTTTCGCTCGCTTAACTTCTCTCCCATTGACTATCAATGGACCCACTTGATTATTACCCTTTTTTTTGCTGGTTTATATATGTATAAAAATGTTTACTGTTATCCCTTCTATATGCAAGGTTTATTTCCACTCTTCTCCTTTCTTCTTATTATTAGTTTCAACCTTTTAAGAATTTTTTTATATTCTTCCTTTGCTTCTACTGAACATGTCTTTTTCATTTTTCCAAATGCATTTCCCTTTTTGGTGCTTAATTTTAATATTTTATTCGTACACCATGGTTTTTTTTTCCCCCTTCTGTTGTATATTTTTTATTTGGTATGAACCTCTTTTCCAAGTTTAGAAGTTTGTTTGTTTTTTTGCAGGTTCCCTACCAGGTCTGCTCCCTGTTTCTGGAAACTCTGAGGGTTTCCATCCGCCATCTCCCACGCTCCCTTAGGGTCCCTGCCTGTTCCCCTGTAGCCTACCCTCCCCGCAGTGGGGTGGTGGGGAGCTCCCTCACTCACCTTGTCCGGATCCAGTCAGGCAGCTTCCCCCAGAGCCAGTGCACCACAGGACAGCCATCGAGCCGCCCAACCATGAGAACTCCACTTTTCTATTTTTTCCCTAGATCGGAGGTGTATGACGCCGGTGGAGGGGAGCATGCACGTGTCCGGGGGCAATCAGGTGCTGACTGTCTTGGACCCCCCTCTTCCTGGTGAAGAAGAGCAGTCCAGCGCATGCTCGGTCTTTCAAACAACATGAAGTCTTGCTGTATTATGACATATGCAGTGATGTCCAACCTTTGAACTGCCCCGGAGAGGAAAGAGTTAACGTTCCATGCAAGGCATGGAACGCTGAGCTCGAGCTCAGTTGAGACTCTGTCTGTTGTTGTTTGAACTCAAACCGCTAGATTCTTTACTCCGCCTTACTGAACAGTCGCTCCGGAGATTTCTCGTATGCTTGGTTCAATTTAGTCGGTTAAAGTGTCATTTTTCCTCTGTTTCAACCGAATTTAATCCGTTTAACCTGTTTGTTCAGTCTCTGTCTGTGGTATCGTGAGTACTAGATAGGTTTATTATTGTCTCTTCTGTGTGGAACTTGTAAACGTTGGATCGGTTCGGTTTGAACCGATCAGGTTTGTTCTAAAAAGTCTGTTCTACTTTTAGAGTGTGGTAACCAGTCCTTATTGGTTCTAAAAAATACGAATTTCATTATGTTTTTTTCCATGACCCGTAACACGGTCAGGAACCGATAAGGGTGGCTTGCCTGGCGGATTGCCGAAAAAAGGGTAAATTTGGTTAGGACTGGCCATGTCTGTGAAACCCAAGAGAAAAACCGGGCCCACTGGGTTGCAACACTGTAGTGTGTGTGGGGAAGCCTTTCCTAAGGCTGACCCCCACACCACCTGTGTTTATTGTCTGGGGTTTGACCTCCTCGATTCAGACTGCCAGATTTGTAAAAATTTTCCTGCAGCTACCCTGGAATAGAGAGCTGGTAGGCTCAGGGAAAGGGAGGCCAAAAAGTCTGCTGACCCGGATGGCCAGCCCGGTTCGGTTCCAACTGAACCAGAAGGAGTGCCCTCTGACCAGGGCGAAACTTCTTCAAAAAGGAGAACCGACTCTGAGGAGTCAGTTCCGGTTAAAGGAAAAAGAAAGGATAAATCAGCCGGTGCGGATCCACAAGTTCTTTCTCCGACCGCTGATGAAATAGCCAAAGCGATAAGGAATGTTCAGTCGCTAACTCCGGTTCCGACCGAACCGGCACCATCGGTTAGGGGCTCGGTCCGATCGGTTCCCCCAGTTCCAGATTATAATTTAGAGGATTTTTATGAACCGGAGGAGGAGGAGGAAGGAGAGTATGAGGATAGTGATGGTGATTATGAAAGTCTGGATGTGCCCATTGACCCGGACATCTCCCCAGACAGACCTTCAGGGGTTTCTGCTCCTAGGCTTTCTGAGTCCCCTTCCCATTTTATGTTTTACAAAAAAGTGTCTGAAACTCTTCAGCTTCCTATGGAAGAAGCACTAGTGGATCAGGAGGAGCCTGATTACGTTGAGATGATGGATATCCCAGAGTCCAGGAGGCTGTCTAGTCCCCTCCATAAGTCTTTTGGGAAACAGATAATGAAAATTTTATAGACTCCTAATTCTGTAGCTCCTGTGGACAAGAGAATGGACAAGAGGTATACTCTCTCAGGCTCCGATATGGAGTTCCTTACCCAGCAATGCAGCCATGTTGGGGTAGTGCAGGCTGCAGCCTGTGATAAGGCAAATATACCCTTGGCTTCACACACCCCAGATAAGGACTCCAGAAGGATTGATGCCATGGCAAAGAAACGGTACATGGCAGCATCTTTGTGACTCAGGCAGGCTAATTATATGTCCTATACAGCTAGATATCAGAAGTCTAGATGGGACACTGTAATGGCTCTGGCTAAACATGTCTCTGGCCAGCTTGCCAAGGAGCTGGAGTAGGTGGCTGCAGATGGTATTGAGGCATCCAAGGTGCAGTTTCATGCTGCAGTGGACTCCAATGATGTTTCATCTAGAGTCATGGCTACATCTGTGGACCTTTGTAGGATGGCTTGGCTCAGATGTACTAGCCTGTCTCAGGATACCCAGACTAAGGCCATGGATTTTCCTGTTGTGGGTAATTCTCTGGGGAGCAAACAGAGAACTACATGAAGAAAATGGATGAATACAGGACCACCTATAGGAGTGCTCAGGCCAAGGAAAGACAAGCCACTCCCCAGAGGCAGCATTCCAGGGGCAGGGGCAGGCCTTTTCATAGGCCTTTCTACCAAGCCCAGGCCTCCTCTTCCGCCTTTGCCCAGAGGGGGTTCTTCAGAGGGATAGGCAGACGAGGTACAAGCAGGCCTGCTATCAGCCTAAAGTCCCTGCCAAACAGGCACCCTGATGGGTTTGCCAGGGCCGGTTCTCCACCTCCTGTAGGGGGCAGGCTAGCTTACTTTGTCTAGGACTGGATGTCTTTAACCTCAGACAAATGGGTCCTGGAAGTAGTGAGCCAGGGACTGGTTCTCAGCTTCAAAAAATTTCCTAAGATTAGAACCATATCCTTTCCACCTGCAAACCCTTCAGAGGCACTTGCCCTAGAGGCAGAAGTCTCTTCTCTCTTGGCTCTAAGAGCCATAGAAAGGGTTCCACCCCTACACAAGGGAAAAGGATTGTACTCCAGGTACTTCCTAACTCCCAAAAAAAACAGGAGAATGGCAGCCCATCCTGGATCTCAGATATTTAAACAAGCACCTTTTAAAGCCAAAGTTCAAAATGGTGACTCTGGAAATAATTCTACCTCTCTAAGGCCAGGAGACTGGCTAGTTTCCCTGGACCTCAAGGATGCCTATTTCCACATTCTTATCAGAAGCTCCCACCAAAAGTACCTCAGGTTCGAGTTGCCCTCAGGCCACTATCAATTCAGAACAATGCCCTTTGGCCTAATTTCAGCTGCAAAGGTGTTCACAAAATGCCTGGCGGTAGTAGTTTCTTTCCTAAGGAGAAAAAAGGTCTCCATCTTTCCATACCTGGACGACTGGCTCATAGTAAGTCAATCTCCAGACCAAGTCACGTCACACCTACAGATAACTCAGCAACTGCTCACTTCTCTAGGATTCCTTCTGAATCTTTCAAAGTCAGTTCTAGAGCCTGTGCAGCTCCTCACCTTCATAGCGGCTGAGCTGGATACATTAAAGGCAAGAGCCTTCCTTCCCCTGGACAGGGCAAGGACCCTTGTTACACTGGCCTCTTCATTCACCCTCCAGGTGTCTCGACCAGCAAGGCATTTTCTGCAGCTCCTGGGCCACATGGCTGCCTCTACAGCAGTGGTCTAAGGAGCAAGATTTCAGATGAGGGACATTCAGTTCCACTTAAGAGCCTTCTGGTCTCAGAGAAAGGATCCTCTGACCAAACTAATCCCAGTGACTCGAACCCTGATCCAGGCTTTGCAATGGTGGCAGGATCAGGACAACCTAAGACAAGGAGTTCCCTTTGTCACTCAATCTCATTCTCTAATCCTTACTACAGATGCCTTCCTCTTGGGATGGGGAGCCCACTTGGGGGCCTGACCACCCAAGGGTTTTGGTCTTCTCAATAATCTCTGCTTCACCTCAATCTCTTAGAAGTCAGAGCAGTGTTTCTAGCACTTAAAGCTTTTTCCAAGTCTGTTCAGAACAACGTAGTTCAGATCAGGACAGACAATACCACCATAGTGTGGTACATCAACAAGCAAGGGGCACTCAGTCTACGGCCTTGTGCACAGAGGCAATGAAGTTGTGGTCTCTGGCCTTTTCCCTGAATACCTCCCTCATAGCAGTCCACCTCCCAGGGAAGGACAATGTTCTGGCAGATGCTCTCAGCAGGATATCTCTGGGCCATCACGAATGGTCCCAAGATCCCCTCATTTTGAAGGTGATCTTCTCCAGATGGGGCACCCCTCAAATAGATCTTTTTGCAGTCCCAGACAATCACCAACTTCCCCTTTTTTGCTGCAGGCCCCCAGTGTTGGGCTCAGTCCCCTGGATGCCCTAGTTCTCAACTGGGAAGGAAAGTTCCTGTATCTTCCCCCTTCCCTCTCCTGTTCAAAGTACTAGTAAAATCAGGTCTCAGCCCTGCAAAGTGATTCTGATTGCTCCAGACTGGGCCAGACAGCCCTGGTACCCCCTGTTGCTGTTCTTAGCAGTCCACCTTCCCCTGTCTCTTCCCAGGAATTACAACCTGTTAACATGTTCTCAGTGGAGGGTCTGGTATCCGAACCTCAAATCTCTCAATCTCAAGGCCGGACTTTTGAAGAGCTAGAATTTGCGGATTTGCATCTCTCTCAAGGTGTTCTGGATATTTTAAAGGCTTCTCGAAAGCCTTCCACCAGAAAGACTTTCATAACTCAAAATGGAAAAGGTTTACTATTTGGTGCTCTGGGAAGCATATTATCAGAGTCTGCTGGGTTGCCTGCAGTCCTTGACTATATGCTTTTCTCAATAGCTTGGGACTCAGACCAGCTACACTAGAGTGCATCTGGCAGCTGTCTCTGCTTTCTTGTCAGCAGGCAAGCACTCTTCCCTTTCAGCTCCTCCTGTATTCTGTAAGTTCTTCAATTGGATTGCTGCATACCAATCCTCCCTTCAGGGACCCTGCCCCAGCTTGGGACCTTAATGTTTGCATTGCTCAGCTTATGCAACCCCCTTTTGAGCATTTGTCCTCAGCAGAGCTGAAGTACTTGACTTGGAAAACTGTGTTTTTGGTAGCCATTACTTCTGCCAGACGTATAAGTGAGTTACAAGCCCTGTCAGTGGAGCCTGATTTTATCTTCTTCCATAGAGATAAGGTGGTCCTCAGGACTAATAGGAAGTTTTTGCCTAAGGTAGTTTCAGATTTCCACCTTAACCAGTCTGTGTCTCTTCCTGTTTTCTTCACTGACCATTCCTTCTCTGGGAAGAGGAGGCTGCACAGCTTCGATGTGAAAAGGGTCCTTAGCTACTACATAGAACGCACCAAGGGTTACAGGTTTCACTCCCTCCAACTGTTCCTCACTTATGGTGAGGTTGGTAAGGGAAATCCTGCCTCGAAGAGTCTTGCCAGGTGGATTGTCTCTGCATTCAATTTGCTATGAAAAATTAGGTAGGATCCCACCCTCAGGCCTGAGGGCTCACTCTACCAGAGGTACAGCTGCTTCCCTGGGTGCTGCCGGGATATTCCTATCTTAGAGATTTGTCAAGCGGCCACCTGGAAAACAGTACATAGTTTTTCCAAGCATTACTCTCTGGATATCCAGGCTAGGAGTGGTGCTCGGTTTGGCACAGCAGTGCTTCAGAGCCTATTCCCAAAGTAGGTTCTGTCCCTCCTCCATGGAGGTACTGCTTGGTAGTCTGCATATGTCAGAATACAGCAAGTCTTCATGTTGTTTGAAGAAAAAATTACTCACCTTAGTAATGTTGTTTCTTCTAATGGAGTCTTGCTGTATTCTGACCTCCTCCCCCGCCTCCCCTCTCAGAACCTGGGTTTTGGGATGTGGGTGGGCAGCAACAGTGTTGGCACTCTGGAAGTGCCCCCTTTTTCTCACCTCTTAATTTGGGTGTGTGTGTTGTGTTTTGTTTTATTTTTTGGGTTTCCTGACTTGAGTCTTTGCCTTGGAACCAAAAAATCTTTTTATTATATTTAGCAGCCAGTTGTCTAGTGTAAGTTTACAGTTTCCACACAGGACACCCAGTGAGTATAGCTCGTAAAGATCTGGCGGTTTGAGTTCAAACAACAGCGGACAGAGTCTCAACCGAGCTCGAGCTCAGCGCTCCATGCCTTGCATGGAAAGTTAACTCTTTCCTTTCTGGGGCAGTTCAAAGGTTGGACATCACTGCATATGTCAGAATACAGCAAGACTCCATTAGAAGAAACAACATTACTAAAGTGATTAATTTTTTCTTCTCCTTCTCTGCCAACCTCCAGTGACCTGTGCTTGTTCCCAAATACAGGTTGCTGGTGTGGCACGAGGTAAGATGACCAGCACCTCAGCCCTCAGCACACTGGGCCGGCCCAGAAGTTTCCTTTTTAATGTATTGCACATTTGATCTATATTTTTAACTTCTAGGTCTATTTTGCAATCCCACTTATTAATTCCTCTTTAATTTTTGTATAATTAGTTTTATTATAGTTTTTAACAACTGTTTTCCCTTTTATATGAATCTGTTTAACTCCCATATAGAATTCAACTATGTTATGATCACTGTTAAGATGTTCCCGTACCCATATTTTAATTATTAGTTCTTCTCTATTTGTAATTAATAAATCTGGTATGTTTCTCCTTGGGTTGGCCTACTTATCAACTGTTTCAATCCCACCATATCTAACATTTTGATGATTTGCATTCCACTAGATTTTGTATTATTTCTTTCTGCCCACTTTATCTCTGGATAGGTAAAATCACCCGTTATTATAATGTCTCCTTCCATTGCCATCTTCTCAATTTCCTGATTTATAAGGCAATCTATTTCTCTAATACTAATTGGAGGTCTGTAGTATATTCCACATAAAAAAATTTGTATCAAAACTTCCGTATATGGTAGTCCATAATGATTCCACTCCTTCATGTTCTAATACTTTGCTATATGGTTTCCTTTGCAGTGTATCTCTAATATACTGTATATTGCCACCCTTCCTCTCTTTTTTTTGTTTTCTAGGTTTTGAATAAAGCTTATACCCTTTTTTATTTATATTCCAGTTTACTTTCTGGTCTCACCTTGTTTCAGTCATCATACGAATGATCTACCTTGTCGTTCCATATTTTAGCCTGCAATTCCAGTTTCTTTGTGATATTTAAACTTCTGCCGTTTATTGACCATACCCTCATTCCTGATTCACTATAGTTTTCTTTGATGGGTATTTCACCTTGTCTCTTGTCTTTGCTGTGAATTACACCTCTCCCCTGCATACTCAGTTTAAATTTAAGTCAACTATTTTCTTCAAGTCCAACCCTAATCTCCAACTCCCCTTTTTACTTAAGTGTAACCCATCCTTACAGTAATATAAAGGTTCATTTATGAACTCCTCCCAGTGTGTAATACATCCAATATTTTCCTTTTTTGTCCATTGCTTTAACCAGTTATTTAATTCGTTAATCTTTTTATTGATAAACTTAGTTTCTCTTAAGACTGGTAGCATTTCTGAGAAACAGACTTGCATTTAAGCACTTTTTGCTTCTTCCCATATGTTTTGAATTCCTTTTGATATCTTCCTGACCCTGTTTTTATATTATTTATTCCCAGATGTAATATAACTGTTTCAGTCCCATCCTTAGCCTGCATAATGCCTTTGTCATATCTTGAACGCTCCTTGTCTTAACCCTGGAAAAATAGCTTGTGGTGATATTTTCTTTGTTACTTCTCGAGGTATACCTATCGGTATACTTGACAATCGAGTCTCCTACTACATATACTGTCTTTGATCCCTGATCTATGTTTGGTTTATTAATTGCTTCCGAGTTCAGTGTTTGATTTTGAGATGATGTGATAACCATGTCTCACTCCCCTTGAATAGCATGATTTTTATTTACGTGACTTCCCCCGTCCCTTGTAGTCAATGTAGGAACATCTTGTATTAGTTGTGAATTACTTTGCTGCTTCACTACAGTACCCATTTGAAGTCTGTGTTTCTGACCGCTATATTACAACATCCCTCTTATGATTTGTAACTGAGCTCTAATAAGGGCTGTGTTTCAGTGCATCCTTGTGTCACATTATCTTGTAGCAGGTCTGTACTGCTATGGACTGGTATCATCAGGTCATTACTTGTTTACTTCCTTTAATCTGTTCATTATTACCATCAATATCCTCCCCGTGTTCTTTAACTATACTGTCGTTTTCAGTATCCAACAGCAATGAGGGCCCAGAGCTGTTTTTAGTTTCCAACTCAAATCTCATTGCTCTCTGTGATAGGGTGGGTGACCCTACCCCAGTTGGAAAACTGTAGTGATGGATAAAGCAGCTCAGCTTCAACAAAGTTTACCCCATGATGCCAAATTAGGGATGTGTATAGCATGTAGTAGTCCCTGGAAATAAAGTAAAGTTGTAGTTCTGAAATCCCCCCCCCCCCACAAAGAATGTGGCATGCTGGTATATAGAGATCACCATAAGAAGTATTACATGAGGGTTTGCTTTTAAATAAGAGTAGAAGAAGCTGTCCAAGGGTATAATCTGCCAGCTAACAAATGAATAAAGTTCTCCTTGCTGTAGAAACCTCAGCATGGCAGTTTGGCTATGTAATGGGAGGATGCAACCCCCAAACAAGTGTAACAAAGTGTTGAGCAGTAAATCCAGGTAGATATACCTGTACTGGACAGTTTGTTGTTTACAGGCTGCTGCTGATTTTAGGAAATAGTTGAGACTATATTTCTGTGAAACAAAACATGATATAAGGAGGCATTTGATAGCTTCAGATAAAGAGATGTGTATAAACTATAAAAGTACATGCAGGATGATAGTTAAAGGTTGAGTTCATCTCTAGAAGAATCTGTGCTTTTTAAGGGTGGTTTGTGCCTGAGGCTGGGAGTTCGGAGGTTCCTGGGTTCAGTGTTCCTGCTGCTGCTATCTCAGCAGCTATGCCATTTTGGAGGGTGTTCCTTAGGGAAGGCTGGCTCTTGTCAGTGCTGGTGTGGGGAGGGTTTGGGTCTTGTCCTGCCGGGAAGTGATTGGTTTGGGGAGATGAAGTTTCTGGAAAGGTTGTTTGTTGGTGTGTTCTTGTGTTTGTGCTTTTGTAAGGGGCTTAGCATTGTGTAACAATTGCCCCTATATATGTATCCTGTATATTTCTTTGAAAATAATGCAGTTGTGTGAATTATAAATCTGGTATTTCTTTAATTGTTTAATAGAACATGACTGATAAATCATGTGACACCTGAGCTGTATATAAGGCATGCTCAGGTAATCTACAGTTTAGATTTACTTTGGGCTGAGGAGCAGAGAGGAACCTCAGGGAGAAGCAGTGTGGAGCCAGAGAAACAGCCAAACGTGAGAGAGACATGCAGTGTTGAAGTACTGAGATCCTGGTTACCCAAAGGTGAAGGTGAGGCAAGCTTAAGGTGGAGTTCAGGTTGAAAGTCCTGTAAAGCCTAAAAGCAAGGAGGAATCACTGTGGCCTGGGATTGGCCCTGGACCTCCAAAGGTCAGGTTTGGGCTACCTGGATGCTGAAGCTGCTCACCTGGAATTTACCAAAGGGAGAGGACTGACTGGTGAGAAGCTGCAGAGGCCTGAGTGAGCAGATACTCAGACTGCAGAGGAACTTGCAGAAACCCAGGGGGTATTGGCAGGGTGACCATACCATGCGATGGGTTCAGTTCCTGGTCTGTAGAGGGCATTGTAAGGTCCAACTGCAGTGTTCTAGTGAGAGGTCTCCTAGGTCAACTCCCAGCCCATACTCTTTATTGTTTTTCTTATAGTAACCTGACAAAAGTTTATATCTGAAAATGCCATCTGTACAAACCTGGCAATAAAACAGCACCTCAGGGTGTTTTACATGATATTTTATGATTCCTGCTGTCTTCATGAATTGAACCCCGCGACACTCTCCTTCTGCCTTTTTTTTTTATTTCCATTCCTGTATTTCCCAGTCCTGTTCTTGTTCCATATCCCTACTTCTCTTTCTGTTTTCTGTTCCCCCTGTATTTTCCTTTATGTGTAAACCTCGCTCACAGTCTATTAAATCCTGCAGTATAGTATTTTGTCAAACAGTTACTAACTTAATTTCAGCTTCCAAAAGCTTCCTCCTAAGTTCTTTAATCAATATACATTGTTCACATGTGAAAAGTAGCACCTCATGTACTACCTTAGTGAATATTTTCCTACATAAGACACATCGCAGTCCCAGAAGTTCCCCTTCCAATGTTACAACATTTGAGTCCATTGTTTACTAAAATTAAGCTCTGCTCACTTCTGAATACTCACAATACAACTGTCTTGCAGTGGCGACCTTCTCTATTGATTGCTTTTGTCCCTGCTACCCGCTCAACTCGCTGAACACATGTAACACACGCTTATGATGTCTGGCGCTTCGAGCGTGCTTGCATCCACTCTAGGCTCGCTCTAGCCTTTCTTAAGTAGGCCGAGGACTAGGAAGTAGTGCAAGGTATGGACTGTAGTCCGAGACAAAACAGACAGCAGCGTGCTACCAGTGTTTCCAGTCAGTTAAAACAAAATACGCCTTTAATCTGGATAATTGTTCTGCAAAGTACAATAAAACTGAAACTAGCATTTTTTTTTGTTTCAGTAGCGAGCTCCTCTGCCCACTAACACTTCCTGCAATGCCACAATGTTGACAGTTGCCCAACAATTACTGCATACAGCTGCCCGCCTATGTTGAGAGAAATTAAAGGTTTACAAAGTAGAAACGAGCATTCCTCTTTTGCCAGATGTGCTGTCTCACAGTATTGTCAGTCAAGCCTTGCCTGTATATTGATTTAACACAATAAAGATAATCTCGACAATATATGATATCATTGTATTAGAGTTGTCTTGTGGCAAATAGAGGATAAGAATAATGAGATTAAACATCAAAGAGATTTACTTGGTAATACACTAAAGAGTTTGCATTGTTCATATTGTAATAGTCTATAATCAGTATGCAATGTACATAATACAGAACCTGTTGCAATCAATGCAGAAACGGGACAGGTTAGGAAACTGGAATAGATGTACTATCTATATTATTATAGTAATTTTTCTGTTTCTTTGTTACAGGGAAGGAGCAGAGGGAGTTCAAATAAAAGGTAAGCAAACAAATTGCTGCATTGGCTGTAGTAGCTTAGGAAAGATATTCTGATATCACAACCTATGGCATCTTCGAGAAAACTTTGAAAACAAATTTACAGACAATTACACTTATATACCATATGTTCTGTATTTATCAGCTAATCTGTCATTCTCACTAATGATAGTTGTTGAAAAATTGGACCCTTGTCTCTGAGATTTCATCTGCTCCTGCTGCTTGCCTGTCTACAAGGATGTCATAATTGTCTCGTTTATTAATCATAATTGGTTGCTGTGCAAACAGATTATGATGCCATAAAGAGGAGATCATGACACTGCATGAAGACGAGCAGTAGGAGCAGATGGAGTCCAGAGGCAAGGATACTATACAAAATTCCTAGTAACTGAGAATGAGGGATGATAAAAGAAGAGATACATGTAATAATAATAATAAATGATTTGTATGGCACCTTCCAATACCAAGGCCCTAACAATAAAAGCAGAAGATACAACATCAAATCAAGCAACAATAACAAATGACCAGTACATACACTTAAAACCAGACACCACTACAATAATTGGTCATTTCAGCTAGTTATGAAAGCTTTTTTCCACAGGTAGGTTTTTAAACCCTGCTTAAATTCCTCCACAATTGCACACTCCCGTAACCGGCGAGGCAGAGAGTTCCAGAGGGTGGGGGCTGCATACGCAAAAGTTCTACAACCAGATGACTTCAAATTCACCCTCGGAATCTCTAACAACCCCTCGTTGGCCGAGCGGAGCGATCGACAACTGGAACTGTGTGTTGGTTCTAGTGTTATCCCAGAGGTGATAGGCATTTTTAATAGTAGAACAATCTGAGCTGGCCTGTCAACCCCACAGTAATGCTACCACTGATGATGCTGGCATCCTGGGTTCAGGAATGAGGTTAGGTCATGGGGAGCAATCGGGCAGGAGGATTCAGCACCTCAGGGAACGTGCTGCTCCTCTGGGGATGGAGGCTAGATTCTTTTGTTGCTGTAATGCAACCTGGGTGACTGCTGGTGGCAATGTAGTCCGGAGCGGTTGCTTGGGTGGGAAGGAAGGGTTGCCACCTGTACTGATTTTGTCAGGACTGTCCTGGTTTGTGGGGCTTTGTCCGCCAAAAACTGGAAAATGAAATGTCCTGATTTTGAACCAGAAAACATGCTTTGTAACTTTCATATAGATGCTGCTGAAATCTTAAATACCTCAGAATGACAGGAAATACTATGAACCACTGAAAAAAGCTAAAATAGTCTTATTTTTTATTATTTAGCGAAAGGGAGTATGTTGCATTGGTCAAGGTTAAGTTTTTGTCTTGTGAAAAATCATACGTTAGTATGAAATGTTCTGATTTGGGCTACTAAAAGGGTAATGACCCTATCAGTTGGTGGTGTGATCTGCACAGTCACTTCAAGACACTTGCACACCAGCATTGCTGACATCTGGTGGGTGAAGGGAAGAAAGCCAGAAAATACCGACCAGCAGGGTGATTTGCAGCCTGTCGCAGGCCCCACACTGGTGACTTTGTCCCCACCCCAGAATCTGGGTCTTGTACCACCATGGAAACAGGGAAGCTCTGCCATGGGAAGGTATGCCATGGGGAATTTGAGTGGTTGTAGGTCCGGGAGAGAAGTTGGGTCTGCCTGCTGAGCAGGTTGGCAGGAAGAGGGCCTGGTCAATGATAAAGGGAGCATAAAGAGATCATCTTTAAAAAGGAAAAAAACAGTAAAAAATCCTCTGCACTTTATCCATGAGTTGAAATTGATGCCCAGACTAATTATTTATAAGGCAAGATATGACAGGGGTTTGTTGGTATTGTGCCACAACCACATGCCCCAGGAGTGTGGTGAGGCAGAAGACCACAGGCTGAGCATCACGCCTACCCCTGATGTGCGTTGTGGCACAGCTACCAACACCCTGTAGTATCTTATTGCACTTATAACGTGGGTTTCTATGGTGCAAGAAGAAACACTAGAAGGTACTATATTTTTAAACAATAATGCATATTTACTGAAATATCAATTGGTGGAGAAAAAAGTCCCAAACTAATGTAGAAAAACAGATTTGTGGTATTCAGCTTATTAAGTTTTGAAGACATCAGTATACTTGTAGCGTTGTGTAACTTCACGTGGACTGCATTTATTACCACAATCCTTGGATGGGTTAACAGGCCAGAGACCGTGATCTTGACCAGTGTAGTGGAGGACTGCACTTGTAACACTCTTCTATCTGCAAGAGTGCTTCTCATGAAAACACTACTCTTGTGATAGTGAAGCAGTACAGATGACATATTGCTAAATTGAGTATGAAAGGTCAGTGAGGGTAACTGGGTGCAAATATAAAATCTACTTAACACTTTATATAATGCAGATTGAGACAAGGAAGGCTATGGTAGAGGTACAGTAAGCGTGAGATGTCAGAAAGGTGGATCAGATAAATAACAGAAATATAATCCCTCCCCAAATAAACTCTGATTAGAGCAAAAATGGCTGTTTTGCATTAATCTGTTAACGCTATAGAATTAATGTTTGGCTTGTAATGAATAGACTGAGGACAAATGGTGTAAGTTATGAAGTTGTTTTATTTGTGGGAAAATGTTACAAGACTGGGAGAGAAACAAGAAGAAAGGGGTCAGAAACACATTGGGGGGGTAATTTGCTTCAGAAGTTTTGCTGGTTAAACAGCTCACTCCAGACTTGCTTCCTTGCTGAACTGCTGAGGGTTGTGACAGAAAGAGCCTGCTCAGCTCAGTGGATATTAAAGGAGTCACCATGCCTGGTGGTAACACTGGTAGCTGCTTACAGAAACCAGGAAGTGGGGGAGCATGAGACCCAGCCAGTAACTGAGAGTTGGGGAGGAAGCATCAGGGAAGGAGGGAGGTGTTCTTTTTTTGGGTGGGGGGAGAGAGAGAGAGAGAGAATGCATTTCAGGGAGATGTCCAGTTTGGGGCAGTGTTTTAAATTGTGCAGTTGCTTACTTACGCTGGACTGATTTATTTAGTTATCATCAGGTAACACACTAGGCAGGTGAATGCCTATTTTCTGGTGCGACCTGGGAGGTTACAACCAAAATATAGACAGTAGAAATGCACTGTGATTGCAAAATACAATGGAGAGAAACAAACATCAAACCGAACAAAAGCACCTTTAAAGAAAGTGCATCATTTGCAGTGCGTTCAGTTTACAGTGACAAGTCTAGAATGAAGTAGTGCATACTAACATACTAAAATGCCAGCAGAATAGGCCTAACGGTCTTTCGTGTCTGCTCGTTTGGTCAGTTCCCACCCTGGGTGCTGACCTTGCTGTCCCCCTTGCCTTCTCTGGCTTCTCCCTTCCCAGTTCCGGATATTCTTGCTGCATTGGATTTTGCTTCCAGAACCCTTCCCCTGTACCTGTCCAACCCCCTCTTGAACCCCTCCACTGTCTCTGCCTCCACCAGCCCCTCGAGGCAGTGCATTCCATGGCTCCTCCACCCTCCTCAGTGAAGTAGCACCTCCTTTCTCCCCTGAATCTTCCCTCCAGCTTCCACCCATGCCTCTAGTGGCCCCTCCTCCTTCCTTCAAGCACCCTGACTGTTCCTCCCCTATTTACCCTCTTCATGTACCTGAAGACTCTATCATGTCCTCCGGTCCCTCTCTCTTCCAATGTGTACATATTTAGCTCTTCAGCCTCTCCTCATAGGTCCTGTCCCCCAAGCCCCAAATCATTTTGGTTGCCTCTCTGGACCCTCTCCAGGAGGTTAATGTCCTTTAAGGTGGCTCTCCAAAACTGCACGTAGTACTCAAGGTGCGGCCTCACCAAGTAGTTATACAGGGAGTATCACTTCCTCCTTCTGGAGGTGATCCCCAGCGATGCATCCCAGCATCCTGTTGGCCTTGGCTGCTGCCCTCCCACAAGTCTCAGAGTTGTTCATCTTGACATCCACCACCACCCCTAGGTCCCTCTCAGCCATCGAGACTTGTAGTATCCCTCGGGTGTACTTGGCCTGGTTTTCTGCCCCAGGTGGAGTACCTTGCATTTTCCTGCATTGAACCTCAGCTTCCACTTTCTAGACCATCTTTCCAGAGCCCCAGGTCCCCTGTAGGCCACCCTCCCTCCTCCCCATCCACCACCACCCCAGTTTGAGTCATCTGCAAAGAGACTCATCTCACTCTTGATTCCCGTCCATATGTCCGATACGTAGGCGCTGAACAGAAGGGGCCCAAGGACTGATCCCTGTGGACCCCACTAATGACCCTCCTTGAGGATGAGACTATCCCACCTAACTACACCCTCTGGGTCCGGGTCCTGAGCCAATTGCTCATCCATCTGATCATCTGTTCCCACCCCCATTTCTCCCAGCTTATCCAACAGGTCCACGTGAGGAACAGAGTCAAATGCCTTGCTGAAGTCTAGAAAGAGGACGTCCACTGGTCTACCCAGGTCCAAGGCACTTGTCACCCAGTCATAGAACTCCACCAGGTTTGTCTGACACGATTTCCCTGGGATGAATCCATGCTGTCTTTCGTCCAGGCACCCTGACTTATCCAGGTCCCCCCCAGCCTCTCCTTGACAATGCCCTTCATCACCTTGCCCACCACCGATGTCAGGCTGACAGGTCTGTAGTTCCCTGCCACCTCCCCGATCCCCTTGTGGATAGGCACATATGCGCCACCTTCCAGTCTTGGGGCACCCACCCTGTCCTCAGAGAGATGGTGAAAGCTCTGCCAGGGTTTTGCCAGGCCATCCGCAGTTCCTTCAGCACTTGGGATGTAATTTATCCGGCCCCGTGCTTTCTCCTGCCTTAAGGGAGCTGAGGGCTTCCTCTCTCTCTCTGCTGTGATTTCCACTTCGGTACCTCTTCTCCTGCTTAGCCTCCCCCACCTGCTAGTGATGCCTCCCCTCCCCAGACCCACGATCGAGAAGGGTCCCCTCCTCAGTATCTCTTGTCTCCTCCCATGTATGATGCAGCACCCCATTTTCCTTGGTGAAAACTGAGTGAAGTACTCATTTAGTACCTCAGCCTGCTCTCGGTCTTGTGCCCATCTCTCCCTGATTTAATCCTGCTAATCTGCCCTTCACCCTTCGCTTTTTCCCCAATGTATCTAAAGAACCCTTGTTCCTCTCCTAATTTCCTGGCCAGGTTCTGCCCTTCCTTGCCTTAGCCGCCTCACCACTCTAGTGGCCCTTATAGCCATCAGCCTGCTCTCCCTCGATCCCTTCACCCTTGAGTACTTGAATTGCTTATAGGCTGCTTTCCCCAGACCACCTCCTGGACCTCCTGGTCCACCAGCAGGGCTTTTGGCCCACCGCATTTTCGCTTACTCTTGCACAGGTGCTGGTAACATCCTGCACCCTCTCCTTATGATTTCCACCTACTATCAGCATCCATGTCTGACCCAATCCCATCCAAATACTCCTTAAGGATCCTTCCATTTCCTTAAAACGTCCCCCTGAAGTCGGTTACTTCCGTCTTTGTGCAGCCTTCTATCCCACCTAGGTCCAGGCAGAACCAGACCGTGGCATGGTCACTCCCCGCCAATGGGTCCCTTACCTCCAGGCCCCCAATCTGGTCACTGTCTGCCAGGACCACATCCAGTACCCGCGCCTCCCTGGTCGGTTCCCTCACCTGCTGAGTTAGGAACGCGTCTTGAACATTGAACGCATCTGTAGGGAAATGTATAAAATGGCAGTGCATTCAACATGCTATGGGGAGAAGAGTAAACCTGAAACACAGCAATGTGTCATAAAAAAAAAAAAGACAAAACCATAATTTGTAGTGCAGTCAGTACGATGAGGAACATGTACACTGAGAAGGCGTAAATCATTGTAAACTAGACACACAGAAACAAGGGAACAACAACTGAAGTAGTATTCATAAGCACAGCAATTACATCAATAGGGTGTTATGGGACAATGCTGACAGGTCAGCCCATTTTTACAAGGAAAAAGGAGTTCCAAGGAGGGAAACTTGCTCAGCTACCTTGCTTCCAAAGTTTTGCCGAGCTTCCGAAGGCTGTGACAGAAGGAGCCCACTCTGCCCAACGAACATCAAGGGAGCCACCATGACCAGTGGCAATGCTGGGAGCTACTCACAGAAACTGAGGAGGGAGGAGCATGAGATAGGACTGGTAGCCGAGGGTGGAGAAGGGAAGCATAGAGAGGGAGGGAGAGTTAGAGGGAGGTGTTTCTTTTTTTTCTTTGATGGGGAGAGAGATTGATAGAGAGAAGTGCACTGATTCATGCATACTCATGTGCTTCAACTCCACTGTGTGGAGCAAACGTTTGTGATGCGTTCGGTATCTGGCCATGCCCTTTCATACCCCTTATATTCTCTCCTCCTCCTCTGTTCACGGTACAACAGCATAAGTCTTGCTATGCAACTGTAACAACAGGAGACCCTCCTTATACACCTATGGTAGGGCTAGCAGCAGGAAATTTGTATAGAGACCATTTAGTAGAGGTGATAAGTGTTACTCACTCCAAATGTCTAAACCTATCGAAACCAGTTATCCCAGACAAGGAACAACAAGAGGTATCTGAGCAGTCCCCACTTTTATTAATAATTATACAATGGGTCTTAAAATACTGCTTCCTGATTGGCTGGCTGGCATGATTTACAACGTGTAAATCTTGCTATCGCCCCATGGGAAGAAGCACCAGTCAGTCACGTCTGCCATCCCCAGTGTGAAATCACAGTGACCCTCAAAACACAAAAAGATGCCAGGTTCAGTCACCCATAAATGGTGGTTAAACACAGTTTTTCCTTATTTTTCCTCAGGGAAAAAACAAACGGGCCAGTGTATAATCGCAGTATCCCACTCGAGGGTGTGGGTGATGCCAGGATTTAGCCACTTCTGGTGTGGTTTCCTTACTCGACCAGCGGCCTAGTGACCAAACCACATGAGACGTGGGTAAATCCTGGTATCACCCACACCCTCTTGTGTTATATTGCTTAAATAATTGCATCTCTTAGTAAACGTTAGATGCATTTGGGAAAAGTAGCCTGATAGCAATTTCATAAAATAATCATCAGAAGAAAGCCTTCAAAATGCCTTTTAGTTGAGAATAAGTTGCATGAATCAGGCATTAAAAATAATTTCTCAGAGGTGCAGATGCAGTAAGTAATTTTAACTAAGCAGGGAAAAAACAGCAACCTTATTCAGCATAATATTCAGACAGTAAAATCATCAGCTTAGCCAGCATAGAGACGTGAATTAGAGTTTCACAAAGTCGAATAAGTTAAAAGCTTAAAGTGCAGATAGCACTTTTCAAATGTCAGCTCGCAAGCAGTAAGCAGTTCCGAGAGGCTGGTTTTGATACTGAGACCAGTGTTTTGTGACAAATGTCATATGCAGTATCTACATGTAATTATAATTTGGCATGGTAGGTGAACATTTTAAAATTAGAAATATTAGTATCAAATATTGTTCAGTTTAGCATTCGGACAGAAAAGCTGTAAGTTGAACCTGCAGTAGTTTTAAGCATAACTCTTGGGTATAAAGGCTTGGAGTGATGAGTAACAGTTGTGCAAGTATTCAATCAATCAATCAAATCTTTATTTATTCAGGCGATCATCATTGAGCAAGGCTCATTTACAAGATGGACCTGGATAAGGTCAAGGTTCGAGTTGGTGCACAGCAATTACATCACATACTTATGAGACAGTTATACATACAGAAACAAGAAAATGTTATTTAGAACACAATAATATACAGAGAATTCACATGTTAAAGCTTGGCAAGAGAAAGTTAAACTAACATCTACAATATGTACAATACATATATATCACAATGAGGGCCATGACAGTCACTCGTGATAATGAGTACAAGGATGGTGAAGGGAATATTGGGTGCCATATACTGGTGGTGTCTGGCTGGAAGGAATATGCCATATGTGATTGGAATAAGGTTTGTGGGATGACTATTCTATCTCTAGTGGTAGCAACTGCATTTCTCTGTGAAGAAGGCTGTACAGTGCTGCTTGAAGGATGTAAATGGAATGATAATGGACAGTTTTAGGGATTTTTGTAGGGTGTTCCATGCTATGGCTAGAGTAGCTGATTGCTGCCCTCCCTATTTTGGTGTTGACTTTGGGCAATTTGAGCAGGATAATATTGTTGCTTCTTTGGGCATAGGAGCTGGAGGGTCTGTTGAAGCAGTCCAGGATATAGCTTGGGAGTTTTTTGATAAAGCTCTGTAGATCCATAGAGCTGCATTTCTGCTCTTCCTGACATGAAGGGAAACCCATCTAACTGAATCATAGAGAGAACAATGGTGAGTATTATATGGCAGGTCTGTAATGAACCTTATTGCTCTATGGTATAAGGTATCCAACTTTTGAAGGTAGGGGGGAGCAGTGACTATAGAGGAAGTCTGCGTAGTCAATGACTGATAGAAAGATGGCCTGGACTAATCTCATCTTTGAATCTCTATTAAGGAAGGGTTTTAATCTGTAGAGGAGGCCAAGCCTTAGGCTAAGCTTTTCAGCAGTTGTTCTAGATGCTGAGTAAAGTCAAGTCTGTTGTCAATCCACACACCTAGGTATTTGAAATTTTGAACATACCCAGATTTTCTCAAAGTGTAGTGCATATCTGGGGAGACTGATTGAAAAGGATGTGTTGGTGGAGTTTTGGGTTGTGAACATCATTGCTTTGGTTTTCTTTGCATTTAGCAGAAGCTTTTTCTCGAGAAGCTGATGTTGTAACAGGGAGAATTCTGCTTGTAGGATTTCATGAGCAACTTTAGGTGAAGGGTTGCTGACATGCAGTACAGTGTCATCAGCAAAGAGATGTACTGAGGACTTGGTAAGGGTTGAATCAATTTTATTTATATAAATGGCAAAAAGGATAGGACCCAGAATAGAGCCTTGGGGGACTCCTCTTGACAGTGGTCTTAATGGGGAGAGGTCACCTTCAGCTTTTACCTGCTGTGATCTACCGGAGAGGTAGCATCTGAACCACTTAAGGGAGGATGGATCTAGGCCAATGGAGTGTAGGGATGAGAGTAGCAGTTCATGGTCCACAGTGTCGAATGCTTTGTTCAGGTCCAGGAATACTGCACAGACATTGTTCTTTTTATCCAGTTCGGTTTGCCAATCATTGGTGACCTTGGCTAATGCAGTGATAGTGTATGTTTGGCCCTGAATCCAGATTGAGCTGGATTTAATAGATTAGCATTGTCCAGATATTCCCTTAACTGAATACTCACTAATTTCTCCAGCATCTTGGATAACACAGGTAGGATGGAAATGGGCCTGTAGTTATTAAGATCCATAGAGTCCCCTGATTTTAGAAGGGGGACCACTTGGGCTGTCTTCCACAGTGTGGGAATAGAGCCAGAGTTTAGGGAAAGGTTAAAGAGGTGAGTTAGGGGGACTGCAAGCACATGACACGCAATCTTTAGAAAGAATGGGTCCAGAAGATCTGCTTCTGCACTTTTTTTGGTATCTAGATGCCATAATAGATCCTCAGCTTGTTTCAACAGTATAGGTTTGAAGCTAAAGGAGGAGTCAACTCTTTGTTCACCAGTATAGTGGGAGCTTAAATGATCCCTTAATAGGTTAGCTGGGGAGGAGTCAAAGGCAAGGCCAGCTGTTGTGAAGTGGTTGTTGAATGCATCCAGGATTTCCAATGTGCCAGTAATGGGGCCATAGTTACTGTGTAAATGGGTTGGAAGGGGGTTGTTAACATCCTGGCCCATCATACCCTTGATGGTGCCCCAAAATCTAGCAGTATTATGGTAGGAGGAGTCGAGCTGGGCCAGGTAGTAGGCAGCCTTGCATCCCTAACTTTCCTAGTGCATTTATACCTGGCTTTCCTAAAGATCATCCAGTCCATGATATTCTTAGTTTTTCTTGCTACTTTCCAAAGTTTATCTCTCCCAGCAGTGCAGCTTTGAGGTCAGCTGAAACCAGCGACTGGATTTGTTTTTATTCGGATACTAGAGATTGGACCATGGGTGTTAAAGGCATTTAATATAATGCTATTTAGCACCTGCTGAGCTTTTCTACAGAATGTGCAAGATAGAACTTTGCCAGTGTGGAGAGTAGGCTAGATCATGCAGATATCCTTCAATATTGATGTTTTTCTTGGATCTCCTCATGAGGAATTTTGCAGGATCTGTTTTAATGCTGTTGATCTTACCCCAGATGGGGCAGTGGTCACTTATTTCGCATAGAAGCACTCCAGCGTGTGTGAATAGATGTGGTTTACTCACTAGTATGATGTCAAGTAGAGTACTGTTACTACTATTCCTTGCATTTAGTCTTGTTGGTTCATTAATTAACTGTGTGAGCCCATAGGTGTCACAGAATGATACCAGAGGTGTAGCTGCCTGGGTGAGCCAGTTGAAATTCAGGTCCCCTATGATAATGACTTCTTCAGTACAGGACTTGACCAGGTGTCCCAGGTGGGATAAGAGCTTGTGTTCGGCAGAGGGGGTCTGTAGCATCCAATTAAATGGAAAGCTGCTGTATTGGGGAGAGACTTTTAGAGATAGACACTCAAATTCCTTGGGCATAGATGTTGCAGCAGTACAGGATACAACTAAACCAGCTTTTACATATATGGCTACTCCGCCTCCCCTTGTTTGGCGATCTGCTCTGAATAGCTGATAGGTAGGTTAACTTCCTGTCCATTGTGGTGGTCTTCAGCCATGTCTCAATTATTACAAGAAAGTCTGGAAGGTATGGGCAACCCAGGATTGTAGCAATGTAAATTTTTTCAACAGACTGCATACATTAATATGCAGGAAACTGAGGCCTTTAATTGAGGATAGGTCTGAGGGAGAGTGATGCTTTCAAGAGGTCCAGGGTTGATTTCTACATTACCAATACAGAGCAATAGGAAGATCAGTAATTTCATAAGGGCTGCCAGTGATAGGGAGAGGGGGCTGTCTTTGGTCCTCCTTTTTTTATTCCGCTGCCACTCTTTGTTTTGGGTGTTCCCTGTGGATTTAAGGTAGTGTGTCGGGATACCAATTAGCAGTTTGATGACTAGGCTTAGTGGGGATCTATATACCCAGTAGTGGGGCCTTGTCTGAGACATATATGTGGTGATGTGTGTAACTTTATGGTGATTGTACCACTGTAGTCGATGCAGCAATGGCAAGACATATATGAGGGTATGGGTGTCAGCCACAGGATGTTCCAGAGAAACTAGGCGGTTGACCACTTTAGATTGTATAATAGGGTCATCTTCATTGTGGAACCCTATGGCTATTAGTGACAGGAGTATCAGTAGCAAGCTCCCCATTCTGAGGGGGATATTGATAGTTGGCAATAGGGAGTAGCGAGTTGCTGATTGGTTGGGTCAGCAAGCTGGTGTGACTGTCTATTGGTTTAGAAAAGTGCTGTGGCGGGAAGAGATTTTGACGGAAGATGCCTATAAATTAACACACAGGAAGGGGCAAGGCATGGTGGGCAATTTTATGCCTTCCCCGACTGCTCCTCGCTGTTCCTCCCGACTTGTGGTTCCTGCTCGGGCTAGGTGTCGCCGACCGCCTCGCTGGCGAGCCAAGCCCCGCGCCAGCTGGTTGCTGTGGGCTGAAGGAAGCAGGCTGAGAGACAGAGGAGGGTGCAGCAATAATAAAGCAGTAGCAAGCCTTTTCTGAGCCGCCACTGACCAAATCTGCCTACAAAGGACTGTGGGGGTGGTGGCTTCAGCCTGGGCCCACCTACATATTCAGACAAGGAGCTGCAATTACTTTAAAGAGCAGTAAAACAGTAGTTTCCTAACAATACAATAGTGGATAACAGCACTTTTTTTGATGATTTACACACATAAAACTAGAAGGAGAGTGGCGCCTCAGCTCTGGCCCACTGCTGCTAACAGAGTCCAGCAGAATTCAACAGAATCAACAGCAATTGCCCTCTATAGATGTCTCACCAGAGTGGAAGCAGCTCTTCTGGGAAACTTGCAGTAGAACACCAGGGGAAGAGTAAAAGACAAAAAGAAAAACAAATTTTCAAGTCCCACACAGATTTCAGCAATGCAAACTGAGCCAGTGTAAGTCAATGGGGCAGGAGAGCCAATTGGCTGCTGTGCCTGGTGGAGCACTCGCTCACCGATTGGGCCTTTCCCGACTGCTCCCTCGCTGTTCCTCCGGCCTTGTGGTTCCCAAGTTCGCTAGGTGTCGGCCGACCACATGAGCTGGCCCTCGGGCGCCAGCTGGTTGCTGTGGGCTGGAAGGAAGCAGGCTGGAGAGACAGAGGAGGGTGCAGCAATTAGTAGTAGTATTACAGCAGTATTACAAGTAAAAGCTCACACTGTGTGCAAACAGAGCTTATAGGATGTCTATGGCAAGCCATTAGGACATAATTCATAATCTCTGGCTGTATAGTAAAACACATACACTATATAGTGAAATACATGTCATATAGTGAAATATATATACATCATATAGTGAATATATACATCATATAGTGAAGTACATATACTGTATATTGAAATGCATATATCATACAGTGAAACACATGTACTATATAGTGAAACAAATGTACTATGTACTGAAACATATACACTGCCTATTATGATACATACACTACAGACTGAAACATCCACATAAACTATCTACTGAAACAAATACTCTATACATTGTAGCACATACACTATATATTGAAAAAACTCTGTACGCACTATATACTGAAACAAGCACTCTATATATTGAAATACATACACTATTGAAATACATGCACTACACACTGAAAAAAGCACATACACTGTCTACTAAAACAAATACACTATATATTGAAACATCTACACTTTATATTGAAATACATACACTATCGAAATAAATTTTATTTATTTTATTTTTAATTTTAGCTTTTGTTTACGGGTAAGTACACTAGACTAGTATTATGCCTATTTTCAGGAACGACCTGGGAGAATACAACATGGGGAACAACAGTCAAGGAAACATGGCAATGAGAGTACAATTTTTGTCACAGTAAACAAAGATGTGGGAAATGCATCATTTGACGTTCGGGGAAACATATCGTAGTGTGCACTGTCCATGGAGTGGAATTGGTCATAATATAACTTGTAACATTTCAGTTGATACTCTTTAGACTAGCTAGTTGACTGACAGATATTTACAGGTCATCATACATAGAAGTGGAGCATAGTTCAAGGAATGGATTGGTCATAATATAACTTATAACATTGTACTAGACACTCCCTAGGCTAGTTGGCTCGCAGAACAGATATTTACAGCTCATCACATTTATCTAAAATATACACACGTTAGACAGAAACAGGACACTGTGGAGTAGGAATTTCTACCTATGATCGAGGTGCAATGTCGTAGTCAGCCTATGACGGTGGAGCAATATTGGGTTAATAATGCCCAAGGTTTTTAGGAAGGAGTAGTCAGAAGTCATTGAAACAGTGGGGAAATATCTCCAGAATTCAGTGGAGGCAACCTGGGGAGGTTCTGACCAAACAGTTTGATACTTTACTCTAGGGAGGTTTGGGGCAGTCACACACTGAAGCTATTTTTAGGAAACCCCACAGGGAATTGCGAAAACTCAGATAGGAGGGGGCAGATCGGATATCCATAGGCAGCGAATTCCAAAGTCTGGGCGTTATGGCAAAGTCCCGATCCCCATGAGGGTCCAGGTGGGAGGGACTTTGAGCCTCCCTGATGAGAGACCCAAGATGGTAGGGGGTGGGATCCAGTGTGGCAGAAGCCGGGCCAGCCCCTGGGGGGTGCCAGTTCTGATCACTTTGCCGGAGAGGCATCCCAAACCGAAATCAAGATATCTAGCTGGGGAGAGCCAGCAGAGTTTTTCATGTAACTCACAACGGTGGGGGGGGGGTGTAGCCAAGGCAAAACGACAAATGTTGTTGTATGCCGTGTACCACCGGATGAGATGTGTCTTTGGGGAGCGAGCAAATAGGTGCAGCCCATAGCTGAGGGAGGGAAGGAGCACACCTTTGCAAGGGCAAGTCTGGCTGCCGGTGTAAGATTGTACCTGGCCCTATAGGCCAGAACCAGTTTGCAGTTAGCAGCCCTGCAGATGTTAAGGATATGATTGCCCATGTCAAGTTGGGGGTTGAGGTTACCCCCAGATATTTGATGGAGCTCACTATGGGTAGTGAGGATCTATCTGCGTTGGTGATGTGTAAGTGGGCCGATGAGACTTTGATTTTAGCCATTGAGCCAAAGAGCATAACCTCTGTCTTTTTCAGGTTCAGGACCAGCTTGTGGCTAGTAACTCATGACAATACATTTTTAAAATCATCAGTCAGGCTCTGGTTTAGGGTGGAGGTATTCTGGGAGTGAGCCAGGATTACCAGATCTTCTGCATACATGGTAGCTCTACAGCTGGTAGTAACCATGGGTATTTGATTGATGAAGAGGGAGAAGAGGAGGAGACCCAGTACCGAGCCCTGAGGCAGTCCGGAGGGTCACCGGTAGGGGCTTGGAGAGGACTTTATTGAAGCAGGTACGCTACTTTCTACCATGCAGATATCCCATTTGCCAGTTCATGGCATGGGGAGAGGCCAAGGACCACAGCTGTGGACCAAGCAGTTTGTGGTCAACGAGGTCAAAGGCTTTGGACAGGTCGATAAATATGGCACCAAAGAGTTTGCCCTGGTCCATGGCTGTCTGGATACTTGATGTAACCGAGATCAAGGCTGTGGTGGTGCTGTGTCCCTTACGAAAGCCATGCTGGGCTGGGGACAGCAATGCATGAGCGTGGATATACTCCGAAAGCTGCTCAGCCACTACCTTTTCAAGGAGCTTGCTAAGGGTTGGGAGAATGTCGATCGGTCGATAATTGTCAGGCAGTTTAGGATTTCCCTGCTTCAGTACAGGGACTATCCTCGCCTCTTTCCAGATGTTGGGCATGGTCCCCAGACCAAAGGATAGGTTGAAGATAAAGGCTACTGGTGAGGTGATGTGCAGCACCAAGCTTGAGAAGTTTAGGTTCCAGGTTGTCTAGGCCAGGACCGGACTACTGGGAGAGGCCGGCTAGGCATTTCTGCAAGTCCTGGACTGATACAGCCCTCAGGAAGAACATTTGGTGAGGAGGGTGATCCTCCAGCCGAGTGGGGGGAAGGGGGTGGGGCAGAGCCTCATCAGGCGGGAAGTGGGTTGTGAAGGCCGAGAAGTCAGAGAAATGATTATTTAGGGAGTTGGCTATGGTATGGGGATTATTGCAGAAGACTCCATTTATGACCATGTCCGTGACCCCTGAATGGGAGGATCCGCTGACAAGGGATTTAATATCTCTCCAGAACCTCCTGGGATCACTGGCAGAGCTTAGTAGGGCGGACTTGCAAAAGTCACTCTTCGCTGCCCTGATGGCCTTTTTGCACTTGTTCCTGAGGTGTCTGTACCTTGAACAATCGTGGATCACTGGTACCTTTGAACGAGCCCAACACTTATCTCTCTCCCGAATCTGGGCTAAGAGATTCCCATTTAACCAGAGGGTGAGGACCCCTTCACCTCCACGGGTGACCTTGGGAGCATGCTTGTCTTGCATAGGCCCCAAAGGTGGAAGAGCACTGTGCATTGCAAAATCTGCATGTACTATATACTGAAATAAATACACTGTATATTAAAACACTTACCCTGTCTATTGAAAAATGTTGCATACTCTGTATACTGAGAGAAATATATTACATATTGAAATACATACATATATATTTTAAAAACCACATACACTATATTCTGAAACAAATATACTACATGGTGAACACATATACTATGTATTGAACTACATACACTGTAGACTGAAAATTCACATACACTATACTGAAACAAATAAACTATATTCTGAAACTGACTACGTTCTAAAACTACCCATCCCCCAGCCCTTCCCCCTTGAATGGCCTGCCACTGCACTCCTTGCCTGTTGCATTCAGTTAGCTGCTGGCTTGATGAGAGGATGTCTAAAACTGCAGAGCAGAAGGTAAACCTCTTATTCTACTTCTTTATGGGGTTTTACATTTAGTTTTGCTTGCACACCTTTAATCAAATTTCAGAACATTGTGATGTGACAAGAAACTTTTAGAACTAATTTAAAGTGCTGTAGTTTATTCTTTTAAATAAGTGCTGCCTTTATTTACTGTTAGACAACACATTTGCATAAGAAGCTAATACTAGATATTCCTAACATATACATGTGGGGGCTGCATGAGTTTTTCCAAGCTAAATTTTTGATTAGATTTGTGTGTAATTAATTACTGCGTTAGTCCAGCAACTTCTCTGAGCTGAATGCTTGGGAAGCACTTGAGGAGGCAAGACAGTGTAAGCCAAAAGCTTTGCTAGTTTGTACTCTATGGAGTACGTTTTTTTTTTTTTATTATTATTTATTTATTGATTTTGCAAGTAAAACTTACAAAGCAAAAATGTACATAGGAGGATAGCATACAAGTTTACAGTACAGACAGTATATTCTTATAAAGATCTTGTGTAAGATACCTCTTTGATGTACAACATGGGGAATTCAAATGAAATATATACTGAATAATTTCACCCAACGATGCAGCTAGGAAGATCAACAGGAATCTTGACAGAATGAGCAAATAGGTTTTCCCTCTATGGACTATGTTTTGATTAAGTTTTGGTTTTTATTTTAATGTTTTGTTTAATAAAACTTTCTTGGTTAAGAAACAAAAGTATATATTTTTGCTTCAACCCCTCAGTATCCTGTTCTCATCAGGAGTATAACTGGCATATGCATATAATTTGCATTGTTTCTACACTAAATAACTTTACTGTGAAGCCTCACCCGGAGGCACGCGCAGTCTGTTTTGGGGTTTGAGCTTTTCAAACTGTGTTTTATTTCTTTTTTTTTTTTTTCCCCCATAGAGATTTTTATCTCCTTAGTTACCCTGCGACCCCTTTGCCCAGTGACATCGGCAGCCCAATCACCCACCATCCCCAGGACATACTTGCTCTGAGAACCCCCACACACACACACACGCACACACACATATCCTCCATGTTGGGGCCAGGAGGGGGAGGGCCACTGACAAGGAGGCATATTCAGACAGAAGCAGAACCCAGTTAGTAGTGCAGAATCTGCGGCAGGTTGTTGGATCATTCTGCCATTGGGGGGCTTCTACCTTTGGGTTCAGCCCCTGGGCAGCCAAGCATGCCGTGATGCAGTTGTATATAAAGGCACATGCTTGCTTTGTGCCTGCCTGAGCCCTTCCCCTAAGCAGCTCCACTGCCGTGCCAGCCCTCTTGCGCTATGTGGATGTTGAAGAGTGGGGTGGTCAGACTTCCCCTCGCTGAGAGGAGAGCATTCCCCGAGGTGCTCCATCATCTCTCCCCCCAGCTAACCCCTGTACAACCCAGGTTCACCCCCAAAACTGGGCCACTGGGAGGGAGGCAGTGCAATCACCACCAAGCTGCTAGGCCAGCCCACCAGACTGTGTTTTTATAACTAAACAAAGCCAGCATTTAGATAAAAGAAGAAAACAAACTGTATTTTAACTAGTCTGTTATAAATGTTTTAAGTCACATCACAATGTTTTGAAATCGGATAAAGGTTTTACAAGCAAAATGCGATAAAACGGTACATAAAGAGATACATAAGATAACCCTTTTATGTTTACGTTCTGCATCTTAAGAGACATCGGCCAGGATTTTTAGTCAGTTAGGGCCCCATTTTCAGAAAGTTAGCGTGCAGAGCTAAGCATTACACTGTGGGAACAGCATGGTTGGATCGGTGTCATATTCAGCATCACCTGATGCTACCCTGATCATGTGCACGTGCACATATACTACTACGGCCATGCAAATGAGTAATCCGCTCCTGCATACAGAGCACAGTGCTATATAAAAGGTTTCCTTAGTTACTGTAAGTACCTCCCCCTACAGTTTATACTCAGCCTCTAGGTTTCTATTCCCTAGATGCTTGATTTTGCACTTTTTGGCTTTGAACCCAAGCTGCCATGTCCTGCACCACTCTTCAGGTTTTCTAAGGTCCTTACTCATTCTCTCCATCTGCACCTGTCAACGCTATTACAGATTGTGGTGTCATCTGCAGAAAGGCACATCTTCCCCTTTCAATTCTTCTGTTATGCCACTTATAAAGACTTTGAAGAGGACTTGTCCCATTACTGAGCCCTCCGACACCGTACTGGTCACTCTCTCCTCATTGGAGTGAGTACCATTTACCACCAGCTTCTGTGGCTGTGCGCTATCTCAGGTGCAGCACTTAGGAGTGCACAACACTAATCTGAAAATGGGGGCCCACATACCGCTGTAACAGAATTAGCATTGCATTGTGATAAACATGGCTGGTACTATTTTAAAAAAGCATTCTTCTGTGTAGTGCTAACCTGTTATTGTGGCACTATTTTTTTTTATTTGCACAGGATTACTAATTGCAACCAGGTGCCTATACAACTGGGAGTTACTCTAATTCATATAAGATGTACAGGTATATTAAATGCTTTCTGGAAGTGCTAACACACTGCCTGGTTAGTGCTAGTTAATGATTCTGGGAATCGTGTTTGACTGCACACACAGCCTGCCAGCAACACACACACACGGTCAGTCCCCACTCACCTAATCCGGTTAGAGCTAGAACATTTATTCCTCATTCCTGCTGCTGTTATACTACACATATTTCTCAGCCTGTCTGGTGCTGGGGAAAACAAGATCTTAATTCGAGAGGGCTCTTGCAGTAGGTAATTACATATAGGACTGACGCCGGCAGGACCCCTCGGAAAAATTTCTAGCTAGCAGTCCCTAGCGAGGGACCGCCTTCCGTCAGGTGACTGGCGTCAGGCAGCGTCGGTATAAGGGGCAGTCCCAGAAGCCCGCCTTCCAGTTCTTTCCGCCGTTAGCTTGCGTGCAGCTCGCGGTAAAGTTCGTGCTTGGCAAAGCCCTGTTCTTTCGTCGGTTTTTACCAAAAAGTTTTCAGTAGTTCTTCACATCGTCAGGGTTAACGTCTGTGTATGTCGTCCCCTTCCAAAAATAAGTGCGACTAGTGCGGCACCCAACTGCCACACAAGGATGGCCATTCTCTCTGCCTTTTTTGTGTAGGCCCCGACCACGCGGTCAACAAGTGCCTGCATTGCCTGCACTCCAACGCGGCTACCCGCAGACGACGCCAACAGTCCCTGGAAGCCCATCTGCTCAAAAAGAAGATGTCTTCAATGGAGAAGGAATTGAAGAAGCTCAGGCAGGCGTCGACCTCTCCTGAAGGACACCACAAGAAGCGGGACAAAGGCACAGGGAGAAGGTCTCCTCGTTCGCGACTCCGGCTGGAGTCGCGTGTTCAGGTAACATCCTCCGGGGGTCGCCTGACGGCAGCCTCCATGGTTTTGAGGAGGCGCCAGCCCGCGACGTCGGGCTCTCGCCGGGTCTCACAGGCGCCTCCGGCTAAGGAGGCCTCTGCCCCAGTACCGCCGCAGGCTTATGCCTACTGGTGCGGCACCTCCCATCAGTCGGACGCCGGCTCCTCCGTGGCGTCCGGGAGAAGACCGATAAGACGCCGACTCTTCGGGCGGCGACGGTCACTTCCCTCAGACCGGTCCGCTTCCCACCCTTGGCCTGCCTCAGACGAGGGACCCTACGCGTGCACTGGCTCCTCTGGAGCTCATGGATCCAGCCCCTAGCCCATCGCCGCTCTCCGACGCAGGCCAGGTGTCGGAACTCACGACAGACCCTCTATCTTCTGTCGCCCAGGTTCCCCGCAGCCTTCGCTGTCGGTCCGGGAAGCTCCGAGTCGCCCTAGCCTGACCCCGGGACTTTTCTTCTCCGCTCTTAGGCGATACTGGGGATATTCCTCCACTGTCAGACCTCCTCCTACAGAACTCGATCTGACGCCGGCCCGCCTGCCGCAGTTCAGACTCCGGCCCACTGATGCCGGTGGGGCTATTCCCTCCGCCGGGCCCAACCCCTCAGGCCTCTCAATGTCGCACCGCCTATGGGGCTTCCTACTGCTGCCTGCCCCTGCAGCCTCCGTACCCGGGTATCCGCCGCCTTATCCACGCCGACTTACCTGGGTCCGCCGTATCCAGTGCGCAGTATCGGCGGCCACCGATGCCGCAGTACCTGACGTCGCAGTACCCGGCACCGGTTTTTCCGCAGCCAGGTTACGGATATTCGACACGGATATAATCCAGTGAAGTTATCCCCCTCCTCCTCCTTCATCGCCTCTCAGGCCACCGTGATCTACATGAGACTTGCTTCCTGGTGGGCTGAGGCCAAGGCTCAGCTCACCAAGGAAGTCAAGAGCCGCCTGCTGCACGGTGCCACCCCGCCCCGCGACGCCTGAGGGCGGCACACTCCTCTCCGGCCTCGGATTCCGGAGCTCTTCCCTCTGGATCCAGAGAGGGGCAGGACACGCGTTCAGGGATCTCCCCTAAGGAACCTGTTCCTCCCCCTAGATGAGCTATGGAGTCTTACTCTGCTTCAAATTCCTCTTCTTCTTCTCTCTCTGATTCCTCTGACGGATGCTCTGAGAAAGGCGGCGAGCCTCGCTCTCCGCCATGCCCCGGCCGAGGACTCCTCCGGAGGATCCTTCCTTCACGGAGTTGCTCAGGAAGATCCAGGAAGTACATCAGTGGCATTCTCTGGAACCAGATCCTCAGCGGGTTAAACTCGCCGAACATCTGGACCTGCCCCTTATGGCTCCTACTTTAATGCCACCCTGGATCGAGCCTCACGCCCACCTTGTTTCCACTATTTGGAAACAACCGTCTGCTTTAGCCCTGCTTCCTAGGAAGTCCAACAGGCTATAGCAGGCTCCGGAGGGTGTAGATTTTTTGGATTCTCACCCTCGTGCAGACTCGGTCGTGATTAGCGCCGCTCACGGCCGGTCAGCACACCCCAAACATTTAAGCTCGTCTCTTCTGGGTAAGGAATCTCGCCTTCTGGACTAGTACTGAAGAAAAATATACGCTTCTTCCACACTGGGATTTCGGGCGCTGAATTATGTAGCACATATGGGGGATTACCAGAAGGCTATCCTTACCAGGCAGAATCTAAGATTGACTCCTTGCTTGACTCCCAAGTCAAGCAGGAGTTAGCTGACCTAGTCTGTTCTGCTCGTTTGGCCAGTCGTCACATCCTGAGGGCGACTTATGATGCAGTGGATACTGCCGGGATCTCGCTGCTCGTCAGAAGTCTTTGGCGTCACGCCTGGCTCCGCTTGTCAGGTTTGGTCCCAGAGGTGCAGTCAGCAATCCAGGAAACACCTTTCAGGGGTTCAGTGCTTTTCGGCGGTGATGTCAAGGACATCATCACCGATTTGCAGGAGAAGGGGACGGCTCTGAAATCTGTGGATTCCATGTACCGTCCCCGTCCCCCACAGCGCCGTCCTTTTCGCAGACGCAGCCGACCTCAAGCGAAACCCAAAGGAAGGCGGGCCACTAAACGCTGGGCCCCTGCAACTGCTAGGCCCCCGCCGCCCAAAAAAGCAGCGGGTGCCCCTGCTGCGGCGCTGCCCCACACCACCTGACTCCTCCCCTCTCCCACCGCCTCCGGACTCCCCGGGGGAACCGGTAGGAGGGAGATTCTCCCTCCACCTTCCGGGTTGGGAGAGAATAACAACGGATTCATGGGTGCTTCAGATTATTGCGGAGGGGCACTCCATAGAGTTTCTACAGAAACCTCCACGCCACCCCCCTCTGAAGTCCTCTTATGCAAGGGACCATCTTCCTTTGGTCAGGGAAAAAATATCTTCCCTTCTCGCGAAGCAGGCCATAGAACCCATTCCTCCTTACCTTCAGGGGACAGGTTACTATTCCCATTTCTTCCTGGTCCCAAAGAAGACTGGAGATCTCAGACCCATTCTCAATCTTAGTTCCCTGAACTTCTGCGTGGAATACAAAAAGTTCAGGATGCTCTCCCTTCAAACCCTTCTGCCCCTTCTTCGGCCGGGTCAATGGCTGTGTGCGCTGGATATGCAGGACGCATATCTGCACATCCCCATTCGTCCCTCGCATCGCAAGTACCTCCGGTTTGCTTTCCAGGGGGACCATTACCAATTCCGGTCACTACTGGTTGGTCTTTCCTCGGCTCCCCGAGTTTTGACCAAATGCCTGGCGGTGGTAGCGGCCCACCTGCGTACTATGGGAGTTCAGGTGTTTCCCTACCTGGACGACTGGCTCCTGGCGGCGACGTCCAGGGAGGAGCTCCTGCATTTTCTCTCCCTCACCCAGCAGGTTTTCACTTGCCTGGGTATTACCATCAACAATTCCAAGTCTCATCTGGACCCCTCCCAGAGACTTCAGTTCATCAGGGCTATCCTCGATACGACGGTGAGCAAGGCCTCCCTTCCTCCGGACAGGGCGGCCTCCGTCCAGTCAC
This sequence comes from Neoceratodus forsteri, assembly GCA_016271365.2. Lineage (NCBI taxonomy): Eukaryota > Metazoa > Chordata > Ceratodontiformes > Ceratodontidae > Neoceratodus > Neoceratodus forsteri. The sequence goes on along the minus strand of CM057459.1, from coordinate 301,169,667 downwards.
AGATTTCCCTGCTATCAGAACGCAGGAAGGTTCCGGCGAGGTCGGTTCTCCGTTTCTTGGGGCTCATGACAGCCGCCGTCCCGACGGTTCCCCGTGCACGGCTCCACATGAGGATTTCTCAGTGGGCTCTCCGCTCCCAGTGGGATCATCTCGTGGATGACCTAGATCATCTGGTTCTGATCTCCTCGCCGATGACAAGAGACTTGCAATGGTGGATGGTTCGAGAGAACCTGTTTCGGGGGTTCCCCTTCTGTCATCCTCCCCCCTTCCAGACTCTGGCCACGTTCGGATTTGGCGAAGGTTGGGGAGCCCATCTGGATCCTCACCGAACCCAGGGTTTATGGTCTAGATTGGAGCTAGCTCTCCACATCAATGTGCTCGAGCTACGAGCAGTACTATATGCTCTCCAGGCCCTTCTCCAGTACATCCTTCCGGTCATCTAGCTGTCCAGACAGACAACATGTGTGTGGTGTGGTACCTCAACAAGCAGGGTGGGACTCTGATCCTACCCGCTGTGCAGGGAAGCAATGAGGGTTTGGGACTGGGTAACTTCACAACCTTCACCTCACAGCGATCCATGTTCCAGGAGTCAACAATACCTTGGCAGACAAGCTAAGTGGCTCCTCTGCTCTGCCACACGAGTGGGAGTTGGACCAAAAGGTTCTAGACGACATCTTCCAGCTTTGGGGGACTCCACAGGTAGACCTGTTCGCCTCTTCCCAAAATGCAAAACTTCCCACCTTTTGCTCGCTCGCTCCAGAGCAAGGCACTTTCTGGAGCGACGCTCTGTCTCTAAACTGGAAGGGCAGATTCATCTATGCTTTTCCCCCCAATTCCTCTGGTCCTTCGTGTACTGCAGAAACTAACAACGGAAGGAGCGAGAATGATTCTAATCACTCCTTTCTGGCCCAGGCAAATCTGGTTCTGTCCTCTACAACAATACTCAGAGGTTCCTCCTCTTCCTTTATCTCGAGGATTGCTGACCCGGAATCAGGGGACCCTGGTTCATCCGGGACTCAAGTCCCTGCATCTTCATGCATGGCTCCTGCAGACCTAGCCCAATCTCGCTTTGGTGTCTCTCCAAAGGTGGCCGAGATTCTGGTGAAGGCTGGAAAACCCTCCACTAGGTCCACTTACGCCATGAAATGGAAGAGATTTTCTATTTGGGCTGCCTCTAGGAATGTGGAGCCTTTCTCCTGTCCTGTGGCCGTTCTGCTTGAACATTTACGTCACCTCTTCGGCCTGGGTCTCAGTCATTCCTCCTTGAAAGTTCACATGGCCGCTGTTTCAGCTTACCATGTTCCTTTCGCTGATAAAGCCTTTGCCCAATTAGAGGTATCCAAGACTTTTCTTATTTATTTATTTATTTAGCTTTTGTTGACCGGGTAAGTGCACTAAACAAATCCTGCCTATTTTCAGGCATGACCCGGGGGAGGGGGATACAGATGACAACTGACCTTGAACCAGATTAAGCTGTTGGTGGTATTTTTAGTGAATGAGGGAAATTTGGCCAGGACACCGGGAAATTCCCCTACTCTTTTCGATAAGTGCCATGGGATCTTTAACATCCACCTGAGCTACCACCAATCCAGGCAGATGGGACCTCGGTTTAACGTCTCATCCGAAAGACGGGGGTCCTTCATCTCAGTTTCCCTGTCCGGACTCCTGCTCCCCCTTGGGATTTGAACTTTGTTCTCAAGAAACTCACTCTTCCTTCCTTCGAGCCTGCGACCTCTGCAGTCCTGAAGTTTTTATCGTGGAAGACGCTCTTCTTGGTGGCAATTACCTCCGCTCGACGAATTTCCGAGCTCAGGCCCTCATGTGTAAAATCCATTTGATTTTTCACAAAGAACCAGTAGCTCTTTGACGAACCCTAAGTTTCTACTCTAAAGTGGTAGCGGAGTCTACCTTAAATCAGTCTATAGAGTTACCTGCCTTTACGCAGTACTCCAACCAAGAGGAATATTTACTCCATACCATGGATGTTCACGGATTCTGAGATACTATACCGATAGGATAAGGATCTCAGAAAAACTGACCAGCTGTTTGTCTCTTTTGCCCAAAAAAAAGGGAAGGCAATGCTGTTTCTAAGCAATGCCTGTCGAAATGGTTAGCTCATTGCATCACTTTCTGTTATGACAAGTACAACAAGACCCTTCCTGGTCAAGTCAGAGGTCACTCCACTTGGGGAGTTGCTGCCTCTGTAGCTTGTTTCAAGAATGTGTCAGCCCCAGATATCTGTGCTGCCGCCACCTGGACTTCCGTCCATACCTTTACGAAACATTACAGTTTGGACATTGCTTCTCGCCGTAGAGCAGGCTTCGGGTTAGCTGTCTTGTAAGGCCTCCAGTCTTGAGCTTTGCAAAGCTTTTGCTACTTGTGGAGTAGTTCCTCCTCCCGTGCCTTGCATTTGTCCCAGACTGCTTGGGATTCTGTCCTATATGTAATTACCTACTGCAGTAGCCCTCTCGAGTAAGACATTACAGTTATGTAAGAACTTACCGTAACAATAGATCTCTAGAGCTGCTCTTTGTAGGTGGCCAGCCTTCCCCGCCTCCATCCCCTGGGTTTTTTCTCGCTCCTTTTCCATTGAGGGAGATATCTGCTTCTCTCTCTCTCCGGGCCTGTGGCGGAAAGAACTGGAAAGGCGGCGATCCTGGACCGCTTCTTTATACCGGACGTCAGTCTGGACGCGGTCACCTGACGGGAGGGGCGGCCCTGCTAGGGACTGCTAGCTAGAAATTTTTCCTGAGTCCTGCTGCCGTCACGGCCAGTCCTATATGTAATTACCTACTGCAAGAGCCTCTCGAAGATTTACTGTTATGGTAAGTTGTTACGTAACTGTACTTTTCAGCTTTAGCGACTGGCTGGAAAATAACTAAACATGCTAAATTTTGTATTGGGCCATCAGAGAGAAGAGACTGTGAAAGAGTAGAACTTCAGTGAAGACTCTTGGGGGGGGGAGGGGAATACCGGGGACAATCTGGGCACCCTTTTCATCAACCATTGAGGTGTCGTGGGAACCTCGCACATGTTAATTTTGGTTGACAGTTGCTCCTGCCAATGGGGAGCTGCCAGAAAGCTCCCAAGGGGGAAATAACTTTGGTTTCCAAGTTCAGTTTGGTGGGTGCCCCTCCACAGTGAGGTAAAGCTGCCAACTTTCCAAGGCCTAAAACTGGGACAGTCCATCCTGACCATGACCCCACCACCATGTCACTCCCACGGCACGCTGCAGACAGCCCTGCACACAATCAGTTAAATTTTGCTGCTTGCTCTGGCCATGCCACCCCACAGTAACACTTGTAGCAAACATCTAGATTAAAACAATACATCATCCTGCTGCAGCGAGCTACATAGAGACATAGATACATAGACAGTGTTGGCAGATAAGGGCCTATGGCCCACCCAGTCTGCCCATTTGAGCTTGTAAGTTCAGTTTGTTTTCCTAGAAGTCTGTTGCCCCTTACCCCTGACCTCCAGAATTCCTTTATGTCTATCCTATGCATTCTTAAATCCGTGATTGTTTCAGCCCCACCACTTCCTCTGGCAGGTGTTCCCTTGTCCACCACCGTTCTGTGAAGAAATTCTTCTCATGTTTCCTCTGAATCGTCCCTCCTCCAACTTCATCCCATGCCCTCTAGTCCTGGAACATCTTTTTCGCTTAAAATAGTGTTTTCCTGCACCCTGTTCCTCCCTGTAAGATACTTGTATGTCTCTATCATATCCCTCTCTCCTCCTCTCCTCCAGGGAGTACATGTTCAGTTCCTTCAACCCGCCTTCATAGGACTTGTGATGCAATCCATGCACCATCTTTGTTGCCCTCCTCTGAACCTTCTCTACCCTGTCTATGTCCTTACGAGGTAAGGTCTCCAGAACTGTACACTGTACTCCAGGTGGGGCCTCACTAGTGTCTTGTATAGCGGAATTATGACCCTCCCTTTTCCTGCTGGTGATGCCCCTGCCTATACATCCCAGCATCCTATTTGCTTTACCTGCTGCCTTGTCACACTGTTTCCCTACCTTGAGGTCATCAGAGATGATAACCCCAAGATCCCTTTCCTGCTTGGTGCATGCTATATCCTCACCCCCCAACTGATATATTGTGCCAGGGTTTTTGTGCCCCATATGCATTATCTTGCACTTATTTGCATTGAATTTCAACTGCCAAACACCTGACCATTCTTAAAGTTTCTGCAGGTTGCTTCTCATTCTGTCTACACCTCTGGTGTGTCTACTTTTTACAGAGCTTTGTGTCATCAGCGAACACTGAAATTCTGCCTTCTAGGTCCTGCGCAATGTCTGATGAAAATGTTGAACAGGACCGGTCCCAGCACTGAACCCTGTGGTACCCCACTGGTCACTCTTCCCTCTGTGGAGTGACAGCCATTTACCACCACCCTCTTTGTCCTGCCACCCAGCCAGTTACCTACCCACCACACTACTGTCCTGCCCACACCCATATTCTCCAGTTTGTGTAATAGTCTTTTATGTGGCACAGTGTCAAAGGCCTTGCTGAAGTCCAGATAGGCCATGTCCACCGCCCTCCCCTAATCCACCTCCCTAGTCACCCAGTCAAAAAATTCAATGAGGTTGGTCTGACATGACCTCCCCGTGAAACCATGCTGCCTTGGGTCCTGTAGTCCATTGACAACCAGATGTTCCACCAATCTCCTTCAGAAGTGCTTCCATGATCTTCCCCACTACCGAGGTGAGGCTGACTGGTCTGTAGTTTCCTGCTTCCTCTTTGTTCCCACTTTTGTATAAAGGGACTACATCTGCTGTCCTTCAGTCTTTGGGTACCTCCCTGATTCCAGTGATCGGCTAAACAGGATAGTCAGAGATTCAGCCACCACCTCTCTTAGTTCTTTAGGACCCTGGGGTGCACCCCATCTGGCCTCATTGCTTTATCAACTCTTATTACTTCCAGTTCCTCAGGACCCTTTCTCCTGTAAAGGGACTTGTGTCCATTCTGCACCATTCTCACCCTTGTACTCCTTCAGACCCATTACCCTCCTCTTCCTCAGTAAAGACTGGAGCAGAAATACCTGTTCAATATGTCAGCTTTACTGTTGTCATCCTCCACAGCGCCCCATCCTCCCCTTCAGTCTCACTATCCCTCCCTTTGCCTTTCTTTTTTCACTTATGTACCTGTAAAAGGTTTTGTCCCCTCTACCCACTGATTTTGCAATGTACTCTTCTGTCTGAGCTTTGGCTTCCCTTACTGACCTCCCTGCCTCCCTTTGCTTCTCCTGGTACTTCTCCCTATCCCTTCTGCCTGTGTCTTTTTGTATTGCCTGAATGCAATCTTTTTGGCTTTCACTTTCTTTGCTACCTCTTTGGAAAACCATAATGGTCTCCTCTTCCTTTTCCTCTTGCTAACCTGCTTAATGCATAATTCTGTTGTTCTTGTAATCCCCATTTTAAATACTGCCCACTGTTCCTCAACCCCTGATTCCTGTCCCATTCCCTTAATGCCTCTTTCAAGTATCTCCCCATTTTCCCAAAGTCGCCCCCTAAAATCCAGGATACGTGTTTTGTGTGGTTTGGTTCTGCTCTTTCTGTGATTTCAAACCACAATGACTGGTGGTCACTGTTTCCCAGGTGCTCCCCACTGTTACCCCATCACACTGTCCCTGTTTGTGAGCACAAGGTCCGTATTGCCTTCTGCCGAGTTGGTTCCATGACCAGTTGCTTGAGGAAGGCACCTGAAGGAGTCCAGGATAAATCTGCTCCTAGTTGATGCTGCTGCTGGGATGCTCCAGTCCACGTCTGGAATATTGAAGTCTCCAACCAGTACTACCTCACCCTTGTCTGCCATTCTTTGGATGGCTAGCATCAGCTCCCTATCTGTTTCTTTCTCCTGGGCTGGTGGTCTGTAGACCACACCTGTGCAGATGGCTGTCCCCATTTTCCTTTCCAGCTTAACCCACAGTATCTCTCCCCCATTTTGTTCCTCCAGGATCTCTGTTGCCCTTATGTCATTTTTCACATACAGTGCCACTCCGCCTTCCTTCCTGCCTGCTCTGTCTCTTCTAGATATGTTGCAGCCAGGTATGGCCATCTCCCAGTCGTGGTTATCATTACACCAGGTTTCAGTGATGGCCACAATGTCCAGGTCTGACTGCACCATGACAGCCTCCAGATCTTCCATCTTGTTGCTAAGGCTCCTGGCATTTGCACACATGGCTTTCCATGATTTGACCTCCTAGACTGTTTCACTGTTCTACTCCAGCCCCTTCCTTGGTTGTCATTTATCCCTGGTTCTCCTTGCTGTCTGCCCTTCTGCTAAATTTTGCCCCTTTTCTGCTTATCCAACTCTTGGGCACTAATCTCCATCTTTTGCACATAGCTTTGCAGAGATAGCCACTCCTCTGGTTCACTGGTTCCACTGCTAGCTGTGGGGGGTGAGCAAGTAGGTGCCCTCCTTGCTGGCCTGCCACCCCCCTTTGTTAGTTTAAATGCTTGTCAGTGTAGCATTTAAACTTATCATTGAGTGCTTTTATTCCCCTCCAGGATGGGTGCAGGCCGTCAGGCTTGAACAAACCTCCATCCCTCCAGGTGAGTCCCCAGTCACCAATGAATCCAACCCTTCCTCTAGCACCAGTTCTTCAACCAGAGTTAAAGTTCCTGGTGCATGCACTCCTATGCTCTCCTTGCCTCTCACAGGTAGTACTTCTGAGAAAGTGACAAGTAGCTACTTGCTTGAAGACCCTCCCAGTGTCCTAAACTCTTCCTGAACTTCCATTGGCTCCCCATTTGCCAGGTCATTAGTACCTAGGTGGATAATGACATCCAGCTCACCCTCCCGTCTTGCCTTTCCAGTGATCCCCAGGATCTTCCTTCCATCCCTCCATGCCGTGGCACCTGGTAGGCACCTCACCTCCCTGTCCTCCCCCTCCTGTGTTCCTAGCTGGATCCCTCTTATGATGGAGTCCCCCACCAGGAGTCATCCTCCTCCTCTGGGGTCCACTGCTTTCCCGCTGAGGTCACCTCTCTGGCTAACCTTCACATCCTTTCCTTCCACTTCTCTGGGTACCTCTATTTGGTTGTCCTCATTTGCCAGTGTGGCATATGAGTTCTTGTTTGGAATAGGATCTAGGATGTGCCTCTGCCTGACAGCTCTAACCCTCCCTGAGCCCACTTTCATCCAAGTGCTCCTCGTTCTCTGCATCCTTTGAGGCAGTTGCATTGGACTGGTTGGTCCCTGGATAGGGGTGATGGTACTCCTGACCCAGTTTACTTCCGCTCTGAGTCTGGCTACCTCCTCCCGAGTCCAGAGAGATGCATGCAGATAGGGCAGCACCTCAGTGTCCAGAAGGTCTGCCTGAATATGGCTGCCCCACAGCCACTGCATTGCACCACTCCCCACATTATACTGCAATTCCACTACTTGTCTGCTACTGAAGCTCTCTCTAGTTCCCTTTTATTAATTTACTGTCCTAAAAATCCTGCCACTGATCCTCAGATAACTTTTTTTTTAAGAAAAAGAAACCAATAAATAAATAAAAACACTTGTCGTGCTGAGGGTGGGCTTCTTCCCCCTTATGCCCCTCCTACTTCACACCCCTTTCTATACCCTGTGTTTAGCTCCTGTCAATCAGATTTAACAGGGCATATAATTAAGAGTTGGGGGAAGGGGAGGAAAGGGGGGCGAAAATTTGCAGCAATTGCTCCAAATCATGATGTACAGAAAGTTCATTTGAACCAAACCTGTGTAATTTGTGATCAGACATTCGAGCTGCACGTATTGCTCCTCCTGACAGTCCCATCCAACCCACTTACACTCGCCTCATTTGCTGAGCAAACTTCACTTCAGTGACTCCCACTATCACACAAGATTGTTTTCATGCTCTTCCCTATAGCTGATCAGGTTCAGGTACCTTAGTTCACTGCTGCTGGTTTCTTCTTTACCTGGAGTCCCTCTCAGCTGCTGGCAGGCAGACGTCCACATGCGCTTGTTTGCACTATTACCCAGTCTAATCTATCAGGAAGGAACATGCTTTACTGTGCTCCCAAAGACATGCTTGCAGTGCAATACAGGCGCAGGGGTTGAAGCTGCGAACTGCAGTACAGCCCTAGCAGTGCCACAGTGGTGCTGAAAAAAACTGTCACTCACAAATTAGCAGTCAGCAAAAAAAAAAGGGACAATGCTGGGACAAATAAACAAAAACCAGGACAAAAGTGACATTTTACAAAATTTGTGGGGACACCGGGATATGCTGAATAAAATAGGGACTGTCCTGGAAAAATAGGGACTGTTGGTAGCTTTACAGTGAGGTGATCTCCAACCGCTATGGAAAAGGTGAGTTGGTGGGGCTGTGAGAGGGACTGCCTGTGGACTGCCAGCCATCTCTCCCCCAGAACTAGTTCTACCTTTTCCTATCTAGAGAGAGAGAGAGGATTTTGTGGATGGCTCTGCAGAGGAGGAGATCTGCTGTATTCTGTTGCTGCCAGAGAAATTGCACCACAGCTGTGAAATTGTTCAGAGTAAAGGTTAAATGGATCAAGAAAAAGGATTAAGAAAATGGATTTGTGTCAAGAGGATGGGGAGAAAGCCTCTTCAGTTTTATCAGCGTCACATTGGTGAGACACGGTTGATCAAAGATTTTTGATGAGAGAAGTAAGAAAAAGTGTAAAAGGTTCTGTCTGACCTTGGCAACAAGGAGACATCAACAGGAAAAGGCAAAGACAAGGTTAAAGGGCTGTTTTTTGGCAGAGAAAACTGGATTGTAAAAAATGGACGTGAAAACTGGATTTGAACCTAGGTTTTAAGAAGCTGACAAGAGAGCCTCTTCTGTCTGGAGTAGACTAGCACCTGCATGGTGAGAAAAGGGACTTTCTTGATGTATTTCTGAAAAAGAGTTGCTGAACTTGTATGTGAGCCAGAGCACAAGAGTGACCACTGTGCTGGAGATGAAAGACTGTGGGGGCAGGGGGATGAGTGGGTGTTGTCTGGGTGGGTGCCTGCTGTCTGCGACCATTGCTGTCCAGGTAGTCCACAAGGTCCTGTTTGACCAGTGACTCCATCAGCTTCCCTACTACATAGATAAGACTGACAGGTCTGTAGTTCTTTACTTGTTCCTTGTCCCCCTTATGAAGCAGAAAGTACAGTTACGTAAGAACTTACCGTAACAGTAGATCTTCGAGAACAGCTCTTGCAGCAGGTTACACCATTAGGACTGAAGCCGGCAGGCGTCAGGACCCCACGGAAAAATTCTAGCTAGCTATCTTCAGGGACCGCCTTGTCACGGTCCCACCTCCGACATCAGGCGTGGTACATATAACGGTCCCACCAGATTCCCAGTTCTCCGCCTGAGACTCCCGGCCGCATGGATGACATCAGAATGGAAGACCGAGGATCCACCGTCAGAAGACAATAAGGAGGAAAATCCCAACAAGAAAAGGCAAAGCCATGCCTCCTGCAAGGGGAAGGTGGGAGGGATAGTTTGCTGCAAGAGCTGTTCTCGAAGATCTACTGTTACGGGTAAGTTCTACGTGAACTGTACTATCATACTGAGACACAGCCTTGCAGCAGGTTACACCATTAGGACTGATTCCCAAGCAGTAACGCTGCCAGAAATTCCGGAGGAGGCAAATAGGAAATAAATTCCAGGTCCTGAACCTGGACAGGAGACCCTTGTAGCACCGCTTAGGCCGGAACTCAGCCCTTCGCCGAGAGGCGATGTCCAGGCTATAATGCCTGATAAAGGTATGCACAGAGCTCCAAGTGGCTGCAGCACAAATAGCAGAGGTGGAGACGCTTCTGAGTGCTGCAAATGAGGTGGCCACACCCTAGTAGAATGACTCTGGACTGAGCCGGGAGGGGCTTTTACTTTATATCATAACAGTAAGAAATACACTGGACAAGCCAGCAGAGAGAGAGAGCTGTTTGGATACGGGTTGGCCCATCATTCTCTCATAGAAGGAAACAAAAGCTGTTCAGAACTACGAAAGGGTTTAGTTCTGTTGAGGTAATACCTCAGGCTGCGAACATCCAGGGTGTGGAGCAGAGCCTCCTCATTTGAATAATCGGAAGTAGACCGGAAGGTCAATATGCTGGTTTAGAGGAGTGAAGAGACCACCTTAGGTAAAAACTTAGGGTTCATCCTCAGGGATACTCTGTCCCGTGGAAAACTAAATAAGGCTCTTTGCACATGAGAGCGTGAAGCTCAGAAATTCTTCTCGCTGAAGTAACAGCAACTAAAAATAACGTTTTCCACGACAGAAAATGTAGCTCGCAATTCGCGGCAGGTTCAAAGGGGGGGAAGCGTGAGCTGTTCCAGGACAAAGAGCAGATCCCATGGAGGCACAGGGTCCCTAATGGGAGGCCTAAGGTGTAACACTCCTAGAAATTCCCAAGAGGCGTCCAGTTGAGACACTGTGCGATGTCCCACCGGGAGGTGATAGGCAGAAATGGCACAGAGGTGTACCTTAATAGAGGAGTAGGCTAGACCTGAATGAAAGAGGGAGAGCAGGTAATCCAACACTACTCCCACAGGACAACCTAAAGGGGAAAAATCACGTGCTCGTGACCATAAACAAAAACGGCGCCATTTCATGGCGTACGAAGCATGCGTTGCCGGCTTTCTGGCTGCAGAAAGGACCTCTGCAACCTCTTGTGAGACCCCGTGACGCAAGATGGCTATGTCTCTAGGAGGCAAGCATGCAGGTTCAGAGACCATAAGTCCGGATGGACTAGTGAACCTTTCTCCTGAGACAGAAGGTGGGAGCTGAGCAGCAACGGGAGCGGGGGTTCCCGAGATAGTTGCACCAACAAAGGGAACCAGATATGTCTGGGCCAGAATGGGGCCACCAGGATCATGAGCGTGCTCCCTGCAGTTTGAGAAGAACTCTGTGGATCAACGGAAGGAGGGAAAGCGTAGAGGAATCTGTTTGCCCAGGAGAGGGACAACGCTGTCTCGACAGAAAACACCAGGCCCTGACCTAGCGAGCAAAAATTGGGCAGTTTTGCGTTGGATGGGGATGCGAACAAGTCCAACTCTGGAGTTCCCCATCGAAGAAACAGATCCTCTGCTACCTCTTGAAGAAGTTCCCACTCATGGACTCTGGCCTGGGATCGACTCAGGCCGTCTGCAATCGTGTTGTCCACCCCGGGAACATGCACAGTGATCAGATTTGCGCCGTGCCCTATTACCCAATCCCACACCCTCATGGCCTCCCTGCAAAGGGGGTAAGAGTGTGCGCCTCCTTGTTTGTTGAGGTAATACATCACCGCCATGTTGTCTGTCTGAAGCAGGAGAGTACACGGTGGGATTACTGACTGAAAGGCCTGCATGGCATAGAGAACCGCCCTCATCTCTAGGACGTTGATATGGAGATGAGCTTCCATCGGGGTCCATGTACCCTGGGACTTTACCCCGTCCAGGTGTGCCCCCCACCCAAGACCTGAGGCGTCCGTGGTGAGGGTTACCTCCGGGGACGGCGCTACGAACGGGACACCCGTGGAGAGCGACCCTGGGACTAGCCACCACTGCCAGTCTCGGATCACAGAATTCGTGATCCTGACCGGATGCTGCAGGTGGTCTTGCCTGTGGTCCCATTGCACTTTGAGCATCCACTGAGTTACCCGCATGTGGAGCCTTGCAAAAGGGACAGTAGGAATGGCCGAGCCACGGTCCGAGCAAGCGAAGGACCAAGCTGGCAGGTACGATCTTTCGACGATAAATCCCTTATGAGGGATCTGATGCACTCGGCTTGTCGTCCGGAAGAAAAGCTCTTCCCTGAACAGTGTCCAATACTGCGCCTATAAACTGCAGTTTCTGTGGACGGTACCAGGAGAGACTTCTCATAATTTATGAGGATGCCCAGAGATCGGAACAGGTCCTGGGTACTTGAACCGCATGATAGCAACGCCTCTGGAGGCGGCCATAGAAGCCAGTCGCCCAGGTATCGGGAACACATAGTGGCCCTGTCTCCTCAGAGATGCTGCCACGACTGCCATGCACTTGGTAAAGACCCTTGAGCGGGATGACAGTCCGAACGGAAGAGCTCGGAACTGAAAGTGGTGGTCGGAAACTCAAGCGCAGGAACCTCTTGTGCGCCAGAGCTAAAGGATGCAGGTATGCGTCCTGCATGTCTAGAGACGCTAAAAAGCGTCCTGTTTCAGCATGGGAATAAGACCCGGAAGAGTCACCATGTGGAATTTTGTAGGGCATCGACACATTGAGGTCGCTGATGTCCAGAATTGGACGGAGGTCCCTCGCTTTCTTTGGAACCAGGAAGAAGGGGAATAGTATCCTTGTCCTCTCTGGTTCTCCGGACGTACTTATCGCCCTTTCGCAGGAGCGCGTGTACTTTCTTGCCAGATCAAAGTTTTGTGCTGACCCGAATAGTGGGAGAGCAAAGGAAACCTCGAGGTGGCTTTTCTGTGAATTCTATAAAGTGGCCTAGACTGACCAACAGAAGGACCCACCTGTCGGTGGATATAGCCTGCCATCCCGGCAGGAAGTTCGCAATGCGACCCCTGACCATGATTTCCCGTTGATCCTGAGGGGCGGGGGCCGGAAAGAAGTCAGGCTGTGGCGGCAGATGGGCCCGCTGGCTGGGCCAGCTTAGGAGAACGCTGACCTCGGCTGGCGGGCTGTTTCCCCTGGGCTCTACGGAAGCCAGGGCCACTCTGATGTGTAGCGGAGCGGGGTTGCTGCCTCTGCGTCCGCCCACGAAAACAGCTTTGGTTCCTACGAAAGGAACCAAGCTTGGGTCGGTACATGGCCTGGACCGACCTTACCGCCTTCCCGGCCTCTTGAAGTCTGGTAATGATCTTCTCAGAAGGATTACCAAACAAGACTTCTCCCTCGAAAGGAGCGTCCATAATGTTCTTCTGGACGTCCGGGGTAAAATCAGAGAAGTGTAACCAGGAGTGTCTCCAGAGGCATACGCCAGAAGCTGCTGCGCGGGCCGATGAGTCCGCGGAGTCGTACGCGGCTCGAAGCACTTGGGTCCCCACGTCTGAACCCGTACGGAGGAGCTGAAGCATCTCCTCCTTCTGCCCACTGTCAGGCAATTTTTCAGCCATCTCCAGACCCTGTTCCCACAAAGCGCTCTGGAATTGAACCATGTGGGTCAATAGTTCAAGGATCTGATGGCGAGGTAGCTGAAGCATATGTGCGCCTGCCCACGCGTCCAACTGCTTGGACTCTGGGTCCGGTGGCAGGGTGCTCAAATGTTACGGCCTCTGTGACCGGTCATGTGAGGCTGTGATGACCAGAGAATCGGCCTGAGGCTGCTGCGTCAAGTACTGGTCTTCCTTAGGAGCCTTGTACAAGCGATCAGCTTTATTCGGCATCGCCGGGAGCGAATGTGGACGCTTCCACGCTGCCTTGGTGACGTCCACAAAAGTGTCCACCAAGGGTGGTACCACCACAGGCTTGGGGTCCTTCTGCCAAGATATTTGGCGGCGATCCTTTGGGTCTAGCTCTTCTGCATCCCATCCCATGTTCTCTTGGATATGTCTCATAATATCCAGGAACGAAGGGTCATCCGGAGGAGATTTCGGCATCTCACGTGGGTCCGGAGAAGGGATGGAGAGAGGAGATGGGGATCTAGAGGAAGAGTAGTCTGATCCCGTGTCCTCCGTCGACGGCGAACGTCGGTGTCTCCTGGATCTCTTGGGGCTGGGTGACCCAGAAGAGGATTTCGATGGAGGTCTCCGCTTTTCTGATCTCCCCCTGGGAGAGGATCTAGGTTCCCGGGGAGGAGGTAAACGGTCTGCCGACCCCGATGGCGAAGGGGGTGCAGGGACCGAGGGAGGAGGAGGAACAGTGGGAGCCATGTCCTTCTTGATGGTTTCTCACCAGTAAGTGAAGAGATCCTTCACTTCCACTAAGGAAAGGCCCGGCTAACGGACCGGCGCTGTGGGCGGTCGTCGGGTCCCGGCGTCGGCTCTACAGGGGCCACTGGCAAGGGCGAGGGTTCCCTGGGAGTTTCAATGAAACCGGGATCTCCAGTCTGGTCCTCGGGCTGCGTTAAGTCCTCCTCAGTCAAAGTCTCCTGACCGACGTCGGTCGGAGGCGTCAGGGCCCTCTTCTCAGGAGGAGCGGACGTCGGTCCCCCTACCGGCGTCCGCTGAGGTGGTTTGGCCGGCGACGGTCGTCTGGCCGACGGAGGCTCCAGGGAGAGATGACGCGGCGGACGCACGGTCGCGGCCAAGGCCGGGTCCACAGGCTTTTAAGGGTGTGAGCTCCAGAGTCTTCCGAGGAGGCACAGAAGAAGACCTGACGCCGGGTACCGGTATGGGGAACCTAACTTGTGGTGATGGTGGTGGCGCCCCGGACTTCGCCAAGGCCTTGAAGGAAGAAGACGAGGGATGGCCTGCATGGACTTGGCTTGAGAAGAAGGTTCTAACCGCAGCCGGGGTGGCTGAGAGCTGGCCCTGGAAGGAGAGCGGTCGGACGAGAACCGGAGCTGCGGGACTCAAGCCCTGGAAGGGGACCTGAAGGGCCTTTCCTTCTTTTCTCCGCGTGTTTGTGGGATTTAGAAGAAGAATCCCCTTGGAGGACATGGTCTTCAGCTTTTCCTCCAACAAAAAGCCTGAAGGGCCTTCTGACGCCAGATCCTAGTTCGACTGTTGAACCCCTGGCAGGACGAACAGGCCCGGTATCGTGGTTCTGGGCCCAGGCACCTAACGAGCCGTGTGGGGGTCCTTGAAGGGGATCTGTTTCCAGCAAACACACTTGGAGGAGTGACGGAGGTCGGAGAGGACATCAGTAACAATCTTGCTTGAAGAAATTCAGATTTCCCAAGGAAAGCACTAAACCACGCGTCGCATGGCTAGACTGCAATCGAAGGGTCGAGACATGTAAGTCGGCACGGAAAGAACTGGGGAATCTGGCAGGACTGCCTCTTATGTACCACGCTTGACGCCGGAGGCGGGACCAACGCTGGGGCGGTCCCGCTGAAGATAGCTAATAGAATTTTTCCTGGGTCCTGACGCTTCGCCGTGCTTCAGTCCTAATGGTGTAACCTGCTGCAAGAGCTGTGTCTCAAGTAAGATCTATGTCCGCCACAACCCAGTCTTTTGGAACTACCCCTGTCTGTAATGATCTACATGAATAGTCCCAGTGCGGATTCAGTCAGTTACACTGCCAGTTCCCTGAGCACCCTCGGATATAACCAATCCAGTCCTGGGACCTTATCTATCTTTAAGGCTGCTAACTTCTTCATTTATAAATACTGACTGCCTCATCTCTGGGACTCCCTTTGTGCCCACTTTGATGCCAATCTCTGACAAAGACCCGCTGTCTTCCCTTGTTCAAGTTCAAGATTATCTGCAGGAAAACGCCATTGAGCACGGTCATTTACAAGGAGGTTCTGGTAGGGCAATGTGGTACATCAGAATGCATACAATAAACTGGCATACCACACAGTTCAAACAATAACGAGACAGGAAAACATTTAATACTGAGAGCAGAAATATAGCTGTGAGTAGTTGTAAAAGCATAGCAAAAGTAATCCTTAAGGATGGCAGTCTTTTGCATGTTCTCTATCACTCTATCCCCCCACCCCATAGGCTAACTATTCCCCCTCCTTTGTTCCGTTTTTCCCAAATATACCACAAGAATAGTTTTTCTTCACTCTTGACCCCCCTCCACAATGCACAGCTCATTGTGTCTGCTTCTGCCTCCCTAAATACCCTCTAGTCCCCTTATTTCTCAATACATATTCTCCCCATTCTTCATCCCTGCTTTTCTGTGTATGCGTGGTGAAAGTTTTGGGGCCCTCACTGCTTTCCTGACCCTTACCGAGAAACATAATGGTCTCTCATACTGGTTACTTTTGGTTACTATTCTCATGCACAAGTTAAATGCTTTGAGAATGGCCCCTTTAATTGCACCCCCCGCCCCCATCTCTCTTGCATATCTCCTATGCTGTCGGCCCTAAATAACTTGTCCTGCACCAACTCCCTTGACCTGCTGAAGTCTGCTTCTCTCAAATCCAGGACTTCAGCTCTCAACTGGGGTTTTCTGGTCCCAAGGGCCAGTCTGAACCAAATCGAGGTATGGTCGCTGTTCCCTAGTAGCTCCTCTACTCTCACAGCTCCTGTCACCTCTGAGTTGGAGAGCACCACATAGAGAATGACTGCTTGCCTGGCAGGTTCCTTAAAGGAGCAGTACAGTCAAAACTGTGCAGTGTTTTAATTTGTGTGTGCAGTCCCAGTATGTCCTTTCTTCCATCTGCTATTAGGATCTTATTCTAAATTAGGAGAAACAGACTGGAATGAACAGAACCACTCATCAAAATATATTTATATTTATTATCTCTCTTTATGACACCCAGATTTATTTTCCTACATTTCGGGTTAAAAAGAACCCCTTCATCAGGGAACTGGTTATCTTTTCTGCATAGATATACACATAGAATGTTTAAGAAAAAAAAGGTTTAAAAAATTAAAATGTAATAATATCCCAGTACCTATTTCAAACTTACTTTAAACATCTTTCTCTGGTATAATTTCTTAATTCCTGTAGTTAATTTTCTAGGATTTTCCTTCTGGATACAGACACAGTCACAACTACTGTCCTTCATTTGTATAGCTGAAAAGCAATATACAAATCATGTTTCGGAAAGCTATCATCAAGACAGCCTCACGCCCCTGCAAGGCTTACCCTCCGGTTAAGCCTTTTAAGCATGTTACAGCGTTTTTCTCCCACCGCAACACACTTTATTTTAAATACAAAAAGTCAGCTGCCCAGAAGTCTGTCGGATGCTATGGGGCTCCATTTATGTGTAATGGTGCGGCAATGCACCATATGCCAATACCCCATTTGACCTCACAATTAACAACTTTGAGGAATTAGACCGCATTACAGAAAACAGGTCTATATCTAAGGTTATTTCAGACACAGAAGAACAGAGAATATTAGAAAGTTATAGGACCCAAAGACAATTTACAGGTTCAGTCCCTCAAAACATCAGTAAATGACAGAGTATAACAAAGACCTGTTAAGCTAGACTGGCATGCATTAACTTTGACAGAATATCTAAAGGAAAACGCATCGCCAGGGGCCTAAGGGTCCGCGCTGAACCAAATTTAGGATTTACAACTGATGAACTAGAGAGCAAGTGGGATGGAGCTAGAAATCAATGTTCAAGGGATTTTTGCTTATACTAGTGGAAGCCTTGACTAAGGAATTGTTAAGGGCAGAAACTGAGATGGATAATCTTCAGAAAGAAGTAAAAAAGAAATTTAGTGTGGAGGAATTTGATGATTTTCTATCAAAAATGGATAAACAACTAGATGAGTATGAGGACGAATTGAGAGCCACAAAACTATAAAAATTCAAGAGAGACTTAAATGATTATAAGGACAATAAAGTATATACATGGTTTAAGAACAAACCAAACAAAAATAGGATTGGGCACGTATACAATGTGATCTCAGATTCCTCAATGTACACATCAGGAAGTGAAACAGGCATGGACCAGAGGGGTACCCCTGGGAATCGTTTTTTAGGGAAGGGGCAACTCAGGAGCAGGAGGAACTGGAGAAGCAAAGGAAACATAGAAGCTGACGGCAGATAAGGACCGCAAGACCCATCCAGTCTGCCCAGCAAGGAGGGGATACCAGTTTAAAAGAGTAACTACAGAACAAAAACAAAGAAAAGACCCAGAGGAAGAAGGATCAGGCATAGGAACCAGGACAGCAGGAGACGCTACAGATGTGCAAGGAAAGAAAAGAGACAGGCCAAAGGAACAGGGAACACAAGTGACAACTTGATCCCAGAGAACAGTGTAATTTTTAATCTGTCAAAAAGAGAACACAGACAAAAATTAAACTCTTAATAAGGGCTAGTCCTACTGCCTGCATGAAAGAACAAGTGAATTTAGAATAAAATTACAGTTTAACAGATTTTGTCGAAAATTTAGATCACAATGCTTTTTTGATACATTACCAAAAGAAACAGCAAATCAAACAGAGGCAGAAAAAAAGATTTTCTCACATAGACAACTAAACTCACAATTTATCCCACTGGGTAATATTCATCACCATATAGAGACATTTATATCTCTAGTAAATAAAGATGTAGAGAAACTTTTTAAGGAATCAAGGAACACAGAAGCAGCAAGTTTAACCGAATACCAACTGAATTTGCAACTCTGAGAACAACTGAGAATGACACTGAGATGGTCATAAAAAAGGCAGATAAGGGGGGAGCAGTAGTAATTGAGGACTATGATGAGTATGGTGGAAAATGCAGATTGATGTTAGAGGAGAGAGATAATTATTTGAAACTGAGGAAAGACCCACAATGGACAAAAAATAACTGATTGAGGGTATACTAAATCAAGCCCATGACAGAGGTTGGATTTTGGATTGGAAAAGGGGTGTGTTACTAAAACAATTTCCACTCATACCACTTTTTTATACACTACCAAAAGTACAAAAAGACTGGGTCCACTCCCCAGGAGACCAATAATATTGGGGGTGGGCTCAGTGCTTGAGCCCTTATCTATTTATGTTGATTACTTTATTAGGGAATATGTAGAACAAACAGAATCCTACATGAGGGATAGCACACATGTTATCAACTTAAATGAACCAATAAATGAAAATTTAGAAACTACAGATGGATTGATTCTGGTAACATGGGATGTGAAGGATTTATATACCTCCATTCCATATGATTTAGGATGTAGTAGCCGGAGAAAAACAGTTGAGGAAAACAGAACAGAGATGAAACCGCCAAATGAGTTTCTGCTGAAATTAACAGAAATAGTTTTATCCCAGAATTATTTCTGTTATGAAAATGATTTTATTGTCCAGATCAAAGGCACAGCAATGGGGTTAAGCATGGCCCCTTCTTACTCTAACTTACACATGAACCAGTTTGAAAAAAAGATTTATACACATGTTTAATCCATTTAGCAATAACATAATTCAATGGAAATGCTTTACTGATGACATTCTGGTCATTTGGTCAGGGACAGAGCAGGCACTTGAGGATTTTCATCTATACAAGGACAGCACACCTATACTTTGTTAAGAACCAGGACTAGGAAATGATTCTGCTCCTAGATTAACTGATTTTTAAACATAACAATAAAGTGTGCATGAAACTATATAGAAAAACAACAGACAGAAATACCATACTGGAAGCTACCAGCTTTCACCCAAAACTGTTGAAAAGTTCAGTTCCATACAGCCAACTTCTCAGGGCTAAACGCAATTGCACTTTGGCAAGTGATTTTAAGGAATCAGAGAAATATACAAACATAGAATTTGACATCAGATAAGGACTGCTTGGCCCACCTAATCTGTCCATTTCCCTACCTGAGGGATAAGCTGCAGATCCTAGCCAACCAATAGCTCAATTCCTCCTACCCCCACTAGAATTGCCTTATGTCTGTCCCATGCATTCTTGAATTCTCCCACTGTTCTCGACTCCACAACTTCCTCAGGAAGGCTGTTCCATGCATCCACAACCCTCTCTGTGAAAAAATACTTTCTAACATTACCTCTGAGCAGTCCCCCTTCTATCTTCAAATTGTGCCCCCTTGTTCTTGCATATCTCTTTTTCTGAAAGATGCTACCCTGTTGGACTTTGTTAATTCCTTGAGGTACTTGAAAGTTGTTATCATGTCCCCCCTCCTTTCTTCAAGGGTATACATATTAAGCTGCTTTAGACTTTCTTCGCATGTCTTCTGGTGCAGACCTTGCACCATTTTGGTTGCCCTCCTCTGAACAGCCTCCACCCTGTCTATGTCTTTGCGGAGATAGGGTCTCCAGAACTGCAAGCAGTACTCCAGATGGGGTCTCACCAACTGTCTGTACAGAGGGATAACAACTTCCTGTTTTCTACTGTTGATGCCTCTCCCTATGCATCCCAGTATCTCCCCAGCCCTTCTTACTGCCTTATCACACTTGCTTGCCCACCTTTAGGTCACATGATATAATTACTCCCAGGTCCCTTTCGATTTTTGTTGTTGTTAGTATTTCACCCCCATTGTGTACTCTTCCCTGGGTTTTGTTTCCAGGTGTATTACCTTGCACTTTTATGTTGAATCGGAGCTTCCACACATTTGACCATTCCTCCAACCTTGCCAATCCTTCTTTTCATCCTTTCCACCCCACCTTGTGAATCAACCCTGTTGCAGATCTTTGTGTCATCTGCAAAGAAATATACTTTTCCTTCCAGATGCTCTTCAATGTCCTTATAAAGACATTACAGAAGACCAGTCCAAGTACTGAACCCTGCAGTACCCCACTAGTTATCCTCCTTTCTTCACTGAGGACTCCGTTTACTATTACTCTGTGCATCCTGTTGTCCAGCCAATTTTTATCCAAGTTACCATCTTGGGACCCACTCCAAGGCTCGCTAACTTGTATATTAATCTTTTGTGTGGGACTGTGTCAAATGCCTTGCTAAAATCTAGGTAGGCCATATTCACAGCCCCTCCCTGGTCTACTACTTTGGTCACCCAGTCAAAGAAATCTAATAGATTCATCTGACACGATCTTCCCGCTGTGAATCCATGCTGCCTTGGGTCCTGTGCCCCACTGGCCTCTAGGTACTCAACAATTCTTTCCTTCAGAAGTGATTGCAGCAATTTCCCTACCATGGAGGTCAAATTAACTGGTCTGTAGTTTCCTGCCTCTGCCCTGCTCCCACTTTTGTGAAGTGGCATCATATCCACCCTCCTCCAGTACTCAGGTACCACTCTATCCTCCCATGATTTGTTAAAGAGAGTAGACAGTGGTATCACTAGTTCTACCCTTAGTTCTTTTAGAATTCTGGGGTGAATCCCATCAGGCCCATTGCTTTGTCCACCCCCAGTTTCAAGAGTTCTTTCAAAATCCTTTCTTCTGTGAATGGACTGGTACTGACTCACCTATCCAGAGTATTTCTCTTGTTTGGTTTAGGTACCCCCCCTCCTCTTCCGTTGTGAATAATGAGCAGAAATATTCATTCAGTATCCCTGCTTTTTCACTATCACCCTCTGCCTACGTTCCCTCCCCTTTATTAAGCCTCAGTATCCCTCCCTTGGTCTTGGTTCGCTCCCTGATGTACCTATAAAAGGTTTTATCCCACTTCCTAACACAGTCGGCTATCTTTTCCTCAGTTTTGGCCTTTGCTATTCTGACTGCCTTCCCTGCCTCCTTCCGCTTTAACTGATAAAGTTCTCTGTCCTGCTCCTTCTGTGTTTCCTTATATTTCCCGAATGCTGTCTTCTTCTCCTCCTTAATCTTCCCTGCCACCTCTTTTGAGAACCGTAATGTTTTATTTCCTTTCTTTTGTTGAGTCGCTTCACACAAAGGCTTGTTGCCTCTGTGATGGCTGTTTTGATTATTCCCCATTGTTCCTCCACCCCTTCTTTTTGCCCATTTGCTAGTGCTTTTCTGAGGCACTCTCTAATTTTCCCAAAGTTAGCCCTCCTAAAGTCCAATACTCTTGCTTTTGTATGACTGTATTTATTGTGAACCACACTATTTGGTGGTCACTTGTTCCCAGATGGCTACCCACTTCTAAATCAGAGATCCTTTCTCTGTACCTGTTTGAGAGTAACAAGTTTAAGAATGTTTCCTCCCGAGTGGTTTCCAACACTAGCTGTCTGAGGCATGCCTCTTGGAAGGCATAAAGAATGTCCCTGCTGTTGGATGTGCCTGCAGCAAAGGAGCTCAGTTAACATCTGGCATATTCAGGTCCCCATCAGCAATATCTCCCTTTTCTGCCATTCTATGGATTTTTTCTATCATTTCCTTGTCCATTCCCTCTCCTGAGATGGGGTCTGTATGCAACCCCCATGAGCACTGTGGTGCCACTTCCTGTCTCCAGAGTGACCCATAGTGACTCATCTACTTCCTGGTTACTCTATAGTTCTGTTGCTTTAATCTCTTCCCTTACATACAGCGCTACTCCTCCTCCTCTTTTACCCTCCCTGTCCCTCCTGTAGATTCTGTATCCGGGTATGCTGACACCACAGCCATGGTTCTCTGTGTACCATGTTTCAGTGACTGCCACAATATCCAAGCATCCCTCTTCCAGCAAGGCCACTAGCTCAGGGAGCTTGTTACACAAACTACGCGCATTGGTACTCATCACTCTCCATTTTTTGATGGCCTTACCTCTTTTAGCCCCATCCCTGTCCTTACTGTCTTTGCCTTTTTTTGCACTTACCCTGATCCTGCTCCCTAATGACTTCTCTACCTCGGTGTTTACCTCGCTAATTACTGTGTTTTTTTGGGGGGAGGCTGGGATTTCCCTGCTCCTTTTCAGTGTCTCCCCTCTTGGCTAGTTTAAATGCTTGCCAAGAAAGCATTTAAACCCATCATCTAAGATCTTGGTTCCCCCCGGACAGATGCAGGCCATTGCGCCAGTATAGGCCTGTATCCCTCCAAGTGGCTTCCCAGTCCCCAATGAAGCCAAAACCCTGAGTGCCATACCAGTTTTTCAGCCATTCATTGAATTCCATGGTGCGGAGTACCCTAGTATCATCCTTGCAACAGACACGCAGCACCTCCGAGAAGGCTACTGTACATACTTGTCTAAGGCCCTTCCCCAACTCTACAAACTTCTCTTGCACTGCTCTGATCCCATTCCCAGCCAGGTCATTTGTCCTTATGTGGACAATGACATCCAGCTCCTTCCCTCGCACAGCTGCTCCCGTGATCCTGAGGATTCGCTTCCTGTCACTCCAAGCCCTGGCACCAGCAGGCACCTTACCTCCCTCTCCCCTTCCTCCCCCACTGCTACACCCCAGTGATTGAGTCCCCCACCAGGAGTCGTTTCCTTTTCCTGTGGGGTCTCGTGCCACCCTCCTGTGGGTCTCCTTTGTGGAGGTTCCCAGCATCCTCCTCTCGCTCCACTGCAGGTGCCTCAATAGAGGTACCATTCTCCGCCAGAACAGCATAAGAATTGGAGAGAGTACAGCTGTAGGGATGCACCTCTGTTCCACCACACTCTCCCTCCCTGAGTCCACCTTGGTCCAACTGTTCCTCTTTCTTGGCAACCTCTGAGGTGGCGGCAGTGACCCTGGTGGTCCCTGGGAGGAAAGAAGTTTCATGAATCCTAGCCAGGCCACTTTCCACAGGTCGGGAATGATCCCAGTGTTAATGGAGGAACTGAATAGGTGAGAGACGGGTCTGGTAAGGAGGTGGCCCCCAGTCTGAGCAGTTTCGGCTCAAAGCTGTCATGTCCTGCTCCGCTGTGTGGGGAGAGGCCTGAGAGCAGCTTCTGGGTCTCCTTAGATGACATTTGTCTCAGCTGGAATGGGGGCCGGGAGTGGAGACCAGGAGAGGGGGGCGCCAGGGGACAGACGGCTGGGGGCTGGGGGGGGGAGGAGTGGGGCAGTTCGGAAAACAAGGAGTTGAAGGTGTTTGCAATGGTGTGGGGGTTATTGCAGCTGACCCCACCAACAAGCAGGTCAGTGACCTGTGCTTTAGGTGATCCCCCAATAGCATTTTCAATATTTTGCCAGAAACTTCTCGGGTTGCTGCCGGAGGAGAGTAAGGCAGCTTTGCAGAACTCGCTTTTTGCTGAGCGGATGGCTCTTTTGCAGGTGTTTCTGAGGTGCCTATAAGCCAACAGATCATTATGTTATGGAGGCCTTGTAGGTTGCCCAACATTTGTCCCTGACCTTCATTGGGAGAGTAGGCCCCATTTAGCCACTTGGTGACGGTGCCCTCACCCTTCTCTAGTGAGGGGGCATGTTTATTCTGAAGGGATCAGCTTGGCTAGGAATAAATCTAAAGCTTGTGAGAGGTCACTGGAGTTAGCGACCCCTGTCCAGTCAACAGCTAGGAGGTCAGACAGTAAGTCATGGGTATTAAATTTGGAATAGTCCCTCAGTTCGATCACTTTGCTAGGGATTTTAGGCTGAGAGATGCCCCAGACACAGTAGATAGGGGAATGGTCAGAAATGACATCCGGGAGAGTGCCTGAGGATATGATATTGGCAGGCCTGTTTGACAGGATCCAGTCGATAAGGGATCCTGAGTTCCCCAGAGTGGACAGCCTGGTGGGTTCGGTTATGACTTGGCTTAGTGTAAGGCCCGAGAGCAGAGGTTCGTACAAATTGCAGTTGGTCCCCAACCAGTTGAGATTGAAGTCACCTATTACTAGGGTTTCGTTGGGACCCACTTTATTGCCGATACAGTCAAGCAGGGAGGAGAGACCAAGCAGACCATTCTTGGGTGGGATGTAGGTACATATCAGGTGAATCTTCCTAGAGTGACCCAGCAGAAACTGACACTGGTGGGTTGGTAGGAGAGTGGTCAATGGGGAAAAGTTTAGGTGCGCCTGGTAGTAGAGGATCACCCGCCTCCCCTTCTTCTTGCCTGGTCTGTTACGTCTGAGGTGCTTATAGCCCAGGAGGGTGCACTGGGCATCAGGTATATTGGGTTTAAGCCAGGTTTCGGAGAGGCCCAGGATGTCCGGCTTGTGGAGGGCGACCCATGCTGTGAGCTCAGTTAGGTTGCGTAGAAGGCTACGCACGTTCAAGTGGGCAATTTTGAGAAGAGTCGGGGGGGGAGTTAGGAGACGGAGGGTTGGGTAGCAGATGGGGTGGGGCTGGGCTTCATAATCATAACCCTAGGTGGGTCCAATGACAGCAGGGGAACTTAGGACTGAGGAATAGAACACCTTACAGTGGACCAGGGTGGAGGGAGAGATCCAGAGACACGAGCTGGAAGTTTGGGGTTACACCATAAAGGGATTCAGCCACTATGTATGGGGTGCCTACCTTGCATGAGCTGTGCAGGGACAGCAGAGAGCAGATCACAGGGTGATTAGGTAGAACAAGGGGAAGAGGAAAAAAAAAAATGAATGAGGAGGCTGAGCTAGATTTAGATGGGATTGCAAGTGGGAGAGAGTGAACTAGGCTGATAGTGCGCACTAGTGGTGATAGAATATAACCTGCAGATGGCAAACAGGGCTGATAGGTTATTTCCAGCACCACGTGGCTCACCACAGCCTATAGGTTATTTCCAGCACCACGTGGCTCACCACAGCCTGTATAACAGACAGCCGACCAAGGGTGGTGGTGGGGTCGACGGGGCTAGTGCTCTTGCACCGCTAGGAGAGGCTCCGGCTGTTTGAATTTGGCGTCAAGGCTACCGCACCACAGGAGGGAGGGAGTGAGTCCAAGGTGGAAGGCACCAAGCGGTTTCCAGCACGGTCTCAAGAAAGAAATCTGCAAAGAGGGCTGTAATTTGCTTCCACTAAGAGGGCTGTAATTACCTGGGCAACAGAGATTCGGGAGATAAGTCATGCAGGGCTGCTGGGGGAGGGCCGTTACCGAGCCCTCACGACCACCGGGACGTCTGTGGAAACAGGGAAAGTGCAAGGCATTAAGTAAGGTAAGGCAGGGGGCAAGATTGCTGAACAAAGGAGAAAAGCGGATTGAAGAGGGTTGAGCTTGTGGGGGGCGGGGGCCGCTCCTGCTGTTCAGGCAGACACCAGGCAGGGTTGAGTTTCCAGTGCAAAACAGGTTAGCATACAATTTGAACTTTTAAGACACTGCATATCAGAAAAGACAATCACAGGTAATTCACGACGCTTGCAAAATGGCAAAAGGAATTTCGGTCAGTCTTTGCTCCTGCACCGCTAGGAGAGGCTCCGCTGTTTGAATTTGGGCACAAGGCTACCGCTACCACAGGAGGGAGGGAGTGGGTCCAAGGTGGAAGGCATCAAGCGGTTTCCAGCACAGTCTCAATAAAGAAATACCAGTACAAATATCTGCTTCAGTGTTATCCGAGTTAAAAGGGAATTTTTCATGTGATAAATGCACAGAGAATAAAGAAAATAAGAAATGTGGCGAAAAGAGAGGATGTCATAATTCGGGACTTTATAACATGTCAAACAAAAGGAGTAGTATATGACGTTAAATGTCCTTGTGACCTGATTTATAGGTGACAGGAATGGTATTTGCCGGGTTTGGTGTATCCAGACCAAACGGGCTTTCTTTCTGGTAGGTATTCATATCATATGAGGAAACTCCTCAACGTAATATGGAGGGCATCCGCGGTCAAAGAAATATAGCGGTGCTAACAATGGATGCCGAAAAGGCATTTGACCGCATAGAGTGGGAGTACCTATCAGGGGTGGGAATTACTGTTGCAACTACATAAAGGGCTACTGGTATGCAATAAATATCAGGAGTCTCATTATAAGTTCCTGCACAGGATTTACTGCCCCCCAAGTCTGGTCCATAGGATCCGGCCTGAAACATCACCCTTCTGTGGGAGATGCAAGAAGGAGATGGGTACCTATATACATTGTTTTTCGGAGTGCCAACAGCTTGAACAGTTTTGGGATGGAGTAGCCACGGAGGGAGGTGGGAAGAATGTGGGGTAGGTGGGTAGAAAAAAATCCTCAGTTTATGTTGTTTGGGGTGGATGACTCAGAGAAAGAGGAGTGGAGACCCCTCCCGAGATGGGTGCGAGTCCTTGTTGCCCTTGCCAGACACTGTATTCTAAATACATGGGTTTAAGGGGTTGCTCCCACCTTGCAACAGTGGAAAAACTTGGACCTGCAGGCTCTGGGCATGGAAAAGCTATATTATATAGCAAGAAACAGGGAGGATCAGTTCTGGAAAATGTGGGGAACACTCATGTTCTCATTATCCCAAGAAGAGAGGGAAATTATGGAGAACGGGTTGAAGGGTAGAGGATGAAGACTCAATGTGCCGACTGGCTGGAGGAACAGTGGTTTAAAAGGAACTAGAGGAGGAGTAAATACCCTGGTGAGAAAAGCAAATTTGGAAAAGGGGATTAACTTAACCTTAGAAATATACAGAGTCAATGATCAATGATTATGAAGAATCTAGAAAGGGGTAAGGATAATGCACGGGAGATACTAGAGATGTAAAGCGGTTTATAGTATGTAGGGGGGTGAGGGGTGATGGGATTTTTTTTTTCCCTCTTCTTTTTTTTCTCTTAGGGAAAGAATAAATTAGCTAAAAGTTGATGGAAAGTGAAATGTTGGGGGTGGGATGGTGCACATGAAATGAATATGGATTTATGTACATGGAACATGTATGGTTGTACCTTGGGTGTATAATGGAAAATCTAATAAACATATTATGCAAAACAAATAAAATCCATTTTTTAAATACTTTTCTGTCCCTTCCCCCTACAGTTACACTGACAATGGTACAAGCCCTGACATCAGATGCTGCTAGATGCACTCTGAAGGCACAGTTTGCTGGCGGCTGCTGGACGTCTCACGATTGAGAAAGCATTTTCATTTTTTTTCTTAAAAACATTTTGGAAACTGAAATATAACAGATAGTGCTTGTGAAAGACAGAGGTGAGTGGTACAATGAGCAGCAGTTTCTGACAAGCCTAACTGACAGAAACAGAGAGATGACAGCGGGAGAAGGAATCAGCTGCGGTCGGTGCACAAGGCTGCATCTGTATGCTCAGTAAGAGGTGTGGAGGGGTTGTGGGACAATAGATGGACCAGACACCGAACTTCAGGTTCAACACACAATCTCTGTGTGATGTTTATTCAAAATACAGAAATAAGCTTCAATGCCATCTAACCACTTTTCAGTGAAAACCCTTTGTCCCTATGTAGGCCTTGTTTGCTTGGGCTGTAGGGGCTCAAAAAAAAACAACAAAGCAAGCTATAGACAAAGAATCTCAATGCAGAATCACTGAAAAAGGGTTACCCCAAAGGGTACTGGCAACAAATCAAGTTTCAAAGAAATACGACATCATACATACTTCCATAATGCAAAGCATCATGGGATAAATGCAACTCACCATGAAATTTCAGACTTATTCAGTTTACGGCAATTTACATGCATTTTAAATAACACAACTAATTTAATTTGTATAATAGTCACCTAGTACTTTCTACCATTATCAAAACACCTAGTGCCATGGTATTTTAACATTTACAGGTTTCATAAACATAAGAAATATATGTCAAGGTATCTCATGACATGGTGCTATTATAGTACATACTAAAAACAACGATAAATATAACCTGTTTTACATACTTTTGAAGGTCACCACAATAACCTCCTGTACGAGGACCTGAGAGGAAAAGGAAAATTAAAGAGGACACTATAGCATAGTCAAGAAAGGGAAGGGTGCCCATCGGTAGCCAGCCTTATGGTCTAAACACTGTAAAGTATAGATTAGTTTAAGAAATGGAAGAACTGTTGCAACAGATTTAAGAAAAGGTTGGTCCGCAAGAGTGGCAGGAGCTCCCTGTCACAAGAGGTAATGTGGTTCTGCACTCTGATTGAAAACTCCCTCCTCACAACATATTTTCAAACAGTCTAATAACTGAATAAATTGCTATTAGACATACAACTTACCAGTAACTTTACGCTTCCTTGAAGCCAATTCTGTGCTCTTGCTCAGATGGTTTTGAGACTTAGGCCTGCAAACAAAAAAAGAAAAAAAGGAATTTCATCTTGTGCATTTTAGGGCTGTTTCTTTAAAACAAACATGCGCGCACGCACACACACTTAGTCACTATTTCACATCAGTATACATACACACACACACACACACAATTTTCATTATTTCACATCAACACACACATACATTTTTACTTTTTTAACATCAACACACTTCTCACAGATCAGTCCCCTGATACATATTCAGAGAAACCTACTTAACTAAATGGCAGATAAATATAAAAAACCTGTTAAAGGAATACAAAAAAATCTAGAAAATGCAGGACTGGTGGTGTCTAAATGGTTAAAATATTTTATTAAGGCGGACCAGTGGCACTAAGGGTTGAGGCTGGGCGCCTTGCCTCGCATCATGCCAGTGACCGGGTTGAGAACGACCTCGAGTCATCAGAGAGCCAGCATATGATTGGGAGTAGGACTGAGCAGCCAAAAGCAGCTCTCCTCTCCCGGGTGGTTTCGTCCCCCTTTAACTCCGCTCCCACGGGTAGAAGCCCAATGGATAGTGTAGGTGGGAGGAGGAAGCAGTGCATCGAGAGGCACCCTGAATCATAGGCGTGTGCATGCCTACACGCATGTGGATGCCTGGGGCAGGGCAGGGAGAAAACGAGGGTAAAAAATACTAAAATCTATATAAAAAAACAAATATTTTATAGATTAACTGCATAAAGCTGATGTGTGTCAATTATGCCACCATAAAGTAGTTACCTAAGAACTTATACAGTTAGACTATGCAGCAGAGCACTAGGACCTTCGGTGAAAATCTTCTGCCAGCAATACCAGCGGACCGCCCCTGACGCCGGCCCGGCCCCGACGTCGGTCGGGGTACAAGAGGGGGCGGACCCAGCTCCACCTCAGTTCTCCCGCCAGTACCCAGCAGAAGGCCTGACAAGAGAAGGAGGCGAAGCCTACCATCAAGAAAGTGTAGAAAAGAAAATAGATCTGCAGACTGTACCTCGAGGGGGAAGGCGGGAGGGAAGTAGCGTCTGCTGCAAGAGCTCCTCTCAAAGATCTACTGTTATGGTAAGTTCTTGCGTAACTGTACTATCTTACTTCAAGTGGGAGCTCTTGCAGCAAGCTATTACAGTTAGGACCGAGTCCCAAGCAGTCCCACAGCAAGGAGGTAGCCGACCCCAGGAGGAGGAATATGCTGACTCCTGAGGCCTTAGGACAAAAGACCTTGTAAGACCGCTAGGCCGAAGCCAGCACGGCATCTGGAGACGATATCCAAGCTGTAATGCTTGATAAAAGTATGCACAGAGTTCCAGGTTGCAGCCGCACAAATGTCCTGGATAGCGACATTTCACATAGCTGTGAAAGAAGCCGACACTCCTCTGGTGGAGTGACCCCTAACCGGGCCCGGCAGGGGTTTATTGTGATGCTCGTAGCAAAACGAGACACAGAGGACTATCCATTTAGAGATAGTTTGCTTCGACACCGGTTGACCCAAGCAATGTGTTGCAAAAGCCACAGAGAGCTGCTCCGCTTTATGGTGCTGAGCCGACCTCTTGAGGTAATACCTCAGGGTCCTGTGGACATCCAATGTGTGGAGGAGAGCCTCCCCTCTATTGGAAGGGAAAGGAAAATAAACTGGAAGATCAGCCGACTGGTTGAGGGTCAATTCTGAGACCACCTTGGGAAGAAACTTGGGATTTGTTCTGAGGGAAACCCTTTCCCTATGGAAAACCAAATAGGGCTCTTTACACATCAGAGCCTGAAGCTCGAAACCCTTCGAGCTGAAGTAACAGCAACCAAAACCAAACTTTCCAAGAAAGATAACGAGCTCACAATCCGCTGCAGGCTCAAAAGGAGGAGGTGAGCTTCTCCAACACAATAAGGGGGTCCCAGGGTGGGACCGGGCCCCTAATGGGAGGTCTCATGTGTAGAATTCTCCTAAGAAAGGTGTGGGCCACATCTAATTGTGCCAATGCTCTCTCTCCCACGAGAACAAGGTAGGCGGAAATTGCCCACATGTGCACCTCGATAGAGGAGTAACTCAGGCCTTTCTCGTACAAGGAGAGGAGGTATTGCAAAGTTAAGTTCACAGGGCAGGTGACAGGATCCAAATGTTGTGGAAACGCCTAAAGACAAGAACGCTCCACTTCATAGCATAAGTGGAGCCAGTAGAAAGCTTTCTTGCTGACACTAAGACCTCCGCCACTTCTGGGGAAACCCGTATCTGTTTTCAGCTATGTCTGAAGGAGCCAAGCATGAAGGTGCAGGGATCGGAGATCCAGATGGACCAGAGACCCTGGTCCTGGGACAGCAATTCTGAGCATATTGGCAGCAGAACTGGAGGTTCCCTGAATAACCGCTGCAGAAGTGGGAACCAAATCTGTCGAGGCCATTTGGGGGCCACAAGGATCATCCAGGCCTCGGCCTGCGCGAACTTGAGCAGAACCTCTGAATGAGAGGGAAGAGCGGAAAAGGCATAGAGAAACTTCCTGCCAACAAAGGGATAACGCATCTGGCCAAAATGCCAGGCACGTGCTCTCACGAGCAAAACGCGTTGGCAGTTTGGTGCTGCGTGGTGACGCAAAGAGGTCCAGCTCGGGAAGACCTCAACTGTCGAAAAACTGGTCCGCTACAGATTGTAAGCAACTCCCACTCATGAGCTCTGGCCCACGACTGGCTGAGGTTGTCGGCCAGATCGTTGAGGATGCCTGGAACGTATGTGTGGACAGTAGATGCCCTGTTCCAGTGCCCAGTACCAGACTCTCATCGTCTCCCTGCAAAGAGGATATGAATGAGTGCCTCCTGCTTGTTGAAGTAAAAGACTACCACCATGTTGTCTGTCTGAATTAGAAGAGAGCCTGGTACCAGATCCTCTCGAAAAGCCTGAAGAGCGTAGAGGACCGCTCGCATTTCCAGCACATTGATGTGGAGGGACTGTTCTTCGGGTGACCAAACCCCTTGCATTCGATGAACACCCAGGTGTGTCCCCCATCCCAGGTCTGATGCATCCGTCGTTAGAGTAGGACCTGGTGGCTCCGGGCAGCTGACCCACTCTCCAGATTGCTGGGGTCCATCCACAAAAGCAATGTTCTCCTGACTGGCTCCGAGATCCTGACCAGAGGTCTAGGTCGTCGTAGCATTGGTCCCACTGCACCTGAGCATCCACTGTGGTACACTCATGTGGAGGCGGGCCAAAGCGTGACTGGAATGGCGCCGCCATATGCCCAATAAACTGAAGAAGTTCAAGCGGAACTCGAGGTGCTATGGAGATCCGTCCGCCAACTTACGTAGCGAACACCTCTGTCTTGTGGGAGAAAGGCCATGCCCTGGACAGAATCCAGGATCACTCCTATGAAGGCGAGCTTTTGGCTGGGCTCCGGGGATGACCTTTTTAAGTTCAGGGTGATCCCCAGCTCTCGGAATAAAGTATAAGTATCTCCCAGAGCATGTAAGAGGTTGTCCCTTGACAGCGCCGTAAGAAGCCAATCGTCGAGATAGGGAAACACATAATGTCCCATCCTCCTTAGAGCCGCAGCCACTACTGCTAGGCATTTTGTGAAGACTCGCGGAGCAGAAGAGAGGCCGAACGGAAGCACCCAAAACTGAAAATGCTCCCCTTGGAAGAGGAACCTCAAGAACTTCCTGTGGGGAGGATAGACTCCTACATGCATGTATGCATCCTGCATGTCGAGAGAACAGAGCCAGTCCCCTTGGTGCAGCAAGGGAAGGAGTCCTTGAAGAGTCACCATTCCGAACCTTTTGTATTCGGTAAAGAGGTTTAGAGAACTGAGATCTAGAATGGGACGAAGGTCCCCAGTCTTTTTTGGGGACCAGAAAAAAGTGGGAGTAGAACCCCTGACCCAGCTGCACCCAGGGAACTCTCTCTATAGCTCCCTTCTGCAGGAGAGTCTGTATTTCTCCTTCTAATAGTGGGATGTGAGAAGGAGGACAATGGGAGAGCTTTGGTGGAGTATGCAGAGGAAACTCTGTGAACTCTAGTGTGTCCCCCCTCCGTACAACATCCAAGACCCATTGGTCTGCGGTAACAGACTTCCACCCTTCGAGATGAAGGGAGAAGCGGCCCCCAACCGGCTCCCCTAGAACTTCCGTCAGAAGGGGGGGGGTTGCGGAAGGAGTCATTGGGCAGAGCCGGGAGTTGGGAGAGAGGCCTGGGAGGACTTGGGCCTCCGGGCGGAAGGTCCACCAGACTGCTGATTTGCTGATCTCCTGTGGAAGCCACCTCTCTGCCCTTGTTGGTTGCCACAGCCTGAAACTTGGTTGCCTGAGGTCTTGCGAAAAGGCTGTCTACGGTGCTGATGTCGCTGGTCACCATGGTACATCTCGCGGACCAACCAGATGGACTTACCCGACTCCTGGAGGCTGGAGATCAGAGCCTCCGTCTCCTGCCCAAATAACATGGTACCCTGGAAGGGCAAATTACGGAAACCGGACTGCAGATCCTGGTGAAAGCCGAGACTCTCAACCAGGCATGGTGCTGAAGGCACACCACAGGCGGCTGCCCTGGCTGCTGTGTCTGCAGTGTCATACGAGGCTCTCGTACATGGCAGCCCTACGTCCTGAGCCCAACTGCAAGAGGGCTAGGAGCTCTGTCTTCTTGTCAGAGTCTGGCATGGCCTGTGTCAGCTCAATTCCCTTTCCCATAACGCATTCTGATACTGTACCATGTCGTGAGGAAATTCCGGAGCGGATGGAACAGGTGGAGGCTGCTTAAACTTTTTGCCCACCTGGTCCAGGTATCGGAATCGGGTCAGGAGGCTGTGAGCTGAGGTGCTTGGTTGCGAGATTTATCATGGGCAGCCGTGATCACCAATGAGTCGGCCTGAGGGTGTTCCGCCAGGAAGGGTTCTGCCCTCGGAGCCTTATAGAGCCTATCCGACTTCTGAGAAACTGCCGGGATCGAGGCCGGATGCATCCAGGTAGACCTAGTAAGATCCTGGAAGGTATCCACCAAAGGAGGAATAAACAGGGGCTTTGGTTCCTTCTGCCTCAGGTATTTAGCCAATCTCCGGCGTTCCGGATCCAGGTCTTCCGTGTCCCATTCGTTGGAAGCCTGGATGTGCCTCATGACGTCCATGAAAGTAGGATCATCTGGGGGCGAGAGAGGCTAGTCCTTCTCTCCAGGGGAGCGCTTGAGGCTGAGAGAGGATGAAGAGGTCGATGAAGAAGAGGAGGATCGACCATCCGATTTGGAATAGTCTGACCCTACCCTGAGACCATGCCTTCGGACGTCGGTGACCAGGGGACCGACGTCGGTCCGATGACCGACTCCGGTCCCTGGATCGGCGACGGAGCAATGACCGACGCCAGGGTGTTCCCGCCTAGTCGAGAAGGGCTCCTGAACGAGACCTAGACCGACGCTGGTCGCTAGAAATCCCAGAGCGGCGTCGGTGGTCCTCGGATCTAGGCGGAACGAGCCCTGGAGGGGTGAAGGCTGGCACTCGGTGACTTCCGTGGAGAAGTCTCACCCCCCGGCTGTGGTTCTCCCACAGGGTCCGGAACCGGTGTCTGGGCCGGCGACGGGGAGGCCCGCTTGTGGACCTGCCCCCACCAGAAGGAGAAAAGCTCCTTGAGCTCGTCCTGGGAAAAAATATCAGCCGCTCGCTTCGGAAAAGAAGTCTCCGGAAAGTCGGGATATGAAGGAGAGCTCTCCTGAGCACCCAGGGGAGAGGAGGACTTGGGCAACAGAGACGTCGGTAACTCCATGACCGACCCCAGGTCCTTTGCCCCTTCGACCGGCGTCGGAGTAGGGACCGATGATGGGGTGACACCAGGGTGCGCCGGAGAGTCCTTCGTCTCTGGAGGCGCGCCTTTAGAAGGTGGCGTCGGTGCCTTAGCAGGTGGGGCTAAAGCAAGTACCTCTAAGGACTTGGCGATGACCCTTAGCGGAGTCACCTTTGGCTTGGCCGGCTTCACCCCCGACAGGCCGGCCTTAGCCAGTGGAGTCTTCGGCAGTTCTCCAGACCCTGAAGGACGGGCCTTTTTAGGAGAAGGCCGCGAATGCGATCTGAACCGAGACAGGGACCGGTGTCGGGACCAACTACATTCCTTGCTGTGGTGCTTCTCCTTCCTCCTCCCATCCAAGGAATGCAGATCCATCTTCTGCTCTACAAGGTGGGCCTTCAGGTGGCGGATGCGGGTCTGACTGGTGAAGGCCTGGCAGTGAGCACAGTTGGCGGTGTCATGGTTGGGACCCAGACAGAAAATACACCGCCGATGTCCATCCTTGGCGGGAATCTGCCGCCCGCAGTCGCACTTATTTAAGTGTTCGGGGGACGCCGAAGCCCGGGAAGACATCAAACCCGGCCGGGAAGGAATAGGGCTGACGTCGGTACCGAAAGCGGCAAGGTGAAGGAAAAAACACAGCACTTAAGGCGGGAATACAATGAAGAAACGACGGCAATGAACTGATGTCGCTGTCGGTAAAACGGCAAAAACAGTCGGAAAAAAAGCAGAAATCTTGCTAGAAGTTCGTCTCGCTGAAATCACAGACAGAAGCAGGCTTCACGTGCGGGTAAGCGGCAGGAAAAGAACGGAGGTGGCAACTGGTCCCCCTCTTGTACCTCTGACCCACGTCGAAGGGGCGGCGTCAGCGGTCCCAGCAGGTATTGCTGCCAGAAGCTTTTCACCGGAAGGTCCTAGTGCTGCGGCATAGTCCTAACTGTAATAGAGTGCTGCAAGAGCTCCCACTCGAAGCAAGATCACTCCTTCTTCCCTCTCCCATTCTTTCTGCCATTCGCTATGCCAGCAATCAAAGACCCTGTGACCACACCCTTTCTCTAGCCAGGATGGCGGAGGAACAGCGGCACTAATGCTAATTCCACTCCTATGGGTTGGTGAGGCGAGATGCTAGCCCTGCCCACCCTCCCAGAGAACGGAGTGCCTGACCTCCATGAAGTGCCTCGATACCAGTCAGCCTCAGTGTGGGATTCCAAGGACTGCTTACCAACCCTGATCGTCAGGTGACAGTGCAGTGTGCTACCATCACATCAGGCTGGAAAGGGAACTGTTTAACCAGGAGAGCCGCCAGCAGAAGCTTGTTTCCAGGTGTGACCTGGCAGCACAAGCAGTTTAAGTGACTTCCTCAGGATCACACAGTATGCATCGCGGAGGCTGTGGGCTTCAAGTCCAGGTCTCCACATTTGCAACTCGGTGCCCTAAACCAAGTGCTATACTGCCTCCTATGCCACATTTTGCATAAAACACACAGCTCCACCACCGTTTCTCTAACACAGTATTTCCTCATGTCTCTTTTGATCCTCCTTCATGTTAACTCCCACTCATAACCATGTGACTGAAAATTGGTATTCAAATTGAACAGTTCCCCATGTTATTCCTTTTAGGAATATGAAGGTCTCTATCATATCTCCCCTTTCCCTTCTGGTCTCCAGTGAGTACATGTTCAGTGCCTGCCTTGAGGCACTCCTCATAGGACATGTCCTGCTGGCCCCGAATCATTTTTGTTACCCTGCACTGCACCTTCTTAAGCTACCACTATCCTACCTGAGGTGAGGACTCCAGAACTGGACACAGTACTCCAGGTGTGGCCTCACCAAGGATTTATATAGTATCAATAGCCCTCCCAATACAGCCAAGCATCTTATTTGCCTTGCTATAAGCCTTGATGCACTGACTCAATTGCTTTAGGGAGTCGCCGTTGATAACTCCAAGGTCTCATTCCTCAGCCATGGTACTGAGTCTCACCCCTTCCATCAAGTACTCCATCCATGGGTTCTTGCTCCCCAGGTGCATCACCTTGCACTTTCTGGCACTGAATATTAACTGCCAAACCCTTGTCCACCCCTCCAGCTTGTGCAAGTCTCCTTGCATTTTCTTTACTCGCTCATCATTGTTCCCCCTCCCACAGAGCTTAGTGCCATCTGCTGAGAGAGACACAGCTTACTTGGATACCCTCAGCAATGCCACGGAAGATCATGTTGAACAGGACTGAACCCAGGACAGATCCCTGTGGAACACCACTTGTGACCGCCCTCTCTTTTGATTTAACCCCGTTGACCATTATCCACTGCTGCCTCCTCTTTAGTCAGTTACCTACCAATTTACTATGATCTTAGGTCCTCCATCTTCTTCAGCAAGCATCTGTGAGGCACTGAATTGAAAGCTTTGCTGAAGTCGAAGTACAGCAAATCCACAGCATGGCCCCTTTCCAGTTCCCTCATCACCCAGTCAATGAAAGCTATCAAGTTAGTCTGACAAGATCTCCCTGCCACAGATCCGTGCTGTTTACTATTCTGGAGACTACTGCTCTCCAAGTAGTCCATGGGATCCTCTTTGACCAGTGAATCAATCAGTTTTCCTTCAACAGAGATTGGACTGACAGGTCTGTAGTTCTCTTCCGGTTCTTTGTCCCTTCCCCCCTTGTGGAGCAGAACCACATCCACCACCCTCCAGTCCTTCAAAATAATATACAAGACCCCTCATAAAGGCTTCCACTGACTGGTCACTCTCAGATCCCTCAGGAACATATTCCTCAACACCAGGGCCACCACTGTGAATGCCTTGTCACACGATGTCTTAAATCTTGCCTTCCATATCCTAAGAAGGCGTTCATCATCAGAGGAGGAGGGAGAGTGACAGGGGGAATAAGGAGACAGAGGTTTAACCAGGTAGCCTGGACTCTTACCATGTAGGGTTTTATAGGTTAGTAAACCAACCCTGAAAATAATACACTACCTCACCGGTAGGGAGTGCAGCTCATGTAGTACTGGGTGACACTCCCAGTTTCAGAGTTATTCTCCATCATGAATGACTGATGCAACTTGGAAGTTAAAAGATTCAACATTCCCCACTTGCACCATTTGCACTGGAAGCTTGTTCCAAACTGTAAGTTTACCACTGTCTTGATGAAACAATGCTTCCTTGTATTACTCAATCCTCATCTTTAAGCTTTAAGTACTCTCTCTCTTGTTCAGCTGCCCTGCACTAGCTGAGAAAGTTTCCCCATACACCATTTTGGTTGCCCTTCTCTGTACTGCCTCTACCCAGTCTGTGTCCTCCCTGAGATGGGGCCTCCAAAACTGGACACAGCATTCAGGTGTGGCCTCACCATTGATCCATATAGGAATATCACTACCTCCCTTTTTCTGCTGGTGATACCCTCCCTATGCCAGCATCCTACTCGCCTTTCCTACTGCCTTATCACACTGCTTTGCTACCTTCAGGTTATCAGATCCTTTCCTGTTTTGTTGTCAACACCTCTCCCACATGATCGTTGCCCTTGGGTTTCTGTGCCCCATGTGCATAATTTTACATTTTTGACATTGAAGCCCAGTTGCCAAACCCTTGACCAGTCTTCCAGGTTCTTTTTTATCTTTCTTTATCCCCGGCCCCCCCAGGTACGTCCATTCTGTTGCAGATGTTTGTGTCATACACGAATAGCCACTCAAGTTTTTTAACACATCTGCTTTGCTGATAAATGCCTTAATTCTTCACTCTCCAAGTCCTCCTTAAAGGAGAACTAAAGCCAAAGATATGTTTTTTTAGAGTGTATTGATTTGTTGGTATACTACTAGTAAGGCCTTCCCTTTATTTACTAAAAGGATTTTTTTCTAAATTTGCTTGCTGGTTTTACGGCCCCTGGGGATCTCCATATTAGCATTTCTAATGGCTCTTCTTGTCGCTACAATGCCTCCCGTCCCACGTGACTGTGATGTGTCCTGGACATACAGGTTACTCACCTGTAACAGGAGTTCTAGGAATGGTATACGTTGTTCATCCACACTTATTGGCAGGTTCCTTGCCGCTTTAAATCTTGCTGGAAGGTCTTCAAGCTGGCTCCTCACACCCACCCGGGTGGTAAAACTCTCGGCTCCGCCCCATGATGTCAGATCTAGCCCGCTGGAAGCCAGGTTGTGCGTCGAAGCCAGGGAGGTCAGGTGGGTCGTGTGGATGAACAACAAATACCATTCCTAGAACTCCTGTTACAGGTGAGTAACCTGTATTTCTAGGGACATGGATATGTTGTTCATCCACACTTATTGGCAGACTCCTAGCAGTTCTCCAGGAGGAGGGAGGCACGGTGCACACCCCCTACTTAGGGAATAAAGACTGGAAAACGGAGGCCCCAACCAGTATCCCGGTGTGACCCAAAGTCGATGTGGTAGGGGTTAAATAAGGTATGTGCCGCCTTCCAGGAAGGAGCCCTGCAGATATCGTGGATAGGGACATCCCCCGGAAGCAGCCACCGATGCAGCAGTATGGCGGGTAGAATGAGCTCTTATCCCTCTGGGAAGCTCCATGCCCACCCACCTACAGCGGAGATCTATGCAGGAGGTGACTCACCCACTCATCGTCCGCTTGGCTGCAGATCTGCCAGGTGCGGCTTCAGAGTAGATGACAAAGAGCTGGCGAACCTCTCCCGAACTTCAGCCCTACGCTCCCTGAGAAGGCGAGTGCTCAACTAGGGTCCAAATGGAGCATATATTCAGCCTCCGAGGTGTGAATGGGGTAGAACACTGGCAAAGTTAACACCCGGTTAAGGTGAAGCTCCGTCACCACCTTCGGAAGGAACTTCGGGTGGGGCGCAGGACACCCTTGTCCCTGTGGAAGAACAGATAGGGAGACTCGAAGGAAGCACCCATCCTTCTGGTTGATGTGGTAGCCACCAAGGTGTTCTTCCAAAACAGGTGGGAGAATCGCACCTGTGCATTGGTTAAAATGGCTTGCCCGTGAGCTAAGCCAATACCAGCGGTAGATCCCACGGAGGTGGAAATTCTCGCACCGGAGGGGAAGTGTGATCAAGGCCTTGGAAAAGCACCAGACCACCTTTCCTGTGCCACCGACTGCCTTCAGGCTCGCGCCCGGAGGGCAGAGGTGGCTGCTAGGGGCACCTTAAGGGCCGTCAACCGAAGTCCTTGCTGAAGAAGAAGAAAGGACCACAGGTAGTCCGGAATGCTCGTGGAGGAATAGGAGAAGGGACCAGGCCCTACTCTAACACCAAATGGTGAACTCTTCCATTTGAAGGTGTAGCATTATCCGTTCGACTCCTGACGGGACGTCTCAACAACGTTGAGGACCTCGTCGGAAGACCCAAGGCCTGGCAACTAGCCACACAGGAACCAGGCCGTTAGGAGCAGAGATTGAAGATCCGGATGGAATACCTTCCCCTGATAACGGAGATCAGGTCCGGGCGGGCTGGAAGCCGCCTCAGGAGCCTGGAGCTGACACTGAGGAGAGCTGGATACCAGAGCTGGTGGAACCGGTATGGGGCTACCAGAATCACCTGCACCTTGTCCTTCCTCGCCTTGAGAAGTACCTTGTGGATCAAGGGAAATGGGAGGGAAGGCGTAGAA
This sequence comes from Neoceratodus forsteri, assembly GCA_016271365.2. Classification (NCBI taxonomy): domain Eukaryota; kingdom Metazoa; phylum Chordata; order Ceratodontiformes; family Ceratodontidae; genus Neoceratodus; species Neoceratodus forsteri. Next base: position 301,129,996 of record CM057459.1, on the reverse strand, counting down.
GAGGTCCGGGGTCCACGGCCTCAAAAGGCATCCCCCTACAGTGAGGCCTGCTGAGGGGTGGGCATGAAACAGTCTCGACCGCATTCTCCTGGGGTAAAAAGGTCCACCAGTGACTCAGTGGGAGAAAGATCTTGTGCTACCTCCAGCAGGAGAGACCCTCATTAGGCGCAACCCCTATCTGGCTTAGGGCATCGGCTAGGGTGTTGGAGGCTCCTGCCATCGAAATGGCTAGGAAAACCGCCTCCAGGCTGCGCACGAGACCATATGCGGAGAACCTCCTTACATAACGGCAAGGAGCGCGTCTGGTCCTGGCGGGTTAGGTAGTACATGGTCGTGGTATTGTCCACCTGGACCTGAACCACTTGACCCCGTATAAACGGAGCGAAAGCGGTGCAAGCTAGGCGGAACAGCATGAAGCTCCAGCAGGTTGAAAAGGCATCGGAACTCCCGAGGGGACCAGAGGCAATGCACTCTGTGCTCCCCTTAATGGGCACCCCAACCCATCAGAGATACATCGGTCAAGAAGACCGTCGACTCGGCACGGACGAACGGGATGCCCTCCTGCGGATGTGCTGGAACGGTCCGCCATAGGAGAGCGTTCCACATCTCCTAGGTCAGTGTCACGAGCTGGTCCAAAGGATCGCAGCGTTGTGACCACTGGCTGGCCAGCCCCCACTGAAGGGGACGCATGAACCAAAGGGCCCAACAGACCACGCTGGTGCAGGCCGCCCGAGGCCCAGCAGGCGCAGGAAGTCCCGGGCAGGGCGCGATTGCCCAAACAGACATGATTGGGTAAAGGAGGAATAACCTCGGCCCTGTCCCCCGGGAGCCGGGCTCTGGCTCGAAAAGTCGAGCTCTGCCCCGATGAAAAGAATCACCTGCTTTGGCACAAGTTCCGACTTGGCTCCGTTGAAGAGGAGGTCCATCTGAGAGCAACCTAGAGGGCCAGAACTCCGGACCGCTCCACCTCCGCTCTGGAGGGAGTTGCAATCAGCCAGACATACAGGTAGGGGTACCCTTCGGCGCCGCAGAGATGCTGCCACCACTGCTATGCAATGGAGAAGACCCTGGGAGCTGGGAAGAGGCCGAAGGGCATGGCTCGGAACTCATAAAAAGATCCCACTGCTCTGAAGCAGAGAGGTCTCTGAAGAAGCGGATGGATCGGAACGTGAAGAATGCGTCCTGGAGGTCCAGGGAACAGAGCCACACGCCTCGTTCCAAGGATGGGATATCTGAGTCAGAGTGACCATCCAGAAGGTCCGAGACCTTAGGAACTTGTTCAGGTCGTGCAGGTCGAGAATGGGGCACCAGCCCCCCATCCGTTTGGGGACCAGCAAGTACCTGGACACAAACCCCGGGTCTGGAGGAGGATCCGCCACCTTCCTGATCACCTCTTTTTCGAGGAGCAGGACAATATCAGCTTGACGGGCCGACAGAGAGGCTGCGGACCACGTGGCCCCGAGGGGCGATGGCTCGGAAAGGAGGGGCCTGCTCGAACTCCAGAGGCAGGCCCTTTCCTACCACCTCCAATACCCAGCAGTCCGTGGTGATAGCGGACCAGGCGGAGAGGAAGTGGCGGAGCCGTCCACCTACGGGGGGGGGGGACCCAAGTAGGGGTGACGAGGCCGGGGGCGACGCCTCTCAGCCGTCACCACAGAGCAGGCTTGGAGGCGGACTGGCCAAGGGAGCTCTTGGGCCTTAACCTCCTTACTTCCCCTTAGAGGAAGTGGCTGGCTTGGGTTCGGGGTGCCAAGTGCAAGCCTGCTGGCCCTCTTGCTGGTGCTGATGGGCCAGTCGTTCCACAGGGGCTGAAGGACGAAGGGGCTTACGCAGAGGTTGCCAGTGGCCCTTGTCCCTCTGGGCAAGGGTGACCAAGTCCAGAGTGGCACTGGACTTCTCGGTCCCCTGGAGGTGTCCCTCCACTCCAGGGACAAAGAGGTCAGTCCCCAAGAAGGGGCGCCCGCCAACTTGTGCTGGGTATCCGTCGAGAAGGTGGATATCCTCAGCCATGCCCTGCGGCGCATAGCCATCGCGGCCGCTATTGATCTGGCACAGGAATCACCTACGTCCAGAGCAGTCTGAAGCTGCAGCTTATCCACAGCCCTACCCTTGTCCTGCACCTGCCGGATCGTGGTCCGTAGGTCAGCGGGAGATGAGGTATCACCTCATCCAGGGAGCCCAAGAGGGCGTGGGAGAAGTGTCCTATCAGCGCGGCCGAGCTGGCCTGTCGGAGGCCTCGGGAGGACACGGCGTAAACCTTGCGCCCGACATAGTCCATCCTTTTGGACTCTTTGTTGGGAGGCCTATCCACATCCCGAGCGTTTACGGAACGCTGGAAGATGTTATCGGTAACTAACCCTTCAGCAGATGGGTGCTCCGAGAAACCGGGCGAAGAACCGATAGGGACTGCATACTTCCTGGCCATCCTGGCCGAGGGCGCAGGACAGCAAGTAGGCCGCTGCCAAAGCTCCACGGCTGGGCCGACAATGGCCTCAGCCGCAGGGAAGGCCTCTGAGGGTGAATACCCTCGGTCTAGGACCTCCGTCAGGGAAAATAGGCCCGTTTGGACACGGGCTCGAGCTGCATCCCGGTGAACTCCGAGATGAGCCTAAGCAGACTCAGGAAGGACGATGGGCTGTCGTCCAAAGACCGGTCCAGGGAGGACTCCAGGTCCACCCACCTGGGGAACATGAAGGAGTCATCGTCAGACTCCGAAGGGTCTGTAAAGAGCTGCCTCAGGCCTGAGCCTCTCTTCACCCGCCGAGGGCGGGCGGGAGTGAGGGTGACTGACAACCTGCGGGACAGGCCGTGACCCGACCAAGGTTCCACCACAATCGGTGGGGCAGAAAGATTTGGTCGAACAACCGGCCCGGAAGTGGGCACCTACACTGCAGTGAGCGGCTGCATCGGGCATTCAGGCAACAGCCGCTTGATACACGGGGAATGAATCGGAGTCGATTGATTCCTGGACAAAAGCAACTGCTGCCACACAAACACCTCGTAACGTTGACGCCATCTGCGTCGAAGCCTCTCCTCATCTGAGGAGGAACGGTGTTGCCACTTAACTCGGTGCCCCGACTGAGACCACCGAGGTCAGCGGGAGTGGCTAGACCGAGAAGAAGACCGAGACCAAGATCCTCGGTGAAACTGAGGGCGGGTCTGGGAAGGAAGCAGGACACCCGCTCTTCCCTCGGCTTTCGGACACCTTGACGAGGACTACTGCGCCCGAAGGCGCGGGCAGAACCGGCCTCACTGGGGAGACGGTGGAAGGGTTGGCGGCTCTTCCAGTCGACCACCAGGTGACGGGTTGAGAAAACTCGACTGCGTCTGAGGGAGTCTCGGCGGTTGGCCTGATGGGGACACCGTGAAACCAAAGGCCTGAGCCGCAACCTCGACCAAAGTCGACGGTCGGCAGACCGGGAAAGAGACCACTCCTACTCCCTAGCGCCGACAATGGGACTTACCTGTGATTCCCTTGACCTGGGCGAGAGGAGAGTACCAATGGCCCCTCTCCTTCATGGAGAGGGACTGGCAAAGCTCCTTGAACGAAGCCGAATGAGAGGAATTCAGAGAGAGCGGGATAAATGCCGCGACTGAGGAGGAGGGAGATGCAGCCTTGGCCGACACCTCAGAGGCGATAAAATGGTCGAGCTGCTCAGTCGAGACAGATGTTGCGGACACCACCCGACGAGCCTCTATGGATTTTACCAGCGGGGAAAATTCCTCGGGGAGCCCAAGCCTCAATTGGGACGCACGATCCTCCAGGACGTTGGTCGAAAGGCAGCGGCACACACTTGCGGGTCGTGGTCCAAGTCGAGGAAGTATCATGTGCGTGGAGTGCGGGTCAGTCCTGGAGATATTCTGCCCATCAGGGTTCCTCCAAGAGCCGGAAAACGAATTGTCCATCGCAGCCGCGAGGGAAAGAAGACCGAAGTTTAGAAAACTTTAAAACTAAATTCGGACTACCCGAAGAATCAGGAACCAGTCGAACAACGCAGAGCGCTAAGGAGGGAACGTGAGACCCGGGTGGGTGGGAGCAGCCTGCTTGAAGACCTTCCGGCAAGATTTAAAGCGGCAAGGAACCTGCCAATAAGTGTGGATGAACAACATATCCATATCCCTAGAACAACCATTACTTCAACAAGAGCTGTGTTTTCTCATATTTATACTAACAGAGCTGTTATGTTAATAAACGCTCATTGTCCAGGGAGCTCTAAGCACATGGCAAATGCCTGAGGAACAATTCAGTGGGCTATTCTGTAAGAAAACAGCTAGTCTTCACTAATTTTAGCCCTGTGGCATTTGTGACCTTGTATGATTTGTGTACATTGTGGGAAGGCTGTAAGCCTGAGGCTTCGTTAGGTGGAGCAACTCGTCACTCCCCATCAAGCTTTAAAGGTAGCTGACCTGGGCCTTCCCAGGATTAATTTCTCTTTACTGGCGGAGACACTGCCCTCATTCGCTCTGAGCCACTCCCCATCTCTCATTCTCTGAGTTTAGAGCATCCACTCCTTAGCCTCTGGTTTATTCTCCCTCCTGCCTCTGTGCTGCTGTCGCTTCCCTTCCCTCTTTGTTCCTCTCTCTCCTTTCATCCTAGCCCCCTGCTGTTGTGCCCCTTCCCAGTACCCTCTCTGGCTGCTGCTCCCTCGGAAACAGGACTGCCCAACCCCCATCCCGCTCCAGTATTTCCTCTCCTCCACCCTGTTTGGATGTCGCTCTTCCCTCCTCTGCTATCTCTTCCGTGCCGTGAGTCAATCCCCGTCGCCTCTCGTTCTCATCCCTCATCGCTCCGCTCTCCCGACCTTGGCCTTTTGCAATCTAGGGCTCTCTGTTCCGGCTGTCTCCCGTGGGGTACTATTCAGCCCACTCGAGACATTTTCAGCGGCTCCATCTCTTCGTTCCTACACTTTTCCCCCTCATTTTCCTAACTGGCTCTCCTCAACCTTGCCTCTGGCTCGTGCATCTCGGCAATCAGCCTCTACCTCTCTACCATTTGCTACTAAATCATGGGTCTCAGACTCTCACAACTGGGGATGATGTGGGAAGCTGCAGCTCATACTATGTACGCATCCTCACTTTGCGTTACACTCTTGGAACGCTGTGGTAACTATTGCCTTTTTCTTTGTGTGTGTCTTTTTTTTTGTTTTCTATGGCATAGCTCCTCTGTTCTCTCCTCGCTCAGCCTTGCTCAGTTTTCTCGCTGATTCTCCCCCCGACTGTGTGTTCCTGCAGCTATTGTCTGATACACTTCCATTTTTTTTATTATATTTATTTATATTCACATTGGAATTACAACCCTTTGAGTCAAAACTCATTTCAAAAGCACCTTGTCAAATTACAGTGATACAACAATATGCAAGATATTTAAACAAGTGGTACTTACAGTACATATATACACAACAAAGTAGCAAGACAGTTACAGTTGCTGGGTAGTGTTACATGCTTGGTTACAGTAACATGATAGAAACAGCACATTCACAGAGAGTTAGACAGTGTAGCTGCAGTCCTATACAAGCAATGGCTAGGCAGGTGACATAGGGTTAGTACATTGCTTTAGGAGGTGTCAGGATACAGTCCATTAGGAGACATTGTTGATGAGGGCAGTAAAAATTGAGCTCTCTGAGGAGAGGATACCCAGAAGTCTAGGGTGTGCTTGTGTTTCGTCCATTTCAGCATTTGTCTTCAACTCATTCTTCATTCATTTTATCTGGATTTTCTCACCGCATCGGGCTGGCAGGTGGACTCTGGGCCCCTCTCGGAGAGTTCCCGTCGTTCGGCGTCCTGCTTTGTCTTGCTGTTGTCATTGCAGTCACTGCTGATACTGTAGTAGTCCCCAGCCATTTAGCTGCTTTGCCACTGCTTCTGTGCTTTAAAGTGCCATTGTAGATTGAGCAGTGCCCTCTCGTACATTTGCCTTGTTGCTCTCGAGCTGTCTGTTAGCTCACTCCTTGGAAGTTTAGCATCTGTTATCTTTTCCACAGTTGTTTTGCTCATTTCTGTTGTCTAGCTCTACTCCATTGCATCGACAGTGTGCTCCCAGATATTTACTCAGTTAATCACTCAATCGAATCAATCAATTACCTCGATCACTGACTTGTCACCTCCGTCCTGCTCATTTATTTCCTGGCTCACTTTGTCTGCCTCCAGCCTCCATCCGGCATTCAATTGATATCTCTTTTGGGCAGACATTTATTCATCATTGCCCCTCATCGATCCGCAGCCCTCCCACCGCATGCATCAGGGTCCTGACACTGGCTGTCACTACCCAATTCTAATCTCATCAGCCTCATTCACGATTTCAATCCATCATCAGCCGTCCAGGATTCACTCCTATCATGACTTCCATCATACTTCTCATGGTTCCTCATACCTCACCAGACCAAGGCCCTCCTGCAGCGTTCATTCAGGTTCATGACTTCGTTTGATATTCCCTCATCCATATGGTCCCTGCTCGACCATCAGGATTCAAGACATTCGTGACGTCACTCCTCATTGTCCATCGTCCGTCTGCTCAGCGACCCATGACCCTCCTGCCACGTGTCTCAGGTTCCCGACTCCTTCTCTCATGCCAGCTGCCTTTTCTCGTACTGGCCGTCAGAATTTTCTCCACTCATGGCGTCACTCCTCTTCATCCATTGTCCTTTGCTTCCCTGCTACCTCGATTCGATTCTATCTCCACTCATGGCCATGCCTTCCTGTCCCTCATCCTTTGATATGGACTTGCTGGCTGCTCTTCACCATCGTCCTCAGTTCCTTTTCCAGTTCACTTCCTATCACTTCTTCCTCACACTCACATCGATCACTCGAGTATACCTCTCATGGGGTCTTATGCTACCTCCTCGAACCACCGTGCCACTGCAGCACCTATCATCGTCCGTCTTCCTCATCCTCAATCTTCTCATGCTGGACTGCTGCACTCTTATGGCGATCATCATCATCAGTCTTCTTCCTCCTCAGTCTTCTCATGAGCGCATCTGGATGTTCTTTGCTCCTCTGCCAGCTTCATGGATCTACTCCTTCCCCTTGACTACTCCAGCATACACTGAGGTCTCTGCTGCCTCATATTCCTTTTTCGATCTGTGCTTTCTTCTGGGGCTTTGCCCTATCCCACTGTCATCTTCCCTACTCATATCCTTCTCTTTAACGGATCCTTCTCTTTAACAACATATGTCCTTAAATCAAATATCATCAGCCTGGAGGGAAGGTGACCTACACCTTGGATCCCGAGAGGTTTTCTCCTTAAAGGGTGTTTTTCCTCTCCTCCATGCCAATGGTCAAAATATTAGAGTTGGTGTTTCCTTACATGAATGTGTGGTCTTAGGTTAATTAGTTCGTTTCCACTGTTGGATGGAGGCGAATGGTGGCCCCAGCTTACCCCTCTCTCCTTAGGAAGTCAGTCTTAATCATTTTCTCAGACTTCATTCATTCATCATCCTCGCCTCTTCGATGCTCAGACACCCAACTGGGTATTCTTTTTGGGCTTCTTCCTAAGCGACCTTAAGCCGACGGAATCATTCCCATGGCACCTATTGGGAGGACCCTCCTCTAGGGTTCTTCACGTCGTAACCCTAATAGGGTGGTATATCCCACAGATAGAGAGGCGGAAAGTCACAACGTAAATCAAATCCACAATGTAAGTCAAGTTACACAAGCATCATCTCATCCAGTGGCATAAGCACAATCGAATGGGAAGGCTGTAAGCCTGATGTTCGATTTAGTGGAGCAACTATGTCACTCCCAAATCAGGCTTTAAAAGGTAGCTCACCCTGGGCCTTCCCAGGATTCGTTTCACTTTGTCCCACAAACCTCCCCTCCTCCTCCAGTGGCACGTCTCTCTTACCCGTGGGCTTCCTCCTACGCTACCTTTAGCCGACAATCATTCCCGCGGCACCGGGGGGGGAGGGGTGCCCTCCTCTAGTGTTCCTCGTGTCATAACCCTAATAGGGTGGTATATCCCATGGATAGAGAGGCAGAAAGCCAGGCAAATCAAATCTGCAATATAAGTCAAGTAACACAAGCATTATCTCATCCAGTTCCGTAAGCACAAATCGAACTAATGGTTGCAACTTGATGAAATGAAAGGCTTTAAAAACAAACTATTCAACAATATAAGACATAACAGGAAGGTCTTGTAAACCGTGCCATCTGACCTAAATTACATGTTTTCCTGTATAATAATAACGTTTTTACTACTACTACAAGAACTAAGGGAAGAACTAGTAACACCACTGACAACTCTCTTTAACAAGTCATGGGAGGATGGGGTGGTACCTGAGGACGAGAGGAGGGACAATGTTATTCCACTTCACAAAAGTGGTAGCAGGGCAAAGGCAGGAAACTACAGACCAGTTAGTTTGACATCAGTGGTAGGGAAAATAATGGAATCACTTCTGAAGGAAAGAACTGTTGAGTACCTAGAGGCCAGTGGGGCACAGGACCCAAGGTAGCATGGTTTCACAGCAGGAAGGTCATGTCAGATGAACCTAATAGATTTCTTTGACTGGGTGACCAAAGTACTAGACCAGGAGGGGCTGTGGATATAGCCTACCCAGATTTTAGCAAGGCATTTGACACAGTATCACACAAAGATTAATATACAAGTTAGCCAGCTTTGGAGTGGGTCTCAAAGGTGGTAGCCTGGATAAAAACTGGCTGGACAACAGGACAAAGGGTGATAGTAAGCGAGTCCACGGTGAAGAAGGAGGGTAACTAGCGGGTACCACAGGGTTCGGTACTGGGACCAGTCCTCCTTAATGTCTTTATAAGTGACTTTGGGAGCACCTGGAAGAAAGGTATGTCTCTTTGCAGATGACACAAAGATCTGCAACAGGGCTGATACACAAGATGGGTGGAAACAATGAAAAGGACTTGGCAAGATTGGAGGAATGGTCAAATATGTGGCAGCTCAGATTCAATGCAAAAGTGTAAGGTAATGCATCTGGGAAACAAAAACCAGGGAAGAGTACACACTGGGGGGTGAGTTAATAACAACAATAAAAATCAAGAGAGAACTAGAAGTATTTATATCAGATGACCAAAAGGTGGGCAAGCAATGAGAGAAGGCAATAAGGAGGGCTGGGGGGATGCTGGGATGCATAGGGAGAGGCATCAACAGTAGAAAACAGGAAGTTGTTATCCCTCTTGCTGGACGATACCATCTGCTGAACAGACCTTCTTTGACCAAGGTCCGCAGTTCCCACTCACGTATCCTGGACTGTGACTGACTTAGATTATCTGCCAAGATGTTTTGGACCCCTGAAATAAGCACTACCGATAGTTCTAGACTGTGTACCAGAGCCCAATATCAAACTCTTGTTGCCTCCCTGCGTAGGAGATAGGAATGAGTTCCTCCTTGCTTGTTGATGTAGCACATCAAACTTATGTCGTCTGTCTGAATTGACAGAGGACCCAGGGAGAGATGGGACTTGAAGGCCTGTAGGCCATCAGAATAGCTCTTATTTCTAGGATGTTTATGTGGAGGGTGCTCTCCACCTTCATCCATGTTCCCTGTGTTTGATGAGGCCCTAGATGTGACCCCAGCCCATCCTCAAGGTATCAATAGAAACAATCTGATAAGGGAGGAAAATGGGAGAGGAACCCCTGCAACACATGGTTGGTTTCCATCCACCACTGAAGAACCTTTCTAATAGGGAAGGTTACTAGAACTTCCATTCTAGTTCGTCATGGCTGTGCCCTCTGGACTCTTAGCATCCACTGAGGGTTCCACATGTGCAGTCTGGCCAGTGGTACTACAGTTATGGCTGCTGTCATCAGGATTGGGAGTGTCAGGAATGTCCTAGTTGTGTCATTCCTGCTTTTGTAGAACTATCTAGACCTGTACCATCCTACACATTGCCCTGTCCTATGTCAGGATGGCTAAGCCTTAGGTTGTGGCCAGGATTGCCCCTAGGTGTAGCAAACTCCGGACAGGGTCAATACTGACTTTGCTACATTAGTAGTAATCCCTAGAGCACTGAACAGGTGGCTGGTGCGGTCTAGCGTATGAAAAAGCTGTTCCTTGGAGTGAGAGGAGAAGCCAGTCATCCAGGTATGGGAAGGCATACAGACCTTCCATGCAGATGGCTGCTACCACAGCTGTTAAGCATGTGGTAAATACCTGTGGCTCAGAAGACAAGCCAGAGGACAACATCTTGAATTGGTAGTAATCTCCCGAAACAGTAACCTTAGGTATTTCCTGTGATACACATCACAGATAGTAAGCCAAGGGAAATCTCCTGAAATGCTAATGTAGCCCTGAACACAGAAACCTCAAGATTTCCTGTGAGGTTTGTGATGTGTATATAATGGTGGGTATCCTGCATCCCACATGGTAAATTCAGTCCCCTACCAGTGACAGTGGGAATGGGTCTTGCAATGTGATCATGATGGACTGATGGCATATGATGCCTAACCACAGATCACTGAGGTCTTGTTCTGATTAGAGAACTCCTAGAAGATATGGATAAAACAGAACATTGTTCTTGAGGGAGATGTTCTATAACTGTTTGCTATAGCAAGGTGTGAATCTTTCCAGAATCACTGGGATGCTGGTCTGGAGGGTAATGGAAAGGTCCTGGATGATGGTCTGGAAACAGTTCTAAAGGTTCCAGGACATGACCTTGTGACATTTTTCTTAGGACCCAGGCATTTGCCGTTACTACTCTCCACTAGTTGACCTGGAGAAGGTGCACTCTGCAACCCAACTGGAAAAAGTGATAGGGGTTATAGAAGGGATGGGGCTGTGCCTGTTTCTTGTGGTTACTGCCACAGTGCTACCTCTCAGACATTGGGGAAAGCACCCGGAAAGGGTTTTGGGCATTGGCAAGGCTTCTGCTACCCTACCCATATCCTGGGGTTGAGCAATGGAGTAGTGAAGAATGGTTTACCTATAGTGCTTCAACACCACTAGCGCCGACATCCCCTACAGCGACGGCTGCAATGCCGACTGCCGGCACTGTAGTCACGGGGATGTCGGCACCATTGGGGGGGGGGGCTCTGCCCCATGAACCTCCCCCGGTCTCTAGGATTCTAACTCCGAGTTACAGTTGGACGGGGGCAAACACCCAGAGAGGCAGTCCCGATCACTGCACAGACCATCACAACTACAGGCACGTTTTGCCCAATTCCTGTCGCTGTAATGGACTTTGCGGTAACGGAGTTGCTGAAGTGATGGCATACCATGAAGAACATTGCTCAGACAAAAAGACAACACCTGGCTCCCTCTTGCCTGGGTATAAATGGAATCATGTACTGATTTCAGCGTCTGCCAGATGCCTCTTAGGCTAGAGAGAACATGTTGGCACCACCTTGTGTCAGAAATAGGTTCTCAGATTACTGCAGAAACTGCTGTCTAGGCCAAGTGTCTGAGAGGGTCCTAGGCTGTACTCTCCCGAGGTGCTTGTGGGAGTTGGGTAAGTGGGCTTGGTATTTAACAAGCCTCAGGATCATAGAAGGTAAGGACCAAGGTTCTTTGCCCAAGACCTGAAATCCCATGGACAGCAAGCTGCATGTATGGTTTTCTGAGACTGGATGGGTTTGGTATTCAGCAAGCCTCATGCCCAGAAGAGGTGATGGTTCTCCTCATTTCGATGGGTGGATGGAGGGCACCTAAGAAATGTACAGATGAATACAGGTCGGCATTCCTCTACTTTAGCACTGCAATCCATACTTGCAGCATCCTGGTGGGGGAAAATAGGGCCCTCTTAGGAACCCGTCTGTGAAAAGCTTTATGGGAGCAACAAAGGAAAATTACGTACCTACCGTAATTCTTGATCTTCTTGGACGAAGTCTCCACCACTCATTCACACTAGTGGGATTGGCGCCGGAGGCACTAAGACCATCGGGAGCAAACTTTTGCTGGAGGGTCGCGAGAGACTGACGCCCGCGAGACCGCAGCGCCCATGAGACACGGCGCCACGAAACAGCGGCTTCGAGCAGTAATGACCATCTCGGCGACGACCTCCAACCGCCTCAGTACCTTTTACCAAGGAGGTGCAGCGCAGCTAACGAAAGAGTAAACTAATATTAAAAACGGACATAAGATAGTCCGTATGACCCGTGTAAGAAGGGTCAGCAAAGAAGTCTTCACGGCCTAAAGATTTGAGGGAGTGAAGACCAATACAGCGTGAGCTCGGGGATGGAGGGAGGGTAGATGAAAGTAGGAGACTCGTTCAAGAAGATCAAGAATTACGGTAGGTACGTAATTTTCCCTATCTTCCTGGACATAAGTCTCCACCAATTCATTCACACTCAGTGGAGAGTACCAAGCTGATAATCCCCCAAAAGGGCGGCAGGAGAGCCAGAGCTCACGCGTCCAAGATAGAAGCCCATTAAGGATAGTTCTGCCGAATGCGGAATGTCGCCTGGCATGAACATCCAGTGCATAGTGCTTAACGAAAGTATGCACTGAGCTCCAGGTGGCAGCATTGCATATATCTGCAATTGGAACATAAGCACTTCCGCTAGGGATGCCACGCGACACTTAGTAGAGTGAGCGACACTCTACCTTCTAATTTAACTTGAGCCATGGAATAGCAATGACTGGCGCATGCCACTAACCATGAAGAGATGCATCTAATAGCGACAGGTTGACCCAGCCGGTGTCGCTGAAAGAAACGAACAGTTGCTGAGTCTTCGAACATCCTTGGTTCTATCTAAATAGAACCGCAAGGCTCTCTAACATCCAAGGAATGAAGAGCCTGCTCCCTTCATTTTGGAAATTAGCGAAGTAAGCAGGAAGTACCAGAGGTTGGTTCAGATGGAATTCTGACACAACCTTGGGAAGAAATTTAGGATGAGTAGAGAACCACCTTGTCCTTATGGAATACAGTATACGGAGGGTCCGTAACCAGGGCATGTATCTCAGAGACCCCATGGCTGAGGTAATGGCCACCAGGAAGGCAGTCTTCCAGGTAAGAAATTTTAGCTCACAGGTAGCTAAGGGTTCGAAGGCTTCCAGTGAGCATGTCCAGCACCAGGTTAATGTCCCAGGCTGCAACTGGACGCTTAACAGGGTCTGGTATGGAGAACCTTAAGAAATCTCTTCACCTATAGGTAACTGAGCCAGAGTTAAGGAAGAAATCGGCTCATGGAACGCTGAGATGGCACTAAGGTGAACTTTAACTGTGGAGTACTGAAGACCTAAGTTTGATAGGTCCAAAGATACTCAGAACCTTGCCAGGAGGACAGAAGGGATTCCAAGAGAGTTTTGCACAACCAGAGAAAAACGTTTCCATTTGGAAGCGTCGTCTGGGTGGCTGGCTTCCAGCAGCCAGAAGGATGTCTGAGACTCTACAGAGACGTTGAACCGATTCACTTCTATCTCTTCAGGAGCCAAGCATGAAGGTGAAGTGATTTCAGGTTGGGATGGACCAACGAACCCTGAGTCAAAAGACTGATTTGTAAAGGAAGTGGTCTCGGAGAGGCTGCCAACATACTGTTGAGTAGAGAAACCATAGTTGCGAGGCCAGGAAGGAGCAATGAGAATCATCTTGGTCCCCTGAGACTCGAACTTGAGGAGTACTCTTGGATTAGAGGAAGTGGTGGAAAGGCGTAAAGAAAGCGTTTTGTCCACCCGAGCCTGAACGCATCCTGACAGAAAATGCCAGGCCCTGGATTTCTGGAGCAGAAGAGAGGCAGTTTTGCGTTGAGTGGGGATGCAAAAAGGTCCAGGTCTGGAGTCCCCCACTCTTTGAACAGAGACCGAGCTACGGCTGGATCGAGAGACCACTCGTGAGGGTCTGCCTCCGTTCTGCTGAGGTGATCTGCTAGGGTCGCTTTGGTATACCTGGCAGATAAACCGCTGAATCAGAGACTTGTGCTCCAAGCACCACTCCCACACCCTCATTGCTTCCCTGCAAAGGGATAAGAATGAGCACCGCCTTGCTTGTTGATGTAATACATCACTGCTTTGTTGTCCGCTTGAAGGAGAATGTTCTTGTGACAAAGGACATCCTTCAGAGCTCGGATTGCATAGAGGACCGCCTCATCTCCAGGACATTTATGTGGAGATGAGTTTCGAACTGAGTCCATACACCTTGAGTGTGGAGGGAGAGACAGTGAGCTCCCCATCCCATTAGCGATGCATCTGTGGTGATGGAGATCTGATGATCCGGGGAGCAAAGGGAATCCTTCCAGAGATTGCTCTCTTGAGACCACCAGGTGAGAGACCTTCAAGGGCCCGCCACCTTGATGGGATAAGACTGGGGTGAGAGGTGGGGACCACTGGAGGGAGAGCATCCATTGGGTGGTTCTCATGTGCAGTCGGGCCAGAGGGACAGGAAGCCGAGGACGCCATGAGACCTAACATGCGCTGTATCGAGAGAGCTGTAACCGATTGGTTCTCCCTGATGTAACGGGCCATATGAAGGATGTCGAGTCTTCTGTCCTCTGGAAGGAAAGCCTTCGCTGAGGAGGTGTCTAGAAGCGTCCCTATGAAAAGGAGCCTCTGGGAGGGTTGCAGTTGAGATTTTTTCAAATTCAGCAGAACTCCCATGGACGTGAGAAGACGAGAAGTCGCTTTGCACTGCTTCCAAAGTCCCTTGGCCGGAAGGGCTTGCTAGAAGCCAATCGTCCAGGTAGGGAAACACCGGAGTCCCACTTTCCTGAGATGCCTAAGAACTGCACAACACTTTGTAAAACTGGTCGCGAGGATAGCCCAAAGGCAGGACTCTGAACTGATAATGCTGGACCCAAAGCTACAAACCTGAGGAATTTCGCGTGGGTCGGTGGACGGGATATGCTGGTAAGCATCCTGCATATCGAGAGAGGCCAGCCAGTCGTGCTGATGCAGCAAGGGTAACAGGGTACCTAGGGAAATCATCTTGAATTTCTCCCTGGGGAGGAATTTGTTTAACTTTCTGAGGTCTAGAATGGGGCGCATCCCCCCAGATTTCTTTGGAACCAGAAAGTAATGGGAGTAGAACCCTGAGTTTCGCAGATGCGGGGGCACCAGTTCTATTGCCCTGTTGTTCAGAAGGCCCTGGATCTCCGCGGTGAGGAGGTCTGACTGAGAGGCCGACAACCTGGGTTGTCAATGGGAGGACAATTGGGGGTTTCAAGAATTTGAGAGAATAACCTCCTAATTATCCGAAGGACCCATTTGTCTGAGGTTATGGACTTCCACTGGTTGTAGAAGTACATCAGACGACCTCCACGGAGGAGAAAGTTCCACCTCGGGCAGAGTGGATGGAACTTGAGGCGACTCCATAAGGTAGCGCTGGGAGCTTTGGGTCCCTGCGCTTTCTGCTATCTTCTTTTTGAGGTTGGGCAGGTTGGCTTTATGGAAGCTTCCCTGCCTCTGCCTCGAAGGACTGTGACTATGAAACTGCGCCTGTTCACATGCCCCGAGAGGGCAGGCAGAGGTCTGGCCAACTAATGGCCGATCTAGTCTTCCTGAGTGGCCTCTAAGGCTTGCTCCACCTGAGGGCCAAAAGAAAGGAGCCATCAAAAGGCAGCGCCATCACCTGCTGCTGAGCATCATTCATTGAAGCCAGAGTACGCAGCCAGGAGTGGCGCCGAGTACAAATCCGCGCTGCTGCTGAGCGAGAAGCAGTGTCAAAGCGCCCATGGCGGCTTTGACCTGTTGGTTATTGACCCACACCTCTAATAACGGCTCAGAAGAAGCTCTGACTTGGAATCCGAATCTGGAAGAGCTTCAACCATTCTTTCATAGAGTGCCACAGGATATACTCATACTGGAGAAATAGCCTTGATAACTGGCAATACATACTTAGAGTGGAGGCAGCAAGACTCTCTTACCTAATGTATCAATCTTACGAGACTCTTTGTTAATAGGTCGAGCTGTAGTAGTTTGAGGAAGAACGACCTTGTCATTCTCTGCCGGACTACAATAGGATCCGCAAAGGCTTGGGATGCCAAAATGGGACGATCCTTGGGAGCTGAATACTCTTATCAATGGATTTAGCCACTGGGGAATAAGAGCAGGGTTATTCCATACCATTTGAGACAGCGTCTCGAAGGAAGGCTGAATCGGAGGAGTCAAATCCGTAGGGATCTCCGAAGCATGAAGATACTGGAGTCTTAATATCTTCCCAGGATCGATGTCTGTAGTCTGGAGAAAAGAGTGGATCCCAGGTCTTCAACAGAGACTTAAAGGACAGGTCCGACCACAGGCTCTGTAGAAAGAAAGATCCTGTTCTCCACTTCATCACCCAACAGAAGGTCTGGGTCGACTCAACATCATCTCTGATGGTCCAGAGGACTGTTTGGACAGAAAGGAGTGAAAATTAGGAAAGAGAAATGGCAGAAACAAGGAGAGTCCCAAGGGCTGCAGGCGAGCGCGGCAAGCAGACTGAAACGGCTCGGAGGCGCTGCAGCGCCCGAAGAGCCTGATGACCCATAAGCGCCGCCCAGTGGCCTCCACGGCGCCAAACGCAGGCGCCGCTTGACAGCGCGCGACGCCCGGCAGCGAGCGGCGCGCGGGCGATGCATGATCGAGCGCCGCCCGATCTAACGGCACCACCGGCGCCCCGCGAACCGCTGCGGCACATAGCAGTAGCGACCGAGACCCTGTGGCGCCACGCAGCACGCAAGCCCGGCGGCCCAGCGGTGCCGACAGGCCACAACCCTACAGAAGGCGCCCGGAAAAGCCCGGGAACCTGGAAAGCAAGAGAGGAAAAAACCAGGAGATAAGAGGCATCGGTGAGGCCCCTGCGCCAGCCATGTGTGGGGAACACACCATTGCAGTCGCTAGCACTGAAGAAGGCGCCCGAGCGACTAGGAAGGTCAACCGCCCCTACCTGATCGCGGAGGGCCGAGGGCTCCGAGGTAACCGAGCCAGGCAGAAGAACCAACCTCCGAGCCCTATCGCTCCATAAGAGCGGCCCACTGATGAAACTGCTCATCTGAGCCCTACCTATGGCGGGAGGGCTCCGATGTCGAGAACGACGTTATGGAAGTTGGCGGCTCAGAAGGAGAGCGGCAGCCATGGCGATAACCCGACCGTCGGCGCAGACGCCCAGAGGCGACCTCGGTGATGCCTTCTCTTTTTTGACCTGTGGGCGAAGAAGAGCTCGAGGCGAGCAGCGCGCCGAGAATCGACCGTTTATTTTATGCCGGCGGGGACCGCCTATCCCCGGCATCGGACTGACCGTGAGTCGGAACCCGCTGAGGAGAAGGAGGCTGACCGGACCCAGCCCGGCTGACTGAACAGCTTTCATACGAAGTCTCCCTACCGTCACCTGACCTGCTCATGGTCGACTCCGTCCAGTAGGCCGAGACTTCTTCAAGTAAGTTAAGTTTAAATATTAGAAAAATTTTACGAAAATAGAATAAAACTAAGCGATACTACTATCGTGATAATGTTACAAAAAAACAAACTGAAAACTATGCGCTAGTTTGAAGTTTGACTCCCGACAGGCGAGCGACGTCGTCACTGAAGCGCACTCGACGGCGGGAAAAAAGGAACTGAGGCGGTTGGAGGGTCGTCGCCGAGATGGTCATTACCGCTCGAGCCGCTGCTCGTGGCGCCGTGTCTCTTGTCGTCTCTACGCCGACCCTCCAGCAAAAAGTTTGCTCCCGATGGGTCTTAGTGCCTCCGGCGCCAATCCCACTAGTGTGAATGAGTGGTGGAGACTTATGTCCAGGAAGATCTTAGTGACAGAGCTCTCCACTCAAGCTAGCCCTTCTTTCTTCCTCGGTAGCCAAAGGCAATTTAATCAACTGTTGCCAATGTCTTTGACTGAGTGATAACTGATTGGCGACTTCCTCTGCCCGTGATAGGTACTAAATTCGTGGGGCTCTGCCACGCTGTATCAATTGGTTGGGGGTTTAGGAGGGCCCACTGTCGAGTCCCATTAAGAAGGGAGCCTGGCCCAAAAGGGACTTTCTGAGGTAAAGGAGTCACTCAGTGTGGACATCTGTACCATCGATGGGTATGAGAAGGAGCTGATGGGGAAGCAGGCGCCACCATCAGTAGTAGTGTTCTGGCCATCAAGATGTGATGTGGGGGTGTCGACAGGAGGTAGGCATCACTGTTGACTAGCATTAGCTAGCCATAACTGGTGCAGCAAAGTCCAGGCCATACCACATCCATTAGAATGACAGGAGGTGAGAGTCGATGGGAGAGGCAAAGCCATCACTGTCAAATAAGTACCACCTTTAGCAGAATCAATGATACCCGCCCTGTAACCCCCTGCCTGGGTGTCCAGTCGGGGGGGGGGGGTTGGTGTCCTTAAAAAGTCTACCTAGAAGGAGACATTCCTGTCAGAGATGAAGGGCAACATCCTGTTAGATCCCTGTTATGCGCTGCTCATGGCTCCAATGTGGTGCTGTGTCCATCTTCAGTGAAAATGACCCAGGGCCAGAATGGCTGCAAGGTATAGTGGAATACTCGGTGCCCAGATCGCAGGCAGTGATAGCGGGGAGTCAGCTCCGTTGATCACTTTTCTTGCCTTACTCCAAGAAAAAAAGATGGCTAGAAGTAGCAATATTTCCACCATGGTTTGACAAGTCTTGATCGATGGCGGAAAAGAACTGAGGAGAGACAAGTCTGCCCATGCTTATCTGGAGAAGACGACGTCAGACATCGTCAGGGGCTGCCCCAGCATACTCCTAGAGAAAAGTTTCATTGTGATCGTAGCGCCTGACAGCTCTATAGGTATGGCCTAATAAAAAAGATGTCCTCAAAGATTTTTATTTATTTGCACTGAATAACTCAACACTTTCTGCATGCTTCCAGCACCTTGCACTCTGCATTTCAACTTCATATCTGAAATCTCCTAGGAGCCCCAGCAGCTGAGAATTAGGAGACAACATACCCAGAGCTGAGTCAAACATCATGGCAGCAAGTATTTATATTATCTCTTGCCTCCCTCCTGGAGCCCTATAGTAATGCCTACCCCCTTAAATCCTCAGACCCTGACCCCTTATTCACACCTAAAACCAGGACCAAAGTTGGAGAGACAGCCTTCGCTGTCACTGCCCCAAAACTATAGAACCGTGAAACTGCTAACATTAGACATTGCACTGTTGCCCATGCCTTCTGGAATCAGCAGCGCTCACACTTACTACAGCTAGTAATATACTCCAGTTCCTAGCTCCTGACTACAGTAACTGCAGCCTTTGTTTGACACATTCCCTGCATTTGTCACTTTGAATACCTGATGAGTCTGCACTTCTTAGCTTTTTTTTTTTGTTTGTTTTTTTGGGATTCTACTTTCTCCCCTCTGACTCTGGATCTTGCCACTCCTTCAGGCACCACTAGGTTCCTTGCACCCCCTCCAACCTCCCTGGGCGCCCTTTCACCTCAAATCACAGCCTACCTTGAGGTAGCTTGGCATTACCCTTCCCCGAGTGGGTCCCTCTCCTCCGAGGGGGAAGGCACCAGTGGGGGTGGCCCAGCAAACTATTTTTCCTTTTTCGGCCTCTTGTTGCTGCTGAGGTGAGGCCTGATCCCGCAGGAAGTCTTTGCATGTGACTCTCGAACTGGGTGCCGTCATCCGGCCAATCTGGAGCATTTTTCCCGTGTTCTGGTGTTTTCTGGTCCTCCTGCTGCTACCTGCAGTGCCCTGGTCTCCACGGAGGCCACTACTGCAGTGAAGTGTCACCCACCCACCCAGGAGAGAAAAGCAGTCTTCGGACGTTCAGTCCTCTCCTTCCCCTGCCAGCCCCTGGTGCCCCGAGTCCGTTCCCAAACCCGGGTCGCGAGCGTGGTTCGAGGTGTGGCATCCAGCGCCTCAGCCCTCTGCGCCACCAGGCCGGCCAACTTCTTAGCTTTTTGCCAATTTTCCCTCTCCTACTTTTCCTCAATTGATAGTCATGTACTGTATCGTTTACTGTATTGTTTAATCCCTGGAGAAGGTGCAGCACTTTACCACCTAGGGATCACCTTGGACAGCTCATTGTCCTACTCCCAACATATTAAATATGTAGCCAAAGCTGTCAACATTTGCATTGGGTTGCTCCTCAGGCATAAACGGAGGGGCTACCGATGCAGTAAGGCTAGCAATCCAAAGCTCTGTTATATCCATAATTGATTATGGGCTTGCTATCTATGACTCTGCCACTGAAATTGTGCTCTGACATATATCCACAACTCTGAACAAGGCCTGTAAGCTCCTCACAGGCGATGCAGGGCTCACGCATACCTATGGCCGTTATGCTAAGACAAGATGGCTTCAGCTAAAAGACAGAATTAAATACCAAACATGTCTACTAGCTAAGAAGATCAGTCTAGGACTTGCGCCTCCAGGGGTTCAAAACATCCTAAACCAGTCTTGTATTCCCTGTCGTACGAGAGGCTCTATAAATCACATCTTCCAGGGACCACGCTGCCGCACTAGCCAGGGACAAAGATCCTTTGCCTACCATGCCCCTCTCTGGCTAAATTTCCTCCACCACGACATCTCCTCTATCTCCAAGCTAGGCCCATTTAAACAAAAACTCCAGAACTACCTGACTGCTTTCACTAGCAGTGCCTACTAACACTATACACTTCATATCTTCATCGCTTCCAACATACATTGCCCTCATTCTCCTGCTCTGCCTCACTAGCACTTATCACACCATCCCCATTCACTCTGCCTCTCTCCCTCACATCCACTATCGCTCCCCCTATTTTGCTCGTCCCCAACCACCCTCCCTCCCCCCTGCTACCTCACTTCCTTCCACCACCACCACCGCCTTATCACCCTCCTATCACTCCTGTTTACCACCAGACAAGGCCTCCTGGCTGCCTCATCTTGCATTCTCCTCACTCTCTACCCCTCCCTTCCCTACCACCTACCAGTCTTTCCTGCTACCACTTCACAAGGTCTCCTGGCTGCCTCACTTTGTCTCTACATATGCTTTGTCTATTTCCTCTGTGTGTGCTTAGAATGTTAGCGCGAAAACCTGTTCCCTGGCATACACTGTACAATGCCAGATAATGACGCTCATCTGTTTTTCCTGCAATACCATTAATTATCGTACATCCCTTGATCTGTGCTTCTACCTTTGTAATCCCATCTGATGTGGAACTTGTGAAAAAGAGCTCAACCTCAAAGGCGTTTAATTCGAGGTCTTAATAAAAAATTAAAAAAATTTTCTGTCATGCACTATGGTGTTTTTCAAAGATTGTCATGTACTTTAATGTCAAAATCAATGTCTTGCACTGTATTCTTTTTCTTTATTTCTACTCCCCGAATAGTGCCTGAAATTAGGCAAATGTTTGTCTAGTGCAACTTACCGGTAAACAACAGCTAACTAAATAAATAGATATTTCATACTGTGCTTAGTACAGTATGAACAGCTACTTTCACAAATATTTCCTGATGCAGCAATGATTGGCTTAGTATATAATTTGTTTTTACTTCAAACTGTAGAGCACTGATTAGTTATTAGTCCCAGATTTGCTATTAAAAGTAGCCCTGTAACTATATGCAGATACATAGATACATAGACAGTGTCGGCAGATAAGGCCTATGGCCTACCAGTCTGCCCATTTAAGTTTGTAAGTTCAGTTTATGTTTTCCAGGAAGTCTGTTGCCTCTTACCCCTGGCCTCCAGAATTCCTTTATGTCTATCCCATGCATTCTTAAATCACGTGATTGTTTCAGCCCCCACCACTTCCTCTGGCAGGGTGTTCCACTTGTCCACCACCCGTTCTGTGAAGAAATTCTTCCTCACGTTTCCTCTGAATCGTCCTCCCTCCAACATCATCCCATGCCCTCTAGTCCTGGTACATCTTTTTCGCTTAAAAATAGAGCATTCCTGCACCCTGTTCCTCCCTGTAAGATACTTGTATGTCTCTATCATATCCCCTCTCTCCCTCCTCTCCTCCAGGGAGTACATGTTCAGTGCCTTCAACCTGTCCTCATAGGACTTGTGATGCAATCCATGCACCATCTTTGTTGCCCTCCTCTGAACCTTCTCTACCCTGTCTATGTCCTTACGTAGGTAAGGTCTCCAGAACTGCACAGTGTACTCCAGGTGCGGCCTCACTAGTGTCTTGTATAGTGGAATTATGACCTCCATTTCCTGCTGGTGATGCCCTGCCTATGCATCCCAGCATCCTATTTGCTTTACCTGCCTTGTCACACTGTTTCCTGCCTTGAGGTCATCAGAGATGATAACTCCAAGATCCCTTTCCTGCTTGGTGCATGCTATATCCTCACCCCCAACTGATATATTGTGCCAGGGTTTTGTGCCCCATATGCATTATCTTGCACTTCCTTGCATTGAATTTCAACTGCCAAACCCCTGACCATTCTTCAAGTTTCTGCAGGTCCCTTCTCATTCTGTCTACACCCTCTGGTGTGTCTACTCTGTTACAGAGCTTTGTGTCACCAGCGAACAGTGAAATTCTGCCTTCTAGGTCCTGCGCAATGTCACTGATGAAGATATTGAATAGTACCGGTCCCAGCACTGATCCCTGTGGTACCCCACTGGTCACTTTTCCCTCTGTGGAGTGACAGCCATTTACTACCACCCTCTGTGTCCTGCTGCCCGGCCAGTTACCTACCCACCACACTACTGTCCTGCCCACACTCATATTCCCCAGTTTCTGCAATAGTCTTCTATGTGGCACAGTGTCAAAGGCCTTGCTGAAGTCCAGATAGGCCATGTCCACTGCCCTCCCCTGATCCACCTCCCTAGTCACCCAGTCAAAAAATTCAATGAGGTTGGTCTGACATGACCTTCCCCTGGTGAAACCATGCTGCCTTGGGTCCTGTAGTCCATTGACAACCAGATGTTCCACCAATCTCTCCTTCAGAAGTGCTTCCATGATCTTCCCCACTACCGAGGTGAGGCTGACTGGTCTGTAGTTCCCCACTTCCTCTTTGTTCCCACTTTTGTATAAGGGGACTACATCTGCTATCCTCCAGTCTTTGGGTACCTGCCCTGTTTCTAGTGATCGTCTAAACAGGATAGCAAGAGGTTCAGCCACCACCTCTCTTAGTTCTTTAAGGACCCTGGGGTGCACCCCATCTGGCCCCATTGCTGTATCAACTCTTATTACTTCCAGTTCCTTCAGGACCCTTTCTCGTGTAAAGGGACTTGTGTCCATTTCTGCACCATTCTCACCCCTTGTACTCCATTCAGACCCATTACCCTCCTCTTCCTCAGTAAAGACTGAGCAGAAATACCTGTTCAATATGTCAGCTTTACTGTTGTCATCCTCCACACAGCCCCCATCCTCCCCTTCAGTCTCACTATCCCTCCCTTTGCCTTTCTTTTTTCACTTATGTACCTGTAAAAGGTTTTGTCCCCTCTACCCACTGATCTTGCAATGTGTTCTTCTGTCTGAGCTTTGGCTTCCTTACAACCTCCTGCCTCCCTTTGCTTCTCCTGGTACTTCTCCCTATCCCCTTCTGCCTGTGTCTTTTGTATTGCCTGAATGCAATCTTTTTGGCTTTCACTTTCTTTGCTACCTCTTTGGAAAACCATAATGGTCTCCTCTTCCTTTTCCTCTTGCTAACCTGCTTAATACATAATTCTGTTGATACTATTTGTAGATACTGCGTCTAACATTTCTAAATGAAATTGTTTGGAATACAAAAAGTGAAACTGACATCTCTGGCAAGCCGTTAGTGATATAATTCATAATCTCTGGCTGTATAGTAAAACACGTACTCTATATAGAGAAATACATATATCATATAGAGAAATATATACACAATGCTAGTGAACCACATACACTATCTATTGAAATATATACATCTTACAGTGAAATACATATACTGTATACTGATATATAGTGAAACACAAACACTATATAGTGAAATGCTTACATTATATAGTGAAATACATACGCTATTTACTGAAATCCACAAATTGAGTACTGAAAATCCACACTATATCACGAAACAAATGTACTCGTGCTGAAACATATCCGTTACCTATTGAAGACACACACTACAGACTGAAAAATCCACGTGCACTGTCTATTGAAACAAATACTCCATACACTATAAAACATACACTACATATTGAAAACATGTTATATACACTATATACTTAAACAAATAGACTATAAATTGAAATGCATACACTGCACATAGAAAAAAGCACATACACTGTCTACTGAGACAAATACACTATATATTGAAACATCTACACTTTATACTGAAATACATACACTATCTATTACATAGATACATAGTTACATAGACAGTGTCGGCAGATAAGGGCCTATGGCCCACCCAGTCTGCCCATTTGAGCTTGTAAGTTCAGTTTGTTTTCCTAGAAGTTTGTTGCCCCTTGCCCCATACCTCTAGAATTCCTTTATGTCTATCCCAAGCATTCTTAAATCCCGTGATTGTTTCAGCCCCACCACTTCCTCTGGCAGGGTGTTCCACTTGTCCACCACCCGTTCTGTGAAGAAATTCTTTCTCATGTTTCCTCTGAATCGTCCTCCCTCCAACTTCATCCCATGCCCTCTAGTCCTGGAACATCTTTTTCGCTTAAAAATAGTGTTTTCCTGCACCCTGTTCCTCCCTGTAAGATACTTGTATGTCTCTATCATATCCCCTCTCTCCTTCCTCTCCTCCAGGGAGTACATGTTCAGTTCCTTCAACCTGTCTTCATAGGACTTGTGATGCAATCCATGCACCATCTTTGCTGCCCTCCTCTGAACCTTCTCTACCCTGTCTATGTCCTTACGTAGGTATGGTCTCCAGAACTGTACACTGTACTCCAGGTGGGGCCTCACTAGTGTCTAGTATGCGGAATTATGACCTCCTTTTCCTGCTGGTGATGCCCTGCCTATACATCCCAGCATCCTATTTGCTTTACCTGCTGCCTTGTCACACTGTTTCCCTACCTTGAGGTCATCAGAGATGACAACCCAAGATCCCTTTCCTGCTTGGGTGGCTATATCCTCACCCCCAACTGATATATTGTGCCAGGGTTTTGTACCTATATATGCATTATTTGCACTTCTTTGCATTGAATTTCAACTGCCAAACCCCTGACCATTCTTCAAGTTTCTGCAGGTCGCTTCTCATTCTGTCTACACCCTCTGGTGTGTCTACTCAGTTACAGAGCTTTGTGTCATCAGCGAAGTGTGAAATTCTGCCTTCTAGATCCTGTGCAATGTCACTGATGAAGATGTTGAATAGGACCGGTCCCAGCACTGATCTCTGTGGTACCCCACTGGTCACTCTTCCCTCTGTGGAGTGACAGCCATTTACTACCACCCTCTGTGTCCTGTCACCCAGCCAGTTACATACCCACCATACTACTGTCCTGCCCACACCCATATTCCCCAGTTTGTGTAATAGTCTTCTATGAGGCACAGTGTCAAGGCCTTGCTGAAGTCCAGATTAGCCATGTCCTGCCCTCCCCTGATCCACCTCCCTAGTCACCCAGTCAAAAATTCAACGAGGTTGGTCTGACATGTCCTCCCCCTGGTGAAACCATGCTGCCTTGGGTCCTGTAGACCACTTGATAACCAGATGTTCCACCAATCTCTCCTTCAGAAGTGCTTCCATGATCTTCCCCACTACCGAGGTGAGGCTGACTGGTCTGTAGTTCCCTGCTTCCTCTTTGTTCCCACTTTTGTATAAGGGGACTACATCTGCTGTCCTCCAGTCTTTGGGTACCTCCCCTGTTTCCAGTGATCGGCTAAACAGGATAGCCAGAGGTTCAGCCACCACCTCTCTTAGTTCTTTGAGGACCCTGGGTGCACCCGTCTGGCCCCATTGCTTTATCAACTCTATTACTTCCAGTTCCTTCAGCACCCTTTCTCATGTAAAGGGACTTGTGTCCATTTCTGCACCATTCTCACCCTTGTACTCCCTTCAGACCCATTACCCTCCTCTTCCTCAGCAAAGACTGAGCAGAAATATCTGTTCAATATGTCAGCTTTACTGTTGTCATCTCCCACGCGCTCCCATCCTCCCCTTCAGTCTCACTATCCCTCCCTGTGTCTTTCTTTTTCATTTATGTACCTGTAAAGGTTTGTCCCTCTACCCACTGATTTTGCAATGTGTTCTTCTGTCTGAGCTTTGGCTTCCCTTACTGACCTCCCTGCCTCCCTTTGCTTCTCCGGGTACTTCTCCTATCCCCTTCTGCCTCGTCTTTTTGTATTGCCTGAATGCAATCTTTTTGGCTTTCACTTTCTTTGATACCTATTATATTGAAATAAATACAATATGCATTACAAAATCTGCACATGCATACACTATATTCTGAAAAAAATACACTATATATTAAAAACACTATCCCTCTCTACTGAAAACATTTGCATACTCTATATACTGAGATAAATGTATTACATACATAAATACCTGTACAGTATATTTAAAAAAAACACATATACTATATACTGTAACAAATACACTACATGGGGAAACACATACTACTTTTTGAAATATATACACTGTAGACTGAAAAATTCACATACACTATATACTGAAATAAATAAACTATATACTGAAATGGACTATGTTCTGAAACTACTTATCCCCAGCCCCTCCCCCTTGAATGGCCTGCCACTGCACTCCTTGCCTGTTGCATTCAGTTAGCTGCTGGCTTGATGACAGGATATCTAAAACTGCAGAGCAGAAGATAAACCTCTTATTCTACTTCTTTATGGGGTTTAGATTTTGTTTTGCTTGCACACCTTTAAAGGAAGGCTGTCATGATAACAGTAGCAGGACATGATTATTGTTACCTACCAGCTGAGTGTGTCTTCCTCTGTGGATGTCTGCAGTGTTCATTTTGTTGTCCATTTTTAAAAATATACCCAGAGCTACTGCGCTGCCATGCTGCGTACGCACCACTATCGCCTCAACAATCATGCAAATGAACATGTCACGCTTGTCCCTGATTGCTGACTGTCCCTTCTCATTGGCCATTGCTTTAAATCCTGCGCGTTCATAGTTTTCCCTTCCTATTCCTTCCTTCAAATTTGTGATGCGCGCTCCCAGTGACAATTAATGTCTGTGCTGAGCATTCACTGTTTAGAGTCAGCTTCTCATTTCTGCCCGTTCCCACTGCATAACCTTAATAAAGTATTGACTGTAATTTAGAAGTTTGCAGTGAATATTTCTGCAACAGTTTTTTTTTTTTATTTCAGTCATGTTGCCTGCTGATAAACGTACCGGAGCAATGCTTCTGTACAGTGATTACACTACAGTACAACTGCAGCACCGTTTGTTATTCATCATGGTGTTGGATGGTGTTGCAGGCGGTGTTTGACTCTTTTTACTGTGATTGAGAACCAGAAATGTGTTGCTGTACAATGCGGTCACCTAACGGTACCTTTGGTGGATGTTGCCGATGTAGCCAGCCGTTGCCATGAACCGCATTATATTCTCACTATCATCTTATTGTACTATCATAATTAATTATGAATATTTCATTTCCTTTCACCCCAATGTTGTTTACTGAACAATATATCACTGTCATTGTCATTCATGTTAGGTAAGGATAAGGTGCAGCGGTGGCTTCTGTGATACCCGGACTGAATGGATAACCTATGTGTACACTGCTGCACACCACTGATTCTCATCACTGAACAGTGTATGTTTTGCTGTTCTGTTGGTCTGATGACCACAAAGTGCTGCTGGGTTTATACTTCACTGTGACAGTCACTGTATGTATTCCCATTTCCTTTCTTTAATGTCCATTCCCCTTCCCACCACCACAAAAACATCATCATCATCATCCGTGCAAAGTGTTGCCAGATACTTGTAATCAGAATGTAATATGTGGTAAAACTCCAGCTCTTGTGTAGCTACCCCATGCTGGCATATACAACATCCGTAGCTGAAGTAAAAAGAGACTGTAGTGTGCTGTGTTGTCATTCACTGTAAATAAACTTTGTGGTCATGATCCGAATGTTTTGCACTACGGTATGACTTACTGTGATCTATTGTTGTTGTTGTTGTTGTCATAGACCTTATTTTTGGGATTACATCCAAATACATTATCAGCTGTTACTTGTTATATGCTGTATTGTTGGAAACGTTCATATCGTGGTGTACATTTGGGCCCTGATATTAAAAGTGTTCCTGGAAATGGTGCATGTCTGTGCTTATCGCAAGTGAGTGCAGCTCAAGCAACACGGGGACATATTGTGAAAACATGTGCTATACCGCATCTCTTACAAATATATCAAGTAATGCACATTGCTGTAATACAGTGTGCCTGCTAAATACACTGAGAGGTATGGATATCAGGAATTTGAAATGCACCATTGCATCAACGATCCGCTGAGCACAAATTCCTGTTATTCGTGCATCAATGTGCTTCATCATGATGATGATGATGATGATGATGATGATGATTGTGAAGCAAAGGCAGGGATGGCACACAGCATGGGGAAAGGCAGTGGGGTTGTCCGGATGGAACGAACAGGGTTGCTAGGGAAGGGTGGGCGTTTGGGGATGGTAAAAGGCACACAAATCATTGTGACACTCTGTGACCGCTGAAGGAGGAGGAGGATGAAGATGTTGATGGTGGAGATGAGTCAGGGACGGATAGTAAGAGTGAAGTGAGCAATAGGCAGTCATTGAAGGCAGGGAAGGAAGGGTGAAGAGGAGTAGGGTGGAGAAGAAAACGGAGGAGCAGGTTTTCCAGGCGGAGGCAGTAGGTACAGGTAAGTGGGACAAGACAGCCCGGAAGGTGCAGGATGTAAATGTGATGAAACTAAGCAGGAAACATTGTAGGCAAATGAATACAGCAGTTAGATTACTCTGGAGTTGGGATACAGATGCAGAGAACAATACTGGTGTGTGTAGGATGAAGACTGACAGGACACGAGAACAGGGGTGACCATGTGCAGTCGGGGAATGGGATACCTTTCACACCCAGATTGTGGTAGGTGAGAGGAGCCTGTTTGGGGGGGGGGAATGCTGGAGAATGGGATGAGGAGGGGCATGTAAGGAGGGTAGACACGAGGGGTGAACAGGGCAGGAAAGGTGGAGGGTAGAGTACTGATAGTTTGCTACTCTATGAATACAGGCATCTAGTCATAGGGTCAGGGGGAGTGTAAGACTGTCCTGATCAGAACAAAATGACACCGAGGACTGAAGTTGCACAAAGCAAAACATGACTTCTAAATCGCTTGTAAGGGAAAGTGTTGCTACCACAGAAATATCATTCCAGATCTGGACAACTGACAGAAATGGAACTAGTGAACTAAAATTCATGCAATGTTCTCGACTTGGCCAGGGTCATTATGTACATAGGCTGTAAGATGCCCTGTTTGAAATCCTGCCGGTGGCAGTGGTTAGCCTGGAAAACAGTAAGACGATTAGGTAGACAAATCAGTGGCTTATGGAGTGGTTTTGAGAAGTGTAGTATGGCCTGTTGGTGGACTTGCAGTACACCTTGGAGGCTAACAGCTGTACACTAGCGACATGTTCCACCTAAATTTGGGTGGGAAGGAAATTTCAAAACTCAAACTAGGTGGTTTACATTATTGACAGGTATAACGTTGTTAAGGTGGGTGATCAAAAAGGGTCAGTGCCACCAGATAGGATGAAACAGCAGAGGGTGTCCACTCCTTATGGGATAGGAAGATATGCAAGTAGCTCAACAGCCAGGGTAAATGAAGTGCTAAACAGAGGGGTTGGTCGTGTACAGGACTGTCATCTCGAATAATATCTCAACCTTTCCAGGTACCAGGCCATAGTACTACTGGTTGATGTAAAGGGCAAAGAGGATAGGTCCCAAAATGTAACATTCAGGAACGCCTATGGGCAGTACTTGTAGTGGGAAGAATTCCCCTAACCTTAATCTGATGCTTACAACTTGTCAGGTAGCAGCAGACCATCTTCACAGCAGCACAGAAAAGAATGATGACAGTAGGTGAATCAAGGAGTATGGAATGTGGAGTGCAACACTATGCTCACAAAACACATGCGAGTGAGGGTTGTTGGTTTATCACTGTGATTCAGAAATGGCATCGCTATTGAAGTGGTATAGGAGGTTGTGGGGAATGTGGAGGATTTTTAGTAACCATGCTGATGAATGTGGTGTGAGAGAGTAAAGTTTGTAGTGGTTCACAAACTGCCAGCACTGTTGGATGGTCCTAGGGAGATTGTGTCAGATGAACACTGTAGAGCAGTATGACTAGGTGACGAGGGTCCAGGACCGAGGTAGGCCGCTGGACGTACTTCTGTACTTTAGCAAGGTGTTTTATTCTGTAGTCAACAATGGCCTGCTTTATAATGTGAAGTAAATGGCTGTAGGGAGAAAGTTGTTTAGGTGGACCAGAAAATGGGCCGACTATATGCAGAAGGTGGAGGTTTTGGGCATAGCCTCATCCACAAGGTTCTTTACTAGTACAGTGACCAAGGAGTCACTGCTGGTGCCAACTGGGTTCAACGCCTACATGTCAGACATAAGGAAGGGGATTAGGAGTAATATGAATGTCTTTCAAGAGTATTCAAAGCTTGGTTTAGCGCTGGTTGAGGAGCAGGGGTGGGTGGGTGTTCTTACAGGATGATCTGGAGGCTCTGTAAAGTTTGTCATGCAAATGGCAAGTAACATTCACTGTGGGGAACTGCAAGGTTGTGCACCTGGGAGTCATACATGTCAGCTGGGGTTATACACAGGGCGTAGACAACATATAATATACGTAGGGTGACAGGGATCTCTGTGTACTGGTATAAGTAGAAATGAAAAACTCAGAGACCTGTCGGAGGGTAGCAGAATGAGCAAACAGGATGCTTGGATGCATCACCAGGGTGATTAACTACAGAAAGGTACAACTGCTTGGTTATGCAACACCTGTACTACTGTGTTTAGTTTTGCAGACAACATTTAAAGAGGGATGTTACACTCATAGAGAGGGTCAAAAGGAGAGCTACACAAAATTATCCTGGGTCTAGAGGAAAGGACCTATGAGGAGAGTTTGAGGGACCTCGACATGTGCACCCTACAGGACAGGATGGACATGGTTGGCATGACAGATGTGTGTATCTGCATGAAAAGGGATTAATAACAGGGTCCTAGGCAGGGTGCTCCAAATGAAGGAAGAGGTGGCAATGACACAGAAAGGGTGTAAGCTGTAAGGTGCAGGCTCAGACAGGGATGAGGGCGTCTTATTGCACTGAAACAGTGATGGATCCCTGGAATCGCTGCCCATGGATGTGGTAGAGGCGCAGACTGTGGGCAGGTTTCTGAGCTGTTGTGACAGGTGCAAGGGTTACGGTAACTATGATCAGGTCCAATGCAGAACCCAAGGGAGATGGGAGAACAGCAAAATTTGGCCTTAGTACCCCACGGGTGCTGAAAAGTGAACTGATTCAAAAGACCATTTGGCCTGTTTGGCTGTCATTTTAGTATGTTACTAAATTTGTCATTAATGCATGTGTCTGTCAGTACGGATGCATTTTCATGAGTTGTGCCTGACATGGCATCAAAATGCAACTGTCACCCTGCAAATCATGCGCTCCCAGTACTAGGTACCGCACTACTGCACCCTCCTCATCCTTCCAAGTGATCGCTGTAACACAGTGCTTTTAAAATCCATGGTGACGCTGTACTTCATCCGTCCACTGACATGACTCATCGCTGTATGAAACAAATATTTTCCCTTGTGGTGTACTGGTCCCACCCTCCACTCCCATATGCAAAGAATATTATTCTCTCTGGTACTGTAGTGTTACCACCCTCCACCCCCGTACCCACCAACTGGCGTTGGGCAATACTTTAAAAACTGACTGGTACTGTACCCCCATACCATGCACGCAACCCCAAACACCACAAATAAAGATCTTGATACCGTGGTGTTCCAGCGGTACCACTACCACCAGAGGACAAGCAGCCAACAGAGTACCACCAGCCCACCAATAACAGTTTTATGGCGTGCAGCAAACAAAGTTGTGACTGACTATTGCCAGTACACACTATTAGGCAACGTTCTTGCTCATGATACAGTCAACTGTCATTCTGCATTACAATGCAGAGGTATGCAACTATGTTTGCTTCACTCCACTGACAATGTTGTGGTGCCTCTTTGGCTCGTCAGACTGTGTGGCTGTTGGTACCACTGGGTACCAACTCATCAAGAGCTTTGTTGTAACTGGCAGGTGGATATGGGAATGGAAAGGTGGTTACCACTACACTACCATGTAATTTTAAAACATTCAGTACAGTAGCAGGGATAATAATATTATGTTCATACTGCACTGTGACGTACGTTGGGGGAGACAGTACAGTACCACTGCTGATTATTTCTTTGAAATTGTCAATCGGGAGAATGGCGAGGAGGGGCAACCAGTGTACTTCAAGTGTTTTGATGCTTTTCTTCACATAATGCCTTCAACTTCATGAAAATTTATATGTGACGATTGTTGCTTCTTCACGTTGCTAAGTATGTCATGTCAATATTATTCAAACTATATTACGCCACTTTGTATTCCCTTTATCACACTCTTACCTAATCATTAATTGTACTGTAATTTCTTACAGATAGATGTGACATCGCCAGTGTCTCATCATGTATGTGCTGTGCTGCTACAGTACTCGTTTGATTCAATAGTGTGATACAATGGCAAGTGCTGCACCTACTGATGTTCAACAACCCCTGTCTGAGTCATCAAGTGACGAGTGTGACAGTGACACCACGGAGGTCCTGAGGGATATCATAACCCTGACTGTTGCTACCGGAATACAGCCATACCAGTTTGAGCCACGGAGACCATCAAATTCCTCACATCCAGAAGTATCCAATGCTGATGCCTCCACTTCTGAAAATGATGACAGGGAATCATCCACGATTGATCGTTTAAACGATGGCAGCTGGTGTACCTGTGGACAGTGTGCATTGATGCCTACTGTACAAGAATTGGTGGGCTGCAAAGAGCTGCAACATGATCTAGGAGATAAGCTTGACGGTCTAAACTGCATATTGGAGCACCCCCAGTTTTTGATTGGTTGCCTAGATCCTTTCGTGGTACGTCTAGCGCTGACAACCATCTGTGCCTGCTACAGGCATCCTCACCCACCTGATCCAGCACCCAACAGATAAATATAACTGTACTTACATTACATGCTGCCATTCTGACCATGTTTTAATTTACTTTCTTTTTATTTACTATTTTTGCTCACTATGTCCTGCCATCCCAGACTCATCTTACCCCTTTCTCACTCATCATACCTGGTCCTAAGCTGGTTACCACAGAGAGCCGTGTCTTTTCCTGAAGCCTACTTATTCATACAACCCACTTGGATTGCCTTTTGTCTTTGCCATGCATCCATCAATTCCCCTGCTGTTGTTGATGCCACACCTTCTCTGGAAGGCCTTTGCATGCGTCCACCAACCTCTGTGTGACTACATATTTCATGATATTGGCCCTGAGGCTCCCCCCCATGCTCATATTGTGTCCCCTAATTGTTCACCATATTTTTTTTTTTTTTAAATATGCTACCCTATTGTACTTTGTTGACTCACATGACAACTGGAATGATATGTCCTTACACTGCTCTGTCCGTACCATCTGTTTCATAAGAATGTAAACCATCATTTTGTAGATGTTGCCTGCATTTGCGGTGGATTTGTATTTTGAAAAGCTTATGTGACGGATGTTCACAGTACACAGCAAGCATTCATCAATTCCAAATGTTTGCTTGCTGTCATTAACGGTTGAAGTGCAGGAGGTACACAGATACAGTATAGGAATGGCAGTGATGTTCCCAGCTGACTCTACCCCCCTGCAGGGATAAACAGGCATTGTGGTGTGCATTTTGTCGCTCAACCATAACGGTCACAACATTTCACCTTACTCTACCCTGCACACACTGACAAATATACAGCTGTGCCCTTGGGGTGTCTGGGCTTTACACTCCTGTCATTCCATACTTAAATACACTGAAATGGGTGCAGTGTACCACAATGGTGTTAATTCTGTACAAAAACAGTCCAAGGTGCACCTTGATGCCTGTCACAGGGTGCTTGCTGGGTGTCCGGGTGTAGTGGCATGAGCATTACTGTCAAGTAGCCCAAGTCACACCCCTGACAGCTGGGGTACATACAGGGTGGGAGTAGGTTGACGTAGAGGGTCAAGAATCAACGAGGGACAGTGTTTATTTTGTTACATGTCTATTTCTGAAACATGATGGACTTTTGTCACAGTGGGGTGGGCTCCAGGCGTGGCGCCTTTAAGTTTTTTTGAGTGTTGGCACTTTATCCGACAGGGATTGGGTACGACTGTTGGACATACAGTGTTCTGGGGGGGATGTTGCATGAGCAGAGGGTGACTGGGCAACCCCACGCCACAAAATATATGGTTGTGTGCCACGTGCAACCACCGCTGCAGTCAACGGTGATGACGTATAGTCAGTTTGCATACTGGTGATGACACGGCAGTATGCACATTGCCTACATGTTATCAGCTCTGACTGTAGCTCTTGTTTGTTTTGAACTGTACACCACTGCATCTGAACTGTTGTCATAGGCAGCTGGGATGGTCATTGGTGTGGTTTTGCCACGCATTACAAACCGTTCATGGCATTGCAAGCATGGGTTGAGAAGTATGAAAACTGGCATGGTGTCACTATGTTTCTGGCACATGTGTGCAAGCAAACATAACAATGGATGGTCAAAAAATAAAGTTAGGTCCAGCACCACGAGATGCATCATCACCTCTCACAACAGCATAAACATGCCAAAAAAGAAAAAGTAGACCACACTAAGAAGATTGCTTGCCAAACTTCATCATAACTTTCATGTGCAAATGAAGACCGTTTACACGCTATACTTTCCAGCAACACAAACTGTCAAAGGGTTCGCGCGTTGACAAGAAGAGGACAATTGCATTATACATTAAAGTCATTACAAAGTTTTGCAAGAAATCTCCCAAGTGCGCTTTACTTTTTTGTCTTTCAAGTACTGGACAATGTTGTGCAGAAAAGGACTTGCTGCCTCAGGGAACTTTAGAACATCACAGTGGCACTGACACTTTACAGCCGAACAACCCCAGGTGCAGCAACTCGCCAGCAACCTTTGTTGGGTATGCAGTCGTGCAGGCGGTACTCAGCGGGTGAGTGACAGGATGGAGCGTGTGGAGGACTGCTACGTTCTCACTGGGAGGGATCCAGGGGTTCATCGCTGTCCTCTGATCGCGTGGCTGTTGCCGGGAAACTGACATGTCTGAGGCTTGGAGGTAGACCTTGGTGCAATGGCGGATGCCCCAGCAAGTTCACTGTGAGACACTGAATGTATTGTAATACTGCAAAAGAAGTGTGATTCGTATTTCTAAATTATTTATATTGTCATGTTTACCGTAGGTCCATGCGCTTGTCATCCTATATTCAGTATACGCACTGGGTGCATAATATTCTTGGACAGAAGAATCGTCGCGTTATACCAGCTTGTGTTGTTACATTCGTCCGTGTGCAGTAGCCTGAACCAAGTGGCAACTACACAGGATTCCTCGATGCAGATGAGGATGATGAAGATGGGTGGTCACAGTCATTCCTGAACCAGTTCTAGCATTATACAGTAGGTGTTTTACGTGACCCATGACTCTTTCTATTGTTACTATCACAATTGATTTTTTTGCTAAGGTTTACATTTCATGTACAAGCTGTTATTGTCACTGACATTATGGAATATCTTTGTTCTACAGGAATCATTTGGTGTTTCTCAGTAAACTTATGCCATCATGCAATTTGGGTTTGTGAGCAACAGAAAGGTAATGGGATGTTTCAGGTAACATAAAATCAGCTAACTTCACTGTTCTTTATCTTGTCCGTATCAACCACGCATGTGGTCTGTGCGTGTTTTTGAAATGTTCATCATAATGTCATCATCCACAACCATCCAACCACCGCCACTCCTGTACTGTCCCTATTCTACACTGGGTGCCGATGATGAGTGAGTAAATCCCCAAACCCACCACCCAGGATAGGACAGCTGTCCTTAAGATGCTCAATCCTACCCTCCCCTTTCCACCCCTGTTCACCAGCCTTGTTTTAGGTAAGGCGTCACTAACTCAGCCATGTGTGCCACTGATCAAACCATATGGGTAAGCCTTTTAAAGGACAGCTGTCTTGATCATGCCCTCCACCACCAGCCAAGCTTACCCTCCGGTCATGGTCTTCATGCACGTTGCTCTGTTTTTCTCGTGATGCACCAAACATTAATGAAAGTTATTAAAGTCGGACACGGATGTGGGGCGTGCAAGGGTGGCCTCCATTACCTGAAAATGTGCAGCGACACACTGCTCACGTCATACTTTACAGATAATGGATCCTCTCCTACGACTACAGACTGTTTAAAATTTAACACTATGTATGTGCCCAAAGATACCGAACATACATTACAATCTTCACAGGACAGTAACACTGGCTTTGCATGCGATCAGGACGGTTTTCCTGTATTGTGTGTTGTGACGTTGTTCTTGCGGTGCAGAACACATTATTTTAAAGTTTCAAACGAATGATGAGTTACATAATGTCAAAGTTCGGCAATGCATTAGATGCTTCCACTCAAACAAGCGGTGCGTTGATGAAATTGACCAATAATGCAGAGATTACGTTAACTGTGTAGGAGTGGGGGGCATCCGATCTGCATCACATATGAACTGAATGTGCATCATGCATCATAATCTGTCAATTATCATTGTCAAATACCAGTACATAATGCCTATCTGGGGTAATAATCCCTTAATTTTTCCAACACTGAGCAGTTGCAAATGTCAGTATCCTTTTGGGGGGAGGAGTGGTGAAATCAGAGAGCGCAGTGTAAGCAACAAGTAGAATGGTAGCCCCCTGCATAATGTTGACATCAGACTAAAAAGTTACCGGTGCATCTTGATTCTGTAATTATTTGCTTGTTCAGCACCAACTGGTGGTAGTGGAAGTATTTGTACTGTTGCAAAAGATCGAGAACTGTCGCTGTATGGCAACTTAACAAGTTTTATACGTCATGATAATAGCTTTTGTCCACTTGTCCCCAAATGTGGCCCATGTTACAAGTGCAATAACCACTCCAGGGTGTGCATTTATTGTGGAGTAATCAACACCCTGTGTGCTGTGAAGACATTCAGCCTGTGGGCTCGTGCATGGCATGCACCCAAGGTGTTCACTAATCCCAAGTGATGCACACCTGGGTGTGTTACTGATTGCTAGATCACGTGGTGAAGCAGTACTGAAAAGTCACATAATAGTATTGTATTAAAATGTATGACATGAACATACATACATGGCTTTTATCTTAACCATAGGATGAGAATGTAATGCTTGTAGGAAAATCTTGTACTGTCACTGTTTGTAAGTGCAGATATATGCCACAGTCAGAGTTAAAAAACATTTGTAGAAGTACTAACTGAGATCCGTCTCTGAAGCAGCTCACGTTTTAATGGGTAGAAGCATTGTAATTGTTCATACAGTAATGCACAGTTTCTGTCATTTTGAACAGAATAATAATACACTTTCAACAACTTGTTATGCATAATGACATGGATCACTGTGTCAAACAAATGTGACAGGAACATTTCAAAGCACATTAAACAACTACGGTAATAACAACTGGTAACAATCACTGACTCTGCTTTTTTATTTACTGTTGAACCGGTGGTTGGGTAAAGGTGCACATCTTTTTTTACATTACTTGTTCAGTGTCACGGTTGACTGTGTGTATTGCTTTAGTACTGTAACACTGTCACTGTTAACACCTACAAACTATGGTGCTTCAGGATGAGGGGTGGACTGAAAAGGGTGAGGAGCAGGCAGAAGCACTGAATAAATAGTTTTGGTCACTGTTGAGAGAAGAAAAGGGTGTACCGCTACCACCATGGGCTTGGATGGTGGGGACAGGGGGAGAGGAGGCAAACGATGAAAGAATGTAGGCAAGTGCAGTACTAGAGGGAATGAGGGCAGTGAAAGAAACAAAGCACAAGGGACGGATGGTATCCACCACATGTTGCTCAGGGACATGGCAGAGGTGTTGACGTAGCCACTGGCAGATCTGTATGCACCTTGCTGGACTCGGGATGTGTGACACTAGACTGGAGGATGGCACATGTACTACCATTACACAAGAGCGGACCAAGGGGTGAACATGGTAATTATCATTCAGTAATTCTCACCTCCATAGTGTGCAAACTCAGGGACACAATACTAAAGGTAAGACTGGTTTCGTGCCTGGAGGATAAAGGGCTAAAGGATGTGAGGCAGGATAGGTTTGTTTGAGGGAAGTCTTGTGAAACCAACCTGATACGTTCGTATGACTGGGTGACAGGTGAGCTGGATATTTATTATTTATTTATTTAGCTTTTGTTAGCCGCGTAAGAACACTAGACAAGACAATTTGCCTATTTTCAGGTATGACCTGGGAGAGTACAGGAAATTACATACACACTTGGGACGACATGGTACATAATTAGGAAAAGATTACACGTCATGAGACAACAAGGTGCAAGTTAGAAAAAACAAACTTGCAGGTCACATGCGAACATCATAATGTAGAAAACACAAAGTGCAAGGCATATGAGGCACATTTAGTTAGAATAGGTACAGCAGAGTAAGCAGTGTGTGCCAGTTTTGGAGCAGTACAAGGTCATGCGGTGGATGTTCTTTACTTGCACTTCTGCAAGGCCTTTGATTCAGTGCCTCACGGGTGACTTGGGGGTGAAGCGAAGTGCTGTAGGGGTATGGGCAAAAATGATGAATTGGATTACAAGCTGGGTCAGTGGGAGACTGCAACTGGTGGTGGTGAGAGGACAGCTGTCAACACCAAGGCCGGTGACTAATGTGGTGCCACAGGGATCTGTGTTGGGGCCAGTATTGATTTTCATATCACCCCATTTCACACGTGGTGATGATTAATGTAAGCCTTTTTGCTGAGGACAGCAAAGCCGCATCAGTGCCACAGCAGCCACAGCTTCCTTGAATCAAAGAGGTTATTTTCTAGACTATACTGAACTGAATTATTACTTTTTGGACCTGTGTAAGTAACTAGTATTGATTCTGTTTTTGGGGTGGACTTTTCTTAGTTTTAACTTTAATTTGACTGGGAGGAACTGCAGCTGGGAGACATTTGCAGTCAGTTGTGACTAGACCTGTTACTTAGCCTTTGTGAAATAGGTGTCAGGAAGGAAGGCACTTCCCGGTGTGGAGGGTAAGAGTTGTAAGTGATTGTTTCTGGACAGCATAGGTTTACTCCCACCCACCCCTCCCTCCCTCACCCACCCCAAGTGCATAACATAGAAACATAGAAGTTGGCCGGCAGATAAGGACTGCAAAGAGGCCATCCAGTCTGCCCATTTCTTTTTCTACCTTATAAATGTGCCATCGGACTTTGCTCTGTCAGTGGCCTATCTATTCATAGTCATTTGTATTGCTCCCTTATGCCTATCCATGCCTGTTAAGCCCTGCACTGTATTCATAGCCACCACTTCTTGTGGTAAGCCATTCCATGCATCCACCACCCTTTCTGTGAAAAAGAATTTCCTCACATTCCCTTAATCGCCCCTCTAATCTCATGATGTGTCCTCTTGTCCTGCTATTTTCTTATATTTAAACATATTAGACTCTTTCACCTTGTTTATGCCCTTAAGGTGTTTGAATGCCTCGATCATATCACCTCTCTCCCTCCTTTGCTCAAGGGTATACATATTGAGCTCCGTTAATCTGTCCTCATATGTCTTCTGATGCAGTCCCTGCACCATTTTGGTTGCCCTTCTCTGGACCGCCTCAATTTGGTTAATGTCCTTGTGAAGGTGTGGCCTCAATACTGCCGCAGTACTCAGATGGGGCTAACCAGTGTCTTGTACAGAGGGATTATTACCTCCCTCTACAACTTGTGATACCCTACTAATACACCCTAACACCCCCTAGCCTTACCTACTGCTTTTAGAGGTCTGCTTGGATGATTTTAGGTCATCAGTGATGATGATGCCCAAGTCTCTTTCTTCCTTTGTGACTGCTAGCAACTCCTCCCAGACTATAGGTGGCTTCAGGGTTTCTCTTCCCTATGTGCATGATTTTGCACTTCTTTGCATTAAATCCCAGTTGCCACTCTTCTGACCATTCTGCTAGTTTATCCAGATCTCTTCTCATTCTGCCCACCCCATCTGGATCATCTACTCTGTTGTAGATCTTGGTGTCATCTGCAAACAGGCAAGCCTTACCCTCTAGTCCATCTGCAAGGTCACTAATGAAGATGTTGAAGAGGACTGGCCCCAGGACTGATCCCTGAGGTACCCCACTTGTGACTTGCATCTCTTCTGACTGTATACCATTTACCACCACTTTCTGTTTTCTGCCCGTCAACCAGTTTGCCACCCAATTCAGGAAACCGGCTTCCCCACCAAGGGACCACCTAGGCCCAGGGGTGTAGCCAGAAACTTCAGTTTTGTACACACAATCTGTAACAGTTGCACCCCCCCCATTAAAAAATGTACACATCCTCTCCAAATGGTACCCCTTCCAAATAAGTCAGACTGTTGTCAGATGATTCATCTAATCTCTAAAGAGTTCATACATGTATCTGTCTTGTAAACAACAGACATTTAAACAGAGACACTCCTCAGTGGTCTACACTAGCCCAAATACTACAGATTAGAATGTAAATGTTAATAGAAAGGCATATAGTTTGTGACAGGCACTCAACAAAACTGTACACAAATGTGTACAGTGAGTATGCCTGTCTACACCCTTGCCTAGGCCACCGCCACTACCTCAGAGACTGCCAAGAAAGAGGAGTGGTTGGAAAATGGTGGGCTCAAGGAGGGTGAGGGTGGTGGAACAGAGGCGCATCACTCCAGTTATGCCTCTCCAAAATTCATTCACCACTCTGGTGAAGCATGGTTCCTCTATGGAGGCACCTGCAGTGGAGACCAAGGAGGATGTTGGGAACCTCCACAATGGAGACCCACAGGAGAGTGGCCCAGGACACCACAGGGGAAGGAAACAACTCCTGGTGGGGGACTCAACTGTTGGGGGTAGAACTGGAAGAGGGAGGGAAAAGGGAGGTAAGGTGCCTGCCCAGCACCAAGGCTTGGAGGGACAGGAAACGAATCCTCAGGATTCTGGGAGCAGCGGCAAGGGGGAGGGAGCTGGATGTCATTATCCACTTAGGGATGAATGACCTGGCTGAGAATGGGATCAGAACAGTGCAACATGAGTTTGTGGAGTTGGGGAGGGGCCTTAGACAAGTAGCACGCATGGCAACTTACTCAGAAGTGCTATCTGTCTATGGCATGGATGAGGCTAGAGCACTCCGCACCATGGTATTCAATGACTGATTGAAAAGCAGGTGCAGAGCTCAGGGATTTGGCTTCCTACGGGACTAGGGCTCCACCTGGAGGGATGCAGGCCTATACAGGTGTGATGGTCTGCATCTATCCAGGAGGGGAACCAGGATCCTAGGTGACAGGTTTAAATGCTTCAGTGACAAGCATTTAAACTAGCCAAGGGGAGAAGCACTGAAGAGAAGGGAAATCCTAGCCCTCCCCCAAAAATCAGGGTAATTAGTGAGGTAAACAACCAAATAGAGCAGTCATTAGGGAGAAGGGAAGGGGTAAATGGAGAAAAAGACAAACGCAGTAGGGACAGGGATGGGGCAAAAGAAATAAAGCCCTAAAAAAATGGAGAGTAATGAGTACCAATTCCTGTAGTCAGGTAAAAGCTCCCTGAAATGGTGGCCTTGATGGAGGAGGGATGCCTGGATATTGTGGCAGTCACAGAAACATGGTACACAGAGAACCATGACTGGGATGTCAACATACCAGGGTACACAATCTACAGGAGGGACAGGGAGGGAAGAAGAGGAGGAAGAGTAGCTCTCTATGTAAGGGAAGAGATAAAAGCAACGGAACTAAAGGGTAAACAGG
Organism: Neoceratodus forsteri; assembly: GCA_016271365.2. Lineage (NCBI taxonomy): Eukaryota > Metazoa > Chordata > Ceratodontiformes > Ceratodontidae > Neoceratodus > Neoceratodus forsteri. The sequence continues at coordinate 301,088,258 of CM057459.1, read as the reverse complement.
GAGGAGAGGAGGCACTGTGGGTCACCCTGGAGAATGGAAATGGCTCCACAATCTGCACAGGGGTTGTATACAGACCCCCGTCTCAGGGGGAGGAAGTGGACAAGGAAATGATAGAAGGCATCCTTGGGATGGCAGAGAAAGGGGAGATATTGCTGATGGGGGACCTGAATATGCCAGATGCTGACTGGAGCACCTTTGCCGCAGTCACATCCAAGAGAAGGGCCATTCTCGATGCCCTACAGGGGGCATGCCTCAGACAGCTAGTTTTGGAACCCATTTGGGAGAAAGCAATCTTAGACCTGGTACTCTCAAATGGGGATGGAGAGAGGATCTCTGTTCTTGAAGTGGGTAGCCATCTGGGAACAAGCGACCACCAAACAGTGTGGTTCACGATAAACTTAGCTGTAGAGTCAAGCCACACAAAAGTGAAGGTGCTGCACTTCAGCAGGCCTGATTTTGTCAAAATGGGAGAGTGCCTCAGAAAAGCACTAGCAAACAGGCAAGAAGGTGGAGTTCAGCAACAATGGGGAAACATCAAAACCGCCATCACAGAGGCAACAAGTCTTTGTGTGAAGCAAATAAACAAATCAAAATGAAAGAAAAAAAACACTATGGTTCTCAAAAGAAGTAGCAGGGAAGGTAAGGGAAAAAAAGATAGCATTCAAAAAGCATAAGGAAACACAGAAGGAGCAGGACAGAGAACTCAGCCAGTTAAAGCAGAAGGAAGCGGGTAAGGCAGTCAGAATAGCAAAGGCCCAAACCGAGGAAAAGACAGCCAACTCGGGTTAGAGCGGGCATAAAACCTTTGTTACAGTGAGAGAAAGATAAGGCGGGTCCCTGGAGGCTGAACAAAGAGTAAGGTGATTGGGCAGAGAGTGACAGTGAAAAACAGGGATACTGAACGAATACTTCTGCTCAGTATTCACAATGGAAAAGCAGGGGAAATACCTAATCCGTCAATAGAAGCACTCTGGATAGGGGTTGATATTAGTCCTTTCACAGAAGAAAGAGTTCTGAAAGAACTCCTAAAACTGAAGTGGATAAAGCAACGGGCCTGATGGGATTCACCCCAGAATTTTAAAAGAACTAAGGGAAGAACTAGTAACACCACTGACTACCCTTTTTAATAAATCATGGGAGGATGGGGTGGTACCCGAGGACTGGAGAAGGGCGGATGTGATTCCCCTTCACAAAAGTGGGAGCAAGACAGAGGCAGAAAACAACAGACCTGTCAGTTTGACCTCAGTGCTAGGGAAAATGATGGAATCACTTCTGAAGGAAAGAACTGTTGAGTACCTAGAGACCAGTGGGGTACAGGACCCAAGGCAGCAGGGATTCATAGAGGGAAGGTCGTCTCCAGACAAATCTAATTGATTTCTTTGACTGGGTGACCAAAGCAGTAGACCAGAGAGGGGCTGTGGACATGGCCTACCTAGACTTTAGCAAGACATTTGACACAGTCCCGCACAAAAGATTAATAAACAAATTAGCCAGCCTGGGAGTGGGTCCTAAGGTGGTAAAACACTGGCTGGACAACAGAACACAACGGGTAATAGTAAAGGGAGTCCACAGTGAAAAAGGAAGGTTACCAGTGGGATACCGCAGGGTTCAGTACTGTGGCCGGTCCTTTTTAATGTCTTTATAAGTGACATTGCAGAGGGACTAGAAGGGAAGGTATGTCTCTTTGCAGAAGACACAAAAATATACAACAGGGTTGATACACAAGGTGGGGTGGAAAGGATGAAAAGGGACTTGGCAAGGTGGGAGGAATTGTCAAATGTATGGCAGCTTAGATTCAATGCAAAAAACTCCAAAGTAATGCACCTGGGAAACAAAAACCCAGGGGAAGAGTACACAATGGGGGGGTGTTACTGACGACAACAAAAATGGAAAGGGACCTGGGGATAGTTATATCAGAAGACCCAAAGTGGTGGGCCAGCAATGTGAGAAGGCAGTAAGGAGGGCTGGGGGGATACTGGGATGCATAGGGAGGCATCACCAGTAGAAAACAGGAAGTTGTTGGCCTCTGTACAGACAGTTGGTAAGACACATCTGAGTACTGTGTACAGTTCTGGAGACCCCATCTCCACAAAGACATAGACAGGGTGGAGGCTGTCCAGAGGAGGTCAACCAAAATGATGCAGGGTCTGCATCAGAAGACATATGAAAAAAGACTAAAGGAACTAAAGACATATAGCCTCGAGGAAAACAGGGAGAGGGGGCACATGATAGAAACTTTCAAATACCTCAAGGGCATCAACAAAGTCCAAGAGGGTAGCATCTTTCAGAAAAAGAGATGTGCAAAACAAGGGGCACAATTTGAAGATATGGGGCGGCTCTGAGGTAATGTGAGGAAGCATTTCTTCACAGAGAGGGTTGTGGATACATGGAACAGCCTTCCTGAGGAGGTTGTAGAGTCAAAAACAGTGGGGGAATTCAAGAATGCATGGGACAGACATAAGGCAATTCTATTGGGGGGTAGGAGGAAGTAGGCTGTTGGTTAACTAGGATCTGCAGCTTATCAGTAGGTAGGAAATGGGCAGACTCGGTGGGCCAAGTGGTCCTTATCTGCCATTAAATTCTATCTTTCTATGTTTCAGTGGTGAATGGAGAGGAGGAATGGAAGCAGTTGCAGGGTGTCCTAAGCAACCCAGAGGAGGGGTCAGAGAGGTGGCAGCTGCAGCGTCCACAGACCGAGGACCAGGAGGTCGAGAGGGGCACTTTCCTGAAGCCCTCCCCCCAAAGCAAGGTTGCGGGCAGTCGCGAGGGACTGAGTTGGAATCCCCCCTCCAGTCCAGAACTACTGTACTGTACCGAGGACCAGGAGGTTGAGAGGGGCACTTTTCCTGTGCCTCCCCCAGTGCTGTTATCGCGGGCGGTCGCGAGGGACCGAGTTGAATCCCTCCAGCCCAGAACTACTGTACTGTACCGAGGACCAGGAGGTCGAGAGGGGCACTTTCCTGAAGTCCTCCCCAAAGCAAGGTCGCGGGTAGTCGCGAGGAACCGAGTTGGAATCCCCCCTCCAGCCCAGAACTACTGTACTGTACCGAAGACCAGGAGGTCGAGAGGGGCACTTTCCTGAAGCCCTCCCCCCAAAGCAAGGTCGCGGGCGGTCGCGAGGGACCGAGTTGGAATCCCCCCTCCAGCCCAGAACTACTGTACTGTGTAAGTCTCCGGCAGGCAGCTCACCACTGCCAGACAGCTCCTCTTTCCAGCGTGAGTTGAATTTTGCAGGAAACTTGCTACAGATTTTGTTTTGCCATACTCGTAGAGACTGTTAAATTGCAGAGGACTTAGGCTGTTTCTGGCGCCAAAACAGCGAAATTGCCGCAGTACTGTTTAACTGTAGTTCTACCACTGCTACCGCTTGCATTGTTAACAGAACCTGTGCTTGAAAGCCTTTCTGGCGCTTAATTGATTTAAATTTAAACAGCAGGGTTGTGTGTAGTCCAGGGCTCCTGTAATCTGCAGGCGCCCACTTTTGAAATTCCTAGCCCAAAACCCAGCATTACGAAAAAAAAAAAAGAAAAAACTCTCAACTCTCGAGCTATTCAGCAGTAAGAGAGACAGCATTTTAAAAGATAAGCTGACCTGTACGAGTTAGTAGCCCAGCCCCTTTCTGAAACGCCCTTTTAGTGTGCTATTTAACCCTGCTCACTAACCCTCTCTCCTTGTCCACAGACCGAGGACCAGGAGGTCGAGAGGGGCACTTTCCTGAAGCCCTCCCCCCAAAGCAAGGTCGCGGGCGGTCGCGAGGGACTGAGTTGGAACCCCTCCAGCCCAGAACTACTGTACTGTGTAAGCCTCCGGCAGGCAGCTCACCACTGCAGGACAGCTCCTCTTTCCAGCGTGATTGAGGCCCCGCCGGCACTGCTGCGCCGGCTCCCCACCACCCTTGGTCGACTCTCAGATATATAGGGTGTACCATGTGAGCGCAATATCCTATCAGCTCACTTTTCCATTTGCTGGTTATACAATCTGAACAGTAGGGGGCTCCCGTCTGAAAACAGAAGAAAGAAAGGAAAAAACAAACATAATAAAAAATAAAAAAAAAATAAATAAAAAACCATGTTTGGCAGTCAAATGATACTAATACAATTTATGCTATCATTAGCTTTGGTCTCCTACACATCCCCACGTACACCTCCAAGTAACCTCTTCCCAGCTAATGGCCATATGAACCTACATCCCTTCTCTACCATAATTCTGAACCTTAGCTACACCACAAATGGGCTAACGAAGGTATCTCAAGCTCCACTACCCAACACACACCTCCTCTATACTCCCAACCCTCTCATTTTACATTTGCAAAAAGCCCTACTGATACATTCACTCCCCGTTCCATGCAAATCTCCAAATAACAATATAAGTACATGCAACAATAAAAGACTCACAAAACGGCTACAGCTAACTGCACTCAGACATGCGCTCATGCTACTACTACTATTAGCAGGGGATATACACCCTAACCCGGGGCCGGCATCAGCTACCACTGATAGAAACCCAAACAAAGTAGGTCTGACGCTGGCTTCCCTAAACATATGCAGCCTACCAAAAAAGTTAACTGTTCTCCAAGGGTGGGTCGCACAACACTCTCCAGACATTCTTGCCCTATCTGAAACATGGCTAAGTACTCAGATGCCTGACTCCACTGTTGCACTAAATTACATCATATTTAGAGATGATAGGGAGGAAGGGGGTGCACAATCTATGCCAGAGCCAAATTTAAGCCTCTACTAATCCCCTACCAAACCCGAAATACGGTGCACAAGCAGTCACCATCAAGATTACAATAGGCTCCCTCGGGAAACCGCTGTATATAATGTCAGTTTATATACCCAACAACCAGAGAGAAGCTTTTGACTCTATACTGGCTAATATAGCTAAGCTACCCACAAAAAGTGATCTCATAGTAATGGGCGACTTTAATGTAAATTGGTTATCAAAAGGAGCAGATCCCTTTAAAGACGCAGCAACTGCACAAGATCTGACTCAGGTTGTCCATACCCCCACGCTGTCTAGACCCAAGAACAGGTGCACATACGCTCCTTGATCTCATCCTGACGAACTCCCCCAAACACCTATCTAACGTCAAAGTCCTCCCAGACGTACTTAGTGACCACTCTCCTACACCTGGTCCAACAGGAGCCCCCACAAACGCTCTAAATTATCTTACCAAAGACACCTCAAACAGGGAGCAATATCCAAGATTATCCATAGCCTCTCCACCAGTGACTGGTCCCCGGTCCATAGCGCCATATCCATTGATGGAGCACTGACCTCCTTTATTAATATCTTCAATGCAGCCTGTGACAAACATGCCCCCCCTTGCCAAAAAGTTCATAAAGGCAAGGGATACTCCATGGATAACACAATCCCTACTGGACCAGATGTCACACAGAGACAATCTCTGGTACAAAGCCCTCAATTCAAAAGTCCCCCATGACAGACAGCTCTACAGGGAAGCCAGAAATAAATGCACCAGGGCCATTCGGCTAGCCAATGCCAACCACTACAAACAAGCCCTAACAGAGTCCTGGGGTACAGGGAGCAAGTTTTGGAGCAACATCAAAGAACTATGTGGGAAATCAGATAACCAACCACCTATCCAAATAACTCTTAATGGGACACCCTCACAAGACCCTACATTAATAGCTTATACTCTGAATAACTCTTTCTCAGACCTCAGCCACATACTCCCTCCAAACTTCTTTAGCCCACCCACTTCAGCACCACACACAACCTCACCGAAGATCAGCAGCCCACCTTTTCAGTTTAAACCCATCTCATGTAATAAAAAAAAACGCTACCTCACACAAGCCTTAAAAAACAAAAGACACAGCAGTGATAGCCTTGACCTAAAGATCCTGAGACTAACACTAAATGTAATCATCCCTCAGCTAACTAAAATATTCAACCTATCACTTCGTCTAGGGCAATTCCCAACTCTCCTGGAAAGGGGTATCATCACCCCTCTACTAAAAAAGGGTGATCCAACTGACCCTGGGAACTATAGGCCTATTACAATTCTTCCTTCTCTCTCAAAAGCCCTCGAAAGAATAGTTTCAGACCAACTCACTGAATACCTGACAAATCACTCCCTACTCTGCCAAGAACAACATGGCTTCAGAGCAGGTCACAGCACCACCACGGCTCTCCTTTCGCTTACGTCATATACACATGAAGCTCTCGATGCGGGCGACCTAGCAGGAGCAATTTTCATAGATCTGACTAAAGCTTTCACACAGTTAATCATGATTTACTTTACACCAACTCCCTCACTCAACCTAGGCCCAGAGGCCTCACTCTGGTTCAAGAACTACCTGACAGACCGGACACAAGAAGTAAAAATAAATTCCACTCTATCCTCAAAACTCGCAGTTAAATCGGGCGCCCTCAAGGATCAATTCTAGGCCCGCTCCTATTCACCCTATTCCTGAATGCCATCCCTAGCGCCTGCAACTGTAAGCTCCTACTATATGCAGATGATGCAGTAATCTTTTGGAAAGACTCCACCCTGAATGCTCTTCAGCAAACTCTCCAGACTAATTTCCAGGAAATAGAACACTGGTTCATGAAACAAAGGTTGGTACTAAATCTCAGCAAAACAAAAGCCTTGATCTTTACACATAGACAAAGCCCTTACTATGGCTTCCAACTAAACATAACCAACCACCAGGGCACCATTATTGATCAAATAACACAATTCAAATATTTGGGCATCACACTAGACTCATCACTGACCTATCACATGCACATAGACCAACTCTCAGCCTCAGTAAATGCCAGATTAGGGACCCTTTTCAGGCACAGACAATGCCTCCCGCCCCGTGCCCTACGGCTGGCAGTAAGCAGCGCAGTCCTATCTCTGGCAGACTATGGAATAACAATTTATGGAGCAGCTGACCCCACGGCACTAAAACAAATTAATATGGCCCTTAACAAAGCTAGCCGGCTGGTTACAGATAGTGACAAGCTAATCCATACCTGCGATCTCTACAAAAAAGCTAACTGGCTGACTTTCTCAGGCAGGTTAAAATACCACACCTGCCTCCAGGCCAAAAAAATCCAAATGGGTTTTACACCCATTGGACTAGACCCACTAATAAAACTAAACACTCACAGGATCTCCCCAAGACACCCAGCGAATACACATTCCTTAGTCCCCCTAAGAAGGACAACGCTAGGCCAAAGGTCTTTTGCTTATCGGGTACCCACCTGGCTCAATGAACTCCCCTCATCCATAGCACATACCCCAAGCATTAGACAGTTCAAAGCCAGAATCAAGATGCACCTGCTAGACTCCGAGACCTGTTGCTGCATCTGAACACATTACGCTCTTAGACGCGGTTGTCCATCCAACCTGAGATAAGGTCCTTTGATTGCAAAGTGAACCACACTTCAGGATAGTACACAAGTTCTTAAATGGTGCACTGTATAACTGACCTGGGCTGCAATAGCATTCCCAAAATGTAACTACCAATCCATGGAATTATGTCTTCTGTCTTCATGTAATCACCTATGTACACTATTATTTAACTATTGTTGTTATTGTCTGTTTGCCCTGACGTGGAGCCTTTGTAAAGGAGTCGCAGACTCAAAGGTAGTAATTCCAAAACTTTAAATAAATAAATAAATAAAAAGAATTGTGAGGTAATGCACCCTGCAGTAAAGAACCCAAGGAGAGAATACTGGCTTGGAAGGGGTTAAGGTTGGGATCACTGAGGAGGAGAAGGACATGGGGTAGTGATAACAGGGACCATGGACAACAATGCACAATGCAGGACAATGGCTGCAAAAGCAAATGAAATACTGTGGTTTAGAGCAACGGGGTTTTCAGCCAGGTGAAGACAGGTGATCTTGCACCACTACAGGTCGCTGGTAAGGCCGCACTTACAGTATTGTGTTCAGTTTTGGGGGTCATACTTAATACATATCATCAGCAAACTGAAGGGGGTGCCAAAGAAGGCCACAAACATCATATGTCTCATGGAAGGGGCACAGTCTGACAGCATGCCGAGACACTGGAATATGTACACCCTGGAGCATGGAAGGACAGGGTGACATGACAGAGATAGTCAAGTATGTGAGGGTGATCAATAAGGATGGGCCAAATGGGATCTTTAAGTTAAGTAGGGGGAGGGTCACCAGGGGTCATGTGACTAAGGTGATACAATCTGTCCGATCCATTCGCAGGGTTATGTGACTTGTGCTTGTAAGCCATGTCTGCACCAAAGGAATGGTATGAGGCAGCCATGAGGACACCATGATATCTGCAGGTACCTGCAGATGTCAAAGTAGTGGAGTGCCACATTGCTCACGTGTTGACAGCATGCATTGCCACACGATTCTTGTGCGAGCATAAACAGTGATTCAATACGAGTCACTCTGTGGCTTACTTACAAGTATGCTCCCAACTTTGGAATGACGTATCAGGAAGGTTTGTTGGTGGACAGCAGTATCACTGCCATCCTCGTTTCGCTGTGTTTCAATCACGGTTCTGCAAAGTAGTGTTGCTTCTTGGGTATACCAGGAGAACTTCAAGGCTACCATTTGGTAAGCAGCTGTTCTGCTGATCATTGCTACTTTAGGATACAATGTGATCAAAGCAATATCATGCAGCCTCTGCAACACTTCTCTAGACAGATGTGGGTTGCACAGTTGTGCAGTGCTGTATTTTTGGTACTGTGTAAGTATGTGTACTTCTTTACCCAACAATTTATGGTTCTTCTCACAATTACCATTTGATTGACACCAGCATCACAAATAGTGACATGCCATGGTACTACAGATCAGCAAACAGTTGATCAGATACGTGTTTCTATGAGTTTTCAATGCTTTCACCATCAAAATTTCACAAACCACAACAGTCCTTTGTCAGAATTGTATGTGACTGAAGACAGAGTCAGGATACCTCGCAAGACTGAGGTTCACCAAACTGATAATGAAATGTAACATGTTGTACAGTAGAAAGAACATACATGATGTACAATGTTATTTGACATATATTTGAACTTGACATTTTCGCACACACACACACACACTTCAGTACGTCAATGTGCATTACCGATGGTTTGAAAATGGGAATAATGACGCTGAAGTTATTCTTCCTTCTGCAGACATGGCACTGGAGCAATATTCTTTGGTAGTTCCGGTTTCTCTGCAACGGGCAAGGCATGTAGCTCCCCAATATTAAGACTGATTCCAATATTCAGTATGGTGTCCAGAAAGTCATATGTTTGGTACTCATACACAGGACGGGTAATCCATTACTTCGTAACCTTAGAAAACACAACTTCATTACTCTCACTTCCTTGATTTGGACCGACAAAGCATTTTGCCACTGCTCGGTTATAGTTTGCTGAGTAGTCTAGCATGGCAAGTTGAGTTCTGGCTAGCATGCCATCATATGAGAAGTGCTGCCGCTTTGAACAGTATTTGTTTAACAGGGAGTGGAATACTTCCAACTGCCCAGTACGGCAGAACTCGGTGACCTTCCCAATATCCTTCCGCAAACGGGTATCCATCATGATACCTTTAAGTGCTTTATATGCAGGGGTTCCCTTCGGCAGCCAGCATGTTTGCTTTGCAGTTTCCTCATCCGGGGTTCCATGCTTGTAAGCCCGAAACGCCAATCCGACCACCCAAGTATGTGTATTTTTGGTGAGCTCTAGGACTGACACCCATTTTTCGTGCAGTACTGCTGCATTACCTTTGCAAGTCGATGAACACCACCAAAAGTGGTTTACTATTGATCTTGTCCATGACAGCAGATCCTGGCAGTGACGCTGTTTACCCTTGGCCACCAATTTCTTAATAATCGACTTGGCAACATGCCAAACATCGTACTGATATGATATGCCAGGGAAAACAACACCTTTCGACATCAATGCAGCAATTTGTGGATGTCTGTCTGTTGCAATTGTGTCAATGTTAACACCGGCATCAGTGATCTTCGTGACTGCTCTTACAAACCCCTCCATTTGAATTTGGCACCTCAGTTACCTGGATCAACTCAGACTGAAGAATGTGGTTATTGGACATATCCATCACAGTGTACGTACAGTACTTGGCGTTGTGACCTGGGGAGTCACAATGACCATCACCAATGACTGTCAAGGCACGCCCACTGACCAGTGCTATGTTTCTTGATCTCTGTGTAAACCATGAGAAATGCACTATGGGAAACAGGTAATCGGCGTTGTATGCGGTGGTATTGAGACTCTGACATGAATGGCGTGCATGCACTTGAAGAACTCCGCTATCTAGTAAAAGTGTTTCCGTGAACAAAACAGCAGAACTAAACAGATTTCCGCACTCATTTTGTCAATGAGTGGGTGGGATCTCCAGGTGAATGAGTGTAACACACACAGAAACTCTGCAACAAACATTGTGTCTCAGATGTATGATTTAGTAATCATCAGTGGCATTCTACAAGTGTGGCACACCATCATTTCAAACTGCAGAAAATTGTGTCTTGAACACTAATAACTTCTGCTGTGTTGCAAGACTTCAGTCAGATGTGTGTTCATGATGACAGTCTTCATCTTCTGAAGTTGCAGTTGTGTTGATGTCACTGTCTGACAAGAAAAGGGGAGACATCATGATCAGTTGCAGAGGTGATGCCAATACGGACATGTCTGTGGTCTCATCAGTTTCAGTAATACCAGTTTTCTTCACAGGTGACGATGTTGACATTGGTGGCTTGGAAAATGTTGGCTCAATGACAGTGGAATGTTAGTACCCATGATCTTTAAATACACTTTCAGAAGATTCAGGCCACTGGCAGACAAAGTCACATCTTGTAGGCTGACACTGAATTCCCACAGTTGATGTTTCACAGCTGCGATTTATGGTGGTGCTGTACTGCAGTGATGTGTACTGACATATTTCCATAATGGCAGCATTTGATTCTTCAATTGTGTACATCTCAATACTTGTAGTGGTTCCCGCATGAACAGGTTTTACTGATGTATCCATGTCAGTACTGTCATGGGTTGCTGAGTCTGTACGTCTCACCCATTGAAGTAACACATATGATTGTTCATTATGGAATGTTACAAAGTGTTGGTGTGGCCACAACTCATGGTTGCTCGTCGGTTGAACACAGATGGTATTGCCTCCGGTTTCATTTTTTTTATATTCATGGAACCTATTTGTGTGAATACAGTACAGAACAGAAACCTTAGAGAGTCGCACAACACACACATGTATGACATGTATAAAGAAGCATTCATAAGTGCAGCAGTTGTCACATTACCTACATGCATTGACAGCTTGACAGTGTGTGCAACACTGAACAACACAGTTTTGCCTTTAACATGTATTTGTAGTGTCATGATTGCACGTCCGCTGTCTGTGATTTGCGTATCGCATGCCATCATGACAAACATTTTGCACTGAATGCATGCAGTGGAACATTGTCATCATGCAAGGTAAATTAAAATCACAGAACTTTATGGTGGAATTACTTAACTTTGTATTATGAACCAGATAAATGAAAACTTCACATTTCAGTTGAAACAGCAATGCAAGAGGTAGAATGCTTGATGACTGTAGTCATATGTATTTGATGATGCGGTCCAGAAAGTATTTTTTTTTTTTTCAATTTCTTTTATTAAATAATTTTTCCACATAAATTCACAATGGATGTTACAGTGGCTCAATTAACAGTATTTCTGAATAAAATTCAATTCTTCACATTTCTGTAGTGAATTTAATTATTTTTTGTTTTTAAACAGTCCTTAAAACAGTTTCAATTTAATATAAGTTAATTGAGTTAATTTACTAGTAGGCAAAGCATCAGGTCTGTAGCATTTCCAGACTAAATTGATTTTAGAGACATTTTTATTTAATTTAAGTACTTTATATACTCAAATCTAATTGTTCTGAAGAAACATAATGAATCCAAACCTTCCACTTCAACATTCATGATTTCGGTCCTCCCCGTGGCTCAGTATTGAAGGTCTCAGTTTTATAAATTTCAGACATTATTTTCCTCCAATCCTGGACAGTTGGGATCTGAGCCCTCATCCAACGCCTGGTAATTGCCTTCTTGGCTGCTATGAAACATACCGGTAGTAAAGTTCGCTCTCAGGAGGGAGCATGGTCCAGACAAACTCCCATAAGAAATTGTTTGGCAGTAAGTTCTACAGGTTCAGTAAATAAAGTGGTCAATTCATTCTGAAAGGTTAGCCAAAAGGGCATAAGGGGTGGACAGGACCAAAAAACATGCCCCAGCGTGGCAAGATGGCATCCGCATTTCCTCCAACATTTCCCAAAATCATCAGGGAGATACTTCATTAGTGTTCACGGAGCTCTGAAGTATCTAGAGCGGTATTTCCATGCAAACTCCCTCCAGTAAGGGGATGAGATGGATTTTATCTCTGTAAGAGAGGATCTAGACCAAGATTCGGGGGATATTTCTATTTGGAGGTCTTTATTCCAGGAGCCTAGTATGGATGTTGCAGAAGTGGTGAGCCCATTCCGAAGCTCTCTATGTATGAGGCCTACCAAGTGGGTTCCCAGATTTCCCTTGTTTGCTTCAATAAAGAGTTAAGGTAATTCTGGTGTAGGGATAGGTAATCTTGAGGGTATTATAGTGTTTCGGAAGATATGATTTCGAATCTGAAAGTATCTAAATCGATCTGTGTTATTAAGGGGGAATGAAGATTGAAGTCTATCAAATGTAATAATTCCGTCCGAGGAAAGGAACTGATGGATATGTGATAAACTCACATCTCGCCACTGAGTCCATATAGATTGTGGTAAGTTTTTCGTCTTGTGATATTAGCTTACAATATTCATATATTTTCTGAATAGGTCCTGCTTTTCTGATCTGTTTCCAGAATTTATATGTTTGAGCTGTTAATTCAGTTAGAGCAGAAGGGTTAAGAGATCTATCGTCGGAAGAAAACAGAATCTTTTTTATGTCATATATATCACTGATTTGAAATTCTATGGTTTTCCATGGAGAGTTATATATTCAGTCAGCCATAATATTAAAGTTCTTAGAACGGACTTCCGGTGACGAGTAGGTGGGAATGGCCGCTTAACTCCTCGAGCCCGGTTCTCCAACGTAAAATAAAGAAGAGAATCCAGTACTTTGTGGAGGCATCCTGTGTTTTACACTGTGTCATACTCACAATAAGTGACCTGTAATGGTCTGCAAAAAGAAAAGAGCTCTTTGATCACTAAAATTGCTTTCAGAAAACTGCAGGGCAGACAGATGCCAGGCCTCAGTCCAACTCCCTCACGCTCATCAGTGCTTGTGCGTGGGGGCCGAGGATTCATGCTCAGACCAGTTCAACCACTACCAGAGCAGAATCGAGAAAATGATCAAGCTTCTACATAAGATACACAAAAGTATCAGATATCCAGAGGATTTTAAGAACTGGAGTCCAGAACTACTCAGTGGAACAACATCTAGAAGGGCTGCGGGCCGAGAGATATGCCCTATGGAAGATTGCTGGCATTCCTATATGGCAGGAGAAGGCTTTAACAGTGAAGCCCAAGATAAGGAGGCAGCCAAGGTGCAACAACTTAAGGGTGGTCAGAATACCAGAGGGGGCTGAGCAGGCCAAAATGGTGGCCTTTATGGACTGTTGGTTCAAAACGGAGCTGCAGATAGAGGAAGATAACCCCCTGGAGATTCAAAGGGCACATAGGGCCCTTGCCCCAAGGCCTAAGCAGGGTGCCCCTCCCAGAGCCATCATAATCAAATTCCTGAGATACCCGACTAAGGATAGGGTCCTGCATTTCGCACGGGCGAAGAAGGATTTGAATTTCGATGGAATGAAGGTGTTTGTGGACCAAGATTATCCCCCCGCCTTGACCCAGTGTCGGAGAAAGGTGCTCGGTGTGATGAAACAGCTAAGAGAGAAGGGCTTGAGGGACCAGCTGCGTTACCCTGCTAGACTGTGGATAGATTCGCCTGAGGGTCCTAAAATCTATGATTCGTTATTAATGGCTCATGATTTTCCGGTCTCGAAGGACATTCAGGTTCCTAAAATAAAAGAAGAGACTGCAGAGAAGGAGATTGAGCAACTTCTCTGGGCAGTGGCTCCAGGCTCGAAGAATATTAATCGCCCCATTTCAGAGTGGACTCAGTTCTGCCCTTACATGCTGACTTATCTAAATGGATTACCAGGAGGAAACCTTCTGAGAAGATTGGTTGAAGTACAGTAACTGACCGTTTAATGCTTTCCTCTGTTTTACCAGAGGATCGATTGTTAAACCTACACCTCGTTTGACCCTGAAGTGTCTCAATTGTCAGTTAAACAAAGCTCCTTTAGAGTACAGAAAAGGGGTCGGTTTAGGGATTTACCTGGTTGCCCTTTTCTTGCTTTTCTTTTTTCAACGGTTGTTTAGGTCCTGGGCTGTGTGGAGATGGGGGGGCCCTCCTCCTCGCCTTTGGATGAAAGCCGGTTATTACCTGCACGACAGAGGAGTGGGAGGGCAGACCATTTGTTTTGGATTCTATGGCGGGGGCGGCTTTTTTCAGGATGGCGCCTTCCTGAAGTCCATTTCAGGTTTCGTTCCCCCAGTGACCCCACGGGGCTTTTTCTGTTCCTTCTCCCTTCCCTCCTTCGTACTGGATGCTGCTCACAGGGGAGCTACCACAGCAGAACAGGATATTGTAATGGCCATAATATGGATACTCTGAAGAAGGGCAGCTCATCTAACTTAAAGTAAGACAAGATACTATTCCTAGCGGATTTTGGGCTCCTTGATCACCTATCCCCCCAATATGACTATGAAGAGTTATAATCGGTCCCATTTATTACCGGCTTTGGTGGGGCAGGGGGGGGGAGGTGGGGTGGATCAGGCCCTGTGGTTTTTTCCTTGCTGCTGTCCCTCCAGGGAAAGATGTGAGAGAATGTCACTCCTCTGTGACTTAGACAATTGTTGTAGACTACTAGTAGGCGTGCAGTTCAATCAGGTCTACCCAATTGCAGGCCTCACTAGGCCCCGCGAGTATGGTTTGCGTCATTAAGGGGGAATGCATACATAAGTCCCCATTCTCATTATGATGTCCCGAGGGTGAGGCCTCTCAGGGTTTTTTTTTTGTTTTTTGCATTTTTTTTTGCAGTCTGAGCCGCACTGGATTCTCTATCAAGGAGGTGTGTCTGAGATTGTGTCAACGTTGGAGAACTGAGGGGTATCCTTTTCCCAGCCCTTCCCAGATGCATTCTCTTAAAGAAACCAACAGAGGGCACAGGCTGATGACTCCCAGGTTTGGGGAGCCCTCAACCTTTCACTCTAGTGGAGTGTTGTTCTCTAGGGGTATAAGTCTCCCCGCACACTGAAACACCTGCCGAGCTGAGCATTACCAGCACGGATGGACGCTTTGGTTGTTAAGTCACGTATGAGCAACGACCCTTTGTCGCTGCGCTCCCTTAAGGGAGGCAGGCCCAGTGCTCTTAGCACAGGGCTTGCAACTTCTTTAGACTTAGGGTGTGATATGGAGTTTGCATTACTTGTTGCTCTGTTTTCTCTCTATTCCCTCTTTCTTTCCTGTCTTTTCTTGCCTTGGGGAAGAGTACCTTTTTGCACGATTAGGTGTTATGATTGTGCAATTGGATATAGTATGTACAATTATGTCCGGAGTCTTCTTGGATATTAAACATGGCTGATCTGATAATCTGTTTACTTAACGTTAAATTAATAATGTAGTTAAACGTGCTAAGATAGTAGCCGAATTTAAAAGAGAAAGGTGTGACACTGCCTGTTTACAGGAGACTAGCTTGACCCTGGGAGAGCAAATGAAATTGAGCAGGGACTGAGTGAATACGGTATGCTCTGACGAGCACCCACAATCAAAAAGGGGGGAGTAGCAATCCTATTTCGTAGGGGTCTTCTGTTTCAGATTCAATCTGTAATTAAATCAGGTTTGGGACACCAACTGACAGTTTCTGGCATTTATAAGGGTCGGACAATTCACTTGCTAGGAATCTACGACCCACCCAACCCACTGGAGAGTTTATTCGCTCCTTTTAATTCAGTAGCCAGTTTACCTCCTGGACAAGTTATTTTAAAGGGGACTGGAACTGTGTCAAGGATGCTAGTTTGGATAGAAGCTCTACCAAAATCCCAGGTTCAAGGTCCTGCTCCCAGATACTTTGTAACTTGCTGTTAGAAGCGGACTAATTGACCCATGGAGGCAGTTTAATCCTCGGTGAAAAATTTCACCTTTTTCTCCGGCTCCCAATATGTATTCAAGATTGGACTGATTTTACACTCTGAGAAATGCTTTGCATTCATTTAGGATATTTATATCCTCCCATCACCATCTCTGACCACGCTATGATAAAGGCACAACTTTGTTGGGACTCTGTGAGGGGGCAGTCTTTGGAGATTTGATACGGGCTACTCAATGATAAAAAGTATACTGAATCTACTAAAAAGGTTATTCAGTGCTTACTTAAAAGAAAATACAGAGGTGCTCTCAGGCCCAAGTTTTGGTGGATGCCTTAAAGGCGGTGGCGAGAGGGCATACATAGCTTTCTCCTCCCATAAGCATAAGCAGCATCAAACTCGTATGCAGGAAGCTCTTGCATCTATTGCGGACCTAGAAGCATCACACAAATGTACGGGTTCTAAGCATATACTCAAAAAGTTAAGGAGGCCAGGGATTCCTATAACTCATTATTACAGAGACGGTAGAGAATTCCCTTAGATACGCTGGGCAGCGCTACTATGAGAGGGGAGAGAGGGCAGGCAAACTGCTAGCCCTGAGGCTCCGTGGGTAGGTAGACAGGCAGCTGACAGGTATGTGGTTAAGGTCAGTTTGGACCCGCCTAATCTCCCTTATAAGATTCTTCCTGGGGAAATTGCACAAGAGTTTGCAGAATTCTATAGACAACTGTATGCGAAGGAAGAAACACAGGAGCATGGCAAAAAAATTTCAACCTTTTTACAAGGTCAAGAGCTCCCTGCCTTGTCAGGTACTCAGAAGGACTCCTTGGAGGCTGCCTTCACTGAGGGAGAGGTGGGTGCAGCTATTAAGACTCTCGGGTCTGGCAGGGCTCCTGGCCCTGATGGGTTCGCCTCGGAATTTTACAAAGAGTTCCAGGATGTGCTAACTCCGCTGCTCACCAGAGTTTGCAATGTGGCAGAGGAGCCGGGGGGCCTTGCTGGATACTTGGGGGGCTGCCCATGTCTCAGTATTGCCCAAACCGGGAAAGATCACACTTCATGTGCTGGGTACCGCCCTATTTCGCTGCTCAACCAGGATGCTAAATTTTCGCCAAGATCATTAGTGAACGTTTAGAGTACGTGGTCCCTGTCTTAGTTCACCCAGACCAAACTGGGTTTATACCCGGGAGGCACATTCAGGACAACATCAGATTACTGTTAAATGTTATTTCCTCGGCCCAGCTCCCTATTGATTCCCCACCTTCAGCAATATTATCTTTAGATGCTGAGAAACCTTCTGTCGTCTAAACTGGCAATATCTGGATTTGGTCCTGGGGGGCTTTGGGTTCGGAGAGAAATTTCAGACTTGGATATCCAATTTATACTCTAAGCCTAGAGCAAAGGTCCGGGTGAACAGGACGATCTCCACTCAATTTGGGATTGAGCGAGGTACCAGGCAGGATGCCCTCTCTCCCTCTCCTGTTTGCCTCAGTTTGAAACCTCTGGAAGCATATATTCGGCAAACAGATTTTTTCCAGGGCCTTGGGTTAGGGGGGTAGAGGTCAAGATCTCACTTTACGTGGATGACACCCTGTTATATATATCAGATCCAGTAAGGGCAGTTCCCAGGATTTTCAGCTTTCTCTGAATTTGGAGCTTTTTCGGCTATAAGGTTAATCCAGATAAATCCGAGCTATTCCCTCTGGGGGTCTCCGGATTAGCCTTTACCAAGGGTGCAGCAAATTAAGTGGTGCAATTCACTGTTCAGATACTTAGGAGTATGGGTCCCTAGGGATTTCAAGGCCCTATACTCTACGTGTACCACTTAAGGGTACTTCAGGATATTAGGGAGGACTGCAACAGATGGAGAGGCGCCCTTTCCATCTCAGGTAGGGTGAATCCATTCGCATGAACATTCTCCCCCCTGTTGTTCACATTGGGTGCCATCCCTTTCAGACCCCGAGGAATTTTTGAGATCTGAACTCTACCCTCTCCAAATTTCTATGGTTTGGGAGGAGGCCCCGAGTGAGGTGGAAGACTATGGTGGCCCCTAAAGATAGGGGGGCTTTCGGGTATCCGACGTCCAGAAATATTTCTGGGCATCTCAGCTGCAACCTTTGGTGACCATGGCCCAGGAGACCCCACTGAAATGGGTTCAGATTGAGGGGTCTGACTCTCCTCTGGGAAATATCTCAGATCTTATTTTCTTGGACACTCCCAGGCTGTGCCAGCTTGACTTCAGGAATCCTTTCACAAGGGTGATTTTCCAGGTCTGGAGGGACATGAACTCAAAATTAGGCATCACTTTAAAGCTTAACCAACATACGACTATTCTGAGTTGCTTAGATTTTGGCCCACTCAGGTGGGATATGGGCTTTCAGCGGTGGGCAAGAGCTAGGCTGGTTAACCTGGGTCAACTTTTCTCAACCAGACTCTAGTAAAACCATTCCAGCAGCTAAAGGCTGAATTCAATCTCCAACATATGATTTTTCCGCTATCTCCAGTTAAGACATTATGTTCATAAATAAAAAGCTTGAGTTGGGTACAGAATCTCTAAGTAACCCAGTGCAACTTATTCTTTCCTCCCTGATCAGGTCTCCGAATAATAAAAAATGATCTCTAGATTAGTACAGGGATGAACTGTGCTGAGGGTGACTCCTTATTGCTGGTTAAGTATAAGTGGCATGGGGACCTGGTATAGCCCTGTCAGAATCTGACTGGACTTCCATTTGGAAGGCTATTCAAAACACTACTTCGTCCCTTTTGGCAGAATTTCTTGGAAGCTACCTGTTAGATTTTTTAGAGTCCCTGTGGTGACAAAACATTACGGGTTATATCACTCCGATCTCTGTTAGGAGAAACTGTCAGTTGGTTACATATTTCCATATATTCTGGGAATACAAAGTTATACAAGACTGCTGGAGGGAAATAAAATACATCTTTGATAGTATTTTCGAACTAGTACTGCCAGAGTCCCCTCAGTACTGGTTATTGGGATTGCCTCCCCCTCGTCTGGTCTCCAGATCTTCTCATCTCTTATTTGGAATCCTGGTGACAGCAGCCCTCAAAGCTATTAACTTGTCATGGCTTACACCGGATAAGCCTCTATCTCTACTTGGTATGACATCTGCACCAGGATCCTAGACATGGAGCATCTGACGGCCAAGTTGAGGCTATCTTTAGATAAATTTAAAGGGAGATGGCTACCATTTTTGCACTTCATGGCCTCCCGGGAGAGTAAACCAGTATTAGAATTGCTTGCCAGATATGTTTGAGACAACTCTCCTGGTCCAGCCCTCAGGGGTCTCCTCACTCCTGTGTATCAGACTTGCTCTATTATCAATTGCTAGACAAGTCTTTTTTATTAGGCATTTATTATATAATCGTATGAATAGGGTGATTTTGTACGTGAGAGCCTTTAGCTACAACTGAAATACCCGATATTTGTTAGAGGTAATAAGATGTTGTTAGCACTCATATTGTTAAAGTGTTTCTCTCCCTTCTCTTCCTCTGTTCTTTTATATTTTTGAAGGAACTCTCTCTCTTATTAATCTTATCTCCCCCTTTTCTATATCTCCTACTTTGCTTTTCTATCCTTTCTCTCTTTCTTTTCCATGTCATTGGTTGTAATATTGTGTAAGAAAGTAGTAATGCGCTTTCTATGTGTCTGCTAATGTGTGTACTTCTATGGAAAAAAGTTCTCCAATAAATTTCTATTTAAAAAAAAGTTATTAGACACGCTGCTTGGGCATATAAATAGAAATCTGAAAGGTTCAAACCTCCCTGGGCTAGAGATAGTTTTAGGATGGATAGTCGGATTCTGGGACGATTCTTTCACCATATAAAGTTCATTAGGATTCTATTCCAGGAGGTGAAGTAAAACTTATAGAGGGGAAATAGGGGACGGTCTGGAGTAGGTACACTATCCGTGGGAGACTATTAATACGAATTATTGAGATTCTTTGATGCAGAGGGGTACATATTGAGAACCACCTGTCTAAATCTGCCAGAATCTGGAGTGTAAGAGGTTTGTAATTGGTCAATTCTAGGACCCCGGATCAGTGGGAAGGTGGTGGCCTAAGTATTTTATTTTGGTGGCTCTCCATTTAAATGGGAAGGTCCTTTTTAGCTGGGAGGATGAAGAGAAGTTGAAAGATAATATTTCAGTTTTATTTTTATTTAGTTTAAAATCTGACAGTTTTTCAAACTGGGATAAAATATTCCACGTGGACAGGATAAATTGTGAGGAAATGGTAAGTTAACATTATATCATCTGCAAACATTCCTTTTTATATTCCTTTGGCCTAACAGGATTCCTTCTACTGAGGGGTGTTACAGTAGGGCAGCTAGAGGTTCTATAAATAAAGCAAAAGATAAGGGACAAAGGGCAGCCTATCTTGTCCCTCTTCCTAAGAGAAAGGGTTGAGACAGTGAGCCATTAACACGGACACATGCTTTAGGGGAACTCAAAGTGTTTATTTCTGTTACTTTTTTATTTATTCATGACTTTCTTGACTAGGTATCTTCACTGATCATGGTGACCTTTTTCAGGCATGACCAATGCCACGTAAGGTGGCATGGAGTACAAATATCAAAATCAGTAACATAAAAGCAGGTCATACATACTGAGCAGTCACAGTTGTTACATTTGGAAAAACATCGTGGCAGTATTTGACACACAAAAAATAACTAAGGAAACTAAGGGTCATGGTGGCACAGTTTCAGTAAGCAACAGAAACAGGAGCAACAGTGGATGAACGTCAGATATCTATGTGAGAATCACTGAAACAGTACAGTGCACGGTCAAAGCAGGGTTGCACTGTGAAGTACCCACGTGTATTTTACAGTGCACAGTGCTGCAGGGAGAAAGGAGACAGCAGGGAGAAGTGGCAGTCACTGTTGTATGGGAGTAATACATTTGTCATGCTGGATACGGAGTTACAAGAGTACATGGGACAGCAGTACTCCAGCATTGCTAGCAGTTTTCCCTGGATGACGGCACGGCGATTGTCAGGAGTGAGGTACTGCTGCTTTGTGTAGAGAGCACCTATTTTGTGGCAAAATGTGAGAACCAGGGAGTTTTTGTGCTCTGTAAACAAGAGAGGGGTGAAAAACAACTCCAGCATCTTTCAAGCATGTCCCATACTGTAGGCCATGGCCACCAGAGGATGTGATGATTAGGGGTTGGTTACATTTGCGTTTCTTAAGGAATGGCTTTTCGAAGTACCCTGTTTAGGAGGAGGAAACAGATAGGGTGATAGTTGTCTGCAGATTGTGGGTCTCCGGCTTAATGAATTGGAATAGGAATAACCATCGCTCTACAGCTGCAATAGTGGGAGCCAATGGGCCAGGAAAGGGGTAGTGGAGGGAGGAGACTGAGGTCATGTACAGGATTCTGGCAGGGGAGTGGGTGATTTGTCAGCTGAAGCAGCAGCCTGTGAGGCAGGGGCTCTGTATGGTACATACCTGATGCTTGTTTCCAGGGGTATGCTGGCAGCAGGCTCATACGCATTGAGAGGCGCAGAGTGGTTTACAGGCATGCGGGATGCAAAACGTGGATGGCGGTAGGTAGACCAGTGGTCTACACGGACTCCTGATGCTTGTTTACAGGAGGCCGGTAGCAGCCTGCTACTTGGCTCTTGCCTGTGTCACACACATTGGTGCTAGTGGCCACAGTGGGTACTAGTGCATGGTTGCACAGAATCGACTGTGTCATTCTGCTTGTGGGTCATACTGGCTGGTGGTACTTGCTACCATGGCTCACAATGCCTGCTGGAATACTGTCCGCTGAGTCAGATTGGCAGCATGAACTTGTTCCCCAGGGAACATGATCCCGTGACTCACAGTGCCGGCTGCAAGTGTACCCGGCTCAGATTGACAGTGCCAAGTTGCTAACCAGTGTCAGAGTGACACCCACGACAGTCTTCCCTGTGTCATACACAGTGGTGTTAGTGGCCTGGGTCAGAGTGACACCCACTGCCACCTGTTACTGGCTAGCATTGATCATGGCGTCTGCAGTTACTGGGTGAACTGGGAGATGATGCCCACCAGTACAGCATCCACTATGTGACATTGAGTACTGCTACTTGGTACCCTGAGTCAGACTTCTTGTGTAGCTTGACACACAGGTTCATACTTTAAGTGCATCATTGATAACCTCTGTCCCTATGTATGAGGATCACACTTAACTGTGTCACAGTTACAGCACATGAACTTACTCCCATGGTCATATGAACTGTTTGCCATTCTGTCTGTACAAAGATATTTGGCAAGACATGGTACTTGCGGACAGTGGGAACATAGAATCAAAACAATACTGCTACTGAATAACACCAAAAAAGGACACCATTAAAAGGAGTGACATGACAGCACAAGGGTAACATCAACACTGCAAACAATTTGTATGTTTTCACAGCGCACATCCACTATTATAAGCTGTGGGGGGGGGGTGGAAAATCATATGTGGATAAAATTACACAAATAAGAGGTCAGATGAAATACTGCTCACCGAGCTGCACTCCCCCTTCCCTACTCACCACCTCTCCTACCCACTCTTCCTCCTGGGCCCTCCCCCTTCCTTCTGCTTCCAGCCCCACTCCCCCCTTACCCACCAATCTCCTTTACCTCTCTCCCCACTAACCCTAATTTAGTCTATTTATTCTTCATATGTATTGGAACCAACTGTAACCTGAATGACACTTACCTTGAACCTGTATTATCTGTTGTCTCCTGTGCCACTGTCTGTGTCCTCTATGTGACGAGGTATTTTGTAAATGAGCCCCTGGCTCAAAGGTTGTTAAACTGATGTTTAAATAAAATAAAATAAATAAAAATTAAAAAAATACTGTGCACTACTGCATAAATAGTGTCACAGGGCACTCCGTGACTGAACAGATACGATGATGCAATGCCACTGTACAATGGGATCATAACAGCCTCTGTGTATAGAAATTCATTGAAAGTACTCAGCTTCTCATTAGGGACAGATCGGCAACAAAGGGGGGAACTTCAAAGCAACGCCAGCACTCTATACGAAAATCAGTGCCAAGGAAAATTCACTGAAATGAATGTAACCTTTATTACTGAGCAATCATAACTTCAATATATATACCTATACTGAAGTAATGTGCTGCTGTAAAATGGTCTGAACACACCACATTGTGCGTCTTTGGCTTGAAGGTGTCAACAGTAATATCAGGACGATTCAGTGCAATGATCCACTGAGTTCTGAAAGGATCAATGCTAGAAGCGATGGTAGCTGACTTTATGCAGTAATTTAGGTTTTCCCAGTATTTCAAAAGCCAATTGCCATACAGGTAGGCATACTAACCATTGGGTCAAAAACAGAATGAGTTAAATTATTACCAGCACTTGCGATCGCTACCCAGGGATTTAAAAAATAAAACCAGGGAAGACAAGAGATATTCAGTGAAGCAGAATGGAGATGGAGAGAGGATCACAGAAGTGGGTAGCCATCTGGGAACTAGCGACCATCGAACAGTATGGTTCACAATAAACACAGCAATAGAGTCAAGCCATACAAAGGCAAAAGTACTGAACTTTAGGAGGGCTGACTCTGCCAAAATGGGTGAGTGCCTAAGGAATGCACTAGCAAATGGGCAGGGAGGAGGGGGTGGAAGAACAATGGGGAATAATAAAAACTGCCATCACAGAGGTAACAAGCCTTTGTGTGAAGCAAATCAACAAAACAAAGCGATGTAAGAAACCACTATGGTTCTCAAAGAAAGTGGCAGTGAAGGTTCAAGAGAAAAAGAAAGCATTCAGGAAGTACAAGGAATCACAGAAGGAACAGGACAGAGAACTGTATTAGTTAAAGCAAAAGGAAGCTGGGAAGCCAGTCAGAACAGAAAAGGTCTAAACCGAGGAAAAGATAGCCAACTCAGTTAAGAAGGGGGATAAAACCTTTTATAGGTACATCAGGGAGCGAAGGAAGACCAAGGGAGGGATAGTGAGGCTTAATAAAGGGGAGAAAGGGTGGGCAGAGGGTGACTGTGAAAATGCACAGATACTAAACAAATATTTTTGCTCAGTATTTACAAATGAAGAGGGGGAGGTACCTAAAACAGACAGTAGAAACACTCTAGATACAGACGTCGATACCCGCCCATTTACAGAAGAAAGGGTTCTGAAAGAACTCTTAAAACTGAAGATGGACAAAGCAATGGGGCCTGATGGGATTCATCCCAGAATTCTAAAAGAACTAAGGGTAGAACTAGTGACACCACTGACTACCCTCTTTAACAAATCATGGGAGGATGGGGTGGTACCGGAGGACTGTAGGAGGGCAGATGTGATTCCCCTTCACAAAAGTGTGAGCAAGGCAGAAGCAGGAAACTACAGACCTGTTAGTTTAACCTCAGTCATAGGGAAAATGATGGAATCACTTTCTGAAGGAAAGAACTGTCGAGTATCTAGAGGCCAGAGGGGCACAGGACCCAAGGCAGCATGGATTCACAGCGGGAAGGTCATGCCAGACGAATCTGATAGATTTCTTTGACTGGATGACCAAAGTAGTAGATCAGGGAGGGGCTGTGGACATGGCATACCTAGACTTTAGCAAGGCATTTGACACAGTCCCACACAAAAGATTAATATACAAGTTAGCCAGCCTGGGAGTGGGTCCCAAGATGACAGCCTGGGTAAAGAATTGGCTGGAGAATAAGACACAGAGAGTAATAGTAAATGGAGTCCACTCTGAAGAAAGGAGGGTTACTAGTGGGATACCGCAGGGTTCAGTATTAGGACCGGTCCTCTTCAAAGTCTTTATAAGTGACATTGCAGAGGGACTGGAAGGGAAAGTATGTCTCTTTGCAGATGACACAAAGATCTGCAATAGAGTTAATGCACAAGGTGGGGTGGAAAGAATGAGAAGGAACTTGGCAAGGTTAGAGGAATGGTCAAATGTATGGCAGCTTAGATTCAATGCTAAGAAGTGCAAGGTAATGCACCTGGGAAACAAAAACCCTGGGGAAGAGTACACAATGGGGGGTGAGATACTAACAACAACAAAAATGGAAAGGGACTTGGGGATAGACATATCAGATGACCTAAAGGTGGGCAAGCAATGTGAGAGGGCAGCAAGGAGGTCTGGGGGGATACTGGGATGCATAGGGAGAGGCATCACCAGTAGAAAACAGGAAGTTATTATCCCTCTGTACAGACAGCTGGTCAGACCCCATCTGGAGTACTGCGTGTAGTACTGGAGACCCAATCTTCGCAAAGACATAGACAGGATGGAAGCTGTCCAGAGGAGGGCAACTAAAATGGTGCAGGGTCTGCACCAGAAGACATATGAAGAGAGACTTAAGGAGCTTAATATGTATAGCCTCGAGGAAAGGAGGCAGAGTGGGGACATGATAGAAACTTTCAAGCACCTCAAGGGAATCAACAAAGTCTAAGAGGGTAGCATCTTTCAAAAAAAGAGGTGTGCAAGAACAAGGGGCACAATTTGAAGATAGAGGGGGTGGCTCAGAGGTAATTTAAGGAAGTATTTTTTCACAGAGAGGGTTGTGGATGCATGGAACGGCCTTCCGGAGGAGGTAGTGGAGTCAAAAACAGTGGGGAATTCAAGCATGCATGGGACAGTCATAAGGCAATTCTAGGGGTGAGGTAGGAAGAAGTAGGCTGTTGGTTAACTAGGATCTGCAGCTTATCCATTAGGTAGGGAAATGGGCAGACTGGGTGGGCCAAGCGGTCCTTATCTGCCGTCAAATTCTATGTTTCTATGTAAGCACTTATTAAGTGCAAGTACTGTGGTCAGTAAAAAATCAATAGGCAGGCGACTGGAAATGCAGGAGATACAAAGGCATGACAGGAGAGTCATGCAAGTGCGCGCCTCAGTGCGCAAAGCAGATGCACGTTCATTACACAGGAGCAAGCAAAACTGTGTCTTCCGGTGCCGCTGAGGGTGGAAAATGGGAAAGAAACATCGCAGCAGCACTTCAGGGCATATCAAACATTACACTACAAACACTTCGGGACATATTGAACATTACACTACAAAAAGCAGGAAAAGGTCAGTACAACTTAAAATTCGACTTAGCGACTATGCAGAACAACGCAAACTGCATTAAACGGCGCACTGCCTGCACTTTTGGACAGCCTTCCTCTAATCAAATTTCTGAACAATGTGATGTGACAAGAAACTTTTAGAACTAATTTAAAATGCTGTAGTTTATTCTTTTAAATAAGTGCTGCCTTCATTTACTGTTAGACACACTTGTATAGGAAGCTAATACTTAGGATATTCCTAACATACCACTCTCATACCATATAAACACAGGGACTGCATGCATTTTCTAAGTTAAGTTTTGATCAGATTTATGTGTTAATTATCATGCGTTGATCCAGCAACTTATCTGAGCTGAATGCTTGGGAAGAGTACTGCAGGAGCTGTGAAAGTGTAAGCCAAATGCTTTCCTAGTTTGTACTCTACTGAGTTAGTTTTGATTTTGTTTTAGATTTAATTTGAATGTTTTAGTTTAATAAAGTTTCTTGGTTAAGAAAAAATATTGCAGCACTCACTGAGGGCCCAATTCTCATCAGGAGTTCAGCTGGCATATGCATAATTTGCGCTTCTGTTTTGAATAACTTCACTGTGATGCCTCACTGGTGGCTCTCACAGCTCCTGACCTCCCCATTACACATTTGCGGAGCACTGCAAGGTGAACAGAGCCTTGCCAGGCACGTGGTCTCTACTAATAAACCTGCCCTGGTCTAGCCTCACAGTGCATAGTTACGCTGTTTATATGGTATGACTATGTTATTGAGTTTGAGATTCCCAAACTGTATTTTCTTTCTTTTTCCACTGAGATGTTTATCATCTAGGTCACCCACTGACCCCCTTGTGCACTAGCCTGTCCATTCACATCACCCAGAATCACCAGGACTTACCTGCTCTGAGATCTCCCATTGTCTGCTCCCCCCAATGGTGGGGCCAGGAGGGAGAAGACCATTCCCAAGGGCAGACATATTCAGACAGGAGCAGAACCTGGTTAGTAGGGCAAAGCATGTGATAGGCTGGTGGATTATTTTGCCATTGGAGATTTTCAACCTTTGGTTTATCCCCTGGGCAGTCAAACATACAATGATGCCAATCCAATTAAAGGCAAGTACTGCTTTGTGCCTGCCTGAGCCCTGCCCATTATGCCACTCTGATGCTCTGCCAGCAGTTCCCCACTTAGGTGGCTGTTAAAGAGTGGGGTGGTCAGACTCCCCTTCCTGAGAGGACAGCTGTGCCCGAGATGCTCAATCATCTCTCCCGCCAGCTAACCCGTTTGACCTAGGTCCTCCCCCAAAACCTGGCCACTGGCATGGGAGGCAGTACAGCTACCACCAAGCCGCTAAGCCAGCCCACCAGACTGTATTTTTATGAGTAAATAAAAACAGCACTCGGATGAAAGAAAAAACTGTATTTTAGCTACAGTTGCTATAAATATTTAAGACACATCACAATGTTTTGAAATTGGATAAAAGTTTTCCAAGGAAAATAACATAAAATAATAAAGAGGCAGAATAAGGTAATCCATTTTTATTTACTTTCTGCATCTTAAGAGGCATCGGCAGGGGATTTCTAGTCAATTAGGACCCCATTTTCAGAAGGTTAGCGGAGTGCTTTTGAAACATCTAAGCACTGTGCCATCTGGGAGAACAGCATGGTTGAAGGGGGTGCCATATATTTAGCAGCCCCTGATGCTAACCTGATCATGTGCATTTGTACTACTAAAGCCTTGCAAATGAGAGATCCCCTTCTGCATGAAGGTTCTGAAAGTGCTTAACAACTGAAATTGCAGTACTGTTTGCTGCTTCTAAAAATCCTGCCCTCATTTGAGCACACAGTGGTGCATATTGTCATACTACACCTGGTCACCATTCTGATGCTCCCAAGTAGTATACCAAAATGATCCTTGACATATAAAGGTTCTACACCCCTGATCGCAGTTTAAATGGCTCCAGTTATTACAGTAAAATGATTCTTGGTGTCTAGTGCCCCCTCCACCCGGCATACAAGGCTGGGAGCTCATTTCCAGATGCATCCTGGGGAAGTGGAACTTGTACAAGTGGGTTAGGTAGCACAAAAGTTCAACATACATAACATACATGGAGCAGAGTGGTACACAACCACAAATTACATTGGGAATAATACATGCAAGATGTGATTACTTGAGTGACAAGCAAACAATCGACAATGCATATACAGTGCAGTCAGGAGCCACAAACACATGCTGGCAATCAAATACAGAGCAGTTTAAATCGACACTAGCTGTAAACATTTATGCATAATGCCTACAGTGGAACCATAAGTGCCAAATTATACCTGTACCTAAATTGGAAACAAGTCATAGGAGAGCAAGAGGGGAAATTAGAGCAAGTGCAAGAGGGAGAGAGGTGAGACCTCTGAAGTGGTTTGAAAGAATCCAGAGGAGGGAGACTGGTGAATGGCTAGGGCGAGGGAGTTCCAGATTTTAGGGAAGCGGTGGCTGAATGTGGCTTTGCCAATGGTTGTGGAAACTGAAGGGTCTGCTAGGGTTAGAATATTTCAGCTTCTGATGGTATGGCTGTTGGGGAGAGGGGGAGACAGATAGGAGGGTAGGAAAAAACAGATTTGCCCACAAAGCTGGCACAGTGGGCATGGTGTTTGTCCACAAGAGAAGAAAAGGAAAGAGATTTATATATAGAACAGTGATGAGTACAAGAAGGATAGTCGAGAGTGTAATGGCAAAAATGGTTGAAGAGCGTGTCCAGTCTGGCAAGAGTAGTAACTGGGGCTATGCTGTAGACCACCTAAACATAGTCAGAGATTGGAAGGATCATTCTCTCGATAATAGCATGGTGTGTTGGAGGTGGGATACAGTCACAGTTCCTGTAAAGTGCACCAAATTGGGGTGCAGCTTTTTAGCTATAGCATCCACTTGTTCAGAAAAGTTTAGCTGCTGGTCTAGCCAGATACCAAGATAACTTAAGGTGGTAACATCCTCCACAGGGGAGCCATCCAGGGTATTGAAAGTAGGAAGGGGAGGGTGCCTAGAGAGTCTGTGCCTTGTGCCAAAGGACATGGAGACAGTCTTCTTGGCACTGAGGAAAAGCTGATTTGTGCATGGTCAGGGCTGAACTTGATCAAAGTCCAGCAGGAGTCCGTGGGCCTACCGTGAACAGGACTGTGTCATCCGTGTACATGTGAATGGATAGAAACATAGACTTTGACGGCAGATAAGGACTGCTTGGCCCACCTAGTCTGCCCATTAATGCCGACAAGCATATGGAGGGGAGATCGTAGGAAAATGAAGAAAATTAGAGGGCCTAACACAGATCCTTGTGGGATCCAAGTGGATACAGGCAGGGAGGAGAGAGGATCACCAATTTTGACTGCTTGGGATCTACCCATGCGCTAGAGTGGAACAGCCAATGGTTGAGTTGGACAGGCCTGCAGCCTTAAGTTTGGCTAATAATTGGTGTGGGAGACAGGACTGAATGCTTTGGCTAAATCGATGAAGAAAGCAGGGGTGACTAGGCTGTGATCCATATCATTGTGGATGGATCTGGTGAGCCTGAGCAGGAGATGGTGGTGGAGTGATTTTTGCAGAAGCCAGAATTGTATCGGTGAAGAAAGAAGAGAGTCCAGAAAGGGAGAGAGTCGTGACAAGATAATTTGTTCCTGTATTTTGGAGGGAGGAGAGAAATGGGTCGGTAGCTGTTAGTACCAGATGGGTTACCACCTTTGGAGGTGGGGTAACAGTGGCAGTCTTCCAGTCAGCAGGGTGGAGGAACAACAGAAAGAGAGGTTAGGGAGGTCAGCCAATGGGGAGGAGATTGCAGAAGCAGACTGATGGAGAAGCTTGATATCCAGACCATATGGGTTCCTACCTTTGGAAGGATTTAAGGGTGGGAAGGGTGTCGATGATGGAGGACTGGAGAGAAAAAAAACAATAGGGGGAAGAAAGGAGATGACAATCATGCAGGCTGGCAGGGGTGAGAGGGAAGTGAGGAAGGGGAGAGGGAGGAGAGAGGAGGTGCAGGTGATAAAAAGGAATTACACCTCTGTGGTGATGAAGGAGGGGTTAGAGATAGGGGTGTCACCCACTCTGAGGACAGGCAAAGGAGACTGAGTGGAAGGGGAGAGAGATTGTGGCAGCCTTCTCAACATTTAGTACTGAAGGTAGATGTAAAACACCTTTGGCAAGCCTTATTGCCCTGGCATAGGTGTTGCAGAGGTGATGATACCTCTGGAAGCCATGGGGAATGGGTTACATTTATTTTCTCCCCAGGCCAAATTATGTACTTGCAAGCAAGCAAGCTATGAGCTCGGCCATGATATAGGGGAGGTGAGCTACCTTTTCTCATGTCCTGCTCTGGGGGAGCATGGCAGTCCCATATTTCGAGGAATTTTGTTTTGAAATATGTTAGAATGGAGTCAGTAGAGCAGGCCAATGAGATAGGGGACCAATCAGACTGGCTTAGGTCACAGTACAAGAGGGTGAGGTCCAGGGATTCGGAGGAAAATATAATCAGTGTTTTGGTGGGGGTGAGGGGGCTTTAGTTGAATGAGAGGCAGCAGAGGGTTGAGATTATGGTGTAAAATCAGAAGAGAGGGAAGTCAAGAGTGGAATGCCACAGGGATCCATCCTGACGCTTGGCCTCTTCAATATGCTCATTAACAACGTTTGAGAATGAATCTGGGTCTGTGTCTCTTTGAAGATGACACCAAACTCATGGGAGGGTAGATAGTGATGGGGGAAGTAGGAAACTGCAGAGTGACATGTAAAGATTAGAGAGGTGGTCTAAGTTTTGGCAGTTGAAATTCAATGCCAAAAGTGCAAGGTGATTCACTTGGGGACAAGAACCCAGGACACAGTACTGGATAGGAGGGGTACAGCTGAGCACTACAGCTGAAAAAGGGACCTAGTATTCATCATTAGTGACCCTTTAGACAATCAAGCTAGTACAGTGAGTCATCTAGTAAGGCAAATAGGATACTAGGATGTTCCAGAAGGGTTCTGATAGTAGAAGAAAAGAGGTGTACTGCCTCTTTATTGATCATTGGTGTGGCTGCACCTGGTATACTGTTCAGAGTTCTGAACTTCAAGACCCTCACCTCAGGAAAGATAAGGAAAAGGGTGATCAGGATGATTCAGAGCTGACAGGACAGATCTTATGAGGATCTGCTCAAAGCACTGAACATGTCTTCACTGGAGACCAGGCAAGAGAGGAGTGATATGATAGAGATCTTCAAGTTCATGTAAGGAATAAACAAGGTGAATGGAGAAGAAAGTACAGTTACGTAAGAACTTACGTAACAGTAGATCTTCGAAAACAGCTCTTGCAGCAGGTTACACCATTAGGACTGAAGCTGTCAGGCGTCAGGACCCCACGGAGAATTTTCTAGCTAGCAGTCTTCAGCGGGGACCGCCTCCGAGCAGTCCCGCCCAAGTCAGGCGTAGTACATAAAGAGGCAGTCCACCAGAATCCCCAGTTCTCTCCGGAGACTCCCGGCCGCTTGATAACATCAGAAGAGGAGACCGAGGATCCGCCATCAGATGGCCAAGACTAAGAACAAATCATCCATCCCGAAGATGGATGTTAGCTATAACCTACCTCCTCCAAGGGGGAATGGTGGGCGGGAAGGTACCTGCTGCAAGAGCTGTTCTCGAAGATCTACTGTTACGGTAAGTTCTTACGTAACTGTACTATCTTCTTCGAGATACAGCTCTTACAGCAGGTTACACCATTAGGACTGAATCCCAAGCAATGGCGACAATCTTATGCCATCGGGAGGAGGAAAGACGGAGATCATGACCCTGTCTGAGCCTAGGACAGAAGTCCCTTGAGGACGGCTAGGCCGAAACCTGCCCTTCGCCTTGAAGCAATGTCCAGGCAGTAATGCCTAATAAAGGTATGCACCGAGCTCCGGTAGCTTTAGCACAAATAGCTGAAGTGGAAACATTCTTCAGCTGTGAAGGAGGTGGCCACTCCTCTAGTAGAATGGCCCTTGACCACACCAGGCAAGGGTTTGCTCGCTTGTCATAACAGAAGAGATACACTGAATGAGCCAGCGTGAAAGGGTCTGCTTCAAACAGGGGCCTTTTTCATCCTCTCAGCAAAGGATACAAACAGCAGATCCGCTTTCCGGTACTGTTTGGTTCTGGTCAGGTAATATCTGAGACACCTGTGAGCATCCAGGGTGTGAAGCAGTGCTTCTCCTCGATTGGTATACTTGGGAAAGTACACTGGTAAGTAGATATCCTGATTAAGGGAAAGGGCTGAAACCACCTTAGGCAGAAACTCAGGATTTGTCCTCAGGGACACCCTATCCTGGTGAAAAACTAAATTGGGCACTTTGCTCATGAGCGCATGTAATTCGGAGATTCTTCTCGCCGAAGTAACTGCAACTAAAAACAACGTTTTCCACAACAGAAAATGTAACTCGCAATCCGCGGCTGGCTCAAAAGGTGGCAGTGTAAGCTGTTCCAGGACAAAGGGCAAGTCCCACGGAGGAACTGGGTCCTTGATAGGTGGCCTAAGGTGGAGGATCCCCCCTTAAAAAGGCACAAGTAGTGCCCAATTGAGCCACCATACGATGGCCGATGGGGGCATGATAAGCCAAAATTGCACACAAGTGCACATTAATCGAGAAGTAAGCTAGTATGGACTGAAAAAAAGCAGGTATTCCAGGACCAGCTTCTCGGGATGTTCTAAGGGCGAGAAACAGCACGTTTGAGCCCATAAGCAAAACCTGCGCCACTTCACAGAGTATGTTGCATTGGGTTGCGGCTTTCTAGCAGCGGAAAGTACTTCTGCCACTTCCTGCGAGACCCCGTGTCGCATCATGGCTATGTCTCTAGGAGCCAGGCATGTAGGTTCAATGAACTTAAGTCCGGGTGGACTAGTGAACCCTTCTCCTGAGACAACAGATGGGAGCTGATTGGCAAAGGGCGGAGGTTCCTGGGATAGCTGATTTAGAAGCAGGAACCATATTTGTCTGGGCCAGAAGGCGCTACCAAGATAACCTTGCGTGCTCCCTGCGAAGTTTGAGAAGAACTCTCTGGATCAATGGGAAAGGAGGAAGGCATAGAGGAATCTGCCCGCCCAGGAGAGGGACAACGCATCGTCAGAAAACACCAGCCCAGGATCTAGCGAGCAAAAATTGGGCAGTTTTGCGTTGGATGGATCTGAATACATCTAATTCTGGAGTGCCCCATCTGTGGAACAGATCCTCTGCCAACTCTTGAGAAGTTCCCACTCATGGACTCTGGCCTGAGAAGCGACTCAGGCTCTCTGCAACGGTATTCTCCACCCCAGGACATGAACTGCAATTAGGTTTGCACCGTGTCGCGTACCCATTCCCACACTCATGGCCTCCTGCAAAGTAGAGTGTGTGCCCCCTGTTTGTTGAGGTAATACATCACGCAGTATTGTCTGTTTGCAACAGGAGGGTACTCGGTGGAATCTTCAACTAGAAGGCTTGCAGAGGCGAAAGGACCGGCCTCATCTCCAATATGTTGATGTGGAGATGATATTCCTGGGTTGTCCATGATCCTGAGACCTCACCCGTCCAAGTGAGCTCCCCACCCCAGCTCTGAGGGGTTTGTGGAAGAGTTGTCGTCGGGGATGGTGCTGTGAAGGAACCACTAAGGAGAGGGTTCCCAGATCTAGCCACCATTGCCAGTCCCGAACCACGGCCTTCGTGATTCTGACTGGTTGCTGCAGATGGTCTTGCCTTTGGTCCCACTGCACCTTTAACATCCACTGGGTTACCGGCATGTGGTGTCTTGCCATCGGAACAGTTGGAATGGCCGCAGCCATGTGTACGAGCAGGCGAAGGACCAGTCTGGCTGGGACGGTCTTCTTTGCTGACAGATCCCTTATGAGGGATCGAATGCATTCCGCTCTATACTCGGGAAGAAAGGCTTTTCCTTGCGGTGTCCAGAACTGCCCTATAAACTGCAGTTTCTGGGACGGTAACAGGAGAGACCTCTCATAGCTGATGAGGATGCCCAGAGACTGAAAAAGGGTCTGGGTATGCTGAATGGCTATCAGTAGTGCCTCCTTGGAAGGGGCCATGAGAAGCCAATCGTCCAGGTACGGGAACACGTAGTGGCCCTGTCTCCTCAGAGACGCTGCCACGACTGCCATGCACTTGGTAAAAAGCAGAGGTGCTGATGACAGTCCGGAGGAAGTGCCCGAACTGATAATGGCAGCCAAAAACTCGAAGCGCAGGAACCTCTTGTGCGCCTGAGCGATAGGAATATGCAGGTAAGCGTCCTGCCTGTCCAGGGGCGCCAAAGCGTCTTTCTTCAGCATGGGGATTAGTCCGGAAGGGTCACCATGCGGAAGTGCTATGAGCGACCGACACATTGCGTCGCTGAGGTCCAAGACTGGACGGAGGTCCCCTTTTTCTTGGGAACCAGGAAGAAGTGCAAATAGTATCCTGCCCTCTCTGGTTCCCAGGAACATGCTCTGAAGCTTCCTTCTCTAGAAGCGTCAGCACCTCCTGCTGAATAAGCAGGGCATGCTGACCGAATAGCGGAAAGCAGAGCAGGCCTTGTGGGCGGGTTGTCTACAAACTCTATATAATGGCCTTTTTAACCAACTGTAGCACCCACCTGTCGGGTGGTGATCGACCGCCACCTTGGCAGGTGGTTATGATGTGACCCCGACCTTCATTTCCCATTGATCCTGAGGGGGGACGGGGGCCGGGAAGGAGTCATGCTGTGGCAGCATTAGATCCTGCAGGTTGGGCCAACTTTGTGGCTCGCTGGCCTCTGCCTGAGGATGTCTTGGCCTGGGCTTTTCGGGTGAAGGAACCCCTCTGTTGCTGGCCGGAGAGGGTTGTTGCCTTTGGGTCCGGCTGCGGCGACTTTGGTTCCTCACGAAGGAACTAAGCCGAGAACCTGTACATGGCGTGGACAGATCTAATCGCCTTCCGGCTTCCTGCAATTTGGTGATCACCTTCTCCGAGGCTTCACCAAACAGAACTTTGCCATGATAAAGGGTGTCCATGATGTTCTTCTGGACGTCGGGGTAAACCGGAGACATGGAGCCATGAGTGCCCGGAGACACACGCCTGAGGCTGCAGCTCTGGCGCAAGAGTCCATGAAGTAGTAGCGGCTCTAAGCACCTGGGTCCCCACGTCCGAAAACGTCACGGAAGAGTTGCAAGAGCTCCTCCTTCTGGCCACCGTCTGGCAATTTTTCTGCTAGGTCCTGTCCCTGCTCCCACAATGCATTCTGGAACTGAACCATGTGGGCGAGGTAGTTCAACGACCAAATGGCACAAGTCGCGGCCGCGTACGTGCGCCTGCCCAGGACGTCCAACTGCTTGAACTCCGGGTCCGGTGGCTGCGAGCTCAAGTGCTGCGGTTTCTGAGACCGGTCATGTGAGGCTGTAATGAACAGGGAGTCGGCCAGAGGATGGTTCGCCAGGTACTGGTCCTCCCTTGGGGCCTTCTACAGGCGGTCAGCCTTCTTCGGCATTGCCAGAGTCGAATGTGGACGCTTCCACGTAGCCTTGGTGACGTCCCAGAAGGTGTCCACCAAGAGTAGCACTACCACAGGCTTGGGGTCTTTTTGCTGAAGGCAGCGGGCAAGGCGTGGTCTTTCGGGTCAAGCTCTTCAGGGTCCCATCCCATGTTCTCCTAAATATGCCTCATTATCTCGGAGGCGAGGGGTCATCCGGAGGGACCTGGGAAGGTTGCGTGGGTCCGGAGGGGACGCTGATTGAAGAAGGAGATCTGAGCACTCAGAGATGTCAGATCTGGAATCCTCCGCTGGACAGAGTATACCGACGCCTCTGGGTCTCTTGGGATGGGTGACCCTGAAGTGGATCTTGATGGAGGCCTTCTCCTCTCCGAAGATCTGCCCCTAGGAGGTGATGCTGGCTCCTTGGGGGCGATGCCCATCCAGCTGACCCCTGGGTGGAGGACAGGGTGCAGGCGTCGGGAGGGCAGCGGCACAGGAGGAGGTTGCGTGGTGACCTCATTTTCTTGATGGTGTCGCACCAGAAGGTGAAGAGCTCCTTCACCTCTGCCAGATTTAAGCCCGTCGATGGACGGGCGCTGGTGGCCGTGTTGGGGCCGGGCTTTGGGTCCCTGGGGGTCTCTGGTTCGGAGAGGATCCGTGGGAGCCCGGATGGGACGGGGTTGCCGCCTGGTCTTCGGACTGGGTAGAGTCCTCCCCAGGACGCCTTCCGAATCGACGCCGCAGGCGGTGGTCCTCCTTTCTGTGATATCTCGACGCCGGTCCACCCGCTGGCATCCTCGGGCGACTACCTGACCAGCAAAGGCTGATGAACAGTAGCGGTTCCTTGGAGTGCTTATGTATCTTGGCAGACATCGGTTGGGCAGATGTCGGGTCCGACGTCCGCTTCAGAGAGGTCAGTTCCTTAGTCTTGCGCTGGGGTGGAGGCGGTTGGGAGACAGATCTGACGGAGGCCGGATGACGGGAGGAAGACTTGTGGCACTCCCCAGAACTGGACAAGGCCTTAGCCAGAGTGGACGAAGATTCAGGCCTGGAGGTCTTGACAGGCTGCAGAGAGGAGGAACCACTGGTCGATCTGACAAGAACCGGGGGAGGCTGAGAGTGGGCCCTCGATGGAGAGCGGTCCAACCTGGAGTCACAGCTGCGGGAGTCCGAGGCCCTGGAAGGGGATCTGGGTCTCTCCTTCTCCCGGTGCTTTTCGCAGTGCCTATGGGACTTCGCTGAAGACTCCCCTTTGGAGGAAGCGTCTCAATCCATTGCTTTGAGTCTCTCTTCGAGGAGGAAAGCTTGGAGGGCCTTCTGGCGGCGGATCTTTGTACGGCTGTTAAAGCCCTGGCAGAAGGAGCAGACCTGGGTGTCGTGGTTAGGGCCCAGGCAGTGAAAGCAGGCTGAGTGAGGATCCTTAAAAGGAATCTGTTTCCTGCAGGCACACTTCGATGAATGGCCCTCCAGAGAAGTTGGAAAGGACATGAGACGAAATCCGTTGAAAAAGAACTGTTGAAATTCTCCTAGTCGTCGTGCGCTAGAGACTGACCGAGAGGCCGATGCTGCGAAGTCGACGGCGGGAAAAGAACTGGGGATTCTGGTGGGACTGCCTCCTTATGTACTACGCCTGACGTCGGGGCCGGGACCGACATCGGAGGCGGTTCCCGCTGAAGACTGCTAGCTAGAAAATTTCCATGGGGTCCTGACGCCTGACAGCTTCAGTCCTAATGGTGTAACCTGATGCAAGAGCTGTATCTCGAAGAAGATCTACTTACTATGAGTAACAGTTCAAGGGCATTGGGGCACAAGTAGAAACTGATGGGAGGGAGGTTCAAGAGGGATATTGGAAAGGTTTATTTTCCAGAAATGGTGGTGGAAATGTGGAATAATCTGCCAACTGAAATGACAGGCACCAAAACCATAAATGGTTTCAAGCAAGGCTGTGACAAAGTGAAGGGTATAATGGTTACTCAGGCTGATAGGAGTAGGGAGGGGAACAGGGGAGTGGATAGTGAAGGCTAGTACCCTGTATGGACAGTAAGTTCCGAGGTTTAATAGGGGAAACAGGGGCAGAGAGGAATGTAACATCTTTCTTCTCCCATCACTGTCTATGTTTCTGTGTTTCTACTTTTCCATGATCCCTGACATCTAGTAGCCCCACCCGCCCGTTGCAAATCTGAGTCCCCTCCCAAAGCCATCCAGCCAGGTCCCTCCACCTCTTCCCCATTGCCCCCCATTTACCCAAGATTGCAGCCACTTCCCTGTGACTGCGATCGGTACAGTGTCTTAGCTCATTACCTTGGCTGATCACTGTCTGAGTGAAAGGGGAGTCTGCACCTACTGTAGAGCGTGCAGTTACATAAGAACTTACCGTAACAGTAGATCTTGAGAGAGACTCTTGCAGAGTAATTACATATAGGACTGGCGTCGGCGGACCCACAGCAAAATTTCTGTGCCAGTCCTGGCGAGGGACCACCCCCTGACAGGTGACCAGCGTCTGAGCGACGTCGGTCTAAAGGAAGCGGTCCCGGACGCCGCCTTCCAGATTCTTTCCACCATAGGCCGGACGAGAGAGAAGCAGATATTTTCTTCAATGGAAAAGGAGCTGAAAAAGCCTAGGGGGATGGGAGAGTTTATCAGAAGAGCCTCTCAAGATCTATTGTTACAGTAAGTTCTTACGTAACTGTACTATCTTACCGAGAGGGCTCTTTGCAGGATAAATATATAGGACAGAATCCCAAGCAGTCTGGAACAAATGAAAGGCACCGGGAGGAAGAACTACTCAAAGAAGTAGCAAAAACCTTGCAAACCTCAAGACAGGAGGCCTTGCAAGACCGCTATCCCGAAGCCTGCTCTACGGCGAGAGGCAATGTCCAAACTGTAATGTTTCGTAAAGGTATGGACGGAATTCCAAGTGGCGGCAGCACAGATGTCTGCTGCAGACACATTCTCGAAACAAGCCATAGAGGCTGCTACTCCTCAAGTAGAGTAACCTCTGACTTGACCCGGAAGAGTCTTGTTGTACTTGTCATAACAGAAAGTGATGCAATGAGCCAACCACTTTGACAGGCATTGCTTGAAAACAGCATTGCCTTCTCTTTTCTGAGCAAAAGAGACAAACAACTGATCAGTCTTCCTGAGATCCTTTGTCCTATTGGTGTAGTATCTCAGAATCCTGTGAACATCCACAGTATGGAGCAAATATTCTCCATGGTTGGAGTACTGCGTGAAAAAGGCAGGTAACTCTATAGACTGATTTAAGGTAGACTCCGCTACCACTTTCGGTAGAAACTTAGGGTTCGTGCGAAGAGCTACTCGTTCCTTGTGAAAAATCAGATAGGGATTTTACACATAGGGCCTGGAGCTCAGAAATTCTTCGAGCAGAAGTAATGGCCACCAAGAAGAGCTTCTTCCATGACAGAAACTTCAAATCAGCGGAGGCCGCAGGCTCGAGGGGGGAAGGGTAAGTTTCTTGAGAACAAAGTTCAAATCCCAAGGGGGAGCAGGAGTCCGTACGGGGGCCTGAGATGAAGGACGCCTCTGAGAAAAGTCTTGGATACCTCTAATTGGGCAAAGGCTTTCTCAGCAAATGGAACATGGTAGGCTGAAACAGGGGCCATGTGAACTTTCAAAGAGGAATGACTGAGACCCAGGTCCAAGAGGTGACATAAATAGTCAAGCAGAACGGACACAGGACAGGAGAAAGGTTCCACCTTCCTGGTGGCAGCCCAAATAGAAAATCTCTTCCATTTCATGGCGTAAATGGATCTAGTGGAGGGTTTTCTAGCCTCGACCAGAATCTCGGCCACCTTTAGAGAGATGCCAAAGCGAGATTGGGCTAGGTCTGCAGGAGCCATGCATGAAGTTGTAGGGACTTGAGTCCCAGACGGACCAGTGTCCCCTGATCCTGGGTCAGCAATCCCAGAGATAAAGGAAGAGGAAGAGGAGGAACCTCTGAGTATTGTTGCAGAAGAGAGAACCAGATTTGTCTGGGCCAGAAAGGAACAATCAGAATCATTCTCACTCCTTCCGTTGCAAGTTTCTGCAGTACACGAGGGACCAGAGGAATTGGGTGAAAAGCATAGACGAATCTGCCTTCCAGTTTAGAGACAGGCGTCGCTCCAGAAGTGCCTCGCTCTGGAGGCGAGCAAAAGGTGGGAAGTTTTGGTTCGGAAGAGCGAACAGGTCTACCTGTGGAGTCCCTCAAAGCTGGAAGATGTAGTCTAGAACCTTTGGTCCAACTCCACACGAAGTGGCAGAGCTGAGGAGCAGCTTAGGGTTGTCTGCCAGGGTATTGTCAACTCCTGGAACATGGAACCGCGGAGGTGAAGGTTGTGACGCATTGCCCAGTCCCAAACCCTCACTGCTTCCCTGCACAGCGGGTAGGATCGAGTCCCTCCCTGCTTGTTGATGTACCATACCACGCACATGTTGTCCGTCTGGACAGCTAGGTGACTAGGAAGGATGTATTGGTGAAGGGCTTGGAGAGCATATAGTACTGCCGTGGCTCGAGTACACTGATGTGGAGAGCTAGCTCAATCTGGACCATGAACCCTGGGTTGGTGAGGACCCAGATGGACTCCCCAACCTTTCCTGATCGTCCGTGGTCAGAGTCTGGGAGGGGAGGATGACAGAAGGTACCCCGAAACAGGTTCTCGAACCATCCACCATTACAAGTCTCGTCATCGGCGAGGAGATCAGCACCAGATGATCTAGGTTGTCTACGAGTTGATCCCACTGAGAGCGGAGAGTCCACTGAGAAATCCTCATGTGGAGCCGCGCGCGGGTAACCGTCAGGATGGCGGCAGCCATAAGCCCCAAGAGACGGAGAACCAACCTTGCCGGAACCTTCCTGTGTTCTGATAGCAGGGGAAATCTGTGACTGGAGGGAGGCCGCCCTGTCCGGAGGAAGGAAGGCCTTGCTCGCTGTCGTGTCGAGGATAGCCCCGATGAACTGAAGTCTCTGGGAGGGGTCCAGATGAGACTTGGAATGGTTGATGGTGATACCCAGGCAAGTAAAAACCTGCTGGGTGAGGGAGAGAAATTGCAGGAGCTCCTCCCTGGACGAGGCCGCCAGGAGCCAGTCATCCAGGTAGGAAAACACCTGAACTCCCAAAGTACGCAGGTGGGCCGCTACCTCCACCAGGCATTTGGTAAAAACTCGGGGAGCCAAGGAAAGACCAAACAGTAGTGCCCGGAATTGGTAATGGTCCCCCTGGAAAGCAAACCCGAGGTACTTGCGATGCGAGGGACGAATGGGGATGTGCAGATATGCATCCTGCATGTCCAGCGCACAAAGCCATTGACCAAGCCGAAGAAGGGGCAGAAGGGTTTGAAGGGAGAGCATCCTGAACTTTTTGTATTCCACGTAGAATTTCAGGGAGCTGAGATCGAGAATGGGTCTGAGATCTCCCGTCTTCTTTGATACCAGGAAGAAATGAGAATAGTAACCCGTCCCCTGAAGGTTAGGAGGAACGGGTTCTATGGCCTGCTTCACGAGAAGGGCAGATATTTCTTCCCTGACCAAAGGAAGATGGTCCCTTGAATAAGAGGACTTCAGAGGGGGGTGGCGTGGAGGTTTCTGTAGAAACTCTATGGAGTCTCCCTCCGCGATAATCTGAAGCACCCATGAATCCGTTGTTATCCTCTCCCAACCCGGAAGGTGGAGGGAGAATCTCCCTCCTACCGGCTCCTCCGGGGACTCCGGAGGTGGTGGGAGAGGGGAGGAGTCAGGTGGTGTGGGGCAGCGCCGCAGCAGGGGCACCCGCTGCTTTTTTGGGCGGCAGGGGCCTAGCAGCTGCGGGGGCCCAGCGTTTGGTAGCCCGCCTTCCTTGGGGTTTCGCTTGAAGCCGGCTGCGTCTGCGAAAAGGATGGTGCTGCGGGGGATGGGGACGGTACATGGAATCCACAGATTTGAGAGCCGTCCTTCTCCAGCAAATCGGTGATGATGTCCTTGACACCACCGCCGAAAAGCACTGAACCCCTGAAAGATGCTTCCTGGATTGCTGACTGCAACTCTGGGACCAAACCTGACCTGCGGAGCCAGGCGTGACGCCGAAGACTTACGGCGAACGCAGAGCTCCGCCCGGCAGTGTCCACTGCATCATAGGTCATCCTCAGGATGTGACGACTGGACCAACGAGCACAGCAGACTAGTTCAGCTAACTCCTGCTTGACTTAGGAGTCAGGTAAGGAGTCAATCTTAGATTCCGCCTGGGTAAGGATAGCCTTCTGGTAATCCCCCATATGTGCTACATAATTCCGGGCCCGAATTCCCAGTGAGGAAGAAGCGTATATTTTTCTTCCGTGCTGGTTCAGAAGGCGAGATTCCTTATCCGGGAGACGAGCTTAAATGTTTGGGGTGTGCTGACCGGCCGTGAGCGGTGCTAATCACTACCGAGTCTGCACGGGGGTGAGAATCCAAAAAATCGACACCCTCCGGAGCCAGGAATAGCCTGATGGACTTCCTAGGAAGCGGGGCTAAAGCAGACGGTTGTTTCCAAATAGTGGAAACAAGGTGGGCGTGAGGCTCGATCCAGGGTGGCACTAGAGTAGGGACCGTAAGGGCCAGATGTTCGGCGAGTTTAACCCGCTGAGGATCTGGTTCCAGAGAACGCCACTGATGTACTTCCTGGATCTTTCTGAGCAACTCTGTGAAGGAAGGATCCTCCGGAGGAGACTTCGGAGGACTCCTCAGCTGGGGCTTGGACGGAGAGCGAGGCTCGTCGTCTCTCGAGCATCCATCGGAGGAACCGATGAATCCGAGAGGGAGGAAGAAGAAGAATTAGAAGCAGAATAAGACTCCTGACCCGTCTAGGGGAGGCACGGTTCCTTAGGGGAATCACTGGACGCATGTCCTGCCCCTCCCTGGATCCAGAGGA
The DNA here is from genome assembly GCA_016271365.2 of Neoceratodus forsteri. Lineage (NCBI taxonomy): Eukaryota > Metazoa > Chordata > Ceratodontiformes > Ceratodontidae > Neoceratodus > Neoceratodus forsteri. The sequence goes on along the minus strand of CM057459.1, from coordinate 301,045,762 downwards.
AGAGCTCGGGAGACACTTAGGCAGGGAGAGGAGAGTGCCATCTCGATCGCCCAGAGACCGTGGAAATTGCGCCGTCGCCGTCAAGCGGCTCTCGACTTCCTTGGTGAGCGGAGCCTTGGCTCAGCCCACCAGGAAGCCAGAGTCTCTGAAGATCCACCGGCGGCCTGGGGGGCGGTGGAGGAGGAGGAGGGGAATAATTATACGGATTATATCTGTAAGGCGGTATCTGTAACCCAGCTCTTGGGAACACGGTGCGGGTATTGCAGCGTCGGTGGAGCGGCGTCAGGTAATGTGGTGCTGGATACTGCGGGCCAGGGGTAAAGGCGTCGGATAGAGACTGGCGGATACCTGGGTACTGGAGGAGCTGCGGGTAGGCAGTAGGTGGCCTGAGTGAGGTCGACGATGTAACGCCCATGGGCGGTAGGGCCCAGGAGAGTGGATATCCCCTGCGGCGTCGGTGGGGCTGGCGGCAGAGGGACGGTGTCGGAGCCAGGCGTCGGTGGAGCTGGCGTCAGATCCGGTTCTGTAGGAGGAGGGTCTGACGGCGGAAGAATATCACAGACATCGGCCGGGGACGGAGCAGAAAAGTCCCCGAGGTCAGGCTGGGGCGACTCGGGCTCCCCGGACAGCAAAGAAGGCTGTGGGGAACCTGGGACGACAGACGATGGAGGTCTGTCGTGGTTACAACGCCCAGCGAACGCCGGAGGAGCCGACTGAGCGACTTAGGGACTGGATCCGCGGATGCCAGAGAGCTGGCATCTGGCTTATGGGGTCCCTCGTCGGAGGCGGGCAGAGGGTGGGAAGCAGCCTGGTCTGAGGGGGACGCGACCGTGCGCCGCCCTGAAGGGTCGAGCGTCTTATTGGTCTTCTCCCGGCGGACGGAGGAGCCGATGTCCGACTTATGGGAGGTGCCCGCGCCAGTAGGCCGTAAGCCTGTGGCGGTACTGGGGGCAGAGGCCTCCTTGAGCCTGGAGGCGCCCGCAGGACCCCAGCGCGAGCCCGACGGGCGGGCCGACGCCTCCTCCAAAACTTTGGAGGCTACCATCGGACGATCCCTGGAGGGACAATACCTGAACCTGTGCCTTTCTTTCTCCTGCTTCTTGTGGTGTCCTTCAGGAGAGGTCGGCGCCTGCTAAGCTTCTTCAATCCCTTCTCCATTGAAGACATCTTCTTTTGAACAGATGGGCTTCCAGGGACTGTTGGTGTAAGTCTGCGGGTAGCAGCGTTGAAGTGCAGGCAATGCACGGGCACTTGTAGAAACCCACGTCAGTGGGGCCTGAACAAAAAGGTAGAAGGTGGGCGTCCTTGTGAGGGCAGTTGGGCGCGCACAAGTCGCACTTATTTTTGAAGGGACTACATATACTGACGCTCACCTGATGATATGAAATGAAAATACTGATAATTCTCGGTAAAACCAACGAAAGAACTGGGTGCTGAGCACGAACTTTACCTGCGAGCAGCAGAGCTAACGGCCGGGAAAAAGAACTGGAAGACGGTCGGGAGCCCCTATATACCGACGCCGTCTGGCCGGTCACCTGACGTGAGGCGGTCCCTGCCAGGACTGCTAGCTAGAAATTTTTCCGCGGGGTCCTGCTATCTGCTGACGTCAGTCCTATATGTAATTACCTACTGCAAGAACCCTCTCGAAGTAAGATCATCTGTTTATACAGTAGGTGTGTGCTCACTCCCTGTCACTCAAAGTGGCAAGCTGAAGTGGAGAGCAGAGGGGCTAGACCTGTCACTGTCACAGTGGGAGGGACCGGCAACTGGGGTAATTTATGAGCCACCATGGGGAGAGGGGTGGAAGGACCTGAATGGGTGGAATTGGGAGGGGGCTCAGACCTGCAATCAGGGTGATCTAGATGTCAGAGATCCAGTTAATATACTAATCAGACGCGTCTGAATGGTGACTGGGGGTGGTGAAATTCTAGGTGCCAGGCATCATTTTACTACTTGGGGTTATTTGAATGTGACTGGGGGAACTACTAGATGCCAGGGATCATTTTATTATAATATCAGGGGAATCTGAATTGCAATGAGGAGGTGGGGGCTGACACTGCTCTGTATAATTTTCTCCATGAAGTCATGCACAGAGGTATTGTGCGGAGATATTAGTTAGCCCATATAGGCCAGCAAATGTCCCACTAGCACCTTTCCTGCCCTATGGACTTAGCATGCTGAAAGTTGAAAATGACTCATGGGGTAAAGCTGCTATCCCATTTGGGACATGCTTTCTCCCTTTGTTCCTCCTGAATCCCTGTCCTACTGGAGGCTGTGACAATGCCTAGTCATGTCACAGTGGGCTATCCAATGGGAACCAGTGATCACTGTACAATGTGGCTCAATATTACGATGGGTGCAGAGGCAAGTCACAAAAAAGGAAAATTACGTACCTACCGTAATTCTTGATCTTCTTGGACGAGTCTCCACCACTCATTCACACTAGTGGGATTGGCGCCGGAGGCACTAAGACCCATCGGAGCAAGCTTTTGCTGGAGGTCCGGTGAGAGAGCGGCGCCCGTGAGACACTGGCGCCCATGAGCAGCGGCTCGAGCGTGTAATGACCATCACCGGCGACGACCTCCAACCGCCTCAAGTACCTTTTTACCAAGGAGGTGCAGCGCAACTAACGAAAGAGTAAACCTAACATTAAAAAACGGATGACAGAGCAGTCCGTATGACCCGCGTGTAAGAAGGGTCAGCAAAGAGTCCTCACGCCTAAAGATTTGAGGGAGTGAAGACCAATACAGCGGTGAGCTTCAGGGGATGGAGGGTGGGCATGTGAATGAGTGGTGGAGACTGGTCCAAGAAGATCAAGAATTACGGTGATGCGTAATTTTCCTATCTTCCTGGACTTAAGTCTCCACCACTCATTCCACCTAAATGAGAGAATACCAAGCAGATAATCCCCCAAAGGGCGGCAGGAGAGCCAGAGCTCACGCGTCTAAGATAAGAAGCCATTAAGGATAGTTCTGCCGAACGCGGAATGTCGCCTGGCATGAACATCCAGTGCATAGTGCTTAACAGTATGCACTGAGCTCCAGGTGGCAGCGCTGCATATATCTGCAATTGGGAACAGTGCGAATTCCGCTAGGGATGCCACGGATCACTCTAGTAGAGTGAGCGTACACTCTACCTTCTAATTTAACTTGAGCCATGGAATAGCAATGACGAAGGCATGCCACTAACCATGAAGAGATGCATCTAATAGCGACAGGTTGACCCAGCCGGGTGTCGCTGAAAGAAACGAACAGTTGCTGAGTCTTGCGAACATCCTTGGTTCTATCTAAATAGAACCGCAAGGCTCTCTTAACATCCAAGGAATGAAGAGCTCGTTCCCCTTCATTTTGGAAATTAGCGAAGTAAGCGGGAAGTACTAGAGGTTGGTTCAGATGGAATTCTGAGCACAACCTTGGGAAGAAATTTAGGATGAGGACGAGAACTACCTTGTCCCTTATGGAATACAGATAACGGAGGGTCCGTAACCAGGGCATGTATCTCAGAGACCCTGTGGGTTGAGGTAATGGCCACCAGGAAGGCAGTCTTCCAGGTGAAATTTTAGCTCACAGGTAGCTAAGGGTTCGAAAGACTTCGAGTGAGCATGTCCAGCACCAGGTTAATGTCCCAGGCTGCAACTGGACGCTTAACAGGGGGTCTGGTATGGAGAATCCCTAAGAAATCTCTTCACCATAGGTAACTGAGCCAGAGTTAAGGAAGAAACCGCTCATGGACACGCTGAGATGGCACTAAGGTGAACTTTAACTGTGGAGTACTGAAGCCCTAGGTTGATAGGTCCAAAGATACTCCAGAACCTTGCCAGGAGGGAGGAAAAGAGTTCAAGGTTTTGCACCAGAGAAAGCGTTTTCCATTTGGGCGTCGTTTTCAATTGGCTGGCCCTTCGAGCAGCCAGAAGAATGTCTGAGACTCTCACGAGGGGCGTTGAACGATTCACTTCTATCTCTTCCAGGGCCAAGCATGAAGGTGAAGTGATTTCAGGTTGGGATGGACCCATGAACCCTGAGTCAAAAGACTGATTTGCAAAGATGGTCTGGGAGAGCTGCCAACATACTGTTGAGTAGAAACCATAGTTGCCGAGCCAGGAAGGAGCAATGAGAATCATCTTGGTCCCCTGAGACTCGAACATGAGAGTACTCTCTGGATTAGAGGCGGTGGAAAGGCGAAAGAAAGGCGTTTTGTCACACGCAGCCTGAAGCATCCTGACAGAAAATGCCAGGCCCTGGATTTCTGGAGCAGAAGAGAGGCAGTTTTCGTTGGTGGGGATGCAAAAGGTCCAGGTCTAGAGTCCCCACTCTTTGAACAGGGACGAGGCTACGGCTGGATCGAGACCACTTGAGGTCTGCCTCGCTCTGCTGAGGTGATCTGCTAGTCGTTTTGGTATACCTGGCAGATAAAACCAGCATTGAATCAGAGACTTGTGCTCCAAGCACCACTCCCACACCCTCATTGCTTCCCTGCAAAGGGGATAAGAATGAGCACCGCCTTGCTTGTTGATGTAATACATCACTGCTTTGTTGTCCGTTTGAAGGAGAATGTTCTTGTGACAAAGGACATCCTTCAGAGCTCGGATTGCATAGAGGACCGCTCTCATCTCCAGGACATTTATGTGGAGATGAGTTTCGAACTGAGTCCATACACCTTGAGTGTGGAGGGAGAGACAGTGAGCTCCCCATCCCATTAGCGATGCATCTGTGGTGATGGAGATCTGATGATCCGGGGGAGCAAAGGGGAATCCTTCCAGGAGATTGCTCTCTTGAGACCACCAGGTGAGAGACCTTGAGAGACTCGTCACCTTGATGGGATAAGACTGGGGTGAGAGGTCAGGGGACCACTGAGTGGAGAGCATCCATTGGTGGTTCTCATGTGCAGTCGGGCCAGAGGGACAGTGAAGACCGAGGGCAGCCATGAGACCCAACATGCGTTGCATCGAGAGAGCTGTAACCGATTGGTTCTCCCTGATGTAGCGGGCTATATGAAGGATGTCGAGTCTTCTGTCCTCTGGAAGGAAAGCCTCAGCTGAAGAGGTGTCTAAAGCGTCCCTATGAAAAGGAGCCTCTGGGAGGTTGCAGTTGAGATTTTTCAAATTCAGCAGAACTCCCATGGACGTGAAGGCGTTTACTGACTTCAAGTCCTTAGCGGAAGGGCTCTAGAAACCAATCGTCCAGGTAGGGAAACACTCGGAGTCACGACTTTCCTGAGATGCGCGCGAGAACTGCACAACACTTTGTAAAAATCATGGCGCCAAGGATAGCCCAAAGGGCAGGACTCTGAACTGATAATGCTGACCCAAAGCTACAAACCTGAGGAATTTGCGGTGGGTCGGTGGACGGGATATGCTGGTAAGCATCCTGCATATCCAGAGGGCCAGCCAGTCGTGCTGATGCAGCAAGGGTAACAGGGTACCTAGGAAATCATCTTGAATTTCTCCTGGGAGGAATTTGTTTAACTTTCTGAGGTCTAGAATAGTCCATCCCCCAGATTTCTTTGGAACCAGAAAGTAATGAGTAGAACCCTGTGTTTCCGAATTGCGGCACAGTTCTATTGCCCTGTTGTTCAGAAGGCCCTGGATCTCACCGGTGAGGAGGTCTGACTGAGAGGCCGACAACCTGGGTTGTCGTATGGGAGGACAATTGGGGGTTTGAAATTGAGAGAATAGCCTCACGAATTATCGAAGACGACCCATTGTCTGAGGTTATGGACTTCCACTGGTTGTAGAAGTACATCAGGCGACCTCCACGGAGGAGAAGTTCCACCTCGGGCAGAGTGGATGGAACTTGAGCCAGCGAGGATGGAACTTGGGCCAACGACTCACCAAGGTAGCGCTGGGAGCTTTAGGTCCCTGCGCTTTCCTGGTCTTCTTTTTGAGGTTGGGCAGGTTGGCTTTTATGGAAGCTTCCCTGCCTCTGCCTCAAAGGACTGACGACTATGAAACTGGCGCCTGTTCACATGCCCCGAGGAGGGGCAGGAGGAGGTCTGGCCAACAATGGCCGATCTAGTCTTCTGAGTGGCCTCTAAGGCTGCTCCACCTGAGGGCCAAAAGAAAGGGCCATCAAGGCAGGCGCCATCACCTGCTGCCTGAGCATCATTAGTGGCCAGAGCAGCCAGGAATGGCGCCCAGTACAAATCCCAGCGGCTGGCAGGCGAGGAATCAGTCATCGAAAGCGTCCATGGCCCCGACCTGTTGGTTAATGGACTCAATACCTCTAATAGCGGTCCAGAAAAGCTCTGACTTGGAATCAGATCTGGAAGAGCTTCAACCATTCTTTTCATAGAGTGCCACAGGATATACTCATACTGAGAAAAATAGCCTTGATAACTGTGCACTCGCATACTTAGAGTGGAGGCAGCAAAGACTCTCTTACCTAATGTATCAATCTTACGAGACTCTTTGTTAATGAAAGTCGAGAGCGTAGTAGTTTGAGGAAGAACGACCTTGTCATTCTCTGCCAGGACTAGAATAGGATCCATGAAGGCTAGGATGCCAAAATGGGACGATCCTTGGGAGCTGAATACTTCTTATCAATGGATTTAGCCACTGAGGAATAAGAGCAGGGTTATTCCATACCATTTGAGACAATAGCGTCTCGAAGGAAAGCTGAATCGGAGGTCAAATCCGTGAGGATCTCCGAAGCATGAAAGATACTGGAGTCTTAATATCTTCCCAGGATCGATGTCTGTAGTCTGAGAGAAAGAAGTGGATCCCAGGTTCTTCAACAGAGACTTAAAGGACAGGTCCTCGACCACAGGCTCTGTAGCAAAAAGATCCTGTTTCCTCCACTTCATCACCAACTTGAAGGTCTGGGTCAGGCTCAACATCATCTCCTGATGGTCCAGAAAGGACTGAAAATTAGGAGAGGAGAAATGGCAGAAAAACAAGGAGAGTCCCCAAGGGCTGCGGCGGGAGCGGCAAAGCAGACGAAAACTGACACCGAGGCGCCACGGCGCCCGAAGAAACTGTGACCCACTCGCGCCCAGCCCAGCGGCAGCAGGCGCCAGCGGGCGGCGCGTGAGCAGCGCCACAGATCCAGCGGCACCCACCCGGCGCGCGAGACCCGCAGGCGCGCATGTAACGCCATAGCTCAGCGGCCCAGCGGGCGCCGACCAGGCCTGAACCTGCAGAAGGCGCGGGAAAAGCGGAACCTGGAAAGCAGAGAGGAAAAACCAGGAGATAAGGGCATCGGTGAAGGCCCCATCGCCCATGTGAGGAAACACCTAACTAACGAATGTAGCACCGAAGAAGGCGCCGCCCAGGACTAGGAAGGTCAACGCCCTTGATGGCCGGAGGCCGAGGGGCTCCGGGTAACGAAACAGGCAGAAGAACCAACCTCCGAGGCCCATCGCTCCATAGGCGGCCCGGGCTAGTGAAACTGCTCATCTGGGCCCTACCTATAGGCGGGAGGGGCTCCGATGTCGAGGGCGGCGATTATAGAGATGGCGACTCCGAAGAGGAGACCGACAACAGCAGCGATAACCGACCGTCGACGCAGACATACCAGAGGCGACCTCGAGTGATGCCTTCTCTTTTTGACCTGTGGGCGAAGAAAGACTCGAGCGAGCAGTGGCGAGAATCGACTGTTTATTTTTGCGTGAGAGGACCGCCCATCCCAGACATCGGACTAAACCGTAATCGGAACCCCGCTGAAGAGAAGAGGCTGACGCGGACCCAGCCGGCTGACTGAACAGCTTTCATCCCAGAATCTCCCTACAAGTCACCTGACCTGCTCATGATGCGAGCTCCGTCCAGTAGGCGAGACTTCTTCAAGTAGTTAAATTTAAATATTAGAAAATTTTCACGAAAAATACGAATAAAACTAGCGATACTACTATCGTGATAACGTTACAAAAAACAAACTGAAAACTATACTTTAATTTGAGATTTGACTCCTGACAAATGACGGCGTCGTCACTGAAGCGCACTTTCGGCGGTCGGAAAAAAAAGACAAAGAGCGTTGGAGGAGATCGCCGAGATGGTCATTACCGCTCGAGCCGCTGCTACACGGGCGCCGCTCTCGCGCCGACCCTCCAGCAAAAGTTTGCTCCCGATGGGTCTTAGTGCCTCCGGCGCCAATCCCACTAGTGTGAATGAGTGGTGGAGACTTATCCAGGAAGATGATGATGGTCCTGGACTTTGTAGTGACTAGATTTAAAAGAAATGGAGACTTCTTCAAAAGCAGCCTAGCAGGAAAGGATTGTCAGGAGAGAGTAGAAGACAGCGGAAAATTAAGTAAAAGGCATAGGAAGGCAACCAGCATCTGCATGAAGGAAAAGCAAAAGCAGGAGAAAAAAGCATTTGTCAATGCTAACATACTAACATAACAGAAGAGAATAGGCCTAACAGTTTTTCGTGTCTGCCCATTTGGTCAGCCCCACCCTGGGAGCTGACCTTTCAACCCTCGCCTTCTCTGGCTTCTCCACTACAGTTCCAGATATTCTCGTTGCACTAGATTTTGCTTCAGAACCCTTCCTGTACCTGTCCATCCTCTTGACCCCTCCACCATCTCTGCTCCATCAGCCCCTGAGCATAGCATTCCATGGCTCCACCACCCTCTCAGTAAGAGTAGCACCTCAGCCTTTCTCCCTGAATCTTCGACTCCAGCTTCCACCCATGCTGTCTAGTTGCCCCACCTCTCCTTCCAAAGCACCCAGACTGCTCCTCCCGTTTACCCCTTCATGTACCCTGAAGACCTCTATCATATCCCAGGTCCCTTCTCTCTTCCAGTGTGGTCGTATTTAGCTCTTGAGCCTCTCCCCATAGGTCCTGTCCCACAAGCCCCAAATCATTTAGTTTGCCTCCTTTGGACCTCTCCAGGAGTTTAATGTCCCTCTTCAAATGTAGCCTCCCAAAACTGCACGCAGTACTCTAGTGTGGCCTCACCAAGCAGTTATACAGAGGGATATCACTTCCCTCCTTCTGGAGGTGAACCCCTAGCGATCCATCCCAGAATTGTTGACCTTGGCTGCTGCCCTCCTATAAGTCTCCCAGGTTGCTCATCTTGATATCACCACCACCCCAAGTCCCTCTCAGTCTCCGAGACTTGTAGCATCCCCGAGTACACTTGGCAGGGCTTCTGGCTCCAGGTGCAGTGCTGCATTTTCCTGCAGCTGAACCTCAACTTCCACTTTGGACCAACTTCCAGAGCCTCAGGACCCCTGTGAAACACGCCACACATCCACCCACCTCCCCAGCTTTGGGTCATCTGCAAAGAGACTCATCTCCTCGACACCTGTCCTTATGTCAGAGACACCAAGGCGTTCGAACAGGAGGGACCCAAGGACTGATCCCTGTGGGACTCCACTAATGACCCTCCTTGCGGATGAGACCATCCCGTCTCCGGTCCTGGAGCCAAATGTCTATCCATCTGATCATTTGGTTACCCACCCCATTTCTCCCAGCTTATCCAACAGGCCCTCGTGAGGAACAGAGTCAAATGCCTTGCTGAAGTCAAGAAAAGAGGAGGTCCACTGGTCTGCAGGTCAAGGCACTCGTCACCCAGTCATAGAACTCAAAAGGTTTTGTCAGACCACAATTCCCTAGGACAAATCCATGCCTATAGTCCAGGCACCTGACTTTTCAGGTCCTCAACCAGCCTCTGCGACAATGCCTCCATTCGTGGCCCACCACCGATGTCAGGCCGACAGGCCTGTAGTTCCTACCACACTCCCTTGATACCCCCCATGGATGGGCACTATATACCTTCAGTCACCGGGGCTTCCACCCTGTCCTCAGAGAGATGGTAAAACTCCACCCAGGGGACTTTGCCAGGATATCCATAAGTTCTTCAGCACTCTGGGATGTATTTATCTGGCCCTGGTGCTTTCTCCATCTTAAGGGACATGGGCTTCTCTCTCTCTCTGCTGTGATTTCGCCTCAAGCTACCTCTTCTCCCTCGTGGCCTCCCCCCTCCTGCCAGTGATGCCTTCCCCTCTCCCAAGACCACCCGAGGCAGTGAGGTCCCCCCTCCTCCAGAATATCCTGTCTCCTCCATGAATGATGCAGCACCCATTTTCCTTGGTGAAAACTGAGTGAAATACTCATTGAGAAGCTGCCTCCCTCCCTCCGGTCATGTGCCCATCTCTCCCCTGTTTTAATCTGCTAATCTGCCCTTTACGTTCCGTTTTCCCCAATGTATCTAAAGAACCCTTGTTCCCCTCCTAACTTCCCTGGCCCAAGGTTCTGCCATCCTTACATAGCCACCTCCACCACCCAAAGTGGCCCTTCTAGCCATCAGATCGTACTCCCTAGGTCTCTTTCACTCCTTGAGCACTTGAATTGCCTAGGCTGCCTTCTTTCCCGCACCACACTGGACCTCCCTGGTCCACCAGCAGGTTCCTCAGGCCCTACCGCATTTTCGTCTTACTCTGGCACAGGTGCGGTATCCCTCCCCCCTCTCCTGATTATTTCCTACCTGCTGTCAGCATCACATCTGACAATCACCAAAATGTTCATAAGGATCATTCCCATTTCCTTAAATCACACCCCCTGAAGTCGTACCTTACATCCTTTGTGCAGCCTTCTACCTCCTCAGAGAAGCAGAACCATACCATAGCATGGTCACTCTCGCCATCATGGGTCCCTTACATACACGCCCCCAATCTGGTCACTGTCTGCAGGACCACATCCAGTACCCGCACCTCCTGGTCGGGGTTCCCCCCCACCTCTGGTTAGGAACGCGTCTTGAAGACATCCAACAACTATTTCCCTGGCCACCGAGGAGATGGCATAGTCTCTAGTCTGTTCCTGGCATGTTCAAGTCCCCCAAGACTATCACCCTTCCCTGCCCAATCCACAGTAGTCTCCCAACATCTGCCAGCAGACCTCCTCCACAGGCAGAGGGTCTATACCCTCTATTTTTGCTTGCACGTTATCAAGTGACCCAAATCGCCTCCACAGTTCCTCCACATCTCTACTCCCCATGCCAATACAGTTTTGGCTATTGCTGCCCTCCTCACCTCTCCCCGTCCATCCTGAACATAGTGCAGCCACCAGGTTTCAGTCCCAGTAAATATCCTGCAGTGGCAGTCTCAGTGACTGCCCATTCACCGCTCCTCAGTTAGCAACCTGGGCTCAGGCATTTTTGCCAACCTCCTGGCATTTACAGGAGTACCCACCACCCTTTCCATATTCCATTTCCCCTGCTAGTGTTCCCATGGGAGTCCGTTTCCTAGTCCAACCTTTACGGTCGGCCCTTTCCGCATTCCTCAGCTCCCAGGGGTGAGACAGAGTCCTCCTTTATTGACACCCTCAAAAGCCTTTCTCCCATCCCTTCCCTTCACAAGTTTAAACCCCACTTTTCACCAATGAACTTAAGGATCCCTCCCCTCCAAATGAGATGAGCCTATCTCGCTTACAGCCCTCATCCTCCCAGGTCTCCCCCAACCCCATCAACCCCACCTCCGGCCTCACCTCCCTGAGCCACTGGTTTATGTTGTTGTCTTGCTGGCATTAGTAGTTCAGGAGTTACAGGATGCATAGGAATAGCAATGAAGTATGGAGTGACACTAACCAACACCTGCAGAGCGGACGGCACTGAGATGCGCCTTTGGATCCTGGCCCAATGCCATGCCATTTCCTCACCCACCCTGCAGACCAGCGTCGCACAGTTCGGGCCATCAGGCCTGGCATAACCATTCCAAAAGGAAATATGCTGAGAGGGTGCAGTATAGCAGAATGGGTGAACTTTGGGGCGAGAAGAATCCACAGGCTACAGGAATGGGTGTGGGGTGAATAGCATGTCCACTACAACCAACAATCAAAGTCACCCCCCAATATCACTCAAGTCTCTACAGGCTGATAGTATGTTAGAAACCTTAACCCCGGCATGTTGTTAGTATTGCACCCAAAATTTTAACACAGACAATGCAACTTAACAAAGTCATTTTGTGGAGTTTGTTCACAAATTTTCAACATAGGCATTTTGAGGCCATCTTATAGGAACAGTGACACTGTTTTAGTTAATGGGTCCCAAAAGGTGATTTCTGCGCCGTGAAATCACCTTCGCGACCAAATATTGAACGCAGTGATGGAGATCATGAGGTGGGGTCCCAAAACCCATCTTGAAATTTGGAGCCAAAAGTTGCAAAATGATGGATATCACAGAGAGACACCCACACACTGATGCCATTATACAGCTTACCAGCATTTCTTCAGTTTGCATCAGCTGATGAGTGCAGGCCTTCAACTCCACCAAAATTACAGCGCTGGACTCCAGGGTAAGTATAAGGGAGGGGAGGTGTGTAAGTGTGTGTGTGTCTGGAGGTGGGTGCAAAGTGGGTACAGGTTGAGAGAGAGACCTTATTTCAAATTATAATAAAATAAAGAAAGAACACATGGACATTTTTTCTTTTTACAGGTGTAAGGAAAATGTTGGGCACATTGAGGTGGGTTCAGTGTCCCATGATTACATAATTGATGTCAGCCACACTGCAGTGGGCAGGGCAGGAAAATGCAGACACAAGAAGCTTTGAACATGGCACACTGGGGTGGGCTCCAGTGTACCACACAATTGTGGGGTTAACTGCCAACAGAATGGGCAACTGGGTCAGCTTGCTGGGGTTGTGAAGACAGATGGCGACAACACAACCATGTTTACTGAAATGTTACACAGGCCAACACGCCCTGCAATGATGGGGAACACTCTGGCAGTAGTGAAATGTTTCAAGTTGGTGGCGTACTTTCGCAGTGCTGTCATAGACAGCACGCCATTTCATTGTGCCACAGAACTAGCCACAAAAGCAGTGCGCCATTAGCCACAACCACCACGCACCTCAAAATCAAAGGACCATTATGGTATGTGGGGCTGACATGAGGTGTCTGAGCACATCCCCACCAGTCTGGTAGAAACAATTCCTCGCTGTTTTGGAGGTGGGATAGCCAATATCAAATGGACAAGGAATGGCAGATCCTCAGAATGCAGCACCAGGAAAGGGAAAAACCAAGGGAAAAGCTTCTCCGGTGGAGACTCAGTTATCCAGAAAGTTAAGGGAACTAGCAAGAAGGACATAGGTAAAGTGCATTTCAGAAGCCTGCATGGCGGATGAAGCGGATCAACAGGATCACAAGGTAATGGCAAGGAGGAGAATCGGCGTTATTGTCCACCTGGGATGAATGACATGGTGAGACAAACTAGAATAGCTAGAATCTAAAGTTTCAGGAGTGAGGGGCCTGAAACAAGTAGAACACTTCAAGGCAGTACGAAGCAGTGGTTTAAGACTCTGAGCAGCAAACCTGGAACTGGGTTTGAATCCATACATACTATGTGACCCTGAGCAAGTCCTTAACTGTGACCCAGTTCGAACCTGTAAACATACTTCAACAGTGTCTCTCTCCTGGTTAAAAAAAAAAAAAAAAAAAAAAAACGCTCCTTAGAGGTGCCACCTCCATGGCAGGAAGGCTGGGGACACTCAGCAGCCAACTCCTGGTTGAAGGAATGGAGTGGAAGGAAGATTATGGCTACATGGGACTGGGTCCCACCTGGACAGATGCAAGCCAGTGCATGCAGACATGGATTAGTCACCAGGCAGCTGCTTTGCCAGAAGCGAGCATCCTAATTCCCTACAGGGGGGTCTAGACAGCTGTGCTGATCAGGAAAGGCCATTCTTGACTGATACTGAGCAATGGGACAGAACACAGATGTCTGTGGAGGACCAACTGAGATCCAGACCACCACAGGTGTGGACATAGGACAGGACCCAACCCTGTCACATGAGGGCAAAATTTTGGTTCAAGAGGCAGACTTCACTGACATGGGAGTACATCTAAAAGACAGCTTTAGAAGCAGAAAAGGGTAGCATTCAGGAGGTATGAAGAAACACAGAAGAATGAGGATAGAAGGTGTATCAGGTAAAAACAGAGGCAGGTAAGGTAATGGGGTCAACTGCTCAGACAAGAAGACCATAACAAGGGCATCAAAAACAAGACCTTCTTCCATTGTAAGCAAGGAGAGGAAAGCAGGGAGGATTCTGAGGATAAGAGGATGACAAGGGAGACTACACAGAGGATCAGAAAAAAGTACATCCTACAGATACTTCTACTGTTTCACAGTGGAGAGGACAGTCACCAAGGAGCCCGACACCTGGAGGAAGTGGACACAAGTCAATTTTCAAAGGAAAAGAGTATTATTGAAGAATTTAAAATTTTAAAGTGGACAAGGCAGTAGGACCAGTGGATACACCAAAGGTATAAAAGGAACTAAGCAGGGAGATGCTTACTACTCATGCCTTCAACAACTAGAAACAAAATTGGTTCAGGACTAGAAATGAAACAGACAGTTCCCATTCTGTAAGACATAGCAGAAAGAGCCAGAAATATAGTCTAGCCCATCTGTCTTCAAGTCATGGGAACGGAATCCATGCTAAAGAAGACTGTTAGAATATCTGAACCAGTGGGCTGCAAGATAACATACAGCACAGATCACAGAAAAGTCATGCCAAATGAATCTGGTAGATTTCTTTGATCAAAGACCAGGGAAATGATAAGGGGCAGTGGACAATTGTAGTCTGGAATTAGCTAGGCCTTAGCCTGTACCACAGGAGGCTGACAGAGAAACTAGGCAGCCTAGAAGTGGGATCCAAATGGTTAATTGGGTTCAATGTGCCTGTAACTAGGTTTGGCTTATGTAACATGATAATCTTTGGCTGTTCATCTCTCTATCCATGGGATATACCACCTGTATGGTATGAAGGAACCCTGAGAGGTTCTCCCCAGTGCCACAGGAGAGATTCCTTGGCTAATGGTAACAGGAAGAAGCCATGGAAGAAGGCATGCGCTGGGAGGAGGAGGAGGAGGGAGGTGGATGGAGGGGAAGGAAAAATGCTTGAGTGTGGGTGAGAGCAGCCTTAAATGGGCTGAATGGGGTGTCCTGTTGCAACACCTTGAACTACAGACTGTGCTTCAATTAGTACAGTAGCTAATTAATGGATAAGAGAAGAGGTTATAGTTAACAGCACTCCTCTAATGATGGGAGGTGACCAGGGGTACCACAGGGCCTCAAAACTGGACCAGTCCTCTGAACGAAAGGGACACTGCAGAGAACTGAAGGGAAGGTATGCCTTTACAGAGATATCAACATTGCAACAGGCTGACCACCAGGGTGTTGGAGTGAAGATAATCAGGGATCATGTGATTTGGTGTAAAAAGCATGATTAGTTCAATGCCAAAAGTCAAAATCATGCTCTAGGCGAGAACCCAACAGCTGGTATACAGGATGGGAGGGGTTATTGACAGCCAACAAACAGGAAAGGGATCTTGGGGTTATTATGTCTGAGAGGACCTCAGGTGGCACTGTGACAAAGCAGCAGAGGTGGGGCTGAGGGATGCTGGGGTGCGAGGGAGGTATCTCCATCAGGAGGATGGAGGTGCAGACCCACCTGGGTAATGTGTTTGGAAACAAACCTCAGAAGAACATAGACAAAGTGGAGGAAGTCCACAGGAGAACAACTAAATGATTTACATGAGAACCCTAGAGGAGAGACGGGATCTCAGCACATACACCTAGAGAAAAGAAAGTGACATGATACAGCCTACAAGCATCTTACAGGAGTAACAGGGTCAGGAGACTCTCTTTCAAGTGAAACAGCACCAGGACCGGTCACATGAAGCTGGGGAGGGGTCAAGGAAATGTGAAATATTGGTAGATACCTGGAACAGATTGCCAGCTGAGTGGTGGAGAGGTAAAACAGTAGGGACTAAGAATGTGGAGTATAAACATAGCGTTATATTAAAGAAGAGGTGGGAAGGTGATGAAGATCAGACAGCATGAGAGGAGGATGATGAGGCAGGAAACATCTAAGCAGACCAGTAGGCCAAGGTCCTTTCTGATGAGTCGCGTTTCTATGTTTATGATCGCCACTACTAGAAATAGCACACTACAGTAGTCATCTGATTTGAACTGTCATTCAGTTCAGTGGCTGCTATGAATGAGGTGGAGGTCTCTATGGTCGCTGTACACCATAGGTTGGGGCAAGTGGGGACAGTTGTGAGTGGCCTGGATGGGCAGGTCGGGGTAGATATTAAACTTATGAGGCAGAGATCACTCAACAAAGGATGTGGTATGGAAGAATTGCAGCTCTGCCAGACTAATTAGGACATGTGGGGTACTCTGGTCTGGATATCAGGCAAATGGTGCGAGGTACTAATCTTATCAAATATCGACTGGGGCCCAGTTGATCGGTAATGGTGGATCTGCTGTCTGCTGGACAATGGGCATGCAATTTGGGGTGGGGCACTGGACACTGGACAGTGTCATATACAGTGGAGGACCAGGGCTAGTGGTAGCCTGACATGGCCAGGTGTTAGGTAGGAATGCAGTCTACAACACCTGGTTTGGGGAGACAGTAACTAGTATTGCACTATTGGATAGCTACACCTCCCCAAACCTCCCGCATGCCGATGTGCCTATGTGCAGGTGCTGTCTCTGCTTTACACAGTGCACAAGGATGAATTAGACCCCCTACATGGGCTAGTGACAGCAGCCAAACAATCATATGACACTGCGGTACTATCTGCTTTAAGGTGCAAATTGGATCAACAAGTTGATAAACTGTCTAACACTACATAAAAAGCGAATATTTTACCTTAGAACTTTTTAAAACCATTGTAACTCTATTAAATGGAAAAGAAACACCTCAGGTTGTGGTTGGTGATGGTGCACCATGGCCCTATGCCCTGGGACCCATACCTGGGTCCCAGCCTCTGCCGCACGGCCTGGATGATACTGGATGTCTTGGGTGCAGAAGATGGCGGCCCGCCTATGGGTAAGCAGTGGGTCTCTCACCAGGAGGAGGTGAGCATTAGAAACCTCAGGAGGACCCAGGTGTGTGTGTGTGTGGGGGGGGGCAGGTTAGGCAGGAGGCAATTCTCAATCAGTATAACAGCTAATGAAGACAACAAATTAATGCAAGGAATAGTAAAACAGCACTACTTGATGATGCTAGTGAAAACCACATCTATTCACCTGAGCTGGAGTGCTTCTCTGCGATATTAGTGATCACTGCCCGCCAGGAGGGATCCACCAACATAAAGAACCCTGCAAAATTCCTCTTGAGGAGATCCAGAAAACATCAATATTGAAGGATATTTGCATGATCTAACACTCTCCACACTGTAAAGTTTATACTGCCCATTCTGTGAAAAAACTCAGCAGTGCTAAATAACATTATAATAAATGCCCTTAACACCCATGCCCAATCTCTAGTATCGAATAAAAACAAATCCTGTCGTTGGTTTACAGCCTCAAAGCTGCACTACTGAGAGACAAACTCTGGAAAATGGCGGAAAAACCAGAATACAAATGACTGGATGATCTTGAAGAAAGCCAGGAATAGATCACAAGAAAGTTAGGGATGCAAAACTGCCTTCTACTTGGCGAACTAGAGCTCTTCCTATCATAATCCTGCAAGGGTTTGGGGCACATCAAGTTATGGTGGGGCAGGATAACACCCTCCTTCCAACTCAAAACAACAACAGTTATAGCCCCTATCACTGGAAAAATGGAAATTCTGGGCGCTTCAACAACCACACAATAGCTGGCCACCTTTCTGAAACACCTTTCGGCTAACCTGCAGAGACAATTACTCCCATTACACTGATCAAATTGACTCCTTAACTTCAATTCTATACTGTTGAAACAAGTAGAGGATCTATTATAGCAACTGGATACCAAAAAGCGCGGGCAGACTCTGGACCCCTACTTTCTAAAGATTGCATGCCATGTACTTGCAGTCCCCTAACACACCTCTTCAACCTATCCTAAGCTCTAACTCTGTTTCCCACTGTGAAAGAGCCAAGTGGTTCCCCTTCTAAAATAGGGACCCTATGGATCATAATAATTACAGGATTTCATTCTACCAATTACTATCCAAGATGCTGGAGAAATTAGTGAGTAATCAGTTAGGGAGTATCTTCACAATACTAACCTCCTAGCAAGCTCAATCTGGTTCAGGCCAAGCATACACTATCCTACATAGCCAGGTCACAAATGACTGGCAATCCGAATTAGGTAAAAGAATAATGTCTATGCAGTATTCCTGGACCTGGAAACATTCAAACATGGACCACAGCTACTACTTTCATCCTGTACTCCATTGGCCTAGATCATCCTCCTTAAGTGGTTTCAATGCTATCAAGATCCAGAGTCAGAGGGGAGTAATAGAATCTCAAAAAAATAAAAAAAAAAGCTAAGAAGTGCAGACTCATCAGGTATTCAAAGTGACAAATGCAGGGAATGTGTCAAACAAAGGCTGCAGTTACCGTAGTCAGGAGCTAGGAACTGGAGTATATTACTAGCTGTAGTAAGTGTGAGCGCTGCTGATTCCAGAAGGCATGGGCAACAGTGCAGTGTCTAATGTTAGCAGTTTCACGGTTCTATAGTTTTGGGGCAGACAGTAAGGCTGTCTCTCCAACTTTGGTCCTGGTTTTAGGTGTGAATAAGGGGTCAGGGTCTGAGGATTTAAGGGTAGGCATTACTATAGGGCACCGGAGGGAGGCAAGAGATAACATAAATACTTGCTGCCATGATGTTTGTCTCAACTCTGGGTATGTTGTCTCCTAATTCTGAGCTGCTGGAGCTCCTAGGAGATTTCAGATATGAAGTTGAAATGCAGAGTGCAAGGTGCTGGAAGCATGCAGAAAGTGTTGAGTTATTCAGTGCAAATAAATAAAAATCTTTGAGGATATCTTTTTTTATCAAGCCATACCTATAGAGCTGTCAGGCGCTACGATCACAATGAAACTTTTCTCTAGGAGTATACTGGGGCAGCCCCTGACGATGTCTGATGTTGTCTTCCCCAGATAAGCATGGGCAGCCCTTTATCTCCTCAGATCATCTTCGAGGTACAGCTCCTGCAGCAGGTTACACCATTAGGACTGAAGCCGGCAGGCGTCGGGACCCCACGGAAATTTTCTAGCTAGCAGTCTTTAGTCGGGACCGCCTCCGACGTCGGTCCCGCCCGACGCCAGGCGAGTACATAAGGAGGCGGTCCTGCAAGAATTTCCAGTTCTTTCCTACCACGAGTTGTATGTCCTCGACTCCTTCGGCAGTTCTAGCGCACGACTACAGAAATTTCTTCCTAAAATCCGAATTTGTTCAAGAATACCTTCTTCAAGATCTACTCTTCATCTGATGTCCTCCCAACTTCTGTGGAGGGCCATTCTTCCAAGTGCGCCTTTGGGAAGCAGATCCCCTTCAAAGACCCCCTCACTGCCTCAGCCGTGCCGGGCCCGGACGATGTACCCAGGCTTGCTCCTTTTGTCAGGGCTTCAACAGCCGGACCCGGATCCGTCAGAAGGCTTCTCCAGGCTTCCTCTTGGAAGAAAAGCTGAAGGCCATGGATCCTTCCTCCAAGGGGGAATCTTCGGAGAAATCCCGCAGGCACCATGAGAAGCACTGGGAGAAGGTATAACCTAGATCCCCCTCTAGGGCCTCGGACTCCCGCAGCTCTAGCTCCAGGTCTGACCGCTCTCTGTGTTGGGCCCATTCTCAGCCTCCCCCGGTCGTGGTCAAGTCTGCCAGCGGTTCTTTTACCCTGCGGCCTGCTAAGACCTCCAGGCCTACTTCTTCTTCCAAGGCCTCATGTAGGTCAGGGAAGCACCACAAGTCCTCATCCCGGCACTCGGCCTCCGACGTCCAGTCAGTCTCACTACCGCCGCCTCCCCAACGTAAGACCAAGGAGCTGACCTCCCTGAAGCGGACGTCGGACCTGACGTTGGCCCACCGGACGTTGGCTAAACTTCACAGACACTCCTGGGTCCCGACAGTTCGTCACCCGTCGCCAGCCAGGCACTCACTTCCCAGGACGCCGGCTGGGGGACCGACGTCCGACACAGCAGCTAGGAGAACCACTCCGCCACTTACCGACGTCGGCCAGGAGGCGACGGAGGAGGAGTCCACCAGCCCGAGGACCAGGCGGGCGACCCCGTCCCGCTAAGCTCCCGCTGAACCCTCCCCAGAACCGAGACTCCTGGGAACCAACGCCGGACCCGACGACAGGCCATCGCGCCTGCCCATTGTCGGGCCTTAACTTAGCAGAAGTGAAGGAGCTATTCACTTTCTGGTTGACACCATCAAAAGGAAGTGGTCACCACGCACTCCCTCCTCTCACGCACCTGCGGTACCACCGACCCCTGCGCCCCCACCTTCACCAAAAGGGTGAGCAGGTCGAGTAACTTTCCCCCAGAAGCCAGTGGGACCTCCTAGGGGCAGACCTACAGACAAGAGAAGACCTCCATCCAGATCTTCTTCAGGGTCACCTAGCCCCAAGAGACCCAGAAGATGTCGCTATTCACCGCTACGGAGGATTCACGATCTGACATCTCGGTATGCTCCAGATCTCCTTCACCGATCAGCATCCCTTCTCTGGACCAACATGAACTTCCTAGGTCTCCTCCAGACGACCCCTCGTCCTCTGAGATCATGAGGCACATCCAAGAGAACATGGGATGGGATGCAGAGGAACTCGACCCCGAAAGGCTACGCCTCACCCGCTATGTTCGGCTGAAAGACCCTAAGCCTGTGGTGGTACCACCCTTGGTGGACACCTTCGTGGACGTCACCAAGGCAGCGTGGAAACATCCACATTTGCTCCCGGCTATGCTGAAGAAGGCTGACCGCCTGTACAAGGCCCCAAGGGAGGATCAGTACTTGACTAATCATCCTCTGGCCGACTCTCTGGTCATTACAGCCTCTCATGACCGGTCCCAGAGACCGCAACATCTGAGCACACAGCCTCCGGACCCAGAGTCCAAGCAACTGGACGCGCTGGGTAGGCGCAGTTACGCAACTGCGACCTGCGCCATCAGATCCCTGAACTACCTGACCCACATGGTTCAATTTCAGAATGCATTGTGGGAACAAGGACATGAACTGGCAGAGAAATTGCCAGACGGTGACCAAAAGGAGGAGCTTCTCCAGCTCCTCCGCACGGGTTCAGACGTGGGGACCCAGGTGCTCCGAGCCGCGTATGACTCCGCGGACTCCTCGGCCAGAGCGGCAGCCTCAGGCGTATGCCTCTGGAGACGCTCATGGCTCCGTGTCTCCGGATTTACCCCGCACGTCCAGAAGAACATTCTGAACGCCCCCTTCCATGGCGAAGTTTTGTTCCGTGAGGCATCTGAGAAGGTCATTACCAAACTACAAGAGGCTGGGAAGGCTGTTAGATCTGTCCAAGCAATGTACAGATCTAGACTCAGTTCCTTTCGTAGGTACCAGAGTCGTTTTCGTAGCTGGATTCAGAGGCAACAACCTCATCCAGGCCAACAACAGAGGGGCTCCTTCTCCCGAAAAGCCCAGGTCTAGATGTCCTCAGGTAGAGGCCAACGTTCTACCAAGTCGGCCCAACCGGCAGGACCCTCTGCTGCCACAGCATGACTCCTTCCCGGCCCCCGCCCCTCAGGATTAACGGGAAACAAAGTTCGTGGGTCGCATCACAGATCACCTGCCAGGGTGGCAGTCGATCACCACCGACAGGTGGGTGTTACAGTTGGTCAAAAAAGGCCACTTTATAGAATTCTTAGACAAGCCCCCCACAAGGCCTCCTCTGCTCTCCCGTTATTTGGGTCAGCATGCCCTGCTCATCAGGGAAGAAGTGATCACGCTTCTGCAGAAAGAAGCTTTGGAGTACGTCCCAGGGAACCAGATAGGAACAGGATATTATTCCCACCTCTTCCTGGTTCCAAAGAAAACAGGGGACCTCCGTCCAGTCTTGGACCTCAGCGACCTCAATATGTCGGTCGCCTACAAATGCTTCCGCATAGTGACCCTTCCGGGTTTAATCCCTGTGCTGAAGAAGGGCGCATTCTTAGCGCCTTGGACATGCAGGACGCTTACCTGCACATCCCCATCGCTCAAGCGCACAGGAGGTTCCTGCGCTTCGAGTTTCTCGGCCACCACTTTCAGTTCTGAGCGCTTCCCTTCGGGCTGTCATCGGCCCCAGGGTCTTTACCAAGTGCATGGCATTCGTGGCAGCGTCTCTGAGGAGACAGGGCCACTATGTGTTCCCGTAACTGGACGATTGGCTTCTCATGGCCTCCTCCAAGGAGGCGCTGTTGATAGTAATCCAGCATACGCAGGCCCTTTTTCAGTCCCTTGGCATCCTAATCAGCTATGAGAAGTCTCTCCTGGTACCGTCCCAGAAACTGCAATTCATTGGGGCAGTTCTGGACACCATCACAGGGAAAGCTTTTCTTCCCGAAGACAGAGCAGAACGCATTCGATCCCTCATCAGGGAGCTATCTGTGAAGAAGACCGTCCCAGCCAGACTGGCTCTTCGCCTGCTCAGACACATGGCTGCAGCCATTCCTACTGTCCCGATGGCAAGGCTCCACATGCGGGTAACCCAGTGGATGCTAAGAGTGCAATGGGACCAAAGGCAAGACCATATGCAGCATCCAGTAAGAATCACGAAGTCCGTGGTTCGAGACTGGCAATGGTGGCTAGACCCGGGAACCCTCTCCGTGGGGGTTCCATTCACAGCGCCGTCCCCGGTGATAACACTCTCCACAGATGCCTCAGGGCTGGGGTGGGGAGTACACTTGAACGGGGTGAGGTCTCGGGGAACTTGGACCACTCAAGAATCTCATCTCCGTATCAACATATTGGAGATGAGGGTGGTCCTTTATGCCCTGCAAGCCTTCCAGTCGGACATTCCACTGAGTACTGTCCTGTTGCAAACAGACAATACAGCGGTGATTTATTACCTCAACAAACAAGGAGGCACACACTCTTAACCCCTCTGCAGGGAGGCTGTGAGAGTGTGGGATTGGGTAATACGACACGGCGCAAACCTCATTGCAGTTCACGTTCCCGGAGTGGACAGTACCGTCGCAGACAGCCTGAGTCGTTCCCAGGCCAGAGTCCACGAATGGGAAATTCTACAGGAGGTGGCAGAGGATCTGTTTCCCAGATGGGGCACTCCAGAATTGGGATTTATTCGCATCCCCATCCAACGTAAAACTGCCCAATTTTTGCTGGCTAGATCCAGGGCCTGGTGTTTTCTGGCGAGACGTGTTGTCCCTCTCCTGGGTGGGCAGATTCCTCTATGCCTTCCCTCCCTTCCTGTTGATCCAGAAAGTCCTTCTCAGACTTCGCAGGGAGCATGCAACGCTTATTTTAATAGCGCTCTTTTGGCCCAGACAGACTTGGTTCCCGCTTCTGAGTCAATTGGCCCGGGAACCTCTGCTTCCTTTGCCAATCAGCTCCCACCTGTTGTCTCAGGAGGAGGGTTCGCTAGTCCACCCGGACTTGCTTTCTCTGAACCTGCACGCTTGGCTCCTAGAGACATAGCCATCTTGCGATATGGGGTCTCGCAGGAGGTGGCGGAGGAGGTGGCGGAAGTTCTTTCTGCCGCCAGAAAACCGGCGACACACGCTACATACGCCATGAAATGGCGTAGGTTTTGCTTGTGGTCTCAGGCACATGGTTTGTCACTCTTAGACTGCCCAGAGAAACTGGTTCTGGAATACTTGCTTTCCCTTTTTCAATCAGGGTTAGCTTATTCCTCGATCAAAGTGCACCTGTGTGCAATCTCAGCCTACCATGCCCCCATAGGCCAACGCACGGTGGCACAGCTGGATACCTCCCGTGCCTTCTTAAGAGGGGTCCTCCACCTTAGGCCGCCTATTAGGGATCCCGTCCTCCTTGGGATTTACCTTTCGTCCTGGAGCAGCTTACGCTGCCATCATTTGAACCTGCCACAGATTGCGAGCTGTGTTTTCTGTTGTGGAAAACATTGTTTTTAGTTGCTGTTACTTCCGCAAGAAGGATCTCTGAACTACGCGCTCTCATGTGCAAGAAGCCTTATTTAATTTTTCATCAGGATAGGGTGTCCCTGAGGATGAATCCCAAGTTTCTGCCTAAGGTGGTCTCAGCCCTCACTCTTTACCAGGACATCGATTTACCAGTGTACTTCCCTAGGTATGGTAATTGAGGAGAAGCACTGCTTCACACCCTGGATGTTCACCGATGTCTTAGATACTATTTGACCAGGACCAAACAGCACCGCAAAGCTGAACAGCTGTTTGTCTCATTCGCTGAGAAGATGATGGGGGTTCCAGTCTCGAAACAGAACCTTTCGCGCTGGCTCATTCAGTGCATTTCCTTTTGCTACAACAAATGCCAGAAACCCTTACCAGGTGTGGTCAAGGGCCATTCGACAAGGGGAGTGGGTACATCCTTTGCGGTACTCAAGAACTTATCCACATCGGCCATATGTGCTGCTGCCACCTGGAACTCGGTGCACACTTTATCAGGCATTACTGCCTTGACATCGCTTCACGGCGAAGAGCGGGTTTCGGCCTTGCTGTCCTACAAGGCCTCCTGTCCTAGGCTCAGGACGGGTTGGAACTGTATTGCCTCCTCCCGATGGCTTTCAAGGCACCATTGCTTGGAAATCAGTCCTAATGGTGTAACCTGCTGCAAGAGCTGTCCTCAAGAAGATAGTACAGTTACTGAAGAACTTACCGAACAGTAGATCTTCGAGAACAGCTCTTGCAGCAGGTACCTTCCCGCCCACCATTCCCTTGGAGGAAGTAGGTTCCAACCTACACTTGAAAGGTCGGTTCTAGTCTTGGCCATCTGTTGGCGGCCTCGGTCTCCTTTTCTGATGTCATCCAGCGGCCGGAGTCTCTGGCAGGAAGAACTTTGGATTCTGGCGGACCGCCTCCTTATGTAGTACCCTGACGTCGGAGGTGGGACCGACGCCTGAGGCAGTCCCAGCTGAAGACTGCTAGCTAGAAAATTTTGGGGTCTTGACGCTGCCAACTTAAGTCCTAATGGTGTAACCTGCTGCAAGAGCTGTTCTTGAAGATCTACTGTTACGGTAAGTTCTTTTGTAACTGTACTTTCTTTTCCGGCCATCGATCAAGACTTGTCAGACCATGGTGGAAATACTGCTACTTCTAGCCATCTTTTTTCTTGGAGTAAGGCAAGAAAACTGACCAACGGCGCTGACTCCCCGCCATCACTGCCTGCAATCTGGGCTCCGACCACTCCACTATACCTTGCAGCCTGTCTGGCCTAGGGTCATTTTCACTGAAGATGGACACAGCACCGCATGGGTGCCATGAGCAGCACATAGCAGGGATCTAACAGGATGTTGCCCTTCATCTCTGACAGGAATGTCTCCTTCTAGGTAGCCTTTTTAAGGACCCCCCCCGCAGGGGGTTACAGGGCGGGTATCATTGATTCAGCTACAGCTGGTACTTATTTTATTTTTTATTTTATTGGATACAATCGGAATTACAATCCTTTGAGTCACAGACTCTTTTGCAAGGGCTCCACGTTGGTTACAGAGGGTGGAGGGTAGACAAATACAGAGAACGCACAGTAAACAGGTAGAAATTAGAAACAGTACTGCAAGTGCAGTCCAGGCATAATCTTAGTTAACTGGTGGTAGTAGTAGGCATTGATACAGGATAACCCTTGTCAGAGAGGTAAATGATGCTGACTCTTGGGATCAATCGAGACCCTGTGTCATTTTATTGGGGTATGAAAATACCAGAGAAGTGGAAGTTAGCCACAGTCACATTTTTCTCACTCCAGGAGTTGTTCTCTGAGGGCTGATTTGAATTGGGAGAGGCCAAGGGTCTGAGAGATGGGGGGGTAGAGTGTTTAGCCAAAGAGGGGCACGGTAGCGGAATGATCTTTGCCCAAAGGATCTTCTACAGTGGGGGACCAGGAATGAGGAGGATGCTGCGAGTTTAATGTTATGCCTAGGTGGGGGCTACGCTGACTATTGGGAGAAGGCCGATGGGCGCCAGCTGGAGATGGATCTTTTTCGCTAGAACGCAGGAGTGGTACTTAAGCCTTCCTTGGAAGTTTAGCCAACCAGCCAGATCATAGAGCTCACAGGTATGTAAGAATCTGTCACACCGTGACTAGGGCGGCAAGCTTTATTCAAAGTAGTGAATCCTACGAAGGGCTGTTGGGTCCGTAGAACCTATATCACAATCCTGTAGTCTATTAGGGAGAGGATAGAAGAGGTGACCGCAAGTTGCATGGCCTGGTGGGTAAGCAGTGTTTAAATCTGTAGAGGATACGCAGTCTAGTGTTAACAGCGGAGGAGAGAAGTTGTAGATGATGACTGTAGGAGAAGGAGGTGTCTAATGTAATTCCAGGTATTTAAAACATGTAACATGTTCAAGTGGGGCTCCTTGTTTGTTTTGATTAGGAGAAGCGACTGGCTGTGTGGACTTTGTCGTGTGCAAAGATCATGGATTTTGTTTTTGATAGTTGATGATCAGGCGGTGTTCAGTGAATCCAGATTTCTAGCTCCCTGAAGAAACCCTGAAGAGCTCATTGGAGGGCGCTGGGCTGTGGGTGTTTCCAAAACACTACTGCATCATCAGCGTAGAGTAGCAGGTTACCGCTACATGACTTGGGAAGAGAGTTTAAAAAGAGGATGAATAGTAGAGGGCCAAGAATAGACCCTGTGGGACACATGAGGAAACTGTTTTACAGGAGGAGAAGGTGGTATTTATCCTGACTTGCTGTGACTGGTCTGTTAGGTAGTCCTTGAACCAGGCAGTAGCCTCTGGAACCACATTATGTTGTGGAAGGACATAAAGCAATAGCTCATGACTGACCGTGTCAAATGCCTTGGTCAGATCCACATAGATTGCCCCTGCTACAGAGCCTTGGTCGAGGGCCTCATGGATGAATGAGGTGAGCTCAGTAAGAGCTATGACGGTACTGTGGCTGGACTGGAATCTGTGCTGTTCTGGGCAGAGAAGGTTGTGTTTAGTCAGGTGTTCTGATAGTTGGTCCGACACTATTTTCTTCAGGGCCTTGAGAGAGGGAAGTAACTAAATTGGTCTATAGTTGGTTGTGTTGGTGGTGTCGCTGTTCAGAATGGGAGGATTATAGCTCTTTCCAGATTACGGGAACTGACCTAGGCATGAAGAGAGGTTGAGAATTTTAGTGAGATGGGGTAGTGTGACATCCAGGGTCAGCCTAATGAGTTTTAGATCTAGGGAATCATTTCTGTGTCGTATTGGCAATAGCTTTAGAAATGTAGTGTTTTGCCTTGAGGCAGGAAATCACTCTCAGCGAAGGGTATAATATTGTTGTTACTGGAGGTATCAATGGGAGAGGGTGGGGGATAGTGTGGAATAGTTAGGGGGTAAATATGGGAGAGGTCCGAGAAGGCAGAGTTGAGGGCTTCGGGGCTATAGATGAAGGATTCTGGGTGATCTCCCCATTTATTGTAAGCTGGGTGGGTGCGGGTGAACGGGATTTACCATTGAGTTCCTTTATATTGTTCCAAAATTTTTTACCGTCTCCCCAAGAGGTGGTGAGCGTATGTTGGTAGTAAGTGGCTTTCGACTGTCTTAGGGCCCAGGTACATTTGTTGCGGGCCTCAGGGTAGAGTTGTCTGTCCTGGGCGCTTAGGGAGTCAAGTGCCTTAAACCATAGGTTATCCCTATGTTGGAGCTGGTTAAGTAGTGAGGTGGTGAGCCAGGGTGTGGTTCTGGTTTTCACTACTTGCTTGGAGAGGGGAGCAAAAATGTTGCAGGCCGTGTTGAAAGTGGTTATAAAGTGGGAGAGAGCCAGATCTACAGACTGCGTGGTGTAGATGGGGAGCCAATTGCTGGTAGCTAGGTGGGTTTTGAGCTTCTCTAAGCCTCCTCTTATCAGTCGCCTCTGCCAGGTGATTATGGGGGGGGGCATGGGGTAATTTTCCTGACCACCAGCAGGTCACTGGGGAGTGGTCACTGATAGCGTCTGGGAGCACAGTGGCTTTGGAGATGTTCTGTGGCCTGTTGGTGAAGACGAGGTCTGAAAGGGTGGATGTCCCTGTTCTGTTGTCCCTTCTGGTGGGAGAGGTGACGAGTTGGGTAAGATCGTAAGACAAGGCAGTGTCTTTGAAGCTGGATGAGGCAGGGATAGCCAATTGACATTAAATCTCCCATGATGATAACTTCACTAGTGTCGGGTATGTAGTATACTGTGGAGGATAGAGTCAAATGCAGTTTTGGTTGCTCGGGGATATAGGCCGAGTGATGTGGAGGGTCTTAGTACCCAGACTAATTTTAACTGTTAGTGTCTGAGCACCATATTGTGATATAGGGTTTGTACTTCAGTGGCATGAAGAGAGGATTTAACATAGATTGCACACCCGCCGCCTCTCTTGCTGGACCTGTCGGCCCGGAAGATGGAATAATTACTGAGAGAGAGCCTCATTTGGTATTCTTTCAGAGAGCCAGATCCCAGATAGGGCTAAGATGTCAAGTGCATGCTGGGCAATCCAGCCTTGGAGGGATGTGTGTGTTTTGGTAGGCTACATATATTAAGAGTAGCTAGCAGAAGGCTCCACTTGCTCTGCTAGATGGGGCCACAGTGCAGGGCGGACCAGGGTTGGGGTGGATATTGCCAGATAATAAGAGTAGTAGTAGGGCGGACGCAGGAGGGCTAACCTACAGAGTTTGGACGAGGACGCTGGGTTTGGTAGGGTGTAGACTTTTTTAATTGGAGGTGGGGGACAGGGAGACTGGGGAGTGATACTGGCTAAAATGGTGGGAAGAGTGAGGGGTCTGATTTGTGGAATACAAGGGGGTGGGGGTTGGGGTCTGGATGGGGAGAGCTGAGGTACAGTGAGTATCTTGTGTGAGTGTGTGTGTTAGGTTGAGTGTCCGAGCGCTAAAAGCCAGCATGATCACCAAGGCTTATGTGGGAGAGGTTGGGGACACGGTTTCAAGTAATCATAGGTAGAGATTTCGTGTGTATGAGTTATTTAAAAATAGTTTAGGTGCCTCGGGGGGGTTGCTGAGCCTGCTGTATGATCCTGGAAGTCAGGAGGGTTGCTATTAGCAGGGATAGCATTTTGAATGTAGAGAATCTGAGGTGCACAGCAGCGGCCTCTAGTGTTGATTTTGTATAACCTGCAGCTGGAAAAGTGGTCTGATGGGTTATTTTCAGCCAGTCACCTGACCAAACCTAGCTATGAATTTGAGACCGAGCTGGTGGTGGGGAGCCGAACGCACAGCGTCAGCGGGGCTAAGCCTTGGGCAGCAGAACGGTTCGAGTTTGGCGGCTTTACTGTGCAGCTTTTCAAAAAGGTGCCAAGGAAGCAGATCCAACAGCAGTCCTGGGAAACGTCATGATTGCAGCCAGGAGAGTGGGAACAGAGGTAATACCTTGTGGACAGCTTCGTGACCGCCGCAGGAGGGCTTCAGGGACTGGCCCTCGCGACCTCCGGCTCCTCGGGAGGGGTGCGCCCTGTGGGAGAGGGAAAGGGAGGGAGATTAAATAGGCAGTTTAATGGGAGAAGGATTAGTGTTGAGGCGGGCAGGCACAGGACTAGGGAAAAGCACAGCAAATGGGCTTAGGGCTTGCTGTGACTCAGAGCCAAATTTAACACTTCTACCAGTTAATCAGGCCACGAGAGTGTAATGTCTGCTCTGAACACAATTCAATCTTAACACTTACTCTTTCCTAAACTTCCCCAGGTCAGCATGTGCAGGGTTACAATTACACTGTTTAGCAGCAGGAACTCCGAGGTTAAGCGGATTTTACATGTGCAGTTAGCCCAAATTAAGTAATAAATACTAAATCACACAGTACAGCTTGTGCAGGGAGGAATTAATTCAGTCACAGCTTGCTACCAGAAACTCTGAGTTTTCGGCAGCATTCCCAAAGTGGGGCTTGTATATTTGATAACACAATTCAGCTAAAGTTACTGTTCTGCCTGAGCAGGGTAAAATTGGGTTCTGTCCCAGCCTTGGGCAGCAGAAACGGATCGAGTTCGGCGGCTTTACTGTGCAGCTTTTCAACAGTGATGGCTTTGCCTCTCCCATCGACCTCTCACCTCCTGTTATTCTAATGGATGGGGTATGGCCTGGACTTTGCTGCACCAGTTATGGCTAGCTAATGCTCGTCAACAGTGATGCCTACCTCCCCTGTCAACACCCCCCCTCTCCACATCACATCTTGATGGCCAGAACACTACTACTGATGGTGGCGCCTCTGCCTCCCCCTTCAGCTCCTTCTCATTGCCCATCGATGGTACAGATGTCCACACTGAGTGACTCCTTTACCTCAGAAGTCCCTTTTGGGCCAGGCTCCCTTCTTGATGGGACTCGTCAATGGGCCCTCCTAAACTCCCCCATTGATGAAGCGTGGCAGAGCCCCACGAATTTAGTACCTGTCACGGGCAGAGGAAGTCGCCAATCTGTTATCACCCAGTCAAAGACATTGGCAACGATTGATTAAATTGCCTTTGGCTACCGAGGAAGAAAGAAGGGCTAGCTTGAGTGGAGAGCTCTGTCACTAAGTTGTTGCTCCCATAAAGCTCTTCACAGACTAGGGTTCCTAAGAGGGCCCTATTTTCCCCACCAGGATGCTGCAAGTATGGATTGCAGTGCTAAAGTAGAGGAATGCCGACCTGTATTCATCTGTACATTTCCTTAGGTGCCCCCCACCCACCCATCGAAATGAGGAGAACCCTACACCTTCTCTGGGCATGAGGCTTGCTGAATACCAAGCCCATCCAGTCTCAGAAAACCATACATGCAGCTTGCAATCCATGGGATTTCAGGTCTTGGGCAAAAAAGCTTGGTCCTTACCTTCATGATCCTGAGGCTTGTTAAATACTAAGCCCACCTTCCCAACTCCCACACCTCGAGGAGTACAGCCTAGGAACCTCTCAGACACTTCGGCCTAGACAGCAGTTTCTGCAGTACATCTTAGGACCTATTTATGACACAAGGTGGTGACTACATGTTCACTCTAGCCTAAGCGGCATCTGGCAGACGCTGAAATCAGTACATCATTCCAGTTATACCCAGGCAAGAGGCAGCCAGAGGGTGTCCTTTTGTCTGAGCAATGTTCTTCATGGTATGCCATCACCGCAGCGACTCCGGTACCGAAAAAACCATTACAGTGACAGGAATCAGGCAAAACCTGCCTGTCGCTGTGATGGTCTGTGCAGTGATCGGGACTGCCTCGCTGGTGGTTGCCTCCCCGGGTCCAACTCCAACTTCGGGTTAGAATCCCTAGAGACCGGGGGTTCATGGTGAGCCTCCACGTGCCGACATCCCTGTGGCTACAGTGCTGGCAGTCGGCATTGCAGCTGTCGCTGTGGGGATGTCGGCGCTAGCGCTTGTTGAAGCACTATAGGTAAACCATTCTTCACTACTCCATTGCTCGACCTCAGGATATGGGTAGGGTAGCAGAAGCCTTGCTAATGCCCAACACCCTTTCCGGGTGCTTCCCCAATGCCTGAGAGGTAGCACTGTGGCAATAACCACAAGAAACAGGCACAGCCCCATCCCTTCTACAACCCCAACCACTTTTTCCAGTGGGGTTGCAAAGTGCAGCTTCTCCAGGTCAACTAGTGGAGAGAAGTAACGGCAAATGCCTGGGTCCTAAGAATAATGTCACAAGGTCATGTCCTGGAACCTTTAGAACTGTTTCCAGACCATCATCCAGGACCTTTCCATTACTCTCCAGACCAGCATTCTAGTGATTCTTGAAAGATTCACACCTTGCTATAGCAAACAATTATAGAACATCTCCCTCAAGAACAATGTTCTGTTTTTTCCATATCTTCTAGGAATTCTCCAATCAGAACAAGACCTCAGTGAACTGCGCTTAGGCATCATATGCCATCAGTCCATCATGATCACGTTGCAAGACCCATTCCCACTGTCACTGATAGGGGACTAAATTTACCCATGTGGGATGCAGGATACCCACCATTATATACACATCACAAACCTCACAGGAAATCTTGAGGTTTCTGTGTCCAGGGCTACATTAGCATTTCAGGAGATTTCCCCTTTGGCTTACTATCTGTGATGTGTATCACAGGAAATACCTAAGGTTCCTGTTTCAGGGAGAATACTTCCAATTCAAGATGTTGTCCTCTGGCTTGTCTTCTGAGCCACAGGCATTTACCACATGCTTAACAGCTGTGGCAGCAGCCCTCTGCATGGAAGGTCTGTATGCCTTCCCATACCTGGATGACTGGCTTCTCCACTCACTCCAAGGAACAGCTTTTCCATACGCTAGACCGCACCAGCCACTTGTTCAGTGCTTTTGGGATTACTACTAATGTAGCAAAGTCAGTATTGACCCTTTGCGGAGTTTGCTGCACCTAGGGGCAATCCTGGCCACAACCTAAGGCTTAGCCATCCTGCCAAAGGACAGCTAGAACTGACTTTGGAAGGTTTAGGAGGAATCCTAAGGAAGGAGCAGTTGCTGAGTTATCTGAAGATGTGACTTGACTTGGTCTGGAGACTGACCCACTATGAGCCAGTCGTCCAGGTATGGAAAGATGGAGATCTTTTTTCTCCTTAGGAAAGCAACCACTACTGCCAGGCACTTTGTGAACACCCTTGGGGCTGATGTTAGACCAAAGAGCATTGCTCTGAATTGATAGTGGCCTGAGGGCAACTCGAACCTGAGGTACTTTCCGTGGGAACATCTGATGGGAATGTGAAAATAGGCATCTTTGAGGTCCAGGGAGGCTAGCCAGTCCCCTGGTATCAGAGAGGGCAGAATTATTCCCAGAGTCACCATTCTGAATTTTGACTTTAAATGGTGCTTGTATAGATATCTCAGATCCAGAATGGGCCGCCATTTTCCTGTCTTTTTAGGGGTTAGGAAGTACCTGGAGTACAATCCTTTGCCCCTGTGTAGGGTAGGAACCCTTTCTATGGCTCTGAGAGCCAAAGGAAGAAACCTCTGCCTCTAGGGCAAGGGCCTCTGAAGGATTTGCAGGTGGAAAGGATCTGGTTCTCATCTTGGGAAATTTTTTGAAGCTGAGAACCAGTCCCTGGTTTACTACTTCCAGGACCCACTTGTCTGATGTTAAAGACTTCCAGTCCTGGACAAAGTAAGCCAGCCTGCCCCCTACAGATGGTGGAGAATCGGCCCGGGCAGACCCATCAGGGTGTCTGCTTGGCAGAAGCTTTAGGCTGAGGGGTGGAAGCCGGCCTGCTCATACCCCATCTGCCTCTCCCTCTATAGAACCCTCTCTGAGCAAAAGCAGAAGAGGAGGCCTGGGCTTGGTAAAGAGGCCTATGAAAGGGCCTGCCCCTGCCCTTGGAATGCTGCCTCTGAGGAGTGGCCTGAGCACTCCTGTAGGTGATCCTGTATTCGTCCATCTTCTTCATGTTTCTCTGTCTGCTCTCCAAACACAGAATTACCAATGACAGGAAAATCCATGGCCTTAGCCTGGATATCCTGTGATAGGCTAGTACATCTGAGCCAAGCCATCCTCTGAAGGGCCACAGATGTAGCCATGACTCTAGATGAAACTTCATTGGAGTCCACAGCAGCATGAAATTGCACCTTGGATGCCGCAATCCCATCTGCAGCTACCCGCTCCAGCTCCTTGGCAAGCTGGTCAGGGGCCTGTTTAGCTAGAGCCATCACAGTGTCCCACCTGGACTTCTGGTATCTAGCTGTGTAGGCCATATAATTAGCCTGCCTGAGTCCCAAAGATGCTGCCATGTACTATTCTTTGCCATGGCATCAATCCTCCTGGAGTCCTTATCTGGGGGGTGTGAAGCCAAGGGAATATTTGCCTTATCACAGGCAGCAGCCTGCACTACCCCAACATGGCTGCATTGCTGGGAAAGGAACTCCATGTCTGAGCCTGAAAGAGTATACCTCTTGTCCATTCTTCTGTCCACAGGAGGTATGGAATTAGGAGTTTTTAGAATTTTAAATGTCTGTTTCCCAAAAGACTTACGGAGGGGAATAGACAATCTCCTGGACTCTGGGATGTCTATCATCTCAACAAAATCAGGCTCCTCCTGATCCTCTACTGCTTCTTCCATAGGAAGCTAGAGGATTTCAGCCACTTTTTTGTAAAACATAAAATGGGAAGGGGACTCAGAAAGCCTAGGAGGAGAAACATCTGAAGGTCTGTCTGGGGAGATGTCGGGGTCAATAGGCACATCCAGACTTTCATAATCACCATCAGCATCATTATCTTCATACTCTCCCTCCTCCTCCTCCAGTTCATAAAATTCTTCTACAGTTTAATCCGGAACCGGGGGAACCGACCGAACCGAGCCCCTGACCAATGGAGCCGGTTCGGCCAGAACCGAAGTTAGCGATTGAACTATCCTTATTGCTTTGGCTATCTCATCAGCAGTCGGAGAAAGAACTTGCGGATCTGAACCAGATGATTTATCCCTTCTTTTTCTTTTAACCGGAACCAACTCCTCAGAATCGGTTCTCCTTTTGCCCAAAGAAGTTTCGCCCTGGTCAGAGGGCACTCCTTCTGGTTCGGTCGAAACCGATCGGGCTGGCCATCCGAGTCAGTGGACTTCTCGGCCTCCCTTTCCCTCAGTCTACCTACTCTCTTATCCAGGGTAGCTTTGGGAAAACTTTTACAAATTTGGCAGTCTGAATTGAGGTGGTCAAACCCCAGACACTAAACACAGGTGGTGTGGGGATCAGCCTTAGCAAAGGCTTCCCCACACACACTACGGTGTTTAAACCCAGTGGGCCCGGTTTTCTCTTGGGTTTCTCAGACATGGCCAATCCTAACCAAAACTTACCCTTTTTTTGGCAATCCGCCAGGCAAGACACCCCTATTGGTTCCTGACCGTGTTACGGGTCTTGGAAAAAAACGTAATGAAATCCATTTTTTTTTAGAACCGATACGGACCGGTTACCACACTCTAATAAAGACAGAAGTTTTTTACACAAACTTGATCGGTTCAAACCAAACCAATCCAATGTTTACAAGTTCCACACAGAAACTAATATAGAAAAACCTATCTAGTACTCACGGTACCACAAACAGAGACTTAAACAGACAGGTTAGAAGCAGAAATTTGGTTGAAACCGAGCAAAAAAACTGACACTTTAACTGACTTTTTTGAACCAAGCGAAGGAGAAATCTCCAGAGCAACTGTTCAGTGAGGCAGAGTAAAGAATCTGACGGTTGGGGTTTAAACAACAGCAGACAGGCTTCAACCGAGCTCGAGCTCAGAGTTCCATGCCCTGCATGGAAAGTTAACTCTTTGTTCTCCGGGGCAGTTCAAAAGTTGGTGATCACTGCATATGTCAGAATACAGTAAGACTTCATGTTGTTTGAATTGGGTACATCCTCGATAACTCCCACCCTTGATTCAAGTGCCTTACTGCAATTATACAATGGACCCATCTGTTAGATGTGTTTAATTATGTTGTTTTATAAGTGCAACATGTGACATGTGTTGATCAATGAGGTTACAGAATAGTCACACACCATTGTATAATTCAATATATTACATATGTTATATTCATCATTACATTGATTGCATAGGGAAACCTGTGAATGCCGTTCCTGTGTGAGTACTGTGTGATCTCTTCCCTTTCAAACAATTCGTTCCTGCATTATGCTGTGCTCACTTCTTCCATTTCTGTCTGTGTATGACCAATGAACTAGTGCAGTCTTGAACCAATTTTTTAAGTATGGCATTTAAGATTCTTTTAACAGTAATGATTGTTCTGTTACCTGTTGTTCATGCGAAGCCTTGCCCTAACTTCTGTCATGCTCTGCCACTGACATTTGTGCCTTTCAATGTGCATCTGTTGTAATGTATCATTATTTCCTTTCTTTCAGGAGATGGATCATCTAATATTGGACCCCGCTGTATTAACTTTGTCAGCAAGCTATCGGCAATATTTTTTTTCTTTGTCCCCTGCAACCTAGCCAACTTGGCCTGGAGGCTGGCAATCTCTGCCCTCAAGCCAGAGAGGTGCCTGCAGAAGGGGCAGCACCACAGTTCCCAGAATGTCCTTCTGAAGACTGCTGCTCCACAACCATTGCACTGCACCACTCCCAACATGATCCCTATCTGCTCTGCTTCTGTCTACCAAGGTCACTGTTTGGGGATCTCCCCTTATGACTAAGTGTAAACCTCTGCAGGTGTTGCAGGGTCTAGTCACTCGACGTTCCCACCAAACTGGCACTTAAAGAGAGAGTCCCTCAGCCTTTTATTCTGTTTACCTGTGTAGTTTGTAGGCATGAACACTGACTGCCTCTGCTGCACCCTCCTAATTTCATCAGGATTTAAATGTAAATGAAAGTACTTAAGTCTGGTGTAAAAACCGCTTTACCCCATTGCAAAGGTAATGACCCGACTCACGTAAGGCAACCTGGAATTTCATGATATTTTTGTGCTAAAGCCTGCAGTAGTTATACTGTATTAGTCAGTGCTGTCCTCTGGAGTCCCCATGTTCTGGTCTTATCCTAGCCATGAAACTTTTCAAGGTATAATAAGTACTTTCGTTGTTTTCTGCAGTTTAAAGTGTATCTGAGCTTGGAAAAAATGCTTTTAGAGAATAGAGGGTCTTCACAAGACGTGCAACAGAAATGAATGAATGTATAACATCTGACTTGAGCAGGTATGCATTATCAACTACCACCATGCCTTGCATGACTGGGGTCATGACCTTTGCAATGGCGATATACAAGTTTTCACACCAGAGCAAAACAGAGTAAAGCAACCACATTTATATTTAAATTAGGATGAAATTAGGGGGATACAAGAGAAGGGATCATTGTTCATGCCTACAAACTACACAGATATACAAAAAAAAATAGGTTGTGGGGACTTTCCCTTTAATCATGAGTTAGAGCATGACTTTTTAATTGGTAAGCCTGTCTCGAGCCTGGTTTTTGTTTGGGCAAACTGCTGTCAGACCCCTTTGCTCTTTGATCTCAGCTGTTAGACAAAACAGCTTCAGCATACTATCTCTTGTTTCTTTCTTACACTGCCAACCCTGCAGCTATTAATATTTTAAAAGAAGGGAAGTTGCTGGTTGCTGGGCAATTCAACACAAACTTAAGTGGCATAAGAACATTACAGAATCACCGGAAATTGGATCCATTTCCTCAGAGTTCAATACTGGTGCTCTAAAAAGTTAACTGTCGGGCCTGTTTTCTTAAAGGAAAGCTGTCCAAAACATGGGCTCCACTCCTGAAAAGCTTACCCTCCGGTTTAGCTTTTTACAGTAAGAGCAGCGTTTTTCTCCTGCCACAACTTACTGTAGTATAATTTACAAAAGTCCGAAACCCGGAAGTATGTCGGATGCAGGGGAGGCTCCATTTGCTGAAAAGGTACAGTGCCACACCACTCGCTTCCAAGAGTGTAGCTACTGATACTCCAAGGAAGCCATGGTATACCAAGTTTAGTAGCGGGGGTAACAAACAAGCTAGCTAGCATTGCTCTGCCCTCTGTAGTCAGTCACGTTTAAATTCCTTTGTTTGGCTTTGCTGGATTTTTCTTTTCTCTTTCAGCTTTGTTTGGGGGGGGAGTGGCAAAGTGGACTACAGAATTTGAAGCTGAAGGTCTCAATTAGGTCTGCATTGTCCGCCTGCATAGTGATGGCTGCAGCATCTTGTAGGGGGTGTGGCAAGTCTGGGGCAGCGAGTTTAAATGCCCCAGCAAAGTTAGAAGCCATACTGTTAGTTCAATTGTACTCAAAGCGAGAGAAGCAGTACAAGAACTGAGGAGCAGCAGATGAATGAACAGACTCAAAGCCAGCTAAAAGGATGAAGACTTTGTGTGGAGTGGCAAGTGAAGCCAATCTGCCTACTTGCAGGGGAGAGAGAAAATTTCTGCTATGGTCTTGGACTCGTGGTGCAGTCAGTGGCGTTTACCAACGGGCAGCGAGCACCACACTAGCAGCGCAGACAGACAGCAAGTCTACTGTGGGAATCATCTAACTGGAGCCAGGAACCTTGGACTCTAGTTGTGGATGGGGTGCAGGCATGAAGGACAGTGGGGGAAGGGGGTAGCAGTGTGGCAGGTTGGTGTACAAATCTGAAGTCCCTGGTTACACCCTGCTCGCTTCAATA
This sequence comes from Neoceratodus forsteri, assembly GCA_016271365.2. Taxonomy (NCBI): domain Eukaryota; kingdom Metazoa; phylum Chordata; order Ceratodontiformes; family Ceratodontidae; genus Neoceratodus; species Neoceratodus forsteri. The sequence continues at coordinate 301,007,947 of CM057459.1, read as the reverse complement.
CTTTTGTACTGAAGCAAGTGGTGTGACACCACACCTTTTTTTTTGCAAACGGAGCCTCCCCTGCATCCACCATACATCGGGGTTTTGGACTTTTGTGAATTAAAATACAATAAGTTGTGGCGCGAGTAAAACGCCGCTCTTACTGCAAAAAGCTAAACTGGTGGGTAAGTTTTTCGGGAGCAGAAGCCCACATTTTGGACAGCTTCCCTCTACCATATGGCCAAATCATTTGTATAGTAGGTAGCTTTACAATACAGCATTTGTGATATTTTGGTAAAGCACGATCATTCAGTTTCTGCTTTTTGTCTATTTTGTTTGAATGTTTGAACCTACATAACATTTGGATACTTGGATCAATACATTGATTTTATATTGGATGGTACTGTGTGTGTGTTATACAGTGCTACTGGACGTACACTTGAAGGGCTAGGAACTGTCAAACAATTAGGTAATCTTTTATTGAAGTTACATGGCAGTTGACAGAAATTATAAATTACATTTCTCCATCGTTCCCGTTTCCTTCCGTCCAGCATCCACACAGATTAATTGTTCCCCTATTTCTACGGGATAAACAGAAGCACATCCACTAAAATGACTGACAGCTGGTGCTTTCCCTGTGTTAGGGCCTGTGCAAGCATAGCTGCAACATTTTAATTTGATTAATTTTTTTTCGGCTCTTTCGGGTTTTAGAATTGTGTTGCTACCAACAGTGTTGTTAGTCTGCAGGGCTCTGTCACTGGGGGGTAGATTCAACTTTGGTTCTACTAATTGCACATGCTGGTCTGTCCCAGGGCTGACAGTGTATTCTGACACAGACTGGTTGCTTCCTACTGTGCATACATGTTCAAAAAGAATGGTAAAAAAAAATTAAATGACTGGAGGACCCCAAATGCAAGCTGCAAATATTGGGCCCTTCTGCCTGAAGTGTACCAGAGTCTCTGGATCCAGCCCATCAGTAATTCAGTGGTTTGGGAAAGCAATCATGGGACATCTAGAGGAAGCAGCAGAAACTGCAGATCAGGAGCTAACGACATTCTGCTAGCAGTTCTCGACAGGTACTGTTTTAAATTTGCAAAACACTTTTTCAGACAAAACTGTCCTGTGAGCACTGGAGGAAACGGGGCATCATTAGTATGAGCAAAAGTTGCCCACAGTCAAAGGAAATAAATGGGACTCCACCCTTCCCCCTCCAGGCAGGAACTGTCTACAGGGAATTTTGCTACCTTTGTACTTTTCCTCAGTAACTCAAAAGATACTAGAGGAGAAAACCGAGTCTTCCATGTACTGGGTCCCGAGCTGAGGGAGCCCTGCCGCTTCATGAGGGATTTTACTAGGAGAATGGGAATCCCTGAAACAACAACTCCGTTCAGTACCCCACCTTCTGTTTAAATGTATTGGTTTAATTAGACAGCTTTGGGGTGGTTCCAAAGGATGCAAATATGTCTTCTTCCTGAATCTGGATCTGCCAGATTACACCAAAACTTGGAAGCACCATATTCAGAGTCCTACGTTTTTGTTACAGTTTCCAAGATTTCTGTCAGCCTGCACCAAAAATATAAGGCATGGATTAAAAAAGATGAATCGTGTCAAATAATGATGCCTGTGTGATTGTTTTTTAATGCAAGCTTTGTATTTTTCATCCAGACTATTAGACCATCTGATACATGTCCAACCATGTTTACAGAAGTCCACTTTAAAAATATTGTTGTACAGATCTGGTTTGAAAATCCTACCCCATATGCTCTCTCTTATCAGCTCTCCCTTTTGAATTTGTCCTGGCATCACTGACCCAGAAATCCACCCTGTCAGTGGTGGGAAATGTAGCTAAGAACCCCATGGCAACAGATAGATGGGAACCTCTGCAAGTTCCACAGTCAAGCCACTAGGGCCCTCCACATGGCAATTTACAAGGCCTACATAGCTGGAGTAGCCTAAACCTAACTCATCGAGCTAAGACCATTAACAGAAAAAACTTCAGCAGCAGAGGTCTGTAGAGAACATCTAGATCTCAGAGGGTGTTGGCCTTTACAGACAATACCACTGCTGACATGGTTACCTTGGCATCTAGCTCAGTGTCGAATTCTGTGCATGCCAGGAGAAGCATCTAGCATAATGTATCGTCCTTTGACCAGATCTACAATGGTTACCTGGCCCAAGTCCCATTCATAAGGTTGGTCCTTTTTGGAAAGCCCCTTGAAAATTATTTTTAAGGACTTTGTAGCTGTCTACCAGATCCCATCTTCCCCCTGATGGAGTAGGGACAGTTGGTCCAGATTCAGATTCTACAGGTCAACCCAAGCCTCCAGATACAATTCTGATTGCATTCCGGTCCAAGCTGATGGTCCATGGCTGGGGGTAGAATAGGGCACTTCCTATAGGAGTGCACCTGCACCACTTCAGACAGGTGGATACTCCAGATTACTTCTGAAGACTACACTATAGAACTATGCCCACACCACAACATTCATTCCATGGCTGTTCACTGCCCAGAGATCCAGACAGTAGGCCTGCCATAAGGCTGGCAATTGACAACCTACTGAAATTGGGAGCAACTGTGAAGGTACCCCGGGCATCTACTTCCCCTTCTATGTAGTCTCAATAAAAGGATGGGGGGGTATGGGTTGTAGCCAATCCTATACTTCAAAAAGGGTGAATCAACATGTCCACTCCAACTAAATGAAGGTCTTGGTGGCTCACCTCTGACAGCAGGGCCTGAGACTTAAAGCAAATCTTGACGACTGGCTTATTCCTTCAAACTCACTATGGTTGGCTCAGAATAATATCCTGTTGGTGGTTCAGAAGCTCCAGAACCACGGATTTCTCATCAATCAGGATAAGTGTACAGTTTCCTTCTCTCCATCTCTGACTCATCTGGGGGAACACTTTTGAAAGGACCTAGGGGAATAATAAAAACTGCCATCACAGAGGTAACAAGCCTTTGTGTGAAGCAAATAAACAAAACAAAACAATGTAAGAAACCACTATGGTTCTCAAAGGAAGTGGCAGTGAAGGTTCAAGAGAAAAAGGAAGCATTCAGAAAGTACAATGAATCACAGAAGGAGCAGGACAGAGAACTGTATCAGTTAAAGCAAAAGGAAGCTGGGAAGGTAGTCAGAACAGCAAAGGCCCAAACCAAGGAAAAGATAGCCAACTCAGTTAAGAAGGGGGATAAAACCTTTTATAGGTACATCAGGGAGCGAAGGAAGACCAAGGGAGGGATAGTGAGGCTTAATAAAGGGGAGGGAGGGAGGTGGGCAGAGGAGACTGTGAAAAGGCAGAGATACTAAACAAATATTTTTGCTCAGTATTTACAAATGAAGAGGGGGAGGTACCTAAAACAAACAGTAGAAACACTCTGGATACAGAAGTTGATACCAGCCCATTTACAGAAGAAAGGGTTCTGAAAGAACTCTTAAAACTGAAGGTGGACAAAGCAATGGGGCCTCATGGGATTCATCCCAGAATTCTAAAAGAACTAAGGGTAGAACTAGTGACACCACTGACTATCCTCTTTAACAAATCATGGGAGGATATAGTGGCACCCAAGGACTGGAGGAGGGCAAATATGATTCCCCTTCACAAAAGTGGGAGCAAGGCAGAAGCAGGAAACTACGGACCTGTTAGTTTAACCTCAGTGATAGGGAAAATGATGGAATCACTTCTGAAGGAAAGAATTGTCGAGTATCTAGAGGCCAGAGGGCACAGGACCCAAGGCAGCATGGATTCACAGCAGGAAGGTCATGCCAGACGAATCTGATAGATTTCTTTGACTGGGTGACCAAAGTAGTAGATCAGGGAGGGACTGTGGACATGGTCTACCTAGACTTTAGCAAGGCATTTGACACAGTCCCACACAAAAGATTAATATACAAGTTAGCCAGCCTGGGAGTGGGTCCCAAGATGACAGCCTGGGTAAAGAATTGGCTGGAGAATAGGACACAGAGAGTAATAGTAAATGGAGTCCACTCTGAAGAAAGGGGGGTTACTAGTGGGGTACCGCAGGGTTCAGTATTAGGACCGGTCCTCTTCAATGTCTTTATAAGCGACATTGCAGAGGGACTGGGAGGAAAAGTATGTCTCTTTGCAGATGACACAAAGATCTGCAACAGAGTTGATGCACAAGGTGGGGTGGAAAGGATAAGAAGGGACTTGGCAAGGTTAGAGGAATGGTCAAATGTATGGCAACTTAGATTCAATGCTAAGAAGTGCAAGGTAATGCACCTGGGAAACAAAACCAGGGAAGAGTACACAATGGGGTGAGATGCTAACAACAACAAAAATGGAAAGGGACCTGGGGTAGCCATATCAGATGACCTAAAGGTGGGCAAGCAATGTGAGAGGGCAGCAAGGAGGGCTGGGGGGATACTGGAATGCATAGGGAGAGGCATCACCAGCAGAAAACAGGAAGTTATTATCCCTCTGTACAGACAGCTGGTCAGACCCCATCTGGAGTACTGCGTGCAGTTCTGGAGACCCAGTCTCCGCAAAGACATAGACAGGATGGAAGCTGTCCAGAGGAGAGCAATTAAAATGGTGCAGGGTCTGCACCAGAAGACATATGAAGAGAGACTAAAGGAGCTTAATATGTATAGCCTCGAGGAAAGGAGGGAGAGGGGGGACATGATAGAAACTTTCAAGTACCTCAAGGGAATCAACAAAGTCCTAGAGGGTAGCATCTTTCAAAAAAAGAGGTGTGCAAGAACAAGGGGCACAATTTGAAGATGGGGGCTCAGAGGTAATTTAAGAAGTATTTTTCACAGAGAGGGTTGTGGATGCATGGAATGGCCTTCGTTAGGAGGTTGTGGAGTCAAAAACAGTGGTGGAATTCAAGCATGCATGGGACAGTCATAAGGCCATTCTAGGGGTGGAGGTAGGAAGAAGTAGGCTGCTGATTAACTAGGATCTGCAGCTTATTCAGTAGGTAGGGAAATGAGCAGACTGGGTGGGCCAAGCGGTCCTTATCTGCTGTCAAGTTCTATGACCTGGGCAGTATTTCTCTCAGAAGAGAGCTTACTTAGCCTCTGGTCTTTGGTGGCATTTTATGGTACCTTAGCAGAGAACAAGATCTACTGGCTGAAATGCATACTCTGGGGAGGATGGTGGTGTGCATGGATCTGGTTCTGTTGGCTACGACCCACTACAGGGAATTGCAGATGTCCATGATTCTAGTCATTTGATTGGATGTGGACCAAAATATATATTGGCACTGGATTTTCCTCAGACCAAGTCCAGTCTCGGCTGGTGGAACAAGGTATAAAAGAAGTGGGTTTGCATAGCAATTTGCGAGCCAAAAAACGGCAATAGCGAATCAATTTCATTCTTGATTAGCAGCCACTCCTGATTAATCTGCCAGCCTGGATTTATCTGAGGGGTTGGCTTGCCTACATTTCACATGCTGGATATCCCTCCTACTCTACTTCCCTCCCCAAACCTTACTGGTGACTTGACTGTTTTTTTTTTGGGGGGGGCAATTAGTGGACCTGTTCTATTCTGTGATGCCCACCCTCCTCCCAGTCAGCAAGAAACATAGCAAAGAGCAGACGACAGGAAACACAGTGTGGGAGACAGGTTAGAGCCAGCATGTACCAAGTTCCTGGGTGGAGATGCAATTAAGATTGCTGTGACTGCAGTGATCGCTGTAGCTGAGAGATGCCGGAACCTTCTTACCTACCTAAGCAAACCCAGTAAGTGTGTTAGAGCAGCAACAAAGCATGTGGGACGTTTTCTTTACAGCTCTGTCACTAGGCCAAGTTTGGGCATTCTTAGTTGGCTTTCTGTGAACTGTCCATTGGGGATTTAGCAGGGTGTCGTCAATTGTGCCATTAATGCTAAGGTGGAAGCCCCAGTCAGAAAACATAATTTTGTTAGGAGCTGAACAAAATACAGCACTGCTGCTCTAGTGGGTGGCAAGGATGAGAGGAGAGGAGAGCCATGCCATTCTAGGTGTTCGGGATTTGCGTAATTAACCCATGGCCCACCAGTACCACTTACCTACTAAACCTGTCCTTCTCCTCTGGCAATAGCCCCCAAGCTTGGAAACTTGCTTATGTCATACCTCTCTACAATGGTGGTGACCCCTCAGTACCTGGAAACTACCGACCAATCTCCCTCCTCCCTGCTCTTACCAACCTGCAAGGAGCTCTTGTCTAGCACACATTTACTAATTTTCTCACGTCCACAAATTTCCTTTCCCCATATCAGGCTGGGTTCAGAAAGCACCATTCCACCATATCCTCTCTACTTCACGTCACTGGTCACATCCAGTTCACCACTGACCAAGGACAACTAACTGCTGCAATCTTTGCTGATCTGGCAAAGGCCTTCGATTCTGTTTCCCACCTCCTGCTCCTTGACAAACTCAAAGTAGCTGGAATCGCCCCTCCTGCAATTCAATGGTTCAGATCGTACCTTGAAAATAGGCTCCAGTCAGTCAGGATTGCAGACTCCACTTCACTCCCCATACAAGCCAGTATCCCCCAGGGCTCGATTCTAGGCCCCATTCTGCTCTACTTATTAATCACCTGCCATTTGTCTGTTCAAGATCTCTCATCCACATGAACATGGACGGCACTATCCTTTTCACATCTGGCCCAGCTCTAAGTGACATTCAATCATGACTGCAACATGATTATCGCAACATGCAGTCTTGGTTTCTTGCAAACCATCTCAAAATAAACTCATCCAAAACTGCTTCCATGACTTTCAGCTCTGCTCAAAAACTTGCTAAAATATCCTGTCCACTTGCTATTGCCTCCCTAGACAGGACCCCACTAAATCTGCTGTCTCTCGTAAAAATGTCTAAAAGTATGACTCAACACCCCAGTTAAACTACTCAAATCACATCGCTGCCATCACATCCAAGCTCCTCCCTAAGCTAGGTCTACTATACAGAAATCGTGATGCCCTCCACTACCGTTAGATACATATTATTAACAAAATGATCACTCCATCTTCGACTATGCTGACATGGAGCATGGCACTGCCACCTACTCGTTTTCCAGGCTCAACTCCCTCCTCTACGCTTTCTGCTGCTCTGCAACAAATTCCCCTCAGAACCCACCACTGCACCCTCCTTTCTCCCTCGGATACCACCCCATCCCATTGTCGCTCCAGCCACTCTATCTCCTTTATATACAAATTCTGGTTCAACCTGCTCCCCTTACCTGGCAGAGAGGTGAACATCAGCTTCCATTTCCCATATGCACTGCGCCAATGGACTCACATTCTTTCTCTCTCCACAAACCTTCCTCATCCACTGGCAAATCTGCCTTCACCTTCAGAGTCCCATCTTTATGGAACCAACTTCCACCTCTCCTAAGAAAATCATCCTCTCACAATTGCTTCAAATACCAAATCCCACAACTTCCACTCCCCACCTGCACCTGCTCCTAGCCACTCACAGGGCCCAGCCTCATGCCAATTTTTTTTTTGTGGATAGTAATATAATCCTCAGAATTATATGATACTAGTTGTATATAGTCCATCTGAATGGACAATACTTCGCTGTATAACTGATGCAACTTATATTAATCTCATGTATTGATTATATATGTTCTACTTTATGTCCCTTCCCCCTTCCCCAGGTCACACCTGGAAACGAGCCTTGGCTCAGTGTGCCTTTTCCGGTTATCAAATGTTTAAATAAATAAATACATACATACATAAACCAGTGACCAAAGGCAGAGGAGAAGCTCAACAAAAACTGTGAACTAAATCTATCTTGTTTTTATTTTATTTGGACGGAGCTTTAAGATTGTGCTACACCAACTGCAATGGGGGCTGGGGGTAGACTGACAACATGTGTGCAAAAACAAGTCAATCTCTAATAGTTAAATGCCATGTAATTTATATGCAGTCATGAACTGAAACACAGACTGGGAGGATTAAAAATGTACGTGAAGTGCCCTGCAAGATGAGAAAAAGAAAAGGCATGTTGATTAGTGTAGCCTTTCTGTGTGCATTATGATCTGTATAGTAGGTGACACAGTGGTTCTAAATCAGTTCCAATCTCCTACATGCCCATTCCAAAAATTAATTTCAAATGAAATGAACAAAGACAATGGAATTATCTATAGTGCCTTGACTGGTTTCATCTTTGCCTTGCCAAAGATACCCAAGCACTACCATAAACGTTTGCACAGCCAGCACAATCACCAAAAAGCTTGTAATGTCACAGCCTAATCTAATGGTGCCTAAACATACCTTTCTCATCCTTGCTCTTTCCTACACAAAAGCACACCATAGCTTGGCATAGCTGATGTAACACATAGGGTAACAATTAAAACTGGGAGTTTTGCCAAACTATTTTGCAGCTTAATTTGAAAATATGCAGTAGTGTAAACAGCGCTCCCTAAACAAGTGCAGCTTATCAAACTGGAAAACATGTCATCAAAATGTAATCAAGCCACTGAGCAGTTATCAAGCGACAGCATTTCCTAGTAACAAAGAACAGCTTTGACATTCAATGACACAGGGCTTCACTTTGGGTAATTAGCCAGTCCACACAGCACATGCTGTGGGCCAGCGATGTCTAATCATCCTCTCACTTCACCCAGTTCAGGGCTGGTTACTAGATGGTTCTTGACTGGTTAAGACTGACCTTAAGAATTGTCCTCTAGGTGGGTACTGCTTGGAGACAGGATGTCAGGATGCTTGTGGTACAGAGTGTTCGGCTTGGCTTGAAGCAGGAAACGCAGTCATGAATATTCATGGTCTTGCCCTCCAAGAGTCTATAAGAAGGGGAGGCAGGCCAGCACAGGGTGAGATTAGAAAGCCACCCCCCCCCAGAGGTAAGCATAGTGAGATCAGCACCCAGAGGGAGGTGAAGGGAGTCCAGCCTCCAGCTGCCACTGAGGCAGGGGTCCTGCCAGCCCAGGGATGGTGACAGGGTTCCTAAGTTCGAGTGGCAGTGGTCTGCTGCAGGGGTCTCCAGAATAATAGCAAGCACCGCCAGGAGGATAAGTATCCTAGGATGGCCTCATGGACCCTAGAAAATCAGAAACCAGAATGGCACAACAAGGAGTAGTGTAGGGTCACCCCTCAAGGGTGGTCACTGGGAACTGTCAAGCCATGACTCTAGGCATGTGCATCAGTGTAAATGCTGATGTGCATTCCAAGAGTCACGGCTTGCCATTTTAAATGCTTAATAAGCCATGTTAGAGTGCTCATTTTTAAAATGGGACTTAACTTGGCACTTTCAACTCACTGCCTTTTTTAACCTTTAGGCTGCTGACAGAATTACAATGTTTAGGAATTCTGGACTGACATATCAGTCCATGGCACAGCAAGGGTTAAAAATACTGTTCAGGTTTAGAATATAGTGCATACAATGTCCCAAGCTTGTGTGTGAATGAGTTTCCAGGCACTGCAGGATGGTAAAAATACTATTTATTAAGAATAATCAAATAAATGGCTATTCGATTGTATGCTATTTTAAGAAATGTAGCTGGTGGTAGGCACCTTTTGAGACCTTAAAAGAAAACAGTAAAAAGCTGACAGGGTCTATTTAAGGATGTTGTGTAATGCATAAGGAAACCTGGGTAACATAATATATTTTCCTCTGGCAGGTAGCCAAATGAACGGTCATCAGGAGGAGGGGGGCTGGCAAGAGCTGAGGTCGATAAGTCCCCATGTGAGAGTCCAGGCATGGGTAAGGGACCAGGCATGGATGCCAGTTTCTTTGGCCCATTAGGGCCATCAGTACACTGCTGCAGGGAGGTAGGTTCAGCCAGACCAACTATCAGATTAATTAGCAGTACTGTTATAATGCAAACATGTTGTTATTGTAACAGAGCAAGATGAACATAAACGTTTAATAATTTAATGGAGTGTTTGTGTTTTGTTGCAAAATTTGTAGATAAGCGCTTGCCATATTACAAGCGCATTAATCTATGAAGGAGGCATTAATTTAGCGGAATTAATAGGCTTTTCGACCTTGTGCATCCACCCCAACCATGCATTAATTCCGGTAAATGCTTCTTTTCTCATGGATTATGCTTATAATTAGACCCTGCTACTTTAGGGCACACCATGCAGTGGGTAATCTGAAACCGCCCACACTGTTTAGACATTATTTGGAGCAAACGGGTTCAGAAACCACTGAGATACTGGCTCTAAACATTTTGCTGCCTCTAAAATTAAAAAGTGTGACTTGTGCCTGCAGATTATTCTCACAGCTGATCAGACTGCAGGTGGATTGTAGGTAGGGAGCAGCTGGTTTATGCAACCCTAAAATTAGAATGGCATTTCGTGATTGGCACCCGAGTCCTGGGAACCCACTCTGCTATGTAAAGGAGAATGCCTAGAAGAGGGCCTGAACATTCAGCAGGTGTGTGACAGGCAGCTTGCATGAAGAGGATGCAGCATGAAGACTTGGAAAGTGACACCGAGACAAAGGAAAAAGGCTCTAGTAGAACTGCAGTAAGGGCCATACTCCAGCAAGCAACTACCAAACTAAAATATGCACCTTGACCCTTCCAACTGACCCCTGAAGACACTGGAATCTCATCATTAGCTGCAGCAACTGCACCATAGGAGTCGTCAGGCATCTGGATTGCTCCTTACACCCGACTATAGTGGCCCAGAAGAGGGAATCACCAGCTGCAAAATGTGCCCGCCTTCAAAGTGAAACCACAATTGAGGACTACCACAACGAATCTGCACTCTGGAGATTCATCTCAGGCACAGTCTAATTTAATTCAAAGTGAGCCAGAACAGGGATCAGAAACAGATGAGAGCCCTCTGCATGCAGTGGGAGGGCAATGCATTAGAAATATTTCTTGTAAGTCAAGCCACAGGTCATGGGGATCATTTGCAAATGCATCACTCTCAGAGTACTGTTACTGTTGCACTGGACATGCAAGTAAAGTGTGGAAAAAGTGTGTGAAGTGTGCAGGACTATGCCATTTTGGGTACTGAAGAAATTATTGCACCATTTTTCCCCCACAGGAACACTTGGACACTGGGCACCAGACCAAAATATCCCGTCCAGCAGACACTCCTCTCTAGCCAGTCTGTGAAGATCTGCCTCAAGAAGCATAATAGGCCTTAGCCAAAGATCAACACCACAACAAAGGTGCCCACCTAGCAGGATCATCCAGGATCCAAGATGCAACCACTGGGATGGAGGGCATGAGGCTCGATCAATCCGCCAGTGACTGGGTACAGTCATGGAGGTGATCTGGGGCTCCCTTCTATGCTGACTCTGTGGTGAGGGTAGTGTGCACTAGTCAGTGAAAGAGGCAATTGCTGGAGGTGAGTCTGAGTGGCAGTCCGGAGTGGCTCAGCTGCTCACCAGGCCTGAAGATCCCCTCCGATTTCATGGCTCCATGAGGTGCTACTACCCATCCTGTGGCTTGTCCAGAGCTCGATCCTAGTCAGCCCTCCTGATATACAGAAGAGGCCGGGCAGCATCTAGACTGCCAAACCAGAGTCAAGGCAGAAGCCAGAAATAAAGTCGAACCAGAATCTGACAAGGAAATTGGAGAGGTTACTGACGTGAAAAGGAGCATCTACACCTGATGATCGGTCTTTAAGGGCACCTATGTCCCTCCCAAACAAAGTACTTCTGCACCAGAGGTCTTTAAACAATCACCAGACAGAATTACCTCAGAAACTCAAACAGAGCCCAAAGTGGATGAAAGCAAAACTGAAGAAGCGATAGGAATGGAGGAGGCCACAAAAACTGGTGGCGAGGACTGTGGCTGCCACCGGGCCAGGGAACCGTACAAAGACTTAGAAAAATATGTGAAGCAGACTGGACCATCAAGCAATGGGTCAGGACAAAATATGGGTACTACTGTTAACTCTACATGCCAGACTGGGTGTGGGTGATTGTAGAAAACAACTGTGAGAAAATCATCCTAACTAGCTAAAATGGACATGGCCAAAGGTGACCATGAGTACTATTTGCAACATAAACATAAGCTAAATCATACTGCTCAGTCAAAATGTTCACTTGGGAAATAGGTGGAAGTATCCAGATGCGCGAAGTACTGTACACAGACTTAAATGAACAACAAATTGGATATTTTATTTGGACTACCAGGCCTGATGGGGTAAGAGTGAGAAAACTGTCAGCCCCACTCCCTAGAAGTTAGAGTAACGAGCTGTAAATGAGCTTGGTATATCCAGCAGATGTGGGTTTGTTTCCCACAACCTCCACTTGCATACTGCAAGTCACTTAACCTCCCAGTGCTCCTGGGACACCCATGAAAACAGGCACTTGTGCCTAGTGGGCCTACCAGTTACAAAGTATAAAAAAAATAAATACCCATTTATAAAACCCCACATAGTTCATTCAGCTCGAGGCTGGTTACCCTCGAAGGGTTAAGCCTGACTCCGAGAGTTGTCTTTTATGGGAGTAATGCCTGGGGACAGGACGTCTGGATGTTTGTGATACAAAGTACTCTGGCTCTGCTGTAAGCAGGAAGCTGTCAATGAGTATTCATGGTCCTGTCCCCTTCCCCCGAGAATCTATAGGAAGGGGAGGCAGCCCTGGGACAGGGAAAGATTAGACAGAACCTGAGGATGGAAGCATACTGAGACTGTCAGAAGGGAGGTCAGCCTCCAGCTGCGACTAAAGCAGGGGCCTGTGGGACCAAGGATGGTGATAGGGTCCCTGGGTCTGGGTAGCACTGGTCCCCTATGGAGGTCTCTGGAGTAATACCAGCAGGCACAGACAGGAGGATGAGTATCCTAGGAGGGCTTCGAGGACCACAGATGATCGGAAACAAGAATGGCACAACCAGGGGTAGTGGAGGGCCAACCCTCAAGGGCGGTCGCCAGGATCCATAAGGCTCCAATCCTGCCATATCAGCTCAAGCTTGAAATGGAGCACCAGATGAAACAAGCATTTTTGTAAGTAAGCCTCGCATTACGGATGTGTGTTATGTCTTAGAAAACCCAGGTAACGTAGTGTATTTCCCCCTGGCATGTAGCCAAGTGAATGGACATCAGGAGGAGTGGACCTGGCATGAGTTGGGGTTGGTAAGTTTCGGTGTAAGAAGACAAGCATAGGAGCCTGTTTCTTTGGGTCATTTGGGCTATCAGAACGCTGTCAGAGCGGCAGGTATGGCCAGACCAACTATCAATTTAATTAGTGGTACTGTCAATGCTGACATGCTGTTATCTACTGTTGTCTGACATGAGCACTGTGAGACAAGCACATCCTTTGAAATGCCCCCAAGGATAGTACCTGCCCCTACTTCAAAGTGGTCCACTGCACAAATTATTTTGGGAGCACCAGGGCACCAGTGACCTCAAATGGGAGGCTAGGGAATGTTGTGAAGCTTAACTTGTATTTGAACCAGCTCCACTGAAATAGTTAACATTAATGCCAGTGTAAATAGGCCTATGGTAAGTGTAACAGGACGCTGGGGTGTATCAGAAAGGGTACTGGCAGCAGAAAAAAGGAGGTACTCCTATCCCTGCATAGGTCACTGATGAAGCCACATCTACACACTGTGCTCAGTTTTTGAGTCCTCACCTCAGGATGGACAGGGACAGGCTGGAGACAGTGTAATGCTGGGTGATCAAGATGATTCAAGGTCAACAGGCAGATCTTAGAAAGATTGTCTTAAAGGCACAGAATGTGCTTTTACTTGAAACAAGGTGAGGTGAGATATAATAGAGCCCTTTAAGTTCATGAAGAGAATAAACAAGGTGGACTGTGGGGAAGTACTAGCAGGAGTACAGGCTCTGAGCCTAGGTCACAAATGGAAACTGGTGTGGGGAAGGATTAAGAAGGATGTGAGACAAATTTTTTGTATGTGTGTTTGTTATTATTTTTTTTTTTTTACAGAAAGGGTGGTGGAGCTGTGGAACAGTCTGCCAGCAGAGGTAGTGGGCACGAAGAATGTAAATGGTTTCGAGCACGGCTGGGACAGAATGAAGGGGTTGGTGGTTTCTAAGGTCAATAGATGTAGGAAGGGGAGCAGGGAGGTGGACCAGGAGGGACAAAACCGCATATGCAGGGGTCGATCTTAACATTGTTTTACTAGCCCAAACACTACTGCAAATTGACCAGGGCTAGTGCAGCTAACTCTCTACTTGCCCGTCTTGACTAGTGATGATTTTCATGGCTGTTAATGAAGTTAAAAAAGTCTCGATTTTAGCATTCTCTAGTCCTCATGCTAATCTCTCTCGATGTTCCAGATGGCCTGTAGGTGATTAACAGCTCATTAAGAGCTGCAATTATCTGGCAGTTTAAGAAGGATCCCACAAAGACTCAATGTGAGTCATTATCACTCCACTGTTAAGACTTTCAGCTAGTGTCCAGGGTGTGATCAAGGGTAGAGTGCTGTTAAGTCACTAGCTTCCAGTTTTCTGAATGTGTCTATGTCTAACAATTTTTCCAATATTATTAAGACCAGTGTCCCTCATTTCTCTACATTTTGAGTGTTTGTATCCAACATTTCAGTGACAAAATGCAAAAAGGTATACAGGATAAGCCCTGCAGGTGGTGAGTTTTATCCCAGCCTCACCATAACTTTCCTCTTCCCTTCAAATCTCTTAACTCTGTTCTTTCCCTGGACACCACTGCAGACCAGACTCTGAAGTGACCATCCATAGATCCATAGCTGCCATTACTGGCAAGTGTAGGGGGTCCCCAGCTCTTCTAAATGGACCATGCCAGCCATCACCATCCATACAGCTCCCCCCTTATCCCACTCCGCATGTCCTTTCAGCCTAAAAACAAAGCTTTGGATCATGAATGGTACAAAAATAAACCTTGATAAAATACATAATCTGAAACCTTGAAATAGGCATTGCTGGGGTGCATAGATCATCCTATACGGAAATAGAAATAGTATAGTGTTATGCCTGTGTACTGTTTCCTCTGGGCTGATGAAAGGACAATGTTAAAAGAAAACTCTGTTATTGTTGGGGCTGGCATGTTAAATCGATGCTTTTACAAATTAAAATGTCATAGTTTTCTATTTTACAAGCCCTTAGGTTTGTCTAGCCCCATCCCAAAGAAATCTTAGATGTGCTCCTGGCTCACTTGAGACTGTACAAAAAACTTTCAAAAGAGCAGGTCTCCAGTTGACTATAGAGTGGGGACCGAGAGTGTCTTTCTCTGCCTGACTCTGTTCGTTGCCCTGTGGGTGGTGGTGACAGTGTGGTGAGGTGCATGATGATATCAGCTATTGTGTACAAAGAGCTAGGACTGCTTGATTGAACATTTGCTGTTGTGATATCCTCGCTCCATTTGGTGGGGGGGGGGACAGGAAGAGGAAGACAGGAGGCTATGGTACAAAACAATGGGGGGGCTTACTGTCTGTGATGATGGCACTGCTGTATTTTTTCTGCTGGGGAGCTGGAAGCAATGTGGGAGCAGGATAAATGTACAACAATCAGAGTATTTATTGACTAGAGGGCATGGGATGAAGTTGGAGGGAGGACAATTCAGAGGAAACATGAGGAAGAATTTCTTCACAGAACGGGTGGTGGACAAGTGGAACACCCTGCCAGAGGAAGTGGTGGGGGCTGAAACAATCACGGGATTTAAGAATGCATGGGATAGACATAAAGGAATTCTGGAGGTCAGGGGTAAGGGGCAACAGACTTCTAGGAAAACATAAACTGAACTTACAAGCTCAAATGGGCAGACTGGGTGGGCCATAGGCCCTTATCTGCCAACACTGTCTATGTATCTATGTATCTATGCTTTGAGTGCATTGTTACCTGTATAAGTGATCAAAATTTACCATTATAATTATGGGCTAGTGCAACCATCTGCTGACTAGTGCAATTTTGAATCAACTTGCCCTGCTGGCTAGTGCAAAAAAAGGTTAAGGTTGACCCCCTGCCCATATGGATAATAAGTCTTGGCACAGATAAGAAACTCTGAGCAGACTAGATGGACCTTTGGTCTTTTTCGGCCATCATTGCCTATGTTTCTGTGTTTTCATGTTTGCTACTTACAAATAAAACTCAAACTAGATAATAATAAACCATGCCTAAAATTTCACCTTCAGTACAACCCTCTTCATGACTGGTGTTAATAATGCACGTTTTTTGTTTACGGTTTATGCAGTCAGATTTCTCATGATCATCTGTACCTTCCATTAATATGTGAGCAATATGGATGACATTGTGCTTTAGGTGGCAGAAGTGGAAGGTGCCACAAAAGTGGCAGTAGTGAAATGACAGAAGCAAATCCCTTCTGCTTCATCACTCCCCATGACAAAATCCAAACAGCATAGATACATACATAGATACATAGACAGTGTCGGCAGATAAGGGCCTATGGCCCACCCAGTCTGCCCATTTAAGCTTGTAAGTTCAGTTTATGTTTTCCAAGAAGTCTGTTGCCCCTTACCCCTGACCTCCAGAATTCCTTTATGTCTATCCCATGCATTCTTAAATCCCGTGATTGTTTCAGCCCCACCACTTCCTCTGACAGGGTGTTCCACTTGTCCACCACCCGTTCTGTGAAGAAATTCTTCCTCATGTTTCCTCTGAATCGCCCTCCTCCAACTTCATCCCATGCCCTAGTCCTGGAACATCTTTTCGCTTAAAATAGTGTATTCCTGCACCCTGTTCCTCCCTGTAAGATACTTGTATGTCTCTATCATATCCCTCTCTCCTCCTTTCCTCCAGGGAGTACATGTTCAGTTCCTTCAACCTGTCCTCATAGGACTTGTGATGCAGTCCATGCACCATCTTTGTTGCCCTCTCTGAACCTCTCTAGCCTGTCTATGTCCTTACGTAGGTAAGATCTCCAGAACTGTACAGTGTACTCCAGGTGGGGCCTCACTAGTGTCTTGTATAGTGGAATTATGACCTCCTTTTCCTGCTGGTGATGCCCCTGCCTATGCATCCCAGCATCCTATTTGCTTTACCTGCTGCCTTGTCACATAGCTTCTCTGCCTTGAGGTCATCAGAGATGATAACCCCAAGATCCCTTTCCTGCTTGGTACATGCTATATCCTCACTCCCCAACTCATTCAGGCAGGCAGTCCCCAGAGGTGCCACTGAGCACCTCTAGTGCTGCCAATCAATAGCACCAAGCAGGGGTGTAGCCAGGAATTTTAAACTTGTACTCAGAACTGATGCACTGTTGCCCCCCACCATTATTTAAACATAAACCAAAATATGTGCTGCCACTCCACACCAACAATAGTCCCAACCCCCTTTGCCATGTCTGAATTCAAGTAGCCAGTTTCTTCCTGTAATCCTCCTTCCTTTGTTTTTCTGCCTGCCTGGTAAGCTGTTCTTGTTTGTGTATTTGACTGGTGGCATCAGTGCCCCATAGTGAACAACAAAGGCAGAAGGGCTCAGTGTGACACAGACACAGTGTGACTCACAATGTCCTTGCTTTCCTCTTTTTGTTACCCTTGCCTGATTTGTTGCCCCGCCTGACTTTTTTTACTGTACTCAACTGAGTACAGTGCATATGTCTGCCGACACCCCTGGCACCAAGGGAGGGGAGAAAAGTAATTTCTCAGCTGTTCCTCAGTCAGACCCATTGACTCTCCCTTCTTGGATTGAGTCATCCAGCTGGAACTTGGGCTGCTGATCTGGTCCAGCCACAGAGGGTGGGTAAGCCACAGGGACTTGAGGAGGGGGTCGCTGTTGACTCCACAAGCTTATGCCACAAGCCAACTGGACAACTGAGTAGGGGTGGGAGGATCAGCAACCCTCCCACTCAAGACAGGCTGATCCTCTGAGCTGATACCTCATCCTCTGCCTCTTGCTGAACTGTTCCTGCTGTCATGGGCTTGGAACGTGAACTCAGTTCGTTGGCATGCCAGGCAGCTCCATGTGGCCTGGTGCACACAGCTGGACAACAGAACATCATTTTAAATGTTCACCAGTCTTTCCTATTTTGCAGTATGTTTTTGCTGGTAAAAAATGCTTTCATCATGATATATGGACGTCATAATGTTTACCATGGCAACTAACTATGATGTCACAACACAGCAATTATGAGGTCAAATTGTTTTGAAATAGACAGTGGACTATGTGCTTGATAAAGAGAAATATATTAAGGAAAGAAAAGAAGGCAGTAATCCCTAGAAAACATGAAAGTAAAATTCATATGGTATAAACATGGTGGTGTCAAATATTTTTTAATTTTGTAGCTTGTTTGTGCCCAACCCGGGGTTGCTATATTCAGTTGGATAGCACACCAGCAACGAAATAGTGGGCATGTTGGTGCAGCACAAAGTAACTTTGCATTGCCCCAACAGGAACCTTGGCTGCATCCAGCCCTTAGTGAACTGTAGCCTGGATTGGAGAGAGCTGGGAGCCATGGATATTCAGCCCACCCCTGAATGCCCGTCCCCCCTATGATAACTGAGTCCCTGGTGTCCAGTGGCATCTCCCACCCTTCAATCCCAGTCCCAATACCACAAAAGTAGTCCTTAGTGTCTAGTGGTGGCACCCAAATTCTGATCCTGACTCACGACACACCAGTATGCCCTGCTGTCTAGTGGCAACCCCACCCTTCGATCCCCTGACCCATGCACACGCCAGTATTCACGGGTGTCTAGTGGCACCCCCACCTCCCCAAATGCCTGTCCTCCACCTGTGTATGCATTCTTTCATGGCTAATGCTACCCCACCCCTGACTGCCCATCCACTACATGCTGATGCATGCCTTGGTGTCTACTGGTACCCCTATGGATAAGCACCCATCCAGGTGCTACTGCTGATTCCCTGGAGGATAGCAGACACCCTTCTCCATATTCTGGCTTCCCAGCCTGTACAGATACCTGCCTCTGGTGTCCAGTGGTATTCTCCTCCCATCCCCTGGCCCATGTACCTGAGCCATTCCCTGACATCCAATGGTACAACTACGATTGCCGGTTACCACATGGACCACCAAACAGTGGCGGTGTTGCAGCCCCACACCTGCTGAGCCTGCACTCAGCACATCGCAGCCAACCTCCCCCTCTGTTCCTGCAACAGAGGGACCATATGAGGAGCCCAATATGACAACCAGCACAGCCCTCCACTCATCTCTATGGCTGGCTGTCGTATGAGATGACAGGGAGTGCACGCACAGTAGACTGTATACTGTACTGTATAATGTATGCATGCTCACTGCTGCTCTCACTGTACTGAGTTTAGTTTTGTTCTCTGTTGCACACATGAAAACCCTTCCTTCCCTTGTATAGTACCCATACTACCCACCGCCTCTACCCAGACATAGCAGTAATGTAAAATAAAATCATTCATCAAAGCACCCTCCATACTCCACTGCATAGCACCCATCCAACCCACCCCATAGCGCACACTCACATGTTCAGTAGTCCACTGCACAGGCTATACAAAACAAGTAGACATCCAAAGGACTGACTTACCCATAATTTTCTGATGCCACAGACGTAAGCAAAGACTAAGGCTACAAAAAATAACTAACTAGCTGGCTACAGCTGTAATAGCCATCTATGAGTGACTCCAAAAAAACAGTTAGTCCAAACACAATAAAACCTATCCTAAAAAAACAAGTACAAACAAATCATCTTATGTGGTGGTGGGGGGTCCCACATCTCATACCACAGTGAGTACAGACCCAGACAATGAGACATTGCACCTCTTTTGAATGAGGAGCATCTGACCTGCCCTTATACAACTCATGTCACTGACCAAACAGTTATGGAACACAAGGTGTTTGTATCATGTACAGTCATGAAATGTGTAGGTGCAGCACTATGGAAGTCAGCAGCAGACTTCATCACACACAGAAAGTAATTAATATAAGAAAGTTGTTTGAGAAATAAAGAGCAATAACAGATACTGTAGATACTGTACACACATAAACATTAAACCATGACAGACCATGGTTCTACTGTGGAATAAATCCATGGTGTTAAGGGTACAGTGCATCCAACCACCCAACCATGGATTAATTCCACAATAGAACCATGGTCTGGAGCGGTTTAATGCTCATGTAACAAGGAAACATAGCAAGCATTTACAACGTATTTAATTACTGTAATGTAAGAAAACAGACACACAGTTTGCAATGCAGGAGCAAATGCTGGTACTGTGAGGAATGGCTGCTTAGTGTGTTAAGCTCCTCAGCTCTTATTTTTATTAAATTATTTCAAGGCCATTTTTCGGGAGTCGGAGTTTTTAAAGTATAGATTCCGTTAGCGACTGGAGTCCTGTAAAGAACAAACCAAAAAAGAAAAATCGGTTCTGTCAAAATAACTCATTTGTGAGTTTTAAAAAGTTTCAACAGATACCACAATGTCGCTCAGTTGGGGGGGGTGACGAGAATGGTCCCCAATTCACATAACATAGTGTCTGACAAGTTAGACATCGGAACTTTAAAAGAAATGCTGGAACATAGTAAAATAGAGATTATCACTGATTTGAGACAGGATACTGCGCAAGTGAATGACAGATCAGATTTGACAGAAAACCAAACAGAAAATGTCAAGGAGGCTATTAGTATTCTGGAGAATCAAATACACTCACAAGGGCAACAAATTCAGTTTTTTCTTGAAAAATAGATGAGCTCAAAAACGGAGGCAGAAGAAACAACTTAAGAATTCTGGGGATACCCATACGTCTGAGGGGGGAAATATGCGGTTTCCTTCAAACGCTTTTACACCACTCGACTAGAACATCAATGGCTGTAGGCTTCAGAAATTAAGAGGGCACAACGAGTGTTGGGACCTCCCAGCAAGGTCAAAGACCAGTGCTTGTTTATTTTCTTAGACATTTGGTAAAGAGCAAATTCTCAGGCTTTACTGTGGAATTAATCCATGGTGTTTGGGGAGTGCATGGATTAATTCCACAGTAGAACCATGGTCTGGAGCGGTTTAATGCTCATGTAACAAGGAAACATAGCAAGCATTTACAACGTATTTAATTACTGTAATGTAAGAAAATAGACACACGGTTTGCAATGCAGGAGCAAATGCTGGCACTGTGAGGAATGGCTGCTTAGTGTGTTAAGCTCCTCAGCTCTTATTTTTATTAAATTATTTCAAGGCCATTTTTCGGGAGTCGGAGTTTTTAAAGTATAGATTCCGTTAGTGACTGGAGCCCTGTAACGAACAAACCAAAAAAGAAGAGTCGGTTCTGCCAAAATAGCTCTTATTTCTGAGTTGTAAAAAATGTCAACAGATACCACAATGTCGCTCAGTGGGGGGGGGGAGGGTGACGAGAATGGCCCCAATTCACATAACATAGTGTCTGACATGATAGACATCGGAACTTTAAAAGAAATGCTGGAAAATAATAAAACAGAGCTTATCACTGAATTGAGACGGGAGACTGCGCAAGTGAATGACAGATCAGATTTGTCAGAAAACCAAACAGAAAATGTCAAGGAGGCTATTAGTATTCTGGAGAATCAAATACACTCACAAGGGCAACAAATTCACATTTTTCTTGAAAAAATAAATGAGCTCAAAAACGGAGGCAGAAGAAACAACTTAAGAATTCTGGGGATACCCATAGGTCTGGAGGGGGAAAATATGTCAGGTTTCCTTCAACCGTTTTTACACGACCGACTAGAACATCAATGGCCGTAGGCTTCAGAAATTAAGAGGGCACAACGAGTGTTGGGACCCCCCCCCAGCAAGGTCAAAGACCAGTGCTTGCTTATTTTCTTAGGCATTTGGTAAAGAGCAAATTCTCAGGCTTTCCAGGGACAAAAAAGCTAATGTGGAGAAATAACAGAATTTAAATTTTCCAAGACTTTTCGGCAGCTGTTATGGAAAAATGCAAGGCTTTTTGGGAAGTTAAACAAATGCTGGCTAAGATGGGACTAATGTACTACTTTAAATAATCTGCTTCACTGAACAGGGTGACTCTGAATGGCTCTGTTCATGTGTTTAACAGTGCTCATGAGGCAATGGCATTTGTTTCTCAGTGCAACCCTCGAGATCCTCTCCTGAAAGGTTCGTTAGACAAAGAGTCAATTTGAACTGTATACAAAACATGTCAAAAGTTTAGTCATCAGAAATAAATAACTGCATTGATAGGAACTACCTTCCACACAATCAGGCAGGAACCTAGAAGTATAGTGTGATTGCTTCAGCACCGGCAACATAAAGGAGATGGAAACACTCGGGCACAGGTGTGAAAATAAGTTATATATCAGTTATGGCGTGAGAGTGTGATGCCACTGCGTAGGGGGTGTAACTACAGAATAGAAGGTTTATTCACGGACCAAGGAGATACACAAAATGGGTGAAATTAAGAAAATTAGAAACCTAATAAACAGAATGAAGACATGTTAAGGTAAGGGGGTGGGGTGCATTTCTGAAATGTTCTTCATTTAAAATATAGTTACCTTAAGAAAACGGTGGACACACCCTGACAGTGCAGCTTTAAAGTAAGGATCTCCTGTTTATCTAGCTTAATTGTAGCTGCCAGCTGCTAGGCTGGGAAATCCTACACTTTTATGACGTTTAGAAAAAGAATACAGGTTATGTCACTGTGGTGCGACGTCATAAAAGGCCCTTTGATGTCCTTGAGAGAGGATGCTGCTCATGGATGAAAGAAAGGACTTGGAAAATTACAGACTTAATTGGGAAACAAGTTTTTTCTGCTGATGTCACCTATTAATTTACATCCTGACACAAGACATCCTGATTGTATAATTGTTAATAAACAGAGGAGGAGGAGCTGGGTGACATCATGGAGAAGGCAGGGTCAAGACAGTGTTTAAATTATGCTGTAACAGACCTTTACAGACACACATGTTTGGACTCTGAAAAAAGAAACATCTACAGCACTATAAGAAGATAAGAATACATTAAGTAGACAGGTCTAAGTGTATTATTGGCAGGAATTTTCACTTTTTAAACCTTATTGTTTTAAAAGACTGTATGTTTTGTGATATATGGTTCTGTGTTTTAAATTTGACATTTTTATCATTTTAAGTAAACCTCTATTTTTAGAGACTACCTGGTGTGCCTTTGAAATTCTTTCTTTGATAAGTGAAGCATATATGATTAAAGCTAACACTGTACAAAGCTTACTGGTTTTACCAAACTGGGAAAAGGTAAGAATTTATTCGGAGGTCTATCATAGAGTTTTTAAGGGTTTATTTTGTACACCTGGTTAGGTGTCCATAGGCGAAATATATCTGCCTCCCTGAAGAGCAGAATCATCTGAGCCTGTGCAATGGGTATACTAGCAAGAGGTTCACAGTTTGAATCCCCCCCAAGAACTTGAGACCAAAGGTTGATTCAAACCCACAGAACAGACCGGAGGGTTACCCTGTTCTGTTAACTGTTCACAATACTGCGCTTGGAGGTTGGCACTGTGGGAGCAGAGGGCCTGACCTGCTTAGTGGGGTTGTGACACTAACAAACAGCAGCTAAGAAGCTGTGTCATAGGCAGGGACACTGGTTTACTGGGATTGAAAAAGGACAAATTGCGTTTTGCACATTATAAAAAATGGTACTGTCACCGGTGTCTGCTAAATCAAAATCCAGTTTTACCGTTGTTTGGTTTTGTGTACTTTATGTAACAATTTTTAACTCTGCTAACATACATTTTAACAATTTTGACCTCCACTATTGCACATCCTTCCATCCTTGTACCAATTTAAAGTTATTTTAGGTACAAGATGTGACGGCAGCAACAGCACTACAGCCCCCATCCCTAAGGTGTGATGGAAGCAGTACTACAGCCCCCATCCTTCAGGTGCGATGGGAGAAACACAGGGTATAGTAAGAGGTGTGAAGTAGGAGGGGCCTAAGGGGGAAGAAGCCCACCCTCAGCACGACAAGTGTTTCGACTCATTTATTTATTTATTGGTTTCTTTTCCTTAAAAAAAAAAAATCTGAGGATCAGTTACAGGATTTTAGTACTGTAAATTAATAAAAGAGAACTAAGAGAGTTTCAGTAGCAGACAAGTTGTGGAATTGCAGTATAATGTGGAGTGGTGCAATGCAGTGGCTGTGGTGCAGCCATATTCAGGCAGACCTTCTGGACACTGAGGTGCTGCCCATCTGCATGCATCTCTCGGGACTGCGGATGAGGTAACCAGACTCAGAGCGGAAGTAAACTGGGTCAGGAGTACCATCACCCCTATCCAGGGACCACCCAGTCCAATGCAGCTGCCTCAAAGGATGCCGAACGAGGAGCACTTGGATGACAGTGGGCTCAGGGAGGTTAGAGCAGTCAGGTAGAGGCACATCCCAAATCCTATTCCTCTCAAGAACTCATATGCCACACTGGCAAATGAGGACAACCAAATAGAGGTACCCAGAGAAGTGGAAGGAAAGGATGTGGAGGTTAGCCAAGGAGGTGACCTCAGTGGGGAAAGCAGTGGACCCCAGAGAAGGAGGAAGCGAATCCTGGTGGGGGACTCCATCATAAGAGGGATCCAGCTAGGAACACAGGAGGGAGAGGACAGGGAGGTGAGGTGCCTACCAGGTGCCACGGCATGGAGGGATGGAAGGAAGATACTGGGGATCACTGGGAAGGCAAGACGGGAGGGTGAGCTGGATGTCATTATCCACCTAGGTACTAATGACTTGGCAAATGGGGAGCCAAAGGAAGTTCAGGAAGAGTTTAGGAAATTGGGAGGGTCTCAAGGTAGCTACTTCTGTCACTTTCTCTGTAGTACTACCTGTGAGAGGCAAGGGAGAGCATAGAGTGCATGCACCAGGAACTTTAACTCATGGTTGAAGAACTGGTGCTGTGAGGAAGGGTTTGGATTCATTGGTGACTGGGGACCCACCTGGAGGATGGAGGTTTGTCAAGCCTGACGGCCTGCATCCATCCTGGAGGGGAATCCAAGTACTCAATGATAAGTTTAAATGCTACATTGACAAGCATTTAAACTAGCAAAGGGTGGCAGGCCAGCAAGGCCACCTTGCTCACCCCCCACAGCTAGCAGTGGAACCAGTGAACCAGAGGAGTGGCTATCTCTGCATAGCGGTGTGCAAAGATGGAGATTAGTGTCCAAAAGGTGGATAAGCAGAAAAGGGCAAAATTCAGCAGAAGGGCAGACAGCAAGGAGAACCAGGGATAAATGACAACCAAGGAAGGGGCTGGAGAAACAGGAAGCAGACTAGGAGGTCAAATCATGGAAAGCCATGTGTGCAAATGCCAGGAGCCTTAGCAACAAGATGGAAGATCTGGAGGCTGTCATGGTACAGTCAGACCTGGACATTGTGGCCATCACTGAAACCTGGTGTAATGATAACCATGACTGGGAGATGGCCATACCTGGCTACAACATATTCAGAAGAGACAGAGCAGGCAGGAAGGAGGGAGTGGCACTGTATGTGAAAATGACATAAGGGCCAGAGATCCAGGAGGAACAAAATGGGGAGAGATACTGTGGTTAGCTAGAAAGGAAAATGGGGCCAGCCATCCGCACAGGTGTGGTCTATAGTCCACCAGCCCAGGAGGAAGAAACAGATAGGGAGCTTGATGCTAGCCATCCAAAGGATGGCAGACAAGGGTGAGGTTGTACTGGTTGGAGACTTCAATATTCCAGACGTGGACTGGAGCATCCCAGCAACAGCATCAACTAGGAGCAGATTTATCCTGGACTCCCTTCAGGGTGCCTTCCTCAAGCAACTGGTCATGGAACCAATCAGCAGAAGGCAATACTGGACCTTCTGCTCACAAACAGGGACAGTGTGATGGGGGTAACAGTGGGGAGCACCTGGGTAACAGTGACCACCAGCCATTGTGGTTTGAAATCACAGAAAGAGCAGAACCAAACCACACAAAACACGTATCCTGGATTTTAGGGGGAGACTTTGGGAAAATGGGGAAATACTTGAAAGAGGCATTAAGAGAAATGGGACAGGAATCGGGTTGAGGAACAGTGGGCAGTATTTAAATGGGGATTATAAGAACAACAGAATTATGCATTAAGCAGGTTAGCAAGAGGAAAAGGAAGAGGAGACCATTATGGTTTTCCAAAGAGGTAGCAAAGAAGTGAAAGCCAAAAAGATAGCATTCAGGCAATACAAAATGACACAGGCAGAAGGGGATAGGGAGAAGTACCAGGAGAAACAAAGGGAGGCAGGGAAGTCAGTAAGGGAAGCCAAAGCTCAGACAGAAGAACACATTGCAAAATCAGTGGTTAAAGGGGACAAAACCTTTACAGGTACATAAGTGAAAAAGAAAGACAAAGGGAGGATAGTGAGACTGAAGGGGAGGATGGGAGTCGCTGGAGGATGACAACAGTAAAGCTGACATATTGAACAGGTATTTCTGCTCAGTCTTTACTGAGGAAGAGGGGTAATGGGTCTGAAGGGAGTACAAGGGTGAGAATGGTGCAGAAATGGACACAAGTCCCTTTACACGAGAAAGGGTCCTGAAGGAACTGGAAGTAATAAGAGTTGACAAAGCAATGGGGCCAGATGGGTGCACCCAGGGTCCTTAAAGAACTAAGAGAGGTGGTGGCTGAACTCTGGCTATCCTGTTTAGCCAATCACTGGAAACAGGGAGGTACCCAAAGACTGGAGGACAGCAGATGTAGTCCCCTTATACAAAAGCGGAACAAAGAGGAAGCAGGGAACTACAGACCAGTCAGCCTCACCTCGGTAGTGGGAAAGATCATGGAAGCACTTCTGAAGGAGAGATTGGTGGAACATCTGGTTGTCAGTGGACTACAGGACCCAAGGCAGCATGGTTTCACCAGGGGAGGTCATGTCAGAGCAATCTCATTGAATTTTTGACTGGGTGACTAGGAGGTGGATCAGGGAGGGCAGTGGACATGGCCTATCTGGACTTCAGCAAGGCCTTTGACACTGTGCCACATAGAAGGCTATTACACAAACTGGGAATATGGGTGGGCAGGACAGTAGTGTGGTGGGTAGGTAACTGGCTGGGTGGCAGGACATAGAGGGTGGTGGTAAATGGCTGTCACTCCACAGAGGGAAGAGTGACCAGTGGGGTACCACAGGGATCAGTGCTGGGACCGGTCCTATTCAACATCTTCATCAGTGACATTGCGCAGGATCTAGAAGGCAGAATTTCACTGTTCGCTGATGACACAAAGCTCTGTAACAGAGTAGACACACCAGAGGGTGTAGACAGAATGAGAAGGGACCTGCAGAAACTTGAAGAATGGTCAAGGTTTGGCAGTTGAAATTCAATGCAAAGAAGTGCAAGATAATGCATATGGGGCACAAAACCCTGACACAATATATCAGTTGGGGGTGAGGATATAGCATGCACCAAGCAGGAAAGGGATCTTGGGGTTGTCATCTCTGATGACCTCAAGGTAGGGAAACAGTGACAAGGCATCAGGTAAAGCAAATAGGATGCTGGGATGTATAGGCAGGGGCATCACCAGCAGGAAAAGGAGGTCATAATTCCGCTATACAAGACACTAGTGAGGCCCCACCTGGAGTACAGTGTACAGTTCTGGAGACCATACCATGTAAGGACATAGACAGGGTGAGAAGGTTCAGAGGAGGGCAACAAAGATGGTGCATGGATTGCATCACAAGTCCTATGAAGACAGGTTGAAGGAACTGAACATGTACTCCCTGGAGGAGAGGAGGGAGAGAGGATATGATAGAGACATACAAGTATCTTACAGGGAGAAACAGAGTGCAGGAAAACACTATTTTAAGCTAAAAGATGTTCCAGGACTAGGGGCATGGGATGAAGTTGGAGGGAGGACGATTCAGAGGAAACATGAGAAAGAATCTCTTCACAGAACGGGTGGTGGACAAGTGGAACACCCTGCCAGAGGAAGTGGTGGGGCTGAAACAATCACGGATTTAAATGCATGGGATAGACATAAAGGAATTCTAGAGGTCAGGGTAAGGGGAAAGAGACTTCTAGGAAAACAAACTGAACTTATAAGCTCAAATGGGCAGACTGGGTGGGCCATAGGCCCTTATCTGCCGCCACTGTCTATGTATCTATGTATCTATGAGAACCAACAGCACTACAGACTCATCCCTCTGGTGTGATGGCAGCAGCAACAGCACTGGGTCCCCCCTCCCTCAGGTGTGATGGAAACAGCAGCACTGTGTCCCCCCTCCCTCAGGTGTGATGGCAGCAGTACTACATTTTGCATTCCTCAAGTGTGATGGCAGTATCAGCACTATGGTCCCCATCCCTCAAGTGTGGCAGCAGCAATACTACATTTCCCATCCCTCAGGTGTGATGGCAGTATCAGCACTATGGCCCCATCTCTCAGGTGGGATGGCAGCAGAACTTCCCCATCGACCAGTGGTTATGGCAGAAGCACTACAGCCCCTGTCTTTCAGGTGTGATGACAGTAGCAACAATGCAGTCCACATCCCTTGGGGGTGATGGCAGTAGTGACAGCACTATGATCACCTTTCTACAAAACCCACACCCCACATGCACAAGTTACACATTACTTAGTCTCTTTGCTTGTTAGAAATCAGATGTGAATTAATCTGAACCACCACTACTAAGGTGGACCACATTTGTTTTTCCTATCATTTAACTGCCTGAACTGGATTTCTGCATGTGACACCACTGACCAGGGTTTGAGAACAGATTTGGGTATTGGAGGACCGGCCGGGGGTGAAGGCTTGAGTGTCCAGCGACCTCTCGCCTTCTCCTGGGAGGGAGGGTGGGTGTATTCACAGCTCAGCATTTGCTGGCCCCAGGTGGAGGCTGGAGGAATGGCAACATGTTGGCCCTCACTCATGGAAGAGAGCATGATGGACATCAGCTTGTGCCTTGACATCATGTGGCCTGTCATGCTCCCATGAAAATGGGAAAACACCTGCTGGCCACCTGGAGGATGGCTCCTGGTCCCTCCATAAGCATGAAGCCCCAGACACATGTGTCTGTTCGGACCCCTGCCATGCCTGGGATATATACAGGAAGCTCTTTAGGGTGACTGTCCTCCCCGTTAGCCTCCCACAGGGGTAGGGGCCCAGCCAATGAAGGGTTACTTTGGTTTACCAGGTAGCATGGCCATAAGGGTCAGTGGATGGTGGTCGGACTTAGCAGTGGAGGTAGGGGGACTTGGCAGGCCTGAAGGAGTGGATGGCCAGGGGGTAGGAGGAGCAACAAAAAAAAACCTGCCTAAATTTGCTTCTTTAAAATAAAGTGTCTTCACCTGAAAAAATTCACAAGTGATTAGTGGAGGACCTTCTAATGGAAAATCATGCATCTCACAAACACGTGGATGCCTTTTTTTCCCTTGGTCTCCATTGAAAAGGGTGTCTCTCAGTTTTCATGTCTGAGCTAAGATGTGAATTGAGCACCACTCTGCCCACCAGCATCATACAGCCCCTGGGGTCTTACCTTCTGTGTGTCACTGAATGTGCTTTCAAATCCACTGCCCAAGCACAATTAAACACTTAATGTTTGCTTTTTATTAAAGCAGTCTGTCAGAAAAAAACTTTTTGTTGTCACAGAGACTGAAACAGCAGGTGGGAGAGACGGTGCAAATTATTCCATTCACCTAAATGGGGTGCTAACTGTGAAGTCTTTTTTATAAGTAGTAAGGCAGTTTCTTCCTTGTGAACATACTTTCATTCAGACTAGTTTTCATTCAAACAACTGAGGATTTTGGATGGCCCTGCTGATTATAAGCTTGAATAAGATAGTTGGTAACAATGGTCCTGCGCTTAGCAATCTACAACCTAGATGTTCACATGTAAAGAATGCAATAAAAACCTGGATAAAGTCTAAAAACAAGCTTATAAAACACATGTAACCCCTAGATGGCGCTATCCCAGGGGCTACTACCCCTGCCTGATTTGCCACTAACAGGTTGAGGGGCCTGGATCCAATGGCGGGTGCCTCCACCCAGAGGTCAGGGTTTGCAATAGTTAAACTAACTTGGTCACAGCCCTCTGGGACACTGCAACCCCCCTTTCTTCCCACTAGTGGCCCACACAATATATCAGAATTACCTTCACAGTATACACTTGCCCCAGGTCTGGTTCCGCACTGGGACCTCCTGTGAAATGAGATACAGTGCAACAATCACAGTACAGTACTTTAACATAGACGAATACCTCAGGCAGTATAACTTTGCTGAAACAAGCAGCTCTGATTTATTTAGGGATATAACAAGGACAGGGGAATCAGGTTAATTAGCTTATCACTCTAATAATCTATCTATGGCTCTGTGCACAGGCCTATCCTATCAGTTACTGTCCTGGGCACCCAAGCCCTAGTGGCTAGTCCAAACCGTGGCAGCTGGTAGGGCCCTTTCACACAGAGAAAAGGAGAATTAAACAGTCAGCAGTACAGTAATTCCATTTGGATTTAATGTGGAATTCAATAGGAGTGACCCTGAATTAGTACTCACGACCTCCAAATAAGATAGGGTCCTTCAATGTCAGCAGGGCTCACTTGAGGTACACAAACCTCTTTCACATCCTTATAAAAGAAAGCACTATACCAGGCAGGCTGCATCTGTATCCCGATCGCAATTACTGCACAATACCCGGAGAAACACAGCAGATTCATCCTTGACAGACCGAAAAGTAATTTTCAGCAGTTCCTCCGGCTTCTACAGGGTGAGCCTGGTTTCTACTCTTCAGAGATCCTTTGATTCTTTTCACAGGACGGATTCAGTCCTAACAAGTTGTTACACAAGCTGCAGACCGGAACTCTGGGCCTTACACACGTTTTGACTAAAACTGCACACTGAAAAGCACAGGGCTCCTTCCTTCTTACTGCACAAAGCTCAACTGAAACTCCAACTGACAAACCGGTACTTCCTTTTGAGTTCCTCCCAGTTCTTGACTGGATTGGCTGTCACTCAATAGACTGCTGCTGTTGGTCCAAAAAGGCACTGAAGTCTAAACTACATCTCCCAGAGTCACTGCCCATACAATCCTCTTGTGGCTGGCTCAGATTATGAGTCCAAGTTCTGATTCGTCCAAGGCACCATTTTAGAGCTAGCTTACCCCACTGATTGGTCCAGTTCAGCAGTTCAAAACTAGAATGGGGAACTAGCAGACACAGTTCTGACTGCAAAAAGAAAGCAGGTTAGACAAACTGTAATTTCATTATCACTGTAAATGATTTCTGGCAAACAGTTACATCTTTCAGATAGGTTCCCTTTGCACTCCTAGTGACTGCAAAAATGGAGTGAATTGGCAGCTTCTTGAGTGGTACTCAATCAAAGAAACACACAGTCCCCCATACAAACTAATTATGTCTGCAAGCAGACAGCTCTTAAAGAGACAGTACCAGAGGTTCTAAAAACACTCACCGACAAATGGCTTAAACGCCAAACACCATTCAGGCCTGGAGCATTCAAGCAAGCTCCTGAAGTCTTTTTGGAACCTCATTTGCAGGGGGTTACACCTTCCTGGTTTGGGTGCTTGACGTCCAGCACAAGCAAGTACCCCATAAGTTTTAACTGCAACCATATACATTTGCATTAGGCTCACACATGTAATCATCAGTCAATATTCATTTTACCAAGACATTTCTGGAAGCATTGCAGTACGTCACTCTTTACACAGTATTACACACATTGTACCATAACTCAAGTTATTACCTCTTGTACATGAGAACCTGAGAGGGGCCCTTCCTCATCAGTTACCTTGGGGCTGGACGGGGCAAGGGCACCATACTTAGAGGGCAACACAAGTAACTTGAGTTAGCACTGACGCTCAGTTTGGGCAATGAGCTCGGGGACACATGCACTCTTTATGGACAACATTGAGAGGCAAATCCACAGGCCTCCCAAGGGAATCATAACTGAGGTGCACCACAGGCTTTACAGCTCGACCAGTCTTTCTAGGGGAACTGTTATAGTCTCTGCACCTGAGCCTCATTTTCAGCATTGTCCTCACTTGTCAGGGAGTCTCCATGGGGGTAGAGAGGCTAGAACTTGGGGCACTTTCAGCTCCAGGAGTTACAGTTGTCTGAGTCCACAACATTTGGCTCGCATGGAGAGCTTTCGGACACTGGCAGTGGACTGTCAGGGCACTCAAAATACTCTTCTTGTTCGGTGTATCACCAGTCTGCCCCAATCTATCATTTTCCTCCCTGAAAGCTCAAACAGTTCAACCATGCACAATGATTCCATTTCATCTGATCTGATGCTTTGCACTTCACTTTCTGGGAGCATTGCTCCAGGACGAAGCTGGGGCTTGGACAGTCCAGAAGGCCCAGCTTCATCTCCAGTATTGACTAGGGATTGCCTCAAACAATTGACTCAGTTCGTAAGAAGGATAGTATTCAAAGTCACTCTCACTTTCTTCTGATATGGACTGACAGTCATGCTCAACTGGGACTTGTAGGGGAACACTTTAACTCTGCTTCTGAAGTGCAGACTTCTTGGTCTTTTCTTAGCAGCAGCTCTAGTCACTGGTCCAGAGGGGCATCTTCTAGGGCTCAGACTCATTAAGATTTGTCCAATGGGCAGTAAATGATTTCTATGCATTGTTTTACATCTTTGAATTATTCTCAGGCCTTACTTTGTACACTGGCAGATCATCTAGTTTGCCCACTACAATGTGAGGAGATGGTGCTATCTGTCAGCAATCTTGTGCTTGCCATGCAGTCCCAGATTTCTTAGCAATACCCGACTCCCTCCTGGAGTTCCTGTGCTTTCACCTTTTATCATACCTTTCTTTGTTGGCCAGATTTCTTTTGGCAGCCATGGTTTGAGCCAGTTGGTACGCATGAGTTAGCTGGGCCTTTAACTTTTGCACATACTGTAAATAGTTGTCAGCTTGAACCCCATCAGGAGAGACCCCAAAACACACATCTACTGGTAGTCTAATTCCTCTTCCAAACATCAGGCTGATAGGGGAGAATCAGTGGCATCACTTTTGGTGCAGTTATAAGCATGTACCAGGGTGCTAATTTGTTGGCTCCATCTAGGCTTGTCCTTTGGGTGCAGGGTGCCTACATATCTAGCAAAGTGCGGTTGAAACGCTCAGGCTGTGGGTCCCCTGGGGTGGTGAGGAGGGTTCTGGACTTTCGCACTCCCCACAGAGAAAGCATCTCTTTGATCAGACGACTCTCAAAGTCTCTCCCTTGATCAGAATGGATTCTTGTAGAGCCCCAGTGAACAAAAAGTTTTCTACAAGTACTTTGGCTACAGTGGATGCTTTTGGTCTTTTGTGGGAAAACTTGGGCATATCTCGTGAAATGGTCAGTGACCACCAGCACATTACTGATATTTCTTTGATCTGACTCCAAACTTAGAAAATCAATACAGACCAGCTCCATGGGTGCACTGGTGGTGATAACAAGGGGCAGCCCTCTGGGGCAAAGCTTTCCTCTGTAAGCAGCGACTACAAGTTTGAATGTGTTGCTCCACATCAGCCCCATCTTAGGCCAATAGAATCTGGATCTCACCAAGTCAAGTGTTCTGTCTATACCAAGGTGCCCCATGTGGTTGTGCAAGGACCTCAGTACTGAGTCTCGAAGGCAGTGGGCAGCACTAGTTGTTGTTTGTCTACTTGTCCCCTCTGTCTACTGTTTCTCTGTATAACAGTTTATTGATCAGTTTCAACTTAGGACCTTCTTTGTATAACAGTGCAGTTCTCAAATCAGTGGAGCGTAATTTGACACATCTTTTCCTGCATAGAGGGCTTCAAAGCTGCTTTGATCATGGGATCGCGGGATTGAGCCGCCGATACTACTGTCATTGTCCAGCTGAGGCAGTGCACCAATGTCTATTGCAGAAAAGTGGCAATAAGCAGCAGGTATGCACTCTCAGAGGCTCCATGCAATCCACCATGCAGTCCACTGCGTCCGTGACATTTGTTCCTCCCTGTCAAACTTCCGAGCAGAGTGCCGAATGTCAGGTTCTGCCAATCGTACCCAATCATTCTGGGAACAGGCCTCCCGGAGAGAGCATCAGCATCTATGTGGTTCAGACCTGCTCGGTATTCGAGAGCATAGTCATATGTAGATAATGCAGAAAGCCACCTATGGCCAGTGGCATCCAACTTAGCTGAGGTCTGCACATAGGTCAAAGGATTATTGTCAGTTTTACTAGTATTTTAGCCCCATACAAGTACTCATGGAATTGGTCAGCAATAGCCCACTTCAAAGCTAGGAACTCTAACTTATGTACAGGATAGTTCTTTTCGGATGGGGTCAGGCTTCTACTGGCAAGGCCACTGGTCTCAGGCCATTCTCGTGCCTTGGTACAACACAGCCCCCAACCCTTGCAAGCTAGCATCAGTGTGCAGGACGTAAGGTTTTCTTGGATCGGCATAGGCCAGCACTGGAGCATGGGTAAGTTGATATATGATCTCATGAAAAGCAGTCTCACAATCAGGAGTCCAGCGGGCCCCAAATACTTCACTCAGATGAAAATACACTCTTTCAGTCTTGAGGGACGCTGACTTTGGTATTTTTGTGGATTGGGGATACCTTTGAGTAAGGTTATAAAGGGCGGATCACTCTTGAATAGTCCTTGATGAAGCCGATAATAACCACAGAATCCCAGGAATCTTTGCAGTTCTTTTAGATTTTTGGGCTGTGGCCAGGTGGTCAAGGCCTCAACTTTACTTTGGTCGGTCTCTATTCCTCGGTGGATACTATGTGTCCCACATACTTTACTGATGTTTGAAAGAATTGACACTTATCAATGGACAGTTTAAGGCCAAAGTCCTCCAGTCGGTCCAATACCTTAAATAATCTGCTCTCATGTTCCTCCAGTGAGCTGCCAAACACAATAACATCATCTAGGTATACCAGGCACTCTAGTAAGTTCATGTCCCGTACTGCACGCCCATCAATCGTTGAAAAGTGGCTGGGGCACCTTGAAATCCCTTGAGGCATCCTCATGAATTCATAGAAGCGCGACAGATAAAGGCCGTCCTTCTCACGGTCCTCTGGGGCCATCGGATCTGGTAGTACCCACATGGAGATCCAGCACAGAGAACCACTCTGTTCTGCTTAGGCAGTCCAAAGCATCCTGAATGCGGGCATTGTGTACTGATCAGGATAGTCCGCCGGTTTAAGGTGCTATAATCCACACACATCCTTACTGTTCCATTCTTTTTCCTCACCACAATGGGGAAGCATAAGGGCTTCTGGATTCTTGTATTACACCAGCAGCTAACATCCCTTGCAGATGCCGCCTCACATCATCTATGTCAGCAGGTGCCAGGCGTCGAGACCTCTCACAAATGGTCTTTCGTCATGCAGCCGATATTGTGCTCAGCCTTGCACGCATCCTACATCCCATTCCTTTAAAGAAAACACCTGGTCTCTCTGGGCAAGCTTCTCACTGATCCTCACTTTCCATTCAGCTGGCAGCGGGAGTCACGAAATCAAACAAGTCAGGCGTTACTCTGTCATTCTTCTTGAACTCTTGCTGCTGGTAGCACTGCAGTGTCTGCACAATGCACATTAGCCAGGATGCAACCTCTGTTTACTCGAATGTCTCTTTCAGACACATTATGAACTTGGACCATTACCCTTCTGGCATAAGCATGGGCTCTAGCGGGCAAAATACTAGGCTTGACCAGCAGTCCCTCTGGCAATTTTCCATCGCCTGGTGCATCCAACATAATATTTTATTCTTAACATCCTTTCTGATATGGACCACTCCTGTAAGGTACACTGGGCATTTGGCGCCAGGATCAGAGACTCAGGATCCTTCTTCCATACAATTCCGACCGGTTCCTCTGGTTCTGTTTTTTCAGCATCTCTCTGTGCCTCATAGGCCTTCTTAATTAAAGCCGAACTCTTAAAAGCTCTACTAGTCTTTGACCCTGTTTTCATAACACAACTGTGCCAGCCTTCCGAACATATGAGCATTTGTTCCAATCAACAAAGGGACACCATCATACAGTCCAGTGGGGGACACACTAAGGCTCGGGTCTCTACTTGTTCGGCCACTCCAGCCACGGAGGTGGGAAAGACAGCCAAATTCGGATATACCGGAATAGGGTAGGCCTTTCCACTTAACCCCCATACATGCAGTCCTTCTAATGGTTGTAAGGGTACGCCTGACAAATGCTTCTGATACTAATCCTGGAACATAATTGTCACTTGGGAGCCACTATCTAATACAGCCTTGTAGACACTCCATTCACCTTTACAGTGGTCTCCATGGAGGGACCCACTATTCTGGACCAGTCTGGAGAGGCGGTAGGGGGTCTGGGCAACTGATCTGCCACAAAAGGACGTGAATTAGCATTTTGGTGCCCTCACTGGGATCATGTCGTGCACCTCTTAACCACTGATTTCTTCTCCAAGCTCTCCTTGTAGCCTATATGCAACTTTGTCAGTGTCTTTTGGGACTGGCATTCCTTTTCATGTGCCCATCTTTCCCCACAATTATAGCAAAACATACTTTCTGGAATTTGAGCTGGCGAGGCATCACACTGGGAGCCAGGCGGGGTATTACTAACTGGAAACCTTGGTGCCATCTCTGTCTGCGGGCGTGAGTAAGCATTTGGAGACATCTCGTCAGTTTCTCCACTTCCATGGTCAAGGAATGAGTTCGGAGCTGTTATCAGCAGGAGATACATGGGTGGTACCCCCACCCCATAGCAGATGCAGTCGGATATAGGTCAGGGCCTGTGCTTGCAGGCGTGGCCTTCATAAAGGACTGTTTTGAATTCCGGATCTCTCTAACAGTTCGCCCCATTGTGACATATCTTTTCCTTGTCAGAGCACTCATTGACTGCCAACCTCTGCCCTGAACTTCACTCTGATGGGTCACCCTCAGTCACTCGGGCCGACGCAGCTATTGGTGCAGGTCCCTCCCGAGGTCGCCTTTTCTCAACTCCTCGAATTCTCTCATTAACTCATCATAGGAGGGTGGGATTCCAGTCGATCTGCCAGGCGTAACTGAAGCAACAGCAGTTCTGAGAAGGGGCAGACTTAAGGATCCTGTCCAGCCTGGTTCGGTCCAGTTCAATCGCTGGCAAACTACCTTTTCTGAGGCATTCTTGCAACAATTTTTCCAGCCGAGATACATACACAGACAACAACTCCTTGGTACTGTTGTGCATCTCTTACTCTCCACCATAGGTCCTCATCAGAATCTGGGCTCCCATACACATTCTCCAAGGCCTCAAGATAGGCCTGTGCAATCGCCTCAGGGTTACTGGCCCGTTTAGCACGGATGGTAGCCAGGCAGGGCCTCGGAGGCTCTCACTAACCCTCTTTCGCCGCTTCGGAGCATTGCCATTCTAGCACTTGGGGCAACATAGTCTATCCAGGTCTCCCAGTCATCCTCCCCTTGGGGGTGGGAGGTGCAAGCAGAGAAGATCCTCAACCTCGGTAAGAGTCGTGACTAATGGCAGGTGCAGAAATAGGAGTCTGCATTGGTTCAGCCACCATTACGGGCACTGGAGCAGGAGAGGGTGTTGGGGAGGAACACTCAGGTGGCAAGAATAGTTTCTTCAAGTCCTCCACAGTTTTCCCTCTCCCAGCAACCATTCAGCAAATTTCTCCTCAAAAGTTTCAGATAGTGGTGGGGCTGATTTCCCCGGGTCTTTACTGTCCTTAGTTATCACTCTCCAAGCAGTGAGGGCTCCTCTGGGGTAATGGTCTGTGGCACTTTGGAGCTATCTATGGGATCCTTAACTCTACTAGGGCCAGGAAAGTGTGGGTGAGCAGATTAGCATGCCACCCACCACCACAGGGTTTTGTAAACCTTCCACCTTGGAAAGTACTCCCTGCACAGTGTCCGATGATACCCAGGGGATGTCCAGGATAAGCATAGCATTTTGGGGTCATCTTCCTCCCCAGTACACCACTCCACCAGCCGGTGCACAGCCACTTCTGTCGGGTACCCATTTTTTTCTTAACAGTGGTCTGGGAATATGGCCACTAGAGGACACACAATCCCAGCGGTGAGCCTCCAAGATGTAACCCTAGATGGCGCTATCCCAGGGGCTACTACCCTGCCTGATTTGCCACTAACAGGTTGAGGGGCCTGGATCCAATGGCGGGTGCCTCCACCCAGAGGTCAGGGTTTGCAATAGTTAAACTAACTTGGTCACAGCCCTCTGGGACACTGCAACCCCCTTCTTCCCACTAGTGGCCCACACAATATATCAGAATTACCTTCACAGTATACACTTACCCCAGGTCTGGTTCCGGCACTGGGACCTCCTGTGAAATGAGATACAGTGCAACAATCACAGTACAGTACTTTAACATAGACAAATACCTCAGGCAGTATAACTTTGCTGAAACAAGCAGCTCTGATTTATTTAGGGGATATAACAAGGACAGGGGAAATCAGGTTAATTAGCTTATCACTCTAATAATCTACCTATGGCTCTGTGCAGGCCTATCCCTATCAGTTACTGTCCCTAGGTACTCAAGCCTAGTGGCTAGTCCAAACCATGGCAGCTGGTAGGGCCCTTTCACACAGAGAAAAGGAGAATTAAACAGTCAGCAGTACAGTAATTCCATTTGGATTTAATGTGGCAATTCAATAGGGAGTGACCCTGAATTAGTACTCACGACCTCCAAATAAGATAGGGTCCTTCAATGTCAGCAGGGCTCACTTGAGGTACACAAACCTCTTCACACATCCTTATAAAAGAAAGCACTATACCAGGCAGGCTGCATCTGTATCGATCGCAATTACTGCACAATACCGGGAGAACACACAGCAGATTCAGTTCCTGACAGACCGAGTGCAATTTTCAGCAGTTCCTCCGGTCTTCTACAGGGTGAGCCTGGTTTCTACTCTTCAGAGATCCTTTGATTCTTTTCACAGGGCCAGTTCAGTCCTAACAAGCTGTTACACAAGCTGCAGACGAACTCTGGGCCTTACACGTTTTTGACTAAAACTGCACACTGAAAAGCACAGGGCTCCTTCCTTCTTCACTGCCAAAGCTCAACTGAAACTCCAACTGACAAAACCGGCACTTCCTTTGAGTTCCTCCCAGTTCTTGACTGGATTGGCTGTCACTCACAATAGACTGCTGCTGTTGGTCCAAAAGGCACTGAAGTCTAAACTACATCTCCCAGAGTCACTGCCCATACAATCCTCTTGTGGCTGGCTCAGATTATGAGTCCAAGTTCTGATTCGTCCAAGGCACCATTTTAGAGCTAGCTTACCCCACACTGATTGGTCCAGTTCAGCAGTTCAAAACTAGAATGGGAACTAGCAGACACAGTTCTGACTGCAAAAGAAAGCAGGTTAGACAAACTGTAATTTCATTATCACTGTAAATGATTTCTGGCAAACAGTTACATCTTTCAGATAGGTTCCCTTTGCACTCTAGTGACTGCAAAATGGAGTGAATTGGCAGCAGCTTGAGTGGTACTCAATCAAAGAAACACACAGTCCCCCATACAAACTAATTATGTCTGCAAGCAGACAGCTCTTAAAGAGACAGTACCAGAGGTTCTAAAAACACTCACCGACAAATGGCTTAAACGCCAAACACCATTCAGGCCTGGAGCATTCAAGCAAGCTCCTGGAAGTCTTTTGGGAACCCCCATTTGCAGGGGGGTTACACACATAAAATGAATTTGAACATTTATATTTACCTATACAAAATCATTGCAGCCCGAGTAAAACTCAGGTAAATTATATGGTACCCTGGCCACTGTATGATGTAGTAAACATATACTGGTATTTTTTGATATTTTTTGTAAACCAGGTAAGTCCACTAGGCAGAACTGCCTGTTTTCAGAGGGAACTCAGGAGCACTGCATAGGTTAAGTGACTTGCTCGGAGTCACACACTATGCAAGTGGAGGTTGTGGGAATCAAACCCAAGTCTTCTAGATGGACTTAGTTCAATCACTGTGTGTTACTCTAACCACTAGGCTATACTGCCAGCCATAACACCCATATATAATGTTTAATATATGATTTCAGTAATAGTGCACAGTACCTACAGTACAAATTATGAACATTAAACACTTCACATTTTACTAAAACTGAATTATTTGCCTCTCCATCTGCTTATGTTTTCTTACACCAAAGTGAGAGTATAGTTGACAGAGCACTGTAAATAGCCTGTGGTAGCACTACTGCTTGCAATGCCAGGGACTCGGGGTTGAAAGTGAATTCAGGTTGCTAGAGGTCTGGCCAGGGCAGTAGGATTGAGCACCTGGGGCTACTCTCCTCCTCTGGGAATGGTGTCCTGCAGGTCCTGCTGCTTACTGCCACCTGGGTGACTATGGGTGGTGGTGCAATGGGGCTGCAGAGCAATCAGGAGAGAGGAAGTAAGCCAGGATCTGGAGCAACAGCATGTCTCTATGTGTCCTACCTCCTTGGATCCCTTAGTGCCGTTGCCCTCAGGGACAGAGACCAGAAAACCCAGGCAGGATGGGGGCAGGCTCACAGGAGCTCTTGAGCATTACCTGGGTTGAAGCTAGGGGATACCCAGCCTAGGGATCTCTGAAAAGTGGAGACTGATGCTGTGAGAAAGGGGCATAGAAAGAAAAAATAAAAAAATGTAAAAAGATGCTGAAATCTTAGGGATTCTGTGCAGTGAGATACAATTTCCGTGAGGCACCGGTACAAGAATTCAAAATCCACAAACCAAGCAGGATTCCATGATTGTTACCGGTGTTACCAGTAAAAGTGTAAAACCAGGGTCACTGGTCATAGGCAAGAGGATGCCAAGGTAGAGACACCTCAGTGACTGTGTAGTGGGCAATAGGTAAGAGAGTGGGGAGGCCGATTCAGCAGAGTATGTATGGATATATAGTCTAGTAGGGTACACAGGTAATGCCCTGGGGGTTAGGTAGTGCAATAGGAGTGTGTACAGTGGTGTCCCCAGGATGAAACCCACTTTTAAAGCACTCTGCAGTATGCTGCAGCAGATCTACTGAATAAAGCAATGTAACTTCAATGGCAATTAGTCCCCTTTGTCACACAGGAAGCCGTGACATTCACTTCATCCTGGCAGTGTCACATTTTCCTGAATGATAACAGGGATAAATTGCCATTGAAATTACATTGGTTTATTCAGTAGGTCTGCTGCAGCATTCTGCAGAGTTCTGCAAAATGCTGCAGAATTGTTTTTCATCCTGGGGAACACCACTGTCAGTGGAGCGATGGAATTCTGAAGATCAGATTTGGGATGACTAATACTGGTGAGGCCTGTGATGGCTTGAGGGAGCTCGTTTAGCCAGGTGGGTGTCCTGCCTGCAAAGGCACGACTCCCTACAGCAGTTCTTTTGAATGGCACCACAAGCACGTGTAACCCCTAGGTGGTGCTATCCCAGGGGCTACTACCCCTGCCTGCTTGGCTACTAACAGGTTAATAATAGTACATTTTATTTAATATAGCGCCTTTCACAAATCAAGGCGCTGCACAATCAGATAAAAAAGGGGCCTGAGTTCTGAAACGGGTGCCTCCACCCAGAGGTCAGGGTTGGTAGTGATCAAACTAGCCTGGGCACAGCCCTCTGGGACACTGTAACCCCCCTCAGTTCCTGCTAGTGGCCCACACAATACACAATAAGCACCTTCACGATTGACACTTACCATCAAGGTTGATTTCTCCAGTTCGACCCTGAGGATCCCCTGTAAAACAAGGTTAGGCAGCACAAATGACAACAGTAAAACCTAAAGCACAAACTAGAAACACAGTCTGGTGGAACTGCAGAAAAAGAGTAGATCTGATTTATTCAGGGGACTATAACAAGGGAGGTGCGTAATCAGGATAATTGGCTTATAAACTACATTAATCACACTGTTATGCATGCAGTACAGAATCCCCCTTGCACAGTCACACACACACACACACACACACACACACACACTGGGTACCCAAGTAAAAGGTAGATTGGCTAGCCAGGATCGTGCCCAGGGAAGGCCGGCATGCACACACACAATTTGTAATCCGGAGCCAGACAGCTCAGTTCATGAAGGAAAGGCACTAACAGAGGAATCAGATGACACACTTTGATTTAACAGAAGGTGCAGGGAGCTACCCTGTTATTTACTCACGGTACCCAAGACTGGATGCAGGATAAACGAAATGGAGACTGCTGACAAGTAGTCTGGATGGCCAGGGAAAAACAGGACCCACACAGCGCAGCAAGGGATCATGTCCGTTCAGGCATGGGTGGAGGGCTGATCCCCAGGCAGGTCGCTCGTCGATGGCTCTTCTTGGTGCATCAGGGTAGTCTAGCAGGGCCCTCATGGCAAGGCCCAGCCTCACAGAATCAACTGCGGATTCAGTTCATTTGTGCAGGCTACAGATTTTAGCAAGCAGTCCACAGTTCACATAGTGGGGAAATACAGTACGACCCACTGTCTTCAAACAGCACATTTATATGTAACAGCAATCAGCACACAGTTCGCACAGTGGAGAAATACAGCACGACCCACTGTTTTCAAACAGCACATTTATATGTAAAAGGTTCTACAACACCAGGCACACTGCTCCCCGGTCCCAATTGCAAAGTTGCTGCTCTAACTGGGAGCTCAGAATGTAGCTGGAGTTCCTGACAGGCCGATCACATTCAGCAAGATCTTTGGTCCTCTACAGGTTGAGCCTGGTCCCACTTCAGTGGCTTCTTCATTCTCACCAGATCGGATTTAGTCCGAAACACTTCTCTCTCTTTCTCTGGGCTGAAAACAGGTAAGCAGGCCGAAGTCAGGCCTTCCACAGTTCTCGCATGAACTGCGTAGCGGCTGCTTGAACTAGAAGGCTGTTGCTCTCTCAGCTTCCAAGATCTGCCTTCACAGCAGGCAGCCCGGCATTTCCTTCAGATGCAGAGAGTCTGGTTGGCTGATTCAGCTGCCAGTCACAATATGCTCCCCTGTTGGTGCAAAAAGGTGCCAACAGTCAAATCTACGATTCCCAGAGGCTTGCTCCACATATCCCCTTAGCTTCAGGCTCCATTTTAGAGTCCCCAAGTACTGATTGGTCCAATTCGAAGTTTGGGACCAAAATGGTGGAGCCAAACAGATCAGTCCTTGCTGCAAAGAAGGCAGGTTAGAACAAACTACATTATTCATCGCTACTCTAAATATTTACCAGCAATTAGTTACATCTTTCAGCAGGGCTCCTTCTGCACAATCAGCGATGGCAGAAATGGAGCAATTGTCCAGCAGCCTGCGCAGAACTCGAGCAGGGAAACACTCAGACCACCCCATTCAGATTAATTATATCTGCAATTGGGCAGCACTTAAAGAGACAGTACATGGAGTCTTTAAAGGCGCTCATTGGTAAAACGTTTAACGGCTACGGCGCCAAACACCAGCCAGGCAGCGAGCACTTAGGCAAGCTCATGGAAGATCTTTCAGGAATCCCCATTTATAGTGGGGTTACACCCTTCCCTGCCTGGAGAAAACTTGGCATCTGTGTCAAGTTAATACCATCACAATAACTGCAACTGCCAATCATGCAATTCTTCTACACCATTAGCAGCTAGGTCTGTAACTTCTAATACATCAGTCAACATATTCAACCTTTACTATACACATTGTCTGCATCTCACAGTATAATGTCCATTCTAAATTACATTAGGCATATTTCACGCAGGTACTTTACACATCCTGCCATACAAAATCAGGTAATAACTTCCTATACATTGAACATTGCGAGAGCGGGCCCTTCCCTATTATCTAACTTGGGACTAGACAGGGCAGGGGCACCATACCTAGAGGGCAGGACAATCAACCTGGAATTTTCACCTAGGCTCAGTTTGAGCAGCGAGCTTTGAGAAACATACACCCCCTTATGTACCACATTGAGAGGCAAATCTACTGGCCTCCCAGAGGAATCATAACTGAAGCGTACCACAAGCTTGACAGCTCAGCCAGTCTTTTTGGGGGGAGCAACCACAGTCTCTGTACTTTCAGTAACAGCCTGGGGCTTTCATCACTGTGAGGGGTGCTTCTGCCTGGATAGGGGGTTCACACTTGGGGCACTGTCAGCCACTGGCTCTGTAAATTCTGGTTCTATAACACTTTGTTCACTTGGAAGACACTGGCACTGGAAGGGAATTATCATGACACTCCCAAAGTTTTCTTCAGGTTCTGGCATGTCACCTGTCTGACTTAGATCATCTGCCTCTTTCTCAGGTAAATCACACAGTTCCACCTTAGTGACTCAATATCATCAGACATGACACTGCACACTTCACTCTCAGGGAGCATTGGATCCAGGGACAAAGCTGGGGGGTTCGGCAGTCCAGAAGGCCCAGCTTCATCCCCACAATTGATCATGGGGTTACCTTGAAACAGCTGACTCAGTTCATAAGAGGAGTAATAAGCATAGTTGCACTCACTCTCATCAGAAGTGGACTGACAGTCATTATCATTCGGGGCTTGCTGTGGAGAAAATCTTAAGTCTGTGACCACTGGGGTAGGTTGACTCTGTCTTTGTTTGGCAGCAGCACGAGTCACCAGTCCAGAGGGAACAATCTCAGGGGGTTCAGCCTCAATCATGACTTGACCAATAGGCAGTAAATGGTTACGGTGCATGGTCTTGACAGCTTTTGAATCATTCTCAGGCCGCACTTTGTACACAGGTAAGTCATTCAACTTGCCTAGTACTATATAAGGAAAATGGTGCCATCGGTCGGCAATTTTATGTTTATCATGCAGTCCCAAATTTCACAACAACACACGGTCTCCAGTTGGAAGCTCTTGGGCCCTTACTTTTTTATCATGTC
This sequence comes from Neoceratodus forsteri, assembly GCA_016271365.2. Taxonomy (NCBI): domain Eukaryota; kingdom Metazoa; phylum Chordata; order Ceratodontiformes; family Ceratodontidae; genus Neoceratodus; species Neoceratodus forsteri. Next base: position 300,963,500 of record CM057459.1, on the reverse strand, counting down.
TTTCTTTATTGGCTAAGTTTCTCTTTGCAGCCATTGTCTGGGCTAGTTGATATGCATGATTCAATTGGGCCTTCAGTTTTTGTACATATTGTAGATAATTTTCAGCTCGAACCCCATCGGGAGAGACCCTGAAACAAACATCAACTGGCAGCTAAGCCTCCCTCCCAAACATGAGGTGGTATGGAGAGAAGCCGGTAGCATCATTTCGTGTACAATTATAGGCATGAACCAAGGTGCTAATGTGCTGGCTCCATTTATGCTTGTCTTTTGGGTGAAGAGTGTCAAGCATGTCCAGCAGGGTGCGATTAAACGTTCTGGTTGTGGGTCCCCTGCGGTGATAAGGGGTGGTTCTTGACTCCTCACCCGGCGTGAGAGAACAGTTCTTTGATTAAGACTCTCAAAGTCTCTACCTTTTCAGAATGAATTCTCTGGAGGACCCGTAGTGGACAAAGAAATTTTCCACCAGCACCTTTGCCACGGTGGACACCTTCTGATCTCTGGTGGGGAAGGTGAGAAGGCCCCTTTCTTGCATTTACGGTTCATGGGAGGGTAACCCTGGGTAAGATTCAGGAGTGGGCGAATCACCCTGGAGTAGTCCTTTATGAACCACTGGTAGTAGCCACAGAATCCTGGGAAGCACTGTAATTCTTTCAGATTGTTGGGCTGGGGTCAGCTGGTCAAGGCCTCAACTTTACTAGGATCAGTCTCTATCCCCTCTGTGGATACTATATGCCCCACATACTTCACAGATGTCTGAAAAATCTGGCATTTGTCGATGGACAGCTTAAGGCCGAAATCCTCTAGTCGGTCTAACACTTTAAATAGTCGGCTGTCGTGCTCCTCCAATGAACTTCCGAACACAATGACATTGTCCAAGTACACTGGGCATTCCAGTAGATTCATATCCCCCACTGCACATTCCATCATCCGCTGAAAGGTGGCAGGAGCGCCCGATATCCCCAGTGGCATTCTTAGAAATTCATAGAACCCCAAGGGACAAATGAAAGCAGTCTTCTCACGCTCCTCCAGGGCCACTGGAATTTGGTAGTATCCACTGCGAAGATCCAACACTGAGAACCACTTGCTCCCATTCAGACAGGCCAAAGCATCTTGTATACGGGGCATGGTGTATTGATCTTGACGGTCCGCCAGTTAAGGGTTCGATAATCCACGCACATTCTTACTGTCCCATTTTTTTTCACACCACCACAATAGGTGAGGCATAGGAGCTTCTGGATTCTTGTATCACACCAGCCACAAGCATCTCCTGCAGGTGTCTTCTCACATCATCTATAGAAACATAGAAACATAGAATCTGACGGCAGATAAGGACCGCTTGGCCCACCTAGTCTGCCCATTTTCCTACTTAACAGATAAGCTGCAGATCCTAGTTAACCAACAGCTTACTTCCTCCTACCCCCACTAGGACTGCCTATGCCTGTCCCATGCATTCTTGAAGTCCCCACTGTTCTTGACTCCACTACCTCATCAGGGAGGCTGTTCCATGCATCCACAACCCTCTCAGTAAAAAATACTTCCACATTACCTCTGAGCCGCCCCCTCTATCTTCAAATTGTGCCCCTTGTTCTTGCACATCTCTTTTCTGGAAGATGCTACCCTCTTGGACTTTGTTAATTCCTTGAGGTACTTGAAAGTTTCTATCATGTCCCTCTCTCCCTTCTTTCCTCAAGGGTTACATATTAGCTCCTTTAGTCTTTCTTACGTCGTCTTCTGGTGCAGACCCTGCACCATTTTGGTTCCCTCCTCTGGACAGCCTCCATTCTGTCTATGTCTTTCGGAGATGGGGTTTCCAGAACTGCACCAGTACTCCAGATGGGGTCTCACCAACTGTCTGCACAGAGGAATAACAACTTCCTGTTTTCTATTATTGATGCCTCTTCCTATGCATCCCAGTATCCTCCCAGCCTTCCTTACTGCCTTCTCACATTGCTTGCCCACCTTTAGGTCATCTGATATAATTACCCCCAGGTCCCTTTCTATTTTTACTGTTGTCAGTATCTCACCCCCCATTGTGTACGCTTCTCCTGTGTTTTTGTTTCCCATGTGCATTATCTTGCACTTCTTTGCATTGAATCTGAGCTGCCATACATTTGACCATTCCTCCAACCTTGCCAAGTCCCTTCTCATCCTTTCAACTCCATCTTGTGTATCAACCCTGTTGCAGATCTTTGTGTCATCTGCAAAGAGACAAACTTTTCCATCCAGTTCCTCTGCAATGTCACTTATAAAAACATTAAAAAGGACCGGTCCCAGTACTGAACCCTACGTACCCGCTAGTAACCCTCCTTTCTTCACTGTGTACTCCATTTACTACTACCCTTTGCGTCCTGTTGTCTAGCCAATTTTTTATCCAGGCTACCACCTTGAGACCCACTCCAAGGCTGGCTATCTTGTGTATTAATCTTTTGTGTGGGACTGTATCAAATGCCTTGCTAAAATCCAGGTAGGCCATGTCCACAGCCCCTCCCTGGTCCACTACTTTGCTCACCCAGTCAAAGAAATCTATTAGATTCGTCTGACATGACCTTCCCATCATGAATCCATGCTGCCTTGGGTCCTGTGCCCCACTGGCCTCTAGGTACTCAACAATTCTTTCCTTCAGAAGTGATTCCATCATTTTCCCTACCACTGAGGTTAAACTAACTGGTCTGTAGTTTCCTGCCTCTGTCCTGCTCCCACTTTTGTGAAGAGGAATCACATCTGCCCTCCTCCAGTCCTCAGGTACCACCCCATCCTCCCATGATTTGTTAAAGAGAGTAGTCAGCGGTGTTACTAGTTCTACCCTTAGTTCTTTTAGAATTCTTGGGTGAATCCCATCAGGCCCCATTGCTTTGTCCACCTTCAATTTTATTAGTTCTTTCAGAACCCTTTCTTCTGTAAATGGACTGGTATCTGCCCCCATCTTCAGAGTGTTTCTCTTGTTTGGTTTAACGTAACTCCCTCTCCTCTTCCTTTGTGAATACTAAGCAGAAATATTCATTCAGTATACCTGCTTTTTCACTGTCACCCTCTACCCACATTCCCTCCCCTTTAATAAGCTTCAGTATCCCTCCTTTGGTCTTTCTTCACTCCCTAATGTACCTATAAAAAGGTCTTATCCCACTTCTTAACAGAATTGGCTATCCTTTCCTCGGTCTGGGCCTTTGCTATTCTGACTGCCTTCCCAGCCTCTTTCTGCTTTAACTGATAAAGTTCTCTGTCCTGCTCCTTCTGTGTTTCCTTATATTTCCTGAATGCTGTCCTTTTCTCCTTAACCTTCCCTGCCACCTCTTTTGAGAACCATAGCGTTTTTTTCCTTCGTTGTGTTTTATTGATTTGCTTTACACAAAGTCTTGTTGCCTCTGTGATGGCTGTTTTGATCACTCCCCATTGTTCCTCCACCCCTCCTTCTTGCCTGTTTGCTAGTGCTTTTCTGAGGCACTCTCTCATTTTCCCAAAGTCAGCCCTCCTAAAGTCCAGTACTCTTGCTTTTGTATGGCTTGATTGTATGGCTGTGTTTATCGTGAACCACACTGTTTGTTGGTCGCTTGTTCCCAGATGGCTACCCACATCTAAATCTGAGATTCTTTCTCCATCCCCATTTGAGAGTACCAGGTCTAAGATTGCTCCCTCCCGAGTGGGTTCCAATACTAGCTGTCTGAGGCATGCCCCCTGTAGGGCATCAAGAATGACCCTGCTCTTGGATGTGCCTGCAGCAAAGGTGCTCCAGTTAACATCTGGCATATTTATTTATCTTTTGTTGACCGGGTAAGTGCACTAGACAAATCCTGCCTATTTTCTGGCACGACCCGGGGGAGGGGGATACAGATGAATGCCAACTGACCTTGAACCAGATTAAGCTGTTGGTGGTATTTTTTTTAGTGAATGAGGGAAATTTGGCCAGGACACCGGGGAAATTCCCCTACTCTTTTCGATAAGTGCCATGGGATCTTTAACATCCACCTGAACTACCACCAATCCAGGCAGATGGGACCTCGGTTTAACGTCTCATCCGAAGGAGCACCTCAGAAGTGCAGCACCCTCTCATGCTGCACTACAGTGTCAGTACTGGGATATTAACCCAAGTGCCAGATGTGGGAACTGAACCCACAGCCCTCTGATCTCCGGCCTCAGAGGCAGTGTGCTACCTACTGAGCCACTGACACTGCTATATTCAGGTCCCCCATCAACAATATCTCCTTTTCTGCCATTCTAAGAAAGCCTTCTATCATTTCCTTGTCCATTCCCTCCCCCTGAGATGGGGGTCTGTATACAACCCCCATGCGGATTGTGGTGCCATTTCCTGTCTCCAGGGTGACCCAAAGTACCTCATCTGCCCCCTGTTTACTCTTAGTTCTGTTGCTTTGATCCCTTCCTTTACATAGAGAGCTACTCCTCCTCCCCTTTTACCCTCCCTGTCCCTCCTGTAGATTGTGTATCCTGGTATGTTGACATCCCAGTCATGGTTCTCTGTGTACCATGTTTCTGTGACTGCCACAATATCCAGGCAACCCTCTTCCATCAAGGCCACTAGTTCAGGGAGCTTGTTACACAGACTACAGGCGTTGGTACTCATCACCCTCCACCTTTTGATAGCCTTACCCCTTTTTGCCTCATTTCTGTCCTTACTGCCTTTACCTTTTTTTACATCTAAATCTGTTCTGCTTCCTAATAACTTCTGTACCTTGGTGTTTACCTCACTAATCACCATGTTTTGTTGGGGGGAGGCTCGGATTTCCCTGCTCCTTTTCAGTGCCTCCCCCCTTGGCTAGTTTAAATGCTTGCCAATGAAGCATTTAAACCTCTCACCTAGGATCCTGGTTCCCCCCTGGACAGATGCAGACCATCGTACCAGTATAGGTCTGCATCCCTCCAGGTGGCTCCCCAGTCCCCAATGAAGCCAAAACCCTGAGCTCCACACCAGTTTTTCAACCACTCATTGAATTCCCTGGTGAGAAGTGCTCTAGCATCTCCCTTGCCATAGACAGGCAGCACCTCTGAGAAGGTTACCGATGAGCTACTTGTCAAGGCCCTTCCCAACTCTACAAACTCCTCTTGCACTGCTCTGATTCCATTCCTAGCCAGATCATTTTGTCCCTAGGTGGATCAGCGACATCCAGCTCCCTCCCTCATGCTGGCTCCTCCCACGATCCTGGTTGCTTCCCTGTCCCTCTAAGCCATGAAGCAGGAAGCCACACCTCCCTCTCCCTACCTCCCCCATTTCTGCCCCCCTAATGATTGAGTCCCCCCCAGGGTTGTTCCCTTCCTAGGGTCCCCATGCCACCCTCCTGTGGGGTCTCCTTTGTGGAGGTTCCCAGCATCCTCCTTGGTCTCCACTGCAGGTGCCTCACTAGAGGAACCACTACTCCAGAAGAGCAAATGGTGTGGAGGTACAGCTGGAGGGATGCAACTCTGTTCCACCACCCTCTCCCTCCTTGAGCCGAGCCCTGGTCCAGCCTCTCCTCTTTCTTGGCAACCTCTGGGGTAGTGGTGGTCCCTGGGTGGGGAGGGAGGGATTTCACGAATCCTAGCCAGGTCAGCCTGGAGATGGGCAACCTCCTCTCTCTCAGACCAGAGAGGTGCCTGCAAATAGAGACATCGCAGCTCTCCAGAATGTCTCCCGAACACTGCCCACAGCCATTGCACTGCCCACTCCTATCATGTCTTATTTTGTGTCTCTCTACTGTTTCTCTGGATGCTTATTCTCTCCTCTTCTTCAGCTCTCACACCCTTCCTGTACTGGGACAGCAACTTCCTATCTTCTTCAGTAGCCTCCTTCTTCCTTGCTCAATATCAGGCCACCAGCAGCTGGGAGAGAGCTACTTTTTCCTTTAGGGTTGACAAAACCAATGTTTCTCTATGATCCTTTCCTTCCTACTGCCAAACAGGAAGTTCCTGTTGACAGTCAAATCCAGTGGCTATAAAAGTAGAACTGGCTTTGGGTGGGTGGGATGGAGAGCAATTAGTAAGAAAAAGGCTAGCAACAGGAAGTTGTAATTTGATGTTCTCGGCAGCTAGGCACCAAGACCTCTCGTGAAATCGAAGTTCATCGTGCAGTCTTATGTGATGCTCCGCTCCTGGACATCCATCCCTCCTTCAACGAAAACACTTGGTCTTTCTGGGCAAGTCTCTTGCTGATTCTAGCCTTCCATTCGGCTGTGGCAGCAGAGTCACAAAGTCAAAGAGGTCAGGGTGACTCTGTCAGTCGCTCAGAGTCTTGTTACTGGGTAACACTGCAGTGTCTGTGCAGTGTCACGGTAGCTAGGGTGCAGCCTCTGTTCACCGAATCTCCCGATCCGACACATTGTGGACCTGGACCATCACTCATCATGCATAGGCATTAGCAAGAGCAGGTAAGATGCTGGGCCTGACCAACAATCCTTCTGGCAATTTTCCATCGCCGGCAGCATCCAGCATCAGTAGCCTATTCTTGACATCTTTCTGTAGCGGACCTCCCTTGTAAAGTACACTGGGCACTGGGGGCTAGCACCAGCGACTCAGGATCCTTCTTCCAAACAACTCTGACTGGCTCATCTGAATCCACCGCCTCAGCATTCTGCCGCAAACTCATAGGCCTTCTTAATCAACGCAGGAATTCTCAGGGTCCTGCCAGTCCGGTGCCCTTGTTTCTCATAGCATAATAGTGCCAGTCTCCTGAACATATAGGCATTGGTCCCAATTAGTAGGGGAACCCCATCACACAGTCCAGTAGGAGAACACACCGAGGCCAAGCTCTCAACTTGCTCCGCCACTCCAGCCACCGAGGTAGGAAAAGACAGCCAGATCCGAATATACCCAGAGTACGGATACGACTTCTGACTTAGTCCCCAGACATGCGGGCCTTCCAAGGGTTGTAGGGGCATATCAGGCAGGTGCTTCCTGTACCAATCTTGAAACATGATAGTCACTTGAGACCCACTGTCAAGCATGGCTCGGGTGGACACACCATTCACTTTTACTGTAGTTTCCATTGAAGGGCCCACCACCTCAGACCATTCAGGAGGAACGTCAGCAAAGGCCTGGACAGATCATTTAGCCACATAGGGATTTGAGTTAATACTTCTTGAACCCTCCTGCGGTCATTTGAGGCACTCCTCGGCCACTGATTCATTTTCCTAAGCTCCTCTTGAAGCCGATTCACCACTTTCTCTAAGTCTTTCTGAGACCGACATTCCCTCTTTAGATGGCATCCTGCACATAACTGTGACAAATGACAGACTCTTGGGGCATCTTGAGGGAAAATATTGCAGGGGATGCTGAAGCATCAATGGGAGATTGTGATCTGCCTCTTGCTGGTAGTGTGCCACGTCTCAAAAGTGCCTTTAGGGTGGCAGTCAATTCCTTGAGCTCAGCCGGAAGCAACTCTCCGTGGAGGACGTCTGAGGATGCACCCCCACCCCCATAGCAGTCACATCCTGACTGGGGCCAGGGTCTTGGTCAGCAGGGGATACCTCAGTGAAAACACCTGGTTGTGCCTTTCTGACTTCCTTCAGCAACTCCTCTTCCCACCGGTTAGCACTCTTAGCGGCCTCCATTTCAGACGGGCTTTCGGGTGCCGTAATCACTGAGGCTGCACTCACCCATAATCACAATCTCCCTCTTCACCTTCTACCTCTTGGAGTTATTTTATCAAGTCACAGTAGTCAGGTGGGTTACCCCTCCTATCCTGGAGTCTTAACTGGATGATCTGCAATTTAGAATGCTTGGCATGTTGCAGTATGTGCCCCAATCTCACACGGTTCAAATCACTGGCGGTTACCCTACCTTTCCTGTAAGCCTTCTGCAGAGCTCTTTCTAAATGAGTAGCATACACAGGCAAGCTTCCCCCCTTCCATTGTTTGGTACCTTGGAACTTCCACATCAAAGTCTCCCCTGACTCAGTGTTCCCAAAATTTCCTTCAAGTGCTGATAGGTTCTTCTGCGCAGTGGCCTCAGGGTTTATGGACCTCAAAACTTAATGGCTTCAAGGGCAGGGCTTTTCTGCTTCTCAGCCTCCACACACTGCCACTCAGGAACCAAGGGGCAACATGGTGATCCAGGTCTCCCAGTCATCTTCCTCCTCTTGTGGGGTAGGGAGGGTGCCCAGAAGATTCTCAGTCTTGATGGGAGTTGTGACTAATGGCAGGTACAGAAATAGGGGTCAGCATTGGCACAGGCACAGATTGTGGGGCAGTAACACGCACTGGAGTGGGAGGGAGTGTTGGGGAAGGAACACTCCCAGGTGGCAGGAACAGTTTCTTAAAGTTCTCCACGGTTTTCCCTTCCTCCAGCAACAACTTAGCAAATTCCAACTCAAAAGTCTCAGATAATGGGGGGGAGCTCATCCTCCCCAGGGTCTTTACTGTCTTTTGTTATCACTCTCCAGGCAGCAGTGGCCACGTCTGAGGCAATAGTCTGTGGCACTTTGGAGCTGTCCACCAGGTCACTGCACTCTACTAAGGCTATGAAAGTTTGGGCAAGCAAATTAGCATGTCAACCCAACACCACAGGTTTTTTTAAACATTCAACTTTGGAGAGCACTCCCTCTACAGTATCCTTTGTGGTACCCAGGAGAATATCCAGTATAAGCACAGCATTCTGGGGGTCGATCTCCTGCCCAGTACACCACCCCACCAACTGGTGTACAGCCACCTCTATTGGGACAGCCATTTATATTTGCCAATAATTCGTAATTTTGGCCACTAGAGGACGTTAATGCCAGCGGTGCCTCCAAGATGTAACCCCTAGGTAGCGCTATCCCAGGGGCTACTACCCCTGCCTGCCTGGATACTAACTGGTTAAGGGGCCTGAGTTCTGAAACGGGTGCCTCCACCCAGAGGTCAGGGTTGGTAGTGATCAAACTAGCCTGGGCACAGACCTCTGGGACACTGTAACCCCCCTCAGTTCCTGCTAGCGGCCCACACAATACGCAATAAGCACCTTCACGATTGACACTTACCATCATAGAAACATAGAAACATAGAATTTGACGGCAGATAAGGACCGCTTGGCCCACCCAGTCTGCCCATTTCCCTACCTACTGGATAAGCTGCAGATCCTAGTTAACCAGCAGCCTACTTCTTCCTACCCCCACCCCCCAGAAGTGCCTTATGACTATCCCATGCATGCTTGAATTCCACCACTGATTTTGACTCCACAACCTCAAGGCCGTTCCATGCATCCACAACCCTCTCTGTGAAAAAATACTTCCTTAAATTACCTCTGAGCCGCCCCTCCATCTTCAAATTGTGCCCTCTTGTTCTTGCACACCTCTTTTTTTGAAAGATGCTACCCTCTTGGACTTTGTTGATTCCCTTGAGGTACTTGAAAGTTTCTATCATGTCCCCTCTCCCTCCTTTCCTCGAGGCTATACATATTAAGCTCCTTAAGTCTCTCTTCATATGTCTTCCGGTGCAGACCCTGCACCATTTTAGTTGCCCTCCTCTGGACAGCTTCCATCCTGTCTATGTCTTTGCGGAGATTGGGTCTCCAGAACTGCACACAGTACTCCAGATGGGGTCTCACCAGCTGTTTGTACAGAGGATAATAACTTCCTGTTTTCTACTGGTGATGCCTCTCCTATGCATCCCAGTATCCCCCAGCCCTCCTTGCTGCCCTCTCACATTGCTTGCCCATCTTTAGGTCATCTGATATGACTACCCCAGGTCCCTTTCCATTTTGTTGTTGTTAGTATCTCACCCCCATTGTGTACTCTTCCCTGGGTTTTGTTTCCCAGGTGCATTACCTTGCACTTCTTAGCATTGAATCTAAGCTGCCATACATTTGACCATTCCTCTAACCTTTCAGAGTCCTTCTCATCCTTTCCACCCCACCCTGTGCATCAACTCTGTTGCAGATCTTAGTGTCATCTGCAAAGAACATGCCTTTCCTTCAGTCCTTCTGCAATGTACGCTTATAAAGACATTGAAGGGACCGGTCCTAATACTGAACCCTCCGGTACCCCACTAGTAACCCTCCTTTCTTCTGAGTGGACTCCATTTACTATTACTCTCTGTGTCCTATTCTCCAGCCAATTCTTTACCCAGGCTGTCATCTTGGGACCCACTCCAAGGCTGGCTAACTTGTATATTAATCTTTTGTGTGGGACTGTGTCAAATGCCTTGCTAAAGTCTAGGGAGGCCATGTCCACAGCCCCTCCCTGATCTACTACTTTGGTCAACCAGTCAAAGAAATCTATCAGATTCGTCTGGCATGACCTTCCCGCTGTGAATCCATGCTGCCTAGGGTCCTGTGCCCCTCTGGCCTCTAGATACTCGACAATTCTTTCCTTAGAAGTGATTCCATCATTTTCCTATCACTGAGGTTAAACTAACAGGTCTATAGTTTCCTGCTTCTGTCTTGCTCCCACTTTTGTGAAGGGAATCACATCTGCCCTCCTCCAGTCCTCGGGTACCACCCCATCCTCCCATGATTTGTTAAAAGGGTAGTCAGTGGTGTCACTAGTTCTACCCTTAGTTCTTTTAAATTCTGGGATGAATCCCATCAGGCCCCATTGCTTTGTCCACCTTCAGTTTTAAGAGTTCTTTCAGAACCCTTTCTTCTGTAAATGGGCGGTATCAACTTCTGTATCCAGAGTGTTACTACTGTTTGTTTTATGTACCTCCCCCTCTTCCTTTGTAAATACTGAGCAAAAATATTTGTTTAGTATCTCTGCCTTTTCACAGTCTCCCTCTGCCCACCCTCCCTCCCCTTTATTAAGCCTCACTATCCCTCCCTTGGTCTTCCTTCGCTCCCTGATGTACCTATAAAAGGTTTTATCCCCCTTCTTAACTGAGTTGGCTATCTTTTCCTTGGTTTGGGCCTTTGCTGTTCTGACTGCCTTCCCAGCCTCCTTTTGCTTTAACTGATACAGTTCTCTGTCCTGCTCCTTCTGCGATTCCTTGTACTTCCTGAATGCTTTCTTTTTCTCTTGAACCTTCACTGCCACTTCCTTTGAGAACCATAGTGGTTTCTTACATCGTCTTGTTTTGTTTATTTGCTTCACACAAAGGCTCGTTACCTCTGTGATGGCAGTTTTTATTATTCCCCATTGTTCTTCCACCCCTCCTTCCTGCCCATTTGCTAGTGCGTTCCTTAGGCACTCACCATTTAGCAAAGTCAGCCCTCCTAAAGTCCAGTACTTTTGTCTTTGTATGGCTTGACTCTATTGCTGTGTTTATTGTGAACCATACTGTTCGATGGTGCTAGTTCCCAGATGGCTACCCACTTCTACATCTGTGATCCTCTCTCCATCTCCATTTGAGAGTATCAAGTCTAATATTGCTCCCTCTCAGTGGGCTCCAGTACTAGTTGTCTAAGGCGTACCCTGTAGGGCACTCTAGGTAACTGCACTCTTCATAGTGGCAGCTGCAACTGCACTCCAGTTAACATCTGGCATATTCAGATCACCCATCAGCAATATGTCCCCTTTTTCTGCCATTCTAAGTATACTTTCTATCATTTCCTTGTCCATTTCCTCCCCCTGAGAAGGGGGTCTGTATACAACCCCTGTGCGGATTGTGGTGCCATTGCCTGTCTCCAAATTTACCCACAGTGCTTCTTCTCCTCCCTGTTTACCCTTTTGTTCTGTTGCTTTTATTCCTTCCCTTATGTAAAGAACTCCTTCTCCTCCTCTTTTACCCTCCCTGTCCCTCCTGTAGATAGTGTATCCTGGTATGTTTAGTCCCAGTCATGGTTTTGTGTGTACCATGTTTCTGTGACTGCCACGATATCCAGATGTTCCTCCTCCATCAGGGTTGATTTCTCCAGTTCTACCCTGAGGACCCCCTGTAAAACAAGGTTAGGCAGCACAAATGACAACAGTAAAACCTAAAGCACAAACTAGAAACAGTCTGGTAGAATTGCAGAAAAAAGAGTAGATCTGATTTATTCAGGGGGCTATAACAAGGGAGGGGCGTAATCAGAATAATTGGCTTATAAACTACATTAATCACATTTACGCATGCAGTACAGACTCCACCTCTCACAGTCATACACACTGGGTACCCAGGTAAAAGGCAGATGGGCTAGTCAGGATTATTGCCCGAAGAAGGCCGGCGTCGCAGCTGGTTGGGGCCCTGTGATGACAAAACAACATGCACACACACAATTTGTATTCCAGAGCCAGACAGCTCAGTTCGTGAAAGAAAGGCACTAACAGAGGAATCAGAAGACACACTTTGATTTAACAGAATGTGCAGGGAGCTACCCTGATATTTACTTACAGTACCCAAGACTGGATGCAGGATGGATGAAATGGAGACTGCTGACAAGTAGTCTGGATGGCCAGGAAAACAGGACCCACACAGTGCAGCAAAGCATCATTTCCATTCAGGCGTGGAGTGGAGGGATGATCCCCAGGCAGGTCTCTTGTCGATGGCTCTTCTTGGATAGCAGGGTAGTCTGGCCAGGCCCTCGTGGCAAGGCCCAGCCACATGGAATCAACTGTGGATTCAGTCTGTTTGTGCAGGCTACAGATTTTAGCAAGCAGCCCACAGTTCACACAGTGGGGAAATACAGCATGACCCACTGTCTTTAAACAGCACATTTATATGTAAAAGGTTTTACAATACCAGGCACACTGCTCTCCGTCCCAGTCGCAAAGTTGGTGCTCTAACCGGGAGCTCTGAATGTAGCTGGAGTTCCTGACAGGCCGATCGCATTCGGCAAAATCTTCGGTCTTCTACAGGTTGAGCCTGGTCCCACTTCAATGGCTTTTTCATTCTCGCCAGATCGGATTTAGTCCGAAACACTTCTCTCTCTTTCTCTGGGCTGAAAACAGGTAAGCAGGCCAGAAGTCAGGCCTTCCACAGTTGTCCCGCGTGAACTACTGCGGAACGGCTGCTCAAACTAGAAGAGCTGTTGCTCTCTCAGCTTCCAACTTAGATCTGCCTTCACAGAAGGCTTGCCCGGGCATTTCCTTCAGATGCAGAGAGGTCTGGTTGGCTGATTCAGCTGTCAGTCACAACATGCTCCCCCTGTTGGTGCAAAAAGGCGCCAACAGTCAAAAACTATGATTCCCTGAGGCTTGCTCCACATATCCCCTTAGTTGCAGGCTCCATTTTAGAGTTCTCAGGTACTGATTGGTCCAATTTGGCAATTCGGGACCAAAATGGTGGAGCCAAACAGATCACCCTTACTGCAAAGAATGCAGGTTAGAACAAACTACATTATCATTGCTACTCTCAGAGACAATGTGGTACAGTAGGGAAAAACTATATAATAAACATCAGAGGGGCTCTCAGAGACAATGTGGTATAGTAGGGAAAAACTATGAAAGTAAACCTCAGAGAGGCGACTCAGAGACAATGTGGTGCAGTAGGAAACACTATATATAGTAAACATCAGAGAGGCACTCAAGAGACAATGTGGTGCTGCAAGGGAAAAACTGTATGATAAAACAGAGAGGGGCACTCAGAGACAATATGTGCAGTGAGGAAAACTGTATAGTAAACAGAGAGGGGCACTCAGAGACAATGTGGTATGTTAGGGAAAAACTATATAGTAAACATCAGAGGGGGCACTCAGAGACAATGTGGTTCAGTAGGGAAAAACTATATAGTAAAAATCAGGGGGGGCACTCAGAGATAATGTGGTACAGTAGGGAAAAACTATATATTTAACATCAGAGGTGGACACTGAGAGACAATGTGGTACAGTAGGGAAAAACTATCTAGTAAACATCAGAGAGGGGCACTCAGAGACAATGTGGTATAGTAGGGAAAAACTATATAGTAAATAGAGAGGGGCACTCAGAGACAGTGTGGTACGGTGGGGAAAAACTGTATAGTAAACATCAGAGGGGGGCACTCAGAGACAACGTGGTACAGCAGGGAAAAATTATATAGTAAACAGAGAGGGGCACTCAGAGACAATGTGGTATGATAGGGAAAAACTATATAGTAAACATCAGAGGGAGGTACTCAGAGACAGTGTGGTACAGCAGGGAAAAACTATATAGAAAGCAGAGTGGGGCACTCAGAGACAATGTGGCACCACAGGGAAAAACGATATAGTAAACATCAGAGGGGGGCACTTAGAGACTATGTGGTACAGTAGGGAATGACTATATAGTAAACAGAGAGGGGCACTGAGAGACAATGTGGTACAGTAGGGAAAAACTATATTGTAAACAGAGAGGGGCACTGAGAGACAATGTGGTACAGTAGGGAAAAATTATATAGTCAACAGAGAGGGGCACTGAGAGACAATGTGTTACAGCAGGGGACAACTAAGTAGTAAACAGAGAGGGGCACTGAGAGACAATGTGTTACAGTAGGGAAAACTATATAGTAAACAGAGAGGGGCAGTGAGAGACAATGTGGTTCAGTAGGGAAAAACTATTTAGTAAACAGAGAGGGGCACTCAGAGACAATGTGGTACAGTTGTGAAAATCTATATAGCAAACAGAGAGGGGCACTCAGAGACAATATGGTACAGTAGGGGAAAAACTATATAGTAAACAGTGAGGGGCACTCAGAGACTATGTGGTACAGTTTTGAAAAACTATATGGTAAACAGAGAGGGGCACTCATAGACAATGTGGTACAGTAGGGAAAACTATATTGTAAACAGAGGGGGACTCCAGAGACAATGTGGTACAGTAGGGAAAAACTACATAGTGAACAGAGCGGGTATCTCAGAGACAATGTGGTACAGTAGCGAAAAACTATATAGTAAACACCAGAGGGGGTACTCAGAGAAAATGTGGTACAGTAGGGAAAAACTATATAGTAAACAGAGAGGGGCACTCAGAGAGAATGTGGTACGGTAGGGAAAAACTATATAGTAAACATCAGATGCGGCACTCGGAGAGAAATAGTGCGATATGGAAAAACTACAGTATGTAGTAAACAGAGGGCACTCAGAGACAATGTGTGCAGTAGGGAAAAACTATATAGTAAACAGAGAGGGGCACTCAGAGACAATTTGTTACGGTAGGGCAAAACTATATAGTAAACATCAGAGGGTGGCACTCAGAGACAATGTGGTATGGTAGGGAAAATCTATATAGTGAAAATCAGAGGGGGGCACTCAAAGATAATGTGGTACAGTAGGGAAAAACTATATAATAAACATCAGAGGGGGACACTGAGAGAATTGTGGGTACAGTAGGGAAAAGCTATATAGTAAGCAGAGAGGGGCACTCAGAGACAATGTGGTACAGTAGGGAAAAACTATATAGTAAACTTCAGAGGGGGGCACTCAGAGACAATGTGGTATAGTAGTAGGAAAAACTATATAGTAAATAGAGAGGGGCACTCAGAGAGAATGCGGTACGGTAGGGAAAAACTATATAGTAAACATAGAGAGGGGCACTCAGAGACAATGTGGTACAGTGGGAAAAACTATATAATAAACAGAGAGAACTCTGAAGACAATGTGGTACAGTAAGGAGAAAAACTATGTAGTAAACAGAGAGGGGCACTCAGAGACAATGTGGTACAGTTGGGAAAAACTATATAGTAAACAGAGAAGGGCACTCAGAGACAATGTGGTACAGTAGGGGAAAATATATGTAGTAAACAGAGAGGGGCACTCAGAGGCAATGTGGTACAGTAGGGAAAAACTGTGTAGTAAACAGAGAGGGCACTCAGAGACAATGTTGTTCAGCAGGGAAAAACTCTATAGTAAACAGAGAGGAGCACTCAGAGACAATGTGGTACAGTAGGGAAAAACTGTATAGTAAACATCAGAGCGGACACTCAGAGACAATGTGGTACAGTAGGAAAAATCTATGTAGTAAACAGAGAGGGGCACTCAGAGACAATGTGGTACAGTAGGGAAAAAGTATATAGTAAACAGAAAGGGGCACTCAGTGACAATGTTGTACAGCAGGGAAAAACTATATAGTAAACAGAGAGGAGCACTCAGAGACAATGTGGTACAGTAGGAAAAAACTATATAGTAAACAGAGAGGGGCACTCAGAGACAATGTGGTACGGTAGGGAAAAACTGTATAGTAAACAGAGAGGGGCACTCAGAGACAATGTGGTGCAGTGGGAAAAACTATATGTAAACAGAGGTGGCACTCAGAGACAATGGGTATAGTGAGGAAAAACTATATAGTAAACATTAGAGGGGACTCAGAGACAATGTGGTACAGTAGGAAAAACTATATAGTAAACTGAGAGGCGCACTCAGAGATGATGTGGTACAGTAGGGAAAAACTATATAGTAAACAGAGAGGGGCACTCAGAGACAATGTGGTACAGTAGGGAAAAACTATATAGTAACAGAGAGGGCACTCAGAGACAATGTGGTACAGTAGGGAAAAACTATAGTAAACAGAGAGGGGCACTGAGAGACAATGTGGTACAGTAGGGAAAAACTATATAGTAAACAGAGAGGGGCACTGAGAGACAATGTGGTACAGTAGGGAAAAACTATGTAGTAAACAGAGAGGGGCACTCAGAGACAATGTGTGTACGGTAGGAAAACTATATAGTAAACAGAGAGGGGCACTGAGAGACAATGTGGTACAGTAGGGAAAAACTATATAGTAAACAGAGAGGGGCACTCAGAGACAATGTGGTACAGTTGGAAAAACTATATAGTAAACAGAGCGGGTCACTCAGAGACAATGTGGTATAGTAGCGAAAAACTATATAGTAAACAGAGAGGGGCACTCAGAGACAATGTGGTACAGTAGGGAAAAACTATATAGTAAACAGAGAGGGGCACTCAGAGACAATGTGGTACAGTAGGGAAAAACTATATAGTAAAACAAGAGGGGCACTCAGAGACAATGTGGTACAGTAGGGAAAAACTATATAGTAAACAGAGCGGGTCACTCAGAGACAATGTGGTATAGTAGCGAAAAACTATATAGTAACAGAGAGGGCACTCAGAGACAATGTGGTACAGTAGGGAAAAACTGTATAGTAAACAGAAGGGCACTCAGAGACAATGTGGTACAGTAGGGAAAAACTATATAGTAAACAGAGAGGGCACTCAGAGACAATGTGGTACAGTAGGGAAAAACTATATAGTAAACAGAGAGGGGCACTCAGAGACAATGTGGTACAGTAGGAAAAACTATATAGTAAAGAGAGAGGGGCACCCAGAGACAATGTGGTACAGTAGGGAAAAACTATATAGTAAACAGAGAGGGGCACTGAGAGACAATGTTGTACTGTAGGGAAAAACTATATAGTAAACAGAGAGGGGCACTGAGAGACAATATGGTACAGTAAGGAAAAACTATATAGTAAACAGAGTGGGGCACTGAGAGACAATGTGGTACAGTAGGGAAAAACTATGAAGTAAACAGAGAGGGGCACTCAGAGACAATGTGGTACAGTAGGGAAAACTATATAGTAAACAGAGAGGGTTACTCAGAGACAATGTTGTACAGCATGGAAAAACTATATAGTAAAGAGAGAGGAGCACTCAGAGACAATGTGGTACAGTAGGGAAAAACTATATTGTAAACAGAGAGGGGCACTCTGAGACAATGTGGTACAGTAGGGAAAAACTATTTAGTAAACATCAGAGGGGCACTCAGAGACAATGTGGTATAGTAGGGAAAAACTATGTAGTAAACAGAGCGGGTCACTCAGAGACAGTGTGGTACAGTAGGGGAAAAACTATATAGTAAACAGAGAGGGGCACTCAGAGACATTGTGGTCATTGTGGTACAGTAGGGAAATGTATATAGTAAATAGAGAGAGGCACTCAGAGACAATGTTGTACAGCAGGGAAAAACTATATAGTAAACAGAGAGGAGCACTCAGAGACAATGTGGTACAGTAGGGAAAAACTATATAGTAAACAGAGAGGGCACTCAGAGACAATGTGGTACAGTAGGGGAAAACTATATAGTAAACATCAGAGGGCACTCAGAGACAATGTGGTACAGTAGGGAAAAACTATATAGTAAACAGAGCGGGTCACTCAGAGACAATGTGGTACAGTAGGGAAAAACTATATAGTAAACAGAGAGGGGCACTCAGAGACAGTGTGGTACAGTAGGGAAAAACTATATAGTAAACAGAGGGGCACTCAGAGACAATGTGGTACAGTCGGGAAAAACTCTATAGTAAACATCAGGAGATCTCGCACTCACGCACCCAAAAAATATAGCTGAACGCCACAGAAATTTAGTATTCAAATGAGTTTTATTTACTTAAATTTCAAAAAAGTGCATAAGTTCCTGGTGGAACCCAAACATAGCCTCCAACAAGGGCCCCTGACATGTCTCGTACCTGCCCAAGTAGTTTCTCAATGGAGTAAAAAGCACTCTCAGGTATGTTGATTAAACAGTCTTATAAGCATGACATCATCTAATCATGTGATAAAGCTACTTAAAGTGATAATACTAAATATTAAATATAGAATAATGTATGGGTGGATGGGTGTAACCAGAATTTTACACACACCCGAGATGTGAGAAGCTACATAAACCCCGAGAGCAAAGCTCAAGAGGTTTATACAAGCATCCCACAATGAGGTTGTGTTTAAACTTCTGGTTGCAACACACCCACCCATACATTTTTTATTTAATTACGGGTCATATTTTTTTATGACATTGTCCTTCAAAATCAAACAGTGAGAGAGTGTTACGCTGCTGTAAAGTATTTTTATTTCAGTTAAGCTTAACATGAAAGTAAAACTTTTTCTGTGTTTTAAGTGAAGAACAATTTATTTTTCAATTTGTTTTAAACATTAACTCATTTTAGAGGTAACTTAATTGAGCTTGATTGACTGCTACTAATTATAACTGCCCAGTTATAACGAAAAATATCAACTGGACAGTTATAACGCAGGATAAAACTCTTGTTATCTGTGTATAAAAAAATGATGACCAGTAATTTAAAAGATCATTATAAAAACACATTCCATAAATAAACACTAACTATGCAAGCAGAATGTACCTAACTACACTTAACCTAAATATGAAAAAAGATTTTAGTAAGTTGCCACTATCTAGTTGTCAAACCCCTCATTAGTTGTACTTGGTTTAATTCCCATCACTCTGATTTCAAACACAGCATGATACATGTGCTGTAATTTATTTCAGTCCATAAAAAGCAAAGTCCAGAAAATGTTTGTGTCCAATTTCTCGATCAGAGAAACATGAAGGTTCAGTTCATCTGTGGCAGGATTCTCTTCTTGGTTTATCTTTGCTCAGAAAGTTCATCAACCTGCATGGCAACTTGGAAACATGTCTCCCATAAGTCAAATGCTTGATATAAGTATGTTGATAAAAGAAACAGGGAAACAAGGGAAGAGATCAGTATAATGCAGAGAAAAAAATACAGTTTTCTATCTCTAGGCAAAAACTCTCACAATAAATGGAATCTATGCCAAGCTGAAACAGGAAGAGCAACAGGAGGAACAATGGTGGTGGTGGGGGGGCATAATACAGAAAGGGAATAAAACTAGCAGAGTGATTAGGATAGTGGGGTATAGAGAAAGATAATATGGGGAAGGGGAGAGGAGGGAGATGAGGTAAAAAAGAACGGGAAATAAAAATGTGCAGATGACACTAAGATCTGAGGCAGGGTAGACTGTGAGGAAGGGGCCAGGGAACTGCAGAAGGACTTGCAAAGTGGATGGCATAAAACATGGCAGCCTAAATTCAATGCCAAAAAGTAAAAGGTGATGCACTGGGGTCCGATTACTTGCAAGACTCCTACAGCCCCACCACCTGTCTCGTCCCCTCTGGTCAGTCGAGGAGGACCTCCTAGTAATTCCCAGGGTCCATTTGAAGTCATCTGGTGCCTGGTTTTTTTCTGTCATAGTGCCTACCCTGTGGAATTCACTGCCTCTCCTGCTTAGGGAGGTCCCCCCCAGTTAGTGCCTTCAAGGGGAATCTGAAGACCTTTTTATGTAATAAAGCTTCCCCCTTTAAAAAAATTTTTTTATTTACATTTTTTCTCCACCTTCGCAGAGCTGGCAGGTGGCTCCATCCCTTCTCTAAGGGCTTGTCCCTCTGAGCCTGGATCCCCAACTCAGCCTTACCCCCGGTGTTTCCACCACGGATTATCCCCCGTGGCTGGGCCAGAGAGAGGAGTGCCAACTTCCTCCCCCCCCAGAGCACAATCCAGAAGTCAGGGGAGGCTGGTACAGGACATGTCCTGACCATCATGGAGCCTGACAGCTCCAGTTTTCCCACTTTTTCTCCCTCCCTTGCTGCAGGTATGCATGCACACATGTGGAGGCATGCACACGCTGCCGCCTGCAATACCCTTCCTTTGTGTTGTGTCCCTGTCCTGCACCACCCCTCAGGCCTCCACCTGAGGGCAATCATTTGGTGGAGAGTGGCAACCCACCCACCTGGGAGAGGACAGCAGTCCCTCAGATGCTCAATCCAGCTCCCTCTCTCCCTCCCCCCAGCTACCTACGCTCACACCCAAACATGGGTCACCATCATGGAGTGAGGTGTGGCATCCAGTGCCTCAACCTCAGCGCCACCAGGCCAGTAGCTTTTCCTCCTTCTAACTCTTAATTTTAACTTATTCACTTTTATATTTTATTTATATTTTGTTTTCTTTGATATTCTTCAGATATCTGTAAAGTGCCTAGTGTCACAATGAGATAGAATGCTAATAAACTAAACTAAACATATGGAACAAGAACCCCAGGACAGAATATTAGATGGGAGAGGTTAAGTTGGACACTATCACTGAGAAGAGAAACCTGGGAGTCATCATAAGTGGCTCCCTAAATCAGTCCAGTCAATCTAAGGAGGCCTACAGCAAGGCAACCAGGTGGTTGGGATGTATTAGGAGGGGATTTGACAGCAGGAAGAAGGAGGTGATACTGCCTCTCTGTAGACCACTGGGGAGGCCACATCTGGAATACTGTGCTCAGTTCTGGCACCCCATCTAAAAAAAGACAATAACAGGCTAGAGACGGTACAGCGTATGGTAACAAGAATGATTCAGGATCAGCAGGGCAAATCTGAACATGTACTCGCTGTAGATCACTAGGGAGAGGGGAGATATGATAGTGACCTTCAAGTTCCTGAACAAAATGACCAAAGTAGATTGTAGAAAATATTCAGCAGGACTGGTGAATCAAGAACAGAGGAGCATGAGTGGAAACTGGCAGGGGGAGTTTCAGAATGGATGTGAGAAGCTTCTGTTTAATAGAGAGAGTGGTTGAACCATGGAACAGCCCTGCTGGCAGAGGTGGAGGGTACAAGAACCATTAATGATTTCAGACACAACTGAGACCAAGTAAAATGTTTAATAGTTACAAAGGGGGCAAGGAGGAGGAGTGAAGGCAATAACCCCAACTAGACATTAGGTCCCAGTGTAGAACAGGAGAAAACAGGTGAGACTGGATGGACCAATGGACGTTTGCTGCTGGCATTTTTTACTTTTCTGTGATTCTATGATAATGGTTCCTGGTTACTACTTTACCTGTGGTGATGTGGTGGCTCTATCCCCACCTTCCCTCCTTGTCCCCCCACTGTGCCATCCTGCTCTAGGGACACTTTGAGGAGAAGCAGTGTCCAAGTCACTGGGTTCCTTTGTGCATCTCTCAGCCTGCTGACCTCAGCCTTGAGCTACTTCACCTTTGCCACAAGGAACCCCAGTCTCCTACAGACAAGACATTCTCCCTTCTCCCTTCTCCCAGAACACTCACAGGAAGTACGCCATGACAAACTCCCTGCAGCTAACATTCCCCATTATACTCTGCATTGCCAGTGTATTGCGAGTAAGGAGTCCTACAAACTTCTCCCCCCTGATAAATTTTGGACTACCCCTAGATAGGTTGTTGTGACCTCCTTTAGTTACTTCCACTAGTAGTTTCATTTTTGTAATGTACGTTACAAAATACATTGAGCATTAGGGAAAGGTGCTATACAAGTAACATGACCTATGTACTGTACCTAGCTACTGTGATTTGTGGTAGTTTCTTGTCTAATTATAAAAAAACAAGTCCAGTTATGCCAGTCATGTTTGCATTTGCAGTCAGTTCCTAGAAAGGACTGACTACTGATGTACTGTGGATAGCAAGTCACTTATTCCTATTGACATCCCTTTCCAAAGCTACTGCAACCAATAATGTTATGTTGATGCAATCACCTGAACTTCAGCGCATCCTGAAGGGTTCTCTTTTTGGGTCAGGCCTTGTTTCCCCTTCTAGATGTTAATCACACTTACTCTCTCTCTCTCCCTCCGTCAGTCCCCTGTCCCCTTGCAGGGTTTCCTGCACCCTGAAGGGGTCTCTCTGGGACATGACTCTGCACTATCTGTCATCTCGTCCTCGATCTCCTTCACCCCTTATTTCATGATAGCACTTGTTCACTTATTACCATTGCACTTATTAATTGAGCACACAAATTATATATGTATATAACTCTGTTTGTAACAACTGCCTTAGTTAATTGTATGCTATGTTGATCTTTGTAACGTGAATGTAGAATGACTCATCCCTATTGTACCCCTTTCTCCAGGTCACACTGGGAAACAAGCAACCTGTTGCTCAGTGTGCCTACCTGGTGAAACATTTCAATAAATAAATAAAATAAAAATATTCAAACAAACTGTCAGATAGTTC
Organism: Neoceratodus forsteri; assembly: GCA_016271365.2. Classification (NCBI taxonomy): domain Eukaryota; kingdom Metazoa; phylum Chordata; order Ceratodontiformes; family Ceratodontidae; genus Neoceratodus; species Neoceratodus forsteri. The sequence goes on along the minus strand of CM057459.1, from coordinate 300,941,006 downwards.
CATTTAAAAAAGGGCTTCTGTTCTTTTAGTGTCTGGAATCTCACACAACTGCTGCTTACCAAGAAGAACTGGCACTGAACAGCTAAGAGATTCCTTTTACACTGTACCTATTTTTAGACATAGGTAGATATACAGTATAAAGCAGAAGGAAATATTATGGTAGACAACACTGCCCTCTACAGAAAATTAAAGCAGCTTTTAAAAATAGCTAGCATTAATGTGTAAAAAAGCATACAGTATGTTATACACAAAATAATGGAACCAATAACTGAGGTCCTGTCATACAGCCTGTGACAATCACAATTCCTGAGTCAACTGCAAATAACTTATAACATGTTATTAAAAAAAATTCTTTATCACATTTATTGGCACAAACAATATGATGCATTGAGGCAGCCTGATTTAACATTTATTATTTATTTCTTTAATAATGAGGGTATGAGTATAAGCCAGCCTTAATGTTATTTAAAGCAACAGTGCAATGAAAAATGTTTGTTTTTTCTAAAACAGCTAATTTACTTACAGTTGATAAAAATATTCATGCACCTGCAATTCTACCAGATACCTCCTATGCTGTGCACCGTGAATTTTTTTTGTGTGTTTTGTTTTTCTCTGTATCCTAACCCTTGCTAGATCTACATTGCTCTTTCTAAACCAAATATAGCAGTCATTTTTTTCTAGAGAAAAAACTAAAAGATGTATAAAATACTTAGATTTTAGTGGAACTAGAACATTCAGCAACAAATTAAAATAAGATTATGTTCAGAATCTTTTATAGTGAAAAAAGTGGGGTCACATTTTTTTCCCAGTTTCAAAGCACTGCTGCTTTATGTTTTGTAAATAAATTGCCTTTCTTCCTTTTGTACCATAAGTAAGATTTACATTATATGAAATTCTTGATATGTTCTGTTTCATAATTCTTAACAACTGTGGGCCAGATATTCAAAACTTTGCCCTGGGGCTAAATTAACACTGCCCAATGTGCTAAATTAGCCTGGATCAAATAGTCCGCTATACTCAAAAGGAATAGCATGGCACTAAATCTGCTGAATAAAGCATGCTAAGGAAGCCGGGCAAACTGGGCTGAGAGTGCAGGGCAAAAATAGCCCTGGAATAAGACAGCTCTCAATACAGCAAATAAGACAGCACTGAATATAGCAAATAAGACAGCAGTGAATATAACAAATAAGACAGCACTGAATATAACAAATAAGCAGGGGAGTAATTATAGGGGGGGCAGGGGCACAAGTCCCCCCCAACATTTTAGGTGAGTACATTTTTCACCCCCAACATTTATCAGGTTGAGCATATTTGTGCTGATTGCTGATTGTGTTGGTCACATTCTACTGGTAGAGTCACTGGCCATATGCTGTTGCTACCTGCTGGTGACCTGGGAGGGACACATGAGCCTGCTGTTCTGTGGGCAGGGGGTTGAATTTTACTGGTGGGGTGGGTTGGGTCAGGTCCTGGGAGTGAGAGCCCCCAAAAGAGTGCAGCGAGCTAAGGCAACCAGACAGTTAGATGGCAGAGGGAGGGACCAGTGCTATGCAAGTGGCCTGGCCAGAACCAGGAGGAAAAGAGTGAATTGTAGCAGGGAGGGAGAAAGTGATCGACCACATCGCACCTGGAAATAGCATAAGCGTGTGACACCGTCAATACCAAGGATTCTGGAGGAGCGGGTGGGAGACTGACTGCTCGCATCGAGGGAAAAAAAACTGCGGTGCTACCATCGATGTGTTTGCCTGCTTGGTGCTGCTTCACTTCCCCTCTCCTCCTGACTGTGACTGTCATGTCCTGTGACTCCTGCTTCCACATCTGCCCTCCGATGATGCCTGTGGAGGAGCTGCTACTTTGCTTTCCAGCCTGGGAGTTGGGGAGAAGGCTGGGATTTTATGGTCTGGGATCAAGCGGTTCAGGACTGTGGGCATCAGTGAGTGGCTGTGGGGGTCAGATGGTTGGATCAGTCGGGGTGTCAGTCGGTCTGAGCCTGCAGTGGAAGTTTGGAAGGCAGAGCAGAGGACAGAGGAATATGGACTGCTGGAGGCTGCTGCAAGTAATGATGAAGCAACAGCTACCTGGGAGGTAGGACTGACTGGTGGTGCTGCAGTGCAGTGGGTGGGGGAGATTAGTGATTGGGTGGGCAGCGAGCCAGCAACATCATCATGCCACAGGGGCATTTACTTACAATGCTGTATGCACAAATTTTCAAAACAAGCAGAGGAGGTGGTGAAAGGGAATTCCAGTTTGCACAGAGCAGTTCTAAACTGGCAGGGGCCACACACAACTGGGCATTTCATTTGGGACCAGTCAGGGTCGGGGAGTGCCTGGGTAAAGAAGCCTGCTGCAGTCTGTGAGGTATTCTCTTTACTGTCGTGTCTGGAGCGGGCCAGTGGCTCTACCAGTAGACTGTGATCAACACAATCAGCAATCAGCACAAAACTGCTCAACCTGAGCTAACATTGCTCTAATAGTCTTCAAAAGGCAAGAGAAGGTGATGTTTCTGTTTAATTATGTTTATTGGTGTTCTGTTCTGCTTTGCTATGTTAGTTGTGTCTGTACTGTTTATAGTCAGTGTCTGATTTAAAATGCTGTGCTGGCTAGTGTCTCTCCTGTGTGCTACTTGAGCCTGACTGTTGCCTGCTTTGGTAGGGGCAGGGATCTGCTGGGGGTGGGGGGGTTTAGCCTAGCATGCAGCTCCAGTGTTTTCCTCTGTATTACCAAAGTTAAAGTAATTTCAATGGGCTTGCGCAACTGGATGAGATGTATGCTTGTGTGACTTCAATGCATTGTGGCTGTTCACCTCTTTATCCATGGGCTATACCATCCTGTAGGGGTATGATACAAGGAACCCTAGAGGAGGGTCCCCCCCATAGGTGCCATGGGAATAATTTCCTTGGCTAAAGATAGCTTAGGAAAAAGCCCACGGGAAAGAGAGATGAGTTGCTGGAGGAAGAGGGGTGGATGGTGGGGCAACAAAGAAAACAAATGAGAACTGGCCTGGAGGAGGGCCTTTTAAGGCCTGGTTGGGGGAGAGGTTTGTTGCTCTGCCCATTGAACTCCAGCCAGCCCTCAGCCATCAGTTTCAATGGGCTTGTGCAACTGGATGAGATGAATGCTTGTGTGACTTCGGTACATTGTGGCTGTTTGCCTTGCTATCCAAGGGATATACCACCCTGTAGGGGTATGATGCAAGGAACCCTAGAGTAGGATTCTGCCCATAGGTGCCCCAGGAATAATTCCTTTGGCTAAAGATAACTTAGGCAGAAGCCCAAAAAGAATGCCCAAAATGGTGTCGAACATCGAAGAGGCGAGAAAACAGAATATATCGAGACCGGAAATTAAGGTGATAGTCGTAGATGGGAAGGACAGGAGAAGAATGAGATATGAAGAGGACGATGAATGAAATGAAAGCAGACAAGTTGCAGAAGGGCAGACTTCCTAAAGAGAGAGGGAACAGCTGGGGCCACCATCCGACTCCATCCAACAGCAGAACTAAACTATGGAACCTAAGGAACCTCAACTCTATCTAATATTATTACCATTGGCAAGGAGGAGAGAAAAAAAACCTTTGAGAAGGAAACCTCTGGGGATCCAAGGCCTAGGTGCCTTCCCTCCAGGCTGAAGGATGTTTTGATTAGTGACCGCTCAGCTACTGCAATGTGGAGTCGCGATTGAGTGAGAAGGAAAACATTCCAATTTAGAGGAAGCTCTTGCTCTGTCCTTCTAAATGGACATCTGTTGAGGGTTATAATGCGATGTCTCTGCAACTAGACACTCAAAAGCAAGAGAGGAGAGAGGTGACTGCTAAGGCACTCAGCTGGCCAATGCGAGCCTATGAAACAGACTAGGTGAACCAGATGTGGTCCTGAAGGAGAAGAGCATAAAGGGTGCCTCTGAACCCACTCAGGCAGCCAAAGGGGCTCTGATGATGAGAGCCCCACCCCTTACAACTGGATGGCATAAATTCTACATCCAGAGGTGTCAGCAAGATGAGGGATGACTGAAGGTCCAGCCAGAGCGAAGACATTGTCACTATGGGCCAGGGAGAATGACCCTGCTCTGAGCTTTGCATACTCTAGATGCAGACTTTGTGGGTGCAGAGCAAGACTGTTGGCTACAGGTTAGTCCTGAGCCAAGGAGCAATGGGCATGGAAGGCATGTCTATGAATGGAGAGCACTTTGATGAGGTAGCATAAGACCCAATGAGAAGTATGCTCAATTAATCAATGTGAATGAGTAGTCCCTGATATTGGACTGAGTGAAGGAGAACCAGACTCATGTCATGAGGAAGCTACCTGTTACTGGTAACTACAGGAGTGCATGCCAGCCAGGTCCATTGAGAGCCAAATTAGGAATGGACAGAATTGCATGAAGGTAGGAGCAAGAGCAGCCAGGTGAAGCTGGCAGCCAATGGTGAGGTAGGTAGTACCAGGAGAACATCTGAATAGGTTTGATTAGAATGAGGGAACAGGGTCGGAGGAGGAGGAGGAGGAGATGAATAGGTAGGGCGATATGCTGGAGGAAATATTAGGCAATGTGAATGAGTAGGGTATGGTGGTATAGCAGGATGGCAGGATAGGGAAGCCCCCAAAAGAAAGCAGAGGTCAGAGAAAGTGAGGAATGGAGGATGAAGGGAATGGGAGGAGGAGGGTGAGCACCCACCATGGGGAAGCACAGTAAGGGATGAAATTAAGAAAGCACATCATGGTGTAACTAAAAGCAATGAGTGGCAAAGGCCAGGGAGAGCAGGGGTGGGGACAAATGGCAAATCCCAGAGGAAGGCTACAGAGCACACCAGCCAGGTGCACAGTCCAGTCAGATTGATAGACCTATGATGTGAAACAGGATGGGTGGGTGGCAAACAGGTTGGGCTGAAGCCGAGGAAAGGAAGGGTAGGAATACCAGGAAGAAAATTAGGTATAAGGGGAGGCAGGGGAGACCAGACAAGAAACGACAGTAGGAGTCGCAGTCCTCATAAAAAGCGACTGCCCCTTTAAAAGGGAGCCAGGAACCAATAAGGGAGATCGGGATTCGAACCACAGGGCAACAACAGTAGATGTGGTCCAAACATCAAGATAGGCTGTCGAAAAATGAAGCCCTGGAACAGGTACGGGAGGCCAGGAGGTGAGCATCGACCATGGGGAGAACAGAAGTCGAGAGGGGCGAAGCAAATGCTGTCCCCCAGCTCACACGAACCACCAAGGAGCTCAACAGCACAGGGCACAGGAAGTCGCTGTGGAGAGAACTAAAGCAGAGGAGCAAGGCATCCTCCGTAGCAGTGGGGATGAACACAGTGGGCAAAAGGGACAGAGAGAGCAAAGGAAGATGGATCAAGGGAGAAGAAGAAGTGGGGAATGTACAAGGGAAAGCTGGGCAGTGGCAACACCAGCACAAACCCAGAAGAGGGAAGGTGACAGAGACAGGAGCAGCAAATGGAGAGGGGGGGGAATGAAACTACAAAAAAATTACAGTGGAAACGGAGCAAGGAGGAGGGATGGGAGAACCAAGGAGCCACAGACAGCCACTGAGCAGCGAGACAGGAGAAGGAGCACAGGCAACAGAAGGGGGGCCACATAGAGCCATAGTGGGGAGGTAGAACTTGCAATAGGGGCTACTCAGCATGCTGGACCAGGACAGGAACAGGATGGAGGTATGCAAGTGAGGAAAAATGAACACTGGACTGGAGAAGACATGGGGAACAGGGGTTGGTGGGAGGGAGAGAGAGTCACAGGCCAGTGGCAGTGAGCAGTAGGATGAACAGTAGGGAAATGGAATGGAGCCAACAGTCAGAGGTGCTGCTAAAATGTAGTAAACAAGGAACAGGCAAGAGAACAGGAGAAGAGGTATGAGGAGCAGCGCCTCCAGCTGCAGTGAAGAAAATGAATTAGGACTGGCCTGAGGGATGGTCTTTTAAGGCCTGGTTGGGGGAGTGGTTTATTGCTTTGCCCATTGAACTCCAGCTAGCCCTCAGCCATCAATAAAAAAAATAAAACCCTTACCCTGCAGGCGGGTCTGGGTGGATGGTTTAAAGGAGTCATTATGGAAATGAAGGGGAGAGGGAGAAAGAGCTGTAGATCAAGTTGGGTCTATGGACCATGGTGATAATGTAGGTAGGAAAAAATGGGCAAACTTAGTAAGTCAAGTGAAGCAGTCCTTATCTGCCATCAACTTTAATGTTTCTGTGTTAAAATGAATTAACAGCTGTGCAAAATGAAAAATAACAAACATTTGTCACTGCCAAATGTTTGCCACTTGCAGTGCTGTTGTGCTGGTGAGTCCTGCTAGCTTGTGCACATTTTTAGTATATATTTAAAAAAATAAACCAAATGAGATGTAATCTGTGATATGTCATTTGCAACTGGGTTCTGATGTCTACTGCATTTTCCAGGATAGTAGAGGTGAGCTGTAATATCTCGTTTTTTTATTTTATTTATTTTTATTTTGTTTTTGTTGACTGGGTGAGGCACACTAGCCATAGAGATAAGTATTTGCATGCACAACCTGGGAGGTTACAAAGTAGAGATATACAATACAGAGAGTGAAAAAAATAAGGTAAATAATACAATTTTAATGATGGCAGAGACAAATAACATAATAGGAAATACAGTCTTGACCTAGTTATACAATGTTATTCTTAGAAAATGCAGGCAACGTAAAGCATTGGAGAGTAGCACTGAGAGTATAATGTAAGGTAAAATAAACAGTAGCATGAATAGGAAGGAGAGAACAAGGAAGATATCCAGCTAAGCAAAAATACAATGATAAGTGCACACAGTAATGAACAATAAGGAATGAGTGGCTGAGTTCATAGTAAGGGAACCAAACAAGCAGAGACACACAGCGGTTTAGTACCAGGTAAGGGCAAGCAGAAAATGAGCAGAAGGATAAAAGGAGAGAACTATTGGTAAAGTCAAAACCAACAGAAAGTTTAAGGTAGGAGGACATGTCAGAGAAGCAAAATTAGAACCGGTTAGGTAATCTGGGTAAGGATAGGGCAGTAGTACGTGGACTAGATAGAGGAGGCCAGGTAGGATCAAAGCACAAACAAGGGACAGATTTGGTTAGGAAATGTTGCAGCTCCTTTTTACCATATACAGTAGCATGAGTCAGCGGTGGCCGGATGGCAAGGGAAGAGAGCTCCAGTACTTCGAGGCAGCGTGAGAGAAAGCACAGGTACCCTTTGAGATTTTACATTAGCATTGTCCTGCTTGTATTATGTTTTTATGTATTCGCTTTCAAAGGTATGTTGATAAAAATAATGGTATATTTCTATAGATGATTTACTTTTCGCTGGGTAACATAGCACTCATGATCTGAGGCTGGCTGAGACTGATGTTGTCACCCCCAACTTTTATGCCAAAATTATTCCCCTGCAAATAAGACAACAGTGAATATAGCAAACAAGACAGCAGTGAATATAGCAAATAAGACAACAGTGAATATAGCAAATAAGACAACAGTGAATATAGCAAATAAGACAGCAGTGAATATAGCAAATAAGACAACAGTGAATATAGCAAATAAGACAACAGTGAATATAGCAAATAAGACAGCAGTGAATACAGCAAATAAACAGCAGTGAATATAGCAAATAAGACAACAGTGAATATAGCAAATAAGACAGCAGTGAATATAGCAAATAAGACAACAGTGAATATAGCAAATAACAACAGTGAATATAACAAATAAGACAACAGTGAATATAGCAAATAAGACAACAGTGAATATAGCAAATAAGACAGCAGTGAATATAGCAAATAAGACAACAGTGAATATAGCAAATAAGACAACAGTGAATATAGCAAATAAGACAGCAGTGAATATAGCAAATAAGACAACAGTGAATATAGCAAATAAGACAACACTGAATATAGCAAATAAGACAACAGTGAATATAGCAAATAAGACAACAGTGAATATAGCAAATAAGACAGCAGTGAATATAGCAAATAAGACAGCAGTGAATATAGCAAATAAGACAACAGTGAATATAGCAAATAAGACAGCAGTGAATATAGCAAATAAGACAACAGTGAATATAGCAAATAAGACAACAGTGAATATAGCAAATAAGACAGCAGTGAATATAGCAAATAAGACAGCAGTGAATATAAAGCAAATAAGACAGCAGTGAATATAGCAAAAAAGACAGCAGTTAATATAGCAAATAAGACAGCAGTGAATATAGCACATAAGACAGCAGTGAATATAGCAAATAAGACAACACTGAATATAGCAAACAAGACAGCAGTGAATATAGCAAATAAGACAACACTGAATATAACAAATAAGACAGCAGTGAATATAGCAAATAAGACAGCAGTGAGTATAGCAAATAAAACAACACTGAATATAATAAATAAGACAGGACTGAATATAACAAATAAGGCAGCAGTGAATATAGCAAATAAGACAGCACTGAATATAACAAATAAGACAGCACTGAATATAACAAATAAGACAGCAGTGAATATAGCAAATAAAACAACACTGAATATAGCAAATAAGACAACACTGAATATAGCAAATAAGACAACACTGAATATAACAAATAAGACTGCACTGAATATAGCACCCAGCCAGGCAGTGCAAACACTGACAGAAACACAATGCAGAGGTGAGACTGCACCTGCCCTGGAGCACATGCAATGAAGCACAGCCCTGAATGAGATTCCAAGAGCAGAGAGCAGTGCAGAACCCAGTATATGACACACACAGCCATGTGAATGCCAAGTAACACCCAGGACCCATGTGCGACAATCAAAGAACAGTACATACCAGTCTAAATACCCAAGCACCCAAAAACAACACAGGAAACTGAAGAAAGTGAAATTTATAAAGTGACAATGGCAAAATATAAAACCAAGAAGAACAGTGCAGCAAGAACAACATGGAACACAACATACTGCAACTACAGAACATGAAAGAAACAACCAACACCAATATGTGAACAACTACTGCTACCACTAATACCACTACAACTAAAAGACAACTATGAGAACTAACTACAACAACAATCGTAACTGTGAATACTACGACTACTACATTACAATAAACACTGCTACCACTAAGACTACAACTATGTGAAAGACTAACACAACAACTACAACTACCAGCTAAACAATGAAATTCAAAACCTGTGTACAATACATACATATTGACAGGATGGTAGTGAAAATGGAGGGGAGAGGAAAGTGGACACAAACATTAATACAGGGACATAAACAATAAAACAAACGCCAACCTGTTCAGGGTAGGTTTGAAGGCCAACAGAAAAGGGACCACTCCTAGGACTGCAGGTGAGATGGCTCCGTCAGCCATGCCTCAAGTATTGCAGCCACCTGCCGGGTCTCTGCAGTGACACCAGCCTGTTGTTCAATTAGGGTGTGTTGCTGGCGAACAATCCGATGCAGTAGGGCATCCCTCCCCTCTGACTCCTCTGGCCATGTGGCCCACAGTGAGCAATGATGTGGACCTACAGGAGGAAGGGGGGCCATGTCAGGATGGTACACTGACAAGGAGGTACAATGCAAACCCCAGGTGGCATCCCAGGGGTGGACAGCATGTCCCAACTACCATGCCCATGAGGTGATACAATACATAATGTAATGCACACTTGACACGTGCCTGTATGACGAGGCATGATGACACAGGAAGCACCCACCATCCCAATGTACATGGACAGATGTGGAAAGCTGCTGTCAACTCCACAACACACTGCACACCACACATCCCAGTGGCACACACAGTGACAAAGTGCAACCAGACATCCAGTCTCCGAGATGACATTGACAGGGGGCCATGGCATGACAAAAGCAAGGGATGACACACATTGGGACATGCTGCCCATAGAAACAGAGCTATGAGACACTAAGCAGAGCACACCCACCACTGGGGTGGCCACAGCCACACCACAGTATGATGGCATGCAGCCCATACTGTAGCTGAGCATGGCATGTGGTGGTGACAGCTCCCACAACAACAGCACACCCAAGGCAGCAATGCATGGCTAATCTCATGTAACAAAGGGACACAGGCCATGGGCCACCAGCAGCAGGACAGCAGTAGGTCGAACACATGCCTGGTACAGTGCTTCCCAAGCTGGCACGGTATGGCAGGCACCCCCCAGCAGGAAGGCACCACACCATCCACAAGAGCAGACTCAGGCACTGCAGGGACATGGCACCCTGGCCAGTAAAGGAACATGCCCCCCAGCAGTACACAACATGCACACATGATGGACACAGCAACACATGTCTGTACATCACATAGGCACCAGACAGCCCCCCACCCCCCGGCAGGCACACTGTACAGCCACTGCCCATCCAGACCCACAGTACACCATGCCAATCCAGTGACCAACACAGTAGCATGAGTCACAAGACAGTGTACCAGGCACACAGCCATGTGCATGGTAGGAACAACACTGGCAGCCCATGGACAGACCCACCCACCCATTGCACATGCTGTGTAGAGTGTATCCAAACATTATACTCATGCAATACACCCTGGCCACCATTACTGCTCTCGTCTGCCCACTGTGGCATGGCTGGCACCCTCCACTCATCACGCTGGCCCCTGGCTCCCTGTGCACCCTCCTGGGCCACATTGCCATCTCTGGACCTCTTGCTGTGCTCTGTAGGGGGACTAGGGTACATCACTGTTACTACATTGTGAGCCACCATGGAATGCCACAGCAATGTCCATGGTACTCAGGGTACCCCAAACCATAGCCCCCCACCACAAGTGGCATGTCACAGTGCAAGCACATGTGCCCCCCCCAGTGTGCAGGCACACTGTGTCACCTGTGCCATGCACAACCCTAGACATGGGCAGCCACAATGCCCTGTTGTGTGGTCACTGTGCACACAGGTCACGGCGGCATGCCAATAGTGCCGTGGAATGTGGCCATATGCAGGCAACCAGTGGCAGGACACACACACAGCAGTGACATGCAAGTGTAAGGGGATACATGCACATGCACAGGCACACCCTGCAACACACAGACACATGTGATGACACACACACACCCCACAATCCTGTGTGTGGCAGTGACTGGCACCTACCTGGCATGGGCACTGTCCCATCATGCTCCTTTCACTTGTAGCACTCCAGTTGGCATGGCTGCCTCTGCTGCATGTCCACATACTGGTGGCAGTACTTTTCACCATCCCTGGCAATCCCAGTTCTGTCTGTCACAGGTGCCAGGCAATGGATGCTCACACCTGTCTATGGGGGGGGGGAGGTTCCCCTCCCTCACCTCCCCAAACAGTCTCCTGTGTCTCTGCTGCACTAGTTCAACTAGGTTTGCTGTCTCCACATCACCCCACCTCCTGTCCCTGTGAACAACAGCCCTCAGTCTCCTACATGCAGCCATGACTGGAATAGCTGTACTGGGCACCTCCCTAGCACTACACAGTGGCACACCCTGCACTTGTCCCTGTACTATGCTCCCTGTGTTGCATCGCACTGCAGTGTACTGGGGCACACTATTGCGATAGCACTGCACAACCCAGAAGTGCTCATGCCGCACATGCACAACCCAACAACAGCCCCTGTGACACTGTAGCGTGCATGCGCAAGCCCACCATGCAAGTGCCCTTTAGCACTGCCCTGCGCTACTGCATTAGCGTCATGCAAGCATAATGTGCATGCACAGCACATGTACAAGCCCACCAGTAGCGTGCCTGTGCTATGATGTTGCATAATGCCCAGTAGCATGGCTCTACCACAATAGCGCAGCACTATATACCCTCCAAGTAGCCTGGTGCTAACCATTTCCCCGGTGCTAAGTGTTGTGCTATTCAAAAGATGTATGTAAATGAGGCTACTTGTGTATGTGCAGGGCAAACACACTAATTAGCATATCATTCAGGCCTAATCTGCATGCTCAACAAGCTGGATTGCTGGGCCGTGCTATTTAAGGGCAAGCAGTGCTCCACCTGTGTTGCTGATAGGGACTGCAGTGCTGTAGCTGAAGGTGTACGTGAACACTGTTTGCAGGATGTCCCAGGAGATACAAAATGAGAATGCAGGTATGTACAGCAATTAGGACAGTCTGCTGTTCTGACTGCCAACACATGGGACAGAGGGGTGGGATTCGGCACACATGTGACATACCCAGCCTGATGCTGTGCTGTCCGTGTGAGTACGTCCACACTGCACTGTAGGCTACAACAATGCAGGACAGCAGCACAGGCAACAATGTAACAGTCTGCACAGAACACAGTGGGACAGCCATGTGGCAAGGTGGGGGCTCCTGTGATACCACTCAGTGGGACATGGCTGCATCCACACTGGCAACAGCACTGCTGCAGTGGGGTGTATGCAGGTTGGGGCAGTGCTGGGCCTAGCAGCCTTTGGGCCTCACTGGTGCTGTCAGACATGCAACAGCCCTGCACTGTACAGGACATCATACTGTCACCTCCCATGGTGGGAGCAATGCAGCTGATGGCGGGTGGCATGCACAACCACGTTGTGGGATGTCAGGACGACGTGCCTCTGTCACAGGTGTATGGCCAACAAGGAGAGCTTAATGTGTTGCACATACACAGTGGCAGTGCTGCTGGGGAGGCTGCAGCAGGGGTATGTGTGTGACACAGGCCATGTGTTGTGCCATGGGGATAGGCGGCAACAACCTGCATCATGCCCCATGTCCCCAGCAAGGTACACCTGACCATTATGACAGACACACGGCCACCATGGGGCAATCACACTGTGCACAGACATGGCCACTGTGTGGATGCATGGCATCAAGTGTGCTCAGCACTGCACACGTGCAGATTGTGTGTCAGCGTTGCTGTCTGGTGCACAGGCATGTGCAGGGTGTGGGTGGTGGGGTACACTGTGGCCATGTAGGTACTGTGTGTTTCACTGTGTCCCCATACTGCCCGGTGCCTGAGGCACACAGAGCCTGTTATTGCATGCCATGTGTGTATAGTGTCATGTTCAACAGGTAAGGAATGGTCACGCATACATTGTTCACCCCATGTCTAACCACTACCATTCATTCTGTCCCCCACAGGTAATGCTGCCAGGCAGGAATGGCTCCGTGTACACAGATTTACAGGAGATGAGCTGAGGGCACTGGTACACACCTTCAAGGAGAGGGAGATGGTGATGAGGTGAAACAAGGCCACCGATGCCATTGTCTGCCGTATGTGGGATGAGATCGCAGCAGAGGTTAATGCAGTGGGTGGCCATGGTCGCAGCACAGATGCAGTGTGGAAGTGCTGGAATGATCTGCTGCAACTGGCAAAGGAGGAGGCCCAAAGGGTATGTGAATGACTTTGGACTGGTGGAGGGCCACAGACCTTGGAGCAGCGTGACTGGGACCCGATCCTGGCATTGATTGCCTTGACCCTGACGCCAGTGGTGATGGATGGGGTCGAAGGTGGTGGTTGTGAGACATAGCTGACACCACCCAGGGCAGGTATGTACATGACATGTCAATGACAGTGCCTACATGGCACCTACCGGGGGGTGTCACCATTCCACTGTCATGGCCCAGTGGCATATGCCAGACACACTCATGGGGTGGTCAAGGTGTGTTGGCGGTGCATGTGCAGCACAGCAGTGTGCATGTGTTGGCAGTGTACAGTTGTATCATTTGGTGTGTGACATGGTTGGGGGTGTGTGCAGTAGGGCTGCATCCTCATACACACAGTCTGCACTGGGCAGGTGCATGGGCATTCTGCAGGATCATCACTGTTGGGTGTTGCTTGTCATGGTGGTGGACTCAGCATACAGTGTGCTGTACAGTACTCTGACACAGTTCCATTTGATCCACAGTGCAGAGTGAGCATCCAGCCATGGGATGGGAGGAGCATGGGCCAGTGGATGTGGAGGATAAGGAGGATGCTACAGGCATTGACGTCCACATTGGACATGGGGGCCGGCTGTGGACCATCTGTGGCAGAGAAACAGCGAGTGGTATGTGGCCCGTGGTACACATCAGGCAGTGAGCGCAATAGTGGCCCATGATGATGATGTGGAAACTGCATATGACCTGGAGGATGCACAGGTTGAGGACCTCAGTTGCAGACCCGTAGTCACCTTCACAGTGACCAGTGACCATGGTTGGGGTGACTCAGAGATGGAGGATGACCTGCCAGTAGGCAGCAGTGTGGACGGGAGCGGTGGGGTGGGACCTGCAGGGGCAACACACATGGGTGCAGGGTGAGTGGGGAGAACACAGGCCCATGGCGTCATTGCACAGCAGCAGGATGTTGGGCATGCAGATGACCAGCATGCACTGTTGGACATGTGCTGTCAGCCACCGGGTGCAGCACAGGCCCAGCAATAGGCATTGCTCCCTGCTAGGCCACTGCAGCAGCTACAGCAACAACAGCAGCAGCAACACCAGCTACAACAACCCACTCAGCAACCCCAGCATATCCAACAGCTGCCACCCCCACCATCTGCAGATGGCTAGGGTGCCCAGCCTATGCTTCAGACCACCCTGGCATCCCAGGATGCTGCACAGCAGGACCTGCATGACTTCCACAGGGAGATGCGGGATGAACTGTCCCAGTTGCAGGATGCAGTTGGGTCAGCTATGCTCTGTGCTGAGCATGGTGGAGGAGCGCATGGCATGGATCCTAGGCACCATTGAGCAGGGCTTTGGTGACCTCCCTGCTGCTGTGAGGGTGCACGTGGAGGTGATGCATGCTGTGATCATGGCTGGTTGGCAGGGATCAGACACCATACAGCGCAGGCGCTCCACAAAGGTACCCTGGCGTGTGTTCTGCGCAAGGGGTGTGGGCACTGGGTCCTCCACCCCTGCATCCCAGTCCTCCACAGGCCAGACAAGGCATCATGGCCACCTGCCTCCATGGCTGGGACTGCATACTGCTGTGGGCACAGGCATGCTACTGGCTGGTCCTCCCCGCAGTCCTCACCATCCATGTCATCGGCACAGAGCACTCCGACCCCTGTGTCCCGCACACAAGGGGCATGTCGTGTGTGTGGTGGTAGGTGCTGGTGATAGAGTTGGCTAGCATGCAGAGTGACCCTCTGGGTCACACACACACACACACACACACACACACACACACCGCACACACAGTCACTCACCCGCACACAGGCAAACACACCCCACACAACCCCTCCTGCCTATCCACCCCCTCAACCGCACACCCTGCACACTACACAGCCTTCTGCCATCCACACATGTGTGACACGCACTGCACACTGCCCTCATACACAAACATCACATGTGCACGGTTACATTGTGTGTTGCACCAGGGAGTTTCACTGTTTTCACTGTTCTGTACTACACATTGTATACACACATATTAAAGGCACTGGTCATGACTTGTTGTTTGTCTGTGTTGTGTTCACTCACCTTCCCATCCAGGCTAGTGTTTCCATGGTGCCGCTCTGGTGCTCCAAGGCCCTGCATGTCATTCGATGGTCTCTCCTCTTGAGTTGCTCTACTGTCCCCTGGACCTCTGTCTCTGGGTCACTGTCTGACTGTACCGCAGGTTCAGGTGCACGTATACCATGGTTTAGCGCCATGTTGTGTAGCATGCAACACGCTAGGAATATTCAGCATACCTTCTGAGGCCTATACTATAGGGCACCGTCTGAATGGTCTAGGCAGTGGAATTGCATCTTTGGCATGCCAAAGACCCTCTCTATGATGTTTCTGGTGACAGCGTGTGCCTCATTGTACCTCTCCTCGGCCACTGTGGCTAACCGGGATACTGGTGTGAGCAGCCAGGGTCTCAGGGGATAGGCACTGTCCCCTGTGAACATATGTGCACAAATTAGCTGCATTGTCCTGCTGTCTGGCCATTGCATGTGTATGTCACGTGTTTTGCTGTTCCATTGCCCCTTGCCCCACCCTCCACCCTGTCTACACTTGCTTGGCACTGTCCCCACTGTGGTGTTTGCATGTTGTGGCTGTAGATACTCACTGACAAGGTGCCCACTGGGTATTCTGCCCTCCTGAAGGCCTGGCACATCCTTGATTGGTGCCACATGAAGGCATCGTGGGCATTGCCAGGGTACTGTGCAAAGACATTGCTGATGCACCCTGTTGCACTGCACACCACCTGACAATTGATGGAGTGGAACCCCTTCCTGTTGATGTATGTGTCACTGCCATCACCTGGCGGTGCACGGATGGCAACATGGGTGCTATAAATGCCTATTTTCAAAGGCAACCTGGGAGCACTGGGGTGGTTAAGTGACTTGCTCATGGTCACACAGTATGCAAGTGGAGGTTGTGGGAATCAAACCCAGGCATGCTGGATGTATTGAGCTCATTCATAGCTCGTTAACCTCTAGTTATTCTTCCTGGCATTGGATGTGCATGAAGGATTGCCACCATCACCAATGGCTACTGTAAAATCAATGCGGCTAACATTTCTATGCTCCCTTTCGCCACCGTGGCTAAGACATTTTGATGAATGTAACTGATTGTTGCTGACAGGCTGACACTGTCACATCCATCAGTATGTTTGGCCAATTGGTGTCATGCAGCAAAGCAATTTTTTTTTCTTCACAAAAATCATGAGCAAAGCCTGCTAAAGAATGCAGGTTCACTTTAGAACATGACATCTGTCAGTCCAGATCTGGCACCAAACAGCAGAGAACCCTAGGATGTTTGGGTCACAGAAACAGGAAAGCAGCATCAGACCATGTTTGTAGAGTGGCTAATTCAGTCCACAAGTGGCTAAAACACTGGATGTATTTTAGCCAGTGGCTAATTTTTAGACCCTAGCACTTACTCAGCTGGCATGAAGCAGCACTGGACCAATTGCTGGATGTGTGAAGGAAATATACTGCAGCCATGTTACATGTGATTTCTCAAAAATGAATAAAGTGGTTAAAACAAAATCCAGTGTCTCAAATTGTAAGCAGCATCATTGTCTATGTGTTATTACTGTGCAAACAATGTCGGTTATTAAAAATAAAACAAAAATAAATAAAATCCCATATTGCAGCTTATTCAACATTGGTATACAGCTGGATACCATTATGATACAGTAACTTCATACAGTATGTACCTATCATGGTGTCACCACTCTGTGAGTAGTATATTGCTTCACACATGTTCCCCTTGATTTTTTTTTCCTTGCTCAATACAGATATTATTACATAGACAATGACAGCGGAAAAAAGACCAAAGGTCCACCTAGTCTGCCTAAACTTCCCTATCTGCCCCAGAACCTATTGTCCACACAGAGCACCCCCTGCTCCCCTCCTTAATACATTTTAAACACATGAAATATACACACAAAGCTGCCTACAGCAATTCATCTTTACATTTAAGCCAATGAAACACTCTTGTCAAGTTAATGCATTAGCAGCCGAAGTGGCTCTTACCAGAATTTGTTGTATATGGGGACCACTGTAGCTTTTTCCAATCTAAGGGAACTGTGCTCATTTCACTGGTTTTATTAAACAAAATACACAATGGGTAGGAAACTGTAAGTGCCAATTCCTTTAGGAATTTTGCTTGGATGTTATCAGGACTGGCAGCTAAATTATCCTTAATTAGGTTTATTGCATCATGTACCTCTTTTGGTGTAATGTTCTGTTTATTGGTTTGTAAGGGTATTAGTGTATCCTGTACTTCTTCGTTAACACCAAATCTTGAGGAAAAATAGTTATAAAAGATATTTGCAGCTAATTTGTCATCATGTATTAAGTTACCATTTTGTATTAATGGACCTACAGTTTTCTGAGACATTGCATTTGTTCATGTAAGCAAATATAGTTTTTTGGTTATCATTTGTATGAGTGATACAAAACTTAATTTTTTGTTTTTCCTTTTTTATGATTCTCTTTCATTCTCTCTCTCTCTCTCTCTCTCTTCAAGGCTATAGTTTTTCTTGCATGATCAGTTTGTTCCCTTTTTAGTTTTATAAACACCTTTTCATTTCATTTGATTTGTCTATTTATTGCTTTTGTGTACCATAGGAGTATTCTCTCTTTTTTATTAAGTTTTTTGGAGGGACATATTGGTTTTCCAGGTCCAGGATACTGCCTTTTATAAGGGTCCAGCTTTCCTCAACTGATAAGTTCTGCATCTCCTGGTCCCATTTAATTGATTCAAGGCCATTTCTTATAGTCTGGAAATCTGCTTTCCTATAGTCCTTGAATGTATGCACACTGATCTGCTTGAATTTAGTTGTACTAATTTGATTTGTATGCCATGACCTCCCTGTTGTGAATCCATGCTGCCTCAGATCCTGTAAGCCCCTGGTTTCAAGAGGTTCCTCAGTCCTTTCCTTTAGTAGTGATTCTATTAATTTCTCCAATAATTTCCAGTTTCCTCCCTGCTCTCACTTTTGTGAAGTGGAACTACATCTTTCCTCCTCCAATCCTCTGGAACTACTCCTATCTCCAGTGGGTGGTTGAGCAGGACAGTCAAACGTACAGCCAGTCAGCCAGCACACCCCTGAGCTCCTTCAATATCCTGGGATGTATCCCTTCTGGCCCCCGGACCTTGTCCACTTTCAGATTTGTGAATTCCTTCATGACTCTCTCCACTGTAAATGGACTTGTGGCCACCTCCCATCCTTCAATGCCCCTGTCCCTTATATGTGGTCCCTTGCTTTCCCCTTCTACTGTGAACACTGAACAAAAGAATTTGTTCATAACGTCTACTTTTTCTTGGTCCCCTTCTACACACTTCCCCCTTCCCTCATTCATCTTACTATCCCTCCCCTGGTCTTTCTCCTTTCACTTACATACCTAAAAATTGTCTTGTCTCCTTTCTTTTCTGCCTGGGCTATTTTCTCCTCCATTTGTGATTTTGTACACCTGACTTTTTTTTTTAAACCTTTTTCCCTCTGGTCATGGCCCACGGAGCCTCTGTCAGGCATCCTTCCTGTTCCTGCCTGTCTGAGGCCCCCCTGATCCTGTGCCTCCTCTCTCATCCCTCCCTACAGCCAGCACCCCCAGCTTAACCACTCCAAGATGGGGCCGCCCCTCCTCTTTGGGTGCTTTTACATGTAGACTCTGGCTGTGGGAGTGGGGCTTGGGCAGAGGATCTGGAAGGCCAGGCAGGGTAGATCCAGTGGTGGGCATGGGGGTCAGGTGCTGTTGCCGGCCCCGCGGAGCTAGGTGTTTCCGTGTTCTGGAGCCCCTCTTCCTGTGTGGTGCACCCATGACCCACTGGCACATGGCAGCCCTGTCTGCATCAACCACGCTGCTTGATGTGCAGCTGATGTGCTGCAGCACCCCCAATCTCCACTGGGAGCCGCTGGCATGCTGAGCTATCCCTGCCTACCCCCCGGGGAGGAGAACAGCCCTGCAGGTGCTCAATTCTCACCCCATCCCTGTTGACCCCCAGCACCTGAACTCACTCTCGAACTCGAGTCACTGACATGGCGTGAGGTGTGGTGTCCAGGGCCTCCACCCTCAGTGCCACTAGGCCAACTGCACTTGACTGCTTTCCCTGCCTTGCATTCCTGTCCTCCTCTCTCCATGTCTCCTTGTATCTCCTGAATGCTAACTTTTTTGCCCTTACCTTTCCAGCCACTTCTTTTGAGAACCATAGTGGTCTCCTTTTCCTCTTATTTTTGCTAACTTGTCTGATGCAGAGGTTTGTTGCACTCACTATGGATCCTTTTAGCTTTATTCTCTGTTCCTCCACTGCAACCAATTCTCTCTCTCCCCCCCCCCACACCATGCACCCCTGAGGCATTCCCTCATCTTTGTAAAGTAATCTCTCCTGAAGTCCAGGACCCTTGCCTTTGTGTGGTTCAATTCAGTCACAGTTCTTGTATTGAATCACACTGTACAGTGATCACTGGTCCCCAGGTGGGCACCCACTGCAACATCTACAACACTGTCGCTGTTCATGAGTTCAAGGTCCAATACTACACCCTCATGAGTGGGTTCTCCTACTAGCTACTTGAAGAATGCTTCCTGCAGGGGAGTCCAGGATGTCCCTGCTCCTTGCAGCAGCAGCAGTAGCTGGGATGCTTCAATCAATATCCAGCAGATTGAAGTCCCCCACCACCAGCACCTCCCCCTTATGTGCCATCTTTTGGATGTCTTCCAAATCCAATGATGTTCCATCAGAACTTTATCCCCCCCCCATGCTGGAGATCTGTAGATCATGCCAGTGAAAATAATCTCCCCATTCTCTGTCTCCAGTGTGACCCACCGTACCTCCATCCCTCCCTGCATTCTGTGTATCTCTGTCGCTTTAATGCCATCCTCACGTAAAGAGTCACTCCTCCCCCCTTTCTTACCCACTCTGTCCTTCCTGAACAGAGAATAACCTGGTATAGCCATATCCCTCCCAGTCTTGATTCTTATTGCACCATGACTCAGTAATGACAGTAGTGTCCAGGTCAGCCTCTGCTGCCATGACCGCCAGGTCTGGGATCTTATTCGAAATCTTTAGAAATACTGTATAGATTCCTTGTCAGTCAATGTTACCTTCTGATCTGGATATTTTTATACAAACCCAGAAACCTAAATTTAATTTTCAAATATTGACCAGAGACATTGTCTCTGATTACTTTCAGAAATGTAATCCCCCTCCAGCCATATGTCCCAATGATTTGGACTATGCTTACAGACATCTATGTAACAAGTGCAAACACTTAATTTACAACATCAAAAGTCAACACCTAAAATCCTAACAAACACAAAACCTGCAGAACCCTACAAATTTCTTGCAGTAAATCAACACACTCCTTAATGGCCAGTATCACCCCCATACTGTTTCCATCAATCTCAGTGAAACCTCCTTTACCTTCCCTTTAAAAATTGTCACCCTTTTCAATGACTTTTTCTGTGATCTGTCCAAATAAAGATCCAATGGACACACTGACCCTGGCCCTGATTAGTCCAATCTGGCCCCAAGTCACCTCCTTTCTACATCAAAAGGGTCATGCCCAGAGAAGTACATAAATTACTTCTCACTCTCAAAAGTGACAAATCAGCCAGACCCAATGGCCTCATCCCTAGATTTCTTAAACTTGCCGCCTCCCAAATTGTACTTCCCATCTCAAAAATCTTCAAGCTATCCTTCTCCTTATATATACCGTGCCATCCCTCTGGAAAACATCCACAGTTGTTCTCTGCACAAAAAAGGGAAAACTATCTCCCTCGAAACTACCACCCAACCTCAATTCTCTCAGCCCTAATCAAACTGCAGGAGAAATCGTTCACCACCAGCTCACTGATTAACTGCAGCTACACAATCTCACCTGCCCAGAACAGCATGGCTTCTGAAAGGTCATAGTACATACACTGCTCTAATAACTTTCACAGACACCATTTACAAGTCAGTGGACACAGGCCATGTCATGGGTGCTGTGTTCATTGATCTGACAAAAGCCTTTGACCTTGTTGATCATAAAGTACTTATCTCAAAACTCCTAGCACTCTGTCTTGGGATCTCAGCCACAGCATAGTTCAAAGATTACTTGCGTCATCACCAGCAAGCTGTCAAAATAGGAAATAGCATTTCTGGCATTAATCTCATCTAGTGGAGTCCACCCAAGGCTCCATTCTAGATCCTCCCTTGTTCTCAATTTTCATTAATAATCTTCCTACTATCAGTGGACCAGTACAAACACTTCACTACACCAATATGCCGTCCTCTATATCCATAGTGACAACATTGCCACCATCAACAACTCTCTCAGCAGCTCACTTGCCAGGCTTGCAGCCTGGCTCTCTCAAGAAAAAAATGGTCCTAAATCTACCAAAAACACAGACCAGGCTGTTCAGGTCCAAGCAAACCCTCTCCAAACTATCACCTCTGTTTAGTGACAACAATGGAAATGGCCCCCCCTCTGGAAAATACCCTCTCCTTTTAATACACTGGAATACACCTTGACCCCTCCCTCTCTTTCAAAACTCACCTCAAACATACCATTTCCTCAGTTCACAAAAAAATGGGATCACTCTACAGAGTACACCACTTCTTGACTCCTGACACCAAGGTCAAAATCGCTCAGGCTAATCTACTACCTATGCTGGAATACAGCTTGGCAGTCATCAATGCTGCCAGTAAATCTGCGCTACAAAAAAGCATACTGTCTATTACGATATAACTAAATGTGCCTCTGGCTTCAGCTGCAATGCCCACCATTACACAATGCTAAACTACCTCAATTGTCTGCCTCCTGAACTCAGAGCAAATCTTACTTTTGCCTCCCTTATCAACAAAACTCTGCACACTGGCAACCTTCCATACCTAGCCAGGCAGATCCCTCTCATTAATCTTCCCTCCTGCCGATCTTCCTCCCATAACAATATTGTTGTTCTACTGTGTCACACCAGCATGGGCCAGATACCCTTTTCCTTCCATGCTGCCTCCATATGGTACTCAATACCCTCTCCCATTAATAAAATACCTCTACCCCTGCCTTCAGAAATCTTCTGAAATCACATTACTCATCCTCTGTCACGTCAATGTTTCCACTAACCTCCCTCAAATTTCACACTCTGTTGCCCTGTACTATTTATACTCTTTCTCACTTGTATTCTTTTCTACTCTTCCTAAAACGTAACTCCATTGAAACATATTGTCACACCCTTTTGTCCTTTATGAAATTGCACCATGTGAATATTGCCTTGCATATATTGTTACTTCTTCTCCTGCTGTTGTTGATGACTTGCTATTGTACAATGTAAATATTGCTTTGTATATATATATGTGTGTGTGTGTATATATATATATATATATATATATATATATATATATTGTTATCACCAGATGTATTTGTATAACAATGACTACTTATTTTATCTGTGTATTTGCACCCGGGTCATGCCTGAAAAAGGCTTCCATGCCAGTGTACTTACCCGGTCAACAAAGTTAAATAACTAAATACATTTTCAGGAATGCTGTGGTTCTTCCAGTCACCAAGCTACTCAGTTTTTTGCTTTGTAATGGGCTTTTTCTAAAGGTCTGGAAGATGACTAGAATCTAACGATTACATAAGGGTGGGACTACCTCTGTGGTATCAGGCTACCACCCAATCTCACTGATGAGACCACTTTCAAAAGTATAAGAGAGAGTAGTCTTTGATCAGATTTATCAATTCCTTCTCAAATATGGTATTCAAATGGCATCACAGCATGGTTTTTGTTCTGATTATAACACTGAGACGGGGTCGCACGCCTGGCGCCTGAGTGGATGGATGTGTAGGTACTGCACGGAATGAAACACAGCTTTTTAGATCCATTTAAATTAGGAAAACCTCTGACAACAAAGTAATTTAATGATCGGGTTGATCTACTAAGTATATAGAACAGCTGGTACTGAGCAGAACATAATTGGAAGAAACAGTACATTTTTAGGACCATTTATAAGTCCTGCTAAGTAGCGCAATGTCACTGGGGCTAGTTACTACAGTGCAAGGGGGGGCCCTGCAATTAATGGATGCCCACAAAATATGGACATATCAGTCATTTGTTCTCTGCTACAAAACAACTCGGTAACACAATCGGAGTTGAGGCAGGATATTGCTAGCTTGAAACAGGTAGTTGACTGTATTAAAAAGGATTCAGAGAGGACTATAAAGAGAATCATGGAAACTAAGACTAGAGTGGTGGCTTTAGAGGAGTCAGCTTCTCATCTAGAAGAGGATTCTTTATTTATGCATAATCAGTTCCAGCTAATTTGGTAGAAAATTGATGACCTAGAAAAGAAGTCGAAGAAATAATTTACATATAGTTGGGGTACCAGAAGGGGCAGAAGGCTCTAACATTTTTATTTTTCTACAAGCATTGTTTCCGAACCTATTAGCCCATAATTGGAGGTTGCCACTGGAAATTGAACGGGAGCACAGGTCTCTATCTCCTAAGCCCAAACCTGGTTCCTCTCCCAGACCCATAGTGGCTTATTTCCTCCATTTTTCCATTAAAAGAGAGAGATCCTAAGGATATCTAGGGAAAAAAAGTCTTTATACTGGAAGGGACATAGGATTTCCATATTTCAAGATTATTCGGCAGATGTGGTAACTCGAAGAAAGGCATACACTGATATCAGAGGGGTTCTGAGGCATCATAATATCCCATACAGAATTAACTACCCAGCTGTGCTAATTCTAACTTTTAATGGGATTTCACACACATTCAAAACACCTTCAGATGCTTGGAAATTTACTGAAAGCAAAGTTAGGCCTAAACGTAAAAGTCCAAACAGATTTGAAACCCCTCAGGATTCTAAACAACGAATGCCAGGAGAAAATACCCACGAGGCCCTTCCAGAACATAGAGTAGCTCACAATTCGGTTCCCATGGAGACTCCCAAGTCCAGAGCAAATCTTTTGGAGTTAACACAGAGGCAAGAATGGAAATTGATCAATAGGAAATGCAAAGGACTTATGCGAGGTAGGCAAAAATCCACAACTTTTTCACCGAAAGGTGCTGCCGAAAAGAAATCCATGGGGCTCTTATTATCTAATAAATTTGCTGGACTAAACAACATGGAACTCTCCCTTGATGAAGAAAATAGCAAGCATCAACCAATCGGGGCTAACTGCTTTAACAACCAATCTGAGCCCTCCTTCCCTAACTGACATGGCTAGTTTCCCAGAACTCCCTGGTGCTTCCTTATACCCTGTGGCTGAAGGCTCTGATGGCTGCAACTTTTCTCAAAATGATCCTACTTAAGTTAAATTTCTCTTATTAATGTTGCAAGTGTGGAGGGGGGGTTTAAATGGAGGGTGGGGTCTCTGCCATTCCATATACTAGCCCTCCAGATGATTCCTCGATGTCATAAAATCAGGTAAGCTACCTGTCATTTGTTCTGATTTACTCGTTATGGTGATACCTGACTCTAGATCAAAAATGAAAAAATATTATTCATGCATGTATTATTGTTTGTTCTATCTCTATTTTCTCATGGGTCATATGTTTAGTTAGTATATGTTTTTATGCCTATAGTAGAATATTTGTTTGTGATGGGAAAGTGTTTTTGTAGTTTTCTGGGGCCTACATTTTGGTTTTGGTTTTTGCGATTGATATAAAAGGGGGAGGGGGATCATATTGTTTTATGTACTCCTCTAAAAAACAAATTTGATATTGCCAGGATGGAAGGAGTCATATGGTATGGGCAGTTGAATATAACCCTGATCCTCTGAAGTACTTGTTTTCTCTCTCTTTTTCCTATCTACCCATTATCTTAAAAGAAATAGAGGAGGGAAAGATAATTAATAAATTCATACCTTAGCTATTAGGGGGGGTTTGAATATACCCTGCTGTTATTTGTTATGATATGATTGATATAAATGTGCCTCTTTCATTTATGTACTTTTTTTTCTTATTTATCTATCTCTTCTCTTGGTAGATGTTTGATAGAAAGGTGTTTTATTTGTGCCAGTTATCCATACTACATGGTAGCATATGGAACTAGGCCAGGAGTGCGAGCTAATAAGAGAGTTGGGGCATTACTGAATTGTGGCTAATCCCTTTACAAAATACAGGGGGTCCTGGGTTCTGTTACTACAGTTCCTCAGATGCCCAATAATTAGGGGATGTGCTAGTTGATGCTTATGATGCACCTGTGCTCCAGAAGCTCATTGTTCCTGTTAAAAAGGGCTTTTTTACATTTGAATTATGCTGCAGGTATTGGACTAGGTACAAGGCAATTTCTATATCTTGTTTGTTATACTTTAATCCTCCTCTCTGTGCCTTTCTACATATCAGTTATATTCCATTTTCCTTTTCTTCAGGATTTATATGATTTTTTTTTCTTTGTGACACTAGGATGTCTGCATTATATGTATGTATTGTCAAGTCCTTATTTATGTAGTTATCAGGGGTCAAATCACTCATAGCTGAGTTCACTAGTTTTAGTTAATACTCGTCGGAACAGCTTGACTGATCCTTGAACCAGCATCTTTGGTTTTTCCAGGTCATGTGGATCAAGGGTTATGTTGATCTTTGGTTTAGTCAATTAGGTATATATTTTTACTCTCTGTTGTGGTCTATTTTTACCATCAATATTCAACTAGGGTTTGTTTTTAATCATTACAGTTTAAGCTTGCTTGTGAGTACTAAGTTACTGTTTCTTCTAATGGCCTTGTGCCTGTCTGTAGTTAAGTTAGTAGTAGCTCTTGTATGGTTAAGGCGTATATACTGTCTACTGAGTCTGATGTTTTTTAATCTAAATGAGGAAGGTTATAAAGTGTTGGGGGAGGATTGGGAGGTATGGCTATATGGATGAATCTCAAAAAGATAATTGAAGGGCTGTTGCTATTAATAAATTACCATGGGAGTCTCTGATGCTAATTGTAAATGTATCTCCTAGAATGTGAAAGGTTTAGGTACACCGGTTAAAAGGGAAAAGGTTTTAACACAGTTACAAAAGATGAAAGCAGACATAACTATGTTACAAGAGACTCATTTGTTAAGTGAGGAGGCTGAAAAATTAAAGAGAATGTGGATAGGGGAAGTGTTTCACAATTCAGTTAGTAAAAAACAGAAGGGATTAGCTGTTCTTTTATTAAGAAATCTTTAAATTTTTTAATGACTTCTCACAAAATGGACTATTCTGGTAGATGGCAAATTCTGGAAGGGAGGCTAGATGGTGTTGAGATTACCATCTGCAACATTTATGCTCCTAACGGAGATCCCTGTTCCTTCTTTTCTGATTTTTTTGATATGGTTAGTCACATCTCTAATAGAAATATTATGATGGGGGGGACTTTAATACTGTCTTAGACCAGCGGATTGCTAGAAGTAACCCTAAAAATACTAAACAAATGACAAAAGTAGTAAGGTTATCAGAGACAGAATGAAGGACTTGGGTCTTTTGGATGCATGGAGAGTGATGTACCCCACACAAAAAGATTACTAATTTTTTTCTCACAGACATGGTTCTTATAGTTGAATTGATATGTTCCTCTTGTCCGGCGGGTTATTGAATAACATGATTATTTCTGATATTGGTCCAATTATATCTGACCATGCTCCTGTTTCTGTAATTTTAAATCTAGATATTGAGGATACAAAACCTTTACACTGGAAATTTAATTGTTCCTTGCTAAATGATGACAACTTTAGACCCTGGATTACTAAAGAGACAGAGCATTTTTTTTCTTATTAATAATAATGGGGAAACCTCAAAAGCTACTATGTGGGAAGCTTTCAAGGCTTACATTAGGGGCAGAATTTTGAGTTATACCACCTTCAAGAAAAAGGAAAGGGAAAAAATATTAGCTCAAAAGGAAAAGGATCTTCTGGATTTGGAAAGGTCTCATAAAACATGTACGAGGGGGCTAACAAAGATATTTTTAGGAAAATCACCCTACTTAGATACGGAATAAATAAATTACATACTTGGAAGGCTGAATTTGCTTTATATACAACTCAACAAGAATATTGGGAATCAGGAGAAAAGGCGGGTAAGTTATTGGCCTACAGGCTAAAACAAATACAGAATAGGAATAATATACCTAACATTAAGGATACTTCTGGGAAGTTACATAGTAAAACTATAGATATCAACAAGGTGTTTACAGACTTCTATAGGGATCTATACAGGAGTAAAACTTATAATAATAGGGAGCTAATAAACCAATTTCTGTCTAATGCCAAGCTGCATAGGATTTCAGAGGCACAACATCAGTTGTTAGATAAAAATGTTTCTATTCAAGAGATTAAAGAGAAAATTGATGGGTTATCTAATGCTAAAGCTCCGGGTTCTAATGGTTTGCCTGCCGAATTATATGTAATCTTGAAAGATGTGATTGCTCTTATTCTGCATAGTGTGAATACAGAATCTGAAATAAATAAGGGACTCACTCCCACCCACGATGGCTGAGGCAGTCATTACTGTCCTTTAAAAAAAGATAAAGACCCCTTAGATCCTGCCAGTTATCGTCCAGTTTCCTTGTTGAATATTGATTATAAAATATGGACTAAGATCCAAGCTAATAGATTGCAACAGGTTATTGGTAATCGTATACATAGAGACCAGGTGGGCTTCATTAAGGGGATAGCAGGATTTGAAAATATACGAAGAATCCTTTCCACAATATGGGTGGCTTCCAGAAAACAAGACACTTCTGTTCTTATGTCATTGGATTTGCACAAGGCATTTGATTCTACTGAGTGGGGGTATTTAGCTGAGGTACTAGGTGGATCTGGAATAGGTGATATCTTTATCTCAAGAATTAAAACACTATGTAAGACTCCTACAGCCAAAATCTGTACGAATAGGATTTTATCTGAAAAGTTTACTCTAGAAAGAGGGACTAGACAGGGATGCCCATTATCTCCTTTATTGTTTGTTCTGGCTCTGGAATCCCTTCTTCGAACAATTAGACTAAGTAAAGACATCACGGGGATTAAGTTCCATAAGATGGAACATAAAGTTATTGCTTACGCTGATGACCTTCTTCTGTTTCTCTCTTCACCTCACAAATCTATAAAATCCACTATGATGTTATTAGATGAATTTAGATGTATTTCAGGTTTGTCAATTAATTGGTCCAAATCTGAATTGCTCCCTCTACAGGGGAATAAGGGTTTACTTAAAGAATTATGTTTATGTTATAATTTAAAATGGAAAGGGAATTGCTTTTCATACCTGGGAATTTTTATTTCTAATAATCTTGATGACATACTAGCCTTAAACATCAAACCCTTGGTAGAGGAAATGAAATTGTTCCTAGATAAATGGGACAAACTTAATCTATCCTTGTGGGGTATGGTCAACGCTGTAAAAATGATGTTGGTGCCAAAAATATTATATCTACTGAATATGGTACCTTTACATATTACCCCCAGGTGGTTTAAGAAATTTGACAGCTTGATATGTTCCTTTTTATGGGAAGGGAAAAAGGCAAGACTTACTTATTTTATTTTTATTTATTTATTTAGTTTTTGTTGTCCAGGTAAGTGCACTAGACAAATCCTGCCTATTTTCAGGCATGACCCGGGGGAGGGGGATACAGATGAATGCCAACTGACCTAGAACCAGATTCAGCTGTTGGTGGTATTTTTAGTGAATGAGGGAAATTTGGCCAGGACACCAGGGAAATTCCCCTACTCTGAGGGGTGGGGAACCCTTCCCATGAGACATCTGGACTCGGTTCAGAATGTCTCAGTCACCAGCAGGAATGGAGGTGGTAGACGATGGTCCTCAGATACCCAATGCAACACTTGAGGAGGTTGCTTTTTCTTCAGCAAAGGAGTTACAATATGATTCTGCAGTGGTAAATGAAGAGTTACCCCAGTCTGACTTATTCACTGATATAGGTGAGACCAATGCCTTAATGAATATAGCTGCTGAGGAGGATAAGAAACAGAAGCGTTTAGAACTGGGACAGACAGTTTGCTCTAATATGGCAAAAAAAAAGTGTTAAGACAAACACTGCTGACCTGCAAGGAGATATTGCTGGCATTCAAGAAATGGATGGGGATTCTTTCCCCTTTTCAGCCCATTTGCTGCTTGGTCCCCTGAAAGAGCACTGCAGGCGGCAGGTTGGATACAGACCCCCGAGGCATGGATACCAGATCCATCGATCCCGTTGCCAGGAACAGCTTCTTCGAACCAGGAGGACTGTTTTTCGGGTACACTGTTGATGGAGGGACCAATTTTGGTGACGGACCGGAACACCGTGTCACTTCCGCCTTCCTCGGCTGAATCCAGGAGCCCTGATGTTTCCCAGCCGAAAATGGACCTTTGCACCACAGAGAACATCGATGGAAGAATCAAAACGCCAGACAACACGGACACAGAGATTCTGGACACTACAGCATCGGACCCTATGCCACAAGACCGGTGTATTGATCTGGACTCTACAGCTGTTAAAGGTACTGTTCCTCCTGACTCACCTCCCCCCCAACAAACCAGCCTTTAAACCAGTAAGTTATGCCTCCCTCTTTAAAAATAAGGACATATCAGCCAGAAAATGTTTTGTTGCCCGAATTCACTATAAAGGAGGCTTAGAACTTCCCCCTGACCGTCATTATGTGGGCAAATCTCTACTAATTGACTCTCTAGGATTCGCCCTGCTGATGTTTATGCCTTTATTCATACCTCAGAGATCGTAACTTTGATATCTCATTCAGAACTGCTGCATTATTAGATAAATTTTGGGCAGCTTATTATACTGCCGGATGGACTCAGTTTGGAAACATTTTATTGTTATTCCTCTTACCAGACCAACGGCTAAAGTTGTTACTGTTCTCTTTTGAAATGAAGGAGTTAATGTACTAGATATTGTATATTGGTTAGAGCAACGCTGTACAGTAACTGGTGTTCCACATGCAGTCATAGATGACAATGGGTTTTGGACAGGAGGGTGGAAGTTTACTGTACAACTTGAAATCACTGAAGCAGGGGTACAACACCTCCCTAATTGTTTCTATCTAGGCAGGGACCGAGGTGTGATGTTTTATCCTGGTCAGCCACGTTCTTGTTACAGATGCGGTTCGTTATCCCATTTAAGTTCCGACTGTGAACAGTTGAAATGTGCTTCTTGTGGTCTGCTAGGTCATTCGGTGCTATCTTGCGGTACCACCTACTTGTAACTTATGTGGTGATTCTTCCCACATTTTCAAAACTTGTCCATGGTGCCCATAATACTACGGATTACGGAGCATGATTCATATATAGCCAAATCACTGCTACTGCACAACACCTCCCGAAGCTCTGTGCACACTATGGGGAACACAGTTATAGGCCTCTCCACTTCGGTACCTCAGTCTGTGAAGGTTTCTCCTCCTTCTGAGAGTTTACCAGATATGGTTGACCCCCAACCCCCGAATCTATGGAGATTTCGGTGTGCAGTACGCTGCCCACCACTTCTGTTGTTCCAGCCCCGATTGTGGACCCACCTACTTCTCTTCCAGTTAGTGAAGATGTAAGGCTCGGGGATCATTCAACCCTCCCCCCGACAACTCGCTGTCTTCGCTCTACCAAACAGGTAGACCCAATAACTATGCCTCCCATCCCAGTCTCAAATCCCTATGACCCGTTACAAAGTTGGGGCAATGCTATGGAAGAAGAGGACTTAGATGACTCTTCTCTTTCCCAACCTTCACGGCTGCCTCAGTGCCATTAACTACTACTTCTGGGATTCCTGTACGGAAAAAGTCAGTCAGAACACGGAAAAAGAAATGAAGTGTTATTGCTATCTGTGGTTTACCTTTTCCCTTTGCTTATGTCTTTTTTACGACTAGCCAGTCTTAATGTTAATAGTATTCAGTCTCCATACAAGCGCACTGCAACCTTTTCAACATTACAAAGTTTAAATTATGATATTTACTTGCTGCAAGACATTAGGTTGTATACAGCGGAGGAAGTCACAACTGCCTCGGAACTGGGGTTTAGGGCCCTCTTATTGGTCTGTAGGGCAGGATTTATGTTCTGGTGTGGGCTTTTGTTTTGTTCTTCAATTTTCCTTTTGCAAAAATGGTAGACTTAGTTCCGGAAGAGTATTAATTTTGGATCTATTATGGTATGATTCCCCATATCGACTTATTAATATCTATGCACCACAACAAAAGCTACCAGAGTTCAGCTTTCCGTTTGATCAAACCATTTTATTTACTAACGAACTATTTTATGGGGTGGTGATTTTCAATACCAGCTGGACATCCCCTAATAAGAAACCTATTGTGATACGTCTGTTTTTAAATACCATTATTAAAGAGACACATCTACTTGATATATTGGCCCAATCGATTACCTACCTTTTCAAAAGGAAAATTGACCTCCAGAATAGACTTTTGGTTTTGTTCTCAGACTGTTAAGGTTGACTGGTATTACTACACCTATGGCTACCTCGGACCACCATTTAATAGGTCTCTGAATACCGTTAGGAGAGACTATAGCACAGGGTCCGGGGACTTGGAGTAAACTCGTCCTTGCTATCTCTTCCTGAGTTTCTTAAAGGGTTTCAGAACCTAATTACAGACCGTATCTCTGTGGAGATTCTTTATGATTCTATAATAGACTGGTGGACTGACACTAAAAACTATGTGATTTCTTACTTTAAATACTATGCTAGGTTTCTAGCTAACACACAACACCGTACTGCAAGTTTTTTAAGGGCTGAACTGTTGTAATTGTTTTCTAAATCCCATATATATAATGTTGATTGTTCAGCCCATATTAAGGAAGTTAAAATTGCTCTGGCTAAAGAACAACATGACAGACAAAAAACTATTCTCTTTGAACAAAAATATCGTATTACTGGGACACAGTATCAATTTAACCCCTTTGAACTAGCTACTGACAAATTTCATAGTAAACAAATACACCAATCGCGTGATGATCAACACCGTGTACTTACTGGACAAAACAATCTCATGAAATATGTAACATTCTTTATCAAAACAACTTTTGAGACCCCTGTTGTTGAATCACCTGATATGGAACTTCTGTTACAGGCGTTAGATGTACCGACTATAACAACATCACAGAAGTCTGAACTTCTGGCACCTTTTACCTCTGAGGAAGTGAGACAGGTTATTTTTAGTTTTAAAGATAGGGTAGCTCCTGGGTCAGATGGTCTTTCAGCGGAAATTTATAAATCTTTATGGCAATATATGCCAAGTCAGTTACTAGCTATTTTTAATGCCTTTCTGCAGGAAGACCGACTGACTAACCAGATGTATGAGGGTTAATAATATTTCTCTATAAAAGGTGATAGATGTGACCTGACAAATTGAGACCGATCACATTACTTAATACTGATTATAAGATTTTTCTAAATTGTTAGGGAATCGACTGTCTAAACTTTTACCGTCAGTACTCTCCCATCCCAATATTGTTCAGTCACTGGCAGATCTATTCATGATGCTTTGCTTTTACTTGGGAATTATTTTCCAAGGTCAACAAGGTGCCCTTAACGGTTATTTATTTAATTTTGACCTCTCCAAAGCTTTTGACCGTATTACTCAAGAATTTATTTGGTTAACACTTAATGCTTATGGGTTTCCGAGTCCTTTTATTAATTGGCTTCATTTATGCTATTCCCTAGCTTATGTAAGACCATATGTTAATGGTAGAATTGGTTCCCCTTGCTACATCCGCAGGGGGGTGCGGCAAGGTTGCCCTTTAAGCCCTTTATTATTTGTTATCGCTCTAGACCCTATAATTCGACTTCTTTCCAAATCCCCAAGACTTCTAGGCCTTCATGATAAAACTATTCCAAAAGTAATCTGTTATGCTATGACTTATGTGTTCTTGTCCCTACGGTCCTGATAGGGCACTTACTATGTACAGTATTACCCATTTTTTTATCAGTTATTGGCTCTCGGTTAAATTTACAAAAAAGTGTATGCTTTAATCTCACTGTGTCTATCACAACTGTAGGCTCGATTGCTGGTATTCAACTAGTGGATACTCCGCATAAATTATTAGGACTTTATTTTTGGTATTCCAGATATGGCCAAATATAATTGGGAGCTGTGTATAAACAAAGGCAGGAAAGGATATGTAAATGGAATAAATGGTATCTAGGCAAAAAGAAACGTATTTTTTTGATTAAGACCTGTTTACTACCCATTTTTTTACATGTAGCACATGTTTTTCCGTTGCCCAAATGTTTTTTCGTCCCTCTCCTTAGTCTTTTCTTTTCTTGTTTTTGGGGTAGTCGTTTAAATCCCATTAAACGTAATGTTTTATTACAGTCCTATCGTCAGGGAGGTGTGACTATGATTCACCCAATAGTATTCTTTTTTTCTATTTTTTTTATTACCAATTTGAAACCTTTGGTTACGGAATCTCTAAAACTTTGGATCCCTTTTGCATATGTCCTCACTGAAATTTTTCAGGAATGGACTGTAGGTATTTTTCTACATAAAAACAAAAGACGTTATGTTTTATCTCCAGATTGGATGATAACGTTTGATATGTTAAAGACATGGCATATAACAGTACAGATGATCAAAACCCTCACAAGAAAACAGTTATATACACATATTATTACATCTCACTTTACCGAAGACATTTTTCCAGACTTTACGTTACCAGAACGGACACAAATTGGTAATCGCTTAATTGATCCACGGATCCCTATCACAATGTGGGATATTAGTTGGTTAGGAGTCCACGGTAGAATTAATGTATCGTAACTTGAAACACAAACAAATAGCTGACAGATATTGTTTCCGTGATTCTTGTCCAGATACGGTAGAGACAATGTCTCATTTATAATTTTCTTGCCCATTTATTCTTAGTTTCTGGTTTTGTGAAGCGTCGACATTTTGGAACAAGGTATGAACACCCACTGGGATCAGAAAGCTCTTTTCTTTTGGTCTTTTCCAGATGCTTGGGCATCTTGCAATCCTAGTACTTTGAACATAGTGGCAGTTGTAATATTGTACTGGGTGTGGCAGATTAGATGTTGGTTTTATTTCAGCAGCGTTACCTCACCTAATGAATTATTTACAAAAATATTGAATTATGATTACTTCAAAGAGAAAGAAGGAAATCTCTTAAGACAGGCATATGGGAACGATATTGGAATTTCTTTTGATTCACTGTGTTATTTGCTTATGAGATGTTTTCTTTATTGTATTTTTTCACATATTTGATAGTTTTCTGGTTTTGACATTTGTATTATTGCTGTATTTTTGTTTTGTTTCTGAAAAAGTTTGTACATATGTTTTGTTTTAAATAAAATACCCTACTCTTTTGATAAGTGCCATGGGATCTTTAACATCACCTGAACTACCACCAATCCAGGCAAATGGGACCTGGTGTAACATCTCATCCAAAAGACAGCACCTCAGAAGTGCAGCACCCCTTTCATGCTGCACTACAGTGTCAGTACTGGGATATTAACCCAAGTGCCAGATGTGGGAACTGAACCCACAGCCCTCTGATCTCCCGGCCTCAGAGGCAAGTGTGCTACCTGCTGAGCCACTGACACTGTGACACTTAGTTTGGATAAGATCAAGAAACATTGGCAACAAGGGGGCATGGGCCTGCATGATTTCAAAAATTACCACCAAGCTTTTCTATTTAAAGAAACCTGCCAATGGTTACTTCCAGAGAATAAGTTAACCATATGGGCAAAATATGAACAAGATAGCATTTTTCACCATCGACTGCATCATCTAATTATAGGAGTCTATCCAAAATCTATTAATACTCACCCCTTCCTAAGGAATTCTGCCAAGTCCTTATCCTTGGTGGTAAAACAAATAGTTGCGGGTTCTATGCTATCCCAGTATTTTCCAATATGGAGAAATCC
Organism: Neoceratodus forsteri; assembly: GCA_016271365.2. Lineage (NCBI taxonomy): Eukaryota > Metazoa > Chordata > Ceratodontiformes > Ceratodontidae > Neoceratodus > Neoceratodus forsteri. The sequence continues at coordinate 300,905,856 of CM057459.1, read as the reverse complement.
AAATTTTAAATGTGAAGGGAAATGGTTAACTAATTCCTTATGGGAAAATAAAGGGATTCTTCTGCTTGGGGATATTGTTGATCCACTCACTGGGATTCTAAGGTCATTCTCAGAACTAAGAGGAAAATATGTCCTACCTTGTACACAAATTTACTCCCATTTACAGTTAAGAAGTGTGCTGCATAGTCTGGTGGAGGGCAACTCAGTCCCTTCAATCTTGGTGGATTTTGAAAAAATAGTAACATTAGCAAACACTAAGGGGGGAGGAGGGAAACTTTATCAACTATTAAATAAATCAGGGCATGACTTAACAAGTAAATCCAGGGAAAAATGGGAGGAATGTCTCGATTGCCCCATACATGAATCAGCTTGGAATGTTGTGTGGAAAAATGCATACAAGTCCAGTAAGGACCTACAAGGTCATTTAGTACAGTTTAAAATATTACACAACTGGTATTATACTCCTGATAAATTACATTCATGGAGCCTCTCCCCACATAGCTGTTGCTGGAGATGTGGTGAGGGTGAGGCTAACCTTCTCCATATGCTGTGGAATTGTCCCACATTAATTCCAGGAGTGGACAGTGATTTGGGAGACGTGTAAAGCCCTTCTACAGATCAACTTTCCTTTTGACCCTGGGATCTTTATTTTAGGAGATACGGAAAATCTATACTCCTTGTTGGGCCCTGAAAGGAGATGGCTTTTGGTAGCTTCTTTATGTTTTAAAAGACTTATATTACTACACTGGAAAGAGACACACCCTCCTGTCCTGAATGATTGGATCAAATCTTTAGTAAAGATAGCCATTAATGAGCGTATCAGCCACCTTAATAACAAGACATTACATAAATATGAAGTAGAATGGGCATCCTTCTTTTATTGGCTAAATACTGGTTGAGATAATTGTTGCTAAATATTCATTGATGTTACAGTACTGTTATTACAGTACTATTATTATCTGTTATCCTCATAAGCAGTTTTATGTTAACTAACTAAATTTCAATCTGCGTTTTGGTAGATGTATTGTCTCTGACATATTCCCATGATTATTTTAAGAACAATGTAGTGTCGTGTTATTGTATAGCAAGCTATGTCATGACTTATTTGAATTTGATCTGTTTCATAATTTGTATTTTCATGGAAAAACTAAATAAAAATTGTTTTGAAAAAAAACACTGAGACAGCTTTGGTGACATTCACAAGCCATGTGCAGGGAGCCCTTGATAAAGGGTTCTATGCCACAATGTTTTTTATGGACTGTTGCAGGGTCTGTGTATGCAGTGTGACCATGTCTAAACTGTAAGTCTGTTGCAACAGCACCTGCTAGCATTTCTCTTTCTTTCTGTCACTTTCTCCTCTGTCAGTTACCTTCTTTTTGTTTTCCCCCCATCTACAGGCAGGCCACCTGTAGATATCCCTTACTATTCCTGCTAATGTTCTAATTGGTCACTACACTGTATACATGTATCCCCAAATAGTTTGAGGTTCACTGGAAATACAAGGGAAAAACAGTTCAAACATTTTAACCTTGGTCCCTGTACTATGGTGAAACAAGGACGAGCAGACAGTAAGCCAGATATTGGGTTCTCGAATATAAAAAGGGGCCTTAATGCAGTGTATGCAAAATGGTAGGGAATTAATCTTTATGCCCCATATTATGTATTTCAATAGTGTAGTATTGCAGGTGGCTGTTCAGCGTATATGTGAGGAAACCGCTTCAGTTAGCCTTATATATTTTCTGTCTACATTCGTACCGCCATCTTTAGCACAGCGCTAGCCTGTCTTTGATGTATGGTGTGCTCGCTGGCTGTGCGGTGCAGGTCTAAGTTAATTGAATGGAACCACAGGAAAATTTAGGTGGAATGGTTGCTGGCTAAACACAGGTATGTTTAGTGCGGCACCCCTTTTCCTGCCCTAAATGCAAACTGCTGCATACGGTTGAAGTACAGTGCTAGCTTTGTCTCTGCTCAATAAAATACAATATGGAAAAGGAAAAGCATTTACCTGAACATGCACATACATGAAGAAGGAAATTATGGTGTGCTTTCTCTATCTAGCAAGAGTCCTCCACAAGCCTCCTGTGCAGCTACTATAGAGCCAGCTGTCCCTTTCTTCCCCTGTTTTATGGAACAGAAGGCTTGTGGAGGAGTCTGTTTTGCGGGGATTGCAAGAAAAAGGCTTTATGTTTATTTGTTTTAATTTCTTCTGCAATGATTAGGTTACAGCACAACTTAGAATAATTTTACAATATTGTAGCATAGAGAATAGAATGTTTTTACTGATTTATTGCTTTATTTCTGTCAAATGATGGGATAAGGGGCGGAGCTTAGCTCAGTCACATGGGGACCTGTAAGATAAATAGAGTGCTGTTCAACTCCAGAATCAGTCTGGTGTAGGGTCTGGTTGGATGCTGACCCTAGAAAGTACCCTAGCATTCTTCTGGTGGTACAGTCCACAGTGCTGTTTACTGTGTTGCCTTTTATTTATAGTTTGTATGTTTTCTCTTTATTTTGTCATCCAAGTTTGCCTTTGTGATTATACTACTGTAAGAATAAAACCGATTTTCTTCCCGACAAAATGAGTTCTGAGTCCATCAATACCCACAGTCTCACACTTGGTATCAGCAGTGGGATGGTGGAGCACACAGCTGGTGCTTCAACTGGATACTGGTAAAAGTATCCTTGTGGATTGTTTATGCAGTGGGACAAAGTGGATGTGCCTAAACCCAGTGGGGTCCTAACAAGAGCCATGACCGAACAATTGCAGCTACCTTTGGTGCCAGGTTTGGAAGATGTGAGGCAGTGGACGATGAAGAGAGAGGACAAAGAAGATGTTGAAGGTGCTACAGGAGGGGAAAAAGACCTTCCAAAGGAGGAGCCACCTATTGATATGCAAGACCTCCTGCGCTGGCTTTGTATATGGCAGATGGACATGGAGAAACAAAGGGGAGAGGGATCGGTTACAAAGTGAGGAGAGATGGACTGACACCCTCAGAGCCATCCAGGCCCTTGATTCTTCCAGACCCCCTTCCCCTGTGGGTGGCCCAAGAGACATTAAACTATCGAAACTATCAGACTCTGATAACAGTGAGGCATATTTTATGACTTTCAATGGGGTGGCAACAGCTTGCGGATGGCCAAGAGAGCAGTGGTTGGTCCACTTTAGCCCCTTATTTAACGGGAAAAGCACATCTCACATATAGTCATGTAGACAGCCATTATGCCAACAATTATTATCAGGTACGCCAGGCTATATTGAAATGCTATGACATCAGTGTAGAAACGTACTGACAATGATTCAGGGCTTTTCAGTATCAGACAGCAGACTCCCATCAAGAGGCCTATGTACAGCTACAGGACCTGTGTAAGAGTGGTTGCAACCCACTACTAGAACTGTGGACCAGATATTGGAAGCCATAATTTTGGAAAAGTTTATAAAAAATTCTTCCTCAAGATGTACAGATGTGGGTCAGGGAGCACCGCCCTGAGACGGCCGAAAAAGCTATCACCCTTGTGGAGGATTACCTGACAGCTAGACCCCAATGCCAGAAAGGACACTCTGGGGAAGGTGCAACCCCGCCCATGGTAAGAACTTTTACATCTGGTTCTATTACTGCCAATATTAATGCCACTGGAAATGCTAAGAATGGGAAACCAATACCATTTTTTAATCCAGACATTATCTGCCAAGAATGCCATGGGAAGGGGCACATTGCCAGGTTCTGCCATAAAAAGAAAGTAGAACCCACTCATTTGGCATTAGCAAATTGGAGACAGTAATTAGCACCTGTACATATAGAAGGTAAAAAACTTTCAGGACTGATAGACTCAAGGAGTACACAAACCCTGGTAAGGGCTGACTTGCTTCGAGGTGCAGACAACACAGGGGTGAAGACTGATGTGACTTGCATTCATTGTGATATGCATAATTACCCCTCGAAGTAGGCAATACTACAAGTGCAAGATCTAGCCCAACAGCTCATCGTTGGTTTGGTCCCCAATCTACCAGTGTCTCTGTTAATTGGACATGATTATCCTGCCTTTGGGACTTTACTGTCCTCTGTGGTAAATGTAAGTACTGTCACTACCCGGGCCCAGGAGAAGCGGGAAGAGACATTGTCTCAGGTATACCCCTTTGATGAGGAGCTGTTTGAGGTTGCATGCAAACCAAAGAAGACGAAAAGAGAAAAGAGGCTAGCAAAATTACAATGGACCCAGAAACCCATTGACTCTGATGAGGACTTGTACTGTGTAGAACAAAGTAATTTTGCTAATGAACAGGAGATGGATATAACCTTACAGCCTTTTTTTTCTACAGGTGGATAAGGAGGGGCCTGAACAGACAAGCCCCATTTACAGGGTGAAACAGGGGAGGTTATATAGAACTTGTAAAAACCCCAAGACAGAGGAAGTTGTTGATCAGTTGGTGGTACCAACCTAGTATCACCTACAACTAATCCACCTAGCACATGATGTTCCATGGGCAGGGCACTTAGGTAGGGACCAAACTCTCAGTAGACTGCTATATCACTTCTTTTGGCCTGACATACAAGAGCAGGTAGCAGACTATTGCAGAAATTGTCAAGAATGCCAAAAAGTAGCCCTGATTAACAAAAAAGAAAAAGTGCCTCTGCAACCCCTCTCCTTGATTTCCACACCATTTGAGAGGATAGCCGTGGATATTGTGGGACCCTGCCCAAGAGTGCCAAGGGTAACAGATTCATCCTTGTGATATGCAATTATACCACTAAATACCTGGAGGCGATCCCCTTGTGGACCATAACTGCTGACAAAATAGCTGATGAACTTATGAAGGTTTTTAGCAGGACGGGTATTCCTAAAGAAATGCTCACAGACAGGGGCAGCAATTTTTTACAGCACTGTTGAAGCATTTATACCGGACCCTAGGTATTAGAGCCATCCATACCTCACCCTACCATCCTCAGCCAGATGGTCTGGTCGAACATTTCAACCAAATGATGAAGAAAATGCTTCTGAAATTTGTGCATGATGAGGGTAGAGCCTGGGATATATATCTCCCTTTCCTTATGTTTGCATACAGAGAGGTACCCCAAGCATCAACGGGTTTTTCCCCATTTGAACTATTATATGTAAGGAACCCCAGAGGTCCCCTAGATGTCATAAAGGAACATTGGGAGGATGGCAAGGGGGTGGGTACCCATACTGTCCTTGAGTACTTGACCCAGCTGTGGCAGAGGCTGTTAAGATATATCCAGTTGGCCCATCAGCAAAACTAGGAGAGGCAGAGATATCAAAAGGAAAGATATGATCAGGGTGTGGGCAACCAGGTCTTTCATCCTGGAGATAGAGTTCTTTTGTTATTACCCTTGTCTGACAACAACCTAATGATGAAGTTGCAAGGCCCCTATGTAATAAAAAGACAGACAGGACTGGTAAATTACGAACTAGAAGTACCAGACAGGCAACATAAGCAATGGATTTATCACACCAATCTCTTAAAGAAGTGGTTTGAGAGATTCGGGCCTAACCCTACCCCAGTCATGTATGTACACCTTGAACAACCTGATAGCAAGATAGACCTGGCGTATCAAAGGTTGGAAAAGACTGGGGTGAGCCAAGCTGTGTACATTAACCCAGAGTTAGAGCCAGTACAATGGAAAGCATTAGACAGTGTTCTGCAGATGTTTCAAGTGACCTTTACTTGTGAGCTTGGGAGAACCCATGGGGTGGAACACCACATCCATGTAACCCAAGAGACACCTGTACAGCAAAAACCCTGTCCTTTTCCAGTAAAGGTGAGGTGTGAGGTCATTAAGGAGGTCCAAAAGATGCAACAATTGGGGGTGTTAGAGGAATCCAAAAGTGAATGGAGCTTCCACATTGTTGTAGTGGGAAAGAAAGAAGGGGGGGTCAGTTGTACCTGGATTTCCGACGTCTGAATGTCATCTCGAAGTTCAATGGATATCCTATGCCCTGCATAGATTATATCGTTGACTGTCTTGGCAGCGCACAATACATAAGCACGTTGGATCTCATGAAAGGATACTGGCAGATCCCTTTAGATAAAGAGGCCAGAGAGAAAAACACCTTCAGTACTCCTGTAGGACTGTTTCACTCAAGGGTTTCAAGACTTTCAGACAAGACAGACTGGGAAAAAAGGGAGGTGGGGTCCTGATCTATGTAAGTTCCTCTCTAACTGCTTCCTTGGTGTTACTCACCCCCCAAAAATACACCAGCTGTGAAACAATATTCACAACACTTCTGTTGAGAGCCATCAAACCCCTTATGGTCATGTGCGTCTACAACCCCCCAAAGCTACTGAAACTGCCCTAAACTCGATTCTTGCGGTACTGCCTGACCTCCCTAAGGGCAAGAAGATCATAATGAGCGACTTCAACCTACATTGGAGGCACCATGCAAAGGGTGAATTGAAGAACCTAAGACTTGAGGCTGACCTAACTCAGTTAATTCACGAACACACCAGACTAAACAGGAAACCATTCCACATTAGACTGGATCCTGGCCTCAAAGCCTGAGAGCTGTAAGCTGGCAGGCTCTTTTACTGATGCTCTAAGTGACCACTTGCCAGTGTTTGCGGTATGGAAAAATAACTATCAAGTCCCACCACCCAGGATACTCTGGGCCTGAAACTTCTCTCAATTAGTTACAGGATCCTTCCTGGATACACTATCAGAGGTAAACTGGTCCTACATCAAGCATGCCTCAAGTCTTGATGCAGCTCTAGAATTCTTCATAAATAATTTCTTATCTGCTGCTAATAAGCATTCCCCACTGAAATAAATCAGGGTTAAAGGGCAGGATGCTAGGTGGTTGTACCGGGACCTGAAAAAACTTACGGAGGAGAGAGATAAGGCCTGGGGGACATATAAAAGCACCAATCAACACAAGGCCTGGCAGAACTACAGGGAACAATGGAACAAATGTAAAAAGGAGCTCAAAACAGCAAAAATAAAATCGCTACATCAGAGATCTTCAGAATAAAAACCTCTTTGACCCAAGAAAATTCTGGTCACAGATCAATACCCTTATCAAGAGCAGTCCCACCCAGGGTGACAGTTCTATAATAGCTAATGGCACATGCCTAGAGAACCCATCAGATGCCGCTAATGCAATCAACTCCTTCCTCACTGACCTAAATATGTTCAAGACTCCACATGCAGGTTCTCCCACACCCACCATACCCAACTCCACTAGCTCCCCCCCTTCCCTAACTTCACTTTAAGTTGCTAACAAAAAATGAGGTCCTCAAACTACTTCAGAACATAAAACCTCATGGGTCAGCAGGGCATGACAAACTGGAACAAAGACTGCTGAAGGTTGAAGCACCAGCCATAGCTGCTCCAGTCTCGTGGCTGCTTAACAAATCCATCTTGGAAGGGAAAGCCCCCTCACTATGGAAAGTTGTCTTGGTCACACCCATCCATAAAGGCAGTTCACGTGAACATGTGGAAAACTATCGACCCATTTTGATCCTCTCCATCCTAAGCAAGGTACTGGTGAGGGCCGTCTATAACCAACTAATGGACTGTATTGAGAGGAATGGCTTATTTACGCCCAGACAACATGGCTTTAAAAAAACCATGGCACAGATTCAGCCCTTGTCTGCCTCACTGATCACATCTTCTCAGCCCTAGACAAAGGCCAGTCCACTGGGTCAATCTTCATAGACCTCACAAAGGCCTTTGACCTGGTGGATCATCAGCTGCTGTCAGAGAAACTTAAACTCATTGGTTTAGACTTCCATACAGTTTGATGGTTCACTGACTACCTTCGAGGAAGGTCCCAATTCGTCAGATGGCAAGGTGTGCTATCTGGGAACTGCCTAATTCAAGATGGTGTTCACAGGGTTCCATCTTGGGGCCCTTACTATTTTCTATATTCATTAATGACATGCCTAAGCACTGTGGTGAGGTGAACATGCTCCTATATGCAGATGATGCAGTGCTCTACAGGTCCTCCAAGGACCTGAGCTCACTGAACAGTACACTGACAAATGACCTGCAACTCCTCAAAGGTTGGCTGGCTAGTAACCAACTCCTGTTAAATAGTAAAAAAACTAAGGCTATTCTATTGAGCCAACCTAGTGCAGGAACAGACAGAGCCTCAATTCTAACATCAAACCTCACAAATGCAATAATGATTGAGGTAGCCGATACCATAAAGTACTTAGGTATAACATTAAACCACAACTGTACTTTTAGGCCACATTTTGAACAACTGTCAAAGGCTTTGAATCAGAAGCTTGGTCTACTGTACCGCATCAGCCCCTTCCTCACACAGGAATCCCGGCTAAGGATTGCTACAGGAACCCTATTACCCACCCTATTGTATGGGTCACCAATGCTACTCACAGTAAAAGGCAGTGAAATGCAAAAGCTCAGTACACTTTACCACAGGGTGTGCCACTTTACCATTGGGGCACTGCCAAGAGAGCACCATTGTCAGGTGCTCCAAGCCCTGTCCTGGCCCTCATTGAAAGGTCTCCTTGAGTACCCATCCTTATGCTTAGCCTACAAGCTACAGTCAGACAATGCTCCACCAAGCCTAGCTAAAGCATTGTCTGCCAAACAAAACAGTAGGCCCCTTCGATCCTTGAGCTGACAGCTCCTCACTGTGCCCAAAGTTTGGTCCTCCCCCTAGACAGAGGTCGTTCTCTGCCAGCATCCCACCCCTCTGGAACTCTCTTCCTGCTAGGTTACAGGCATATAAATCTCTTGGGGACGGGATTCAAAAAAGGACTAAAGGCTCATCTCCTAGAACTTAACCAATGCACCTGCTACCGCTGAAACAATTATTCTCCTCTGGGATAGGTAATCACCTACCGCGACTTTGTCTGTAAACATGCTTGACAACTATTTATTTGACCTATGTTAGGTGCTACTGTCTGAAACCTGCCATATTGGTATTCTAGAATATGTATTGTAAACATTGGCACATCTGTTTTTCTCCCATTTATTGTTCACTGTATAACTCACAAAATGTCAACGTGTTAGTGCAATGTACTGTCATGGATTGTTTGTCCCTGTGATTAATCCCGGGTCACACCTGAAAAAGGGACTGTCAAGGTCCCAGTGGATTTACCCAGTCAACAAAATTAAATAAGTAAATAAATAAACTTTGTTACGATGCCCTTCGGATTACATGGTGCCCCTGCCACGTTTCAAAGATTTATGGATGGACTTCTTAGACCACACATGTCCTATAGCGTGGCCTACCTCGATGAAGTGGTAGTGTTTAGCCCTAGTTGGGAGGAACATATACAACACCTCACTAACATACTAGACACCATCAAACAGGCAGGCCTTACCATAAATGCTGCTAAGTGTTCCCTAGCAAATAGGGAAACTAAATATTTAGGGGTTTTAACGGACATGGGCAATTTAAACCCGAGAGAGGAAAGATTGATGCTGTGGCAAAGAGCCCCCACCCAGTCATTAAAAAGCATGTCAGGTCCTTTCTGGGATTGGCTGGATACTATAGGCAATTTGTGCCTGACTTTGCAACTACTGCCAGTCCTCTAACTGACCTAATAAAGAAAACTAAACCTACTAAGGTTGTTTGGATTCCAACTTGCAAAGAGGCTTTTTGTGCTAGAAAAGCAAGTTTATGTTTCTCACCCATTTTAAGAAGCCCTGATTTCTCCATCCCTTTTATAGTTCAGACTGATGCTTCTAACACTATTATTGGTGCAGTACTGTCACAGATTGTTGAGGGAAAGGAGCACCCCATAATATACATAAGCCAGAAGCTCCATGTAAGGGAAACCAGGTATTCCACAATAGAAAAGGAATGTCTCTTATTAAGTTGGGCAGTAGAAACTTTGAGATTTTATCTGTGGGGAACAGAATTTGAAGTGTGGACAGATCATAACCCACTTTGTTGGTTGCTGGTTATGAAAGACAAAAATCCCCGCATCATGTGGTCGTATTTTGCCTTGCAACTGTACAGATTTACTATCAGGCACAGGTCCGGTACCTTAAACTGCAATGCAGACTTTATGTCTTGGTATGGAGCCGATCCTAACTATCAAGCTCCATCTCTCCAATTGAGTGATCTGATTTGGTCAGGATCTGACCATAGTGACTAGAATATCAGTGGTGTTTATTAGAAAAACCTACAGGTTTTCCTCTTAAATGGGGAGGAGTATGTTGCAGGGTCTGTGTACGCTGTGTGATCATGTCTAAACTGAAAGTCTGTTGCAACGCCACCTGCTAGCGTTTGTCTTTCTTTCTCTCTTTCTCCTCTATCAGTTATCTTCTTTTTGGTTTCCCCATCTACAGGCAGGCCACCTGTAGATGTCCCTTACTATCCCTGCTAATGCTCCAATTGGTCACTACACTGTATACATGTACCCCCCTCCCCCAAACAGAATGAGGTGTTCTGGAAATACAAGGGAAAACACTTAAAACATTTTAACCTTGGTCCCTGTGCTATGGTGAAACAAGGACGTGCAGACAGTAAGCCAGATATTGGGTTCTCGAATGTAAAAAGGGGCCTTAATGCCGTGTATGAAAAATGGTAGGGAATTAATCTTTATGCCCCGTATTATGCATTTCAATAGCGTAGTATTGTAGGCGGCTGTTCAGTGTATATGTGAGGAAGCTGCTTCAGTCAGCCTTATATATTTTCTGTCTACATTCATACCACCCGCTTTAGCATAGCGCTAGCCTGCCTTTGATGTATGGTGCGCTTGCTGGCTGTGCAGTGCTGGTCTAAGTTAATTGAAGGGAACTGCAGGAAAATTTAGGTGGAGCGGTTGCAGGCTAAACACAGGTATGTTTAGTGCTGCACCCCTTTTCCTGCCCTAAATGCAAACTGCTGCATGGGGTTGAAGTACAGTGCTAGCTTTGTCTCTGCACAATAAAATGCAATATGGAAAAGGAAAAGCATTTACCTGAACATGCACGTACATGAAGAAGGAAATTATGGTAGCGCTTTCTCCATCTAGCTTAGAGTCGACTTCAAGCCTTTTACAGCTACTATAAAACTAATAGCCCTTTCTTCCCCTGTTTTATGGAATGGAAGTCTTGTGGGAGGAGTTTGTTTTGAGGGGATAGCAAGAAAAAGGCTTTATGTTTATTTGTTTTAATTTCTTCTGCAATGATTAGGTCAAAGCACAACTTAGAATAACTTTACAATATTGTAGCATAGAGAATAGAATGTTTTTACTGATTTATTGCTTTATTTCTGTCGAATGATGGGATAAGGGGTGGAGCTTAGCTCAGTCACATGGGACCTGTAAGATAAATAAAGTGCTGTTCAACTCCAGAATCAGTCTGCTGTAGGGTTTGGTGGGATGCTGACCCTAGAAAGTACCCTAGCATTCTTCTGGTGGTACAGTACACGTGCTGTTAACTGTGTTCCCTTTTATTTATAGTTTGTATGTTTTCTCTTTATTTTGTCGTCCAAGTTTGCTTTTGTTATTTATTTTATTTTTGCTTATTTTAGTCTTTGGTAACCAATTAAGGCTCACTAGGCACAAGTTCCTGTTATCAGGCGTGACCTGGGAGCACTGGGTGGTTAAGTGACTTGCTCAGAGTCACACAGTATGCAAGTAGAGGTTGTGAGAATCAAACCAAGGTCTGGTCTGCTGGATGTACCAAGCTCATTCATAGCTCGTTACTCTAACCTCTGGCATATACTGCCCAGTTATTATACTGCTGTAAGAATAAAACTGATTTTCATCCTGACAAAGTGAGTTCTGAGTCCATCAACGCCCACATTCTCACATGGACCTCAAGAAGACCTTTGACTTTGTAGTCCTCAGTTTGCTACTGGATTCTTTAAATGATATAGATTTCTTTAAAGATGTTCTACCCTGATTCTAGAGCTAGCTTAATGACTGATCCCACAGGACAGATGTATCTGGTGAAAAATCAGATTACTTGCCCGTCTGTTGTGGAGTTCCTCAGGGGTCCATTTTGTGACCCCCTAGTATTCTGTCTTTTCTTGAGTGTGGCCCTACAATTTATCAGCATACTTCGGTTATCTTGTATGCTGATGACACAGTCTTATTTTGTGTAGAGGAGGATACCAAGTTTTTATCTGTCAAGGTTCAGGGAGATTTTGACAGACTCCAGGAGTGGTTTAGATCTCATTGGCTGGTTCTAAATATCAAAAATAAATAAATAAATAAATGCTAATCAGGGGCCTGAGGAAGAACAGCATAGAACCACTAAATATCTCAGATTGGAATAAGGAATGCATAGAATGTGCTGACAACTTCAAGTATGTAGGTACCACTTTGGTCAGCACTCCTTTGAGACTCACGTTTCCCTGTTAGTAAATTTAATGCATCATACGCTGTATCCTCTTTTTAGAACATGTACACTCTTAATTCTAGAATCTCGAAGGCTGTTGGCTCACAGCCTCTTATTCTCCATCATACGGTTTTGATGGTGAGAGTGCTATCCAAACTGAAAACTGCCTACAGCAGTATTTGCCACCTTGTAACAGGTCAACCCAGATTAACTCACCACTGTCTTCTTTATTCAGTTACAGGCTGCCTCCATTTTGAGGAGTGGTAAAAGTTTGATTCAGCCCAGGGGTTGTATAAAATTAGGCTGGGAGCTATGTCTTCTAGTGCTTCCAAATTGTTTACTGTCTTTGCTATGATTTTGGTACTAGGTCTGTGTCAAAAAATGTTTTTAAAATTCTGCATTGTAAACCACATTGGCCAAAAAGATTTTCTTTTTCTCATCTGCTCATGTTTATGATGTCTTACCAGCTGATGTCCTGTGATGCACTAGCATGTCTTCATTTAAGTGCAGATCAAAGAGGTGGCTGTTTGTAAGTTCAAGATACAGATGTTATACTTCAATGCTATTTATCTGTTTTTGATATCATAATTTTTTCTTGTTGTTATATATATATATATATATATATATATATATATATATATATATTTGGTTGCTTGTGACAACTGGCATTATTTTGCTCATCAGCCTACCAGAATAAAAAATAAAATAAAAATAAAATGAACAACATTTTAATATGTAATATATGCTACCTCTGCCATAGCTAATGCCAAGCCATGCCACCTCCAACTAGACACTGAATCATTTTTGTATTGTATAGCAGCTGGCAAGTTACAAACCAAACTCTTTAGATAATCAACGCTTGTACATCCAAACCAATCACAGATCTATTCAGCCCATTACTGGCATTAGGGAAACAAAGATATGATCTCATTGTACAAAGGAAAAAGCAAATAAATAAATTAATTAAAATGGAAAGCAAAATGCTGTTGCCTCTGTGACTCAGCAGCAAGACCATACCTTGGTACACTAGCTGGTCTCATCATAGGATCCTAACACTTTTACTGTCTTGGCTGATCAAATCACTTGGTCAGACCATCATGTTGAACAGTTTTTTTTGGGGAGTGAGTCTCCATATAATTTCACCCACTGTGGTGGTGATGATTTGGTACCATCCTAAATATAATCTTGAGCTTAGTAAGTAGTGCTGGGGGTATCAGGTATGGTGGCAGCTTATGCTGATGAGACCAAAGCATACTTCTCAACTGTCCCTGATTTTCAGGGACGTCCCTGATTTTGCCTCAAAAGTTTACTCTGTCCTTCCTAAAAATTGTGTTTCCGTGACCAAACAGTGGGGTTTGTAAGCACAAAATAATGTCAAACACTAAAGTTACAGACTTGCTCTTCCTTAGAAAATGCATTTTACACTAAGCCCCTTATTCTACCAGCTTCCTGAGTGGATATCATTAATTGTGAATATGTGTCCCTGATTTTGGTCTTCTGTCCCTGATTTTTTTAAGCCTTGTACCTGATTTATAAGGCAGGAGGTTGAGAGGTATGGACCAAAGTAACAATGTGACTCATGGCTGCCCAGAACTATGTGCCCCCCCCACCATGGCTTTCTTTTCACCTCTCAGTATAGCTCACTGTGGCACTGTGATGAGCTGAATCAGTTGAAGACTAAGGGCAGAGGTTGGAGCAGTCTTGGAGGAGGTCCAGGTCTGTGGAAGACAGATTGGCTCTGAGGACTCATTATAATAAGTATCAGAGGGCAATCACCCTAAAAAAGACAGAATTCCTGTAACGGTTGATTCTTGCCAGGACAAAATGGCAAACTGAACTCTTCTGTACTGTGGACAGGTTATTAAATTTGCTCTGTCTTCAGTCTGAGAGTGCTTTTTAATTTTTTTATCACTACATTCTTCTCTCACCTACCTGCGGAGCAGGCTGATGGTCATCTGGCCACCAGCACCCATACCCCCAGACCCGGTCTGGTCAGCGAGACACTCTCCTCCATGCAGGCTGGCATGCAGTATCCCCACCCCATGGGGACCTGGATCCTGATACCTGGGGGGTGAATCTCTCATGTCCAGGGACACAGTGTGCGGACATCAGTCACCACGACCACCCCACAATTTTCAACCTGAATTTTCTCCCTTGGAGCCAGATGTACAATGGCATTGGTGCACTGTTGTTCTGACGCCTGCTGTGCTCCAATCCTCTGCTGTACGCCACTACATGCAGTGCCCCTAACCTCTGTCAGTTGCTGCTGCAGAGTGACTTAAACCCCTTACCCACCCAAGAAGGAGGAGAGCTGTCATGGGATGTTCAATCCTCCCTCTCCCCCACTGAGCCCTGACAGCCCGAGTCTGTACCTGAACCCGGGTCACCGGCATGGCACAAGGTGTGGCATCCAGCACCTCAACCCTTAGTGCCACCGGACCGGCCTGAGAGAGTTTTTTTTCAGCAGGAAAGTTAAGGCATTTAACCAGTTTCCCCTTGATAAGTTATCCTCTGTTAGGACTGGGATTTTCTCAAGTTGCCTGTCATGAGCTGGTAGTATCTAGCTAGGATGGAGAACACAGGTGATCTACCACCAAGGAGTTTCTAGCAGTCTCTGACTTGCACCCCACTTTTTCTATGCTTGATCCAGGCCCAACTTGACTGCTGGTAAGCTGCTGCAAAGCCTTGGGTCTAACAATCAATTGAACTGTAAGATATTCCTTACAGGAGTGAGTGTTTCTGATTGCCATGCACTGGGTGGAGATGAGATCCCTCCTGAAAAAGTAATCCTTGGACTCCGATATCCTTGTGAATTACAGCCTCATGCCAGAACCTGGGCTCATACCATAAACACTAGCACCTAAGTGTGGTACTAGTGGAATGCTGTACTGTTGGGGTGTGCCATTATTAAGATGAGATGTTAAAGCTAGGTCCCTTCTACCCGTCTCTGGTGTTGTTCTGGAGGGTGTCCAGGTGAAAGTAACACAATGCAATGATATTTTGCATGTGTAGGAAATTTTCCTCAGTGTCCTGGTCAACCTTCTCCCATGAAACTAGTTCGGGCAATTATCCCAGGCTGTGTTTGGGTGTGGTTATCGATGTGTGAAATGGTTGCCACTGTCCTTTTACAGTCTTGTCACTACCAGCCTCTCATTGTTTAAAAAGTGCTTTGGGATACAGTGTGTATGAAAAGCACTATATAAATGAAAATTCATCTTCTAAAGGCCTGTCTGAACCCTTCCCTTTTTAGGGAAGGCAGTTCAGGAGGTTGTGATGGCACAGCTAGAGGTACACCACAAAAATTATGACATCTATGAGCTTCTCTAGTCAGGTTTCAGGCCTCAGCATAGCATGGGAACCACCCTTACTAATGTGTTTAATGACCTCCTCATAGCAAGGGATAGAGAGAAGTGGTCCATCCTTGTTCTGCTTGATCTCATACCAGCTTTTGATACAATGGACCATGGGGTACTATAGGTTTGCCTTCTAAGGCAATATGTGGAACTCAGTAGTACAGTTCTTCAATAGTTAAAGTCCTGTCTTATGGGCAGGTTGCAGCAGGTTGTGCTGGGGCTTTTTTTGTTGTTGCTGTTTTTCTCCCCACATCTGGCTGGCCCTTTTCTGCTGATGGCCTCTCAACCCCATCACCCACCATCTCTGACCCTCTGGCCTGGCTCAATTCCTTATAGCTTTCCCCCTGTGGTGGCATTGGGCAGGGCACACCAGTTCCCCTTTGGAAGCCATGCTAGGTCTGAGTCTGCCCTGAGCACAGTAGGTGATGTCAGTGGCTCAGGAGGTTGCACACTCACCTCTGAGGCTGGGAAATCAGAAGGTTGAGGGTTCTCTCCCACTCCAGGTACTGGGTTAAATCCTAATACTGACACTGTAGTGCAGCACGAGAGAGGTGCTGCACCCCTGAGGTGCTGTCTTTCAGATGAGACATTAAACTGAGGTCCCGGCTGCCTGTTCTGGTGGTCGTTCAGGTGGACGTTAAAGATCCCATGGCACTTCTCAAAAAGAGTAGGGGAATTTCCACAGTGTCCTGGCCAAAATGTCCCCAATCAGCAGTGGTCTATCTGCTTCATTCTGCTGCAGCTGGCATACTTTTTCGTTCTTTTTTCCTCCTCATGAATGCTCAGTGGATCTGATGGTATGATGCTACAAGCAGTTTGGGCTGACATCTTCCACAGGAAGCCTCTCCCACCCCTTAGCCACTCCGCTTACACCACCATCTATGGTCACTTAGGTGGTGGTGGTGGTAGTGGTGTTGTTGCTGCAGAGCTTGCTGCCACCCACCCACCCTGGGTGGAGGGGACATCCACTGGGATACTTAATCCTCCTCCCCACAGCCGACCCCCAGTGCCCAAGGCTCACTTCCAAACCCAGGTTGCTGGCATCATGAGCGGTAGCGCTACCACTGCCACGATGGAGTCAGCATGGGCTGGGTAATTTTATCTACTGGCTAACTGCACTCAGTTTTGGAGTGCCACAGGGCTTGATCTTCTGACCAGTGTTGTTCATTATGTACAGTACATGCTTCCATTGGCTGAGGTCATAAGAAAATATGGCTTGGACTTTCACTGCCATGATGATGATACCCAGTTGTCTGTCTTTTGCACTGGAAAAGGATGATGAAGTCTCCATCTTGAGCAAGTGTCTAAGTGAAATAATGACTTATGAATAATGCTCCAACTGGGCACGATACAGGTGCTACTAGTTAACTGTGTTCTCATGGGTCAGCCCTGATGTGCGATAGTACAATTGGGCCACCTTTAAATGGCACCTCATTCAATGACTGTGGTTAAGGTAAACAATCTGAGGGTCATTGTGGACTGCAAGCTGGCACTGGAACATCCCGTATCAGTGGTAGTCAACCATATCAGATGGTTGTTCCATCTGTGTAATATTGCCTGACTCAAATGTTATCTAGCGCTTGGGAACCTGGTTATGCTGGTGCATGCTTTTGTTACATCTGGGTTGTATAACTACAGTGCTGTGTACCTAGGATTATCTGGAAGGATGATGCATCACCTGCATTTGCTCCTGAATGCTACAGCTCGCTGACTGCTGGAACCTGTCAGCTGAAACATATGAAGCCAGTTTCACACAAATTGCACTATCAGCCAGTGAGGTGGTACTCTACATCACCTCTAAGATAGGTCTAACATACTGTATAAGTGCAAGATCTGACACAGTTTGGGCCCAGACTACCTAAAAGATCTCCTGTCATTAAATGCCCTGTCCACCCACTTCACTCTGCTGAAGTAGGCCTTTGGTTATCCCGCATTCTAGAGTGAAGTTGTCAGGGGCCAGAGCTTTTAAGGTGGCTGCCACATTGCTCTGGAACACTTCCCCTATTTGGTTTGTAAATCTTCTTCAGTGAAGTTCTTTAAAGAGAGGCTGAAATTGTATCTTTTTGATTTAGCTGATGTGAATGGCTCAAAGATTTTACTCTACTGTATACTGTGGTTTCCTTCTGCCATGTTTAATTTGTATTTATGTTTTATTATAAATTTATTGTGGGTTGGAAGGTGCCCAGAGCTACTGAGGACTTTGTCTCACCATGGGGCAGTTAAACTAGTAGGGGGACGCTAGGGCTAGTGTTAACCATGGAGTACACCCAATCAAGGGAGACAGCAAGTACTCCGCCCTTCTGGGGGGGCATTCAGGGAGTAGAGGTATCACAGAAGGGGTAAAGAATAGGGTCACACCCCTGGAAGTGAGTACCAAAACTCAACAGGATTAAGGGTTCAGTTAAACATTTACCACAGGGAACTAGTAAAGTAAGACTGACCAATGGGCAGCAGAAAGAAAACAGGTAGGGTTCATGGAGGGCTGTCTTCCATCTAGGCTGTAGGTGAGAGCAAAAAAGTATAATAATAACCTAAAAAATTTAGACTTTTCTGTAAATATAATACACCTAGATATCAGAATCATGATAAGCGGCTAGCACAAAACTTCTCATGTCTTGAGAACTTGCCTCCTGAACAATGCATGCCAAATTTGGGGCAAATATATTGAGCACCACTAAAGTTATTAAGATGCAAAGTTAGAGATTTAACACTGTGCTCAATCCTAAATGTAATGACATTACCTCACCAGTATTAGAAATATAAACATACAGTCAGCTCCACTTATAGCGACCACGCTTAATGTGGGCAGCTGCTTATTTCGGACAAATCCTAAAAAACATTCCCCAAAGTCAATACCTGACTATGTAAAATCCTCTGGTTATAATGATCTAGAGTAGCCTGGTATATTGGGCAATTTGTGGCCAATTAAGAGGTAGTTTTAGTTGCAGTTACAAAGCGCCTGGTATTTCAAGTAGCCGTAGAGTGAATGAGGCAAATTAACACCCCCAGTTGCAGTAGCACCTGATGGTTAAAGCACTTTAAGCTACAGAACAATTTATCTCCTGCCTTGCACCTCCTTACCCCTATTCTTGGAGTGATTCTTTCCCCTATTCTCTGAACTCAATCACACATCTGGGAGATCACGGCATATCTGAGTTGCAGACTGAATTGCGAGTGGAGAAAAGTGTTCAGTGAGCCACCCCATCTGTGTTACTGCTGTTTGGCCATTCTCTGGGGACACCGGGCTACAGACTGTGTAGGACAGAGCTGCTCTATAGCCCATCACTGGGCAGTCTCCTGCACTACAGCTCCTCTGGCAGCTGCTGACAGTCCCGATCCACAGCCCATCAAGGACTGCATACATGAAGTGGAAAGAAGTGATGACTGACAGAGTGTTTGAGGGATGAGAAATGGAAGCTGGTTCTACTCACAGACTCCTCTAACCCCCGACGGTCTGTAGTGAGGGACCCCTGGATCACATATTGCATTTAAAGCTGCAGTACAGTGCTGTTAGGGGATTTTGTGCTTACATATTACAGTATTGTACATATTCCCGATGTATAGGTTATGTAAGTTGGCAAGAAAAATGTAGAAAAACATGGAAATTGGTTACAGCGACCACTCTGTATAATGGGCAGATTTCTCTTATACAAATGTGCCTGTTATAAGCGGATTTGACTGTATATATATATTATAGTGGTGCGAGTTGAGTAGGCTGTTTAATGTTAAACCCCAGTTTTTGCATGTTAATAACTTCGTAACCATTCAAGGGATTTGTGTTAAATTTTGCATGCGCCATCAGAGACCCAAGGATTCTTAATATGGAAAGCTTTGTGGTTTCTGAGATTAGGACTGTGCAAAATGTGTAAAAATCATAGGTTTTCACTGTTTTTGTGTTGGACCCTAGTGCCCAGAGGGCTTGGAATTTTGGTCTGAAGTTTTCTGTGTAGAAAGGGCTTGGCCCAATGTAGTGTCTTTTGTTGGTTTGGTGAAAAAATAATAATCCATTCCAGAGTCATAAGGATTTTACATTTTTGTTTTGAGCATGGTCAGTAGGCACTTTAAGATAGATGTTTGAAACAAAAAAGAGTATGGCCATATGAAAAAGTAATTTTATTTGTATGGGGGCTAATCCTTTTTCATCTGAAAAAATCATTTTTCATATGGCTGCCATCTTGTTTCTGTTTAAAAAAATTGAAGTCTGCAAAAAAGATGTCTTGGCTTACAACAAACACATGTCTCCTGCTAATCAAGACTCCATAAGATGCAGTCTGATGTTAGTTTTCTGGAAAATGAGTCTGAAATGTTGTTTCATTTTTTTACTTAAAAAACCTTTTTCATGACTTGATAATCCTTTGTCATATGCTTTTTTTCAGATTCTTTTTTCATATGAAAGCATTCTTTTTCATATGGGTTTTTCATTTCATGTGAAAAAGGATTCCTTCATATGAAAAAAGATTTTGGACTCAGTTTTGTTTTCCAACATTTGAATTTGAAATTCAAGAATCCGTAACTCCTTCAGTATGTGGACTTAGGGGACAATCTACATATCAAAAGAAAGGTCTGAATGAGTACTACAACAATAGTAAATAATACCCCCAAAACATGTAGGCCATTATTAAAAAACATAAAAATAAAAAATGCAAATTCCCATAGGATAACATTGCAACTGCAAGGAGCTACAACTCCCTCAATATTTGGACTTAAGGGACAAACTCTATATCAAAACAAAGGTATTAACGAGTACTACAAGAATAACACATATCCCCACTAAACATTTAGGGGAAATATAAAAAATGCAAATTCTTACAGGATAACATTGGAACTTCAACAAGCCATACAATGACAAAAAGAAATTGCAGTTTTGATGGGCCCCGTGCTTCCACAGCAACGTACGTGTATGCATTTGTGGAGGGATGGAAGTGCAGGGCCCAGAGGATCCTGTGCTACCACAGGCAAATGAGCATCTATGGAAGGATAGAAGTGCAGGACCCAGAGTGTCCTGTGATGCCAAAGGCTGATGAGAATATGATTATACTATCTGAAAAAGTAAAGAAATTCACTGCAAAAAAACTTTGTTAATGCACCTGTTAGGGTTAAAGCTACAAAAGCTGGAAAATGTGGCATTACAGTTTCCAATTCTAACACTCCACCCTGCAGGAAGCAAGAGAAAAAACCATTACAGTTTCACCTCTATTGCATGTTCGTAAATGAGATGTGGGGTGTGCCTGGTGGTTGTCAATCCTAACACTTACCCCATTGTCATATACTGTGCACATTTCAGTTTATTTACTGATAGAACAGGGTGCATGTTAGGGTTGACAACCCCCAGGCACACCCTATGCCTCATTTGCAAACGTGCAATAGAGGTGAAACCATAATGTTTTTTCCTCTTGTTGCCTGCAGAGTGGGGCGTTAGGGTTGGAAAGCCTAACACCATGTTCCCTACATTTGTTGCTTTAACCCTAGCTGGTGCATCAGCAAACTTTTTTGCAATGAAGATAGATAGATAGATAAGATAGATAGATAGATAGATAGATAGACAGACAGACAGACAGACAGACAGACAGATAGATAGACAGACAGACAGAGACAGACAGACAGATAGATAGATAGAAAAGAAAAGAAAACTGCATTGAGGTTCAAGTTAATGCCACAAAAGTAGAAAAATGTGATGATAGGATTTCCAACCCTAACTGCGCCCCCACCCCTCAAGCAACAACAGGAAAAACATTAGGGATTTGGGTCTCTGGAGTCCTGGCAAATCAGTGGTGGGATCCTCCTTGGGGTTGTCAACCCTAATGCCCATCCCTCCCACCCCAGCCTGTAGCCTTGTGTCTGAAGCATAAGGTACACCTCAAGTCAGTGCCTCATAGTGAAACACTCTTCAAAGGTAGAGACATATGTCTTGCCATATATTGCCAACAGAATCTGTGATGACTTTCTTTTTACAGAAAGCAGATAATGTCTTACTTTGTTTGCTGAGTGGAGGTGGTGGGCATTAGTACTGAAATCCCAAAGGAAGACTCTGCCACTGATACATTAAGACACCAGAGACCCAAAACCCTAATGATTTTTTCCTTTTCTGCTAGGGGGTGGGGATAGAAAGTTAGGGTTAGCCTAATGCCACATTGTCCTTCTTTTGTGGCATTAACCTGAACCCTAACTGGTGCATTAATGCAGTTGTTTGAAAAAAAATCTCCTTTCTTTCTGAAACAGTATTATCAGACCCTCATTCGTGCAGGTCCCTTCAGGACTTGCATGAACAGATGCAGAAATGCAGGGCCCTCTGTGCCCTGTGTCAATGGAAGACTGTATGCCTACAGAAGTGCAGCAAAAGATGTCAAGAATTCATGGGGCAGTCTGGTGCACTGCAGAAGTGCAGTGTCCTGTACTTCCATGTGGCCACAGACACAGAAGCACAAGGAAAATAATCCATTTCTCAGCCAAAGCACATGGCCCTAAGGCACTCACTGGTGCAGAGGTACAGAGCCCTATACCAAGACATGCGCTGTCTTCACTATATGGTAGTTGGGTCATGTGAGCAACCCTGCACCCATTCTTCCCAGGCTGGGAGGGTGGTGTCTTATGACAATGTCATCCCCCAAACCTTTGCCCATCCAGCTGGGTCACTGAGCTCATCCCTGAACTCAGCTCATCGGCACAGGATCACAAAGCACTACCTGTTGGGGTAAAGGCTGGTACTACACATAATGTTACTTAATATTTTTTTTATTTTGACCCACAAGTTTTCGAGATAATCCTTTTATGACTCTCCTTTATAAACATGAGATGTGGCATTTATAGAATACTAGCTGAAACATCATTTTGCACCACATGTGCAAAAACATGTGTCATCCAGGATTTTAAAAAATGACACCTGTCACATTTATGAGGTGGCATGAAAAGATGTCTATGTTGACAGTTTGGAGTCACAATATTGAAAATTAGTGAAGCTATGAGTGAATGATAAATATTTCAATGATCACTCATAACATGGTACTTTTTACCATATTTTTACTCCACATTTTCAACATAGCCTTCTAATGAGCCTGCCTCATGAACCCAGTAGGTGAGAATTTTCAAATCCCACCCAAAAGGTGACTTAGCACAATGACTGTGAAATAAGCTTTCGGGTTAAATTTAAAACATTTCACCTCCCTTGTTCCTGAGGTGGGGCCCCAAAAAGGCCATGTTTAGAATTCTGGTGTTAAAAAAATTAAAAAATAATGACAACATTATGAATAAAAGTTCAAACCCTATTGAAATACATTAAACTGGACTTACCTTATTTTCTCATATCATAGTCACTGGTTCCAGCCGCAAGACGTGACTTTGATCAGAGAGTGGCTGTACCTTGTGGGACATTTTCAGGTGAGTGAGAGTATGGGGGTGGGGGAGTGGGTGCTGAGTGGGGAATCAGAGTGCAGTGGGTGGGGGCCTGGGGGGTCAGATCGGTGAGAGACCATTGTCTTTTTTAGAAGGTCATAAAAAAGACTTCCAAGGATTGTTTTATTTTTTCTATGTTTTGTAATTAGCAGATCCAGTACTGGAGATAGGGCACCCAGTGTTGACTTAACTCTAGGGCAGCACTGGTGTGTGTGTGAACCTGGTTTCAGCATCTAAGAATTTGGGGTGAGTGAGTAGCCTAGAGGAAAGGGGGACTGGGGAAGGGGGACTGGGGTGGGCACCCTGATCCACTGATATATGACACTATTGAGGAAGCATAAGGGAAGGCTAAATGAGCTGGGTGGCAGATGGGATTTAAAAATGAAGAGACAGCTAGCTATCTAGATAGCTAGTGATAGATAAAGAGGCAGTGTAGCGCAGTGGTTTAAAGGCTCTGAGCTGCGAACCTGGAGACCTGGGTATGAATACCACAGCCCCTACATGCATGCTGTGTGACCCTGAGCAAGTCACTTAACTTCCTTGTGCTCCCAGGTTGCACCTGCAAACAAGCTTCAGCTTAGTGAGTCTCTCCTGGTAAAAAAAAACAGAACAAAAAACACGATAGGTAGGTAGATAGATAGATAGATAGATAGATAGATAGATAGATAGATAGACAGACAGACAGACAGAATGATAGATATAAATAGATATACTGTATGTACTGCAAAAAAACTATATTAATGCAGATATTAGGGTTAAAAAATGCAAAGTGCACAAAGTAAGAAAATGAAAAACATTAGGGTTTGGAATCTCAGGAGTCATGGTGAATTGGTGGCTCAGTTTTTCCTGGGGTTCTCAACCCTAATGTCCACTCCCTCCCCAGCCTGTAGCCTCCTGTTCAAAGCAGAAGGTACTGTTCTAAGCCAGTAACTCATTGGCATATACCATTTGGAGGCTGTCAATATAGTTTGTCACATGTGGTCAACAGAATCAATTGTAGCTTTCTTCATGTAGGGTCCTGAAAATGTAGGAAAAGTTCACTACCATCTTGGCTGTAGATGAGAGCAAAAATTGACCAAAAACAGTGCTTTTTATGTATTTTTGATGTTTGCAGATCCCAGAATCCAGATGAGCAGCCATCAGGAAATTTCCCATGGCTTGAGAACTTGCCACCCTGGCCACACAGGCATGCCATCTTTTGCAAACTTTTGTCAAATGCTACCAATGTTATTATGGTGCAAACATCAGGGCTTAAGATTGAACACTCTGCTTAACTCTTGCTATACTTGCACTACAGAACAAGATATATATATATATATATATATATATATATATATATATGTAATAGACAACCCACTCTGAAGTGTGCGGTCGCGCTCTGATATACGCACACTTTGGTGTGCGTTGTTATGGCCAAGTGTGTCAACCACCCAAGTCATGCGAATATCAGAGTGCAACTGCACATTCTAGAGTGGGTTATCTATTTTATAAAATGGGAAAATTGTTTTGGGGGGGTGAAAGTGCAGGTGTGCGGTCACGCTCTGATATACACACAGTCATGTGATGTGTTTCAACCAACCAGCAGAGATAATTTTCCCTACCCATTTATATATATATATATATATATATATATATTCATTGCAAAAAACTCCATCAATACATCAGTTAGGGTTCTTAGCACAGTGACAAAAGCATGGAAATGTGGTGTTAGGGCTACCACTCCACCACCTCCACACACCAATAGACGTCGGGGTATGCCACGGGGACATCAGACACAACTCTCACCACATTCCATATGTAAACAAGCTGACATGTTACAGCATAGGAGAATGGGGTAAGAGTTAGGCCTGACGACCCCATGGCACATCCCAATATCTGTTGGTGTGTGGAGGGGGAGGGGGTGGGGTGGTAGGGGTGGTAACCCTAACACCACATTTCCATGCTTTTGTCACTGTGCTATGGACCCTAACTGATGCATTAATGGAGTTTTTTGCAATGAATTTTCCTTCTTTTAAAGAAAGTGTAATGTAACTGGTAACTGGTATGTGTTAGTTGGAGCATGGGCCCTCTGGGCCCTGTGCTCCCTTCACATTGCCAATTTTTTGCATTATGGTATGCATATGTGGGAGCATGTGCCCTCCAGGCCCTGTGCTCCCAATTATACATGACTATGGAGCCATACAACAGCCCTATAGGACAAGAGCAGCCCTATATGGCAAGGAACCCTTGTAACACTAATTTGCCAATATCTCAGTAACTGTAGCAGCTATGGAAAAAAATCAAATGCCATTGTAATCATGACAGCATAACCTCCATGCAAGATAAGTAGGTGAAATCTGTATCTTGCATTGTTTGCAAGATATGGGCACTGAAATGTGCTGAAAAGGCACTCTTGAAATCCTTGGGACACTAATTTGCCAATATCTCTGTAACCGTAGCAAGCAGGAAAAAAATTCTACTATTGGTGTAATCTATGGTTTCCAAACTTGTTTCTACAGCTTAGTTCACCTACAGGTGAACTAAGCTGTAGGTAGCGAAAACTTTGTATCTCACTTCATTTTCGAGATAAGGATGCTGAAAGGCATCATGGATGATGCAATTTTATCCTATGGGAAATTTCTCAAATTCAGAACACTGTAATGTTGGGACCGTTGACAGTTCTGGCACCAAACCACCAAAAGGCACATATGTGGGAATATGTGGGACCAGGGTTTGCCACCCTGCAAATTTCAGCCCAAAAGCTCCAACTGTTTTGTTGCAGGGGGGTGGCAAAGATTTACAGTTTTGGGCAAAGTTCTTTTGCAAAAAAAAGCATGACACTTTCATGTTTGTGAAAGTGTTGTGGCCATTTCCTTTGCAATTTGTGAAAGTACTGAAGTGCTGATTTTAAAAATGGCATTTCTGGGAGGTTTTAACCCCAAAAAAGATAGGTCTAGCATCTTCAGAACCTGACTAGGTAAACCCAACAGTCAGTGTTTACCTAGGGGGTCCCAAATTTAAATGCCAGGCATTTTTCTCTCTCGCTAACTGAAAACAAGATGGCAGCAGCATGAAAGTAAAATGGCCATTTGCAAAAGGAAAATGTACTGGTAGCAGCTTTTGTGAGACACATATATTTTTTTTCCCATTGACTATAATAGGAAATTTGTTTTTTTAATAACTTTTGAATGGTTTAATATTTTTTCACCAAATCTCCAAAAGGCACATCAGTGACCCAGACTGCATTGTCCCTGAATATTTCAGACCAAATGGACAAATCATGTGGGCTATGGGCGTGAGTAAGGAAACATGCAAAAAGTCAAATTTATTTGCATTTTATGGCATTCTGCAACTCCATAACTGTACATCTGACTGTAATGCAACTTGCCAGATCCAGAGATCTATGGTACCAGACTGTGCATGCAAAATTCCAGGCAAAGTTATTAAGGTGCAAAATTTGAGATTTAACATTAAAGTGCTTACTCAACCCTAACTATAGTGCCACTAACGTGGCACTATAAAATATATATATATATATATATATATATATATATGTATACACCATACCATGTGTGCTATGTATACCATGGGGTGAGATCAATTCCAGTGAGAGAAGTATGTTTGTTGTTGTTGTGAGGTTCATGTCACTTTAAATGGTGTTGGTGCTGTGGTAGTGTGTGTAGGAGATTTTATGAATGGGTTGTTGAAATGAGCTGTGATTGGTTGATGTGTGTGTGGTGATTGGGTGTGCTGTGTTGTGGTGTGTGGTTGGTTAAGGTTCGTTTGTGTGATGGTGAGAGATAGTGGTGGTCTATGTTAGCAGGTATGTTTTAACATCATGATTTATTATGGTTATAATTGTTCATTTGTGCATTTGGGGTTCATATGGTAGTATGCTTGGTGCAGAGTTAGGTTCAATTTCTGTAATTGGGTTTTCAGTTCCAAATCTTTTAGTAGGAAGGCTTGTAGATGTTTGATGTCATTTTCCATTTTCTTTTTGTGTTGCTATTTTTAGAGCTTAGAATATAGTTGCCTATTAGTTTAGGATCTGGCAATGCTTTTATTTTAGTTGGTTTCTGAGAGTCTGTTGTAATAAGCACATTTGTCGGCTCTTCCACTATAGTCGGATCTACTAATTGTTCAGTGTCTATCTCAAATTGTGTGCAGAGATAGTTGATGTCGTTCTGTTCTGTGTCCACTTTTAGTTGTTTTTTTAAGCTCAGTTTGTTCATGCATGGAGGAATAATAATGTTTTTTCCGACATTTGTTTGATTAGACATTTTGTTCTTTCTAGGTTACTGTCTGCTACTGCAGATGTCAGTGATGCCCCGAAGTCAGCTTTCCAAATGCAGCACGAGTGATTTGCAGCTTCTTAGTTTAATGAGCAGTGTTGCAAATGAGTCCAGTCATATGGTTTAAATGTGAGTTTAGGGGTTGTGGCAATCTGGTGGATTTTTTTTTTTTTGAATATTCTGTTTATTAACAATTTTCTGAAACAACAGGAGAACAACAACTGATACATGCTACAGACAACAGGAAAGGAAAGAACACATACAGTTACACACATACATACAAACAAACTTCCCGGTTTTTAACTTAACTTAATACATCCTGTGACTTCCATTTATTAATTCCATTTACTAATTGATTAATTTATTAATCAATCAATTAATTAAAGGTGCAGTTGAGTGTGCAGCAATACCGCCATGTCTAATTATACATTCAGGACCCCCTGGATGGCCACCATTATTGTACACTGTCCATGTGACAATCTCCCTCCTCCCTATTATTTATATTGTGCTAGGATATTAGTCCCCCCCCCCCCAATGCCGACTCACAAAACCCGCATTCAACAACTGGTCTTTCCCATCAGCTATACCCCCCTTGGGTTATCTCTATACTTATCTGATGCCCAGGTACTTATATGTTCAACCCCGAGGAGAGCATTACATTTTCAGAGAGACTCAGCGTCGCCATAAAAGGGGCCCAATCCCTCATAAAAACCTTTTCCCTGTCTCTCACTATCCTTGTGAGTCTCTCTAAGGCCAATGTACGTATAACTAGTTTTCACCAATCGCTTATCTTGGGTCCATTTCCAGTGACCCAAGTATTCTGAATGCAATGTCTCACTAATACTAGAGAAACCCTTATCCATCTGGGCAATATTTGCCACTCCTCTTCCCCTTCTATTTTTTCCACCCCAAATAGGCAAACTAAGGGATCATGGGTCAATTGCCCCCCCGGCCCCTTATTTATCTCCTGCAGCACCCCCCAATATCTTATCAGAACCGGGCATGACCAAAAGCAATGGAAGAAGGTACCCAGTCCTTTTCCACACCTTCTACAGTTCAGCGAAACAGCCGGTTGTGCCCGATGCACCGCCAGTGGGGGCCAATAAACTCCATGCAAGAACTTATAAAAGGCCTCCTTAAATATATTATATATCATAATTCCCTCTGGCATACCTAACACTAATTCCCAGTTCCTCTCCGAAATCTGCAACCCAAGATCCCTTTCCCAGAGGGTCTTCGTAGGGCCAGTCCAGTCCGGTCTGGTATGCTTTGCTTATCCTGCTTGACAATTTTCCCAACAAACCCTTTTATATCTTTCCTTCCCTGGCATATCATTTGCTCTATTCTATTTAACTGCAATCCTCCCTTCCTCCCTACGTTCAATCGCCCTATGTATGTTTTCAGCTGTAAGTACCGAAACACATGAGAGGCTCCTACACCAATCTCTCTCCTGACCTTGTGAAACTCCTTCAGCTCTCCGTTCTCCATCAACGTCCACATACATACCACTCCTCCTATCTCCCACTCCCGGAAACCTCTATCCTCCATCCCAGGAACGAAGAAGGGGTTCCTTGCAATTGGGAGCAAGATAGTCTCCCTTTGGGTCCCCCCCTCTGTTGCCAAAAATGATACCAGGCTTCCACCGTCTCCCTAACTAATGGGTTACCACTACCCGCGTCTCTGTATACCCGCCTCCCTCTGCTATGCAGGTAGGCTGTAAGTCTCCCCGGATTCCTCTCCTGTTCCAGACCAATCCAACTAGCCACCCCCAGTTTATGAACCCAATCCGCCACCCTTCGGAGTTGGACTGCCTTGTAATATGCCCCTAGGTCTGGAAAGCCAAGCCCACCCCTATTCCTATCCGCCTTGAGCCTTAATAAACTTATCCTGGGCTTTTTCCCCTGCCAAATAAAGTCTGTGAACCCTCTCTCTAAATGTTTCCCGTCCCTCTGCGTCAGCCTCAGCTGCAGCATTTGCATAAGGTATAAGGTATAAGATACGTGGAATAATATTCATTTTTATGAGATTTATTCTTCCCATCCAAGACACTGGTAGTTGCATCCACCTCTTCAGGTCTGCCAATATCTGATTTATCAAGGATTGATACTTCAGCCTATATAGCTCGTCCCACCTCCGCCCAATATGCACTCCAAGGTATTTAAAATCCAACCCGACGACCCTAAATCCCCTCTGCCGTACCTCTGGACCCACCTCTGGGAATCCCATGGCCTCAGATTTCTTCACATTTATCTTATACCCTGATAACCCTGCAAACTTTTCAATAATGTCCATGAGGCATCCTATAGAACCATTCATATCCCCCAGAAATAACAACATATCATCAGCATAAAGAGCCACCTTATGCTCTCCCCCCTCCCCATCCCTTACTCCCACTACACCCTCCTGCTGTCGTATCACAGATGCCAACAGTTCAATCACCAAAGCAAATAGCAGGGGGACAGAGGGCATCCCTGTCTTGTCCCCCTTCCCAGCCTAAACTTTGTGGTCAGAAATCCATTCACTAGCACCTGTGCACTTGGCTTCTGGTACATAGCTCTAACCCATCCTATAAATGGGTCCCCCAGACCAAACCGGGTCATGATCTCGAATAAAAAATCCCATTCCACCCTGTCAAACGCTTTTTCAGCATCTAATGAGATCACCCCCATCTTGGTGTTAGCCCTCTCAACATGCCATATAATGTTAACCAACCTCAAACATTGTGATAGGACTGCCGCCCCTTAATAAACCCTGCCTGATCTGGGTGAACCACCTCCGGGAGAATGTTCTCTAGTCGGGTGGCAAGCACCTTAGTCAGAATTTTCATATCCACATTGAGAAGGGAAATTGGTCGATAGGAGGAACATTCAAGCTCATCCTGACCTCCTTTCTGAATTAAACAAATATTAGCCTCGTAACATGAGTCAGGCCATAACGGAACCTGGTCTTCCTCCCCCCTTTCAAACACCCTCCCTAACAATCCTACCAATCTCCCCCCTAACACCTTGTAATATTCGACAGGAAAGCCATCAGGCTCATTGGCTTTCCCTTCCTGCAGCTTCTGTATGGCACTCAGGATTTCCTGCCTTGAAATGGGCTGACTCAGCATCCCCCTCTGCTCATCTGAAATCCTTTGCAGAGATGTCTCACTCAAGAACTCTCGGATACGTTCTTTCTGCCCCAGATGCTCCGGCCTATACAGCTTTTCATAAAAATTCCCAAAGTGCTCTGCTATCTCCTTAGAGCTTGTTATAATTTGCCCCCCCTTCCCCTTAATCCGCAATATCCTAGTTGGGCATCTGCCGCCCTTCATCAGCCTCACCAACATAGGCCCAGGCTTGTTCCCCCACTCAAAAACCCTCCTCTGACAGAAAAACCACGTCCTCCCTGCTTCCTCCCTTAAAAGAGAGTTAAGGGCCTCCCTAGCCACTACCAACATCTTAGGGGCTTCCCCCTTTTCTCCTCCACCCACTCGCTTCTCCAGCTCTTTCACTTGCCTTTCTAATTCTTCCCTCTTCCCCCTTTTCTGTTTTTTAATCTTAGCCACATAAGCTATTATCGCCCCATATAAGCCTTACCCACCTCCCATACCATGGCACTGGACACCTCACCCATATCATTTGCCTCTTCATATAACTTCCATTGCTCTGCCAAGTATTCCTTGAATGCTTGATCCTTAGCTAAGTATGTGGGAAATCTCCAGGTTGACGGTCCATTCTCACCCCTCCCCCCAGCAACACTCAATACCACCATTGCATGATCTGAGAGGAAAATGGGGCTGTGACTTATCTCTTGTATTCACCCCACCCAGCTTCTAGGTAGGAAAAAATAATCTA
The DNA here is from genome assembly GCA_016271365.2 of Neoceratodus forsteri. NCBI lineage: Eukaryota > Metazoa > Chordata > Ceratodontiformes > Ceratodontidae > Neoceratodus > Neoceratodus forsteri. Next base: position 300,874,744 of record CM057459.1, on the reverse strand, counting down.
GCCGAGATCAAGTCTTATGGGGGTTAGAATAAAATGTATACTCCCGCCCGGTGGGGTTGACCGCCCTCCACCCATCCACCAAATCCAGATCAGCAATGCCAATTGTCCACTGACCCATAGCCTCCATCGCCCTCCCCTTACCCTCCGAATGGTCCATCTTTGCATCCATTGTCCAATTAAAATCCCCTCCCATAATGAGCCCCAGAAATTGCTCTCTAATAAGCAGGCCCAGCAAAGAGGAATAAAAATCCGGATCATACACCGCCGGTGCGTAGACACTGCCGAAGGTAAATGTCTCCCCCCGCCAAATTCCAGTGACAAAAATATACCTGCCATCCTTGGGGTCTCGCACCACTCTTTTCACCTCAAAGAGCAGATTCTTATGCAAGAGTACTGCTACTCGCCTTTTATGCGAAGAATAAGAGGCCGCAAAGCATTTCCTGACCCAGTTCCACACCAGTTTGGCATGCTCCACCTCTGTCAGGTGTGTCTCTTGCAGCATAGCCACCTGTGCCCCCTTAAGTCTAAGCACAGTCAGAAGCGCAGTCCTCTTCACTGGGCTCGCTATTCCCTTGACATTCCAGGATATAACATTCAAATTTCCTGAGTCACCCATCCCTCTCTATGTTACTTTCCATTTTTAAGGTTATTGACATTTGGTATTGCATTATACATAGCCACATGTTCATAAAACACACCAGTACCTTTTTATACTTTTTTCCCCATTGTCTGCACACTCGACTGCCACACCACACATACCACGGGCAAATACACTACAAACATAGAAACTAGAACAAACTTTCTATTGTATCATCTATACCTAATCCACCCAAACCCTTCTCACCTTCTCTCCCTCCCCCTCCCTCATAGCCTCTCCACTTCTGCCTTCCCCCTACAACACTAATTGCTAACATAGCACAAGTGTAAGTCTAGAAATAATGTAAAATAATCCCTCAACACCATAACTGAGATGCGCGTTCCACCACCCTCCTCCACAGCCAGTTTTCCCTCTTCCAGAGTTATCCCTTCCCCGTGGACTCCATTGACCCCCATCTCGAGCTCGATCAGTATCCCTGCTTCTTTTCTCCAATGTCACCCGACCCCGCCCCACCAACTCCGTGTCTCACCCAGTCACTTCATTCTCTGTCTTGATCTCTGTACCTTAGCCTTGCCTTCCATTCCCTTGAACACTCCCACCACGCTACCCCTAAAAGGCTCTCAACCAAGTCCTAACACTTTTACCCCTCCCAAAGGCTACCCTGCTGTAGTCTATTATAACTGCTCCCTTCCTCTAACTAATCCCCTCACTCCTCCCCCTTCCCCCACTTTCCATCCCTTCCCAATAGAAACTGCATCCATGTCCCCTTCATCCGCCCCCATAACCATACCCCCCCGCTTTACAGCATTAAATGTCCACTTCTGGGTCTGATAATGTAAGAGGAAGGATGCGCGGGGGGCTAGGCTGTGCTATCTAAAAAAAGCACACGCTATGCCCTCCTCTGCTCCTACCACATCTGCAGCGAAGACTCTCCTTGCATCCACGGCTCCCTGGATTTCATCTGAGTTCTTATACAGAGTCAGTTATTAAAAGAGAGTCCTCTACAAGAGTAGAAGGGAGCATATCTAATGACCCAAGCTTGCAACTCCTTATGCCCTTCTTGCCCGTAAGTCCTCCACCACATCGGGACCCATAACTATCGCTTCCAGGGATACGACCTTCTCGGGTAAAAGTGGCACAACGACGCCAAACCAGAAACCATGAACACTTTCAACATAATTCAGTCCCCGCTCTGTAGCCAAACAAAAACAGTTCTCCATCAGAATGATCACATCGAATCGAGACCTCTTAAAGCCATCCTTCCGAGACTTATACCCCTCATCACCGCTCAGCTTAGAGTTAGAGGTGCACCCCTCTAAACATTTAAAACTATTTAAGAAAAATGCAGAGTAGTGGAACCTCAGCCCATATTGACATTGTTGGGATGGTTAATCCCTGCAGTGTTCTGACCAAATGATACGGATGACCCATCAACAGGTATCAGAGTGATTAGTAATAAAGTCTATTACGTATTCCCACAAGACATAATTTTTATACTGTAGCTTACCTAGCCAGGAGCCCAAAGAGATCACTGTTTAGCCCAGGAAGAATGGTGGAACTCGGAGAAGGAATGCAATTACACAACATCATAAGGGAAAGATAACAATGCAAGTTGTTGTAGTAACAGCACCTTTATACATTGCTAATAACTATCTCATTGGTCAGTTTGGTGGGCATCTCCAGCTGGTGTACAGTAATGAGTGATATACATTTCTGCCAGGTTAGGCACTTTTGGTAAACAATGGATGTGTGGTTATACATAGCAAAAATAATGCAGTAAGAGGCTATATTGGCAAAAGCCACACAATGTCACCTTAGACCATGATTATACTGCAGATTTGTTACAGAAGCTAGAAATAATGAGCAGTAATGTGAATCATAAAGAACACTTATAAGCAGTACCATATATTGTAAGCAAACCTTGTTATGATCATTTCCCAACATACTGTAGTGATGTTATAAAGGATGGTGCCCGAGGGGAGGACATATGAACCATGTCTCACCCAATACCAGCAGCAGTAGTAGCCGCAGCAAATATAAAGAACCAAGTGGTACCATTGAATCTAGCTGCAGCATAAAAGACAGAGCTGCAAATCAAAGAAGTGTTCCAGTACATGTCAAAGGACAAAGAAACAGAGATACCAACATGCAATCCATTCAAGAGACATGCAGACAATTTACACCTCTCAGAAAATCAAAAAACAGTATGGTACAAGTCTGCAGATGAATGAACTCTGATTGCAGCTATGTAGGAACCACCTGTGACTTTTGTTCTTCATCTGCAGACTTGTGGGTGACATCTTTCAATATAGGAAGTGTACAAGGATGAGGGGGCATGATGTGCAATTCTAGGGAGGCAGGATTAAAGGGGAATATGAGGAAGTTTTTCTTCACAGAAAGGGTGGTAGATGCAAGGAATAGTCTAACCCAGGAAGTGGTGGGAGATAGCACAGTGGGGGGATTCAAACAAGTATGGGATAGGCACACAGGAATCCTAGAGGTTGATAGGAAAGGTTAAAGCCAATGACCAAATAGGGTCAGTGACCACTGATGCAGGCAGGGAACACAGGCAGACTGGGTGAGCCTAGTGGTGCTTATCTGCCGTCAAATACTATGTTACTATGTTACTTGTATCCCCTGTCAGAGACCAAGTCCAAGCATGGGATCCAAACCTGTGCATTGAGAAGTTGATAGAATGTCCTTTCAAGCCCATTGCTACTATTAATTTAAAATAATTCACATGGAAAATGGTATTCCTCATGGCCATGACTTCTTCCAGAAGGGTGGCAAGCTGCAAGCCTTCTGCACAGACCCTGATTACTTCATTTTCCACAGAGATAAGGTGTTCTTAAGGACAAACAGAAAATTCCTCCTTAAAGTGGTGTCTGAATTTCACCTGAACCAGTCCATTACCCTTCTGATGTTCTTTACAGCACAATCAAACTCTGGAGATCAAAAGCTCCACAGTTTGGATGTTAAGAGAGAACTCAGCTACTATCTGGACTGTACAAAGGAGGTCAGGTCTTGACATTCTTAGTTGTTTGTCACATATGTAGCCCCCCCCAAATTGGGGTCTTACCTTATGGCCACTTTCCTCCATTCTGCTCCTGCTACTATGAAGCACCTCCTGATGTCTGCCTGGTTTCCCGTGTTGCACTGCTGCAGCCAAAGTCAAAGAGAGGTGCCCTGATCCCCCAATCAGCCTCAGTGCATGTTCTAGCCCATCTTGCACTTCAATCCTTATTCACAAGCTGCTGGACTTCTTTGGTGCCACTGGCACTCACGCATGGATGTCTAGCACCTTTGATCTCCCAACCGCTAACTTTACGGTCAATCGGGAGACAGTTCAGCAGTCCTGGTCCCTGCTTTGGGCATTGTAGGGACCAGTGACCTCAGCAAGGGCCAAGAGAGCCCTCTTTGTATTTAAATAAGGAGCGCTGAGAGCGCTAGGTGTGAGGCTCATTAATACTCTTGGGCGCCTGTATGAATACTAATAAGGGTATCTGTCTGTTTTGAAGATCGGCTGTTCAGCAGCTGCTGCAGGGACAAAATGTGAATAAGAGTACAATTAAAGCAGCAGCTGCCATGGACACTTCAGGAGCTAATGTGCAAGGGGAAAATAATTAAAAATAAAATAAATACGCTGGCTGCACCAGAGGACAATGTTGGGACTCAGGGCAAGTGCCTGTCTGCTATCTAGGGGGCACTTAATTATGGCAGCAGTGACTGGCACAAGACTGAACAGGAATGTTTATTCTGAGCAGCACTTAAGAGGGCACACAAAGGGCCATTGAACAGTGGGGCAAATAAACAAATGAAGCAAATAGTTTGGCTTCACCAGGACTTTTATTTGGGACTGTGGTAATCTGCAAAGGAGACTATATGCATTAAAAGCCATGATAGTGCAGCAACAGCCAATCAGAAAGCCAGGATTTCAAGCCAGGACTTGTGGAACTTTTTGCCAGAGCTCATGGGACATTGCAAATGCTTATGGGTTACTTCAGGACCTAACCTCAGGCACCAAAACAGAGAGCCTATTGTGCATCGAGTGGAGTTAATGAATATTCATTTATTGGACTGACAGGCAGGATCAGCCAATTAATGTGGGAGCAGCAAATAGCTTCAGCCAATCGGGAGCCTCAGAGGAGCTCCATAAAAGATAGTGGCTTCTGGCTGTGTGAGCAGTTTGAGTGGGAGCCCCCCCCAGAGGGGTGGGAGCTCAGGCCCTTTGCCAAAAGATGGGCCTAGTAATCCAGTACTAGCCCCTCCATGGGGGAAGGGCATTCTTCTGCCACAAGACAAGTGGCTGCCAGCAGTTAAAGTTGCTAGCATGAGGGTTGCCAGAGAATGTCCTCCAGGCTAGTCAGAGCCTTTCCACGTTGAGAAAAAACATGGGCCTGTAACCTGATGAAGCCAGCTGTGAGAGAGCCGCACCTGCTTCAACAGTGAGAGCGTTGATGAAAGCCTGAAACCTCAGAAAAAGGAGCACAAGTTCTGCAAGATACCCGAGTGAGTAAATTGCTTTTGCCAAGTGCAACTTTGAGAGAATCTGTAAGGGGCAGCGAAGCCCAAATTCTACCAATAGTGACTGTCTGCACCCTAAGCTTTAACTCAAGTGTAGAACGGGTGGAAATATGCTTAATGACCAGGAAATGGTCAGTTTTTATATACAAATGTGCCTGATGTGCCAAGAGCAAAGTTCAGAAGCCTTGAAGATGTAGCAAAGCCTAGAATGTGCTGATAGCAACTGTTTGCCTGCACCCTAAGTTTTAAATAAAGCACCAAAAGGGTGGACAATGCCTAGTGACCAGAGAAGGATCCAGTAAAGTACATAAATATGTCTGATTTTGTTAAGTGCCTACAGGACTGGAAGGGGAGTACTCAGAGCCGGGTCTGTGCCTAACTTCAATTGGGAGGTGCAGTATTTTGTCCATGGAAGCTACAAGCATCAGAGTGTACCACAAGGGACTGCACGTGCATTGTTTGAGCTTAGAGAGCTACAGTAGACAGTTTATTTCCAAGAGCAAGTGTCTGCATCGAAAGAGACTATTGTGTCTGTTGCAAGCCAGCGAAGTCTGAAGAAGGATAGCAGGCCCTGCCACAAGCCCAGTCAAGTTAAAGTATCTTAATTGGTAGCAAGCCCAGCCTCAAACTCCATCCAGTGTGGTAACAAAAGTTGTGCTTTAAGCTTTGACTTTAATCGACAAGGAAGATAAAAGTTGTCCAAGAGACTGTGTCATAAAATCTGTGAGGGAGTCATAACCTGGGCTTTGGTTGCACACACTGTGCAGGAGTGTGGGTGCTTGTCCCTAAAATCATTGGGAATGCACCTGGTTATCAAGTTCTAGCCAACTGGAAAACAGGCTATGTCTTCCATGGCCAACTGGGGCACATGGAAAAGAAACTGTGACTAAACAATAAATGTGCTAAATACGTAAATGTGCTGAATGCATAAAAGTGCAGAATGTAAAAAACTGAGCTACTCAGACTGGCTGGTCTAAATAAAAGAGTAATTTCAGTCCAGAAGAGGGTCTCAGCATACAAAATGTTAAAAGTGTTGTTTTCCACCTACAAAAGCAAAAAAGACCTTTTCAGTCAATATTGGGAAGACCAGCTGTCAGTTTTGCCAGCATTTTAGCCTTTGGTGATAGAGCCCACCTGCCTATAGCATTTGATCTTGGCTTGCCTAAGCATATGAAGATGTCTAACTGTAAGTAATGCAGGGTCATCCCTGCACCGCCATAGAAGGGGTCTTGTAAATAGTTAAAGTTGGCAACTCTTGCGATTTGCAGTTAAAGTTTAAGGATGCAACCTAAAATTTACCTCCATAAATCTCTTAAGGGCTCCAACTAGCTGACCAGTGTACAGCTGTACAGTCTATCAGGCCTGCACCATTTTAAGAACTGTAATTTCTGAGTATCCAGGGTCTTGCACAATGTGGGACACTGATGCTAGTGTGGGCAAAACCTTTTAAATATGTTAACTATGCAGCTAGCTAGATAGTCAGGGACTTGACTATATCAGAGGTTGGTGGGGAAAATGTGATTGAAATCTAATTTAAGATGCAGCTTGACTATTGGGATTATTGCAAACCAAACCAATCAAAACCAAGCTAAATTAACTGTAAATAGCACAACCTCTACTCCAATTCCTCTTCCTAACTGTCCCCCTGTAAATAAACTTGTTGTTGCTTGTTTTTGCAGATACCTGTGTTGTGAGCACATTAGTAGTAGTAAGTCATTAAATGCAAAAGTGGTTAAAATGTGGGGTTTTATCTTTTGGGTCATGCTGGGGTGGCATTGTAGTAGTGTGGGTGGATGTAGCTTCCCAGAGGGCTGCATTATCTAAAGTCTAGGCCCACTTAAAGGTAAACTCTGGGTGGAGGCACCGCGCAATGTGCTATATTGGGAAAGGACCTGTTTTAAAGGTAGTTTTAGGAACGCAGGCCCCTCAACCTTATTGTGGCCAGGCAAGGCAGGGGTAGTATCCCTTGGTACCCAACCAGGGGTTACACATAGGGAAAAGTTGGCAAAGGTAGACTAGCATCCTAGAGATCAGTTGTTCACTGTATTGTCTTTTGCATACAGTTCAGTTACAGGGAGGCTGGCAAGCTGCCGCCTCAAGGCCTCAGGGCACACTCCACACTGGCACTTTTGCCTCTGTGGAGCTGCAAGAGACATCCTCCTGCAGGAAATTTGTAAAGAAGCTTCCCAAACATATACTGTATAGGTTCTCTTTCATTCTCCTGCTCCTGTCTGGAAATGTTCGTCCCAGTCCAGGCCCTATGTCCACCCTCCCTCAAAAATTTAAGCATACTAGTGGCCTCCTACTGGCTACCATGAACATTTGTAGCCTTCTAAAGACACATGCCCAACTCCAAGCCTGAGTATGCCACCGCAACCCAGATGCTCTTGCAGTAGTTGAAACCTGGCTACCTCACCATACCCCTGGCTCTGCTGTCACACTATTTGGTTTCACCCTATACAGATCAGATAGAATGGGGAAAAAAAAAGAGGGGGTTGCGCCATTTATCTCCATGATACACTACAAGGTCATGTAATCCTGACTACCCTCCCTACTGCTAACGTCCAATCTCTTACCCTTCAAATTGCCGTTGGGACCTCAGGTAAAACTATATACCTCATGTCTGTATATATACCCCCCTGTAACCAGAAAGAGGCTTTCACTTCAATTCTAGACATCACAGTCTAACTCCCCAAAAACTCTGAGATCATCGCACTCAGAGACTTTAACACAAATTGGCTTGCCCCTCAATCAACCTATTTCAGAGATACTACTGCTGCTGCCCAAACCCTAACTCAACTGGTCCCCTCTCCATCCAGGCTTAACTGAAACACGGACAACAGAACCCTCATTGACCTGATTTTCTCCAATCACCCTGAACATATCTCCAAATGTCCAGGTCTTGTCTGACTGGCTTAGCGATCACTCCTCAGTCACTTGCCGCTGATCAAACGGTTGGAACTGCCCCCAATCACCAGGCACCAACTCCTTAGGAAAGGTTCTCTAGGGCATTTCCGCAATTATCTTCTCATCTTTGACTGGACCCCGCTTGGCTGTATTGCTTCTGTCAATGATGTGCTGTCCTTCTTTATTAGTTCCTTTAACTCCACCTGCGATATCTTTGCCCCCTTTGTTAAGCAGGTGGTAAAAGATCACTTCTCTCCCTGGGTCAACCAGTCTATGAGCCCTGGAATCTGGCCATCCCGTGGACCGTCAGCTATACCATGCTGCCTGAAACACCTGCACCTGGGCCATTCACCAAGCTAAGGCTGCTTACTACCAAGCTAAACTCACCACTTCCTGGGAGCAGGGATGTAATTTCTGGGAGAATATTAAGTAACTCAGTAGTAAATCCTCCCCCCCATTCTGATCATAACCGGGATCCCTACCCAAGATCCTGACCAGATTGCCAACACCTTTAATGTGGCTTTTACTGGTCTTAGCTCAGTACTCCCCCACCGACTTCTTCTTCCCCTCCCGTGGGCTGTTCCCTCCCTCCTACTGGTGTCCCACCATTCAACTTCAAGACCAACTTCCCGAGTACTGCTTGCTCCTACCTCTCTAAGTTCCTTGGCAAATCCAGACAGAGTGGTGATACACTAGACCTTAAGCTGCTCAACCTGACTCTAGATGCAGTCCTAACCCCCCTGACTAAAATCCTGAATATGTCACTGTGCCTTGGTCAGTTCCCTTCCCAGTGGAAATGGGTGGTGGTCAACCCCATCTACAAGAGCAGTAACCAAACCTCCCATAATAACTACGGGCCTATCTGCATTCTGCCCCCCCAAAAGCACTTGAAAAATCATCACCGACCAACTCACTGACTTCCTAGAATCACATATCCTCCTCTGCCAACAGCAGCATAAATTCAGGAAGGGCCACATCACCACCTCTGCCCTCCTGCAGTACACCTCATACATCCATGATGTCCTTGACCAAGGGGCCTTGGGTGAGTCTGTGTACATAGACCTCACCAAGGCCTTTGATATTGTCAATCATTTCCTGTTATCAGACTCTATCCTTTCCACTGGCCTGTCCCAGGAGGCCACTGCCTGGTTCACCCACTACCTGCAAGAAAGATCCCAGCAAGTGAAGATAAATGGCACTCTATCCACTAGTCTGCAGGTTTGCTCTGGGGTACCCCAGGGCTCCATTCTTGCCCCACTCCTATTTACCCTGTACCTGAACTCTCTCCCCATGGCCTGTACTAGATGTCTCCTCCTCTATTCAGACAATGCAGTGATTTTCAGTCGCCATCCTGACCCAACCCTGCTTCAACAGGACCTGCAGCTGTCCTTCAAGGAGGTTGAATCCTGGTTTTTGACCTATAAACTCATTCTCAATTATAAAAAGACAAAGGTAATGCTATTGTCCCATCACAAAATAAGTACAAGTCCTCCACCCTCTCCATCCTCAATTCTCATAGGACCCCCCTGGAATCTGTTCCCCATTTTAAATACCTTGGTATCACCCTAAATCCTGCCCTCTCCTTCCAAGAACACATTAACACTACCTGCTCCACAGTTAATGCCAGAATTGGCTTCCTCTACAGAATTAGGTCCTGCCTCCTCCTGCTGCTCTGAGACTGGCTATCTCCAGCTCTACTCTGTCCCTGGTAGACTATGGCATAGTCATCTATGGGTCTGCCTCAAACTCTGCCCTGAGAAAAATTAAACTTGCTTTGAACAAAGCCTGCAGTCTGGCCACTGGCTGTGACAGGTTGATGCATACCTGCGATCTCTAGCAATGATCAGCCTGGCTAAATTTCCAAGGGCGTCCCTACTATCAGACCTGCCTACTAGCAAAAAGATCTCTATGGACCACTCACCTCCTGGTTGTAACCTTCTCCTCTCTCCAGGGCAGCACAGGTGGGTGATCAGACATACCAACAAAACTGCTTTCCAAGTCCCCTTCTATAGAACCACTGCCGGTCAAAGGTCCTTCACATATAGGGCCCCTTTATGGATGAACTCCCTCCTTAGTTCCCTCCTATCCATACCCAGGCTGGACCTTTCGAAAAAAACCTGTGGGCCCACATCCTAGTTTCATCAAACTGTGACTGCCCATAACACTGTCGTAACCCTCTAACTATTACCTCTCCTGCATCTTAGCCCCACAACAATGCCCATTGGGCAGCTTTATGGTCTCTTCTATATTTCCACCTCTCCTTTGGTCCTCTTCCTGGGCCTGTTTCTCACTTTCTCTTCCATAATTCCATTGCTTCTGTCTCCAATATTTATTTTTTCTCCTCTTATTTCAACAATTTTGGTTACTCCCATGTCAATTGACAATGCTTATTGTGTTGCGTCATTATTAGATAACTCCCTATTGTATAAATTTCTCTATGTATATAACTACTATCATTGTTCATGATGTCTGTAACACTTGCCTGCCACACTTTGCACTGATGTGGCACTTTTGTAATAGCTCCTATTATATATTTTTTTCTCTTTGTGTACAATTACTGTCATTGTTCATGATGTCTGTAATACTTGCCTGCCACACTTTGTACCGATGTGGAGCCTGTGAAAAGGAGTCCCTGACTCAAATGTTTGTAATTCCTAGACTTCAATAAATAAATAAAAGAAAAAATAAATGTTAAAAAATGATGGAAAGCAAACCAAGTAAGAAGACTGAATTCTCTTGAATGAACTATAGGTTTTCAAGCAGCGTCAGAGGAAGCACTGGTAGTACAGTGTAACTATTTGATTTTTTTTTAATTTGGCTGCACACCAGGTACACCCCAGTAAACATTTAAAAAATGCAGAAGTGCAGGATCCTGAGGGACCTGCACTTCTGCAACCACAGATATATCAGACACACCAAACTCTGGCTGCAGAAATGTAGGCCCCACAAAGACCATGATACCAAATTGCAACAGTACTTCTGTCTACAGAACTGCAGGCTCCTAAGGGGCCTGTGCATCTAAAGCTGCAGGTGATAGACATATACACTGACAAAGTGGAGGGAAGGAGCAGAGTGAGGGAGGCTGAGGGAGGGTCTACAGTACAAGAGGGGTCATGTGGCTGTGCCATCCACTAGGGAGGCTGCAGTCTAGGATTAAAAGCACCATACTTGTAGTCCTTTGACAATCGGGAGTGGATGCTGAGAGGGAGAACAGGTTGACTCCAAGGAAGTGATTTTTTTCTGTTGGGGGACTGTGTTATTGAGTGCAGCAACTGATATACAGTAAATGTTTTAAAAGGTACATTTTATTTGCTGTGGCTAGATTGGAGACAGACTGCATGGGACAGGATGGAAGGAGGCAGCAGAGTGAGGGAGGCTGAGGGAGGACCTACAGTGCAAGACAGGGTCACGTGACTGCACCGTCCGCTAGGGAAGCTGCAGTCTAGGATTAAAAGTGCCATGCATGTAGTCCATCAGCAGTTGGGAGTGGACACTAAGAGGGAGAACAGACCAACTCCAGGGAAGTGATTTTTTTCTGTTGGAGGATTGTGTTTCTGATGGCAGCAACTGATATAAATGTTTTAAAAGGTACATTTTGTTTGCTGTAGCTGGACTTGGAATGGACTGTGTGGGACAGGGTGGAGGGAGGGAGCAGAGTGAGGGAGACTTAGGGAGGCACTACAGTGCAAGAGGGGTCATGTGACTATGCCATCCACTAGGGAGGCTGCAGTTGATTTCTATTTCACAGGGGGGCCATGCGACCCCTCATGTGAGTGACACCTTGCGTGAATGCCTCAAAGCAGGAGTATGGTATCTAACTAGGAGGCATCTGTAGAGTGTCCACAGGGAGGACTGCAAGCTGCAGGCCACACTGGGCAGGGCCCAAAATAAGAGGGAGCTTTGGGGAACAAAAAATAAAAGTAAATGGAAGCAGAAAGAGGGTACAGGGAGGATGTGGAGACCAGGAAACTGGGGAGGTAGATGCATGGAGAGGGAGTGGAGGGGCAGGATGACTGGAGTAGTAGACATAGGGAAGCTGGGATGATAGTGAGCTACAATGGGTGTGGGGCAGCCATATTCCTGGGGACTTTGTGGAGGGAAGTGGGATGTCCAGAGTGTAGTCAGATCGGCCAACTTAGGCAGAAAATAAGAAGGTTACAATGGGAGCTGGGGATGGGAAGTAGAAATTATTGGGGTGGGTGGTGGGGCCCTAAGAAGACAAGGAGGGCTCCACAAAATACTACACCAGGCAGACACAGGTTGGAACAGGCAGTAGAGAAAAAGGGGCCAGGAGCATTAAATCATCAAGGACCAGGGTGCACTAGTTTGGGAATGTGGCAGGTGGTAGGGAATGGGGAAAGAGGGAGGAGGGAAAGGGGAGAGGATCAGGGAAGGCAGAGGCAGGACAAGGCAATGGAAGAAGGCTCAGGCAGGGGGACGGGGACTAACAATAGGTTCTCAGTGCTGGCTAGTTTGTAGGAATAGGAAGATGGGGTGGCATCATAGAACAAGTGAAGGGAAAGGGGGAACATGGGAGAGAGGGTAGTGAACAAGTAAAGGAGAAGGGCACTAGGGGAGGAAATAGAGGAGGCAGGGAAGCAGGGCATTTTGTCAAGGTACCACTAAGTAGAAGGAGCAGAGGGGTAACTAGGGCAGTAGGGGGTAGGGGTAGAGGAGAATAGAGCAAAGAGGAGGGGTGAATACAGTAGAGGGGAAGGGGATAGGTTGGGTAGGAAACATAGAGGGATGGGCAGGGAAGATCAAAGGAGGAGGAGGAACAGCTGGGGAGAAACAAGGAGATGAGGGGACAGGGAATGGGGATGGGGAAACTCTAGTTCAGGGGCCCAAAGTAGGGCACAACATGGGGGTAGGTCTGGCAATAGGAGAAAGGGTAGTAATTCTGGGTGATTCAGTACTGAAAGGGCTGAGAGTGGGGGGTAAGGGAGCAAGGAAAAGCCATGCTTGGGTGGAATGTATGCCAGGTATGACAGTGGAGAGGGTGGGACAGTTCATTCAGAAGTGTGTAGAGAAGGGATGGGATAAACCTCACATCATGGCGTACCTAGGCACAAATGACCTGGAGGGGATTGGGGTGAAGGAGATGCAAGATAGGTTCAAAGAGGTTGGAAGAATCTGCACAGAGGTGGGAAGATTGGTGGTGTTCTCTGAGGTTCTTCCAGTACCTAGGGCAAGCTCTGCTAGGAAACAGAGAATCAAGGAGTTTGATAAATGGATGAGTGGTGTGAAACCATAGGGTAGTAGGGAGGTGGGGTGGGACATGGGATAAGAAGGAACTCTATGCACTGGATAGACTGCATCTAAGCAAGAAGGGCATGAGGATCCTAAAACAGAGACTAGAAGAATACATTACAACTTAAAGATCAAATGCACATATGTCATAAAAAAGTTGAATTCACACCACTGTGTCATGATTAGTGTTTACAGAAAATATCATGCTGTTTGGTTTTGTGGTTTTCTTTAAATCAGCAGCTGTTAATGTGCTGTGCAATGACTGAAAACAGTGAAGATGTTTCTGTCCCTGTCAGTGAGCAATGACATGATACCTGTCCAGCCTGCTGCATCACAAATTAAACACCTGACTGACTGAATAAACTGTTGCAGTTCCTAGTCAGAGCAGTCTATAGCACTAATTGTTTTCACTCAAAGTTTATTGTGGGGGATAATCTCTCTATTATTAACTCATGTGGTTTGTGTTTAGAGAGATTAGCTTATAACCATTCTGTTCTCATAAACAGTTGATCATTTGGGGTTCAGTGCTGAACTGAAGTGGTGTGAATGAATGTCAGTGAGAAATTACCTTGTCTGTATCATATACGTCAGTTCTCTGTCATCAACACTATGCTTTCTATTCTGGCTATAAAACACAGGGTTGTTTAGTGGATATAAAATAAATCTACATTCCATTAGTTCATGGAAGCAGTGTGCCTTTAATGCAGCCTCAATAAATATGTTCATGTGATAACAATGTTGTTTACATGTCAGATTGACAAACCTGTGTCTGCCACACTCTGCTATTCAGGAACATGTACTGTATGAACTCATAAAATTCAGTTCTTTGAGGGTTTCTGTGTGAAAATACATCATGTATATGCCCTGTCTCCTGCCTGACAGTTGAGGCAGCAGCTCTCTGCTTCCCCTTTTCCCCTGCCTCAAAAGCCCCGTTTCCTGCCCTCATATTAGGCTGCTGCAACCTGCTGCCCATTGTCTTCTCCACACAGTCAGGGCTGCTGCACCCTGATGCCTCCTGCACAAACAGTTTAGGCTGCTGCACCCTGCTACCCTCTGTCCCCCACCCTATAACACAAGATAAAAGTATTTTTTGTATTTTCTATCAGGTAGTTTTGGGCAGTGTACCAAAGGATCTGATTCAAGTGGCAGGGAGCAGCATGGTACAACAACTGTAACTGTGGGGGAAAGAGGCTCTGCGGTGCAGCAGGGCCCAGTGGTGTCAGGGAACAGAGGACAGCATGGTGTAGAAGCCTTGACTGTGGTGCAGAACACAGTGGGGATTCAGGGTACAGCAGCCCTGACTGTGTGATGTGGTGCACATGGTGCAGCAGCCCTGCCCATTTGGGGCAATGGAAGTGGATAGCAGGCTACAGCAAAAGCCCCACCTTTGTGGCCTAGGGCAGCATGATGCAGCAGCCCAAACTGTGAAGACAGAGGCCCTGGGACTCTAGGACCTAGCAGAGCACAGCAGCCCTGTCTGTGGAGACAGGAAAAGAGGGCAACAGTATGCATTGGCCCAGACTGTGGAGGTGGGGGACAGAGGGAAGTGAGGTGCAGCAGCCTCAACTGACAGGCAGGAGACAGGGGCATCAGGATGCCATATAGTATTTCTAGTTATCCACATACATGATGTATTTTCACAGAGAACTGAATTTTATGAGTTCATACAGTACATGTTCCTGAAATAGCAGTGTGACAGACTCATGTTTATCAGTTTGACATAAAAACAAAATTGTTCTCATATGAACCTATTTCTTGAGGCTACATCAAAGACATACTGCTTCTATGAATTAACAGAATGCAGATTTATTTTATAGCCATTAACCAGCCCTGTTTTATATAGCCAGAATAGAAAGCAGAGTTTTGATGACAGAGAACTGACATCTGTGATACAGACAAGGTAATTTCTCACAGACATTCATTCATGCCACTAAAATTCAGCACTGCACCCCAATGATCAACTCTTTATGAGAACAGAATGATAGATTTGAAGCATATCTCTTGAAACACAAGCCAGATGGGTTAGTAAAAAACTCTGAGCGAAAACAATTAGCTCTACAGACTGTTCTAACTAGGAACTGCAACAGCTTATCCAATCAGGGATTTAATCAGTGAAGCAGCAGGCTGGACAGGTATGATATCATTGCTCACTGACAGGAACAGAAACATCTTCACTGTTTCTTCACTGTTTCAGTTACTGCAGAGCACATTAACAGATGCTGATTTAAAGAAAACCACAAAACTAAACAGCATGCTATTTTTAAGAAACATTAATCATGACACAGGGACATGTATTCAAGTGAATTCAAGCTTTTTATGAAATATGTGTACATTTGATCTTTAAATTACCTTAAACTGAGGAAGGGGGCAGAGGGGGACTGCAAATTGGAGTCACCAATCAGGGGAGACCAGAAGGCCTCCACCCAGGTAGGCAGGAGGAGAGGAAGGGGAATCTATCAAGGGGGGGAAGTAGGGGTGAGGGATTGGGAAAGGAGGGGCAGGGGACACAGAGGAAAGTAGTATCCTTAAATGCCAGGAGCTTGACAAACAAGGTAGTAGAGTTCCAGGTGATGATGGAGGGGGATGTAGATATTGCAGCCATCACAGAAACCTGAGTCACCTAATACCATGACTGGGATCTTATGATCCCTGGATACAGGGTGTACTGCAAAGGTAGGGTGGGGGGAAGGGGTAGCTATTTATGTGAGGGATGGGGTACTATGTACCAGGGATGAGGGGTAAGGGAGTAAGCTAGAAGCCATATGGGTACAGTTCCAAAACTCCAAGAGTAGGAAGGTTAGACTGGGGTTTTTGTACAGGCCACCCTCACAGAATGAGGAAAATGACAGGGAGTTGGGGGACCAAATCAAAAAGGTCAGTGGCGAGGGAGTACTGTCATAGTGTGTGGCTTAAATCTGACTGAGATTGACTGGAGCACCATGACTTACATGTAAAGTACCTAGCTGGTGGCAGTATACTATTGCCAATTGTGTGTTACAAGCAGTCAAATTGAGTAGAACTGTCCTCTTGCATTTGTGAGCCCTATTTCTTAGCTGATAGAGAGCTTGTGTTTTTCACCTGAAGGACACAGCTATATTTTTACCTAATTTGTGTATGCCCTTATAAAGAATTACATGGGCTCTGAATGAGGAGCACTTTTAGGACCTAAACAAGGGAATTTTAAATATATTTTAAAAAGTGTAATTTGCCTTTATTTCAGAGCTGGCTCACACCATGTCTACATCCCAGGCAGTGTTGCCATAAATAACAGCACACTGCAAGCAGGGTGAGCAAGCGGGGCACGTGCGTTGCTGTGCAATGAGATGCATGCAAAGACGCGTGTCTAAGTGCGTGTCGGCATGTCCAGTGGGGTAGAAGGGGTTAAAACAAGAAGTTTACATTTAACAGCATAAAGGTAAGCATACCTAACAGTTGTTTCCCCATACTGAATACTCTGGGTGGACCAAGATTGTGTTAGAATTAGTACTCTACCCATAGTTGATCTGTGCACTATTATACATACCCCAACCATTCCTCTAAATCCTGCTACAGTTCCATATTTGTTTTTACCTTGTATATTGAGAAATTAAATATGTCTGCAACAATCACCACCACAGATGGTAATATTGGGACCAAACAGAATACCTGTAACATGTATACTTTATCTATCTTCAGATACCTAGGGGTCACACTCGACCCTGCTCTTGATTTTTCGGAGCATGTCAATGAGGTTTGTCGTACTGTCAATGCTAAAATAGGAGCTGCCTATCATGTGCACCATTCACTCACACCGACAGCTAGGCTATCAGTAGCTAGGGGAGTACTACTCCCTCAACTCCTTTATGCCCTCCCGGTTCTTTACCCTGCCAATGCCAGAGTACTCTACAAGTGGGACACCAACTACAATAATATCTGTAGGTTCACCCTATCAGCCCCCATGCCTTACTCACTGCTGCCTACTCTACTCTGGACTAAACTGGTTGTCTCCTAAAGACCTTTAGACATATACCCTTGGGTATCTTGTAGACTCCCTTACTAGAACACCTCACCCAGCCTCTTTGGCTGATTTGATTACACCGGTCTTCCACTCCCACAACCTTAGGTCCTCTTCCATCCCAATGCTCTCAGTTCGGCCCTGTGTGACCAAAATGGGTGAACAGGCATTCTCACATTTTGCTCCTAAACTCTGGAATTTACTCCCCCCTCAGGTTAAAAACTCCACCTCCCACCTCTCTTTGAAGCATTCACTGTTCTCTCACCTCTGTGCCCTAGCTAACTGTAACTGCGCATAAGTTAGAATATCTCCTCACTGATTAGTAATTGTGTGCTTTGGTAAGACTGGCTTAGGACCAATAAGAGTGAGCTCCTCCCACTGTCAAAACATTTATTTTGCTTTACACATTTTTACATTATATGATCTGTTCTGCATTATCAATCCACCTGATATATCTCAGCCTATGCTATTATGATGTTAACTCGTATTTGTATTTGTTATTTCTTTTGTAAATGTTGTTCAACTGTTCAATTCTGTATTTCTCTATTTTGTACTCTCCCGGGTCGTGCCTGAAAATAGGCAGGATTGTTGCCTAGTGCACTTACCCGGTTACCAAAAGCTAATAAATAAATATAAACAATCACCTTATCCTTAAACCCTTTTGTATGTGAAAAATGGCAAGAGAATAATGAAATGTTAAGGGAAATATCAACGTTTATGGCAAGACTGTTTGTGGTTGAAGCTGGCCAAAGGGAAATGGCAGAGCATATGAAGCATTGGAATTCTACCATCTGTACTCACTATGCCTGTACCCTTGCCTCCTGTGCAGACAAATACTACCTCAAACAAGAATAATACCACAGGCATAACAACCTTCTCTTCCCCCCTCCTCCTAATGCATCATTGCAAAATGTCTCCCTTTTTGACCCAATAAATAAAAACATACCAGGGAAGCAGATGTCATAATTGATCAAGATAAAAATTGATACTCGACGCAAAGCTGTAAAGTAGCTAAAAACAGTTGTAAAGCTGAAGACTTCAGCCTCAAGTTACATAATCATTTTGATCCCCTTATCCCAGATTCAGAGTCTATTGAAATCACTAACTCTACCCCTGGTACTTCTACAAACTTTCCACATAGCTGTTCTCCCCTATAAGCCAAATCTACACAGTGTACCCACCATTACTAATCCTATTAACAAAAGAGCCACAATTAATTGATATAATAACAGAAATTGACCACACCACAGAAAGTATCATGGAAGAAATGGAAATTGTCCCACCTTCCAACATAGATACTCTAAATACACAAAGGCAAGTATATGTTATTGGTGACTCTATCATTAAATATCTGGATAGAGCAATATGTAATGGGAATAAAGCTAGCAGATGCTGTTCTAGCTTTTGAAGGAGCCAAAATCGCAGACTTAACCCTCATGCTTGATAATATTCTGGCTGACAGCAGTGATAATCCACTCATAGTAGTACATGCAGGCACTAATAATATTAACCACCAACCACTGATGGATGTTAAGGCTGAATATATTGCTATCTCAAACAAATTAATTGATAAAGGTTGTAAGGTTATATTCTCTGAAATCCTACCTGTCCCTAGAGCAACAACTTATATTTCACAGAAGATAAAAAAACTTTAACAATTGGCTATGGAGCTGGTGTCTAAGACAAGACATTGGCTGCATAACCCACTGGGAAATGTTTACTGAATAAAATGAACTACACTGTTGGGATGGCCTTCATCTAAGTAGGAGGGGTAGCAGTTTATTGGGCAAACACATCTCGACAGAAATTAATAATCATTTAAACTAGCAAAAACGGGAGAGAGGCATGGCAAGCCTGCCTCTCTGATTATCCCAAATGGGCATTCTACAACTAAACTCTGTTACCAGTTAAGCTTTGTGCATTTTAATGCAAGAAGTCTAAACAATAAAATCGATGAACTTAACAGTAGCGTTAGCCAGAATAACACCTCTATTATATCAATTACTGAGACATGGGGTGATGAGAAAGCCTGCTGGGAAACAATCATTCCTGGGTACTGTTTACATAAACAAAATAGACAATTAAAAATGGTGAAGGGGTAGCCGTGTTAGTAAAAAATGATATTAAATCAATTAATATGTCGGATAAAATAAAAACACACAATACTGATACAGAATCTTTATGGATTAAACAACTTTTTGATAACGTGAGCCCTTGATTATTGAAACATGTTACAACCCACCCAACTCCTCTGTCAATACCTTTGATGCATTATTACAAGAATTTGAACAAGCCTGCAAATTTAATGACACAATTGTCATGAGCAACTTTAACTTAAAAGAAATCAATTGGGCAAAAATTACAGCAAGTACCTCTGAAGGTAAACATCTGCTGGCAACTTGCGAGCTACTTCAGTTAAAGCAATGTATTAAGTCCACCACCAGGGATAAGAATATTCTAGATCTTGTTCTCATTAGTGATCACCTAAATATCAATAACGTATGTATTAACTCTCCTATGGGTAAGAGTGATCATAACACAATAAAGTTCAGTTTGGATAAGCTTCCTTACATTTATTACCTGCAAAACAAACATCTTTCTATACAAAAAGGCAAATCTGCATCAGATTCAAGATGCACTTAATAAAATTGATTGGAACAAGATATACAAAAACTTAATCTCAGATTTCTGGGGAATTTTTAAAACCGCATTGCTAAATTTAAGGGACATTTATATCCTTTCGATTAATAAACATAAAAACTCAAAACATTCACCCAAATGGATGAATAAGACCATCAAAACTCTTATTAAAAAGAAAAAATAATTATACACTTCCTATTTAAAACATAAAACTCCTGAAAACTTTTCCTTATTTAAAAAAATACGAAAGAAATGTAAATCCACTATAAAAAAAGGCTAAAACAGATTAGGAATACCATCTGACATACTCTGCCAATAAATCCAACAGTAAATACTTTTATTCCTATATCATTTCTCTTAAAAAACAGTGTATCAAGTGAGATCCTTAACATTTAATAATGAAAGCATTTCATCTTCAAAAGATATGGCTAATATATTTAATAATAAGTTTTGTAAGATATTCGGTTTGAGCAAAAATCATCCCATAAACACTGATCCAAGAGAAGCCCCCTATATTACTCTATTGGAAGACCTCATATTGTCAAAACTAAAACTTCAAAAGAATAAAAACTGTCATGGCCCCGACAATATAGCAGGCCATTACCAGCTCCTACTAGATGATTCCCTAGTCCATCCATCAAAACTACTCTTTGTAGGTTGCCTTTCCTCAGGTCATGTACCTAAGACTGGAAAAAAGCCTATGTTACACCTATCCACAAAAAAGACATTAAATTGTCTTGGGAAAATTATAGACCAATCAGTCTAACCTCAACCATTTGCAAAATACTTGAAAGCCTAATCAAACATTTGATAGCCCCCAGTGTAGATGCTCAGGATCCGGAACAACATGGCTTAAAAAAAGATAGGGGATGTCTCATAAACCTAATGTGTTTCTATGAAACTATTAGTTACCATCTTGACAATAACACACCCTGCGACATCATTGTTTTGGACTTTAGTAAGGCTTTTGATGGCCTACCACATGAGGTCTTAATAGCTAAACTTCATAATTTAAATAGCAATCCATATATTACAAATTGAATAGTTAACTGGCTGACAGGTAGATCTCAAAAAGTTATAATTGATGGTCACCACTCAGAATCAGGAAAGGTCATTAGCAGAGTCCCTCAGGGATCCATACTGGGACCCTGCTTATTTCAGATCTTTGTCTCTTGACAGTTCAGGTCAGGAACATCATGCGATAAAACATCGCAAATGAAAACAAAGCAGACAGAACAGTGCTGCCTGTAATGCCAAAGGCACAACAGAACACAGGCAGCAACAGTGCCAAGCCACAGACCGCAGGGGGAACCATCGCCAGCAGCAATAGAGGCGGAAAACACACTGCCACCCAAAATGCTGCTGGCACAACATAATGCAGGCATCAACTGCACCAGGCAGGGAGACTGCAGGGGGAATCATCACCAGCGGCAATAGAGGTGGAAAACACACTGCCACCCAAAATGCTGCTGGCACACCACAAGGTAAGACACCACAGTGCTGGGCAGAACAGCGGTGTTGAATACAACATGCACTGCACACACAATGAGTGTGGCACAGTGGTGGGCACCTGTGCTGTGCTCACCTGTGGCTGTGCCCCCCCATCTTGGGGGCTGTCTGTCGCCCTGTGCACATTATGCAGATTCCGTCTCCCACTGGGCAGCGTGTGCCTCCCTCTTCTTCGGTCCAGCACTGTCCATTGTGTGGCTGTCTAGTGCCATTCTTTTCTGTGGCCAGTTCAGCGACATTCTGTCTGGGTCCACACTGCTGACTGTTTCCTGGTTTGAGCTATGCTTGCATCCCCTCCTCGTATTGTGCCATGCGGGTGCATACAGTGCTGCTGCTGCTGTGATGTTCTGCAGCATTTGGGGCTCAGCGAGGATTCTACTATGCTGCATTTTGTCCGCTGCAATGTTTTTGTTTTAGGTGTTGCTTCTTCGTTGTTCTTCCCACGTTGATTCATCCGTGATGTTCCTGACCTGAACCATCTCTGACATGACTCAGAAATGTCTTACCACCACCATAAAATATGTGGATGATATCAAGCTTGGCAGCCCCTGTGATAAACAGTCCTCCACAATACAAAATGACTTGGATGAAATTGTTACCTGGGTAAACACTTGGGGATGAAACTAAATGCTACAAAGTATAAGGTTATGCACTTACGGAAATCCAATCCAGTGGTTAACTATACCCCAGGTAACACCACCTTAAGTTTAACAATGAATAAGAAAGACTTGGGAGTAATCATTTCAAATGATTTAAATAATTCCAAACAAATTATAGAATCTGTTAAGAGATCTAATTTAGTATTATGGTCCATAACTCATAACATCAAATCAAAGGATTGTAAGGTTTTAATGCCTTTGTTTAGAGCCTACGTAAGACCACACCTTGAGCATGCCTCACAGTTGTGGTGCCCGTACAAAAAAAGAATGCAAAACTCTTGAAAATATACAAAGCAGATTTACAAAACTTATATCTGGTTTGGAAAATGAATCATATGAGTATAGACTACATACTCTCAACCTTATGACACTTGAGACCAGAAGGTTGAGAGGTGATCTTCTCTTTCTCTTTGACATTATTCAGAATCCATACCTAATGGTGGAACTTGCTCTGGAATTTAAAGATTCCACACATAATACCAGAGGACACCCACTTCAACTAACAGGCAAAAGGTTTACTAATATTAGCAGAAAATTATTTTTTACATTAAGAATTATAAACCCATGGAACAAACTTCCCCAAACCATAGTCATCAGTAAAACAAAATCTGAATTCAAATACAAACTTGATAAACACTTACTGACAGGTTATAAACTAACTTATTATTCAGATTGAAGTATAAGAGCATACATGGGCTAATTTGACCTTCTAGATCTTTCTCATCCTTAGTATATGAATGACCCCCCCCTTAGTATATGAATGACTACCTCGAACGCCAGGGAACAGGTACTGCTGGAGGCTATCCAAGACAGCTACCTAGTTCAGGGGATGACAGAGCCCACCAGGGAAGGTAACATACTGAATCCTGTGTTAGCAAATGGGAACCAAGTCCAGGACATAGTCGTACAGGACTCCCTAGTGGGCAGTGATCACTACACAATGTGGCTCTTCCTTCACAAGGGCAAAGAGGCAGCAAGGACCAGGATGATAGTGGTAGACTTCAGTAAGGTGGAATTTGCCAGAATGGGCAGCTTGCTGTAATATGCACAGGGATGGATGCAGAACAGAAATGGTCCCTCATAAAGAGGGGTCTGACAGAGGCCACTAACACATGTGCCAAGACCCAGTGTAAGCAATCCAGGTCTAGAAAATCTAGTTGACTTAGCAGGGAAGTGGCAGGAAAAGTGAGAGAGAAGAGAGTGACCTTCAACAGGTACAAGAAAACTGGGCACGGGGAGGACAAAGAGTACTTGAAGAAATCCAGGGAAGTGAGTAGAGCAGTCAGGGCACCTAAAGCTGCAATGGGAGCTAAGATTGGCTGAGGGGATCAGAGAGGGGGAAAATGATTTCTTCAAATATGTAAGAGAGAAGAGGAGCTGTAAGGACGAGATTATCCGGATCAAGATGGAGGGTGGATGGGCAGAAAAAGAGGGAAGACCAGGCAGAGGCACTCAACGAGGACTTCTGCTCGGTGTTCACTAAAGAAAAGGACAGGCCAATACAACAAGGGAGTAGAGGGATGGGCAGGGATGGGACAGAGCTAAGAGATGGGTCATCCAGGAGGATAGTGTTCTAAAAGGCCTTAAAGCCTTGCAGGTGGACAAGGCCCCATGATCTGATGAAGTGCATCCAAGAGTCCTGAAGGAGTTGGCAGAGGTCTTGGCAGGCCCACTGGTGGACCTGTTTAACACCTTACTGGAGACAGGGAATGTGCACATGGACTAGAGGATGGCTCACGTGGTGCCCTTCCACAAGAGTGATCCCGGGGATGAACCGGGTAACTATAGACCAGTAAGCTTCACTTCCATTGTGGGGAAGTTAATGGAGACCATTCTAAAGGAGAGATTTACAATCTTCCTAGATAGTAATGGTCTCCAAGATGAAAGACAGCATAGGTTTAATCATGGGAAGATCATGTCAAACTAATCTGATTGACTTCTTCGATTAGGTGACAAGGGTGGTTGACAGGTGCCATGCCATGGATGTCCTGTATCTTAACTTCAGCAGGGTCTTTGACTCAGTACCTCACAGAAGGTTGTTGGGCAAGTTGAGGAACCTGGGGGCCCAGAAGAAACTAGTGGGGTGGGTTAGGAGCTGGCTGTAGAACAGACAGTAGAGGGTGATTGTAAGGGGGAGACCGCCATGCCAAGACCTGTGACCAGTAGGGTACCACAGGTCTCAGTACTGTTACCTGTGTGTCCAGCACACAGCTTCAGGTTCTTAGATGCTACCTGGCTAAGACAAAGAACATACTGGACAGGTGGGTAATAAAATGCAAAGGCAGTTTATTACAGATACTCATGCCACTACAAGTGAAGCAAAGCAGTCACAAGGGAGGCAGTAATCCCCAGCCCTAGGGCACAAGCATTCTCAAAGAGGGCTGGGCTTCTAAGCAAATATATAGTAGTGATAACAGTTAGAATTCTAGATGTGGTACATAAGCCCTAATGGCTAAGAATAATAATAAGGCAGCTCTGTTGGGTATTACATTAGACAGAGAAAGTGTAGAGCTAGCTATAAATGTGAAGCAAAGAGAATGCAGTGTCAGCTATATCTTATGAACAAAGAGAATGCAGAGCAAGCAGAAATACATGTGGAATGATACTTTGGTAAAGGATATGACAGAAGGCCCAGAGCATATACATATGAATATGTGATTACAACAGATCAGTGAATGTACACATAATATCCATTATTCTAAACACATACCTTATATAAGCAGAATGTGATACTAAATCCTAAGCATTGCAGGCATAATGAAACATAAATAAAATGAAAATATAACAGAAAATAAGTAAATAAGACTGGAAAATGAATGTATACTATATAGGGTATACAATTAGCAAGCATGATTCCTAGTATGCACGTTTGTACAGTGGGTACCTATATCTACATGTTAGTGCTATGCAGCAATAATAACAATAATGAATAATAATGTCTTTGGTATGTGAATGTGGGTCTTTAGGGTGTGGGAGCCGTGCATAACATTCCCCTCCTTGTTGTCTTAGAAAAGGCAACACAACAAACAGAAGACAGTTAGGACATGTTTCATTTTATTTGCAAGCCTGAGGTGTGAGCCATGTAAAGGAACCTTAGCCGTGCATGATGTTGTTTAAAAATACTCCTCAGACAGCAAATAATTAGTAGTGGATGAGTTAAAACAAGATATAAATTACTATCAAGCTTTAAAACATTGATTTGAATATCTGCTTTCCAAGGCACATAAAACTCATAATGTAAATTAATTACATTTCTATAGCACAAAGATAGTCAGGGCAACTGTGAAAGTATTCCTATTCGGGAGTTGGCACAGGGGTAATTATAGATGGTCAGATCATAAAACACAAAACAGAAACTAGGTATGGCAACACCACAGTGGATATGTATATAAGAAAAATTGTTGATGTGTATTATCACAAGACATTGTAAAAACAGTGTTAAAGTCATTGTCCATTCATAAAGAACAATCCATATTGAGAGTGGAAAAGGCAGATAACGGTGGCGTACGGGACAGTAGCATTTGTTTTTGATTGAAGAATCTAATAACAATGTCCTTAAAGAGGAACCAGTCCATAAGGTTCAAGTTGGTAACCACAAAGCAATGTAGTTACATTTGAAATGTAATTTGTCAAAAGTTCATAACCCCACATGGCACAAGGGGCTGTGCAGATGTGTACCAGCACAGTAAGAAAGGTAATGTTCATGTAACTGGTTGCTGGATTGGCAAAGGCCTTGGCAAGGGTTGCATGAGATTGTCCACTGAATGTTTAAGTGTAATAGCCACACTCACACAGGCATAACTTTTTTTGTAAAAATGGTACATTTTTGCACAAATATTGACAGTTCATAACAGAACAATAAAGAACACAATTCATGAAACAGCAACCAAGAGAACAGTCCATAAAAGAACAACCAGTTCATATGAGGTGCCAGCCAAATTTGGAAAACCAGCCATGAAAAAAAGTTGCATGTGTTTCTTGAAGATCTTACCAGTACCTATCTGTGGAAACCTAAAAGCTTGTAAAATTTTGTTAAAAACTTAGTTTTAAAACACATTTGAAAGGGAAAAGGAAAATAGTATGGTTATTAGCAATGACTTTGATTATGGTGTGGTGACATAGACAAGTGATAGCGTTGGCCATGCACTCGGAGGTGCAGGTCGAGGCCCAATAATGAGAATATACCATTTGGTCATCTGTGAATACACCCTGCTTCCAGGTCTCAGAAGAAGTTGTGACAGTAGTGAAAACATAGTTTTCCTGCCTATGTGTTGCAGTTTGGCCTAGTGTAGGCCTGTCTTATGAAGTGGAAGTGCAATAGTATGTACTTTAAATCTTTAACCTATGGTAGTATGCCATTTACACTATGTAACACTGCGGTATACAACAGCACCTGTTGTGCTAGTGGGATTTGAAAAGGTCCCTTTTATTAGGTCTGTTGTCTAGGGTGAAATACTCCTAGGCAGTCAGTAGTGCAGTGCTCTGATACTGGGTCTTGAGGATGTATCAGTTCTATTGCAAAGGGGTCTGGTAACATGACGCTATGAATAGAAGTGCTTGTATTAAAGCAGAATCTACATTCTGCCATATTTATTTATTTTATTTATTCATTTCATGTTTTGGAAACAACCTTTGAACAGGATGCTCTTTTGAAAGGTTCCACGTCAGTGAGGGCAGGTGTACATACATAGGAAAAACAGTAACATGACACATAATGCAGAGGAAAAGTACAAAAGTTCAATTTTAACAAGAGATTGACTAAAATACAGAACACCTTCACTCTAGTTACCAGAGCCCAGTCTACCAGACACATAGCTGTTACAGGCACTAGTGAACTGAAACTAAGATAGGCAGCCAAGAGGAAAGGCTTTGTCAAGTGGTAGTTGTAGAGAGGGTGGAGGCAGGGGGGTTAGGAATGGCAAAGGTGGACATGGAGGGGGGGGAGTAGTAGTAGGGCTGGGAGGATGTGGTTGTATCACAGCATGGAGAAGGAGATAGTATACCAGTATGGAGGTAAAAAAAAACAGAACTATGTGCAGCAGATCATAGATCAGAGGATGCAAGCCAAACGGAGGGCAATATGGGGGGAGGGGTGATTAGTTGGAGGAGGAGCAGAGGCTCAAACATTTGTCCCACAAGAGCACTGACTCTTGCCTAATAAGTGTTTGTTGAATTCAGATTTGAAAGAGGGGAGGCTCCTTATTTTCATTATAGGGGTAGGGATCTCATTCATTCATAGCAGAGCTCTGTACACAAAGAATTGTTGCCCTAGGGATGTTCTCCAGAAGGGAACCAGCAGGAGTTCATGTTTCATACCCCTTGTGTGGTAGCTAGAATGATTACTTTGTAGAAGATCAGAGGTACGAGGAGGAGTCATACCAAGCGCTGATTTTTTTTCCCAGCAGACATGACTGAAACTTTATTCTTGATTCTAAGTTCAGCCAATTAGTTTGCTCATAAAGTCTGCAAGAACGTTCAAACCTGTCCACCCCAAGTGTGAGATTACAGGCTGTATTGAGGGCAGTTGCCACACTCTTAAGTGCTGTTCCAGAAGGTGCTCCATAGACAATCAGACCATAGTCTATGATTGACAAGATTGAGCTGGATACTATCAGTCTGAGGGCAGCGGGTGTAAGAAATTGTTTGTATCTATGTAAGACACCAAGCTTGATGTTGACTGCTTTTACAACTGAACCAATATGTTGAGAGAATGTTAGTGTATCATCAAAAGTGACTCCAAGGTGCTTAAATGAGTGTACCTGTTCCAGCAGGACATCATTGTTGTTGAAGATGGTCAGATCTGGGTGGACCGTCTTGTGCTGGTGACTTGAGATGAGCATTGTTTTTGTCTTTTTGTAGTTAAGGAGTAGTTTTTGCAAGTAGAACCACTGTTCCAGCAGGTTGAAGGTACTTTGTAGCTCATTTTGAAGCAGTGTAGGCTGTGAGCTAATACTCAGGATGACGGCATCATCCTCATACAATATGATTTTGCTTTTACAGGCCGGGGGGGGGATTGTTTAGGAATAAACTAAACAGAAGAGGACCAAGGATGTACCCTTGTGGGACACCTAGGGTGACTTTTCTTGTAGAAGACACTGTGTTTCCTATTTTGACACTTTGGGACCGGAGCGACAGGTAGTCTTTAAACCAAAGGGCTGCTTCAGATGCCACCCCTAGCAATACCAGTTCCTGAATCAGGATTGGGTGGCTAACAGTGTCAAAGGCCTTGATAAGATCAATAAAGATAGATCCCACCAACTGGCCTTCATCCATCGCCTTATGCTCGTATTCAGAGAATTCTACCAGGGCAGTAGTCATGCTGTGGTTTTTCTGGAATCCGTGCTGCTGGGGACACTGGAGATCATATTTTTGTAGGTACTCAGAGACCTAGTCTGCTACGATCCTCTCTAGCACCTTTGATAAGGGGGATAAGATTGAGATAGGTCGATAGTTGGTGGTGCTGGAACGGTCCCCCGCTTTTATGTACTGAGGTCACTAGTATCATCTTTCAGGTAGTGGGGAATTTTGCCAGGGTGAGGAATTTGTTGAAGACTTTTGTGATTGGGACAATTACTTCATTAATTGTGACAGATACCAACTTCATGTCAATATTATCACTGCTGAGCCTAGTTTTACCTAGGACCCTAGAGACATAGGATTTTGCCTCATTGACAGTAATGCATTTGAAGTAGAAGTGGGGTAGGGCGGGGCAGGGTACTGCCTTGGGCTATGTCTGATCGACAGGAGTTAAGAACTCAGGAGGCAGGACTGTGCTCAGGTCTGTGAATGCTGAGTTGAATGCTTCTACGATAATGAGGGGATCCTAAGTGGGCGTGCCATTCAAGTCTAGCATAGTTGAATGTTTTCTTTCATCCCAGCTGAGCAGGGTGTTGATGTTGTTCCAAACTTTTTTCCTATTATCCCAGTTACTGTCCATCTTGTCTTGTAAATAATGTGTGTATTACACATTATTTACAAGGGTATCTGGGAGTGATGAGGCAACCAGATCACTAGCTGATCTGGGTTTATGCTTGGAACATTGGGTAGGCTTTTTCTCTGTTGGGGTAACAACAGTTGGAAACATGACAATGCTAGTAATGGAATGAGGTGTACAATGCTATGTGCAGTAGTAGTATTATATGGAAGTAGAGTACTAAAATATGGATGAATGAGTACAGTACAGGTGTAGAAACCTGTGTGTTGTGCTTGGGCCTGATAAATGGACAGGATGCCAGTGGGTGATCTTCTGGTGTAGGGCCTACCTAGGAGTGTGCAATTAGCTAGGTGGGCCTCAGGGATTTGTTGTCAATTGCTATCAGTCTGCCATTTAGTCTGTAAGTGAGATTGGTTGGGGCCACCACTATGGTGTTCAGGTGTGCATGATTATCATGTTCTAATTAATCTGGATGGGACAACAATGCTGATCCCTTTTGTTTGGGTGTGATAATGGTGGCCCATAACCTATAAAAAAGAAATAATCATTCATGGGGGTGTTGTTGGGACATTTCATCTTGTGAAAACAGCTAATTTGTTGTGTTAGTGGTTGGTACTTGATACCCCCCCATGTGGGTCTGACAGATGTCACCTGAATGGGCCTAATACCCCAAAACATCCACACATGTGGAGCAGTTTACTGAGCTTGTACTTGATAAGCTGCAACAATATGTAAAAAACATGATAGCAAAAAAACAAGCAAACAAACAAAAACACTGTCACAATGAAACAATAGTCATGTTAAGCACATTGCAGAAAATACATTTTAAATATTAATGACATTTAAAATGAAGTTGGTTGTCACAGTCCAGGAATAACTGTTGAAATAATATTGGTAGGCAGCTGGACCTGGTTCCAGCTGTGGGTAATCTGTGTTGCTGTTCTCAAAACATTTTTCTATTGATCACAGCAATGGAATAAGGTGCAGAGGATGGGACATGATTTGAGTTTGTATTCAATCCGTTGTTTATAGTGTCCCATCCAGAGTACTTATCTGAATAGCCCACCACTCTGTTTTTTTCCCCAAGGGACGTGGTTGTTTTGTTAGCCAGGCAGAGCACTGGGTCTGTAGGGACCTTCCCAGAACCCTTGGGATTTATTATTATTATTAAAGATTTGTCTGTTCTTACAGAAGCAGTGTTTCTATACTCATATTTATTTAGCTTTTGTTTACCAGGTAAGCACACTAGACAGTCATGTGCCTATTTTCAGGTGCGACCCGGGAGAGTTACAAAGGTACAGGCAAATAACAGTACAGAGGCTAGCAACAAATTATACAAAGGTACAGTCAGAATACAAGCAAGAAGAATCAGCAGAAACAAAGTACAGAGACTAGGGTCCAACTGTCAGGCATGGTACAGAGAGGTATAAGCAATCGACTACAGTTAGGTAACAGGTAGTGAACAATTTAATGCAATTCAGTAAGAGGCATGACAACCTGGGGGGGCAGCCAGGGAAATCAGGACCAGTGTCAGCAGCAACAACATTTGTGATATTTGTTTATTTGTTATGTTTGCAATGTGCACACCCACGGCCAGGATTTTTCGCAGACACTTCACAGATGGTGGACTACAGGGGACAGAGGCAGCTTGATGCTTGTTTTAGGTAGCCCCAGAGGGAGGACCTGAAACTGCTGTGGGAGGGGGCAGTTCTTACATGAGAAGGAAGGAGGTTCTAGGGGCAAGAGCCGCAAAGGCTTGATCTCCCACAAGGGAGTGAGTCTTAGGGACCATAAGTGCCTGTGATTCGGTGAACCTCAGCTGGTAGCCAGAGGGAGCAGGCTGGAGGAGGTCAGCAAGTGCTGGAGGAGTAGATGACCAGATGATGTTATCCATAAAGCTGCCCATAATGAATGAATGATGGTTACTAGGGGAGAGCCAACCCAGTCTCGAGTAAAGTAGACAATGATGGGTGAGATGAGGGGCTGATAGGGTGAAGTGACATATGTTGTTATACGAGGTGTCCCATTTGGAGAGCCAGGCTTTGGGGGCATTCATGAAGGAAGTGAGCCCATAGCAAAGCGAGGGGAAGAAGACCCCTTTTGCCAAGGCAAGTCTAGCAGCTGGGGTGAGACAACTTTTTGCTCTGTACGCGAGTCCCAATTTGTAGTTTGTTGTCTTACAGGAGTTAAGTATGTGCAGGGAGAGATCCAGTTAGGGGTCAAGAGTCACCCCCAAGTACTTGAACAATTCCACCATCATCACAGGGGTGCCATCAGTGCCAATGACTCTGAGCTCAGCCAGGCACGCTCTCATCTTGGGATGGGAGCTGAATAACATCGCCTGCATCTTCTGCAGGTTGATGACAAGCTTACTTGCCTTGAGCCAGGCTTGGATGCGACCAAAATCTGAGATGAGTCTAGAGTTTATGTCATCAATATTTTGTGAACTGGCGAGGAACACCATATCATCAGCATATAGAGTAACATGTCTGAAGGTTGGGATTGAAGGCAGCTGGTTTATAAAGAGGGAGAACAATAGGGGACCAAGGACTGACTCCTGAGGTACCCCACAGGCTACTGGTGATAGGCCAGAGATGGCGTTTTGGAACCTCGTGTACTGTTTCCTACCCGAGAGATAAATAGAGAACCAGGCTAGGACGGGGGGGAGAGGCCAAAAGACTTGAGACCATAGCCCTTGTGGCCAATGGGAGTGTTCTTGTCTTTTACAGGAGCTGAAAAGACAAAAGGGATATATGAAAGAATATAGGAATGTACGCAGTTCCCTCCCCCCAGCTCAGCCGATTACTTATTGAGATCCAAGGCCCTTGCAGCTGGCTGATGGTGGTTGGCATAAAGCCACTTGCAAATAGACTGTGTACGGGTGTGCTAGACTGCATTGGGAAGGCAGAGAGGCTGAGCTGGTTTATAATGTCAGAGTACATTATATTTTTTTCCAAAACTTGTAAACAACAAATCGGTTTTTGGCAAACATACATTTTTCTTTTTGTGTGCTCTTACTGACGGGGTAGTTGGGTTACCTCCCTCATATTTGGATCTGCTAGCTGTAGCTCAGTGAGTTTCAGAAGGACTTTATTTATTAGCAACCACCATAGGTGTTGCACTGCAAGGTGGCATGGTTCAATGCCCCCCCGAGCTCCTTGTATAGTTCAGGAGGCTTGGTTTATAGTATATCATATCCACGGAAATTTCATAGAAAGGTGAATCACACTAAGAATGGTTACAGCTGCAGCATTATACATACCCATCACTGATGAACCGTAAAAGCCTTCTATCAGTGAGTGCAGCTGGTGATAAATAGTACACATACAGCTGACACCATTCCTAGACTGTTGTTAAACAAATATGCATGCAATGATTTGTTAGTAGTTAACTACTGTATGCCATTAACAGTTCCAACCATTATCTGCCCCTTACGGGCACACCAGCTGTTAAAACAGTTGTTAATGTAAGCAATCAGTTAATGAGGATGGGCATATACTGTATACAATTCATGCCTGAACTCCTACTTTTGTGAAAGAGGCAGCTAGTATATTATAGGATACTGTATGACCAGTCCTAGAGCATAAGTCTGATATTACAGTAGTAAATACTATTATATTTACTTGCAACAGGTTTTTGCATAAATGTTAGATAATACTTTATTCCCAATAGTGGTGTGGCTATCTATCCACAAATATTTTGGCAATCTTTCTTTGCCAATCAATCATCACCTGGAAGGTTGAATGCTGAATAAATACAGATGGGTTTGACCCAATTTACCATAAAAAAGATAATAAGGGCAATACAGTATCCTACTATAACTCAAACTATAATAACATGTTAATGAAACTGGAACACTGGTTAAAGCATTTTTATACATTACCAGTGGTTGTTTGTGAAGGATTATCTTATCCCTGTAAGAGAGAAAAAAATAAAACACAAGCCACTAAAGATAACGTCCCTTTTCCTCAGAGCATTCTCCTTGTGGAAGGTTAGCATTGGTTTTCAAAATGCTGATACAGTTACTTATATTAACTCTATACAGATGTATGCCTTCAACAGCCCTTGGGGGTAAGATTTTTTTTATTGTGGCTATTATTGCACTCCAATGGATTCCTGAAAATTAAATTAAATTAGACTTCAAGTCAGACAAGTAGGCATCCCTAATTCTCTAAATCTGACATTGGAACTGTGTCATTAACACATATGTCATTCTGATAAATAACACAAGTTATAATACTGGTATTTTGTAGGTACAAAATTGTTAAAAAGGTGTTAAATTCAGGCCTGTAACAAACATAAATCATAAAATCTCCCAGAACAGTTACAGCACTTTCATGGCAGTGTAAATTGTGTAGCTAGCTTTGTTAAAGTTTAAATAAATGGCTTATTACAAATGTTGGGGGTGATCAGCCCCCCCCCCCGATCGCTGTGCAATGCATGGGAATAATTAATACAGGACACAGACAAAGAAGCCATGAGAACCACTGTGAAGGAAAGCATATACAGGAATGGGTGGGTTTGTAAATAGCAAGCAGTTTTTTGGCTGCAAGCCCAGGCAGAAAAAAAATTGCAGTCCTAGCATCCCATACAGATGATGAGGACTGGAAAAAAAAAATGACTTTTAAAAAAGTACTTTTCATGTGCACTCCCCATCAAAGTTATATCTGGATAAAAATACTGATTTAATTAGGGAGGTGCATCAATTTTGAGCTGGAAAAACAGGTACAGCTCAAAAGCACAAGGAGGTCAAGTGACTTGCCAAAGGCCACACATTGTGCAAACAATGGCTGCTAGGATCCAAACCCTGCTAAGACAAGGAGAATAAGATCCAATTTGACATTATTTATGCCTAAGAGTGAAGAAATTTCTGAGCAATCCTCTGCTGCTGCTGTTGAGACAGTGTCTGCCCCATGTGCTATGGAAAAAGACATTTTGAGTAGTATTTCTCAACGGTTTAAAAATAATGTTTTGCGCTTATTAAAGCAAATGGAAAAGAACAAGAATATTCTTTTTTTTGGCATGATAAGGGGGAATTAGTGTATAGAGACAGTGTTGTTTCTGGGTCTCACAGGGTTGATTTGGTAAGGGCAGACACTGCTATACATGCAGTCCCTGACCACAGAGAGCCAAAAGGCTGGGAGGCCTTTGTGAATGCAATCACAGAGGCTAACATACTTGTCATGAACTAACTCCTGAGGGTTAGGTCCACTGAGCACACAGTGCCCACCCCCCTAAGTGCAATCCATGACAGAGAGGGTGAAAACAAGGATACCCTCCCCATGTCCTTCTAGAATGTTTACCGAGGTCAGGACTGAACACCCGCCATGAGACCCCAGGGCTCTCTCTTTACTCTGGATAAGGGTACAATGCCAGTCTCAAGTCTTGTAGCCAAATGAGACCACTCTCTTGGTTGTTGCACAAAAGAGGGATGACCTAGGCATTACAATCTGTTCAGGGTAGCCTTGTAACCCTGATTTTGTCTTCTCCTATTGGCATGCAATAACCTGGTTCAAATCCCCACAGACTCTTCCTTGAGACTTTTGTATTCTCTCTATCTTTACCCAGATTTCCCTGTACCAACCCTTGTTCGATTAGTAGCTTATGGTAACACCCCTTAGCAATAGCAGTTTAGTCACAGATTATTATTAAATGTTACACAGCCACACACAATATGAAAAATCTCACTCAGTCAGGTTTCTTAAAAACAAATGTTTTTACTAAAATAATTAATGATCATTCAGTTACAACTAAAAGATTTGGGAAATTTTGGTCACAGAATAACACAAATAAAAATGGGAAAATATACATGAAAAACACACTATAACTGTTATCTAAAGTTCTACCTTACGTTCATAGTAAATTGTAGTACAGACGAATAAGTGAAGTCTGAAAAATCCTTTCATCCTTTTCAGCTACTGGCAGGTTGTTCTGTGTCTTATCAGGTGAGTGTCCAAAGTGCATTGCAATGAGCTTCTGTTTATAGGGGGTATTTATAGTCCCTCTGGCAATCTGAAAAAAAAAGTTCTGGTTTATAGCTGGTGGCCTCTGCTTTTGGCCAGCAGGTGTCTCTCTTGCTCTTTCCAGATTTTAAGGAATTATTATTTATTTCCTTATTTGGGTCCTCATATCACCACTTCCTGTCACTACTAAAAAAATGTTATCACACTGTGGTAACCTTGCTGACATCTCCTGCCTAAAACCATTTCTCCTTTTGATCTTAAAGGTTTACGACATGGAAGATAACTTCTCTCATCCTGAGATTTTATTACACCAATTAGCTAACCCAGAACTTACATCCCCTTTGAGGATGTAACTTTTGGCTTCCTGGCTAGTAGCTATTTTCCTGGGTCACATAGGAATGTCACATATTTTGCAAGACCTTTTCTCTCTTCCTGTGATCTTTCAGTAACACTGGGCATTTTCATGTGGCATTTAACATACACAAAATCACATAAAAAATGTGACAGAACTATATCTGCAAATAATGATTGGCAGTCGGCTAGCTTGCCGCAACCCACCTCTGTCTTTGGTCATTCAGCAAATAGACACTGGCCCAGATATTCAAACTGTGTCAGGCTGTGGCGCAAGCTTGGGCGTAGCTCAACTTGGCTGCATGGGTGTGGACTGGGCGATATTCAATGGAGCTGCACCACGGCTCAGCAGCATTGAATATTGCACCCTGGTTACCCCCAGTGTGCATGGCGCAGTGGCACTGCACCAGCACAAGTGGCCAGAGTGGAGCATGGGGATGCGCTAGTGCAAGTTCCATTGCGCCATGCACAGTAACCGCGATATTCAAAAGTTGACATGCAAATGGGGCCATAATGTATGCAAGGTGCACATGGGGCCATTTGCATGACATTATGGCCCCATCTGCATGCGGGTGTGCCATCGATGACTTCGCCTGGCAAACTGCCAGGCAGCAGCCATCAGGGATCGGCCGCGCCCTGCACGGCTGTCGCGGGCATTTGTGGTAAAAAACAAACTATTATGTCCCATGTCTGGTGGTTCCAGTGGACCACTATCTGCCCGATCGGGCATCTGTAAAAAGAAGATATTCCATCCAATATCCTGGTGGTCTAATGGTACCCCCCACCCGTCCACTGAGCTCCACTGCCCGCCCCCGAGGTGTCAGCCGGTGGGTGGCAGCACCCCACCCTCCTGCCACCCTGCCGCTCGCTGACTGACATCTCAGTAGGGCTGCACACCCATTGCTTCACAATGTGAGCCAATGGGCATGCAGCCCCTACTGTACTACACATTCCAGATATGTAAATGAATCATTCACATATCTGGAATGTGTAGTATGGTACAGGCTGCACACCCATTGGCTCACGCTCTGAACCAATGGGCATGCAACCCTACCGAGGTGTCAGTCGGCGGGCAGCAGGGCAGCAGGCAGGTGGGGTGCTGCTGCCCGATGGCTGACACCTCGGGGGGAGCGGGGCAGTGGGGCTCAGTTGGTGGGAAGGGGGTACCACTAGACCACCAGGGATATTGGATGGAATATCTTCTTTTTTTACAGATGCCAGTGATCGGGCAGATAGTGGTCCACTGGACCACCAGGGATATAGGACAGAATATCTTCTTTTTTTACAGATGCCCGCGATTGGGCAGATAGCGGTCCACTGGACCACCAGGGATATAGGATGAATTCTTCTATTCTTACAGATGCCTGCGATTGGGTATGGGGGGCACCGCCAGGTGCAGCCAGAGCTCTGGTGGCCACCCACAGGTGACAGCTGCCATGTTGCACCCTGCAATGTGGTAGCTCACCTGTGGGTGGCCATCAGTTGTTCCTTTTTTTTGGATCAACTTTGTGCTGGCACAGGTAGGGGTTGCGCATGCATGGCTCTGCACATCCCAGGCTGAATATCGAGCTGTGCAGAGTATGCATGGGCACGCCCCCCCTCCTGTGCCTGCATACATTACTGATGCACTCTGGTGCATCGGTATTTCTGCCACGCACGTTTTCCTTTTGAATATTGCGCTGGGGTGCATCAGTGGGTTGCGCATGACGCAACACTGTTGCACCATGTACAACCCTTTTGAATATCTGGGCCACTATGTGGAAAGTCTGAAAATGGCTGTTGCAAAAGCCCCCAAGCCCTCTGCTGTTAGCAAATGGTCAATAACCCCCAAAAGACAACAGACTTCTAAGAAAACTCCATGGATCCCCATATAAAACTTAAATGCCGTCTCTAT
Source organism: Neoceratodus forsteri (assembly GCA_016271365.2). Taxonomy (NCBI): domain Eukaryota; kingdom Metazoa; phylum Chordata; order Ceratodontiformes; family Ceratodontidae; genus Neoceratodus; species Neoceratodus forsteri. The sequence continues at coordinate 300,837,521 of CM057459.1, read as the reverse complement.
GTATGAATGTAAATGTTATAAATCTCAATGACTGATGTGTACTGCCTATATTAGACATCTACCTCATATTCAATATATTAGCATGTTTTTTTATAAAAAGGTGTTTATACTGATGTATGTTATTATCATACCTCATATTCAATATATCAGCTTTTTTTTTTTTGCAAAAGATACTTACATTTCTGTATGTTATAATCCTTCCTCAGTGGTATGACATATTTTATGTGCATTGTTTAACAAGAGATGCCTTTATTGTTTTTTACCAATAATCTTACCTTTGATGTATGTCACATTTTTGGGCATGTGCTGTTTTTACAATAAAAGCCTTTATATTTTATACAGTGTGTCGTTATTGAAGACTTTACATATCTGAAAATTCCATACATGTGTTCCCCCCCCGCCCAAAAAATTGACAAAGAGAAACACAGATCATGAGGGTCATATATGACTTTCATAAATGATGGTTTTGTATTGAGTTACAAGTGATTGCATATTTTAAATTCCTTACAAGGCAAACAAGTCTGAACATGCTGCAATGCAGCTGGGGCATGCCCTGACATGTTTAAATGTCTGAAAGGGCAACATACAAAACTAGTCACCATGACATAATTTTTGAGCAAATCATTAGAGTAAATTTTTAGAATTTGATCATAATAAAATCCTTTACACCTGTGATGTAAGAAAAAGATGTAGTGAAATCTGCAGGTGGTAGAGAAGATATCTTGCAACTGTGTGTTTTGGTATAGGATGGTCTTTGCATTTCTGTTTAAAAAGTCCCAAATCATTTGTGCATAAATATCAGGATGAAAGTTTTAGCTGTCAAAGAACTCCCCAGACCCATTTTCTGAAATGTATACAGCTAACCAATGCTGTCTGGGGAGGTCATGGGGTCAGTATTGATGGCTGGTGATATGGAGAGATTTCTCAATCTCTCCTTGTGTAGCAGATCACAGGGAAACATGCCCAGAAAGCAGTCATGAATGTGGGAGTCATTGGTTATAATTTCTTCCAGCTGCTTTGTGTTTATTTTTATGGTTTATCACATATAAATCAAAAATTACATTTCTTCTCTTGTTTATTTAAATGACATTATCAAACACAGCATAGACAATGAGATTAATTGTATGAGGAAGGACTTCTGCAAAACTGATTTCTGTTCTGGGTTTCCCTATTTTAATTACAGAGTAATTGGACCAATCCCAGTCCTTTCACAGAAGAAAGGGTTCTGAAAGAACTCCTAAAACTGAAGGTGGACAAAGCAATGGGGCCAGATGGAATTCACCCCCGAATTCTAAAAGAATTAAGTAGAGAACTAGTGACACCACTGACTACCCTTTTTAACAAATTATGGGAGGATGGTGTGGTACCTGAGGACTGGAGGAAGGCAGATGTGATTCCCCTTCACAAAAGTGGGACCAAGACAGAGGCAGAAAACTACATACCTGTCAGTTTGACCTCTGTGGTAGGGAAAGTGATGAATCACTTCTGAAGGAAAGAACTGTTGAGTACCTAGAGGCCAGTGGGGCACAGGACCCAAGACAGCATGGGTTCACAGTGGGAAGATCATGTCAGATGAATCTAATTGATTTCTTTGACTGGGTGACCAAAGTAGTAGACCAGGGAGGGGCTGTGGACATGGCCTACCTAGACTTTAGCAAGGCATTTGACACAGTCCCACACAAAAGATTAATAGTCAAATTAGCCAGCCTGAGAGTGGGTCTCAGGGTGGTAGCCTGGGTAAAACATTGACTGGACAACAGGCCACAGAAGGTAATTGTAAATGGAGTTCACTCTGAAGAAAGAGGGGTTGCTAGTGGGGTACCGCAGAGTTCAGTACTGGGTCCAGTCCTTTTTAATGTCTTTATAAGTGACATTGCAGAGGGACTGGAAGGAAAAGTATGCCTCTTTGCAGATGACACAAAGATCTACAACAGCGTTGATACACAAGGAGGCAAGGAAAGGATGAAAAGGGACTTGGCAGGGTTGGAGGAATGGTCAGAAGTATGGCAGCTTGGATTCAATGCAAAGAAGTACAAAATGCACCTGGGAAACAAAAACCCAGGGGAAGATTACATAATGGGGGAGGGGTAGTAACTACAAAAAAGGAAAGGGACCTGGGGGTAGTCATATCAGATGACTTAAAGGTGGGCAAGCAATGTGAGAGGCCAGTAAGGAGGGCTGGGGGGATACTGGGATGCATAGGGAGAGGCATCATCAGCAGAAAACAGGAAGTTGTTATTCCCCTGTACAGACAGTTGGTGAGACCCCCATCTGGAGTACTGCATCCAGTTCTGGTGACCCCATCTCCACAAGGACATAGATAGGAAGGAGGCAGTTCAGATGAGGGCAACTAAAATGGTGCAGGGTCTGCAAAAGAAGCCATACGAGGAGAGACTAAAGGAGTTTAATAGGTATACCCTTGAGGAAAGGAGGGAAGGGGGGACATGATAGAAATGTTTAAGTACCTCAGTGGAATCAACGAAGTGCAAGAGGGTAGCATCTTTCAGAAAAAGAGATGTGCAAGTACAAGGGGACACCATTTGAAGATGGGGGTGGCTCAGGGGCAATATGAGGAAGTATTTTTTCACAGAGAGGGTGGTGGATGCATGGAACAGCCTTTCTGAGGAGGTTGTTGGGTCTAAAACTGTGGGAGAATTCAAGAATGCACGGGACAGACATAAGGCAATTTTTGTGGAGGGTAGGAAGAAATAGGATGTTGGTTAAATAGGATCTGCAGCTTATCCTCTAGGTAGGGAAATGGGCAGACTAGGTGGGCCAAGGGGTCCTTATCTGCCATCAAAGTCTATGTTTCTATGATCTGCACATTCTTGGTCCGGAGTCAGATCAAAGGCCAACAGTGTGTACCCTTAGGTAAATTCACAACGGTTGATAATAACGGGGCAATCCTTCATGTTTTTCCCAGCAGCCTGTACTAGATTAAAATATTCTCTCACAGCATTCCCATTTCTAAAATCAGGCTGCAGAGGTTTAGTGGGGATTTATTCATCATCCAGATAGAGAGCCACAAAATTAATGTTATAATATTTAATGTTGAAGGGGTTTTTAGTGTGGGAACCATTAAAAGCATCATCGTCAACAAACCCCATGACCATCATTTTTGGTAACTGTCCCAAAAACATATTATTTTGGTTGCAGACCTTGCTGCCTGCAGCGGTGCTGAACACATTCATCCCCATTCTGTCTATAGGGTATTCAGCACTGGAGGCCAGCAGGACTTCTGAGTGTCCCCGACAAATACTGGGGGACTTTTAATCTTTTGACAAACTGAGAGGTGGCCATGATTTTTGGCTTATAAGACTCAACATCTCTGCTCATCAGACAAAAGCTGTCCCTGTTACATGTCAGTTTATTTTTAATATCCACACCATTTAGCATCAGTTTCTCTTGAAAAAAAAACAAGTCAGTGTGCAAGTGGGCAACAACCTTGTTGACTCTGTGGAAAATACTTGTACTGTCATCTTCTGGTCTTCATTGCAGGATCATCTTAATCAGTTCTGCCCAAGACTTGATCTGAGATCCCCTGCTGCTGCCATCCACTTCCTGCATGCAGGAAGCTTGCAAAACAGTAGTCAGTTTTGGGTGCATCCAGCATAATGGGTGCTTTTTACTTCCTTACTTGCCTCTGTCTCATACTGTTCTGCACCCTGGATCCCCATGTTAGTCCGCACCGGTCTCCCTGCAGCATGGGCAGTTACAGCTCTACTTTGGATTGTCTGGTTTCCTTCAGCACTACAGATTCTCACATACTGGCTTTTATGTTACTTAATTTAGATCATCCTTTCCTACCCCTATGGCAAATTAGTAGTTCTTCCACGAGGGTAACAGAGTTTAGGATCCCGCTTACCTCTGCATTGTTTGCCTAGCATGCCTTGCTTTTACAGCCAGGGTTCTTCTTTTTACATTACTTAGCCCCCTAGGCATGTAGCTCAGGGACCCTCAAAGCTATATAATAGCAACCCTAAGCAAGTTTCACCTAAAGCTCACAGACTTCTTCTTGAAGCTATCAAGAAAATTTTGCTGCTCTTATTGTTATGTTCTGGTAATGTCGAAATCAACCCTGGTCCTTCTGCAGCAATCTCTTCACCTGCTGACCTAGCCAGTATCAAAGGATTGAGCTTTATGCATATTAATGTGTGCAGCCTACTAAAAAAAGTTTGCCTCTATTCAAGCATTGACTTCCCATACAATGCCTGATATACTCGAGGTCTCTGAGACTTGGCTCAGACCTGGTACCCCAGATAGTGAGGTGAATATCCCATCTTATGCCCTGTTCAGAACTGATAGGCTCACCAGAGGAGGAGGAGGAGGAGTTGCCATCTATGTCAAGGAGAAATTGTCTGCATCAGTTATAGATTCTTCCTCACTCCCAAAGGAATTTGAGAGCCTAATTCTCAATGTCAAGCTGTCTTCCTCGGTTTCAATATATGTCCTAGGATGCTATAGACCTCCATCCATGGGGCTACAATTTCTGGACCATATAAATAATACAATGGGATCCCTTCAATTGGAGATTATTATTAATAGGGGACCTTAATATGGACTGGTACTCCAACAGTTCCTTACCCCTAAAGACTATTTGTGACTCCTTTGGGCTTTCCCAACTCATTTCTGAGGCAACATGATCAAACAAAAAGTGCCCTAAAAATAGTACACTTCTAGATCTCATTTTAATAAGCAAACCCCATCTGTTTTCACATGCAGCAGTGTTCTTCTTGGATTTCAGTGACCACCGTATTATAGCAGGTGTAAGATCTGCCCCAAAACTACCATCCCTTTTCAAATTCTCACTCAACAGGAAATGGCATAATTCTGACATCTTCACATTCCTCTCTGACTTGTGAGATTCCTTGAGATGGCAAGATTTATACTTGGCCAACTCAGTGCCTGCAGCTTATGATATCTTCCAGGAAATCATGTTGGGGCGCTGGATAAACATGCACCATTGGTCCACATTCATTCTAAAAATAAATCATGTCCCTGGTTTATGGCCCAATTAAAGGCCTTCCTGTTGCATAGAGACTGGCTTTGGAAAAAAGCTTGGAAATCAAAATTTCCAGATGACTGGACATCGTTCAGGAAGGCTAAAGAAAACACTGTACCAATCTGGTTAGGGAGGCTAAGGCTAGCTATTTCCACAAAGAACTGGACACTTCTACCAAGTGCTCAGCAAACTTGTGGAGAACCATCAAGGATATTCAAGGGCACGCAGCTACAAGCACCTTATTCACAAAAATAGCCATCGGTGCAACTTCAGTGTTGGATAAATCAACTATCCTCGATGCTTTTAATAACCATTTTGCTACTGCAGGTCTTGCTTTCGACGCCTCCCCTGCCAATAACCTCTGCTCCAGTCTAGGAGTCTAGGAGTCCAGTCACAAGTGCGGCCTGCTCCCTCCAGTCTACCACCCTGAGAGAAGTTAAGGATCTCCTCCTACAACTGGATACCAGGAAGAGTGCAGGGGTTGACCAACTGGACCCTTTCTTCCTGAAGCTTAGTCTTCACATCCTGGCTGTGCCCATAATGCACCTTTTTAACCTCTCCCTTTCACAGGGTGATATTCCTCCCATATGGAAAACCACTCACATAATCCCCCTTTTTAAATCTGGAGACCCCAGTGACCTGAATAATTATAGACCAATCTCCCGACTTCCCACCCTTTCCAAACTGTTGGAGAAAATAGTGAGTGTGCAGGTCAGGAACTACCTCAAAAGTAGGAACCTGCTCAATCCTTATCAGTTGGGATTTAGGCCTCATCACAGTACTATTTCAACCCTTGCAAAGGTCACCAATGACTGACAGTGTGCCTTGGAATTGAAGAACTTCATTTGTGCAGTATTTCTAGACTTAAGCAAGGTATTTGATATGGTTGACCACGAGCTACTCCTTGTCTCCCTCAGAAACATCAGCTGTGACCCCCCATTGCTGAGGTGGTTCTCAAACTATCTAACAGGGTGACAGCAGCAGGCTGAATGGGAATTCTCATCCCTGAAACCTCTACTGAGGGGTGTACCACAAGGCTCTATATTGGGTCCATTGCTTTTTGCAATTTACATTAACAATATCGACACTGACATCAAATCTGCTAACATCCACCTATTTGCCTATGACACGGTACTTTATATTGGAAGACCCTCTCTGGAAGCAGCTTGTAGGGATCTGCAACAGGAATTTAATCTTCTACAACTAGAACTACTGCACCAGAAACTGCTCCTGAATGCCAAAAAAATAAAGGCAATGCTTTTTTCTCCCTTTTCATACGTTAATAACCCCATAACTCAAGGTAATATTCCCCAGATCCACACTCTTGTTGGTGAATCGCTGGAATATGTTACTAAATTCAAATACCTGGGGGTGTGGATAGACCAAAAGCTTTCCTTTTGTGATCGCATTGAGGATCTCTTAAAGAAGTTTAGGCAGAGATTTGGCCTCTTCTATAGGATAAAAAATTTCTAACACCGGATGCCAGGAAGAGACTGGTCCAAACCACATTCCTTACCTTATTGGACTAGGCAGATTTCCTTTACAGCCAAGGCCCCAGCTAAATTAGACACACTCTACCATTGGGCCTTGAAGTTCATAACTGGTCTACCATAATTCACACATCGCTGCTCCCTTTACGCCACAGTAGGTTAGTCATCCCTTAACTACAGAAGACAGAGGAATGAAGATGTTGCCTCAGTACATCTTGGATTGTCTTCCTCTAGGTTTGATGGGTAAATATGCCTTTAAGGAGTTCCTCCATTATCGCCCTTGCAGTACCAAGTTCAAGTCGTGCTTCAGCAGATCTGCCATATCTCATGCTTTACCCTCTCTCTCGAACAACTTGAAAAAAACCCTGAAGTTGGCATACCCAATCAAACTATCAGCCTTCAAAGCACTTTATTCTTGCTCCATCAAGGAATCCTGTAACTGCTTCCTTGGATGTTACCTTCCCCTAGCCTCAGCTCCATCTGCTCCAGTGTATCCCTTTACTGGTACTTCTTTCCCACCCCTCTTGGGCAGTGTTAGAGCCTATAAGAAATTACCTGACTGCTCCTTCTGTCTTGACCCTGTGTTTTTTCGTTATCGTTAGTTCCTTTTCCATGTCCCCCTGGCTCCCACCTACACTCCTTGCTTACCCCCTTGACACCATCATGGTGTTTTGCTTTCCACTCCCTAACTGTTGCCACCCTCCTCCCTGCAATCACTACATGCCTTTGTGGGCACTACATGTACCATGTACTTCTCCTTACTCACCCTCTTGCATCCCCCTCCCCACCACTCCCATGCCTCACCAAGCTCCTTCAATCAATAATTGTGTTCAAGGATGCTTCAAATACACGCTGTAATTATAGTTGCATAGGTTTAACCTGTATATCCTGTACTACAGTTGCTATTCTTTTTAGCTGCATACTCTTCATGGTCTTAGCTTAATGACTCTTTTTTAATACTCTATTTCATGTGTTATAAACCTCCTATGTTTAATTACTGCTCTATGTAAATACTATGTAAGTGAGAATTCCTTTTGCATGTATTGTTTACCCAATTATGATGTAAGTGAGTATTTCTTTGTATGTATTGGTAACCTCTCCTTTCCAGGTCCATCTCGAAAATGAGCTTGCTCAACAATGTTTGCCTGGTTAAATAAAGATTTTGATTGATTGATTGATTGATTGAAGGTCTACCCTTCTACTGAAATGTGTGATAGAGTTTCTTTTATTAAACCTTACATTGTCACTGGTTCTGTCTGTGATTTCATGTTTCCCCGGGGTACCTTTGTAAAATAACCCTGCTGTGAATTGGGTAGAAAGGGTCTCTTCATTGAAGTCCAGCACAGATGCTATGATAGCCCTGTAGGGGTAACAGTTATTGATCTGACTGATGAACCGATCCCTGACAGTCACATCCAACTGGCTGAAAGTGATTGCCACTGTGTACTTTAGGAGGCCCATCTTGGCTGCTGCAGGTATATCTCCACCATCTGCTTCAGTGATTTTGCAAACCAGGTAAAGAAGTGTTGTTTTGATCCAATAGTCTTCACCATTCTCCGCTATATAAAATTCAGTCTGTGAGGTTTCTGAAAGGGCTGCCAGAGGGGGTATCTTGACATAAATGCTTTTTTTCAATGCTTGTCTGTGTGGGAGCAAAGGAAAACAAGTCCAGTTCTGATTTTGTGCATTCTTCCGATCCACAGTACACAAAGACCATGTTTGGTTTTTAGAACAGATCTCTGTTTTTTTACGACCCCTTGAAGGTCCTTTAGACTTTGACCGCTTTCTTTTATGTGACGTGCATTTTGAAACATGCCTTTTAAAGCAGCCGGGAGGTCCGATGAAAAGTGAAGGGGATACTCTGCATTTTCTCTTTCTACCTCTCTTGACCACAGTCAGACCTGAACCACCCTGAGTGGGCTTATCTCCCCCTGACATATTTTGAATGACAGCACTAGTTACATGCCCCACAACATCCTCTGTGACATTTTTAGCAGCTGTTTGTAGATGTGGTTTGCAAATTTTGAACCCCTTTCTTAAAAATGGAACTGCTTTTCTAAACAGACTACAAAATATCTCCCACATACCAGAACCATACATAGTAGAAAGTTCATGAAAGCACAGAAGGCTGTATCCTCCATGTACCTTGTAATAGCTTCTGTACAAGGCAGGGTCCCCATAATGTTGAACAATCACCATCCTTGCTTAAATTTTAAAGTACTCTCTGGGGCAGAAATGCAACTTCACGATCACCTTTCCAAACCAAAATGGCACAGGTTAATTTTGATCATTCCTTATTTCAACAGTGACTGCACTGATCTTATGTTTACTGACTGCTTGGTAGTGGGGTTTATCGTAGGTCATGCTTACTATCTCATTGTCTTGGCCCCTCACGGGTACTCATCTCAGCAAAGGCACTAGACTGTCACCTACTATTTCATGCATAATAACATTAGTGTAGATATACAGTGGTGATCATACAAATGTTTATCAGTACCGAGGTATACCTTGAGGTACCTCGAGGCACCACTAAGGCACGCAAGTTCAATTTCCATTGACTGTAATGTGGTCCTGCCTCAGTACCACCGAGGTATACCTCAGAACTGATAAACCTTTGTACAATCATCACTGTGTAATGTGTAAAAGCCCCCATTAATATACTGTATGTAGGGTTCTTTGCTATAGTCTTTTCTATACCTATGTCGAGTCTGCTAAAAACCAAAAGGTACTGTAATTGCCCATGCATGAACAGAATGCATTTGATGTCACTGTCAATGCTTCTGTCCTGGCTGCTTGTTGTTCCAAAACCACAGGTAGTTCATTTGCTTCAAATGTGCTTTTATTGATTTGACTAGCATGTGCCATGTTAAGATAATAGCCCTTGGGAATTTTAAACACTTCTGACTCAGTATAGGGGCCATTTGGTTGCATTTAACTGGTGATGTTTAGAGGTTGATAGAGCATACTGAACCTGTTTTTGTTTGCAAGCACTTTGTCCCAGGTATGGGGGTACTGAATTTCTGCCAGCTCCTTTTCCCATTCACCAGGTATGGTAGTTCAAGTGCTTGTGACAACTTTACTGTAAAAGTGGATATGGTATTATTGGAGAAAATGTTGTATGAGGCGTTGCTGGGTAAGGTAATATAAAAGCCATTTTTGAACATTTTGAATCTTATAGAAACATAGAAACATAGACTTTGATGGCAGATAAGGACCACTTGGCCCACCCAGTCTGCCCATTTCCCTACCTACTGGATAAGCTGCAGATTCTAGTTAACCAACAGCCTACTTCCTGCAACCCCCAACTATAATTGCCTTGTGTCTGTCCCATGCATGTTTAAATTCCCCCACTGTTTTAGACCCAATGACCTCCTCAGGAAGGCTGTTCCATGTATCCACCACTCTCTCTGTGAAAAAAATTTCCTCACATTACCCCTGAGCTGTCCCCCCATTATCTTTAAATTGTGCCCCCTTGTTCTTACACATCTCTTTTTCTGAAAGATGCTACCCTCCTGGACTCTGTTGATTCCCTTGAGGTACTTTAATGTTTCTATCATGTCCCCCCTGTCCCTCCTTTCATCAAGAGTATACATATTAAGCTCTCTCAGTCTCTCTTCATATGGCTTCTGCTGCAGACCCTGCACCATTTTAGTTGCCCTCCTCTGGACTGCTTCCATCCTGTCTACGTCCTTGCATAGATGAGGTCTCCAAAACTGCACACAGTACTCCAAATGGGTCTCACCAACTGTCTGTACAGAGGACACCCACTTCCCTTTTCTACTTGTGATGCCCTTCCTATGCATCCAGTATCCCCCTGGCTCTCCTTACCGACTTTTCACATTGCTTACCCACCTTTAGGTCATCTGATATGACTACCCCCAGGTCCCTTTCCATTTTGTTGTTGTTAGTACCTCCCCTGCTATTGTGTACTCTTCTCCTGGGTTTTTGTTTCCCAGGTGCATTACTTTGCACTTCTTTGTATTGAATCTAAGTTGCCACATGTCTGACCATTCCTCCAACCTTGCCAAGTCCCTTCTCATCTTTTCTACCCCTTGTGTATCAACTCTGTTACAGATCTTTGTGTCATCTGCAAAGAGGCATACCTTTCCCTCCAGACCCTCTGCAATGTCACCTATAAAGATGTTAAAGAGGACTGGACCCAGTACTGAGCCCTGAGGTACTCCACTAGTAACCCCCCTTTCTTGGAATGTGTTCCATTCACTATTACCTTCTGTGTCCTGTTGTGCAGCCAGTTTGCTACCCAGGCTACCACCCTGGGACCCACTCCCAGGCTGGCTAACTTGATTATTAATCTTTTGTGCGGGACTGTGTCAAATGCCTTGCTAAAGTCTAGGTAGGTCATATCCAGAGCCCCTCCCTGGTCTATTACTTTGGTCACCCAGTTGAAGAAATTAATTAGATTCATCTGACATGACCTTTCTGAAGTAAATCCATGCTGCTTTGGGTCCTGTGCCCCGCTGGCCTCTAGGTACTCAACAATTCTTTCTTTCAGAAGTGATTCCATCATTTTCCCTACCACTGAGGTCAAACTTACAGGTCTGTAGTTTCCCGCTTCTGCCTTGCTCCCACTTTGTGAAGGGGAATCACATCTGCCCTCCTCCAGTCCTCAGGTACCGCCCCATCCTGCCATGATCTGTTAAAAAGTGTGGTCAGTGGTGACACTAGGTCCTCCCTTAGTTCTTTTAGGATTCTGGGGTGAATCCCGTCAGGCCCCATTGCTTTGTCCACCTTGAGTTTTAAGAGTTCTTTCAGGACTCTTTCTTCTGTGAATGGACTGGTGTCAACCTCCCTACCCAGAGTGCTTCTATTGTCTGGTTTAGGTAACTCCTCCTCATCTTCTTTTGTGAATACTGAGCAAAAGACAATGTCCTGATCTGTGTTGCCTTGACCCAGCTATTTAATTTATTAGGCCACCCCAGCCACTTTACCAGTTACCAAGTTTTTCTTCCACACTTTTTCTCTGCCAGGATTTTCTTTATCTTATACATGCTATCCTCATCTGGTTCAATTTCCTGCAACTCCTCTGTATAAAAAGTACCTTTGATGTCTTCCCCCTGATAATCTTTTAGCTTATAGGTGGGTTTTTAAGACCTCTGTCACAGTAATTACTGTAAAAATATTTTCGCTATATTCACTGAACGTGATGTTTGAGCTAATATAAAATGGCACTAATTTGCCAAAATTAAACATTTGTTTAGCGCTAAATTAAATTTGCACAAATTTAACAACTAGTGCCATGCACTAAATATATTTAATATGAAAATAACCTATTTTACAATATCTCATCTGTGTATGTCTGTTCATATCCCTTTTCAAACACCCCTTTCAGCTTAGATATTCTTACGTGATCACCTTTCTGAAGGGTACCCTTTTGTTTTTTGCCAAGAACAATATTGCCGTAGACGGTCTTCCATACACCCAGGGCATTGGAAGAGTTAACATCCACAGGCCTGCATTTAATGCTTCTGTGATAAGTATGATTATAGCTGTGCACCAGGTCAGACAAAACATCAGTATATTTCAACGTATTCTGGGCTGTAAAGTAACGCCACATGAGTGACTTAAGTTCTATTAAACCACTCTACAATGCTAGCCTTAACTTCATTATTTGTCACACAATGGTGCATTTTTTTCTTGTTTTAATATGGTCTTTAAGAAGACATTTAGAAACTCTTTACCCTATTCAGTCTGCAACTTCTGAGGTGTGCATCCACTTTAAAAAATAGTTTTAAAGGTTTGTGTCACTGCCTTGCCTGATTTGTCTTTTAAAGTTACTACCCAGGCATACTTGGACAGCACATCGATGCACATCACTATGTATCTAAACCCATTATTATACTTTGCATACTGACTCATATCCAGTAAACTGGCCTACCATTGACAGGATTTCTCTTACATTGGACTCTTGTAGCTTTGTGTAGTGAATAGGGCTCCTGCTTTGCAAGCCATTCTGCACCACCTTTCCTGGTGATCCCTTTATCAATTTTTTTGCAGCCTTGTATAGCTGAGCCACACCTGTGAAACTACCCACTTTTTTGCATTAAAATATATATTCTGGAGCAGTTGATCAGTCATCTTCTTTTATCAGCCCCCCTATACATCTGTTAGCTAGCAAAACTCTTGCCACCAGTAAAATAAAGTGTGTGCCCTTTTATTCCTTAATATAATCTATGACAACCACAAAGTGCAATGCGTGATTATATTTTATTTAAAGTCATAACTGTATTTTAAAGAATTTATATGCACTGTAACACATAGCATGCATAGTAATACATAAACTGATACATATAGTGGCTATGTACAAAAGGCATAACAGTATTTTACAAACCTCACTGTATATGACCTGTAACACATAGCAGACATGCAATGATTATATATCTTATTTCTACACAAACAGTCTACGGCACATAATATGAATCCAAATCCCTCACTCCACCACTAAACATGAGTTCTTACACATTCTACCATACCCAGAGACAGTAACTTTTGGGCTGCATGTTTCACACAAGCAAGAGCTTTGTCCACTTTCCCCCTGGTGATGAAGTGTGTACAAAGCATACACACATGGCCATGCGCCACTCTAAAAAGCAGGGTGATCTTTGAGGGATATTGTTGCAGAATCAAAAATGTTATTCACATTATATATGGCTGTGTGTTTTTTTTCATTCATTACATCGATATACATATGCCACAAAAGTGGGGGCATACTTTTAATACAATCATTGTCCTTTCTGCCAGTGAAGTCAATGCAGCTTCAGAGCGTACTTTTATTGCATGGCCCTTTACAACATATACAGGGTCTTTTAAAATGTCCTTTATCACACAAAACATTGTAGCCTCCGAGATTGACTGGAATATCGGGAGCATGCCATTACGTGCCATCTGAAAGTACATCATAATATCATTATACAGATTAGTGTGTCACTTTTTTATTCAGGAAAAATGACTGCTAAATCACGTTTATTAAACACAACATAAGTAACAAATTCTGCAACAAGTATGATGACAGACTCACTCTCCCTATTCTGCAGACTAAACAGTATAAGATCAACAGTGGTACAGATAAAACCCAAAAGGTTTAGCACATTGTAAGGACTATGCACAAACTCTATAGCAATATCTTTAATGGCATTCTGAAGAGTAGCACCCTCATGCTTAAAATAAGCTGTGGTTTCTTTCTGCTCCCCCCCCACCCAGCAGGCTGTCAAAAAAGAATGGTCCTCTCTGTAAAAGTACACATAGTGCTTGTCCTTTAGGTAGATTTAAAGCAGGTTGTTTATATTTGCATTTTACTAGTTCATAAATAAGTGTCTGGATTCACTGACAGGATGCCTCCCATGTATCTATACGCTGAAAAAACATACAGTGTGTTGTTTAGCAACCTTTGAGGGCATGGAGCAGCATAACAAGCTGAAAAACTACCTTTACAGTTTCAGGGATTTCACATTCTTGTCCCTGTTTTAAAGCAGACACACACATTGCTACAATAATCATTAAACAAAACCCACAAAGACATTCAGGGTCATCCATGAATACAATTGCATATAATCAAACATTTTCTAAAAGCGTCAAGTCAGATTCTTTCATATATTTATCTACATCCTTCCACATTTCTGTGGGGGCATGCAACATCAGTTTGGTGACAGTATGTGCGCTACAAAGGCATATTTAAAATTCATCTGCACTAACCATTGAAGAATCACTGTAGTGGCTTATGTGCAGATACATAAGTCTTTGGATATGCTCTGTGCTTGCATTCTGCATGACTCTCTGTAAAATAAAATATAAAGCATGGGTTCTAAAATGCTTACACATAACCTGTAATAGAACAGCTGATTAATCTTTTTTTACATCAGGATCCCTGGATTTTTTAAAAATTTAACAGGATCCCTGAATGTCTTTTTAGAAAATCTTGAAAGGAGCCTTTACTGACCAGATATCTGGCCTCTTTTCTAATCTCACCATCTGTCTGTTGTGACATATGTATAAGTAACCACATGGGATCATCAGCTCTTTTCACATCATTAAAAACATGACTTATAGTTTCTAAGGTTTCATTGGTCATGTTTAACCCCTGTTGTTTCATAGCGATTGCTAGTATGACAGAAGTTGCCCTACATGTATGGCTTCAGAAACATTTCTGCATGCTTCTCTTGCTGTCAATTCATCAAAGATACACGTATGGTTTATCTGACTAGGGTCATCTATCTCACACCTGGGACAAATATCAATCATTTTACAGTGTATCACCCTCTGTATCACCGCATCAATTACGCTGTAAATGGTATGGTACATAACATACTTACACTACATATCATGGTCAGTTTTGTGGGGGCTTAATACTAATGCTTGTTTTTTCACATGAGGGACCCTGTCTAATCTCAGTAGAAGAAGATGGTTGTGTTGTAATAGTTGCATGTTCTGTCTTGTGTTGTAATACTCCATTGCTCTCTGTGTTTATAACATATGTCTGTATCTTTAAAACAGCAAACACAGCCAATCAGTAGATTTGTGGAGACTCGAGTATCTGAATATGACTGCTGATCAATAGCAAATCCATCACTCTAATGAAAGCAAAAGAAAAACAACATTGGTCCTGTGACTCATTATAGGTAAGATTTTATACACTCATGCTCCACCTCCTATATCACATCACTGCTTTATTGGCCTAGTTTTGTCTGCTGCCAACCTATGATTGGTAGCTGAGTGTGGCCAATAAGCCTGCCCAGTGTGAATATCTCTTGAGCCCCTGCCACTAACTAAGCTGCTCCTGCTCTCCTAGTTCCTCTTTCTGCTGTATCTTCTCATCTAGGTTTTAAGTGAGTACCTAGGTGGGCAAATTAATTGCCTAGAAAATATTGCACTAATACAAATCGTGAGACCACCAAACCTGGGACCATGGCTATCTTTATTGTGCTTTAATTGCTCCTAAGGTGCAGAGCTCCCAGCAATACAGGGCAAACCGAAGTACCTAAATGCAATTCAGTTCTCCAATGTACCTTATCAATACCCAATGTTATAACGGTCTGCCGTGCAGACACTATGTCATTCTCCTCTCCCGTTTTGGCCTATTCCCCCCAGTTAGCCTCCACCCCCTTGCTACTGTCCTCGCCTAGGTCTATTCAAGCACTTACATTGATAACGATAAACTGTCATTACAGTGGTGCCGCCTCCTGTGCAGAACAATATGGGTTACCTCGAAGAAATAAAAAAAACAGTCTCCATTCTTATAAGCTCCTTAAAGAAAGTTATACTTTTGCTTCTTCTCTGCTCAGGAAAGGTGGAGCTCAACCCTGTCCCCCCCCACAACTTAGCTTGCCTATCGATTTTGCTGAGGCCACAGGTCTCAAAATGATGATGGTCAACATTTTAAGCCTACCTAAAAAACTTGTACAGCTGCAAGCCTGGGTAGCACACGTTAAGCCTGACCTTATCATAATTACTGAGTCGTGGTTAAAAAAGACAAATACCGATCATCAAATATCACTGCACGGCTACAAATTATTTAGAGCTGATAGAGAGTCTAGAGGCGAGGGAGTGGTTATCTACACTAAATCTAAGTACTCGGTCACCAATACTAGTTGCAAATCTCTAGCCAAGGAATTTGAGTTAGTTTCACTGAGCCTTCATCTCCCCTCCTCGGAATGTATCACTATCATAGGTGGCTATAGACTCCCGTCTGGTGGTGATGAAGTCCTTAATATTTTGAAATCCATGCTTGCAGAAGCAAAAACTGAAACAATATTTCTAGGAGATCTAAATATGGACTGGCTGTCACCTAAATCACACAGCCTCAAATCCTTTTGTGACGAGCTAGGTCTTGGGCAAGTAGTCAGTGAACCTACTAGGAACAACACTCTAAATACTGCCAATAGTTCCATATTAGATGTGGTACTAACCACCCATCCACATAAAATATCTCATTCGGCAGTGTTTCACAATGACTTGAGCGATCATGGAATTGTTGCTTGCATAAGATCCCAAATTAAGGCCCGTCCACAGCCCATCTTTATAACAAAACGATCCTTTCGCAAATTCAGTGCAGCAAGCTTCCTATCTGACCTGAGTATGATCAGATAGCAAGATCTCTACCTAGCTAAAGATGTCAATGAGGCAGCTTACACCTTTAATGACAAACTCACTACAATAATAAGTAAGCATGCCCCTTTCATCAAAGTAAGGGTACGGAACAATTCCAACCCCTGGTTCACCTCAGATCTCAAGGCAGCCCTTATAGCTCGAGATAAGCTTTGGGCTAAAGCTAGACATTCCAAAGAATCTTCAGATTGGCAGGACTTTAGAACAGCCAGGAATACCTGTGTGAAAATAATTCACTCTGCCAAAGCTAACTACTATATTTCTACTCTCAAACAAGCTAAAGGTAACCCACATAAGATATGGAAGACTATCAAATCTACAGAAGGACAGCCCATGGCCCCCTCTGTCCCAACAAAGATAGTTGCAAGTGGCAGGATTGTGGAAAACAAGTCCCTAATCCTGGAGGAACTTAACTCCCACTTTGCCACAGCTAGACTAACGTTTGACTCGTCACCTTATGCTGGTTCTGCGGTGAGCCAGCATACCCCTCCCCCAATATCTAGCCCTGCACTCAGCCCCTTCCAACTGCGTGAGATAACTTATAAAGAAGTAGAAGATTCTCTTCTTAACTTAGACACCAAAAAAAGTGCAGGGGATGATGGCTTGGAACCCTTTTTCCTAAGGTTAGGCTATGCCCATCTCACTGCCCCAATTCTCCACATCTTCAATCTCTCCATTACATCTGCTACTGTGCCGTCCTGCTGGAAATCAGCACATATCCTCCCTCTATTTAAATCTGGTGACCCGTGTGATGTAAACAACTATAGGCCTTTCTCCATATTACCTATCCTTTCTAAAGTTCTCGAAAAACTGATCCATATTCAGTTAAAATCTCATTTGGAAACCTTCTCTCTCATTAACCCAGTGCAGTCCGGCTTCCGGGCTAATCATAGCACAATCACTGCCCTAGCAAAAGTAACCAATGACTGGATCTCTGCTATAGATGCTAAGAAGGTAACTGGCACTGTCTTTTTGGACCAAAGCAAAGCTTTTGATACTGTTGATCACAAACTATTAGTCAATTGCCTTGCAAAGTTGGGTACCACATACCATACCACCCAGTGGTTCTCTAGCTACTTAACTGGGAGATCCCAAAAAGTAAAAGCGGAAGGCTTTTTTTCTGCTGCCTTGCCAGTTGAAAGAGGAGTCCCCCAAGGATCCATCTTAGGCCCTATCTTGTTTTCCATGTACATTAATGACTTAGACGGTAACATATCTACATCCAATCTGCACTTTTTTGTGGATGACACTGTGTTGTATACTTCTGGTTCATTGTTATCTGAAGTTAAGGGAGTGCTTCAAGCGGACTTCGCACAACTTGAGCATAATCTAATAAAGGCAAAGCTTCTGCTCAATGCCAAGAAGACTAAAGCGATGATATTCTCCCGCAGTGCTGTCATAGGTCCCCCCAATACCCTTGCCCAAGACTTCATTGTCACCTCTCTAAATGAGCCCTTGGAAGTTGTAACCAAATTTAAATATCTGGGTATCTGGATTGACAATAAATTATCTTTCAATGATCCCGTCGAAGATGTCTCTAGAAGGTTAAAAGCCAGGTTAGGTTTCTTCTACAGAAATAGGCCCCTTTTCCCCCTTGAAACATGAAACAAGCTTGTCCAGGCCACCTTTCTCCCCCTGCTCGACTATGGAGATGAAATCTATTCCTCCACCACTCTTTCAAATCTAAGTAAACTGGACATCCTCTATCACCATGCGTTATGGTTTATTACCAACTCCCCTTACCGTTCGCATCACTGTGACTTATATGCAGCTGTTGGTTGGACATCCCTTACTACTAGACGTCTGCTCCATGCTGGGCTATGGACTCTTAAACTGCTCCTGCAGAAATTGCCAAGCTATCTCTCATCCCTCATTAGTATCTCACATAGTGCATACTCATAAGGAAAATCTGACTTTATTATGCTTGATATACCAAGGATGCGGACCTCCTTTGGTAAACGTGATATTGCATATGCCCTTCCCTCCATTTGGAGCCAATTACAAACTGTACTGAAACTAACTAGCACAGTTTCAATAAACTTTTACAAATTGCTAAGTTCAGCCAAAATAAAAGACACCTGTAGCTGTCATTAAGTCTCTCCCTTCCCCGTGTGCCATATTTATCCACAGTAAGGTATAATTGTCTTGTCATATTAACTGCTTTCCCTCCCCATCTACTCCTGGCTTTACCCATGTTTAAGCACCAATGCTACACTATCAAATCACTCCTACCCCCCTTATCAGTCGTATTCTGTTTGTTCTAGCTGCCAAAATTTATGTATTGCATACACCAGTCTTCATGTTTCATTTATCAGTATGCAACCTGTAAGTCGCTTCCCTGTGTTAGACTAGTGTTTATCACCTGCTGCCATCCTTTGTGGAGACTTTGTATGTATATTCAGCCTCTATCATGTAATGCACATTTCATGTAATTACTGTTATTACCTATCTTTGTTTGTACATTGTTTAGTCTATATGTCACATGACCTCCTTGTGAATGAGCTTGTTCAATGGAGTTTTCTTGCAATAAACTTGAACTTGAACTTATTCTGCTAACTAATCTGTTTCAGATACACTGTGTACGCATGTCTCTACTCACACAATTTTTAATGCTAAAAACAAACATGAATTTACCTCTGCAAGGCAAGTCTTTTTGTCTTCTTTCTTAGCCTGTTGCTTCTTCTTATCTTTCTTAGCCTGTGGGTCACTGGTTGTGGCAGTTTCAGCATCATGATCTACCTCATGGGCAGAGGCTGCTTTGGTCTGTGTCTTGCTCACCTTCTCTGTCTTGGACTTTCTTCTCACAGCTTTTTCTGTTATATGTGACTGTGTCTCCCCCTTCACATCTTTCTCTGTACCAGATTCACAGGCTAACATCTCTTGTAGGTCTTGCATCTGTGGCTTTCCACTAGGACAATCAGGTTTATTCTTGTCTGATTCACCAAACTATGCAGCAAGATTCTTTTGATGTCACAAACCCTTTCACTCAACAAGGC
This sequence comes from Neoceratodus forsteri, assembly GCA_016271365.2. Lineage (NCBI taxonomy): Eukaryota > Metazoa > Chordata > Ceratodontiformes > Ceratodontidae > Neoceratodus > Neoceratodus forsteri. The sequence continues at coordinate 300,817,914 of CM057459.1, read as the reverse complement.
TTGAGTGGAACATTCTTTTTCATACCTTTTGTTGTACACACACATGGGTTTGGTCTGGGAGCACCAAAAGATATCTTCTCTCCCAGCTTTTCATCTCCAACATTTTCATTTGTTGGCATGACAGTCGGTTCCATTAGTGGAATGTCAGATTGAGATGCGCTGCTCTGGGCCATCTTTTTAAATATTTTTTGGATAACCTGAAAAACATTCTATAACTCAGATTTGATGAGTCTCTGACAACACTGCCATAAGCACCAATCACAGGGTTTATATAAGCCTTTGTAGATGGGCTTCCCCCTGGTAGTCCCACACCTTAAAAGAATCTAAAAGACCCCACAAAACAGTGTGGTGTCTTTTTGATCTGCTTTTTGCATAGATGCTGGGAGGAAGCTGCCTAACTGCTCACTCATTTAGTAGAGGCACAAGTTTATTTATTTATTTCGGAAGACATCTTTAAGCCAAGGCTCTTTATTTCTTCTGAAATAATTCTAAGAAAGAATCACTTTTTTCATGGTACATGTAGGGTAGTTCTTGTATCAAAAGGTATGTACTTCTCAGTATTAAAAATGTGCTTTTTAAATGCTTTTCTGTCTGCAAAAAAGGCTACACACTTTACTTTATAAATCCTATAGTTTTGGTATGCTGTAATTATATTCAGTATTTACGATAGGTAAAAACCCTGACTTTTTCTACCAAATTGTCTCTTTGATTAGGGACTCTACTACAAATGAGCAGTGGCTCACACTTTCAGTCTCTGACTAGCTCAAATCTTGTTGGCTACTCAAGTATGCTATAAGATATCGCATGCGTGCGTGCACACACTGTCTTTCCCCAACGAGACCCAGAAGTCTATGTAACAAAACCTTCATTCTTCTGCTAGCTGTTAACAGGAGATATGCTATAGTAACAGATGTTTCCTGACTTTTAAGGCCTTTTCACGTAAAAACATACATATAGAGTTTCAGGGGCTTAAGGGTGTCTAATGAGAAGCAAACAGTTTTGTTGCTCACGCATTTGCAAAAATATGTAATAAATACTACAGACTTGCTTTCTATAACTAATCAGAATTAAAATAAGTGTTGTAGTTCTATCATTTTAATGTATTATAGTTCCTACAACATTTAGAGAAACTATTTTTCTATCCAACAGGTCCCAGATTGATTTGTCATTTTCCTATAGATTGCATTATTTCCTATGAAAGCAGGATTGCTCTGTTTTCCTGTAGAAGCACTGCAAGTCTATGGGTACAATGTTCCTGTAGATTACTCTAGATCCCCATAAAATACAGAACCCTCTGTAGATCCTGAAGGGCTGAGACATATACGTACACACAAAATAGTTTTAAAGCAGTGTCTTGGCCCAGTGATGAACTTATTTACAAGAAGATCCTGGGTAGATTATGACTGTATAGGTATATACATGGGTGTAAATTTCTGTAATATGTTTTACACTGAGGTACAGATACATGATAAATATGTTACACCTTGTTTTTCATAAGACAGAAGGGGGTTACACAGTCAGATGGCTTTCCCTCTGTGGGGTCTCTAAACAGATCGCTGAGATTCAAAGTGTCTGCATGATGACACAGCTTCCTAAATACTGCATTCCAGGATCCCCCCTCCCCAAGTCAAAAATCACTTACACATCTCTGCACTCAAACCCCTGGCCCAAGAAGTGGTAAATAAATAAAACTACATGGCACCTAACAGCCTTGGGGGAGGGGGAGCCTAGGAAGGAGGTGTGGGTGCAAGGTAGGTGGTGGTGGTTCAAGGGAAGGTGGAATGGAGTTCAAGGGGTGGGGGATGGAGGAAGAGGAGGAAGGTTTGAGCTAGGAAAGCAGGACAGGGGTTTGAGGGGCAAAAGATGGAAGAAGAGGAGGAGGGACTTGAGTTCAAACCAGGACAGTGGGGCAGGGGTTCGAGGGGCGGGGTGGAGAAGGGATGTAGGGGCTTAGAAAGGGGTAGTGTTGCATCACTTCTGGGTGTGAGCATGCATGAGTTGGAGATGGGACTTCTGGCATTTGAGGAGGGATTTCCAGCACAATATGTGGACGATTCTGATTGGTCCATTTTAGGTCACGCCCACTTGTCAAATGACGTGGCATGTGCTGATTGGCTGAAATTTAACATTTGTTGAGATATATGAACTTATACTACTAACAGCTGCATGTAGTTTGTCATTCCTGATGATGTCTGTCTGTGGCTACTTATGTGGTCTTGTCCTTTTGCTGCTTGTGGGGTGGAGAATTAGTGTTGGAAACCCTAATGGCACCATTCCCTACTTTTTTGGCAATAAATCAATCCCTAATTGGTGCAATAACGTAGTTTATTACAATGAAATTCCTTTCTTTTTGAGATAGTGATATTGTGGGGACCTGCATGAAAAGATGCAGATGTGCAGAGCCCTCTCGCCCTGCACCAAGGGAAGAGTTTGTCTGCCTATGGAAGTGCAGATCAAGAGTGTGTGACCTGCCAGGTGGGCTGCAGAAGTGTTGGGCTTTTTGGGGTCTGCACTTCCAGATGCCTGTCCCCTAACCATGTAGAAGTCACAGATACAGACACACAGAAACAAACATAGAAACATAAAATTTGACAGCAGATAAGGACTGCTTGGCCCACCCACTCTGCCCATTTTACCCCACCTACATTATCACCACCGATCCTACTTGACCTACAGCTCTTTCTCCTTCCCCGTCCTTTCCACTATGATTTCCTTGTCACTATCCCATGTATTGTTGAACCCCACCACTGTTTTCACTCCCACCACCCCTACTCAAAGGCTGTTCCAGGAATCCACCATGCATTCTGTAAGAAAGTACTTACTTACATCTCCACTGAATCTACATTCTTCCTACTGCTTCATATCATGTACTTGTTCTTGAGCACCTTTTCTTCTGGAAAATACTTCCCTACTGTATCTTATTTACCCCATAAGGTACTGAAAGGTCTATATCATAATCCCCCTTCCAGAGTGGACATATTGAAGTCCTTTAGTCTCTCCTCATAGGGCTTTTGATACAGACCCTGCATCATTTTTGTTACCCTTCTCTGGACCATCTCTACTCTGTCTATGTCCTTCTGGAGATGTGGTCCCTGGAACCAGACACAGTACTCTAGGTGGGTCTTATCAGTGATCTATACAGAGGCAACACCACCTCCCTCTTTCTGCCAGTGATACCTCTCCCTATTTATTTATTTATTTTCTCAGAGCAATACCTTTGAGCTGAAAGCTCCTTTACAAAGATTCCACATCAGTAAAGCAAAAGACAGTACAAGTAGCAACGGAACAATATAAGTGCAGTGTTACAGAGTGTAATTAACATACAGGTAAATACATATTTGACAAACACAAATTAAGCAGTCAGATGTGCTTTGTCAGGAGTGGTTGAAGAAGGGGGTAGGGTTGAGGGCAGGAGGATAAAATAGATGGGAAGGGGTAGGAGGACAGGATAAGTGAGAAGGTGTTGGGGTGGGGAAACAGAAGGTTCAGTTGAGTAGGCAGGTGTGGGGGGGAGAGGAAAGAGGCAGAGGGCAGGTTAAAATTAGGGTTGGCAATCACAGCTGCTTAGAGATGTAAGGTGTTGGAAGAGGTTTCTCTTAAATGGCCCAAGCTTAGGCTCATTAGTTATGTTGGGGGGAGACCATTTAGCCAGCGTGGAGCAGGGTAGGAAAAGGACCACAGTGCTTGTGATGTGCAGAAGAAAGGGACTTGCAGAGATTGTCTGGACATGTCTCTTGTCTGGAGGGGATTGGATGCTGAGTTTAGGAACTTTTGGATAGCAGGTGGGGTTAGTCTGAGGCAGTTTTTTTTCCCTAGGAGACAAACTTGGTAATGCACCCTGCCCTGAAGGGTCAGCCAGTTGGTTTGTGTTTAAAGGTCGCAGGTGTGTGTAAGCTTGTGTGCACATAGTACTAGTCTGCAGGATTTATTTAAGGCCACACTACCTCATTTGAGGGTGGTGTCGGAGGCTGCTCCATACAACACAAGCCCATAGTCAATGATTGAAAGGATGGAACTTTTAACAGCAAGTGCCAATGCATCACTGGTCATGCTATGGCAGTGCCTGTATAGGAGGCAAATTCTGGAACTGACAGCCTTAACAATATGGTCAATATGCTGGGAAAAGGATAAGGAGCTGTCAAGGGTTACACCTAGGTATTTAAAGGAATACACATGCTCGGGAGGGGTTGCACCCTTTGTAGGATTGTCATTTGATAAGCTTTGTGTTTATTGTGGGAGTTTGTAAATAGTATAACCTTGTTTTTTTCATAGTTTACGAGGAGCTTGTTTTTGGAGAAACAGTCCTCAACGGCAGAGAAGTCATGTTGGAGGTGTGATTGTAATGAGTGTGGTTCATGCCTATTGGAAAATGACAGCAGCAACAGCGTACAGGAGTATTTGTTCTGTGCAGACATGGGAAAGGTGGTTGAGGAAAAAGCTGAATAATAGGGGACCTAAAATTTACCCTTGAGGCACCCCTCTGCACACCTCTCTACTGTTGGAAGGATATCATTAATTTTTACATGTTCTGTTCTGTTGCTGAGGTAGCTTTTAAATTACCCCACAGCTTCAGTTGAGAGGCCAGTGGAGTGAAGTTTGTTGATCAGTGTGTTGTGGTTAACTGTATCAAAGGCATAAGTAATGTTGACGTATATTGCCACCACTAGCTGGCTACTGTCTAGGGCCCCATGAAGGAAGTGTACTCCAGTAACACGGTAGTGGTACTGTGTGCCTTCCAGAAACCATGTTGTTGGGGGTATTGGATTTTATGCTTATCCGGATAGTTGGCCAGTTGGTCAGAAACAATTCATTCTAAGGCTTTGGGGGGGATAGGATTGATATGGGATGGTACTTGGTGTGGAGAGCTCGGTTGCTGCTTTTGTGGACTGGGGTGACTACTGCAGCTTTCTATCACTGGGGAAATTGCCCTAGTCTGAGGCATAAGTTCAAGAGTTTTGTAAGTGGCAGTAGTACTTTCTCCAGGGTAAGGGCAATCAGTTTTAGGTCCAGGGTGTCATTTCTGTGCCTAGATTTGCCTAGTGCCCACAAGAGATATTTTTGGTTTCGGTCTTGGAGATTGCCTTGAAATAGAAGGAGGGGTCCAGTGGGGAAACTACTGTTCATGGTCATAATGTCTTCTGCATTGCTCTCAGTTGCATCAAAGAGGCCTGGTAGTAGTATGCTGCTGAAATCAGAGAACGTAACATTAAGTGTGTCAGCTATGATTTTATGGTCCTGGGTGATTTCCCCATTTACTATTAGCATGGAGAGTGAGGTTTTGTTTGCATCCCAGCATCCCACTAGCCCTCCCAACTGCCTTGTCACACCACCTGGCCACCTATATGTCATCCGATATGATTACCCTCAGGACTCTTCCCTGCTTGGTGATCATCAGTACCACTCCACTCATTCTGTACTCTGCCCTTGGCTTTCTGTGCCCTAAGTGCATTATTTTGCACTGAAACCCTGCTACTATACCCTTGACCACTCCTCAAATTTTTTCAGGTCTCTGTTCATCCTTTCCAACCCCCCTGAAGTGTCCACCATATTGCAGATTTTGCTGTCATCTGCAAAGAGACAGACTTTCCATTCTAGCTCCTTTGCAATGTCAATTATAAAGACCTTAAAGAGGACCAGTCCCAGGACTGATCCAAGTTACCCCACTGGTCACTCTCCCACCCTCTGTCGCCTATACCCTAACCAATATATTATCCAGTTTACCACCTTTGAACCCACTGCTAATACTGTATACCCAGCTTGCTTACTTGTCTCCTATGTGGAATGGTGTTGAAAGTTACACAAAATCTAGGTAGACCATGTCCACCATGCCACCCTGATCTAATTCCTTTTACTCAGTCAAAAAAAAATCTATCAAATTTGTATAACGTGACCACCAACCTGTGAACCCATGCAAAGAGCAAAGAGGGCAAATAGTCCCTCTGTTAGCCAAAGTACAGGGCCCTCTGGCAGGCACAGGTGCAGAAGTGCAGGGCCCTATGCCAAGAGAAGAGTTCCCTTCACTATATGGTACTTGGCACTGTGTGGCTAAATCTCCATCCTCCCTTCCCAGGCTGGAGCGTGGTGCTGCGTAACAGGGCTGTCCTCCAACCTTGGCCCATTCAGCTGGCTCACTGTGCTCACCCCCAAACTCAATTCACCAGCATGGGATCATAAAGCACTACCTGTTGGGGAAAAGACTGGCACTACAAACAATGTTTCTTAATACAGAAGAAGCCACTTAGTAGGGATGCGGATAATCGGGATGTCTGCTTTATTGGGACATCCCACTAGGAACCAATAAAGTGGCCATTAATTAAGCAATAAGGCATGACAAGGGGTGCATTATGGTAGGATAACAGCTTGCCTCTGGTGGGTTGAAGCACAAGACAAAGTCAAGTGCTTCTGCCATTGGAAAAGGACCGTTAGCATACCATAAATCACCACCAGACAAGCCTTATTATGATTATGGAATGGGTCCTTTTAGAAAACTGGATATCTTTTTTGAAACTTTTTTTATTTACTTTCAGCTGGGCTGTTGTACAGGGATAATGGTCTAGCTGAAAGTACCTCTTGGCCAATCAAGGGCCAGCATTCCTCCACGCATTTCATAATTTCTATGGCATCCCCCTAACAGGGATGGCGATGCCAAATTGTTGGGATGATTCAGTCCCACTCACTGTTATCAGCCTTTGCTTCCTGGCAAGCGTGACCATTATAAGCCTTTCAGCCTACCTGCTGCTGCTGTTGATGCGGTGCTGATGAGCTAATGAGTGTGTCTGAATGCACTGTGAATAGCGCCATCAGTTCTATCACACATATGTCCTCCTATTCAGTTACTGATCCTGAGCCCTCAATTCTTCATGATTTTCCCATTCCCCATGACTTAAACTGAACTCTCCACCCCCGTCTGGCTGTTCATCCTCTCCAGATTATCCTACCTCCCTCCCTCTGATTGAAATGCTGAAAGATACATTTGTTTTTCTTAAAAAAAAGACTAATTTACGGTCATTTTGTTATGGAACACTGAAGCAGAAAGCTGAAAGTCTGTTTGCCAAACTGTCTCACTGTTCAACTCACTTCAGTAAGGTAAATATAGGATAAACAGAATTCGGCTCCATTTAAAGACGGGGTCATGTGAATCCTTCTATTTTTTATTTAAGAACTGTGTTGCTAGGGCCCTGTCCAGACTAGTGCTCTGGTAATGTTACTGGTGTCCTGTAACGTTACCGCTTGCTCTAAAAGGTTGCGTCCAGACCTGTAATGTTTTAAAAAGTGTTCTGTAAACCGTTTTTTAAACCACCGAAGTGCAGGTCTTTGGCATGGTTACTGAAACGTTACCTGATTTTTCTCAATTCGGATGAGTAGTGCAGACGGGTGAATGAAGTGTTTTTCTGAAATGTGTCCTCCAGTGATCCACAATGCACTGCTTTACTTTTCCAGAGCGCAGTGCAGCATTGTAGCATGTGCGCATGGTGCCTACCAGGAAGTACATGCAATGTCAACAGCGCTGAGTGGGAAAGTTTAAATAACCTCCTCTGTGCAGTTCAGTAGCACTATACATGGCATCATGAGTGATCGTAGCGTAAGTTGGCCTGAAGAGACCACTAAACTCCTACTTGATTTTTGGTCACAGGAGTGCATACAAGAGGAGTTAAATAGTTTCAGGAGAAATACTGTAGTATACCAGAAGGTGGCTGAGTATTTATTTGAAAATGGAATTGAGCAGTCAGCCAAACAGTGTCGAGATAAAATAAAGCAGCTAAAGGTCAGGTATCATAAGGTGAAGGACAGCAATCACCGATCTGGTGGTCATCGGGTTGTATGTCCATTTTTTTACCTGCTTGATCGCATATTGGGCACAAAACCCACATCTGATCCACTGCATGTCCTTGAAAGCAGTGAACGTGAAACAGAGGTTGAACCTCCTGACCCTGAACTTGATGTAGATGACTACACTGCCACTGAGCTTCCAGAATGAGGTGTGTTGCCATTTGCTCCATTATGTATGCCTTCCGCCCCCCCAACAGCATACCAACTCAGCATGTGCTAACCTTATTTATTGCAGATGTTGATCAGGCAGCCGAGTCATCCGTCAGCTTAGATAGTGAGTTTGCTGGTGAGGGCACATCAAGCCCATGTGGAACATCTGGCAGCAGCAGCACTGCATCCTCTGATGTGAATGCTGTTCGGCACAAGCGGACATCCAACAGTGAGCCACTATGCAACCTCAGAAAGAAGAAAAAGAAGGTCAGTCGGATGCAGGAGCTTGCTGAAGTAGTCTTCAAGCTCACTAGGAAAATGCTGATTGAGCAACATAAGGAGTTGATGGCCATGGAGAGAGAGAGAGAGAGAGAGAGAGAGAGAGAGAGAGAGAGAGAGAGAGGGTCAGGAGGAGGAGATGGAAGAAAGGTTACGTAGGCAGGAGGTAGAACACAATGCAGAGTTTTTCAGAAATACGTTAGCGCTACTGTCTGGCCATTATCGGCCTCCTAGTGTGGCAGCACAAAATGCACAAACATGTACACCTTCACTGGTTGAAACTACTGCAAGCCATAGCCATGAACCTGGAATAACAGGTGGTATTGCTCCCGCTCCACAGTGTGGTGGCAGTGCATTGTCCTTTCCTTATGCAGCAACTACACCAGTACCCACTTTTGGTAATCCCACCCCATTAACATCAGCACAGGCATCACTGAGTACTGCTCCCATGCAGGTGGTCAGTACTGCATCAGTGAACATCATAAATGCTACTGGTGTAGTGGCTTCACGTGTTGGACAAGCTACCAATATATGTGATGCTATGTCACAATCTACACACAGTGACATGGGACAACATTACAACAGTAACCATAATCATACTGGTACTTTTTCCATGGCGGTTTCACACAGGCCTTAATGGGTGATGATGTTACTTGGACAACCTTGAAGGTATGGGTATCTGTCAGTATGGTAATAATGTTCTGACCACATGTGTGCCTCTGACCGCATGATGAGTGATATACATCACCTTCTTGTTCTGGCAGTAATGACAAGTACTGCTTTTAAGCAATCAGTCAGAATACGTGGCTAACTTTCTACTGTTAATGCTAGTTACTGTGTTACTGCTGTGTGGTGTTGTCATTGCAGCACTGCAGTAATAATGATGACACACATTTATAGGCGTTATCTATGGTTTTAATACATATTGTGCAGTGCACATTCAGAAACAGAGCCATTAGTTTCTTATTCAAAAGTTTAACGTTTAAACTACATTTTAACAGTTATGCTGTTGTACAGTCCAGGTTATTAAAATACTTAATTAGCAATTCCAGTGTTAAAAACACTACAGTTTTAGGGCATAGTTGTTGTGCTATAAGGTTACATACATTTCAAATACATTTTAAAAGTCATGCAACAACATACCCATTTCAGTATTTAACTGTTGAAACAATTATTTTTCCAATTAACTTTAGAAGTTTTAACTAACTATGTATATGTTATTACAAGTGCTTCCTTTTCTGTTTCTATCTGAGTAGTTTCTCATGACAGTTGTAATAAAGAGGCATGTTAACATCTACGGCTTGTTCTGCTTTAACTTCACAAATATATATAATGTACCACTTCTATGCTGTGCTGCTTTGTGGCTCACAGATACAACTGCCACTACTGTCACACACATTAATGGTTGTTGACATATTCTGCTAGTGCATCCTGTATGTTAATGGCCTGGTGATTCATGGCTGCCACAGATAATTCACCTGGGGGAAGACAGTCTTGGTCAGCTGGTTGAGGGAACTGGCAATATCACAACTGGTACATTGACCCCGTTGATGTCTCAAGGCATAGAAGGGAACAGCTGACCACTCTGTCCTAGTTTGTATAATTTACTATTCCTGAGCATCCAAGCATCGTGAACCTTGCCAGCCCATCCAACGTTAATGTCCAGAAAATGAAATTTATGGTCAACCAGAGCCTGCATCACTACAGAATAGTAGGATTTCCTGTTGTAGAATTCACAGGCATTACCAGAAGGTGACAGAATTGGGAAGTGGGTCCCATCAATTTCCCCCCCACAATTGGGGAAACCCCATTCACTCTCGAACCCCTGTATGATGTCTGGCACATTATGTATTCGGATCACCTTGGGTAGTATGACACAGACAATGGCCTTGCACACATCGATTACTATTTCACTGACAGTAGATCTGCCAACCCTGAACAGGTGCCCATGGGTTCAATATTCCACATTGGTGGCAAGGCACCACAAGGTAATGGCAACCCATCGCTGCACTTCAACAGCCTTGCACAGTACTGTCGGACCGCTTTATGTGTGGGCTCAGTTCTGTGCACAAAGCTGTAAAAGTCTATTTAGACATGTGGAAATTACTGAGCCATTGCTCATCGGTCCAAGAAGAAAGCACTATCTGCTCCCACCAGTCAGTGGACCTTGGATGTCTCCACACTACTCTGTCGACTGTGACAGTGTTCAGTGTTATTGAGAGAAGCAGATCGCTCACAGCAGCAATAGTGTGCTGCTGCATCTGTTGAAATCTATGTGCCTGCAAGTGGCGTGCTACCCGACGATGTTGTCTCTCCCTTATCAGTACCTGCCGCTTCATGAACCAGCGATTCAGGCAGAGCAAAACAGCAGTGTTTAAATCAGGTGCCTCCATGTCAGTGGTCTGTCTACATGGAGATGCCGCAATGCCTTATGGGACCGTGCGTCGCAGCGTGTAGTGCAGCACCGATTGCTGGGATATGGGTGGGTAGGGGCGGCCTCCAGAGGACTGTAATGCTTTTCAAAATATTACCAGAAAATGGAGAAAGAACACCAATGTGGATGCAGAGTAATGGTTTAAAAACCGATTCAGCTATTCAATGTGGACCCACAGAAACAGGTTGAATGGTAACGTTTTAAAAAACATTTTTACAGCTCATTGCTAGTCTGGACAGGGCCTAGAACTGTGTTACTAGAGAATGCAACTCTGAATGCAACTCTGTCAATATATTCAAATCTAGGCTGCTCACCTCACTAAAGGACACTGCTTTTTGCAGATGCTTTGATTGAATGCTGTGTGTACCTGACAAGGTAAACATGTTTGCTGCTCCAGTTATACTAGCTTATTTCTTATTGTTTATTCCTGTTGTGCACCCATTATAACTGCCAGCTCATTCTTAGTGTTACTGAGTTACTATGCATAATTTGCTGTATTTGTATGTCCATCTGCAGTAATGTACATCAGTTGCTATAATGTAGACGGGGATGTTATGTATAACTGTTGTATATGACTCTGAATCCTTTGAAAATAGGCACCTGCTTAAGGGATTCTTTGCAAAATAAATAAATAACTGTTTCCAATGGAGCAACATACTGTCCGCTCACTCACTTGGTAAACATTCTCCATAGGAACACTGAGGCAAGCAAATTCTCCAAGCTCTCTCCACACACTGACTGTCTGACTTGCACACTGTCTGACTCCTAGGCTGAAAGGTAATGCATTTTAACAGCAACAGGGTACAGCAGTATATCATAGGGGAAAATGAACATCTTTATCGATGCTTGTGATAATTGGGACAGCCACTTAATAATGACAGAAAGCCTGCCAGCAGGCCATCCCGACTAAGTGGTTTCTATAGTATTTTTTTTTTTAAGATTTTGACCCCGATTTTTCAAGATAGTTGTTTTATGACTACCCTTATAAACATGACATAGGGTATTTATAGAATACTGGCTGAAACATCATCTTGCATCACATGTGCAAAAACACTTCTCATCCAGAATTTGAAAAGCAACACTTGTCGCATTTATGAGGTGGTGTGAAAAAATGGCTATGTTGAAAGCCTCAAGTCAGAATATTGAAAATGAATGAAGTTATGAGTGAATATTGAAATATTTCAATGTGCAGTCATAACTTTCTCATTTCAACATATTTTTAAACAACATTTTCAACATAGTTTTTTTTGACTCCACCTCATGAACCTAGTAGGCAAAATTGTTCAAATTCTGCCTGATAGGTGATTACATGCAGTGACCAAGAAATCACCTTTCAGGCCAGATTTAAAGAATTCCATACCCTTGTTTGTGAGGATGGGATCCAAAAATGCCATGTTGAAAATTTGGTGAAAACATATTTTAAAAATGACAAAGTTATGAGTAACAATTAAAATCCCACTGAAATACATTAAACGGGACTTACCTTATTTTCTCATATTGCAGTCTCTGGTTCCAGCAGCAAGATGTGTCTTTGATTGGAGAATGGATCTACATCATGGGACATTTTTTAGGTAAGTGAGGGTGTGGTGGGCTGTGGAGTTCTGGGTTCTGAGTGGGAGGTTGGGTGGGGTTCTGAGGGATCAGATCGGTGAGGGACAATTTTCTTTTTTACAGGGTCATAAAAAAGAGATTGACGGGCTGGTTTATTTTATTCAGGCTAAGTAGTTATTGGATCTGACACTGGGAATTGGGCACCTCAGTGTCAGTTTAACTCTAGGATGGCACTGGAGATGGGTACCCCAGTGTCACCACCTAAGGATTTTGGGGGACAGGCAACCTGGAGGGGAAGGGGTTTAGCCAAGTGGTACCCCAGTCCACTTATATAGTAATTGCAACACTGTATGGAAACATGAGGGAGGGCTGGCTGAGCTGGGAGGAAGAGGGAGTTCAAAAATGGAGAGATAGTGAGACAGATAGATAGACAGATAGATAGATAGATAGATAGATAGATAGATAGATAGATAGATAGACAGACAGACAGACAGATAGATGGATGGATGTATGGATGGATGTGCAAGCCTCCCAAATGGGCTTACCTGAGTGGGGCTAAAGCCCTTCTGACCTTGTGCCTGTGTCCCCCAAGTAGCAGTGGTGGGGTTTGAGCCTGTTCACCCCCTGCTGTTCTGCAGTTGCAGCTGTGACCTCGTCTCATGTTCCAAGTGGGGTCAAGGTCCAATTACCAATTCTGCACCTCCAGGCGCATTTGGAGCTCTGGAGCAGACCCAGTGTGGCTAAGAAAACCAGGACCACAAAGAGAAACTAAAAAGTTGCAGCCCACACTTAACTGGGCATGCACGGCCACCAGGACTATGATCTTAAAGTAGCCACACTCCTTTTCTGGTTTTGGCTATGCAACCATCATTGAAAAAAAAAGTATATCCTTGGCTCCAGGTACTGCAGAGGAGCTGGGGAGCTGATGGATTAATGACCAGAAGGCCTTAAGTCATAGGGCAACATATTTTCAGCCCTTTCAAAAGGCTCAACTACAATAAATCAGGGTTGGACTGTTTAGAGCCCTAAGAGAGAGACAAAATGGCAGCCTCCACAGAACAGGGGCTGCTTGGTAAAACAAGAAGCAGGTACTGAGTTCACCCAGGAAATGGCAGCCAATCAGGAGAAGGTTGCCAGAAAGCTGTAAATAGAACTGATTTTTCTGCCAAACTGAGAGTCGTCAAGAGGAGCTGAAGTTTGTGGTGTGAGGGAAGAGACTGTGTGGGCTTTCTGAGCCCAGTTCCCAGTGTTTTGACTTCTGCTGATTTTGGCAAGTGACTTTAAAGAAAAGGCATCAAGTTGTGTGCATGAGGAATAGAGACTGTGTTGTGCTGTTGAAAGTAGAAATTTTCTCCCTGCTGAACCAAACTGGGGGCAGTATTTCTGAACCTGAAATATAGCTGGACTGCTGATCCAGACTGAGCTGCTGTGCCCCCTCAGTGAAGAATTTATTTGTGAAGTGTAAAATACAGCAAGGGGAGAGACTGTGAGTGCTGTGGCATAGTGACTGTGAAAGGGACCAGCATTGATTGGAAAAGAAAATACACAGTGGGAGAGTGCTGGGGGTAAAAATACTGAGCAAGCGACCATCAGAGATGGTGTGACCAGGGTCACAAAAGAGGGGTTTGGGGCACCGCTTTCATTCTTTTTCCACTCAGAATAAAGAAGAAGAAGAAGCAGCCAACCTGTGGGAAAGACGTCAACAGGCCTGCCTGTGTGAACACAGTTTACAAAAGATCCTGGGTGAAGTTGGCAAGACCAGGCAGGTGAAGGCCAGTGCACCTCAAATTTCTTCAGGCTTCATGTTCAGCGACCTTGTGGTGCACACTATCCAGAGACCTTCACGGTACTATGCAAAAACCAGTTTTCCTGCAACTCAGCCAGCTGAAAAACCCCTTTGTGTACTGCAGAACTATGAGTACCCTGAGTTGTGGCTTTGAGGAGTCTTATTAGCTAGCTAGCTAGTTAGGTTATATGTGGTAAGTCCTGGGCAGGACTGAGCCAAGAACCAAGCTGTGCCCAGGCAGGGGTAATAAAGTTGCAACTGTCTAAAAGTTATTTGGGCCCCAAAGAAAGATTTTCTGGCAGAGTCACCATCACCTTCATTTTGGTGAGGTACTCACTGCATCATAGGGACTGACATTAGGGTGCTCCCTAGAGTGGAAGGTGGAAAACAGTGTGTGGGTTTTCTGACTGCTTTGTTGTATTTTGTTGCATTATCCCCACTTTTCCCCTTCTTCAATAAATATTGTTATTGTTTGCACTTTATGCTTGCTAGTGGTGAATCATTGCAAGGGTGACATGGCATCGTGTTATGGTGGGGAAAGCATCCTAGGGGGCAGCGTGCTATATTTTCCTGGGGGATGGTAACCTGTCATTTGTCAACAGATATTCCCTGCCACTCTCTCCAGGTGGAGGAGGCACTGTGCCGTATTTGTTGGCCACTTTGGAACCCAGGCTGATCCCTCAGAGTGGGGTACAGAGTTGACCCAAGGGCTCTGGAGCAGCCTAGGTGTGTTAAAAGACTATTACAAGTGGAGGTACTGCTGTCCCATAGTGGCCACCCCCGAAATTGCCATTTTGAAATTTTAGTATCCCCACTCTCCCGAGAACCAAGCACAGTTAAAAATTCAGTATGGAGCAACAAGACTTGCTCAATTGGTGCTGAGGGGAAGAGGTGAGCCCATAAAATGCCATTTTGGTCACAGGGATCCCCGAGGACACTACCAGAGAGGAGGTTACCAAAGTGCTAGAGATTTTATTGGAACTGGGCAAGGTCAAAGTCCATGGGATGAGATATCACAGTGCCCGTGACCACCTCTGGGCCCTGGCTGTGAGTGATAGTGAAGTTGATGTGAGCACCCTGCCGGCTACACTAAAGCCTGAAGGGTTTGATGGGGAGTGGACCCTATTTGGCAAGGGGAGCAGTCCGCAACCAAATCCCCTTCCCTCACCAGCCCCTGCACCAGATTTACAAGAACAAATTATGACTCTGAGGCAAAGACTTCTTGTGACACTCCAACAAATAATGCAGTACCTTAAAAATACGAACCAATGCAGCAAAGAAAGGTGTGCAAAAATCAAATGAACAAGCGGACGCAAAGTAAATGCTCAGTGCTCAGTGGTTTAATAGTGTGGAAAATCAGAACAGAAAAAACGCCTCAGCACTTTGAGCCTCATGCAGGCTCTTCAAAAGGGGGAGGGGTGACTAGGATTACATATATTTCATTTATACACATCGCTTAAAGGTATACAACAAAATCAACAATGTATTAATAGCAAAAGAATAATGTGCAATTCAAATTTCAGACCACATTAGTAAGAAATAAGAAAAAATTACTCACCTTAGTAATGTTGTTTCTTCTAATGGAGTCTTGCTATATTATGACAATTGCAGTGAGTCCCCATCTTCGAACTGCTCCGGAGGTGAAATAGTTAACTTTCCATGCAAGCATGGAACTCTGAGCACGAGCTCGGTTAGAAAGCTCTGTCTGCTGACCTTCAAACATAAACTGTCAGATCTTTACAAGCTAAAACTCACTAAGGCTCTGTGTGGAAGCTGTAAACCTACACTAGCCAACTGGCTACTAACATAAACACACACTTTCTGGTCTCAAACAAAGACTCAAGTCAGGAGACTCAAAAAATGAAAAACACAACACCAATTCACCCCAAAAGAAGGGTGAAAAACAACAAGGTGGGCATAAATAAAGTGCCAACACTGTAATGCCCACCCACATCCCAAAACAGAGGTTCTGAGAGGGGCAGGCAGGGAGGGAGGTCATAATATAGCAAGACTCCATTAGAAGAAACAACATTACTAAGGTGAGTAATTTTTTCTTCAAACAACATGAAGTCTTGCTATATTATGACAATTGCAGACTACATAGCAGTACCCCCATGGAGGAGGGACAGAACCTACTTAGGGAATAGGCTCTGAAGGACAGCTGTGCCAAACCGAGCATCACTCCGAGCCTGGATGTCCAGGGAGTAATGCTTGGTAAAAGTGTGAACTGTTTGCCAGGTAGCTGCTTGACATATCTCTAGAATAGAGATGTCTCTGGCAGCAGCCAGAGAAGCAGCTGTACCTCTGGTAGAGTGAGCCCTCAGGCCTGAGGGAGGAACCTTACCCAGTTTTTCATAACAGAATTGGATACAAGAGACAATCCACCTGGCAATGGATCTTTCAGTGGTGGGCTTCCCTTTACCAACCTCACCATAAGTGAGGAACAGTTGGAGGGAGTCAAACCTGTGACCCTTGGTACGTTCTATGTAGTAACTAAGGGCTCTCTTCACATCTAGGTTGTGCAGCCTCCTCTCACCAGAGGAGGAATGGTCAGTGAAGTACACTGGAAGAGATATAGATTGATTAAGGTGGAAATCTGAAACCACCTTAGGCAGGAACTTTCTATTAGTCCGGAGGTCTCTGTGAAAGGAGATAAAATCTGGCTCTACTGACAACGCTTGTAATTCACTTATGCGTCTGGCAGAGGTGATGGCTACCAGAAACACAGTTTTCCAAGTCAAGTACTTAAGCTCAGCTGAAGACAAAGGCTCAAAGGGGGGTTGCATAAGCTGAGCAATGCAAACATTAAGATCCCAGGCATGGGCACGATCCCTCAATGGAGGGTTGGTGTGAAGCAATCCCTTAAAAAACTTGGAAAATACAGGGTGAGCTGAAAGAGGAGAGGATTTACCTGCTGAAATAAAAGCAGACACAGCTGCCAAATGCACCTTCAGGGTAGCTGGTCTCAGCCCCAAAGTGTTCAGATGGACCAAATAATCCAGGACTGTGGGTAAATCAGCAGAGTCTGGGGAAATATGCTTTTCTGAGCACCATATGGAAAACCTTTTCATTGGAGTTATAAGTAGCCCTGGTGGAAGGCTTCCTAGAAGCCTTCAATATATCCATTACTCCTTGTGAGAGGTGTAGGTCAGCAAACTCTAGCTCTTCAAGAACCAGGCCTTGAGATTGAGAGATTTGAGATTGGGGTACCAAACCCTTCCCTGGGCACAGGTTAACAGATTGTGATTCCTGGAAAGGCACAGGGGAGGATGGACTGCTAAGGACAGTAGGAGTGGATACCAGGGTTGTCTGGCCCAATCCGGGGCAATCAGAATGACCATGCAGGATTGGGATCTGATTTTTACTAGCACTTTGAACAGGAGAGGGAAGGGAGGGAAGGCATAGAGAAACTTCCCTTCCCAACTGAGGGCTAAGGCATCCAGAGGGACTGAGCCCAACACTGGGGGCCTGCAGCAAAAGAGAGGAAGTTGGGATTGTCTGGGGCTGCAAAAGATCTATCTGCGGGTGCCCCATCCGCAAAACCACTCCCAGAACTAGGGATCCAGGGACCACTCGTGATGGCCCTGAGAAATTCTGCTGAGAGCATCTGCCAGGACATTGTCCTTGCCTGGGAGGTGAACTCGCCATAAGGGAGGTGTTCGGAGTAAGCCAGAGACCACAACTTCATGGCTTCGTGTACAAGGCCGTAGACCGAGTGCCCCTTGCTTGTTGATGTACCACATGTAGTAGTGTTGTCTGTTCTGACCTGTACAATTTTGTTCTGGAACAGATTTGAGAAAGCTTGAAGTGCTAGAAAAACTGCTCTGAGCTCCAACAGGTTGATGGGAGCAGAGATTCCTGGGGACCACAGTCCCTGGGTCAGTGAGGTCGCCCATGGAGCCCCCCACCCCAAGAGGGATGCATCCGTAGTAAGGATTAAGGAGGAGACTGAGTGACAAAGGAACTCCCTTGTCCTCAGGTTGCTCTGATCCTGCCACCACTGTAGGGCTTGGATCAGGGTCTGAGTTACTGGGATCAACTTGTTAAGAGGGATCCTTTCTTTGAGACTAAAAGCTCCTCAAATGGAACTGAATGTCCTCATCTGAAATCTTGCTCCTTGCACTACTGCTGTGGAAGCAGCCATGTGTCCTAGGGAGCTGCAGAAAATGCCTTGCTGGTCGAGAGACCTGCAGGGTGAATGAGGAGGCCAGTGAGACTAGGGTCTTTGCCCTGTCCAGAGGGAGGAAGGCCCTGGCTTCCTGTGTGTTCAGTTCTGTGCCTATGAAGGTTAGGGAGCTGGACAGGCTCTAGAACTGACTTTGAGAGATTCAGAAGGAAACCTAGAGGTAAGCAGTTGCTGAGTTACCTGAAGGTGTAAGCTGACCTGGTCAACCTGGCTACTATGAGCCAATCGGCCCAGGTGGGAAAGATGGCAATTTTGCCTTCTTAGGCAGGGGCAACTGCTACTGCTAGGCATTTGGTGAATACCCTTGGAGCAGAGGTGAGGCCAAGGGCATTGCTCTGAACTGGTAATGGCCTGAGGGGCAGCCTGAACCTGAGGTACTTCTGATGGGAGCTTCTGATGAGAATATGGAAGTAGGCATCCTTGAGGTCCAGGGATGCTAGCCAGCCCTGGGCCTTAGGGGTAAAATAATTCCCCAGAGACACCATTTTGAATTTTGGTTTTAAAAGGTGCTTGTTTAAGTATCTGAGATCCAGGATGGGCCGCCATTCTCCTGTCTTTTTTGGGGTAAGAAAGTACCTGGAGTACAAACCTTTGCCCTGGTGTAGGGGTGGAACCCTTTCCATGGCTCTGAGAGCGAGGAGGGTAGAGACCTCTGCCTCTAGGGCAAGTGCCTCTGATGGAGATGCAGGTGGAAAAGATCTGGTTCTCATCTTTGGAAATTTTGAAGCTGAGAACCAGTCCTGGCTTACTACTTCCAGGACCCACTTTGTCTGACATTAGAGACTTCCAGTCCTGGACAAAGTAAGCCAGCCTGACCTCTACAGGTAGAGAAGAATCGGCCCTGGCTACCCCATCAGGGTGCCTGCCTGGCAGGGGCTTTGGGTTGAGGGGTTGAAGCAGGCCTGCTTGAACCCCGTCTGCCTCTCCCTCTAAAGAACTCCCTCTGGGTATAAGTGGAAGAGGAGGCTTGGGCTTGGTAAAAAGGCCTATGAAAAGGCCTGCCCCTGCCCCTGGGAAGCTGCTTCTGAGGAGTGGCCTGCCTTTCCTTGGCCTGTACACTCCTATAAGTGGTCCTGTATTCATCCATTTCTTCATGTAATTCTCTGTTTGCTCCCAAACAGAGATTACTTCAACAGAAAATCCATGGCCTTAGACTGGGTATCCTGTGACAGGGTAGTACATCTGAGCCAAGCCATTCTGCGAAGTGCCACAGATGTAGCCATGACTCTTGATGACACATCATTAGAGTCTACTGCAGCATGAAATTGCACCTTAGATGCCTCAATACCATCTCTAGCCACCTGTTCCAACTCCCTGGCCAGCTGGTCAGGGACTTGTTTTGCTAGAGCCAGCACAGTATCCCATCTGGATTTCTGGTATCTAGCAGCATAAGCCATATAATTTGCCTGTCTGAGGTCCCAAGGATGCTGCCATGTACTGTTTCTTTGCCACAGCATCAATCTTCCTGGAGTCTTTCTCAGGAGGGTGTGAAGCTAGGGGAATATTTGCCTTGTCACAGGCTGCAGCCTGCACTACTCCCACATGGCTGCATTGCTGTGTGAGGAACTCCATATCAGAGCCTGATAAAGCATACCTCTTGTCCATCCTTTTATCTACAGGAGGTATAGTGTGAGGAGTTTTTAAAACTTTTACTGTCTGTTTCCGAAAAGATTTATGCAGAGGAATAGACAGTCTCTTAGACTCTGGAATATCCATCATTTCTACATAATCAGGCTCCTCTTGGTCATCAACAGCTTCCTCAACAGGGAGCTGGAGAGTTTCAGCAACCTTTTTATAAAACATAAAATGAGAAGGGGACTCAGAGAGCCTTGGAGGAGAAACCCCTAAAGGTCTGTCTGGAGAGGTGTCCGGTTCAATGGGCACATCCAGATCTTCAAAACCATACTCACTCTCCTCATACTCCTCTTCCCCCTCCCACGGTTCATAAAATTCTCAAAATCATAATCTTGAACCGTGGAAACCGCCAATCGAGCTTCCCTGATGGTGCCGGTTCAGTCAACTGGGAAAGAGCTGGACAATTTGGATTGCTTTAGCTATTTCTTCAGCGGTTGGAGAGAGAACTTTTGGCTCTACATCAGATGACTTTCTAGTCCTTTTGCAGGACGGCTCCTCAGAGCCAGCTCTTACGTTGGCCGGTAGTATCGCCTGGTCCAGAAGGCACTCCCTCCTGGTTCGGTTGGAACGAACGGGCCGCCATCGGGTCAGTGGACTTTGGCCTCCCTTTCCCTGAGCCTACCAACTCTCTTTTCTTTGGTGGCAGCAGGAGAATTCTTCTAAATCTCGCAGTCTGCATTGGGGTGGTCAAATCCCAGACAATAGACACAGGTGGTGTGAGGGTCAGCTCATAAAAGCTTCCCACAGACACTACAGTGTTGAAACCCAGGGCCCGTTTTTCTTTGGGTTTCTCAGACATAATGCCAGCCTAACCAAACTTGCCCGTTTATGGCAATCCGCCAAGCAAGACTTTCTTATCGGTTCCCAACCGTGTCCGGGTCGTGGAAAAAACGTAATGAAATCCGTTTTTTTTAGAACCGATGAGAACAGAGACGCCTCTAAAAAGGACTAGCAATTTTAAAGCACAATCTGATCGGTTCAACCGAACCGATAAATGTTTACAAGTTCCACACAGAGAAAATGAATATAAACCTATCTATTACTTACATTACCACAGACAGAGCTTGAACCGACCGTTGGGAATAATTTTGGTGAAAACCGATAAAATAATACTTTTAAACTGACAAAATGAACCGAGCAGAAGGAGAAATCTCCGGAGCGACTGTTCAGTGAGGCGGAGTAAAGAATCTGACAGTTTATGTTTGAAGATCAGCAGACAGAGCTTTCTAACCGAGCTCTCGCTCAGAGTTCCATGCTTGCATGGAAAGTTAACTATTTCACCTCCAGAGCAGTTCGAAGATGGGGACTCACTGCAATTGTCATAATACAGCAAGACTTCATGTTGTTTGAAAGTAAACATTTAAATGACATTAAATACTAAGGTCAAACAAGTTGGAGAAATACATCTATTATAGTACTAAAAATTTCATTTTTTCATGGTTTCACTTTTACAAGCCTTCATACTGTAAGGTGCTAGCTCAAATTTAAATTAGTTAAGTATACATAATTTAAATGTGACAAGGAATTCTTTTCTTAAAGATGGACACTTGGAAGAAGCTTGGCACCTAGAAAGGTAAGGTTTCAAACAGATTCCAAGGACTCCTAAAAAGGAAAAATATAGAAATTAAAATTAGTAAATACAGGAAATTGTGCTACACATAAAAACACCTCTTGAAGGGAAGGAGACAAATCAGTTATAGATAGTTATAAATACAGCAAAATGTCCCATACATCTTTAAGACCATTTGGATACAGTGCCCCTAACATGAAAATTTATCTGCTTTCAAGTTGTCTGAGTTTTTCACGACTATTGCCACCTCTGATGTGTGCATTAATATGCGCAATGCCCATGAATTTAAGGTTGTTCGTGGAAGCTTGGTGTTTAATACACCAACGACTGCCAACGACTATCACCCAGTTTATTCAGGATAGATCGCACATGTTCCTGCATCCTTTCTTTAAGAGGATGGGTGGTCATGCCTATGTATATTTTGGGACAATCACACCAAAGGGCATAAATAATGAAATGGGTCCAGCAAGTGATGAAGTCATGCATTTCATATTCAAAACCATTAATGAAACTAGTAAATCTGTATCCCTGTCTCATGTATTTACAGACATTACAGTTACCACAATGGTGGGAACTTTCACTGGGTCCTGGAAGGAAAGTTTTGGGTGTTGTTTTAGTTGAGATGTGACTGCTCATAACACAATTCCCGATACTACTTCCTTCTTGTAGACCACACTGGGGGATTCACCTATCTTGTTTTTCAGTTCAGAATCAGCTTGTAGAATATTCCAAAACCTTTTCAAGGCACCAGCTGCCTTTGGGGCCACAGAGTTGTACTCTGTGATAAAGTTTGCCCTGTTGTCAGTGCCTTCTGAGCTATTTTGGGGAGTCAATAAAGTAGTACGATCTGTGGTGCAGGCATAAGTGTCTGCCTCTACTAAGATGGAGTGTTCATAACCTCTATCTAGAAATCTATTTATAAGATCTTCAGAATGTTGGTCATAGAAACATAGAGGTTGACGGCAGATAAGGACTGCAAGGCCCATCCAGTCTGCCCATTTCTTTTTCTACCTTATAAATGTGCCATCGGCCTTTGCTGTGTCAGTGGCCTATCTATTCATACTCATCTGGATTGCTCCCTTATGCCTATCCCATTCCTGTTTGAAGTCCCGCACTGTATTCATAGCCACCACTTCCTGAGGTAGGCCGTTCCATGCATCCACCACTCTTTCTGTGAAAAAGAATTTCCTCACGTTCCCCCTTAATCCTCCTCCTTCTAAACTCATGCTGTGTCCTCCTGTCCTGCTGTTTTTCTTATATTTAAACATGTTAGACTCTTTCACCTTGTTAATGTTATTAAGGTGTTTGAATGTTTTGATCATATCACCTCTCTCCCTCCTTTGCTCAAGGGTATACACATTGAGCTCCGTTAATCTGTCCTCATATGTCTTCTGATGCAGTCCCTGCCACATTTTGGTGCCCTTCTCTGGACTGCCTCAATTTGGATTAATGTCTTGTGAAGGTGTGGCCTCCAGTGCGCAGTACTCCAGATGGAGCCTAACCAGTGTCTTGTAAAGAGGGATTATTACCTCTCTCTTCCGACTTGTGATACCCCTACTAATACACCCTAACATCCCCCTAGCCTTACCTACTGCTTTAGAGGTCTGCTTGGATGATTTCAGGTCATCGGTGATGATGATGCCCAAGTCTCTTTCTTCCTTTGTGACTGCCAGCAACTCCCCTCCCAGCCTATAGGTGGCTTCAGGATTTCTCTTCCCTATGTGCATGATCTTGCACTTCTTTGCATTAAATCCCAGTTGCCACTCTTTTGACTGTTTTGCTAGTTTATCCAGATCTCTTTTCATTCTGCCCACAACATCTGGATCATCTACTCTGTTGCAGATCTTGGTGTCATGTGCAAACAGACAAGCCTTACCCTCTAGTCCATCTGCAATGTCACTAATGAAGATATTGAAGAGGACTGGCCCCAGGACTGATCCCTGAGGTACCCCACTTGTGACTTGCATCTCCTCTGACTGTATACCATTTACCACCACTCTCTGTTTTCTGCCCGTCAACCAGTTTCCCTCAGTTGACCAACTTCTGACCCACCCCGAGCCTACCAAGCATTTATCAATCTTCTATGTGGAACAGTGTCAAAAGCTTTGCTGAAGTCAGGTAGGCGACATCAGCCCCCCTTGGTCACCACTCTGGTTACCCAGTCAAAGAAATCTATGAGATTAGTTTGAAAGGACCTTCCTTTTATAAACCCATGCTGCCTTGGATCCTGTGCCCTATGGATTCCAGGTGTTGCACTATCCTTTCCTTAAGGAGTGCCTCACAATTTGCCCACTACTGAGGTAAGACTGACTGGTCTGTAGTTCCCTGTCTCCTCCCTGCCACCACTCTTGTGGAGGCGGGATCACATGAGCCCTTCTCCAGTCTTCTGGGACCTCTCCTGTGCTCAGAGACTCACTAAACAGTTCTGCTAATGGCTCTGCTAGTTCCACCCTTAGCTCCTAAGGTACCCTGGGATGTATGCCATCAGGTCCATTGCCTTGTCCACCCTGAGCTTCATCGACTCTTATAGGACCCTTTCTTTTGTGAAGGGAGTAGTCACTTCCATCCCCCTGTGTCCATGGTGCTGAGCTGTGGGCCCTGCCCTACCTTCTCTTCAGTAATACTGAGCAAAAAGTATCTATTTAGGATAGATGCTTTTACAGGATCCTCCTCCTCATGCCCCCTTTTCTCCTTTGAGCTTAGTAATACCCCTCTGGACTTTCCCTTTCACTAATGTATCTATAGAAAGTCTTGTCACCTTCTTTTACTGTTCATGCTAGTGTTTCCTCAGTTTGGGCCTTTGCCTGCTTACTGTCTTCCCTGCTTCCCTAGGGCAGTTGGTATGCCTCCCTATCTTCATCCCCTGTATTCCCTTATATTTCCTGAAGGCCAGCCTTTTGGCTCTGACCTTTTCTGCTACTATGGTTGAGAACCAAGTGGTTTCCTTCTTCTTTTGCACTTCCTTTTCTGTCTAACACAATGGGATGTTGCTTCAAGTATTGCATCCTTAATGCTTGACCACTTTGCCTGTACCCCCTCACCTGTGTTTCTTTTTGCCAGGGCTAGCTTAACTCTGTTGGTTATCTTATCAAAGTCAGCTCCTCTGTAGTCCCATATTTTTGCATTGGAATGGGATGATTTAGATGTAGTGACCAATACCATGTGATGGTCACTGGCCCCAGGTGACCTTCTACCTGGAGATCTGTGATCCCTTCCCTGTTAGTACTAGATCTAGGGTAGCCCTGTCTCTTGTGGGTTGTTGTACCAGTTGTTTGAGGCCCTCCCCCTGCAGGGAATTCAGCACGTGTCTAGTTCTGGCAGATGATTCTGCTGGTATTGACCAATCTGTATCCGGCATGTTGAAGTCTCCCATTATCAGAACCTCCCCTTTAGCTGTCATTTTTTGTGTATCTTCTAACAGTAATAATGTGTCTATGTCCTCCCCCTGGTCTGGGGGCCTGTAGACAACCCCAGTTCTTATGGCTGTCCCATTTCCTTTTTCCAGGGTGACCCACAGTTCTTCTGGCTCCTTATGTGCATTCTGAATTTCTGTAGCTTTGATATACAGGGCCACTCCACCCCTTTTGCACCTCGGTCTCTTCTGAACAGTACATAGCCAGGTACTGAAGTCTCCCAAGTGTGGTTATTGGTAAACCATGTCTCACTAATTGCTACTATGTCCAGTTTAGCCTCTGACATTATTGCCTGCAGGTTTGGGATCTTATTTCCCAGGCTGTGAGCATTTGTGTACCTGATTTTCCATTGGCCAGATTTCGGTGTGTTAGTTGTTGGGTGAGGTTTGGCATTTCCCCTGTGCGTCATATGGGGAGACTGACCTTTTCTCTTACCTGGTGATGCAAATGAATGCAAATATGCTGAATCCCTGTTTGACCACTAGCTGGGAGGAGGGGTGTTCTTCCCATTTGACGCATGGGGTGCTGCACCCCTCTCCCCATTTGCTAGTTTAAATATTCTGAAAAGACATCAAACTTCTGCCCCAATGCACTGACTCCCTCCTTAGTCAGATGCAGTCCATCAAATTTAAAGAACTTTCACTCCCAGAACTGCTGCCAGTTCCCTACAAATATGTATCCTTTTTCCTGGCACCAGCTCTTGAGCCACATGTTTAGCTCCCCTATATCCCCTTCTCTGACCTTCCGTCCATCTGCCCCCTTTCCAGACTGGCAGGATCTCAGAGGAGGAGATGTCGGATGAAATGGGTCATAAGTCCCTAAAGTGGAACAATTCCTACATATGCACAAAAACTGACCTTTGGGAATCCCTTGTTTTCAGTGTGGTGGATGACAACTATCAGGTCTTAAAGTATTGCCTGAAGTAGGTTTTTTTAACGTTTCAGTGATGATAGTGTTTTCAGATGTGGTGTGTAGTTTAAGATCAAGAAAGGTGGTGGTTACGGGGTCAACATGAAAAGTGAAGCATAAATTCCAAAGATTTTGATTCAATAAATTCACAAAATCTGCAGCTTCCTCTGCTGTGCCCCCCCCACACACACACACATACAGCCTATCATCAATACATCTTCTCCAGTAGTGAATTTTGACATGAAATGGGTTGGCAAGGGGGTTGTAGATGGCAACCTCCTCCCACCAGCCTAAAAACAGGTTGGCATAGGAGGGTGCCATTGTTGACCCCATGGCTGTCCGACATGTCTACATGTAAAATTTGGAGTTGAAAGTAAAGAAGTTGCTAGCCAGTATCAACTCCAAAGCATCACTAACAAATTCTGGATCAAGCAGTCACTGCATCTGAAACAAATCCCTGAAAAATTGGATTGCGTTTAATCCCAGATGATGTCTGATGCTGGTGTATAGTGACTCAACATCATTGGTGAGTACATGCAATCGGCATCAAAAACCTGATGTTCCAGGGCCTCTAAGACCACCACTGTGTCCCTTAGATGTGATGGTAATTTAATCACCATGTTTTGTAGAAAACTATCAATGAATTTAGAAATGTTCTCAGTAAGGGACCCAATGCCTAATATAATGGGACAACCTGGTGGCTGTAGAGGGTCCTTGTGGATTTTAGGCAAGAGGTAAAATGCAGGGATTACCAGATTCTCCTGAGCCAGAAATAAAAACTCCTGCTCAGAAATGGTGTCTTTGGACCTGTAAAAGGAAAGGAAAGAAAATCTTTTTTTTTTCTTATCGATCAAAATGGGTATTATCTAATTCCCTATAGCTATTGGCATTTCCAAATTGTAGAATAGACTCATTTAGATAACCTGAGGTGTCCATAACAACAACCTGTCCTCCTTTATCCACATTCTTGATTGTAAGTTTGTCAATTTTTGAAAGTTCTTTTAGAGTGGTAACTTCCTCAGGTTTAAGGTTGCTGTGAATGTTAATGTAGTAATTTTCCAGAATTCTGTCCACCTCTTGTTGAACATTTTTCAACAGCACTGATGACCAGAGAAGTGTTCTTGGGGGACAAAATGTGGACTTTGGTTTGAATGAACTACTATTCCACTCTGTTGCAGAGTCCAAAAGTTCCAAGTTCTCCAGTGCCCATTCCAGGTCCCAACTTTCTGGGAAGGTGTCCAAGTCATTTGCACTATTCGATTGTATTGTCTCATTCACAATTACATTTCTTGTTTCATCGTCACAGCCACTGAAGTGTTGTGTATTCATCCTGGTAGTTGAAGAGAATGTATCTTGGGGGGAGGAGGAATTAGCTTCAGGTAAATCAATTGCATTGCATGTGGCCCCAGAAATGGACTGAAAAAGATCTTTGCCCATATTTGCTCTGTGAAGAAAGAATTTCCTCAGTCTGATTTTATGGAAGGTTTTTTTTCCAAGTCTACTTGTAGGAGAAATTTACCTACTGGTGGTTCAGGGACAAAGGATAACCCACGTGAGAGGACTGATATTTGAGATTCTGTAAGTATCACACTACACAGGTTTAGTACTTGTCTCAGCCTCTCAACAGATGTTTCAGTTCTGGTACACTTGGGTTTTATTTTATGTTTGTCCCCCCCCCCAAGTCCCCCATCTTTTGGACCTGGCAAGTTTTTTGGCTTTGTGCCAATTGTATCCTTGACCTCCTGAGACTGCACACTCTCAGCTGGCTGTTGTTCGAAAGTTACTCTGAGGCTGCTGTTGTTTTGCTTTGTTTAGGTTCAGAAGTGTTTTTGTTACTCTTGGGGTTTGCTTTTTTGGGATTTATCCCACTGTGGAGGTCTATTTCGTGATTTTGATCTCCCCTGTGATTTAAAGCACTGTCTACTTCTTCACTGATAAATCTGGTTTGTAATGTAATGTGTAGTATCATGATTAAACTTATGTTGCTTTCTAGCTATTATTTTTTTCTCATGTGCCGTAATCTTGTCTTGAAGTCTTTTGTTTAAATCTGTGAATTCCTCAGTATCATTAGACTGTTCAATTTCTCCCCTCCAATGATATTATCGTAGTTAGAATATTTGCATGTATATCAGTGCTTAGGTATCTAGTGCAGTCTCCCACCTTTTCTGATACTCATTCTTCAGGAACCCCTCATTAGGTGTTTTATTTATTTTCAAACTTCTAGGAGCTGAGTTTGTCTCCTTGCATTTCTTAAGGGCTGCTATGGTATGGAACACATTAACATCTAAAAACTTTAATCTTTCCAGCTTATTGAACAGATCTAGACAGTTATCAGAATGTTCAGGGAGACCTTCGCAATTGTCTGAAAACATATCACCAGCTTGTTTCCATCTCTCTACCTGTTCTAAAGTCTGCTGGAACTCTTGTCTGGCAGCTGGTGGTGTTTGGTTTCCATTTCAATAGGCAAGGCAAGATAAGGCAAATTTTATTTATATGGCACCCAATCCTGGAGGCTCTGAGCGCCTTACAGAAAAATACAATGGGGGGGCACCAATGAGCGCGTTGCTGTGAGGACACGTTTTGCGGAGCTCCAGAGTCCCAGCAAAGAATCTATCATAATCCAAATATTATTTGAGACACAAATAACATCTTTTATTAGGAAAAAAGCAACTCTACAAAAATGAATGAGTACTTGACCGGCAGTGTGAGCAAAACTAACAAGAGAGTTGGAAAAAGTGGTCAGAGACAGGGGGACTGTTATTCAGGCCCTGGCAGGTGACAAAATCTCTCTATCCGCAGCTGAGATTACTTCCCTGGGCCGAGAGGTCACAGAACAGCTGATGGCAGCCCTAGATACCCGGTTAACTAAGTTGGAGACCACGCTAGACACCCGATTGCAATCACTGGTGGAGCAGATGGAGACACAGGCAGCCCGCATCTCAGAGGCCGAGGAACGGGTATCCCACCTGGAGGACATAGCTGACCCACTCCCGCAACGGATCGCGGCTTTGGAGAAAGAGCTAGAGGCAACTAAAGATCTCCTAGATTATCAGGAGACCTACCACAAATGGCTCAATTTGCACATCGGGGGCTCCTGGAGGGAAGTGAGGGACCCTCGGTAATGGGATTCTGTGCAGTGACTTTACCAAGACTCTTATGACTTAAGGAGGGCAGGCTCAAGCTTGAGCGGGCACACCGGGCAGTTGTGCCTAGACACCAGCAGGGCAACCACCCCAGCAGATTGTATTTTGGTTCCATAATTACCAGGACTGGGAGGAAGTTTTGAATGCCTATCGTAATATCCCTGACTTAAGACATGAGGGTGTTCGTTTGTTCCTGTTCCAGGATTATTCGGCATGTGTATTACGATGTCGGAGGGTTTTGGGTAAGTGATGGCCCAGCTTCAAGACATGAAAATGGAGCACTTCCTAATCTATCCGGCTATTTGGAAGATCAAGTTGGAAGGAGCTACATACTTGTTCCTTGACATGGAGGAAGCTGAGATGTTTGTGGCAGAGCTTAAGAGGAAGGCAGGCTGAGCGTGATGGTCGATATGTCGGGTCATACCTGGGATTCATGGTGGTTGATGCATGGTCAATGTGTTGAAACTATGAATTAATGGGGGGATATCTTTTAACCTGAGGTTGCTGGTCAGATCATCAGGAAGGTGCTACTTTGAGGGCCTCCCCCCACAGACTTCCCCTTCTGTGATTATTTGACCCCAAATGCTCTGGATGTGGCACAGATTGGTAATCGTACAAGACAAGGCCCAGTTGTAGGCGGGGAACTGATGAAGGACATGGCCCTACCTTCCATGTGGTGAGGGGCGAAGAGCCAGCCAGTGGCAGAAGGAGACCTGGAGGAGTGCGACTCAGGTAGGCCTGAGGATGGGGGGACCCCGAGGTCCCGTGTTTTTAGTGTTCCCATGGGCCCGGCTCTGCTTCACATATCCTGGGTCATGTTACTGAACACCATAATGGACTCAAATATTGGGTACCCTATTACGTATGTGGATTATGAGGGGAGGGTTTGAGCCTATGATTTGTGCTGTGTTGGGGCGGGGTCTCGGGTGCCGCCTGGAGATCTGACCACAGATGTTTGTCTGGCAATCTTTATGTAGACGCTTATGAAATTAGAGAGTGGATGGATGTTTGGAGTTATTTCAAGGGAAAAGGATTAAATCATTTTTGTTAACTAGGGAAGCTGGGACTCTGGGCTTGAATTCGGATCCACAATATGGTAGGGGATGCAAAAGGCTTGCAAGAGGAAATAAGGGGTGGGGGAAGGGATTAGGAATGCCAGGTTGTGTTGGGGGAATGTGTGTTCCTGTGAGGGGGGAGTTTTGTTTCAAAGGGCATCTGTTGGTTGTTCTTGTAAGGGGAAGTACATTAAGAGTATGTTTTGTGGGGGGATATATATGTTCATAGGGATTGTTGCTGTATGTGTGATAATGTGTTCCTATGACATTCTGTTGGTGACAATGTTATATGGAGGGGAGTGGAGCGTTGGCCTTTGGAGGCGCAAGAGCGTGCTACATGAGAAGGCAGCACAGGGGAGTGGAATGGATAAAATAAGGCCACCTTATGGGTAGTCGAACCCCAGTGAAAATAATCTCCTGGAAAAGTAGGGGCTTCTCTGCACCAATTAAGAGAAAAAGGGTGTTGACTGCATTAAGGAAGCAGGGGGCGCAGATTGCCTTGTTGCAGGAGACCCACCTCACACAGAGAGAGCAACAGAAATTGGTGACTGGCTGGGTAGGGAGCTGCATTGCAGCTTCATACAATTCTCATAAGCGAGGTGAAGCGGAATTGATTCACAGACACCTCCCTTACAAATATCCAGAGTTATTGTTGACCCCCAGGAGGGGTGATATGTATTAGTTGAAGGGACTCTATTTGGAGAAAAAATCACAATGAGAAGTGTTTACGTCCCAGCCCAGTTTGACCCGCAGTTTTATAAACAAATGTTAGACCTATTAGTAAAAGAACAATTTGAGGGCTTAATAAATGGGGGGGGGGGGGACTACAATACGCCCATGCATCCAGTCTTGGCTCATTCACAGGGATGGGGCAGGGACTCGGCCAGGGTAAGGAGATGGAATCAGGGCATGGTGGAGCTAGACATGATTGATAGCTGGAGAACAGCGAATCCCGGAGCCAAGGAATATACATTTTATTCCAACCCACACGGCTCATGGTCCCGTTTGGACTACCTTTATGTCACTAGATGATGGGTGCATAGGATCGGGAGGACTCAGCACAGTCCAATATATATCTCAGACCATGCTATGATCTCATTGGAATGCTGTTTCTCAGCTGAGAGGGCCACCCCTCCACCATGGAAATTCACTAGGTACTTATTGAATAATAAGGAATTCCTCGAATTTCTGAAAGACAACTGGGAAGACTATAAATCACATAATGCGGGTATGGTGAAGTCGGCAGGGGTTTACTGGGAGGCTGGAAAGGCAGTGCCCTGAGGGGTTATCATAGGATATGTGGCCAAACATAGAAAGGACCAGAGGAAGAAAAGGGAAGACTTATTGGAGCAAGTTAAAAAACTGGAACAACTCTCAGCTATTATCCCTGGGGAAGAAGTCCTTAAGCAGCTTACAGCAGCAAGAGAGGTTCTTAATGCACATACTATCACTGAGGCACACACTTTCTGCTTCTTTGCCAAAAATAAATTTTATGAGTGGGGAAATAAACCGGGCCCATTGTTAGTTAGACTTATAAAAGGGGGCTGAACACAGACCAGAATCCCTGGTATCAGAACCACAAAGGGAGCAATAGTAAACGGGAAGGGTGAAATAGAAGAGAGTTGAACAATTTTAACAGGAGCTCTATACATCGGAGTGTAAGGGGAAGGAGGAGCAGGCATGGGCTTTCTTGGAGATGCTCATTTTGCCAAGGGTTTCTCATGACCAGGGTGAGGCTCTGGGAAAAGAGATCACGGAAAAAGAGATAAGGGAGGCAATTCAGCGTCTGAAAATAGGTAAGGCAAATGGACCTGATGGTTACCCTATAGAATTTTATAGAACATTGCAGGGTTAGGTGGTCAAACCATTGCAGAGGGTGTTTCAGGAGATTCGGAGGGGGGACACTGCCTGGCTCTTTCTCAGAGGCAGTGATATGTTTAATACACAAACAGGGTAAGGATATATTGGACTGTGCCTCATACCCTCCAGTCTCCCTCTTGAACAGTGATGCTAAGATCCTGGCAAAGGTACTTGCTGTTAGGCTGGACAGGCTGCTACTGAGTCTGATTCACCCGGATCAGACAGGATTCGTCTGTGGTAGACAGTCATATCATAACATCAGGAAGCTACTGAATGTGGTATGGCTAACTTCCAGAGCAAAAGGGGAAACTGCAGTACTGTCAATGGACACTGAAAAGGTCTTCGACAGGATAGAATGGGGGTACCTTTTCATGGTACTCAAGGAATATGGGTTGAGGGATGAGTTCCTTGGCTGGGTGCGTGCACTTTATACTACCCCCATGGCTAGGGTGTTGGTGAACAGTACAGGGACAGGGCAGGTCTACTTGTGGCGTGGAATGCATCAGGGGTGCCCTCTCTCACCATTGCTGTTTGCCCTGGCAATTGAACCTCTCGCAATCAGTATAAGGAATGATCGCAGAATACTCAGGGTTACTGGCAGAAGTGGCCAGCAGAGTAAAATAACCTTATATGCAGATGATGTGCTGCTCTATGTTAGAGAGCCGAATAGATCTGTACCACCCATATTGGATTGGATTACCCAATTCACAGAATTCTCAGGCTACAAGATTAATATTGCAAAGTCAGAAGTGAAGATCTGGAGCAGGCCTGAGGGGAGCAGTGGAGATGAGAGCTGGGGCTTGAAACGGGTAGGAGCTTCCTTTCAATACTTGGGAATTCATGTCGGCAAGGATTTAAACTCGATCTATGGGTTGAACTACACTCCCTTGATTAAGAAAATCGAGAAGGACCTACGTAAGTGGAGGGAACTGTGTATATCCTGGCTAGGCTGCATCAATGTTATTAAAATGAATATCGTCCTGAGGATTTTATACTTGATGCAGAAGTTGCATCTTGAACCTACCAAGGGAGACCACAGGTGTCTTGAAAGGATGTTTTCTGAGTTCCTGTGGAAGGTGAAAAAACCCAGGGCAAGTATAAGACAGCTGCAGGGGGATAAGGATGGGGGGTATGAATTTTTCAGACTTAAGGCTTTACTATATTGCAACCCAAATTAGGTATATCAGTGATTGGGTTCATGGGCCGGATGTGGCATGTTGGCCGGACCTGGAGGAGATGGGCTCACAGGGTAGGCTAACAGCATATTTATGCAGAGATGGGTTAAAAAAGTTCAGAAAAAAACTCTGATGAAACCCATTGGTGGAGGCAGGTCCTATCACCTGGGGAAAGTTAAGGAAATGGGTGGGAGCCCCCAAGATGAAATACTGCTATTGCCAGTTGCTGGAAACCTGGCCTTTTTGGTGGGGCTTGAGGACCCAGAACTTAAGACATGGGAGGAGAATGGGGTTAGGTGTGTCAAAGATCTTTATATAGAGGAATGGCTGGTCTCTATGATAGAGTTGTGTAAGGGAGAGATACCACCTGTGGGGAGGTATTATAGATTGCTCCAGGCAAGGTCTTACATCAGTGGCCTGGACAGGATGAAAGCCTCAGACTCACCTTTGTCCCAGGTGGAACACCTGAATGACCAGGCGAGGAAGAAGACATCAGGTATGATAGACAAGGTGGTTAGGTTGGGGAGGATTTACCTGCCAGATTACACATGCAAGGTAAGGGGGCAGTGGGACGCCAACTTGGGCAGAGAGAGTTCGTTGGAGAACTGGTGGCAGATGTTAAAATTACACAGAGGAATCCTCATATGCAATAAGTATCAAGAGGCCACGTATAAATTTATACACAGGCTATACTCCCCCCTGTAATGGTTCACAAATGTAATCCTGCGGTTTCCCCCGGTCTGTGGAAGGTGCACTGGAGAACTTGGCACATACATTCATTTTTCTGGAGAGGCCCTAAACTGAGGCAGTTCTGGACGGAAACAGCACTGGTATTAGGTGCAATAATGGGTGAAAATCTTGAGGCGGACCCTTTGACATTATTATTCGGGACGAGGGTAGAAGGGTCAGCTGACTGGACCCCCTTGCCCAGATGGGTGAGAGTCCTGCAGGCCCTAGCCAGGTAATGTGTCCTAAATAACTGGTGTCGGCTGCTACCCCAAGCGTGCAACAATGGAAAACTCTTGCAGTTCACGCTCTGGCGCTAGAGAGACTGACCTTCACACTGAAAAACAAGGAAGATAGATTTTGGTAGGAATGGGGAGTGTTTATAGGCTCACATTCTCTGGGAGATGTGTGTATCCTTCACAAGGGGCTTTAGACAACTGGGAATAAGGCACAGTAGAACAGTGGGGCCTATGTTTCACCCATGTCTATGAATGATGTGTAAGTCACCAAGTAATTGGGATCAGTATTATTTTGTAGCATACAAATGCAGGATGTCTGGTGGGTTTATGTGTGTTTTACTGTTTGTAGTTGCATGTAGAGGGTGTTTATTTGTAAAACTGTTTGAGGCAATTATGACATGGTACATGGTATGTATAAATGTAGATTGCTTCAATAAAAAATTGTTATGCAAAAAAGAAAAATACAATAAAGTAGGCAATAAAACAATAAAATAAAATTACATTCATACAAGTTTAAATAAATAAAATATAAGTCAATTTAAAAGCTTTCAGGATGCCATAATCAGGGACTGAGAAAAACATGATGAAATTCAGTAATCATTAAAAGCCATGCTAAAGAGGTGGGCTTTCAGCCTCCGCTTAAACACCCCTACCAAGGGAGCCTTCTGGATTGCAGATGGAAGCGAGTTCCACAGGGATGTCCCAGAAATGCTGAAAGCACAATCTCCTGAGATCCTAAATAGAACCCTAGGAATGTCCCAGAGGCCCCTTGAGGAGGAGGAGTGGAGGTAGTGAGCAGAGGTCACTGGTGTCAGGAACTCTGACAGACAGCCAGGGTCTAGTCCATTTAGAGCCTTACAGGTGAGAAGACCCACCTTGAAAAGGACCCTCCACCTAACCGGCAGCCAGTGCAGGGCACACAGAACTGGAGTTACATGACTGGACCTAGAAAGACCCGTCAGCAACCAGGCTTCTGCATTCTGTACCAGCTGTAGTCAGTGGAGGGTCCCTCCTCTGACCCCGAAGTACAGAGCATTGCAGTAGTTGAGCTCGGTGGGAACAAAGGTGTGTACTAGCATTGGCAGGTCTTCGGGTGGAATGAGGGGCTTAATCTGGGCAGTGTTCCACAGATGGTAAAAGCCACTGCTGACTACAGAGGACACCTGATCAAAAGCCAATCTGCTATCAAGGATCACGCCTAGATTTCACACCCTCAGGGAAGCTACCAATGGGGTCAAACCCAGTACCAGACCAGAGTCAGCCCTGGGCAGCAACCCATCACGCCTGTGACCAGGCTTGATCACCAGCAGTCCCGTCTTGGCCAGGTTGAGTCTCAGCCAGCTGGATGCCATCCAGTCACTGATTTTAGCCAGATAGTTGTTAAGCACATCAACAGCTCTGGATGTTCTGGGAGCAACTGACAAATACAGTTGGGTGTCATCTGCATAGCACTGAAACTCCACACTGTACTGTCGATTGATCTCACCCAGGCGTAGCATGTACAATGCGAACAACATCAGTGACAGGATCAAGACCTGTGGTACTCCACAAGACAGAGGCAGAGGCATTAGGGAGGGGGAGAATCCTGTCATGCTGTGCCGTTAGGGGTCGGCGCCACACCCCACCCTGAGGGGCAAGCCAGGGGGTATTCGAGGGGTTCGGTCTAATATGGAGGTGGAGGCCTGGGTCCATGACCAGTCTGAGGTGCCAGGTTGGCATAATAAAAAAAAAAATAATAATTCCTTGTGACATTTGAATTACATATACTTAACATGAGCTAGCACCTTACAATTTGAAGACTTGTAAAATGAAACCATGAAAAAATTTACATTTTTAGTACTATAACAGATGTATTTCTCCAGCTTGTTTGACCTTAGTATTTAATTTCATTTAAATGTTTACTTTATTTCTCACTAATAGGGTCTGAAATTTGAATTGCACAATATTGTTTTGCTATTAATGTAATGTTGACTTTGTTGTATACCTTTAAGTGACGTGTATAAATGAAATGTTTGTGGTCTTAGGCGCCTCTCCCCTTGATGAAGAGCCTGCATGAAGCTCGAAGTGCTGGGGCTTTTCCTGTTTTGATTTTACACACTATCAAACCCTTGAGCACTGAGCATTAACCTTGTGTCTGCTTGTTCATTTGATTTTTGCACACCTTTCTTTGCTGCACAGATTATGACTCTGCTGGCCTCTGAAAACCCCTTAAAGATGTGCTACTCATGTTGCCTCTTGGGGGTAATCTTGGCAGACTCTGTGCAGAACCACCCTGCCATTTCCAAGTACTACAGAAGACTATGGGTTTTCTTGGGTCTACACCCGTGACCCCACCCTGGCAGGAGAAAATGATTACAAGACCTGGATTCGTTATGCTGTGCCCATGCTTCATGAATGACAATGTTCCGAGGCAGAGAAATGAAAACAGCTGGTAGAAAGTTTGAAAGGGCCTGCTTTGGATGCTATCTTGTCATTAAGAGCCACAGATCCAGAAGCAACAGTAGAGAAGAATCCTGCCACTTCAGATAGTGTATTTGGGAGTACAGAGTCCTGTGATGATTTGCACTGGAAATTCAAGACAACAAAGCAGCAGCTGGGGGAGCCTCTCTCATCTTACTACCACAGGCTGGAAAGGGCACTGCAGAAGGTATATAGGAAAGGAGGAGTAGATTCAAAGGACTTGAACAAAGTGCACCTTGAAAAGGTGTTAAAGGTTGCCTGACACTCAGTTGTTACTGCTAAAGTTGCATTTAAAAGAAAGGTTGATTGATCCCCCTTCCCACAGGGCCCTACTTCATGAGGAGCAAGAAGCAGAGGAACCGGATGAACAATGGGAACAACCATCGGCTGCCTTGGCTAGTGTCCAACTGTCAGATGGCAGAGTGTCCCCAGAGGCAAAAGAGCTTCAGAGTTTGCTCCAACAG
Organism: Neoceratodus forsteri; assembly: GCA_016271365.2. Classification (NCBI taxonomy): domain Eukaryota; kingdom Metazoa; phylum Chordata; order Ceratodontiformes; family Ceratodontidae; genus Neoceratodus; species Neoceratodus forsteri. The sequence goes on along the minus strand of CM057459.1, from coordinate 300,781,049 downwards.
CTGAAAGGCATGATATGTCAAGCTGGCAAATCCAGCCTTACCTCCCCCCTAAGACCCTGAGCATTTTGTGTTAAGCTTGTTGGTGGGCAGTAAAGTAGTATTCTCACCCTCGGACCCTGGGGGGTGTGATGTAGAGGCCATTACACTGAGGGAGGTCTATACGCAGTTAATGGAATTGAAGAAGATGGTTGGAAACTCTCGGGGGCCCTCTGCCCCAACAACCTCCATGACCCCCACCATAGCCCCAGAACCTTTAGCCCAATAAATTATGTCTTCTGTTGCCGATGTGGAGGAGATGGACATTTCTCTTGGGGTTGTGCCCATCCAGAAAACCCCCAAGTTGTTGAAGAAGGCAAGAGGAAAAGAAATCAGGGAAATGACTATGGGGACCAGTAAAGGAGCAGGCTGGGTCCCCACAACTGCATTGCTCCAGCAATTGGACTGAACCCAAGATTCCCCCTGGTAGCAAAGTGCCCATAGGCTTGCCTGGGCCTAAAGCTGAGGTAGAGGTTTTGGTCAAAGGAGTGCTGTGCTACACCTTACTGGATAGCGGGTCATTGGTCACCATCATACATTGGGCTTTCTATGTTCAGCATTTGAGACATTTGCCCCTCCTCTCATTGTCTGACTTGTCCGTGTGGGGAATAGGAAGTTCTAGTTATCCCTACAATGGTTATTGTCTTGTAAATATTGTATTCATCTCCAGAGACCCCAACAAGCCACACACCATTGAGACTATGCCCTGATTTGCCTAGAGCCCAAGGGGATGGCTGACACACCTATGTTAATAGGGACAAATGCCAACATGTTTGGCAGACTGGCTAAGCTCTGTCAAGAAAGAGGAGGAGCAGATACCTTATTGAACCTTTCGGTCCAAGCCACAGTGAAGAGAGTCAGCTTGTCCTCGAATAATACTGGCTCTGAGTGGATGGATGAGTCTATTGGTGTGGTGTGCAGAGTGGACAGCAAAGAACTGATACTGCCTCCGAGTTCTGAATATAGAGTAGTGGGGAATGCTGAGTTTACCCAGCCTCCTGAAAGATAGGCTTTCATCACTGACACCCCCCTTCACAGACCACCTGCTAAAAGGGCTACTGGTGCAAAGAGGAGTGCTGCCATCTCCCGAGATCCCATGGGCCAGAAATGTCACAGTGAAGGTAAAGAATGAGTCAGCAAAACCCTAGTTAGCCAGACAGATCATGTGTTGGTGACTATCTACAAAGCTGATGGTGTCCTACAGGTGAACCCACTTGTGGCCACCGAGGTTGAAATAGATCCAGCTATGTTTGATTTTGGGGATTTGTCCATACCCTCCAGTCACCAGTGGGATTTGAGTCAGAGGTTAGCTAAGAGGTAGAAAGTCTTCCTACTCCATGAATGGGATATGGGATGTGTTTGGGGTGAAGAACATCATATTCATCTCCGAGATGATCAGTCTTTCAGAGAAAGATCCCGAAGATTGGACCCTGGAGACATAGAGGACATCCAGCAACACCTGTAGGAGTTATCAGTGGCAGGCATAATCACTGAATCCTAGAGCCCCAACACATCCCTCATTGTCACAGAATGCAAGAAGGATGGCGTTGTTAGGATGTGTATTGATTACAGGACATTGAGTAAAAAGGCCATCCCTGATCAGTACACAGTGCCATGGATGGAACATGCACTAGCCAGCCTGTCGGTAAGTAAGTGGTTCTCGGTGCTGGATTTATGAAGCGGGTATTATCAGTTCCCCAAGGTGGATGAGGACAAAAAGAACACTGTTTTTATCTGCCCCATGGGATTTTATCAGTTTGAGCGCATGCCCCGGGGATCTCTGGAGTACCTGCCATGTTCCAGAGACTGCTGGAAAGGGCAGTAGGGGATATGAATTTGCTGGAGGACGTCACCTACCTGGATGATCTTATAATTTTTGGCAGCACTCTGCAAGAGCAAGGATGCAGGTTGATGAAGGTATTGGAACAGACTGGAGGAATTTGGGTTAAAGGTCTCCATAGACAAGTGTCAGTCCTGCCAGCGTTCGGTGTAGCCTCCTAAATAGGTTTGATGGCCTCCAAAGGTGGATGGCCCAGCACCAGTCTGACATACTGGCAATTGTGGAAACCTGGCTATCAAAGACCACCCGTGACTCATCTATCTCCATTTCTGGACACACCCTGTCCAGGGAAGACAGAGTCAGGAAATGTGGGGTGGTTGCACGATCTATCTCTGCGAGTCTCTTCAAGGACATGCTCCCCCCCCCCCACCGCAGCTGGAGTCTGGTGCTGACCTTTCTCTGTCTCTAAAATCACCTGGGCACCCCAGGGCCCCACTGATCATCATCTCAACTATATCCCCCGCAGACAGAAACTCGCTTTCCAATTCATACTTGACTACCTCTCTCACCTTCCCTCAAAGTTTGAGCTACTAACACTCTGTGACTTCAACATTACTTGGCTCTCCTACTCTGCCTCCCCATATAAAGATACTATTGCTGCACTTGACCCCACCCAACTTGTTACCTTTCCCCACTCATTTCAACCCCACAAATAGTACCTCTACCCTACTGGACCTTGTCCAATCCAGCCATCCCACAAAATCACTGACATCACTGTGCTCCCTAATGCCCAAAGTGACCACTCCCCAGTAATCTGCACCTGGTCATGCAAGATAAAGAAACCAGCCCCCAAAACTGTCCTTCTGCATTGACTTAAACCAGGCAAACTGAGATTGCTAAAAGACCACCTTGCCTGCTGGGACTGGTCCCCAATCAAACTAGCCACTGACATGGACTCCATCCTCAATTACTTCGACCGCTCCATCAACTCGGCCTGAAACTTATTTGCTCCCCTTGTCAAGCATATTGTCAAAGGTTCTGACACCCCCTGGGTCTCACAAATTCTACTTGACCAGATGTGCCACAGAGACAACCTCTGGCACAAAGCACTAGACTCTGGCAAGCCTTCTGATAGAAAGTCCTACTGGGCTGCACGGAACATGTGCACCTGGGCCATTCACAAAGCCAAAGCCGACTACTACAGAGCTTCCCTTGCCTCCACCTGGGGCACTGGTCACAAGTTCTTGGACAACATGAAGGAAATCAATGGAAAATCCATTTCCCCTCCTCCTACCCAGCTTAACATTAATGGTTCCATCTCCACCAGCCCTCAACTTATTGCTGACACCCTGAAGTCCTCCTTCTCGGATCTCAGCTCTGTTCTCCCCTCTAACTTCTTCAAGCCCTTTTCTACCTCCCAGCCCCCCTCACTCCCTCACCCACCCTTCCACTTCAGAGCTTTCTCTGTGCAGATAGCCAAGCCCTACTTCCTCAAGCCCTAAGTGGTACTCACCACAGCAATGACACCCTGGACCTCAGACTCCTTCACCTGGTCCTGGATATAGTCCTCTCCCCCCTCACTTGCCTCCTCAACTGCTCCCTCTGCTTCGGTCAGTTTCCTTCTGTCTGAAAAACTGCTGTCATCACCCCCATTCACAAAATCAGTGACTGTACTTGCCCTGGGAACTATCGCCCCATCTCCAACCCCCCTCGAAAGCCCTGGAAAAAATTGTCTTGAATCAGCTCACCGACTACCTCACTAAATATAATCTCCTCTGTGGTGAGCAACATGGATTCCGACAAGACCACAGCACTACCACCGCCCTCCTTGAATTCTCCAGCTTCATCCACTTCACTCTTGATAACAGGCACCTGGTTGGTGCGGTCTTCCTAGATCTGTCAAAGGCCTTTGACACCATGAATCACCCCCTCCTCCTGTCTGTCCTCTCCCACCTAGACTTCTCCCAGGAGGTTACCTCCTGGTTTAGGGACTACCTATCCTCTCGTTCCCAGTGTGTCAAATTAAATGGCATTCTCTCTAACTGCCTCCCGGTCCTCTCTGGTGTACCCCAGGGATCCATCCTGGGGCCAATTCTGTTTAGTCTATTCCTCAATACTCTACCCAAGGTCTGCCCTGAGAGAGTCCTCTTATACACTGATGATGCGGTCCTCTTAACCTCCCACACTGACCCCAGTTCCCTCCAACTAGCCTTCCAGAATGCCTTTAGCAAGGCTGAAACTTGGTTTGTCAACCACAAGCTGGTGCTAAATCATATAAAGACTAAGGTCATGTTGTTTTCCCACAACCAAAGCAAACACAAAGGAACACCTCTCCAAATCCTTACTAGTAGACTACTCCCCCTCGAGCAGGTGAATACCTTCAAGTATCTCGGGATCACCTTCAACTCTGCTCTCTCCTTCCATGATCACATTCAGCTCCTCAGCACCGCAGTCAACACTAGGATTGGCCTGCTCTATTGCCACAGAAGCTGTCTCCCCCTGATGCCCTCCAGCTTGCAGTCTCATCCTCAGTCCTGTCCCTTATCGATTATGGGATCCTGGTATATGAGGCAGCTGATAACACTGCCCTCCATAGAGTTAAAGTCTCCCTAAATAAAGCCTGCCACCTTGTGATGGGTAGTGCCAGGCTCACCCACACCTGCACGCTATACAACCTAGCCAACTGGCTCAACTTTGAAGAGAGATTGTTGTACCAGACGTCTCTATTTGCTAGGAAGATTACCAGTGGTCTTGCCCCACCTGGTCTAGCCACTCTCCACCAACCTACTACTATGACCATAAGAAAAAATTACTCACCTTAGTAATGTTGTTTCTTCTAATGGAGTCTTGCTATATTATGACATATGCAGCGAGTCCCAACCTTCGAACTGCTCCGGAGGTGAAAGAGTTAACTTTCCATGCCAGGCATGGAACTTTGAGCACGAGCTTGGTTGAAAACTCTGTCTGTTGTTCTTCAAACTCAAACTGTCAGATCTTTATGAACAAAACTCACTAAGGTTCTGTGTGGAAGCCGTAAACCTACACTAGCCAATTGGCTACTAAATATAAGAACACATTTTTTGGTCCCAAAACAAAGACTCAAGTCAGGGGATCCAAAAAATAAAAAACACAACACCCAAATGCCCCAAAAAGGAGGGGTGAAAAACAAAGGTGCGCATCTACTAAGTGCCAACACTGCACTGCCCACCCACATCCCAAAAGCAGAGGTTCTGAGAGGGGCAGGCGGGGGGGGAGGTCATAATATAGCAAGACTCCACTAGAAGAAACAACATTACTAAGGTGAGTAATTTTTTCTTCAAACAACATGAAGTCTTGCTATATTATGACATATGCAGATACAGCAGTACCTCCATGGAGGAGGGACAGAACCTACTTAGGAAATAGGCTCTGAAGCACAGCTGTGCTAAACCGGCATCACTCCTAGCCTGGATGTCCAGGGAGTAATGCTTGGTAAAGTGTGAACTGTTTTCCAGGTAGCTGCCTGACATATCTCTAGGATAGGGATGTCCCTGGCAGCAGCCAGAGGCTTAGCTGTACCTCTGGTAAGAGGAGCCCTCAGGCCTGGGGAGGAACCTTACCCAGTTTTTCATGGCAAAATTGGATACAAGAGACAATCCACCTGGCAATGGATCTTTTAGTGGCAGGTTTCCCTTTACCAACCTCACCATAAGTGAGGAACAGTTGGAGGGAGTCAAACCTGCGACCCTTGGTACCATCTATGTAGTAACTAAGGGCTCTTTTGACATCTAAACTGTGCAGTCTCCTCTCGCCAGAGGAGGAATGGTCAGTGAAGTACACGGGGAGAGACATAGACTGATTAAGGTAGAAGTCTGAAACCACCTTAGGCAAGAACTTTCTGTTAGTCCTGAGGACCACCTTATCTCTATGAAAGGAGATAAAATCAGGCTCCACTGACAATGCTTGTAATTCACTTATGCGCCTGGCAGAAGTGATGGCTACCAGAAACACACAGTTTTCCAAGTCAAGTATCTTAAGCTCTGCTGAAGACAAGGGCTCAAAGGGGTTGCATAAGCTGAGCAATGCAAATATTAAGATCCCAGGCAGGGAAGGGTCCCTGAATGGAGGGTTGGTGGAAGCAAACCCTTGAAAACTTGGAGAATACAGGATGAGCTGAAAGAGAAGAGGTTTACCTACTGATAAGAAAGCAGACACGGCTGCCAGGTGCACTTTAGGGTAGCTGGTCTCAGCCCCAAAGTATTCAAATGCACCATACAATCCGGGACTGTGGGTAAATCAGGATTCTGGGGAAATATGCTTGCCAGAGCACCATATGGAAAATCTCTTCCATTTGGAATTATAAGTAGCCTTGGTAGAAGGCTTCCCAAATAGCCTTCAAGATATCAATACACCTTGGGAGAGGTGTGGGTGGCAAACTCTAACTCTTCAAGAGCCAGGCCTTGAGATTGAGAGATTTGAGATTCAGGAACCAAGACCTCTCCTGAGCACAGGTTAACAGGTTGTGATTCCTGGGAAGACACAGGGGAAGGTGGACTGCTAAGGACATAAGGAGTGGGTACCAGGGCTGTCTGGCCCAATCTGGAGCAATCAGGATCATCTTGCAGGGTTGAGATCTGATTTTGACTAGCACCTTGAACAGAAGAGGGAAGGGGAAGCATAGAGAAACTTCCCTTCCCAACTGAGAAGGAAGGCATCCAGAGGGACTGAGCCCAACACTGGGGGCCTGCAGCAAAAGGGAAGTTGGTGATTGTCTGGGGCGCAAAAGATCTATCTGGGGTGCCCCATCTGGCAAATACTACCTCCAGAATTGGGATCCAGTGACCATTCGTGATGGCCCTGGGAAATCCTGCTGAGAGCATCTGCCAGGACATTGTCCTTGCCTGGGAGGTGAACTGCCGTAAGGGAGGTGTTCAGGAATAAGCCAGAGACCACAACTTCACTGCTTGAGTGCACAAGGCCATAGACTGAGTGCCTCCTTGCTGTTGATGTACCACACTGTAGTGGTGTTGTCTGTTCTGACCTTACACTTTGTTCTGAACAGATGTGGAAAAAACTTGAAGTGCTAGAAAAACTGCTCTGAGTTCCAACAGGTTGATGTGGAGCAGAGATTCCTGAGGGGACCACAGTCCCTGGGTGAGTGAGTTCACCATGTGACCTCCCACCCCAAGAGAGGATGCATCTGTAGTAAGGATTAAGGAGTGAGACTGAGGGGTGAAGGGGACCCCCTGTCTCAGATTGCTCTGGTCCTGCCACCACTGAAGGGCTTGGATCAGGGTTCGAGTCACTGGGATCAATTTGGTTAGAAGGTCTCTCCTTTGAGACCAAAAGGCTCTCAAATGGAACTGGATGTCCCTCATCTGAAATCTTGCTCCCTGCACTACTACTGTAGAAGCAGCCATGTGCCCCAGGAGCTGCAGAAAATGCCTTGCTGGTCGAGAGACCTGCAGGGTGAAAGAGGAGGCCAGAGAGACCAGGGTCCTTGCTCTTTCCAGAGGGAGGAAGGAAGGCTCTGGCCTCTTTTGTGTTCAGTTCTGCACCTATGAAGGTGAGAAGCTGGACAGGCTCTAGAACTGACTTTGGAAGATTGAGAAGGAAACCTAGAGATGTGAGCAGTTGCTGAGTTACCTGAAGGTGTAGTTTGACTTGTTCTGGAGACTGGCCTACTATGAGTCAGTCATCCAGGTAAGGAAAATGGCAATCTTTTGCCTTCTTAAGTGAGCAACTGCTACTGCCAGGCATTTTGTGAATACCCTCGGGGCAGAGATGAGGCCGAAGGGCATTGCTCTGAACTGGTAATGGCCTAAGGGCAGTTCGAATCTGAGGTACTTTCGATGGGAGCTTCTATAAGAACATGGAAGTAGGCATCCTTGAGGTCCAGGGACGCTAGCCAGTCCCCTGGCCTTAGAGAGGGTAAAATAATTCCCAGAGTCACCATTTTGAATTTTGGTTTTAAAAGGTGCTTGTTTAGGTATCTGAGATCCAGGATGGGCCACCATTCTCCTGTCTTTTTTGGGGTAAGGAAGTACCTGGAGTACAACCCTTTGCCCTGGTGTAGGGGTGGAACCCTTTCCACAGCTCTGAGAGCCAGGAGGGTAGAAACTTCTGTTTCTAGGGCAAGTACCTCTGATGGATTTGCAGGTGGAAAGGACCTGGTTCTCATCTTTGGAAATTTTTTGAAGCTGAGAACCAGTCCCTGGCTTACTACTTCCAGGACCCACTTGTCTGATGTTAAAGACTTCTAGTCCTGGACAAAGTAAGCCAGCCTGCCCCTACAGGTAGTGGAAAATTGCCCCTGGCCACCCCATCAGGGTGCCTGCTTGGCAGGGGCTTTAGGCTGAGAGGTGGAAGCAGGTCTGCTTGTACCCCATCTGCCTCTCCCTCTAAAGAACCCCCTCTGGGCATAAACTGAAGAGGAAGCCTGGGCTTGGTAAAAAGGCCTATGAAAAGGTCTGCCCCTGCCCCTGGAAGGCTGCCTTTGAGGAGTGGCCTGCCTTTCCTTGGCCTGTGCACTCCTATAGGTGGTCCTATACTCATCCATTTTCTTCATGTAATTCTCTGTCTGGGGAGCAGACAGAGAATTACCCACAACAGGAAAATCCATGGCCTTAGTCTGGGTATCCTGTGACAGGCTAGTACATCTGAGCCAAGCCATTCTGTGAAGTGCCACAGATGTAGCCATGACTCTTGATGACACATCATTAGAGTCCACTCCAGCATGGAATTGCACCTTGGATGCCTCAATACCATCAGCAGCCACCTGCTCCAACTCCTTGGCAAGCTGGCCAGGGACCTGTTTTGCTAAAGCCATAACAGTATCCCATCTGATTTCTGATATCTAGCAACATAAGCCATATAATTTGCCTGTCTGAGTCCCAAGGATGCTGCCATGTACTGTTTCTTTGCCATGGCATCAATCCTCCTGGAGTCCTTGTCAGGGGTGTGTGAAGCCAACGGAATATTTGCCTTGTCACAGGCTGCAGCCTGCACTACCCCAACATGGCTGCATTGTTGTGTAAGGAACTCCATATCAGAGCCTGACAATGTGTACCTCTTGTCCATTCTTTTATCCACAGGAGGTATAGTGTGAGGAGTTTTTAAAATTTTACTGTCTGTTTCCCAAAAGATTTATGCAAAGGAATAGACAGTCTCCTAGACTCTGGGATATCCATCATTTCTACATAGTCAGGCTCCTCTTGATCATCCACAGCTTCCTCCATAGGGAGCTGGAGGGTTCAGCCACTTTTTATAAAACATAAAATGAGAGGGGACTCAGAAAGCCTAGGGGGAGACACTCCTGAAGGTCTGTCTGGGGAGATGTCCGGTTCAATGGGCACATCCAGACTTTCAAATCCACATTCACTCTCCTCATACTCCTCTTCCCCCTCCTCCGGTTCATAAAATTCCTCTAAATCTATTCTTGAACCAGTGCAACCGATCGAACCGTACGCTTATCTGATGGTGCCGGTTTAGTCAGAACCGGGGAAAGCGACTGGACAATTTTAATCGCTTTGGCTATTTCTTCAGCGGTTGGAGATGGAAATTTTGGCTCCACACCTGCTGATTTTCTAGTCCTTTTGCTGGAACCGACTCCTCCGAGTCAGCTCTCCTTTTGCTCGAGGAAGTCTCGCCCTGGTCAGAGGGCACTCCCTCCGGTTCGGTTACAACCGAACCGGGCTGACCATCCGGGTCAGCAGACTTCTTGGCCTCTCTTTCCCTGAGCCTACCAACTCTCTTATCCAGGGTAGCAGCAGGAAAATGTTTGCAAATCTGGCAGTCTGCATTGAGGTGGTCAAACCCCAGACAATAAACACAGGTGGTGTGGGGGTCAGCCTTGGCAAAGGCTTCCCCACAAACACTGCAGTGTTGAAACCCAGTGGGCCCGTTTTTCTTTTGGGTTTCTCAGACATAGTGCCAGCTAACAAAACTTGCCCCATTTATGGCAATCCATAAACAAGACTCTCTTATCGGTTCCCAACACGTGTCACGGGTTGTGGAAAAAAAACTTAATGAAATCCGTTTTTTTTTAACACTGATAAGAACCGAGAACCACACTCTAAAAGACAGATTTAATGTATTTAAAACAACCTGATCGGTTCAAACCAAACCGATAATACCGTTTACAAGTTCCACACAGAAGAAATGTAAAACCTATCTAGTACTTACGATACCACAGACAGAGCTTGAACCGACCGGTTGCGGTTTAAATTCGGTTAAAAAACTGAGAAATGAATACTTTAACTGACAAAATGAACCGAGCAGAAGGAGAAATCTCCGGAGCGACTGTTCAGTGAGGCGGAGTAAAGAATCTGACAGTTTGAGTTTGAAGAACAACAGACAAGAGTTTTCAACCGAGCTCGTGCTCAAAGTTCCATGCCTGGCATGGAAAGTTAATTCTTTCACCTCCGAAGCAGTTCAAAGGTTGGGACTCACTGCATATGTCATAATATAGCAAGATTTCATGTTGTTTGAATCACATGCGGCTCCTCCAAACCCACCCTCCTAGTACCTCGTGTCAGGACCGCCTTAGCACAGAGGTCATTCTGTTATAGAGCCCCTAACTGGCTAAACTCCCTACCTAGCTCTATCACCCTGGAAAGGAAACTCGGTCACTTCAAATCCCTTCTCCAAGGCCATCTCCTTGCCTCCTGTACCTGTAACTGCCCCTAATCGGACCAAATCCCCCAGTTCACCCCCTGCTTCATCCTGCCCGCCATGTTTTCTACTGACCAGCCTCCAACTATCACTTGACAAGGGACCCCGTTCTGCCTGCTTTCCCTATCTCAGATACACCATTCTTTTGAGCCTGCATGGCAACTACTACTGTTTGAATTGAAAACCCTAATTTAATAACCAACCTGGTATCTTTGTTGAATGTTTCCCTGTACTACCCTCTGTAAGAAAATTATGTTCCTTACTCATTGTTTGTTCGCTATATGATGTATACTGTAAACTTCTGTACTACTCTGACGTGGAGCCTTTGTAAAGGAGTCTCTGACTCAAAGGATTGTAATTCCGATACTGTTAAATAAAATATGTAGTACACATTGTCTCAGAAAATGGGATGCAGACTGATCCAACAAAAGTTGAAGCCCTCACCACCTGGCCTCAGCTGTCTCCACATACAACTATAAGTTGGAATACAGAACTGGAAAGACCAACATAGATGACAATGCCCTATCCAAATGCCCTCACAGTGACCAGCCTGAGTTGAGTGTGCAGATTTCAAATGACTCTGTAAAGGCCCTGTGTTCCAAGTTCACCTTGTTTGAGAGAGCCACCCCAGTAAACTTGGACAGAGCAATTGACTTTCTGGGGGATGCACCAGGGGCCATTCCAGAGGCCTACTTGAATTTCACTGGCCTAGACTTATCCTGTCTCCCACAACCAAGCAAACCAGAGCTTCAAAGGGCTCAAAGGGAAGACCATGCCTTCCAGAATGTTATACAAGCCTTAGAGAAAGGTCTCCCAACAGAACAAGAACACAATTTCCACTCAGATGGCAAGCTACTGTTGAGAGAGTGGAGCAAACTGGCCCTTCACAATGGATGGCTAGTGCATAAGATCCAAAACAGTGATGACCCTGTAGTCTGTAGGACTCAGTTAGCCCCATCAATGAAGTATCGGAAGGCAGTACTGATGTCCCTACATGATGAGATGGGGCATCTGGGCTATGAGACAACACTTGACCTGGCCAGAGCCCGTTTCTACTGGCCTAGAATAAAGCAGGATATAGAGAGGCATTGTCACACCTGTATGTACTGTATTAAATGAAAATGCCCAAAAGAGTTGCCCCCCTGGTAAATTTGCACACAAGTGGTCCCCTTGAACTGATATACATGGAATTTTTGTCATTAGAACCAGATCAAAAGAACACTGCAAACGCCCTTGTCATCACCGACCACTTCACTAGATACGCACAGGCTTGTCCCACCAAAGACCAAAAGGCCAGCACCGTGGTAAAGGTTCTGCAACAATATGTGAATCACTATGGTGTCCCACAGTGCATTCATTCAGACCAGGGGAGAGATTCTGAAAGCCATCTGGTGAATGAGTATCTGGCAGCCTATGGGATAAAAAAATTCCATACCACCTATACCATCCAAAGGGGACCCACAGCCTGAACGTCTTAATAGCACATTGTTCGATATGTTGGGTACCTTGGAACCAGCTGACAAAGCCAATTGGAGCCAAAAAGGCAGTCACCTTGTGCGTGCATATAACTGTACAAAGAATGATGCCTTGTAAAGGTCCACTTTCTTCCCATTTTTGACTGGGAAGCAAGACTGCTGATTGACCTGTGTTTTGGTGTTTCACCAGATGGCACTTCTGAGGAGTCATACCTAGAATACACCCATAAGCTAAGAGAACAGTTACAGAAAGCTTATCAACTGGCAGCAGAAGCCGCCTTCAAGTCTAGCCAAGGCAACAAGCAAAGGAATGACAAATAGGTGAGACTCTAGCTACTGTGAGTGGGAAACCATGTTCTGCTGTGCAATCTGGGCATCCAAGGCAAGCACAAAATTCAAGACCGATGGGCACCAGAAGTCTACACTGTAACTGAACAAGTGCATGATCTGCCAGTGTTTACAATCAAACAAAAACAAGGAAGGACAGTGGAAAGGACTGTTCACAGAAACCACCTGCTCCCCACTGGAGAAATAATGCCTGGTTCCATCCCTGACAGTGATATGCCAACAGTGAGAAAGCCTACTACCCATAGTCAGACTGAAAGAGAGAAAAGAGCAAGTGCCAACACCTCCAGGCCTCCTGAGAGGTCCACCTTGAACTAGAACACTGGTCCAGCAAGGCCTCCCAAGGGGCCTCCCTCAGATAACACACCCAAGCAAGTCAGTTGTCCAAATCGGTCTTCCGCAAAGTCTACAGAGAACTTGAATACTGTTTCAGATTGGCCTTCCGAGTGGCCTACGAACAGTCCTTGGAATGACAGTGAAGGAGAGGATTTTGAACTCTGCCCATGTGAGCCTAACCCTGAGCTAACCCAGTATCAATGGCAACTGAGCTGTCGAAACTCATCGCCATCCAGTAGAACTGCCCCCATTGACTTTGTGCAGCCCTTGAACCCAGTGCAGTACCCTTTGTCCCTGAAAGAAGGCCCAGTATCCAGGTGCCCAATTCACATATGGACATTACTATGGACAATGTAAATGATTTTGCCCCTTGTGACCATGTTGCTAATGTACCGACTGTCCCCTACCCTGCTCCAGTTAGTGTCACAGATGCAGGCCAACATGCACCCTTGCCCACAAGGTCAGAGAGAAAGCCCAAGCCAACAATTAAGCTAATATATGACACCCTTGCTGCTTCCTCCAATATTCCCATTCATGCAATTCACAAACCTGTGGTTCCTGTTGTCTATTCCCCAATGTGTTGCCCACTGGATAGTGTGGGAAGGTGTATGTGCATACCTGTACTTACCTGTGCATAGTCAGCATTCAACGTCTAGATAGTCAATGCCTGTGAAAATGTCAATGTGATTGAATTGTGATTATTGTGCTAATACTAGCTAGGAATCAGGTGTCTAGACAGACATGTGCATGCTGAAATGTTTATTGCTTTTAACTGGCTTATTGGGACACCAAGCATTTGGCTAAAGGGAGTGTGTAAGCCCACCAAATGGGCTTACCTGAATGGGGCTATGGCCCTTCTGACCTCCCACCTGCATCTCCCAATTGGCAGTGGTGGGATTTGAGCCTGTTCGCTCCCTGCTGCTTCACAGCCACAGATGTGGGAAATTTCAGGACCTCAGCCCATGTACCAAGTGGGGCTAAGGTCCAATCTCCAATTCTGTACCTCCAGGTGCATTTGGAGCTCTGGAGTGGTGCTGATATGGCTAGGAAAACTGGGACCACAAAGAGAAACTAAAAGATGGTGACCCACACTTATATGGGCATGCACGGCCACCAGGTCTATAATCTTAAAGGAGCCATGTGCCCTTTTTGGTTTCAGCCGTGTGCCTATCATTGACAGAAGTATATCCTCAGCTCCAGGGAGTGCAGAGTAGCTGGGAAGCTGATGAATTAATGACCAGAAGGCTTCCAGTCAAAGGGGGACATATTTTCAGCTCTTTCAAAGGGCTCAATTACAATAAATCAGGGCTGGACTGTTTAGATACCTAAGAGAGACAAAATGGCAGCCCCCACAGAGAATTACAGAACAGGGACTGCTGGGTAAAACAAGAAGCAGGCACTGAGTTTGCCCTGGAAATGGTAGCCAATCAGGAGAAGGCAGCTAGAACGCTATAAATAGAAGTGATTTTGCCACCCAAGAGAGAGTCATCAAGAGGAGCTGAAGTGTGTAGTGTGAGGGAAGGGACTGTGTGGGCTCCTGAGCCCAATTCCCTGCATTTTGACTTCTGCTGATTTTGGCAATCAACTTTATAGAAAAGGCATCAAGTTGTGTGCAGGAGGAATAAAGACTGTTGTGTTGTTGAAAGTAGAAATGTTGTCCCTGCTGAACTAAACTGGGGGCAGTATTTCTGAACCTGAAAGATAGCTGGACAACTGATCCAGATTGAGCTGCTGTGCCCCCTCAGTGAAGAACTTGTTTGTGAAGTAGAAAATCTGGCAAGGGGAGAGACTGTGAGTACTGTGGCATAGTGACTGTGATAGGGCCCAGCATTGCTTGGAAAAGAAAATGCTCAGTGGGAGAGTGATGGGGGGTAAAATACTGAGCAAGCGACCATCAGAGATGGTGTGACTAGGGTTGCAAAAGAGGGGTTTAGGGGACCACTGTCATCCTTTTCCCTCCAGTCTGAAGAAGAAGCCGACCTGTGGGGAAGACGTCGACATGCCTGCCTGTGTGAACACAGTTTACAAAGGGCCCTGGTTGAAGTTGGCAAGGCCAGGCAGGTGAAGACCAGCATGTCTAGAATTTCTTCAGGCTTCAAGATCGGTGACCTTGTTGTGGTGCACCACAATCCAGAGACTTCCACAGTACCATGCAAGTGTCATTTTTCCTGCAACTCAGCCAGCTGAAAACCCCCTTTGTGTACTGCAGAAATGGAAATGACATACCTACCATAATTCTTGATCTTCTTGGACAAAGTCTCCACCACTTATTCACACTGATGGAATCTATGCCAGAGGTGCTAGAACCCGGCAGGAGCAAACTATTTGCAAGAGGGCCGACGCCAGAGATGGAGCCGTGAGGAAGTGGCACCACAAGCCCCGGCTCATGTGGTAATGACTATCTCAGTGTCAACCCTCCAACCGCCTCAGTACCTTTTTTCCGAGGAAGTGCAGCGTAACTAACCTAGAAGGACTAAGCTAAATTCGGACACAAGATAGTCCAAATTACCCGTGTAAAAAGGGTCAACAATGAAGTCTTCACAGCCCAGCCATTGAGGGAGTGAAGACCAAACAGATAAATGAGCTCGGGGGATGGAGGGTGGGCATATGAATGAGTGGTGGAAACTTCATCCAAGAAGATCAAGAATTACGGTAGGTATGTAATTTCCATATCTTCCTGAACATAAAGTCTCCACCACTCATTCACACTGATGGAAGAGTACCGAGCTAATAATCCCCCAAGATGGGCGGCAGGAGAAACTAAGAGCTCACAATTCAGGACAGCAGTCCGTTGAGGATAGTCCTGCCAAACGACAGATGTCATCTGGCATGGACATCCAAAGCATAGTGCTTAACGAAAGTATGCACTGAGTTCCATGTAGCTGCATTGCAAATATCTGCAATGGGCACATTGTGGATTTCCGCCAGAGATGCCACAACTGCTCTAGTAGAGTGAGCGTACACTCTACCTTCCAGCTTGACTTGCACCATAGAACAGCAGTGGTAGAGACATGCTACTAGCCACACTGAAATGCATCTAATAGCAACAAGCTGACTCAACCGGGTCTCGCTAAAAGAAACAAACAGAAACTGAGCCTTGCAAATTTCTTTTGTTCTATCGAGATAGAATCACAGGGCTCTCTTTACATCTAGAGAATGAAGAGTTCGTTCACCTTCATTCTGGCATTTAGAAAAGTAGGTAGGTAGAACTAAAGGTTGGTTCAGATACAATTCTGAGACAACCTTGGGAAGAAACTTGGGGTGAGTCCTCAGAACCACTTTGTCCTCATGAAATACAGTGTACAGGGGGTCTGTGACCAGAGCATGCATTTCAGAATCTCTATGAGCCGAAGTGATGGCCACCAGGAAGGCCGTTTTCCAAGTGAGGAACTTCAACTCGCAGGTAGCTAGAGGCTCGAAAGGTTTCTGAGTGAGCATGTCTAGCACAAGGTTAATGTTCCAGGCTGTGACTGGACGTCTGATAGGAGGTCTGGTATGTAGAATGCCCTTAAGAAACCTCTTAACTACAGGCAACTGAGCCAGAGGCAAGGAATGTACTGGCTCATGATAAGCTGAAATGGCACAGAGATGAACTTTGACAGTAGAGTACTGCAGGCCTGAATTTGAGAGGTCCAAAAGGTACTCCAAGACTTTACTTGGTGGGCAGGAAAAGGGGTTTGAAGAGGATTTTGCGCACCAGAGAGAGAAACACTTCTATTTGGCTGTGTAGCTTTTTCTAGTGGCTGGTTTACACACAGCCAAGAGAATATCTGAAACCCTATGGGAAACATTGAACCTATTCACCTCTATCTCTTCAGGAGCCAAGCGTGAAGGTGAAGCACCTTCAGATTGGGATGGACCACAGGCCCCTGGGTCAGAAGGTTCATCTGAAGGGGAAGTGCCTTCAGGAGGGTTGCCAACAGACTGTTGAGCAGCGGGAACTGGATCTGGCAAGGCCAGAAGGGAGCAATGAGAATCATTCTGTCTCCCTGAGACTCGAATTTGAGAAGCACCCTCCGAATTAGACGAAGAGGAAGAAAGGTGTATAGAAAGAGTTTTGTTCACTGCAGCCTGAACGCATCCTGACAGAAAGTGCCAGGTCCTGGATTTCTGGAGCAGAAGAGAGGCAGTTTTGCGTTGAGTGGGGATGCAAAAAGGTCCAGGTCTGGAGTTCCCCACTGTTTGAAGAGTGACTGAACGAGGGTTAAGTTAAGAGACCACTCATGAGGATCTGTCTCCGTTCTGCTGAGACGGTCTGCCAGTTCATTCTGTATGCCTGGTAGGTAAACCACCTGGATTATAGCCTTGTGTTCCAGGCACCATTCTGACACTCTCATAGCTTCCCTGCATAATGGGTAAGAGTATGCACCACCCTTTGTTGAAGCAATACATCACTGCTTTGCTGTCTGTGTGAAGGAGAATGTTCTTGTGACACAGTATGTCCTTCAAGGCCCAGACTGCATAGAGGACGGCTCTCGTTTCCAGGATGTTTATGTGGAGCCGGGACTCATCCGTGAGTGGTTGGGGACCACTGAGTACTGAGCATCCACTAAGAGATTCTCATGTGGAGATGAGCTAGAGGTACG
Source organism: Neoceratodus forsteri (assembly GCA_016271365.2). Classification (NCBI taxonomy): domain Eukaryota; kingdom Metazoa; phylum Chordata; order Ceratodontiformes; family Ceratodontidae; genus Neoceratodus; species Neoceratodus forsteri. Next base: position 300,763,839 of record CM057459.1, on the reverse strand, counting down.
GTGAACACCGAGGATGCCATGAGACCCAGCATCCATTGCATTGAGATAGCTCGAACCGAGCTGTTTTCTCTGATGTATCGGGCCATCTGTAGGATATTGCTCCTTCTGTCCTCTGGAAGAAAAGCTTTCACACAGGAGGTATCCAGAAGAGTTCCTGTGAAAAGGAGATTCTGGGAGGGCTGCAACTGCGATTTGTTGCGATTTAGCAGGACTCCCATGGACGTGAGGAAGTCTGAAGCTTTGGCTACAGCGTCCAGAGTTCCCTGCCTGGAAGGGCTTGCTAGAAGCCAGTCGTCCAGGTATGGAAACACTTGAATTCTGATTTTCCTGAGATGTGTCATGAGAATTGCACAACACTTTATAAAAACTTGCGGTGCCAAGGATAGCCCAAGGACAGGACTCTGAACTGATAATGTTGACCCAATGCTACAGTCCTCAGGTATTTGTGGTGCTTTGGGTGTATAAGAATGTGTTGCTAGGCATCCTGCATGCCCAGGGAGGCTAGCCAATCGTATTGATGAATCAAAGGTAGAAGGGTACCTAGAGATATCATCTTGAACTTTTTCTTGTGAAGGAATTTGTTTAACTTTCTGAGATCCAGAATGGGGAGCATGCCTCCAGTGTTCTTCGGAACTAGAAAGTAATGGGAGTAGAAACCTGTGCTTCATTGGTCTAGCGATATTACTTCTACTGCCCTGTTGTTCAAAAGGCCTTGCACCTCGGAAGCAAGACGGTCTGACTGTACTACTGACAGTCTGGGCTGTCATTTGCGGGGATGATCCGGGGGGGGGTCTGAAAGACTGAGCGAATACCCCTTGCGGATTATCCGGAGGACCCATTCGTCTGATGTTATAGACTTCCACCAGTGATAGAACTAAGTCAGACATCTTCCCACTGCTGAGGAAGAGTCCCCCTTGGGCAGTAGAGGTGGGACCTGGGCTGAGAAATCAGAAGGTGGAACTGGGCGCTTTGGGAGCTTGTGCCTTCTGCTGCATTTTCTTTTGTGGCTGTGGGGTGTGGCTTTTGTTAAAGCCCCCGCCTTTGCCCCGAAAGGACTGACGGTTATAAAACTGACGTTTATTGGCACCCCCCTGAGAGGGGGCCGGTGCAGGTTGAGCTATCTTAATGGCTGACCTAGTTTTCTACATGACTTCCAGAGCTTCTTGCACCTGGGGTCCGAACAGATACATACCATCAAAGGGCAAGGCCATGACCTGCTGCTGGGCATCATTTGTGAAGCCCGAAGTACATAGCCAGGAGTGGCGATGGGTACAAATGCCCACAGCCGCTGCTCAAGAAGCAGTATCGAAAGCATCCATTGCAGCTTTAACCTGTTGGTTATTGGACTCGATGCCCTTGGTTATGCTGTGAAGTAGCTCTGAATTAGTTTCTGATTCAGGCAGAGCTTCTACCATTTACTTGAGTGAATGCCAAAGGACATATTCATATTGAGAAAAATAGCCCTGGTAGCTTGGCAATACGCATATCCAGGGTGGAGGCTGCAAAGACTCTCTTACCTAAGGTGTCTATCTTACGAGATTCTTTATTGATAGGCTGGGCTGAGGAAGCCTGAGGAAGGACAGCCTTGTCATTCACTGCTATGACTACAATGGGATCAGCAAAAACTTGTGAGGCCAATATGGGGTCGATCCTTGGGAGCAGCGTACTTCCTATCTATGGATTTAGCCACGGAAGGGATGAGAGCAGGATTGTCCTATACCATCTCAGAAAGGATCTCAAAAGATGGTTGTATTAGAGGAATTAAATCCACAGGGATCTCTGGGACATGTAGGTATTGGAGTCTTCAAAGCTCCCAGAATCGATTTCTGTAGTCTGTAGAGAAAGAGTGGAATTTAAATGTTTCACAGGCTCTGTAGCAAGATTAACTATGGCTCCTTCAACATCATTACCCAGACGAAGATCATCTCCTGACAGTCCAGGGGGACTGTACGGACAGGAAAGGAGTGAAAATCAAAATGGAAATTAGAAGAGAAAAGAATCAGAGTCAAAAAGCCCTGGAGGCTGGACAGCACTGCACCAAGCATCGGCGCCGATGAAGAACATGGCGCTGAACCTAAGGAAGTTGGTGCCATTGGAAACAGCCCAGCACACAGCGCTGAAAAAGGCCAGAGCCCCCAGAAATGTGGACGGTGCAGACAAAGCCCTCGGCACCGTGGATGGCACTGACAGAGCCCTCATCACTGTGGATGGTGCTGACAGAGCCCCCAGTACCACAGATGGCTCCGAGAGTGTCCCAAGATTCCAAAAACTGCAATATGAAGGAAAAGAAGGAACATTAACAGGAGATAATGGCATCGGTGTGGGCCCCTGCGCCGCAGCCATGTGAGGGGGGAAAACACCTGAGCACAGAGTCGACGGCACCAAAGAAGGTGCCACATGACTAGGAAGGTCCAACTGCCCTACCTGGTCTCTCGAGCTGCCCGAGTGACCGGGTCAGACAGCTGGACCAACCTCCGAGCCCATTGCTCCATAAGAGCAGCCCACTGGTGAAACTGTTCATCGGAGGCCTGTCCAATAGGTGGGTACGGGCTCTGATGTTGAAGAGGTCAAGCACCGGAACCAGAAACAGGCGACTCTGGGAGGGGAAGAGACCGGTGCCTAGCCTCAATGACCAACCATCGATGCACAGATATACCAGAAGGCGACCTTGAGTGATGCCTTCTCTTTCTTGACTTGTGCATGGAAGAAGAACTCAAGGCTGAACAGTGCTGCAAATGGGACCGTTTCCTTTTATGCTTTCAGGGGGACCACCTATCTCCCTGAGCATTGGACTGTCCATTGTCAGACCCACCCTCCTTGGAGGGTGGCAGACCGGAACCAGCTTGGCTAACTGAACAGCTTTCACATGAAGACTCCCTACCATCATCTGACCTGCTCATGGTCGACTGCATCAATGAAGGGCTGAAGACTTCTTTATTAATCAATAAATTTAATTAAAATCTACCTGGTACGTTCAAAGATAAATTACAAAACAATAAACTGAAAACTATGCTGCTAGTTTGAAGTTTGACTCCCAGAGGGCGAGCGACACTGTAACTGAAGCGCACTTGATGGCGGGAAAAAAGGAACTGAGGCAGTTGGAGGGTTGATGCCAAGATAGTCTTTACCACACGAGCCGGGGCTCGCAGTGCCACTTCCTCGCAGCTCCATCTCTGGTGCCGGCCCTCTTGCAAAAAGTTTGTTCCTGCTGGGTCCGAGCACCTCCGGCATAGATCCCATCAGTCTGAATGAGTGGTGGATACTTTAAGTCCAGGAAGATCTGTAAGTACCCAAGCTGTGGCTTTGGGAGTCTTATTAGTTAGCTAGCTAGTTAGGTTATATGGGGTAAGTCCTGGGCAGGGCTGAGCTAAGTACCAAGCTGCACCCAGGCAGGGGTAATAAAGTTGCAACTGTCTAAAAGTTATTTGAGCCCCGATGAAAAGTTTCCCACTTGAGCCACTATCATCTTGGTGAGGTACCCACTGCATCATAGGGACTGACATTAGGGTGCACCCTAGGGTGGGAGGTGGAAAACTGTGTGTTTTTTTTCTGACTGTTTTGTTGTGTTTTATTGCATTAGCCTCACTTTTCCCCTTCCTCAATAAATATTGTTATCGTTTGCACTTTATGCTTGTTAGTGGAGAATCATTGCAAGGGTGGGGTGGCATTGTGTTATTGTGAGGAACGCATCCTGGGGGGTTGTGTGTTGTATTTTCCTGACCAGTGGTTACTTGTCATTTGTACACAGGTATTCCCTGCCACTAGCATCAGGTGGAGGCAACACGCCCTATTTGCTGACCACTTTGGAACCCAGGCCGAATCCCTTGGAGTGGGGTACAGAGTTGACGCGAGGTCCCTAGAGCAACCTAGGTGAGTCAAAGGGCTGTTACAGATAGATAGATAGACAGGCATACAGACAGACAGACAAAGGGAGAGACCAAGAAAAGATTACTGGCTCACTGCTAGCACACAAGCTGGTAGTACATCTCCATTTGTGGCTGTAGACGTTAAAGTGAACAGGAAATTAATTATGTACCGTGTTTATGTGATTTTCTCTCTGACCGATTTAAATAAACATATTTTCAATCAAAATCTGTGTCATTTGTTCAATTTAGTTTTCTTCTCTGCATATTTTTATCAGCTTGTACTCTTATGATAAGTAACATTCTGGGCATGCACGAGAGAGTCGGAATGGATGTGAAGAGAAATTATTATGTCTCCATTTATGCATTCCATGTGGTTGCAGGCTGAACTTGAATCACATTAAAAGCAAAGTTTCATACACTCATTTGTTTTGATTTGAGATAAGATCAATATTCTGGTAAATGTTTATACACTTGTACCATGGTTGTTGTAAAACAATGAATGTGTTAGAAGAAGAAGAAGAAGAAGAAGAAGAAGAATCAGCATTTATAAAGCACTTTTCATACACATTGTATCCCAAAGCACTTTATAAGCAATGCTAGACTGGTAGTGAAATGACTGAATGTGTAGTGGCAGCCACATCACACATCAACACCCACACGTCCCTTTGGACAATTGCATGAATTGGTTAGACTGTTACTGAGTTTGTTTTTTTCATATACTGGGATGTGGAGGGGGGATTTATAAGATGTGTGGTACAGTGCACTGAAGGTTCATTTACAGCAGTGGTGGCCAATACACCTTGTATTGGGATCCATGTTGGTGGATCTCAAGAAGCTTCAAGATCCACCAACAATAAAGTTAATAAAAAGTACAATAATTACGCTCATCAGCTGTAAGGAACTTCACTGATTCAAAAATGCAACCTTTGCCCCAAGATCCACCAAAAAATCTCTTGAGATCCACCAGTGGATCCTGGACCCATGTATTGGCCACCACTGGTTTATAGAAATAAAAAAATGGGAATGAAGCCTTTTTTTATTATTATATTACCCTTCATGTGTTGTCCACATTTATATGCAAGTTAAAACAAAAAATCAAAGTATATAACTTGGATATGACTGCAGTTCAGCTGCCTTGTAGAACACCAACACATAGACTGACTGGTAGAAGAAGTCACCAAGACAAAGTATGCTGATCTTATGAGGACTGCAAAACTGATCCACACCAGCAGACCATGTAGATGCATTTTTAACTTGCTGTATGTTGCAGTGAATGGATGTGACTGCACAACTCTTGCCAATGTGAACTGCACAGATGACTAGTTCAGTGGCATGAGAAAGCTCAATAATAGGGGATACCCATAACGAAGGCTGTAGTGAACTACGAGGGTTGGCAGGAGGTGTGTACGATGAGGTCCTGTGTAATCAAAGATGTGAACTGTTGGAAAAAAAATTGTTAAAAAAGAAGGAAAAATACTGAGCAGGTATTGGTGTTTGAGGTTGTACTATCGGTGTCCCCTCCAACATACTTGAAATGCAATACAAGTCCTTACATCACCCATCTCCTCTCCCACCTCCACCACACACAGTCAAGTCTCTCCTGTAATCGAACAGTCACAGCACAATGAGTTGTTCTAATGCCAAAAAAAATAAATGCCAATAAATATAACACAGACTGCCTCACATGTTAGGATCTGTGTGGAGCAGTACAAAATGCTGAATTGCAAATGACAAATAAGCATCCACCCTGCGTTGAGCTGATTCCTCAATATCTTAGATTGCATTTAGTACTGTACATTACAGTCACAGTGTCATAAAAGCTGTCATCCACTGGCAAAACAATCAGTGCTGTGTGGAAGTAAGATGGACTTGTCAATTTCACCTGAAAATATGAACCTCACCTCTGGGCTGCGGTGGGGGTTGGGAGTGGGGTGATGATGGAATCAGATTTCAGCGGTACTATTCTGACCACACTCACTGAGAAACTGGCTTACTACAGTGTGGAGATTGAACAAACGAGCATGCTATCAAGTCAATTAAATGTCCAGGATGAGAAAATAGACATCTATTTCAGGGTTTTTGATGCAAGCAGTAAACTACTCTTTTGTAGCACTGGGGAGTACATGCAGTTGAGAAGTCTGCAGGTAGGCAGGCATCTTATCAGACTGAATCAGGGATTAGCAAGGCAGCCATAAACAGGTTTAGATTCAAGTCCTCAATAATTTTCTGATCCAATTCCCTGGCTCCTGTTTCAGGAGTGGGGGATACTTTGAATAGGAATGAGTTTTGCAATCCCTAAACAGAACATCTATGAAATACAGTATACATCATTTTACATTATATACAAATCCAGAACAGTAAAATTTTCAGCCCCGAACCCAACACTTGGGATGTAAATATGCAAAAAATGAAACCATAGTAATGAGCATCACAGCCAACGCTCTAGGTTCTCCGGTATGCACCTTGTGGTTACTGGCTTGTAAATAATTATGTTTTAGGGAAAAAACATGTTACAACATAGAAGCACACTGATGTACATCCACAGACCTTGACAGTAAATCCGTCGACATCCCCTCCCGTTTACTGTGGGACAATGGGTGTACTATCTCACTTGTTTAATGAGCTCTTTGACTCTCCCTGTGATCATAACTATCAGGAATAACCTATTTCCTTTCCATCACCTCACATGAAGTCCTAACACCACTTACCTGGATATCAGTATGTCCTCATTTCTCCTCTCAAAACCACATTGAGACCTTAGGCGCTCCATCCTATCCATCAGTTGGTGCCCACTCTCCAGTCTCCTGTCCATCACCAATAGTACAGGAGTGCATTGACACATGGATTTTGTTTTTTTTTTGTTTGTTTGTTTTTACTCTCTGCCATGGTGTTACTTCCACTTGTCAGGACATTTACCTTTTCTCTCTTTTTTTTTTTTAAGTTGTGATATTTATCTCTCAGTTCTCCTTTTTCCCAATTTTTTTCCTATGTTGCTTTTGTTTTTTTGTCCAGTGGTAACACCCACACTGATCACCTGTTCCTGAATCATAAACATTCAAGATGATTTCTAGTGGAAAATCTATCATACACTCTCAAACATCCCACACCAATACTGTAATCTATTTGCAATCCTATCACTCTCCCTCCCCTCATATTTGTTTCAAACAGTGTTGCCTTGATGTCTGGTGGCACACCCCCACTAACAAAAAACACTCCAGTGCTGTACATTTTCACCATTTTGTCTTCTAGCAACCAACTCTCCCATTATCCATCCCTGTCTATTACAATGTTACATCACTGCCTAGTGGCAAACCCTTATGCCCAACAGCCAATCTTTTGAGCATCTTACAGTTAACGTTGGCAACTGCCCAGCACCCTCCCATCACAACCACAAAATGGGTACCAGTTACATTAAGATAACCCTTGCATCACAGTGTCTTCTATTATTCTTCATCTGCATGTTGGACCACAGTGTCTAGTAGTATACCCCATCTATGAGAGCACGTACCCAAATTGCTTCTGTATGCTGTTGTCACTAAAGGTATCCCATATTTGCTGAACACTCAGGCAGGTGCTACTGATGATTCCACAGAGGGTGCTGAACCACAAATTCACACTTTCCAGCCTCCACGTTAGTACAGCCCCATGCCTCCATGTATCCAGTGGCATTCCCCTCCATCTTCCAGCATATGTTTAAGATCCAAATACTATTGACCATTATAACAGATCAGCTGGTAGTCATTATAGACAGGTAACTCACAGTTAGGGTCCTGGATATGCTTGTGGTAATATTGGGTGTAACTTGGCAATGGTCTGATTTATATCTGTTCCCAGAGGCACACATGCTTATGGTAATGTAAGTGTTTGACATGAGCAGACACACTGTTAATTTAATCTACTGCTACCCCAGAGTTGGGATCAGGACATTGATAACTCCCCTCCCCCCCAACATCACTAAAATATACATTTCATGACATACAGTAGAATTCCTTACATGTAGGCTGCCATTTCCAAACACAATGTAATCTGATGTCACTATTTTGACATATTTAGACCTGATCAACACCATCCTTATTAATCCACCCTTGGCCTCTATAGTAGCTAGCCATCACATATTGCTAGCTGTCTGTCTTGTGAATCTGCCATTGTCATAAATATGCAATCTGTATCATTATAGCAATATTTATTTATTGTGTTATTATAATAGCAACAAGGCATGACCAGTACTTATGTTATGGTAGGGTAATCACATTTTATCGGCATGTGGCACTCAGCTATGCCTCATGTTACATTTCTCCCTTAGAGAGTGATTAATACACAATTATTAAATGGGCAAGAAAACTCCAATGATCTGATTTGTCAATAGCTATCCAGTCCAATGCAGTTCACCAACAATGAATATTTACTTATTCATAATTTAAATATTTATTTAGTTTTGTGTTTTCTTAATATTTTAGTGCCATTTTTTAAATGGATTAATGCCCTTTAGGGATTGTGGTTATTGGTTAATTGTCATACTCCCCCATCCCATGGTTGAAGGGCACTAGATTGCCGTCTTGTGCCTCCAGCACACAGAGTGGGGTGCAGGTATGGTAATTACCTAATAACTGCATGCCATGTTGTGTTTTATTGCTTACTTAATCACTCTCTAGGGGTGCAATGTAGCATGAGGTGTAGCCGAGTGCTACATGCCCCTAGAGGGTGATTACCTGACCATTAACATGACCCCTTATCATGACTAGTCGCTATTATAATAAAAAAAAAAGTTTTATAAAACGCGTTAAACTTTGTTCAGTATATGATCAGGCTTTACTGTGTGTTTTTTTTTTTTTTACTTAATAATTACTGTATGAAAGGGTGGTCTATGTGGTTCAGATTTGGGTGGGTATCCTGGTTTGCATGACTGCAAATGTCATGTGGTGGTTGAAAGGCCATCAACACAATATACATTAACAATACCCAAGTATGCTGTTACATACACAGGTTGTTTTTGGGGGGATACAGTAACAGTTATACAGTATATCTCTCATTGCATGTTATGTAAATGCATGATTGATATAAATCATCGGCTGACCATTAACTCAAGTCAACCTCACATTCAGAAGAGGACCATCTACTAGAGTGTGTAGTTTAGCTTTAATATATTTAGATTTTTGATGTTACTTGGAATGGCAATGAGCAGACATACATCTGTCAGTATTGTGTCTGATATCTAATATGCATGCAAGTAAGCATGCAGTGAATGTGTAGTACGGTACATCGAACTATGTACGTCACCTGCAAGTTGGGGGTGCAGTGTATTGATTTAGTTCTTTGTCAATGGTGTTTTTACTTGGGGTCATGTAAATGCTACATCATGAATGTAGGAAATATTAGATGCCTGTGTGCCACAGAGGTTCAATGTTACAACCCACCACTTCCCACTTACAAACCGTTATGCCCTGGGCACATCCTGAAACCTAACTGCGTTTCATCTTTCTATCAGTCCCATTTCATCCATAGCTGTACTGTTGGTAAGCTAACTGCAATCCTGCATCCCTACTCTGGTGTAGCACAATACAAAACCACTGATATGACAAGTTACAATAAGCATGGTCCCTCTCTCTCCTACACTGGTATTCAGTATTCCTCTCTGCATGCAACTGCAGCTCATACAGTGGCTGTCTGTGGAAGTGAGAGAAGCTTGTTCTAACCATATGTGCTGATGCAATCTTGAAGACGCATCCTATTCAAATTTGTAGACACAGGCAAGGTCCATGTTCATTTGTTTTTAATGTTATTTTATTTTTTAATGTTAATCATTCTGATGTATCATATACTAACATTCAGTTATAAATGTGTAAATACATTGCCACAATTAAAAATATATATGTCATTGTACATGTCATACTGTGACTAAATAAAAGAGCCCGCTTGTAGAGCTGTGAGTGAAGTTTCTTTGGTTAACAACCAAAAAAAACAGTTTTGTTGTTCTGGGTGAGGAGGATCATTGTCCCTGTCCCTATCCTTATTCATGCCGTGCCCAGTAAACAGCAGTTCCTCTCTCAGCAGGAGTGCAGCCAAGGCAGGAAGCTGTACAACAGGATTGTGTCAGAACTGCTGTCTCTGTTCCTCCCCCCACACACACACAACAGCATTTGTGACTACAGTGCTTGCCCTGTTTTCAGTTGGCTCACTCTCTTGTGTTCATTTAAAACCAACTGCAGCTCATGGCAGGAGCCACATGCACAGTCAGACCGCACCCCCAACTCCTGAATAACGATCATAGTTTTTGCTCTCACAGCTCTCCTGCTCCCACAAAATGTATAAATGAGTCCTGAGAGCTGTGGTTAACTGCTTCGTAATTATTTGAGCTCTATGTTTAACTGCTTGGCCTGCCTGCTCCCACTCCACCCCAGGTCCCGCCTTGCCTGTTTCCATCTTGGAGCCAATCTGCTCCTTGTCCCGTTCTGCAGGTTTCGTCTCAGAGTCACTCCACCCCCGGCCCCTCTCTGCAGGTTTCATCTAGGAGGTCTTGTTTTATTTTGGGTGTTAGATATGTTTTGTTTTTTAAGAAAGATTGTGACCAGTTTATGATTAATGTTTTACATTTTAGTGTAGTAAAGGGTGAGATTTTTAAGATGGCATTACTGTTTTATTTTTGTTGTTGTTACTTTCTGTTTGGAGGGAGGCCTAGTCATACTGCTCAGTAAGTAAGTTTTTATGGGGGAGGAAACTGAGATTCAGCAGCTGGCTGTGCATTTATAGAGAATTAATGTATGGTCAACTCAGTGTCTTGGCCAATTAAAGTATTAGGTTTATTCATGTCATTTTACAAAATGGATTTAAGAAATAACAACTGAGAAGCCCGTCATTTCCAATCAATTAACCACCGTTTGGAGGGATGGTTGGCCCGAGACATACCCCTTCCTCCAGACAGTCATTGATCCAAGGAAATTACCAGCCTCAAGGTTGTTATTGAGAGTGTAAGTCAAGTATAAGTTTCATTGCAATAACAATTGTCTTTTTTTTCTTTTACTTTTCACTTAATTAAGGCTTTAAGTAAAGTGTTAGTTATAATAACATTTATAAGATTACTTGTACTATAGTATACAATGGAACATTATTATTATCTGAATTCCATCATTTCCCAATGTTGTTGTACTATCGATGTGACGTTGCAATATTTTTGTACCATCTTGAGTATCTCACAGTGATGGTACATCAACATGGAGCACGATCGTGCATGTGCACTATGCGAACCTATGCTCTTCCTGAACCAGCCATGGTGGTGAGAGCTGGACCCAGAAGAGAGCAGCGGTGATGAAACAAAATGCACAAGTAAAGATCCTGCAGCTTTATTGTAAATATAATTGACTTGTTTTTGTTATTATGTGGACCATACACTATAAATATAATGTATGGTCAACTATTAGCGACAAAGCATTTGTTGCCATGTCGAGTAGCCATAAACAGTCGCATGGCAACCTCGATGGATGGTTACACACGCCAGGCTGTAATCGCTGTTCACACACATTATCTATGCAAATTGTGCAGTTCTAAAAAAGATAAACTACTTGGAATCTCAGTTCACAGCTATGCACATACAAATGTTCATGATGGTCTACTAGCACCACTGTGGACTGTGAAGAGTCTTACAGTTTGCATGCAAAGTGAACCAGTAATAGTATTACCTTGTGTTAAAGTTAAGAACAAGGCATGTCAAACAGATTGTCTTCATGAGGTACAACACATTAATAAAACTTGTTATACAATGACAGATGATCTACTTGCTAAGTATGGGATTATCAATGATTATATATAGAATAAAGTATGGAGAGGTGTGTGTAACAACAATTTTACACACACCTGAGGTGTTGGATGCCACATAAACCCTGAGAGCGAAGCTCGAGGAGTTTATCTAGGCATCTAATACCAAGGGTGTGTATAAAATTTGGGTTTCACATACCACCCCATATTTTATTTTATATAATTGATGGCTTTCACCTTTTCACCACAGCAATTATATAAAATAAGAGATGTTCAAGTGTAGCTGTGGTCCAGTTGGCTTTCAGCATGGTCTGCAGTCATGTGTTGACTGTTACATTTTTTTTGTTTGTTTGTTTGTTTCCTAGTACTTGGTTTTTGAGCAATGATTAGAAAAAAAACAACTTGCCACTGAGTCAGAGTAGCAGTGCAGTTTCAGTTGGGAAAGCAGAGTGGCAAATGGTGAAGAGCATGGAAGAGCTACGGGTGGTACATACGCAGAGTGAGGGGAAACCTGGCATGTGTTTGCCATTATAAACACTCCACGATGGGTTTCCCTATGGTAAAAAGTAAATTCCAGTCATTATATATACGGTATACTATAGAGGAAAACTGGGATAATAACAAGTTCAGTGACATTAATTTTATAAACCTGAATTCCAAGGCATCTTTTGTAATTACTACAGACAGTTCCAATACAAAAAGTAACGTGTTGACCATTGATGATAGAATATTGTTAATGTTGACAGTGACCAATATGAATCTTAAAGTGACACTAATTTTCAAGGTGATCATAGTAATGATCCGGACTATAGTCCAGACACAAGACACTAATGAAGCAGTTAAATCAGAATCAGAGTAGGAAAACTCTGATGAAGCTGACAAATATTAAATAATTTCTAAAAAACAGTTACTTTCACTATTTAACAATGTACTGCTCCTTTCTGCAGTAGTCCCCTTGTGACACATCCAATTATCATTAAGAAGGGTAGTGCAATAACAGTGAAAACAGAATGCCTGGAAGGTCACAAATGGAACTCACAGGAACTGCTAGCTGGCGTGCCAGAGATAAACAGTAGTTATGCCTGTGTCAACATTTATTTGTGGAGGATCATAAACAGCAGTGTCTGAGTTTTTTTAAACAGTTGGAATAGGTAAAATCACCAGTTGACATTGCAATGACATATAGAGAAGTTTGATTCTACCATCAGTGTGAAATGTGTGGGAAGAACACATTAATAAGATTCATCATGATCTAACAGGAAAAGATTTGATCATATTTGGTGTCGCACAATGTGACAGTCCAGAGCATTGTATTACACTCAATAGTGAAAGCAGACTAATATTAGATAAACAGTCAGTCAAGGTTACACAGGTAAAGAGCAGTTTCTGGAGAGAGCCTGAAGGATTGGTCAGAACTCTGTTGAAACTTAAACAGAAAGATCTTAAAGTATCCATATTAGCAACTGACCAGCATTTCACAGTACAGAAGATCATTGGAGAAAATTTACATCCATAAAAGACTGATTTGATCTGTGGCACATCGCAAAGAGGATAAAAAAGAAAATGTTTGCTACATGCTTTAAAAAAAATTGTATTGTAATTTCTAATTTCCTAAAGTGGAAGCACTGGTCCAGATATTAGGAGTAACAAGCATCTAGGATCACTGCAATTTTTGAGAGGAGCCAGGCTCACTAAATATGCCAACCTGCAAAGCCTGGAGTAAAGTTAAAACTATTTTATTAAAACATACAGCAGAGGTGACCTCCTGCCACCAGGTGCAGGAGGTCACCTCTGTTGTATGTTTTAATAACATTGTTTTAACTTTACTCCAAGCTTCTGAGGTTACCTTATTTAGTAAGCTCAGCTCCTTTTGAAAATTGCTTCAATTTCTGACTGGATTAAATCAGTAATAAATTATCTTTGGTGGGCTATAGATACATGTAATAAGGATTACAATGAACTCAAGGACGATTTACTTCTGTGTGAATCCATATATCAAATACCCACAGTTGGACATCTAGCAATCAATTTCACAAGTGTGAACGCCCTCCTTATGATGCAGTCTCAGAAGCCTGGAAGCTGTGGATCCCAAGAACATCCATAGCACATAAAGAACTGAAGAAGATTGTCACAAATAAAAGGTTATTAACAGATTCAGAAAAGGTAAAAGAATATGGTATTTCTAATGTAGTATGGGTTTTAGAGTTGTTTGTGTGGGAGGGTTTGTTTGTTATTACATATATTTAGTAAAATGTTAAATGAGCATTGCGTACTTTTATCACAGAATCCAGCTTCATTTAGGGAATCCAAAATAAAGAGGCAGAGACTGAGCAAGGATGTTTTTGACGGAATCTGCTACAGTGCAGAATAGTTACTAATATTCTTGGTTTTGAGTGACTATCCCATCTGCAGTCCACAACTACATAAGTAAACTCACAGAAATTGTAATTGTGAACCTTCTTGCCATACGCAAACTAATTATTCATCAGTAGCATACTAACCTAACAGTGCTACACATTTGTGCTACATTGTTGGCAGATTTCCCATAATTCCAGTAGTGGATGGAACACTTTACAAACAGTGTGGGTTGATTATTTTAAATTGAATGTCTAAATTTTCTTTCTTTTTTTTAATATATGTTTAATTAAAACCTAACCACAGTCCAGTTTCTAAGTGCAATAACACCCTCTAGAGTAGGCGGTATGGCCTACACCCGTACCTCAAGGGGATATAAGGTGTTGGGCCTCATTATGTCCTTGGGAGATCTGGTACAGCCCAATACCGCTCACCCAGCTGGTGATGTGTGCCATGTCGTAAGAGAATATATTAAGAAGTGCTGGACTGGCATGAATGGATAAAATATTTGCTGGTATTCTTGTACAGAAGAAATAAATATATATATATATAAATATATATGCTTTTCTTTGTGTTTTCCACAATGACCTCTCGTAACAGATTTTTGTTTTCTAATTGATACCAAGGTAACTGAGGGGATTCACAAAGGACACTTTGAGGGTGTCCATGCATTATATCTGAAATACACACCAAAATGGATTAAGTACAACTTTGATATACTGTATATTCCTGTTGACTACTGCTATGGACTATAATGAAAATGTGTTACACCCCCAAGTCTCAAATAAACATAGTCAATTACAATGTAAACAACAATGTCCCACTACAATTTGTCTAGTGCACTTACCTAGTCAACAAAAACTAACTAAACTAAACACTCATATGGAGACTATGGATGAACAGCTCCTCTTGCTAAACTGGGTATCCTGGTCTTTAGGGTGTCCAGAAAAGATATTTCTGGACAGTTTTTAAACAACAGACCTTAGAGTCTGGCTAAATGGGCCCTGTTTAGCTAGGTTAAGTTGTTTGTTTTTAAAAATAAATTATTTTGATGTTGGCCCAGTTGCGTGGAGGGCAGAAGAATCCCTGCCTCACCTGCTGCCATGCCAGTGACCAAGGTTCAGTGATGGACTCAGTGCACCAGATGCTGGCCTGAGAGATGAGGACTGATCATCTGGAGGACAGCTCTCCTTCTCTGGGAGGGAGGGTTGTGGGCTCCCAGCACTGGTCTGACTCCTGGCAGAGGCTCAGTGCAATCAGTGCTCTCTCTTGGGGTTGAAAGGACAGCAGCTGTTGACAGCTCACACACAGTAGTGTGTGTGGTGTGTCTGTGACAGCACTGCACTTCCATCTCTCCCTACAAGAAAATGGAAAATGGCCAGGTGCAGCATAGATGAAGCCTGCCTCTCCAGGCTCCATACTGGGCTATGGGACCATCTCCTTGAACCGGCACCCACTGTTGGACCCCTGCCATGGGAAGGGGGGCTAAGCCATGGTGAAAGTTGGGCCATGGACCCTTTACTGGATCTGTCTCTCCGGTGGCATGGCATGCTCGATGACTCCACCATGGGGGGGTAAACCATGGAGGAAACTTGGGTGAAAGTAAGTGCCTGTGGGTGCTGGTGATGGAGCTGGGGAGGTAGGTGGAGGGTCAGGCTGCAATACGGTGGGAGGATAAAGAGATTAACAAAATAATCAATCATTTTTATGTATTTTCTGTTTTTTGGGCTTCAGGGAACAAAACAAGATGATGGCTGTCATGACCCCAAAAATATTTTCAGGTTGTGAGAAGTAAGTGGTGAGAAAGGAAAAAGCTCTCACGGCCTCAAATTTTTCTTGATGTGTCAGAGGATTATCCAAAAACCCTACTGCGCATGCTCAGAAAGAGACATTTAAATCATTATAACTCTGGAACCATTTAATATTTTTTCATGAAACATTCCAAAGGCACTACCTTGGCAAAGGTCACGTCCACCCTGAAAGTTTTACAAAAACAATTCAGTTTCTTCTAGGCTGTAAGTGAGAGCAAACAAAATGTGTATTAAGTATAGGAAACAATTTAGACATTAATGTTTTTGTTTTTTTTACCAGGAGAGACACACTAAGCTGAAAACTTGTTTACAGGTGCAGCCTGGTAGTACAAGATAGTTAGGTGGCTTGCTCAGGGTCACACAGTATGCAAGTGGGGCTGTGGGATTCAAATCCAGGTCTCCAGGTTTTCAGCTCAGAGCCTTAAACCACTGCGATATACTGCCTCCTTTAATATAAAAATGAAATATGTGGATCTCAAAAACTGTACAAGCTGCCATTACAAAACTTTCCACCTACTGAAACCTTGCCTCCTAGATAATGCATGCCAAATCTGGAGCAATTCTGTCAAATTCCATCAAAGCTATTAAGGTACAAAGTAATGGTTTAACTAAGAAATGCTCAGTCAGCCCTTTGTTGGCACTACCGCACTGGTATATATTCATTGCAAAACTGCATTAATGCATCAGTTAGGGTTCAACTTAATGCAAGAAAAGTAAAGAAATGGGCTATTAGGGTTTACAACACTAACTACCCCCCCCCAAAGCAGCAAAAGGACAACACCACACAAGTAACCAAAGATAGCCATCATCAGGTAAGACAAACAACATACGACTGTTTCCAGATGACACAAATGCAGTAGCACTGATGTGCTACCTTTGTGGATTTGCATCTGCTGCATGCACATTGCAAGACATGTACACTCAGTTGTCACTGCAGACACAAATCCACAATACTCAAATCACAACATTGCTTCTATATGCAGAAGCACAGGTCCCTGTAGCAACAGATACAAATCCATGATACCCAAATTACAAGAGTTCTTTTGTTTGCAGAAGTGCATGCCCTTATGGCAGCAGCACTTCTGTAGTCTCAGGTAATCATACACACTGTAAGACATACACACACTTGATGGGTCTGCACTTCTGCAGCGACAAGTATAAGAAATACACATTGACCTCTGGCTGCAGAAGCACAGGTGTCACTAAATCCATGATACCAAATTGCAACACTACTTTTGCCTGTAGAAGTGCAGGCCCCTGTGGGACTTGTGCCTCTTCAGTCACAGGTGTGAGACACACACTGACCTCTGGCTTCAGAAGGGCAGGCTCCTGAGTGGCCTACAGTTATGCAGATGGACATATTGCCACAATGTGGGTATAATGGTTTTGGCAGCAGATCTAGAAACTGTTCAAAGGGATCGCAGTTTTTCAGTTACACAGGTACATATAGAAAAGCATGCATGAATGGATCATGCTATCCAGTGTGTTATCTCATACAGCGTGCATGAGTACAGTGGAGCCAGCCATGATGCAATGCATTAACTTGTAGTAAATGACATATCACTAAATACTGCAATAAAAATTGCTTAATTTCCATTGAATTACACTGTTTCCTGCAGCATACTGCAGCTTTTGTGTGATACACTGCAGCATTATTGCACTGTATCTTGGCTGGTACTGTTGTACCAATAGCTGCAGAGGCATAGGCACCATGGGGCCTTTTGTCTACAGAAGGCCAGACCCCTATGGGGCCTGTGTTTCTGCAGCCACACATACTCATGCAAGCAGTATGACATACACACACATAGTTGTGGCTGCAGAAGCACAGGCCCCTACAGAGCCTGTGCTTATGTAGCCACAGACACCAATCCATTAAGGTAGCACATCAGTGTTAATACCGTTTGAGTAATCTTTAAACAGTTGTATGTTGTTTGTGTTACTAGAGAATGGCTGTCTGTGGTTGCTTGTGTGGAGTTGTCCTTTTGCTGCTTTGGCAGGATGGGAAATAAGGGTTGGAAACCAAAATGCCACATTTCCATCCATTGGTTGCATTAAATTAAACCCTAACTGGTACATTAACACAGTTTCTTTTTTTTTTGCAAGGAATCTCCTATCTTTTTGAGATAGTGGAATCATATCCTCATTCATGGAAGTCCCAAAGGGACCATCATCAGTAGATACATGCATGCAGAGCCCTGTGGACCATGTGCCAAGGGATGTCTCTGTCCACCCATATCCACCCATGTATGTACAGGGATCTGCCGACCCTGCATTTCCATGCAGCAATGGATTTCAGGAATCCATGGGGCTGTCTGGTGAATTTCAGAAGCACAGAACCCTCTAGGACCTGCACTTCCACATATCCACAGATACAGATGCACAGGACAAAGAGTTCATCTCTCAGCCAGTGCACGGGGCCCTCTGCCACCCCACAGGTACAGAGATGCAGGGGTCCTATGCCAAGAGAAGAGTTGTCTTCACTATGTGGTACCTGGGCCCATGTGGGCAACACTGCACCTTTCCTTTTCTGGCTTGGGGTGCCACATAACAGTGCCACCCCCTCACCCCACTCATCCTGCTGGCTCATTGAGCTCGCTACCAAACTCAACTCTCTAGCATGGGATCACAAAGCACTACCTGCTGGGGTAAAGGCTGGCAGTACACACCTTTAATTTGTTTTTTATTTTGTCCTCAAATTTTCAAGATAGCAATTTTATAACTCCCATTATAAACATGACATGTGGTATTTCTACAAAATAGTAATTTTGTGACACCTTATAAACTTGATCTGCCAAACATTGTACCGCAAGTGCAAAAACACATCTTATCCAGGATTCAAAAGATGACACCTGTCATTTTTATGAGGTGGTGTGAAAAAAAATGTCTATGTTGAAAATTTGGAGTAAAAATATTAAAAATTAGCAACGTTATGAATGAACATTGAAATATTTCAACATTCACTCACAACTTTGTCGTTGTGCCATATTTTTACACCAAATTTTCAATAAAGCCTTCTTATGCACCCACCTCATGAACCCAGTAGGTGAAAATGTTCAAATACCCACTGAAACATAATTTTGTGCCACAGGTGCAAAAACACATTTTGGCCAGGATTTGAAAACAACAGCTATCTCATTCATCAGGTGGTGTGAAAAAATGACTATGTTGAAAATCTGGGGTCAACATATTGGAAATGACCAAAGTTATGAGCAAGCATAGAAAAGCTGTAATGTACACCCATAACTGTGTTGTTTTTTCAAAAGAGGAGTGGACAGAGTAAGGGGGAAGGTCACGGGAGGGGAGGGAGGGGCAGCTGCTGTATAAGGGCTGCTAGCTGCATAATCAAGCAGATTTGATAGACCATAAGGCCTTTATCTGCTGGCTATTTTGTATGTTCGTATGTATGTATTTAATATTTTGATCCCAAATTTTTTCAACATTACTTTCTTAAGACTCCATCTCATGAAGCTGGTAGGTGAGATTTCTCAAATCCTGTCCAAAAGGTGATTTTGCACAGTGACCATAAAATCACCTTTCTGTCCAGATTTGAAAAATTCTACCCCTCTTGTTCATGAGGTGGGGTCACAGAAAAAAAAAAACATGTAGAAAATTTTGGTGTAAAAATATTAAAAACTAAAATAAAAAAAAATTATGAATAAAAGTTCAAACCTCACTGACTACATTAAACTGGATTTACCTTATTTCCTCAAATTGCAGTTGCTGGTTCCAGCAGCAAGATACCTTTAATCAGAGAGTGGATGTATGTCATGGGACATGTTCAGGTGAGTGAGTGGAGAAAGGGTATGTGGTGTGGTGGGTGCTAAGTGGGGGTTGGGATGGGGTGGGTGAGGGTTTGGGAGGGGTCAGATCACAGATGGAGTATTTTTTTCTTTGCAGGTGAAGAAAAAAAGAGGTCAATGAGGGATAGTTTCTTTATTTCAGGGGCACCAAAGCTGACACTGGGGATGGGCACCCCAATGTCAGGATGGTCTTCAGTGGCACTTGGGGTAGGCACCCCAGTTCCACCAACCATGCATTTGGGAAAGGGGGTGGGCAACCTGGTAGGGAGGGGGCAAGAGAAATGGTAGTGGGGTGCACACCCTAGTTCACTAGATAGATAGACAGACAGACAGACAGACACACAGGTAGGATAGATAGATGTGAAAGAGAGATGTGAGAGAAAGAGATATCCAGCAATCACTGGCTCACTGCACAATAGATAGATAGATGGATAGACAGACATACAGACAGGTAGATTAGAAGGAGAGAGCGTAAGAGACCCAGCGATTGCCGGCTTACTGGTCTCGCTCAAGCCAGTAGCAGCACTCCGGTTGCAGGTACAGAAAACAAGAAAATTCTGCTGTTGATCTCACAAAAGAATCGTAGTTCTTTCATTAATCGGACAAAAGAACTATAATTCTTTTATATGGTCCAGCGATCACCAGCTCACTGCTCTCAATCCAGCACCACCACTCCAGCTGCAACTACAATGCCCAAGAAAGTCCCACTGTTGATCTCACGCTGTTGAGGTCACAACAAAACCATAATTTTTTCATATGAGCCTTTGTTAAGCTCTCGCAAAGCCTTCTACCAAGGTTTTGAGGGATGTCTCAAAGCCATATTTTGGGGTATTTTTTAAAAAGCACAATTGAGCTAAATGGTGCAGTTTAGCTAGATTCGCATGTTTGTTTTTTCCAGGGCATCATTTTTGTGGGTTTTCAGTTTAAAAAAAATTAAAAACAAGATGGCGGCCATATGAAAGAAGATTTTTCCTCACAAAAGAAGAATGTTCAGCTCATGAAAGAAGAATCTTCTTTCCTGTGTTGGAAATTCTTGTTTTGCATTGGACATATAAATGAAAGACCCTGCTGAGGATGCTCAGAACTGAAATCTCAAATCCCTGTAACTCAGAAACCAATATTTTTTTTTTATAAACAAAAAAAAGGCTTCTTTGTAGGGCAGGCCGCAACAAAATTCCAAACTCTCTGTGTTGTATGTGAGAGGAAACAAAATGGCCCAACCCCGCCCTCCCCCATTGTTCCACTTTTGCACTATCTGGATCTTGGAATCCACACATCGGACCATCACATACATGTCAAATCAAGAAACCTTACCCCTCAGGCTGTGCATGCAAACATTTCATGCAGGTTGGTTAAACAGGGCCAAAGTTATTAAGATGCAAAATAAGGGGTTTGACATTAAAGAGGGACACTGGCCAAAAGTGCTACATTGCATAATTAGAATAAGCATACCCCCAGTAAATCTCATACCAAAAATTTGATTTCTGCGTTACTTCATTTTAAAATTATGAGCTATTTTGTAACCCTTATTTCACTACCTGTTCAAAAATGCCTGTTTCAGTGAAGAGCTGATCATCTCCTGAACTCACAGTCTAGTCTTCCTTGTCAACAAGCTTATAGGACCTGTTTCTCCAATGTTTTAAAGATCATGTGCAATAGTTTTCAAAAGTAAAACAGGCAGCACCAGTCAAAAAACATTGCTATAAAAACTGCGTGTTTCAGATTTTTTAACAAAGTTATATTTTAAATACCTTTTTGGTGTGGTCCATTTCCCCAGGGTTGCTGAATGTTGAGTCAGCATGCCCCCAGGCTGCTGATACCATTTGGAGTGCTACTCTACTGGGCCTATTAGGAAGTTGTATTGCTGCTAGTATTGCAATGTTGGTAACTTCATTGTTGTTTGCTTTACAATATGTTTTAATAGTGGCCTTATATGTCTTAATCCCTACTGGAGTGGAAGTGTTAACCCTGCTAAAATGATCATTTTAATTTAGAGTACAACCTAGATGAACCTGAATGTAGGTCAAATAACAGCCTGACAGGGAGAAAATATTTGGCTGACTAAATTAGAAACTCATAAGGTTTCAAAACAGCATTACATCTCCCACCCCATTGACAAGGAGATGAAATAACTGTTTTAAAATGCCATCCTGAGAAATCACCTCAATTGAATGATAGGTGTGAATGATCTCAGCCTTTCACCACATCAGAAAGTTATTTAGTCTACAAACCTCACAGCAGTGTGCTATGACCCAGCATCCAGCAACCCTGGAAAAATGGACCACAAAAAAAAAAAAAAAAATTGTTAACTTTGTTACAAAAGCAGAAACACATATAGTTTTTAA
The DNA here is from genome assembly GCA_016271365.2 of Neoceratodus forsteri. Classification (NCBI taxonomy): domain Eukaryota; kingdom Metazoa; phylum Chordata; order Ceratodontiformes; family Ceratodontidae; genus Neoceratodus; species Neoceratodus forsteri. Next base: position 300,741,913 of record CM057459.1, on the reverse strand, counting down.
AACAATGTTTATTGAATGGTGCTGCCTGTTTTACTTGTGAAAACCATTGCACATGATCTTTAAAACTTTTTGGAGAAACAGGTCCCATAAGCCTTCTGACAGGGAGAACTAGACTGTGAGTTCAGGAGATTATATCAGCAGCAGCTCTTCACTGAAGCTGGCCTTTTTGAACAAGCAGTGAATTTAGGGTTGTAAAATGACTTGTAACTTTTAAACAAAGTAACTTCGAGATCTCATTTTTGGCATGAGGCTGAATCTGAATTTACTGATGCCAGAAATTTTGACAGTAGTCCCTCTTTAAACACACTTCTCACCCCTAACTATGGGGTGCTACCAGGCCCCAATAATAAATAGCTGCCTAGACAGAGAGGGAGGAGAGAGAGAGAGAGAGAGATAGATAGCAAAAAAATATATATGTTCATGCAGACATTAAGGTTAAAGAATGCAAAGTGTACAAAGTAAGGAAATTAAAAGCATTATGATTTTGAGTCTCAACAGTCTTGGCAAATTGGTGGTGCAGTGTTTCTTGGGCTGTCAGCCCTAATGCCATACCTCTCAATCCCTCCACATAAAAATTCACAGCAATGGCCTTCAAAATTCAAAGCAAATGACCAGAATGTGTAGCACTTTCTTGCTTTAAAGAATAACATGACAACAAATAGTGGGACACATATATTTAGTGTTAAAGAAGAACTGTCATCAACAGGACTTCTTAATGACTGAAAGCCCATAAAAAGCTAATGTGATTGCGCTATTGTGTTGATCTGTGAATCTTTGCAGTCCAGAGTTATCCATATGTAAATCACCCTGTAATTAAGGGCTGGTGGCAACCATATGTTTTGGGCTACTGACAGGAAATGATGTCACTGAGGGTCTAGGTTCTCCTTTGACTGTATTTAGTCCAACAGGTTAAACAGGAAATCAACTGTTTTATTCAGTGTGTTTTAAGGTGTTATTACAACACTTTCTACATCTATAATAGTAGTTTTGTATGTGCATTGAAACTAGTGAGTTATCACTTTTACATTTCAAACTGTTAGTAAAAATCATCTTCAGAACTGCTTTAATCTCTAGGCTATATGGTTAGTGCCAGCTGATCTTCAAAAACTACACATCTCAAAGCTGGCTCTGTGGTGCCGACAGATATTGAGGCCCCAAATCAGGATTTCTAAGCCCTGGCTGTGTTCATGTCAGTACAGATTTCTAGGACTGCCACAGCACCATCCGTTCCCTCTCTTGCAGCCTTTTCTCTTACAATTTCAGGTGTGAACTCAGATTTACAAGATGCAAATGTGGCTATGTACCTACTGGCCTGGCATCATGGGGCCAGCCTTGGAATGTGTGTGTAGCTTTTAATTATCAGCTGGCAGTACACCTGTGAAAAAGTTTCATTCATGTATCAGAATGGGTTTTGAGCATGTGTTAAGATTCTGAAAATATTATACTCTTTCTATCCAGATTTGACTTGAAAAGCAAAAAAATAGGACACAATTACTTGTTTATTAATGGCAAAAACAGATAGATGGGTAACATTGTTAAAACAGACATAACCTGAAATACATTATTAAAATATAGAATAATATATGGGTGGGTGTGTGTAACCAGAATTTTACACAAACCTGAGATGTGGGATGCAACATAAATCCTGAGGGGTTTATATAAACATTGCACACTGAGTGTGTGTGTGTGTGTGTGTGTGTGTGTGTGTGTGTGTGTGTAAAATTCTGTTTTACACACACACTGTTTTATTTAATTAATGGTGATATTTTTTTCCTTTCAACACAGTTCATTTAGTGCAGCACTTCTGTCAGACACACACACACACACAGAGCCTGTCTCTCCTTTTTTTTCTTTTTTTCCTTTTTCTTTACCTTAAAGTGGTAATGACATTCGGCAACGTCATGGTCCTTCAGCATTGCTGCACAGTGTAAGACACGCTCTAAGGGTATGAGCGGCAGGATCAACCAGATTGATTTTTTTTTATTTTCAAGGCAGGATCAACTAGATAGATATTTAAAATTGTACTTGTTTTAACAGCGTGTGGCAGCTTGAGTGCTGGTACCTGTGCTTGGTAATGGACCCACCATGTTGGGCAAGATGTTCAGCCCCCCCCCCCACAGTGAAACTATGCACCAGTTAACTTTCTGTGGTGATGCTTGATTGACAGGTGTTGATTACAACCTCCTGGCTGTAACCACAAATATCAACCAGGAGGTTGTAACTGGGGATAAATGTATCTTTATCTGTATGTAAAAAATTATCACCATTAATTAAAAAGTATTTTTTTCATTTGTAATTTATGGTATTTTACAGGTTTTTTCTCCCCTCTCCCCCAGGGTCATGGCGTACACATGCATGTATGTGCACACACATGCCAGGATCTGGTGGCCCCATCCGTCCTTCCCCAGACTTGTGTCACTGTTCCAACCACCTGCGCTGCCCACCAGACCTCCATCCAGTGGAAGCGGGACTATGGCAGAGTGGGCCTCCCCCACTTTGAAGGGGAGAGCCACAGCTCAATCCTGCTCCAACCCTCCCTCCCCGAGCTGGCTTCACGGTGACCCGAGGTTGTTCCTGAACCCGGGTCACTGGAGTAGTGTGAGATAAGGTGCTACTGCGTCAGCTGTCTGTGCCACCGGGCTGATCACTATAAAAGATTATTTTTCTTCTTTTGATGAAGTTAAAATTATAACAGTTTCTTACTGAAATATTTTCGATGGAATGGGATTTTCTACCATTACAATGCCAGAATTCTACTGGATTATTAGGAGGCAGTATAACACAGTGGTTAAGGGCACTGAGCTACAAACCTGTACTGACATGAACACAGCCAGGGATTAGAAATCCTGATATGAGACCCCAATACCTGTTGGCACCACAGAGCCAGCCTTGAGATGTGTCGTTTTTGATGATCAGCTGACACTGGCAGTATAGCCTGGAGATTAAAGCAATTCTTAAGATGGATTATTTTTATAAACAGTTTGAAATATAAAGGTGATAACTCACTAGTTTCAATGCACATACAAAACAAATATTATAGATGTAGGAAGTGCTGTAATAACACCTTAAAACACACTTAATAAAACAATCTATTTCATCTGTGATGCTGATGCCCAAGTCTCTTTCTTCCTGGTGCAGTGATTGCCAGCAACTCCCCTCCCAACCTATAGGTGGCTTCAGGGTTTCTCTTCCCTATGTGCGTGATCTTGCACTTCTTTGCGTTAAACCCAAGTTGCCACTCTTCCGACAATTTTGCCAGTTTATCCAGATATCTTCTCATTCTTCCCACCCCGTCTGGATCATCTACTCTGTTGCAGATCTTGGTGTCATCTGCAAACAGATAAACATTACTCTCCAGTCCATCTGCAATGTCACTGATGAAAATATTGAAGAGGACTGGCCCCAGGACTGATCCCCACTTGTGACTTGCATCTCTTCTGACTGTATACCATTTACACCACTCTGTTTTCTGACTGCCAACCAATTTGCCACCCAGTTGACCAATGTCTGACACACCCCGAGCCTACCCAGCTTATTAATCAGTCTTCTATGAGGAACAGTATCGAAAGCTTTGCTGAAGTCAAGGTAGGCAACATCAACTGCACCTCCTTGGTCCAGCACTCTGGTTATCCAGTCAAAGAAATCTATGAGATTAGTTTGACAGGACCTTCCTATTGTGAATCCATGCTGTCTTGGATCCTGTGCTCCTATGGATTCCAGGTGTTGTACTATCCTTTCCTTAAGGAGTGCCTCCAAAATCTTGCCCACTACTGAGGTAAGACTGACTGGTCTGTATTTCCCTGCTTCCTCACTGCTACCACTCTTGTGGAGCAGAATCATATGGGCCCTTCTCCAGTCTTCTGGGACCTCTCCTGTGCTCAGAGACTCACTAAACAGTTCTGATAATGGCTCTGCTAGTTCCACCTTTAGCTCCTTTAGTAACCTGGGAAGTATCCCATCAGATCCCACTGCCTTGTCTACCCTCAGCTTAGCGTGCTCTTGTAGGACCCTTTCTTTTGTGAGCTTTGCAGAACAAAGGTAAATGTTAGTGTCAAAGACCTTCTGGAATAACATCAAAGAACTCAATGGGAAATCTCGCTCCCCAACTCCCTCCCAGCTCACCATAAATGGCACTGCCTCCACAGACACACTCACCATAGCAAACTGTCTAAACACCACCTTCTCAGATCTCAGCACTGTTCTACTCCTAGCGGTTTCTTTGGCCCCGTGCCCCAATCCGCCTCCAACCCTGCAGCATCCCTGTTTCCTTCTGTACAATATCCCCCATGAAGCTCATCCTTACCTAAAAAAAAGCGCTAAACAGCAATAACTCTATAAATGATCCCCTAGATGCCAGGCTCCTTCGACTAGTCCTCAACGTGGTCCTAGTCCTCCTAACAGACCTGCTCAATAAATCCCTATGCCTAGGGCAATTCCATAGTGCCTGGAAAACAGCTGTCACTACCCCATCCATAAAAGTGGTGACAAAGCCTCCCCTAATAACTATCGACCCATCTCCATTCTGCCCCCCCTCTCTAAAGCACTAGAAAAGTGGTGGCCGCCCAACTTACTGAATATCTAGCCAGGTATACATCCTATGCCCAGAGCAACATGGCTCCGCCTCCTGGGCCAGTGCACCACCACAGCCCTCCTAGAATTCACCAACTTCCCTGCACCTCCCTAGACGCCGTAACATTGCAGGAACTGTGTTCATAGACTCTATCCAAGGCCTTCACACAGTCTGCCACCCTCCTTCTCAACTCACTCCACCAACTTGGTTTCCCCACAGGCCCCCTGGCCTGGTGCTCCAGGTACCTTTCCGCCCGGTCCCAATGCATCAAAATTAACAGAACTCTATCCAACACACTACCCATCCACTCCGGGGTGCCCCAGGGCTCTATCCTGGGACCACTTCTTTTCTCCCTCTACCTAAACTCCTTACCAAAGGCCTGCTCCACAAAAATCTTACTATATGCAGATGGTGCAGTGCTCTTCACCTCACATCATAAACCCACACCCCTGCAGGACTTCCTCCCACTTGCCTTCTCCCAGGCCGAAACCTGGTTTAAGGACCATAGACTGGTCCTCAACTTAAAAAAGACGAAGTCAATGATCTTCTCTCACCGCCAAAACAGAGCTACGAACACACCGCTCAGCATCCTCCCCAGCACCCAGCACCCAGCACCCCCTTGAGCAGGTATCCAACTACAAATATCTTGGACTTACCCTCGACTCAGCCCTTACCTTCCACAACCACATAAACACCCTTGCTGCTGCAACAAACACCCGGATTGGACTCCTTTACCGACACAGGGACTGCCTTCCCCCTAACGCCCTTAGGCTTGCCATCACCTCATCAATACTGTCCCTAGTGGACCATGGGCTCCCTGTATATGGTGCAGCAAATAACACCACACTCCAGATAATCCAGGCCACACTAAACAAGGCCTGCAGGCTCCTTACAGGTGCACCCAGGCTCACTCACACCTGCTCGCTCTATACCTCTGCCAATATTCTCAACCTTGATGAAAGTTCCACTACCAGACCTGTTTACTTTCCAACAAAATACTGCTCGGACTCTCCCCCCCTGGGATCACCGCCTCTCTTCAGCCTGCAACCCCCACTATCTTCACCCGCAATTCAGAGAAAGCTCCTCTGGTTATGCCCAGGGTAAAAACCTCCCTTGCCCAGAGATTTTTCCACCATAGGGCACCCACATGGTTTAATGCACTCCCAAGCACCATCACTAGTGCACCCAAGATCGCCCATTTCAAAACCACTCTTCGCAACCACCTCTTCAATATCCGCTCCTGCAATTGCTTCTAATTCTTTCACTCTCTTACCCACTCTGACCCAATATTCTCCGACAAAGTCCATTATGGACTGCAACCTCCATCTTTAACACCAAACCCATGATTAGGTCTGACTACTATGTTTAGATGCCTTCTCAAGCTTGTAATGCCTCACTGCTGTTATGTTGTAAATATCATCATCTAAAGGTTATAAATAATGTCAGAAAATACCTACTTCCAAATCTTGTAAATACTGTCTGTGACAAATGTCTGTAACACATGCTTAATGTAACCACTGTTATACCACGTATCTCATGTTTAATGTAATTGTTGTTATACCTACTCTGTCTTTCCATCTGTCTTACATGTGACGAGGTACCTTTGCAAATAAGCCTCTGGCTCAAAGGTTGTAAACCGATATATCAAATAAATAAATAAATAAATAAAAATCATATCACTATGTGAAATTCATAACAGTTGAGAGCCATGCCAATGTCCAACCCTCCCTCAGATTACAGACTACTGTCCAATGCACAAGGTACAATTCAAAGCCAGTAACTCATAGGCATATACTATTTGGAGATAGTCAATATAGTTCACCACATGTGGCCAACAGAATCAGTCATAGCTTTCTTCACGGAGTGCCCTGAAAGTTTCAGAATAAAATTCCATACCATCTTGGCTATAGATGAGAGCAAAAAATGGCCCAAAACACTGCTTTCTATGTGTTTTGAATTTTCTGAATCTCAGAATCCGGTGAAGGAGCCATCAAGAAACTTTCCACATCTTGTGAACTTGCCATCCCAGCCATGCGAGCCAAATTTCATGCCATTTCATTACACACCAACAAAGTTATTAAGGTGCAAACACTGAACACTTCACTCAGTCCTAATTAAACTTGCACTATGGTACAAGTATTATATATAAATTGCAAAAAACTACATTTATGCAGACATTAGGGTTGAAGAACGCAAAGCGTACAAAGTAGGGAAATGAAAAAACATCAGGGTTTTGGGCCTCTAGAGTACTGGTGAATCAGTGGTGGGGTTTTCCTTGGGGTTGCCAACCCTAATGCCCACCTCCTCCCCCTAGCCTGTAGCCTTCTGTCCAAAGCACAAAGTACAGCTGCAAGCCAGTGCCTCATAGTGATACACTTTTCAAAGGTAGAGAAGTGTTGCTCATCATATGTTGCCAACAGAATCTGTTGTAGTTTTCTTTATGCCAGGCCCTCTATGAAGAAAATAGATCACATCTGACCTCATTTGGTCAGTGGAGGGGCATTAGTGCAGACAAAATTTCAACATATGCCGGCTAGGATTTAAGAAACAATTGTCACATTCATGAGGTAGTGTGACAAAATGGCTATGTTGAAAATTTGGGGTTTAAATATTGAAAATTACCAAAGTTATGAGCATGCATAGAAAAATTACAACATACCTCAATAACTTCTTTGTTTTTTAATATTTTGGTCCCAAACTTTCAACATAGTCTTCTTATGACCCCACCTCAGGAGCCTGATGAGTGAAAATGTTCAAATCCCAGACAACATGTTATTTCATGCCACAGGTGTGAAAACACATTTCAGCCAGGATGTGGAAAATGACAGCTGTAATGTTCATGAGGTGGTGTGAAAAGATTGTTATATTGAAAATCTGGTGTCAAAATATTGAAAATTAGCAAAGTTACGGGTATGCATAGAAACATTTATATATATGCTCATAACTTGGTCATTTAAGTAATAGGGCACAACAGGGTGTGGGTCATTAGGGATTTACCCATGCCTTGTGTGGTGTCTCATGAGGCACAGCTAAGTGACTTAGCCACACAAGAAGTGGGTAAATTACCCAATAACTCACACCCTGGAGTGCCTTATTGCGATTATACAATGGACACCATGGGCTGGATATTCAAAAGGGTTGTGCCATGCGCAATAGGGTTGCGCCTGCGCAAGTCCGAAACTGCGCCATTCTGCCATATTCAGCAGGAGGCAGTTGCACTCCCCAAGGCAAGCTGAGCAACAGCGCAATGCAAATGAATGCATGCTGAACTGGAGGGGGAGGAACCATGCATAAACTGCACAGCCCGATATTCAGCGGGCTGTGCAGAGTTGTGCAGGCGTAACCCCCAGCCTGTGCCTGCACAACTCTGAGCCAAAAAAAAAGGAGTAAGTCGATGGCCACCCACAGGTGAGCTGCCGTATTGCAGGGTGCAACACAGCAGCTGCCACCTGTGGCTGGCCCTCAACCTACTCCCTGTGCCCCCCTGCAGCCCGATCCAAGGGCAAAAGCGTAAAATCCCCCTCCCGACTGGCCTGATAGCGGGCATAAGGTTAAATAACCCCCACTAGCCCGATTGTGGCATAATTGTAAAAATACCCCCACCAGCCCGATCGCAGGCATAAGCTTTAATAAATCCCCCACCAGCCCGATCGCGGGCATCATTGTAAATACCCCCACCAGACCCATCGGGCATAGCTTTAATAACCCCCCACTAGCCCGATCGCAGGCATAATTGTAAATACCCCCACCAGCCCGATCATGGCAGCACAGAGTCCAACCCCAAGAACAGATCCCTGGTGGTCCAGTGGACCTTTCATTCACATATCTGGACTGCCTTGTAGGGTATGGGCTGCTCGCCCATTGGCTCTTGCTCTGCACCAATGGGTGCAGCCCTACCAGGCAGTCAGTCAGTGGGCGGCAGGCGGGTGGAATGCTGCCACCCGCTGGGGAGGCGGGTGGTGGGGCTTCATGGGTGGTGGGGTGGGGACACTAGATCACCAGGGATATGGTCTTGGGGGTTTGCCACATTTTCAGCCCGTGATCGGGCTTAGCGTCCACTGGACCACCAAGGATCTGTTCTTGGGGGTTCGCCACATTTTGCAGCCCGCGATCGGGCTTAGCGGTCCACTGGACCACCAGGGATATGTCCTTGGGGGTTGAATATGTGCTGCCCACGTGATCGGGCTGATGGGGTTTATTAAAGCTTATGCCACGATCAGGCTAGTGGGGGTTTATTAAAGCTTATGCTGCAATTGGGCTAGTGGGGGGTTTATTAAAGCTTTTGCCCTTGATCGGGCCAGTGGGGTATGGGGGGAATTTTTACACTGTGCCCTTGATCGGGCTGCAGAAGCATCAGTCCCGATGGCTGCTTCCTGGCAGGGTGCCAGGCGCAGAATCCCTCGAGGATCGGCGCACCTGCATGCTAATGGCATGCAAATGGGAGCCATAAATAGATGCAAATGGCCCCCCGCACCTGCATGAATTATGGCCCCATTTGCATGTCACCTTTTTGAATATGGAAATTTGCGCGTAGGCGCAATGGTACTGTGTCACCGCACTTGACTGCTCCACTCTGACCACTTGCGGTGGCGCAAGTTCCACCGCGCCGTACACAGTGGCTTGTGGTGATATTTCAAAGGTTGCTCAATAGCGCAACTCCTTTGAATATCACCCCGGCCACACTCCTGCGCAACTATTTTGTGCAGCACAAGGGCTTGCGCCACAAAATAGTGCAGTTTGAATATCCAGCCCCATGTGTAAAATAAATTTAAAATGTTTTTAATTATGTTTTTTATAAATGCCATTCCTCAGCCATGGGTTATGCAGGATTTACCCACAGTCATGTGACATGTTTTGACCAATGAGGTCACAGGATTTTCACACACCATTGTATAACTTTACATATTTATTCATGGCCATTTTTGAGACCCCACCTCATGAACACTGATAAGAAAAATTATGTTCATCGGGCCTAGAAGGTGATTTCATGCAGCAACCATGAAATCCCCTCCTGGTGCCTAATTAACATAGTTTCACCATCAGTGTTAATGAGGTGGGTCCCATAAAGGCTATGTTGAAAATTTGGTGAAAAAATTCATAAAAATGACCAAATTCTGGAGATAAGTTCGAAAAGCCATTGAAATACATTATACAGCACTTACCTGTTTTCCTCAGTTCATGGTTTGGCACTGAAGGGTGAAGATGTATTTCTGATCCAGAGAGGATTGGACCTCAGCTCGGTAAGTATAGGATAGGGGGAGTGTGGGGTGCTGGGTATGAGGGTTGGGATAGGGGATTGGGGATGACGGCAGTTGATAAAGGACTATTTTCTTTATTTCAGGATATTAAAAACAGAGATGTCGCAGGATGGTATTCTTTACTTCTGGAATACTTAACACTAGTTCAAACACTGGGGATTGGGCACCCCAGTATGCGCATGATAGTTTGGGACACCAGGGGTGAGCGCCCTGGTGTCCAAGACTGCAGGGGAAGGAAGAGGGTGGTTGTGTACCCTGATGCTCAAGATTGGACATCCTGGTGTTGGCAACTTGATATTATGGTTTTTTGGGTGGGAAGGGATAATATGGAGGGGAGAATCAACCAACACATGGAGTGGGCACCCCAGTGTTGGATTATAGTGCAAAATTTCATATTGAAACTGGCATCAGGGATTGGGTCCCCCCAGTATCTAGCTGAAATTAATAAACTTGAATGATGGCAGAGACACACACACCACGCTCAACAGGGGCACAGCTACACATTGACATGTACCCCTATCCCTGATGAATGAAAACAGCAGGGATGGATTTATTAGTAGGAAGCTTGCCCTGCCAGCTGACAAACAACAGCTGTCTCATAAGACATCATGACTTCATGTTGTCGCAGAAATTCAGTTATCTTTAGAACCCTGATTTTTTTAAACTGCGCACATTCACAAATGGAGCATTTTGTCTTGCATAATTTAAAAACTATTTAATTTGGCAAATAAAAAACACAAAAGCAAACACCTTGGGCCAAACTCTATGAAACTTGCAAATTTCAGGTTTCAAAACCTCCTCATTTTTTAGTTACAGCTGAGCCAAAAAAAAAAAAGGTCTTAATTTTGGTGCTCGGGGGATGGATTCACCTTCTGTAACATTGTCTCAGTGATGAGATTTTCCAGATCCAGTGATCCTGGCACCATTTCTGTGCTTCCCAAATGTCATGTAAATCAGCTGAATGGGGGCAAAGTTATTAAGGTGCAAAAATTGGGGTTTAAGATTAAAGGGTTTACTCAACCCTAATATACAGTACATACACCTGTATAATCATAGCACAAGACTACAATAATGCACCAGTTAGGGTTCAATGTACCACCTTAAAATAGGGAAATCTGGCATTAGGGTTTCCAACCCTAAGTCTACTCCCCTCCAAACAGCAAAAGAACAAGACCACACAAACAACCACAGACAGCCATCAAGTAAGACAAACAGCATGCAACTGTTTCCAGATGACATAAATGCAGTAGCTCTGATGTGCTACCATCATGTATTTGCATCTGTGTTACACACACTGCATGACATACACTAGATGGAAATCCACAATACTCAAATGACGAAACTGCTTAGGTCTGCAGAAGTGCAGCCTGCAGCCACAGTACAAATCCATGATATTCAAATTGCAAGAGTTCTTTTGCCAGTAGAACAGCAGGTCCCTACAAGGAAAATGTTTCTCTAGCCAGAAGTACTCATACACACTGTAAGATATGCATGCAATTCTATCTGCAGAAACGCATAATCAAATAGTTACAGTACTAGTGTTCCTCCCTTCTCAAAGCTGCTTGAAAGCATGAGCAATCATTTTAACATTTAAAGGAGTTCTTGGTATCATCCTTCGGCTGAATCATGATCAGCTTGACCACCTACAGCAAAGTGCCCCCCTGCCCCCATTGGTCAGGAATCTATACTTTCAATTTTTAACATGCCAATATAAGCTGAGGTCCAATTGCTTTATGTTTCTACATTTTTTTAAAGTACTTACAGGGGTGTACATGGTATGTGGCCAAAATCAACATGGCCTCCAGGCCATCCCAATTAAGTGGTTTCTACTGTTTGTTTTTTTTGTTACATATTTTGTCCCCAATCAATTTTTCAAGATAGTAATTTTAAGATGCCCTCTTATAAACATGGCACATGGCATTTATAGAATACTGGCTGAAATGTCATTTCACACCACAAGTGTAGCTTCTCGCTGTTTTTACATTGTTTCTTGTGGATTTTACTTGGTAGAAGGTTATTTCTTTTCTTTCTTACTACTTCTAAGGGGCTAGCAGGGTATTGTTTTGGGGCTGTTGGAATTTTGAAAACTTTTGGTGGCTATAAGTGGGCTCATTTGTTTGATGTTTCACTGTGTAGCAGGCTGCATTTGTAGAGACCTATTTCTTCTGATTTGTAACCTATTTTGGTGTGATTTAACGGGGGCTGTTTCTTTGAATCAGAGATCTATATCTTCTAATTTCAAGCCTATTTTGATGTGTTGTTGGTGAAGCTGTTTGAATTAGGGACCTGTTTCTTTTGGTAGCAAACCTATTTTGGGGGCTTTGAGTAGAATTGTGATTCATTTTTGCTGGCTTCACTAGCTGCAAAGCTTAGTGCAGAGTGGGGGAAGGGTGCTAATGATCTGACGAGGGGCCTCAGCTACCTGATTGTTTCTGGAAGACTTGGGTTGGTCCCACCTCCCAACTCCTCACCCCACTCACCCCTGGTCCATGATTTCCTTTATACCAGGGGTTCTGACATCACTTCCTCAAATGGGCAAAGGATATGCACCTGTAATAGCAGAAGCAGACATCCAGGAACGGAACAGCAGCGAGTGAAGAGGTGACTGATATCTCAATGGAAGGGAAGTAACTGCAAATCTAGGAGCTTTCATTGTTACTTCTTTGCATTGTTATTGCAGTGTGGAAAGGAGGAGTAGGAGTTTGAAGAAGGTTGTGCAATAGCTACTTAAAGTTTCTTTTCGAGTGTGGATAGGAAGGTTAGGAATATAAAAAGCAGTTGCTCAATCTATCTAAATGTGTACAAAAGAGGGGTAAGGAAATTAAGAAGAATGGTTTTGCACTGATGAGGGGAGAGGAGACTTGGGGAGTGTTTGGTATCCTGCATCTGGAAGGTGGGGGGTCAGCTGTGGAACCGACAGCAATGGGTAGGGTGGTAGGCTGCAACAACTGCGTGCACCAATCTTCTAAAATTGCCTGGCGGTGGGAGGATGTTTAGTGTGCAACCAAATAGAGAAACTTAGAAAGGAGATTGAGGGTCTGCAGGTGGAACTAAGACAGGCAAGGCAGACTGGGGGTGGGCTTAGCCCAATACTGGAGGGAGGAAGAATGGGAGATGAGGGAGGGCCATTTAAGCCAACAGTGATGAGGAGAGGGTCAGAAGAAGAGAAGCAGGGACAAGGGGGCCCAGGCCAGGAAGAACGATTGCTGGGGAAACCAGGTTAGGAGACAAAAGACAAATGGAAGGAGGAGATAGGGACTTGTGAGGGGAGGCGAAGAAGTGGCAAAAGTCATGGAGTGGAAAGGAGAGAACACGGGCATTTGTGAAGGGTCTTCAGAAAATAGTTTTGCACTGCTAGAGAGGAAGAAGTTGGAGGAGGGAAATGATGAATTTAGAGGAGTAACTGAAAAAATGCCTGGACCAAACTGGAGTGGGGAGAAGTTCTGCTGGGAGAATTGCAACAGGGGCAAAAGGGGGAAATAATGTGCAGGAGGAAGAAGAGGAGCCAGAAAGGAGAGAGGGAGATGAATGGAAGCAAGCAGGGAGTAAGAGTGGTGGGATTTTAGTGCTGGGGGACTCAATACTAAGAGGAGTCAGGTGGGGTAGCAAGGGGGAGAGGCATAGTTGCATTTGGGTGGAGGCCATGACAGGAATGACAGCAGAAAGGGTGGGACAATCTGTTCTGAAATATGGTAGAAGGGGTAGGGACAAGCCTCATTTAATTATACATCTTGGGATGAACGACCTGGCTGACAAGACAGTAGATATAGTCTAGAGGAGGTTTGAGGAACTAGGACAATTATGTGAGGGGGCAGGAAGATCAGTAACTTTTTCGGAGATACTTCCAGGGCCCAAGGCAAGCACAACAAGAAAGCTGAGAATAGAGGAATTTAATGGATGGCTAAGAACCTGGTGTTGTGCTAAAGGGTATGGGCTGTTTGGGGGGTGGGGAGGGACCTGGGAGGACAGTAGTCTCTATGCCAAGGACAGACTACACTTGAGTGAGGAGGGAAAGAAAGTGTTGAAACAGAGGATGGAGGAGTACATAGAGGAAGTAGGGAATTTAAACTAGGAGTGGAGGGTGACAATTGGGCAAGAGACATGCAGAGACCACAGGATGGGAAACCATATGAGCTTACCCCCCATAACAGTGACAAAGGACAAATGGTAAGTACTATTGGTGATGCTAGTAAAGAAGAGCAGGATGGGGGGGAGGGTGGAAGGTGGTTTCCCCTTAATGCTAGGAGCCTTGGGAGGAAAACTGCAGAGTTACAGGTGCTCATGGCAGAGGGAGAGGTGGACATTGCAGCCATCACAGAAACATGGGCCACCCGATACAATGACTGGGACCTGTCTGTACCAGGGTACAGGTTATTTCATAGGGACAGGGTGATTGGGAAAGGAGGAGGTGTGGCACTATATGTGAAGGAAGGACTGAAGCGTGTAAGGAAGGAAAGGGAGGAGGGTAGTATAGAGTCACTTTGGATGCAAATCCAGGATTCCAAGAATAGGATTCTTAGAATGGGAGTGGTGTACAGGACGCCATCTCAGAAGAAGGAGTTAGACAGGGAACTAGCGGGACAGATTAGGAGGACCTGCGAGAAGGGTAGTGTGGTGATTGTAGGGGACTTCAACATGCCAGGAGTGGACTGGAGTACCCCAACAACCAGGAACAGAAGGGAGCAGGTACTGATGGATGCCTTCCAGGACAGCTTCCTACTGCAAATAGTCAGTGAACCAACCAGGTTAGGGAATACCCTTGACCCTGTGCTGGCAAATGGGGACTTTGTGAGAGAATTTACAGTGGAGGAACCACTGTCAGGGAGTGACCACCACTCAGTATGGCTCACATTGGATATGGGCAAGAAAGGAGTGGAATCTGGCACAAGAGTGCTGGACTTCAGGAAGGCTGACTTTGGGAGGATGGGGGATGTGGTAAAAGGGTACCTGGCCAGAGTTCAATGTAGTATGGACACTAACCAGAGGTGGGAGCTCATAAAGCTGAGGATAGTGGAGGCAACCAAAACCTGCTGCAAGGCCCAGAGCAAGAAGGCTAGGGCTAAGAAACTGAGCTGGTTGAACAAGGAGGTCATGGAAAAGGTAAGGAGAAAAAAAGCTGCCTTTAGGAAGTACAAGAAAACAGGGAGGGTGAGGACAGGGAGGAGTACTTGATGGAATCAAAGGAGGTGACAAGGGCAGTAAGGGAGCCAAAGCATCTATGGAACTCAGGCTGGCACAAGGCATTAAGAAGGGGAGAAAGACTTTAGGTACATCAGGGAGAAAAGGAGCTGTAAGGACCACATAGTAAAGATTTGGAAGGGGAGGGTTGGGTGGAAGCAGGGTGCGATAAGGCAGAAGCACTAAATGAGTACTTCTGCTCAGTATTTACTAAAGAGAAGAGGGGGGTGACACCCAAGGGGAGAAATGGCAGAAATGGGGTGATGGGGTGACAGATGATGAAATCATGGAGGGCAGAGTTTGGGAGGGTTTGAAGGCACTGAGGGTGGATAAGGCACCAGGCCCAAATGGCATCCACCCCAGGATACTGAAGGAGCTGGCAGAGGTCCTTGCAGGACCTTTGGCAGACCTATTTAATGCCTCACTACATTTGGGGTGTGTACCTCAGGACTGGAGGATGGGTCATATGGTGCCCCTCCACAAGACTGACCCCAAGGATGAACCGGGAAACTACAGACCAGTGAGCCTCACATCCATCGTGGGTAAGCTAATGGAGACTATCCTGAAGGAGAGGCTGGTGGCCCTCCTAGAGGCCACAAGACTACAGGACAGCAGACAGTATGGCTTCATATGGGGCAGATCCTGCCAAACCAACCTGATGGAGTTCTATGACTGGGTAACTAGGTAACTGGACTGGGGCCATGCAGTGGATGTCCTGTATCTCGACTTCAGTAAGGCATTCAACTCGGTGCTGCATGAAAGGCTGGGAAGTAAGTTAGTAGGCACAGGGGCAGGTGCAAAGCTGGTGAGATGGGTAGGGAACTGGCTTCGGGGAAGGCAACAGAGGGTGGTGGTGGGTGGGGAGCTCTCACACCCAAGGGTAGTGACGAGCAGTGTTCCACAGGGCTCGGTGTTGGGGCCAGTGTTGTTTCAGATATTCATTGCAGACATATCATTGGACATCAAGAGCAAGATCAGTCTGTTTGCTGATGATACCAAGGTAGAAGCAGTAGTGGATGACCTAGGGGGATGGCAGGGGTTGCAGGATGATCTGGCAAAGCTTTAAACCTGGTCAGACACCTGGCAACTGGGGTTTAATGCCAAAAAGTGCAAGGTGTTGCATTTTGGGATGAAGAACCCTAAGAGGAGTTACCAGCTGGGGGGAGTGCAGCTAGCCCAGACAGAGGAGGAGAAGGATCTGGGGGTACTCATTACAGGGTCAATGAACAACTCGGCACCATGTAGGAAGGCAGCTGCAAAGGCCAATAAAATGCTGGGTTGTATTGCAAGGCGTATATCCTCGAGGAGGGAGGAGGTGATTCTGCCACTGTACAGATCATTAGTTAGACTGCACCTGGAGTACTGCGTGCAGTACTGGTGCCCGTATCTGGAGAGGGACATTAAGTTACTGGAGGTGGTGCAGCGCAGGGCAACAAAGATGATCGAGGGGCTGGGGGACTTATCATACGAGAGGAGGCTGAGGGAGTTGAACATGTACTCACTGGAGGAGTGGAGGGACAGGGGGAACATGATTGAAACCTTTAAGTACATGAAAGGAATAAACAAGACAGGTACAGAGGGGCATTTCAAAGTAAGGGAGGGGAGGGACACCAGGGGTCATGATATGAGACTGGAGGGAGGAAGGTTCAGGAGGGAGATGAGGAGACACTTTTTTACAGAGAGGGTGGTGGCTGGGTAGAATGTGTTACCTGCAGAAGTGGTATCCAGTAGAACAGTGGACTGCTTCAAAAGGGGATGGGACAGGACAAGGGGGCGGGTCAATGAAGGGGAAGGGTGGAAGGGAGGGACATCTGCAGAATAAGGGGTGCTAGCTGCACATTTGAGGAGACTTGATAGACCTCTAGGCCTTTATCTGCTGGCAAATTTCATATGTTCATATGTTTGTAAGCGGGAAAACATGTTTTGGTCAGGATCTGAAAAACAACACCTGTCATATTTATGAGGTGGTGTGAAAAAATTGCTATGTTGAAAGTCAAAATATTTAAAATTATCAAAGTTATAAGCAAGCATGGGATGATTTCAACATACATTTATAACCTTATTGGGTCTTTTTTAATAGTTTGACCCCAAATTTTGAACATAATCTTCTTATGACCCCATGTCAAGAACCCAGTAGGTGAAAATGTTCAGATCCTGCCTGAAATATAATTTGGTGGAGCAAATGTGAACTCACCTTTCAGCACAGATATGAACAATTTCACCTGCCTTGTTCATGAGGTGGGGTACCAAAAAGACCATGTTCAAAGTTTGGCGGAAAAATTTTATTTATTTATTGAATTTTTATTAACCAGGTAGGCCTACTGGAA
Source organism: Neoceratodus forsteri (assembly GCA_016271365.2). Lineage (NCBI taxonomy): Eukaryota > Metazoa > Chordata > Ceratodontiformes > Ceratodontidae > Neoceratodus > Neoceratodus forsteri. The sequence continues at coordinate 300,724,580 of CM057459.1, read as the reverse complement.
CAAAAAGTCCCTTTTTCAGGGGTGACCTGGAATTAACTGCATAGAATAAATGCATATAAGAAATTATATAGAGTCAATGAATGCATAGATACATTACATACATATACAGAACGTAAACTGGGAGGGCATCTTTCAAACTGGAGAGTGGATCTGTGGTGTAGGACCCTTTTTAGATGAGTGACCTGGAGGGGGGCTAGTATAAAAATATTGAAAATGAGTGAAGTTATGAGTAATTGTTACAACTCTGTAATTTTATTTATAGTTTTCCACTAAATTTTCAACATAGTCTTCTTATAACCTCGCCTCATGAATCTGGTAGGTTAAACTTTTCAAATCCCACCCAAATGGTGATTTTGTGAAGCGACTGCGAAATTATCTTTTGGGATGGATTTGAAAAACTGGATTGGTGTGCTGTCACATTAACAGAATGTGTAAAACAAAGATGGATACCATGCAAATGTTCAAAACGCATTGAACTACATAAACCGGACTTATTTCCTGATACTGCAGTCGTGGTTCCCAGAGAAGGACAATTTTCAAACTGAAGAGTGGATCTATAATGTGGAACCCTATTTAGGTGAGATCAGGTGTGTGGGGGTGGTAGGTGCTGATTGGGGGTCAGGATGATGTGTTAGAGGGCAAGGAGGTAGCACAGATCAATGAGGGACCGTTTTCTTCTTTTCTGGTTTAAATAATAAAAGACAAAATGGGGACAGTTTTCTTTATTATTTTTACTGGGACAAACCGACACTGGGGATTGGGCACCCCAATGTCAGCATACTGTGTTCAGCAGCATGGGGGAGAGCACCCCAGTGTTGCCACCTATGTATTTGGGGGGCATAGGTGACCTGGAGGTGGACCTGGAGAGACTAAGATAAAGCAGTATGGGGAGTTGGCACCCCGGTCCACCTGCAGAACAGTGTCAAACCTGCACCAAGAAGCAAGACGAAAGGCTGTCTGAGCTGGGAGTATGATATGGAAAAGTACTGGGAAAGACGAGGGAGGGCTGGGTCACCTGGGAGGAGAGGGATCATACAGCATGTCACTTTCACTGTTTTGGGTGTGTGCTGAAAATTCTCCTGTTGTACAGTTTGTGTGCAACAGGAATTCTCAGTTCACTACAGTACCTGAAAAATGGCTCCTCTTGCTAAATTGGGCACATAGGATTTTGCGGTACCCAGAAAACATATTTCTGGCCTGAATTTGAAAAAAACACACACCAGAATCTAGCTTAACAAGTCCCATGTACCTAGGTTCAGGTGTTTGATTTTAAAAAATCATAATTTTTATGTATTTCCATGTTTTTTTGTTTTTTAAAGATGGCAGCCATCATGACCTGAACATTTTTCTCATGACCCAAAAACCACACATTTTACAAAAGGTAAATGCTCCTGAAAAGTAAATTCACTTTTCATACCAGATGGTTATCTTAAAACCCTATTGAGCCTGCTCAGAAAAAAAATTAAAATCTATATAACTCTGGAACTGGTTAGTCCTTAGTTCCGATTATTTATAAATATTTGAATAAACATGATAAAATGCATAAAGGGGGCCAAAGTCTGTAATATTTAACACAGAGGGCCAAAGGGAATACTTTAATTCATTATTTGTATGAACAATAAAGTTAATTGCTAATGCAGGAGACACACAAGCAAGGCAGTGGCCTCTGGGAGCAGGGAGGGGGACAAGTACAGCACATGATGTAGCAATCAGCAAAGCAATCAGTGGCTCCTTCATGGCCTCCTTCGGTAGCATAACAGCTTGGGCCCTCGTGAGTGCTGGGAGAGAGAGAGAGAGAGACAGCTCACTCTAATTAAAGTACTGTACAGTATTCACAGAGTAACTTCAAGTCATTTTTTTAATCCATGGGACAAAAGATTCTTGATGATATGGTGGTGAGAGAGATGCAAGTACCTACTGCCTTTTTAGATTTCCAGTATTTCAAAGAATCTGCATTCTCATCAATATTGGGCTCTGCCAGGTACATTTCAACAATGGTCTGTGCTGAGGCTGTGTTACAAGACATGGATCAAGAAGCTACAACGATATCTTGCAAGTGACTCCAGAGACCTGAAGCTGAACTGTGCAATCATGGGACACTGTTATTTTTTGATGGTGGCGAAAAAAAAAAACCTGGTGCAGTGGGCAAAGATGAGGAAGAAAAAGAAACTACCGGAACACCAGAGGAGGGGCCAGCTAATGCTGTGCTGTGTTGTGAAGAAGGCTGTTCTGAATCTGATTCTGTAATTCGTCCATGATAGCATGCACTTCATCAATTATTTCTTGTCTGTTTATCTCAAAAGAAGTGTCATCATCATTCATCAGTAGCTTTGATTTGTATAGTGGGTCCAGGATTGTTGCTTTAGTATAGTGGTCAGGCTGAAGCATTTTACATAGTCTTTCATCTTCAATAACTTCTTTGGTCATAGGTTTGGTCAGATCTTTGTGTATTCTGGTGGACAACCTGTTTGTATCAGCAGTGGCAGCATCCAGCACTGTGCATATAGGATGGAATTGTCTGCATTCTCTACATTGTACCTAATCAGACTTAAGTGGTATTTTAAAATGTTATGAAGGGTATCACCTGGCTCAGAGTTGTTGTGTTTGCACTCATTTCTTTGGTAATTTCCTCAAATGGCTGGAGAACTAAAATTGCAAACTCCTGTATGGTTCACTGTGGTGGAGTTAGTGGTGAGCAAGCTAGGAATTTTTCACCTAGAGCCAAGTCAGAACTGAGCCATGGGTCTGGCTTGACTCTACAAGCCAAAACACGAGCCCTTGCTACTGCAGGATGTTCTCTACACACAGTAAGAGTTGAACATTTCAGACACTGCACTAACTGCTCAGGCTGACAAAAATGCTTACTTTGACCATAACTGGCTTGGCTTGACCTTGGCTCTCAATTATTTATAGAAGTCGAGCTGAGCTGAGCTGAGCTGAGCACTAAGCTCGAGCCAGGCTCAAGCCTACACCTGGCTTGCGCCCCTCTTGGTGGAGTAACATAAACATCTACATCTCCAATTTTATTTTCCAAGGTGTACTGTCTGACAGCTTTCTTTTGTTCCAACAACCACTGGAACACAAGAAAGGTTGAATTCCACCTAGTTAAAGTATATTGGATCAGTCTGTGTAAAGGCAATTTGTGCTCCTCCTGTATTTTTTCAAATAAGTGACAGGGTTTGCTTGAGTGATTGAAATGAGTTCAGATTCTTTTAGCAGTAGTAACAAGAGCAGTAATGTCCCTGCCTCATCAAGAAAACTGTGAACTGTTAAATTCAAGCAGAGCTCAAAGCAGGGGATGTGAACAAATCCCCCTTCCTCCAAGGCCTTCCTTATGTTTGACATTATCTGCAACAGAAAAGCAAAATGACAGTCCTCGAGATGTAAACCTTTGCTGTATTGATTGAGCTCTTCATTGATGTTGTATGAGTTCTGTTCAAATGGAAAATAAAACATTCTTAGAACAAACTGTGTTTCACTGCTCTTACATGCATTATCAGGGCAGAAACAGACACGAAGGATTCAGGCTGACAGCTTGTCCAGAAATCTGTTATGAGATGCACCACCCTCCCAACATCATTGGCCGAAGCTCGTCTGAATCTTTTACATACAACATCACAGAAATCTGGAATCCCTGTTAAGGAGAAATATTTTCTCGATGGTATATTACATCAAGGTTCTAGGTATTCTAGCAGCTGCCTGAATCCTACAGGTTCTACAACATTATATGGCAGCAAATCATCAGCCGTCATCTCAGACATTTTCTTTGTTCTTGTAACAGCAACAGGGTGGGTCAAGGGATATTTGGCTTTACATTCATATGTTTCTGAGGTGGTAAGCTGTTTTCTTGAAGGAGAGAGCTTTTGAACACATGGCCACTATCAGTAACACTAGGAGTTATTCGAATGGAAGGAAGTGCTGGAGGTGTTTCAGTACTGCTGCGGGGGCTGCAGCTGCTATCCTGTATCAGATATACCCTTGAGTGTTGAGAGCTAGTATCATCACTGCCACTTTCTCTTCTGTTCTCAAAAATGAATTTCTCACTAATGTTATGACACCTGCATAGGTGCCTTTTCAGTGCTGACATTCTCAACACTCCTTTCATTTCATTCCTGCTGATTTCCCATTTACAAATAGAGCATGTTACCACCAACTCATTGAAAACACTAACAGAAAAGTATGACCAAGCAAAGATGTTACTGTTTTTTTTTGGTTTGTTAGCTTTTCTGCCCAGGTGGGCACTACAGCTCAGTCTCCTTTTCAGGAGTTTTATTTACTGGATTTTTTTGTATGTGCCTGTTCCTGTTGTGCTTTATTTCTTCTTTTTTTTTTTTTTACTAGTTTTATTTAGCTCCTTACTTCCTCCGGTGGCCCCCTTCGGACCAACCCCCCCCCAGCCATGTCACCCAGCTCCCTGGGACTTACTTTTGCCACAGTCCTCTGCCACAGGATCTGTGGTTGTGCCTGGATACTGATGCAGTGCCTGTGAGGGGTAGGTCTCTCATCCTGCTGCATAGAGGTTTTTCCTCCATTTTTCTGCCTGGGCACAATGTGCAAGCTCCGCCTCTGCGGAGATGGCTCCAACGCCCTATACGTGCGCCCCCCCCCATGTTGTGGCATGCAAGTGCTACCACCCAGCCACCACTGGGCAGCAGGCAAGTGGCATGCTGCAGCATCCTCCTTCCCAAGGAAGGAGAGCTGTACTGGGACACTCCATCCTTCCTTTCTTTGCCAGCCCCTGAGTGACCCAAGTCAGTTCCCAACCCCGGGTTACCAGCATAGCACGAGGTGTGGCATTCAGCGCCTCAACCCTAAGCATCACTGTGCCGGCAATTCTTCCCTTCTTCTGAATGATTGTCCTCCTCCTTCACCATGAAAATATCTGCTTCCACTTCTTACTTATTTGCAACTTCCATCCCCTTATACTCTTGTACACCTTGTGGCCAATCATGCATTTTTTTACTGCATACCTCACTAGATTAATGTTCTATCTATTGCTGCTGACACTAGTCAGCTAGTAACCTGATAATACTGTAATTAGCCCTGTATGCTTCTCTTCTCATATTGAGCATATAGGTTCTACAATTCACATATTATTTGGAATTGCTCTTTATGCATACATTGCTCATTTTATTAATTCACAAAACCCTTTCTCATATAATACATTCACTGTCCCTATCTCCTTTTTATGGATATCATTGAATGTTCAACAGTCCCATATTTTCTGTTCTATTTCAAGTTTGCAGCATGTGATGTTAAATCCGTGTTTGACAACGTAATATCCTCTTACCATGTTCCCCTTAACATTTGTGTAATTACCAGATTTTACTCTTCAGTTTGTAGAATACCAATGGAATTAAATACAAAATAATTCAATAAAATAATACAATAAAAGTCTTCTCTGGGCTCAGATGCTGGCAAAAAAACATTACAGGGCAGGATTGGGTTATACTGGACACCCCGTCAGTGGTCTCACATCCTACTCATAGACCACAGAACTGTGTTATACTTAATCCTTCTGTTTCACCAGCAAGCTATCCAGTCTGAGTTCTTGTTCTTCTCTATTTCAGAGTTTAAAGAATCCATTTAGAAAATCCAGCACATTTCTGTTCTCTCAAGCAATTTGTTATAGTTCCCATCTATGACTGGCTTCTTTACCTGTTTTAGTCCCCAAAACCGTAATGATGCCCCACTGCGGCCATATTCCTGGAAGTGCTCAGCTTCTGTCGCATGCCTATCTTTGTTTCTTTTATTGCTTTTATGTTCCAGTATCTGAACTTTAAGGGGTCTTGAGATTTTACTGATATATTCTATTGCAGGGGCACTGTAGTGGTGTACCACCCCATGTTGTCTCACATGTAATGTTTAGCCTGATGTTGTATTTCTTATTTGTTTATAGGTTTTCATATGTTTTCTTCTTACTTGTATATCAGCACATGAAACACTGTCCAAAGGGGACCATGCCCAGTTGTAGGGGCCCCAAAATAAGCTGTCTGCTTTCTGACTCCTGATTTGGTGGTGTATGCATAGTGTGGACTAATTTATCTTTTAATGTTAATATTCTTTTGTAGCTGTAGTTGGTCTCTGCTGAATATAGATTCAATCTCTGTGAAACTTTGTAATACTGGCCAGTTCCAATTGATAATTGCATTAATCTCCAGTAATCCATCAGTGTTGTTAATGGTCAGAACCAATCTCTGGTTGTCAGTGTCTATCTCATTTGCCCTTTATCTCCTATTTGCAATGGCCTTTGTCTGCGTTAGTTGGTGTACCCTCCTTTTGGCTCCCACTAACATCCCTTTGGGTACCCCCTGCCTGTAAATCTTTTTCTTGTCTGTTCCATTTGCAAGCCCCCCAACTTTGTTGGGCTTCCCAGCTGGTGGCTCCCATTTTCCCCTCGTTCCTCACCACCGCCATCCCAGGGTTATTTTTGTTGTCCCCGATGTCTCCTGCTGGCCCCTGTGTGTTTCCTGCTTCACAGTGGTGCTGGAGGAGTGGAGTTGCAATGCTGCCATTCTGGGTCCCCACTTACATGCAGGGCAGTGGTTCATGCATACGTGGTTCATGCATCGGGTTTTCTTGCAACTGCTGTGCCTCTCTGGTGCTACTGACCCATGTATTTTGCAAAAAGGGGTCCAGACACACAAAGGAGGTGGCAAGGAAGCCCTGGGTGTATTTAGTTTAAAGTCACCAATTGTGCTCGGAATTGGGGTATTAATATTAATAAAGGCTCATTAATATTAATGAGATGACTGCTGCCTTGGGGGGCAGTGTTTTGGCAGCAGTGACAGGCTGAAAGTTGGTTGAAAAGTTAGAATTCTGCAAGTGGGTTTGAAGGTAGGGGGCTGCTAACTGTCTGTTGGGGAAATAGGTGTTAAAAATGTTAAATGTAGGCCCAGTGATGCAGAGGACTGAGGCACAGACACTTTACCTCATGCTGCACTGGTGACTCAGGTTCGGGAATGGACTCAGGTCACTCGGGGGTCAGCCAGGGTGAGGAAGGATAGAGCATCCACCAACAGCTCTCCTTCCTTGGGGGACTGGAATGGACTCAGGTCACTCGGGGGTCAGCCAGGGTGAGGAAGGATGGAGCGTCCACCAACAGCTCTCCTTCCTTGGGGGGGACTCAGCATTGCGTTGTAGACTGACACCCAGTGGAGGCTGAGGGTCAGCACAGGCATGATGCTAGAAGGGGTAGAACCACGCATAGGGCATAAGACTGCCTCTGCAGAGGTGGAGACAGTCTCTCTACTCATTGCACGTGCTTGGGCCCAGGGAGAAAATGGAAAAAGGTTTGGAGCTGGCAGGCTCAATGATGGCAGGCTGCACCTGTTCCTCCCCCAGCAATCTAGATGTTAGCTTCCAGGGGTGGGGGAGGCTGGCACCCCTCGCCACCGACCCTACCATGGTGGGGCAACCCATGGGGGATGATCAGTTGGGGTGGGTGCAGGGAAAGCCTCGCCGGAGAGATGAGTCCTCTCCGAGGGCATGGCCAGAGCCACCTGCCAGTGCCAAAGGAGGTGTAAAGTATGCATGGAAAATTTTTTTTTAATGTGCAATGATGGTCACCTCTACCCCTGCTTCAGCAATCGACACCCAGTATCATGCCAGAGGACTCTTTGGAATGCCAAAAAGACTTTTGGGATAAAAAGGAGGGTTAATTTTAGGCACCATTTTAAGGGACCGATAGGGCATCAAAGGAGGTTAATGAATATTCATTTTTCAGAAGGACAAGTGTTTCAACCAGTCAGGAGCTGTGGAGAGCTCCCAAAACTGAGACACTTTTGGTTCTCAGAACAGTTCAGTGGGCCCCCCTCCTGAGGGAGGGAGCTCCCTTTCCATCATATAAAGATGTGGCTTCAAGTCCTGAAAAGTCCTTCCTGGGGGTTGCCAGTTATCTATCCCCCAGGGCCCAGGGAATCTTATGAAACCTTCAGCTGTGAGAGCACTGCGGAGCCCACTAATATCCAGCTGTGAGAGCGCTGCAGAGCCCACTAACATCCAGCTGTGAGAGTGCTGCAGAGCCCTCTAACATCCAGCTGTGAGAGAGCTGCAAGTGACTGCAACCACAGTGGTGACAGCACTGCGGGAGACTGTAACTTCAAAGGGTTTAAGGTTTCTTAAGTGGAAGAACTGTGAATTTCAAGAAACAGAGGTTTTAAGGACTACCAAAAGAGACTGTTGTCTGCCTAAAGAGGTCTTTGGTTGGTGGTGAGAGCCAAGCCATGTTTCAGAAGAGAGAGAGAGTGTGAGGCTCGCTAGCCCTGGAAGGTCTCTGGGTTTACTCCTCGGTCTCATTGGCCACAGCATACGACAAGTGACACAGAGCCTTTGTGAAGTTGTTGCAAAACTGTTGGGAGTTGCTGCTCAGAATGGAACCTTTGGCTGTAAGAGAAGGAAGTTTGATCTAGTGAGAGAGCTAGTGAGAATTGAACCTGTGGCTGAAGAATGTTGCTACAGTGAGGGATTTTGCTCCAGAGAGGGTGTCAGCACCTGTGAAAGGCTGTGTGGAAACTGGACCATGTGGTGATGAACACAGTATCACCCAGGATTACCATGTGGTGACAGTGATATCTCCAAGGCTGATGTGTGAGATTTCTGAGATTGTCCAAAAGGAATTGGACTGTTTCATTTTTTTTTGTCAACTTGCTTTATCCACCAATCTCCAGTCCCTTAGACCTCTCTCCAGTGGGGCATTTGGACTGACCATATTCCACCCAGCCTGAGGTCCTCCTGACCAGTTCTGCATAGCCAGCACTCTCCCCCAGCTCCACCAACCTCCCTTGCTCTGAGTACCCCGGGGTGGGACTGCCTTTAACTCCTCTGGCACTCTATCTAGAATCTAGAAGGGCCTCTGGGGAGTGGTGGAGAGTTGGAGACCAGCTAGGTCAGACCCAGCAGAGGGCATGGGGGTTGTCCACTGCCCCCATCTTCGCCTGTCCAGGTGCCGGGTATTTCCTTTGTTCCAGTCCCAGAGGCATGGATGTGCAATGATATCAGGCATGTGGTGGGCATGCTCCCACACCCATCTGCAGGACATCTGCCATTGCCTCCATACCCCCTGCACATGGCTCCCACAAATGGTGATATCCCCAGTCTCCATTGGGAGTTTCAGAACAGTGGGAAGCCTAACTCACCCACCCCCAGGAGAGGACAGCAGTCCTTTGGATGCTCAATCCTCTCCTGCCCCTGCTGCCCCTGATGATCCGAGCTCCTTCCTGAACCTGGGTTGCTAGCATGGCACAAGGTGTGGCATTCAGTGCCTCAACCCTCAGCGCCACCAGACCAGCAGAATTTGACTGTTCTGCAGTGCAGAAAATGTCATGGAAGAGATAAAGTTGGACTTCAGAGACTGTATAGGTTGCTACCTAACATCCGCTGTGCTCTGCTGACTTAAAAAATGTGAGTTTCAGGGTGTTTCTCCTCATTGGAGAGGGAGAAGTTGTACCTGGACAGAGAGAGAGAATTTGTACTTGGACCAGGAGAGAAGTTGTATCCAGGCAAGGAGGGAATCCTTCGAGAGAGAGAGAGAGAGTTGAGAGGCCTGCCAGGTGAACACCACACACAAAGGCCCCTCAAGGGAGAAGGTGGGAAAGGCTTGGCAGGTAAAAACTGAATTTTGTCACTGATTTATCCAGTGGCTTCATGTTGTACCAACACCTCCCATACCATCATGGTACTGTGGCATCAAGTATCTGCTGAACCCTTTGACAATCTGCAGCACTGTAAGTACCCCAGGTTGCAACTTTGGGGAAGTCTTTTCAACTAGTGTTCTAATCAGAGAGAACCAATGGGGGTTAAGTCCTGGGCAGGACTGTGTCTAAGATTAAAAGAGTGCCCAGGCAAAAGTTAAAAGTGTTACATCATTTTAAAGATATTTGGGCCCCGGAGAAAGATCCCTTGCATCTTCTGTGTCTGTGATGTGGTACCCACCCGGGGACTTTAGAGACTTTTGGGCAGCTGCAAAAAGGGAATCAGGTGCACCCGTGGGTGAGAGGTGGAATTAAATGGGGCAAAATTGCTGCAACAGTGATGAAGTGTTATGCTATTTTTCTCCTGTTTTCCTGTCACAAATCCACTCCTGAGGGTCAGGTCCACTGAGCTCACAGTGCCCACCCCAAGTGCAATTCATGACAGGGAGGGGGAAACAGGGGATACCCTCTTTGTGTGCTTCTATAGTGCTCGCTGAGTTCACAACTGAACACTTACCACAAAATTCCAGGGTCCCCTTTTTACTCTGGATCAGGGCACAATACTACTCTTGAGACTTGTAGCCAAATATGAACCCTTCTTGGTTATTACGCAAAGGGGGAAGATCCAGGCATTATAACCTCTTTGGTGTATCATTGTAACCCTGATTCTGCCTTCTCCCACAAGGCATGCAATAACCTGGTTCAAATCCCCACAGACCCTTCCTTGAGACTTTCATCTTCTCCCTATCTTTATCCAGATTTCCCTGTTACAGACCCTTGCTCGATTGGTAGCTTATGATGGCACCCCTTTTGCAATAACAGTTTAATCACACATTATTACCGAACCTCCCAAAATCGTACAAACAATATAACAATCTCGCTCAGGCAAGTTTCTTAAAAACAAATGTTTTTACTAAATAATTATCATGCATTTACAACTAAAAGGTTTTATCAATTTGGTCAAGAATAACACAAATAAAAGTGGAAAATATACATGAAAAACACACTCTGTTATCTAAAGTTCTACCTTAATGTTCATAGTGAATTGAAAGTTCAGAAGAATAACTAAAGTCTGAAGAATCCTTTCCTTCTCTTGTAGCCATTGGTCTTCAGTGTCTGCTGACAGTTGGTCTTGTTTTGTCAGGAGAGTGTCCAGAATGAAATGCTCCAGGAAAATGAGAGTTTGCTCTGTGTCAGAGCTGATTAAATAGTCTGGTTGCAGAAACTCTGTCTGATCCCAAGGGTGGCCTTCTCTTTTAGGCCAGTAGAGGTCACTCTTGCACTTTCCCCACAACCCAGTTTTCTGGCTGCCTTTGATGTCTACTACCTTACTGATAAGATCATTTATACCAGCTTGTCAAGAAGGGCTATTTCCAAAAACCTGGTTTTCCAAGCATCCTGCCTTTCAAGTGCAAAGGTTTATGACAGATGACGGTTTTCTGGGACATCCTTGTTGAGCAGTCCTTGAAGTAAGTTGGCTTCCTGCCCAGCAAACTTCCCCCTCAGGTCAGAGGAAGGTCAAACATTTTAAAATACAGTCTCTCTCTCTCTCTCTCTATGTGACCCTGTCATCCATATTCCTTGTGGCAGTTCAAACATACTCAAAATATAACAGAATATAACACCATACATCTGTACATCTGACTGGCAGTAGCATCGCTCACCACATCTCCCTCCCTGAAATAAAACTGTTAATGGTTAATGTTACATTCTGGTTCAGTGACTTATTGCAAACAGTGGCAATTGTTGTTGTGTGGGAAGGTACTGTGGGGGCAGCTACTATATTTTCCTGGGGGGTGTTAACCTGTAATTTATTTTCAGGTATTCCCAGTCACTACTTCAGGTGGAGGCACTGTGTGCACTTACTGTTCCAGTAGCACTTGTACTCCAAGAACCTACAAGAACCTAGGCCAGCCCCCTCGAGATGTGTCCTGGGAAGACCCGAGGGCCTGAAAACAGCCAAAGTGAGTCCTGAAACCCATCTGTTACACATTTTTTGGTTACATATCATGTCACTGCTACAGTTACACTATGTCTTACTGTCAAACACTCTGAGTATGGAATGCTGTTTTCCAGCTTAGTCTGACAGTAACTCTCATCATATAGCAATGTATTTCAGTCCATTGACTTTCTATATAGCTTGATTTGTTGTAAACCATTTTGTACATAGATAGTGAGGTCTAAATATGGGATTTTCTCAGAGCTGCTATTTAATGTAAATTACAAGTTTCCTGATTAAACTTTTCCCGTTCCTCACCACTCCCTTTCCAAATAAAAAAAAAGTCATCAATAAATCATGTATAGCACTTTATGTTCTCATAAAATGGATTTCTATCTGGAATTAAGACATATTCATGCTCAAATTAGTACACAAATGAGTTGGCATAAGCAGCAGCCATGATAGACCCCATGGCCGTGCCCCTGCATTGTTCATAAAATTCCTTTTCAAAACAGAAGCAATTTTTACGTAACATTAACGTGGCTAGTTCCTGCAATACTATGGTACATGGATGTGTACCTCCTGGTCTCCTCTCCAGCACTGCCCCATGGCTCTGACACCAGCCTCATGCGGAATTGAGTTGTCAGTTTAGTTTCAGGTTATTTATTTATTATACTGGATAGGCATGTGAGCAAAGTTGCCCATTTTCACAAGCGTTCAGTTGTGGACAGAATACAGTAAGGGGTTACATGGATTAGAGGCATTACAGCCAGAGATACAAATTTAACAGGAGTACAAGCAGAACAAGATGGTCTACAGTAAATGCACAGAAAAAAAAGTGTACAGAAGTGTAAAGATCTACTAAGTCAAAAGTAGCTACCAGATGTTCCTCCATTCCATTACCCAATTCACTGTTTAATGAATCCACTATTTGCAACATAAGTGAGAAGTCCTTCACATATGTATCCCCTCTGTCTACAGCTGTAGATGTACATGTATGTACTGTGCACTGATAGTAGCTCAAAAATGGACTCTAGGGAGGGAGGCTGCAAAAAACTCTGAGTAGGTGTTAATGTGAGTCTGCTTGCTCAGGGGTGGGGATCATGACATAAGTCAAGATTTCCTTTTTTTTTAATTATTATGCTTCTCTGTTGTGCTGCTGATCCCCAGTATTGCACATGCTTAGTTTTTAGATGCACGTATGTATTTTCCAACATGGGGAAGTAAGCACATTTTCATGCAAAGTGTCCTGATTTAGGCTTCTTAAAAGGAGATAATCCTACTGTATATGTAATGGTAATTTGGCAGTATCTACAATACATTTATAGGTCACCTCCACCCTTCTGCACTGAAATCACAACTCAAAATACAAACTGCAGTAGTTTTCTATTAACACTACATTCAGTGCACCCCCATTTTATAGGCAGTGATTTCAGTGTAGGGTCTGAGTGTGGATAGAAAATAAATTGTACAGGAGATATTTAGTTTGAGGGCCTCACTGACCTGCAATAGCTTACATCTAGGACTCAAACTTCAAAACATAAAAGGGAAGCATGCCACACATCTCTGGTGTATTTGCATGGCAGCAGCAGTGAAAGCCATCACCCATAAATGGCTGCAGTTAGAGCCTCCAACAGTTTAAGACTGGAGAAGGATAATAGGGGAAATAGTTGAGATGCAGCAAATCATGTTTAAAGTTCAGGAAAGGGAGGAAAAATACATGAACCATTGGACCGGGTGGGAAATGGCATCAATTGACAGGGACACTTCAGAACCCCAGGAAGGCTCTGTTGCTCAGCTTGTGGACTAGATGGCCAGGAAGGTGGGACCATCAGCTATGTGTGCTTGATATCGAAGGCTCTTCCTTCACATAAGATAGCCAGTACAACAGCATACCTTAAGTTACCTAGGGGTAGACCAAGTGATGAGTCACTTTGGAGGATCCTGCCCCCTCACCCATAGACAGGCTGGGACATTCAGTTCAGTTCAGTTTATTTATTTATATATTTATTTATTTATTTATTTATTTTAGTATTTCTATTTATTCTCCTCCCTGTACAGCCCCCATCTGACCGGCTCCTCCAGCTCCGTCCCCATGAATTACCGGGGCTTACCTTATGCCCGGTCCAGGAGTGGTGCCTGCAGAGAGTCAGTCGCCATCCTGCCGCCAGTTTTTCTCCCCATTTTTTCCCCCCAAGGACCCCAGGAGAAGGCTGCATGCATGTGGAGGCACACATGCACCTTACAGCTCCAGTAACGGCCCTCCTCCGCCCGCCCCATTGGCCTATCGCCGGCACCCTGTTTGCGCAGCCCCTCGACCTCCACCAGGGGGTAGCCATGAGATAGGGATGCCGCCCCACCTCCCCAGAGAGGAGAGCTGCCTGACAGCCACTCCATCCACCTCCACCTGTGCTGACCTCCGACGACCCAGGCTCGCTCCCGAACCCGGGTCGCCAGCATGCCACAAGGTGAGACATCCAGTACCTCAGCCCTCTGTGCCACCAGGCCAGCCCAGTTCAGTTTATTTTTGAAGGGATAACAGCCATTGAGCAAGCTCATTTGCAAGGTGGTCCCTTGTACATAAACCATAACATCAATAATTACAGAACAACATGTAAATGGTACAAGGTTAGGGCACATAACACAATTGTAGTATGTATATTTAATAAACAACAACTAAACATCAGCAGAACAAATACTGGACACGGCCTGCTACGTACAAAAATGCATAATGGATAACTGCGATTTTACATTTATTTTTTTTACTACTATAGAAAGAGGAGAAGAGAAGGTGAAATCAAAATATGGATAACAACAGAGCTAGGATAAGGATAGGGAGAGAAGGTTAATAACAATGGCAGAATTCGGGAGTAATTTTATCAATAAGCAATTTGAACATGCTCAGGGTAATCACGTTTTTTTAAATCTGAGCGTAGATTGAAGTTTGTTCCAGGCTATGGGACGAACACAGTTCATGGCTGACTTACCAAAGTGAGTGCGAATGCTGGGTACCTCCAGTAGATGTGTGCACATTTCCTTAGCGCATAACAGCTGCGGGAATGGTGGAGGAGAGAAGTGATATAGGGAACGACTTGCTTATTAGTGCTTTGTAAACCTAGGTGTATGTATGAATAAGTCTTCTGGTTGCCAGGGATGTCCAGCTTACCTCCTTATACAAGGAACAGTGGTGGGTTTTGGCCGGAGCATTGCTAATGAACCAAACAGCACAGTGATAGAGGGTGTCCAGCTTTTGAAGACTGGTTATTGAACAGCTAGCGTATATAATATCTGCATAGTCCAATAGGGGCATGAAGGTGGCCTGAACAAGTCTGATTCTAGAGTCTTGAGAGAATAACGATTTGTTTCTGAAAAATAACCCAACTTTCCGCCTCAGTTTTTTGGATAGTGCCTCAGTGTGGGAGGTAAAGGATAACTGAGAGTCAAGCAAGAACCCCTACGTATTTGGAGTTATCCACCGCCTCAAGCTTATCGCCTAGGAGCGAGGTAATGGCATTGGCAGTGCTAAGGTTAGAAGAAGCAGTAGGTGAACTGGGTGGGTGGGTGAAAGAACATTACCTTAGTTTTTTTTAGCATTCAACAGTAGTTTCAACACTATTAGGGTCTGCTGAAGCTGGTTAAAGCCCATCTGGAGTGCTGAGCAGACTTGGGCGAGGGAAGGTTTTGAGGTATATAGAACAGTGTCATCAGCAAATAAGTGGACGTTAGAGTCAGTGATATTATTGTTTAAGGTGTTGACATAAATCAAAAAGAGCTGTGGGACCAGAATGGAGCCCTGATGGACCCCTCTTAGCAAGGGGAGTAAGGATGAGAGGGTACCATTGTCATTTCTGTTATCTATCCTCCAGATAACTAGCAAACCAGTTTAATACAGTACATAATTATCGAAGCCTACTTGTTTAAGGCTGTCGAGGAGAAGATGATCCACCGTATCAAAGGCCTTACTCCAATCCAAGAAAACAGCATCTGTGATTTTTTTGTCCATGGTCTCTAACCAGTCACTTGTAACTTTGGATAATGCTGATATGGTGCTATGTAGTGGTCTGAATCCAGATTGTAAGGGGTTGATTAACTGGTGCTTGTCCATGAATGTTCCGACTTGTATGCTGACTAATTTTTCTAATAATTTTGAGAGGACTGGCAGGATTGAAATAGGCTTATAATTATTTAGGTCACTAGGATCCCCAGGTTTAAAGAGGGATAGCAGGTGGGCTACCTTCCAATCATGTGATACGATCCCTTCTGCTAACGATAGGCTAAATAGGTGGGCAATTGGGGCCGTAAGGTAGTGGTAGCCTAGTTTTAGGAAGAAGGGATCAATATTGTCTGCCCTGGCACCATTTATCGTGTCAAGCTTAAGCAATTGATCTTCAAACTGTTTATAAGTAATGCTGGAGAAGGTCAAGGAAGCATGGGTGGAAGGGCTGGGTGCTGTAATTGTACAGAGAATTGGAAGACACAAAGGACATGCTTAAAGAACAACAGCACTAGTGTCTGGCTTCCTCTGTTCTCGGGTTACTGTGCATTTTATTTAATAAAACTAATGTAACACACTGTGCAAATCTACTGTAATGATCCAGACTGGTTGGTTATGAGATATTATAGTGCTATGTATTTCCTGTAATATGTCAAAGTCTATTATTTTTGTGACATTGCCAATAAAATATAAAAAAAAGTAAAGGGGTGTGTGTAACAGGGTAGTTCTGGATGGAGTAACTGTGAATGCCTGGTGTGGTGAGGTGCAGGGAAGTGCTTACCAAGCCTGAACCATGACAAAAAATCCAAGGACCTGCACTCTGCAGAAAAAGGACCACTGACAACAAGTAAGCTGCTTTCCATACGCTTTACTGTGATATTCAAAAAGTTGTCAAGAGTCCCAGTGGACATACAGATGTCCACACTAGCCCTGGCGCTTTGGGTCTGGAAACCCTTCATCAGGGGTGTGATAAAGTCATGGGATCTGTGTCCATTTAAATACCAATATCACATTTATAAACATGAGCATCAGAATAAGAGAAAAAAAGATTAGCTATTTGCAAACACATAATACAAATATGTTTCAATATTTCATTTCTGTCATCACTACTGTAATCAAATAATAAAACAGCGATACCATAATTATCGCAATATCAACCACAATAAAAATATTTTAGTGGTAAAAATTGAAGTTAATGGATTTCTACTTCTTTTACTGCATATTGCAAATACCAAATATTTAAATATTGTTTAATTATTGCCATAAGACAAATATTAGAGTGAAAACAGGCATAGAGAGAAAAAAAGAAAGAATGATTCTGGCTAATATATTTTCAAGGCATGCTTTTTAGCCCAAATCCAAAGAATTAAGGCAGCAGAGACTCTGCATTCTGATGTCTGTGCTGAACCAAAAGAGATGAGTGCTCAAGAGCAGGATTTCCCTGACCTAAAAAGGAAAGATGCAAACAACAGATGTATTACTGAATAATAAAAAAAATATATATTCAAACACTTCATTTATACTCTCAATTTCTATTTCATACCCAAGAAAATTAAGAGGTAACATCAAACGACATGAATTCTACCCAAAGGGTAGTGTGTTAAAGTTTTTTTTTTCATTTTTCAAATTTCATATTCTGAATTAAATCCTTGTTGGAAAGATCATATGGCAAACTAAACAGGGAGTTGTTTACACAGATAGGGCTTTATGTCCCATTCATTATTTAAACCCCTTGGTTTTACACTATCTGAAGTGAAAATCCAATATGATTCACATTGCAGTAACTGATTTAACCTGTTGTCACAATTTTCTATAGGAGCTATATGTTCTAGCCCCACAAATGTCATTCCTATGGCACTGGAGTTGTGCCTGAGAGCAAAGTGTACCCCCACCGGAGTATCTTCCCTTAAGTTTTCAGAAGATCATACATGCTCTTGAATTAATTTTTTTTAGAGGGTGAATCATACATCCAACATATAATAGATTACAACTGCACCACAATGCATGCACCTCGAATGGTGTATCACATGTTATACATTCCTTTATTTTGGCATTAATATTGGAATTGCTGGAATATGTGAATATTTTTCTTGGTGAGGCAAACTTACAACTACTACAGTGATGGCATTTGTAAAAGCAATAAGATCTCCATGGCAGCCAAGTCTGTATTTGTTCACGTTCAATTTTTTGGGGGTAGTCTGCTGTGAAGCCGTCTGTCCTTGATATTGGTAGCTCTACTGAAACTCACCCTCAGCTGATCTCCCACTGCCCTTTGCACCTTTTCATTACTGGTTAGAATTTTCCAATATTTATGCACAATGTTGCCCACTCTGCCTGAATGCAATGTCCCCTAAAGTTTTTGTCTTGTCCTGTTTGTTCTGATCTCAAAAGTTCACTTCTGTCAAGGTTCAAAACTTTTTCTTTAAGGTTTTCCAACAAAACTCTGTCATACACCCACATCATAAATCTCTCTTCCAATTCAGAGGCTTGTTTTATGTAATCTTCTATTTCGGTACAGTTATGTCTCAGCTGACTGCATAGAATGGAGTCTTCTAAATGGGATAGATGTGCGCTGTCAGCATGCAAGACAGAGTTAGCTGCCGTTTTTTTCCTGTGACATTTTGTGTTTATTTTTCAACCTGGTGTTGTATTCATTTCTAGATCTAAGTAAACAATTCTATTTTCACTGCTGGTGTATGTAATTTTAAGTTGAGATCGTTTCTATTTAACCGTGCAGTGAAATCAGGAATGAGATCTTGATTCCCTTTCCAGATGCACAGACAATTGTCTATGTATCTGTACCAGATGTGGATATAAGAGCTGTATGGATTACACATTTGGTTATAGATGTTGGTCATGTCCCACCATCCCATCAACAAGTCTGTATAACTAGGTGCCACGCTGGCCCCCATTGCATTGCCACATTGCTGCAAGACAATGTCCCCATCAAACTCAAAACTATTGTGCTTTAGAATTAATTCTGAAGCTTCTAATGTGCGAAAAATTAGGCCAGTTCTTAGATTTTTTTCTCCAGAAATATGATTTCATTACCAGCATATTTAAAAGATACTGTGGATACAATCAGGAAATTGGAGAGCATAGTATGGGAAAATGACATGTGTGGATTAGTATAGACGTTGAATCATTATACACATCCATCAAACATGAAGATGGACTGAGAGCAAGCAGATTCTTTTGGAGAATTTAGCATTCTACAATGACATTCCCACAGAGTTCATTTTAGAAGCTTCAGAATTAATTTTAAAGCACAATATTTTTGAGTTTGATGGGGACATTGTCTTGCAGCAATGTGGCAATGCAGTGGGTGCCAGTGTGGCACCTAGTTATACAGACTTGTTGATGGGATGGTGGGACATGACAAACATCTATAACCAAATGCTTAATCCTTACAGCTCTTATATCCACATCTGGTACAGATACATAGACAATTGTCTGTGCATCTGGAAAGGGAATCAAGATCTCATTCCTGATTTCATTGCATGGTTAAATAGAAACAATCTCAACTTAAAATTACATATGCCAGCAATGAAAATAGAATTGTTTGCTTAGATCTAGAAATGAATACAACACCAGGTTAAAAAATAAACGCAAAATGTCACAGGAAACTAACGCTGTCTTATATGCTGACAGCAAACATCCACCCCGTTTAAAAGATTCCATTCTATACAGTCAGCTTATAAGGCTGAAACATAACTGTACTGAAATAGAAGATTACATAAAACAAGCCTCTGAACTGGAAGAGAGATTTTTAATAATCACCTACTCCCAGGCGGCCTACTTTGTCTTAAACTGTACCTCTCCCAACTGGATTGGTCCCCAATCAGGCTTGCACCATCCATAGAAGAGGCACTGGATTTTTTTCACTCGCACTTTTAATACTGCCTGTGACCTCTATGCCCCCTTCGCTAGAAATCGCAACAAAAAGCAAAGCACACCCTGGGTTACCCCCTTCCTCCTCCACAAACTTAAAATGAGAGACAACCTATGGCTCACTGCTGTGGAATCTGGCAAGCCAGCTGATAGGCAAGCGTACAACACAGAGCACAATA
Source organism: Neoceratodus forsteri (assembly GCA_016271365.2). Classification (NCBI taxonomy): domain Eukaryota; kingdom Metazoa; phylum Chordata; order Ceratodontiformes; family Ceratodontidae; genus Neoceratodus; species Neoceratodus forsteri. The sequence goes on along the minus strand of CM057459.1, from coordinate 300,704,885 downwards.
AGTGTACCTGGGTCATTTGACAGGCTAAAGTCCAGTACTACCAATCCTCTCTTGTCTTCTCCTGGGGGTCGGCTAGAAGCTTTTGGGATCATGTAAAGAAGCTGAATGGAAAATCCGCCCCCACCCCCCCTTAACTCTCCTTTAATGGAACTGTCTGCTCTGATCCCCTTGGTATTGCAGACTGCCTAAACCACACTTTCTCAGACCTGAGTTCAGTCCTGCCCAGTAACTTCTTTGACCCCATCCCAGTAAACACCCCTGCCCACTCTCCAGAGACCTCCTTTCTATCTATGTACCATCTCCCTGCTGGAGGCTAGACCCCTTTTTCCAAAAGCTGTTAGTAGTAACAACCCTGGCACCGACCTACTGGACACTAGGCTACTTCTTCTGATGTTGGATGCTATCCTGATCCCACTTACTGAGCTGCTCAACCGCTCTCTGTGCCTGGGGCAGTTCCCCAGCACATGGAAAACTGCCATCATCACTCCCATCCTAAAGAACTCCGATCAAGTGACCCCGGGTAACTATCAACTTATCTCCATCCTCCCCCACTCTGTAAGGCCCTTGAAAAAGTAGTTGCCAACCAGCTTGCCGAATACCTGGCCATGCACAATATCCTGTGCCCTGAACAGCATGGCTTTCATGCAGGTCACAGCACCACAACCGTGCTACTTGAATTCTCCAACTTCCTGCACTCTGCTCTTGATGCCGGAAGTCCTGCTGGTGCCGTGTTCATTGAACTCTCCAAGGCCTCTGACACAGTTTGTCATCCCTTCCTGCTTGACTCCCTCAGATGCCTTGATTTCTCCCCTGGCCCCCTTGCATGGTTCACCAGCTACCGCTCTGCCAGAACTCTGTGTGTAAAAATCAACAGCACCCTATCTGATACACAACCTGTCTGCTCTGGGGTTCCCCAGGGCTCCATTTTAGGCCCTCTCCTCTTCAGTGTCTACCTCAACTCCCTCCCCTTGGCCTGCCTAAGTAAGATCCTCCTCTACGCAGATGACACTGTGCTGATTGCCTCTGACCCCAACACATGCCAGGCCACCCTCCAACAAGCTTTTGATAAAGCTGTGCATTGGTTCACATCATGAAGGCTAGCCCTGAACCTAAAAAAGACCAAAGCTGTGCTCTTCTCGCATCGCCAAAGCAAAGCCAGTGGTGCCCCTCTTGTGATACTGCCTAGCACACTAAACCCCATTGAGCAGGTTTTCTCCTACAATTATCTTGGCATTACATTTGATTCAGCACTCTCCTTCCATTCCCATATCAATGCCTTTCTGCTGCCACCAATATCAGGATTGGACTGTTACACTGCCATAGGGACTGCCTACCACAAGAGGCCCTTAGACTGGCAATCACCTCCTCTGGCCTGTCTCTAGTTGACTATGGGCTGCCCATCTATGCTGCAGCCAACAACACTGCGCTTGCAAGAATCCAGCTCTCTATAAATAAGGCCTGCAGGCTAATGCTGGGAGCCCTAGGCGCACCCATACGTGCCTGCTGTACTCCACCACCAACTTGCTCAACCTTGAAGAAAGACTCGGCTTCCAAACCTGCCTTCTTGTAAAAAAGACCCTGCTAGGGCTCTCCCCCCCCCGGGGTCGCCACCACCCTGCAGCGTGCCTCCCCCTCAGTCTACACCTGCAGCACTGTCAAAACCTCCCTTATTGTCCCCAGGGTAAGGACCTCTATGGTACAGAGATCCTTTTGCTATTGGGCTCCCTCCTGGTTCAATTCCCTCCCAGCCAACAAAGATGACTCCACTAAGCTTGGTCCTTTCAAGGTCTCGCTCAGAAGCCATCTGACATGCACTCGCTGCTGCAACTGCACATAATCCCCCACCTGCCCCTTACCCTCACCCCTAGGCTGGGATTGTCCTGTCTACTTTTGCTGTCTATGCCTGGGGTCTCAGGCAACATCTGCTGACTAATGTAATAAAATATCTCTGGTTGCTACCTGACGTGGTACTCATGTACCTATATTATGACTACTGTGATCTACCTATTACCAAGCTTGTACCACCAATGAATGCCTATAACACTGGTTGCTTTTTTAATCTAAGAGTTATGTACTGTACTGTTTTGTTTGCTGTGATGTATTGCTCTCTTGATGCGGTGCCTTTGTAAATGAGTCTTTGACTCAAAGGTCTGTAAACTGATGATCTAATAAATAAAATAAATAATGAGGGGGTATGACACAGTTTTTGGAAAACCTTAAAGAAAAAGTTTTGAACCTTGACAAAAATGAACTTCTGATGATCAAAACAAACAGGATAAAACAAAAACTTAGGGGACATAGCATTTATAACAGAATATAATGCAATAGCAGGCAGAGTGGGCAACATCGTGCATAAAAACTGGAAAATTCTAACCAATAATGAAAAGGTGTACAGGGCAGTGGGAGATCAGCCGAGGGTGAGTTTCAGTAGGGCTACCAATATCAAGGATAGACTGCTTCACAGCAGATTACCCAAAAAAATAGAACCTGAACAAATACAGACTTGGTTGCCACGGAGATCTTATGGCTTTTACAAATGTCATCACTGTATTAGTTGTACGTTTGCCTCACCAGGAAAAATATTCACATATTCCAAAGATTCCAACAGTATTGCCAAAATAAAGCAATGCATAACATGCGATACACCATTCATGGTATACATATTGTGGTGCAGTTGTAATCTATTATATGTTGAATGTACGGTTCTCACCCTAAAAAAACTAATTCAACAGCATGTGCATTCTATTACAAACTTGAGGGAAGATACTCCGGTGGGGGTACACTTCACTCTCAGAAACAACTCCAGTGCCATATGAATGAAATTTGTTGGACTAGAACATATAGCTCCCCCAGAAAAGGGTGGCAACAGGTCAAATCAGTTACTGCAATGAGAATCATATTGGATTTCCACTTTAGATAGTGTAAAACCAAGGGGTTTAAATAATGAATGGGACATAAAGCCCTATCTGCATAAATGACTCCCTGTCTAGTTTTGTTGCCATGTGATCTTTCCATCAAGGATTTAATTCAGAATAAGAAAAAAAAGGAAAAATACTTTAACACTATCCTTCGGGTAGAATTCAAGTCATTTGATGTTATCTCTTAATTTTCTTGGACATGAAACAGAAATTGAGAATATAAATGAAGGCACAGATATTCAAAGCAGTTGCATATGGTGCAACTGAGTTACACTGGTGCAAGAGCGGACTTGCGCCAATGAGCAATATTCAGCAGGAGCCATTGCACAGCGCAAATCCCATTGCGTCAATGCACAATGATAATGAATGCAGGCGCAAGTGCAGGGGGCGTGCCCATGAATATCCAGCACAGTGCGATATTCAACTGTGGAACCATGACGCATGTGTGGAAAAAAAGCAAGATGCGCTGAGCAGACTTGAGCCTATAAATACAAGGCACAAGTACACAGACAACACTTGCGCCAGGTGAGAGAGAGAGGGAAGGAGAGAGAAAGAGAGAGAGACAACAAGAAAGAAAGAAAGAAAGAAAGAAAGAAAGAAAGAAAGAAAGAAAGAAAGAAAGAAAGACTGAGACAGACAGAGGCAGCCGCAGAGGGAGAGTGACAGAGGTGGCAGTGGAAAGGGAGAAAGGGGCAAAGAGAGTGAAAGGGACAGGCAGGCACAGTGCCAGGTAGTGCACCAGGGTGCCACACATCCCGCAGCAGCCAACTGCCCAGGGGGAGACGAGACAGCCATGGACAGTGCACCATACATGATGGAGGCCATAATGAGGGGTGTGAGGGGGCCAGCGGAACAGCGATGTGGCCAAGGAAGGGCCCATCGGCGGTATGCCTGACACAGGTGGTACTGTGTCCATACCACCTTCAAGAACTTCTCCAACACGGAGACAGTGAGCTGGTACCATCTGAACAGGGCCATTCTGAGGCAGCTGTGTGAGCTGTGCAGTGAGGAAATGTAGGCACCCACAAGACAGAGCCATGCAATGTCTGTGGAGATGAAAATCACAGCAGTCATGTGCCTGTTCACCACGGGCACCTTCCAGAGACAAACAGGGGACACCACAGGCATAACCCAGTTGGTCACGTCACGCCTCCTCACACAGTTCCTCAATGCCCTGCTGCCACATGCTTTAGAATACTTCCATTTCCCAGCACACAGGCAGAGTGTTCAGCAGCCATGCAGGACTTCCACAGGGTAGCACGTATGCCTGGCATGCTTGGAACCACTGACTGCACCCATGTGGGCATCCGCATGCCTCCTGGCCCCGAGGGTGTGATGTATATCAATAGGAAGGGGAGCCCGAGCATCAACTGCCAGGCGGTGTGCAATGCCATGGGGCACATCACCAATGTCTGTGCCACACACCCTGGGAGTGCACATGATGCGTTCATCTGGCATAGCTCCATGCAGTGCCACAGATTCGAACATGGGGACATCGCCACAGGCCACCTAATGGGTGAATATGGGACGGACAAGGGGGTGCTGCTCAGGGCAGGCCATGGAACAGGGCATGGCAGGGTGGGAAAGCAGGTGAGAGTGCCAGGGCAGGCAAGGGGCACAGCAAGGGAAGGCAGAGAGCTAACCATGTCACTATCCACACAGGTGACAGCGCCTATCCACTGAGGCCCTGGCTGCTCACCTCCTACCAGTGCCCGTCGTCCCCAGCCAAAGAACGCTACGAGGCACACACCAGCATGCGGAACATCACTGAGCGTGTATCTGGAATGCTGAAGGCATGTTGGATGCCTAGATAGGTCTGGCAGTGCCCTACAGTATAGCCCCTCGAAAGCCTGTGGCCTATTCCTGGCCTGCTGCATGCTGCACAACATGGCCGTTGACCGTGGGATAGCTGTCAAGGCTGATGAGGGTGACAGTAGTGGGGACAATGGAGGCAATGTGCCGGAGGGCGGTGGACAGCCCCCGGTGGAGGGCTCCACGGCTGACGAGGCAGGCCCGACAGCATTGCAACATCATCACACAGGAGCACTGTGGTGCACGCAGGCAGGTGGTGCTAAACCCATGCATGAGCCACACACACAGGTACAGCACATGTGCAGGGGTGTGCATGGCAATGGGCATACACACAAAGAGGTGTGGTGCAGGGTCAGGGGAGTCAGTGGCACACCATCACACACAACAGCACAGAGCAGCTCACAGCAATGCACGCACACACACACACACACACACACACACATACATGAACCCACATGCCCAGGCATTGGCATGTGGTGAGGATCAGATGCACTGCCTTAGTGCACAGGCGCAACCAATGTAGATCTGGCCTCATCACGTCCATGCCACATGGTCCAGTGGCAGAGCAAGCATGCACACAGACAGCGTGCGGCATGACACACCAGTGGTATTACACATGCACACGCCACCCATGCATGCACAGGGCAGCAGCAGCAGACTGCGGTCAGGGCGGGCCACATATCAGGGCCGCCACACGGATCCCTGGCCACCAAGGCGACAGAGGCGACCAGTGCTGGCCATGTCAGGGCTCATCGGCAGCCGCAGGCTGCTCATTGGCCACAGGGGGTGTTGGCAACAGCCCCCCAAGGGTTGCCCACGGGACCACGACTGGGTCCATGAGGTGGGGGGTGTAGGTGCCCAAACAGGCCCGCCCCAGGCATGCCTGGAATGCCAACATCAGAGCCCAGCATCGACAGTGTGGGTGTTGCCCGACATCAGGATCGTGGGGTGGACAATGCACTGCGTGGGGTCCACGGTGGCTGGCCACGCCCTGTGGCAGCCAGCAGCATGAAGCTATCCATGACTGCCTCTGCAATGCGATCCATGGATGCAGTTGTGGCCTCCTGCATGCGGTGTACAATACAATCCATGGAAGCAGTCGTGGCCTCCTGCATGCACTACATCCTGCCAGGAGTTGTGCAATGCCACTCTCACACTGCTCGGCCAGCTGGCGCACCTCCACGCGCAGTGCACGCAGCCCAGTGGCAACCTGCACCTGTTGCTCAATGGAGGCCCAGAGCAAACGGGTGTGCTCTGCCATTGGGTCAGCATCCTGAGAATTCTGGGCGGGATGCCAACCCTCTTGTGGTGACCGGCCACACTGCACAGCCCCCCTCTCAAGTGAATGCTGCACAGTGGGGTCCTCTTGGGGTATGTCCCTAGCTGGCACACCAGTGGCAGACCTTGCATCCGGCTGCCCTGTGGCCCTTCCAGCTGCTGAACACTGCCCAGCATCTGCGTGGACACACCACCACCACTGCATGGCACAGCTGTTGCAGTGCACACAGTGGCACCTGCAGTGGTGGCAAGCAACTGTTCCCCCACTGTCAGGTTGCTGGAAGAGCTGCCTGTGTCTGGTATGGGTGTCTCCCCCACAACACCGCCCACGCTGTACAGGATTATGGTGAGGTCATCATCGGTGTCGGACCCTGCCCTGATCTATGTCTCCATGCAGAGGATGCCAAGACTGGCATCCTGTAGAAATACATTCAGGGCCTCATCTGACCCCATTCCCAGGACATCTGGCTGGACAGTGGTGGTGTGCTGTGGCCTCCCAGGCCCCTGGATGCCCATGGAGGTGGATAGCTAGTCATCCGGGGCTGGTCCTGCCTCCACGTCTGCTACCAGTGCCCCATTCTCTGCTTGCAGGCTGGAAGATAAAACAGGTGTGTCAATGAAGCAATGGCCACACGTGCCCCCCCCACAATGCCACAGCATGCTGTGCGTTGCTGCCATATGTACCATGCAGGGATGGGTTGCCACCTGTCTGGAATCCCCTACCAGACACACCCTCCATGGTGCTGCAGTGCAACGTGGCTGCCAACAGCTCCTCCTGCACCGTGAGCTGTGCTGCATCAGCAGGCCCCCCTGGTGGCATTCCGGGCTGCACGGATGGCCACCACCTTCTCCTTGATCCACCTCTTGTCAGTGCCTACCTTCTTGCAGCACTTCTGCACTGACCGCTGGTGGCTACCTTGCTGGTTCACGCATTCTGCCACCTTCACCCAGGACCCAGCCCTGGCCTGTGGTGTGCCTGTGGCACCGCTCAAGACTGGCTCCCTGTCGAGGTAGGCCTCAAACAGGGCCTCTGACTCTGCTTTTGTGAAGTTGGGCCTGCGCTTGTGAGCAGGCCCACACTCTCCAACCTCCTCAGGTTCCAACATGTCACCTCCTGTAGAAATGGACAGCACAGTGTGTCAGTGGCAGCACCACCCATTGCCATCCCCCCGCTGTGCCCTCCATGCTCAGTGTGCTCCAGCAGCATGTGCAACTTACCTCAGAAGGATGCAATACTGGTCCATGGCCTGAGCCGTTCCGTGGCGCTTTTATGATGCATCGTATGCAAATGGGCTTTGGCACAACGGTAATGACATGCTAATGCCCCTATTGCACCATGCATTGGCTGATGAGCTCTTTAGCATATGGTGGCTGAATATCGTGTATTTGCACCATGCACAAAAAGAGTGCTCTGGAGCAAGTCATATGATTGTTCTGGAGCACGACATGGTGCAATGCGCACGCATGTACGGTGCACGCTGGCGCTGTGTGCAGGCACCATTCGGTGTACCACTGCCTATTGTACATTGTGCACCAACTACGCAACAGCAGCCATGGCACACAGTACGCCATGGATGCTATTGCGCAGTTGGCGCACAGTGCGCGGCCATGCTCCGACCACTGCAGTGACCTCTGACCCTGGCTGACCCCACACACGTGGGCAATGCCCAGCCACACCCATGCCGTGCATCTCAGCTGTTGCATGATAGGCTGGCACTGCGCATATCCCCTTGGTCCGTGCATCTGGCATATGCTGTGGCCACGTGTGGCTATGGCCGCTATTTTGCTCCATGGCTGTCAGCAGCGACATGGCCTAGCACAGGTCTTGATGGACAAGTAACTGGATGCAGGTGGAGCTGGCCAACCTCATGGCCTGCATCCAGCCTCACGCACCCCAGCTGTTCGGCCTGGTGCCACTACAGCAGCCCCGTGTGGCTGTGTGGCAGGATATTGCTGCCACACTAGTGCACTGAACTGGGGTGGCCAGGATTGGTGAGCAGTGTCGGCACCATTATGGGGACATGATGCGGAGGGACCCAGGTCACCTCCAACGGCTGGAGGTGCGTGTCAGGCATGAAAAAATTACTCACCTTAGTAATGTTGTTTCTTCTAATGGAGTCTTGCTATATTATGACTATTGCAGTTTGCCCCAGCCTTAGAACTGCTCCGGAGGTGAAAGAGTTAACTTCCATGCACAGCATGGAGCTTAGAGCGCGAGCTCGGTTCAGAAGCTCTGTTTGGCTGGTTTCAAACCGAAACCGTCAGATCTTTACGAGCAAAAACTCACTAAGGTTCTGTGTGGAATCTGTAACCTACACTAGCCAACTGGCCACTAATATATTAACACATTTATGCTGGTCCCAACACAAAGACTCAAGTCAGTGGACCAGAAAATTAAGATAAAATAACTAAATAAACACAACACCCAAACATGAAAGAGGGCATCAATAAATGCCAACAGAGGACTACCCACCCCATACCCCAAAGTAGGAGTTCTGAGAGGGGCAGGCTGGGGGGGAGGTCATAATATAGCAAGACTCCATTAGAAGAAACAACATTACTAAGGTGAGTAATTTTTTCTTCAAACAACATGAAGTCTTGCTATATTATGACTATTGCAGAACACAGCAGTACCTCCATGGAGGAGGGACAGAACCTACTTAGGAATAGGCTCTGAAGCACGATTGTGTGCAAACTAAGCATCCCTCCTGGCCTGAATATCCAGGAGTAATGCTTTGTGAAAGTGTACTGTCTTCCAAGTAGCTGCCTGACATATCTCCAAGATAGGGATGTCTCTAGCAGCAGCTAGAGATGCAGCTGTACCTCTGGTAGAGTGAGCCCTCAGGCCTGAGGGGAACCTTACCCAGCTTTTGATAGCAAAATTGGATACAAGAAATGATCCACCTGGCAATGGATCTCTTAGTGGCAGGTCTCTTTCCCAACCTCACCATAAGTGAGAAACAGTTGGAGGAGTCAAACCTGTGACCCTTGGTACGCTCTATGTAATAACTTAGGGCCCTTAACATCTAGTTGTGCAGCCTCCTCTCACCAGAGGAGGAATGGTCAGTGAAGAACACTGGAAGTGAAATAGATTGGTTAAGGTAGAAATCTGAAACCACCTTAGGCAAAAACTTCCTGTTAGTCCTGAGGACCACTTTATCCCTGTGAAAGGAAATAAAGTCAGTTTCTACTGATAAAGCCTGTAACTCACTTATACGCCTGGCAGAAGTGATGGCTACCAGAAATACAGTTTTCCAAGTCAAATACTTAAGCTCTGCCGAAGACAGAGGCTCAAAGGGGGGTTGCATTAGCTGAGCAATGCATACATTAAGATCCCAAGCCGGGGCAGGGTCCCTGAATGGAGGATTGGTGTGAAGCAATCCTTTAAAAAACTTGGAAAATACAGGATGAGCAGAAAGAGAAGAGGGCTTCCCTGCTGAAATGAAGGCAGAGACAGCAGCCAAGTGCACTTTCAGGGTGGCTGGTCTCAGACCCAAAGAATTAAGGTGGACCATGTAGTCCAATACAGTGGGTAGATCAGCAGATTCTGGGGAAACATGCTTCCCAGAACACCGTATGGAAAACCTTTTCCACTTGGAGTTATAGGTAGCCCTGGTGGAAGGCTTCCTAGCAGCCTTCAGGATTTCGAGAACACTTTGAGAAAGTTGCAAGTCAGCAAACTCTAACTGCTCAAGAGCCAAGCCTTGAGGTTGAGGGATTTGAGATTCAGATACCAAACTCTCCCCTGAGCACAGGTTAACAGATTGTGGTTCCTGGGGAGACACAGGGGAAGATGGACTGCTAAGGACAGAAGGAGTGGGTACCAGGGCTGCCTGGCCCAGTCTGGAGCAATCAGGATCATTTTGCAGGGCTGAGACCTGATTTTGACTAGTACTTTGAACAGGAGAGGGAAGGGGAAAAGGCATAAAGAAACTTCCCTTCCCAATCGAGGAGAAAGGCATCCAGGGGGACTGAGCCCAACACTGGGGCCTGCAACAAAACAGTGGAAGTTGATAATTGTCTGGGACTGCTGAAAGGTCTATCTGAGGAGTGCCCCATCTGGCAAACACTATCCCCAGTACTAGGGGATCCAGTGACCATTCGTGATGGCCCTGGGAAATCCTGCTGAGGGCATCTGCCAGGACATTGTCCTTGCCTGGGAGGTGAACTGCTATGAGGGAAGTGTTCAGGAGCAAGCCAGAGACCACAACTTCATCGCCTCGGTGCACAAGACCAAGACCGAGTGCCCCTTGTTTGTTGATGTACCACATTGTAGTGGTGTTGTCTGTTCTGACCTGTACCACCTTGTTCTGAACAGATGCAGAGAAAACCTGAAGTGCTAGAAAAACAGCTCTGAGTTCCAACAGATTGATGTGGAGCAGAGATTCCTGAGGGACCATAATCCCTGGGTGGAGAGGTCGCCATGTGAGCTCCCCATCCCAAGAGGGATGCATCTGTAGTAAGGGTCAAGGAAGGGACAGAGGGATGAAAGGCACCCCCTGTCTCAGATTGCTCTGATCCTGCCACCACTGAAGGGCCTGGATCAGGGTTCGAGTCACTGGGATTAACTTGGATAGAGGATCTCTTCTTTGAGACCAGAAAGCTCTCAAATGGAACTGAATGTCCCTCATCTGAAATCTTGCTCCTTGCACCACAGCTGTGGAGGCAGCCATGTGCCCTAGGAGCTGCAGGAAATGCCTTGCTGGTCAAGAGACCTGCAGAGTGAAGGAGGCAGCCAGGGCCACTAAGGTCCTTACCCTTTCCAAGGGAAGGAAGGCTCTGGCCTGCTTTGTATCCAGTTCTGCGCCTATAAAGGTGAGTACCTGGACAGGTTCCAAAACTGACTTTGGAAGATTGAGAAGAAATCCCAGAGAGGCAAGCAGCTGCTGGGTAACTAGCAGGTGTGATTTGACTCTGGTCTGAGACTGACCCACAATGAGCCAGTCGTCCAGGTAGGGAAAATGGCAATCTTTGCCTTCTTGGTGAGCGACTGCTACTGCCAGACACTTTGTGAACACCCTTGGGGCAGAAGTGAGGCCAAGGGCATTGCTTTGAACTGATAATGGCCTGAGGGCAGTTCAATCTGAGGTACTTTCGATGGGAGCTTCTGATAAGAACATGGAAGTAGGCATCTTGAGGTCCAGGGAGGCTAGCCAGTCCCTGGCCTTAGGGAGGGTAAAATCATTCCCAGTGTCACTATTTTGAACTTTGGCTTTAAAGGTGCTTGTTTAGATATCTTAGATCCAGGATAGGCCGCCACTCTCCTGTCTTTTTTGGGGTAAGGAAGTACCTGGAGTACAGACCCTTGTCCTGGTGAAGGGGAGAAACCTTTTCTACAGCTCTGAGAGCCAGGAGGGTTGAGACTTCTGTTTCCAAAGCAAATGTCTCTAAAGGGTTTGTAGGTGGAAAAGATCTGGCTCTCATCTTTGGAAATTTCTTGAAGCTGAGAACCAGACCCTGGCTCACTACTTCCAGGACCCACCTGTCTGAAGTTAAAGACTGCCAGTCCTGGATGAAGTGAGCCAACCTGCCCCCTACAGGTAGTGGAGAGCCGACCCTGGGCATCCCATCAGGGTGCCTGTTTGGCAGGGGCTTTAGGCTGAGGGGTGGGAGCAGGCCTGCTCGAACCCGTCTGCCTCTCCCTCTGAAGAACCCCTCTGTACATAGCCGAAGAGGAGGGGCCTGAGTCTGTAAAAGGCCTGTGAAAGGCTCACACCTACCCCTGGGGGCTGCCTCTGAGGAGTGGCTTACTGTTCCTTGGCTTGTCACTCCTGTAAGTGGTTCTATATTCATCCATTTTCTTCATATAATTCTCTGTCTGCTCCCCAAACAGAGAATTTCCCACCACAGGAAAATCCATAGCCTTAGACTGGGTATCCTGTGACAAAGTAGTACACCTGAGCCAGGCCAATCTGCGAAAAGCCACAGATGTAGCCATGACTCTAGAGGATACATCGTTAGAATCCACTGCAGCATGGAATTGCACCTTAGATGCCTCAATACCATCAAGAGCCACCTGCTCCAGCTCCTTTGCGAGCTGGCCAGGGACCTGTTTGGCTAAGGCCATGACAGTATCCCATCTAGATTTCTGGTATCTTGCAACATAAGCCATATAGTTAGCTTGTCTGAGTCCCAAGGATGCTGCCATGTATTGTTTTGGCCATGGCATCAATCTTCCTGGAATCCTTGTCAGGAGGATGTGAAGCCAGTGGAATATTAGCTTTATCACAGGCTGCAGCCTGAACTACTAACATGACTGCATTGCTGTGAAAGAAAATCTGTATCAGGACTTGACAAAGTGTACCTCCTGTCCATCTTTTTATCCACAGGAGGCACAGAATTAGGAGCTTTTAAAATTGTTATTGTTTGTTTCTAAAAGATTTATGTAAAGGGATGGACAACCTCCTGGACTCTGGGATATCCATCATCTCCCATAGTCAGGCTCCTCTTGCTCATCCAAAGCCTCCTCTAAGGGAAGCTGGAGGGTCTCAGCAACTTTTTATAAAACAAAAATGAGAAGGGACTCAGAAAGCCTAGGGGAGACTCACCTGAAGGTCTGTCTAGGGAGATGTCGGTTCAATGGGCACATCCAGACTTTCAAAGTCACATTCACACTGATCATAATCCTCATCCCCCTCCTCTGGTTCATAAAACTCTTCTATATCATATTCCTGAACCATTGGAACCGACCTTTTGCCAGACAGTGGCGGTTCGGAGGGAACCAGGGACAGGGACTGGACAATCTGTATTGCCCTGGCTATCTCAGCAGCAGTTGGAGAAGGAATTTTGGACTCCAAACCTGCTGATTTTTTAGATTTCTTTGCTGGAACTGGCTCCTCAGAGCCAGCTTTTCGTTTGCCCGAGGAAGTCTCGCCCTGGTCAGAGGGCACTCCCTCCGGTTCGGTTGGTACCGAACCAGGCTGGCCATCCGGGTCAGCTGACTTTTTGGCCTCTCGTTCCCTGAGCCTGCCCACTCTCTTGTCCAGGGTGGCTGCAGGGAAAATTTTACAAATCTGGCAGTCTGAATTGAGGTGGTCAAACCCCAGACAATAGACACATGTGGTGTGTGGGTCAGCCTTGGCAAAGGCTTCCCGACAGACACTACAGTGTTGAAACCCAGTGGGCCCGGTTTTTCTTTTGGGTTTCTCAGACATGATGCCAGCCTAACCAACCAACTTGCCCTTTTGATGGCAGTGCCAGGCAAGACACCCTTATCGGTTCCAGACCGTGTCACGGGTCGTGGAAAAAACCGTAATGAAATCCGTTTTTTTTAGAACCGATAAGAACCGGGAACCGCACTCTAAAAAGCCTTAAAAGGCTTTAAACTTATATTTAAATACAACTCGATCGGTTCAACCGAACCGATAATACTTTTACAAGTTACACACAGAAAAAACCCTATCTATTACTTATGATTATCATAGACAGAGCCTGAACCGATCGGTTTTGCGGTTAAAATAATGAAATCATGGTTAAAATGAACCGAGAAATAGCACTTTAAACCGAAGAAATGAACCGAGCAGCAGGAGGAATCTCTGGAGCGACTGTTCAGTGAGGCGGAGTAAAGAATCTGACGGTTTCGATTTGAAACCAGCCAAACAGAGCTTCTGAACCGAGCTCACGCTCTAAGCTCCATGCTCTGCATGGAAGTTAACTCTTTCACCTCCGGAGCAGTTCTAAGGCTGGGGCAAACTGCAATAGTCATAATATAGCAAGACTTCATGTTGTTTGAAGGGCATGTGCCCACAGCCAGCTGAGTAGGCCCAGCATGCATGTGTGCCCTAGTACTATACTGTGGTGTTGGCTGGGCTGCCTGGCATGTCCTGCAGGGCAGTGTACCGTCGTTCTGTGCATCGCAGGGTTGCATCACCCACCACCACTTGCACTGACATGCTGCTGTGAGGACCATGCCAGGCAGGGGCCCACACTGTGTGTGAGGGGGGGGCAGCTGCTGTGGTTGTGTACTGATGTTGTCCTGTCTATGTTCCATTCCCAGACTCTGACAATCGCTGGAGGGCGGCTGTGGCGGTGGCTGCAGTGGGACAGCAGGCCGCAGTGGAACCCAGAGGTGGTGCCGTAGCGGCCCCAGCACCAGCGGGACCACAGAGAGCAAGTAGGCACTGACATGGTCCTTCACTCTTCTATTGGGGGTTAGCAGGGGCATGGGTGCGGGCATGGCTGCCTGTGCCATGATAGCTGTATGTGTTGCACTGTGCGCGGTGCCTGCCACTGTGACACATCCATTGTACTTGTGTGCCAGCTGTTGGTGGGGTGGGTGTGCACTGGCTGCCACTGTCAATGCTGTGGTGCTGCATGGGCACTGTGCCATGTGACTGTCATTGGCTACTGTGCGGCAGGGACCATCATTGTGCACTATTGTGGTGTGCAGTGTTGCAGGCAGTCGTTGGCCCATCACCTGCAGGTGGCACGTTCAGGCCCTCCTGGGGGATGTGATCCCAATGTGCGCAGTGGGTGGGCATGGTTCCTTGGGACACTGCACTGATCGCCTGTCCTGTCCCTTGTCCTAGGTGTCCGGGGTGGCGGAGGATGCCCTCTACTGCAGGCTCTTGCGGCAGCTCATTCTCATTTCATCGACCACTATGGAGGTGGTGCTCCAGATCCACTGGCGGGTGATGGGAGGTGGACACCATGGACAACGAGGGGTGGCACTGTGTGGCTACCACTAGTGTTCACCCTGCCTTCCCTTTTTCCCCTGCTGTACCTCCCCCTACAGTCCCCCTTCCCACTGTACAGTCCATGTTCCCTGTCCCCATCCCTCTCATTCCTACCCTTTCCCACCCCCATTGTTCTGTACATAGTTTGCTGTTCTTATTTCTCTATTACAATATTTTGACTTACCTGCCTGTGTCAGTGTCTGCTTTGCAGGTGGCGTGTGGCGCCATGCTGCAGTGGCCCAGTGCTTGTCCGTGTGGTGTGCATGTGTCAGGGTGCATGTTGTGCTTCTGTGGTTCACTGCTGTGTGCTGTGGTGTGTCCCACTGTGGTGGTGTACCTCCCCTTGGTCAGTGGGCGTGTCATGGGGTGCCCTTGGGAAGGCTGTCAGGGGAGTGTTGTGGGTGTGTGTGCTTGGCTGCATGGTCCTGGGTGTGTCCTGCTCTGGTCTGGCTGTGTTTGGGGGGGCATGGCATGCGGCCTGTGGGGGGGTCCCCTTGGTGGCCCTCTGTTGGCCATTGGCACCTCCTGTTGCCTACCTTTGGTGCCACTGTTGTAATCTGGGGTGGGGGTGTGGGTGCCTGTTCGCACTCTGCTGTGCCCAGCTGGTGGTGGCCTCCTGTGGCCTGTTACTGTGCCTCCCTGGTTCTGTCCCTGGGTCACTTCTCTGTGCCGTGCCCCCCATCGCTCTGCTACTGTGGTGCAACTGTGTGTGTGCGCGCCATGGCACACCTCAACTTGCGCCATGGTGCATTCACAGTTGCGCCATGGCACAACTATGCCATATTCAGCCAGGTTGCACTGGTGCACTATGGCATGCACAGTCTGAATATCGCTCCTGTTGTGCCAGTGTGCATCAGATTTGCACTGTACAGGGCTTGCGCTGGCCTTTGGCACATTTCTGAATATCCAGCTTGAAGTGTTTAATTATGAATGTTTTTTATTATTCAGTAATACATCTGTTGTTTGCATCTTTCCTTTTTAGGTCAGGGAACTCCTGCTCTTGAGCACTCATCTCTTTTGGTTCAGCACAGACATCAGAATGCAGAGTCTCTGCTGCCTTAATTCTTTGGATTTGGGCTAAAAAGCATGCCTTGAAAATACATTAGCCAGAATCATTCTTTCTTTTTTTTTCTCTATGCCTGTCTTCACACTAATACTTGTCTTATGGCAATATTTACGCAATATTTAAATACTTAGTATTTGCAATATGCACTAAAATAAGTAGAAATCCATTAACTTGAATTTTTAACATTAAAATATTTTTATTGTGGTTGATAATACTATAATTACAGTATCACTGTTTAAATATTTGATTACAGTAGTGATGACAGAAATGAAATGATAGTACATCTTTGTATTATGTGTTTACGAATAGTTAATCTTTTTTTCTCTTATTCTGATGCTCATGTTTATTAATGCGATATTGGTATTTAAATGGACACAGATCCCATGACTTTATCACACTCCTGATGAAGGGTTTCCAGACCCAAAGCGCCAGGGCTAGTGTGGACATCTGTATGTCCATTGGTACTCTGACAACTTTTTGAATATCACAGTAAAGCGTATGGAAAGCAGCTTACTTGTTCTCAGTGGTCCTTTTTCTGCAGAGTGCAGGTCCTTGGATTTGTTGTGTGACGGTAAAACCCTGTTGCAAGTTAAAGGGTGCCTGCCCATGTTTTTTTTTTTCCATTTCTTCCAACTGGCTCTCCAATTGTTTTCTGGTTATGCTGCCTCATTCTCCCTGGACTTGGGAGATGGTAACTCCATTGGCCCATACCCCCCCTTCTGTTTTCTTCCTTTTTACATCTACAGTGGGCATAGCCTGCAGACGTTTTACATCCAAAAAGGACCTACATCATGTTTTCCGTCTGCACAACATGATGAAGTGTTAAAATAGTTTCTTCCATGGAAAGCCCAGTTACTACGCTGACTGCATGAGGTATAGTAGTTGAAGAGCCCTATTTTTCTCAGCACTTGATATCTTGAGAGTTCCCCTCTCTTGGAGAGTATGATTAACCCGCCCCAAGTCCGCCCCACAGGGAGTTTACTGCAGTTGTAAACAAACTCTCCTGCAGCCTCCTGCAGTGCGCTGTATGCCCCCACTCCCTTGTCAACATCCAGAAGGATTTAAAATCTTCCTGATGCCATGCAGAGCTCCGTGCAAACTGGAGCCGGATTCTTACAACCTTAATTATAACCACTGCTTCCAGAGACAGCCTGTCTTGACAGATCTTATGTTTATTCACAAACATCAGGTTTATTTATAAACATGTATTTATATGCTGCATCAAAAACGTGCTTTTGGTTGTTGTTTTAATACAGAAAAATGTGTTTTGTAATACTGTTGACCTTCTCGTGGCCAATTTTACATCTGCAAGTGACAGCTGCTCGATCACTCACTGTAAGACCATCAGTGCCAATCTGCTACATGCATTGTACTAGTCTATACCTCTTTCCTCAGTCCCAAAAGTATTTTTTGTAATGTAACAGTTCAAGCAAAAAGCACCCAGAGACCCAGGTTCCAATCTCACCACTGCGCTTGTGACCTTGAGCAAGCCAGTTAAACTTCCTCTGATCTGTCCACCTAGCTGCAAAACTGGATGGACATGAAGTCCTGTACTAAAAATGAGGTTTTACATCTATGCTGGGCTATCAAGTAAAGAAATCTATATTGCATCTGTACATTTTCCTGACGTTACAGTGCATTGCATATCATGGACTTTAGCTGTTTATACAAGGTCAGGTTTTTGTACTTTGTTATACACAAGTGGAAGGGTTCCTAAATCCTGTGGCTAGGTAAACCATCGGTAGGACTAGTGCAGTCCTTTCTTGCCTTCCTATTCCCATGAACAATCCATGCGACCCTCCTTCTTGCAGCTCCACCTCTCAGCCCTAGCTTTAGTGTTTGACGATGTTTCACTTCATCTGTCATGAATTATGTCCGCCTGCCCAGCTGTCAAAACAGGGGGTGTCTCTTTCTCTCCAGCTCACAGCTCACCAAAGGGAAGGGAAGGGGGGCAGGAATGTTTGTTTGGACTCAAGCAATTATCCCTATTGATCATTTTCCTTTTCAGTTTGCCCATCCTGATGGAGGTCTCGCAGATGAACATGCCATAATCTGAGCTCGGTGCTGGGACTGGCCCGCCAGGGCTGGGATAGGGGGGCACCCTGCACTTTCATCTCAATGGGAGTTGCACCTTGATTCAAACTCAGTGTGAATGCAGCATTAACCCCTGCGCCCACGCTTTCAGTGGCTATGGACAAAAGATTATGTGTGTTGATGGCAAGCTTTTATTGGCAAAGGGTTTTCAGAAAAGTTGTAGCTGTTAAATCAAGGCCCTCATAAATCGAGTCGGCATCTGCTGCCTGACTACAGAGCCCACAGCTCTTCGAAATCAGTTCTGATCAAAACAGATGCTTTCATCTGATAAGATTTGTTGTTCACAAAACATATATAAATGCTATTTTAACTTGTTTTATAAAATCGGACACGCGGGGAAAGTTCTGTGTTTGTTTTTACTGAATTGCCACGTGAACATCATTGGCTTTAAAATAGGTATTTGAACACACACACACACACACACACACACACACACACACCACCACCATCAATGGTCCAGACATAATCACATTGTCAAGCATCTCAACCACAAGGTTTCCAAAAAAAAATGGTGTTTGACCACACTGTTTTAGGGGTATAATTTGCAGGACAGAATGTTGATTTGTTTCCCAGAATTGTCTCCAGTTATTATTTAAGAGATAATTATTTATCAAATCCTACAGGCCTATTCTTTTTGTAAAAATAAAACAAAAACAAAACAAAACAGAATGTATAAAAAAAAGTTTAAAATAACAGTCAACCTTGAAGAAGAAACATCTGTTCTTAAGAAATGTTATCTCATTTCGTTCCCTCTATGACTTTGCCGTTGTCATTTTCGAGTCTGCCCAGTTCTAACTGTCTGGCTTGCTGTGTAGCCATTCTAATTCCAATTCCAAAGAATAAGGAATTTAAGATTTGTAAATGGGCTTTCAGTACAGAATGCTGTTACATCCTGTTTCTACCTGATATAGGTTTGAACCAATAGTTAACGAAGCTGCTCTTCTCTGCCAAGCATAATTGTTTTCATTATGTATCTTTAAACCTGGAAAGATGTGCTGAGCCAAGTCTCCTATACAGAACAGTCCTGTCAATACAGATAGTAATAGAATACGGCAAATACAGCCAATACATGCCAATAAACTTAGACAAACAAATCGAATAAAATCAGATCAATTGTTACCAGTACAGGATGCTGACAAATTGCATTCATTACAACTTAAAGTTCTTATTGTGGTGACATTTTCAGTCATACTTTTTACTCTCAATTTCACCCTTTTTATTCTGCATTTTTAAATCCCCCCCCCCATGTTGTTCATGTTAGTATTTTCAGGTTTGGCACAATGAATGCAGGCTTCATCAATTATCCCTGCCTCATAGTTCTTATCAATATTCTCAACTTTATAAGAAGGCTTATGGTTTTAACATCATGTTTCTTGGAACAAAAGATAATCTAGCATGTAACAGCCACTGCTTCCTTACCTGTTCTGGGACTCTGGGAACATCAGGGCTAACTACAGGCTGCAAAACCTGAGGTGTAAAGAAATATAATATAGCACCATATAAATGAATTTGGAATAAAATATAAACATTACAGATGAACATCAGGGGCTGAACACGAGTATTTCGGATCTGTATTGTATTTTTTTTTTCACGGTGGAAACATTATTGAGCTATGCTTATTAACAATGATGTACCGGAGAGGGCAAACGAACAATACAGAGATTAACTGAATACAGGTTGGGGGGGTATCTAGATGCACGTCACTTCCGCAGAAAATATTAAAACAATTTAAAGTCAGCAGAGATGGAATGTATAATTACAAGCCACATTAGAAAACCAGTGTCTTTTCTGCCCTTACATTGCCCCCACCTCTCAGCAACCACCCCAAGCCCTTACTTACCAATCGGAGGTTCAACACAGCTGCATGCAAATGGGAGCCAGGCTTTTGAAGTAAATAAAATTAAATCAGTGATTCAGCATAATTTTGGCCCTGATCTGTGCAGTGGTGGACCACAGCCCTCAAACCCACGGTACTGTAGTTCAGTTCCGAAGCATCTGATCAATGAAAAGGAAAGCAGTAGTATAAAGGCAGCTAGGGATGCTTTGAAATGGGTGCTGTTTTCAACATCCAAAAGGATTTAAAATCTTCCTGATGTCATGTAGAGTTCCGTGCAAGCTGAAGCCAGATTCTTGAAGTAAAATAACATTAAGTCAGTGATGCAGCTATATTTTGGTCCCATTCTGTGACGTAAAATAAAATTAAGTTAATTATTCAGCTTAATTTTGGTCCCTATAAGTGCAGGGGTGAGGCTGAAAATAAACCAAAATAATGCATTGTCTTATAAAAGTAACTTACAGAAAACTGGGCTGTGAATGAATAAGCGATAGTGGCGGGATTCATACCTGGTATCCTATTGCAAAGTTCATAGCATCAATCAACAAAAGAGTATTCAGAAAAAAAAATCATGTAACTAGAAATGCTGCATCGCACAGTCAGGGAATCTGATCACAGTATATATGGTAAATTAAATTTCAGAATTTATAAATTTAGTACTGTTTGCATTCCGATACTTTCATCAGAGAATGCCCCAGACCAGACGTTAAGCAAAACCAGCAGCTCCTCCACTCTACAGCAATGATCAGCAGTCTGTATCTTTCAGTACATTTACACGGCAGTGGTTTTCTAATTCATTTCATATATTGTTTTTTTTTTTTTAAATCAGGTTTATGAGTGAGTGACATGTTTACATGACATTATGAGCCTTTTCTAATAAAAAAAACAGCTGCTTACAAGCTGCTTTAATACCTGATCTCTTCCATGATCCAGGGCATTCAATTAACTCATCTTGCTGGTGACAAAGATTGTTGTTTGTGTTTGACAGTCAGCTGATTTTCTCACCATCGTAAAGCAAATTGTATGAAGTTGGATACATTGTGATGCTGGTTATTGAGGGATATATTATATTTTCTATGTTTTAAGTATGGTTTCTGCCTTTTTTCTTTTGGTTGTCTGTGTGTCTGTGTCTTTTGTTCTATTTGTAAAAAACATACTTGTTTATAGTTGTTCTTTATGTCAACTCATTACCTCTAATAGCTCCATATGAAATTCGAACTGTCCATTGTTTATCTAACACAAAATGGCCCCCCAGGTAATAAGTATGACATCATGTCTAGTTTAAACAGTATACTTCCATCATTAAAACTGCATCACTTTCACTGATGCACATCTGATTTCATAACCCCCCCCCGCCAGATTATTGGTTGACAAAATGAGGTACCCTGCAGATCACTCAGTAACCCTGAAGGCTGCCATTCTAGGAAATTGACCCCCCAAAATTGTGATCATATAAGTGCAAAGTGTAGATAAGTAATATATGGTAACCCTCACAGTGAATAAATGTTTTTTTATTTCCATATTTTCCTGGGGGGGGGGCAAACACACACATTAAGTAAAATATATGCACAACACAACTGGTAATCTTTTTTTCTTAGATTTTCATGCCCAATATCTAGGTGTCCTCTATTAGAACTCTGAGGGAACACACCATTAGGCAGGTGAAGGTTGCCAAGTTTCTTTTTTCGATGTATAGAGCACCGATACTTTGCATAGTGTCAAAAAGCAAAAAACTGCAGAACTGCAAACACTTTGTCCACAAGGGAAATGCATTCTGTAGTGAATCTAATCTCCATTTATGCATTAAATTTAACACAGATAGCCAAAATTACAATGAGCACCTAACTGTTGGTGGGATCCTGCTCCAATTCAAAACTTAAGGCTTAAAGTACTGAATGCACTCGGAGGTCAAAGTGAGTTAAGAACACACAGGACAAGTCAGTAGCAACTGTGGTGTTCAAACCTCGTCTTGGTTCAGTGTTACTTAACCTCCAGACCATCCTGTATGCCATACTATTAGACTAGGAAGTAACACTATTGCACATATTGGAACATGAAAGCAGCTGCATTACAAATCTCATTTAACAATGTGCCTACCAACAACAGATATATAGTTTAGTTTAGTTTATTGTTCTAGGAATTACTACCTTTGAGCCAGAGGCTCTTTTACAAAGGTTCCACATCAATTAGGTACAGTACAAAAGGTTACATAGATAACACAACAATTTGTGTTGTGTCAAGAGCAAGAAAACATATACAAATACATATCAAATCACTTGTGCAAAAGGACATGAGATATCAATAATCATTATTATTATTACAAGAAAGAGGTCATGCCAGATTAGGAGAAACAAATAGGAAAGTCCAGAACAGAGGGTAAGTGAATGGTGGGAGCAGACAATAGCAGGAGAAAAGGTTCTCAAACATGTCTTTGTCAAATAACGGAACAGGTGGGTAGTGAGAAAACAGGAGGTTTAATCAGGGCAGTCACAGGAGCTGGAGGTGGCAAGGTGAGAGAAAAGCCTTGATTTGAAAATACCTAGAGAGGTGGAGGCAGTAATATGAGTGCTGAGGGCACGATAGGCAAATGATCTTTGTCCCTGAGAAGTCCGGCATCTGGGGACTTGGAGAGGCTGGTGTTCTGATCTTCTGGTAAAACGGGTGCTAGCGCTCGGGCATATAGTAAGACTGATATGAAAAATTAAGATAGTTACTTAAGGTAGACATATGTTACAATAAGGTAGGGAGTAGAATCTGAAGAAAAATATGGTAGTCCAAATATCGCATATAGGTCATTCTATCAAACCTAATAGCACAGATCCTTTCATTATAACAAATTATAAACAAAAGTCAAGTTGTTCCATGTCTCCTGCCATGTGTTAAACACTCTGCTTCTTGGCATATTAATATATGGATCATGAATTTAATAGTCTACTAAAGCATACAAAAAAAATTCGGTAATACCATCGCGCCTCCAGTGTTAATACTACTGTCAATCAATGTTAATAGTATTGTCAATCAGTGTTAATACTATCGTTCCACAGCTGAACGATAGTATTAACACTGGTACCAAACAGCGCAAGTGCCCACAAAAATGCCTTCTGCCCCCCACGTTGCCGTAAGCGCGCCTTCTGATTGGACGCTTTTCCTGTGTGGGTGGGCAGAACAAATTCAAAAACATGGCGGCTGGTTCTCTCGCTTAGCAAGAGAACTCGGCGATGTTGACAAAAGGATTTTTTTACTCTGCTGCCTGCTCTGGACCATCTCCCCTGCTTTGAAATGCCTTCCTCACCGAAAATCTTTCACTTTCGCCAGGCTCCTCACTACAGTGCCTGACAGATACCACTGCCGAAGGGGAAAAAAAAAAGGTTTAAATACAGGCCACATCGACGACGGATCCATATGTGTGATGCTCGCAAGAAGACTGCCAACAGACACATGGACTTGCAAACTGGAGGTGAGTCAGTTTACCTCGCATCCATATATTAAAAACAATAACAGATGCCTTACTGTGCATGACAAGACAGAAATCCCATCTCGATGTTCTGGGGACATGGAACCTCTCGAGCTTCACTCTCAAGGTTACCTATGTCCCCAGAATGTCTCGATGGGATTACTGCTTGTAATACACAGTAAAGTATCTATTATTCTATTTTTATTGCATATTACTCACATCTGTGTGTTTCAAATGAGATATACAATTTTATCTACAATATATCAGTTGGAAGTCATTATGATTATAATATGTAGAGAAAAGACACAAAACTATTATTACTAGGTTGTTTATGCAGTTCAAGGTATACTGACATTTATAACCATGGAGCTTGTACGTGGAAGTAATCACAACTAGTTAGACTGTTGGTTGGAAACAACATAGCATTTATGGAAAATAAAAACAATCTTTAACAATTTCACCTCAGGTCAAGTATTACATTTTTTATGAGTATATTTAGTTTTAATGATTTTTTTATGTAACAAATTGTTTATCCAGTATAGCCCCCTGACATGCAACAATGTGACTTAGAAAGTAAAAAAAAGAAAAGTCTCCCTTTTCCGAATACTCCAAAGCTGTTTGGTGTATGTGTGTCAACTTGTTTTTCACATTACAGACTTCTAAATCAATGTTATTTTTATGACTGCATAGGCGGAGCACTGCAGGTATGTTACTATCACTCTAGGAGACATAAGGGACCATTACTGTATTCAGTCTCAGTTCTCTTCTACAGTGATGCACCCTTTGTCCTCAGTGCAGAGATCATTGGTGGTGTGTGGTTTTTCCGCTGCCCCTCCCCTCCACGGCTGCAGTTCCTTTCTGTGGTACAGAAGCCCCCCCAGACAGGTGCACTTGTTTAATGTTATACTTCCACATTTTACCATGTCACGCATGTGCAAGTGGCTCATGGCAGAAATGCTTGCTGTGCCCAAGATGGCCACTGTATCTTCCTGCACATGTGTGAACTCCAGTGACCATCTTGGACACAGCGGACATTTACACCCTGAACTCCATAACACGGAGACCCTTTCCACCATCACCTCCATGCTCTCTTAATAGCGTCATGCAGATGTGTAGACTCTGACCAGAGCTTGTTATGTTTGCTTGCACATGGATGTGCAGCAAGCATCTTGTCAGAAGAATGGCATTTCAAAGGTGTGTCACTGTGGAGGCCATTGCAGCTCAGGCTGCAGGGGACTCAACAATGACAGACCAATGATTAGCAAGGCTGATTGTGATGGTGTTGGCTAGGTGATGGGTGGAAATGACTTGTAGTTGAAAGGAGGCACCCACACAAATCAGAACGCAGCTGCCTCTTTTCATCTTCAAGTCTGCCTAGCAGTCAGTTCAGCGACATCTTCACCCACCTGCTCATTTGTTTATTTATTTATTTGTATTTTGGTAACCGGGTAAGCCCACTGAGACCAGAGGTCCCTTTTTCAGGGGCAACCCAGAATTAGTTACAGGGAGAGACACACAAAAGCATTCTTTACAAAAGAGTAAAAAACAAAAACAAGGCGCTCCGTCAGCATGTGGTCTAAAAGCAAAACAAAATGGTTATATTAAATGCACGCTGAAAATAGAAAATAGAGTTAAAAATCTACGTTTTACAAACGAGGACTCATACTAGCATTCTATACAGTAGTTATAATAATTAACACAAACATTAGCAGGTGAGTAGAAGGTTTTTATTGAGGATTGCTGAGGATGAAATACAGGAGTTTCCAATCTAAATGTGCCCCTACCTGCTGGGCATGATCCCACAGATTTTCTAGCCTTCATTACAAAACGTACAATCACTGAGTTGGTAGAGACGATTATTGCCTCCAGGGTGTTAGTGACTGGTCTGAGATGGGCATTAGCCATCTGCAGTTTCTATCTCTCTTTTCCCCATATACACAAACCTGCCCTCCTCCCAAGTGCTTCCCCTGCCGACAAACGCACACATATGCACAGTGATAGCCTTTCTCCCTACGTGCCCAGAATATTACATCATGCCACTGTTGTAAAGAGCATTCTGCCAAAAGGATTACCCTGCAGACAGGCAGAAGAAAAAATTACTCACCTTAGTAATTATGTTTCTTCTAATGGAGTCTTGCTGCATTCTGACTATTGCAGTTAGCCCCAGCCTTTAAACTTCCCAGGAGAACAAAGGGTTAACTTTCTATGCAGAGCATAGATTGCTGAGCTCGAGCTCGGTTGAGGTCTCTGTCTGGAGCCCTTTGAAATCCAACCGTCAGAGTCTTACGAGCAAAAACTCACTAACTATCCTATGTGTAAATTGTAAAATTTTTACTAGCCAACTGGCAACAAACAGTTTTGGATTCCCAAAGGAATACTCAAGTCAGGAAACCCAAAACCAAAAAACAATCCAAACAATAATAAAACAAACACCCAAACAAAAAGAAGAGGGTGTAAAAGGAGCACCCCTGAGATGCAACACTGCACCTGCCCACCCACTTCCCAAAAACAGGTTCTGAGAGGGAAGGCAGGGAGGGAGGGAGGTCAAAATACAGAAAGACTCCATTAGAAGAAACATAATTATACCGGCCCATCGGCACAGCGGTTGGATTTCCGCATGCGACACCGGTGACCTGGGTTCGGGACTGGACCAGGGTCGCTGGAGGGCCGGCCGGGGAGAGAAGGATGGAGCATCCTAGAGACTGCTCTCCTTCTCTGGGAGAGGATGGGAAGCCGGAGCATTGGCGACTCTGGCGGAGGCTAGGAGTCATACCGCTACTGGCGCTCGTACACCTAGGGAGGCGGGCAGATGCTGCGCCATTGCATGACCCCCGTCTCTCAAGAAAACAGGGAAAAGGGAGCTGCTGGCCGCTAATGAAGCTCGCCATGGTTCAATTAGCTCCTGGGCCAGCCCTCCGACTCCAGCTCGAATGTCTGTGGCATGCAGGGAGAGTGCCACAGCCCGCCATGGGGGCAAGCCACAGGTATGGGGGCTCAAGGTTAATCTCAGGGAGTGGAAGTCCGTGGCCTGTGACCGGGCCGAAATACAACAGGCGGCTGGCAGCCCGGAGGAGAAAAAAAGAAGAAACATAATTACTAAGGTGAGTAATTTTTTCTTCAAACAACATGAAGTCTTGCTGTATTCTGACTATTGCAGACTACCAAGCAGTACCTCCATGGAGGAGGGACAAAACCTACTTTGGGAATAGGCTCTGAAGTACTGCTGTGCCAAACCGAGCATCACTCCTAGCCTGGATATCCAGAGAGTAATGCTTGGTAAAGGTATGGACTGTTTTCCAGGTGGCTGCTTGACAAATTTCTAAGAGAGGAATATCCCTGGCAGCAGCCAGAGAAGCAGCTGTACCTCTGGTGGAGTGAGCCCTCAGGCCTGAGGGTGGAATTTTTCCCAGTTTCTCATAGCAGAATTGTATGCAAGACACAATCCACCTGGCAATAGTTCTCTCGGTGGCAGATTTGCCCTTTCCCACTTCTCCATAAGTGAGGAACGACTGGAGGGAATCAAACCTGTGACCCTTGGTACGCTCTATATAGCAGCTAAGGGCCCTGTTAACATCTAAACTGTGTAGCCTCCTCTCTCCTGAAGAGGACTGATCAGTGAAGAAAACAGGAAGAGACAGACTGATTCAGGTGGAAGTCTGAATCCACTTTGGGCAAGAACCTTTTACTGGTTCTAAGGACCACTTTATCCCTATGGAAGGAGATAAAATCAGGTTCCACTGACAGGGTTTGCAGTTCACTGATACATCTGGCAGAGGTAATGGCTGCTAAAAACACAGTTTTCCAAGTCAAGTACTTAAGCTCTACTGAGGACATAGGCTCAAAGGGAGGTTGCATCAATTGAGCAATGCAAACATTTAAATCCCAGGCAGGGGCAGGGTCTCTAAATGGAGGATTGGTATGAAACAATCCCTTGAAAAATTTACGGAACACAGGATGAGATGATAGTGAGGAAGACTTCCCCACTGACAGAAAAGCAGAGACAGCTGACAAGTGTACCTTGAAAGTAGCTGGTCTGAGACCTAGGCCATTAAGATGGACCATATAATCCAGAACGGTAGGCAATTCAGCAGTGTCTGGGGAAATATGCTGCTTGGAACACCAAATGCTGAATCTCTTCCATTTGGAGTTGTAGGTCTTTCTAGTGGTGGGCTTTTGAGAGGCCTTGAGGATATCCAGAACCCCCTGAGACAGATGCAAATCTGCATACTCTAACTCTTCAAGAGCCATGCCTTGAGAGTGAGAGACTGAAGACTGGGGTACCAAATCCTCCCCTGAGAGGAGGTTACCAGGTTGTACTTCCTGGGAAGAGACAGGGGAAGATGGACTGCTAGGGACAGCAACAGGGGGTACCAAGGCTGTCTGGCCCAATCTGGAGCAATCAGAATCACTTTGCAAGGTTGTGACCTTATCTTGACTAAAACTTTGAACAGTAGAGGAAAAGGAGGGAAGGCACACAGAAATGTCCCTTCCCAGTTCAGAATCAGAGCATCCAGACGGACTGAGCCCAAGACTGGGGGTCTGCAGCAAAAGACAGGAAGTTGGTGATTGTCTGGGGCTGCAAAGAGATCTATCTCTGGAGTGCCCCACCTTGAAAAAAAATCACCTTCAAGACCAGAGGGTCCAAGGACCATTCGTGATGGCCCTGAGAGATCCTGCTCAGTGCATCTGCTAGCACATTGTCCTTCCCTGGAAGGTGGACTGCCATCAGAGAGGTTTGCAAGGAATAAGCCAGGGACCACAACTTCATGGCTTCTGTGCACAAGGCCGTAGACCGCATGCCTCCCTGCTTGTTGATGTACCACATGGTGGTGGTGGTGTCTGTTTTGACTAGAACCACCTTGTTCTGCACTGACTGAGAGAAAGCTTGCAGGGCCAGAAAAACTGCCCTAAGTTCTAGGGGATTGATATGGAGAAGGGATTCTTGAGGGGACCACAGTCCCTGGGCAGTGAGGGCCCCCAGATGGGCTCCCCAGCCCAGGAGGGAAGCATCCATGGTAAGGACCACTGAATGTGGCTCAGTGACAAATGGGACCCCTTGCCTTAAATTGTCCTGATCCTGCCACCACTGAAGGGCTTGGATCAGGGTCCGAGTCACTGGAATCAGTTTGGTAAGGGAATCCTTCCTTTGGGACCAAAAGGCCCTCAGATGGAACTGAATGTCCCTCATCTGGAATCTTGCCCCTTGGACCACTGCTATAGAAGCTGCCATGTGGCCCAAGAGCTGGAGGAAATGTCTTGCTGGTCAAGACACCTGAAGGCTGAAGGAAGAAGCCAGTTCTATAAGAACTCTTGCCCTTTAAAGGGGAAGAAAGACTCTTGCTTTGACAGTATCCAGCTCTGCCCCTATAAAGGTAAGGAGCTGCACTGGCTCAAGAACTGACTTGGGAAGGTTGAGAAGAAATCCTAGAGAAGTGAGCACTTGCTGGGTCACTTACAGGTCTGACTTGACTTGGTCTGGGGACTGGCCCACTATGAGCCAGTCGTCCAGATATGGAAAAATCGAAATTGTTTGCCTTCCTAGAAAGGAAACGACTACTGCCAGGCACCTTGTGAAAACCCTTGGGGCTGATGTTAGATCAAAGGGCATTACTTTGAACTGATAGTGGCCTGATGGCAACTCGAACCTGAGGTACTTTCTGTGGTAGCACCTGATGGGAATGTGAAAATAGGCATCCTTTAGGTCCAGGGAGGCTAGCCAGTCCCCTGGCCTTAGAGAGGGAAGAATTATTCCCAGAGTTACCATCTTGAACTTTGGTTTTAAAAGATGTTTGTTCAGGTATCTTAGGTCTAGTTTGGGTCGCCATTCCCCTGTCTTTGTTGGGGTAAGGAAGTACCTGGAGTACAGACCTTTGCCCCTGTGTAGGGAAGGAGCTCTCTCTATGGCTTCTAAGGCCAGAAGAGATTAAACCTCTGCCT
The DNA here is from genome assembly GCA_016271365.2 of Neoceratodus forsteri. Lineage (NCBI taxonomy): Eukaryota > Metazoa > Chordata > Ceratodontiformes > Ceratodontidae > Neoceratodus > Neoceratodus forsteri. Next base: position 300,675,817 of record CM057459.1, on the reverse strand, counting down.
CTAGGGCAAGGGTTTTTGAGAGACCTGCAGGTGGAAAAGATCTGCTCTCATCTTCGGAAATTTCTTGAAGCTGAGAACCAGTCCCTGGCTAACTACTTCCAGGACCCACTTGTCTGAGGTAATAGACATCCAGTCCTGGACAAAGTAAGCCGGCCTGCCCCCTACTGGAATAGGAAAGTCGACCTGGGCAGACCCATCGGGGTGTCTGCTTGGCAGGGGGCCTTAGGCTGAGGAGTGGATGCAGCCCTGATCATCCTCCTTCTGCCTCTCCCTCTGAAGAACCCCCTCTGTGAAAAGGGAGAAGAGGCCTGTGCTTGGTAAAAAGACCTATGAAAAGGCCTGCCCCTGCCCCTAGATTGCTGCCTTTGAGGAGTTGCTTGCCTGTTCTTGACCTGAGCACTCCTACAAGTGGTCCTGTACTTGTCCATTTTCTTCATGTAATTCTCTGTCTGCTTTCCAAACAGAGAATTATCCACTACAGGAAAATCCATGGCCTTAGCCTGGGTGTCCTGTGAGAGGCTAGTACATCTGAGCCAAGCCATTCTCCGAAGAGCCACAGATGTTGCCATGACTCTTGATGACTCATCATTGGAGTCTACAACAGCATGAAACTGTACTTTTGATGCCTCAATCCCATCTGCAGCCACCTCCTCTAGCTCCTTGGCAAGCTGGGGGGAGGCCTGTTTAGCCAGAGCCAGTACAGAGTCCCACCTGGATTTCTGGTACCTGGCTGTATAGGCCATATAATTCGCCTGCCTGAGTCCCAAGAAAGATGCCATGTACTGTTTTTTTGCCATGGTATCAATCTTCCTGGAGTCTTTGTCTGGGGGGTGTGAAGCCAAGGGAATGTTTGCCTTATCACAGGCAGCAGCCTGCACTACCCCAACATGGCTGCATTGCTGGTATAAAAACTCTGTATCTGAGCCTGATAGTGTCCATCCTTCTGTCAACAGGGGGTACAGAATTGGAAGACTTCAGGATTTTTTGTGTCTGTTTCCCCAAAGGATTTGTGAAGGGGAATAGACAGTCTCCTGGACTCTGGGATGTCCATCATTTCCACATAATCAGGCTCCTCCTGATCCTCCATTGCCTCCTCCATAGGAAGTTGGAGGGTTTCAGCCACTTTCCTGTAAAACACAAAATGGGAAGGGGACTCAGAAAGCCTAGGAAGGGATACACCAGAAGGTCTGTCTGGGGAGATGTCCGGTTCCGCAGGCACATCCAGACTTTCACCATCATCATCTTCAAACTCCCCCTCCTCCTCAAACTCCGGTTCATAAAAATCTTCAAGGGTATAATCTTGAGCCAGGGGAACTGACCGAACCGAACCCCTGCAAAAAGGTGTCGGATCAGTCGGAATCAGGCGAAGCGATTCCACAATTTGAATCACTCTGGCTATTTCCTTGGCGGTCGGAATATGTTTTTTTTTTGCAGGAACCACCCTCAGGACCGGGCTCTCCTCTGTCTGAAGAAGTATCACCTGGTCGAGGGCACCTTCTGGTTCGGTCAAACTGAACCGGATGACCATCCGGTCAGCGGACTTCTCGGCCTCCTTTACCCTCAGTCTACCTAATCTCTTTTCAAGGGTAGATTAGGAACATTTTAAAAATGTGGCAGTCTGTCAGTGTTCAAACTCCAGACAATAAACACAGGTGGTGTGGGGGTCGGCCTTGTAAAGAACCTCCACACTCACTGCAGATGTTAAACCCAATGGGCACGTTTTTTCTTGAGTTTCTCAGACATGGCCAACCTAACCAAACTTACCCTTTTTATGGCAACCGCCAGGCAAGACTCCCTTATCGGTTCCTAACAGTGCCACGGGTCTTGGAAAAAAACGTTCAAAACACGTTCTTTTTAGAACCGATAAGGACCGGTAACCACACTCTAAAGTAAAACACAAGGATTCAATACAAATGATCGGTTCAGCCGAACCGATCTAACACTTTACAATTTCCACACGGAAATCAGAACAAAACCTATCTTTTACTCACGGTACCACATACAGAGACTGAACCGACTATGCGGAAATAAATTCGGTATAAACCAACAACTTAACCGAGACTTTAACCGACTTTAGAACTGAGCTGAAGGAGAAATCTCTGGAGCGACTGTTTAGTGAGGCGGAGTAAAGAGTCTGACGGTTGGATTTCAAAGGGCTCCAGACAGAGACCTCAACAGAGTTCGAGCTCAGCATTCTATGCTCTGTATAGAAAGTTAACCCTTTGTTCTCTGGGGCAGTTTAAAGGCTGGGGCTAACTGCAATAGTCAGAATACAGCAATACTTCATGTTGTTTGAAGCCACAGTTACTGATGCAGTGAAAAAGTCAGACTTAGCATGTATCCCTGAGTCATCATACACACTGCAGCTACTGTAACTGCTGTTGTAGTTAAAAGATAACCAGGTTTTCAACAGTGTGAAAGAAACAGCATCAGATTACATTTGAAATAGATGAACAATTTGGAGAAAGATGCCATTTCTATCACAGAAAAAGTCTCACATCAGAGTCTCTGCAGTTTTCCATAGGTCATGTTTCTTATAAAGAACCACACTGAGAGGCAGCTGTAATTGAAGTTACACTGAAATTCAGTGCAATCCCCCTTCCTTACTAAAAAGATGTAGCTGTTTCACTTGTCTATAGTGAACACATTTCTGTGTGTATTTTTTAAATCACATTTTCATGTGTACCAAGCATCAGCCTGAATTCGAAAACACATTGCACATTTCATGTGGAAAAGGGTGGAAAAAAAACTTGGATGATTGTGCATCCTGGGCTGAACTGATACTGGGAGAAATCCCAAGTGCTCCCCCCACCAACCAATGTGCACGTATACAATCTCTCTCACACACACACACACACACACACACACACACACACACACACACACACACACCAGCAGCAGCTTCAGGAAATCCTGAGCAGGGCAAGAGAGTCCAATCTGAAATGACTGGGCAAAGGAAGTACGATCCAGTGCCTGGTCTGCAGGGAGGCAGACTTTGGGCTGCAAGGAGTCTAGTTGTGTCCCAATGAACCTGATCATCTGCATGGGTACCAGTTTGGACCTGTCAGTGTTAACCAGAAGGCCCAAGTCTCAGCAGGTCTGGAAAGCCAGATCTCTTGACCTCTCTGTGGCCTCCTTGGATGGGCTGACTAGCAGCCAGTCATCCAGATAGGGGTACACCCTGGCTCCCAGGTAGGGCAGGTGACCTGCCACCACTGCCATACACTTGGTGAAGACCCTGGGTACTGAGGAGAGGCTGAAGGACATGACCTGGAGCTGGTAAAGGACCCTTTCCACTCAGAACCTGAGGTGCCAACAGTGGGACAGGCAGATTGGGATGTAGAGAAACACATCCTGGAGGTATAGAGAGCAAAACCACATGTTCTGCTCCAGCAACAGAATGATCTGATTCAGAGTGACCATCCAGAACTTGCATTGTGGGGGATAATAGCAGAGGCACTCCACAGTCATAACATCATGGATTATGTTCACCTGATAGGTTGCTTGATGCATATGTGACTTAAAAGAAATCCAACCCGTCTCTGTGGCTCTGCCCTAGAATTTCCAGTTTCAAATGTGCATTTATTTATTTAACAGACTTTAGGATTACAACCTTTGAGTCAGGGACTTATTTACAAAGGCTCCATGTCAGAAAAAACAAATACAAACACTTAATACATATAGACATAGAATGGCAGCTAAAGGTTACAGTTTTTTCAGTTATACATTATTGCAGAATCAAGATCAGTTATACATTGCATTGAATGTGTTACCAAGATCTGTATTTTACAGTTTTCAAGAGAACAATAAATTTGCTGATAAAGGGAGGGAAGGAGTAACAGGTTTGATATTTACAGCGAAGTAGAGAATTACACATATCTTATGAGTGCAGCCAAAGGAGGCATTGTTAATAGGTAATGCTTGGTAGCCCTATTGGTAGGAGCTCAGTGGCGGGGTGGTCCCATAAGATGATAGATAGATGACCCAGCACTAGCTGGTACATTGGCAGCACTGTGAAGTGAGAATGTGCTCTTTGAGGGCTGACTTTAAAGGTCCTAATTTGGAGATGAGGAGACATCAGAGGGGAGTTTATTGTACCAGACTGGGACCCTGTGTGGGAATGACCTTTGGGCTAAGGAGGTTCTAACCCTTGGGATGGACCACACCTGTCAGTTGGCAGTGCGGGTGTTCACCGAGGTGTGGGAGGATAGGAGAGGCACAGAAACCCACAAGTGGGTAAGCCCCAGGTGTATTTTCTTTGTGAGGAGACATGTTTGATAAAATAGCCTTTCATCCAGGGTGAGGAGATTTGTCAGGGCATATAGGGTACAAGTATGGGTATGTTTGCCTGCCCCGGAGAGGAGTTTGCATGCTTTGTTTATGGCCAGAAGGATTTTGCTAAGGGCTGTGTGGCCAGCGGTCGATTAGATAGTGAGTCCATAATCGACTAGGGAGAGACTGAAGAGGTGACAACCAGATTAAGGGCTTCCGGAGATAGGCAATCCTTATGCCGATACAATAGGCATATTTATTTTATTTATTTATTTTGCTTTTGGTGACCGGGTAAGTGCACTAGGCAAACAATGCCTATTTTCAGGCATGACCCGGGAGAAAACAGTTTACAGACATAACAATAAACATGTGACGCAGCACATGAAACAGTACAAATGGGTAAAAGCAGTGTATAGTAAGTACATTGGCATACTGAATGGTGAAGGATAAGATACCATGAATACAGAAGGAGAAAACAGGACTGGTATCAAAGAAGAAAACAGCGTGGAAGGTAGTAAGTTACAGTGCAGTAAGTGCCGTAAAAGGTAGAGAAGGAGGAAAGAGGGGATGAAAGAGCATGGCAGGTAAAGATCATAAGTAAAGGAAGGGGAAAAAAGGGGGTAGGTAGGATGAAGATAAGGGAGAGAGCAAGCATAAGTAAGGGTTCAAGGTGGGTTAAAACAAGTGCAGGGATGTAGAGTGTGAAGGTGTTCACGATGTAGCTTCTTGAAGATAGCATGGGTGTTTGTTTGACAGATGGAGAGAGGTAAAGAGTTCCAGTATTTCGGCAGTGTAGGAAAACGCGAGTGCCCATTTTTGTTCTACATCTTGGCACACGCAGAGAAGGGTTTATCAGTAGAACGTATTCTGCGAATGGGGTTGAGTTTCCAGTGCAGAAAGGGATAGGGAGACCTGTTCTGATGACAGAGTCAATTAATGATCCAACGGTCTGAAGATGATAGGTGGACGGGCTGAGCCATTTTAGGTCCCGATAAAGGTGGCAGTGGTGCTTGAAACATGGTGAGGCCACGGCATAGCGACAAATGTTATTGTAAGTGATGTCCCATTTATGAAGGGCAGATTTAGATGCAGAAAGGAAGATCGGCGAGCCATATACTAGAGCCGGTAGAAGGAAACCTTGAGCCACTGCTAGTCTGGCTTGAAAGGTAAGTGCGTAGCTGGTACGATAGGCACTTCCTAGCTTAGCATTCACTGACTTACAAATAGCAGAGATATGAAGGTCAAGGTCAAGTGATTAATCTAGGGTGACACCAAGATATTTGAAAGAATTGGTAGAGGGTAGAAGAGAGTTGTCCGCACAGGAGATGATAAGGGGATGAGGATTAGTTTTGAGTCTGGCCTGGGAGCCAAACACCATTGAGTAAGATTTGCTAGAATTTAGGACAAGTTTATTATGAGTAAGTTTGGGTTTGATACTCAAATCTGATGCAAGAGGATGGTGTAGGGAGATTGAAGTTTTGCACTATGATAGATAACCAGATCATCTGCGTAGAGCAGAGACGAACAATTCGGTACGACTGAAGGGATGTCATCAATGAATATAGTGAAGAGTAGAGGACCAAGAATAGAGCCCTGTGGCACTCCAACGTGGATAGGTGCAGGATCCGAAGTAGCAGAGTTAAAGACCACGGTCTGTTGCCTGTCAGTCAGATAGCTCTCAAACCAAGTTATGGTATCTGGGGAGAAACCAAAGGACCATAGTTTTGATAGAAGGAGCGAGTGGTTTACCAGATCAAAAGCTTTAGTTAGGTCAATAAAAACTGCTCCAGTCAAGAGGCCTAGGTCCATGGCTGAGTTAATGTCACTAGTCAGCTTTAGCAGGGCAGAGGTGGTAATATGGCCTTTACGAAAACCATGTTGGGAACTGGAGAGGAGGTTATATTTTTGAAGGTATTCAATTGTTTGTGTGGCGACTAGTTTTTCCAAAATTTTACTTAAGATAGAGAGTATAGCGATGGGACGATAGTTCTTATTTCCTTTTGGTCTCTTTCTTTGAATAGGAGTGATTTAGCAATTTTCCATATAGTTGGTACTATACCACGGCAAAGGGACATATTAAAATTGTGGTTACTGGGAGGCTATAGGGGCAGCTGCTTTCAGCAGCCTTGGTTCAAGACCATCAGACCCAGGACTATTGTTGTCATTGATAGTGAGTAGCTTTTCAACTTCTCTTTATGAATGATCCGAACCTAAAAGGGGGTTTGAGGGTGGTGGTTTAATGTCACAAGAGGGCAGCACAGTGCTAGCATTTTGAAGGTGGACAGGTAGCTGGATAAATCTGAGAAAAGGTTAATAAAGGTATTGGCTATGGTTAACGGGTTATTGCAGTGTATACCATTAAGCAACATACTATTAGTATGGGACTTTGATTAGAGCCAATGATAGTTTTATGGTAGTCCAGAATTTCTTAGAATCACCAGAGGCGTTTATTAGCAGGTTCCTACAGAAGGTACTTTTGGATAGACGGATATTGTTTTTGCAGGCATTCCTCAATGAACGGTAATGGCAGTAGTCAGATTCCAACTTTGTGGACTTAAAGAGACTCCAGGCTTTGTCTCTGGCCCTAATCTGGGTTAGTAGATCTTTAGTAAGCCACTTTGTCTGAGTGCCACGAAAGCGCCTGGTGATCCATGGAGCATGGACGTCTTGGAGCCGACGGAATATAGTGAGGAAGCTGTCTAGGGCAGACTGAACATCCGATGCATTATGAATGGAGGACCAGTCAATCATAGAAAGGTCATCAATAAAGTGAAAAGGGTTGAAATTGGCAAGATTGCGAAAAGTTACAAGTCTTGGGGGCCGAGATGTTTTTTTGTATGAGCTCCACGTGCAGTAGATCGGGGCGTGATCACTGATTACATCTGGTAAAGTGCCTGCACAGCTAATGCTATCAGGGCAATTAGTAAGGATCCAGTCTATAAGCATGCTAGACTGTGAGGGGGCCCTAATCCTGGTGGGGTCAGAGATCAACTGATGAAAATTATGACTTTGCACTAGGGTATGGAGGGCTAGAGACGCTTTACCAGCGCAGTTGAGGTTTAGGTCACCTAATACTATGACTTCATTATGACCAGTGGTACTATCAATGTATTGGAGAAGTTCTTCTAGGCCTTTTAACCCTCCTGCAGGGGGGTTATAGGCACAGATTAAATGCAATTTCTTTGAACCTAATAGGAGCGTAGCATGGATGGCTTCACAAAGAGATAGGGCAGGAAGAACATTTTGGCCTAGCAGCAGGTGCTGTTTGTAGTAGATAGCAACCCCACCTCCACGCTTGGCGATTCTATCTTGCCTGATAAGATTATAGTTGGTAAGGCACACAAGTGGTTAGCAGTAGAGGCTTTAACCAGGTTTCTGATAGGCATAAGATGTCAGGAAGATTCTGTGCCACCCATGCCTCAAGTTCCGTGTAGATTACGCAAGAAGGCTCCTAATATTCATGTGCGAATCCGTAGTCCCTTTGAATCTGTCCAGGTCACATTATTTGGTGACTGGTTCATTGTTATAGGTCCAGGATTCAGTTCAATGTTCCCCAGATAGAGTATTACTAGAAGGAGGAAGTGCCACAGCTTGTGATGAAGGGATAGAGTTAGGGGAGGGGAATTTGCAACCTACAGGTTTATGGAGGAGTAGGCTAGTGGTAAGCTAGTTTGTGAGGAATAATAAGTGAGAAGGTGTCAAAGGGATAAGGAAAGGGTGTTAGAAACGAACTGTGCCTGGGATCAATGTCTAGGAAACAACCCAGTGATGACTTTTTAGTTCTGCAGGGGACTTGGACCGAACAATGGTTAAATAGGATTGTAATAGATAGAAAGGTTATAATGTATTTAATGTCCATATCGAGTATACATTTTAGCAGGATATTTAATGTCCGAGAATGAGCTAAAAAAGGAGACCAGGTTGAAGGAAATAAAATTTTACTTATTACTTTAAACAGTTATAATGCAGGATAAATCAGAACGCCCTCTAGTTGTAGACCGGTATAACCTGCAAATGAAAATCTGAGGAGATAAGTTATTTTTTGGCCCAAGGGGGCGTGTTAGAGGCGTGTTAGAGGCGTGGCATAGCCCTATAAAGCAAATGCCAGCCAAGGGTGGGGTGGGAGGGGAGCAGTCGTCATGCAACTGCGGGAAGACAGCACACAAGTCCTACAGTCCAGTACCGAGTGCTGTTGCAGGCCAGGGCTCTGCAGAGCGAGGGGGATGGCTCATTGAGTCAGGGGAAGGCAGCAAAAGCCGGCAACTGCACTTCACTAAAAGGTGCTTAGCCACGCTACAACAGCGTTTAAGCTACAGCTTGGTGTGCTACCGTCCCAGAGAGCAGCTTTCAGAAGGCACCAAATTTAAAGGCAGACAAAGGAGAAGAATGCTGTACGAGGTGTTCTACAGCTGCAGTTACCTTTCAGGCAGGGGGGCTCAGGATCGTCGTGAGGAGCTCCAGGGCAAAATGCCTCCACCAACTGAGGAGAAAGAAAAGGGGTGAGTGAGGTCCTATATAGGGAGGCTATAATTATAGGCAAGTGGAGTTGTAGGAGCTTAGAAGGGGAGGAGAAGGGGACAGACAGAGAGAGTCAAGGAGGAGGGAACAAAGAAAGAAGGCGGTAGCAGTACTTTGCAACGGCAGTCTGAAACTTGTAACAGGACACAGCTAATAGAACACTTCTCACAGTATGCGCACAGGCACTATTATGCAACTCAATTCACAACAAAAGTGTGCAGTTTAAATCAGCCTTTACAAATAAGCAGCTTTACTATGAAAACTGTATCTAGATTAAATCAGCACTATCAAGTCCATTTTAGCCAGAGTAGTAGCACAACATATAAAACAACGCCTTCCCTAACTTGAGAACCACAGGTCCACAGTCCAGTACCGAAAAGCAGTGAGGGGCCAGGGCTCTGAAGAGCGAGGGGATGGCTCGTTGAGTCAGGGAAGGCAGCTAAAGCCGGCAACTGCACTTCACCAGGGCAGCTTAGCCACCGCCTGCAACAGCGCGGTTAGCTGCTTGGTGTGCCACCGCTCCGAGAGCAGCTTTCAGAAGGCGCCAAATTTAAAGGCAGACAAAGGAGAAGAATGCTGTACAAGGTGTTCGCTTACAGCTGCAGTTACCTTCAGGCGGGAGGGCAGCTCAGGATCGTCGCGGGAGCTCCAGGGCAAAATGCCCTCCACCAACTTCAGGCGGGGGGGCGGCTCAGGATCGTCGCGGAAGCTCCAGGGCAAAATGCCCTCCACCAACTGAGGACATTTATGGCTGATGATAGAGTGTTAATGTGTGAATGGAAGGAGAGGCTGGAATCAAATGTAAGGCCCAGGTATTTATATGTATGGACCTGTTCTAGAGGAAGGAGAGAGTGGGAAATGATTGTTAGCTGCGCATTCTTGGCCTTATTCTTTCAGTGGGCAAAGAGCATGGTCTTTGTCTTTTTTACATTGACCACAAGTCTTTGGTCTACGAACTAGTTTTCAATCTGGTTAAATGCATGTTGGAGGGAGGACTGCAATACTGTGGGGTCTGGGTGGGAGGCAAAAATAACCACGCTGTCTGCAAAGAGTAGTAGGTTGCCGAAGCTGGAACTCGGCAAGGTGTTTGGGTAGATGCTGAATAACAGAGGGCCGAGGATGGAGCCCTGGGGAACCCCAGAGTGGACTGGCAGGGTGGTTGAGAGGGTGGTGTTTATTTTGACACATTGTGATCTAGCTGTGAGGTAACTGATAAACCAGGAGACGGGTCCTTGGGACAGACCTATGTGACAGAGTGTGCTTAAGAGTAAGGGGTGGGAGACTGTATCAAAGGCCTTTGACAGGTTGATGAATACAGCTCCAGCTAGTGAATAAAATTAAAGAACTCAGTGAGAGTCATAGTTGTACTGTGCCCAGATCTGAAGCCATGCTGCTCCCTGCAAAGTAGATTATGAGCAAGCAGGTACTCAGTGAGTTGGGTGGCTATAATTTCTTCGAGGGCTTTCGAGAATGGTGGGAGAATGGATATGGGACAGTAGTTATTGGGGGAGGTGCTGTCATCTCACTTCAGTTTTGGGGTGACGGTGGCAGTCTTCCAGGCTGCAGGGAACTGCCCCAGACTTAGGGAGCGGTTAATGAGGTCAGTCAGTAGGGAGAGGACTGTATCTGGTACTAGATGTAGGATTCTCATATCAAAAGAATCTTTGCAATAGCAAGAGCCACTGAGTGCTTTAATGAGATAAGGCCTTGCTTCATTCATAGCGATCACCCTGAGATGGAAGGGGGGGGGATTCTGCATGTTAGGGGGTTGGATTGCAGGAGTGAGGTCGAAGAAGTTATTTGGGAGTACTGCACTAAGGTCAGAGAATTGATGAGATGAGACAGTTGGCGACAGCCAGCGGGTTAGTGGTAGGGACATTGTTGACAGTGGGGGGAGCTGGGATTTGCCATTGAGTTCTTTGATATTGTCCCAGAACAACCAAGCATTCCCCCAGGAGGAGGCAAGGGTAATTTTGTAGTAGGCCAATTTGGCCTGTTTTATGGCCCAAGTGTATCTGTTATGAGCCGCTTTATAGGCTTTCCTGTCCGCCTGCATGCTGGATGTGACTGCTTTAGCTGTTGGAGCAGTGCAGGCAAGACCCAGCGGGTATTACATTTCTTGTATTGCACTTTTGCTAGTGGGGCATAGATGTCACATGCTTTATTAAAAGAACAGGTGAAATAATCAAGGGCTTCATCTATAGTAGGGGCCGGGGAGATGGGGGACCAATCCCATTGAGTTAAGTATTTTCTTAGTTTTGTGAGGCCTCCGGGTCAGAGACGATGCCGGGCAATATAGTTCGGTTTGGGTTTCTGCTGAAGACATGACCAGGAAAAGAGGATGGGTGCGTGATTGCTTAGGGAGTCCACAAGGACCACCAGGTCAGAGATTCTGTGGGGACGGTTGGTGAGGAGAAGTTTGATCAGGGTGCTAGAGCCGTTAGTGGGGTTCACCCTGGTAGGCTGGCTGACAAGCTGGGTCAGGTCCAGCGCAGCGAAGGTGTCCTTGGCATAGAAAGTCAAACTGGCAAGCCAGTTCACATTAAAGTCTCCAAATATGATGTGTTCCGTTTTGTGGGGAAAGCCAGAGACGTAGTTAGCAAGGAAATGTATAGTAGGAGCTTGACCTCAGTGGTAGGGAAAACTATGAAATCACTTCTGAAGGAAAGAATTGTTGAGTACCTAGAGGCCAGTGGGGCGCAGGACCCAAGGCAGCATGGATTCACAGCGGGAAGGTCATGTCAGACAAATCTAATTGATTTCTTTGACTGGGTGACCAAAGCAGTAGACCAGGGAGGGACTGTGGACATGGCCTACCTAGACTTTAGCAAGGCATTTGACACAGTCCCACACAGAAGATTAATAAACAAATTAGCCAGCCTGGGAGTGGGTCCCGGGGTGGTAGCCTGGGTAAAACACTGGTTGGACAACAGGACACAGTGGGTAATAATAAATGGAGTCCACATTGAAGAAAGGAGGGTTACTAGTGGGGTACCGCAGGGTTCAATACTGGGGCCGGTCCTTTTTAATGTCTTTATAAGTGACATTGCAGAGGGACTGGAAGGGAAAGTATGTCTCTTTGCAGATGACACAAAGATCTGCAACAGGGTTGATACACAAGGTGGGATGGAAAGGATGAAAAGGGACTTGGCAAGGTTGGAGGAATGGTCAAATGTATGGCAGCTTAGATTCAAGGCAAACAAGTGCAAAGTAATGCACCTGGGAAGCAAAAACCCAGGGGAAGAGTACACAATGGGGGGTGAGATACTGTCAACAACAAAAATGGAAAGGGACCGGGGGTAGTCATATCTGATGACCTAAAGGTGGGCCAGCAATGTGAGAAGGCAGAAAGGAGGGCTGGGGATACTGGGATGCATAGGGAGAGGCATCACCAGTAGAAAACAGGAAGTTGTTGGCCCTCTGTACAGACAGTTGTTAAGACCACATCTGGAGTACTGTGTACAGTTCTGGAGACCCCATCTCCGCAAAGACATAGACAGGGTGGAGGCTGTCCAGAGGAGGGCAACCAAAATGATGCAGGGTCTGCATCAGAAGACATATGAAGAAATACTAAAGGAACTAAAGATGTATAGCCTTGAGGAAAGGAGGGAGAGGGAGGACATGATAGAAACTTTCAAATACCTCAAGGGAATCAACAAAGTCCAAGAGGGTAGCATCTTTCAGAAAAAGAGATGTGCAAAAACAAGGGGACACAATTTGAAGATAATGGGGGGATGGCTCAGAGGTAATGTGAGGAAGTATTTCTTCACGAGAGGGTTGTGGATACATGGAACAGCCTTCCTGAGGAGGTTGTAGAGTCAAAAACAGTGGGGGAATTCAAGAATGCATGGGACAGACATAAGGCAATTCTAGTAGGGGGTAGAAGGAAGTAGGCTGTTGGTTAACTAGGATCTGCAGTTTATCCGTTAGGTAGGGAAATGGGCAGACTAGGTGGGCCAAGCGGCCCTTATCTGCCAACAAATTCTATGTTTCTATGTGGTTTCTTGGGGGGACGTAGTGACAGTAAGAGTTACAGGGGCTCTGGAGGGATCTGGAGTAAGTTTTAACGATAAGGCTTGGGCACCATGGTCTAGTGGAGGTGTTGGAAGGGCATGGCATGTCATGGAGTCACGGATGTAGACAGCACACACCCCCACCACATTTGCCCACTTTGTCGGCTCTGTGAAGGGTGAAGCCAGGGAGGGTGACCATGGAGTCAGGTGTTTTTTTGGACAGCCAGGTTTCTGTGAGGGCTAGCACATCTGGCTGATGTTGCAGTATCCAACAATGGAAACCTGCCATCTTTTTGGGTAAGCTGCAAATGTTCATTGCAGCTATTCTAAGCCCGTGGTGCGAAAGGCTAGGGCTGGGCGAGATGGGGCCCAGGTTAGGATGAACATTTCCTGAAATTAGTAGGAGTATGGCAAAGACTCTGAGGAGAGCAAAAGATTGTTGCTTTATTGTCAAGGATAGCTGCTGCCTAGTTATAGTGCGGGTAGTACATGGGATGGCCAGCGTGATAAGGGTTGGAAAGGATAGGAATGTGATCCGGCATGGAGGTTGATGGTGGCGCATGACTGCAGGGAGATATGTGGGGGGGACGGGGGATGCATGACAGGCAGTGGCAGTGTGGGTAGCAGTCGGTGATGGTTCGTGGGGTGGGAGGTGTGGAAAGAAGGCTCTTGAGGGGAAGGCTGAGGGGTCCGAGAAGTAGGATAGTAAGAGCAATCAGTAGGAGCCTGGGTGGTCTGCGTGACAATGGGTGCCCAGCAAGTGGCAATAAGGGGGCAGTGGCCCACTGTCAGTATGAGTGGGGGCACTCCGACACCCATAATTGTGGTGGTCTCTGTGCACAGTGGTAGGGTGACGGACTATGGTTTGTTAGGGTGTAGTAATTTGCTTTAGGTATGAAGGACCCAGGATTAGAAGTGTTAGGGGAGAGCAGTGGGAAGAGGACTGCAACCTCCAAGAGTTGTTGCCCTCTAGTGGCTTTGCAGTATAATTTGCAAATGGAAAAGTACACACACACACACACACACACACACACACAATATACACACAAAACAAAAAACTAGAAAGATTAACAATCTTATTCCACTGAACAGTTGGTACTGGTAAACTCAGCATTAGCAGTTCTTGTATTAAAAAGGAGACAACTCAGGAAGGGTAGAGTCAAGAGCCAATAAGAGAAGGGGGAATAGGATTAGGTCTAATCAGAGCTCAGGAGCAGTAGTAGTGCAGCCAAATGGCCTGAAAGGCAAAAAGCACCAAGTTCAGTCCCATTGGGTAGCTGTGGGCTGCTCTTCAAAATGTGTACCTGGTTGTAGGCCGAGAGTTAGGCAGGTCAGCGCAGAACAGCCGCTGGGTTCAGAGCAGCTCCTGCGACTTGCAGAAGGAGGAAGTCACCCGTACCGGACAGGATGCCTGGTTGTAGGCCGAGAGAGCAGGCAGGTAAGTGCAGAACAGCTACTGGGTTCAGAGCAGCTCCTGCAGCTTGCAGGAAGAGGCAGTCACCCGTACCGGGCAGGATGCCTGGTTGTAGGCCGAGAAGCATCTAAGAAGATTGCAGCACTTAAATGACTCCTGAATTAAAGTACTACAATTGCAATCATTATAAAGTAAGAGCTGGGGTCTGTGCTTACAGCACCCTAAATAATCTTATTTTACCAGGTTTAAAACCACCTGAGAGCACAATAACAGCAATATTAGCAGAAATATTTAACAGTTGGAACTGCATGATTATTCTAGCTAGAAATGCTATTGGTATGACGGATCAGATTATTAAAAGTACCAGGGTCCCTAGAAAGATCAACTTTTCCCCTTCTGCCTGTACATCTATAGATGTGTATTCAATGCTGCAAGGAACTGAGCTCTTATACTCCGGTGTCCTGAGGTTCCTGCTAGCGACCCCAGAGACACCTAAATGAGCAGGGGGAAAAAGAAATTCAAGTGTGCAAAAGTGGCAGTAACCTGGCTTCTCTGTGCCCCTCTCCTGCTCTTAGGGGGTACTAGGTATTGTAATTAGCCAGGTTTGTGCACGTTGGGATCCCTGCTAGTGATCCCAGAGCTAGCCCATTAAGCTCACCTTTATTATGCCAGTGGGGGACTGGTAGCTCCTACGGTATCCAGATTGCAGCTGGATAAGTCTCAGTCTGTATCCACGTTGTTTCCTCTCGCTGCTTGCTAGGGCACTTAGGTATTTCATCCCACGGTAATGTTGGGCTCCCCCCTCCCACCCCTCCACATCTCCTGGGCAATGCCAGAGTTTTCCAAATTACACAACCAGGTTTATGACCGCTACAGGAGTTTGGCTGCTTCTTTTGTATATTGAAGCTCCCGCCACGGCCAGACTCCCCCTCATGAGACTCAGGCGTTCTTGCGCATGCACAGATCCGTAGTCACCATCTTAGGTACAGCTACCGGACGAATGGCAGATGTGCAATGCAGGATGGCCATCTCGCTCATGGCCCTGGTCCATTATGACCAACAAAAGTGGAAAGACAAGCGGAGAGGGGCATCAATAAATAAAGTACCCCCCCTCATCCAGTGTCCGGAGGCTCCTTTACCCTGCAAGGGCCTGGCAGCATAAAACTGTTGGGAAGATGCGATGAGCAAAGAAGGCTGCACTGTGATAGTAAACAGACCACCCTGATTACCCTTAAAGAGACAGTAACCACAACAACCTTAAAGGGGCAGTGCTCCCTTTAGTTTGGCTACTATTAAAGATACAGTGCCACACTTAGCAACAGGCAATGATAGATACCTGGGGTAAGATATGAACCTATTTCTACCACATTTAAAGAAACAGCTAGAGTGAAACAATAATTTATTTGTATACATTGTGATTTACATTGTTCCCTTCCCCCCTGACACAAATATCCTTCTCTCCCTTTCTCATCAGGATGCGATCATGGCCAAGACAAGGAGCTGCGAGCAGTGCAACGTCCCTATAGCAGCGGGCCAGTTAGGAAGGTTGTGCTCCTCATGCACAGAAGAGCCCTCGAATTTTAATTGGAGGGCACCAGTAAAAGTGGGAGCACAACAGAACAAACGGCTAGTCCCAATCTGCCACAGAATCAGAATTTGGACATGGCTGCCACTTTACTATAGAATCAAAAGGTTATGTAGGCGCAACAGTTACTAGAAGCCATGCTACTCAAATTATCAGATAGCGGGACCCAAGTCACTGGCCCCACTAAGTCCGGACGACCTCGCAGACAACGAAAGTAGTTACGTAAGAACTTACCATAACAGTAGATCTTCGAGAGGAGCTCTTGCAGCAGGTAATACCATTAGGACTGAAGCCGGCAGGCATCAGGACCCCACAGAAAACTTGTAGCTAGTAGTCTGGCGCCACCCCAGTTCTCCCGCCAGAGACCCATCTAGATAGGAATTGGAGAACCAGGAAAATTCGCATCCTGGTTAGATGGAAACCAAAGTAATGATAACAACAATAATCCCCTAAACTAGCCTGGGGGAAGGAGAGTGGGAAAGCCACCTGCTGCAAGAGCTCCTCTCGAAGATCTACTGTTACAGTAAGTTCTTACGTAACTGTACTATCTGTCTTCGAGGGTGGAGCTCTTACAGCAGGTAATACCAATAGGACTGAGTCCCAAGCAGTACCCAAAGATAGGCCCAGGTCTGATAGGGAGGAAGGGGATGAATATAAACAATGGAGCGGACCTCTATGAGAGAAGGCCTTGCAGAACTGCTAGTCCAAAACCTGCTTTCCTTCTTGAGGTGATGTCCAGGCTATAATGCCTGATGAAGGTGTGGACGGAGGACCACATGGCAGCCGTTCAAATATCAGCTGCAGAGATGTTCTTCAGGGCTGCAAATGAAGATGCCACCACTCTGGTGAAATGACCCTTAACAGCACCCGGTAGAGGCCTGTCGTGGTGCTGATAACAGAATGTGATGCAGTGCACTAACCAACGGGCTAGTGTCTGATTGGAGACAGGAGCTCCTAACATTCGCTTCGTGAAAGAAACCAACAACTGGTCCGATTTCCTAGAGGAGCAAGACCTGGGAAGACAGTATCGCAAAATGCGATGTACATCCAGGGTGTGCAACAGTGCTTCGCCCTGGTTGGAAGAATTAGGATAATATACCAGATGGTTGATCACCTGGTTCAGAGTCAGTACGGATACCACCTTTGGCATGAATTTGGGGTTTGTGTGCAAATTCACCCTGTCCATGTGAAAGAATATAAAAGGTTCTTTACACATCAGAGCCTGGAGTTCAGAAACCCTCCAAGTGGAGGTGATGGCCACCAAGAGGAGAGTTTTCAAGAGAGGAAGCGCAGCTCACAAGAAGCTGCTGGTTCGAGGGGGGAAATGCGAGTTTCTCCAAAACAAACAGGAGGTCCCAAGGAGGAACGATGTCCCTTTTGGGAGACCAGACATGTAATACCCCTCACTGGAAGGTCTTGCAGGCATTCAATTGGGCTAGAGTTTTGTCTCCGATAGGGCTATGATATGCAGAGACCGCACACATATGCACCTTGATTGATGAATAACTTGATCCCAAGTCCAAGAGGTGTCGAAGATACTCTAACACATGCCTGACCGGGCAACCCAAGGGGTCTAGGGAATGAGCAGTAGCCCATAAGCAGAAGCGTTTCCATTTCAAAGCGCATGTGGCTCTGGTAGAAGGCTTCCTGGCTGCTACCACAATCTCAGCCACTCTGCTTAACACTCCTAATCTCTCTTCCGCGAAGAATGCAGGAGCCAAGCATGCAAGTGAATTGAGTGACAAGCAGCATGGACGAGGGTCCCCTATTCTTGAGAAAGCAAGCAACTGAACTGGGGGTTTCAGAGACAGTTGCTGGAGCAGCGGATACCAAATCTGACGAGGCCATAGAGGAGCCAACAGGATCATTCTGGCTTTTCCCCGCAATGGACTGGGGCGGGTAGGCGACTTGCTTCATCGGGTCCCCCGAGAACACTACAACCACGATTCCTGGGGTCGAGGCGCTGGCAGCTCCACAAGCTGGGTGGACCTCCCTTGGATCTTCTGCCTGCTCTCCGAGCACAAACCAGCAAGTGGAGGGAAGTTAAAGCTCCTCAGTCGTTTTCTTTGTTCTGTTTTGGCGCTCAGAGGAGGACTCTCGGGATTGGCTGTAAGGGTCAGCGGCCACTCGGAAGGCTATTAAAAGCTGCCTACTTCAGTTCAAGAGATTCCCCACAACGGACTGGGGCGGGTGGGCAACTTGCTTATTGGGCCCCCTTGAGAACGCTACACACCACGATCCCGGGGTCGAGGCGCCGGCAGCTCCACAAGCCGGGTGGACCTCCCCTTGACCTTCTGCCTGCTCTCCAAGCACAAGCCAGCAAGCGGAGGGAAGTTAAAGCTCCTCAGTCGTTTTGAATTTCCCGCGCACCCACCCTGTGGCAGTGGCGACCTAAATAGGCTGAAGTCGGATGAAGCCCTGCCCAGGCACTGACTCTGCCCAATCATATCCCGTATTCACTTCACAAGGAGGAGTTCCCTTCCATGTCATCAGCCCACTACTCCCCAAGCTGCGATCTTCTGTTATGGCAAACTGCTGAGGAACTCCCTGTCTCTCTCCCCTCCTGCTGCTGCCAGGCACATCGCAGGCGTCCCGTTTCCCCCTGGGACTGAACCTCTCTAACCAGTGCAAACACTAGCCTCGAAGTAGCAGTCTCCTGCTGGACAATATTGCCTGACTTTGTGCTCTAAAATTCCTACGGCATCATAAATAATTTGAATCTCTCTGTCTCCTACCGACACTCTGCCAAAGGTCTTTATTTATTGTTAGCCTTTGTTCGTTTTTATTCCAGCTGCATCATAAATAATCTTGCGCCTTCTGTCCTCTACCGACACATAGCCATAGGACTTTAATAACATTAGCCTTAGGAAACTAATGCATAAAACACAAGGTTCTGTAATTGTGTAGCTTAACAGTTAGCCAATGTTATTGCAGTTTACATAAAAAACAGGTGGAATTGTGTTGAAAGCTCTAATCCTTCATTCTTCTGGTGCAAGCTAAGCCTTGGCCTTAGGATCTCCTGCATCCTAGCTGTTAACTAGACTCCTTGCCAGTGACAGACAGGGAACCTGCTACTTCTCTTTGTCTCTAAAGAGTACTCTTTATTCAGAGTAAGTCAGGGCTACTTGTTCATTTTTTCCGCGGTGGGAATTGCATACTGTACCCCTGCCGGCTAGACTGTGCCTGAGGTTTCTCCACCAAAGAAATTGTGCCATTTACTGTAGCACAATCTGGGAACCTGTTCCTAAGGGCAGTGAACTGCTCTTGTCTAATGCACCAGGCTGGGACCTGAACTTGTTTCTGGAACTAGCTGTTGAAGTGCTGAATGTGAGAACAGACATAAGGTTCTACTGCCTGTAACGGATCCTTGGCCTTTAGGCCTGGCACTTGCTATCAAGGCGAGAAGCACAGAAAAGTCCCATCATGCACCCTGGCAACTGGAACAAGGGTATTATCCTGGCAACAATTTACATTCTGGCTCAACTAGGGACTGACACCCTCGCCAGTAATGCCTACTGCCCCCACAATACCCGTGGGGGGTCGGGAGAGGATATGGCCAGGCACTTTTTATGTCCTTCTCCAAGGTGTAACATCCTTCTCCTAGCGGCTCATGAATTCTCTAGGAAAGGGGTCCTCTACAGAGTCCTTCTCTTCACTAGGAGCCCAACCCCATGTCAGGTTATACTGGCTCTACCACCTCCAACCCTCACTCTCCTGAGCTTACTAGCTGCCCTACTACTACTACTGGCGGGGGACATCCAACCTAATCCAGGCCCAAGGACAACTAATGTCTCTATCTCCTCCCCCCTTGATAAGACATGGGGTGGAGCTAAGGGTCTGAGGCTGGTGCACATAAACATTTGCAGCCTGAGACCAAAAATCCCTGAGGTACAAGCATGGCCGGCAGTATACAAACCAGATACACTAGCGGTCTCTGAGACTTGGCTAAAACCCCACATTCTGGATCACGAAGTAGCAATCTCCGGGTATGCCTTTTTCAGAAAGGACAGACCCTCAAAAAGAGGGGGTGGAGTGCTTATATATGTTAAGGACACTATTACTTTCTCCCTCATCAGGCTGCCCCTGGACATGACCCAGGACTCTGAAGCAATCTTCTTACAGCTCACAATAGGAGGGGCTAAACACCTCACAATTGGCTGCGTATACAGCCCCCCAACCAATGCCCTTGGCTCTCTGGATACACTCCTGAAGAGCCCTGTGGTTGACATTGCATCTGAGATTATCCTATTGGGTGACTTCAATTTAAACTGGGCACTAGAGGCGAAGTCTGCCATTAACGGAGTTTTACACGACTCCCACCTCGCTCAAATTATCTCCCTACCGACCAGAATGAACCACAAATCAGGTAGGCACTCTATAATAGACTGGGTCCTGACCTCATCCCCAAGCAATGTAAAGTTGGCTGGGATCCTGGCCGATGCCTTGAGCGACCACTCGCCGATATTTGCCATATGGAAGAATAATGCGATCAAAGTCCCGCCTAGAACGATCACTACTAGGGACTACTCCAACTTCCACCCTGACCAGTTCATAGGCTACCTAAATGGTATTGACTGGAACCCCATAAGACACCTACCTAACCTGGAGGAAGCTGTAAAATTTTTCCAAACTACCCTCACTAGAATCACTGACCTCGTAGCCCCTAGGAAAACCCATAGGGTAAAGGGTAGCTGCTATAAGTGGATCTCGCCCCCCCCAAAAGTCCTGATGTCTACCCGGGACAAAGCCTGGAAAAAGTTCAGGAAAACAAAGCTTCCTGTGGACTTAGCCAGCTACAGGGCCCTCAGAAACCAATGCAAACAGGCCATAAAGAAAGCTAAGAAAGAATATATCACCAATCTTCTAAAAACTAACCTGGGAAACCCCAGGTTCTTCTGATCACACATTAACAAACTCCTCAAAGGACATAATAAATCAACAACCGGCCCTATCCTGGTGAACGGGCAAGTACTTGATGAGGGGCCACTCATCGCAGAGGCCCTAAAGGGTTACTTCACAAACCTGGATGCGTACAAGGTGGGACCCATTGATAACAGGAACGAGTCTAACGTGCACCTGCCCTGAGAACTAGACCGCCCATTGTTTCATCTGCGGCTGGTTAGGGTAAAGGAGGTTCTGCTCATCCTTAAATCCCTGCAGTCAAGAGGCACTGGGGGCCCCGACGGGATCCAGACAAGAATCCTTAAGGAGGGTGCCCCAGCACTAGCAAAGCCACTAGCTTGGCTGATAAACCGGTCCATTATGGAGGGGTCGGTCCCTGAGCCTTGGAAGCAGGCCCTAGTGATTCCCATTCACAAGGGAGGGTCTACCGAGCCTATAGGGAACTACAGGCCTATCTCCTTGTTGTGCGCTACAGCGAAAATACAAGAGAAGCTAGTCTACTCCCAACTACGAGAATACCTGGAAACTCACCAGGTAATCTCTTCATCTCAGCACGGCTTCAGAGCTAAGCATGGGACAGATACTGCACTAACCAAATTCTCGGCAGAAATCCTGTGTAATAATGGACTCAGTCAGCACAAGGCTGGTCTTCATTGACTCTCTAAAGCTGCTCGACTTGGTAAACCACAACCTCCTTTTACAAAAAATGTGCTCTCTTGGCCTGGACACCCATGCACTAGGATGGTTTGTGAGTTACCTCACTGACCGTACCCAGAGGGTCAAGTGGAAGGACAATGTCTCCCAGATTGCACCGCTCAAAGAAGAGGTACCACAAGGGTCTATACTTGGCCCCCTTCTCTTCACACTGTTCATAAACAATCTGCACTTACACTGTGGGAGTAGCGGCGTCATCCAATACGCGGACGATGCTGTCATTTACCGAGCCTTCCCAACTTAAAAGAACTGGAGAATGCCCTTCAAGAGGACATCCTTCAGATGGAGGACTGCCTCACTCTGAACAAAATGGTATTAAACACCAGCAAAACTAAGGTGATGCTGTTTGGGCCCAGATCCCTGGGAACTGAGCGGTCGCTGCTCCTTCAACTGCAGTCCAGAGGGGGAGATAAACTTGAGGTGGTTACCTCCACTAAATACCTTGGTCTAACCCTGGACCAAGGCTTCACTCTAAAAAATCATGTTGACCAACTCACCAAAGCCATCCATGGGAAACTCGGTATCCTCTACAGAATAAAGGACCAGATTATCCCCGGAGCCAGGGTAGCCATCGCAACTAGCGTCCTTCTCCCTAAGCTCAACTACGCGGCCCCTGTTCTCCAAGGCATGTCCTCTACGGAACTAGGCAGGCTGCAGACCTTATACAGCAAGATTGTCCGATTTGCCACTTTATCACACCCCAGGACCCACCACTGCGAGGCCCAATCCAGGCTCAGCTGGCCATCATTGAAAGCTCGCCTCATCTACCCGACTCTCTGCCTTACATTTAAGCTACTGGGTCCCTCACCTCCCCCTAGTCTCAAAGGGCTAGTCAAGGTTAAAACCAATCAGTGAAGTCTCCGTACCTCAGGCCAAACTCTCCTCGTGGTCCCCAAAATGAGGACTAAAGCTGGATCCAGGTCCTTTATGTTCACAGCCCCTTCTAACTGGAACAACCTCCCACTGGAGGTACGGGAGGCAGGGTCTGGCCCCTGCTTGCGGTCTAAGCTCAAAGCACACCTGCTCGACAGGAGCATATGCCAATGCCACAGGACCTGACCTTACGTCACTGCCCTCCCTCATAGGAAGGTAAGCATTATTGTAACAACATACCCCCCTTCCACTAAGCCCTAAGGAAGGTATCTTGATTCTTTGGCAACTACTAGCCTATATCTTGAGCACTCCCTAGTTCTACATGATATGTGTATGAAAAATAGTTTCTATATGTCTAACTCTTTATGTCCCACTGCCTGTATGTTCCCCCACCACCTATCTGCTTGTAACCCTATGAAGTCTTTCACTGTCAAACAATATGGAATTTACCCATTTTGTACTGTTCTGCTTACCTGTATGTTATTTTTACCCCCGGGTCGCCCCTGAAAAAGGGACCTCCGGGGCCCAGTGGTCCTACCCGGTCAACAAAATTCAATAAATAAATAAATACCTCTGACTGCAGTTTGAGTAGTACTCTCTGAATGAGAGGAAAGGGAGGGAAGGCATAAAGGAACTTCCCTGTCCAGGAGAGGGACAATTCGTCTCGCCAGAAAACGTTAGTCCCTGGAGCGAGCTAGCAGAAATTGCGCAGTTTGGGGTTGTACGGGGACGCAAAGAAGTCCAACTCTGTCTGGCCCCACTTGTCGAAGAGGTCATCTGCAACATCTTGGAGCAATTCCCACTCATGATTCTGAGGAAGAGTGACTGAGACTGTCTGCGAGAACGTTCTGGACCCCTGGTAGATGTACTGCGGTGAGGTCCAGACTGTGTTCTACTGCCCAGCCCCGAACTCTCATGGCTTCTCTGCAAAGGGGGCATGAGTGAGTTCCCCCTTGTTTGTTGATGTAGAAGACCACAGGTGTGTTGTCTGTCTGCACCAGAAGAGGACCCGGCTGACGTTGGTCTGTGAATGTCCAAATTGCATTCAGTACCGCTCTCATTTCCAGAACACTGATATGCAGGGAGTGTTCTGTGACAGATCAGAACCCCCAGGTCCTGTGGTCCCCTAGATGAGCCCCCCAGCCTGACAGAGAGACATCTGTGGTCAGGGTCTGAAGCAGTGGGGGTCAGCGGAAAGGAACTCTGCCGCTCAGATTGTCCGTGCATAGCCACCATTCCAGGGAACATTGAATTGCTCAAGAGATCCGGATTTGAAGATCCAGATCGTCCACCAACTGGTCCCACTGTACCTTGAGGTGCCACTGTAGAGCCCTCATATGAAGCCTTGCTAAAGGAACTGTGGCGATGGCTGCTGCCATGTGACCCAGCAGTTGTAGAACCACCCATGCCGGGGAGTATAGGTGACCTTGGAGGTTTATGGCTAGCCTCTGAAGTTGTTCTGCCCCATCCGGGGGCAGAAAAGCCCTCCCCAGTATGGTGTCCAGGATGGCTCTGATAAACTGTAACCACTGCATCGGCCATGGGTGCGACTTTGACCAGTTGACCGTGATGCCCAGGGATGAAAACAGAGCCTGCGTTTCTGTGAGAGCGATTGACCGCTCCTTTTCTGATTGGGCGGAGAGAAGCGAATCGTCCAGGTAGGGGTAGACAAAGAGGCTCTCCTGCAGAGGGCCACTGCTACCACCACTAGGCACTTGGTGAATACCCTGGTGTGGACGAGAGGCTGAAGGGCAGAACCCTGAAGTGGTAATGCTCGTCTCTGAAGCGAAACCGCAGAAAACATCTGTGGGCCTTCAGGACCTTGATGTGCAGATAGGCGTCCTGCATATATAGAAAGCAAAGCCAGTCTCCTTTCTGGAGCAGGGGGAAAAGGGATCCCAGGGTTACCAAGCGGAACCTCTAGTACTTCACCAAGAGGTTGAGCTGACTGAGGTCCAAAATGGGGCAAAGGTCTCCGGTCTTCTTCGGAACGAGGAAGAAGCATGAGTAAAAGCCTTTTCCCCTCTGGGCCACTGGTACCCTTTGGATAGCTCTTTTGTCCAGGAGCTGTTGGAGCTCCCCTTCCAAGAGGAGACTGTGTTGCAGTGGACAATGGGACACTGGAGGGGAGGTTTGTTCGGTGGGATAGAGGTGAATTTTATCGAATACCCTGTCCGAATGGTGGTCAGTACCCATTGATTGGTAATGATACTGGACCATTCGAGTGGGTAAAGTGCAAATTGCCCTCCTACCTGCTCATTCTGCCTGCCCCCGTGAGGAGGAGGGCAGAGGTGGGAGTCAGGTAGAGGGGGTAGGAGGGGCTGGGGCCCTGGGAGCTTTGGGTTGCTTAGGGCCCTGGGAACCTTGAGGGGCAGGGTTTTCCTGTCTTTTAAATCCCTTTCTCTGGGATTGTTTGCCGGGCTGTCCTCGATTCTGATGCTGCTGAAAAGGACGCTGGCGAGCTGTCTGAGGTTGGGACTTGTACATATGATGTACATCTGCCACTGCTTTCCTGGTTCTTGTAGTTGCTTCACCATCTGCTCCACTTCAGGGCAGAAGAGCACTGGATCCTGAAAAGGAGAATCCAAAATAGAGTCCTGAAGGTCTTGCTGGAAACCAGTAAGTCTGAACCAGGACTGACGCCTCATACAAATGCCTGATGCCACGGCCCTGGAGGCCATATCCACGGCATCATATGAGCACCGGAGGGCATGTTTATCCACGTCCAGGCCTGACTGGGCACATGCCAAAATGTCCTGCTTTTGGTCAGAATCAGGGAGAGCCTCTACCAATTCCATTTCCTATGTCCGCCACTGGGACGACCGCTGGGACCGGCATTGGGTTAGAAGGACCGGGCGTTGGGTCCTAAGGAGCAGGTGCTTGGGGATCAGATTATGGAGTGGATGGCGTCGGGTCTGGAAGACCGGCGTCCGAAGGCCGGCATCCGGTGTTTCGAGAAGTGATGACTGGCATCTAGTCGGCTTCATACGGGGCAGATCCTACCAAACCAACCTGGTGGAGTTCTATGACTAGGTAACTAGGCAACTGGACAGGGGCCATGCAGTGGCTGTCCTGTATCTGGACTTCAGTAAGGCATTCGACTCAGTGCCGCATGGAAGGCTGGAAAGTAAGTTAGAAGGCACAGGGGCAGGTGCAAAGCTGGTGAGATGGGTAGGGAACTGGCTTCAGGGAAGGCAACAGAGGGTGGTGATGGGTGGGGAGCTCTCACACCCAAGGGAAGTGACGAGCGGAGTTCCACGGGGCTTGGTGTTGGGACCAGTGTTGTTTGGGATATTCATTGCAGACATATCATGGGACATCAACAGCAAGATCAGTCTCTTTGCTGATGATACCAAGGTAGGAGCGGTGGTGGATGACCTAGGGGGATGGCAGGGGTTGCATGATGATCTGCTAAAGCTTGAAACCTGGTCAGACACCTGGCAAATGGGGTTTAATGCCAAAAAGTGCAATGTACTGCATTTTGGGATGAAGAACCCAAGGAGGAGTCACCAGCTGGGGGGAGTGCAGCTAGCCCAGACAGAGTAGGAGAAGGATCTGGGGGTGCTCATTACTGGGTCAATGAACAACTTGGCACAATGTAGGAAGGCAGCTTGAAAGGCCAACAAAATGCTGGGTTGTATTGCAAGGGGTATATCCTCGAGGAGGGAGGAGATGATTCTGCCACTGTATAGGTCATTAGTTAGACCACACCAGGAGTACTACGTGCAGTACTGGCGCCCGTATCTGAAGAGGGACATTAAGTTACTGGAAGGGGTGCAGCGCAGGGCAACAAAGATGATCAAGGGGTGGGGGACCTATCACACGAGAGGAGGCTGAGGGAGTTGAACATGTACTCACTGGAGGAGAGGAGGGACAGGGGGGACATGATTGAAACCTTTGGCACATGAAAGGAATAAACAAGACAGGACAGAGGGGCAGTTCAAAGTAAGGGAGGGAGGGACACCAGGGGCCATGATATGAGACTTGAGGAGGAAGGTTCAGAAGGAGATTAGGAGACACTTTTTTACAGAGAGGGTGGTGGCTGGGTGGAATGCGTTACCTACAGAAGTGGTATCCAGTAGAACAGTGGACTGCTTCAAAAGGGGATGGGACAGGACAAGGGGGCGGGTTAATGAAGGGGAGGGGTGGAAGGAAGGGGCAGCTGCAGAATAAGGGGTGCAAGTTGCACATTCGAGCAGACTTGATAGACCTCTAGGCCTTTATCTGCTGGCAAATTTCGTATATTCGTATGGTCTTGAGGTGTGTCAGCTGGCATCTGGTTTGTAGGTGTAGAAGCAGACGGCTGAGCCTCATCTGGCACGCCCTACATCTGGTGACGGGAACGGCCATCGGGTAGGCGAGCAGCTAGGTGGTTTGACGCCTGGTGGAGGACGCACCTTAACCTGAGGGGGGGTGTAGGGGCATGGGCATCTCCCTGCCTACCGGAATGTTCCTCGGAACGTTTTCTCTTCTCTGAGGTACCAGGCTTGTCCAGAGCCCTGGGCAAGCCTTCCTGAGTCGACCCTGTTGATTTATGAGGTCAGTGGGCCAGGGAAGAAGAGTGATGTCCCGCTGATGCAGACTCTCGGTAGTGGCCCTGAGAAGGGGGGAGAGCAGACTTGGGGGAGCGGGAAGAATCCTTGGCTGGAACTGAGCCCGATCTTTTGGAAGAAGAGGAAGACAACGCCTGTTTAGCGGGTGACGGATGGTGGGATTCAAACCTGGCCCTGTCTTTCTCCTTGTGATGTCCCCCCCGCACCCCCAAGACCTTGTCCTTGGGAGGGGATTCTCGAGTGAGAGAAGAAGAGTTGGCCTCGGAACCTCGCTGCATGGCTGCAAGCTTTTTCTCAAGGAAGAAAGTCTTCAAGGCGTGGGCTCTCCTGGCGTGCATCTTCTGGTTAAATTTCTGGCAGTGGCTGCAGGAATCAGGCTGATGATTTGGGCCTAGGCAGATGAGGCAGGCCGCATGGTCGTCTTTAGTTGGAATCTGCTTCCTGCAGACACACTTAGATTTTCATCATGGCAGAGGAGGCGATGACATAAACGAGTCAAAAAGCGTATTTACTATAAAAAAGTAAGAAAAAAGACTTAACTGATGTTCGAGCTGTTGACTGCAGAGAGAGGTGTCCATGGAGCCGAACTACGCGGGTGGACGTTGGGAAAAGAACTGGGGTGGTGCCAGGGGACTGCCCCCCTTATACCACGTAGGATGTCAGGTGGAGCCAATGTCAGGCGCCCTGCCTCCAGACTGCTAGCTACAAGTTTTCCATGGGGTCCTGACACCTGCCGGCTCCAGTCCTAATGGTATTACCTGCTGCAAGAGCTCCACCCTCAAAGACAGATCACATAACACTATACCTCTCACGCCAAACACTCCTCTTCCTACTCCAAGACCACGTTCTCCCCCGCCTGGCTCAGGTGATAACTCAGAGGGAGAAGGTGACATGGAGGTAGACCCACAGTCATTAACTGCAAAGTAGTGTTTTCCAGACCAAATCCCTGCACTGGTCCATAATATTATGGCCATACTGGGCTTCGATATACCAGCCCCACTACCTCAATCAAAGCTCCTACCCTCCCTTCAACCATCAGCCAAGAAAGCAGACATATTTCCAGTCTGCGAATCAATCGATGAGCTAATTAATAAGGAAAGGGACTCATGTGACCTGGCCCGCATTCCAGAAAGGAAGTTGTGGGATCAAATGTATCCTCTACAGGCTGACAAACTAGCATTGTGGTGCAATCCCCCCACAGAATATCCACAAATAACCTCCCTCAACAAGAAAACTGTTCTTTCTATGGAGACAGCATCAGCCCTTAAAGATCCTCTAGATAAAAGATCGAGGATATACTAAAAAAAAAATGCTGAACTAACAGGCCTAGGGGCAAGAGCAGCCACTATGGCCATTTACGCCACTAGAGCTCAAGAAGCATGGCTACAAGACTTAGCAAAAAGAACGTTGTCAAATCCCACAGAGAGTCAACTATTAGATAACGCTATACTTTCATCCAAGTATCTGGCAGATATGGCCATGGACTCCCTAAAGATAAATGCCAGGGTAACAGTTCTAATCAACAGAGCCAGACAAGCACTGTGGATGAAATTATGGGATGTGGACAACGAGTCCAAGTCCATGCTGCATAAGCTTCCCTTCAATGGAACACTAATTTTCGGAGAAGGGCTGAAGAAATATCTCAAGGGTAAGGAAGAGGGCAAGGCACCAGGCAAGGAACAAGCTAACAGGTCCGCTTATCTCCCAGCTAGACAGAAGTCCCGCTCTCATTCCTTTTGGGACAAAAGAAGGGGTCAATACGGGTACAGAGGGAACAGCTATTATACCCCCTATGCCCATAACCACTCCCACAATAAGTATAGGGGCAGGGGTGGTGCCAACAGAGATAAAGGACACAGCTCATACACATGGAGAGCCCACACAAAACAGCGACTATCCCTACAAGACTTACCCAGACACTCCTGCGGGGCACGTCTCATGCATTTTGCAGAGATCTGGGAAAACTCAGCTCAAGACAAATGGGTACTAGACATCATTACAAAAGGCTATGCCATAGAACTAACACAGATTCCCAAACTACACAGACTGATTCTGTCCCCAGTATCCAAAGACAAAACAAAAGTTGCCCAGATATGGCAGGCTGTGGGAGATCTGATACACAACAGAGCAACTGTGGATGACCCAACGGCAGAGAGGGGACAAGGGGTTTATTTGGCATTCTTCACAGTACCAAAGAAAACAGGAGGAGTGAGACCAGTCGTGGATCTAAAGTGACTGAACAAATCTGTGAAATACAAATATTCAAAATGGAGACAATCAGATCGACAAAAAGAACAATATGTCCAGGGGACGTGCTAACATCCATAGTCCTAAAGGATGCATATCTACATAGCCCCATAAGACCCTCACATTTCAAATTCCTCTGATTTCACATACTGGGCAACCACTACCAATACCAGATACTCCCACTCAGCCTGGCATCGGCCCCCAGAGTATTCACCAAGGTGTAAATATTCCTAGCATCAAAACTACGGGAACAGGGCATTCAAGTAATATCTTATCTGGATGACTGTTTCATCCGAGCACGCTCAATTCAACAATCGATCAGGGACACACAAGCAGTCACACGATGCTGAGAGAATCATGGCTGGGTCATAAACCATGTCAAAAGTTGCCCATCCCCAACCCAGTCAACGGAGCACCTAGGCACCAGGATAGACACCTCAATAGGGATGATATTCTCATCAGAGAAATGTATCAACACCCTGATCTCAGCAGTACGCAACTTACAGCAGAGAAGACAACCATCACTGGAAATGATATCTCAAGTACTGGGGCTAATGTCATCCTTCACAGACATAGCAGCCTGGGCAAGATGGCATATGAGACTACTATTACAGTTCCTAATCAAGCAGGGTCCATCTTATGACCTAGACTTCAGCAGAACAGTCCTCATCCCAGCAAAGATCGCACATTCCCTGAAGTGGTGGACAGAAAGAGAAAATATTAATAGGGGAATGCCCCTGGACATCCAGCCAGATATAATAATTAACACAGACACAAGCCTATCAGGCTGGGAAGCATCCACAGAGACAAAGACAGTACAAGGCAGTTGGGACGTCAAGGAGTCAACATTACCAATCAATGTACATTGGGGAGCGGAGAAAAACTAAGGTCATCTCAGCAGATTAAGATCAGAAGAAGGGTGGGTGGAAGAGGCGAGGGACCAGGCAGAGGTATTTAATGAGTACTTTGCCTCTGTGTTCACTAGGGAGGGGGATGGGATATCTACAAAGCAAGGCACGATGGGGATAGAAGCGGCAGTGAGTGGGATCAGGGGATCAACAGAAATGGAGCAAGAGGGAGGGAGAGGTACCCCAGGGGTGTCACATCTAGATAAGGATAAAAAGGCCAGTAAGGTGGAGGGGACGGATGATGTTATCTCCGCCAAAAGGGTGTGGTTAGCCCTCAAGGCCCTAAAGAAAGACAAATCTCCTTGGCCGGATGGCATTCATCTGAGAGTACTATGGGAATTGGCGGACGTACTGGCTGCACCCCGGCAGAGCTCTTCAACAGGTCACTTGAGACAGGGAGGGTACCTAGGGATTGGCGAGAGGCACATGTGGTGCCAATCCATAAAGGGGGTCGAGGGAAGTACCAGGTAACTATAGACCCATCAGTTTGACCTCGGTGGTGGGAAAATTAATGGAGAGTATACTAAAGGAACGATTGGGGTGTACTTGGAGGAGGTGGGAGGTCTGGATAGTTGGCAACATGGGTTTGTGCCAGGTAGATCATGTCAAACCAATCTTGTGGAGTTCTATGAATGGGTAACATCAGAATTGGACAGGGAAAGCCTGTGGATGTATTATCTTGGACTTCAGCAAGGCATTTGACTCTGTCCCCACAATGGTCTGGTGGAGAAACTGATGGGGTTGGAGTAGGCCCTTTGATGGTCAGATTGATTGAAAACTGGCTAGCTGGACGCACTCAGAGAGTAGTGGTCTGTGGGGAGCTCTCGAACCCTAGAGAGGTTGGTAGTGGGGTACCGGAGGGCTCGGTCCTGGGTCCGATCCTGTTTAATGCATACATATCGGACATCAGGGAGGGTATAGGGTGTGAAATGAGTCTCTTCGCTGATGACTCCAAGATGGGAGCAGTAGTTGAGGGAGAAGAGGGAGGTTGGCCCTGCAAGGGACCTGACACCCTGAAAGCTGGGCTCACACATGGAAATTAAATTTCAATATCACCAAGTGCAAGGTGTTGCATCTATGGGAAACCCTAAACACAGGTACACCCTGGGAGGGAGGCGCTGGAGGCCTCAATAGGGAAAAGACCTAGGAGTCATGGTGGATGCATGTATGAATAACTCTGAGCAGTGCAGGAGAGCGGCTAGCAAGGCAAACAGGATGTTGGGATGCATCGAAGGGGGATCACCTCTAGGAGCAAGGAAGTGATTCTGCCGCTGTACAATGGACTGGTTAGACCACACCTTGAGTACTGTGTACAGTACTGGAGACCACACTTGAAGAGGGACATACAGCTCCTGGAGAGGGTACAGAGGAGGCAACTAAGATGATACGAGGGCTAGGGGATTTGACGTATGAGGACAGACTTGAGGAGCTCTGCCTGTTTTCATTGGAGGAGAGGAGAGACAGGGGGGACATGATTGAGGTCTTCAAGTACCTCAAGGAATAAATAGGGTAAACATGGAGGGATCTTTAGACTAAAGCAGGAGGTATCACCAGAGGACATGGTTTGAAGTTGGAAGGTGGAAGGGTGAGGGGAAAAGAGGGAGGTTTTCACTGAGAGGATGGTGGACCTTGGAATGCACTGCCTGGTGAGCTGGTTCAGAGATCCACAGTGGAGGGCTTCAAGAGAGGGTTGGAAAGACACAGAAAGTGGATGTATCAGATGATGGCCTGTCCCAGGGGGGTGGAGATGGATGATAGGGGTTTCTGGAACACAAGGGAGGGGAAGGCCTCGGCACCCAACTAGGGATCTGAGGTTCGAGCAGACTCAATAGACCGTAAGGCCTAATCTGCTGGCAAATAGTATGTTAGTATGTAATGTATTGGAGATGAGAGCGGTTTTTCTGGCCCTACTACATTTCAAACAGATAATAATAGAAAAACATGTACTGATCAGATCGGACAATCAAGTCACAGTAGCAAACATCAACAAATGGGGGTAACAAAGAGCCATGCGATGCAAAGGGAGGCTGCAAAACTAATACGATGGCAGGGGTCAACCTTAACATTCATTTACTAGCCCGGGTACTAGTGCAGATTGCTGCGGGCTACTGCAGAATCTCTGCTACTTGCCCGGCTGAGCTAGTGCAATTCCTCCTGTGGAAAGCTGCAGTTCCATTCTCAACCCAGGTATCAAATCAATCAATAAATAAATAAATGTAAATGTTATTTAATTTAAAGCCAGGTCCTTTTCATGGAGGTTTAACTGTGTGCTGCCTTAGCATTAGTGAAAGGAAACAAAGAAAAAATGTCTGTGTGCAGTGCATTTACAAACTGTTTCATTTTATACTAACTACTGCTTTTATTTTTTGCTGGTAAAGATCCTTTCTCCTTTTCCTTTCCTTGTTTAGGTCAGTACTTGTGGCAGGCAGATTTGTGACTGTGTCTGGGAGCAGCACAGTTCTAGGGTTGCCACATGTCCAGTTGTAGACTGGATAATCCAGTTTTCAGGGCCTTTATCTGGTCATCCTGTTTTGATTAAATGTAGTCCAGTTTTTGGGCCATTTTGAGTGCTCAGATAGTATTGAAACTGACTGTATCAAATCATTCACTGTTGCATGCATGTCCAGGTTACAAAAAAGTTCTGATATCACTAGTCACAGGCCTTTGTTTGTAAATCCAGTCTGTCTAGGAGGTGTAAAGTATGGCCATTAAGACCATTAGCAGTAAATCAACCAAATCATTTCAATTCTGAATTTTAAGAATGGTCATTTATTGCCATGATAGGAAACACGTTTTACACCTTTATATGCTGTAATGGGTTCCTTTTTGGTTTTCCTATATTCTCATATGTTTTAGACCCACATTTTCAAATTAGTTTTCACATTTTTATTGCCTTTGTTACTGTGTTGACCATTTCTCTCCTAAGTCCTCAGCAGCTGTTGATCTAATTTTTTATACTACCAACCTGAACATTCCATGGTATTAACTATACCTTTACAGGCCATTGGAATACATAGCATGGAATGGTGAGTCTGAAATTGTGGAATGTGATGTCGTAGACATTTGAAAAGAAACAGCAGTAGCTGATGAGGTAAAGTGAACATGATGTAGTATTGAGGATACCACAAGTACTGATAGTTCAATTATCAAAAAGGTGGTCAAAACATGTCAGAAAGAATGCATGGCTGTCATGGAAAGGAAAACTGAAGAGTGTTTAACAGAGCGAGCAACAGGTTGTGAATGGTCTTTGTACATCCAGCAGATCTGGGTTTAAATTCCCACAGCCTCCACTTGTATACTGTGTGACCCTAAGCAAGTCAATTAACCTCCCTGTGTTCCTGGACCACCCCTAAAGGTGAGTCTTGTGTCCAATGGGAGTTACCTGGTTGCCAAAGAATAAAAATAAATAAATAACAGTATGGGTTGATGCTGTTGAAGTTATCCTTACTTTTTTTTTTTTTGGTGAATATGTTCTAAGAGAACTGGGACAATCATGCATTTCTGGGATCTGTGGCCAGGGTGGAAATTTGGGAAGAAAAAGATACACACATATTTCACGACACAAATTTATTAACTACAAATCTGAAAATGTGGAAATATATGGAAGAAGTCAGTAACCCAGCTGACATAAATAGAAAGCTTGCTGACAAAGACAAACCAATAAAAGATCACAAGTACGACAAGACAATGTGAAGCTGTCGGTTCCAGCAATGCTGACTAGAAAAATATGACTGGTTGGGGTATGATGATGCAAAGGATCTGATGTTCTACCATTTGTCTGTCAAATATGAAATACAGTTGGGTAAGGCAGGCAATAAAAACTGTTTCGCATATGCCATGCAATTGCTAATAAATGACATCCTTTCACAGACTTTGTGTGGCTGTGCAGCCTTGATGATATAAAGAGGAACTTTGCTGGGGTGGCGAGGGAGACCTTGCTGCAGAGGGACCCCCCCCAAACCGGAACACTAGCGGCATGCGGAGGCCCCGACTCTTAATAGCAGGACAGGTGCCCCCCACCAGCGCGCAAGACCCCACCTCCCTGCACCGGAGCAGGCAGATGACCCATGAGAGGACTTGAATTCCAGCTTCCTCGGTGGGACTAACGGACTTACACCTACCAGCTGGCTCCTTCCTTCCCTTCCCACAGAAGAGCTGTTTTCCCTTTTTCTCGCCGGAGCCGACAACACCAAGAGACTACAGCAGGAGACCGAGTTCGGCTGAGCCCCACAGATGCTACTACCCCAGTAGCACAAAGAAAGGCACAGAATTTGGGAGCCAATTTCAAAAAACAGCAAAGGCGCCTAATTGGATCTCCCTCTGCTGTGACGTGCTGACTCAGGCAATTCAAAAAGCCTGAGCGGAGCCTCGCTGAAGGCAACTGAAAAACTTGAAGAGGAACTTTATTGGGGTGGCGAAGGAGACCTCGCTGCAGAAGGCCCCCCCAACCAGAACACGAGTGGCATGCAGAGGCCCCGACTCTTAATAGCCGGACAGGCGGCCCCCCCCCCGCACCAGAGCAGGCAGACAACCCGTGGAGAGGACTTGAATTCCAGCTTACTCCGGTGGGACTAAAATGGACTTGCACCTACCGCTGGCTCCTTCCTTCCCTTGCCACAGAAGAGCTGTCTTCCTTTTCCTCGCTGGAGCCGACAACACCAAGAGACTACAGCAGGAGACCAAGTTCGGCTGAGCCCCGCGGATGCTACTACCCCAGTAGCACAAAGAAAGACACAGAATTTGGGCGCCAATTTCTAAAAACAGCAAAAGCGCCTAACTGGATCTCCCTCAGCTGTGATGCGCCGACTCAGGCAATTCAAAAAGCCTGAGCGGAGCCTCGATGAAGGCAATTGAAAGACTTGAAGAGGAACTTTGCTGGGGTGGTGAGGGAGACCTCACTGCAGAGGGATCCCCCCCCAAACCGGAACACTAGCGGCGTACGGAGGCCCTGACTCTTAATAGCTGGACAGGCGGCCCCCCCCCACCAAAGCGCAAGACCCCACCTCCCCTGCACCGGAGAAGGTGGATGACCCGAGGAGAGGACTTGAATTCCAGCTTCCTCTGGTGGGAGTAAAACAGATTTGCACCAACCCGCTGGCTCCTTCCCTTCCCTTGACACAGAAGAGCTGTTTTCCCTTTTTCTCACCGGAGCCGACAACACCAAGAGACTACAGCAGGAGACCGAGTTCGACTGAGCCCCGTGGATGCTACTACCCCAATAGCACAAAGAAAGGCACAGAATTTGGGCGCCAATTTTGAAAAACAGCAAAGGCGCCTAATTGCATCTCCCTCAGCTGTGATGCACCGACTCAGGCAATTCAAAAAGACTGAGCGGAGCCTCGCTGAAGGCAATTAAAAGACTTGAAGAGGAACTTTGCTGGGGTGACGAGGGAGACCTCGCTGCAGAAGGACCCCCCCAACCGGAACACTAGCAGCATGCGGGGGCCCTGACTCTCAATAGCCAGACAGGCGGCCCCCCACCAAAGTGCAAGACCCCCACCTCCCCTGCACTGGAGCAGGCGGACGACCCGAGAAGAGGACTTGAATTTTCTCCTGCCCCCTACCCCGTTCCCTCCTCCCCACTCTGTTCCCTCCTCCCATTAAATGCAAGTTTGCCATGCCCACCAGAATGGCTAAACCAATCATTTCCGTGGCAAGCCAAGTTTCTGATACTAATCTTTTTAGAAACTCGTTCAGCTATGGGCAGATACAAAGTGTTTCTGTAAGCGCGCTCAACTATAATCTACCAACAACTGAAATTCACCCACTGATCTTTTGTGTAAAGAAGTCTCTCTTGCCAAAGGTGTTTTTACTTGCTTCCATACTCTTTTTCACTGTCTTGTAAAATGTTTTAGCTAGCTTCTCCACAATTAACTGCACACAAGTCAGGGCAGACCAGCTAGACATAAGAAACTACTGAATCCTAGGGAAAGGGGTAAAGTTTGTAATCTTTAATTAACTGAATCTAGCCTAGTCTGATTAATTGAACCTAACCATCTCTCACTGTCTTGTAAAATGTTTTAGCTAGCTTCTCAACAAACAATCGCTTACAAGTCAGGGCAGACCTGCTAGACATAAGAAACTACTGAATATAGGGTAAGGGGCCAAGCTATATTCTCTGATCAACCGAATCTAGCCTAGTCTGATTAATTGAATCTAGCCCTTTTTTCTCACTGTCTTGTAAAATGTTTTAGCTAGTTTCTACACAATTAATTGCACACAAGACAGGGCAGACCTACTAGACAGAAGAAACTACTGAACCTAGAGTAAGGGGTAAAGTTGTACCCTCTGTTTAACTGAACCCAGCCTCATCTGAGTAATTACCCAAGAGGCCCCAAAACTCTACAACAGGGGAGTTGGAACCCCACTACATCACAAAGCTAAGCAACTAGCTGCTACCAAAGCCTCACACCAGCTAAGGTCCCCCTCAGGGCAAACCCAGAGCAAAAGGGGGTCTGACCCTTGCCAATCCCTACACCTACCTAGCTGGCAGCACCCTCTATTGCAGCCCCCTCTGAGACTACACAATGGCGCCTCGCCAAACGCCTTCCCCAGCACCCCGAAGTGCACAAGACCTAAGCACCTCCCTCCTAAATAGGGGAGTACTTCTAGCGCTAACCTACTCACTATCTCTACTTTGGGTAGACAAGATCATAGACCAAAGTTTTCCTGAAGGATGGGGCCATCAACGTCCTGGCCCCCCTTCCCTGAACTTCCAAAATGGAAAGCACAGCTCAAGCTGGCCTGCTCTAACATCAGCCCATGAGATAGTAGGAAAGGGCATATGCTATGACCTATTCTACTTTGCGGGAAGACCGAGTCGATGAAAACCATTCACCTTACCTAGCCCTAAGCTTCTCCGCCTGATTACTGCGCTGCTTCTCCTTGCAGGAGATATCCAGCCAAACCCAGATCCATACACCCCCAACATATAAGTGTCCTTCCCTCAGGACCCCTGTTGGGCATCAGCGAAGGGTCTCAAGAGAGCGCATATGAACATATGTAGCATCAGACCCAAAATACACGAAGTCCAAGCCTGGCTCGACCTATACAAGCCCAATGTCCTGGCAATCTCAGAAACCTGGCTAAAAGCCCACACTCTGGACCACAAGGCTCAGGCACTGGGCTATACCACCTTCCGAAAGGACAGGGAGTCCAAATAAGGGGGGGTGTACTAATCTACACCAAACAAGACCTTGTGGCATCACCACTAAGCCTGCCCCAAAGTCTCCTTTCCGATGGAGAATTTATATTTATCCGTATTACCCTGGGACAAACCAAGCAAATTATAATTGGATGTATCTACAATCCTCCAAAGATGACCCTTCATTCCCTGGATACCATCACAAGTACCTTGACTGCAGAAGTCTCAACAAAACTTATTATTCTAGGTGACTTCAACCTCAACTGGGCCCAGGACCCGGCCCACGCCCTGAGTAAGACCCAAGAGGCTGGACTGACTCAAGTCATCCATGAGCCGACCAGAGGTAACTATAAAACTGGGAACCACACCACCCTCGACTGGGCTCTGGTGTCCAACCCAGCCAACATCCAGCTTGCTGGAACCATGGCAGACTCCTTGAGTGACCATTCCCCGATCTATTGTATCTGGAAGAATAAATCACCAAGGACCCAGCCCAGAATCATCACCGGCCGAGACTACACCAATTTCTCGGAAGGGCAGTTCAATGATTTGCTAAACAATCGGGACTGGAACCCTATAACACTCCTCCCTACTCCAACCGAGGCCCTCGAATATTTCCAGGACCAACTAAGTATAGCTGCCAACCTCTTCGCTCCTCTAAAAACAAGAAGAGTAAAAGGCTGCTGCTACAAATGGATTACACCATCCCTCAAAACCCTAATGATCAGTAGGGACAAGGCCTGGAAAAAATACAAGCTCTCGTCCCTTCCGGTTGATCTTGTGGCATATAAAGCACTATGAAACAAAGCCAAAAGTGCTATAAACTGTGCCAAAAAAGACTACCTCACAAATCTCCAGAAAACCAACTTAGGTAACCCTAAGCATTGCTAGGACCATGTTAACAACCTAATCAAGGGCAACAAAAAGACCGAACGGTGCCCCAACGAGGTCAACGGTCAGCTCGAAAGTGACCCATCAATAACAGCAGCTGCCCTCAACAACCACTTCACTGACCTTGAGGCCTTTAAGG
Organism: Neoceratodus forsteri; assembly: GCA_016271365.2. Taxonomy (NCBI): domain Eukaryota; kingdom Metazoa; phylum Chordata; order Ceratodontiformes; family Ceratodontidae; genus Neoceratodus; species Neoceratodus forsteri. Next base: position 300,637,644 of record CM057459.1, on the reverse strand, counting down.
CCGGGCAGTCCTCTGCACTGTATGCAAATGAACTGACCAACTATGATAGACCCTCCTTCCACCTGGGACTTGTAAAGCAAAAAGAGGTACTAGCCCTCCTAAAGGCACTAAAACTCAAAGGCTCAGGGGAACCTGATGGGTTGATCTCTCAACTACTAAAGGCTGGGGCCACCTCACTATCCAGACCCCCTAACCCAGCTCTTAAACAGATCACTAAGAGAAGGAATAGTTCCCAGCCAGTGGAAACAGGCCAATGTGGTCCCTATCCACATAGCGGGCCCCAGGGAAAACCTAACTAACTACCGTCCCATCTCATTGCTCTGCATACTAGCAAAGCTTCAAGAAAGGCTTGTCTACAACCAGCTCTGAGATTACCTGGAGACTCACCACCTGATAGCGCCCTCTCAACACAGTTTCAGAGCCAACCATGGGACAGACACAGCCCTCATTAAGTTCTCTGACGATGCACTCAGAGCAATGGACAAAGGCATACCAACAGGAGCAGTCTTCCTAGACCTGTCCAAGGCATTCGACCTAGTGGACCACAATCTCCTACTCCAGAAGCTGAACAAAGCGGGCCTTGACCCCCACTCACTAAAATGGTTTGAGAGCTACCTAACAGGCAGGACTCAACGAGTCTCCTGGAATGGAGCAATGTCAACACAGCTGCCCCTGAGACAGGGAGTTCTGCAGGGCTCAATCCTTGGCCCCCTCCTATTCTCCTTGTTCACCAAGGAGCTAAGTACCTACTGTGGAGACAGCTCGGTCGTCCAGTATGCTGACGATACAGTCATCTACCGATCCCTGGGGAATGTAGCTGCACTGGGTCCTCTCCTCCAAAAGGACCTCTCCTCTGTTGAGGCATGGCTGAGAGAGAGAGAACAGAATGGTGCTGAACCCTGATAAAACCAAGGCAATGCTTATTGGGCCCAGATCAATGGGTCCTGACAGGTCAGCATCCTTGCACCTCACCACCCTTCCTGGAAAAAGCATCAGCGTAGTGCCCTCCTTCAAATACCTAGGTCTAATTCTAGACCAAACTATTACTTTCAAGAACCACGTGGACCACATCACCAAGACTCTTCACCGCAAACTTGGAACCTTATATCACCTCAGGGACCAGCTAATCCCTGAGGCAAGGATATCCATTGCCAAAAGCGTCCTGCTCCCAACCCTGACCTATGCTGCACCTATAACACAAGGCATGGCAAAACAAGTGGTCTTGAGGATGCAAATCCTCTACAACAAAGTGGCTCGCTTCACCACCCAGGACCATCCACGACGCCATCACTGCGACACACTGGCCCAACTTCACTGACCCTCCTGGACCGGCCGACTGCAATACCCCTTGCTTGTCCACACATATAAACTGCTAAACCTGCCTGCCCCCCCCCCAGCATAGCAGGAACCATAGTACTAAAACACAACCCTAGGAGGCTAAGGACTTCCGAACGAAGACTACTCGCAGTCCCCAGAGTAAGAACAATTGCAGGGGGCAGATCTTTCTCCTCCCTAGCCCCTAACCTATGGAACAACCTCCCACCTCCAGTGCAGAAGGCCTCCTCTCTCATGAACTTCCGCACCAGACTAAAAGCACATACGATTGCTATGAGCACGTGCCTCTGCCATGGCACGTAACCACTCCGCCACCACTACCCTCGGCTCAAAAAAGCACCCCCCTCTGTCAAAAGTGAGTAAACAGAGAAACCTCTCCCAACAACTTGGGGCCCAAGTTCCCAATAACCCATCCTCAATTCCTGGAATGGTATCTCTCTCCTGCCAATAACTCTCAACAACTAGCCATGCTTAATACTGGGACTAGCTGCACTGTAAACAAGACTGCATCATGATCAAGGCCCCTGGAATTCTGCATTTCTGCGGTTGTGGAATTTGCAACAGAATTTGCATCATGCCGCAGAATATATATAGTGCAGCAGAATTCATTGTTTTTGGTGAATTTTCATATAAATTTACTGTTTTTCCATAGGGTCAGGCTTTCTTTCCCACCTTGTTTATCCTGAAGCCCCTCCTCTATACTCAGCATGTGATGTCATCGATGACATCACATCATATTTAGCCAATGACAGAACTGCATTCTGCCAGACAAATGAATAAATCATGCCACAGAAATCAGAAAATGCTGCCGCAGAAGTCAAGGAGCCCTGCAGCAGAAATCAGAAAATTCTGTTGCAGGACACCAGGGGCCCTGATCATGATGATAACCATGTAAGCAAACTGCAAAACAATGCCTGTGTAACACTGAAACCATGATTTGTCTGTACCTGAATTGTGCTGTTATCCCGGGTCGCCCCAGAAAAAGAGACCTTCGGGGCCCAGAGGGCCTACCTGGTCACCAAAATTAATTAAATAAATAAATACAGTGTATGGTGGAACGTTGTTCTCACCCAAAATCCAGCCTTACGAAAACGCTGTTCATCCACACACACTTAAATGAATGGAATGCTGTTCTGACCGTACATGCAGAACAGCATTCCATTCATTTATAATTGATAGCGCGAGCCAGGGTTTGAAAGCATACACAGAAAACCGCGAGTGCGTCAAAATCACTTATGGGTACGGGCAGCGGTTTTCTGAAATGGGAACAGATCATTTGCCATAATGCAGACTGGAGGATCAACCAGATATGAAATGTTAACTTAGTTTTCACCACGGTGTCTGTTTCTGCTCTAAGCAGCGAAGGTTCTGCCACCATGTTTTTTTGTTAATCCACCTACAGCAGGCACCAACCAATGGACATATGGCTGCAGCGTTAGGAAGCCCAGTCCTAGCAACCACCCAACTCTGTCTCCTAGTGAGGGAGACAACAATTTCTTTATCCATAAATTAAATATACATTGGAAGCCTAAAATGTATTAAAAATATTTTGTGGGCACCATACACTGTTAAAAATACAGGATGGTTAACTTGTGCAGAACAAATGGATTCACCACCTCGAGTCTGATTCGAGGACCTCTCGAAACTCGCTCTCGAGGTCACAGGAATCAGACCCCTCTGTGGCAGAACACACTGGTTCTGCGTGGTTACCCATCCTGTATTCTCTATGTAGCTGAGGTTGAAAACATGGCACTACGAGAAAAAAATAATGGGAACAAAGTTAATTTCAGTCATCAGTGACAGAAACACTGACTTTTCAGTCACAGAAGCTGAGATAGTGTATGTGAGGTTTGCAGTTAAAGGCAAAGTGCAAAATCAGTTAGTAGATGTCCAGACTATTGGCAGGACAAATACAATTTTATTTGCCTTTTGTTTAACAAATCATTTTTAACCATACTGACTGTGGGTTAGTGCAAACTTCTGCGGGCTAGTGCAATCTCTGGTTCACTAGTCCGGCTGGCTAGTGCCAAAAAAAAAGTTAAGGTTGACCCCTGTACCATGGGCAGAGAAACACCTGGCCAGCATATCAGCAGTGCACCTGGCAGGCAAGCTGAACAGAACAGTGGATTGGTTGAGTTGCCAACAGATACATCCGGGGGAATGGAGTTTACACTCACGCATCTTCCAAATCGTTGAAAGGGGAAATTGTTTAACCAGGAAAGGCAGACTAAGCCGAAGCTTGTTTCCAGGTGCGACCTGGGAGCACAGGGAAGTTAAGTGACTTGCTCAGGGTCACACAGTATGCAAGTGGGGGCTGTGGGATTCAAACCCCAGTCTCCAGCTCAGAGCCATAAACCACTGCGCTATACTGCCGCCTGACAGGAAATGGGGACCGGTAGAGATGGACCTTATGGCGACCAGCAAGAACTCTCAATGCAAGAAGTTCTATTCCTGATACAGAGACAGCCAAGCCAAGGGGACGGATGTGTTATCACACAAATGGACATTCGACATGGCACACATCTTCCCTCTGTTCCCACTCATACCTCAAGTCCTGAGAAAGATTTGAATATCCAGAGCGAGAGTAATATTGGTCACCCCATACTGGCCCAGGAAAGCACGGTTTGCCACAGTAGCAGCAATGGCTCTAGACCACTCATGGATCCTCCCATTCAGACAAGACATACTAATGCAGGGTCCAATAATACACCTGAACCCACACACTCTAAAACTAACAGCCTGACTCCTGAAAGGGAGAGACTTCTAGAACAAGGATATCACCCAGTGGTGATAGACACAATACAAAAATCTAGAAGAGATTTGATAGCCATGGTATACCAGAGACACTGGAACATTTTTAATAAGTGGTGCAAACAAAGACAGATAAATCTGCAGAATACAGACATACTGAGCATACTCTTGTTCCTTCAGGATGGCTTAGATAAGGGGCTAGCTACGTCCTCTCCTCACTCAGGGTACAAGCAGCAGCAATCGGGGCGGCAAGAGGACAAATCAATGGTTTGTCCCCAGGGGATCAACAAGACGTGATATGCTTTTTCAAAGCAGCATCTAACATACACCCACAGGTAAAAGCTATCACAACGCCATGGGATCTCATCCTAGTACTAAGAGCAATGATGGCTCCACCATTTGAACCCATGGACAAAATCTCAAATAGTTGAATCTAAAAACAGTATTCATGGTAGCAATATGCTCAGCAAGACACATTGGGGAGCTTCAAGCCCTATAATGTAAGGCTCCATACCTTATGTTTCACAATGACAGTATCACTGCAAACTATACCGTTCTTTATGCCAAAGATAGCCTCTACCTTTCACACAAATCAACCAATAGAATTACTTGCAAAAATACCCCCGCAGGAAATAGCACAAGAATCACAACTGCAGACTCTAGGCCTGAAACAAATTCTGTCCACTTATCTAAACAGAACACATGACGTGCGAATAACAGATCGCCTATTCATCCTTCAAGGAGACAGAACGGGCCAAGCGGCAATACGCTCCACGATTGCATCCTGGCTGAAGACATCAATAATTGAAGCCTACAAGTCCACAGGCACACTGCCCCCACAGGACTTTTGGGCCCACTCAACAAGAGCAACGGCCACCTCCTGGGTGGAAAGGAATATGGCCATTACAGAGGACATTTGCGCAGTGGCCACATAGGCATCCCCTCACACATTCTTAAGACATTACAGAATTGATGTAGCAATAGACTGTAAAATTAATTTTGGTCATGCTATGCTACTAGCGGCAAAATCAAATGAAGTAGAAGGTGACATGTCTAACCCATCCACTATTATAGGTACTGCTACTTAGAACCCATAATGTAATGACTGTTGAGTGCCTCAGAGATTGTCCCCCACAATGGTAGTTTACTCACCTAGTAAAGGTGACTGTGGGGGAATACATCTCTGAGGCACTCCACATCCCAACCAGTAGACAGTCACAGTCAATAGTTAATGTTTACCAGCATAATGTAAGAGTCGGTTTATGAGTAGTGTGCCTTAATAGAAAATAAATAGAGATTACTGATAAACAAACAATGGCTCTCATTCAGTTAACTATATAAACTGCATAGACTGAAGAAAAAAAGGCATCCAGCTAACTCTCATTACAGGTACAGCGTTGGAAGAATTTGAACTGGAGATTCTAGGGCACAGCCACAGAGACACGGTTCGGACTTCTTTGAAGTCACATGTGAATCAAGCAACCTATCAGGTAAACATAACCCATGATATAATGACTGAGGAGTGCCTCAGAGATATATTTCCCCACAACCACCTTTACCAGGTGAATAAACTAAAATTTCCACATGTACTGGTTCAGATCATGCAGATCCAATAGGAGGCACCAGCCTCTCATCCATTTCAGGACAAGGGAGTACCTGGGCATGTAACCCTGTCTGGCCAGGACATGGACTCCTGACCATTTTGCAAGAAGATGAGCAATGTCCACCCAAAGGAAGGACAGCATGTCCTGCAACACCTTGGACTCCCAAGGCAAGTGGAGGCAATAAGGCAGGAAAACCTTGAAGTCCAGAGGCAACTCTCTACATCCAACACCCACTTTATCCATTGTGATAGTGGACCAACGTGGCAAGAAGTGACATAGCCAACCTACGATAGGGAGTGCAGACAGGGACATGATAGATGAAGGGATAACACCCCCAACCCATCACTGGGCAGCTTTTGTGGGCAAACCTGCAGCTGGAGGAGCACCACCATCCCTCCCCCTGGCCCCTGGACATAGCCTTGGTGTGCTAGGCTTGGTACTGCCCCTGCTGGGGCTGCTGCCAAGAAGGCTATGGCTGACAGGACCGATACTGGAAAGCTGATTTCTTAGGCTTCTTTTTTGTGTCCTTCTAGGATGAAGTCACAGAATCCAGGGTGGCACTGAACTTCTCAGTACAGGCAAGATGTCCTTCCACCCCATGGTCAAAGAGGTCAATGCCCTAGAACAGGACACTGGCCAGCTTGTGCTATGTGTCTGCCGTAAAGGTAGGTAGATGCAGCCAGGCTCTGTAATGCATGCAGATGACCATTACCATGGCATGGGCACATGAGTTGCCAATGCCCAAGGCCATCTGGAGCTGGTGTTTAGCCAGCAATTGACCCTGGTCTCTGATGACTGTTACCACCAATCACTTAGCTACTGGGAGGTGAGGGAGGATGGAATCAAACACTCCCATCAGGGAGTAACCAAAACAGGACATTCACATGGCATAGCTAGTCTGATGGAGCCCCAAGGGCACTTCAGCTTATCCCTTTTTAGCTGTATAGTCAGTTTTACAGGACTCCTTGTCTAGAGGCTTGTCCTCATCCCCCAGATGTCCTGACATTTGGAGGCTTGTCCACATCCCCCAGGTGTCCGGACATATGGAACACATAATCTGTGACTAACACTTCTGTGGAGGGTTGGTCCAAGAACAAAGAAATGGACCTCATAGGGACTGCATATTTGCAGACCATATGGGTAGAGGGTGCTGGGTAGGATGCTAGATGATACTAAAGCTCCAGGGCCAGTCCTACATGGCTTCAACCACAGGGAAGGCAACCCCTGGGGAATAGTCCTGTTCCAAAATGTCCGTATAGTAATACTTATCCCTTTTTTGGACTGGCTTTAGCAGGACAGGCATGGACTCTGAGATTAGGTGGAGAGGCACCCCAAAGGACACCAGGGCATGCTCAGTGGACAACTCTTCGACTGATCCCTGGTCGAGGAGGGAAATCCCAGAGAAGGCCATGGACTCATGATCTGAGTTGTCTGAGGACTCCTCCAAAATGGCCTTTGACCATTTCTCACCATGGACCACTCAGGTATCCTCCCCCAGGGTGACCCTCACCGAAACCAGCCTGGCAAGCTGGTGGCCGAACAGGCCTCTTTGGTTGGAGTGCTCACCTTTGGCTGCAGTGGTGGAAGCACTACTTAAAGAGATGAAGAAACAGCTGTGGGGAGCATCTGCATAGTATGGACCAACAGGGTTACCACTGGCAGCAGCCAGGTGACCAGAGGTCCAGAGCGTAGAGCCCTATCTTGTCCTGTGATGGCCCACTGTTGCCAGAGAAGCTCCTTGTAACACTGAGCACATCTTGCAATGGTGCCTCTCCTCAATTGAGGATCAGAAGGTCGAGGAGTGTCGATCGTGATGCCTCCTTGTTAAGCGGAATCAAGAGACGGAATGCCTCAACTGCAATCCTGACCACTGACTAGACAGTTGACAGCGAGGAAAGCCTTCCAGCTGATTGTGGTATACCATACGCCAGCCAACATTAAGCAGCATTGACATGGAAGGCTTGACTATTAGTGAAGACAGCTCCTGCTGATAATCAGACGGGGACACCACCCAACCCATGTCCTCCTGGGTCAGGACCAGGAGCACCGGGTCCTGTGAGATAGGGTCCTTGACCTCATCCAACAACTGGTCAACAGCCTCAAGGAACACCTCCACAGTCTGCTTGACCAGAGTCAAAGTCGACTGGCTCAATGGGGGAACTGAAAAGCCCTTGACCTGCCTCTCAACTGAGGGGTGCACAACCACCATCGAGTGGTCAGGCAAGTTGAGGGATCGGGAGGACTATGATATCTCCCGGTCCCATGACCGGTATCAGTGAAGCATGTGTTTGGCACTACGGTGGACAGGACTCTCCCTCAGGGTCTGGAGGGCCAAACACATGTCCCAGAATCCTCTGGTGAATGACCCTCTGACACTGGCCCCAACTATGAATGGCATGGACACTGAGGAAGTGGCTACCATGGCAGCTGCTGCTTTCTCCTCAAGGGCCACAAGCTGCAGAGCAGACATGGCTACAGCCAAGGCCTTCTTGCAGTCCTAAGAGCGGTCCTTCAAATCCCATTCCGAGGGCTGACCTAGCAAGAGCCAGAGTTTTCTGTTCTCGAAGGACTCAGAAAGTATGCTTAGACAAAGGCCACACCCAACCAAGTTGTCTTGACCACCCAGGCAGTAGATGCACATGTTGTACAGGTCAGTGGCCAAATGCAGGACTTGAACCTTGGCTTCCATTGTTCCATGGAAGAGCGGTAAGGCAGGTCGAGGAACCAAGGACATAATTCAAAGAGACTGAAAAACTTAAAAGACAAGGATTCGACTATGGTGCACTAAATCCTAAGCAAGAGCCATGAAGGAGGTGACCTGTTTTTACAGCAAAATGAAAGATCTGATGTCACAGGGCAGAGTTGGGGGATGTATTGCCTGGGTGGTAGGAGGAGCTTAGCTTAAAGATGTCCTGTAGCTCAGAGGCATACTGAATATGAGTTTGCTTAACAAGCAAAGGAGCAGTGGTCCAGTTCCTGGCAGCGGCTTAAACATTTTGGGTTACAAGACCCGAGGCAGCATGGATTCATTGGGGTGGGCCACATGTCAAATGAATCTAACAGACTTCTTTGACTGGGTGACCAAGGAATTAGATCAAAGTGGAGCGGTGGATGTAGCCTACATAATTTTAATATGGCTTTTGACACCGTTCCACATAGGAGGCTAGCAAGCAAGCTGGGTAGCTTAGGAACGGGTCAAAAGGTGGTAAAGTGGGTAAGAAATTGGTTTCGGGATAGAAGGCAAAAGGTGGTGGTGAATAGAGTTCAGTTCGAGGAAAGAAGGGTGACCAGCAGGGTGCCTCAGGAATCAGTGCTGGGAACAGTCCTTGTTAATGTCTTTATAAGAGACATTGGGGAGCAGCTGGAAAGGAAGGTCTGTCTCCTTGCAGATGAAATCAAAATCTGCAAAAAGGTAGATGCTCCAGTGGGTGGAAAGGATGAGTAGGGACCTGAGAAAATTTAATGAGCGGGCAAAGGTATTGCAGCTAGGTTTTAACACAAAAAAGTGCAAAGTATTGCACTGGAGGCACAGAAACCCAGGGGGCAGAGTACAAAATGTGAGGAGTGGTACTGATGACGACTAAGCATGAAACCAACCTAGAGATGATCATATCGGATGACCTACAGGTGACCAGGCAGTGTGATAAGGCAGTTGGGAAGGGTGGTGGGATACTGGAGTGCCTAAGGAAGGGCATCACCAGCAGAAAGAAGGAAGGTGGTATTACCTCTGTATAGACTGTAAGACCCCACATAGAGTACTGTGTCCAGTTCTGGAGACCATGGGCCCGATTCTCAAAACTCGGCACAAGCTGCACAACAGGTGACTTGTGCAGAGTGTTGGTGTGCCAGGGACCCTGTGCCCAATTCTCTATCAGGTAGGGTCCCGGCAGCAAAGTCCAGCAGCTTATGGCATCTGTGGCCATGCGCCGAACAGTCGGCACATCAGGATGGTGTGCTGCACGCTGCGGGGTGGCCGTGCGCTGATCTAGAACATCCCTGGTGGTCTAGTGGACACCCACAGCCCTGATCCTTGTATATTAAAGTCAAAAACATCCCTGGTGGCTAGTGGCCCCCTCCCTTCCCAGTCCCTGTGTATCTATTATGAACAAAGTCCCTGGTGGTCTAGTGGCCTCCCCAGCTCCATAGAAACATAGACTTTGACGGCAGATAAGGACCACTTGGCCCACCCAGTCTGCCCATTTCCCTACCTATTGGATAAGCTGCAGATTCTAGTTAACCAACAGCCTACTTCCTGCAACCCCCCACTAAAATTTCCTTATGTCTGTCCCATGCATGTTTGAATTTCCCCACTGTTTTAGACCCCACAACCTCTCCAGGAAGGCGGTATTCTCATATATTAATATTGTAAACATCATTGGTAGTCTAGTGTTCCCTTCCCTCCTTCAATCGCCATCCCATTCATAAGAAAATAAAATGTCCTTGGTAGTCTAGTGGTCCCTCCCCTCCCTGACTGCCAGTCGCCCTCCCTGAGAATAAAATAAATGTCCCTGGTAGTCTAGTGGTCCCTCCCCCCTCCCCCCTGGATCACCAATCCATTATAGTAATACAAATGTCCCTGGTGATCTTGTGGTCCCTCCCTCTCCCGGTCGCTGTCCCTCCTTAGAAAAAGAAAATGTCCCTGGTAGTCTACTGGTCCCCTCCTTCCCCGACTGCCAACTGCCATCCCCTTGAGAATAAAATAAATGTCCCTGGTAGTCTAATGGTCCCTCCCCCATCCGATCACCAATCTGTTATAGTAATATAAGTGTCCCTGTTGGTCTAGTGGTCCCCCCCCCTATTCCCGATCCTTCCCTGCCATAACTTGTATGATTCCCTGGTGGTCTAGTGACCCCACCCCAATCTGCCCATATATTAAGCAATAACATTCCCTGGTGGTGTAGTGGACACCCATCCCCAACACCCCAGCAGGCAGTGACCCACCACCCCGCTCCTCCCCCATCCCAACCTCGAGCCAGCGCTGGCATTGCCCTCTTCTCATCACCACAGCCAGCTGCCGACTGAGCTGTCAATGAGCACCTACTGTATACAGTAAGTGCTCATTGATTGACAGCTCAGCACAGCTGGTTATCAATGAGCGCATACTATATATAGTAGGTACTCACTGAGAGCTCAGTCAGTGGGTGGCCATGGTGGTGAGAGAAGGGCTGTGCCAGTCACCGGCTTAGGATTGGGATGGGGGGAAGTGGGGTAGAGGGCCACTGCCTGCTGGGGGGAATGTTATTGATTAATATACAGGCAGATTGGGGGGGCACTAGACCACCAGGGAGCCATACAAGTTATGGCAGGGAAGGATCGGAAATAGGGTGAGGGGACCACTAGACCACAAGGGACATTTTATTACTATAACAGACTGGTGATTGGGGGAGGGGAAGGACCTTTAGACTAACAGAGACATTTTCTTTTCTTATGAACGGGATGGGGATCAGGGATCAGCGATCAGGTGATGGGAAGGAACAATAGACTACCAGGGACATTTTCTTTTCTTATGAACAGGATGGGGATCAGCAATAAGGGTAGGGGAGGGACCACTAGACTACCAGGGACATTTTCTTTTCTTATGAATGGGTTGTCAATTAGGGTAGGGGAGGGACCAGTAGACTACTTGGGAATTTTTTTCTATTATTAACGGAACAGCAATCGGGGAAGGGAGGGACCACTAGAACACCAGGGAAGGTATATTTCAGCGATATGGAGATCAGGTGGGGTGGGTCCACTAAACTATCAGGGAAGGTATATTTTAATGAGACGGGGATTGGGTGATGTGGGGGTCTGCTAGACCACCAGGGAACCATTATTGTAATGTTATGGGATCAGGCGGGGGCGCTAGACCAGGGAACCATTATTTTATGCTATGGGGATCTGGGCGGGGGCAACTAGATAATCAGGGACTTGGTGTTTTTACTAAAGGGGATCGGGGCTGGGAGGGGACCGTGGCACATTGGTGCAGGTTGCTCAACACTCCCGAGGGCAGATTTCTATGTACCATTAGACCAGCCCTGGCTGGTCTAATGGTACTTAAAAATTTGCCCTCTAGGAGTGTTTTGAGAATTCCAAATTAGGGGATATGGCAGCCTGCGTCTGCTGCAAGCCCCTTAGCACAATGTTGCAGCCCATTTTCTGCCACAAGGACAGTGCAAGCCCCTTTTGAAAATCACTCCCAGCGCATCTTTTGGCACAAAGGGCACTTTGCACCATTCCTTGTGGCACAAGCCCCTTGTGCCACTCCAGGAGCTTTGGTAATTGGGCCACATACTTCTGGAAGGACACAGACAAGAGTGGAGGTGGTCCAGAGGAGAGCAACTAAAATGGTGCAGGGTCTGCATCAGAAGTCCTACGAAGAGAGACTTAAGGACCTAAATGTGTACACCCTGGAAGAGAGGAGGGAGAGGGGGGACTATGATAGAGACTTAAATACTTCACGGGAGTAAATGAGGTACAAGAGGGAAGCATTTTTCAGAAACAAAGGTGTTCGAGGACAAGGAGGCGTGACAAGAATTTGAAGAGGGTAGATTCAGGAGAGATGTGAGGAAGTACATGTTCACAGATATAGTGGTAGGTGCATGGAACAGTCTTCTAGCAGAGGTGGTGGGGTGAAAACAGTGGTAGGATTCAAGAATGCATTGGATAGGCATAATTAGCTAGTGAACAACTTGTTAATACGTAATAGCAATTTAAAGGGAAACTGTCAGCACCAAGAGCCCCACACCCAAGTGTGGGGCTGGTCCTAACTTACACTTTGTGTGTAAAAACATATTACTGTTTACTGCAATATAGTAGTTTGTTTCACACTAATTCTGTTGACCTGCAAGCTGACGTTTTCCATAACACAAAATTCCAGAATCCTCTGCAGCTGACATCAGAGGAGGTCTGCAGCAGTGGGAGATTCAATAGCCTGCAGTACATGTTAGAGTTTATAAGCTCTGGGGCCAGATATTCAAAGCCTTGTGCTGGGTGCAAATCATTAGTGCCAGAATTGTGCTGCATTTGTGCCCGGCTGTAATATTCAAAAGTCCAATTAGCACTGGTGCAACCTGTTAGCACCAGTGCTACAAAATAATGTGTGAAGGGGACTGCCCCAGAGATGGAGACAGGAATACCGGTGCAACAGTATATTCAAAACAATAGTGCCATGTTACAGCTGTTGACGTGACCTGTAGTGTGGTACTAAATACCGCTGCTGAAAAGCATGCGGTAACTTGGGGCAAAGGGGGGGCACAGACACAGCAGCATCACAAGATGCACCGAGCACCCGAGGGATGCAAACCGGTGGTCCAGTGGCCCCCTCCCCAATACCCCCGTCTGTATACGTGTATGTGTAGTGATAACCCCATTCATTAGTGGTTCATCATTTCTCCCTTCCACACCCAGATATCCCCATTAACAAAACATCAAAGCACGCCCCTGTTACCCTGTCATTGGTGGCCACGTTGCCCTCCATCCCAGCAGTCCATTCCCACCACCGCACCCCCCCATGCAGTGACAGAGCCAGCACTGGCACATCCCTCCTCACACCTCTGCAGCCAGTGCCGACTGAACTGTCACCGAGTGCCATACAGAAGAGTGTACACATGTGTACACTATTCGGTATGGCACTCAGTGACAGTTCATACAGCACTGGCCATGGAGGAGGGATGTGCTGGTGCTGGCTCTGTCACTGTCCACTTACAAGTCAACAGAAATAGTGTGTTACAATCTACTATACCGCAGTAAACAGTAAGTAAACAAATATTTTTTGCTCACAGAGTGTGAATTAGGACCAGCCCCATACATGGGTGTGGCGATCTTAGTGCTGACAGTTCCCCTTTAACAGCAGAACCTCCTGCTGAAACTACATTTAGATATCTGGTGGATAATTTTGATAAGACAAGCCATTGTCTATATAACGTTAATTCTAATATCAACAGAAACACTACTTGGTTTGACCAGCAATGTTGTTTAGTTATAAAAGAGCTTATGAGAATAAAATTCACAAAAACTAATCCTTCTACAGATACCTTTAACTGGCTTAATAGAAGCAGAAAACAATATAAATTATTCCTTCTAGAAAAAAAAGCAATTTATAGGAAATCCCTTTGGCAGAAGTTACTTACTCAATGTAGAGCGTACCAATAACTCAAAGGAATTCTGGCAGCTTGCAGCAAAGGAGTTCAGGTAATTATCATAGTAATCTAGCTTCGCAGACAGACAAATGGACTTGGCATTTACATTTTACAAAAATATTTCTGACTCTATGCTACCTTGGCAAAATGACATATATAACCCTGATTCTGAGGTAGCTACAGCAGGAATAGAAATTCACCAACAGGAGGTTTTTGCAGTAATATCAGATCTAATGAAGCTTTTGGAGAAGACAGAGTGCCCAGTGACATTTATAAAGCCTGTCCTGAACAGTGGTGTCCAGCATTGTCTAATTTAAAAAAAAAATTAGTGACCAGAAAAACACTGCATGCTAGAGGGCTGGAAGGGAAATGATATTGCACCAAGCCATAAAAAAAGGAGATGTAAGGGACCCATTTACATACAGACTCAGCAAGTGATTAATAATACTTTAAAATTCTGACCAAAGTCTTGCTCCCAGGCCTTGAGACTTAGGTTACAGAGAATAACATCTTATCCTTATTTCACGCAGGCTTTAGATCAGGTTATTCTGCTGATAATTGTGTTTTACTCTGTCATGCCTACTCACAAAATATAATGGAGTGTATGAACAGAACATTTAGATAGCTTACACTTACTTCACATGAGCATTTGATTTTATCTCTAGAAATGTATAATGGACACAATTTGAAAGTCTGGGACTGGATATTAATCTTTTAAGGGCCGTCATATTTTTATATGACTGTGCTTGGAGACAGAATCATTTTTGGAATAAATGAGGAATTATCCCCAAAAAATGAAAGATAAAACAAGGCTGCATTCTCACCTCAGTTTACTGGATTAGGCAGGACAAAAGATGGCTCAAGGCCCATCATGACTGCTCCCCTACATATGTGGGTCATTAACTGATTACTGGTGTGGAGTTAGCCATTTATTGAGATTCAATTTGAAGGTGTCGAAGTTATTTAGATCAGCCAGCTCCTGTGGTAAATTCCACTGTTTAGCTGCTTTAATGCAGAAAAAATGTTCACATTTGTTTTGTTCAACATTTATATTAATGAACTATTGCTTAATCTGAATGGCGACCTGCTCCAGTCCGCCATAAAACTTATGGTTTTACATCTCTATAGTCTGTGATTTTATTGTTGATGTGTTTGTATGTACAGGCACCTTGAACTGTGGAAAGGCACCTTTTATAAATAAATCTTGATTGATTGATTGAAAATGAAACAGTTTAGTTGCCCTGCCTTGGTGTATGCGTACGAGATGTTTTCTTCCTTGCCACTGACTGGCCTTGAAAACAATCTAGATATCCTTGCTGAAATATGAGAGAGATTAAAACTTACAATCAATATAAATAACAGCCGGCCCGGTGGCGCTGAGGGTTGAGGCGCTGGATGCCACACCTCGCGCTACACCGGCGACCCGGGTTCGAGACGGACCGGGTCGTCGAAAGTCGGCAGGGGAGGAGGATGGAGCGTCCCAGCGGATGCTCTCCTCCCTCAGGGTGGGATGCCAGGGGCGCATTGGAGCGCCTGGCGTCCCGAGAGGATCGGTGGATGCACTGACTCCCGAAGACACGGCGGCTCCGTCTATCAGAGCCGGGAGGGGGGCGCTGTTAGGCGCTGGAGGAAGCCGCAAGGCCAGCATGCAGACTCTGCGCCCGTGTGCTGCCTCAGGGGCAGGATTAAGGGGGGAAACAAGACAACTCAGAGGAAAATGCCCTCTGGTCGCCTAGATGAAGTCCTCCGGAGCCGGCCTTGCCACCCTCCGACCAGGGGCAGACCCCAATGTGCAGCTGCCGCAGGGGGAAGGGGAAAAGGGGTCTCCTCACCCTGCCCAGGGGTAATCCGGGCCATCAAGATGCCCCCAATGCCAGTGTGGCACTCTAGGGGCAGACCAAGCTGGTCGGCAGAGCTGGGGCCGTCACTCCTTGTAGGACGGAAGGAGTGGTGATTGGAAGGGACAGTAAGGAGTGGATAAAAAATAAATAGGAAAAAAATATATATAGATAACATTATAATCATGGCCTTCGGGCCAAAAATATTAAAATTCTCTTGGTTTATTTTTATTTATTTATATCTCGGCTTACAAATACCTTTGAGCATTGAGCTTTTTTACAAAGGTTCCACATCAGCAGCATAGTACAACAGGTTAACAGAACAAAAGGTATGGTAAAATAAGTGTAAAAAAAAAATGATAATGGACATTCAAAGTGATAAAACAGAAAAACTTATGCTAAACAGTAGCAGGCACAGGAATGCATACAGTAAATTGTAAATCAGCCGAACAGGCTTTGTCAGGTACAGGAGAATGCATACAGTAATTTGGAATCAGCCAACAGGCTTTGTCAAGTCAGACTGGGCACAAGGTGAAAGAGAAAAAAGGAAAAAGAAGGAAGAGGAAGTGGGTAGGGGTGGAAGGAGAACTAGTGGGGGAGTGTGATGAGTAGACGCGAGGAAAAGGTGGAGCATAAGTAGAGGGGAGGATGGATGAAGCAAGGGGGTTAGGGGGCAGGGGATAAGGGTTGATAGCAAAAGTGCTAAGGAGCTATGGCAATGGTCAAGTGCCAAGGCTGCAGTTTGCCAGAGAGAGTTATGGGAAACAGTCACAAGTGCTAGTTGCAGAGAGTAGTCACTGATGCTTGGATTTGAATGAGCCCAGTTTAGATAAGTCGGAGATGTCACTGTTGAGAGCATTCACCCAGAGTAGGGCTCTGTAGGCAAACAATCTTTGCCCCTGGGAGGTACGGCAATGAGGGACCTGGAGGAGCAGAGATTCAGAGCCTCGGGTGCGGCATGGATTATGAGGGGTGCTTAGAAGATCTCGTACTGCAGGTGGCAGGAGGCCTAAGGTTATTTTCTTGGCCATCAGGCACATCTGGTATTTGATGCAAATTTTAAGCTGTAGCCAGCCGATCTGGGCATAGAAGTCGCAAGTGTGGGTGAGACGGTGGGCTCCTAAGATGAGAAGACATGCCTTATTTAAAGCAGTGAAAATATGCTGAAGGGCGGTATCAGTGGCAGATCCACAGATGATCAATCCATAGTCTACAATGGAAGTAACAGAGTTCTGTACTACCAACCTTATGGCTTCAGGGGTCAGAGAGTGCCTGTATCTATAGAGGAGACCAATGTGAATATTGACTGCTTTGGCGGTTATCTATATGCACCCCATAAGACAAACTGCTGTCGATGGTGACTCCAAGATACTTAAAGTATTGTACCTGTTCGACAGCAGTTCCAAGACAGAGATAGTCAGAGGATGTTGCCTGTTTATTGTGGGAGCTACTGAAGAGCATAAACTTAGTTTAGTACCAACTTGTGATCACTAAACCATTTCTCTACTGATGCAAATTCGAGTTGTAGCTGGCTTTCAAAGGGCATGGGGTCCGTGTGACTTGTATAAATAATGGCATTGTCTGTGTATAGTAGTTGTTGTTCAGGGCAGGATCTTGGGAGATTGTTTAAGAAGAGACTAAATAGGAGAGGGCCCAGGATGAAAAAAATACTCACCTTAGTAATGTTGTTTCTTTTAATGGAGTCTTGCTGTATTCTGACAATTTGCAGTGAGCTCGAGCTCGGTTGAGACTCTGTCTGTTGCTGTTTGAACTCAAACCGTCAGATCTTTACAAGCTAAACTCACTGAGAGTCCTGTGTGGAAGCTGTAAACTGGCTACTAAATATAATAAACAGATTTTTTGTTCCCAAAACAAAGACTCAAGTCAGGAAACCCAAAAAATGAAATAACACAACACCCACTCACCCAAAGAAAAAGGGGCGAGAATAAAAAGGTGGGGCACATCCTGAGTGCCAACACTGCTACTGCCCACCCACATCCCAAAAACAAAGGTTCTGAGAGGGGAAGGCAGGGGGGAGGTCAGAATATAGCAAGACTCCATTAGAAGAAACAACATTACTAAGGTGAGTAATTTTTTCTTTAAACAACATGAAGGCTTGCTGTATTCTGACAATTTGCAGACTACCAAGCAGTACCTCCATGGAGGAGGGACAGAACCTACTTAGGAAATAGGCTCTGAAGCACTGCTGTGACAAACCGAGCATCACTCCTAGCCTGGATATCCAGAGAGTAATGCTTGGTAAAAGTGTGAACTGTTTTCCAGGTAGCTGCTTGACATATCTCTAAGATAGGAATATTCCTGGCAGCAGCCAGGGAAGCAGCTGTACCTCTGGTGGAGTGAGCCCTCAGGCCTGAGGTGGAATCCTACCTAGTTTTTCATAGCAAAATTGAATGCAAGAGACAATCCACCTGGCAATGGATCTTTTAGTGGCAGGTTTTCCTTACCAACCTCACCATAAGTGAGGAACAGTTGGAGGAGTCAAACCTGTGACCCTTGGTACGCTCTATGTAGTAGATAAGGGCTCTTTTCACATCCAAACTGTGCAGCCTCCTCTCACCAGAGGAGGAATGGTCAGTGAAGAACACAGGAAGAGACATAGACAGGTTAAGGTGGAAGTCTGAAACCACCTTACGTAAAAACTTCCTTTTAGTCCTGAGGACCACCTTATCTCTATGGAAAGAGATAAAATCAGGCTCCACTGGCAAGGCTTGTAATTCACTTATGCGCCTGGCAGAAGTGATGGCCACCAAGAAAACAGTTTTCCAAGTCAAGTACTTAAGCTCTGCTGAGGACAAGTGCTCAAAAGGGGGTTGCATAAGCTGAGCAATGCAAACATTAAGGTCCCAAGCAGGGGCAGGATCCCTGAATGGCAGATTGGTATGAAAAAATTCCTTGAAAAACTTGGAGAATACAGGATGAGCTGAAAGGGAAGAAGGCTTACCTGCTGAAAGAAAAGCAGAGACAGCTGCCAGATGCACTCTCAGTGTAGCTGGTCTGAGTCCCAAGCTATTCAGATGAACCATATAGTCAAGGACTGTGGGCAGGCCAGCAGACTCTGGGGAAATACGCTTCCCAGAGCACCATATGGAGAATCTTTTCCATTTGGAATTATAAGTGTTTCTGGTGGAAGGCTTCTGAGAAGCCTTTAGGATATCCATAACACCTTGAGAGAGGTGTAAATCAGCAAACTCTAACTCTTCAAGAGCCAGGCCTTGAGATTGAGAGATTTGAGATTCGGGTACCAAACCCTCCCCTGAGCACAGGTTAACAGGTTGTAATTCCTGGGAAGAAACAGGGGAAGGTGGACTGCTAAGGACAACAGGAGAGGGTACCAGGGCTGTCTGGCCCAGTCTGGAGCAATCAGAATCACCTTGCAGGGTTGAGACCTGATTTTGACTAACACCTTGAACAGGAGAGGGAAGCATACAGGAACTTCCCTTCCCAATTGAGAACCAGGGCATCCAGGGGGACTGAGCCCAACACTGGGGGCCTGCAGCAAAAGAGTGGAAGTTGGTGATTGTCTGGGGCTGCAAAAAGATCTATCTGTGGGGTGCCCCATCTGGAGAAGATCACCTTCAAAACCAGGGGATCCAGTGACCATTCGTGATGGCCCTGAGATATCCTGCTGAGAGCATCTGCCAGGACATTGTCCTTTCCTGGAAGGTGTACTGCTGTAAGAGAGGTGTTCAGGGAATAGGCCAGAGACCATAACTCCATTGCTTCTGTGCACAAGACCGTAGACCGAGTGCCCCCTTGCTTGTTGATATACCACACTGTGGTGGTACTGTCTGTCCTGATCTGAACTACTTTGTTCTGAACAGACTTGGAAAAAGCTTGAAGTGCTAGAAACACTGCTCTGAGTTCTAATAGATTGATGTGAAGCAGAGATTCCTGAGGGGACCACAACCCTTGGGTGGTCACGTCTCCCAAGTGGGCTCCCCACCCCAAGAGGGAGGCATCTGTAGTAAGGATTAGAGACTGAGACTGAGTGACAAAAGGAACTCCTTGTCTTAGATTGTCCTGATCCTGACACCACTGCAATGCTTGGATCAAGGTTCGAGTCACTGGGATCAGTTTGGTCAGAGGATCCTTTTTCTGAGACCAAAAGGCCCTCAAGTGGAACTGAATGTCCCTCATCTGAAATCTTGCTCCCTGCACCACTGCTGTAGAAGCAGCCATGTGCCCCAGGAGCTACAGAAAATGCCTTGCTGGTCGAGACACCTGTAGGGTGAATGAAGAGGCCAGTGTAATAAGGGTCCATGCCCTGTCCAGGGGAAGGATGGCTCTTGCCTTTACTGTATCTAGCTCTGCTCCTATGAAGGTGAGGAGCTGTACAGGCTCTAGAACTGACTTTGAAAGATTCAGAAGGAAACCTAGAGAAGTGAGCAGTTGCCGAGTAATCTGTAGGTGTAACTTGACTTGGTCTGGGGACTGGCCTACTATGAGCCAGTCGTCCAGGTATGGGAAGATGGAAATTCTTTTCCTTCTTAGAAAGGCAACTACTACTGCCAGGCATTTTGTGAACACCCTTGGAGCAGAGGTTAGGCCGAAAGGGCATTGCTCTGAATTGGTAATGGCCTGAGGGCAGCTCGAACCTGAGGTATTTTCGATGGGAGCTTCTGATGAGAATATGGAAATAGGCATCCTTGAGGTCCAGGGAGACTAGCCAGTCCCCTGGCCTTAGAGAGGGTAGAATTATTCCCAGAGTTGCCATTTTGAACTTTGGCTTTAAAAGGTGCCTGTTTAAATATCTGAGATCCAGGATGGGCCACCATTCTCCTGTCTTTTGGGGGGTGAGGAAGTACCTGGAGTACAATCCTTTCTCTTTGTGTAGGGGTGGAACCCTTTCTACAGCTCTGAGAGCCAAGAGGGGAAGAGACCTCTGCCTCTAGGGCAAGTGCCTCTGAAGGATTTGCAGGTGGATAGGATCTAGTTCTCATCTTTGGACATTTTTTGAAGCTGAGAACCAGTCCCTGGCTTACTACTTCCAGGACCCATTTGTCTGATGTTACAGACATCCAGTCCTGGACAAAGTAAGACAGCCTGCCCCCTACAGGTGGTGGAGAATCAGCCCTGGCAAACCCATCAGGGTGCCTGTTTGGCAGGGGCTTTAGGCTGAGGGGTGGTAGCAGGCCTGCTTGTACCCCGTCTGCCTCTCCCTCTAAAGAACCCCCTCTGAGCATAAGCAGAAGAGGAGGCCTGGGCTTGGTAGAAAGGCCTATGAAAAGGCCTGCCCCTGCTCCTGGGATGCTGCCTCTGAGGAGTGGCTTGCCTTTCCTTGGCCTGAGCACTCCTATAGGTGGTCCCCTTAGTCTGGGTATCCTGAGACAGGCTAGTACATCTGAGCCAAGCCATTCTACGAAGGGCCACAGATGTAGCCATGACTCTAGATGAAACATCATTGGAGTCCACTGCAGCATGGAATTGCACCTTGGATGCCTCAATACCATCCGCAGCTACCTGCTCCAGCTCCTTGGCAAGCTGGCCAGGGACCGGTTTAGCTAAAGCCATTACAGTGTCCCATCTGGATTTCTGATATCTAGCTGTATAGGCCATATAATTGGCCTGCCTGAGTCCCAAGGATGCTGCCATGTACTGTTTCTTTGCCATGGCATCAATCCTCCTAGAGTCCTTATCTGGGGTGAAGCCAAGGGTATATTTGCCTTATCACAGGCAGCAGCCTGCACTACCCCAACATGGCTGCATTGCTGGGTAAGGAACTCTGTATCCGAGCCTGAAAGAGTATACCTCTTGTCCATTCTCTTATCCACAGGAGGTATAGAATTAGGAGTCTTTAAAATTGTTATTGTCCGTTTCCCAAAAGATTTGTGTAGAGGAATAGACAGCCTCCTGGACTCTGGGATATCCATCATTTCAACATAGTCAGGCTCCTCCTGGTCATCCACAGCTTCTTCCATAGGAAGCTGAAGGGTTTCAGCCACTGTCTTGTAAAACATGAAATGGGAGGGGGACTCAGAAAGCCTAGGAGGAGACACTCCTGAAGGTCTGTCTGGGGAGATGTCCGGGTCAATGGGCACATCCAGACTTTCATAATCACATTCACTTTCCTCATACTCTCCTCCTCCGGTTCATAAAATTCCTCTAAATCATAATCTGGAACCGGTGGAACCGGCCGAACCGAGCGCCTTCCTGATGGTGCTGGTTCGGTCGGAACCGGGGATAGCGACTGAACAATTTTTATCGCTTTGGCTATTTCATCAGCGGTTGGAGAAGAAAGTTTCGGATCCACACCGGCTGATTTTTCCCTTCTTGTTCTCTTAGCCGGAACCGACTCCTCGGAATCGGTTCCCCTTTTGCCCGAAGTCTCGCTCTGGTCAGAGGGCACTCCTTCTGGTTCGGTTGGGACCGAACCAGGCTGGCCATCCGGGTCAGCGGACTTTTTGGCCTCCCTTTCCCTGGATCCTACCAACTCTTTTTTCTAGAGTAGCTGCAGGAAAATTTTTACAAATCTGGCAGTCTGAATGAAGGTGGTCAAACCCCAGACAATAAACACAGGTGGTGTGGGGGTCAGCCTTAGCAAAGACTTCTCCACACACACTACAGTGTTGAAACCCAGTGGGTTCGGTTTTTCTTTTGGGTTTCTCAGACATGGCCAGTCCTAAACCAAACTTACCCTTTTTTTGGCAATCCGCCAGGCAAGACACTCTTATCGGTTCCTGACCGTGTTACGGGTCGTGGAAAAAAACGTAATAAAATCTGTTTTTTAGAACCAATAAGAACCGGTAACCACACTCTTAAAGTAGAAGTAAAGATTTTTAAACAACCTGATCAGTTCAAACCGAACCGATGACATGTTTACAAGTTCCACACAGAATAGAAAAACAATATAAACCTATCTAGTACTCACGAATACCACAGACAGAGACTGAACCGATAGGTTGCAGTTTAAATTCGGTCGAAAACCGGGAAAAACGGTACTTTAACCGACAAATTGAACTGAGCAAAAGAGAAATCTCCGGAGCGACTGTTCAGTGAGGTGGAGTAAAGAATCTGACGGTTTGAGTTCAAACAGCAACAGATAGAGTCTCAACCGAGCTCGAGCTCACTGCAAATTGTCAGAATACAGCAAGACTTCATGTTGTTTGAAGAACCCTTGTGGGACACCACAGTGAACTAGTTTAGAGTCAGAAAGGACATCGGCAATTTTGACTTCTTGAGTGCAGTTCTCCAGATAGCTTTTAAACCAGGTAGTGGAGTCAGTGGAAAGTCAGGTATTAATTAGCTGTTCCAGTAGTAGGGGGTGATAGACCATGTCGAACACTTTTGTCAAGTCGATAAACGCAGTCCCAACTATTTGTCCATGGTCCAGAGAATTGTGAATAAAACCGGCGAATTCCATAAGGGCTGAGGAGGTGCTATGTCCTTTTCTGAATCCATGTTTTTGGGCACATTGGATCTTGTGTTTATCACGATAATCAGCAAGCTGGTCAGATGCAATGCATTCAAGTGCCTTGGAGAGAGGCGGCAGTATGGAAATGGGCAGGTAGTTCACGTGAAGAGTCCTGTCACCACTTTTGTGATCCGGGGTTACCATGGCTGATTTCCATCTACTGGGGAACTAGGTTTATAGGGTTTACAGATAAGGCAAAGCTTATGAACAAATATTAATGTCTACTGTAATGTTAATAATCTTTAATAAAGACAGCTGGAAAAAACATATCACTAACACTGATACCATATTAAGATAATCTTACTTAAGATAGTCTGACTTTGATTTGTCTGTGGAAGCTGAGAACCTTGCTACACTGCAAAGAACAAACTATTACTCCATTTAGGACCTGGAAACCTGGTAAGGCATAATACTTGTAAAGAAAGGGAGCTACGCTTTCTACAAAAAGTTTCATTTTTTTTTTCCTTATTGGCATTAAGCGGAGAATTGCAGGATTCCATTAAAAGTGTAGTAATTTTATAACCAGAGGGAGTGAGATACAACTGAATGTGCTTGATTGTTGGGGTTGAGACCTAGGATTTGGAAGGATATTTTTGCAACATTTTAAAAGTGTCCTGCTGGCTGAGGAGCGAGTTCATTTTTATCCCTGGACTCAGTAGAGTGATTTGTGCAGGAGACATGGTCTAGTAAATTGTGGTGTTAGTTGAAGTACTATAAAGGGCAATACTCACCAGGGTGGTGGAGCAGTTGTGTATTTGATTGTTCCTAACAGTCACCAGTGGCTATGGACTACCCACCACCCTACCCACACCCGCCCCCAGGCGTGGCATTTCCTTTATAGCCACAGTTCTGACATCACTTCTTCAACAGGTCTTGGGGCAGAACTGCCATATCCTTAATAACCCAGCACAGTGCAAAAACGGTAGGTACACACCACAAATAATAATAAATATATATATATATATAGTATATTATAAGGGAGCGGTACATGTGGGGAGTGGTGCAATGTACTGGCTGTGGGGCAGCAGTTTTCCGGGAGACATTCTGGAAACTGCGTTGCTGTCCTATTTGCAGGCAACTGTCAGCTCTGAGGGAGGAGATTGTCCACCTCCAGGCTGAACTAGCAAGGACTAAGGAGGCCCCCCCCTTCCAAAGAGCACCACTACCACAACCATTGCCTCAGAGATTGCCAAGTATGAAGAGCAGTTGGACCACAGTGGGTTCTGGGAGGGTGCGGGTGGTGGACCAGAGGCGAAGCCCCCTAGTTGTACCTCTACACAAATCATATGCCATTCTGGCAGAGCAAGGTTGTTTCTTGATGGCACCCTCAGTTGAGACCCAGAAGAAAGCTGAGGACATACACAAGGGAGACCCACAAAAGGGTGGCAAGGGACACCACAGGGGAAGGAAACAGCTTCTGACAGGGGACTCTATTGTTAGGGGGGTAAACCTGGGAAAGGGAGAGGAGAAGGAAGTAAGGTGCCTGCCTGGTGCCATGGCTTGGAGGGACAGGAAGCGAATCCTCAGGATTGCAGAAACAGCATCACAGGAGAGGGAACTAGCTATCGTAGTCCACCTTGGGACAAATGACCTAGCTAGGCATGGGATCAGTGCAGTACAGAATGAATTTGTGGAGTAGGGGAGGGGCCTCAGACGGGTAGCAAGCATGGTAACCTTCTCAGAGGTGCTACCAGTCCATGGCGGAGTGAGGCTAAGGTACTGCACACCATGCAGTTTAATGAATGGCTGCAAAACTGGTGCAGAGCACAGGGCTTTGGCTTCATTGGGGACTGGGGGGCCACCTGGAGAGATAAAAGTCTATACTGGCATGATGGTCTGCATCTGTCCACGAAGGGAACCAAGCTCCTAGGTGACAGGTTTAAATGCTTCCTTGACAAGCTTTTAAACTAGCCAAGGGGGGAGGCGCTGATAAAAGGCAGGAAATTTCAAGCCTCCCCCCACAAAACATGGCAGGTAGTAAGGTAAACACTGAGGTACAGAGCTCAACACAGGGCAGGACAGTGGCAAATGGAAAAATAGACAAGGACAGTAAGAACAAGGATGGGGAAAAAAAGGATAAAGCCAACATTAAATGGAGGGTAATGAGTACCAATGCCCGTAATCTGGGAAACAAGCTTCCTGAGCTAGTAGCCCTGATGGAAGATGAACAGTTGGATATTGTGGCAGTCACGGAAACATGGTACACTGAGAACCATGACTGGGATGTCAACATACCAGGGTACACAATCTACAGAAGGGACAGGGAAGGTAAAAGAGGAGGTGGAGTAGCTCTATACGTAAGGGAAGGGATCAAAGCTAAAGAACTAAAAAGTAAAGGGGAGGACAAAGGCACTCTTGGTCACCTTGGAGACAGGGAATGGCATCACAATCCGCACAGGGGTTGTATACAGACCCCCTGTCTCAAGGGGAGGAAATGGACAACAAAATGATAGAGGACATTCTCAAAATGGTTGAAAAAGGGAAGATACTGTTGATGGGGGACCTGAATACGCCAGATGTTAACTGGATAACAGGTACTGCAGCCACATCCAAGAGCAGGGTCATTCTCGATGCCCTGCAAGCGGCATGCCTTAGACAGCTAGTGTTGGAACCCACTCAGGAGGGAGCAATATTAGATCTGGTACTCTCAAATGGAGAGAGGATCACAAATTTATAAGTCAGTAGACATCTGGGAACAAGTGACCACTGCACAGTGTGCTTCACAGTGAGCACAACCATGGAGATAAGCCATACAAAAACAAGGATACTGGACTTTAGAAGAGCTGACTTTGGCAAAATGGGTGAATACCTGAAAAATGCACTAGCAAATGACCAAAAAGGAGGGGTGGAAGAACAATGGAGAAAAATCAAAACTGCCATCATGGAGGCAACAAGCCTTTGTGTGAAACAAATAAAGAAAACAAAGCAGAGTAAAAAACCACTATGGTTTTCAAACGAGGTGGCAGGGAAGGGTAAGGAGAAAAAGGCTGCATTCAAAAAGTATAAGGAATCACAGAAGGAGCATGACAGGGAACTGTATCAATTAAAGCAGAAAAAAGTGGGGAAGACAGTCAGACTAGCAAAGGCCCAAACCAAAGAAAAAATAGCCAACTCAGTTAAGAAGGGGGATAAAACCTTTTACAGGTACATTAGGGAGCATAGAAAGGTTAAGGGAGGGATAGTGAAGATTAATAAAGGAGGGGGGTGGTCAGAGGGAGACAGTGAAAAGGCAGAGATACTGAATGAATACTTTTGCTCAGTATTCACAAAAGAAGATGAGGAGGAGTTACCTAAACCAGACAATAGAAGCACTCTGGGTAAGGGGGTTGACACCAGTCCATTCACAGAAGAAAGAGTCCTGAAAGAACTCCTAAAACTCAAGGTGGACAAAGCAATGGGGCCTGACGGGATTCACCCCAGAATCCTAAAAGAACTAAGGGAGGACCTAGTGTCACCACTGACCACACTTTTTAACAGATCATGGCAGGATGGGGCGGTGCCTGAGGACTGGAGGAGGGCAGATGTGATTCCTTCACAAAAGTGGAGCAAGGCAGAAGCGGAAACTACAGACCTGTAAGTTTGACCTCAGTGGTAGGGAAAATGATGGAATCACTTCTGAAAGAAAGAATTGTTGAGTACCTAGAGGCCAGCAGGGCACAGGACCCAAAGCAGCATGGATTTACAGCAGGAAGGTCATGTCAGATGAATCTAATTGATTTCTTCGACTGGGTGACCAAAGTAATAGACCAGGAGGGCTGTGGATATGGCCTACCTAGACTTTAGCAAGGCATTTGACACAGTCCCGCACAAAAGATTAATAATCAAGTTAGCCAGCCTGGGAGTGGGTCCCAGGATGGTAGCCTGGGTAGCAAACTGGTTGCACAACAGGACACAGAAGGTAATAGTGAATGGAACACATTCCGAAGAAAGGGGTGTTACTAGTGGAGTACCTCAGGGCTCAGTACTGGGTCCAGTCCTCTTTAACATCTTTATAGGAGACATTGGAGGGAAAGGTATGCCTCTTTGCAGATGACACAAAGATCTGTAACAGAGTTGATACACAAGGGGGCTAGAAAAGATGAGAAGGGACTTGGCAAGGTTGGAGGAATGGTCAGACATGTGGCAACTAGATTCAATACAAAGAAGTGCAAAGTAATGCACCTGGGAAACAAAAACCCAGGAGAAGAGTACACAATAGCAGGGGAGGTACTAACAACAACAAAAATGGAAAGGGACCTGGGGTAGTCATATCAGATGACCTAAAGGTGGGTAAGCAATGTGAAAAGTCGGTAAGGAGAGCCAGGGGGATACTGGGATGCATAAGAAGGGGCATCACAAGTAGAAAAAGAGAAGTGGTTATCTCTCTGTACAGACAGTTGGTGAGACCCCATCTGGAGTACTGTGTGCAGTTTTGGAGACCTCATCTACGCAAGGACATAGACAGGATGGAAGCAGTCCAGAGGAGGGCAACTAAAATGGTGCAGGGTCTGCAGCAGAAGCCATATGAAGAGAGACTGAGAGAGCTTAATACAGTATGTATACTCTTGATGAAAGGAGGGACAGGGGGACATGATAGAAACGTTCAAGCACCTCAAGGGAATCAACAAAGTCCAGGAGGGTAGCATCTTTCAGAAAAAGATGTGTAAGAACAAGGGGCACAATTTAAAGATAGAGGGGGGGCTCCAGGGGTAATGTGAGGAAATTTTTTCATGGGAGAGTGGTGGATACATGGAACAGCCTTCCGAGGTCGTTGGGTCTAAAACAGTGGGGGAATTCAAACATGCATGGGACAGACACAAGGCAATTATAGTTGGGGGTTGGAGGAAGTAGGCTGTTGGTTAACTAGAATCTGCAGCTTATTCAGTAGGTAGGGAAACGGGCAGACTGGGTGGGCCAAATGGTCCTTATCTGCCGTCAAAGTCTATGTTTCTATGTTATTTAGGTGTAACAGCCCTTTGACTCACCTAGTCTGCACCGGGGCCCTCAAGGTAGTTCAGCACGCATCTCCAAGGGGGCCGGCCTGGGTTCCTCAGTGGTAGCAATGTGGCATGGTGCCTCCACCTGGGGTAATGGAAGGGACTCCTGTGGATAAAGAACAGGTTACCACCCCCAAGGAAATAAGTATGCTGCCCCAGTAATACTTTTCCCCACACAATAACAGTTTCACACACACTAGCCCCCCCCACACCCCCAGCAGCACTCTTTCAATAATACAGTGACAGTGGATAAAATGCAAACAGTAGCCTTATTTATTTGGGGAGGAGGAACACAAAGAGGAGAATGCAAACCACAGCATACTTTAGTTAGTCAATAACGTTCCCCATTGCAACCCCTCTTCCCACCCCTTGGTGCACCCAGATTATCCCTGCACGGTGGGTACCTCACTGCTCGATGATGTAGGCCTGGGGTCTTTCGTCGGAGCCCAGATAAACATGAAACACACTTTGGACTTGTAATCCTAGGCTTGCCAAACTGGTATGTCACTTAAAAATCCTGTGCAGAGATTTTCCCCAGAATCCTAACTGGCTAGCTAACTAAAAGATTCACCAGGGCCGCAGCTCGGTGTAATCACAGTTTTGCAGTTCACACTGGGGTTCACAGCCAGATGAGTTGCACAGTACCGTGGAGGTTCTACATTGGTAGTGCACCACCGATGGGAAAACCAGAATTGGAGAAACTCGAGGGGTGATGATCTTCGACTGTTTGGCCTTGCCAACTTCACCTACGGGCCTTTATAACAGACTTCACTCAAGTAGGCCTGTTCTGTCCTTCAACCCGAGGTGTCATCATCTTCAGTCCGAGGAACCAGGATTGCCTCGGTTCCTCAAACCCTTAGGTTGTATGTCTAGCCACCCTACAAGACCTGTGCAGGGCAGCAGGGCTTCTACAGACCTTCACCTCACAGCCCCCCATCTCAGGGGATGCGTCCACAAACAGTGCAGGGTCCTGTCCCGGCGGCTTGCCTCGACACTTACAGTCTCTCCCCTGGCCGAACGTTCACTTCCCCAACCAATTTCTGCACCGAGGGGAGCAGGGCTCATTCAAGGTCCACAGCCCAACTCTTTTTCCAGTTCAAACAGCTGTCCAACTGCTTGGGCTGCTATAGAATACTTTTTTCTCTTTTTGTCTGCTTTAGTCACACTAAACAGCTACTATTCCTCCTGCACTCAACTTAGTAGTTTGAGATAGCCGGGGTTCAAACAGCCAGGCAGACATGATAAACTTGGAAAGACTATCTCCTCCTAGGCACTCTGCAGCTTCTCTCGACTAAACTCACATTCTGGTAGCAAAATCAGTCTTATATTCCCCTTGAGCAGCCTCCCTCTGATTGGCTGCAGCTCATCATGTGATCTCAGGGCTGGCTCTGTATTTTTACCCAGCAGTCCCATTCTGTAGTTTTTTAAGGGGCTGCCATTTTATCTCCCTGTAGAGCTCTCTGCAGTCCGGCCCTGATTTATTGGATTTAGCCCTCTAACAGGGCTAACTCTACATCTACTCATGACTGGAGGCCTTCCAGTCACTACTGGTGTCTATCCCTGGCTCCTCTGCTCATCTTGGAACTGGGGGCATATTTTTTCCTAATGGCCGCATGACTGAGCTGACACAGGAATGTAGCTCCTTTAAATTTTTTGCTCTGATGGCCGTGCATGCGCAGGAGAAGCGCAGCCACCATCTTACTTGTTTACTTTGCGGTCCCAGCTCCCCAAAACATTGGGACCACAAGTTATGTTTTTTTTTCTTTTTAGTGCCCACAGGCACAGAAATCCTGTCCCGATCCTTGGCCCCTTTGCACAGTGATTCCACAGGGCCCAGGACAGTGATGGCTTTGGTGGCCACAGTCACGAACTGATGGGAGCCGATGGGATCCGGATCCTACCCGGGACCCCTTGAAGTGATGTCAGGGCTGGAGCCTACAAGAAAAGCCCAATTTAGGGGGCTTACACAGGGATACCATGTTTTAAAAAATATCATAGTGAATATTTGCTTAGAGGCACAACCTAGCTGCTTTAGCAACACTGAATTCACAGGCTTTTTACATCATTGAAGCCTGGGGATACTGACCCCCTTGAGACTATTATTCTTAGAGTATTCAGTAACTCTCTAGGTTTAATGATTTCTATTCCAGCTTATTTGGTTAGAGTGTAATTGGGTCTTTATTAAACTACAACATTCAACTTATTTGAGAATGACTTCCATTTGTTTGAAAGTTAACAAAATGGTACCACAGAAATTACCTGTTTGTCAGGAAAGAATCGTACTGCTTAAGGCTGGCTGCAAAACTACTTGGATTTAAAAGATCAAGAAAATCTTGATGCTGTGGCTTCCAGTATGTGTGGAATTATTTCTTGATTGGTATTGTCTTATTTTCACTTTTAACATGTATTTGTAGCCAAAGGTGTTTTCTTTAAATCTAAACATTTTCAAATATATTACTGTACTACACTTTCCTCACTGTTGCCTTTTTACAGTTCTTTTCAAAGCCACCACAGATTTTATAAAAGGCAGCATGATGCCATTTCATTCACAGTGCAATTGTTCCTCAGTTAAATGTGGCCAACTGTGACCTTAAGTATAAGGAAAATCAATTCTTCAACTACGGTATGCAGTAATACCTCAGTTGTTTTATTAAGGAAATCTCCTTAAAGTGCTATGACTAATGCAGAAACAGGGGGCCCAAATACAGACACTAGGTGTGGAGCCCCAAAATGTGGTGCAAACAGGTGCCCCATTGTGACCACAGATCCACTGGCTATCCACAAAGGGCTTAGTCTTCAGGGGGAGAAGTTCCTCTAAAACAAAGAATACAAATGGGGGTAGCCAGATGTGTGTTAGCCTAACGCTTAAGTTATGACACCCACAACTTCTGTGTTTGGCATAGCACCGACTGCATGATGTTATATTATGAAAATTTTCCATAGGCAGTGGCACTAATGCTTAAGTATTCCCCTCACCCTAATGGCCACCTTCTGAACTGAACAGACTTGTCACAATATCAAACCTATTGGTATTTCTGTTGGTTCACCGGCCCTCTTACTAACACCAAGCTGACATAAGTTCCTGGCATCCATAGAAAATCCTTACCTAGTCCAGTTTCCACCTGTGGTCCCTTCCACAATCCTGTCCCTTGCCAGTCGATGTTTCTTAAATGGATATATATTTCAGGTTGCTTAATGTCGCTAAAGTAATAATCCAAAATACATGGTCATAAACATACAAGAAATGGCACTGTCTGCTATTTACATACAGACCCTCACTCCATTCCATGCACATATGAAAGCATTTATGCGACCACACGGAAGGGACTGCGACTACCTTTGAGTATATATAGCTCAGGGTTGCAGACAAGGGACTGGCACAAAATTGTCACAATGATTTTGTGACAATCCCTTGCAACTATGCACTAAATTCCCTGAGGCTAGTGATTAAAATGACATCATTACAATATTGTGGGTATGAGACATCAGAAAATGGGAAAGGACAAAGAAACACAAAAACAGAGAACCATGGTAATGTGAACAACATATTTTAATCATAACAGCATTTAATTACTAATATATTATCAGTGAAAATACATTTCAAATTGTCACTTATCTTTAATTAAACTTATTTTTCCTCGCTGCAGTTACACAATTCTTTACTTAAAAGATACCAAACAGCCTTAGGATAATTTACTGCTGACTGAAATGAACTCCTTTGAACCCAGAGTATCCACTTAATGTTTTAGTTGTCACAAGGAAAGGGGGCGTTCATAAGGCAGCAAGGAGTAAAGATGTAATGTTATATTCAATTTCAGTTAGCAGTTCATTCACATAACAACACTGTTATTTATTCATGATTCCAGGTACTTCTTTTTAAATTAAAATGAAATATAATCTTGCTGTACATGCCCCCTTCTTTAATGTAGCGGCAGGCAATGGAGATGAGATCAGAAAAAATTTAGATTGTAATAGCGTGTCCCCATTAGGATATCAATATCTGATACATCATCAAGGCAGTGATCATATTTCATCTGAGTATTGATCTCTGAGAAAGAAGCTGTTCGCAGAAGGGAGACAGTAAAGATGCAGTCATGTAATAACAATATTAGAAGATGGAAGACCTGTCCTAAAAGACTCATCTACCCAGTCATAAAACTATGAATCATGTGGAGATCTTGGATGTGGTACACTTGAGGAAAACTTCTTTGGCCATCATTTTTTTTTTAAATGAAAGTCAACATGTTCTTTGTCAGTACTGTAATTTTTGCTTTTTCAGAAGTTTTAAAGAAACTGTATTTTTTTATGGCAAAGATGTATGATTTAATGAAGTGTGCAGCTCTTTGACCAACAAAAACAGTGCACTATTAAGTACTGAATAGGTGCCTCTGAATTGATAGGGTGTGCGCTTACATTCAAACTTGATGCAAGTCTACGATGAGCTGTTACTCAGGGATGAGTTAACCATTTATCAACTAGTAAAGTAAGATAAATCCTATTCGATCTTGAATATGGGAAAACATAAGAGTATAAGACTTGGAACATCAGGGTTGGATAAAAAGCAGAGAAATCTACACATCAGTGATGCAATGAATCATGGGTAATATGTTCTGTAACCATCTTCAGCTCTTCTGTGGTAATTTGTTATTTACAATACATTGTAATGATGTGTTTTTGTCTTTTTTTAAAGTTTGGCTTTACTGACAACGCAGTATAAAGGAGAAATTCCATCATACTTACTGTAATTTCCTTTTCTGTTAGCTCAAATGTTGTCAGTGGGGAAGGCAGTTAATACATATGGGTAATGTGCTCCCCACTGGGGCAGTGTATCAGCTCCAAAGTTGTTCATATCCTGAGTTATGCCCTCACATAAACATATACCAGAAAAAACAGAGATAAATAGAAAATGCAGGCCTACCTGTCTTGAAGAACAGAGCCCCCACTCCGAGATGTCCACCTGCCCTTCATGAACATCAGATCTCATGCTCTTCTACCCTCGATAACATTTAGTTAGAAGGAATATAATGGAGTACACACAACTGATTGATGCTCATGTATGTTCCCCAGGTGAACATAACCTAATAGTTTCACTTTGAAATCTATGATTCATTACACAAACCATAAGCTACTGTACAAAAGCATCCAGCTCCAGCTGATGAATCCTAAACATGAAAAATCATTGTAGATGTCCTCTGACACAAAAACTAGTCACACCTACATAGCTATAGCTAAATGTACTGTATATGTCAGTGTGTGTATATATGTGTGTAATAGATAACCCACTGTTAGGTGTACGGTCGCACTCTGATATACGCACGCTTTAGTGTGCGTCAACCACCCAAGGCATGTGTATATTAGAGCGTGACCGCACACCGTACAGTGGGTTATCTATCTCATAAAATGGCAAAATTGTTTTTCAGAGGGTAAAAGTGCAGGTGTGTGGTCGCGTTCTGATATACACATGGTCATGTGATGGGATCCAACAAAAAGCAGACATAATTTATCCTACCCATTTTATAAATATGTGTGTGTGTGTAGGACAATATTCTCAAGAACAGCAAACAACTCCAGGGAGAGGCCCCATTAACAACACTGGAGCTAGCAGAAAAATAAATGACGGTAAGTATGATGGAATTTCTCCTTTCTGTATTGCTCCACGTTGTCAATGGGGAAGACAGTCAATATACATATAGGTTCTGACAAGCAGTAACCATCTAAGAAGGGTGGGTGGGAATATTGTCTCATATAATTCCCTGTTAACTACTAGATTCATCTGATAACTACTGCTTTTCACACTAACTACAGGACAGCCATGTCTGTTGGGCTCATTGTGTAACCACTGAAGTGCCTTGGGAAAAGGAGAAGGTTAAAAGATTACCTACCAATTTTCAAATTCTGCCCTCACAGCCCAGGGGTCCATGAGCACCCAGAAGAGAAAGCTCTGTCCTGAAGAGACCTGCTGTGTTCCAAGAGGCTTCAACCTTCCACTAAAGCGAGTGTTGAGTCTTTGTCCCTCTTGCTGCTCAGATCAGAAACAATAGTGAGGCACTCAGGGAGAAACAAGAAAAGGAATTTTGATCCCACTAACTACTATACCGTTCCCCGATCTTAGAGGAAAGTATTATCCTGCCATAATGCATTACAGGGTGGGATATCCTATTCAGAGGAAGACAAGCACCTACGGTCCTCCAGATTCATGGCCAAGACACCACAGACTCGTGTAACTATGGTGGAGTTATTATTGACAAGCACCTGCAACACACAAAACACATCGACGATTTGTAGCATCATGGCCTTTAGGGCTCTAATACTCTGGTCTTCTGAGCCACATGAAAAAGGACACATTTTACACTCAGAATAGCAGCCGCTGAGATGAACCTCTTGTATGACCATCAGAAGAAAAACTCCTTGGTCATGTACCCCTGCTTCTGATGTCACCTCCTGGCTTGGGACAACCTGGCATCTAACCTTGTACAGTCATGTAAATTGGTACTGAACAATGAAGACCTCCTTGACCACTCTGTGGTTGTTAGACGGAACTCACTTCTGACCCCTGAATCCTTGATAGATGCAATAGAGAAACATAAAAAAACACTAAGCAGGAAATAGGTAACAAGGGTCCACCACTAGGACAGGCATCTACTGCCTCCTCCCCTGGCCACTGGAATTGATTAACGTAACTAAACACCTGAAGGACTCCTATGGCTGAAAACCTCAACCTGCATCCATCACACTTTCCACTCTGCAGATCAAAGTACTGTACTGTCAGGATCAAGGTGCACCCTCCACCACGTGTATATAGTCACAGCCTGGACCAACCCTGTGACATTCTGTTCACCTGATGGAATATACAGATGTTGATGGTCCCGGACTGCCTGTACCCAAATCCTGTCATGAAAGGGGCCCCCTGCAGCAGTTGATCGGCTGTCAAAGGGGTCCACAGCAGCCCAAAAGAAGTGTCAAGGTGAGCCCCCCCCCTTAAGACCATCTTGGAAGACTCCTAGGATGCCATCCAGACTAAGATTACTAGACACCAACCAAATCAGAGCCTGGAGATCCTTCAAGCTGAGACTACACTGCCAGAGACCAGACTGACAGCAGGCCATCCTAGTAGGTCCTAAGCAGACACTGATCCAACCAATTCAGAGATGGTAAGCCTTCAGGTTGTGACTAAACTGACAGGAACCACAATGACTGTAGTCCATACTTGTGTGTCTGATAATGACAATGGTCTCTGGCACCAAGGCCCTGGCTGTTGACAGGTCATAAGTGTACCAAATGACCTGTTGCTGCTGACATGTCTGAAAGTGCTTGCTTCCATCAGCATCCCAACTTCTTGATGAGTAATCATTCGAATATGCAATGCCCCTATTTCAGAGATGCCTTAAACAGTGACAGGACTTTCACGATACCATTAGGAATGACTGTTAACCCCCATGGGGAACACTCAGCTGAACTATGCAGCCCTGATTTGCAAATCTGCAGATGATTGGCTGGGCTGCTGGATCACCTCTTGGCCATCACGTATTTGGCAACTCATTCTAGAGGGATCAATCAGAATGTCCTCCTAACCATTAGCAGGACCTGGTTGCACATAGTGGAGTTGCTGCCTGGAAGGAGAGGTGTGAACCTTGTATATTGTGGAGAATTGCCTTTTCCACCTACAGCTGTACCTGCTAAAAAAAAAAAAGCCCCCACCTACAATTATGTTTCTTAACTGTGGATTTGAAACAGCCATGCCTTGCTCCAAACTATTCTGAACAAAGATCTAGTCCTCAGCTATAGGAGCATGACAGTGGCTCATTATACAAGGTACAAAGCCTATGGTCCTATGGAGTAGACAGGCTTTGCCTGGATGTCACAATCAAGGAGGCTGACCAAGTCAACAGATGTAGAAACAAGAACCAAGTATGAAAGACATGCCTGTAAGACTCCAAAGAAAAAACTCAGATGGGGGAAGCTCATTTACTGTTGCTACAAGGGAAGGATGGATCTGCCCTGTTGCCTTTGTCCAATCATATGACAGGCAGTATGGTGCTATAAGGTAAGGTGGAGCCACCCCACGGCTCTGCATAAACCTCATCTGGCATCAAAAGCTAGGCCTGTTTTCAAGTTTTTGATCAGTTGGAAGAAGCAGGAAATAACTTGCCTAGATGTTACTACGTAAAAAAGGCAGGATGGGGTAGAGATACCACCCTATATAGGAAACCTACTGATAGAAATACATCTTGCATGGCAGCAGTTGCCACCCCCACCACACCATAAGAAATATAGC
Source organism: Neoceratodus forsteri (assembly GCA_016271365.2). Taxonomy (NCBI): domain Eukaryota; kingdom Metazoa; phylum Chordata; order Ceratodontiformes; family Ceratodontidae; genus Neoceratodus; species Neoceratodus forsteri. The sequence continues at coordinate 300,601,313 of CM057459.1, read as the reverse complement.
TAGGGGGCAGTTTATACCGATTAAAAGACACTATACTCATAATAATGACTACCGATAGGAGGCAGCAGACCTGGAAACTAGGTTTATTGATAGGGGTTATGGTTTTTAAACTGTCTAGCGTGCAAGGAGTGAGGTGGACTCTATGCCCATAGAAAACATGTTAACAGCACGTGAGAGAAATGACCCTGATGCGAACAGGTTCAGTTTTGTAACCACTTATTCTAATGAGGCCAGAGTGGCTGAAAATATTGTTCTGGGGAACTGGGAAATCCTTAGGGTGGAGCCCCAACTGAGAAAGTGCACTAATAGTTATCCCAGATTTGTATACAGGATGGCAAGAACTTTAAGAGATGCTCTTGTCCATAGTGTAAAACCCTGTGGGCAAAAAAGGAATTTTGGATCACCCCCTTTACCCTCTGGCACAAGAAAGTGTGGCAGGTGCAAATACTGTCCTGTTATGACAAATGCTAAAACATTCTTGAACCACAAAATGGGTGAAGTGGTTCATATTAAAGATTTTACCAATTATGACATGAATGTAATTTATTTGGAAAATTGTCAGTGCAGAGCATATTATTTTGGATCCACAAGAAGAAAACTAAAAGAAAGGGTAGGGGAGCATAAGATACCATCTGAGGCAGGAAATAACAGATCAGCCCTAGCAGTATATATTTGCTTGATGGAGAATAAGGATCTCCACAAACACACCTTTGTGGGTATCGAAAGGGTCACTATGGGCCCCAGGTGAGGGGATCTCAATAAAAATGTGTCTTGAAGGTGGCATACTGGATCTATCATTTGGGGGCACTGAACTGACCAAGATTAAATGACCAAATAGAACTGGCCCAGTTACTGTAAAATGTTTTTGATGAGCCAAAACATTTTCTCCTAGGTCCTATAGATGGTCAAACCCCAGTGAGAATAAACACTTTAAATATGGTTCTTCATAAACTAAATATTCTACAGTATATTATTCAGAATGGATTAAAGGAACGACTTTAAGTGTAAAATTGATCAAATATTTGGAAAGTTGAAAAAAATGGCCTTTTCCTAGCTGTTTTTAAACCCTTTTCTTATGTATATCCAGGAGTAGCAGGCACAAAAACATTGGGCTCCGTGGGTCCTCCCTGCTGAATGCATCTTGCACTTTAAACTGCACTTTTGATATGGAAGAAATAAAGGAGTGATTTATAGACACCATATCAGCATTTGTGCCTTTGTCTGTAATGGTGCACCTGGACGTGCCTGTTGGAACCCCACCATGACCAGAGAGATCCACGGAACTCGGGTGTCTTCACAGGCTGGACCAGCAGATCACTGTTAAGATAATCCATAATATTCAGCAGAAAAGTGAAACAGAGCAGAAATTGTGTAACTCAGCTTTACTATTGACAACAGTACCACAGGTGCACCCCCACCCCAGCTCGATGGTCCAACTGTGAGGAACTGAACAAGACATATTAAATTTGGTTACCCAGTGCGGACAACAGGTCCCTTGAACCAAGGGCCTCCCAGTCTTACTGTAGGTCTAACAATTATCATTATTGCCCTGGAATAAGCCATGATGCTACTATGGATACCTGAAAAGAAAAAACATTTTTGGTTGTCTATGCCAGAGCCTCCATACTATGTGTTCTCAATGCCATTCTGGCCAAGGGATATGGAGAAAAACACCATTGACTGTAGTACACAGTTTGATACTGCTACCCCTATTGTGGTACAACTTAAAACTGAGGTGGAATGCTGTCGGAATGTACAATGTCCCTGGAGGTTTGTGCTGTGGTCACAGCTTTGGAACTGTACCACTAACCCAGAGGGGGAGCATATTATCCATATGGATTAACTACTTTTCCCATTGACAACATGGAGCTATACAGAAAGTATGCTTTACTTTAAATCTCATGCATGTGCCTTGAGGTTTTTCCTTTTGATAATATTAAGCTAAATACAATATAACTGGAAATTGTGCAACACGTCCACTGACAAGCACATCTATGTGTAATAGACTGATTTCTTCCTTAATATGGTGGTGAGAAAGTACCACTGTAGTTAGGGCTGAATCTATTTTTTACAGAAAAATCTTATTTTTTGAGACTCAAAATAAATGTTAACTGCCTCTTAATCTATGGTAGCATGTAAGTTTGCCACCACATTAAGGCAACCCCAGCACCTGAGTTTGAATCCAAGGAACCACAGCTGGCGGAGTTGCCTAGATGTGTCCCCAAGCTTAACTATTTGATTCAGTTTGAATCCAAGGGACCATCAACACCTTAAATGACTCTGAGATTTGCTTTTCTGGGTATGTATGATGCAATATTTCTCTTGCACTGTACATAACCTATGTGTTTTAACCAGTTGTGGTAGGGTAGCACTCTGAGGCTTTGGTAACAAAATATTGAAACATTTTTACTTTTTTGATTACATGAATATAAATCAAGTAAAAATTCTCCTTGTCTTCAAGATGCATTTTTTAAGCAAGGGCTCAGAAAAAATGTCAGCATTTGGTTACTTTTGTTCAGAAAAAAATAAGAATTTTGCAATTATAATTAATCAGTCTGTGAATGCAAAAAGCACATTTCCATAATGTTTTTCATTCACATACCCATCGTGGTTATTATTGGCTATTCAGACCACATTCGTGGGATATCATCGCCAATACATTAAGTTATGCTATCCTGATAATGACCTAGACTGTGAACTAAATTGTGTTAAATGTCAGGCATTCAGGTCTCAGTCCAAGTTCTCACGAGATTGCTATGACAAAACTGCATTCCTGACAATAATGTTGGGTGTGACTTAAATGACTGAGGTGATCTGCAGAAGGCTAAGGGCAATTTAAAGATTAGTTTGTTATTGTCAGGTGTTTATTTAAATGGATACCATTTTTGAAGTTGTTTTGAAATGAGTGCCCATACCTACATCTTCAGTGATGATTTTGGAGACTGATGGAAAAAGTCCTGAGGCCATTAATGAGTTTTGTAATTAATAGTAGTGGCTGTAGGTGGCCGTCATCATTTCAGTAACTGTTGGTAATGGCTGAAGGCTGTTGTAAACCATTTAGTGATGATTTGTTTTACTGCTGACACCAATGGCTGCAGGACACTATTACTGTATCAATCCATTAATGATTTATATAAAAGAGGGGACAGCAACTGTTATCAATCAGCAATTATCTCTGTAACTTGACAGCAGTAGCTGCTGTTGTCAATTCATTCAATATTTCTATAGCTGAAAGCAGTGTCTAATGTAATCAATTCAGTAAAGATTTCTAAAACAGGAAATAGTGTCTGCTGCTGTTAAACCGATAAGAATCGTGTTAACTTATGGTAACAGCCGCTGATGTCAATCTAGTAATGATTCTGTAACATGAAACAATTACCGATGCCTGCCTGAAACAATGATTAATACAGCCAGTTAATGATTTCTGTAACTGACAGCTGCAGGTCTCGTCAATTCAGTAATGACGCTAAAACTGATGGCAGTTGATGCTGCTGTCAATCCAGTAATGATTTCTGTTAGTGATGACAGCAACCACTGTTATCAATTCTTTAATTTCTGTTCTGACGAGAGAGGTCACTGTTGTCATCAGGTAATAATATTGTAACTAACAACAGCTGTCCCAGTTGTGATTACAGTAATACATTCTGTAACTGATGGTACTACATGCTGTCATCCAGTGTGATTTTTATAACTGTTACCAGTAGCCTCTGTTAAAAGTGATAGGAAACAGTTTTTACACATCTAGATGTCCTCCAGTTCTTACACTGGCTACTCAATATTCTGATATGTTTTTGACATTTTTTTTTTAATTATCTAATTTTGTTGCCTTTGTAACTACCCTGAATCCCTCTCTCCTGAGCAGTTGCTGCTCTCTCTTTTCATACTGGCTGGACATTCTATGACATCAATAATACCCAATCCAGGCCATTCAGATGAATAGCATGGAATGGGAGTTACTGATGTCATAGAATGTCTTAGAAATATGAAAATCAAGAACAGTAGCTGGTGAGGAGAGAGGAACTCTATGTAGATCTGAGGGTACCCCCAAACTAGATTATTTATTTATCAAAAAATCATGAAAGCATATCAGAATACATAACTGGCATGGAACGGAAGATGAAAGGGCAGTTAACTAAGTAAAAATCATTTCGTGTCTCCTTTAACATCCAGTTAGGATTTCTGAAACTTATGGCAGGTACAGCTGTCAACCTATTAACACGTCTTCGGAATGGTGGACGTGACCATAAGTGTTTTTAGTTGACTTATAATTTTTATGACTGACAGCAGTAACTGTATGTTGGCATCATCAATTTAGCTACAATTTACATTGTTTTGTCGTTAATGAAGACATAATTTTTGCAACAATTACTGAGGCAGTCAAGACTATCCTCCTGTTACCACCAATCCTTGTTACTGTGCATTTTATTTACTTGAAACATATTTAATCAGGTAAACTAACAGAGACCAAACAGAGTTCTTTCCAGTTGGGTCCATCTACTAGACGATGATAATGGTCTGTGTGTCAAGGTCAACTTCTGGTCATCCTCAGTCTAGTAAAGTTTATCACCGTGAGCAAAATATGAACTAGGAAAATGAATCACAAAAAGAAAATTAAGATATTGATACGAATGAAAGCCAAGAAAACCTCAAAAATATTCCGGCAATTCAATTTTAGGGCTGAGAGCACTTCGGTTACTGGGATGTTGCAAATGTTGTTTCCTCAGGTGACAAAGACATAACTTGGACACACTTCCATTTCTAGGCATGTCCAAAAGTTTTCATCAAAAATTTGCACAAAAGCTCTGTGTTATGCAACATTGTTGCTATGTCAGAATATAATGTGGTGCAGTTAGGGTTGTTTAGCTGTGGTTGTAATATACTTTCAACCCAAAACTAAAGAAATGGTCTCGTTTTCATGTCAACATTTAATTTCATGAGTTTTTGAGTATTTGATGGATATTGACTCAATCGTTAACATTGTTTTAGTAGTAGTCTAATACATATTGGGCCCCATACTCGAAACTCATGCAAACTCTGACACTGTTAGCATTTGCAAATGTGCACCCTGGGTCACAGAAGGTATACTGGAAGAGGCATGCTAATAGGATTCCAAGCACTATCTGTTCTGCAATATATCCTCAGTGACAGTAGTGCAAAGCACTAACCCTTCTAAAAAATGTAGACCGCTGGTGTGACCACATGTGCAACACACTTCGCTGTGAGGAGGCTGGGCAGTTTGCAAGGCACAAATCCATTAATGCTGCAGTGAAGAAATGCAATATTGGTGCATAAAATGCTAATGACCCTACTCAACACACAAGGTCAAAATACTTAGATACCATATCATCACCAGCAATCTATATCTCATTATCAAGGCACATTGCTCCTCACAGTGGATGGAGACTGTGGGCTATGGAGTACAACAGAGCAATCCAGTTTCACACGTGAGAAGGGTGTGATGTAAGGATTTAGAATGCCTTTGACCAGAGTAAAATAAATGTTTTGCTGTGTTTAGGAAGGCTAGTATGGCATTTGTAATGTGTTCATTTAAGGTCACTACACCAGTACGGCATTATACTGAGGACTATTTTTCAAATCAAGGTACTCCACCCTCCATCAACAATACTGCCAGGAGCTCTACTACAAGTGTTGGTCCATCCCATTGGTTCTCCACTGCATCACTACTAGCTTTTACAGGGCTCTAGTACAGTGTCTGATATGGTCTGTGCTATTTGCGCATTGTTAAAACATGCTTTTGCCAAGCATTAACTAGTGTTGCACAAACAGCCAGTTAACATAGCCACTAGGCTTCCAATATACCATTGTGTCATGTATGCATGGCTTTGCGTTTCATCTGTATTCACTCGAGTCCTGCCTTTGCGCTGATGTGCAAACTGCTTTGTGCCACATAAACTGCAGCTTCCAGTACAGAAATTGGCATGCAACTCTCAAGTTTGCACAGCACAAAACCATTTTAAGAAAAGCAAATGCTTCAAATATGCTGCCCATTAAGCCTTAATCTTCTGTCTAAATGTAAGGTGTAACTTAAAGCTTACAATTTCCACTGCATATGAAACATACATAGAAACTAAAAGTAGTATGTTGTCTCATGACTTTTTCATGCATCATCAGAACTGCCCCAAATAAGATTTTATGAAAATGCACAAAGATAATCTGGAAAGAGGTTTTTTGGTATAAACACCTGCTGGTTAGGCTAAGGACAAGGTATTAAACTAGGCCTGAATAACTGGATCTTCACTGATAATGGCTCTGAACGCTGTGACAAAGCTCCAGTCAAGGAAGAATCCTAGGAAAAGGTTCCACAACCGAAAAGTTCTAAAAATCCATTTCAGTTCTGACGTGTCACAGGCATAATCTGATTCTGTGCAATTTACTGATGTTTACATATGATCAGGCCCAGTATAAAAAACAGGAGAAGTAAAAGCTGCTATTTATCCAATAAAGGATATGCATACTGAATTAAGGTGCGTTATGTATGGGACTGTGCAATCTGCTGAGTATCCAGCATTTTAGCTGATCTGTAAAATACACTACAAAGGTGACATAAGGGTTCAAAATGTCCTAAAAGAAAAGAAATAACTTAAAAAAAGAAAGTGTACTAACTTGACTGGCATAGTAATAAAAAAGTTTAAGTGTAATCTGCTGCTACAGGCAAATAGTCCATTAAAAGTAACCATTCATCCATATCCCAAGTATAGAATTTATTACAAAGAAACACATCACCAGGGATTTGTAGTTTTCTAACAGAGCGGTTTGGAATTTCTGTAATCAGTGTGTGCGAAATGGACTGTAATGAGGCCATGCTGGCATATACTATATCACTGATGGCTCTCAAGAACCTTTGGACTTCAGAGAAAATTAGGAAATCAACTGGATGGAAAGGAGTTGCACTTGGCTGCCCATCTGAACTAATGCAGTTTGCTACAGTATTCTGAATATTTCAGGAGTGAAAAAGGTAATCTACATCACTGCTACTGTTCCAGAGCCTGCTGCTGGTGCAATTTTCTCACAATAGAAAAATTATACATTTCTTTTACCAACTGAGTTCCTAATTTCTTTTTAATTCAGTCACAAGGAGTCGATAGTTTTTGAAAATTTCAATACTATTATGTGCAAGTCTCTTAGCTCCCCTCCAGACCAATCTTTTAACACCTTTAGGTTCATTTGATCATGCTTGCCAGAAGAGGCCTTTTAGAATTCCCTGTATTTCAAAGTGGTACACTGAGTGGTAGGCTCTTCATTGTAATGTTGCTGCTTTCTGACTGAAACAGGTAGGCCACTCATTCATTGTTACTGTACAGAATGCCATAGCATTTTGGTCAGATAAAAATGGAATTGTTGTTTGTTTCACAGCTCTAGATTGCGATTACAGCTGTCCATTTACATACTGCAGTTGAAAGCAGTCAATCTGAGCTATGTATTCAAGGATCTTCTTATAAACTGAAAGCCTTGCAGTTGTCCATTAAGAAAAGCATAGCTAAGAAGTCTTTCTCCTTGCTTTGGGAATTTTTATCGAGAAGTGGGGTTTCCTGACAATGAGGTGTTTGCTAAATTTAAAACAGGGAGAGGATGGGCTTCTGTATTAAAAATCCAGTTGTCCAAAGGTAAGAGGTCATCACTGGAGAAGAGGAGGTACAAATATCTAGAAATAAAAGACAAAAAAATTAGGCTAATGGTATACATTACTACAGGTATCAAATTGTAACTTATGCCTATACTGTGTGATGAATGGTTATACACCAACATTGGTTTTATCACTGTGTATTATAAATGTAAACAATCTTTTATAGCATGCTGAAGGTATACTAGTAGGCTAAACAGTTTTCTACTATAGTGCTTAAAGTTTATAAACCAACATTTTTTTTCTCTAGAGCAATACTTTCACAGAGCAAGGTTTAAAATCACTTTCAACAAATATACAATAACCACCAAGCTTCAGACTATAAACCTCAAAAAGAAACTTTCTTTAGATGTAGAAAGGATTATTCAGACTGATATTCCAGTATGGTCAACATAACTCAGACCAACATTCCAGTATGGATACTATAGAATAAACACAAAAAAGGGAATGCACCGGGCAGCAGACATGGTGCCGAAACCCCAACTATGGTTGAAGGTTGAAAAATTCACAAAGGACACAAAACAGGGATACCCTGATGAAGTGAAAATGACATAACCTGAGAAACAACGGGGAGTTTGCTCAGGCAGGGCCTGGTTTCTCCTGTGAAGAAGAATGACAAAATAAATCTTTTTTCAGCTTACCATTCTGATTTGTGAGAATGTTTCTTTGCAATTAGGCAGTGTCTGCCATCAGGAGTGAATGCCCCTCCTTCTGTGCCCTTTTTAAATCATAGAAGACTGTAAAACAGAGAATCAAGTATGGGTTGGTGTGTGTAATGAGAAGTTTACACACACCTGAGGGGTTAGATGCTACATAGCTCTTGGGGTTTATTAAAAGCATCTAACCCCGAGGGGGTGTGTAAACTTCGAGTTTACATACACTGACCCATGTTTTATTTTATATAATTGCTGGGTTTGCCTTTTTCACCTCAGCAATTATATAAAATGAATGCAGGTTGCTATGTGACCTGCCCGGTTTGATTTGAGCATCCGGTATGTGACTTGCGGTGCCGGTTTTAATTGATTTAAAACTTTTTTTGGGGGTGAGGGTGAGCAGTAGAACCAGGTTCTCTTTCGTGTTGCACATTCTGTTTAGAAATTAAACTTACCGCCGAGTCCTATTCAGAGTGGCAGTTCAGTCTTCTGGGGGAAAAGCGTGCCTCGAGCGTTGTGAAGGGAAAAGTTGCAGTGGGGCATGTGCAGAGCGAGGGAGACCATGCGCGTGTTTACCTTTATAAACGCTCCTTTATAATGGCAAATTGTGCCATGGTTTCTCTATGGGAAAAAGGCTAAGCCAGTTATTATAATACAGTGTGCACTGTAAACAAGCCAGTGTAGTTATTTATCACAAGGGACTGTAAACTTGCAGGTATCGGTATTGTGAGGAATGTACTGTAATTATGTTAGTATGATTAGCATAAAGGATTATACAGTAAAGATGCTAACATGGTTATGGTGAAGAAAAAGTAAATATATACATCTAGGAAGACATTGTTATATCTACAGTATGTGATGTTTAAAACAAACAGGCAAGCAAACAAAGAAAAAAACTAAGAAATACGGCAGTAAAATCATTTGCATATTTCATTAGCTAACATATTAGGGCTTGTATTGTCTGCAGACAATATAATCTTATAATTTCTTGGCAACATGAAGAACTGTTAACATTTTAATATGGTTCCCATGAAGCATTATAAACGTGATAGTGAGGTTATCATGAAAGACTAAATAAATATGGCATTGTGGTTACAGGATCCACTAGTTCCCTGATGTCCTGTATCTTAGCATGCTGATTTGACACTGCCATGCCACCAGCAAAGATATGGATCTGACACTGTAGGGGCAATATGACCAGTTTTAAAATACTTGGGGTGGGCAGGCTTGGGGCCGGATAGGAACCCAAATTCAATGTGGATGGCCTCATCATGGTCAACACTGTTCAAAATGGCCTCCAGCCAGGATGTTCAGCGCGCGGGAAGAATTCTAAGCTGACTCCTCTCAGCAACTCTCCTTACCTGAATGCCGAAACCAGAAGCACAAGAGCATGACTAACCAGAGGAGACTGGGTGGGTTATGTGGATGTGAACTGAATATCACCAGTAAAACTATGGCTACAAGCCAGTAACCTCTTCTTTTAATTGTTGAGATTCTGTTCACTAACCACACTGTGGAAGACTATCGGAGTCTGCTGGGAAAAGAGAGAAAGGCTTGTGCCCCTTAATAAAAAGGACTTGAGGACCAAGGTGACATGAAAGGGTTGATGCCATGGTGGGAAATGGCAGCATGTGCATTCAACCAAGTAGCAGCCCTGCTGATTCTTTGCAATAGGCATGCTCCTAGCAGCTGCAACCTAGGCAGCAGTATGACTGGTAACATAGAAACATCTAAGTTGTCAGCAGATAAGGACCCTCTTGGCCCACCTAGTCTGCCCAGTTTTCACTGCCTACTGTGCCTCTGCAGACCCTACTTTATCTCCGGTTGTCTCCACCCCTTGCCTTGCTACCAAGGTCCCCCCTGTATCTGTCCCATGCATGTTTGAATCCCGTCACCATTTTGGCACCCACCACCTCCACTGGAAGGCTGTTCCAGTCGTCCACTACCCTCTCTGTGAAGAAGTATTTCCTCTGAGCCTCCCCCTTCAACTTCGTAGCGTGACCCACTGTCCTCAAGCTTCCTTTTCTATGGAAAATGCTACCTTCCTGTACCTTATTAATACCTATTAAGTATTTGAATGTTTCTATCGTATCCCCCTTCCAGAGGTAGAGGGAACCTACAACCTAGTAAAATACACATTACCAGTAAGTACAGTATATAACAGAGGGGAATGTAGGATGTGATCCATCTGGCAACTGCCTGCTTAGCTGCTTGTCTACACATAGTAATATCAGTGTAAATAATGAACCACTCGTGCATGTGTATTTATTTATTTTGTAAACCAGGCAAGTATACCAGAACAAAGTTCTTTTTATAGATGCGACCCAGACAAAGACATTAATATACATAAAAGATAAGTAAAAAATATCCACACTAACAATGTAAGTAACCATGAAATTGCACTGTACACTATACTGTGGACATCAAGAGCATGCAGAATGTGTTCTCCATTTGAGTCATGTGGCCTAGGTAAGAAATAAAACAGACAATGCTAAGGACTGGTTACGGTGAAACTGCAAAACTACCTTAGAAAGGAACTCTGAATGGATGTTAACAACTAACTTACCCTTATGGAAAACCAAATAAGGATACCCCATGGACATTGCCTGGAGCTCACTCACCAGTCTGACTTAGGTGATGGCAACTAGGAATGTGATCATCCATGATAGAAGTTAAATGTGATAGTATACATAGGCTCAAATGGCTTCTTCATTCATTTGATAAGAACCAGTAACATACCACAAGGGTGGAGGTTCCAGCATTAGAGAAAGATGGTCTAATCCTACAAAGAGTTTGGACATCACCTTCTCCTGAGCCAGGGTCGGTATGCTCGCCTTAGCTGGAATGACTTCAAGACACACCTTGAGAGAGGTGGCTCATAACCCAGCGTTGAGCCCAAGCAGTAACTGAGATGTTGATTAACTATACAAGTTAATGTGGACAAGGGTCACTCCTTACACCAGCAGGAGAATGCTATCCATTTATTTACATAGGTTTTCTGGAAAGACCTTCTGAGAGGCTTTCAAGACCTTGCGGCAGTCATGGTCATTTGCGACTGAATGAGAAGATCCTGATACCAGAAGTACTGGGGCCATTCTGGAGTTATCAGGATGAGAGCAGATTTGTCCTTCAGGGCCTCAATTAGTACCTTGTGTATCAAGGAAAGCAAGGGAAAGGCGTATAGGACCTCTTCTGTACACAGGAAAGAGAAGACACTCCGAAGAAGGGTCCCATTCAGAGGAAGATGGACACAAAATAGTCTCTACTTCCTACAGTATTTTGCTGAGAAGCAAACAAAAGTTTCTGAGGGATTGCCCACACTGCAAACACCATGCACACCCTCTGTGGATGCAGTGACCATTTGTGGATAACCTCCTTCACAAGAATGGGAGTGTCTGCGAGATGACTGTTGGAGCCTGCTATGTGGACTGCTACTTAGTACACCTGGATGAAAAAGCACACTCCCATGTCATCAGAGTCTGAAGGAGTGGGCTCCAAAATCTTGTTGATGTAGAACAATTAGGGGGTCATGGTCTTACTCTCTATCATTTTATTTATTTATTTATTAGTTTTTGTTGATCAGGTAGATGCATTAGGCAAAAACCCTGCCTATTTTCAAGCATGACCTGGGAGATTACAACATACAGTTTACAAAAAACAAGCAGCACATAATACAGAACCAGTAGATATCCTCGCAGGGATAGTTGTGGAAACAAAACATACATGTGACAGTGGCCATCCACGCAGGGATGGAAGGAAGCAGGCATGGGAAACAAGGCAAAGCAGACAACAGTTGCAGAGACAACGGTAAGCTAGCTTAAGGAAAGCAAGAGAAGTGGGGTTAGGTACAGGCACAGGAAATGGAAATTACGTACCTACCGTAATTCTTGATCTTCTTGGACGAAGTCTCCACTACTCATTCACACTAATGGGGATCTATGCTGGAGGCGCTAGGACCCAGCGGGAGCAAATCTTTTTGCAAGAGGGTTGGTGCCAGAGATGGGAGCCGCAAGCCTTGGCTCGTGCGGCAATAACTATCTTGGCGTCGACCCTCCAACCACCTCAGTACATTTTTTCCCCAAGGAGGTATAGTGCAACTAACCTAGAAGGATAGCCTAACAAAAACTGGACATCAGATAGTCCGGACGACCCATATAAGAAGGGTCAACAAAGAAGTCTTCATAGCCTAATGATTGAGGGAGTGAAGACCAACAACAGGGGTGAGCTCGTGGGATGGTGGGAGGGCGTGTGAATGAGTGGTGCAGACTTCATCCAAGAAGATCAAGAATTACGGTAGGTATGTAATTTTCATATCTTCCTGGACATAAAGTCTACAATGCTCATTCACACTGATGAGAGTGTACCCAGCTAATAATCCCCCCGAGAGGACGGCAGAAGAGACCAAGGGCTCACAAATTTAGGACAAAAGTCCATTAAGGATGGTCCTGCCAAATGAAAGATGTCACCTGGCATGGACATCCAGGGCATAGTGCTTGACGAAAGTTTGCACTGAGCTCCAGGTAGCCGCATTGCAAATGTCTGCAATGGCCACGTTGCGGATTTCCGCCAGGGATACCGCGACTACTCTAGTAGAGTGAGCGTACACGCTGCCCTCCAGCTTAACCTGCACCATGGAATAACAGTAGCAAAGGTACGCCACCAGCCATGCTGAAATGCATCTGATAGCGACAGGTTGACCCAGCCGGGTCTCACTGAAGGAAACAAACAGTTGTTGAGCTTTGCAAATTTGTTTTGTTCTATCTAAATAGAAACGCAGAGCTCTTTTGACATCTAAAGAATGAAGGGTACGCTCTCCTTCATTTTGGAAGTTTGAAAAGTAAGTAGGTAGGGCAAAAGGTTGGTTTAGATGGAATTCTGAAACTACCTTAGGGAGAAACTTAGGATGGGTCCTAAGAACTACTTTGTCCTTATGAAACACAGTATACGGAGGGTCTGTGACCGAGGCATGCATTTCAGAGACTCTGCGGGCTGAGGTAATGGCCAACAGGAAGGCCATTTTCCAAGTGAGAAATTTCAGCTCACAAGTAGCTAAAGGCTCAAAGGGCTTTCGAGTGAGCACGTCTAGGACAAGATTAATGTCCCAGGCTGCGACTGGATGTCTGATAGGAGGTCTGGTATGCAGAATACCCTTAAGAAACCTCTTAACTACTGGTAACTGAGCCAGTGACAAGGAAAGTACTGGCTCATGATAGGCTGAAATGGCACAAAGGTGAACTTTGACTGCAGAATATTGTAGACCTGAATTTGAGAGGTCTAAAAGGTACTCTAGAACTTTAGTGGGCAGGAAACAGGATTCAAAGAGGATTTTGCACACCAGAGAGAAAAACACTTCCATTTGGCTGTGTAAGTTTTTCTAGTGGCTGGCTTGCATGCAGCCAAAAGAATATCTGAAACTCTGCAAGAGACATTGAACCTGTTCACTTCTATCTCTTCAGGAGCCAAGCATGAAGGTGAAGTGACCTCAGGTTGGTATGGACTACAGGCCCCAGAGTCAGAAGGTTCGTCTGAAGGGGAAGTGCCTTCAGAGGGGGTTTCCAACATACTGCTGAGTAACGGAAACCATATCTGTCGAGGCAAGAAGGGAGCAATGAGGATCATTTTGTCCCCCTGGGATTCGTACTTGAGAAGTACCCTCTGAATTAGAGAAGAAGGAGGAAAGGCGTATAGAAAGTGTGTTGTCCACTGCAGCCTGAATGCATCCTGACAAAAAATGCCAGGCCCTGGTTTTCTGGAGCAGAAGAGAGGCAGTTTTGTGCTGAGTGGGGATGCAAAAAGGTCCAGATCTGGAGTTCCTCACTCTGTGAATAGCAACTGAACTACGGTTGAGTCAAGAGACCATTCATGAGGATCTGGCTCCGTTCTGCTGAGATGGTCTGCCAGTTCATTCTGCACTTCCGGCAGGTAGACTGCCTGGATTAGAGCCTTGTGCTCTAAACACCATTCCCACAGTCTCACAGCTTCTCTGCATAAGGGTAAGAGTGTGCACTGCCCTGCTTGTTGATGTAATACATCACTACTTTGTTGTCTGTTTGAAGGAGAATGTTCTTGAGACAGAGAATGTCCTTCAAAGCTTGGACTGCATAAAGGATGGCTCTCATTTCTAGGACATTTATGTGAAGCTGGGACTCATCTTGAGTCCATGTGACTTGGGTATGGAGATTCTGACAGTGAGCTCCCCACCCCATCAGGGACGCGTCCATGGTAATGGAAATCTGATGATCCAGGGGAGCAAAGGGATACCTTTCCAGAAGGTTGTCCTCTTGCGACCACCAGGTGAGTGATCTCTTCAGAGGTTCTGTCACCTTGATAAGAAAGGACTGAGGGTGAGTGGCTGGGGACCACTGAGTACTGAGCATCCATTAAGAGGTTCTCATGTGGAGGCATGCTAGGGGTACAGTGCACAACGAGGATGCCACGAGACCCAGCATCCGCTGCACTGAGATAGCTTGAACCGAGCTGTTCTCTCTGATGTATTGGGCCATCTGTAGGATATCGCTTTGTCTGTCCTCTGGTAGAAAAGCTTTCATACAGGAGGTGTCCAGGACAGTTCCTATAAAAAGGAGCTACTGGGAGGGCTGCAACTGCGATTTCTTGAGATTTAGCAGAACTCCCATGGACGTGAGAAAGTCTGAGGCCATGGTTACGGCATCAAGATTTCCTTGCCTGGAAGGACTTGCTAGAAGCCAGTCATCCAGATATGGGAACACCTGTATTCCAATCTTTCTGAGATGCGCTGCAAGAATTGCACAACACTTTGCAAAAACTTGCAGCACCGAGGACAGCACAAAGGGCAGGACTCTGAACTGACAATGCTGGCCCAAAGCCATGAACCTTAGGTATTTGTGATGCTTTGGGTGAATAGGAATATGTTGGCAAGCATCCTGCATGTCCAGGGAGGCTAGCCAGTCGTGTTGATGAAGCAAAGGTAACAGGGTTCCTAGCGATATCATTCTGAACTTCTACTTGGGAAGAAATTTGTTCAATTTTCTGAGGTCCAAAATGGGGCGCACGCCCCCGGTTTTCTTTGGAACTAGAAAGTAATGGGAGTAGAACCCTGTGTTTTGTTGAGCCAGCGGAACTATTTCTACAGTCCTGTTGTTCAGAAGGCCTTGTATTTCAGAAGCGAGAAGTTCTGACTGAAGTACTGACAGCCTGGGCTGTTGTTTGGGGGGACGATCCAGAGGAGTCTCTGAAAGACTGAGGGAATACCCCTTGTGGATTATCCGGAGGATGCATTTGTCAGATGTTATGGACTTCCACCAGTTGCAGAACTGAGTCAGACAACTTCCCACCGCTGAGGAAGAGTCCCCCTCGGGCAGCTGAGGTGGGATTTGGGCCAGAGACTCAGAAGGCGGCACTGGGCACTTTGGGCCCTTGTGCTTTCTGTTGAGTTTTCTTTTGAGGCTGGGGGGCTTGGTTTTTATTAAAACCTCCCCTGCCTTTGCCTCGAAAGGACTGACGGTTGTGAAATTGGCGCTTATCAACAACCCCCCCCCGAGAAGGGGCAGGAGCAGGTCGAGCCAATTTAATGGCAGACCTAGTCTTTTGTGTAGCCTTTAGAGCTTGTTCCACTTGAGGACTGAAGAGATACACACCATCGAAGGGTAATACCATGACCTGTTGCTGGACATCATTCGTGAAGCCTGAAGTGCGCAGCCAGGAGTGACGGCGGGTACAAATGTCCGCAGCCGCTGCTCGGGAGGCAGTATTGAAAGCGTCCATGGCTGCTTTAACCTGCTGGCTGTTGGATTCAATACCCCTGGTTATGGTTTGAAGAAGCTCTGACTTAGTGTCCGACTCCAGTAGAGCTTCTACCATTTGTTTGAGTGAATGCCAAAGAACATACTCATATTGAGAGAAATGGCCACATACCCAGGGTGGATGCAGCAAAGACTCTCTTACTTAAAGTATCTGTCTTATGAGATTCTTTGTTTATAGGTTGGGCCGTAGTAGCCTGAGGGAAGATGATCTTATCATTCTCTGCCAAGATTACAATAGGGTCCGCAAAGGCTTGGGAGGCCAAAATGGGTTGATCCTTGGGAGCAGCATACTTTCTATCTATGGACTTAGCCACAGAAGGAATGAGAGCAGGATTATTCCATACCATTTGAGAAGGCATCTCAAAGGAAGGCTGTACCGGGGGAGTTCAATCCGGGACATGAAGGTATTGGAGCCTTAAAAGCTTCCCAGGATCGATATCTGCAGACTGGAGAGAAAGAGTGGAATTCAAATTTTTCAGCAGAGACTTAAATGACAGGTCCTCGACCACAGGCTCTGCAATAGGATTAGATCCTGTTTCTTCCACATCATCACCCAGCCTAAGGTCTGTGTCAGGCTCAATATCATCTCCTGACAGTCCAGGGGGGACTGTATGGACAGGAAAGGGAGTAAAAATCAGAAGGAAAAGCTTTCAGAGTCGAGAAGCCCTGAAGACTGGAAGATGTAACACCAAGCCTCCGCACCGAAGAGCACAACGCCACCTGACTTAGCGCCGTGCACAGTGCCGACAGAGCCCTTGGCACCAAAAAAAAAAAAAAAAATGCACAGTACCAAGGACAGTGCCTAAATGCTGCAGAGCACCGGGGACAGCGCTGACAGGCCACACGGTGCTGAGGACGGTGCTGACAGACGCATCGGTGCTAAGGACGGCACTGAGCAACCCATTGACCCCGACAGCACCGAAACCAACACAGGGCTCCAAAAACTAGGATTTGAGGAGAAAGAAGGAAGAATACCAGGAGACAGAGGCACCGGTATGGCCCCCTGCGCCGCAGCCATGTGAGGGGGGAAAACACCTGAGCGCAGAGTTGATGGCACCGAAGAAGGCGCCACGCAACTAGGGAGGCCCAACCGCCCTACCTGATCCCCCGAAGGGTCAGAGGGCCCCCTGAGTGATTGGCCCAGGCAGCTGGACCAACGTCTGAGCCCACTGCTCCATCAGAGCGGCCCACTGATGAAACTGCTGATCTGAATCCCTACCAGAAGGCGGGGAAGGGCTCCGATGTTGAAGAGGTCAGTGACCGGAAACAGGAATCGGTGACTCCAGAGGAGGAGACCGGCAATTGACTTTAATGACTGACCGTCAACGTGCAGACATACCAGACGGTGAACTTGAGTGATGCCTTCTCTTTTCTGACCTGTGGGCCGAAGAAGAGCTCGAGGCTGAATGGTACTGAGAATGCAACCATTTTCTTTTATGCTTCCAGGGGGGACTGCCCCTCCTCTCGGGCACTGGACCATCCGCTGTCAGACCCCCCTCCAGAGAGGGCAGTGGACCAGACCCAGCCCGGCTCACTGAACAGCTTTCATACTAAGTCACCCTACCGTCACCTGACCCGCTCATGGTCGACTCTGTAAATGTAGGCTGAGACTTCTTTCTTTAATAAGAATAAATTAAAGTAAGCGGTACTTATTCGAGAAATACTACAAAATAATAAACTGAAAACTATGCTGCTAGTTTGAAGTTTGACTCCCAGCGGGCGAGTGACGTCATCACTGTAGCGCTTTCGGTGGGAAAAAACAGAACTGAGGCGGGTTGGAGGTCAGCGCTGGGAATAGTCATTGCCGCACGAGTCGAGGCTTGCAGCGCTGTTACTCACAGCTCCGTCTCTGGCGCCGACTCTCTTGCAAAAAAGTTTGCTCCCGCTGGGTCCTAGCACCTTCGACGTAGATCCCCATCAGTGTGAATAAGTGGTGGAGACTTTATGTCCAGGAAGATTCAAGTGCATGTAGGTAGGTGAAAAGTGCAGTTTTGAAGGGGGAGTGAAATGGAGAGCATTTAAGACTAGGAGGTAGAGAGTTCCAGAATTTGGGAGCAAGGTAAGAGAAAGCTTGTTCCCCCATTTTTGTAGAACAGTAAGGGATGGAGAGTGAAGAGGAATTAGAGGATCTCAGTAGTTGGGAGTGTGACACCGGGGTAAGCATAGCCCCAATGCTGTCAGGGTGAGGAGGTATAGTCATGGAGTCAGTGAAGCAGCCCAGAGTGTATAGGCGCAGGTTTTTGGGGGACAGCTAGTGTAGGGTGGAGTACAGGAGACCGTGGTAAGGCGAGGAGCAGACAGGGCAAATCTGCATATGTTGTTGTAGGTGGTGTCCCATTTATGAAGAATACCAACATTAGTGTGGGAAAAGATGGGGAGGGTGTACAGGAGCATAGGAAGCAAAACCCCGTCGGCCACCGAGATCCTAGCAGCAGGGGTTAGGGAGTTACGCACCCAGTATGCGGTGCCAGTCTTAGTGTTGACAGATCTACACACCTCCAATAAATGAGAAGGCAAATCAAGAGTAGGATCCAGGGTCACTCCGAGGTATTTGAAGATGTCCGTGGACAGGACTACAGACCCATCACAGCAGTGCATGCAAAGCTTAGGGGTCCTGGTATGGATTTTTCTAGCAGACCCAAAGAACATGACCTGTGTCTTTGGGAGACTGAGGATTAGGGAGTTGGATTGGAGCCAGGATTGGAGCATTTGGAACACAGATGACAGGCAAACTTTAAGGTCAGCTACAGAATGGGCAGCTGAGTAGAGCATCAGATCATCAGCCTACATGATGGAGTTGCAGTCGGTGAAGGAAGACGGACAATCATTGACAAAAATGTAAAAAAGCAGGGGTCCAAGAATGGATCCTTGAGGGATGCCACAGGAGATAGGAGCGGGAGAGGAAAGGACTTTATTGAAGGAGACAAATTGGGAACAGCTGGAGAGGTAACTGGTGATCCAGGATAAGGTGGAACTGGAGGCCCCAAGAGACTGCAGTTTGTGTATGAGCAGAGGGTGATTAACCAGGTCGAAAGCTTTAGTTAGGTCAATGAACACAGCCCCAGTAAGTCAGCCAGAGTCCATGTTAGACTTAGCCTCGCTAGTGAACAGGGTAAGGGCTGTAGTGGTGCTGTGACCAGCCTGGAAACCATGTTGAACTGGCGACTGAAGACTGAAGTTTAATAAGTAGGCAGAGATCTGACGGTGAATAAGTTTTTCCAACGTCTTGCTGAGTGTAGGTAGAAGTGCAATGGGGTGATAATTGGACAGAATTTTAGGGTCACCCTTCTTGAAAACTGGTATGATTCTGGCAGATTTCCAGGCTAAAGGCACTATGGAGGTGCTAATGGACAAGTTAAACAGCCAAGTGACTGGAGTGGCTAGGAGTGCGGCACCAATTCTGAGTATCTTAGGTTCAATACTGTCAGGTCCTGCACTGCCACGGAGGGGAATGGACTGTAATAACCTAAGAACGTCAAGGCAGGAGATGGAAGAAAGCACCAGGGTAGGGGCAGTATGTGAAGTAGCTGTAGGAGAGGGCTGGGAGTCACTAGGTCCTGGAGGGGGAATATTGGGAACCTCTGTGAAAAGCGAGTTGAAGGCGTTGGCAATCGTGAGGGCATTGTTGCAGATAGAATCATTAATTAACATGTATTTGGGAGCCAGCGGTTTAGTATTACCCAAGATTTCGTTAATCTGGGTCCAGTATTTCCTGGGGTCAGCAGCCAAAGACTGAAGGGGACCACGGTAGTAGTTGCTCTTGGCAGCTCGGGTAGACTTCTTGCAGGCATTATGCAAGGTGCGGTACTCAACAAAGTCAGACTAACTGGAGGATGATTTCCATTTTAGCCATAGTTTATCATGCTGCTTGAGCAGTTTCAGGAGAGGGCGGTTCAGCCATTTGGTCACCTTCCCTCTAACCCTGCACTTACAGTATGGAATGTGCTTGTGTTGTAAGAGAAGTAAGGTTGTATTGAAGTAGTCGGTGGCCTTGTTGGTGTCATTGGTAGTGAATAGGGGAGACCAGTCAGTGTGTTTGAGATCAAGTATGAACTTGGCCAGGTCAAGCAGAGAGAAGTAGCAAAGGATATGACTTTGTGGGGTAGTGAGGACGGGGAGGAGTCACACACACAGAAGACAGAGCAGTGGTCACTGATCGAATCAGGTAAAACCCCAGCGGAGGAGTAGCAATCCATATGATTAGTGAGAATCCAATCAATCATAGTACAGCTGGAGCTGTCTGGTGACTTCCGAGTGGGGGAGGAGATGAGTTGGGACAGGCTGGCTTTACTGATGGTAGAAGCAAGGGAAGAAGCGGTCGGTCCAAGCCAGTCAAGGTTGAAGTCACCCAGACAGATTACCTCATTTATTTTGATCAAGGCAGGAATATGTTCAATGAGCTCCTCCAGTCCAAGCTTACTAGTACGTGGAGGTAAATAAGTCCCAATATGCAGCTTCTTGGCTCTGCTGAGAAGTAGTACCGCGTGTATGGCCTCGCCATGGGGGGGGGTAGGATAGAGGACGACATCCAGGTGAGCCTTCTAGTACAGGGCATGTCCACCCCCTCTTTTGGTGTGTGGTCGGTCTGCCCAGTGCATTGAATAGCCTGGTAGTCCACAGCTCTGACCCAAGATGGTTGGTTTCAGCCAGGTTTCCGATAGCACGAGGATATCTGGATTATTCACCTGGACCCAAGCCTCCAGGTCGGTGAGGTTGGCCACGAGACTGCGGATATTAAGGTGGGCAAAGGTCAGTCCTGAAGCCTGTGGCAAGAGATGAGTGGCCCCAGTATGAGTTTGGGGAAAAATTACCTGAGGGCCGGGATTAGTTTCAATATCACCGGCTAGACCAAGGGATAACGTGGTAGTCCAAATCATAGCTAGAGCAATGGCACAGGCTACTAAACCTGGGGAGGTAAGCTTCTTGTAGACAATAAATCTCAGTAGTGACCCTAGAGGTTTAGGACTGAGATACACAGGGGGAGTAGGTGTGGAGGCACGCGTACCATGTTAGAGTAGGTGTAGTCCCAGATGGATGTCACAGGCAGGGGAGCGGGGGAACCCATGAAGAGGGATAAGGAGTTGAGGGCAAGTAGAACTGCAACTGTAGAGGTTAGGCAACTCAGAACAGCCCAAGTCATCGTGGCAGGAGGGATAAAGAAATGCGACAGGACAGAACTTGGAGAGGTATAAGAAAGGGAGAAGGCTCTTAGAGATAGAGAAGCAGCTGCGATAGATCAAGGGGGTAAAAACTAAGCAGGATCGAGGGGGTAGGGATAAAAGAACTGAGGGAAGGTAAGTAAGAGCAGTTGGGCTAAGAAATGGGGTTGGTGGGAACAAGGAATCGGAGGGTGCAGAAAAGCTGTTGATAAATTAGGACAGTAGTAACAGAAATCTGTTGCTGGAGCCAGACAGGGAGATGTTTCTGAAGCAAATCCACCTAGTGGTGAGATAGTACAACTTGCAGACGGGAAAGTAGACAGATACACAAAAAAATGATAGGACCCGCCTTTATCACATAAATTCAGGTGCCTATATAGTTAAAACTTTAAATAAACTGCACCAAGAGCCAGCAGTAAAATTCCTTGCTACGCTCCGTTTTAAATTGAATTAAAATTAGCCCCAAGTAAGGCTTCACCAGTTTGCCCCGATTCAAACTTTAAATCAATTGCACCGAGAGCCTGCAGTTAAATTCCATTAGCTGCAACTGCCTAAGGGCACCAGATTTGTTAAAAAGTCCTTCACACAGCAGTTGTCCATGTAAAAACAGCTGAAATGCAGGTAGAAAAGGCATTCAGAAAAAGGCGCAAGTTTGAATTCCAGGCAGCATCCTGTTGAGAATTCCATCGGTAGGGTCCGTACCTGGCTAGTGAATGGGATCCCCAGCAACTCCGAGGGTGGAATGCCCCCTAGGATTAAGGTGAGTTGAGGAGAAAAATAAAAAAGGAGGTGGGTGGGGGTTCTAAATTAAAATGCAATAGTAGGTGACGGGAGGGATTGAGATCGGAAGTTCATTTTACAGTTGGATGGGGGAGAGAGAGAGAGGTTAGATAGGTAAAGTGACAACCTGACCCTGTGCCTGAGAAGCAAACTCCACAAACGCCATACAAACTGCTCACAACTTCAACAATTTGTTGTGCAGGCAAGACACAGTTGGACACATTCCGTGCACACTGTTGCCCAACAGGTGTACTCTACAGTTAAAGATGGAAGCATCTACTGCGGAAGACATACCACATGACAGGATGTTCGATCGAAAGGGAATTATGCACGCCTTCAGTGGTTGTTAGGCAAGAGGCAGAGTCAGGCACTGCAACCACTAGAGAAGTGCATTATTCCTGAATGACTGCACACTCTGAAATGTGCTATTTAAGCAATAAGGCATGACAAGGTATGTGTTATCATATAATAACATCACTCCTGGGGTGGGTTGAAGCATGAGGCGAAGCCGAGTGCTTCCACCACCCCAAGAGTGATGTTATTACACAATAACACACACCTTGGAATGCCTTATTGCAATTATACAATGGCTTGATGTTATACAAAAAAAAAAAAAAAAAAAAATGTTTTTAGTAGATTGTGTTTCTAAAGACAAAAGATCAATCAAAAGCTCCAATAAATCCATACAGTGATGTTATTGTGTAATATCATCACTGTCTCAGGTACCCACTGACCAATCAGAATACAGGAAATTTCCTTGCCATTGAATAATATGCTTATAACATGAGTTTTTGTTTGTAAAAAATAAAGTTCTTTTAAGGTAAGAGAATAATCAATGGCTTGTGATGTGTTTTGACCAATAATGTAAGAGGAGTTTTATGGCCCATTGTATAACACCTGCATCATGGGCTCGTAATGGAGAAATAGGATTCCTTTCCAGAGGTTCAGTGGTGGCATCCACCAGTATAATGCGTCTATCATGGGCTGTGCCACCTGAACCAACTGGGACAGCAGGCAACAAATCTAGAACACAGCCAAACCAATTGTAGCACTCTGGGACATCCACACTTCCAAAATGAAGCGGAACATGCTGGGCCACGTTCTTACAAAATTTATTGTAAAAAAACAAAGGTGTGTAGCTAATTTCACTGTATGAAGAAACAGAGTTGCCTGCCACTCAGCCCCAGTGCTTCGACTGTCAATTTGTCTTCATCATGGGGTGTCCCATATAAATAAATCAAGGACCATTGACAGTGAAGGTCCCACAGCAGCTACATGTGTCAGCAAGCCCACCATGTACCCTAGCAGCTGCAAAAAGTCACTGGCTGGCTGCAACTGCCCAACCCAAACTGACTAGGAACAGGATTTCATATCCTTGGCTCAGTCTTCCAGCAGGCTATCACTGGCTAAGAGACAGTATAGTCCTGTGCCCATGAAGAGTATGACTTACCTACTTGGGCACAAGTTCTCCCTTTCCTAATCTGAGGAGGAACTCCAGACTCTAATGTCTGGACCACCAGGTCCTGACATCATTCCATTTCTTAAGCCATCTGCCCTGTGAAAAAACAGCTATCCTTATGGGAAATGCAGTCACCACCCTGTGATGATAAAAGGCTGCTACTTCTGAGAGACACTTAGTGATCACTTGTCAGATGGAGGACAGACCACAAAGGGCATTGCACAGAACTGATAGAGGCTATAATTCACCATGAACTGGAGGACTACCTGCAAGACTGCTTAATCTGAAAGCAGGCATCCTGGAGGTTCAGGAAGCAGAATGACATGTCTTGCTCCAGAAGTGGAATGAAAAAGAGTTAGTGTGATCATGTAATACTTTAGCTTCTGAATGAACTTTTTCAGTTTACTTACATCCATGATGTGATGTTATCTCCCATTGTGTTTGAGTATGAAAAAGTACCTGGATATGAAGCCCTGCTGAGAATGACAGTTCAGAATACACTCTATCAGTGAGAAGAGTTTCTAGAATTCTTCCTGCATTGCTAATTTTCATTTATTTTTATTTAGTTTTTGTCAACATCAGTGGGCAATCGCCCTGAAAAAGACAAGAGTTTCTATCAAGGATGACTGCAGCAGGAAAGAATAGGCTGACTCAGCTCTTCAGAACCATGGACAGGTTAATTAATCCCATCTGTTTGCAATCTGGTCCAGCCTTTCCCACAGAAAAGGGCAGGAATCTCAAGTGACCTGTTATGGTCTGGCAGCACCAATGCATTATGAACAACTGACTGGTCTTACAGGAGTCTTATTCCAGGTATTGACAATGTTTTTGACTTTTTTTATACTGGATTTTCCAGGATTTGCAAACTCTATACCCTTCTTAAAGTCTTAAGCCTGAACAGAAACTCACAAAAATGGGATACTCCAGAACTAGTGCAAGTGATGAGGGATAGGGACGTAGCCTTAGAGATTTATTGAGCCTAAAGGGACCACATGCAATTAGTTAAATATCAAGAGCTATGGAATAGGTGTACCAAATTAACTTGTGACTGTAAGTCTCACTATTTTACTGAAAAGCAGTCCTTGACAATCAAAGATTTATGTAATTTTTGGACAGGATCAAATGATTTGTTAGGAAGGAATCATCAGACTAGGAATCATAAGACTACCACCAGCTCAATTTAGTTAAATGAAATACTTTCAGATCCCTCACTTAGTTGCCTTCAATAAGTTCTTTACTTGTGAATTTGAAAAAAATGGCTGCTAATATTCCTTCTCGTAATACAAATTGGTCAGAGTCTCCTTGTTCTCAAGAGGAAGTAAAACGCCTACCATTTTAGTTGTGTCAAAACTTGTTTGAACTAGTTATGCAAACTAAAGTTAAAAACTCGATATGGCCCTGATCTATTAGTTATGAAGTTATCTGTTGCACTGGATGAACTGTTTATTCCAATCTCTAAAATGTTCAATCATTCACTTGTAAACAAGGAAATTCCTTCTGCTTGGAAGTTTGCATTTGTCTTACCTATCTTTAAAAGCGGCTACAGAAAGGATGTTTCTAACTATAGGCCAATTTCTATACTCTCCAAGGCCCTAGAAAGTACAGTTACGTAAGAACTTACCGTAACAACAGATCTTCGAGAGAGGCTCTTGCAGTAGGTAATTACATATAGGACTGACGCCGGCAGGCGTCAGGACCCCAAGGAAAAATTTCTAGGTAGCAGTTTCTGGCGGGGGGCTGCCCCCCCTTGTCAGGTGACCAATGTCATGCGATGTCAGTATAAAGGGGCGGTCCCCCACCCCACCTTTCAGTTCTTTCCATAAAAGGCCCAAAAGGCGAGGCAGAGAGAAGGCGGATATTCCCAACCTGGAAAAGGAGCTAAAAAGCTTAGTGGGATGGAGGCGGAGGTATTACCTACGAAACCTCTTTCAAAGATCTACTGTTACGGTAAGTTCTTACGAATTGTACTATCTTACTTCAAGAGGGCTCTTGCAGTAGGTAATTACATATAGGACTGAGTCCCAAGCAGTCTGGAACAAGAAGAAGCAAAACGGGAGGAGGAAAGCTACTCAAAGTAAGTCCTCTAGCTGTGAAGGCCTTAGGAAAAGAGGCCTTGCAGAACAGCAAGCCCGAACCCTGCTCTACGGCGAGAGGCAATATCCAAACTGTAATGTTTTGTAAAGGTATGGACAGAAGTCCACGTGGCGGCAGCACAGATGTCCGCCGCTGACACATTCTTGAAACAAGCTGCCAAGGCAGCAACTCCTCTGGTGGAGTGGCCTCTCACTTGACTCGGAAGGGTCTTCTTGTACTTGTCATAACAGAAAGTGATACAATGAGCCAACCATTTGGACAGGCATTGCTTAGAAACAGCATTGCCTTCTCTTTTGTGGGCAAAAGAGACAAACAGTTGATCAGTCTTTCTGAGATCTTTTGTTCTGTTAGAGTAGTATCTCAGAATTCGGTGAACGTTCAGTGTGTAAGAGATACTCCCCTTGACTGGAGTGCTGCGTAAAGAAAGCAGGTAACTCTATGGACTGGTTCAAAGTAGATTCCGCTACCACCTTGGGAAGAAGCTTAGGGTTGGTGCACAGAGCCACATGTTCCTTGTGAAAAAATCAAATACGGGATTTTACACACCAGGGCCTGGAGTTCGGAAAGCAGAAGTAATGGCCACTAGGAAGAGAGTCTTCCATGAGAGGAACTTCATGTCTGCTGAGGCTGCCGGTTCGAAAGGAGGCAGAGTAAGCTTCTCGAAGATGAAATTCAAATTCCAAGGAGGGGCAGGAACCCGGATAGGGGGTCTCAAGTGGAGAACCCCTCTAAGGAAAGTCTTAGAGACCTCCAGCTGAGCAAACATCCTGCCTATAAAAAGGACATGGTAGGCCGAAATGGCCGCCATATGTACCTTCAAGGACGAATGACTGAGACCCAGATCAAAGAGGTGGTGCAGGTAATCCAGCAGCCGCCCAACAGAGCACGAGAAAGGCTCAAAATCTTTTGAAGCGGCCCAGATTGTGAACGCTTCCATTCCATGACATAGGTGAGACTTAGTGGAGGGTTTCTAGCCTCCATCAAAATCTCAGCCACTCAGGGTGAAACTAAATCGGCCTTGAGCTACGTCTGCAGGAGCCATGCGTGCAGTTGAAGGGACTTGAGACCTGGATGGACCAGGGTCCCCTGATCCTGGGTCAGTAAAAGTTGTGACAGAGGAAGAGGAAGAGGAGGTTCCTCTGAGTATTGTTGCAGAAGAGAGAACCAAACTTGCCTGGGCCAGAAAGGAGTGATCAGTATCATTCGTGCTCCTTCTGAACCAAGTTTCTGTAAGACTCTCACAATCAAAGGGATTGGGGGGGAAAGCATAGACCAATCTGTCCTTCCTATCTAGAGACAGAGCAACTCTCCAAAAAATGTTGCACTCTGGAGCAAGCGAGCAGAAATCGGGAAGCTTTGCGTTTAGAGGTGAGGCGAACAGGTCCACCTGTGGTGTTCCCCAACGTAGGAAGATATCGTCTAAGACCCCCTGATCCAGTTCCCACTCATTAGCTTGAGCAGACGAGCGACTGAGTTTGTCTGCTAAGGTGTTCTCAACCCCCGGGATGTGAACTGCCGTGAGGTGGAGGTTGTGCTGTACTGCCCAATCCTAAACTCGCATCGCTTCCCTGCAAAGAGGGTAGGAACGAGTCCCTCCCTGTTTATTGATGTACCATACCACACACATATTGTCTATCTGTACAGCTAAGTGGCTGGGAAGGAGATGCAGAGCTTGAAGAGCATAAAGCACTGCCCGAAGCTCGAGCACATTGATGTGAAGCATTTTCTCGCGCTTGGACCAGGAACCCTGGGTCCTGTGAGGTCCGAGATGGGCTCCCCAACCTTTGCCTGAGGTGTCTGTGGTCAGAGTCTGGCAGGGGGAAGAAAGACAGAAGGGAAATCCCCGACACAGGTTCTCCTGAACCATCCACCACTGCAAGTCATGAACCATGGGGGAGGAGATTAGGACAAGCTGGTCCAGGTCGTCCACCAACTGATCCCACTGAGACCGAACCGTCCAGTGAGAGATCCTCATGTGGAGCCGAGCGCGAGGGACTGTTGGGATTGCAGCCGCCATAAGCCCGAGGAGGCGAATGACTGACCTGGCACTGACCTGCCTGCGGCCGGACAACAGGCAGACCTGAGCCTGGAGTGTGGCCACCCTGTCCGGTGGCAGGCAGGCCCTGCCAGAGGTCGTGTCCAGGATCGCCCCGATAAACTGGAGCCTCTGGGATGGGATCAAGAGGGACTTGGAGTGGTTGATGGTGATGCCCAGGGAGAAAAACACCCCCTGGGTAAGAGAAAGGTAGCGCAGGAGATCCTCCCTGGATGGGGCCGCCAGGAGCCAATCGTCCAGGTACAGGAAAACCTGCACCCCCTGGGTACGTAGGTAGGTCGTTACCACCAAAAGGCATTTGGTGAACACCCGGGGTGCTGAGGACAGACCAAATGGGAGGGCCTTGAACTGGTAGTGGTCCCCCTGGCAAGCAAAACGGAGGTATTTGCAGTGAGAAGGGCAGATAGGGATGTGCAGGTAAGCATCCTGCATATCCAGAGCACACAGCCACTGTCCCGGCCGAAGAAGGGGACGGAGGCCCTGCAGGCAGAGCATCCTGAACCTCTTGTACTCCACGGATAAATTCAGGGAACTGAGGTCGAGAATCGGCCTTACATCTCCTGTCTTCTTCGGGACCAGGAAGAAGTGGGAATAGTAACCCGTTCCCTGAAGAGAAAGGGGGACGGGCTCTATCACCTCCATCAGCAAAATTGCTGAAATCTCTTCCTGGACCAGAAGAAGGTGTTCCCGAGAGTACAACAACCTTGGGGGGAGAGTGATGAGGTGGTTTCTGGAGAAACTCTATTGAGTGTCCTTCTGCGATCAGCTGGAGCACCCAGGAATCTGAAGTTATCCTCTCCCAACTCGGGATGTGGAGGGAAAACCTCCCTCCTACCAGTTCCTCCGGAAGGCCCAGAGGCTGTGGGAGAGGAAAGGAGTCAGGTGGTGTGGGGCAGCATCGCAGCTGAAGCACCTGCTGCTTTTTTGGGTGGAGGGGGCTTGGCAGCTGGAGGGGCCCGGTGTTTAGCGGCCCGCTTTCCCTGGGGTTTCGACTTTGGCCGATTCTGTCTGCGAAAGGGATGGCACTGCGTTTGATGGGGATGATACATGGAGTCCACAGACTCCAGTGCAGTCCCCTTCTCCTGCAGATTGGTGATAATGTCCTTGACATCACCACGAACAGCACCAAACCCCAGAAGGGCGCTTCCTGAATAGCGGACTGCACTTCCGGGACCAACCCTGACACATGGAGCCAGGCATGACGCCGTGAAGCCTACGCGCGAAGCGGAGCTCTACCAGCAGTGTCCACTGCATCGTAGGTAGCACGAAGCATGTGCCGACTGGCCGAACATGCAGATGTTTGGCGAGTTTGACCCGCTGAGGATCTGGTTCCAATGAGCGCCACTGATGTACTTCCTGGATTTTTCTGAGCAACTCCGTGAAGGAAGGGTCCTCCGGAGGAGACTTCGGAGGAGTCATCGGCCGGGGCTTGGACGGAGAGCGAGGCTCGTCGTCTCTCTTGGAGCATCCATTGGAGGAATCCGAGAGGGAAGAAGAAGAATCAGAAGCAGAATAAGACTCCCTAACACGGGTAGGGGGAGGAACAGGTTCCTCTCGGGATCCAGATGGAAGGGCTCTGGAGTCCGGAGGCGAGGGAGCCGCCTCGGCGATGGGGGCCGGGGTGGCACCGTAGCCGAAGTGGCAGCTTCCACTTCCCTGGTGAGCTGAGCCTTGGCCTCAGCCCACCAGGAAGCCAGAGTCTCCTGCAGATCCACCGGCAGCCGGGGGGGGGGCGCTGGAGGTGGAGGAGGAGGGGGAAAAGAATACGGGTTGTATCCGTAAGGCGAGTATCCAAAACCCGGCTGCAGGAAAACTGGTGCCGGGTATTGAGGCGTCGGGTGCTGCGACATCGGAGGGACTGGTGTCGAGTACTGCGGCGCTGGATACTGCGGTCCCGGGTACGACGGACATTCGGATAAGATGACGGGTACCAGGCGCGGAGGAGCTGCTGGAGCAGACGCCCGGAAGGTCAACAATGACGGGGCCAGGGGAGGCCCGGCGGGGGAATATCCTCCGCCGGTGGGAACCGGTGTCGGGGGACTGGCGTCCGAGGCTGGCGTCAGATCCGGTTCCCTAGGAGGAGGGTCTGACGGAGGTGGAATATCCCCCGCATCGCCCGGGGACGGGGGGGAAATGTCCCCGGGGTCAGGCTGGGGTGACTCGGGCTCCCCGGACGGCAGCGAAGGCTGCGGGCAACCGGGTACGACAGGGGTTGGAGGGTCCGTCATAGGTTCCGTCGCCCAGCGCACGTTGGGGGAGCCGACGTGCGGCTTAGGGGCTAGTTCCCAGTGGGCACCGGAGGAGCTGGCGTCCATCTTACAGGGTCCCTCGTCGGAGGCAGGCCAAGGAGGGGGAGCGGCCCGGTCCGAGGGGGACGAGGTCGCGCGCCGCTCAAGGGTCGGCGCCTTATCGACCTTTCTCCGGAGGACGCTGGAGGAGCCGACGTCCGACTTGCGCGGGAGTCGCCCGCACATTACGGGCCTAGTTCGCGGGCGAACTTGGGGCGGAGGCCTCCTTTTTGCCCAGAGGCACCCGCAAGGCTCCGAGCGCCGAGCCCGACGGGCGGGCCGGGACGCCTCCTCCAAAGCCTTGAGAGGTTGCCGGCCAGACGTCCCCAGAGGGATGTTGCCGAGTCGCGGCGCAGGAGGCCTTCTCCTGGTGCCTCCCTTGTCCCGCTTTTACAATGCCCTTCTGGAAAAGTCGATGCCTGCCTGCAGCCTTCAATTTTTCCATCGAAGACATCTTTTCTTTAGAAGATGGGCTTCAGGGACTGTGCGTCGTCTGCGGGTAGCGCGTTGAAGTGAAGGCAATCACAGGCACTTGTCGACCCGGGTGGTCGGGCCTAGGCAGAAGAGGCAGAGGGAATGGCCGCCCTGTGTGGCAGTTGGCCGCATTTAGTCGCACTTGTTTTTGTGCTCGGAAGGTGTAGGGATGACATACACCAATGATGACCTGACGATAGGAAGAAAAATACTGAAAATTCGGTAAAACCGACTAAAGAGCAGAGCTGGACTAAGCACAAACTTTACATGACATCACATGAGCTAACGGCGGGGAAAGAACTGGAAAGCGGCATCTGGGACTGCCCTTTATACCGATGTAGCATGACACCGCCTCACCCGATGGGGCGGTCCTCGCCAGGGACTGCTAGCTAGAAATTTTTCCTCAGTCCCGCCGGCCGGCGTCAGTCCTATATGTAATTACCTACTGCAAGAGCCCTCTCAAAGTAAGATCATTCGATTCACATGGAATATTTAAGTAACGCTGGGAAACACTACTGTAGCCTGTGAGAGGGGACTATAGAATTGTTTGATTTGGGTCTGCTGCGGTGAGAGCGCACCAGACAGGACAAAACTGAACTGCTTTTTGAAATCCTTTTGCTGCTTAATGAGATGCAATTATTATTATAGGCTATGTTTAATGGACTGGATTGCAATAATTGGGGGTTAATTACTGTTTATTGTTAAAAGGGATATAAGTTCCAGAGGGGATAGATCAAAGATGTGTATGAGATAGTGTGTAGGGGAATTGCATTTGTTGTGTTTAGTAGGGTATGTGTGGGTGAATGTTTAAGTGTGAGTGAGGGTAAAAAGAAAATAGTCAGAAATTACTACAGTCAGGCAGTACTCCCCCTCAAGATTGAGGGACCTGCGATCTTTTGAATGCCCTCCACTTCCACCACAGGTATATGACAGATGTAGAGTGTTGGGTATAATTAAGAGGCGGAGGGTTGGTGGGTCCTGGAGATCTCGAGGGGGATGGGGAAGGGTGGGAGGATTTAGATGATAGGGACTAGGAGGCAGCCTCTGGTGAAATGGGACGAAGAGTGAGGGCCCCCTTGCCTTGTGCCCATACCCAAGGGCTCTGAGGGATTCAGGCAGGTGCTGCAGTCATCTGTGGAATCTCATCCCTCCCGGGCGATATTATGCAGTGCCAGGTCTATTAAAAATAAGACCACAGTGCTTGCTGATTTAGTAGCCTCTGCAGACCTGGCTTGCATCACCGAGACTTGGCTGGACGAAAATGCAGGGCCCACTTTGGCTGCTGTGATTCCAGCTGGGGTCTCGGTAATTCACTGCCTGAGAGCGGACTGTAGGTACGGAGGGATCGCAGTCTGTTTTAGACAGGAACTGGACCTCAAGGAGTTGCCAATGGGGACAACCAACTCCTTCGAGTGCATGAGAGCTGTGGGTGCAGGTTTCAGGATCCTTCTCCTCTACTGTCCACCAGGGGATGGGAGGGTATTCCTGAAGGAGGTAGCGAACTTTGTCGCTGAGATGGTGTTGGAGGCCCCCAGATGGTTAATTCTGGGGGACTTCAATGCCTTGGTTGATGAAGAACTCTCCCTTTTTGGACAAGACCTCCTCCAATTGATGGAATCACTGGACTTGACATGGGTTATTATCACCCCAAAACATGGGGGGGGGAGGCACTCGTTGAAACTGGGTGTTTCACCTGGGGATGGAAATCTCCAGTATGGAGGTGGATCCTATTGGATGGCCAGATTATCATGCCTTGAGGTTTAGTTTTGTGGCCCTTCAAAATGGGCCTGCCCCTAAGGAAATGGTACAGTACGCAAGCAATAATACCCGACAGGAATTAGGCGTTGACCAGGCAATACCGGACATGGGGCGTGTGAAATTGTCACCGCGGGTGGAGGAGCCGCCCGCCAGCCCCTGGAAGGTCAGTATTATATACCATACCTGGAAGAGTAATGTCTTAACAAAATGGGCATTGTTAAAAAAAAAAATTGTTTAATTCAAAAAATAATAACTACTTACTTTACAGTAAGGTTTGTAATAAAATAGTTCCTCTGCCTGTAACAGTGTTCTTCCTTGAAGCTGGTTGTCATGGTCACACACACACACACACACAGGCGTTAGACCAAATATGCCCACTCCTTCTCTGTTACGTTATGTCTCAGTTGTGTTTCCCCTTTTCAATTTGGCTGATGCAGTTAACATGTTAAGAGCCTCATTACTAGTGAACATTTTGTATAACCATGATGCTCCTTGTTTCATCCTGATTACTTTAATAACTTCTTGCCATTTTTCATCTACTTACATAAGTTTGTACTCTTGGTCTAGGACAGAGTTCATCAATGCCTTCATAGTTTGCAAATAACTGAACTGAAATCTGTGAAGTCCAAATTTCCATTCGCTTTCCTCAAAGGATAACATAATTCTGGTAACAGTGTCAGTTAAGTCACTAATGTTAGTTATCCCCATTTAATTCCAGCTCCTATCCTCTACTGGAGTGTCCGTCTCCCCACCTTGAATCGCTGTCAACCTGAACACCATATCTGGATCTCCTGCTTGGTTCACACAGAATGAAAAGAGCAAGCTGGTAGCAGCGACGGTAAACGCAGAATAGCAGCTGCAGTGCAATGTCCGGAGGTGCCGTGGTAGGGATTAGCGAAATTGTTTAACCAGAAGCGGAATTTTGGATTAGTTGACAGCACTCGGGTGGGGAATGGGAAGGGACAACAATGGCAAGCTGGTAGTGGTGACAAATTTGACAGAATCTGTAAAGGGAGAATAGCAGCTGCAGTGCAACATCCGGAGAAGAAAACAGTTGTCCGTATGTGTGGTGGAATTGACTCGCTGTTAGCTCTCGGGCAGGGGAATGGAAGGGACGCTAATGAAGTGTGACTTACTTGTGAGCGCAGTCTGTGCTAGCCACAGAACTGAAAAGAAAGATGAGTTTTGTGGTGCTAGCGCTATATAGAGCAAGTGGGCAGTTGGCTGAAGAAGGGTGGAGGGGCACGCGGTCAGCTCTCAGAGAGGCATTATGGAGAATTACGGGGCATGTGGTGCTCGAAATAAAAAAAAAAAAACAAAAAAGAAAGGTACTGAGGAATGTGAGCAGCGGAATTTGAGCTGTATCTTCCTCATGAAGTTGGCGCTGAAGTAGGGAGCTTTGGGGAAATATAATCTCTTGCTAAATGAGAGAAAAACATGGCGACAATTTCAGACTCAGTGGTGTGATTCTGGCCAATGAACAACCATGGTAGGCAGAAAGATACTTGAGTGGGTAAAGGGGCACTTGGGCTGGTACTTTTTTTTCCTGGGCATCTATTGAAAGTTAATGTACCCCCCCCCCGGCCAGGGTACTAGCCAGTCAGATGCCAGGAAATAAAAAGCCCATTTTCTAATGTCCTTTAAGACAGGTAACACCTGAAGGCCTTATGACGGTATTAGACCGTTTGAAAATTTCCATCAGATAGTAGTGACCTAGGGCCTCTTGTGCTGGTCTATAATAGGGCAGTAGTTGAGGCCCTGGATGTCACTGCTCCAGTTCGTGTTTATCCCCTTACCTCTCACCCGGGTGCCCCATGGTTCGATGGGACAATGGTGCTTTGAGATTATCAGCCCAGTCCTAGCTCAGATAGTCTGGGCTTCATCGGAGAAAGGGATCTTTCTGGATCCCTTAAAAGAAGTGGCAGTTAGGCCTCTGTTGAAAAAGTCCTCCCTTGACCCAGACTGCCCTGCTAACTACAGACCAGTCTGTAACCTATCTTTTACAGGGAAGGTTATTGAGAAAGTGGTTGCTCTGCAGCTGGAGGATCATTTATCCATCCATCATGTCTATGACCCTCTCCAGTCTGGCTTCATGAAAAGGCATAGCACTGAGACTGCCCTGGTACAAGTACTTATGGACCTCTTGGTGACGAGAGATCAGAGAGCCTGTTCCATCTTGGTTCTTCTAGATCTCTCAGCAGCATTTGACACTGTGGACCATGGGGAGTTGCTTGAATGCCTGCAGTTTTTTTGTGGACTAGAAGGGGTGGTCCTCAATTGGTTTCGATCATTCCTCAAGGGCAGGTCACAGAGGGTTGTGTCAGGAATTTATTTCTCATCCCGTCGGGGCCTGCCCTGTGGGGTACTGCAAGGTTCGGTGCTTCCCCCATGTTGTTTGCAGTGTATATGCTGCCACTAGGACATTATAAGGTGAGTGCAGGTTGAGTTTCACTGCTATGCAGATGATTCTCAACTGTACATGTCCTTTGTGCCCGGCCAGGAGTTTGATACAGTCTCGATGTTTAACAACTGCCTACTGGAGATACAGAACTGCATAAGTGCCAGCTGGCTGAGGTGAAACCCGGAAAAAATTGAGGTACTGGCTGTGGACCCTGATCTGAGGATGGTCGGATCATGGGCAGGAAAACCCTCCAGTTTACAACTTGGAGGGAACCTGTGCAGAACCTTGGGGTGGTGTCTGATGAAGGCCTGACCTTGAAGGCTCAGGTGTCAGCCACAGTCAAATCCACCTTTTATCATCTGAGAAACATCGACAGGGTGAAGCACTTGGTTCCATCTGAGGATCTTTCTACATTGGTCCACGCCTTTGTCACCACCCATTTGGACTACTGCAAAGCCCTCTACCCAGGGCTTCTGGGACTGGATATTCGCAGATTGCAGCTGGTGCAGAACACAATGGCTAGGTTGTTAACTGGAACCCCTAGATCCAGTCATATAACACCTGTGCTGCGTGAACTGCACTGGCTGCCTGTACAGTGGCGAATCACTTTCAAGGTCACATTGCTGCCGTATATAGCCCTACACGATCAGGGACCCCAATACCTGCAAGACCTCCTATCTCCCTACTGTCCCTCCTGTTCACTCCGATCCTCCGACGAGGGATTGCTAGAGGTTCCCAGGGTACATCTGAAAATGTTTGGAGGAAGATCTTTTGCCTTTATGGCCCCTATCCTGTGGAATTTTCTACTGCATTGAATACAAGACAGCCTTACAGTAGAAGGGTTTAAAAACTCCCTTAAGACATATCTTTTAGAAATGCCTCTGAAGGAACTTAAAATGTTAAGATTTTATGTGTTGAATTCAGCTGTATTATTTTAATGTATTTTATAATCTGTGCAAGTATGGTGTAAGGGTGCTCTGAGCTACAGAGGGGCGCCTAGTACAAATAAAATTTTACTTACTTACTATCCAGAGAGAGTAACCTCTTCACTACAATCTGATTTTGATTTAGTACAGTCCTGGTTTATCAATCACAAGTTTTATCTGAATACCAAGAAGACCAAAGTAATGGCTTTCAATTCTCAGAAGTTGCATAGTACCTCCTCCGGACTTCATATTAAGACCTGTAGCCCCCTCACGAAGCCTTGTTTTAAGGCGAAGTGCTAGGTAGTCCACTGGGGTGACTGGCAGCAGCTCATGTGTTCGAGTAGTTGGTTCAATAAATATTCACAGTGGTGATTTAACTTCCACTTGTGAGCCTGCCATTTTGTTCTTTAGGAGTGAAACAGTTTTTTTGTTCAGCTGTGCATTTTCTTGTGTTAGCCACCCTGCTGTTGCACCCCTCTGGGTCTACAGTAGCACATGAACTTTCTTTGGATCCCACAGTTTTTAAGGGATGTTGAACACTTTTACTGATATGTATTTCAATTTAAAAAGTTTAAGTACGTAAATTCTTCCGAAACATTGTAATTCTTGCAATCTTCTACGGTACTGCATCCATTCAATGTGCTGTCTTTGTTCTTGACCACAGGCGTCTTTGAAAGTGGGCAATTCCATCCAAAGACTCTTGTTGAAAAAAAATAAAATGAAAATGCTTTAATGGGCATAGATGACAAGCCATCCTTCACCGAGTTTCAGCCAGTTGTAAAAAAGGAGGTGGTTTGGGTGATCTTGAGGCTGCACTGCATCTGCTGTTTGCTGAACTCTGGGCCAACCTGGCTACTAGTTAGTTGCCTCAAATTTCTGAGGCCAGTTTTCACAGACCTTGTCAGGTGTACCCTGAAGGAAGGGGTAGTTCCTGCAGCTCTAAAAAAGACTCTCCTAGAAAATCATCTTTGAACCCTGACAGTCTGGCAAAATACAGACCTGTCTCAAATGTTCCTTTTCTGGGGAAGATAACTGAGAAAGTGGTGGTGGTGCAGCTTGAGGCTTATCTGGAGAAATATATCATCTATGAGTCTCTCCAGGGTTTACAATCCGACGCAGGACTGAGACTGCTCTTGTTAGAGTGTTCCATGATCTCCTCACTGTCACAGATTCACTCAGCAGGTCAGGCCCTCTACTCTCAAAGTGCCAACCTCTGAGCGCAGTCTTGTGAATAGTGTAACAGACAAGGTAACCCTCTTGTCTGTTTTTGTGAGTTCGGATCAACCTTTGGACTCCAGTTCTGGAGGGATTCAAACGGTTAACCTCTTGCTAGCATACTCAATGCACAAGCTCAGATATATCTATCTTCGGGGGGGCCAGATATATTTGCCTACGGGCACCTAACCAGGTATTTAGAGATGAACCCGTAAAACTTAATAAAGACCTCAGACTTTAAATGCTTCCGTTTCCAGTTTGGTACCACCATACAAGCTTATGTCTGCTGAACCATAAATATTTCTTAGCAAAGGAAAGCAATTCAAAGACAGACCAGGTTTGCTCTAAAATTAGAGTTTTTACTAAAATAATAATACGTCAAACATACAATACAGAACTCATATCAAAAGACATACAAATCTTTAAAACACAACAAGGTTTAAAACAGTGCAGTTCCTACAACTATATTTAGATTTTGTCTAGCTTTCTAAATACCTGTTTTCAGTGCTCATGTAACCCCCCTGCAAATGGGGGTTCCCAAAAGACTTCCAGGAGCTTGCTTGAATGCTCCAAGCCTGAATGGTGTTTGGCGTTTAAGCCATTTATCAGTGAGTGTTTTTAGAACCTCTGGTACTGTCTCTTTAAGAGCTGTCTGCTTGCAGACATAATTAGTTTATGGGGACTGTGTGTTTCTTTGATTGAGTACCACTCAAGCTGCTGCCAATTCACCCCATTTTGCAGTCACTAGAGTGCAAAGGAACCTGTCTGAAAGATGTAACTGATTGCCAGAAATCATTTACAGTAATAATAAAATTACAGTTTGTCTAACCTGCTTTCTTTGCAGTCAGAACTGTCTGCCTAGTTCCCATTCTGGTTTTGAACTGCTGAACTGGACCAATCAGTGTGGGGTAAACTAGCTCTAAAATGATGCCTTGGATGAATCAGAACTTGGGACTCATAATCTGAGCCAGCCACAAGAGGATTGTATGGGCAGTGACTCTAGGAGATGTAGTTTAGACTTCAGTGCCTTTTGGACCAACAGCAGCAGTCTATTGTGGTGACAGCCAATCCAGTCAAGAACTGGGAGGAACTCAAAGGAAGTGCCCAGGTTTTGTCTGTTGGGAGTTTCAGTTTGAGATCTAAAGTGAAAGGGAAAGAAACCCTGTGCTCCTACATTGCACAGTTTCAGTCAAAAAGCGTGTACAAGGCCCAGAGTTCCGTCTACAACTTGTGTAACTGCTTGTTAGGACTGAATCAAATCCTGTGAAAAGAATCAAAGGATCTCTGAAGAGAAAACCAGGCTCACCCTGTAGAAGACTGAAAGAAATTGTTGAATTACACTGGTCTGTCATGTGAACTGAATCTGCTGTGTGTTCTCCCGGTATTGTGCAGTAATTGCGATCGGGATACAGATGCAGCCTGCCTGGTATAGTACTTTCTTTATATGGATGTGTGAAGAGGTTTGTGTACCTCAAGTGAGCCCTGCTGACATTGAAGGACCCTATCTTATTTGGAGGTTAAGTGAGTACTAATTCAGGGGTTGCTCCCTGTTGAATTGCCACATTAAATCCAAATGGAATTACTGTACTGCTGACTGTTTAATTCTCCTTTTCTCTGTGTGAAAGGGCCCCTACCAGCTGCCACGGTTTGGACTAGCCACTAGGGCTTGGGTACCCAGGACAGTAACTGATAGGGATAGGCCTGTGCACAGAGCCATAAATAGATTATTAGAGTGATAAGCTAATTAACCTGATTTCCCTGTCCTTGTTATATCCCCCTAAATAAATCAGAGCTGCTTGTTTCAGTGAAGTTATACTGCCTGAGGTATTTGTCTATGTTAAAGTACTGTACTGTGATTGTTGCACTGTATCTCATTTCACAGGAGGTCCCAGTGCGGAACCAGACCTGGGGAGAGTATACTGTGAAGGTAATTCTGATATATTGTGGGCCACTAGTGGGAAGAAAGGGGTTGCAGTGTCCCAGAGGGCTGTGACCAAGTTAGTTTAACTATTGCAAACCCTGACCTCTGGGTGGAGGCACCCGCCATTGGATCCAGGCCCCTCAACCTGTTAGTGGCAAATCAGGCAGGGGTAGTAGCCCCTGGGATAGCGCCATCTAGGGTTACATCTTGGAGGCTCACCGCTGGGATTGTGTGTCCTCTAGTGGCCATATTCCCGAACCACTGTTAAAAAAAATGGGTACCCGACAGAAGTGGCTGTGCACCGGCTGGTGGAGTGGTGTACTGGGAGGGATCGACCCTCAAAATGCTATGCTTATCCTGGACATCCCCCTGGGTATCAATCACGGACACTGTGCAGGAGTACTTTCCAAGGTGGAAGGTTTACAAAACCCTGTGGTGGTGGAGTCGGCATGCTAATCTGCTCACCCACACTTTCCTGGCCCTAGTAGAGTTTAGGATCCCATAGATAGCTCCAAAGTGCCACAGACCATTACCCCAGAGGGAGCCCTCACTGCTTGGAGAGTGATAACTAAGGACAGTAAAGAACCGGGGAATCAGCCCCACCACTATCTGAAACTTTTGAGGAGAAATTTGCTGAATGGTTGCTGGGAGAGGGAAAACTGTGGAGGACTTGAAGAAACTATTCTTGCCACCTGTGTTCCTCCCCAACACCCTCTCCTGCTCCAGTGCCCGTAATGGTGGCTGAACCAATGCAGACTCCTATTTCTGCACCTGCCATTAGTCACGACTCTTACGAAGGTTGAGGATCTTCTCTGGCACCCCTCCCACCCCCAGGGAGGATGACTGGGAGACCTGGATAGACTATGTTGCCCCAAGTGCTAGAATGGCAATGCTCGGAAAGGCAGCGAAGAGGGGTGTAGTGAGGAGCCTCCCGAGGTCCTGCCTCTGGCTACCATCCGTGCTAAGCAGACCAGTAACCCTGAGGCGACTGCACAGGCCTATCTTGAGGCCTTGGAGAATGTGTATAGGAGCCCAGATTCTGATGAGGACCTATGGTGGAGAGTAAGAAATGCACAACAGTACCAAGGGAGTTGTTGTCTGTGTATGTATCTCGGCTGAGAAAATTGTTGCAAGAATGCCTCAGAAAGGGTAGTTTGCCAGCGATTGAACTAGACCCGAACCAGACTGGAAAGAATCCTTAAGTCTGCCCCCTTCTCAGAACTGCTGTTGCTTCAATTCGCTAGCCCGCTACGACTGGAATCCCCACCCTCCCTATGATGAGTTAATGAGAGAAATTCGAGGAGTTGAGAAAAGGCGACCTCGGGTACCTGCACCAACAGCTGTGGCTACGACCCGAAAGACTGAGGGTGACCCATCAAGTGAAGTTCAGGGGCAGAGGTTGACAGTCAATGAGTGCTCTGACAAGGAAAAGATATGCCACAATGGGGTGAACTGTTGAGAGATCCGGGAATTCAAAAACAGTCCCTTTATGAGAGGCCACGCCTGCAAATGCAGACTGACCTATATCCGACTGCATCTGCTATGGGGGTTGGGGTACCACCCATGTATCTCCCTGCTGATAACAGCTCCAAACTCAATTCCTTGACCATGGAAGTGCAGAAACTGACGAGATGTCTCCAAATGCTTATCACACACGCAGACAGAGATGGCACCCAGGTTTCCAGTTAGTAATACCCCGCCCTGGCTCCCAGTGTGGCACCGGCCAGCTCAAACTCCAGAAAGTATGTTTTGCTATAATTGTGGGAAAGATGGGCACATGAAAAGGGAATGCCAGTCCCAAAGACACTGACAAAGTTGCATATAGGCTACAAGGAGAGCTTGGAGAAAATCAGTGGTTAAGAGGTGCGACATGATCCCAGTGAGGGCACCAAAAATGCTAATTCACGTCCTTTTGTGGCAAGGTCAGTTGCCCAGGCCCCCACTACCGCCTCTCCAGACTGGTCCAGAATAGTGGGTCCCTCCATGGAGACCACTGTAAAGGTGAATGGAGTGTCTACAAGAGCTGTATTAGACAGTGGCTCCCAAGTGACAATTATGTTCCAGGATTGGTATCAGAAGCATTTGTCAGAAGTACCCTTACAACCATTAGAAGGACTGCATGTATGGGGGTTAAGTGAGAAGGCCTACCTATTCGGGTATATCCGAATTGGTGTCTTTCCCCACCTCCGTGGCTGGAGTGGCCGAACAAGTAGAGACCCTAGCCTTAGTGTGTCCCCCCACT
The DNA here is from genome assembly GCA_016271365.2 of Neoceratodus forsteri. NCBI lineage: Eukaryota > Metazoa > Chordata > Ceratodontiformes > Ceratodontidae > Neoceratodus > Neoceratodus forsteri. The sequence continues at coordinate 300,560,464 of CM057459.1, read as the reverse complement.
GGACTGTATGATGGTGTCCCTTTGTTGATTGGAACAAATGCTCATATGTTCGGAAGGCTGGCACAGTTGTGTTATGAAAAACAGGGGTCAAAGACTAGTAGAGCTTTAAGAGTTCCGGCTTTAATTAAGAAGGCCTATGAGGCACAGAGAGATGCTGAAAAAAACAGAACCAGAGGAACCGTCGAATTGTATGGAAGAAGGATCCTGAGTCTCTGATCCTGCGCCAAATGCCCAGTGTACCTTACAGGGAGAGGTCCGTATCAGAAAGGATGTTAAGAATAAAATATTAATGTTGGATGCACCAGGCGATGGAAAATTGCCAGAGGACTGCTGGTCAAGCCTAGTATTTTGCCCGCTAGAGCCCATGCTTATGCCAGAAGGTAATGGTCCAAGTTCATAATGTGTCTGAAAGAGACATTCGAGTAAACAGAGGTTGCATCCTGGCTAATGTGCATTGTGCAGACACTGCAGTGCTACCCAGCACAAGAGTTCAAGGAAGAATGACAGAGTAGCTCTGACTTGTTTGATTTGGCGACTCCCGCTGCCAGCTGAATGGAAAGTGAGGATCAGTGAGAAGCTTGCCCAGAGAGACCAGGTGTTTTCTTTAAAGGAATGGGATGTAGGATGCGTGCAAGGAGCTGAGCACAATATCCGACTGCATGACGAAGACCATTTCGTGAGAGGTCTCGCGCCTGGCACCTGCTGACATAGATGATGTGAGGCGGCATCTGCAAGAGATGTTAGCTGCTGGTGTAATACAAGAATCCAGAAGCCCTTATGCTTCCCCATTGTGGTAGTGAGGAAAAGAATGGAACAGTAAGGATGTGTGTGGATTATCACACCTGTAAACCCGTGGACTATCCCTGATCAGTACACAATGCCCCCGCATTCAGGATGCTTTGGACTGCCTAAGCGGAGGCAAGTGGTTCTCTGTGCTGGATCTCCATAGGGTACTACCAGATCCCGATGGCCCCAGAGGACCGTGAGAAGGCGGCCTTTATCTGTCCGCTTGGCTTCTATGAATTCATGAGGATGCCTCAAGGATTTCAGGTGCCCCAGCCACTTTTCAACGATTGATGGAGCGGCAGTGGGGGACAAGGAACTTACTAGAGTGCCTGGTATACCTAGATGATGTTATTGTGTTTGGCAGCTCACTGGAGGAACATGAGAGCAGATTATTTAAGGTATTGGACCGACTGGAGGACTTTGGCCTTAAACTGTCCATTGATAAGTGTCAATTCTTTCAAACATCAGTAAAGTATGTGGGACACATAGTATCCACCGAGGAATAGAGACCGACCCAAGTAAAGTTGAGGCCTTGACCACCTGGCCACAGCCCAAAATCTAAAAGAACTGCAAAGATTCCTGGGATTACATGAGGTTATTATCGGCCTCATCAAGGACTATTCAAGAGTGATCGCCCTTATCTAACCTTACTCAAGGGTATCCCCAACCCACAAAAATACCAAAAGTCAGTCCCTCAAGACTGAAAGAGTGTATTTTCATCCGAGTGAAGTATTTGGGGCCCGCTGGACTCTGATTGTGAGACTGCTTTTCATGAGATCATATATCAACTTACCCATGCTCAGTGCAGGCTATGCGATCCAAGAAAACCTCACGTCCTGCACACTGATGCTAGCTTGCAAGGGTTGGGGCTGTGTTGTACCAAAACACGAGAATGGCCTGAGACCAGTGGCCTTTGCCAGTAGAAGCCTGACCCCATCCGAAAAGAACTATCCTGTACATAAGTTAGAGTTCCTAGCTTTGAAGTGGGCTATTGTTGACCAATTCCATGAGTACTTGTATGGGGCTAAAATACTAGTAAACTGACAATAATCCTTTGACCTATGTGCAGACCTCAGCTAAGTTGGATGCCCACTGGCCATAGGTGGCTTTCTGCATTACTCTACATATGACTATGCTCTCGAATACCGAGCAGGTCTGAACCACATAGATGCTGATGCTCTCTCCCGAGGCCTGTTCCCCAGAATGATTGGGTCGATTGGCAGAACCTGACATTGGGCACTCTGCGGAGAAGTTTGACAGGGAGGAACAAATGTCCACAGGCATGCAGTGGACTGCATGGTGGATTGCTTGGAGCCTCTGAGAATTGCATACCTGCTGCTTATTGCCACTTTTCTGCAATAGACATTGGTGCACTGCCTCAGCTGGACAATGACAGTATTGGCGAGGGCTCAATCCCGCGATCCCATGATCAAAGCAGCTTAGAAGCCCTCTATGCAGGAAAAGATGTGTTCAAATTACGCTCCACTGATTTGAGAACTGCACTGTTATACAAAGAAGGTCCTAAGTTAAAACTGATCAATAAACTGTTATACAGAGAAACAGTAGACAGAGGGGGACAAGTAGACAAACAACAACTAGTGCTGCCCTGCCTTCGAGGACTCAGTACTGAGGTCCTTGCACAACCACATGGGGCACCTATGGTATAGACAGAACACTTGACTTGGTGAGATCAGATTCTATTGGCCTAGATGGGGCTGATGTGGGGCAACACATTGAAGACTTATGAGTCGCTGCTTACAGAGAAAGCTTTGCCCCAGAGGGCTGCCCCTTGTTAACATCACCACCAGTACACCCATGGAGCTGGTCTGTATTGATTTTCTGAGTTTGAGTCAGATCAAAGAAATATCAGTAATGTGCTGGTGGTCACTGACCATTCCAGAGATATGCCCAAGCTTTCCCCACCAAAGACCAGAAAGCATCCACTGTAGCCAAAGTACTTAATGAAAACTTTTTGTTCACTATGGGGCTCAAAGAATCCATTCTGATCAAGGGAGAGACTTTGAAAGTCGTCTGATCAAAAGATGCTTTCTCTGTGGGGAGTGAAAGTCAGAACCCTCCTTACCACCCCAGAGGACCCACAGCCTGAGCGTTTCAACGCACTTTGCTAGATATGCTAGGCACCCTGCACCCAAAGGACAAGCTAGATGGAGCCAACAAATTGCTTACCCTGGTACATGCCTTATAACTGCACCAAAGTGATGCCTGGGTTCTCCCCTACCGCCCTGATGTTTGGAAGAAGAGCTCGACTACGGTAGATGTGTGTTTGGGGGTCTCTCCTGATGGGGTTCAAGCTGACAACTATTTACAGTATGTGCAAAAGTTAAAGCCCAGCTAACTCATGCGTACCAACTGGCTCAAACCATGGCTGCCAAAAGAAATCTGGCCAACAAAGAAAGGTATGATAAAAGGTGAAAGCACAGGAACTCCAGGAGGGAGATCGGGTATTGCTAAGAAATCTGGGACTGCATGGCAAACACAGATTGCTGACAGATGGCACCATCTCCCTCACATTGTAGTGGGCAAACTAGATGATCTGCCAGTGTACAAAAGTAAGGCCTGAGAACAATTCAAAAGATGTAAAAACAATGCATAGAAATCATTTACTACCCATTGGACAAATCCGATTGAGTCTGAGCCCCAGAAGATGCCCCTCTGGACCAGTGACTAGAGCTGCTGCTAAGAAAGATCAAGAAGTCTGCACCTACAGAAGCAGAGTTAAAGTGTTCCCTGCACAAGTCCCAGTTGAGCATGACTGTCAGTCCATATCAGAAGAAAGTAGAGTGACTTTGAATACTATCCTTCTTCAGAACTGAGTCAATTGTTTGGGGCAATCCCCTAGTCAATACTGGAGACAAAGCTGGGCCTTCTGGACTGTCTATGCCCAAGCTTCATCCCTGGAGCCAATGCTCCCAGAAAGTGAAGTGCAAAGCATCAGATCAGATGAAATGGAATCATTGTGCATGGTTGAACTGTTTGAGCTTTCAGGGAGGAAAATGATAGATTAGGGCAGACTGGTGATACACCGAACAAGAAGAGTATTTTGAGTGCCCTGACGGTCCACTGCCAGTGTCTGAAAGCTCTCCATGCGAGCCAAATGTTGTGGACTCAGAAACTGTAACTCCTGGAGCTGAAAGTGCCCCAGTTCTAGCCTCTCTACCCCCATGGAGACTCCCTGACAAGTGAGAACAATGCTGAAAATGAGGCTCAGAGTGCAGAGACGTAACAGCTCCCCTAGAAAGACTGGTCGAGCTGTAAAGCCTGTGGTGCACCTCAGTTACTGATTCCCTGGGCGGCCAGTGGACCTGCCTCAATGTTGTCCATAAAGGAGTGTATGTGTCCCCGAGCTCATTGCCCAAACTGAGCGTTAGTGCTAACTCAAGTTACTTGTGTTGCCTCTAGTATGGTGCCCTTGCCCCGTCCAGCCCCAAGGTAATTGATAGGGAAGGGTCCCTCTCTTCAGGTTTCATGTACAAGAGGTAATAACTTGAGTTATGGTACAATGTGTGTGTTATACTGTGTAGCAGTGACGTACTGCAATGTTTCAGAAATGGTTCTTGGTAAAATGATGTATTGACTGATGATTACATGTGTGAGCCTAATGCAAATGTATATGGTTGCAGTTGAAACTTATGGGGGTACTTGCTTGCGCGGACGTCAAGCTTTTCCCAAACCAGGAAGGGAACAACCCCTGCAAAATGGGGTTCCCAAAAGACTTCCAGGAGCTTGCTTGAATGCTCCAAGCCTGAATGGTGTTTCCATGCTTAAGCCATTTATCAGTGAGTGTTTTAGAACCTCTGGTACTGTCTCTTTAAGAGCTGTCTGCTTGCAGACATAATTAGTTTATAGGGGACTGTGTGTTTCTTTGATTGAGTACCACTCAAGCTGCTGCCAATTCACCCCATTTTGCAGTCACTAGGAGTGCAAAGGGAACCTGTCTGAAAGATGTAACTGATTGCCAGAAATCATTTACAGTAATAATAAATTACAGTTTGTCTAACCTGCTTTCTTTGCAGTCAGGAACTGTCTGCCTAGTTCCCCATTCTGGTTTTGAACTGCTGAACTGGACCAATCAGTGTGGGGTAAACTAGCTCTAAAATGATGCCTTGGATGAATCAGAACTTGGGACTCATAATCTGAGCCAGCCACAAGAGGATTGTATGGGCAGTGACTCTGGGAGATGTAGTTTAGACTTCGTGCCTTTTGGACCAACAGCAGCAGTCTATTGTGAGTGACAGCCAATCCAGTCAAGAACTGGGAGGAACTCAAAGGAAGTGCCCGGTTTTTGTCTGTTGGGAGTTTCAGTTTGAGATCTGAAAGTGAAGGGAAAGAAACCCTGTGCTCCTTCAGTGCAGAGTTTCAGTCAAAAAGCGTGTACAAGGCCGAGTTCAGTCTACAACTTGTGTAACTGCTTGTTAGGACTGAATCAGTCCTGTGAAAAAGAATCAAAGGATCTCTGAAGAGTAGAAACCAGGCTCACCCTGTAGAAGACTGAAGAAGAAATTGTTGAATTACACTCGGTCTGTCAGGAACTGAATTCTGTGTGTTCTCCCGGGTATTGTGCAGTAATTGCGATCGGGATACAGATGCAGCCTGCCTGTATAGTACTTTCTTTATATGGATGTGTGAAAGAGGTTTGTGTACCTCAAGTGAGGCCCTACTGACATTGAAGGACCCTATCTTATTTGGAGGTCGTGAGTACTAATTCAGGGTTGCTCCCTGTTGAATTGCCCACATTAAATCCAAATGGAATTACTGTACTGCTGACTGTTTAATTCTCCTTTCTCTGTGTGAAAGGGCCCCTACCAGCTGCCACGGTTTGGACTAGCCACTAGGGCTTGGGTACCCAGGGACAGTAACTGATAGGATAGGCCTGTGCACAGAGCCATAAATAGATTATTAGAGTGATAAGCTAATTAACCTGATTTCCCCTGTCCTTGTTATATCCCCTAAATAAATCAGAGCTGCTTTGTTTCAGTGAAGTTATACTGCCTGAGGTATTTGTCTATGTTAAAGTACTGTACTGTGATTGTTGCACTGTATCTCATTTCCCAGGGAGGTCCCAGTGCGGAACCAGACCTGGGGTAAGTGTATACTGTGAAGGTAATTCTGATATATTGTGTGGGCCACTAGTGGGAAGAAAGAGTTGCAGTGTCCCAGAGGGCTGTGACCAAGTTAGTTTAACTATTGCAAACCCTGACCTCTGGGTGGAGGCACCCCATTGGATCAGGCCCCTCAACCTGTTGGTGGCAAATCAGGCGGGGTAGTAGCCCCTGGGATAGCACCATCTAGGGTTACCTCAGATGTTTCCTTAGTCAGTGTCAGATAAAAAGTGCATATCTATAGTGAAAGAGAATAATCTTTTCAAGCAGTATTGGCCAACCCCTTTTGGATGAAGTCATCCAGCCCCTCCTCTGGTCAAATATCTAAAAAAAATATATTTTTATACAACCACAGGATGCAATTTTATTAATCTATACTATACAGCTATACAGGATGTATTAATTCTGCAACCTTAGCATAACTCAAGTTTCAATTACAACTCTTTTGATCTCATGCTGTACCCTCTTCACACAGGCTTCATAGGGTCATTTACAACCTTATACCGCTATGTAACATCCTAGCTTCCCTTATTTTAACGTCATAAACCTAGTTTATGGTCTCTCTCTTAACAAAATTAACTTAACAACTCTTTAATTAGCTCAGAGAAACAGGATCCTTAATAAAAGTCTTCCAGTAACACACTGTCTCTAAAAAGACTGAGTGTGTGATACAATGCTGTCAGCAGTTCTCTTGGACCATCTGTCAGCTAAAATCTGTGGGGGATGAGAGAGGTCATTCCTAGAACATCTGAATTTTCAGCAAGAGATTAATACATTTTATATTAAAAAAATATACTACAGCACTCATAACTGGCTGTCTACGTCACACTCACCACTAGAGATTTTGGGGGGGGGGCTTTGGTCCATCTTGGTCCTCTTACATCTCTCATTTGACATGGTGGGCCATAGTGTAACATACTGTAGAAACATAGAATGTGACGGCAGATAGGGACCGCCTGACCCACCTAGTCTGCCCATTTTCCTACCTAAGAGATAAGCTGCAGATCCTAGTTAACCAACAGCTTACTTCCTCCTACCCCCCACTAGGACTGCCTTATGTCTGTCCCATACATTCTTGAATTCCCCCACTGTTCTTGACTCCACGACCTCCTCAGGGAGGCTGTTCCATGGATCCACAACTCTCTCTGTGAAAAAATACTTCCTCACATTACCTCTGAGCCGTCCCCTCTATTTTCAAATTGTGCCCCCTTGTTCTTGCACATCTCTTTTTCTGAAAGATGCTACCCTCTTGGACTTTGTTGATTCCCTTGAGGTACTTCAAAGTTTCTATCATGTCCCCTCTCTCCCTTCTTTCCTCGAGGGTATACATATTAAGCTCCTTTAGTCTTTCTTCATATGTATTCTGGTGCACACCCTGCACCATTTTGGTTGCCCTCCTCTGGACAGCCTCCACTCTGTCTATGTCTTTGCAGAGATGGGGTCTCCAGAACTGCACACAGTACTCCAGATGGGGTCTCACCAACTGTCTGTACAGAGGGATAATAACTTCCTGTTTTCTACTATTGATGCCTCTCCCTATGCATCCCAGTATCCCCCAAGCCTTCCCTACTGCCTTCTCACATTGCTTGCCCACCTTCAGGTCATCTGATATAATTACCCCAGGTCCTTTCCATTTTACTGTTGTCAGTATCTCACCCCATTGTGTACTCTTCCCTGGGTTTTTGTTTCCCAGGTGCATTACCTTGCACTTCTTTGCATTGAATCTGAGCTGCCATACATCTGACCATTCCTCCAACCTTGCCAAGTCCCTTCTCATCCTTTCCACTCCATCTTGTGTATCCCCAGTTGCAGATCTTTGTGTCGTCTGCAAGAGACATATTTTTAGTCCAGTCCCTCTGCAATGTCACTTATAAAGACATTAAAAGGACTGGTCCCAGTACTGAACCCTACGGTACCCGCTAGTAACCCTCCTTTCTTCACTGTGGACTCCATTTACTACTACCCTTTGCGTCCTGTTGTCTAGCCAATTTTTTGTCAGGCTACCACCTTGGGACCCACTCCAAGGCTGGCTAACTTGTATTAAGCTTTTGTGTGGGACTGTATCAAATGCCTTGCTAAAATCTAGGTGAGCCATGTCACAGCCCCTCCTGGTCTACTACTTTGGCCACCCAGTCAAAGAAATCTATTAGATTAAGTCTGACACAACCTTCCCATCGTGAATCCATGCTGCCTTGGGTCTTGTGCCCCACTGGCCTCTAGGTACTCAACAATTCTTTCCTTCAGAAGTGATTTCATCATTTTCCCTACCACTGAGGTCAAACTAACTGGTCTGTAGTTTCCTGCCTCTGTCCTGCTCCCACTTTTATGAAGAGGAATCCAGTCCTCAGGTACCACCCCATCCTCCCATGATTTGTTAAAGAGAGTAGTCAGCGGTGTCACTAGTTCTACCCTTAGTTCCTTTAGAATTATTGGGTGAATCCCATCAGGCCCCATTACTTTGTCCACCTTCAATTTTATTAGTTCTTTCAGAACCCTTTCTTCTGTAAATGGACTGGTATCGACCCCCGTCTTCAGAGTGTTTCTCTTGTTTGGTTTAGGTACCTCCCCTCCTCTTCCTTTGTGAATACTGAGCAGAAATATTTGTTCAGTATCCCTGCTTTTTCACTGTCACCCTCTACCCACATTCCCTCCCTTTATTAAGCCTCAGTATCCTCCTTTGGTCTTTCTTGGCTCCCTATAATGTACCTATAAAAGGTCTTATCCCCCTTCTTAACAGAGTTTGCTATCCTTTCCTCGGTTTGGGCCTTTGCTATTCTGACTGCCTTTCCAGCCTCTTTCTGCTTTAACTAATAAAGTTCTCTGTCCTGCTCCTTCTGTGTTTCCTTATATTTCCTGAATGCTATCCTTTTCTCCTTAACCTTCCCTGCCACCTCTTTTGAAAACCACAGCAGTTTTTTCCTTCGTTGTGTTTTGTTGATTTGCTTTACACAAAGGCTTGTTACCTCTGTGATGGCTGTTTTGATTACTCCCCATTGTTCCTCCACCCCTCTTTCTTGCCTGTTTGCTAGCGCTTTTCTGAGGTACGCTTTCATGTTCCCAAAGTCAGCCCTCCTAAAGTCCAATACTCTTGCTTTTGTATGGCTTGATTGTATGGCTGTGTTTATTGTGAACCACACTGTTTGGTGGTCGCTTGTTCCCTGATGGCTACCCACTTCTAAATCTGAGATTCTTTTTCCATCCCCATTTGACAGTACCAGGTCTAAGATTGCTCCCTCCCAAGTGGGTTCCAATACTAGTTGTCTGAGGCATGCCCCCTGTAGGGCATCAATAATGACCATGCTCTTGGATGTGCCTGCAGCAAAGGTGCTCCACTTAACATCTGGCATATTCAGGTCCCCATCAACAATATCTCCTTTTTCTGCCATTCTAAGAAACCTTCTATCATTTCCTTGTCCATTCCCTCCCCCTGAGATGGGGGTCTGTATGCAACCCCCATGCAGATTGTGGTGCCATTTCCTGTCTCCAGGGTGACCCAGAGTGCCTCATCTGCTCCCTGTTCACTCTTCAGTTCTGTTGCTTTGATACCTTCCTTTACATAGAGAGCTACTCCTCCTCCTCCTCCTCTTTTACCCTCCCTGTCCCTCCTGTAGATTGTGTATCCTGGTATGTTGACATCCCAGTCATGGTTCTCTGTGTACCATGTTTCTGTGACTGCCACAATATCCAGGCAACCCTCTTCCATCAAGGCCACTAGTTCAGGGAGCTTGTTACACAGACTATGGGCCTTGGTACTCATTACCCTCCACTTTTTGATGGCCTTACCCCTTTAGCCTCATTCCTGTCCTTACTGCCTTTGCCTTTTTTTTACATTTACCTCTGTCCTTCTCCCTAATGACTTCTCTACCTTGGTGTTTACCTCACTAATTACCGTGTTGGAGGCTGGGATTTCCCTGCTCCTTTCAGTGCCTCCCGGTTGGTTTAAATGCTTGCCAATTAAGCATTTAAACCTCTCACCTAGGATCCTGGTCTCCTCCCACCCGGACAAGATGCAGACTATCGCACCAGTATAGGTCTGCATCCCTCAAATGTCCCAGTCCCCAATAGGCCAAAACCCTGAGCTCCACCAGTTTTTCAACCATTTATTGAATTCCCTGGTGAGGAGTACCCTAGCATCACCCTTGCCATAGACAGGCAACACCTCCGAGAAGGTTACCATATGCACTACTTGTCTAAGGCCCCTCCCCAACTCTACAAACTCCTCTTGTACTGCTCTGATCCCATTCCTAGCCAGGTCATTTGTCCCTAGGTGGACAATGACATCCAGCTCCCTCCCTCGTGCAGCTGCTCCCACGATCCTTGAGGGATTAGCTTCCTGTCCCTCAAGCCATGGTGCCAGGCAGCCACCTCCCTCTCCTTCCTCCCCATTTCTACCCCCTAATGATTGAGTCCCCACCAGGGTGTTTCCTTCCCTGTAGTCCCATGCCACCCTCCTGTGGGTCTCCTTTGTGAAGGTTCCCAGCATCCTCCTTGGTCTCCACTACAGATGCCTCCATAGAGGAACCACTATCCACCAGAAGAGTGAATGAATTGTGGAGAGGTACAGCTGGTGGGATGCAACTCTGTTCCACTACCCTCTCCCTCCCTGAGCCCACCCATGTCCAGCCTCTCCTCGTTCTTGGCAACCTCTGAGGTAGTGGCATTGGCCCTGGTGGTTCCTGGGTGGGGGAGGAGGTTTCATGAATCCTAGCCAGGTCAGCCTGGAGACGGGCAACCTCCTCTCTCAGACCAGAGAGGTGCCTGCAAATAGGGCAGCATCGCAGCCTCCAGAATGTCTTCCAGAACACTGCTGCCCCACAGCCACTGCACTGCACCACTCCTATCATGTCTTATTTTGTGTCCCCTCTCCTGTTTCTCTGTATGCTTACTCTCTCCTCTCCTTACAACTCTCACCCTTCCTGTTCCGGGACAGCAACTTCCTATATTCTTCAGTATACTTCCTTCTTCCTTGCTCAGTGTCAGACCACCACCAGCGGGGGAGAGTGAGCTACTTTTCCTGTTGGGGTTGACAAAACCAATGTTTCTCTATGATCCTTCCCTTCTTACTGCCAAACAGGAAGTTCCTGTTGACAGACAGTCAAATCCAGTGGCTATAAAAGCAGAACTGGCTTAGGGTGGATGGGATGGAGGGCAATTAGTAAGAAAAAAGGCTAGCAACAGGAAGTTGTAATTTGAGTCACCTGCTTTTATAGTGTCTAAGCCACACCCCCAATTAAGCTCGCTCCTCTCTCTCTCTCTCCTCCTACTGGTTTAGCAAAGTAAGTTGATACAGTACCCTTCACAGCACAGAACACACACTGACTTTCTTTCTTTTCTTTTTAACTCTAAATAAGACCCCTTCTACTTCTAATAAAGTATCTGTCTGCTTAATCTCAACAGACACTGACTCCTGCTGAGAGATAAGTGTTAAATTAACAAGAAAATGTAGCTTCTTTTAGTTAGCTGCTTTGTGCTCTACAAGCAAGGCTAGCAACAGCTAGTACTTTTGGATTACCTGAGAAACTACGTGGGGATTACACACACTGTTTTATGCTGGTTTGAGTCTTACCTCACTGGGGGAGCACAGCCGGTAATTCTATCTCCAGAACCACTGTGTTCAACTGTGATGTTCCTCAAGGCTGGATCCTTGCATCCGTGCTATTTACCGTGTACATGTTGCTGTTCTGTGTCACCATAAGGTGGTATAGCATCGGGTATCATTGCTATGCTGATGATACTCAGCTGTACCTGTCTTGTGTACCTGATGGGAATCAGGCAGCCTTGGAGTTAGGAGGGTGTCTTTAAGAGATCAGTGACTGGATGGCCTCCATCTGATTGTACCTTAACCCAGGTAAGACAAAGGTCACGACTGTTGATCCGAGTTTGCAGAGGTCAGCAATGACAAGCATAGCTACCCTGCTACAATCTTTAAATGGTGTTACTCTTTGAGCTTTGGATGCAGTGAATGATGTGGAGGTCACGGTGGACTGCAAGCTGACACCTGAATGGCAGGTGTCAACTGTAGTCTGAAATGGCTATTTCCATCTACGAAATACTGCCCAGATCAAGCAGCATCTTGCAACCCATGGATCTGGTGACAATAGTCCATACCTTTGTTACTTCAAGACTGGATTACTGTAATGCTCTTTACTTATGGTTGTCTGGAGGTTTGATCCACTACCTGCAGCTGGTCCAGAATGTTATGGCCTGGTTGATGGCAGAAACTTTTCAAATGGACCACATCATGCCAGTGCTGCACTGACTGCCAGTTCAGTGGTGATTCACATTCAAGATATGCTTATTAACATTCAAGGCCCTACACGGTCTGGTTTCAGATTACTTTAAAGGTTTCCTGTCCTCTTACATCTTACTCTACCCTCTCTGCTCTACCCATGTGGGCCTTTTAGTGGTTTCCTGATTTTGTTTGAAGTGAAGGAAAAGGGAAATGGAGGAAAAGGGGTGGTCAGAGTGCTCCTGTTGGGGGATTCTATGATCAGGGGTATTAAATGGGATAGGGAGGGAGGGAGAAGCCTGGCCAGTTAGAACAAAATGCTTCCCTGGACTAACGGTGCACAGGGCCAAGCACGAGGTATATCAGCTGGCAAAGGATTGTGAGGGTTCCCCGGACATACTGGTCCACCTGGGTACAAATGACATTGAGGGAAATAGCGAGCTAGAGATACAGGCAAGATTCTGGGAGCTTGCCAGGGTCTGTTATGACATAGGATGCACAGTTTCCTTCTCAGAAATCCTGCCGGTGCCAAGGGCTAGTGGGGAACACAAAAGGAAGATTAGGGAGATAAACCAGTGGCTCAGGGAGTGGTGTGAGGCCAGAGGGTATGGGTTGATGGGGATTGGGGAGACCTGGGAGGATAAGGAGCTGTATGCTAGAGAGCTCCATCTCAATTTGGAGGGAGGAATCCTTAAGATTGAAAATAGAGGGTTCATTGGTGAAAAGTGGGGTTTAAACTTGTGAAGGGGGATGGGAGAAAAAGGCTGTCGAGGGTGCCAATAAAGGAGGACTCTGTCTCCACCCTGGGGAGCTGAAGGAATGCGGAAAGGTCAGCTGGTAAAGTGCAGACCAGGGAAAACAAGAATCCCCATGGCACCACGAGCAAGGAAATGGAGAGTATAGGGAAAGGTGGAAGGTAGTCCTGCTAAATGCCAGGAGCTTGGGCAATAAAATGCCTGAGCTCCAGGCGATGCTAACTGAGGGAGCAGTGGATGTGGCAGCGGTCACTGAGACCTGGGCCACCGCAGGACATGACTGGGACCTGAACCTGGAGGTTACACTATGTTCGGGAAGGACAGGGGGGAGGGAAGGGGAGGAGGGGTAGCAATGATAGTCAAAAGCTGCATTGGCATAGGGGGAGTAGAGGAGGCGGAGGGAACCGTGGAGGCGATTTGGGTCACCTTGATAACAAGGGGGGGCAAGAGAGTAAAAATAGGAGTGGTGTATAGACCCCCTGCACTGGCGGAGAGTCTGGTGGCAGATGTTGGGAGACACTGCAGACTGGGCAGGGGAAGGGTGGTGGTGTTGGGGGACTTAAACATGCCAGGAACAGACTGGGAGACTATGACATCCTCGGTGGCCAGGGAACAGAGGTTGTTGGATGTCTTTCAAGATGCATTCCTAACTCAGTAGGTGGGGAACCAACCAGAGGCGGGTGCTGGATGTGGTCCTGGCAGACAGTGACCAGATTGGGGGCCTGGGTAAGGGACCCATTGGCGGGGAGTGACCATGCCACGGTCTGGTTCTGCCTGGATCTAGGATGGGTAGAAGGCTGCACAAAGACGGAGGTTACGGATTTCAGGGGGGCGGATTTTAAGGAAATGGGAAGGATCCTTAAGGAGCATTTGGATGGGACTGGGTCAGACATGGACGCTGACAGTAGGTGGGAAATCATCAGGAGAGGGGTGCAGGATGCTATCACCACCTGTGCAAGAGTAAGATGAAAATGCAGTAGGGCCCAAAAACCCTGCTGGTGGACCAGGGAGGTCCAGGAGGTATTGCGGGGAAAGAAGGCAACCTATAGGCAATTCAGGTGCTCAAGGAGTGAAAGGGATCGAGGGGAGTACGAGCTGATGGCTAGACTGGCCACTAGGGTGGTGAGGGCAGCTAAGGCAAGGAAGAAGCAGAACCTGGCCAGGGAAATTAGGAGACAGAACAAGGGGTTCTTTAGATGCATTGGGAAAAACGAAGGGTGAAGGGGCAGATTAGCAGGATTAAAACAGGGGAGAGATGGGCACAAGACCCGGGGGAGCAGGCTGAGGTACGAAATGAGTACTTCACCTCAGTTTTCACCAAGGAAAATGGGGGTGCTGCATCATACATGGGAGAAGACAGTGATACTGAGGAGGGGGGACCCTTACCGATCAGCGGGTCTAGGGAGAGGGGGAGGCATCACTGGCAGGAGGGGGGAAGGCTAAGCAGGGAGAAGAGGTAGTGGAAGTGGAAATCACAGCAGAGAGAGTGAGGGAAGCCCTCAGGTCCTTTAAGATGGAGAAAGCACCGGGGCCGGATAAATTATATCCTAGAGTGCTGAAGGAACTTGCGGATGTCCTGGTGAAACCCCTGACGGAGCTTTTCACCATCTCTCTGAGGACAGGGTGGGTGCCCCAGGACTGGAAGGTGGCGCATATAGTGCCTATCCACAAGGGGGGTCAAGGCAGGTGGCAGGGAACTACAGACCTGTCAGCCTGACATCGGTGGTGGGCAAGGTGATGGAGGGCATTGTCAAGGAGAGGCTGGGGGGGACCTGGAAAAGTCAGGGTGCCTGGACGATAGACAGCATGGATTCGTCCCGGGGAAATCGTGTCAGACAAACCTTGTGGAGTTCTATAACTGGGTGACGAGTGCCTTGGACCTGGGTAAACCAGTGAACGTCCTCGTTCTAGACTTCAGCAAGGCATTTGACTCTGTTCCTCACGTGGGCCTGTTGGATAAGCTGGGAGAAATGGAGGTGGGGAACCAGATGATCAGATGGATAGGCAATTGGCTCCAGGACCGGAAGTTGGCGGGATAGTCTCATTCCCAAGGAGGGTCATTAGTGGGGTCCCACAGGGATCAGTCCTTGGGCCCCTCCTGTTCAACGCCTACATCTCTGACATAAGGACAGGTATCAGGAGTGAGATGAGTCTCTTTGCGGATGACTCAAAACTAGGGGCGGTGGTGGGTGGGGAGGAGAGGAGGGTGGCCCTATAGGGGGACCTGGAGGCTCTGGAAAGATGGTCTAGAAAGTGGAAGCTGAGGTTCAATGCAGGAAAATGCAAGGTACTGCACCTGGGGGCCAGAAACCCGGGCCAAGTGTACACCCTGGAGGGGGGGGAATGCTACAAGTCTCGATGGCTGAGAAGGACCTGGGGGTGGTGGTGGTGGATGTCAAGATGAACAACTCGGAGACTTGTAGGAGGGCAGCAGCCAAGTCCAACAGGAGGCTGGGATGCATCGCTAGGGGATCACCTCCAGAAGGAGGGAAGTGATACTCCCTCTGTATCACTGCTTGGTGAGGCTGCACCTCGAGTACTCGTGCAGTTTTGGAGCCACACTTAAGAGGACATTAAACTCCTGGAGAGGGTCCAGAGGACGCAACCAAAATGATTTGGGGCTTAGGACAGGACCTATGAGGAGAGGCTCGAAGAGCTAAATATGTACATTGGAAGAGAGAAGGACTGGGGGATATGATGAGGTCTTCAGGTACATGAAGGGGTAAATAGGGAGGAACAGTCAGGGTGCTTGAAGGAAGGAGGAGGGGCCACTAGAGGGCATGGGTGGAAGCTGGAGGAAGATTCAGGAGAAAGGAGGTGCTACTTCACTGAGAGGTGGTGGAGCCATGGAATGCGCTGCCAAGGGGGCTGGTGGAGGCAGAGACAGTGGAGGGTTCAAGAGTGGGTGGGACAGGTACAGGGAAGGGTTCTGGAAGCAAAATCCAATGCAGCGAGAATATCCGGAACTGGGAAGGGAGAAGCCAGAGAAGGCGAGGGTGGCGAACAAGGTCAGCTCCCAGGGTGGGGGGCTGACATAGAAACATAGAATTTGATGGCAGATAAGGACCGCTTGGCCCACCCAGTCTGCCCACTTCCCTACATAATGGATAAGCTGCAGATCCTAGTTAACCAGCAGCCTACTTCTTCCTACCCCCACCCCCTAGAATTGCCTTATGACTGTCCCATGCATGCTTGAATTCCACCACTGTTTTTGACTCCACAACCTCCTCCAGAAGGCCGTTCCATGCATCCACAACCCTCTCTGTGAAAAAATATTTCCTTAAATTACCTCTGAGCCGCCCTCCCTCTATCTTCAAACTGTGCCCCCTTGTTCTTGTACACCTCTTTTTTTGAAAGATGCTACCCTCTTGGACTCTGTTGATTTCCTTGAGGTACTTTAAGTTTTATCATGTCCCCTCTCTCCCTCCTTTCCTCGAGGCTATACATATTAAGCTCCTTAAGTCTCTCTTCATATGTCTTCCAGTACAGACCCTGCACCATTTTAGTTGCCCTCCTCTGGACAGCTTCCATCCTGTCTATGTCTTTGCAGAGACTGGGTCTCCAGAACTGCACACAGTACTCCAGATGGGGTCTCACCAGCTGTCTGTACAGAGGGATAATAACTTCCTGTTTTCTACTGGTGATGCCTCTCCCTATGCATCCCAGTATCCCCTCGCCCTCCTTGCTGCCCTCTCACATTGCTTGACCACCTTTAGGTCATCTGGTATGACTACCCCAGGTCCCTTTCCATTTTGTTGTTGTTAGTATCTCACCCCCATTGTGTACTCTTCCCTGGGTTTTTGTTTCCCAGGTGCATTACCTTACACTTCTTAGCATTGAATCTAAGCTGCCATACATTTGACCATTCCTCTAACCTTGCCAAGTCCCTTCTCATCCTTTCCACCCACCTTGTGCATCAACTCTGTTGCAGATCTTTGTGTCATCTGCAAAGAGACATACTTTCCTTCCAGTCCTCTGCAATGTAAGCTATAAAGACATTGAATAGGACCAGTCCTAATACTGAACCCTGCGGTACCCCAGTAGTAACCCCCCTTTCTTCAGAGTGGACTCCATTTACTGTTACTCTCTGTGTCCTGTTCTCCAGCCAATTCTTTACCCAGGCTACCATCTTGGGACCCACTCCCAGGCTGGCTAACTTGTCTATTAATCTTTTGTGTGGGACTGTGTCAAATGCCTTGCTAAAGTCTAGGTAGGCCATGTCCACAGCCCCACCCTGATCTACTACTTTGGTCACCCAGTCAAAGAAATCTATCAGATTCGTCTGGCATGACCTTCCCGCTGTGAATCCATGCTGCCTTTGGTCCTGTGCCCCTCTGGCCTGTAGATACTCGACAATTCTTTCCTTCAGAAGTGATTCCATCATTTTCCCTACCACTGAGGTTAAACTAACAGCTCTGTAGTTTCCAGCTTCTGCCTTGCTCCCACTTTTGTGAAGGGGAATCACATCTGCCCTCCTCCAGTCCAAGCAGACGCGAAAGACCGTTAGGCCTATTCTGTTGGCATTTTAGTATGTTATCTAGCGACAGGGCATTAGAGGTGGCTGCACCATTGGTCTGGATTTCTTTGCCCCCCCACCCCACCCTCCACTCTGCTCACTCAGTTGAGGCCTTTAAAATACTGTTAAAAATCTATTTATTTAATGAGGCCTATTCTCTTATTTAGCTATTATGTATCTGAATGCTATGTTTGTTTCATAGTAACTTATTGAGTTTTTTGTTTTTTTCTGTTCTCCATTGTGGGGCGCCCTGAACCCTCTGGACAGGGAGCCATATAAATAACCTTCACCTTGCTCTATTGCACTCAGGTACCAACATGTATGGTATAAACCCAATCCCGGTGAGGGACTAAAACACACGGCCTTCTAGCCCAGAGGTGGATGTACTACCTACTGAGCTGGTATTTCAGAGAGCATGTTCCCATGTGGTGCATGAAGTCAGCAAGGAGGGAAGATCTCGCTACTCTAGGTAGAGTTCCTTGCCAACACCCATACCTCGCGACCTTTTGCCTCATAAATCAGGGACAAGGCTTATAAAAATCAGGGACAAAGGCCCAAAATCAGGGACACATCTTAAAATGTAGTAATATTCACTCATAAAGCTAACAGGATAAGGGGATTAGTGTAAGATGCATTTTCTGAAGAAGACGTCTGTAATTATAATGTTTGGCATTATTTTGTGCTTACAATCCCACTGTTCAGTCACAAAAACACAAATTTTACAAGGGACAGATGAAATGTTTGAGGCAAAATCAGGAACATCCTTGAAAATCAAGGACAGCTGAGAGGTATGCCAATGCCCTCAAAAGATACTGGTCTGAAGGTACTGGGAACCATTCTTGCAAGACGTGTTGTACAGCTGATCGCTGAGCAGAAGGTACAGCAGACACTGGGATGGAGAGAGTAAATGGAACACCCTCTTGGAAGTCATGTCTTGACTTACTAGAGGGGTCAGAGACTTGACTTACAACTACCCCTGCAGAGGCCTTCTGCTACAGTAAGGTCTAGGGGTATGATACTATAGCACTGGTTTTGCTGAGACTACTGTAGTGAATCAAATAAGCCACCGACAGAAAGAGTAACCTGACCCTTTCTGCTGAGGCTGACCGTTCTTGCATGCTAGAGAGACAAATTTAATGTCATTTTAGATCCCTTGCTATTATTTAGTAAACTTGATACCTGTGGCTTGAATAGCTCCTTCATTTGGAAGGGCAGGTTCAACACTTGCTTTACCTCTGCTGAGAAGGGGAAGCAGAAAGCTGCATCTTGTGATGGAAGTGTGACTGCAAATGCCACAGCACATGAGGAATCTGAAAGGTTCAAAGCCACCTGCAATTGATATCCACAGCTACTATGTGGAACACAAACCACAACAACCAGAACAATGCCCCCAGGAATGTACAAATGTGGCAAATGCAGTACATGCGAATTCTGCTGCCAAAGTAAGATTCCACCTAGATGGATATGAAACAACATTAGCGATTCGAAGCTTTCTAAATTGCAGCAGCTCATATGTTGTGTATGCTATATAGTGCACATGCAAATTGCTTTATATTAGACGCACCATACGAACAATCAGACAAAGAATTCAAGAGCATATTCGCAACATACGAGCTGATCTGACAAACAAACCACTAGGCAGACACTATCTGAAGAAACACAACAGACCTGAAGGAACCCAGTTTATGGCTATAGAATCCATAGCTAGGTCACCGAGACGTGGAGACAGACTCAACAAATTGTTGCAACATGAAAGTTTTTGTATCTTTAACTTAGACAGCTGAAAGGATTTAACACAAATGGGACCTGAAACCCTTCCTTAAGAAAAACAAATGATGCAATGCTGTCATTAAATGTTTGTTTATGGTATGAATCTGATACGGCTTTGTTAATCTAATATTAGTTTGTTTGTGTTCTCTTTCTCTATGTCTCCATCTTTTGCAGAGCCGCATGGCTGCTAATGACCTTGGAAAATTGTGGATCCCTAATTGAAATGGAGAAGAAGTTTGGGTGATCACATATCCACAAGTACATGACAATCTGCAACTTCACCACTCTTGGCACTTTGCTATACATTTCAACTTGCCAGATATCTAGTAGAAAATGAGTGAAATAATGTATTATCAAAAATCACGAAAAATGTTAAATGCTGGCTTGTATTTGAAGTTATAAGTTTTCTTATATTTAAAGTTTTCGATACTTGTTTTGTATAGATAATTATATTGTTTTGAAAAGTATTTTCTCAATGTTTTATGTCATCACTGTTCGAATCTCGCTAGTGCCACTGTATTCTATACTCAGAGATACATGTAATAAACTGAAAGGAACTTAGGGTGGCAGTAGAGAGCTATATAAAATGATGTAAAAGGATGATGTGTCACAGTAAAATAGATCCCCTAAGGAAGACTTTTGTCAAGGCGCAGGGCTTTTAGTGTGGCAATTGCTCATACTATGTCTTGAGTAATTACCTGCAAATAAACTGCGGTACTGTTGAACTTAAGGAACTGACTCATGGAAGTTTCCAATAACTGCAGTGAGTGCTTAGCTGACTTGCTTGCAATTGATGTTGGACAACTTGATGACCAAATTTAGGACTATCCTCAAGGTTACCCAGACGCTCCTCAAGGAACAGGAAAGGAAAGGGAAAAGGGTCATTTTTTAACCAGGAAAGGCATACTAAGCTGAAGCTTGTTTACAGGTGTGACCTGGGAGCACAAGGAAGCTAAGTGACTTGCTCAGGGTTACAAAGTATGCAAGTGGGGGCTATGAGATTCAAACTCAGGTCTCTAGGTTTGTAGCTCAGTGCCCTAAACCACAGTGCTATACTGCCTCCCAAACCACAAGGTTTCAGGTAAATAAAGATGGTTTGTGGAACAAGCCAAACAGTTTGCATAACTCGCCTGACAAATGCCCAGGCTCACCACTGAATACATCCTGTGGTCAGTTGGGCCAGTCTTCAACTCCTTATCCAAAAGTTGGTCCATGCTCCAATCTGGAAACTATGAGCAGGATACATAGGGTGTCGTGCTATAAAACAGTAGCAAAAAAATGCTGCAAAAATATTGAAAAAGCAATGATAAAATCAAAGAAAAACTGTCAGCACAGCAGGAGCTGTGTGAGCAAGGCTTCTAAATCTTTCAGTGAAAAGAAATATCTGAAGAGCTTTAGGGCAAAGAGCTGAGAACATTTGGTTAGGTGGTAAATCCTTCCCAAGGCACTGAGCTTTTTTCAGTGAAACTGCTTTAGACTGTATTGTGAAGTAAATATAGCCAGTTAAACACTAGTCTGTATTAGAAGAGAAACAAAAAGAATCTTTCTGCTAAGTAAAGATGATACCTTTCATTTCAGTTATTCATTTTTTTTTTAACCAGAAGAGAGACACTAAGCTGAAAGTTTGTTTACAGGTGCAACCTGGGAGCACAAGGAAGTTAAGTGACTTGCTCAGGGTCACACAGTATGCGAGTGGGGGCTGTGGGATTCAAACCCAGGCCTCCAGGTTTGCAGTTCAGAGGCTTAAACCACTGCACTATACTGCCTCCTTTTTATTTATTATACTGGATATCAAAATGAGCTAAATAGCCTTTTTGCACCAGTGATCAGTTTAAAGCATGGACCATAGAAAAACATTAAGCCAGGGAAGATGTGCCAGCAAGTTACAATAGTACAACCAGGTATCACAATTCCCAATTGTAAAGTCAAGTATCACATGTTACAGGTAGAAGGAGAGGTTATACAATAAGGAACAGTTTACTCTGCTGCATTTTATCCAACAAGAATTGGTGGAGGTTAGTGCTGA
This sequence comes from Neoceratodus forsteri, assembly GCA_016271365.2. NCBI lineage: Eukaryota > Metazoa > Chordata > Ceratodontiformes > Ceratodontidae > Neoceratodus > Neoceratodus forsteri. The sequence continues at coordinate 300,539,262 of CM057459.1, read as the reverse complement.
AGGTAAGGATGCTGGTTCCTAGGGTGAGTTAGGCAGGTAGGATGTTGTAGGGTCCTACTGCCCTGTAGGAAAGAGCTCTTTGCCCTACAGCAGTGAGCCTGAAGGGTAATGGGAAAGTGAATTTGGCCTATCCCCAGCTTATCTCCTATCCTTGACTCCTCCTCCTTTTTCATCCCTTTCCAGTCTGGCTTCCGTAAACACCACTCCACTACCACCTCTCTCTTAAGGCTCATGGACTCCATTCTCTCTGGCATGGACCAGGGCCTCATCACCTCCACCATCTCTGTCTTCCTGACCAAGGCATTTGACATGGTCTCCCATGATCTCCTTCTCACTAAACTCTCCACAGTAGGGCTGTCAGCCAGTACCACCAACTGGTTGAGTTCCTACCTTGAAGGTCGGACTTAATCGGTCACGGTTGGTGACTCACTATCTCGCCCCCCCCCCCATCAACACTGGCATCCCACAAGACTCTGTCCTTGGTCCAATTTTATTTTCGGTCTTCCTCAACAACCTCCCTGCTGTACGCTCCTCCTCCTCCTCTATCTACATGTATGTGGACAACACCGGCCTGTATGCCTCTGGTCCCTCCTCTCCTGATGTGGAGTCCAGACTCCAGCTTGACTCTGATAAAGTCCATCTCTGGCTGCGCTCAAATCAGCTGTTCCTGAATGCCAAGAAGACAGTCTCCATGACCATTGGCACGAGGCAGAGACTCTTCAGGCTCTCCCCCCACCATTTCACATCCTCGATGGGACCACATTTGAGGATGTTACCTCACTTAGGTATCTTGGGGTTTGGCTGGACCAACACCTCAACCTTTCTGGCTATGTGGATGCAATCCACAAAAAACTGCACCCTAAACTTGGTGCCCTGTACAGGAATCATGAATGTATTCCTTTGCCATCCCGCTGGGCACTTGTCCAAAAAAATTATCCCCAGATAATCCTCCCAATATTTGACTACAGTGATGTAGTCTACAGAGTCACTCCCAGAACATCCCTAGCCAGTCTGGACTCCCTCTTCCACGCCTTCTGCCACTTTACTCGATTGTCCTCCTTGTTCTCCCACTGTACCCTCTACCAGTCTCTCTCTCTGTTTCCTCTCTCTCTTGATGACAATCACCCCTTCCACTGCACTAACTTCATAGCAAAATTCTGGTTTCGTACTCTCCTTCTGTGTCTTTCCTGTTCCCTCTCCCACCTTCCACCTACTCCCTTCCTAACCCTGACCCCCGTTCCCTGGCTGTGCCCTCCAGGGCCACCTCTGTTGGCCAAGCTTCCTTTTCTCATCATTTCCCCAAACTCTGGAACTCCCTTCCCACTTCCATCCGAAATGCCACATCTCACCATGCCCTCTCCTCACTCCTTCGCAGCCACACCTCCCCCTCCTACAGTTGCCTCCATCCCCCTAGCTCCTCACTCCCTCCTCAGTAATTTCTCACTGTACTGCCTAACACTACTCCTACCTACTCCTGCAGCTGCCTCCATTTGTTTCCCCTCTCATCTCCTCTCTCCCTCCCTAGTAAATTCTACCTGTACTGCTCAACACTAGCCCTCCTTCTATTCAGTACCTTAATCTGCTCTTGGTGCCACTCCAACAGTGCAGCCCTCTCACTACTAAATTTTCTGGCTCCTCAATTTTCGTTTTTTGTTTTTCTTTTTATGGCCACGAGCCCCTAGCCCCTTGAATGGGCTCGCCCTAATACCAGTGCCAGAGCCCTTACTCCGGAGCCCCCGGGTGGGGCCCAGCGCGAACTGTCATGGCTGAAGGGTCGGCACTGTGCCTGCCTCATATGCAGGGGCTGGTGATTTTGTGGCTAGAGTCCCGCTTGGAGCTAGGATGTGCAATGATGCAAGGGTGCGTGCGTCTATCCTAGCTCCAACCCACGTCTTTGTGCGGCACGCTTGTCCCCCAGCCTCCGCTAGATGGCAATCAATGCCGACACCCTAGAACTTCCCCCCACCCGGAGAAGGAGAGCAGTCCTCCGGATGCTTGATCCTTCTCCTCCTCTGCCAACCCCAGACAACCCATGCTCGTTCCCGAACACGGGTTGCCAGTGTGGCACGAGGTGTGGCATCCAACGCCTCAAACCTCAGTGCCACCGGGCCGTGGCTCCTCAATTTTCTATTTCGCTCTAGTAGCACTACTGTAATCCTAGGACCATTGTTTCATTCTGAGTTTCCTCCTCGCATTGCACTTAAAGTCTTGTATACAGTATTTGAATTGTTTTGGGCTGCCTCGATTGTAAATTGTGATTTGTTACATGATATATTGCTACCATGTATTTTGTGACTGTTACCATGTACTCTTGCTCTATCCCCTTCCATTACCCCCAGGACACATCTGGAAAGCAGCAACACTGCTCAGTATGCTTTTCCTGGTGAAACTTTTTAAATAAATAAATACAATAAATTATCAGTGGGGCAGGGGAACAGCGTGGAAATACAAGGGAGAACTATGTCAAGTGCTACCTTATGTAGGAACCCTGCCAATCTATGGGCAAAGTGATCATCCACTGAAAGGCAGACAGCAGAATTATAGAGCTGTCAATGGTGAATGCGGTAAAGCAGGCCAGTCATGGAGCAATAGATGCTGCAGTACACAGTCCACACTGTAGTAAGGTCCCTGGATGGAGCAGCAGCATGAACAAAGGAATCATAATCAACCACAGGGAGCAGCAGGCTGTGGTGGAGTAGTCTCTTTGCCTCAGGGGGTCAAGAATCTTTTGGCCCTGTGTAAGGCACCAAGTCTCTGGTGCACAATTTGTCCTAGGCTACTGATGTGGTTGTCAAAGGATAGTGTGTTGTGTAGGAGGACTCCTAGGTACTTGAACTGTAAGACAAGCTCCACTGCAGTGCCACTTATATCATGGATGGTAAACGGAGAGCAGGCCTCTTTGCGACAAATTCCTAAGAAAACCACTGCTTTGTGTTTTTTTTTGGTGTTGAGTACCATTTTATTTGTTTGAAACCATGTCTGGAGGTGGTCAAAGTCATGATGGATGACTTTATTTAAGGTTGCCAGGTCTCTGCCCAAGCTGAAGAAACGGCATCATCAGCATACAATAATGAACTGGTGGACAGACAAGAGCTGAGGAGTGAGTTTAGAAACAGGAAGAAGAGAAAGAGATCAAGGGTGGAACCTTGGGGGACCCCAAAGTTAATGGGCTGAAAGTCTGAAAGGACACTGTCGACTGTGGTCCTGCGCATCCTGCTAGACAGGTAGTTTCTAAACCAGTGGGTTGTCACAGGAAAGAGGTTGAGGGAGGAGAGGTCACAGAGCAGCAGATCATGGACAATGAGACTGAAGACCTTGGTGAGGTCCACAAATATAACAGCAACAAAATTCCTTGTGTCTATGGTTCAATGCACAAAGTCAGTGAGACTCATCAGTGCTGTCTCAGTACTGTGTTCAGGGCAGAATCTGTGCTGGGCACTGGTCAACAAGTCATACTGCTGTGTGTAGGCAGATGTCTGGTAAAACATAATTCTTTTGAAGACCTTCAAAAGGTGGGCAAAAAGAGAGATGAGACAGTAGTTGGAAATGAGGTGCTTGGGCCCAGATTTGTGTATGAGAATAACAGTGGTCACTCTCCTGAGCTTGGGAAGTCACTTGTGCAGAGGGAGTGGTTCAAATATGAGAAATGAGGTAAGACAGTGCCTCGCTGGCCAGTTTAATGAGGCAGTAGTCCAAGCCATCAGGGCCAGAGATGGGCTCTGGATTAGAGAGTTTCAGGTATTTGGCTAATCTGCCCCACAGTCAGCTGTCTGAAGTAAAATTTAAGAGGGAAGGTGCCGTGTGATGAGGTTGGTGGTACCTGAGGAGGGCCTATGGGGAAGATTACATTTTATTTATCCAGTTCACCAAAGAAGTCATTGAAGAGGGAGGTAATAGTCTTGGGGTCATGGTGACCCCCATCCTTGCCCTCCATGGCTCAAGACTAGGATCCCTTAGATCTATACTCAAGATATTGTTGATGTTATGCCACAATTTATTTGAGGTTCTCAAGGTTGGAGGTAAGCCCGGGTTTTAAGTGGCTAATTTTGGCTTTGTGAACCACAGTTTTACAGTTATTTTGCATAGCTCTGTAGTCCTGTACATGGGAATGGCCTTTTGACTCCTTATACTAGACCCATATTTTGTCCATGGCTTTAAACAGCCTTAGGAGGTCCCCTGAGACCCACTCCTGCTTGCTGTTTCAAGATTTTGAGCCACTTCACAGCATACAGGCTACCACAGATGCTTGTAGAGGTTTTTCAGAAACTGTCATAGGCCATGTCGATATCCTCTGTGTTGTCTAGGAAGGACCAGTCAGTTGAGGACAGAGCAATGTTGAAGGCCTCCAGGTCCTTTGGAATTGACATATGTGGGGGCGGGGTGAGGGAGCTTGGTGGACCAGTTGCAGAAGACTGGGCTGTGGTCACTTAGCAAGCCTGGGAGCACCCTGAAGTTGCAAACAAAGGAGAGATTAGAGACTACAACCCAGTCTAGGGTAGATTCAAACTTAAATTTGTAGTTGACCCTGATAGGGTCAGTAATAATCCATATTAGGCTAAGGTTCACAAAAAGGTCCCCGGCTCTGTCAACTTGGCATGCGTGCCAGTTCATGTTGAAGTCCCAGAGTAGAATCCATTCCATACTTTTGGGCAAGGAATGTCCGAAGTCAGTGTTGGTGGGCAGGCACACCTCAGGAAGGTTGAGGAGATGTATATGGTGAATACTGTGAGGGTCTTGTTCTGACCAAAGAGTATGTTGAGAAAGGAGGACACAAGGGATAGGGTGGGGGTTGGTTAGGAGACTCTGAAGCTCTGAGGTGCTTGGAGATGTAGAAAAGACAGCCACCTCTTCTTTTAGTTACTCTATCCCTTCTAAAGCTAGAATACCCTGGAAGAGTGATTTCATCATCTGAGATTTTGTTAGCAAGTCAAGTCTTGGAAACGGCGATGCTGCTATATTTTGATACTAGGACCCATGATTCCAATTGGTCAGATTTGGATGGTAGGCTCTGTATTTTCTGGTGCACCAGATTAAAGGCAGATTTAGGAAACTGGCTGCTGGAAGAGTGCAGGGGTCCAAGGTGGGATTGGACTGAGCCACACATGAGCAGCAGGAGAGGTACTGCACTGACCTGTAAATAAGCAATGTACTCCTTGCTACTGTCAGACAACAGATGGCTGAGGAGGTGTGTGGTGACACTGTATCACCCACTGTCATTTCGGCGTGGCACCGACTTATGGTAAGGGGGATGGGGTGGGACCACTACCACCAGTGGGGGGTTGGCTAGGGCTGCGGGTGCTGCTATGCAATGAAAATGGGGCCAGGACTTTGTTGGGAGGGGGCTACTTGACAACACAGGTTCATGGCTGTGGTGGGCCAGCTGTGGCCATTGTGGGGGGCTTGTGGCACACTGGGGGGTTTTTACATATGTACAGGGACAGGGATCGGGTGGGAGGAGGGACCACTTGTCACCGGGAAGTAATGTAATATTACGGGAACGGGTGTCAGGGGTGATGGACCACTGGACACCATGTAAGTATTTTAACATTATGGGGACAGGTGTCGGGTGGGAGGGGGAAGGGACCACTGGACACCAGGAATGTATTTTAACATTATGAGGATGGGTGTCAGGAGGGAGGGAGGGACCACTGGACACCAGGGGCCTATAATTACACTACCAAGATTGGGATTGGAGGGTGGGGGGCACCACTTGTCACTAGGAAGTACTATGTTGGGGTGGGGGGGCACCGACACACTACCTCCAGCAACCGCTAGAGTTGGTTTTAGTTGGTGGTACTTCCTTCGTGCAAGGGGACGGCGCAAAGTACCCTTGCATGGGGCAAATACTCTGAATATCAGACTATGCTGATATTCAGGTCTCCGCCCCCAGATCTGCATAGGTTTGCCTTGCACATCCCTCCACTGGTTGCCCCGGTGCAATCCCCACTACACCCGTGTAAACCAGGCTTTTGAATATGGGACTTCCGCACAAAACTCAGTTTGCATGGGCTACCTAGGGTTTGTACAGGCTAACCGGGTTTTGCACAGGAGCAAACTTCTGAATATCTGGCCCCTGATTTTGCTGCTTGCTCTTTTTGCACTTACTCCTATGTTAAATCATGCTCTCTGATTGCACTTTATTGTAACTGTAAACTGTGTCAGTGCTATGTATTTGCATCATCTATTTCCTTCTTCCAGGTCATACCTGGAAACAAACCTCAGCTCCGTATGCCTTTACTGGTCACCAATTTTTCAAATAAATAAATAAAACCATACTTACAAAGATTGTGTGTAAGGGCACATAAAACCAACCAAAAAGGATCCGTGAAAGAGGCTGCTAAGAAGTAGAAAGTCTTACCTCAATGACAACACCTCTTCGGAGCCCAACACTGAAACAATTAAAATGAAGCTGCAGCCTTTATCTATATTATTCTCACGTTACTCAGTAATGGGAGAAATGCAGAGCTGCTTTTATCAGGTGCCAAGCCTGAATGGCCAGTAGATGGCAGCAAAAGCAGCAGTCTCCAGTGAGCACTCTGCTGTTTTGTACATTACAGCATATGGAAGAATAAACGTTTTAGTCATGAAATATCACACAAACCAAGTGACAAATCCCAAATCCCATTACATACTATATTATTTAACAAAAAATACGTGTCAGTAAAATTGCCCAACCAGACAATGCTTGGCAAATGTGTGACAGCCAAACACAGAACTAAGGTAGGTATAACAATACATTAAGCTAACAAATGGTTTATGTATACAAGCCTGTATAATCTATTTGTTTATTTGAATCTAGGATTACAAGTACCTTTGAGCTGAGGCTCTTTTACAAAGGTCCCATGTCAGGAGAAATACAATGTAACACAGGACAATAGGTACAGGATTTATAATAAACAGTGGATTACAGTAAACATGGAGGCTTAATAAATTTTGTCAATATAAACATACAGATTAGGACAGTACTAGGTAGGATACAATCGGAGTAGCAGCCAGATGCCTTGTCAGCGCAGAGGAGAGTGGGGGTGGACAAGGGGAGTGGGGGAGGAGAGAGAAGTGCTGAAATTAGGGGCTGGGGCAGCTGAGGAAGGTAGGGGACAGGATGGCTATTCATGGAAACAGTCGCTTGAGTGTTGGAGGCTGAGAGGATAGATGCAGCCTGGATTTGAAGGGGCCAAGCTTGGGAAGGGAGAGATGTCACTACTGAGACCATTCAGGCAGAGTGGGGCCTGTGGCTGAAAGCTCTTTGGCCCTGAGAGGAGCGGCAGTGAGTGATCAGAGGGAGTTGTGAGTCAGTGCCCCTTGTATGGCGTGAGTTACGAGCAGGAGAAAGGAGAGCTTGGATGCCAGGAGGAGAAAAGGCCAGGGTTGTCTTCTTGGCTATTAAGCAGGTTTGGTATTTTATGCGGTTAGAGAGTTGTAACCAGACAGTTTGGGCGTAGAGGTCACATATGGGTGAGACAGTGGGCACCAGAGATGAGAAGACAGGCTTTGTTAAGGGCCATAGCAATGCGTTGGAGTGCAGTGGCAGAGCTGCAGATGATAAGGCCATAGTCAATCAGTGAGACCACAGAGCTCTGAACTGCAACCCTTAATGTTTCAGGAGTAAGGCACTGCCTGTGCCTGTAGAGAAGTCAGATACAATTATTAGCGGCGTTAACAACACTCGATGTGTAGAGCATAGGATAGGTGACTGTCGATTGTGACTCCAAGATATTTAAAGGAGTATACCTGTTCGAGGGCAGCACCATTGCAGTTGGAGATGGTCAAGGGATGGTGCCTGTATTTGTTGTGAGTGCCGCAGAAGAGCATTGACTTTGTTTTTTTATAGTTGAGGACTAGCTTGTGTTTGGTGAACCAGTTTTTGACTGAAGAGAAGCCAAGCTGTATTGTGGACTGTAGGGGATGGAGTTCCTCGTGGGCGGAATGGATTACGCGTCATCAGCATATAGTAGTATTTGCTCAGGGCAGGACTGAGGTAGGCTATTCAGAAAGAGACTGAAAAGAAGAGGACCTAGAATGGATCCCTGAGGGACACCAGAGTGAACCGGTCTAGCTTCAGAGAAGATGTCACCAATTTTGACTCTTTGGGATTGGTTTTCACGGTAACTTTTAAACCATTTTGTCACCACAGGTGAGAGCCCGGCATTTAGCAGCTGGTCAATCAGAAGGCGATGATGGACGGTGTCGAAGGCCTTAGTTAAGTCAATGTAGACAGAGCCAGTTAGTAGACCATTATCCAGGGAACTGTGGATTGCACTGGTGTACTCCAGTAGGGCTGAGGTGGTGCTGTGTCCCTTTCTGAACCCGTGCTGCTGAAGGCACAAGATATATTTATCCAGGTAATCTGTGAGTTGGTCTGATACAATCCTTTCAATTGCCTTTGAGAGGGGGCGCAAAATGGAGATAGGTCGATAGTTCAAGTAGAGATCCCAGTCTCCACTTTTGTGGATGGGGTAACAGTTGCGGTTTTCCATCTATCTGGGAACTGACTAAGGCTGAGGGAGAGGCTGAAGATTTTAGTTAGGGGGGTAGCACTTCTTCAAGAGTGAGGGACAGCAGTTTAAGGTCAAGTGAGTCCACACTTATTCGGGTCTTGGAAATTTCTTTTCTAACGTATGTGTGTACATCGTGCATTTTGACTGCCTTAAGTGAAAGGCGGGTATTTAGAAGGGGTGGGTGGGCTGGTGGCATGTGCAGTGACGTCATCATTGTTAAAAAGTCTGGGGGGAGAACACTGCTGAGGTCCGTGAAGGCTGTGTTGAAGGTATTTGCTATAGTTAAGGGATCCAGGATAGTTGCCCCATCAATATTCAGCATTGTGGGGGAAGTTTTATGCTATTTCCCAGTAACTTCTTTTATATTGTTCCAGAAAGATTTGCCATTTCCCCAGGTATTTATGAGAGCTTCACTATAATAGAGGCTTTTTGTTAGTCAAATTGATTTTGAGCAGGCATTTCTGGCAAGTCTGTAGTTCTGGATGTTCACTTGCCTTCCTTGAGGACCGAACCTTCATCCAGAGATAGTCCCGGGCTTTTAATTGAGCAAGGAGTTCAGCAGAGAGCCAGAGGTTGCATAGGCTTTTGACTTTACGTTTTTTGAAGGGGGGCACAGGAGTCATAGGCGGAATTAAAGATGCTAATGAAAAATTCCAGGGCCGAGTTGACATCAGTACCGTTGTAAATAGGAGACCAATCTTGTTGTCTTAGGTGGGTTTTTAGGTGTTTCAGCTGCCCTTTGAGGAGGACTCTACTGGAAATGAGTAAGGGCGGAGGCATGCTGAATTTGTTAGACCATTTGCAGATGACTGTGGAGTGGTCACTTATTGCATCAGGAAGGATGGAGATGTTTGACATGTGAGTCGGATGGCTAGTTAGTACCCAATCTATACTACTCATTAGGCTAATACAGGCATTATAGCTACCTAACAAATTTTATTCAACTAACAAATGATTACTAATGGATAATGTGACAAAATATGTATCACAATAGACATTTCTTTCTTCCAGGTGTCATTTTTTTCTAATAGCACATTTCTGCTGCTAAACCTGTTCGCATACTTAGAGATGTAGAGACAGCACAGGAGACTGTGATGCCCATGTGAAGCTGTCCCATAGCTTACAGTACTAGTTGTAGTCTTTAAAGTAGCAATGGAATTAAAAATATTTTGCCAAAAAGCTAGTTTCAGCTACAGTTAATAATATTTGCATACTGTCAAAAATGAAAATTACGTACCTACCGTAATTCTGATCTTTCTGTGTATCTTCACCATTCATCACCATTGGGTCATGACCCCTTAGGAGCTTTTTTTTTTTTTTTTTTTTAGGTAGGAGCCGACGCCACCATCGGCGCCACCGAGGCCGACAGTATTATGCAAGCTGCAGGTTGGTTATTGTCAGGCACTGCTGACCTGCCTGCCTGCCAGTTCTGAGTCGCGGAGAGGTAAGAGGAGGGAGTGGAGGGTGGGACAAGGAAGTCCAAGGGACAGGAAAAAGGAAAAGATAAAAAACTAAAAGGAGAAATAATGACTGAGAGGACAGAAAGAGGAAGTCGGAAAGTAAGGGGATTGGGAGGGGCCCCAATCTCTGGAAATAGAGAAGGGAGGTAGGGTGGGACAAAGAATTTAGAAGGTAGGAAGAGAGGAGAGAAGGTTAACACATCCCAGACCCTGGTCCGTCTCCAGATTGTATAGGAACTGCAAGGAGTAGCCAGAGGCTTCTTGCCAGAATTCAAGGCACAGAATGGCTGGCAAAAACTCCATCTGAGCAGAATCAGTTATTCTGAAAGAAGGACAGGGCACAGAGAATTAACACCCTCTCAAGGAAAGATTTTGGTGGAAAAGGAAAAAGGATGTTTTTTTTTGTAATAAAGGATAGTCCTAAGGACGAAGAAAAATAAGATGGATGGGACGAGGAGGAGAGAATGGAGGGCAACTACCAACTCCCACCCCCGGGGGTGGAGCAAATGCACTAGAGAAGGAGTGCCCCCAATGCTGACCACTCTACCCAGAACATAGTCCCCCTATGTGCCCCTGTTTACCCCACTCCTAACAAGAAAGGAGGGGGACGAGGATGGGTACAGAGAGGGAGGTGGACCCAGAGACTGAGGCCCCAGGGGGATGGAGGGTGGGGTTGTGATGAATGGTGAAGATACACAGAAAGATCGAATTATGGTAGGTATGTAATTTTCTTACATCTTATCTTTGTCAATCTTCACCATTCATCACCACCGAGTGAGTGCCGAGCTCCCCGACGGGGGTTTTCTTTTACACCCTAAGGGACAAAGTCTCTTAGCTCTCAGTGGGTGACACACTAAGAGAGAGAGAGAGAACCTTCAGGGCCTGGAGAGGCCTGAGAGTGAGGAGAGTGAGACGGGGACCCCCCAGAAGGGGAAGGGGAAGGAAGTTGCCCCAACAAACGCTGTCTCGCTCTACAGGAGAAGAGATAGGTTCTCTGGTGAGTGGAATTAATCACCCTACGTCGGGCCCAAGGGTGACAACCAGGAAAGACGCAGCCATGCCGTCCGCCTAGTGCAGATCGCTGTCCCTACAACCCTCGTAGCTACCTCACTGGCATCATAGGATGCCCTCGCTTGGTGCCTTGCCAGCTCCAGGCCATGCACAGAGTGCAACGGCTTGTCTGGTTTGCTCCGTGTCAGGCAACGAGGCTAGGAGTTGACCTAGCTTGGACCACAAGAACCTGTCATAGGCTGCATAGTTGGCCTGATGTGTAGAAATGGAAAGCAACAACTGTGCCAAGTAGAAAGCCCTCCTACCCCAGAAGTCAAAATCTGAGGAATCTTGATCTGGGGGCCAGTCACAGTGAAGGGCACAAAGCCCATCAGGAGTGTCCAACTGCGTCAATCCAGACTGCGGAGGAAGCATGGAACCTGGAGATTCTGGGGGGGGTGCAAGACCCCTGGCAGAGATCCCTAGGAGAAGGGTCTCTGCCAGAAGCGCAACGATGCCTCCCAAAAGGGAGCAGGCCAGGGAGGCACCACAAGGGTGGTCTCACTGAACTTGCCTAGAAAGGCGTGCGCCGAGTGCTCCGGATTGCTTATAGTGGCAGGGTGAGGTGCAAGTCCTCCAACATCCTCGCAAGGAAATGCTGATACTCAGCGAGATCAGCAGCTGGAGAGATGTGGACAGAAAGATCCTCTCCCCCAGAAGAGGGGGATGAAGGGTTGGAGGGCACCAACTGCTCAGAGGGCGGCTGCTCAGCGGGAGGCTGAAAAACCTCTCTGTCCACTGCCCTAATGTAAGCTGGGAACTGAGCAGCCACAACCCTGAACTGCTCCCAGGAGAGAGGCCCGCTAGGACCAAGGATGCCTGGAAGCACAGGAGAATGTGGCAGAGAGATGGGGCAGAGCCGAGAAGAGATGTCTCTGACCTCCGCCTGGGCTAAGGAGTGGACCAAGAGCACCCAAAGAAGGTGCTACAGAAGACTCCACAGCCGACAGCTAAACAACCATTTCGGTACTGCCTTGGCTGCGCCCGGAAGATTCCCCCCGTGAGGTGCGGGGCGATATAGGTCAGAAGGACAGTCCCTACACCTCAAAGAATGGGGCTCCTCAAAGAGACCGAGAAGGAAGAGGGAGATCCGCACTACGGCTTCCTCCAGAGCCCTGGTGGGCCCCAGAAAAAGGTCGCCGTGCAGACCCCATGCCCCTCGACCCCTCGGAGTCTGAAAGAGCCCTCCTCTTCAAGAGGGCCAGCCTAGGTAGCTGACAGCCCTGGCCAGCACCTGAAGGAGCTATCCAGGGCACAATACACTTCCCTCCCGTAGGTGCTCTGATTGGCCCCAAAGTTGGGCGATCCAGGCACACCACAGGCGGGGGTACCACTGCTAAGGGGTCAGTGAACCCACCAAGACCAGGCTGCAGAACAATAATGGCCTGCACCACTGCCCACTGGTCAGAACCCCTGACCCCAGTCTCGGCAGCCACCGACCCCACCTCAAAAGGGGGCTGACTCCGGCTTCTCGAGGATACTACAGAGCTGCCCACCCCAACAGTCAACCCCAAGGAGTCAGACTGTTCATCTGACTTGTAGCCCAACTCCGCCTCCGAAGAGGTAGATGCCGAGGCCCTGTGCCAGACCGTAGCAGGGCGCCCAATGCCATCCCTGCCAAAGGGGGTGCCAGGAACCGAAACCATGCCTGAGCCACTGCCAGTGCCCCCTACAGCACCGCGAGTGGATTCCACAGAGGGCACGGCCCCAGCCCGAACCACAGCACCAGAGTCAGGACCAGCCATGGCGCCATCCGGACCCACGGTGCTGAGGGCAGAGATGGCACTGACGACGACCCCGACGGTACCATCGGTGCCGAGGATGGCACTGCATGGTGCCGACGACGATGCTGACAGCGGAATCTGATGCCCCCACAGCACTGAGTCCCAAGGACACAGCACCATGCTCAACCCTGGTGCCGCGGACGGTGCCAAGGTGAGACGCAGACAAAGACGGTGCCATAGAAACTCCCACGGCACCGCTAGCAGTATGCAGCCCCGGCACTGAGCGACAAACTGGTGCAGACAACGGCTCTGTCAGGGCCCACGGTGCCGTGAATGGCACCGACTGACGGCGTTGAGGATGGCACTGACCCAGGCCTTGTGAACCACGGGTCCAACACTGGGGGAGCCTTCACCCCCAAAGGGGCGATTGCCAGGGCGCCGCCTCCCGCCCGCCTCCCGAAAGGTGCGGGACGGGCCTCCTGCACCGTGGAAGGAGCCTCGGCAACAGCCAGGCTACTAGAAGCCAAGGCTCCCTCCTCCTCAGTCCGTGTAGAACTGGGAGGGGACCCAGAGGAAAGGCCGAAAGTACATGGCTTGGCCCGACGAGTGCGCACCCGATCCCCGAAAGTCGGCAGAGCTCCCCCCACTTTCCACGCGCATTGTTCGATGACCCGGCAGTCCATGGAGAAACAGGCATTGCACAAATCCATGTCGTGAACCGGGCCAAGACATGTAAGGCAATGGTCGTGCTGGTCGGTGACGGAAAATTTACAGCCACAAGGGCACCGTCTCATGGGGCCCATCCCGTCTTCAAAATCTTCTTGCCCACCGACCCAGACATGACCTACGAAGAAAAAAACACCTAAACAGACTCGATGCCGGCAAGAATAAAATATATAGAAAGATCTTACCAGCGACGTCATGTAAGGAAACTAGAACCAGCAGGACACGGCACCGACGGACTGCAGCACGAGAAATAGCTGGAGAACGAACCGCGTAGGCGGTAGGCCTCAAATTGGATCTGGCTTCCCATGAGGTGACCTCTACTGCGGGAGACCAAGAACTGGCAGGCAGGCGGAGTCGATAGCGCCTAACGGCCAACCCGCGAGCGCCACACAATGCGTCTGCCTCGAGGGCGGCGCCAATGGTACGTTGGCTCAACCTACCTAAAAAAAAAAAAAGCTCCCGCAGGGTCATGACCTCTGGCCATGTACCCAATGGTGAAGACTGACATAGGTAAGATCTACTTTTCCAGGCACCTCCTATGCTGCACACCATGAGTTTTTTATTTTCTTGATTCTAACCATCGCCTGGTCTACAATGCTATTTTCTCAACCAAATGTGGCAGCCATCTTTTTTCTTAAGAAAAAAATAAAGAGCAACAATCGTGCTCAATGTCTGACAACCCCTTAAGCCCCCACATGACAGTAGTCCTAAAGAGTACTCAAAGAGACTACTTTAAACATTTTCGAATGCTTACCTACTTTATGGAAAGGGACTGTAAATTCAACTTGGCTGTCCGATCCCTTCCCCTTCCTGATACCGCCAATAGCAACCTCCTCCCCCATGCTGCCCCCACGCTCCTACATTTTGTGATACAGGGAGTATTTAGAATGCAGGGGTCTGGTTCGATGATTATATAGCAGGGCAAGGTTTAAAAAAGTAATTTTTAATATGTCTGGGAACCACTGAGGTCAAATCAAAGCCGTGGCTCTTGTCAGTTGAGCTTTGGCTTTGATTTGACACTCGTGGCCCTCTGAAATATTAAGAAATGACTTTTAAAGCTTGCTCCCACTGTAGTCAGCGGAGCGTCCCCCCACACTCTAAAAACTCCTACATCATAAAACATAGAAGTGTGAGAGCAGCAATAGGGCAGAGCTTTCTATCGGCAGTACAGAAAGGGAAAGGGATCAGGTGGATGGGATGGATTTACGATCCCTTCCCCTAAAGTAAGCAAGCAAGCATTCAAAAATGTGTAAAGTAGACTCTTTGAGTCCTAGTTAGGTCTGCTACCATGTGGGGGCTTAATTAAAGCACCCAAACTGGTTGTCTTTAAAACATTTACAAAATACTCAAATTCTGGTGGAACTACAAAACGTTATCAGAAAATAAAACTGGAAGATGCCTGGATTTTTTTATAGTGAAAAATGTGTAGGGTCATATTTTTTGCCCAGTTCATTGATAGTGTATGGTCAAACGTGATTGTGTATGGAGATCCACACACTATAAAAAGTCGTTCTGCTGCAGTAGTGACGTTCATACTGGTATGCCACCGCTACGATGACAACTTTACCACGACCAACACTACAGAGACAACAGTGCCAGGTCGCTGTAGAGTTGGCACGGGACCCCGGCACTACTTTCTGGGGGAATTGCACCCCCTCCCCAAAGCAACTCTGATTCGGAGTTGATTTAGTAGCAAGGATGAAGGGGGCAGAGCCCCCCTGAAGAAAACACAGTCTGAAGTGACTCCCTTTATGTCAACTGCAAATGCGGTCGACACAAAGGAGTTGGTATAACGTCGGTCGACAACTAGATCCGTTCATACTAATGCAGAATGACTTTTCATTCTGCATTAGTATGAATGTCACGATGGGCTAGTGGCGGTTGAAATGTTGCATTCGAGGGTTGGTTGGCAGGCAGGCGGATGGCCAAGAAGTGCGAGTCATGGATGGTAGAGGCTGATACTTGGAAAAAAAAAAAAAAGAATGAGAGTTTGTTTTTTGGGGGGACCATACAATATTATACAGAATAGTACATGTTAGCCCAAATACACAGCACTGCTCTTCTCTCATCTTGTGGTTACTATGATGTCAAAGGGATCTCTCGAGCTTCACTCTTGATGTGCTTGACGTCATAGTAACCACTAGATGTAAGAAAAGCCTTGTTGTGTATGGGCTACCATACACTATCCTATATGTTACTCATATAGTTGTCTAAATTCTTCTTAAAAAACAGCACTTTTACTATCAATTACATGTTGCGGTGAAGCATTCCACAGAACAAATACTGTATACAATGCATGTAAAAAATACTGTCTCTTATTGATTTTAGAACTTTTTGCTCTCAACTGCATGTTATGACTGTGTAGTTTTTATGTAGTCAATGTTTAGCTGATGTAAAAAACTCATTAGCATTTTTTTATGTTGTAGAAGAGCAATAGGTCACATCTAATTCATCTGTTCTGTAAAGTGCAGTTTAAAAAAAAATCAGTCTCTCATAGCCCCTTCATCATCCTTGTTGCCTTTTTAAGCTATTTGATGAGTCTGACCTTTATTTGAACCTCCCCAGAAATGTGAACTGTGATCTGTGATGAGTCCCACATATCAACTGTAAATTGGTAACAGGGCTGTACTAGACTGATGTTTAGAAAATGGGCTTTTTATTCGGAGGCATCTGATTGGCTGGTACCCATTCCACAGGGGTACATTAACTTTCAATAGATGCCCACCAAATAAAAAGTCCCAGCACAAACCTGCCTCATGCCCAGGAAAGTATCCTTGTGCCCAGCCTGCCTCCTCATTGGCAGAAGCACTGGGCACACAATTCCAAACTGTCACCATGTTTTTTATTGTTTAGTGAGACCCGTCATTTTCAGCGGCATGCCAAACATGCCAACTCATTTATTTAGCATAGCCCCCCCACCAAAAAAGTCTTTCCTATGTTCTGCTCCCTTACGGAGCAAGTGACAAACTCTGCAAGATCCTCCACTCTAACACTCCCCCTTCCCCAATAGTAACCTGGCAACAGCTAACAGCTGTGATGTCCATTTGAGAAGAGTCGCCAAGGTAAAGCTGAAGCAAAAATCCTACCGCCGCCTGCCCTCTCAGCCTTCTTCCAAACTGTTCCCCATCAGTCTGTTTAAATCCACACGATCACATTAACAAAAAAAAAAAAGAATTAAAGATAGCTCACACCTCTGAAGCGTGTTTCAGATGATCATAACGAGCTCCTGTTCCACTCCCTCTTATCTGTCACTGCACCTGTGTCTTCCCACCACAACTCTAGCTATGGCAGGCAAATAAAGAAAAAGACGAGTCACCAAGGTAAACCAAAAATCCTGTGGCCACTCGCCCTCTCAGCCTTCTCCCGCACCATTCCCTCATCAGTATGTTTAAACGCACATGTTCACAGTTGCCAAAAAAAAAAAACTAAATAGCCTGCACCTCACTGAAGCATGTTTGGATGATTGCCGAGGAGCTCCCGATGTTCCGCTCCCCCTTTACTCTCACTGCACCAGCGGTCTGGTTCCTCCGGCTGACTTTCACCGCACAACATGTAAAACTAAAAAATTCCCCTACTTTTTAGAGTGTCACCTACTGTCATTTCGTCTGCACTCTGCTGTTATATAGCACAGCCATCCGCCCGCCAACCTGGCTCTGCTCCTAATGCCAATTCCTTGAGATCCTGTTTTTGACACTTCTCAAAATGAAGCAAAAACTGAAACCAAGCAGCAAAAACCGGGAACAAAATGCACCTCTATGCAGCTTGCTTATTTTTTCTGAACCACTCAACTCTGCCAGCCGTCACCACCAGTTCTCGCGCACATCTCTGTGAAAGAATAATTAAAATGTACAGTAAATGACTACATAAAAAACAATGAATGAATGAAAAAATAAGTAAAACAGTTTAATTTAAGACCTGGGTTTTGGGGGGATATGACTACAGCTCAAAAGTATTAGCTATGGAATCTCAACTCGGACAAAACTCCCTAGTTTTTTTTTTATATATTTACTGTACTTTTTCCAGCAGGTCCTCCATCAGGCTCTGCCCTGGTCAAGACCCCCGGACTCCCACCTACCGTCAACTGCCAGTACTCTCCCAGCTTGCCCCACGGAGGGTGGGGCCTCAGTACCAGTTCCCCTTACTCCCAGCACTGCAGAACCAGTATCTAGTTGGGAGAGCTGGCGACGGTGGCTAACTGAAGCCCGGGGAGAGCTTCATGTAGAGGGAGGACCCACCCCCTTTTACTTCCCCCTGTAAGCAGGGGCGGGGACATGCAATGATGTCCAGCGTCCACCCCACCCCTGGAGTTGCTGATTAGGTGTCAGTGCGTAGTGGTGAACCCTGCCTCTGCCGGGTGTCACCAGTGCACTGAGCATGCAGTCCCCACTCCCCCTTGGAGAAGGAGAGCTGTTTAGGGACGATCAATCCTTCTACGCCGGCCGGCATTCCGACGACCCGGATCCGTTCTCGAACCCAGGTCACTGGCGTCACAAGTGGAAATCCAACCCACTGTGCTGACGGGCCAGCTAAAAATAACTCTCTAGTTTTAAAAAAGAAAACACAACACTGAAATACAGGCGGAGGAACTATTTTGTTGCAAAGTGAATTTTAGTCATGAGTTTAAACATTTAAAGAACATTTTTTTTCTCTCAAATACGGTATATAAAATACAGTTGCCCATTTTCTAAGTGCAATAATACCCTCTAGGGTGGGCTTTAGTTATAAATACCAGACCTTCCAGGGGCTATGAGACCCTCTGCCTGTGGCGTCGGGCCTCATTATGCCCCTGGACAGTCCAGTATTTCCCAATAAAGCCCACCCTGTCGGGTATTATTGCTTACATAAAGTGGCGCCTTACGGTATTCAATAAACAATTCACTCTGTTAAATATGCTGTCACAGTGCTTTTGGTTTTCAAAATCCAATGAGATGTGGATTCCAAATTCTTTCTGAGAGGTAGCAGTTTTTTTTTTTTTAACTCAGTACAACATAAATTATAAGTGTATAATTTGTTATTTTGGCACATATGTATTACAACACATTTACTAGGACCATTTGCTTACTTTGACCAAATCATTCTGAAGAGCGACACAGTCTTCAACATTATTGGCTAAGCACCCAGTTTAGCATTGTATGCAAATTTACAGCACGTATTTTTTAAATAATTCCCAAGTCAGATATTTATATATAATGTATGGGGAGCCTTTTTTACCGTTAAAAAGCAGCAAGATTATTTCTTGATAATCTCATTGCTATGATATCTGGGGTTGTTAACCCCTCCTGAGTATGTCATAGTGATGGGATTACAACCGGAGCCGATCTGCACATGTGCACACCTTTCTTAGCGTCTCCCAACGAACGGTTGTCTCAGTGAGTGCTGGCCCCTATGGAGAGCAGAGCCTTGCTTAAAGAAAGAAAAAAGGACCCGCCGGCAAGTTGAGGAAACTGTTCAGGTACCGTAAATCTTTACAGTTCTACAGCACTCTGCGGGTGGGGGAGAGCGAGTACCATGTCCGTTGGGGACGAATGTGCTGTTCCGTCACCTCCACCCTCTTGCATACTTCGGGTTGCAACAGTCAAAGATGAAAAGAAAGCCCCATTAGCATTTGTAGTGTATGGAGCCCATACCCTATAAAAGCTAATGGATGGCTAGCGGTCAATAACCTCGTCGCAATCACTTCTCGAGGTTTCTGTGACAACAGTAAACCTCTTGAGCTGCACTCTCGAGGTTTACCATGTTGTCATGGAAACCTCTTGAAGTGATTACAGCGTGGTTATTGGCCGCTAGCAATCCATTATCTTCTATATTAAAGCGAGACGGACACAATATGAATGCTGTTGACGCTGTACTATCACCATTGGTACTATGAATGACATTGTATCCTTACTGTATACTAGCTACCTACTATTCGAGTATTGTATGTAAACTGTTTGACGTGGAACCTTTGTAAAAGAACTCTGAGCTCAAAGGTATGATCCGAATCCCTAAATAAATAAATAAATAAATAAAATATGGAACTCTATAGGACTCCACTGATAACAGTCCCAACATCTGAATAGAAATCATTTAGCTTAACCCTCTGGGTTCTGTTCTGAAGCCGTCTGCTAATCGAAACAACAATAAGTTTATCCATTCTGAAAATGTGCGATTTATTGAAAACCATATCAGGAGGTACTAAATCAAGCACCTTGCTGAAATCAAGGTATGTGATGTCTACAGAGTTTCCATTGTCAAAATTACTGCTGCCAGGTTTATAAAAGGACTGAAGACTCAATACACAGGATCTCTTTTTTTAAGTCAATGCTGGTTAATATCATTAACATTGTTATTACTACATTCTTGTTCTAGCAGGTCCTTAATTCTGTTTTTCATTCATTTTGTATATAGTCAAAGTAATACTAATGAGTTTATAGCTAGAAATGTATTTTTTAACCCCTTTTTAAGTAAAAGTACAACACCGGCTGTTCTCCAGTCATCAGGGAATTCTTCATGCATCAATGATGTAATGGGTCTGTAGTTAAAAATTTAGGCCCCCATAATCAAAATTCCCTTGCAAAATCACGCAAGGGCCTGTGCCACTCATCTGAGATGCGCTGGCCCAAAATAATGAGCTATTCAGAAGATGCTCCATGAGATGCGCTTGCGCGTGTCTGGCTGAATATCCTGCAGATGCGCAACTGCGCAGTGGGAGATGTGAAGCACAGCAGGTGACCTGAGCCCTATACGGAGCATGGTGAAATACACGATGCAAAGTTGCAATGTTCAGCCGGAATATGCAAATGACCTCATTGCACATTCCAAGCCCATCTCCCACATGCACAGTTCATTACTGGAATGTACTCAGGCCATTTGCATACCCAGGACATGCTCATTTCCAGCTTTGCAGGGCTGCCCCACCACTCCACAAAGGTGAACAGGCGGTACTGCAGCCTATCAGACAGGTGTGATGGACTGTTTGTGTGTGGGTAGGTGGACTGTACTGGACTGGGTACACTGCTATTACCCATAGCTATGTACAGGGTCGGACTGGGGTACGGGGGCCCACCTGAACTGTGGCCACAGGGGCCCACCGGGACATGCAACAGGAAAGGGCACAGGGTGACACAGTCTGATCAGTATACCACATGCATGTGATATACCTGCTCCATATGCAGCATGCAATCATCTGCAGTGCCCCTCCCCCCCGGTATGAGAGGAACATGGTGATGATTGCAAGGAACAGCAGTGTGCAGAGGGTGACCAGGTAGTCAAGTGGGTGGGTCCCACTTGTGTGCACCTATGGTGTACCACAGTGGGTGTGTGCCACAGATTAGTCCCTGGCCTGCGTCAGGCTGCCACCCATCCACCAGGCTACCTGGACACTGTTGCCCCGGATGGCATCTTGGGTGTATGCCACCACCAAGTGGCACCCTGCAGTCCACATGGGTGCAGGCCATGGCCCCCAGTACGTTTTCTGCACTGTGGCTGTCTGCTCCGCTGGTGTGTCTGGGGGCACCGGACAGCACAGGCATGTGGCTACTGGGTGTCTACATCCAGGTGTGGTGTGGGGGCTGCTCCCTGGACGATGCCAGTGGTCACACGGCACCTGTGGCTCTGGGTACATCCAACCTGGCATGACAGCTGTGTGTGGGTGCCTGGAGCATGTTCTGGTGCACCTCTGAGAGCTGTCTCCAGATGGCCTGCCTGCATTTCTTCAGCCTGGCTGTGGGTGGGTGGCTGGCTGATTTAGGCATGCCTTTTCCATATCTAACTTTGGACAGCACATTTCTGAGATGCACGGCACATGCGCCACATATTTTGGCTGAAAATAGGGATGCATGGCATTTTCATGGGAATGTCTCCTTTCTTTGCACTGCATGCATAATCCCTGCGCAATGGCACATCTGGAGTTGTGCGATGCATCACCCCCTTTTGATATTGTGCTTCGGGGCATTATTTGAGATGGGCAGCGCATCTCTACTTTGTGCTGCGCCATCTCCTTTGAAAATGTGGGCCTTACTTTTTAACCCCTTTTTAAATAATGGTACAACACTGGCTGTTCTCCAGTCATCAGGAAATTATCCATGTAACAATGATCTATTAGAAATGTCAACTGTTAGTGGAACTATATGGTATGCCATTTCTTTCAGAAGTCTAGGTGCTAAGCCACCAGGCTCAGCAGATTTGGATGTATCCAGTTTTAGCAAGCCTTTTAATACATCATCATGTTACACAGAAACATAGAATTTGATGGCAAATAAGGACCGCTTGACCCGCCTAGTCTGCCCATTTCTCTACCTAATGGATAAGTTGCAGATCCTAGCTAACCAACAACCTTCTTCTTCCAACCTCCACCCCCGAGAATTGCCTTTTGTCTGTCCCATGCATTCTTGAATTCTACCACTGTTTTTGACTCCACAACCTCCTCAGGAAAGCTGTTCCGTGCATCCACAACCCTCTCCGTGAAAAAATACTTCTTCACATTACCTCTGAGCCGTCCCCCCTCTAGCTTCAGATTGTGCCCCCTTGTTCTTGCACACCTCTTTTTCTGAAAGATGCTACCCTCTTGGACTTTGTTGATTCACTTGAGGTATTTGAAAGTTTCAGTCATGTCCCCCCTCTCCTTGAGGCTATACATATTAAGATCCTTAAGTCTCTCTTGATATGTCTTCTGGTGCAGACCCTGCACCATTTTAGTTGCCCTCCTCTGGACTGAAAGTTTGCACTCTTGATTTTTCAAGTTCAGTTGTTTACCTTTGTTGAATACTAAACAAAAGTAGCTATTAAATTGATTAAATATGCCTCTTTTTTTTAAATACCAGATTATAATCTACTTGTGACTGTCCGCCTGAATTTGAGTACTTTTTCTGGAGTATATGTGCAAGTATTTATTTTATGTATTTATTTATTTCAATTGCAGATTAATACTTTTGAGACAGAAGGCTCTTTTACAAAGGTTCCATGTCAAGTGGATGTGAGACAAAATTAACATAAACAGGTTACAGAACATTCAGAGTACACAAAAGGTTACATGCTGTACAGGTAGCAAGCAAATAGGCTGTTACAGTGTCAGAAGTGTTACAAGAAGTTTGGGTGCATTTTGACACACTGAACTGGTAGCAGTAGAAAACTGGAAAAGGAGTCAAACAGATGTTAAGCACAGAGCAAGGTGGGAGCAGCCTGAGGGGGCTTCATCACAGAATGAGGAAAGTGAGGTGAGGGGAAGAGCAGGGGTAGGAGGCAACCGCCATGGGGCTTTGTCAGGGAAGGTGTGGAGAGAAGGGAGTGGGGAAGAAGGAAGAGGGAGGTAGGCAGAGGGGTGATAAGTTATGATGGTGATTAGTAACAGGTGTTTGTTAACTGCAATCACATAGGGTCTTTTGGGCCAGAAGGGTTAGCAGTTCTATTTTAAAGGGTTCAATTTGTGTGTGCTCCCAGGTGGTAGCAGGGAGTTCATTAAACCAGGTGGGCCCACTGTAGGAGAGTGAACGCTGTGCAAGGCAGGTTCTTTTGAAGGGGACATGTAGCACACCCTTAGCCGAGCTCCTAGTGACTTTTGAGGAGTTGGTGTGCTGGAACAGAGCGGCAGTGGAGTAGGAAGTGAGTCCAAGGAGGGCTTTTTGGCCTATTAGGCAAGCCTGATACTTTGCCCTTAGATGCAAAGGGAGCCAACCAGTGGAGGAGAAGAGGGTGCAAGTATGGGTTTGGTGTTTAGTCCCCAGGACCAGGTGGCAAGCCTTGTTGATTAGTACTTTTACTCGATTTGAGGCTGAGTCTGAGGCAGCACTGTAAATGACGAGGGCATAGTCGATGACCAACAGAATGGAGCTTCGCGTAACTAGGCTTAGAGCCTCAGGGGTCATGACTTGCCTGTGCCTATAGAGGATTCCTAGCTTAATATTAGCCGATTTGACAATATGGTCTATATGGTGGACAAAGCAGAAGGTGTCATCAAAATGTACCCCAAGATATTTAAAGGTGGAGACTTGTTCAATGCCATCCCCTTTTTGGCTACAGATAGTCAAGTGTTCAGCATTCATTTTGGCATGTGGCAAAGTTAGGTGCATAATTTTTGTTTTTTTTTATAGTTTAGAAGGAGTCTGTTTTGGGTGAACCAGTTCTCGAGCATAGCAAAGCAATGCTGTAAGTTTTGTGCTATTTCTGATGTGTGGCTGCCAGGCACTGAGATGACTGCATCGTCCGCATAGAGCAGCATTTTTGCAGGACAGGCATTGGCAAGGGAGTTAATGAAGAGGCTGAAAAGAAGTGGCCCTAAGATCGAGCCTTGGGGAACCCTTAGGGTTACTTTTTTGAGTTTGGAGGTTACTCCTCCTATCCTCACACACTGCGTCCTGTGTGAAAGGTAGCTGATTAGCCAGGAGATGATGTCTACTGACAGTCCCAAGGTCAAGTGGCTGAGCAAGATTAGGTGGTTGATGGTGTCAAACGCTTTAGTGAGGTCTATAAATATAGACCTCACAGTTTTTTTTCTGTGCCAAGGGCTTCGTAGATGTGAGAGGTATAGTCGATTAAAGCTGTGATGGTGCTGTGTCTGATATGAAACCTGTGCTGTTGTGGGTATAGCAGATTGTACTTATTTAAGTATTCAGTAAGCTGGTAAGAAACAACCCTTTCTAGCGCTTTAGAGAGAGGTGGCAGTATTGAGATTGGGCGGTAGTTTCCCAGGTTAGTTCTGTCCCCATTTTTAAACACTGGGGTGACCAAGGCAGTCTTCCACCTATCTGGGAAGATTCCAGTGCTCAAGGAGATGTTGAAAAGTATGGTTAGTAGAGAGGCAAGTTCGTCCAACGCTAGAGCTAGCAACTTCATATCTAGTGAGTCACTCCCAACCCTGGTTCTGTTTAGGATTTTTTTGACATATTTAATGGTCTGGGCCCTAGTAATTTTGCTAAAGTAGAACGGTGGTTGGCTGGCCTGGTTTAAGAGTGAGAGGAGGGTTAGGGTCGATGAAATCAACAACGCAATGTGACTGCTTTTCCTTGTGGCAGCTTCCTCCCTCACCCAAGGCTACAGTGACCTGTTACCCCCACCCCAGCATTTTCCCCGGTCACCTGCTTCCCTCTTCCCACCCCTATCCTTCCCCACCACCACCCTGCCTCACTTACCCTCCACCTCCCACCTGTAGCCACTTTCAGATTTTCAGGTCCCCCTACCCTGCACTTATGCTACCCATCCATCACCCTCTGACAATGGCCCTTCAGCTAGCCCACCCCTTTCCTTAACCTTACTATCACTATCTGTCCTATGTAATGTACTGTCTACGCTGAAATGTTTTGCTCTCATAAACTGGCTCATAATGTCTCCACTATGTACTTTAAATTTAAAGCCTTGCCTTCGCAGTATTATACCTGTAACCATGGTCTACCTCTGTATGTATGTTTTCTCTCCATCCTTTGACAAGGAACCTTTGTAAATGAGTAGCAATTGCTCAAAGGTATTTATAATCCTAGAGACTATTAAATAAAATAAATACATAGAAATCCGTTGCAGGCAGGGCATGGAGAATTTCGGTGGGGGGGGGGGAGACAAAGCTGAGGTCTGTGAAGGCATTATTAAAGGCATTAGCCAGGTCAATATTTATTTATTTATTTAGTTTTTGTTAACCGTGTAGGTGCACCAGCCATAAAATGACTATTTTCAGGCACGACCCGGGAGAGTACAACAAAAGGAGAACAGTTGAACAACAGCAACATGGGTACAATAATACAAATAGAAGAACAGTACAGCAGTGCTACAAAAATACAGTGGGTAGAAACAACAAAAAATAATGGCAAGCATTATACAGATAATGGCAGAAAGATATATAAGTACAGAAACCACGGACCCGACCTGTGGAGTGAAAGGGTTAATAAGATAGCAAGGTTATATAGAGAGAAATGTGAGGAATGTTCAAACATAACAAGAAAGACTGACAGAAGGAAGGTCAGGAGTGGTAATTGGCAAAACAGCAGTGGATGGTCAGCAGCAAGGTTCAAGAAGGAAGAGAGCTAGTAGTCAAGAAGTTATTTACAAAGAGAAGGAAAAATATGGGGAGGGGAAGAGGAGACAGTCTTGGAGCTGGATTAGAGCAGGGGTGACATTACTGATAAGTCTCAGGAGCTTCAGGTTGGGTCAAAGCAATAGGTTGCTGTAATGGGCCTGATGAGGTTACTATGAGATCTGGTGGAGCTCTGGATTCTTTGCCGGTGAGGGACTTAATGCTATTCCAGAATTCCCTGCCATTCCCCCAGTTTCTCTTAAGTTGTTCTCTATAGTAGGTAGCTTTGGCATTTCTTACTTGCCTAGTGCACTTATTCCGAGCCGCTTTGTAAGCAGCAATGTCAGTTTGCCTGCCTCTCTGGCAGTATGCCAGAGGTCATCCTGTTGTTTCATCTGAGCAATTAGAGAGCCTGTTAGCCAGGGGTTAATGACTCCTTTTATTTTGACAGTCCTGACAGGGGCAAATATGTCACAAGCCTTGTTGAAGGTAGATATGAGGTAGTCAAGGGCTTTATTAGTGTCGCTGCAGCCAGCTGGGGGGGACCAGTCTGCATCCTTCAAATACCTCTTAAAATAGCCCACAAGCCCCTTTTTGAGGTAGGCGTTTTGGATATCGGGGGGGGGGGTCTTTAGAGCCCTTGTTAGTCCAGGAGCAGACCACTGGTGAGTGGTCGCTTAAGGTGTTGGGCAGGACAGAAACGTTTTTGATATGCTCATATTTTGATTATTCAACGCCAATTTAATCTCTTATTTATTTTTGCAGATTTGATTTCTTTCTGCACCTGGACTGTGTCACTTTATATCTGTTTATATTACCTAATGCAGGATTTCTTCCCCATTTTACAAAGCCCGTTTTATTTTTTATATTAATGTTTGAATTTTTCTTGTAAACCAAGGTGGAATTTGACCTCATTTATTGTATACCCTTTTGGCAGGGACAAATATTTCTTGTAGATGTGCTGCATTAATTTTTGTTTAAGGAGCACAGGCACAAGAACCTACGGGCGAGGGGATGCGGTAGCCCCCCACTTTTGTCCATGAGCATTCAAAGTGCCTCTTTAATGCATGCAAGGTCAGAAGGGAAGCAATCATGGTCTCTTTTGTAATTACTACAGCCCCCCTCAACGAGCACACACTTTTCCCCATGTTCCGGCACCCATGTATGTATTAATATTGTCCCGGAGCCACTCATTGCTGAAAGCTTGGTGGTTTCTGGTCAGCTGAGCGAGACAGCGAGTGAAGCTGAGCTGTTCTGGCCAAGCAGACGCAGCAAATGAAACCACTGCTTTCAGCAGTGAGTGGCTAATAGGATATATTAATGTAGTATTGATTGAGAGCGATCAGGTACTCTATTAAAAAAAAAAAAAAAAACTTCCCAGAACGTGCCATTTCCAGGGCATCTGCTCGTGAGATGCTCTTCATGGAATAAGAGTGCCTCACGTGAAGGGGAGAGGAGCGCTCCGATTGGTCAGGAGCGCTCCCTCGAGCTACTGTATGATAAAGAATATCACAGCATTTTTGTGTGTCTTTATTTTTCAATTTATTTTTATTGATTATAGTGGAGAGCAAGATGAGCTAGATAGCTTGTTTTCACAAGCAACCAGTTGTAAAAAGCAAAGTATACATTTACATGGAAGATACAACACAGGACTATGCAAAGTAACACAAGTATGAGCTGGTAACACATGGTATAAGTAGGCGAATAAGAATTGGGTAGAGTTACAGTGCATCTTGTCAATCAGATGCTGACGCAGGCTAGCACTGAAGGAAGGATTCTTCCTTCAGTGCTAGTTGTCTTGATTTGACATTTCAGAGACCCACTATCCCAAAATGTGTTAGTTGTTCTCTAATACTGTTGTAGTTGCCCAGGTTATAACTGAATGATTTCCTGTTGCCTATTATAGTATGGTTTTCTAACTCCAAGCAAATATTAATGCTATTATGGTCGCTAGATGATAACTGGTCTTCAATTTCATAACTAAAATCAGAATTAAAATGTGTAAGTAATAAATACAAAGGGCGGAATATTCAGACTGTGCCAGGCAGGGGCGCAAGCCTGGGTGCAGCACAACTGGGTTAAGCCAGGGCATAGTCCAGGCTATTTTCAACGGTGCTGTGCCATGGCTCAACACCGCTGAATATGGCACTGGGGGCGCCCGCACTGCGCACAGCGCAGTGGCACTCTGCCAGCGCAAGTGGCAGGTGGGGAGCAGGGGGATGCGCCAGCGCAGGTGCGGGTGTACTAGGCGTATCAACTGCGCTATTCAGTGCTGGGCATGCAAATGAAGCCATTATGCATGCAAGGTGCAAACGGAGCCATTTGTATGTCGTCATGGCCCCATTTGCATGTGGTGCACCGATCCCCGGTGACTTGCCAGGCTGTAGCCATCAGGGACCGACGCCCCCCCCCCGCCCCTCGGCAGGCACTGCGCCCCATCACCTGATCGCTAGCATAAGCGTATACACTCCCTGGTAGTCCAGGTGACCGCTATCTCCTGCCTGATCGCGGGCATATGTATAAAATAACCCTGGTGGTCCAGTGGACCCTACTCCATCGCCTGATTGTGGGCATGATGTAAATAACCTTGGTGGTCCAGTGGACCCTACCCCATCGCCTGATCACAGGCATGTAATAAAGAAATCCCTGGTGGTCCAGTGGACCGATCTCCAACGCCTGCTCGCAGGCGGTAGTCAATCACCCTGGTCTAACGGTACCCCCCCATCCCCACCTAGACCCCCGCCACCCTGCACCCCCCAGTCAGTGGCAGGCGGCAGCTCCCCCTGCCCGGCCGCCCGCCGACTGACAGCATACTGATACAGCTGTACACCTACTGGTCACTCATTGGGCCAATGCCGCGAACCGTACTAATACTCTGGCTCTGCCTGTGGGTGTCCCTGACTTGTTCCCAGTTGAGGGGCTCAACATTGCGCCCCCGTGCAGGCGCAAGATGGATTTGTGCCTGCATATGCGCTGCACATCCCGGGCTGAATATTGGGATGTGCAGCATATGCATGGGCACGCCCCCCCCGCACTTGCGCTGCATACATTACTGCTGCTCCCCGGCGCATCGAGGGTTGCGCAGCACAGCCAGCCCCTTTGAATATCGTGCTGAGGTGCATTGGTGGTGTGCAATCCCTTTGAATATCCTGCCCAAAGTATTTTTATTTCTGGTTGGATCCAAAATATGTTGTTTTTGGCTGCATTCACTGATCAGGTCCAGTAATGATTAAATATTAAAGTAATGTGCTTCTCTGGTAACCCAATTTACATCTGGCAAATTAAAATCACAGAGTAATAGTTTATCACCTTGAATAACATGATTTCTTGTAACTTCCATATAATCAAATACCATTTCCTTACTGGTGCTAGGGAGTATATAGCAAATTCCCACAATAAAGTTGTGTGAGTCTGTAGAAAAAGTAGCTCAAATTGTTTCTACACCCTTACAATTTAAACCCTCTATCAAGTGTGGTGTACAACATGATTTTCTATAAAATGCGACACCTCCACTCCCCCTTCCTTCATATTACTAATTTTTTGCTCCTCCATGGAGCCAGAGGGTGGCGTCCGGCCCTCCCTTGAGGGCTCATTCTCGACTTGACCATCCCCCACCGACTGAACCCCTAATTCCCCATGAATTGCCCCATGTGGCAGGGCCAAGGAGAGGAGTGCCAGCTTACTCCCCCCCCCCGTCCGGAGCTCAAATTTGGACAATGGGGCGGCAATTTGTGGGGGAATGTGGTGGGTCATCTTGGACCCTGTTAGCTCCTCTGCATTTTCTGTTTTCTCCCCTGGACCCAAATACTATGCAATGGGTGGGGCGGCTGGCCCCGCCTCCACAGAAGCAGCCATACACCCTGGGCAATGCACCTGTGCTGACACCCAGCCACCGCTGGGTGTCAGTCTACAGTGCACCACACTGTCCCCCCTCCCCGAGGAAGGAGAACTGTCTATGGATGCTCAATCCTTCCTCACTCTTTGCTAACCCCCGAGCAACCCGAGTCTGTTCCCAAACCCAGGTCATCGGTGTGGCACAAGGTGTGGCGTCCAGCACCTCAACCCTCAGCGCCACCGGGCCAGGTCCCCCTCTTCTTTCTTTACTAGACAGTGTGTATCCTTCAATGTGTTTTTTCCAGCGATTGTTTTAATCCCATCATGTTTCTATTATGTCTACAATGTCAGGATTACACATGTTTACCTGGGCCCTAAAGATATTGAATTTATTGACTAAACTATGTGCATTTAAACTTAATATGTTTAATTTATGTTTTTTTATATTATTTGCACAGTGTGGTGTCACATTATTGTTTGAGATGACAGAAGATAACCCTCCTACACCCTTGGTATTTAGTTAAAAACGTTTCTTGTTCCTTGGAAAGAGGTCTAGCAATTCTGCTTGCTAAAAAATCTGACCCAATTGTATTAAAATGTAATCTGTCTCTGTAATAGAGATACTTTTTCCCCTAGAAAATGTCCCAGTTTTTCTGTGACCATAGTTGTTGTTACATATTCAGGTGGCCAGCCATGTATTAATCCTAATAAATGCCTGCTGATGGCTACATCCCAGAGCGCTCAGTTCACTATCCAGTCTAATAAAATCCTGTTTACTTCTAGTTTTGATTTTTTCCTGACGTCGTTGGTACCTATATGAACTAAAGCAGATGGGTTGTTTCCAATGTTTTTTAGTATCCCATTTAAGTTAGAAGTAACATTGCTAATTTTAGTTCCAGGGAAGCATGATGAGACTGTAAATTCTTTGTTTCACAAACTTTTCTATGAATGTATTTTATGACTGTCACCTACACCTTGTGATGTTTTTATAGGGGAAAGTAGTTATTTTAGGTACATTTGAGGATGCATTGTGTAATGTAATATTCTATGAACTCATAATCTGTTAACTAATGTAATGTCTTTGTTATCAGCTTGGTGAATGTGTGCTGATCTTCTGTGGTTCACCCCCAGCTTATTACTAACAAAAATCCAGTCGTTCGTGAGATTGAGACCATTCTCACCTTCCCTACCTCATACATGTGATATCTCCCTCTTTACGCAGGAGACTCCTGTTTTTTTTGACTGAACTCCCTCCCTCCCTCCTGGGAAACAAAATCTCCTGCTTAAGTAAAATTCTGTCCACATTATCCATATTTTTTGGGCAGATAAAGACACATAAAGATTAAATCAGTGATGAACAATGTATCTGATAACTTTATATAACTAGTTGTTTATTCTTTTTAGTGCTTATTCTTGACAAAATGAAATACATTACATTTTTGTAAATACTTTTTTCTTATTTTTTTTTAAGGACAAACTCACGATGTTATGGCATCTCCCTACTAGCAGGCCAATCTCCCTCCTAATTTGACCCAAATCTCCTTCTTAAGCAAGTTGGACATATCACATGTATGCTACCTCTCTTTCTGCTACTAAAGTTATTGCTGCAATCACTGGCTGTACTTTATATGAAATGCTGTACGGTTCAGTTTCTCTGATAATATTATCAACAAAACGTTCCAGCCCGGATACTCAGACTGCGCCAGGCAGTGGCGCAACTGTGATGTGCTGGGGCCAGGTGCAGGTGATATTCAACGGGGATGCGTCATGGCACAGCACCGTTGAATATGGCAGGGTCAGCGCACATACTGCACATGGTGCAGTGGTGCTGTGCCAGTGAAAGCCACAGATATGGAGCACGGGGATGCGCCAGCGGAAGTGCAGTTGCTCTAGGTGCATCACCCGCGATATTCAGCAGGGGGCATGCAAATGAGGTCATAATATATGCAAGGCGCAAATGGAGCCATTTGCATGTCATTATAGCCCTATTTGCATGCCTTGCACAGGGCAGCCCAGTGCCCTGCACAGCATGACATGTGCTGTGGGGATCCCGGGGCATCCCCCGCCCCATAGCCATAATCGCACTGTATATGTTTAAAAGGAAATCCCTAGTAGTCTAGTGGCCCCCCCAGTCCCGATTCCACGATCAGTATTATACATGATCATCCCTGGTGGTCTAGTGGTCCCCTCCCACCCAATGCCCCGATATATGTTACTATGACCGTCCTAGTTGTCTAGTGGACTCCCTGTTGCCGCATTGCAGTAAATGTATATTACAACACTCCTGGTAGTCTAGTAGACCCCCTCCTCCCGAGTCCCTGATCATGTAAACAGTTCACATGCACTTCCCTGGTGATCCAGTGGCACCTCCCACCCACACAGTAAACCTTGCCCACCCTGCTCCCACCCCCCCGTCATTGATGGGCAGTTGCATACCACCCTGCCGTCCACCAAATGACAGGTACAGTATGGACTGTAAGCCCACTGGTCCCCTGTGTGGACCAATGGGCTTGCAGAGCATAATGTACTAGACAATTCCAAATATGTGAATGAGTCAGGACAGTGTTCTGGGTGGGCAGGTGGCCACCCAAGACTGGGCTGCTGTGTTGCGCCCTGCAATACTGCAGCCCACATTTGGATGGCCGGAAGTTGTTCCTACTCTGCAGGGGCTCAACTATGAGCCCCCCCATGAGGCGCAATGCAGGGTTGTGCCAGCATATGCACTGCACATCCCGGGCTGCATATTGGGATGTGCCGCATATGCATGGGCATGCCCCTGCATCTACGCTGCATACCATTACATTGCGCCCGACGACAGTGCTGGCAGAGCACCGGCAGCCTTTTTCAATATCCCGCTAAAGGTCATGCAGGGTTACGCTGGGTAACTTTGTTACAGACAGGCGCAACTCCTTTGAATATCTGGGCCTCCAAGTCTCCGATTTCTTGCATACGATTTATCTATTTTCTAAATGAAGCTATTTCAGCACCGAGGTCACCAACTGATGTGTAGTTTCTGCATGTGCTTGTATTTGGAGGAATGCCACTAGTAGAATTTAATATCAAGAACATTTGGCAATTAGTACATAAGGAGCCACATCTCCTGTCCTGTAATTCAGTTAGTTCACACATTTTCATTAACAACTTGACTACCCTGTATTCTCCATCTATATATTATCTTGCAGAGATTCCTGCCCTACTGTCTCCACTGGCGGACACTGGAACACATGACCATCTCTGCCGTGTCACCTCTGCCAAGCACTCACCGATGCTAGCACTAGTTCCATCATTTGTAGCTGATGCATCAGAAGTGCTGTGCTACTCACTTCCAGTTGCTAATACTACCCTGACAGTGCAAAGTGCTAAAATGCAGCCTTATTAGCTTGAAACAAGCCTAAAACATCTTCCCGCATGATACAGTAACACAATGTGGCAGCAGTGAAAACAAAAGCTAAGTTGCCAAGTATGTGCAATATTTACAACTAGCAGTTTGCACTCCTAGAATGCACTGCACCCCATAGACAGTATCAACGATAGGTATAGGGTATTTTTGTAAGTTTTTTTAATAGGGTACAGGTAAGCGATAGTAAGACAAACACACAAAAAAGAAGCCCAGCAGACTGATTATCTTACATATTGCAACCCCTGCATCTTCCAGCATTTATTCCTTGGGGCATAAAATGGAAACTCAAGATGCCTACTTATACATATA
Organism: Neoceratodus forsteri; assembly: GCA_016271365.2. Lineage (NCBI taxonomy): Eukaryota > Metazoa > Chordata > Ceratodontiformes > Ceratodontidae > Neoceratodus > Neoceratodus forsteri. Next base: position 300,506,284 of record CM057459.1, on the reverse strand, counting down.
GGCAGTACTTGGGTTATAACAGTTACACAACAAGGCAGTGCTCCAGACAGATTGGGGCGGTCCTTTCATTTGTACCTCAGACACTCTTATTCTGTAAAGAGTGTCTCATGCAAAGGTTGCACTGGAAATGGGCGCACTGTGGGAAGGTTTACATTACTGATCAACATCAGTAATGTGTCAATGTGGGCGCTGAGGGCACTTACTATTGTAAAAGTGGTCTCATTTGTGTTCTCCGAGTACCAGAACCTCTTGTACCCTAAGAATGCAAATGAAACTACTCTTACTGTACCACAGTAGGAGTGCTCTTTTGTGGTCCTTTTAACATATAAAAAATTCACTGTGGAATGAGCACCCGCATCAGCAGCATCTCAGAGGCAGACTCTCCTATGAGCATTCTTATTTTTTCTGTTTCTGTGAAGTTTTTTCAGCCATCTCAAAACAAATCAGGGCAAACAATATCAGTATGCAAGCTCTGTTCAATAAAAAAAAAGGTTTAACTTTCTTGGACTAGGTCAAAGATAAATATCTTAAACAAAAATCATAAGACACACTCTTTCCATTTCAGCTAAGGGCTGTTAAAATTTCATGAGCTCATCTCACTGATGCTTTAGAAAAGGGGACTCTGATACCACTTGGAGAAAAGAAGGGGGCCCACCTCAAATGAAGCCTTGTATTGTGCTGCACCAAATTATCCTGACAAAGAAAGTGAGGTAGTGCAACATTGTTGCTTTACAATGTATTTACCCAAGAGAGTTCAACCAAGATGCAGTGGCCTGATTTTTTGGGAGTGGAGGTGGTCCTCCTGCTGCCATTTTACAGCTTAGAGGGGTGATATAGACAGAGGACAAGTGACTTGCTGAAGGACACACAGCGAGTTAGTGGTACTGTGGTGTCTGAACCATGGATCTCTTGTTTACAGTTGTGTGTGTTAACTAGTGGACTGCACTGTCTAACTTGTTTCTTTTTTCTGCCCCACCCTCATCCTGGCAATGCAGGCTGCTACAGCTGCCCCCTGTCCTGTCAATCTAGGCTGCCACAGCTGCCCTTCCCCTCCAGCCAGGAGGGTGTGAGAGTGGCTGCCTTTTTACTGATCGCCCATTGTCACACCATGTCTGACTGATTGGAGGGGGGTAAATACTAAGCGGCCTGCACCCTTACTTCCACAACAGCTAACCACCTCCCCATCACAACATGCTTAATCTCCAGCTGGTGCTGGTGCAGGACTCAGACTGCTCAAACATGATCACCAGTCTTTCAGGTTGCCATGAAATGTCACGCCACTGCACCACTGGACTGGCCATCACACTACCTTCCCAACAATTACTGAGCAATGTTCCTACGACTCTGAACCAATGGCAATCACAACTCAAGTTTTGTGGTGGCCTATATTCCTAAGAAACTTATCTACCTTTATTGGCATTTGGGTGATGGGTTTTGCAGTTTGTGAAAGGTGAGGCAGCGAAGTCTCTTAAAACTGAAGTATTCTCATCTATCCACATTTCAGGTACAGCGTAGAGAGCTGTAGCTCAGGCTTCCTTGTGCTGCTCAGCTGGGGTTATAAGGAACAGTTACGTACTTACTGTAACAGCAGATCTTTGAGATATCGCTTTCATCAAGCTACACCTTTGGAACATGAAGCTGCTAGGACCGCATGGAAACTTTTTGCAAGCAGTCAGCCAGGGGCCACCCATGATGACGTCAGACTCCTCTCTCCAGTTCAGTGCTGCAGATCATGCTTGGAGGACCTTCTTAGAGGGAACCAGCAGAGACCCCAGCCTCCACATACCAGGTAAAACAGAGGACTGGAAAATGTGGCAATGGAGACAGCAGCACAAAAATCTGTTGTCGCAAACCCCCAAAAAACAGAGGAAAGGGGGTGGAATGGCATGGGTTAATGAAGGAAATTCTCTCAATGATCTACGATTACGGTAAGTACATAACTGTTTTATCATTTTCAAGGATATCTTTTTCATCAGGTCACACACCTTTGGAACAAGTCCCAACCAGTACCAAAGGCTAACAGTCTGGTTAGCTGGAGCCTAAAGTTTATGATAGTAGGCCTTTTAGCACAGCTAGACCTAAATCAGATCATCAACGAGAGACAATGTCCAGACTGCAGTGCACAGTGAAGGTGTGGACAGTACTCCATGTGGCAGCTGAGGAGATTTCTATAGCTGAAACATTTCTAAAACAAGCTACAGGCATGGCCATGCCTCTGGTGGAAATGTATTCATTTATTGAAATGTTTCACCAGGAAGGCACCTGAACAACAAGTTGCTGGCCTCCCAGTGCGACCCGGGGTACAACTGGATGAAGAATTAGACATACAGTTTAACATTTAACATATCTGAAAAATTAAACATGCAATTACATTTGTAACAAAATATACAGTTAAAAAATATAAATAATCATACAATCGCATTTGTGACATGACATACAGTTAAATATATCATACCTGTGGAACATGCATTTCATTACAAGTGGCATATCTGAGGAACATATGTAACCCCTAGATGGCACTATCCCAGGGGCTACTACCCCTGCCTGATTTGCCACTAACAGGTTGAGGGGCCTGGATCCGATGGCGGGTGCCTCCACCCAGAGGTCAGGGTTTGCAATAGTTAAACTAACTTGGTCACAGCCCTCTGGGACACTGTAACCCCCTTCTTTCCCACTAGTGGCCCACACAGTATATCAGAATTACCTTCACAGTATACACTTACCCCCAGGACTGGTTCAGGCACTGGGACCCCTGTAAAATAAGAAGATACAGTGCAACAATCACAGTACAATACTTTAACATAGACAAATACCTCAGGCAGTATAGCTTTGCTGAAACAAGCAGCTCTGATTTATTTAGGGAATATAACAAGACAGGGGAAATCAGGTTAATTAGTTATCACTTTACTCATCTACTCATGGCTCTGTGCACAGGCCTATCCCTACCAGTTACTGTCCCTGGGTACCCAAGTCCTAGTGGCTAGTCCAAACTGTGGCAGCTGGCAGGGGCCCTTTCACACAGAGAAAAAAAAATTAGTTAAACAGTCAGCAATACAGTAATTCCATTTGGATTCAATGTAGATTCAACAGGAGCAACCCTGAATTAGTACTCACGACCTCCAAACAAGATAGGGTCCTTCAACGTCAGCAGGGCTACTCTTGAGCTCCACGAGACTCCTCACACATTTATATGACAAACTGCAACAGGCAAAAGTCCTTTAATGGCAGTAGGATTCACTTGAGCTACACAAGCCTCCTCACACATTTATATGGTAAACAGTAACAGGCAAAAGTCCTTTAATGGCAGCAGGATTCACTTGAGCTACACAAGCCTCCTCACACATTTATATGGTAAACAGTCACAGGCAAAAGTCCTTTAATGGCAGCAGGATTCACTTGAGCTACACAAGCCTCCTCACACATTTATATGGTAAAAAGAAAGTACTATACCAGGCAGGCTGCTTCTCTATCCCGATCGCAATTACTGCACAATACCCGGAGAACACACAGCAGATTCAGTTCCTGACAGACCGAGCGCATCCAGCAATTTCTCCAGTCTTCTACAGGGTGAGCCTGGTTTCTACTCTTCAGATATCCTTTGATTCTCTTCACAGGACGGATTCAGTCCTAACAAGCAGTTACACAAGCTACAGACCGGAACTGGGCCTTTACACGCTTCCCGACTAAAACTGCACACCGAAAAGCACAGGGCTCTTCCCCTTCACTGCCAGAGCTCAACTGAAATTCCAGCAGACAAAACAGCACTTCCTTTGAGTTCCTCCCAGTTCTTGGCTGGATTGGCTGTGTCACTCACAATAGACTGCCCCTGTTAGTCCAAAAGGCTCAAGTCCAAACTACATCTCCCAGAGTCACTACCCATACAATCCTCTTGTGGCTGGCTCAGATTACGAGTCCAAGTTCTGATTCGTCCCAAGGCACCATTTTAGAGCTACCTTAACTCCACACTGATTGGTCCAGTTCAGCAATTCAAAACTAGAATGGGAACTAGGCAAACACAGTTCTGACTGCAAAGAAAGCAGGTTAGACAAACTGTATTTTCATTATTACTCTAAATGATTTCTGGCAAACAGTTATATCTTTCAGATAGGTTCCTTTGCACTCCTAGTGACTGCAAAATGGAGTGAATTGGCAGCAGCTCGAGTGGTACTCAAGCAGAGAAACACACAGTCCCCCATACAATCTAATTATGTCTGCAAGCAGACAGCTCTTAAAGAGACAGTACCAGAGGCTCTAAAACACTTCAGATAAATGGCTTAAACGCCAAACACCATTCAGGCTTGGAGCATTCAAGCAAGCTCCTGGAAGTCTTTTGGGAACCCCCATTTGCAGGGGGGTTACACATAGTACAGAAATTTAATGTAGCTTTGGTGCCAACTCCTTGCAGGAATGGATCACAGTTAAGAGGCAGATTATTTAGCAATTATTGAATGAATGAGGTGCAGCGAAGGGACATCAAGGAGGGTAGAGGGGTAGACAGGGGGAAACCAGCTGGGGGAAGGAGAGGATAAAGATGGAGGGAACATTACCGGAGCAAAGTGAGCAAAAAATCAGTTGCAAGGGGCAAGTTAACACAGGGCTAGTGCAATCTGGGAACAGCTCAGACAGAACAAAAAGTACAAGTTATTAGCTCAAGTGAACTAATTTCTTTGTTTAAGTGCAGCGGGGTTGGGGGGCAGGAGAGAGGTGGGGGTAAGGGACAGGGTAGTGAAGGACAAGTCATACCTTCACAGTGCGGAAATCGCTGCCAGTGGCAGAATGAGGCGAGAACTTGGAATAAGGGGCAGGAGTAGGCAATGACAAGTTGGGTAGAGATAGTAGAGGGGATGGTAAAGGGAAGGAGGAGAAGGAGGGGTGGGAGAAACTTGCCTAAGACTAGACCTCTTCAGGATGCTGAGAACCCTGCCAGAGAGCAGAGACAGGCAAGGATGAGTTAGGTAGAAAGGATGGAGGGAAGGAAGAGAAAAGACCATGAACCACACCAGGAAGTTCCTTACTGTACTTCCTGTAACAGAACGTAAAACAATGTGCTAGCCATTTGGACAAGCACTATTTAGAAACTGAGGTACCCTCTTTCCCAGGGGCGAATGACATAAAAAGCTGAGAGGACTTTCTGCAGTCCTTTGGACCGTGTATATATTACCTGAGTATTCTATGCACATCTAAGGTATGGAGCAATGCTTCCCCTGGATTGGCATGCTCCGATAATACACTCTTTAAGTGGATGGTTTGATTAAAAGTAAACTCAGACACCACCTCTGGAAGAAACTTAGGCTTAGTATGCAAAGACATGCTGTCTTTGTTGAAAATCAAATAAGGAGGCTCACACATTAGAGGCTGCAGCTCAGAAATCCTTCAAGCAGAAGTGACTGCAACTAAAAATAATGATTTCCAAGAGAGAAAGTGTAAGCCACAATTCATGGCTGGCTCAAAAGGAGTCAAAGTCAGCTTCTCCAGAATAAAATTCAGATCCCAAGCTGGGACTGGATTTTGAATGAGAGGCTTTATATGTAAAATGCCTCTCAAGAACATATGGGCTACCTCCAACTGAGCAAACGTATGTCCCTCCACAGAAACATGGAAAGCTGATATAGTAGCCAAGTGCACTTCGATGGAGGAATACTATAGACCTGAATCCAATAAGAACAATAGGTACTGGACTTCCGGTGACGTCACCACACCGAATGGCTGGTTAGGAGAGGGGCTCTGATACATCCCGCCAGAAAAAAAACCCCAGATTGAATTTTACTGACTTTAAAAAGCATACTATACTAACAAACTATATCTGGGAGAAAAGCTACAGCAAAGTTGCACCCAGGGAGACACAAGGAAAGGGCGGATGACGGTGGATGCAGGAGACGGCCTGTGTTGAGTCGCAGCATATCACCAGCTAGCAGTATGGTCAAGAATTGGATCCTGACACAGACAGAGAAAGCGAGCGGTTTACAGGTCCAGATATGAAACGCCTTAACTGAAAATACGCAGCTCAGGCAGAAAAATAAAAAAGCAGCCTCTGCCCTGCAGACCCGATTGACAGAAGTGGAGGAAAGACTACAGCTCAGAGAGGGCATCGGGAGATTGCTGAGGAGACTACACGCTTGCAATTCAGGCGGTCGACTACTTAATAGATCAGCAGGAAATATTCCAAGAAAAGCTGATAGACCTAGAGGCTCGTTCCAGGAGGGATAATCTTCGCATTCACGGCTTACCAGAGGGGTCTGAAACTGGCAGGATGGAAGAGTACCTGACCGACCTGCTTCGAGATGTTCTAGATCTCCCCCCAACATTCCAGTTTAAAATAGAGAGGGCACATAGAGCTCTGGTGAAGAAACCGACGGATTCATCGGCCCGACCACACTCGATAGTCCTCAAACTGTCCAGTTATAGAGACAAAGAATTGCTTCTCTGAACAGCGTACTAAACTAAAGGTAACCCACACAACACAGCTAGGCTGTTTTGACAATGATGACCCGCCTGAAATTATGAAAAAGATTCGCTTATATCCCGATTCTGAGAGTCTTAAAAGAGAAAGGGATTCGCTTCCAAACCCCTTACCCAGCTAAATTATGGGTTTGTTGGGACTCTGGAATTAAAGTCTATGCAACTCCAGACGAAATTCAGCCAGAACTAAAGAAATTGGGATGGTGTTTCCAGTCGAATGGTCCGGTGTCTCAGGAAAAGCGCCCCCCCTATGTTGCAATGGCAGAGCAACCCGAACAAGCGTGCAGGCACAGAGGATTCTGTTCATTACAGGACATCAGGAAGTTTGTTGCGAGATCATCGACTGAATCTGAGGAGGCAAACCGGGAAGACCAGAACTTAAATACCTGAAATGTTATTCGGAGGAGTTAAATGGCCGTCCGCTCACATCTCCCACTTTGGAATACCTGTAATGTATAACTGAACTCTGATTTCACGATTAAGAAGAACTTTTGTTTGCAGACCAGACTGAAACGTTATATACAGCCCTTTCCTTGATGCTATTACTTTAAACATATAAGGGACATGTCATGAGTTACAGGACAGAGAAGATCCTCTGTTGTTATTTTCCCTTAAGTCTACGATTTTTGAACTTCACTGGGCATAATTACATGAGAGGGTTAGAGGTGGGATGTATTGAGGTGGTGTTGAGGTGTCTTTCTATACCCCCCACCCAATTATTTCTTCTCATTTTTTTTTTTTTTCTCTTCTCCATAGCCGGATTGGGGCTGTTAAGGGAGGGTAGCCATGTGGTTTAAATGGACTACTCCTCTTATGTGGGTGATGTTACTCTTATTCGACCTCGACAGGGGTCGGGGAGGTCTGACCAAATACACGGTCACAATTCCTTCCCCAGGTTTCGGGCCCTTTTTAAGGTTCACGAAGCCCTGGTTAAGAGGGATAGTTTCTATACCCTCTTCCTTTGGAAGTACAGGTGTAAATAGGTTAGAAAAGTTGAATTATATTATGTTTAAATGTGATGTTATGTTTGGAAATGTGCACAATATAGTTTTAAGTTGCCAATTAGAAAGTGTCAAATTGGATGGGATAGGTCAAAACAAAGGGGTTGCTCAGATTTTCTTGACGTGGATGGAGAGGGAATATTTTGAAGTATGGATACCCAGGTTTTGGGGGGAACGGCCACCATAATTCCCCGAATTTATGGGTATGGCTCAGTCCTGAATAATAAAAATATCCCGGATGGCTAAACAAATTACAATTAGAATTTGTTCTCATAACGTTAATGGTCTGAACAACCCATTGAAGCGATATAGAGTGATCAGCTCTCTGAAAAAACTGAAACCCTCCCTCCTTCTCCTGCAGGAGACCCACCTGAGTAAACAAGAACACCAAAAACTTTCTAGATTCGGGTTCTCCACAATAGTGGGTTCGGTCTTCAGGGGAGGAAAGAGAAGGGGAACAGCGGTTCTCATTCCTAAGAATGTACCCTTTCAGCTACACGACTCCTACACAGACCCGGAGGGCAGGCTGGCGTTAGTGGTAGGCTACCTAAAGGGACAGGCTATTACGCTGGCCTCGATATATATCCCCCCCTGGGGAGGGACCTGAGGTAAGAAAACTGTTACTCCAGAAGATTATGGAAAAGCACAAGGGGGTCTTAATAATTGTAGGCGATCACAATTTAATCACCTCATATCTGGATACCTCCAGTATGAACCCCCCCAAGAAATCCCCAGCAATGCGGACAATGCAGGCCTGGCTCTCCAAGGCACAATGGGTGGATGTCTGGAGATACCTCTACCCAAACAAAAGGGAGTACACACACTTCTCAGCTCCCTATAAAGTCTATACCAGGACTGATTACATGCATGTAGCAAAAGAACACTTATATAGGGTGCAGGACTGCACCCAGATACCTACGGTACTATCTGATCATTCTCTCCTAACCCTTACTTTGACTTGGGGAAGGGAGAAAAATAATACTCTGTGGAAGTTCAATAATTTTTTGTTGAACTTAAAGGATTTCAAGGAAATGGTTCAACATAAAATTAAGCAAATAGTGGTAGACAATGAGAAGCAGGAGACAAGGAGGGGAATACTCTGGGACAGCCTGAAGGTAGTTCTTAGGGGCGAAATAATAAAATATGCGGCCTTTTATAAAAAGAAACAACAAGAGCGCCTAGATAGACTCCACAGGCAACTCAAGACCTTGCAGGCTCAGCATGCAGCTGGGGATGAGGGGGCTTTTCCCCTGTTACAGGCCACCAGAGACCAGATTCAAGGGATATTGGACACTCGCACTGAGCAGGCCTTACAGTGTATAAGGCAGAAATACTATGAAGGGGGGCCTAGATCCGCACGATTACTAGCCCATAGACTCAGGCAGCATAAGACCCGGTCCAATATCACGCAGATCAGAGACCCAGCCTCCAAAAAGATGATTACCCTTCCTGGAGAGGTAGAACAGGCTTTTCAAACCTTCTACAGTGCTCTATATAGAACAGAGGGAGATGAAGGGGCTTGGGAGACAGAGGCCTTCTTAGAGGGTCTACGACTCCCCAGATTATCTGATGAACAAAAATAGATACTGGAAAGACCGATTTCCTCGACAGAACTGGGTGGAGCTATTTCTGCTCTTAAAACTTACAAGAGTCCAGGACCGGATGGGTACACAGGGGATTTTTACAAGGTCTTTAAAAAGGAATTATCCCCGGTCCTGTTGGAGGCCTGTAGAGGGGTTCAACTAGGAGAAGTAGTCCCTGATACTTGGAGATACGCTTATATTACTAGTACACCAAAACCTGATAAGGACATTAAATCTTGCTCCTCATACAGACCCATTTCCGTTCTTAACATAGATTACAACATTTTTGCATCCCTAATAGCCAAAAGGTTTGAAGTATTTTTGCCAGAGGTGACAGATCTTGATCAGACTGGTTTCGTCCCAGGACGACAAACGCAGGATAACATTAAAAGAACACTGCTACTAATACAACATGTCAGGAAGGAGGGGCTCCCATTCCTTTTGCTCTCTTTAGACGCGTAGAAGGCATTCGACCGCGTCGAATGGCCTTTTCTGTGGGCGGTCCTGGGGAGATCTGGTGTTCCAGATTCTGTAATTAATTTAATAAAGTCAATGTACAAGGATCCCAGAGCTTTCATTCGTATTAACGGGTCCTTCTCTCGCCCTATCGCACTGTCCCGAGGAACAAGGCAGGGCTGCCCCTTGTCTCCCCTGCTGTTTGCCATGTATCTGGAACCTTTGGCCCAGGCCTTGAGACAGGAGGCGGGGGTGTCCGGGGTTGGAATGTCCTCTGGTGCCCATAAAGTGGCATTATAAGCAGATGATTTATTGATATACATGACTAAACCCGAGGCCTCCCTCCCCCCTCTCTGGGATAAACTGTCCAAATTTGGAGAGTTAGCAGGGTATAGGGTCAATTTGTCAAAAACGGAAGTCTTGGCTCTAAATTTTATCCCTTCTGCAGATCTCAAGAAAAGGTTCCCTTTCAAATGGGACTTAAAAAGTATAAAATACCTAGGGGTAAGGATTGGTAGAACCTTTGAAGATCTGTTCCCTTTGAATTATTTACCCTTCCTTCTTAAAACTAAGGCTGAACTGGAAAAATGGAGTATTCTTCCTTTGGCTTTACACCAGAAAGTGGAATCCATCAGAATGGTGGTTCTCCCTCGCTTCCTTTATCTTACCCAGACTCTCCCAATACAGCTGACAGACTCCTTTTTTAGATCACTACAAAGGAAAGTATCGGCTTATATTTGGGGGAAACAGAAACCTAGGGTTAAGTTCACAGTTTTACAACTTCCCAGGCAGCAGGGGGGTATGTCCCTTCCTAACTTTAGGCTATATTATTTAGCCTCTCAAGTTAGAATTCCGCTATACTGGTTAGACAAGAATTATACAGCCAGATGAAAATCAGTTGAGAATCAAGAGAGGGAAGTTAGGGATGCTCTTCAGACTTTGCTTTCTTTTCCCCAAAGTCAAAAAATTGAAGAAGTTGAAAATCCACTTACACGCTCCACTCTGAGGTCATGGTTTAAATTGTTGTCACTCCCCGAGTTCATAAACTGGAGGCCTGCTTTGTTTTCCCTGCCTCACCTGGCCTTTTTTGTTCCGGCTAGGTTAGACAAGGGATATCTTAAGTGGCAAAAGAAAGGTCTTCACCTGATATACCACTTTATGCCACAGGGGATAATATTATCACTTCCGGATCTAGTTCAAAGGTATGGCATTCAATACTCAGACAGATTCAGATACTTTCAAACCAGGGATCATCTCCACTCCCTCGGAAAGGTGAGATGGAGGGATGACCCCCTCCCTGAGCTCTTGATGATTCTAATACATGTGATAGATGGAAGGTCCATTCTAGCCCATATTATTTCAATTCTATATAAGGGCCTGCAATCTTTGATATCTTTGATCTCAGGTTCTCTGAATAAAACTAGGACAGTTTGGGAGAAGGACATGGGGATTGGAATTCCCTTCCCAACATGGGAAAAATATCATAAAACAATGTATATGGGTATCAACTCTGGCCGCTGGAAAGAGTTTGCTTGGAAAGTGGGGGTGAGGTACTTTAGAGCTCCAGTGGTGACTCAGAAGTACAGTAAGCAAGGAGATGCAAGTTGTTGGAGGCAATGTGGATTCTCCCCTGCCACTGTGGGACATATCTTCTGGTCATGCCGGATCCTGCAGCCCTTTTTGGTTTACTTCCATGAAGCCCTCCAGCAAATAATTTCCCCAAATATTGTACCAGACCCTCATTATTTCATGTTTGGGGATAGTTCCCAGATTCAATGGGACACCCCAACCAGAAAATTTGTTAATATAGCACTCCTAGCCACCAAAAAAGCCATCACTAAAAAATGGATGTCCCCATTGCCTCCAACTATGGACCAATGGCATCAAATAATGACTGACGTCTATAGGACAGAGAAAATTACAGCCACATTAAACAAATCTCAGGACAGGTTTGAGAATGTCTGGAGAAAGTGGATAATATATATCACACCTCTATGAACAGAATTTATCCCATGATCTTCTGGTAAATTACCTTGTCTCTTTTTCTAAGAGGGTCATTAGGGATCCTGTCCACCTTTCTTTCTCTCCCTTGGATATATCAACGTGGCAACATGTAAAACGTAATGAAAAGCAAGATGCAAGTGCACTTTATGTATTACTTTATGTATAATTTATGTCAGTTATTTACTTTTGTGTAAATGTCATGTGTTTGTATTGTTGCTATATGTCTTTCATCATAAAATAAAGAATGAGAGTTTAAAAAAAAAAAGAACAACAGGTACTTAGAACCTGATTGACTGGACAGGGAAATGGATCCAGGTTATGTGAAGCGGCCTATACAGCGAACTGCTTCCATTTCATGTCATAGGTATATCTGTGGACAGTTTTTGAGCCACCACCAGAACATCCGCAACTTTCTATATCATCTCAAAGCAAGCTATGACTGTGTCTTCAGAAGCCATGGGTCCTTTCCCTCCAGGCTTTCAGACCGATGAGGCCACTGACATGGCCCGAGGTCACCAAGATTGAGCCTGTCGATGGGACGTGAGTGCAGGGAGGAATCTTCGTGGGAAGCCACCAGCGTTGCCCTCAACCCGCCTAGGACAGTCGGAAGTGAGGGTGACCGACAGCTGATGGGGAAGTCCCTTGGCCAGCCAAGACTCCTTAGTCAGAGCCCTAGTCATTGGCTGCTTAGGTGGCGGCTCCACCACGGTGGGCAGAGGCATGCTTCGGCCATGCCAACGTGGTCTGCACCTGCTCTGCTGGGGGAGGAATGGTGGTAACCAACCCAGATGGGGGAGTCAATGTCAGCCGTTGGGGCGACACCCACTTAATGGCCGGGGTAAAACCGGTGTCGGTTTTCATTCAGTCAAGACCAGCTGCTGCCACATTAAATCTTTGTAGCATTGACACAATTTGCGTTGAAGCCTCTCCTCATCTGAGGAGGATGAAGAAGAATGGCGGTGGCACCACTTTCCGTGATGCCAGGAGTGAGATCACCAATGATGGCAAGACCTGCCCGAAGAGGAAGACTGAGACTTCAATCTCGACCGTCAGTGGTGTCGACAGGGAGCTTCAGAGGGAGCCAGAGAACCCTGCAGCTCCTCCTGGCCAGGGTCTGGGACTGGCAGGTTCGACTCAGTGGGCTGGGCCAACCCGTCAGAGGTAACCGGAAGGACCGGAGACCTAAAACGAGAATTATCAGCCTCTTCTGATGACAACCGGTTGACAGGATCAAGAAAAATCTTGGCTGTATGGTCAACCAGTGTCTCGGCCAACTAGTCCAATGGGGTCACCGTGAAATCAGCGGCCATGGCCGTGGTTTTGACTGAAGTCAAAACTGACGTCTCCTGAGAACGGAAACATTCCTGATCCCAGGAGCGTCGACACTGAGTCTTTTCCTTGTCCTTCTTCGACTCCTTCTTGCAAGAGCATGAACCGTGTGATCCCGAAGGACCCTCTCCTTTAGTTGACAGGGACTGGCACAGCTCCTTGAAGGAAGCCGAGTAAGTAAAGCCCAACTGGAGTGGAACAAATGCCGAAGCTGAAGAGGATTGAGCTGTGGCCTGAGCTGCCTCCTCCTCGAAAGCCATGAGGTGTTCAAACTGCTCGGTGGACCCCGCAGCCACTGAGACCATCCAATGGGCATCCTTGGACTTGACCTGCGGATAACGCTTCTCTGGTCACCCCAGCTGGAGTTGGAGTGATCGAAGAAAAAGCTGAAGTCGTAACTCGTACAAGGTTTAAGCAAGTTTAGGAAGCAAATCCGAAGATTCGAGTGCCAGGGCCTACTACAAGCGGGAGCAGTAAGGAGGGAACATGAACCTTCCAAGCAGAAAGGAAGATCTGGCATCTAGGGGCGGAGCCGAGGGTTTTACCACCCGGGTGGGTGGGAGGAGTCAGCTTGAAGACATTCCGGCAGGAATTAAAGGGAAAGACATCTGCCAGACAGTGTGGCTGTAACATCACATTCACATTCCTAGAATATCTGTTCAGTATGTCAGTTTTACTGTTGTCATCCTCCTTCAATCTCACTATCCCTCCCTTTCCCATTCCTTTTTCACTTATGTACCTGTAAATGGTTTTGTCCCCTCTACCCACTGATTTTGTGATGCGCTCTTCTGTCTGAGCTTTGGCTTCCCTTACTGACCTCCCTGCCTTCCTTTGCTTCTCCTGGTACTTTTCCCTATCCCCTTCTGCCTGTGTCTTTTTGTATTGCCAGAATGCAATCTTTTTGGCTTTCACTTTCTTCACTACCTCCTTGAAAAACCATAATGGCCTCCTCTTCCTTTTCTCTGTGCTAACCTGATTAATGCATAATTCTGTTGCTCTTGTAATCCCTGTTTTAAATATTGCCCACTGTTCCTTCACCCAATTCCCTCCCCATTCCCATTAGTGTCTCTTTCAAGCATGTCCGCATTTTCCCAAAGTCTGCCCTCCTAAAATCCAGGATACATGTTTTTGTGTGGTTTGGTTCTGTTCCTTCTGTGATTTCAAACCACAGTGATCGGTGATCACTGTTCCCCAGGTAATCCCCCACTGTCATCCCTATCACACTGTCCCCGTTTGTGAGCAAGAGGTCCAGTATTGCCTTCTGCCGAGTTGGTTTCATGATCAGTTGCTTAATGAAGGCACCGTGAAAGGAATCCAGGATAAATCTGTTCCTGGTTGATGCTGCTGCTGGGAGGCTCCAGTCCACATCTGCAATATTGAAGACTTCAACCAGCACCACCTCCCCCTCGTTTGCCATCCTTTGAACAGCTAGCATCAACTACTTATCTGTTTCTTCCTCCTGGGCTGGTGGTCTGTAGACCACCCCTGTGCAAATGACTGACCCCATTTTCCTTTCCAGCTTAACCTACATGAATCCAAATCCTGCCTCACAGCACCAGTTCTTCAACCATATGTTAAAGTTCCTGGTGTGTGTGTGCCCCTATGCTCTCCCATGCCTCTCACAGGTACAGCAGTACTTCCGAGAAGGTGACAGATGTAGCTACTTGTTTGAGATCCCTCTTCAATTTCCTAAACTCTTCCTGAACTTCCTTAGGCTCCCCATTTGACAGGTCATTATTACCTAGGTGGATAATGACATCCAGCTCACCCTCCTGTCTTGGCTTCCCGGCCATCCCCAGGATCTTCCTCCCATCCCTCCATGCCGTGGCACCTAGTAGGCACCTCACCTCCATGTCCTCACCCTCGTGTGTTCCCAACTGGATCTTTTTTTTTTTGCAACAGAGTCCCCCACTGGGATTCACTTCCTCCTCCTCTGGGGTCCACTGCTGTCCCCACTGAGGTCACCTCCTCGGTTGATCTCCACATCCTTCCCTTCCACTTCTCTGGGTACCTCTGTTTGGTTGTCCCTGTTTGCCAGTACCAGCATATGAGCTCTGAAATGGAATATGATTTGGGATGTGCCTCTGCCCGACTTCCTTAACCCTCCCCGAACCCACCATCATCCAAGTACTCCTCATTCCTGGCATCCTTTGAGGCAGCGGCATTGGACTGGGTGGTCTCTGGCACTTGTACAGCTATTCCAGTAGTTGTCTGTTACTGAAGCTCTCCTTGTAGTTCCCTCTTTATTAATTTACTGTCCTGAAAATCCTGCCATGATCCTCAGATAATGTTTTCTTAAAAGAAGGGAACAACAACAAAAAATGAGTCAAAACACTTGTTGTGCCGAGGGCGGGCTTCCTCTCCCTTATGCCCCTCCTACTCCACAATAAATGAAAATTATGTACCTACCGTAATTCTTGATCTTCCTGTGTATCTTCACCATTCATCACTGTTGGGTGACTGGCTAGAGACAGACACCCTATGGGATATTTTTTTTTTTGGCAGGAGGAGCTGGCACTGCCCACAAGGCCGGCACATTACGTAGAGCTCGCGGGTTGGACAGTAACGGCTGTTGGATCCTCCTCCACCTAAGTTCTGTATGCCAGGGAGACAGAAGGGAAAAGGAGGTACAGAGAAAATAAGGGCAGGGCAAGGGAGCCCAAGAGACAGCAAAAGGAAAGGAAGTAAACTGAAAAAGAAATAAGCCAATCAGAGAACAGAGTAGGAGAGGGACCTGGGAAGTTATGGGCCGAGAAAGGCTCCAGTTCCTGGATGGCCAAAGGGCAAGAAGGGAGGAAAGAGAAAGAGAGAGAGAGATAGAGAAGAAATTTGAAGGGGAGCGGGAGGAGAGAGGGAGGCCAAGATCCATCAAGGATTAAAGCTGATCAGGAGATCCTTTAAGGGATATTTTCAAGGGAGATTCCGAGGATTCAGAGAATCCCGTAAATGGGTAAGGCCCCCCCCGAATCCCAATTCCTCAGGGGGATTTTTCGACCTTATTCCCCCTACTATTATTACCGCAAGGAAAGGAAAAATTACTCACCTTAGTAATTGTGTTTCTTCTAATGGAGTCTTGCTGTATTCTGACAAAATGCAGTTAGACCCAGCACTTGAACTGCTGAGGAGATGAAAGAGTTAACTCTATGCTAAGAGCATAGAACGTTGAGCTTGTGCTCGGTTCAAACCTCTGTCTGCTGCACTTTCAAGTGTAACTGTCAGATTCTTACGAGCCAAGACTAAGTAACTACACCTATAATGTGGAAATTGTAAAAAAACACTAGCCATAAGGACAACTAAAAGTTTTGGAATCCCAAAGACTCAAGTCGAGAACCCCAAAACAAAAAGCTTAGGTAGTGAACTTAACATAACTTTATAAATAAACAATAGAGCCACTATGCACAGCTCCTCTCAAAGGAGAGGGAGCCAATGCACCTCTGGGGTGCAGCACTGTACCTGCCAGCCCACTTCCCAAAAAACAGGTTCTGAGAGGGGAGGCGGGAGGTCAGAATACAGCAAGACTCCATTAGAAGAAACACAATTACTAAGGTGAGTAATTTTGTCTTCAAACAACATGAAGTCTTGCTGTATTCTGACAGTACGCAGACTACTAAGCAGTGCCTCCCAGGAGGAGGGTACAGAGCCTACTTAGGAAATAGGCTCTGCAGCACTGCTGTACCAAACCTAGCATCACTCCTAGCGTGGATGTCCACAGAGTAATGCTTGGTAAAAGTATGAACCATTTTCCAGGTGCCTGCTTTACAGATCTCTAAGAAGGGTATATCTCTGACTGCAGCCAGAGAAGCAGCTATACCTCTGGTAGAATGAGTCCTCAGGCCTGAAGGGGGTATTTTGCCTAGTTTGCCATAGCAAAATTGTATACAGGAAACAATCCACCTTGCAATAGTTCATTTGGTAGCAGGTCTACCTTTCCCCACTTCACCATAAGTGAGGAACAGTTGGGAAGAGCCGGATCTAAAATCCTTAGTACGTTATAAGTAGTAGCTAAGGGCTCTTTTAACAGCCAGGCTATGCAATCTCCTTTCCCCTGAAGAGGAATGATCAGTGAAATAGACAGGAAGGGACATAGACTGGTTCAGATGAAAATCTGACACCACTTTGAGTAAGAACCTCCTATTGGTACGAAGGACCACCTTATTTCTATGGAATGAAATGAAGTCAGGCTCCACCGACAGAGCCTGCAGTTCACTGATCTGTCTGGCACAGGTAATAGCTACCAAAAAGACAGCTTTCCAAGTGAAGTACTTAAGGTCTGAAGAGACCAAAGGCTCAAAGGGTGGTTGCATAAAGCGTGAACCGAAAGCGGCAGGAGAAACTCTGGAGCGACTGTTTAGTTAGGTGGAGTAAAGAATTTGACGGTTACACTTGAAAGTGCAGCAGACAGAGGTTTGAACCAAGCATGAGCTCAACATTCTATGCTCTTAGCACAGAGTTAACTCTTTCATCTCCGGAGCAGTTCAAGTGCTGGGGCTAACTGCATACTGTCAGAATACAGCAAGACTTCATGTTGTTTGAAACCAAAGGTTTCACAAGGCGGTGGGGGACCCCGAAATAAAAGAATTCCATCCCCACAGGGGATGGTAAGTAAAGGAGAGAACAACAAGGGGCAAGGGAGTTATGGTCGGCCCCAGAACCTCCTCATCCCAGAAGACTCAAGATTGGCTAACTAAGGGGATAGCTTGGCTCCAGAGAGCAGCTCAGGATAAGGGAGGGGCAAACCAGAAGACCCTATGAAGCCCCAACAGGGGCCCTACTCGCCCACTTCCAACAGCCCCCCCCAGGCCTCTTGGCAGACCTGCCAGAGAGGAGGGGAGGGGAAAATAAATTCAATGGAAGAGAAGAGGGGCAAGTAGGGAGGTGGTATGGCTCAGGGACTGAGGCCTTGTGAGGGGAAGGTGGGAGGGATTCAGTGATGAATGGTGAAGATACACAGGAAGATCAAGAATTATGGTAGGTACGTAATTTTCATATCCTCCCTGTGTCAATCTTCACCATTCATTACTGTTGAGTAAGTACCGAGCTCCCCCGAAGGGGACCCAGGAATCTCTGAGTGAATAACATCCCTCAGCCCCCCCCAGGGGAAAAATGGGGTAGACCCTCCACTAGCCAGTTAGGCCTGGGACTGGTCAGGATGAGACGGGGTCATCCGACCCCTAAGGGAAGGAAAGCGCATCTGTAGTTCCCATCTCGCCCTGTAGGAGAAGAGCTGGGTCCCCTGGAAAGAGGAGGCCATTAACCTACGCCGAGTCAAAGGTGACAACCTCGAAAGGTGAAGCCATGCCATCCACCTAATGCAGATCACTGTCCTGCAAGTCTTGAAGTGACTTCACTGGCATCATAAGATACCCTTGATTGGTGCCTTGCCAACTCCAGACCTACAGCAAAGAGGGCTATGGCTTGCCGGGGTAGCCTCCGAATCGGGCAGCAATGCTAGCACCTGGCCCAGTATCAACCACAGATGCCTGTTATAGGCAGCATGATGCACCTGATGTGAAATAATAGAAAGCATCATCCGCGCAGAGGAGAAAACTCTCCACCCCAGATGATCGAACTCCACAGAATCAGGATCCGGGGGGTTGGTACCGGACCGGGAGTCTATGCCCAGAAGGGGTGTCCAGACCTGTCAATCCCAAAGAGGGATGAGGCGGAGAGCCTGGAGACCCCTGGTTTGCACAATACCATCTCTGGCAGTCCATGGGAGCTGGATCTGAGGAATATGGAAGCTGCCAGGTGCTGTACAATGCCTCCCAGAAAGGAACTGGCCAGGATGGGACCACCAAATAGTGTGCCCCAAATTCATCTAAGAAGGCTTGCATCACACACTTGGCATTGTGATGGGTGTAATGGGAAATGTGCAAGTCCCTGACCAGCCTCGTTAGGAAACGCTGATACTGAGCCTGATCAGCGTCTGAAGACAAATGTACAGAGAACTCCTTTTCCTCCGTGGAGGAAGAAAAGGAGGAAGAGGAACTTGAAGAATCAGATTATGGCTGGGAGGGGGAACCATTTGAAAGACCTGTTCGTTCATGGTCCTAACATTCTAGGGGAAATCTGCAGCCTGGGATCTGAACTGTTCCCAGGTCAAAGATCCCAGAGGACCCACATGGCCTGGGAGAAGGGAAGCTGGATGCAGAGGCAAGGGTAAGCCTGTCACCAGACATGACGTGTCTCTACCAGGGCTAGAAGATTCTACAGGTGAACCTGGCATGAGCGGGAATCTGCAGGTCTGCAAATTCACCAACCTGTTAAGGAATGTAAATTGGTCAAGACTTAACCCTGTAGGATGAGCTACCCTATGAGGGGGACTGGGGCTGCATGGATCCAGAAGGGTGGTCCCCAGCCCCACCCAATGAAACCTCCCTAGAAAGGGATGAAAGAGAGAAACAGGGTTCAGCACTACGGCTCCTCCGTCAGCCCCGGAGGGCTAAGGGAGTGTGCCGGTGTCCCTCATCCTGTCCCCATAACCCCATAGACTCCGAGGAAGTGTTCTTCCTCGCACCCTGTGCCAAGGAACCCCCCAATTCTAATGACTCCCTGAAGGGAGTTGCAGAGGAGGGGGGCTCGATCTAGATCCTGATAAAGGGGATGGCGGCCACCCCCTCCCCCAAGATCCAGACCGCCACTCCTGCAGCAGTGGAACCGGCAGCCTGCAGCTGACCCATTGAGCTGCCATTGGCTCGAGAGTCAGTGCGAGCTGCAGTCACCGGGGCCGCAGGAGGGGGCACCCGGGGAGGCGCAAGGATACTAGGTTGTGGAGAACCCCCTGACTCCGCGAAGAGTCAGGCCTCCAGTCCGAATCAGCCTCTGAATCGTCCAACTCCAAAGAGGAGACAATCCAGAGGAGCTCCGGATCGGCGGTCCCAGGGCTCTCCCACTTGTGGCGGTGCCCCGATCACCACAGCCGTGGACGGCCCTGGGATCTGGGACTGTGCTGTCAGGTGGCACTGAGGAACACCTTGTTTCGGGACCCACAGCCGTGGGTCCTGACAATGGGGGAGCCTACACCTCTAAAGAGGTGACTGCCAGAGTGGTGCTCCCGGCCCAGCCCCAAATGGAGCCAGATCGGACCTCCCACATTGCGGTAGGAACCTCCACTATGGCAAGGCTTGAAGAAGAGGAGGCCCCCCTCTTCACCGGACCATGTAGACTTGGGAAGGGACCCAGAGGAAGGTCCGAGAGTCCTGTGCTTGGACCGACATGAGCGACGACGCCCCTGAAAGTCGGCGGAGCCCTGCTGACTTTTAATGCACAGTGCTCCAGAATGCGGCAGTCCACAGAGAAGCAGGCATCCCAGGAATCCATGTCATGCTGAGGTTCAAGGCAGGTGAGGCAAATGTCATGCTGGTTGGTAACGGAAATCTGTCGGCTGCAGGGACAACGACATATGGGAGGCCAGCCTGTTTTCTTCGACCATTTCTTGTCCTGAGGACAGGCATGATGCGTATGGTAACTAAAACACAAAAACAGAAAAGACTTGACGCCGTTAAATAAAAGGAAAGATCTTACCAGATTGGAGGTAAATGGCATTTAGTAGGCTGCAGAACCCAGACGGAGTCACGGTGAAGGAGTCGAAGGACAGCGTTGAACGACCATGAGGAAACATGGCTCCAGAAGACATCGACGTCGAACTAGGCCATGCAGTGAGCAATTCAAGCGAGGTGCTGTCTCAACAGTGGGAGAAGCAGAACTGAGGTGGAGGAGGATCCAACGGCCATTACTGGACAACCCGCGAGTGTCACACAATGTGTTGACCTGATGGGCACTGCCATTGACGCTGGTTCCTCCCTCCAAAAAATAAAAAAAATTAAAAATCTCCTGCGGGGTGGCTGTCTCTGGCCAGTCACCCAACAGTGATGAATGGTGAAGATTTGCTATTCATATATAGCAAATACAATTTATTTCAACAGTTCATATACAACAAATACAATATATCAATGAGCATAATCAAAAAAAATTGAAGACAAATCAGTATAACAGATAAGTGTAGTAGGGAAAAAAACTGAGAATTTAGGAGATGGAACTATTCTCCCAGAACAATGAACAGGAATGCAGGAAACAGAGTGCCAGGGCAAAACTACTGGGGGCGAGGGGAAGGAAACAAGTCACAGAGAGCTGCAGGAGGGAGAAAAATAGTCATGAAGGAAAGACTAAATAAAAAGCAGAAGAGGCAGAGCGAACTGACAAAGGAAGGGAGGACCAGAGTTTAGGAAAGCGGTGTGAGAAGCAGACTACCCAACAACAGATTTTTTAGAAGGAAGTAAGGGAATGGGAAGTATTACTATAGAGAGGATAGTAGGAAACTGAGGGATGGGATAACAGATATACAAGGGAAACAAATCAGAATTTAGATATAAAGGAGGCACAATGGGAAAGGCCCCTGGCATCAAGAGAGGGGCGTGAAAGGGCAGAATAGAGTGAGCAATGGTGGGTACGAGGGGAACAATCTAATGCATAATGACAAAAAGAGTGGAAGGAGGAGTCCAGTCTGACAAGGGAGGATTTGGGGACTCCACTATAAACTATGTCACCATAATCAAAACTAGGGAGCACCATCTTTAAAACAATCTCACAGTGGTGGACAGCATGTGTCTGTTTGGACAGGATGTGTATATATTCACACTACAGCTGACCCTGGGGGAATGCTGCTTGTAAACTGACCCAAGAGAAGGGCTTGGGGGAACTGGGGGCTTGAGAGAATTATCGTCAATGCACCTCAGTAATGACCTAGAGGGACTCGTTTGTTGAGGTGAGAGGATAATTTGTCAGCCATTCTCATTCAGTCCAAGGTTCTTTTGAAAGGAAGGTGTGATACATAATGAAACTGTAGTCTTTAAACGATACTTAGGCCTATAAAAACAGCAGAATACCATTCCAGTAATGAACCCAATGAGGTGGTAGATAAAATGCCACCTTTTAAAATAAATATAGCCATTACCTTCAAAAACAAACAAATACCATTTCACTGCATTTTCAACTTGTAAACATTTAGGTTTCAGTTTTAAAAAGTGCATTGTGAAATCCCTTTAACATGGCACTGGACTTACTAGGCGATGACATCAAAGAGGAGAGCGCACTTCACACGACTGACTAAAACTAATACAACTCAAAAATCTTACATTTGCCTTGTATATGAGCATATGCTACTAACTGATACTTACCAGGTGTATCAGATTCTCTAATACAACCTGGCTTGAGACCCTTGTGAGACCCTACTCAAATGCTCAATTTTTTTTTTGACAGGTCTGATACCCTGCCAGACCCACTGTACTTTAAGGCTTGCTGGTGGGTCATCCTTCTACACTGAAGAGCATGGGTACTGAGACTGGAAACAGCAGAAGCAATGGCATCAGTTTTTGGGCAAAACAAGTGGGAAGGTTGTTCCTGGCAAATTGTTAAGATGAAAAATACAATAAGCCTGGAAGTGAGACAGGCTACAGTACTGTATATTTTGTTGGCTTGTCTTTGTGGAATGCTGTGGGATTGGTTGCCTTGCAATGAAAGGAATTATACCTCAGTGACACCTCTGGGTGCTGCAGACAAAAAGCTAGTGCAGATAAGGTAAAGGCTCCTTGCTCTAGCTCAGGGTTTCTCAAATGGCGAGGCCAGCCTCCCTGGGGAATCTGTTCCGGGGACGCTCAAACAAGTCTGAAAACGTACTGGATTTAAATTTTGTGTTTTAGATATTTGGAATGAAGGGATGAGGCAAACTGAAAGAGAATAACAGTAGGTGTATTTATGTATTTATTTACAAATTGGTGACCACGAAAGGCACACTGAGCCAAGGCTCATTTCGGGTGTAGCCAGATAAGGGTAGAGAGTGATTACAATACAGAAGGTAACTGCAAAACAGTCCAGCAATACAAAATGAACAGTAAAGCAAATAGGAACAATGACCAAATAATGAGAGGCAACAATTGACCAATTAGACTGGTGGCAAAATAACCCAAATACAAGGGTTAAGCAGAGAGGTACTAGGAGCAAGAGCAGGAGGGATCAAAAGGAACCCTGAGAAGTTGCTTACGAGCAGGGTAAGAAGGGGAGAGGTAAAGGTGGGTAGGAAGGTTATTCCGGATAGAGGGGAAATTGACAGAGAACATAGTCTGACCCTTGAAGATATTGTAACAAGAGGTAACAATGGTTTCAAAGTCAAAATAGTGGAGCACGTAGGCTGGCCTGGGGAGGGGGTTACAATAAGCTGAATAAAATGAGAGCCGATTACTCGATGGAGTTTCACTTTATTCTCGATGCACTGTGCAAAGTGTGCTATTTTTCTATGAGGAGGCCCCAGGTTATTTCAATACCTGGGGGTGACTCACTATGAAAGTTTGAAAACTAATACTCTAGCTTTTCAGTTAACTAATTAGTTCTGCCCCACACATTCAGTTCAGTTGATTTCTTGACTCACTTTCACCTACAGTATATTGGAAATGTAAGACTAAAGCTTTAAATCTTTAAAATAAATTTACAGAGGCAGCACATCTTTTAGAGAAATGCACTACCAACAAAGACTAACGAGTTAAATTATGTGCCCAGTGGTGTGCATGTACAATAACTCCAGTTTTGCCTTACTTTTGTTTCATATGTTTAAACCCCATAGAAATAATGCTGTTTGAATTGTCAGAATTACAAATTAAGGCAGTCATACTGCACTAATTTGTAGAACTAGAGCTGATGCAGTTTTATTCAGGGGATCACAAATTAAAACCTTTGATGTGCACTTTGTGGAAAAAAACTGTCAAAATCTCTAGCAAGGAAACCACTAATGAGGTCTTAGTCTACTGTACTTCAGGTTCGGATGCCACCATGTAAACGGTTTGATTACAGCACGTGCAAGTATGTCAAATATATTACAGTACAAGTCAGTTTTAATCTATAAGTCACAGATGCAGTCTGAAATTAATTTCAAGATACTATATTGTATACTGCAGAATTTAAGGTTCAGATATTTCTTTCAATGGCCTGACACTTTACAGTACACAGAAACTAGTCATTTCCAATAAATGAAATTTGGAGGTAGGCTGGCAGTAAGTGTGAATTATGTTTCCACCAATAATAAAAAGAAATTTAAAAATCAGACAAGTTACCCCATGCTTTAGCCACATTTTTTGGGGGGGATCGTCTGCTATAGGAGTCCCAAAGCAAGGAGGCAGAAAAGCACAGACCTTCAATGCCTGATGACAGCTATGGTCACTTCAGGAGAGCCACCCCTGCCCTCCCACCTTAACAGTGTACCACTAAATACCCATCTTAGATAACAGAATCCAGTACTGGGCCAGAGGTTTCCCTGAGCTAGGTTTCTATGATGCATACCAGGTTACCTAGGGTATCGGTAATGAAATCCCTCACCACTGCTCTTTTATTCCCTAGTGATCTGGCATCATGAAAGGGAGTATGAGAGGGGTACAGCAGGTCTGTGGTTCTCATGGGTGATTTCAACCTACAGTCCCAGGCATGACTGGAAGGGGGAAGTACCCAAGGGATAGCACAAAGAGAATTCTTGTCAGTTGGGATAGACTGTTTCCATATTCAGCATGTCAGGCATGGGGCAAGAGGGATGCAGTTGATCTTGATCTTGATCTGTTACTGAGTAGTGGGGATGACATGGTCAGAGCAGTAAGGGTTGGGGAGTTGATGGGTAACAGTGACCCATAATAGGACTGAATTTGAGGGAAGAGGGGAAGCTACTTTACCAAAAATAAGATCAGGTCACTAAACTTCAAGAGAGATGATTTTCAAAAGCTTAGAGAGATGGTTGTGGCTAATTTAGGAGACAGGGTGATCTGGTGGTTAGAGCACCAGATTGAGGAACAGAAGAAGATATGTTCAAACCCCACTAGAGTGAAATACTCATTTTGTGACATTTGGCAAGTCAATTAATTTTACAGTGATCTAGTCCACCTAGCTTCAGAATGGGTAGAAATAGAATCCTACTAGAAAATGGACTCTCCTAGGTAAATAAACTGTACAATAAAATAAAAAAATATAACGTTTGGTGAAAACACCACTGGCTAATGCCAGGTGGGAGAGCCTTAAGTAAAATGTAATACAGGATATGACTAGATGTGTCCCAGCATGCAAAAAGGACTAGGCAGATTCCCCCACGGTTGTCCGAAGAACTTCAGAGAAAGCTAAGTAGTAGCAGTAGTAAATCTTTCTTTTTATACAGGCAAGATCTTTTAACACATCATTAGGTCGAAGACCCATTTTCAAGATGGTCCTGTTTCACAATTTATATCTGCTGCAATAGTAACATAAAATCCAAATCCTAAATACATGAGTTCACACTGACAAACATTCCAATAGGGAGACTTTGATGTGCATAATACATTTCATAAAGTGCAAGTTTCCTTATGTAGTAACTATCTTTAGTCATTACACTTAACATCTCAAATCCAAGTCATATTTTATTACATTCATGAAGTGTTTTGTACTTTGTTCTTGTTGTTTCCGATTGCTGTTTAGTGGTTCCCATGTTTTCACAACATTAGCAACAAATGTCATGTTCCCAAATGTATTATGTTTTTTGCCTGTATGTATTTATTCTTTGAATCTCTTAAGTGATGCTTATGTTCTTTTATTTCCAGTTTATCTAATAGATATATAGGTTTTTTAGCACATATCACCACGTGAATCTGGCCTGACCATTTCAGTCTCCTTTTCTGTTCTAGTGGTAACCACTGAAGGGAATTAAACACTTCACAACGGTGTTTTTGGTAGTCACATTTCAGAACGAATCTGGCAAGATTGATATAGGCAGTATCAAATTTTTTTAAACTTGTTTTACAGGCCATTCCATAAATGTGCCTCCCATAATCTATGCACAGGGTGATTAATTGATTTGACAATATTAAGCTTAATTTTTTTGGTCAGTGCAGAATCATGATCTCTAGAAAGCTCCCAAGTTTTTTGTTTGTCTTACTTGACAATTAATTTATGAGTATCAAATTTCAGTCCTTCATCTATCCAAATATTTATAACATTTTTCTTGACCCAGAATTTCATTTTTTTATGTTTTTATTTGAATATCTAACTGTGTACATCTTTTCTTGTCTCTATTCAGATTAAAAACCACCGGTTTTTTTTTTTACTATTTAATACTAACTTTGATTGGTATCACCACTGTTCTAAGTTTGTAAAGTTCAGTTGTAAATTATGCTTCATTTCTTGAGTAGATTTGCCATGTGCTATTAAAACTGTATAGTCTGCGCACAGCTTCACACTTGTATGGGTTGCTATGATAACCAACTCATTTACATACATGAGGAATAAAGTGGGCCCTAAAATTGAGCCCTGTGGGACTCCTCTCTGGACTAAGGCTGACTTAGATAAGGTACTACCTACCTGTACTTGTTGAGTCCTGGAACTTATATAAGAATGAAACCAGGGAAGAGTTTCTTCATCCATTCCCATTTTTTTCTATCTACGTATTTGTATATTATGGTCCATGGTGTCAAAGGCTTTGGAGAGGTCCATGAACACCGTGCCCACCGTCCTGACCTAATTCATCCGAGTGGCTATGTTGTCTACCAGGTCAGTGAGCATGGTGTCTGTGGCGTGGCCCTTATGGAAACCAGACTGGAAGCAGATCAGCAATGAGCACTTCTCCAGAAACTCACTCAGTTGCCCCTGCACCAGCCTCTCCAGCACCTTCGACACTGTAGACAACAAAGCGATAGGTCTATAATTTGTGGGATTGAAAGTAGAGCCCCCTTTATGTATTGGTATTATCTTGGCTCTTTTCCACAGTTTGGGAATTTTTTTTCTGTCAAACTCCAGTTGAATATTTTGGTTAAAACAGGTGCAATTATTTCTGATGAATCCCGGAGGAATCTATTTTCTACTTTATCTAATCCCTGATCTTCGTGCAATTTCAGTTTTTCTAATTCTGTTTTTACCTTTTTACAAGAAATTATCTTAAATATAAATTTTTGTTTTCCTGGGTTTTTCTTTTTAGGTGTTTCTTGTTCCCCATGAGTTCCATCTTTTCGAATATCAATATCTGGGAGTGTGGTAAAATATTAATTTAGGTTATCTGCTGACTTTATTGGGGACAAAAGTATTCCATTTTCCTCAATCTGAATAGGTGTTTTATTATCATCTACTGGTTTCTCCAGTGACCTTATCAAGACCCAGTATTTACAAGGATCATTATTTTCTTCCACTTTATTCTTGTAATAGGTTTTTTGGAATTCCTAATTTTGGTTTTCAGATTGTTTCAAGCATTCTCATAAGTGTTCCAGTCTACTGTATATCTAAGGTTTTATTGGTCTTTTTCCATAATTGATTCTTTACTCTCATGTCCTGTTTCAGTTTCTCAGTAATCTATGGCAAATTAGATTTTTTTTAGTTACGATGTTTCTAAATGGAGCTGAATCATTGCATACTTCTAAAAAAAGATCCTAGTAAATTTGTTTGCAGCCCAATCCAAGTCAGGTATTAGAAAAAGTGTGTCTCATTGTATGCTTGCTAGTTTAGAAATCAGTTTTTCTTTGCTGTACTTTTTAAAAGTTCTACATTTACTTTTTGGCAAGCCCTCTTTAGGGGAGCCCCCTTCATTTGAGTTTAGTTCACAAATGCAAGTAATAGAGTAATGATCCCCCAGTATAGGATCTTTCACTTGAGCAGAGTTCACCTTTATATTGTCTGAAATAAAAATTAAATCTAAGATATTACCAGCGCTATTTAGGTTGGTTTTCCTGGTTGGGGTAGCAATTATTTGTTTTAAAGCTAAAGGACTCAAGCTGTGGTTTAGGGCGTTTCCCCTGGGCTTGCTCTAGGCAGAGTTGAAGTCTCTCAGTAACAGGAGGTCTGTCCCTATGACGTACTGCAGTAGTGTCTGCGATAAACTATCAAAGTCTGAAGTTTTTACTTTAGGTGGTGAGTACACTAGACCTATACCTAAATGTAACTTTTTAAGTTATACCAAAATACATTCAATGTTTCCTAACAACCCTGAGAAGAGAATATTTGTTTGACCCAGGTCTCAGCTAGTGTATAGAATAATAACTCACTCCTTTTTCCTTTTCTATCTTCCCGATGCAAATATAAATTTTGAAGTTCCATTTCATTTGAGTGGATTTTTTGGGTCAGCCAAGTCTCTGTTATTGCTATTACATCGGGAGTTTCACTTTCCACCCAAGTTGTCATAAGGTCTATTTTATTTTTCAAGCTTCTGGCATTATCATAGATAATTTTAATGATGGGGGGGTTGGGACCTGGGTTCACTTCTATGTCTCTTCCCAGTAACAGGGTCAACATCTAATAACCTTCTTTTGTAAGTTTAAGTAATATTTTATTGCTATTTTGTTTCTTTTGGTCACCATCTCTCCAACTATAGCAAAATAATTTACTTTTATTGTAAAAGAATTTGCCTTTAGACTAGGTCTTGTGTTACCCCAATTATGTGATAAACTCAAACTTACAGATGCATCATCTGTGTGCTGTTTAAAACCTTTTAAAATCAATACTGGACAAAGCACAACAATAATGAGCAGGCAACTACCCATTTTTGTAAAAAAAAAAAAACATGATTAATGATTGTAGCTCCCTTTCAGAGCTTAATATGTAAAAGTCCTCTATTAATGAATAAAAATAATATGTTCCGATAACAATAATGCTCTGGTGAGCAAAACACTAGGCACCTGTAATTTATAGTTCAAACTATTTAGAAATGTGATTTCTTGGGTTGTATTTACACACCAGTGCAACTTGTTATCAGAACAGATCTTGAGACACCTCCCTTCCTCCCGGTTTGTTACAAGTATTTTTCATTACAGAGTGGTGCTCATGCCACTCACACTCATGTACCGTTCGTGCTTGTGCTAGCGGCTCGGTCTTATCAAGTTCAGGCTCCTCCTTCCAGGTGCTACGATTGGCTGCCGGCTCGCCCGAGCCCCCCCACACCAACCTGGTAGTAAGTAGCTGATGTAGTTAAGGGATAAAACAAGATGAAACTGTATCCAACATGCTGCAATTTCTTTTTCTGTTAGTTCCAGTGTTGTCACTGGGCTATGCATTACTGCTGGGTAATGATGTCATCCTACTAGAGATGCTGGCAGTCACAAAGCTGTGACATCATCACAGAACTTAGCCTGCACCAACATCCCAATGGGCAGTTACCAGCCAGTTGCACGCTTGCCCCACGACTGAGGACAAATACAGACTAATATTCACATTTTCTTTAAATCACAAAAAGTGTTTCATAACTTTAGGAGGTTCAAGTATTGGTCACAGCATTCAACCGCAGTAATTCACATACTGGTTTCATTCAACAAACTTTTATGGGCTCACTTCAGGTATGCATTTTCATTATAAAGAGAATTCACAGGCTTTCAGTTCTGCAAACACAGTATCTCAACTCAACAGCACAAGAAAAATATTTGTATGAACACAACAATGGAATAACAACTTGTGCTTAAAGAAATAGTAATGCTGCTACAACATCACACACAATCAGAAATTAACATGCTGGAAGAATATTCTTCTAAAGAAGAAAACTCTTGGATGGGTCCCAGTGACAATGCTGGAAAAAACAAAAAAAGAAGTTACAGTAAACCTTATAGAATTTCTTCTTTCTGTGTCATTCCACATTGTCACTGGTTTATTGATAACTGCTGAGAGCTAATAAACAGTACATACAGCCCCACAGGGACAGGGAGAATATATTTTTGTATTTCTTAATCTGTTTATCTTTTTACTACTGCCTGCAGCACTTTGCACCCAGAAGGTGCATCAGAAGAATGGAGAGTCCTATCTGTAGTGTTTTCCCTGCTCTGAGTTACAAGAGGGAAGAAAACAAATGAAGTTTTGAAGCACTAATAACAATGAAAAGCCTCAAAGGCATGTTTCTTATCCCTTCCAAGTGACACTGAATAACTGGCTGGTAACTTCTCAGACTGAATATAGATGCAAGCTAGGTTCTATGATGATGTCACAGCTTTAAGAGCATGTCAGTGTCCTTGTAAGATGACATAATTACCCAACACTTATAAATTACCCAGTGATAAGGTGGAATGATGCATAAAAGGTAAATAATATGTGGAGTGAATTTGCTAACAGAGCAATGGAAGTAGATTATAGTGTAATACAGAGAAACACTGGGCCAAGACTACCCAGGCCAAGGCAGATCTGGAAGACAGAATTGAATACAGAATCACGGAGAATAATAAATCCTTTTTCTCAATACACAAGGAAAAAAGGACAGTCGGGGGGGGGGTTAAAATGCTCAGTTTTCAACTGTATAAAATATAGAAGTAAAACAGAGAATATATACAGTGAGTGTAGTGGTACACTGTATACAGTTACACACTTAAGATGCGTAAATAAGATTACGACAGTTATATCTTTTTAACAGGTTTAGAGATATACATTGGGAGGGGGTTCCTCTACAGTATCAACACTCAGGACAAAAAGCTGGTCTACCTCTAGTCTGTATCTACTCCATTTGCCCCACGTCTCTTCAAAGAGTGGCAGTTTATCCATGAATTGATAAGTTAGTCACTCCAGTTTGTAAATAGCATCTACCATATCGTACCATTTCAGAACTGTAGGTTGTTTAGGTGTCAGCCATATTCTGGTAAGTACTTTTTAGCAACATGCAAGAATTAATAGAAATTTATAGACTGTATACGCCCCTGTAACCTGCTTTCTTGGTGATATATACAATACGGCCATGGATGATGTCACCAGACCTGGACTAGTGAATATTTCTTCCATCACCTCACATACATCCTGCCAGTACTCTCTAGTAATCGGGCAAGACCTGAATGTATGATACTGATCTACCCTATCATCTGCTTTTTCTCCAGCATGGGTCAGTTTCATGGCCCAAATAATGTGTTTGTACTGCTGGTGTTCTGAAGTACCACATGCGACACTTCCAGGAGAACTCCCTCATATGGGGACCATGGTGACCTTATATATTGATAAGCAGGGACCCTGGCTTTCCATTTTTACCGGTAACACCGGTAACAATCACGGAATCCTGCTTGGTATGCGGATTTTGAATTCTTGTACCGGTGCCTCACGGAAATTGCATGTCACTGCACAGAATCTAAGATTTCAGCATCTTTTTAAATTTTTATTTTTATTTTCTCTTTCTATGTCCCATTCCCCTTCTCACAGCATCAGTCTCCACTTTTCAGAGATCCCTAGGCTGGGTATCCCCTAGCTTTACCCCAGGTAATGCTCAGGAGCTCCTGTGGGCCTGCCCCTATCCTACCTGGATTGTACCCCCCCAGGTGGGAAGGGAGGGAACCCCAGGTCACCCCTCCACACTCCGTTAGTGTGTAGGTGCAGCTCAGTGGGTCCCTCATGGTGCCTGGTTATGAAGTCTGGGGCACCTGGGTCCCTTCTGCCAGTGACCAATGTACAGTGATTGTTCCTGGTTTTCTGTTCTCTGTCCCTGAGAGCATCTGCACTAGAGGAGTTCCAAGGAGGTAGGTTACATAGAGACATGCCACTGCTCCAGATCCTGGCTAGCGTCCTCCCCTCCTGATCACTCTGCGGCACCATTGCACCGCCATCCGTGGTCACACAGGTGGTGGTAAAGCAGCAGGACCTGCATCCCACCCTCCCCAGAGGAGGTGAGCAGTCCCCTGGGTGCTCGATCCTACTCCCCTGGCCAGTCCTCCAGCAAACAGAGTTCACTTCTGACCCTGGGTCACTGGCATTGCAAGCAATAGTGCTACTGCAGCGCCAGTGGGACAACCCAGATTTCAGCATCTTAAAATTAATGCTGATGTGATTTGCATTCTTTCTGCTTTGCTGCATATAGAGTCAGTGAGGAAATCATCTGCACTGCTTTGTTGTAATCAGCCATTCAGTTTAATCACCCATGCCTAGTGGTTAGAGTAACAAACAGTGACTGAACTGGGTACATCCAGCAGTCTTGGGTTTGATTCCACAACCTCCACTTGCATACTGTAGCACTCCAAGCAAGTCACTTAATCTCCCAGTGCTTCTAGGTCACTCCTGAAAACACACAGTTCTGCCTAGTGGGCCTTACCTCCTTTACAAAGAATATAAAAAATACCAATATATGTTTATTACATCATAGAATAGTAGTCAGGGTACCATGTAATTTGTCTGCGCTTTACTTGGACTGCAATGATTTTGTATAGGTAAAGGTAAGTGTTCAGATACATTTATGTGTTTTATAAGCTTGTTTTTAGATTTTAGTCAGGTTTTCATTATATTGTTTGCATATGAGCTTCTAGACTATAGATTGCTAAACACAGGATCACTGTTACCAACTAGCTTATTCAAGTTTATACTGTAATCAGTAGGGCCATCCAAAATCCTCAGTTGTTTGAATGAAAACTAGTCTGAATGAAAGTATGTTCACAAAGAAGAAACTGCCTTACTACTTATGAAAAGATTTTACAGTTAACACCCCATTTAGGTGAACTGGATGATCTGCACCTTTTCTCCCACCCGCTGTTTCAGTCTCTGTGACAACAAAAAGTTTTCTGATGTCTGCTTCAACAAAAAGCCAAAGTTAAGTATTTAAGTGTACATATGTTTGGCCAGTGGATTTGAAAGCACATTCAATGACATACAGAAGGTAAGACCCAGGGGTGTATGATGCTGGTGGGCAGAGTAGTGCTCAATTCACATCTGAACAAAGACATGAAAACTGGGAGACATCCTTTTCATGGACACCAAGTAAAAAAAAAGCATCCACATGTCTGGGAGATGCATGAATCCATTTGAAGGTCCTCCACTAATCACTTGTGGATTTTTTAGGTGAAGACACTTTATTTCAAAGAAGCACATTCAAGCAGTTTTGTTTTTCTCCTCCTACCCCTGGCCATCCACTCCTTCTGGCCTGCCAAGGCCCCCTTTCCTGACCACCATCCACTGCCCTTTAGTGCTGTGCTACCAGGTAACCAAAAGTAACCCTTCATTGAGTGGGCCTCTACCCTGTGGGAGGCTACCAGGGAGGAGAATTATCACAAAGAGCTTCCTGTATCCTTAGCATGGCAGGGTCAGAACAGACACACGCGGTGGGCTTCCAGTTTATGGAGGGACCAACAGTTCTTCTTTGGTTGGCCAGCGGGTGTTTTCCTATTTTCTTGACAGGCCACATGATGTCAAGGCACAAGCCGGCATCCATCATGCTCTCTCCTGCAGTGAGGGCTGACATGTTGTGCCTCTGGCCTCCACCAGGGGCCAGCAAATGCTGAGCCGTGAACCCAGCCTCCCTCCCAGGAGAAGGTGCGTGGTCGTTGGACAATCAAGCCTTCACCCACAAGCTGGCCTTCCAACACCCAAGTCTGTTTCCTAACCCTGGTCAGCTGTGTCACAGGCAGAAATCCAATTCAGGCAGTTAAATTATAGATAGGAAAAAACAAAGGTAGTCCACCTTAGTGGTGATTGTTCAGATTAATTCACATCTGAGTTCTAACAAGCAAAGAGACCAAATCATTTGTAACTTGTGCATGTGGGGTGTGGGTGTTGAAGAAAGGGGATCATAGTGCTGTCACTACTGCCATCACCCCAGAGGAATGTGGACTGCATTGTTGCTACTGCCATCACACCAAAGGGGTGGGGACTGTAGTGATTCTGCCATCACCACTGGTGGATGGGGAAAGTAGTACTGCTTCCATCACACCTAAGGGATGGGGACCACAGTGCTACTGCTTCTGTCATGCCTGAAGGAGGGAGGTCATAGTGATGTTGCTGCTGCCATCACCCCAGAGGGATGGGGGCCATAGTGCAGTTGGTGCTGCCATCACACCTGAGGGATGGGAGCCATAGTGCTGTGTTGGTGCTGCCATCGCATCTGAGGGAATGGGCTGTAGTGCTGCTTGTATCACACCTTAGGGATGGGGGCCATAGTGCTGCTATTGCCATCACATCTTGTACCTAAAATAACTTTAAATTGGTACAAGGATGGAAGGATGTGCAATAGTGGAGATCAAAATTGCTAAAATGCATGTTAGCAGAGTTAAAAATTGTTAAATATATCACAGAGAACCAAATACCGGTAAAACTGGATTTTGGCTTAGCAGACACCGGTGACAATACCGTTTTTTACAATGTGCAAAATGGAATATGCCCTTTCTCAATCCCGGTAAACCAGTGTCCCTGTTGATAAGGTATATTTAAGCAACATATCCTCTCTCTTGTATTTGGAGTTCTTCAACCCATTTAGTTAATATCAACACAGATGAGACAATTTCCAGGTCCAACAGTCCCCTGTATAAGGCCCTTATTACATGTTTATGGAGTTCCCCCTTTTGGTGTCCTCTGGTCAGTGCCTGCAGCCTTTCAAGTTTTTCTAGGAGCTGACATTCTGCAGACTTCATTGTTTCCACATAGGATTTAAACAGCTGACTTGAGGCAAATGGTATTGCTACTGCAGATCCTGATAAAGGCCTATATCCCCGTTGGCTCTAAAACCTGGTGTAGGCAAGTAAGGCCTAGCCTATGTCATGATTTCAAAAAAGTGTGCATCCTATTTAAGGGACACCAAGTGTCCCAGGAAAGGGCCCTAACCCAAGCCAACAGGTGTTGCATTTCCTCTTTTTTGCTGAGATGATGCCATACCAATAGTGGCACTGCTGTACAGGCACTGAACTGGAAGATGAGGAGATACCCTCTTGGAAAGGCGTATAGTACTTTATCAGTCCTATACAAATCATTTAGTGTAAATTCAATAGTTCTCCAGTGTGCCTGGAACCTTTGGACAACCATAGGCAAACTGTATAAGCCATAGCTGAGTTGCCTGTACATAAAGTTGTAGATCCAGTAAATTAACCCCCCACCACCCCCACTCTAGGCTAATGCAATAAAAAGAAACATAGTCTAGGCCAACTGCCATGGCAGATACATCTGGACATGTTATCAGGATAAATCAGAAGTGTTTGCAAACAACATAGGATTCTTGATAAAATATTCTGGCAGAAAACTTTGATCCTTGGTAAAAAAAAAAAAAAAAAAAAAATTTCTACAGTAACCACCAGTTATTATTATTCCCAAGCATTTAAGCAAGACTCTATTCCAGCGGAAAGGGAATTTAGTCTTTAGTGATATGGGAGGTGTAATGTTATAGGCCAAAAC
This sequence comes from Neoceratodus forsteri, assembly GCA_016271365.2. NCBI lineage: Eukaryota > Metazoa > Chordata > Ceratodontiformes > Ceratodontidae > Neoceratodus > Neoceratodus forsteri. Next base: position 300,471,369 of record CM057459.1, on the reverse strand, counting down.
TTCAGTTTTTGTTTGGTTTGCTTTAAAGTCTTCTAGCTTTTCATATTGCTTCATGTGGCCCCATACCTAGGGCAAGGCAGCTTCAGGTGAGGTCATGGTCAGCAGAATATCATCCACAAACAGTGCAGTTTCCTAGTCTCTGCCTCCAACTATGGCTATTTCTCTGGATCATGTCTTATGGCCGCAGCCAATAATTCAATGTATAGGGCGAACAATAGGGGCAAAAGAGTCAAGCCATGGTGGGTGCCCCTTTTGAGGGGAAAGGGGAGGTCAAGGAGCAATTTATTTGGCTTAGGGGTGACTATAAAGGCTCCAAGACAAGTTTATTATTGCTAGAGGTAGGCCAAACTTCCTCAGGCTTACCCGCAGAAAGGGCCATGAGACCCTGTCAAAGGCCTTATCTGCATCAAGGCTGGCCTGGACCAGAGGGATCTCTCTCTGAGTGGCATAGTCCAGCAAACGTATAGCTCTATGAATGTTATTGTCTGTCTGTCAGCACCTAGCAAATCCCAGCTGGTCCATGGCCAGCAGTGACTGGAGAAGTGTTTCAAAGCATGTCATCCAGATTGGCATGAAATATTATCATCAAAATTTAAAACAGATATTGGTCAGTATGATTTTGGTGAACTAGGGTCTTTTTGTGGTCTCCAAATTGCTGATAATAGTGAAACCCCATGATGTCAGGGGGGCAATCTTCTTCTTGTAGTCATTCATAGACCTTTAGCAATGGTGGCAGCAACAACTCTTCAAATTAAAAAACAAAAACTCTGCTGGAGAGACATCTGGGCTAGGACATTTCCCCATCTAACAGTTGCTAATTACCAGGCTAATCTCTTCAACAATAATAGGACATTCCAAGTTTTCTGCTCTATCCTTAGTTAAACTCAGTAGGGGGTTGGGAAGTCAGACAGTCCCTCATGTGGGAATGAGGTGCTGGCCCCTTTGCTGCGTAAATATCTAAATAATATTTACGCATCATCCCGTGTTTGTCCGCTGTATGATGGTGCAGAACAGAGGAGTTTGGGTCTCCCTTCACTGAGATATGTATCTGTGTCTTTTGGTATCTCAAATGACAGGCCAAATTCTGAACCCCCTTTGTAATAGCAATCCCTCAAATAAGAGGGTGGGCTCCACTTTCAGATCAAGTATCTCTTGTATCTGAGATGTTGAGCAGTTTATTTGGACCAAGACTGAATTACCCCCTTGCATACTAAACCACTGAAGGGTTTGCAAGGTTTTTTGCAGTTCCTTGAGAATAGTTTCCATTTGTTTGTTTTTTCTCCACAGGATGCATAGATACTGAGGTCCCCTCTCAACACTGCTTTCAGTGTGTCCGAGAGGATACACCCTAATACATCCAAGGCAGCACTTTCTGCAAGGATCTGTGGGATTTGCTCGTCAAGCTGTTCTTGGAGTACTTCATCCCTGAGATATCCCAGGTGTACCTTCCAATGTATATTCTTATAGGGGCAACCCATATAAAGGGCATCCTTCACCAGGGTTTGGTCCAAGAGCTGAATCATACCATGAAAGACAGGCTGGACTGAGTCCATATATTCCATAGTTGTGAAAATGTAATCCAACCTTGAGTAACTGTTGCAATGTGGAGAATAATGTGTATATTCCTGAGCAAGGAGGTGAGTTGTTCTCCAGAGGTCGGAGATACCCAGATAAGTGAGCGTATTTTTCACATATTTTTGCACTGGGGAAGGATGGACTCTCCTAGGGATAGAGGTATCCATGTCAGGGTTTAACACTAAATTAAAGTATTTCCCAGCACTATCTAGCCCTGAAGGACCATTAGTAGTTTATTTAAAAAAAAAAGGGGATTGGTATACTGAATTTTTTTGTTCCTGGGGAAAGTAGCAGTAAGTCAATGTACTGTATAATAATTGTCATATAACATCCCCACTAATATTACATGCCTTCCCTCTCCATCTACGATTTCTCTGCCAACTGAAAAGGCAATCAGCATGATCACACCCCACCTTCTCCCCGATCTATGGCAGGAGGACCACACTAAGTTAAACTCAAGTTTCTCAAATTTATTAAGCTTGGTCTGAGATGCATGTGTTTCCTTGTAAAGAAATAATCTAATTTTTTCCTACCGAAGCATTGGCAAAATTCTATAGCATTTAATCAGGTTATGTATGCCATTAAACATTAAATGACATCCATGCACTTGTTCCTATCACCATGGTATCTGTGCTGGCACAGCAGTACCACTACTGCCTTCGGTGCTGATGACCAATGTTAGGAATCGAGCATGGTATGTGTCAGAGGGTCAGCCGGGGGGAAGGTTAGATGAGCATCCCAGGGAATACTCTCCACCTCTGGGGCTTGGGGGGGTTGTGGTTTCCCGGCATATTAGTGACACCTAAAAGAGGCTGGGTGTCCAACAGCTGGGACCACCTGGTTCAGTGGAGCATTGGCGGACATATGTGGGACAGGTGAGGGAGTGCGACCATCCCGCACTTATGTCATTGCATGTTCATGCTCCTGGGGGTAAGCATGGAAACACCCCTGGTCACAGAGCTCTGTGAAGCCCCCAAACCACCTCCTGAATGACACCCCAGGCGTAAGCCTCGGCTGGGGACTATCATGAATCTCGGTCTCTCTCCCCCCACCCACTGGGGGAGGCCTGCTGTAGGGGGAAATCTATGGGCTACCTAGCCAGGCGGCCCGCAGTAGGATGCCAGCAGTGTGGTCTGGGCAAAGATTGGAGTATATCCCCGCCCGTAACCAGGAGAAAAAAAGAACTGACAAACAAAAAAAAAACACAGTACCTGTGACCTAAGTCTCAAAGTTTGCTGAGCTAAGCCCCTTAAGATAGTGCAGTGAAAAAAACATTCCCATCTCTTTTTCTCTGTTCCCCTGACCCCCCCCCCCCGGGGAGAACAGCAACAATGAGCCCCTACAATGAAACCATAGTACAATACTTTATATTCTGTACCCCATGACTGATTAAGAAAACAGAAACTAGTATATAGTAAAAAGAGTAGAGAACTATGGTAGGGTGCCCACAGGGCTTTCCCTGTGTATAAACAGAAACAAAGTATTAAATGGTTGCTTCCAAGGAAGGGAGTGACAGATCCACTGTCACCACTGTGTGGCACCTTCAGATCTAGTGGGGCCATAAGAGGATTGTCCATGGCTAGTCTGAGTCACTGATGTCGGCTATGCCACACGGAAAGGAATGAGCCAATGATGAAACAGCACCTACAATACATAAACTGCTGTAATCCTCAGTCTCAGCACCAAGAGTCACAGATTAGAGAGGTAGTGTTAAAGCAAGCAGTCTTGACACCAAAGACAACTTCAGTATTTGAATGATCCACCAGATAGCCCCTGATGGGAGATGTGTCAGTCCAACTGCTGCCTATATAGCTGAAAACCTTATAATCTGTTTTGACTCGAAGCAATACTGTCATAGAATGAAAAAGGAAAAGGGACAACATATGAGACCAACAGAGCACTGAAGGAAAAACGTGCTCAAAATAAGTGAAGAGGCCAGGACCATAGGAAGGCACCTCCAGCCTGCTCTCCCAAAACTGCTTCTGGTCTGGTAGGGAGCCCCTCCTAGATCCAGTAACAACTGGCAATAGTCAAAGTGTGCTGATCATAACCAGGAAGTGGCAATGCACCGGAGACACTTTACAGTCACTATGAATGAGGAAAGGCAGGCTTACCTTTTTCATGCAGAAGTGCAGACTGAAAGCCACTTCTGAGTACCCCCAATTTACAAACCTTATAAAAAAACAATGTCATGAGCAAAATGGAAGTTATTCTAAACAGTTTCAAAGAAGAGTTAAGGTAGTTTCACATTTGCTTTCAGATGAAGATGCGAAATTTGAGACTGCTAACCTTTGTCTCCCTTTCTTTTTAAAGAGCTTAGATTTTGCCATCAGCATAAACGTTTGCATCTCTGTCATGTCTGCATATTTTATACTATCTTAGCTCTTCTTTGAAATGGTTTACAGTAACTTCCACTGTGCTCAAGACATTATCTTTTTTACGACTGTGGGCGGACACTACAGGAGTATTGCATGTACAAAATGAGTGATGTCATGTTTTCTGTCTGTGGAACTGACTGAAGGTGTAAATAGTCTCCTCCACCTTACCCTCCTCTAAGCAATGTTTTGCACCCTCAAATAAATACGCTTTCATGTTAGTCAATGGTTGCAGGGTACTATTTTCTTTCTTAAATGGATGGCAGTGGGAGGCAGCATTGGGTTTTTTTGGAGTAAGATCCACCTCTGCCTCCACCCCAAACTTTTTTCTGATTCATGTGGGAGGGGCATGAGATAGCTCTAGCATGCTGTAACAAGATACAGTAGTTTGGGACACAGACATGCCTGTGCAGTGGAGAACAGAACAGAAGTTATTTAATGCCTTCAAATTGACTTAAAAATCCTTTGGAACAAATGATTATCAGAGCCACCTGGGGCCTCAGAAGGAGACCTAATCACACATTCTAATTAATAGTAAGAGCCACATGTTTTTCTTAAACATTATATATATGTATAGTTTATATATAATTTGTCTTTAGTAGTTTCAAAACGTTGAAATCATACACACATGCACACATACACCAAGCAGAACACAGCTGGATAAGGTACCAGTATTTAGGAAACTTGTCATACTTACCCTAGTCTAGCAATGTGAATCCTGGTCATGACTATAGGTGTTTACAACTCAATGATAATAACCACATTTGCTTCACTTGCAAATAGGTAGGCATTTGTGTCTAATTTCTGTTTGACTTACTGTAGATTACACATAGAATATTTGATTTCAAGTATTTGCTAAATTGTAAATGTAGGTATCAGCATTCTGTTAGTAGTTAGTGCTGACTGTGGTCTGTGATAAGATCTTTTTTTTTTTTTTTACAAAGGAAGTGTATGGTAGGAAGCTGAAAACAGACTTTGATGATAAAGTGTGTTTTTTCTTTTAAGTTTGAGACGTATTAGAAAACACTGAACAAGAAAACAAGTGGTGATTTTAAAAGCTATTCTGATCAGAGCTGACACAAAAAAAATCTTAACTATTTTTTCTTTTCTCAAGGACACTAGAAATAGGATGTCAACATTCACTCCATTAAACCTGTTTTTCAAATTTTTTATAGCATCTTGCCAAGGCAATCTTCCCAGAATGCAATCTGTCATGGGGGAGGGGTTGAAATTGTTTTAATCATGAAGCATTGGTGCTAGTAATGCATTTAGAAATACAATTTTTAATCGTCTTTACAGTTAAACATGCAGTTTCATGTCAGGGCACAGTTATTGAGGGGTTCAACTTAATTTAAACATGGGCATAGTACTTGGTAAATACAGACTTTGATGATAAAGTGTATTTTTTTCTTTCAGGTTTCAGAAGTATGTATTATATATAAGTGTAACTGTGTTGTAAATGGTTAAGTAGGCAGTGGTTTAAGGCTCTGAGCTACAAACCTGGAGACCTGGGTTTGACTCCCACAGCCCCCACTTGCATACTGTGTGACCCTGCGCAAATCACTTAACTTCCTTGTGCTCCCAGGTCACCCCTGTAAACAAGCTTTCAGCTTAGTGTTTCTCTCCTGGTAAAAAAATAAAAAAAGTGCATAGAATTATTTTTTTAATATAGTTGAGTTTATAAAGTATGTGGTAAGTAGGTAGGGTATGATGTTTTGAATGTGGCAATAGGATTTAGCATGTGCACTGCTTTAAAATCATGTCACAGTATTTTATACTTTCTTAAAAAGATACTCCACATTTGTGTGGGGGCTGTGGGATTCAAACCTAGTTCTCCAGATTTGCAGAGAAGAGCCTTAAACCACTGTGCTATACTGCCTACTTGGTTATGGCAGTCATCTGTTTTATGGTTCATGGTGTTGGTGTAGTAAACATACTAATATCCAAAAATACCAGCAGAATAGGCACAGCTGGCTTTCGTGTCTGCTCCTATGGTCAGTCCCCACCCTGGGAGCTGACCTTGCTGCCCCTTCGCCCTCCTGGGCTTCTCCCTTCCCAGTCCAGGGAAGAGCTAGCTAATGGGGGTTTCTGTAAGACAACAGCCACTAAACAGCTCTAATTCACTATTTTTATTTTGTGTGTGTGTGTCACGTCTAGCTAGCAGGAGTGTTTCAATTTTAAAACTTTTAATTTTATCAAACTATACATAAGCAATAAAGCACAGAAACTGCCCAGATCATCAATGTTATAATGGATAGTACAGACATCATAGAAAGCTATTAGAAGTAGAATGGGTTAAACACTTCCTGGAACTTTCTGCATAACAAGTTCCCCTAGGCACCTCATAGCCTCATAGCATTTGACGCCACCATCCTAAGAGCAGCGCACACGCACGCACGCACACACACACCTCAAGCAGAACACAGCTGGATAAGGTACCAGTATTTAGGAAACTTGTCATACTTACTCAGAGTCTAGCAATGTGAATCCTGGCTGTGACTATAGGTGTTTACAAGTGAATGATAATAACCACATTTGCTTCACTTGCAAATAGGTAGGCATTTGTGTCTAATTTCTGTTTGGCTTACTGTAGGTTACACACAGAATCTGAAAAATTCATAACATGCTGTACTGTGATTCAATGAACTGATAAATGGGGATTTTGGTTTCTTTTACAAATTAATTTTTCCTGACCATGGATATACTAAAACAAAAATTTGTCAACAAAATGTTTTTAAACAAAGAGTTTAACTCATGGCAGCAGAAGAAGCATGTTGGATTAAAAGCTTAGTGGCATGGATGTAGAGGCAACAGTATTTCAATCGATCAATCAAGTCTTTAACCAGGCGTTCATCGTTGAGCAGAAGCTCATTTGCAAGATGGACCTGGGTGGAGCATGACCAATTGTATATACAGGTCAACACAGGTATTTACAAGGTAATACAGATAATACTGTTTACAGAGAGGAAGAAAAAGAAGTTCATATGTACATAGAATTATACATATATTGTACAGATTACAGGGTATTTACATACATAGAAGTGTCTATAGGAAGATAAAGCAGGTTATCTAAGGTTGCAGGAGGAAGAAACGGAAGAAATAATATATATAAAAATGAAAATATACACCAGGTAGAGGTGAAGGTAGGGGAGAAGGGAGGGAGGGAGGTAGGGGGAGAAAGGCTAGGAGGGCACGGTGCACAGAGACGAGTTTGTAAAACAGGATGTAGAGAAGGTGGATGGAGAAAAGAAGTATGTGTGAGCCCCGGGATTGAATGCTATAAAGTACGGGGCATGGTAGGATGTCACAACCCAGGGGTACTGAGCTCCTATCCGAGGTTGGGAAAGGAAGGATAAAGGGATGGACGGGACTAGCGTTGATAAGACAGGGGGATAAGAGAGAGAACAATTAGGCTTGTGAGGAACAAGCTGGGGGGTCAGTACTTAAAATTGGGTCTAGGTGTGGCTATATACCAGTGCAGACACCGGTACTGGGTCTGAGTGGGCGAAGCAGTTACATACTTCTGATTGTACGGAAATAAAGTGTCTTGAAGGCATTTATACTGATTAGAGTGCTTAATTTGAGGGTTTTTTGTAGATTGTTCCATAAGGTAGGTAGCAAGAAGCTTATGGCTGCCCTGCCGAAGCGGGATTTTGCTTTGGGTACTTTAAGTGTAATAGCTTATTAACTTCTTAACGCGTTATTTCCCAATTATACTCAGGGGAAGACAGCAGGAGATATAGTAAGGCAGCTTATGAGAGATGGCGCTATAGGTCCAGAGAGCAGCATTTCTGTGGCACCTGAACTTTAGTGATGTCCACCCTACTGCCACATATAGGGTACAGTGATGCGTGTTGAAGGGAAGTCCCGTTATAAACCTCAGTGCTCGATGGTAGATTGTGTCCAGTTTAGCCATGTAAGAGTTGGGGCATTGGCTGTAGAGGAAATCAGCGTAATCAACCAATGATAGGAAAATGGATTGGACCAGTTGTTTCTTGGCATCTCTGGTGAGAAATTGGTTGATTCTAAAAAACAGGCCAAGCTTTTGCCAAAGTCGTTTTAGCAAGTCCTCGATATGTTCAATGAAGGAGAGTCTTTGGTCTATCCAAATTCCCAGATACTTGAATTTTGTAACAAATTCTAGTTTTTCATCTAGAACTGTGGTAATTTGGGGAACTGTCCCACTGGACACAGGGTTAGCTGTATGGATGAAAGGAGAGAGGACCATCGCTTTAGTTTTTTTGGCGTTAAGGAGTAGCTTTTATTGGAGGAGTTGGCTTTGCAAAAGGTTGAATTCTCACTGTAGGTCATTGCAGGCAGCTTCAGGTGTTGGGCGACTCACGTAGAGAACTGTATCATCTGCAAACAGATGGATGTTGGCTTCTTTTATACAGTAGTCGATATTATTAATGTAGATTGCAAAAAGTAAGGGCCCTAATATAGAACCTTGAGGTACCTCTCTTTGCAGAGTTTTTAAGGAGGGGCAGGCCTCCTTCAGCTTTAACTTGTTGAAGGCGCCCTGTAAGATAGTAAACCAGCGCAGAGAGGAGGGGTCCACACCTATGGTTTCAAGGGAGGAGAGGAGCAGACTACGATTGACGGTGTCGAAAGCCTTGCTAAGATCAAGGAAAACAGCACAAATAAAGTTTTGCTCTCAAGATTATACTGCCAGTCGTTAGTAACTTTGGCGAGGGCTGAGATAGTGCTATGTTTAGCTCTGAATCTGGACTGCATAGGGTTTAGCAGTTCCCTAGACTCAAGGTGAGTCCTCAGCTGTGCATTTACAATTTTCTCTAGGAGCTTGGACAGGACCAGAAGGAGAGAAATTGGCCTGTAGTTACTGAGATCGTCCAGGTCACCTGATTTGAACAGTGGTATGACATGTGCTGTCTTCCATATACGTGGTAATGTGCCTTGAGACAGGGATAAGTTAAAAAGATGGATGACGGGTATTGCTAGTACGTGGTAGGCAATTTTGAGAAAGTAAGGGTCAAGGGTGTTGGCCCCAGCACTTTTTTAGTATCCAACTGAAGCAAGAGGTCCTCTACCTCTTTCAGTGAGGCAGGTTGGAAGCGAGAAAAGCATGACTTTAGTAGAGGATTAATTGTGACTGGGGGGTGAGGGATATTTGTAGCATAATGGTTTTCTGAAACTTCAACCTTCAATGGGTTAGACTCTGCAGCCATCTGTACAGTATATCACAAAGCCATATGCAGTGTGGTATGGGTAAAACCCAGATCACCAGACCAGGACCAGTGCTGTAAAATCTGCACTGGGCACAGCTTGTGCGAATACTGCTGATCCAGTGGATCAAATAAACACGTGCAAATAAATAAATAAATACTCGACTTCACCTCGTGCTTCAACCCACCCCAGGAGTGACGTTATTACATGATAACACACACCCTGTCGTGCCTTATTGCTTAAATATGCCCTTTCTCGATGTACTATACTTTGATTCAGTTAGTGTATGCAACAGCCTTCATGTGAACACTCTGGGCTTCTCTTTGACTCCTAATGTCTATTTGCTTTAGCTATTGTATATTGTTTGAACTGCTTTGGTCTTCTTGATGTGGTGCCTGTGTGCCTAAACTATGTAATGTGTTTATCTACTGTTACCTATGTATCTCCAGTGAATGACTGTTATAACTGTTTGCTCTCTGAGCCATTGTTTTTGGATTTATTAACTGTGCGGTCTTTGTATTAGTTCGACAAGGTGCCTTTGTAAATGAGTCTCTGACTCAAAGGTTTGTAAATCTGATATTTTTTTAAATAAATAAATGTTTATGTTTAAACACCCTTATCTAGCTAATGCATTCACAGTAGTAGTGGCTCTGCCAGAGCTTGTTTATATGTTTTGTAAACTGGGCATACTCAAAAGGGGCTTTCAGTTACCTCCCTCCGCATGAATATTTATGAGCTGCATTTAAAAATGGCTGGTTGGGTTGACAGCATGCCTGCTCTGAAGAATTTGGTTGCGTTCCTGATGAAATGCTAGTGTGCCCACGCGACCACATGTGCTCTCTTGTATGGTGTTGGTAAATAGTTGTACCTTCCTGTATTTGTCAGTTGATTTAGTTGTTATGTTGGAACTGCTCTTACTGTTCTAAAATAAAGACATGTCTGTACTTCTGCACAGAAAAGGAAAACCTGCCTTTCTTCATTTTTGGAGACTGTAGAGTCTCTGGTGTGGTGCCACTTCCTAGTTATGACCAGCACACTCCGACTAAAATTTCCAGACACCACAATGGATTGTGTGTACTGTCTACCCCAATGGGCTGGAGCACTAACACCTCTCTGTTTTCAACAACTGGCGATACTCTCCTCCTCCAGTTTATTACAATGCTGGAACCTCTCTAAAACTGGAATGTTAAAAGATGTCATTGGTACTGTGCTCAACAGACATCTAGAACTGCTACTCAGGTGTCCCACTGGGCCATCTTCTGTTAGCTTTATGCTGACAATGCAGTTCTGTATAGAAGCTCCTCTGATGTAAATATGATCAATGCCCAGCTTGCCACTGATGTAGGTACTTTGGAAAAATGGTTATGTGACAATAAGCTTGTCTTGAATGAAAAGAAAACCAAGGCGATTCTCTTTGGCCCAAAAAACCTTGGTACAGACAAACAGCACCTGCTCTCACTTACTACCTCAACTGGCACACCAATTGAAGTGGTTAACAAACTAAAGTACCTTGGGGTCTATATTGACCAAGAATTCACCTTTAGACCTCATGTTAATTAAATCATCAAATGTGTACATCAAAAACTTGGACAACTATATCACCTTGGTAATGTGTTAATCCCTGAGTTGAGGCTTGCATTACAAACAGTGTCCTGCTCCTGATGCTGCTGTATGGTGCCTCTGTACTTCAATTCCTGAGGAATTCAGAGACAAGCAGGCTTGCCTGTAAGTAATTTTTCCCCTATAGATGCTGATTTTTAAGTATTAGTTCAGATTATGTTACTGTTCCTTCTCTACAGGCCTTTTAGTTATCCTACTGGGTGTTTGTGATTTACACACAGAGAGTAAGTGCCATTTTAGAACTGTATGATGTAGTTTATGTCCCTTGCTCCGCTCTTCCATCGTTGAAACAAGGCATTCACGTTCTACTATAGAACTCTGTGGTTGGAGAGGGACATAAACTACATCATACAGTTCTAAAATGGCACGCAACACCAGACTGTCAATCAGAAACAACCACCAAGATCACTAACTTGCAAGTATAGATGGAACAATAACAGAATCTGATCCACTTTCTAAAAAACTGCATCTGCTTGGAAAAATTATCTTCAGGTTCAGCGCAGTTCTCCTTTAAGGTTTTGTACAACAAAATCAGTCATTTTGCAGCTGGTGCCTGCCAATGAAACATCACTGTGATGTTGTCACCTCCCCAACTTGGCCCTCTCTGGAGGGGAGGATGATGTACTCACTGTTATGCCTTACACTAAAGCTCACCAAATGTTATACCCCACCAAATCTAGCTGATATATTAGCCCCTAAATCTGAGAGGTGCATACTCCAGTCCTCAAACTGTTACTTGCTTGAGGTGCCCAGGGTCAAAACAAATATGGTAAGAGGTCTTTTACAAACTCTGCACCATCTCACTGGAACTCACTTCGAGCTGAGCTGCACAACTCCTCTTCCCTTGGGGGTTTTGAAAAATGGCAAAAAACCTTTCTACCAGAAAGCTGTAACTGTTCCTGCAATCACTGAGTGATGGCAATACCTCCCTGTCTTTTTACCATGCTGCTCCCAGAGGTACTTCTGTTGCTAATGACAGCTGTGCCTCATTCTGTGTTGCACTGTGTGCTTTCTTTTTATGCTCAGTCTTACATTCCTCCAGTTAATTGTATTGCCTTGTATGCTCCACGTCTGTGTATCAGTTCTACTAACATACTCAATAACTTTGTAAGGTAGTATAGGCACCATACCTGTCTATTGATTGTATATCTGCCTGTACTTAACCCAACATTGTATCAGTCAACTCTCTGTATATAGGCTTGTGATTGATGCTGGGTTGCCCCTGAAAAAGGAACCACTGGTTCCAGTGGGCCTACCCAGTTACCAAAATTCAATAAATACATACATAAATAAACAAATAAGTAAAGGTCCCCTGGAGCAGCCAGGAAGTCAGGTTCTGGCTGAGTAAGATAAGGTAAGCATCATGAGGCAGGGTCACTGGTGAGAGGCAGGACTGCCCACAATGTAGGGTTCCCCACCACCGGCCACACCAGTCCACCCGCCATTTATAACAGCTAACAGTTATTAAAAAGTCACAGATTCCATTCAGAGAAGAGCTGTGTAGCTGTAATTGCTGCACCACAGATGCAGCTCTGTGTCGACAACAAAGAGGGAAGATCCAGTCAGCCAGGGGCTACCTAGGACCTCCTGGTATACACCGAGTGAGACCCCAGGAGAACTGCAGGACAACCTGGACACAGCACTGCAACTGTTCAAGCTATACTTAATGCTACTGTATGAGGCAGAATCAGCCCTAGTACCTCTCACACCACTGCCGAGATTCAAATGACACAATGCAAGCAGGACACCCAGGAGGTGCCCCTGTGCCACTCACATGAGTTAACCTACCCATGGTCTTCTTGCACTATACTCAGCTAAAAATCAAATAAGCACAAATAATGTCATTTGCTCATATGTATATACCTATGCTCTAGCTGGTAGTTCATGAAAACTGCTGGAGTAGGTTTCTGATTGCCTGTAAATCTTTGGCTTGCAAGTCCTTGACTGTTTCAATTGCTGTCTGTAATGTGGTGAGGGGAGAAGAAGCATCAGTGGATGAAGAGGTCAGCCTCTTCTACTGCTGCTGTCATTCAGGTTCACTTAGCGGTCTCTATGGAAGGGGGACTGGAATATCTTGTCACTCCCAAGTCAGCCTGCACCACCCTCCTCTGCTATCTGACAGAGCACTGTTCCATCTGTGAACTGCACTCAGAGCTTAGCTGGGAAGGGTATCTGAAACTTTAAGCCAGCTTGTTTGAGCACTTGCAAGTACAGCGAGTAGGTCTGGTGCTTTTGTTGTACGGGTGCTGATTAATCATGATCCAGGAATAGCCATGTCTGACCCCACATAACCACCCCTTTTTGCCAAGCTATTTTCAAAACAGTTTCTTTAGTGTGAGAACTCGAAAACTGAAACACTATGGAGTGAGGATCTGGTTAGGGGCCAGTTTGGGGCTTATTGCCCTATGGATCCTTTATATTTGCAGGGGCATTTCAGAGGGATGGTCTACGGCTTCATGCAGCATCTGGTTGATATAATCAGCAATGTTGTTGTCCTCCTCGCCCACCAGCAACCCACGTATTCACAAGTTCTTCCTGCGGAGATGGCCCTCTGAATCACTGTTTTTTTTCTTTGAGCTGGAGCATCTTTCTATACAGAGACAGATCCATCTCCATGAGTTGGTCAATACGTTCCATCATCACTGTCTGAGCCTCCTGGATTTTTGTTTTTGTTCCCCCTGCACCTTCTCCAACTCAGTCCCAAATGTCTGGACTTGGTCTGTTATCTCCATTCTGAATGCTCTCAGTTCAGTGAGTACATGAGCATTTACTGAGTGATGTAGCTTAGTGCCCACGTTACTGCCTGGGGAACTTGCCATACTACTAGGTGGGGTGGATGGGCCGCCAGGAATATCAAGCTGCTGTTTCAATGCCAGGAGTATGGCTTGCTGCTCCTTTTTCTCTCAGAACCTCCTGTATGTTACTGCTGCCTCTGGAACCATTTCCGCCTGTATTAAATGTCTGAAACTTCACTTTGAGGCTCTTTATTGTACGTCCTTGGCTACGGGCTCTTTCACAAAGGTGCTATCACACTGTGGGCGGAACCAGAAGCCTTCTGGTCTTGTTTCTTCTCTCGATTTGTATTAACTGGGAGTGTAATCTATTGGGGTCAAAAGGTTAACATGCAAATCGCAAAACCACACCACCCAGCAAGGTCAAAAAGACATTATGCAAATTAAACAACTACATGACAGAAATGACCATACAAGCACGCCCCAAGACAATATGACTCCAAGATCATCCATTGCAAACCCAAGTATCAAGAAATGCAAAATGAAAAAAGAGGCAGTCAATAAACTAAACAAGCCTGACAGCTCATAATCCCTCCAAAATCATATATGTATACCCACACTCCAAGAAATCCTACACTAAGAAGAAAAACAACAACTAACTGTAGAAGCTTGACATCCATTTGACAACAATTTTAAAACACTATTAACTAAAATGAAACAGCCAAATGCAGCAATTCTACTCACTATTCAAACATAGAAAAACAAGCATTTGTCAGTGCCAAATGTTGTCTTGCTGGCACTGGCACTGGTAGTGCACGAGTTAGAGAGATGCATAACAGGAATGGCAGTGAAGTATTGAACTGACGCCAACCTCACCTCTACCCTGCAGAGACTTGACAGGCACTGGGATATGCCTTTGGGTCGCTGGCCATAATGCTCACGCCATTGCACCACACCCCACCCTGCAGATACCGACAAGTGTCACAATGTGCCTTGGGGTCTTTGGGCCTTATGCTCACCTCATTCCATAAGGAAATACGCTGAGATATAATTATTTTTCATCTGTTTTTGTTCAGGATCCATCTCAAATTCTCCTTGATAGACACCTCCCGAGTCACACAAAATTTACAATCTCACTGAATGAGGTTTATGATTTATTATCAACATTAAAAAAAACTGCCAGTCCAGGTCCAGATGACATATGTACCAAATTTCTACTGGGTGTTAAAGATACTATAGCCTTACCACTTGCTATTATTTTTAATAAATCTCTCTGTGAATCTAGGGTACCTTCCGATTGGTTAACTGCAATAGTTACTCCCATTTTTAAACAAGGTTCTCATTCTAGAGTAGAAAACTATCGTCCAATAAGTTTGACTTCGATCCCTTGTAAATTAATGGAAAGATTAATTAAAAAACTTTTCTTGAAAAAGAAATGGAAACTCTGAAAATACTTGATACAACCCAGCATGAATTTAAAACTGTTTTTTCTTGTACAACAAACCTACTTCCATTTTATAATTACATTAGTATAAAGCTTGATTCAAATATACCAACTGATGTCATTTTATTGGACTACAGTAAAGCATTTGACAAAGCGTCACATGACATTCTGATTAAAAAACTCATTCATCTAGGATTTTCATCAACACTAGTTTCATGGATTAACAGCTGGCTGAGTAACCGCATCCAGAGGGTTCAAGTAAATGGTACCTTGTCAGACTTGGGAAGGGTGACAAGCGGGGTTCCTCAGGGTTCCGTCTTAGGGCCCACTCTCTTTAATGTTTTCATCAGTGATATGAAAATTTGTTCTTCAAATATACTTATGAAATTTGCAGATGACACCAAATTAGGTGGCACTGTTAACAATGCTGAAAATATACAAACTTTACTAACAGACCTTGCATCTACTGAACATTGGGCCTTCAAAAATAAAATGCACTTCAATGTAAAAAAATGTGCAGTCCTACACATGGGTAAAAACAACCCTAGACAGGCTTACACCCTAAATAATATAACTACTAGAGTATCTTCTCCAGAAAAAGATCTCGGGGTGTTAGAGAATAATAAACTTTCCTCATCTTCCCATTGCAATAAAATAGCAAATCAAACCAATGTTCTCCTTCGTAGAATAAACAGTACATTTGTTTCGAAGTCAGAACAGTGTATTATGACTTTGTATAGATCTCATGTCAGCCCTATATGGATTATGGTTCATCTTTTTGGAGTCCTTATTTAGCATCAGACATCAATAGAATTGAACAAATTCAATGTAGGGCAACAAAAATTATTCCATATTATGCCCATTTGGATTATGACACTAGATTACAGAAGACTGGCTTGTATTTGCTCAAACAGAGACGAACAAGAGGTGATCTTTTACAGTTATTTAAAATGATGAAATCCCCTATTCTAATGTAACCATGTGGCTTAACATTATCCAACAGAAAAATTGTTGCTAGGATACATAATAAACAAATTGATATTAAAAAATGTAATACAAACAAAAGACAAAACTTTTTTACTATTAGAATTCCAATGTTATGGAACACATTACCACAGGATATTGATGATTCTCCTACTATTATGATTTTCAAAAACAAAATAGATAAATGGTTATTATAATAGCACCATATACAATGATCCACACATGTGGAGGACAATCTCGATGGGCTACGGCCTTCTTTTGTCCAACAAAAAGAATAGAAGAAGAATAGAATAAAGAGATGGGTGCGGTATAGGAGAATGGGGTGAACTTTGGGGCAGAAGAGTCCAAGGCACACCTTGATGCCTGTCACTGGCTGCAGGGTGGGGGTAGAATGGCATGAGCAATACAGCCGACAATCCCAAGTCACACCCCTGACGCCTGTCAGTCTCTACAGGGTGGGGCGTTACAGTTGGAAACCCTAACGCCCAGGATGTTTGTTGGTATTTTCACTCCAAATTTTCAACATAGTCTTTTTGTGACCCCACCTCATGAACAGTGGCACTATCAGTTTGTTAGCCGGAAGGCGATTTTGCATAGCGACTGCGCCATTTGGGGCCACACAGGCAAACACACATTTCGGGTAGGATGTGAAAAATTATAGCTGTACTGTTCATGAGAAGGTGTAAAAAAATGACAATGTTGAAAATCTGGAGTGAAAATATGAAAAATTGGTGATGTCACGAGTGTGCGTAGAAACTGCGCAACACACGCCTGCAACGTAATTATTTTGGAGATTTTTTTTAACCAGATTTTCAACATAGGAATTTTGGGACCTCCACTCATGAACAGTGGCACTACGATTCTGTTAATCTGTCTCGAAAGTTGATTTCCCACAGCAACCATGCCACTGTGCACCAGACATGCGAAAACACATTTTAGGCAAAATGTGAAAAATGACGGCTGTACTGTTCATAAGGAGGTGTGAAAAAATGGCAATGTTGAAAATCTGGAGTGAAAATGTTAAAAATTGTCGAAATTAAGAGCGTGCGTGGAAACTGCGCAATGCATGCTCATAACGCAGTCATTTTTTGGAATTTTTTCACTCATTTGAAACACAGGTTTTTTGGGATCCCACCTCATGAACAGTGGCACTGTCGTTTCATTACTCGATCGCAAAAGGTGATTCTGCGCAGTGACCGCAAAATCAGCTTTTGGGACCGGATAATGAGATGGCAGTGCATGTGTTCATGAGGTGGGATCCCAAGAACCCCATGTTGAAAATGTGGAGCCAAAATAAAAAAAAAATGGCTGTGCTATCCACCTAAATTGAACACCCCTTTCCCCCCACCCCACTGATGCCATTATACAGCTTATCAGCATTTCTTCATTTTGTAGTTAGACTTTCAAGTGTCCTGATGTGTTCCTGCTCCACAGAAGATTGCAGCGCCGGAACTCCGGAGGGGAATATGGGGTGTGGGGAGGTGGGGTGCGCAGAGGGTGAGTGCGGGTTGGGGGAAGGGTCTGCAGATAACGGATCGTTTTCTTTTTTTCAGGCACAGAAAAAAAATGGACACTGCGCTGCAGGACAGTTTTCTATCTTTACAGGTGAAATATAACAAATGGACACACTGGAGTGGGCTCCCAGTGTGACCCAGGGGCATAGAGAGCTCGGGGTCTCGTTACTGATGCTGCCCGCCCCAACACACTCAGCCTGGCTTGTTAGCTCAGAATTCTCTCTCTTGGCCGCTGGGATCATTGAATGGCCTCCCCTTACCTGTCTCTCTGTTTGCATTCCACTCGTTTCTTCTGCCTCACTGGCTGTAGGGGGATGTTGTCCATCATGGTGTCGACCGGGATGGAGCTGCCCACCACCGCTGTTGGGATTCCTACACACAATGGGGGTGGGGCAGGGGGAGGAACATGCCAACGTGGTCAGCTTTCTGTGAGCGGACACACACTGGGGTGGGCTCCCAGTGTGCCACACATGTGGGGGTGGGAGGGTGGACATGCCGCACAGGGATTGCATCCCTGATGTCAGCTTTCTTTTGGGATTCTGTGGCAGACGGCAGGAACCACCGCCATGTTTACTGAAATGTTTCACCAGGAAAGGCACGTATGGGAGGCATGTCATCTGAGCCACTGCATGACGAGCTTGTCTCTGATTGCAGCAGCACATTTCTCTCAAGTTGGTGGCACTTTACATAATACTTGTGTCACCGCATGCTGGCTAATTGGGGAATGAGGGACGCACATACTAAAGCGTGCCCTGCATTCGCCAACACTGACACACCTCCATATTTGTCCTACTACTACAAGTTGTTGCTTGCGCGTGCACAAAGCAACATAAAAATGAGGAATGTTGTTACGTAAAGGAATTTGATAGTTACCATTATTTTTGAATAAAGTGGAGTAAAAAAAAAACTGAAAAAAAATCAAAGTGCCAATAGTAATGAGAGGCACTACGCTGCCCTAAACAGAAGCTGAACTCCACCAGAAATGAGATGTGGCATTTCAGCTAAACTATTCTGTGCAAACAGATTGGGATGCAGTGCATGAACAGTACTACATACATGCAAATTCTATACTTTTCTTCTGTCCAGGCACTACTAGTAGTTAATCAAAGAACAAAGGGTACTGAGATATGTCATGTACCATTTCACCGTGAAGACTACACCATAGCTGTGCCACTCACCCTAAAAGGTAACAATCTTCCTAAAATGCACAA
The DNA here is from genome assembly GCA_016271365.2 of Neoceratodus forsteri. Classification (NCBI taxonomy): domain Eukaryota; kingdom Metazoa; phylum Chordata; order Ceratodontiformes; family Ceratodontidae; genus Neoceratodus; species Neoceratodus forsteri. Next base: position 300,452,730 of record CM057459.1, on the reverse strand, counting down.
TCTCTTCTACTGAAATTCACAATTCACATTTTAAGCTTTAAGCAAGGGGTGAAATCTGAAAATGGTAAAAGCAGCCCCCAACAGCCAACACCTGGGATTCCAGGGTAAATGTTACTGAAGAACTGCTCTTTCATTGCTGCCAGCTCCACTTTACCACAAGATGAATTCCATGAGGCTGGGCAACCACCGCTGCTTCAACTACCTGTTTATTGTCATAGCGAGTGAAAAGAGGGGAACTAACAGAAACGCTGATAAGAAAGAAGATCAACATGTAAGATGCATAAATAATACACGCTTTCTAGTTGGTGAGGATCCTATACACATACATACAATCAAAAGCCTTAAACTCAGCAGACAGCATCATGGGTATGAAAATCTATGTGTGTGTGTGAGGGGGCAGTGAAGCTGACAAGACAGGGAATGCCTAAACTTGTTTTCCTACTGAAATCCACAAGAATAAGATGCAGAGGGCCCGACTGAGGACAGAAGCTGTAGCACTGTGCACTAGCTGTGGGTACAGTACCTGCTCTGGCCACTACACTACATTTTTTATTGTTTGGTAACCGGGTAAGGCCCACTAGGCACAATGCCTGTTTTCAGGAGCACTGGGGAGATTAAATGACTTGCTCAGGGTCACACAGTATGCAAGTGGAGGTTGTGGAATTAAACCCAGGGATGCTGGATGCACCAAGCTCATTCACAGCTCATTACACTAACCTCTATACTGCCAGCCTACAACATGGGGCCGCACCACTGTTGTCACATTCAACTTCAAGAAAGGGGTAAACCCTGGCAATGGTAAAAGCAGTCCCTAACGACAGCCAACACCTGGTATTCCAGTTAGACTTTTAAGAACTGCTGCAAAAACTGCTGCGAAACCCTTTTTTCTGTAAGATGAATTCCAAAAAGATGGACAGGTACTGTTGCTTCAACTCTCTGAGTGCAGAAACATATTAATTCTTTGTTGTTGCAGCGAGTAAAAAGAAGTGAAGTAATTTAAATATTAATAAGAAAGAACAGCAATATGCAAGATGCAAAAATGATACAAGAAGGCAGCCATTTTCTGATTTGTGTCGTTTCTGTAAACACACAATCAAAAGCCTCAAATCCAGCACAAAGCATTATGGGTAATCAAGTCCATGTGTGTGTTTGGGGAATAAGCCAACTTGGAAATGTCTAAATTGGTGCAAAATTCTGCTTGACGTATCACTACTCACATCTCACTGGAGCAAGCACACATACTAAGCATAATAATCTTTAAAATCTGCACAAACGAGAAGGTGCCCATTCCTATAAGTAAAATAACTTCAAATACGTACAGAAATAACGGGCACTTTCTCAGTATACCCCATCAGCATGGGCTAGGAAGAATGGGCTGAAATACATTCAGGCTGTCATACTTTTGAGAAATGCACAAAGTTGCCTTCCATGTCAAAGAAGCTGCAAGAACCCCAATAATACAAATATCACCACAAAGTCTACAGTTAGTACTCTAAAATGCAGTAAAATGCACAATTACATGAAACATTTTTAGATAGTGCATTTATTAGGAGCATCTCGTGACCCTCCCTCTGTGAAATCAGCTAAAACTGGATACTCTAATCAGGATGATATTAAAACCTGCCCAAACACAGACCCTGTGTTAAAAGAGAACTGTGTTGATCATGTGTCATTGTTTCTGTAGAAGTTTTATAAATACTGGTTCCTGGTCTGTTATTGTTTCATCTGCAACATACACGGCTGGGTGCACCCACTTCTCTGCAATAGCTGTGGCTCCTAGAGGTTTCTGGGGAAGGAGGGACTCAAGATTCTGACATTCCTTCCTGGATCTGTGGGCTGTTGAGTGACATCCCTACGCACCAATGGGAAAGGAGCCCAGATTGCGGCTATGTAGCTATAAGAAGGGAACTGTATTGGAGGCTGGTAGAGCCAGTGGAGCTCCTGTGGTGCCAATACCTGTTGTCCTGAGGATGGGTTCCGTTTGTGCCATTCCAGGCCTTTCATGAAGAACATGAACTGTAAAGAGAGTTGCACATGCTTATGAGGAGAACAGTAGCCATGTGCTAGCCTGCAAGGGTGCAAACGCTCCAGAGACAGCATGGAGCATAGAAGCTGTGTCCACAACTACTGGTCTTGGAATACACTGATGCAAAGAGAAACAAAGCATGAAAAAGTACAAATAGGAAACCTTTCTTCATCAGAGACAGTGAGAGCAGAGATCCAGTGGCCTGGTGTGTCGGGGAGCCATACATACCAGTATGTATGAGCATGCCATTGGGCAGCACTGCTTTGGGGAAGGTCCATCTGTATTTGACTTGTTTGCCAGTTAGCCACTGGGCTGGGTTACAAATACCCCATTTTGTGGGGTTCTTCTGCAGCATTTAAAGAAGAGCTGCACTGAATCGGTAAGTCATTTTTCCCTGTAGAAGCTGAGTTTTTAAATACTGATTCCAAGTCTGCTACTGTTCTGTCTCTACAGGCTTTTTGTTATCCTAGTGGGTGTTTTTGTTTAAAACACAGATAGTAAATACCATTTTACCACTGCATGATGTCATTTATGTCTCTCGCTCAGCTTTTCCATTGTTAGCACAATGCATCTAGAATCACAGAATCATAGAAATCTGATAGCAGAAAAGGACCCCATCGGCCCACAGAGTCTGCTCCTTTCTCCCCCCACCCCATTAATTTCCTGCCCTTCCCTTCCCCCACTTCCCAACCCCATATGCCTGTCCCATGCCCTCCTGAATCCCCCCCCCCACGGCTTCAGCACCCACCACCTCCTCTGGAAGTTTGTTCCATGCCTCCAACACCATCTCCATGAAGAACTGCCCCCTCACACTGCTCCTATATCTTCCTCCCTCAAATCTTAGGCTATGCCCTCTAGTTTTAGCACTCTCCTTCCTTTTAAATAAACTCCCCTCCTTCACCTTGTTGATTCCCTTCACATACTTAAATGTTTCAATCATAACCCCCTTCTCTCTTCTAGTCTCCAATAAGTACAGTTCCAGTTCCCTACACCTCTGCATCATCTTGGTTGCCCTTCTCTGAACCCTCTCTATCCCATCTATGTCCTTGTATAGGTGTGGTCCCCAAAACTGGACCCAGTACTCCAGGTGTGGCCTCACCATGGCTTTGTAAAGAGGTATCAGTACTTATCTCCTTCTGCTAGTAATGCCCCTCCCAATACATGCCAACATTCCATGTGCCTTCCCCACCGCTTTGTTGCATTGGCTCCCCACCTTAAGGTTGCTTAATATTATGATCCCCAGATCCCTCTCCTGCTCTGCTGTTTTGACCCCCCCCCCCCAGAGTGGATGCTGCACACAGATTTTTACACCCCAAGTGCATCGCAGCACACTTTTTGGCACTGAACTTCAGTTGTCAAGTTTCTGACCACCCCTCCAGAATCTTCAGGTCCTGCCTCATGGCCTCCACCCCCGGGTGTCCACACTATTGTAGAGTTTTGTATCATCTGCAAATAGGCACACCCTTCTCTCCAGCCTGTCTGCTATATCACTAATGTAGATACTAAAAAGGAGGAGTCCTATTACTGACCCCTGGGGCACCCCACTCATCACCCCCCCTCACCCTGGAGTGCACCCCATTTACCACCACTCTCTGACTTCTGCCCGCCAGCCAGTTTTCCACCCATCTAGTTATTTTCCGTCCCCACCCCTAAACTTTCCAGCTTATTTACTAGTCTTCTGCGAGGAATCGTGTTGAAGGCCTTACTGAGGTTGAGATAAGCTACATCCACTGCCCCTCTCTGGTCAACCACCTGTATCAGCTGCCTATCGTCCTGCAGGCTGGTATCCGCCAGGTAGTCCACCACCCTTTCCTTTATTAGTACCTCCATCACCTTCCCCACGAACGAGGTGAAACTGATTGGGTGATAGTTCTCCACCACCTCCTTACTGCCCCCCTTGTGCAGTGGCACCATATCCACCCTCCTCCTGTCCCTCGGCACCCACCCTGTATCCAGGGACAAGTTAAACAGTCTCATCGGTGGCGCAGCCAGCTCCCCTCAGTTCACGAAGTACCCTCTGTGTTCTACTATAGAACTTTGTGGTTGTGAGGGACATAAACTACACCATACAATTCTAAAATGGTACTTAGCATAACAGTGTAAATCAGAAACACCCACTAAGGCCACTTATAGACCAGTATGGATGGATCAATAACAAACCTGGAACCAGTACTTAAACAAAAATGTACTAAGAAAATTACTTTCAGGTTCAACGCAGTTCTCCTTTAAACAACTACATGGCCTTTGTGGGGAATGTTAATTTGAGATTGTTGCTCCTTCAGTTGAAGCGCACCAGTGCCAGCCAACCAACAGCAACTTCATTGGGCCTGCACCAGTTCAACACCTGCAGTACCCAAAGACTCAGTAAAAAGGGAGCTCCTGTCGGGTTAAAATAAATCCTGGAACCAGCTGGGAGAGGGCAGAACTGGTCTACTTGGAATGGTGCCTATTAGGCCATTTACAGTGTTACAATTGCATACATAGAAACATAGAATCTGATGGCAGATAAGGACCGCTTGGCCCACCCAGTCTGCCCATTTTCCTACCTAACAGATAAGCTGCATATCCTAGTTAACCAACAGCTTACTTCCTCCTACCCCCCACTAGGACTGCCTTATGCCTGTCCCATGCATTCTTGAATTCCCCCACTGTTCTTGACTCCACGACCTCCTCAGGGAGGCTGTTCCATGCATCCACAACCCTCTCTGTGAAAAAATACTTCCTCACATTACCTCTGAGCCGTCCCCCCTCTATCTTCAAATTGTGCCCCCTTGTTCTTGCACATCTCTTTCTGGAAGATGCTACCCTCTTGGACTTTGTTGATTCCTTGAGGTACTTGAAAGTTTCTATCATGTCCCTCTCCCTTCTTTCCTCAAGGTATACATATTAAGCTCCTTTAGTCTTTCTTCGTATGTCTTCTGGTGCAGACCCTGCACCATTTTGTACCCTCCTCTGGACAGCCTCCACTCTGTCTATGTCTTTGCTGGAGATGGGGTCTCCAGAACTGCACATAGTACTCCAGATGGGGTCTCACCAACTGTCTGTACAGAGGATAACAACTTCCTGTTTTCTACTATTGATGCCTCTTCCTATGCATCCCAGTATCCCCCCAGCCTTCCTTACTGCCTTCTCACATTGCTTGCCCACCTTTAGGTCATCTGAGGTCCCTTTCTATTTTTACTGTTGTCAGTATCTCACCCCCCATTATGTATGCTTCCCCTGGGTTTTTGTTTCCCATGTGCATTACCTTGCACTTCTTTGCATTGAATCTGAGCTGCCATACATTTGACCATTCCTCCAACCTTGCCAAGTCCCTTCTCATCCTTTCCACTCCATCTTGTGTATCAACCCTGTTGCAGATCTTTGTGTCATCTGCAAAGAGACATACTTTTCCTTCCAGTTCCTCTGCAATGTCACTTATAAAAACATTAAAAAGGACCGGTCCCAGTACTGAACCCTGCGGTACCCTGCTAGTAACCCTCCTTTCTTCACTGTGTACTCCATTTACTACTACCCTTTGCGTCCTGTTGTCTAGCCAATTTTTTATCCAGGCTACCACCTTGGGACCCACTCCAAGGCTGGCTATCTTGTGTATTAATCTTTTGTGTGGGACTATATCAAATGCCTTGCTAAAATCTAGGTAGGCCATGTCCACAGCCCCTTCCTGGTCTACTACTTTGGTCACCCAGTCAAAGAAATCTATTAGATTCGTCTGAACGACCTTCCCATCGTGAATCCATGCTGCCTTGGGTCCTGTGCCCCACTGGCCTCTAGGTACTCAACAATTCTTTCCTTCAGAAGTGATTCCATCATTTTCCCTACCACTGAGGTCAAACTAACTGGTCTGTAGTTTCCTGCCTCTGTCCTGCTCCCACTTTTGTGAAGAGGAATCACATCTGCCTTCCTCCAGTCCTCGGGTACCACCCCATCCTCCCATGATTTGTTAAAGAGAGTAGTCAGCGGTGTCACTAGTTCTACCCTTAGTTCTTTTAGAATTCTTGGTTGAATCCCATCAGGCCCCATTGCTTTGTCCACCTTCAATTTTATTAGTTCTTTCAGAACCCTTTCTTCTGTAAATGGACTGGTATCGACCCCCGTCTTCAGAGTGTTTCTCTTGTTTGGTTTAGGTAACTCCCCCTCCTCTTCCTTTGTGAATACTGAGCAGAAATATTTGTTCAGTATCCCTGCTTTTTCACTGTCCCTCTCTACCCACATTCTCTCCCCTTTATTAAGCTTCAGTATCCCTCCTTTGGTCTTTCTTCGCTCCCTAATGTACCTATAAAAGGTCTTATCCCCCTTCTTAACAGAATTGGCTATCCTTTCCTCGGTTTGGGCCTTTGCTATTCTGACTGCCTTCCCAGCCTCTTTCTGCTTTAACTGATAAAGTTCTCTGTCCTTCTCCTTCTCCTTCTGTGTTTCCTTATATTTCCTGAATGCTGTCCTTTTCTCCTTAACCTTCCCTGCCACCTCTTTTGAGAACCATATCATTTTTTTCCTTCGTTGTGTTTTATTGATTTGCTTTACACAAAGGCTTGTTGCCTCTGTGATGGCTGTTTTGATCACTCCCCATTGTTCCTCCACCCCTCCTTCTTGCCTGTTTGCTAGTGCTTTTCTGAGGCACTCTCTCATTTCCCAAAGTCAGACCTCCTAAAGTCCAGTACTCTTGCTTTTGTATGGCTTGACTGTATGGCTGTGTTTATCGTGAATCACACTGTTTGGTGGTCGCTTGTTCCCAGATGGCTACCCACTTCTAAATCTGAGATTCTTTCTCCGTCCCCATTTGAGAGTACCAGGTCTAAGACTGCTCCCTCCCGAGTGGGTTCCAATACTAGCTGTCTGAGGCATGCCCCCTGTAGGGTATTAAGAATGACCCTGCTCTTGGATGTGCCTGCAGCAAAGGTGCTCCAGTTAACATCTAGCATATTCAGGTCCCCCATCAACAATATCTCCCCTTTTTCTGCCATTCTAAGAAAGCCTTCTATCATTTCCTTGTCCATTCCCTCCCCCTGAGATGGGGGTCTGTATACAACCCCATGCGGACTGTGGTGCCATTTCCTGTCTCCAGGGTGACGAAAGTGCCTCATCTGCTCCCTGTTTACTCTTTAGTTCTGTTGCTTCCAGTCCTTCCTTTACATAGAGAGCTACTCCTCCTCCTCTTTACCCTCCCTGTCCCTCCTGTAGGTTGTGTATCCTGGTATGTTGACATCCCAGTCATGGTTCTCTGTGTACCATGTTTCTGTGACTGCCACAATATCTAGGCAACCTCTTCCATCAAGGCCACTAGTTCAGGGACTTGTTACACAGACTACGGGCATTGGTACTCATCACCCTCCACTTTCTGATAGCCTTACCCCTTTTAGCCCCATTTCTGTCCTTACTGCCTTTCCCTTGTTTTACATTTAAATCTGTTCTGCTCCCTAATAACTTCTGTACCTTGGTGTTTACCTCACTAATCACCATGTTTTGTGGGGGGAGGCTGGGATTTCCCTGCTCCTTTTCAGTGCCTCCCCCCTTGGCTAGTTTAAATGCTTGCCAATGAAATATTTAAACCCTTTAACCTAGGATCCTGGATCCCCGGACAGATGCAGACCATTGCACCAGTATAGGTCTGCATCCCTCCAGGTGGCTCCCCAGTCCCCAATGAAGCCAAAACCCTGAGCTCCACACCAGTTTTTTAACCACTCATTGAATTCCCTGGTGAGGAGTGCCCTAGCATCTCCCTTGCCATAGACAGGCAGCACCTTGAGAAGGTTACCGTATGTGCTACTTGTCTAGGCCCCTTCCCAACTCTACAAAATCCTCTTGCACTGCTCTGATCCCATTCCTAGCCAGGTCATTTGTCCCTAGGTGGACAATGACATCCAGCTCCTCCCTCGTGCAGCTCCTCCCACGATCCTGAGGATTCGCTTCCTGTCCTCAAGCCATGGTGCCAGGAGGCAGCCACCTCCCTCTCCCCTTCCTCCCCATTTCTACCCCCTAATGATTGGGTCCCCACCAGGAGTTGTTTCCTTCCCTGTGGGTTCCATGCCACCCTCCTGTGGGTCTCCTTTGTGAAGGTTCCCAGCATCCTCCTTGGTCTCCACTGCAGGTGCCTCCATAGAGGAACCACTATCCACCAGAAGCGAATGAATTGTGGAAGGTACAGCTGGAGGATGCAACTCTGTTCCACCACCCTCTCCCTCCCTGAGGCCCACCCTGGTCCAGCCTCTCCTCTTTCTTGGCAACCTCTGAGGTAGTGGCATTGGCCCTGGTGGTCCCTGGGGGGGGGAGGAGGTTTCATGAATCCTAGCCAGGTCAGCCTGGAGACGGGCAACCTCCTCTCCCAGACCAGAGAGGTGCCTGCAAATAGGGCAGCATCGCAGCCTCCAGAATGTCTCCCGGAACACTGCCGCCCCACAGCCATTGCACTGCACCACTCGTATCATGTCTTATTTTGTGTCCCCTCTACTGTTTCTCTGGATGCTTACTCTCTCCTCTCCTTACAACTCTCACCCTTCCTGTTCTGGGACAGCAACTTTCTATCTTCTTCAGTAGCCTCCTTCTTCCTTGCTCAATATCACACCACCAGCAGCTGGGGGGGAAAGTGAGTTACTTTTTTCCTTTAGGGTTGACAAAACCAATATTTCTCTATGATCCTTCCCTTCCTTCTGCCAAACAGGAAGTTCCTGTTGACAGTCAAATCCAGTGGCTATAAAAGTAGAACTGGCTTTGGGTGGGTGGGATGGAGGGCAATTAGTAAGAAAAAAGGCTAGCAACAGTAAGTTGTAATTTGACTCACCTGCTTTTATAGTGTCTAAACCACACCCTCAATTAAGCTCTCTTTCCTCCTACTGGTTTAGCAAAGTCAGCTGATACAGTACCCTTCCCAGCACAGAACACACACTGACTTTCCTTTTTCTTTCTTTTTTTAAACCTAAATAAGACCCCTTCTACTTCTAATAAAGTTATCTGTCTACTTAATCTTAACAGACACTGACTCCTGTTGAGATATAAGTTTTAAATTAATAAGAAAATGTAGCTTCTTTTAGTTAGCTGCTTTCTGCTCTATAAGCAAGGCTAGCAACAGCACTAACCATTTTATAGTATTTTACATTTTCCTTCTGTTAATACAGCTGTGTTTTTTTTTTTGTTAAACTTATCTGGTTATTAAATCCAGAGTGTGAAAGAAAATAGTGGTTTCCTTACCAAGCCCACAACGAGCCAAGGCCCCTGTGGCTCAGCTGATCTGGAGGGTCCCCTCTACTCGCCCCAACTCAACTATGCCAGACTGCCCTGGTTACCAATGGTGGTGGCAGTGCCAGGTGCATGACCCGGGCATGCCTTGCTGCAGGATGCATCACACATTTTAACTGGCCTTTTCATAAACACAGTGTACATTTATGACTTACATACTGGTGGGCAAGTACTATTTTTGAACTGTATGATGTAGTTAATGTCCCCTTTGGCCACAGAGTTCCATAGTACAATGAGGATGCATTATTCCAACAGTGAAAGGATGGAGCATGGACATAAACGACATCACACAGTTCTATGATGGTACTTACTAGCACTGAGTAAATCAGAAACACAGTCTGTGCTTACTAATATGTTGGTAAATATGGAACAATAACAGAATGTTAACAAGTATTTGATGATCGGCTTCTACAGAAAACAGGGACTTTCAGGCTAAATGCAGTTCTCCTGTAAAAAGCAAAGAGCATACAAAGAGAAGTCTATCCCATAACTGCAGCATTCTCTTAGAAGGAATTTAACCCAATTGTTAAAAGGCCACAAAACTGACAATGCCCCTAGAAAATACTGATTAATTTGTTATAAAATTTACTTTTAGAAATGATATGAAACAATCCAAACATTTTATGCACCGAATAAGACATTCCAGAGTGCTGATTATATTTGCCAGTGTACATCATGGTGGTTGAGGGAACTGACTTCGCTTCAGGCTACAAACCTACGAGTCAGTACAGTAACAGTAATCACCCCTTTGTAATCTCATAACTGGTGACCCCTTTATCAACCTGATTATGAAAGTATTCAAATGCCTTAATTAGGTGTGACATCACACATGGCATTTCTTTACTCATGTTGTGCGGCGCTAGCACAAAACACAGACTGCGCACTGGGTTTCAAGTCGGCAGCCTATCGGTGAAAGTGCCATAGAAAAATCAGTCGTTTCTGACACTAGGCTCAAAAGAAGGATGAAAATAAATTCCCTTACTGGACTGTGCACTCCATACTGGAAGCACTGACAGAAATGGCCCACAGTTAGGAGTCCTTCTTGAGCAGTATGGGTGCCTAGCACCACGCCAGCCCACTTTCAGGCTTGAATTTAGGAAATCTGCAGAGCTTAGCCAGGAGTCTGCTTCCCTGTTTAGAGACAGAAAAAAAATGTTTAAAAGTGCTGTGCAAGTAGGGAACTAGGTTAAAAGCTTATTTACAACTATGCAAGTTCCCTGAACCACTGACCCAGAGGGATGCAGCTCCGGGTGGTCATTGAGGACAAAAATTAAAGTTATGTAGTTACCACAACTGCTGATCTTCCTGAATATCTTCTCCATAGATTACCATGAATGGGTTTGTACCACAGATGCTAGGACACCATGGGAGCCAGAACGTTTCTGGAGGGCTGGTGGCGCAAGCAGGCACCATGCACGCATCACTGCACACACCCACTGGTATACAATGGCACCAATCCCCAACTGCCTCAGTACCTTTCTGACTGAGCAGATGAGCAGCATGAACCTAATGAGTAACCTACTATCAGGGCCCCTGGTGCTCTGAGGCACTTTGTCCTGACTTCTGTGGCAGTTATCCTTGGCTTCCACAGCAGCATTTTCCGATTTCTGCAGTATGATTTATTTATTTCTGTGGCAGAATGCAGCCCTGCATTGGCTAAAATATGATGTGATGTCATCAAAGATATCAAAATGCAGAGCATAGAGAAGGTGATTCAAAGTAAATGAGCTAGGAAAGGGCTCCGGGCACTATGGAAAAACTGTACATTTGAGTGAAAATTCACCAAGAACAGTGAATTCTGTGCCACTATATATATGTTTTATGTCAAGATGCAAGTTCTGCAGAAATTTCTGTGGCCACAGAAACACAGGTTACTCACCTGCAACAGTAGTTCTAGGAGTGGTATATGTTGTTCATCCACACTGATTGGCATGTCCTTTCCCTTTAATTATCTTGCCGGAAGTCTTTAAGCTGGCTCCTTCCACCCACCTGGAGTGGTATATGCCTCATCTCCACCCTGATGCCAGATCTTGCCCGCTGGAAACAGTGGTTGTGCATCGAAGTCTAGGAGGTCGGGTGGGTCCGTGTGGATGAACAACATATATCACTCCTAGAACTACTGTTACAGGTGAGTAACCTGTGTGTCTAGGAATGTGGATATAATTTTCTTATCCACACTGTTTGGCAGACTCCTAGCAGTTCTCCGGGTGGAGGGAGGCAAGACGCACATCCCCTACTAATGGAACAGAGATTGGAGAACTGAGGCCCCAAAACCAGCATCCCACCATGCCTTTAGGTCAATGTGGTAATGGAAAATGAAGGTGTTTGCTGACTTCCAGGTAGCAGCCCTGCAGATTTCCTGGACAGGGACGTCCCTAGAAGAAGCCACCGATGCAGTGGTATGGTGGGTGGAATGAGCCCTTAGCCCTATGGGAGGCTCCCTACCCACCAACCTATAGCAGAGATTAATGCATGATGTAATCCATCTGCCAATCGTTCACTTGGCTGCAGGTCTGCCAGGTGTGGCTTCAGCATAGGTGACAAACAGCTGGTGAACCTCTCCCCAAACTCCAGCTGTGCGCTCTTTATAATAAGAGAGCACTCTTCTCAAGTCCAAAGTATGGAGCCTGTATTCAGCCTCCAAGGTGTGATAGGGGTATTACACCAGCAGTCTCATCACTTGGTTCAGGTGAAACTCCAACACAACCTTCATAAGGAACTCCGGGTTGGAGCACAGGACAACCTTGTCCCTGCAGAAGACCACATAAGAAGACTCGACAGAGAGTGCCTGGAGCTCCCCCAATCCTTCTGGCTGACATGACAGCCGCCAGGAAGGCAGTCTTCTATGACAGGTGTGACATCTCACTCCTGTGCATTCATTCGAATGGCTTGCCCGTGAGCTTTGCCAATACCAGCAGTAGATCCCATGGTGGTGTTGGTTCATGCACTGGAGGGGAAATATGGTTTAGGCCTTTGAAGAATTACCAGACCATCTTCTCCTCAGCCACCATCTGCTGACTGGCCCATGCCCGGTAAGCAGAGATGGCTGCCAGGTACACCTTAAGGGTCATAGACCGAAGACCCCCTTTGGAGAGAGACCAAAGGTAGTCGAGAATGCTAGCCACTGGACAGGACAAAGCGTCCAGCCCCTTGCCCTGACACCAAATGGAGAATCTCTTCCACTTAAAGGCATAGCACTTCCTGGTTGATTCCTTCCTATATGCCTCAACTACAGTGAGTACATCTTCGGAGAGACCCAAAGCCTGGAACTCTGGCCACTCAGAAACCAGGCTGTCAGGTGCAGAGATTGAAGGTCCGGGTGGAGGACCTTCCCCTGATTGACTGAGAGCAGGTCCAGGCATGCTGAAAAATGCCTTGAGAGGCTGACGCTTAGGCTGAGGAGATCAGGGTACCAAAACTGGCAGAGCCAGTCTGGAGCTACCAGGATCACCTGTGCCTTGTCCCTTCTAACCTTGAGGAGCACCTTGTGGATCGAGGGATGGCATAAGAGAGGCCTGGGGTCCACGGCCTCGAGAAGGCGTTCCCCTGCTGAGGAGGGCGGGCACAAAACAGCCTTAGTTTTGCATTCTCCCTGGAGGCAAACAGATCTGCTTGAGGGGTGCCCCACTGGGAGAATAAGTTGTGGACTACCTCTGGATGGAGAGACCACTCGTGGGACGCCTCGCCCACACAGCTAAGGGCGTCCACCAGCTGATTTGAGGCTCCTGCCACATGAATGGCTAGAAGGTCTGCCTCCAGTTAGCTCATGAGGGTCCAGATGTGGAGAGCTTCCCTGCACAGAGGCCGAGTGTGCATGCTGCCCTGTTTATTGAGATAGTACATGGCCATGGTGTTGTCCATCTGGACCTTAACCACTTGATCCCGAAGGAACAGAGTGAATGCAGTTAGCACTAGCCAAACTGCTCATAGCTCCAGCAGGTTGATGTGGCATTGGGATTCCTCAGGGGTCCAGAGCCGTGGGCTCCCCAGCCAGTGAAAGCGGTATCAGTTGTCAAGATGACCATCTGCTTGGGGCGGACAAATTGGATCCCTTCCTGCAGATGCTCTAGGATGGTCCACCACTGGAGAGCATCCCACATCTTCTGGGTCACAGTGACCAGCTGGTCGAAATGACCTAGTCACTGAGTCCACTGGCTGGCTAGCTCCCACTGAAGGGGGCACATATGCCACCGGGCCCATCAGACCACAGAGGTACAGACCGCCATGTAACCCAGTAGTTGCAGGAAGTCCCGAGCAGGGTGCAAGTGCCCAACCAGAAATGGCTGGGCAAAAGAAGAGAGAACCTCAGCCCTATCCGCCGGGAGCCTGGCTCTGGCTCTGGCTCGGCAAGAGTCGAGCTCTGCCCCAATGAACCAGATCGCCTGTGAAGGCATGAGTTCCAACTTGGCCTCACTGATCAGGAGGCCAAGGTCAATTCAGGTCTGGAGGGCCAGATTCCTGGACCTCTCCACCTCCAGTCTGGAGGGACCTGCTATAAGCCAGTCATCCAGATGGGGTACACTCTGACCCCTCAACGCTGAAGATGGGCCGCCACCACTGCAATGCATTTGGTGAAGACCCTGGGGGCAGATGGCAGGCCAACGGCATGGCATGGAACTCGTATAAGTTTCCCTCTGCCCTGAAGCAAAGGAACCTTCGGTGTGACAGATGGATCGGGATATGGAAGAACACATCCTGCAGATTCAGAGAGCAAAACCACATGTTCTGCTCCAGAGGTGGTATGATCTGAGATAGAGTTATCATCCAGAAGGTGCGAGACCAGAGAAACTGGTTCAGGTCATGCAGCTCTAGAATAGCGCGCCAGATCCCCATCTGTTTTGGGACCAGGAAGTACCTGAAAATGAACCCTGGGTTGACAGGGGGATCCGTGAATCTGACCACTTCCGTGACTCTGACCACTACCTCCTTGCGGAGGAGTTGGGCGATGTCTCAGAGAGCTGATTGAGTGTGCATGGATACCATCTCCTCTTGTGGGGCGAAAGCTCAGCTTGGTGGATACTGCTCGAATTTCAGAGGCAGCCCCTAGCCGACCACTCCCAAGACCCACCTGTCCATTGTGATAGCAGACAAGATGGAAAGGAAGTGGCAGAGCCAGACCCAGAGTGTGTGTGATGGGCATGGGAGTGGCAACCCCCATCCCGTCACTGTGCAGGCTTGGAGGAGGAGGATCCGGCCGAGGGACCGCTAGGACCTTTCCCTCCGGGCTTACGGGCCGCTTAAGTCCCTGACTTGGGCCGAGGGTGCCAGGATTGACCCTGCTGCTGCTGCTACTGCCCAGATTGGTACTGGGGCTGCTTGGCCACAGGGGCAGAAGGCCGAAAGGGCTTACACTTCTGCTTTTTGGAACCCCAAGATTCCTTCTGGGCAGAAGCAACGGAGTCCAAGGTGGCACTGGACTTCTCGATGCGCTGAAGGTTACCTTCAACTCCTGGACCAAAAAAGTCGGTGCCCAGGAGGGGAATGTCCGCCAGTTTGTGCTGGGTGTCTGCCGTAAAGGTCCAGACCCTCAGCCAGGTCCTGTGGTGCATGGCTACTGTGGCCACCACCGAACGGGCACAGGAATCCCTAACATCCAGAGCCATCTGGAGTTACTGTTTTGCCACAGCCCAACCCTGATTTGGAACCTGCTTGACTGTAGTGTGAAGATCCGTAGGGAGATGGGGAAGTACCTCATCTAGGGACCCCAGGAGGGCATGGGAGAAGTGTGCCATGATGACAGCCAAGCTCGCCTGATGGAGACCAAGCAAAGAGGCAGCATAGACTTTTCTGGCAGAGTTCTCCAGTTTTTTTGACTCTTTGTCTGGAGGTCTATTAGTGTCTCCTGAATTGCCTGAGCGCTAAAACACAGACTGGGTCACCAACCCCTTAGCTGAGGGGTGCTCTGTGAACCCAGAAAGGGAGCTGATGGGAACTGCATACTTGGGGGCCAGCCAGGCTGATGGCGCAGGGCAGGAGGCAGGGTGCTGCCAAAGTTCCAGGGCCGGGCCAACAATGGCTTTGGCCACTGGGAAGGCCTCTGTTGGAGAATCCCCTTTTTCCAGATTGTCTGTCAAGGGATATCGAGCCCATTTCTGAACAGGCTCCCAAGGCATCCCCGTGAATTTGGAGATGAGACGGAGAATGCCCATGAAGGACGTGAGACCCTCCTCCATTGAGAGATCCCCGAGCAAAACCTCATCAAATGAACGAGAGTGCAAAGAGGAGTCCTCAGACTATGAAGAGTCCAGACAGATCGGCCGACCACCTGAGTCATCTTCGACCTGCCGTGGACAGTCAGGAGTGAGGGTGACCAACAGCCTGTGAGGAAGGCCCTTAGTGGGCTGAGACTCCTTGACAGGAGCTCCAGATTGAGACTGCTTAGGTGGTGGCTCCACCATAATCAGCAGCGAGGCCAGTTTCGGCCAAGCCAGGAGGGCCTTCACCGGCTCCATGGGCAGAGGGACGGTGTTGACTGGCTCCAGAGGAGTTAGCATCAGCCTAGAGGGCGACAGCCAAGTGATGACTGGCATGGAAGCCTGGGTCGACTTCAGACCAGCCAACACCAACTGTTGCCACATAAGATCTTCATAGCGTCGACGCAACTAGAATCTAAACCACTCCTCTTCTGAGGAGGATGAAGATGAATAGCAGCAGCGCCACTTCTTGGAATGCCCAGAATGGCATTTGTAAGTTCTCCTCAACCTGTCAGTCGAAGTTGACCAAGACCTAGACGTTGACCCTCTTGGGGACTGACAGGGGTGCTCAGAAGGAGCCGGGGAGACCAGTGGCTCCTCCAGGTCAGGGCCAGGGACCGTGAAGAGGTTCCCAGCAAGCTGGGTCTCCTCATCGGTCCTGAACAAGGAATTGTCGGCTTCATCCAATGACAACGGGTTGACGGGGTCGATAATTTCGACCAGGTTGTCGTCCTACGTCTTAGCCGGCTGGCCTGATGGGGGCATTGTGAAGCCAGCGGCCGAGGCTGCTATTTCGAAAAGTTGAAACTGGAGATTCCTGGGAATGAGACTGCTCTCGATCCCAAGAACGTCGACGAGACGTCTCCTTCTCTCTCGATTCCTTGGAATCCTTTTTACAGGAATGGGAGCTGTGCAAAGCCAATGGGCCTTCCCCCTTGGTCGGGAGAGTCTGGCATAACTCCTTGAAGGAGCCTGTAAAGGTATAGCCCAGTTTGAGCAGTACGAAGACTGATGTTGAAGAGGACTGATTGGCGGCCCGAGCCACCTCCTCCTCGAAAGCCTTCATTTGCTCAAGTTGTTCAGCGAACCCTGCAGCCGCAAATACCACCCAATGGGCCTCTTAGATTTGACCAGCAGGTTCTGTTTCTCCGGTCAGCTGAGCTGTAATCGTGCGAGGTGATCATCCAAGATGTTCGGCTGGAACTAGTGAGAAAAATCGCAAGCCTGGGTATCATGACTGTGGCCCAGGCAATAGACGCACGTGGCATGCGGGTCAGTGCGAGACATCTTCTGCCCGCAGGGGCACCGGCGGAACCCGGTCAAGGACTTGTCCTTCATTGCAGTCGCGATCGAAAAATGATGTGGTGAAACTCTAATGAGCTTAAGTTTTGGTAAGTAATCCGAAGATTTAAGTGCCAGGGCCTACTCAACACGAGAGCGATAAGGAGGAAACCTAAATCTTCCAGCTGAAAGGAAGAGCTGGCATCAAGGGGCAGAAGCCGAGGCATATACCACCCGGGTGGGTGGGAGGAACCAGCTTAAAGACTTCTGGCAAGATAATTAAAGGGAAAGGACATACCAAACAGTGTGAATAAGAACAACATATCCACATGTAACCCCTAGATGGCGCTATCCCAGGGGCTACTACCCCTGCCTGATTTGCCACTAACAGGTTGAGGGGCCTGGATCCAATGGCGGGTGCCTCCACCCAGAGGTCAGGGTTTGCAATAGTTAAACTAACTTGGTCACAGCCCTCTGGGACACTGCAACCCCCCTTTCTTCCCACTAGTGGCCCACACAATATATCAGAATTACCTTCACAGTATACACTTACCCCAGGTCTGGTTCCGGCACTGGGACCTCCTGTGAAATGAGATACAGTGCAACAATCACAGTACAGTACTTTAACATAGACAAATACCTCAGGCAGTATAACTTTGCTGAAACAAGCAGCTCTGATTTATTTAGGGGATATAACAAGGACAGGGAAATCAGGTTAATTAGCTTATCACTCTAATAATCTACCTATGGCTCTGTGCACAGGCCTATCCCTATCAGTTACTGTCCCTAGGTACCCAAGCCCTAGTGGCTAGTCCAAACCGTGGCAGCTGGTAGGAGCCCTTTCACAGAGAAAAGGAGAATTAAACAGTCAGCAGTACAGTAATTCCATTTGGATTTAATGTGGCAATTCAACAGGGAGCGACCTGAATTAGTACTCACGACCTCCAAATAAGATAGGGTCCTTCAATGTCAGCAGGGCTCACTTGAGGTACACAAACCTCTTCACACATCCATATTAAAGAAAGCACTATACCAGGCAGGCTGCATCTGTATCCCGATGTAATTACTGCACAATACCCGGAGAACACACAGCAGATTCAGTTCCTGACAGACAGAGTGCAATTTTCAGCAATTCCTCCAGTCTTCTACAGGGTGAGCCTGGTTTCTACTCTTCAGAGATCCTTTGATTCTTTTCACAGGGACGGATTCAGTCTAACAAGCTGCAGACCGGAACTCTGGGCCTTACACGTTTTTGACTAAAACTGCACACTGAAAAGCACAGGGCTCCTTCCTTCTTCACTGCCAAAGCTCAACTGAAACTCCAACCGACAAAACCGGGCACTTCCTTTGAGTTCCTCCCAGTTCTTGACTGGATTGGCTGTCACTCACAATAGACTGCTGCTGCTGGTCCAAAAGGCACTGAAGTCTAAACTACATCTCCCAGAGTCACTGCCCTACAATCCTCTTGTGGCTGGCTCAGATTATGAGTCCAAGTTCTGATTAAGTCCAAGGCACCATTTTAGAGCTAGCTTACCCCACACTGATTGGTCCAGTTCAGCAGTTCAAAACTAGAATGGAAACTAGCAGACACAGTTCTGACTGCAAAGAAAGCAGGTTAGACAAACTGTAATTTCATTATTACTCTAAATAATTTCTGGCAAACAGTTACATCTTTCAGATAGGTTCCTTTGCACTCCTAGTGACTGCAAAATGAAGTGAATTGGCAGCAGCTCGTGGTACTCAGAGAAGCACACAGTCCCCCATACAAACTAATTATGTCTGCAAGCAGACAGCTCTTAAAGAGACAGTACCAGAGGCTCTAAAAACACTCACTGATAAATGGCTTAAATGCCAAACACCATTCAGGCTTGGAGCATTCAAGCAAGCTCCTGGAAGTCTTTTGGGAACCCCCATTTGCAGGGGGGGTTACACACATTCCTAGAAAAACAGAATTCCATGGGCCTTGCCTACAGTATGCACGTAACCTAAGGGCGTAAGACAGTCCTGGTGGCCCACGTAAGAAGGGCTACCAAACCCAGTAACACAGTGTCTTTGCAGCCCAAAGGGGTGAAGACTATAACAACAATACTGGAGTGAGTCTGGTGGATGGACAGCGGATGGGGTAATCTATGGAAAAAAGATGGAGATACAGTATTCAGGAACAGCAGCAGTTATAGTGAGTACGTAACTTTCACATCTTCCAAGAATAAATGTTCTCCATAGATTCTCCCTTATGGGTCAGAGTACCAAGCTCAGAGAAAGTCCCCCAGACTAGGAAGGCTGGAGCTCAGGGCTCACTTAGGACAGTAATTCATTCAGAACTGTCCTGCCAAAGGAGGCATGTTGCCTGGTTTGCACACCTATGGCATAGTGCTTGGTAAAGATATGCACAGTGCTCCATGTTGCAGTTCAGCAAATTTGTTCAACAGGCACATAGCATCTCCCTGCCAGGGATGTGGCAACCCCTCTAGTGGAGTGGGCATGTACCTTGCCCTCCAGTTTAACCTGAGCCACTGCATAGCAGCAGCAAGGGCAGTTTATAATCCAGGCTCAAATGCACTGGATTGTGACAGACAGCTGTTTCTTTCAATTAGGATCAAAAGAGACAAACTGCTGTTTTGACTTTCTGTAGTTCTCAGGCCTATCCAGATAGAACCTAAGAAAAAATTATTCACCTTAGTAATGTTGTTTCTTCTAATGGAGTCTTGCTGTATTCTGACAATAGCAGTAAGTCCCAACCTTCGAACTGCCCTGGAGATGAAAGAGTTAACTTTCCATGCCAGGCATGGAGCGCTGAGCTCGAGCTCGGTTGAGACTCTGTCTGTTGCTGTTTAAACTCAAACCGTCAGATCTTTATGCGCTAAACTCACTAAGGTCCTGTGTGGAAGCTGTAAACCTACACTAGCCAACTGGCTACTAAACATAAAAACAAATTTTTTGGTTCCAAAACAAAGACTCAAGTCAGGAGACCCCAAAAAATGAAAATCACAACACCCACTCACCCAAGAAAAGGGGTGACAACAACAAGGTGGGACACCTACTGAGTGCCAACACTGCCACTGCCCTCCCACATCCCAAAAACAGGTTCTGAGAGGGGAAGGCAAGGGGGGAAGTCAGAATACAGCAAGACTCCATTAGAAGAAACAACATTACTAAGGTGAGTAATTTTTTCTTCAAACAACATGAAGTCTTGCTGTATTCTGACAATAGCAGACTACCAAGCAGTACCTCCATGGAGGAGGGAAGAACCTACTTAGGAAAAAGGCTCTGAAGCACAGCTGTGCCAAACCGAGCATCACTCCTAGTCTGGATATCCAGGAAGTAATGCTTGGTAAAAGTGTGAACTGTTTCCAGGTAGCTGCTTGACATATCTCTAGAATAGGGATATCCCTGGCAGCAGCCAGGGAAGCGGCTGTACTTCTGGTAGGGTGAGCCCTCAGGCCTGCGGGTGGAACCTTACCCAGTTTTTCATAACAAAATTGGATACAAGAGACAATCCACACGGCAATGGATCTTTTAGTGGCAGGTTTCCCTTTACCAACCTCACCATAAGTGAGGAACAGTTGGAGGGAGTCAACCCTGTGACCCTTGGTACATTCTATGTAGTAGCTAAGGGCTCTTTTCACATCTAAACTGTGCAGCCTCCTCTCACCAGAGGAGGAATGGTCAGTGAAGTACACAGGAAGAGACATAGATTGATTAAGGTGGAAATTTGAAACCACCTTAGGCAAAAACTTCCTGTTAGTCCTGAGGACTACCTTATCTCTATGAAAGGAGATAAAATCAGGCTCCACTGACAAGGCTTGTAACTCACTTATGCGTCTGGCAGAAGTGATGGCTACCAGAAACACAGTTTTCCAAGTCAAGTACTTAAGCTCTACTGAAGACAAAGGCTCAAAAGGGTGTTGCATAAGCTGATCAATGCAAACATTAAGGTCCCAAGCAGGGGCAGGGTCCCTGAATGGAGGGTTGGCATGAAGCAATCCCTTGAAAAACTTGGAGAATACAGGGTGAGCTGAAAGAGAGAGGGTTTACCTGCTGAAATGAAAGCAGAAACAGCTGCCAGATGCACCTTCAGTGTAGCTGGTCTAAGCCCCAAGCTATTTAAATGGACCATATAATCAAGGACTGTGGGCAGATCAGCAGACTCTGGGGAAATACGCCTTCCAGAGCACCATATGGAAAATCGTTTTCACTTGGAATTATAAGTAGTCCTGGTGGAAGGTTTCCTAGAAGCCTTCAGAATATCCATTACAGCTTGGGAGAGGTATAAATCAGCAAACTCTAACTCTTCAAGAGCCAGGCCTTGAGATTGAGAGATTTGAGATTCGGGTACCAAACCCTCCTCTGAGCACAGGTTAACAGGTTGTAATTCCTGGGAAGACACAGGGGAAGATGGACTGCTAAGGACAGCAGAAGTGGATACCAGGGCTGTCTGGCCCAGTCTGGAGCAATCAGGATCACCTTGCAGGGTTGAGACCTGATTTTGACTAGCACTTTGAACAGGAGAGGAAGGGGGAAAAGCATACAGGAACTTCCCTTCCCAACTGAGAACTAAGGCATCCAGGGGGACTGGGCCCAAAACTGGGGGTCTGCAGCAAAAGGAAGTGGTGATTGTCTGGGGCTGCAAAAAGATCTATCTGTGGGGTGCCCCATCTGGAAAATATCACCTCCAAGACCAGGGGATCCAGTGACCATTCGTGATGGCCCTGAGATATCCTGCTGAGAGCATCTGCCAGGACATTGTCCTTGCCTGGGAGGTGAACTGCTGTGAGGGAGGTGTTCAGGGAATAAGCCAGAGACCACAACTTCATTGTTTCTGTGCACAAGGCCGTAGACCGAGTGCCTCCTTGCTTGTTGATGTACCACATTGTGGTGGTATTGTCTGTTCTGACCTGGATAACTTTGTTCTGAACAGATTTGGAAAAACTTGAAGTGCTAGAAATACTGCTCTGAGTTCCAATAGATTGATGTGAAGCAGAGATTCCTGAGGACCACAACCCCTGGGTAGTCAGGTGCTCAAGTGGGCCACCCAAGAGGGAGGCATCTGTAGTAAGGGTTAAGGGTGGGACTGAGTGACAAGAGAACTCCCTGCCTTAGATTGTTCTGATCCTGCCACCACTGTAAGGCCTGGATCAGGGTTCGAGTCACTGGGATCAATTTGGTCAGAGGGTCCTTCCTTTGAGACCAAAAGGCTCTCAAATGGAACTGAATGTCCCTTATCTGAAAGCTTGCTCCCTGCACCACTGCTGTGGAAGCAGCCATGTGCCCCAGGAGCTGTAGAAAATGCCTTGCTGGACGAGACACCTGCAGGGTGAATGAGGAGGCCAGTGAGATAAGGGTCCTTGCCCTGTCCAGGGGAAGGGAAGGAAAGCTCTGGCCTTTTCTGTGTCTAGCTCTGCACCTATGAAGGTGAGGAGCTGAACAGGCTCTAGAACTGACTTTGAAAGATTCAGAAGGAAACCCAAAGAGGTGAGCAGTTGCTGAGTTATCTGTAGGTGTAACTTGACTTGGTCTGGGGACTGGCCTACTATGAGCCAGTCATCCAGGTATGGGAAGATGGCAATCCTTTGCCTTCTTAGAGAAGCAACTACTACTGCAGGCATTTTGTGAATACCCTTGGAGCAGAGGTTAGACCGAAGGGCATTGCCCTGAACTGGTAATCACCTGAGGGCAGCTCGAACCTGAGGTACTTTCAATGGGAGCTTCTGATGAGAATATGGAAGTAGGCATCCTTGAGGTCCAGGGACACTAGCCAGTCCCCTGGCCTTAGAGAGGGTAGAATAATTCCCCGAGTCATCATTTTGAATTTTGGTTTTAAAATGTGCTTGTTTAAGTATCTGAGATCCAGGATGGGCCGCCATTCTCCTGTCTTTTTTGGGGTAAGGAAGTACCTGGAGTACAACCCTTTGCCCTGGTGTAGGGGTGGAACCCTTTCCACAGCTCTGAGAGCCAGGAGGGAAGAGACCCTTTTGAAGCTGAGAACCAGTCCCTGGCTTACTACTTCCAGGACCCACTTGACTGATGTTAGAGACTCCCAGTCCTGGACAAATTAAGCCAGCCTGCCCCCTACAGGTAGTGGAGAATCGGCCCTGGCCAACCCATCAGGGTGCCTGTTTGGCAGGGGGTTTTGGCTGAGGGGTAGAAGCAGGTCTGCTTGTACCCCGTCTGCCTCTCCCTCTAAAGAACCCCCTCTGAGCATAGGCAGAAGAGGAGGCCTGGGCTTGGTAGAAAGGCATATGAAAAGGCCTGCCCCTGCCCCTGGGGTGCTGCCTCTGAGGAGTGGCCTGCCTTTCCTTGGCCTGTGCACTCCTATAGGTGGTCCTATATTCGTCCATTTTCTTCATGTAATTCTCTGTCTGCTCCCCAAACAGAGAATTACCCACAACAGGAAAATCCATGGCCTTAGTCTCGGTATCCTGTGACAGGCTAGTACATCTGAGCCAAGCCATTCTATGAAGTGCCACAGATGTAGCCATGACTCTAGATGACACATCACTGGAGTCCACTGCAGTATGGAATTGCACCTTGGATGCCTCAATACCATCAGCAGCCACCTGCTCCAGCTCCTTGGCAAGCTGGCCAGGGACCTGTTTTGCTAAAGCCATGACCGTGTCCCATCTGGATTTCTGACAATTAGCAGTATAAGCCATATAGTTGGCTTGTCTGAGTCCCAAGGATGCTGCCATGTACTGTTTCTTTGCCATGGCATCAATCCTCCTGGAGTCCTTGTCTGGGGGGTGAAGCAGGAATATTTGCCTTATCACAGGCTGCAGCCTGCACTACTAACATGGCTGCATTGTTGTGTAAGGAACTCCGTATCTGAGCCTGACAATGTATACCTCTTGTCCATTCTCTTATCCACAGGAGGTATAGTATTAGGAGTCTTTAAAATCTTAAATGTCTGTTTCCCAAAAGATTTGTGTAAGGGAAGAGACAGCCTCCTAGACTCTGGGATATCCATCATTTCCACATAGTCAGGCTCCTCCTGGTCATCCACAGCTTCTTCCATAGGAAGCTGGAGGGTTTCAGCCACTTTTTTATAAAACATGAAATGGGAGGGGGACTCAGAAAGCCTAGGAGGAGACACTCCTGAAGGTCTGTCTGGGGAGATGTCCGGGTCAATGGGCACATCCAGACTTTCAAAACCACATTCACTTTCCTCATACTCTTCCTCCTCCTCCTCCGGTTCATAATATTCCTCTAAATCATAATCTTGAACTGGTGGAACCGGCCAAACCGGCGCCTCCCTGATGGTGCGTGGTTCGGTCGAGACCGGAAAGCGACTGCACAATTTTATCGCTTAGCTATTTCTTCAGCGGTTGGAGAGGAAAGTTTTGGCTCCACACCAGCTGATTTTCCTTTCTAGTTTCTCTTAGCCGAACCGACTCCTCAGAATCGGCTCTCTTTTTGCCCGAAGAAGTCTCACCTTGGTCAGAGGGCACTCCTTCTGGTTCGGTTTGAACCGAACCGGGCTGGCCATCAGGTTCAGCGGACTTTTTGGCCTCCCTTTCCCTGAGCCTACCAACTCTCTTTTCTAGGGTAGCTGCAGGAACATTTTTACAAATCTGGCAGTCTGCACTGAGGTGGTCAAAACCCAGACAATAAACACAGGTGGTGTGGGGGTCAGCCTTAGCAAAGACTTCCCCACACACACACTACAGTGTTGAAACCCAGTGGGCCCGTTTTTTGTTTGGGTTTCTCAGACATTGTGCCAGTCCTAACCAAACTTACCCTTTTAATGGCAATCCACCAGGCAAGACTCTCTTATCGGTTCCTGACCGTGTCACAGGTCGTGGAAAAAAACGTAAGAAAATCCGTCTTTTTTTAGAACCGATAAGAACCGGTAACCACACACTAAAAGTACAAATAAAGATTTTTTTAACAGCTTGAACGGTTCAAACCGAACCGATGAACCGTTTACAAGTTCCACACAGAATAGAAATTAATATAACCTATCTAGTACTCACAAATACCACAGACAGAGACTGAACCGACAGGTTACGGTTTAAATTCGGTCGAATACCGAGAAAAGTGGTACTTTAACCGACAAATTGAACCAAGCAGAAGGAGAAATCTCCGGAGCGACTGTTCAGTGAGGCGGAGTAAAGAATCTGACGGTTTGAGTTTAAACAGCAACAGACAGAGTCTCAACCGAGCTCGAGCTCAGCGTTCCATGCCTGGCATGGAAAGTTAACTCTTTCATCTCCGGGGCAGTTCGAAGGTTGGGACTCACTGCTATTGTCAGAATACAGCAAAACTTCATGTTGTTTGAAAGACTCTCTTATCATCCTGTGAGTGGACAGTCCTTCCTCCCTCATTCTTAAAACTGGCTAAGCAGGCAGGAAGGATTATAACCTAATTAAGATGGAACTCCGACAAAACCTTAGGTAGAAACTTGGGATCTGTATGGAGAACTACCTTATCTCTATAAAAAACAGTACACGGAAGATCTGTGACCAAAGCATGGATTCCTGATACTCTGCATCCAGAGGTGACAGTTACCAGAAATGCAGCTTTCCAAGTTAGAAACTTCAAGTCACAGGTTGCAATAAGCTTGAAGGACTTACGAGTGATCATATACAGCAGAAGGCTGATATTTCAGGGAGCCACCGGCTTCCTGATGGGAGACTTTATGTGCAGAATACCCCAAGGAACTTCTTAAACAGTGGCAACAGTGTCAAACAGAAGGTATTTACAGGTTAAGCTGACATAGCACAAAGGTGGACCTTAAAGAGCAACTGCAGATATATTACAAACATATTATAAACTTTACTATTTTTCTCTAACATAAGGACAACCAGGCCTTATTTGTTGCATATGACATGAAGAAATTGCCATTTGTCATGTACAGATACTATTTTAATGCTCTCCTAATTGATGCTCTCATAGAATATCCCTCAGACAGTTTTAGACCAGTTAGCAGGATCTTGGGTGAGTGCTGCTGTCATTTAGGCAGCAATGACATAATTTTCCTCAAGGTCCTGGCAGCTTAGTAAACAAACACACACACACTATAGATCAAATTGTAAAATGGCAACAATCCATGTTTACTTTCAATTGTATGAGGACCTTTGCCTATTGAATGTTATCAATACAGCACTATAGACTATGGTGGTCTCAGGGAGGTTTGGGGAGGCTAGTCAGAAACATATTCCCCATCCGGTCCAGCCTAACAACTTCAATGATGTTCTGAAAGAGTGGGAGAGTCCCGTAGGGGAACCCAACACTGCGATGAGGAAGGAGGTGACGGTCCTCCAGAAGGGAGATCCAGGGGTAGGAGAAAGAGGACCCCAAAGGAAGAATAAGGTACTCCTGCTGGGGGACTCAATTGTCCAGGGGATAGTTCTGGGCAGAGGAGAGGGAGGTTAAGTGCTTTCCAGGAGGCAGCACTCAGAGGGAGGGGGAAGAGGATCCTGAAGATCGCTAAAGTGGAGGCAAAGAGAGGGGGGCTGGAGGCCATTGTCCACCCGGGAACAATGACCTATCCAAGCACAGGGCAAGCATAGAGTAGGTGCAGGAGGACTTCAGGGAGTTGGGAGGGTGACTGGAGCAGGTAGCAGGCTCCGTGACTTTTTCGGTGGTGCTGCCAGTCCATGGTATGGGGAAGGATAGGAATCTCTGCATCAGCAGCTTCAACAAGTGGTTGAAGGGCCGGTGCAGTGAGAAGGGGCATGGCTTCATTTGGGACTGGGGACTCACCTGAAACGATGCAGCCCTGTTCAAGAGGGACAGACTGAATCCATCCGAGAGGGGGATGGCAGTCCTCAGTTTGCGGTTTACATGCACCCTGGATGAGCATTTAAACTAGCCGGGGGGGAGGCGCAGCAGGAGCATGAAGGCTCCAGCAGCCCATCCCCACCAGCTAGAGTAGACAGAAATGAGAGACCTGAATGTAGGATGGAGACAGGGGCACCAGTACGGGGTACAAAGGGAATGGCAGGTAGGAGGAAGGCAGCATAAAAAGGAATATGAGGTGGGGGTAAAAGGCGGGGGGAGACACCGAAATGGAGGGAGGACAGGCAGCAAAACATGGAAGGCCATGGTTACAAATGCCCACTGCCTGGGAAATATAATCCCAGACCTGGAGGCCTTGATAGCTGAGGCAGACCTGGACATAACGGCAATAACAGAGACCTGGTACACTGCAAATCATGACTGGGATGCAAATGTTCCAGGTTATGTTCTTTTCTGGAGAGATGGGGCGTGGGGAAGGGGAGAAAGGGGGGGGAGTGGCCCTGTACATAAGAGAAGGCATAAAAGCAACAGAGGTTCAGGGCAGACAGGGGGAGGCCGAGGCACTGTGGATCGCCCTTGAGGAAGGCAGTGGCACAGCAATCCACACAGGGGTGATCTACAGACCTCCAGTGCAGGGGGAGGAGGGGGACAGGGACCTAGTGGATCAAATTCACGAGATGACAACAAAGGGAGCGGTATTATTTCTGGGTGACTTCAGTAATCCCAGACATGGACTGGACCATCCCAGCAGCTGTTTCATCCAGAAGCCAGGATCTCCTGGATTCCCCCCAAGGGGCAGGCCTCAGGCAGCTAGTGATGGATCCCACCAGGGACAGGATGATTCTGGACCTCATACTAACCAATGGGGACAGAGTCACAAACGTCCAGGTGGAAGGTCAGCTGGGTTCCAGCAACCACTGCATACTGTGGTTTAGCGTGGGGACAGAGACACAAGCTAGCCACACAAAGGCAGATGTCTTAGATTTTAGGAGAGCGGATTTTGCTAAAATGGGGAGGTGTATTAAAGAGACCCTGGCAGGAAGGGAAATAGGAGGGTGAGTTGAGGAGCAGTGGGAACACCCTAAGTACTGTGTGCTATTCTGGAGGCTGCACCTTCGCAAGGACATTGACAGGGTGAAGGTGGTCCAGAGAAGGGCGACTAAGATGGTACAGAGGTTGCACCAAAAACATATTAGGGGAGATTAAAGGACCTCAATATGCACTTGCTGGAGGAAAGAAGGTATCGGGGGAACATGACAGAAAGATTTAAGTACCTTAAGGTCATAAACAAGGTGTGGGGGGGATTTTCCAAATCTTCCAATAGAGGAGGAGTACAAGAAAGAGGGGGCATGATATAAACTTGGAAGGTGGCAGGCTAAAGGGGAAATGTGAGGAAGTTTTTCTTCACAGAGAGAGTGGTGGACAAAAGGAATACGCTGCCTCAGGAGGTGGTGGGAATGAGCACGGTAGAGTGGTTTAAGCATGTCTGGGACAGGCATAAGGGAACCGTAGAGGTGGGAAGGAGTGGTGATAAGCCATTGACCAGATAAGGTCAGGGGCTGTGAACAAGTGTAGGGCTTACGGGCAGACTGGATGGACCTGGCAGTCCTTTTCTGCTGAAAATGTCTCTGTTTCTATGTTCTATGTTACACATATTTAGTTACTTTCACAGATTAAACAGTAGTTTTAAGGGGACAATACTTTGTTTGAAATAAGGAGGAAGCTATGCGGGCTTCATTCAGGGCTGGAAGAGAATAAAGGAAACAAAAATGTTCATGTTAAGAGCCTGTCAGGTATTTTTCTTTTTTTTTTGGGGGGTTATACTGAGCACAAAGTGTTGCTAATCGGCTTAGGGAAATTACTAGATATTTACTTATGGTGTTTTACTGGAATAATTCAATTAATAAAAGCCACCATCAGAAAAATGGAAGCAAAAACTGATTTTTGAATGTCATGCTCTGATCTCTATAGGTAATGAGTGAGCTGTCAGGGCCTCGAGGAAAATGGTGTCATTGTTGATTGAATGACATCAGCACTCACTCACGATTCCACCAGCTGCTCTGAAAATGTCTGAGGGATTTTCTGTGAAATCATCAAATAAGACAGAAGCAAAAGTGGACATGGCCTACCTAGACTTTAGCAAGGCATTTGACACAGTCCCACACAAAAGATTAATATACAAGTTAGCCAGCCTGGGAGTGGGTCCCAAGATGACAGCCTGGGTAAAGAACTGGCTGGAGAATAGGACACAGAGAGTAATAGTAAATGGAGTCCACTCTGAAAAAGAGGGGTTAGCAGTGGGGTTCAGTATTAGGACCGGTCCTCTTCAATGTCTTTATAAGCGACATTGCAGAGGGACTGGAAGGAAAAGTATGTCTCTTTGCAGATGACACAAAGATCTGCAACAGAGTTGATGCACAAGGTGGGGTGGAAAGGATGAGAAGGGACTTGGCAAGGTTAGAGGAATGGTCAAATGTATGGCAGCTTAGATTCAATGCTAAGAAGTGCAAGGTAATGCACCTGGGAAACAAAACCCAGGGATGAGTACACAACGGGGTGAGATACTAACAACAACAAAAATGGAAAGGGACCTGGGGGTAGTCATATCAGATGACCTAAAGGTGGGCAAGCAATGTGAGAGGGCAGCAAGGAGGGCTGGGGATGCTGGGATGCATGGGAGGCATCACCAGTAGAAAACAAAAGTTATTATTCCTCTGTACAGACAACTGGTGAGACCACATCTGGAGTACTACGTGCAGTTCTGGAAACCAATCTCCGCAAAGACATAGACAGGATGGAAGCTGTCCGGAGAGAACACTAAAACGTGCAGGGTCTGCACCGAAGACATATGAAGAGAGACTTAAGGAGCTCAATATGTATAGCCTTGAGGAAAGGAGGGAGAGGGGGGACATGATAGAAACTTTCAAGTACCTCAAGGGAATCAACAAAGTCCAAGAGGGTAGCATCTTTCAAAAAAAGAGGTGTGCAAGAACAAGGGGGCACAATTTGAAGATAGAAGGGGGGCGGCTCAGAGGTAATTTAAGGAAGTATTTTTTCACAGAGACCGTTGTGGATGTATGGAACAGCCTTCCAGAGGAGGTTGTGGAGTCAAAAACAGTGGTGAAATTCAAGCATGCATGGGACAGTCATAAGGCAATTCTAGGGGGTTGGGGTAGGAAGAAGTAGGCTGCTGGTTAACTAGGATCTGCAGCTTATCCATCAGGTAGGGAAATGGGAAGACTGGGTGGGCCAAGCGGTCCTTATCTGCCGTCAAATTCTATGTTTCTATGTTTAAAATAGCATCTGGACATGAGAAATTACAGTTCCTCCACTTTACTTGCAATATATATGGACTGGTTGTTCTCATGGTGAGCAAATAAAACATGTTAAAAGCATTTTAAAAACACTGCAATTGATCTTTAACCATGGAACACTGCAGGCCAGCATCAGATGGGTCCAACAAGTACTCCAAAAACTCTTTCAGGTGGATACCTGAAAGGGTCCATGGGGGTTCGGGAGCACCAGATGAATTTCTTGCTGATGGAAGGTTTTCACACAGCCAAAATTATTTCAGAGACTCTCTGAGATATCTTGAACCTGTTCACTTCTATCTCTTCAGAAGCCAGGCCAGAAGGTGAAGGAGCCACAGGTTGGGATGGACTAGCTGACCCTGAGTCAATAAGTCCATCCAGAGTGGCAGAACCCTCAGTCTCTATGCCAAGGACAGACTACACTTCAGTGAGGAGGGAAAGAAAGTGTTGAAACAGAGGATGGAGGAGTACATAGAGGAAGTTGAGAATTTAAACTAGGAGCGGGGGATGGCAATTGGGCAAGAGATATGCAGAGACCACAGGTTGGGAAACCATATGAGCTTATCCCCATAACAGTGACAAAGGACAAATGGCAAGTACTACTGGTGATGCTAGTAAAGGAGGGCAGGATTGGGGGGGGGGAGAAGGGCTGAAGGTGGTTACCCTTAATGCTAGGAGCCTTGGGAGGAAAACTGAGGTGTTACAGGTGCTCATGGCAGAGGGAGAGGTGGACATTGCAGCCATCACAGAAACATGGGTCACCCAGTACAATGACTGGGACCTGTCTGTACCAGGGCACAGGTTATTTTGTAGAGACAGGGTGATTGGGAAAGGAGGGGGCATGGCACTATATGTGAAGGAAGGACTGAAGTGTGTAAGGGAGGAAGGGGAGGAGGGTAGTACGGAGTCACTTTGGATGCAAATCCAGGATTCCAAGAATAGGATTCTTAGAATGGGTGTGATGTACAGGCCACCATCTCAGATGGAGGAGTTAGACAGGGAACTAGCAGGACAGATCAGGAGGACCTGCGAGAAGGGTAGTGTGGTGATTGTGGGGGACTTCAACATGCCAGGAGTGGACTGGAGTACCCCAACAACCAGAAACAGAAGGGAGCAGGTACTGCTGGATGCCTTCCAGGACAGCTTCCTACTGCAAATGGTCAGTGAACCAACCAGATTAGGGAATACCCTTGACCTTGTGCTGGCAAATGGGGGATTTTGTGAGAGAACTTACACTGGAGGAACAGCTGTCAGGGAGTGACCACCACTCAGTATGGCTCACATTGGATATGGCCAAGGAAGGAGTGGAATCTGGCACAAGAGTGCTGGACTTCAGGAGAGCTGACTTTGGGAGGATGGGGGAAGTGGTAAAAGGGTACCTGGCCAGAATTCAATCTAATATGGACACTAACCAGAGGTGGGAGCTCATAAAGCTGGGGATAGTGGAGGCAACCAAAACCTGCTGCAAGGCCCAGAGCAAGAAGGCTAGGGCTAAGAAACTGAGCTGGTTGAGCAAGAAGCTCATGGAAAAGGTAAGGAGGAAAAGAGCTGCCTTAAGGAAGTACAAGAAAACAGGGAGAGGGGAGGACAGGGACGAGTACTTGATGGAATCAAAGGAGGTGACAAGAGCAGTGAGGGGAGCCAAGGCATCTATGGAACTCAGGCTGGCACAAGGCATTAACAAGGGGGAGAAGGACTTCTTTAGGTACATCAGGGAGAAAAGGAGCTGTAATGACCACATAGTAAGGATTAGGAAGGAGGGGGTTGGGTGGAAGCAAGGTGCGATAAGGCAGAAGCACTAAATGAATACTTCTGCTCAGTATTTACTAAAGAGAAGAGGGGGGTGACACCCAAGGGGGGAGAAATGGCAGAAACAGTGGGGGATGGGGTGACAGATGGGGAAATCATGGATGGCAGAGTTTGGGAGGGTTTGAAGGCACTGATTGTGGACAAGGCGCCAGGCCCAGATGGCATCCACCCCAGGGTACTGAAGGAGCTGGCAGAGGTCCTTGCAGGACCTTTGGCAGACCTATTTAATGCCTCACTACATTCGGGTGTGTACCTCAGGACTGGAGGATGGCTCATGTGGTGCTCCTCCACAAGAGTGGCCCCAAGGATGAACCGGAAAACTACAAACTAGTGAGTCTCACATCCATCGTGGGTAAACTAATGAAGACAATCCTGAAGGAGAGGCTGGTGGCCCTCCTAAAGGCCAGAGGACTACAGGACAGCAGACAGCATGGCTTCATACGGGGCAGATCCTGCCAAACCAACCTGGTGGAGTTCTATGACTGGGTAACTAGGCAACTGGACAGGGGCCATGCAGTGGATGTCCTGTATCTGGACTTCAGTAAGGCATTCGACTTGGTGCCGCATGGAAGGCTGGGAAGTAAGTTAGCAGGCACAGGGGCGGGTGCAAAGCTGGTGAGATGGGTAGGAAACTGGCTTCAGGGAAGGCAACAGAGGGTGGTGGTGGTGGGAGCTCTCACACCCAAGGGTAGTGACGAGCGGTGTTCCACAGGGCTTGGTGTTGGGACCAGTGTTGTTTGGGATATTCATTGCAGACATATCATGGGACATCAACAGCAAGATCAGTCTGTTTGCTGATGATACCAAGGTAGGAGTGGTGGTGGATGACCTAGGGGGATGGCAGGGGTTGCCGGATGATCTGGAAAAGCTTGAAACCTGGTCAGACAGCTGGCAAATGGGGTTTAATGCCAAAAACTGCAAGGTGCTGCATTTTGGGATGAAGAACCCAAGGGGGAGCTACCAGCTGGGGGGAATGCAGCTAGCCCAGACAGAGGAGGAGAAGGATCTGGGGGTGCTCATTACAGGGTCAATGAACAACTCGGCATAATGTAGGAAGGCAGCTGCAAAGGCCAACAAAATGCTGGGTTGTATAGCAAGAGGTATATCCTCGAGGAGGAGGAGGTTTCTGCCACTGTATGGGTCATTGGTTAGACCACACCTGGGTACTGCGTGCAGTACTGGCCCGTATCTGAAGAGGGACATTGAAGTTACTGGAGGGGTGCAGCGCGGGACGACAAAAGATGATCAAGGGCTGGGGGACTTATCATACGAGAGGAGGCTGAGGAGTTGAACATGTACTCACTGGAGGAGAGGAGGACAGGGGACATGACTGAAACCTTTAAATACATAAAAGGAATAAACAAGACAGGTACAGAGGGGCTGTTCAAAGTAAGGGAGGGGAGGGACACCAGGTGCCATGATATGAGACTGGAGGGAGGTAGGTTCAGGAGGGAGATGAGGAGACACTTTTTTACAGAGAAGGTGGTGGCTGAGTGGAATGCATTACCTACAGAAGTGGTATCCAGTAGAACAGTGGACTGCTTCAAAAGGGGATGGGACAGGACAAGGGGGAGGGTTAATGAAGGGGAAGGGTGGAAGGGAGGGGCAGCTGCAGAATAAGGGGTGCTAGCTGCACATTCGAGCAGACTTGATAGATCTCTAGGTCTTTATCTGCTGGGAAATTTCGTATGTTCGTATGAAAGTCAATTCAACAGAGGAAGCCACTAGGGTCATCTTGCTTCATGTGTGCCTCCAATTGGAACAACACTCTCTGGATGAGAAGGACTGAAGGAAATACATATAGAAACAGATTTTGCCATGGCAGTCTGAATGTTTCTTGACAGGAAACTCAGTTTCCTGGATTTCTGGAGTAGAATCAAGGCAGTTTGGCATTGAGTATGGATATAAAAAGGTCCACAGCTGGGGTTCCACACTTGTCAAACAGCAATCTCACGACGTCTGGTGCTGGTTACCACTTATGAGGATTAGCCTCTGTTGGACTTAATTCCGCTGCCAGAATGTTCAGGATTCCTGGCAGATAGAGTGTGTCGAGCAAGGTCCCCTCCTTCAGGCACCATTCTAACACTCTCACTGCCTCCCTGCACAAAGGGTAATAGTGTGCTCATCCTTGCATGTTGATATAATACATGACAGACTTGTTGTCCATCTGGAGAACTGTCTTTTAGCTAACCAACCCCACTAGGATGTCAGACCATACAGAACTGCATGCATTGCCAGCACATTGATGTGGGGATGTCTCTGATGAGTCCCAGACTCCTTGAGTTTGGAGACCCTGACAGTAGGCTCACCACCCTAGCAGGGAGGCATCTGTAGTGAGAGTTACCTTTGGCTCTGGTGAGAAGAAGGGAAAGCCCTGAAGAAAGTGGTCCTCTACTTATCACCACATCAGGGACATTATCATTTATTTTATTTTTTTGTTTAACGGGTAAGTGCACTAGACAAATCCTGCCTATTTTCAGGCACGACTCCGGGGGAGGAGGATACAGATGAATGCCAATTGACCTTGAACCAGATTAAGCTGATGAGGTCCCTTGGAATGGGTTAATTTTGAGGGTGTGATGCCTGTGAACACTGACTACTTAGTATCCACTGAGTTGTCCTCACGTGCAGCCTTGCTAGAGGCACTGTGAACACTGAGGAAGCTATTAGGCCTAGAATGGGTTGCATGGAATGGGCTGGCACAGTCTTTCATTCCATGATACAGCATGCCATCTGCATGGCTGCCCAAAGTCTGCTGTCTGGGAGGAAGGCCTGAGCCCAGATCATGTCTAGAACGGCTCCTATGAACAGCAGCTGCTGACAGAGCTCCAGCTCAGATTTGAGAGGTTCGGCAGCACTCCCATGGATGTTAGGAACAGAGAGGCAGTAGCCACTGCCTGCTCTGTCTCCTGTCTGGATGGGCTTGAAATTAACCAGTTGTTCGGATACGGGAAGTCTTAAGAGTCCTAGCTTTCTGAGGTGCACTGCGAGCACTGTAAAGCACTTTTTAAAGACTTACGGTGCCAAGAATCCCAAAGGGTAGGACTCTGAACTAGTAGTGTTGCCCTTCCATACAGAACCCGGAGGTACTTGTGGTGGCTGGGGTGCACCAGTATGTGCTGGTGTGTGTCCTGCATAACCAGTGATGCTAGTCCTAATATTTCAGGTAAGGTAGTAAGGATCTCCAAGAAATCATTTTGAATTTTTGTCGATCCATGTAGTTGTGCAGATTTCTATGGTCAAGTATGGGTTGCATGCCGCCTGATTTCTTTAGCATCAGGAAGTAGCAGGAGTAGAACCCTGTGTTCTGATCCTGGCACTATTTCCACTGCCCTGTTTCTTAGAAGGTGCACAATCTCCTGTGCCAGAAGCTCTGATATGTGAGCTGACAAGGGGAGTTGCCTTCTGGAAGGACTGTCTGGAGGGTTCCAACAATTCCAAGTAGTGCCCTTCTCAGATGATCCTTATAACCCACTTGTCTGTTGAGATGGACTCCCACTGACGGTAAAACTGTGTTAGGTGACCCCCTACTGGGGAGGAGTGGACGGCTCAGGCAGCTGAATTTCAGGTGGTGGCACTGAGCGCTTTTGGCACCTGTGCCTTTGGCTACACTTTCTTTTGTCCCTTTGGAGTCTGGGATTTATTGCTTTGAACTCCCCAGCTCCTACCATGAAAGGATGGCGTGTTGTGAAAAGAGCCATGTTCTTTACCCCTTTGTGGGTTATACTGAGTCTGCCTGGAAGTTTTAAGGTTAGTTCTCATTTCATGAAACTCTTTTAAAAGATTGCTCCACCTGCTGTCCAAACAGATAAGTGACACTGAAGGGCATATTCCATTCAAGATCTGTTGTTGGATATCTGGGGTGAAGCCAGCAGTCCGCAGACAGGAGTACAAAATCTGATGCAAATATCTGCAGCGTGAGATGAGTTGCTGCATCAAAGGCATCCACAGAGGCTTTAAGCTGGTGGCTGTTGGATTCAATACCTTGTTTATCAGTTAGTAGCATCTCTTGTTTCAACTCTGTGTCTGGCAGAACATCTGCCACAGGGTTTTATTTAACTCTAAAAACTGATTAGCGTTTTACTCGTAAAAGTGCTAAAACACTATAAAAATGCATACCACTTGCCTCACTGTGTTTAACATATACAACACTTCTAGAAAACCTATATAAATACTTTCTGTACAGTTAGTATTGTCTCAGGAGAAAAACTGCTAATCAATTATCTAAAACCCTGTGCCAGCAACTTCAGCTTACACCAGAGGGTGTACTTGTACTTCAAAAAGCAGCCCTGGTAGCTAGTTATACACATGCTAAGAGTAGATGAGGCACAGACCCGCTTGCCTATGGTGTCTACCTTTTGTGACTCCTTGTTAGTGGGGTGCACGGTGACCTCCTTGGGCAGTGTAACTTTGTCATTCTCATTCTCGGCCAGAATCACAATGACATTCACTATTGGCTGAGTGAAATACATGGGCTTAGATTTAGGCACCATTTATGTTTTGTCTGCCTTCTTGGGAACTGTTGCCATGTTAGCATGCCTCCTCCAAGCCACCTCTAAGAGTGTCTCTAGGGCTAGCTGTATTCATAAGATTTGACAGGTCCAGTAGCATTAGCCATATTGACCTGAACCAAACTAAGTGCTTGCCTGAAAGCACTTGCTGTCATTATATTTATCCAGTTTAGTTTTAAATTCATTCATAGTGCTACTTGAGACTATGGCCGTAGGCAATGAATTCCAAGAAGACACAACCCTCTGAGAGAACCAACTTTTCCTAAGGTTTTTATTAAAGTGTTCACCCCTTAACTGGAGATAATGGCCCCATGTATTTATTACGGTAGCTCTTGGAGTCAGTCCTAAGCATTCCCAAAGATCTTTATTAGAGAATGCCCTAAATAACAGGCACATGTTACCCCTATATCTACATAGAAACATAGAAGTTGACGGCAGATAAAGACCGCAAGGCCGTCCAGTCTGCCCATTTCTTTTTCTACCTTATGAATGTGCCATTGGCCTTTGCTCTGTCAACGGCCTATCTCCTTATACTCATCTGTATTGCTCCCTTATGCCTATCCCATGCCTGTTTGAAGCTCTGCACTGTATTGATACCCACCACTTCCTGAGGTAGGCCGTTCCAAGCATCCACCACTCTTTCTGTGAAAAAGAACTTCCTCACATTACCCCTTAATCGGCCTCCCTCTAATCTCATGCTGTGTTCTCTTGTCTTGCTATTTTTCTTGTACTGAAACATGTTAGACTCTTTCACCTTGTTAATGCCCTTAAGGTGTTTGAATGTTTCGATCATGTCACCTCTCTCCCTCCTTTGCTCTAGGGTACACATATTGAGCTCCATTAATCTGTCCTCATATGTTTTCTGATGCAGTTCCTGCACCACTTTGGCTGCCCTTCTCTGGACTGCCTCAATCTGGTTAATGTCCTTGTGAAGGTGTGGCCTCCAGTACTGCACGCAATACTCCAGATGGGGCCTAACCAGTGTCTTGTAAAGAGGGATTATTACCTCCCTCTTCCGACTTGTGATACCCCTACTAATAGACCCCAACATCCCTCAAGCCTTACCTGCTGCTTTAGTGGTCTGCTGGGATGATTTCAGGTTATCGGTGATAATGACACCCAAGTCTCTTTCTTCCCTTGTGACTGCCAGCAACTCCCCTCCCAGCCTATAGGTGGCTTCAGGGTTTCTCTTCCCTATGTACATGATCTTGCACTTCTTTGCATTAAACCTCAGTTGCCACTCTTCCGACCATTTTGCTAGTTTATCCAGATCTCTTCTCATTCTGCCCACCCCATCTGGATCATCTACTCTGTTGCAGATCTTGCTGTCATCTGCAAACAGACAAACCTTACCGTTCAGTCCATCTGCAATGTCACTGATGAAGATATTGAAGAGGATTGGTCCCAGGACTGATCCCTGAGGTACCCCACTTGCGACATGCATCTCTTCTGATTGCATACCATTTACCACCACTCTCTCTTTTCTGCCCGACAACCAGTTTGCCACCCAGTTGACCAACATCTGACCCACCCCAAGCCTACCCAGCTTATTAATCAATCTTCTTTGTGGCACAGTATCGAAAGCTTTGCTGAAGTCAAGGCAGGCGACATCAACTGCTCCCCCTTGGTCCACCACTCTGGTTATCCAATCAAAGAAATCTAAGAGATTAGTTTGACAGGACCTTCTTTTTGTAAACCCATGCTGTCTTGGATCCTGTGCTCCTACGAATTCCAGGTGTTGCACTATCCTTTCCTTAAGGAATGCCTCCATAATCTTGCCTACTACTGAGGTAAGACTGACTAGTCTGTAATTCCCTGCCTCTTCCCTGCTACCACTCTTGTGGAGTGGGATCACATGAGCCCTTCTCCAGTCTTCTGGGATCTCTCCTGTGTTCAGAAATTCACTAAACAGTTCTGATACCGGCTCTGCTAGTTCCACCCTTAGCTCCTTTAGTATCCTGGGATGCATGCCATCAGGTCACATTGCCTTGTCCTCCTTGAGCTTATCGAGTTCTTGTAGGACCCTATCTTTTGTGAAGGGACTAGTGCACACCTCCTTCCCACCTGTGTCCATGGAGCTGAGCTGTGGGCCCTGCCCTACCTTCTCTTCAGTAAATACTGAGCAGAAGAATCTATTTAGGATAGATGCTTTTACATGGTCCTCCTCCTCCTCACATGCCACCTTATCCCCTCTGATTTTTAGCAATACTCCCTCTGGACTTTCTCCTTTCACTAATGTATCTATAGAAAGTCTTATCACCTTCTTTTACTGTTCGTGCTAGTGTTTCCTTGGTTTGGGCCTTTGCCTGCCTTACTGCCTTAGCGTCCCTTAGGGAAGTTTGGTATGCCTCCCTATCTTCATTCTGCTCGTTCCTCTTATATTTCCTGAAGGCCAGCTTTTGACTTGACCTTTTCTGCTACTGTTTTTGAGAACCAAAGTGGCTCTTCTTTTATGCGCTTTCTCACTAACACAATGGGATGTTGCTTCAAGTATTGCATCTTTAATGCTTGCCCACTTTGCCTGTACCCCCTCACATGCATTTCTTTTTGCCACGGCTGGCTTAACTCTGTTGGCCATCTTATCAAAGTCAGCTCCTCTGAAGTCCCATATTTTTGCCTTGGAATGGGATGACTTAGTTCTAGTGGCCGAATTGAACCATACCATGTGATGGTCACTGGCCCCCAGGTGACCTTCTACCTGGAGATCTGTGATCCTTTCCCTGTTAGTCAGTACTAGATCTAGGATAACCCTGTCACTTGTAGGTTGTTGTACTAGTTGTCTGAGGCCCTCCCCCTGCAGGGAATCCACCATGTGTCTAGTTCTGGCAGATGTCCCTGCTGGTATTGACCAATCTGTATCTGGCATGTTGAAGTCTCCCATTATCAGAACCTCCCCTTTAGCTGTCATATTTTGTACATCTTCTAACAATAATGTGTCTATGTCCTCCCCCTGGTCTGGAGGCCTGTACACAACCCCAGTAAGTATGGCTGTCCCACTTCCTGTTTCCAGGGTGACTCACAGTTCTTCTGGCTCCTTATGTGTATTCTGAATTTTTGTAGCTTTGATATTTCATTGACATAAAGGGCCACTCCACCCCCCTTTTTTGCACCTCTGTCTCTTCTGAACAGTACGTAGCCAGGAACTGAAGTCTCCCAAGTGTGGTTACTGGTAAACCATGTCTCGCTAATGGCTACTATGTCCAGTTTAGTCTCTGTCATTATTGCCTGCAGGTCTGGGATCTTGTTTCCAAGACTGCGAGCATTTGTGTACATGACTTTCCATTGGCCAGATTTCAGTGTGTTAGTTGTTGGGCGAGGTCCGGCGTTTCCCCTATGCGTTGTATGGGGAGCTGGACCTTTTTTCTTACTTGGTGATGCAAATGCACTACAAACTTGCTGAACTCCTGTTTGACCACTAGCTGAGGGGGGAAGGGTGTTCTTCCCAGTTGACATATGGGGTGTTGCACCCCTCTCCCCATTTGCTAGTTTAAATATTCTGCAAACAGGTCAAACTTCTGCCCCAATGCACTGACTCCTCCTTAGTCAGATGCAGTCCATCATATTTAAAGAACTTACGCTCCCAAAACTGTTGCCAGTTCCCTACAAATCTGTGTCCTTTTTCCTGGCACCAGCCCTTGAGCCACACGTTTAGCTCCCCTAACTCCCCTTCTCTGATCTTCCATCTATCTGCCCCCTCTCCCAGACTGGCAGGATCTCAGAGAAGGAGATACCAGATGAAATGGATAAACGCCTGGTCAGGTGTTCCTTGGTCTCCACAACTGACCAGCTGGCGAGATCGTTAGTCCCTATGTGTACCAGGACGTCAATGTTTTCTCCTGCTTCCTGAACAATTTTAGCAATGTGGTCAGTGTCTCTCCACACTGATGTACCTGGGAGACATCTGACCATTACCCCTGGCTGGAGATATGTATCAACTTCCCGAATCATGGAGTCTCCTATGATCAGAAGTTTTTTGGATTTCCTTTTTGCTTTTTTGTTTTGGTTCCTATTTTGGGTGAGTTTTGTTGTGCCAGCTCCTGTGCTGCAGTGCCTGCTCCGAGGTGTCCTCTGCCCCTTTGTTTGATTTCAGAGATAGAGACAGCTACCTGTTTGTAGTTCTGTTGAGCACCGAGTGATGGGGCACCCGATTTGCCCCTTCTAACCACCTGCCACCCTCCCGGTCCAACTACTCTCTGCTACTATCTCCTGTAATGGAGCGAGTAGACCTCCAGTGCCCGAAGTCTCTCCTCGTAAGTCATGCCATGACACTCCCCCACCATTCTAGTACCCCTCCTCTGCACATCCTCAGTTCTCCTCTGATTCTTCTTCAAATATGGAGACCAGAACTGCCCACAATACTCCAGATGGGGGCACACCAAAGAACAATACAATGGAACAATCACCTCCCTAGTCCTGCTTTTGATGTTTCTATTAATTGCTGCGAGAATGGCATATGCTTTCTTTGAGACTCCAGAGCAGTGTTCTGAAAATCCCAACTTACTTGATATTTGGACTCCCAGGTCCCTTTCAGAAATGGTGCTAGATAATTTAATTCCATTTATATGGTAATCAAATTTACAGTTCTTTCTTCCTAAGTGCATGACTTTACCCTTGTTCAAATTAAACCTCAGTTTCTTTGTTCTTGTATTATCAGCTAAATTGTCAGTATTCTCCTGGAACAGCCTAGCATCCCCTACATTCGCTGCCAGTGCCCTGGTTTAATGTCATCAGCAAATTTAGATAACCACGCGTTGTTATTACAACCCATGGATGCCACAAGAATATTAAAGAGTGTAGGCACAAGAATGGATCCCTGGGGGACCCCACATGTGCCCAGTCAGACAAATATCCTCTAATGCACACCCACTGTTTCCTGTTTGTAAACCACAATATAATTCAGCATATTAATCCCCCATCCAAATTGACCTCGATCAAGGCATTTATCAACTCAGTGTGGGACACCCTATCAAATACTTTTTCGAAATCAACATAAAGAATATCCACCAGGATGTCACTGTCTAGAGCTGTGCTCACATGATCAAAAAGAATTTACCAAGTTAGTGAGACAGGATCGTCCTATTCTGAACCCGTGCTGATCAGGATCCACTATACCCATACTGTGAATATGGATATCCACTTCTTCTTTTATTAGGGACTCTAACGTCTTACCTATTATACTAGTGAGGCTGACAGGTCTATAGTTGGTTCGATCTGATCTTGGCCCTTTTTTATAAATAGGTACGACATGGGCAATTGTCCAATCGTGGGGGACTACCCCTTTACTGCAATGATTTTTGAAAAGTGCCTCAACTGGTTCACACAATACTCCTGTCAATTCCTTCAATAATCTGGGGTGGATTCCATCAAAGCCTGCTGACTTTGTAGGATCAAGTTTGGTAAGTCTGTCGCTTATTTTTTCTGAAGCAACTACCATATTACTTCCCCCAAACTACATAGTATCATAGCTAGTAGTATTACTATGCTGATAGATGCTTTCAAAATACTCATTAAATGCCTCCACCATCTCTTGGTAATCTGTTATATGAGTATTCTCCTTTACTAGTGGGCCAATGTCATTTTTATTTTTTCCTAAGGCTTCCTACATAATTATAGAAAGCCTCCTTTTTATTATTCCCTACCTTCTTGACCAGTCTAAACTCCATTTCTTTCTTAAATTTTTTAATAGCTTTTTTTAGTTCTTTAAAACATTTCTCATACCTCAGTTTGGATGTTGGGCGCCATCTTTTTTCGCTTGTTTATATGCTTTATTTTTGGAGTTGACTGACATAATTTTGTTAGTTAACCGTAGTGGAATCCTACCCTTCCTGTTATACTTTCTTTTGGTAGGTATAGTTTCTTCTACCAATTCCTGAAGGAGTTATTTTAATTCATCCCACATCTGCTGTACTCCCAAACCCTGGAAGATATTAACCAGTCCCACTGCATTGCCACTGTTAAATTACTGTAATTTGCAAATCATATCTTTAATCCCTGTTGCTCCCCCGAGTAACTACCTGTGTTCTCAGTATAAACTGTACTATATTGTGGTCGCTCCTGTTAATGGCTCCCTAACTTTGCAGTTCTCTATTAAACTTCCCAAATGACTGATTACCAAGTCCAGTATATTGTATCTCTGAGTTTTCTCCTACTCATGATTTATGGCAGTTATGCTGTCTAATGTTTCAAAACACTCCAGTTCAATTGGTGTTGAAGTGACCCATATATCACAATATATTCCGGAAATTAAAGTCTCTATTAGTAATTTTTTCCCAGGGTCCTGATCTCTTGTGTAGTTAACAAAGTCCGTGTGCTAGCAGTAGAGAGGATGGAGGTCTATAACACACCCCATAATCACCTTTTTCTTGTTGGTGGGTAGAAGATGAACCCAAAGTTGTTCTATATTTAATTCTGATTGTGTTTGTACTTCATAAGCCTTTGATGTCCTGTCTAACATACAGTGCTTTTCACCCCATTTCTGTCTACTCTATCTCTTCTAAACAGTTGGTATCCCTTTAATTCTAGTTCCCCAGGTGTCATTACGCCACCATGTTTCAGTAACTGCACACAGAGCAACATCCTCTGTGCTAAGTATAGAACTCTAGTTCTTCCATTTTGTTTTTAAGGCTCCTGGCATTAATGACCAAACATTTCCATATATATATTGGATTCAGGGTTGTAATGTTATTTGTCAAATCCTCTCCCTCCTGCCCTAACTGAGTTAGTTTAAATAATGTGACATATACTTGTCTAACCATTCTGCCAGTATTCTGGTACCCCGTCTATTTAAATGAAGGCCATCTGTTGCATAAAGCATATGGGCATTTGCAAAACGCTGCCAATGCTGCAAAAAAATAAAACTTTTCCTGCTCGCACCACTCTTTTAGCCAGCCATTTAGTCTTCGTATCGCTAAAGTTCTTTGTCTGCCTGCCCTAGGTACAGGAAGAATTTCTGAGACTATTAGCGAGCATTTCATTTTATGAAACTCAGACCCCACTATTTTAAAATCTGTTTGAATTTCAGCAAGTCCCCTTTTCCCCACATCATTTGTACCAATGTGTAAAAGTACCATTGGTTCTTTGGTGTTTTCCAGGAAACTAGGCAGCAGTTTTTTAACATCTTCTATCCCAGCTCCTGGCAAGCATGACAAAGTTACTCGATCCTTTTTATTTTTTACAGACAATCCTATCTGTTGTCCCTAACATTGACTCACCTATGACTACCATGTCTCTTTTTGGATCTTGTGGCTTCTCCTGTGGAGAACTGTTACTGGTCAACTTACTTTTGTCAGTATTTGTGGTACCCCCACCCCCTCTGTTTACTGTAGCTGTTGATGTATTTCTGATACCATCTCCATCTAAACTGGTATTATGGTAACTCCCACTGTCCTGTGCTAGATGATCCTCCCTTGTGGTAGTTTTATTTCTATGTATACTTATAACATCCAATTGGAGTGTTCCTTGTTTATACTTAGTTACGGTATTCCTTTGCCCTGTGTTAGAACTACTAACCTTTGATGCGGTAGCAACAGCATCATCTTGTTTCTGGGATACTTGTAATGCTTCATCAGTTATGGTTGGTACTTCTAAGCTGGTATATCTGTTAATCAGTGTTAACTCCCCAGTAATATCCCTCCTCCTTTTCCTAGGGCCCTTAGTGATAAAGCACCATTTGTCATCAGGGGTAATATCTGTATCACTTTCATCTGGTCTTTCCTTCCTTTTGTCCACTGTGCCTTTATTTATTTTATATCGTGGGCATTCTCTTTCATTTTCCTGCAGTAGTTTTCTGAACAAATGTTTCTATCTTTAATGCCTGCTTGAATATCTAACTTTTCCTGCAACTGGCTCACTTTAATTTCCAGATCCCTTGTGTACATACAACGTCTACATCTCTGCAGCCCCACCTTGTCCAGTGGTCCCCACATATTGCAATATTTGCAAAGAGACCAATCTACATTAATTCTAGCCCCTGTACCCTTTAATTTCATTTTGTTCCTTACTTGCCTCTGGAGATATATCATCGCCACCCTTCCCCACTTCCTCAGTTGATGCAGTAGACATAGCTAGAGCCTTAGCTGTGTCACCTTTGCTGGGCTCACTGATGCTGGGTTTGTTGATGCCCACCATGCCACCTATAAATAGGGAATAAGGATGTCACAAGGATCTAAGCACTTCCTGTGTTGCAGCCAATGGTCTCCCCAGTTACAGTCCTCAGAAATGTTTTTTTTGCAGCAATAAACCCAATAAAAATATTTCAGGTCCCAGAAATTGCTCCCGTAGTGAAAACGGAGCTGCTAGTTGTTTGAGGGGTATTTGGAGTGTGGCATTTCTGCGTGTTATGTAGCGTGGAACTGGAAGTAGGATAGCCCAGGTTTCGGTTCCACTCACTACAAATTTAAGCCTAGAGCTTTTAAAAAAGCTTAACAAACCCGCTGAACTGCCCTTAAAAGGGCACACAATCGGAGACTGGGCTCCAAAATTAAAATACACACCACAATATACTCCCCAATCGCTGACTCTTCGATCCAAACACTTCCTGTGTTGCAGCCGATGGTCCCCCCAATCACAGCCCTTGGAGACAGTTTTTCTGCAGCAA
Organism: Neoceratodus forsteri; assembly: GCA_016271365.2. NCBI lineage: Eukaryota > Metazoa > Chordata > Ceratodontiformes > Ceratodontidae > Neoceratodus > Neoceratodus forsteri. The sequence continues at coordinate 300,408,031 of CM057459.1, read as the reverse complement.
TAAACCCAATAATAATATTTCAGATATCCAAAATTGCTCCCATAAGAACTAGACAGACTGGGACATTAGGCATTTTGAGAACCTCCAACTAGAGGCACCTATCCTTGGCCTATGGCTGCTGGTTGGAAATTCAGTGCAGAATGCTTATTTCTGAGCACAGCCTGAAAGGAAAGGTCCTCCTGAGGTAAGATGACCACAGTACGAGTCATCTTTCTTATCACTGGAGTTGTTGAGGTCAGGATCGGACTTTTCTGCCTCTGTTCCCTCCACACCCAAGTGGCAGTTAAGAGGATGGGGTCAAAAGGGCAGCAGCACAGGCCATGGCCTTGGCAACACAAGACCCAGCCCCATGTGGAGCCTCCGAAATGGTGGCAACAGCACTGAGGACAGCCCTGGGACTGACCCTGATAGGAACAACACCACCACCACCAAAGGCCTGGGCAGTACTGTTGGCAGCGCTGACACCAGAGTAGGCCCTGAAGAGCCCAATCCCATTGCCGGACATGGCCCCACTAACAGTGTCGATGCCCCCGCTGACCATCAAAGAACTGGCGGTATCACCATGGCTGCCCCATCTCTGGAAGGGACAGAGGTGACACCACATGTGGGGGCAGGTATCAGAGGTGACAAAAGCGGACCCATCCTGGAGGCTTGAGTCAGAGTCAGTTTCCTGCCTAAGTCAAGTGGCACCAAAGATGATGCCAACTTAATTGACTCCAAAGGGACCAGCAGCCAACACCAAAAATAGCACTGCCGCACTTATACACTGCACCCACTGCTCCATAAGAGCTGCCAATGGCCAAACTGCCCATCAAAGTCCTCTCGACTGGACAAAGATGGGCTCCAGAACAGAGACCTCAACCTCGCAGGCCCAGACGTCCCAGGTATTGTCACTGACAATTGTGGGAACCCAGGCCTGCAGAAGCCGAGTGTCTCACAGCAGAATGGCCAGAGGAAGATCTCAACTGGTGCGTTTCTTCCCCTTATGCTTGAGGGAAGAGATCAAGGCCGAATGGTGCAAAGGCCTCAACAGAGCCTGTGCAGGATCTGGACCATTTCTTTTTGTGACTCTGGCAGGACTGTCCATCCTCCCAGGTGCTAGACTGCCCGTTGCCAGAGCACACGCCCAAAGAAATGCGGTGAGCAGAAACAGCTGTGTTAATGGAGCAAGTTGCCTTTTCAGACTCCCTACCTTCTTCCATGATTGACAACTATTAGCACAAGTGATATGCGTAACTACATTTTCAGTTGCTTGCAGACTTACTAGGAGGTGCCAAGGTGTGTAAACTATGCAAAAAAGTAAAACTGCTCTCGGTGGCTCTACACCAGAGTCTCCCTGCTTGCACTCAGGTCTCTACAATTTGACCATCTCAGTCTGGCTATGTTATGTTAGTTCACTTGCTTTCTGCTGGCTTTCCCAACCCAAGCATCAGGAATAAACCACACTGCAGCCTCCTATGTTATGTGTTGTTCTGTCCTGTCTGTGCCCACTGCCCACCACTGCTGCTTTGGCCGGGTGCTGTGGGGGAAGATAAGGTAGGGCCCTTAACATTAGGGCAGGTCACTAAAGAAAACATGTAAGATCTAAAGCTTGTGACACTGTGGGAAATTAATTTATTTTTTGCAGCATCAGCAGTAGCATCATGAGTCATTTGACAGGTGTTCCTTATGAATGTATGCCATTGCTTATATCCACTGCACAGCATCATATATGCAGCAACTTTTCCATGTAGGACACAACATGTGCCTTTGGGCCACAGTAATTCTCTGGGGTAAAACCATGAGAGAAATCCACTCTTGTATTTTAATGAAAATCCCCTGAATCCACGATATGGATACTATAAAAAAATGCCAGCACAATGCAGGCTCAGCGACTACTTTACTAAAAAAAGTGAAAACAAACTGGCTTTAAAAGGGGGGGTTCCTGTTATCACTGCCATGCCAAACTAACACTGTACACCAAAAATCTCACAGTGCTTTGTCAGAGTTCTGACTTTGATGTAAAATATTAGGCTGGCATGGTGTTGGTAATGGAACCCCACTGCACGGTGTTTCTGGTATATAGTTTCCTTTTTTCTCTGTTCATTCTCATGCTTGTTTACAGAGATATACCAGTAGTACCATACGGACACCAATGGGGAGAGGCAGATGAAGATGATGGGAACAAGCAAGGCCTCCAAAAACTTCACATTTTCTGGTAAAGGTCAGGGATTGGAAGGGTAAAGGTGTGTGTGTGTGTTGGGAGGGGTACTAAAGGGGAATACAGGATGGTTATGTGTTGTACTGTGTGGTTTGAACCAGCTAGAACTTGGTGGAACTTTTGTGTTTTATACTGTGCGGCTTGAACCAGGTAGAACATGGTAGAACTCTTTCAGGTTCGACTCATAAAATTCGCAAAGTAGAACTTTTATAGGTTCACACAGCCCTACCATTTATCATCGTGAGTGAGGGGGCAGGACCATAAAGCATAAGTGGCAAAGATGAAAAAATTACTCACCTTAGTAATGTTGTTTCTTCTAATGGAGTCTTGCTATATTCTGACTATATGCAGTTAACCCCAGCACTTGAACTGCCCTGGAGAGTAAAGAGTTAACTCTATGCAGAAGCATAGAATGTTGAGCTCGAGCTCGGTTTTCAAACCTCTGTCTCTAGCACTCTGAAGTGTAACCGTCAGATTCTTACAATCATAACTAATCAAACTAACAGGTGGAAATTGTTTCAAACTTTTTGTAAGCCAAATGGCCACCACAAATTGTTTTTAGTATCAAAAGACTCAAGTCGAGAACCCCAAAAGAATGCTAAGGATAAGATAAAGACAAAGTAGGTAGTGAAATTAAAACATTAACAATGCTAATAAACCCTTAAGATAGGGCATGCCAAGTACACCTCTGGGGTGCAGCACTATGCCTGCCCACCCACATCCCAAAACTACTAGGTTCTAGGAGGGGAGGCAGGAGGTCAGAATACAGCAAGACTCCATTAGAAGAAACAACATTACTAAGGCGAGTAATTTTTTCTTCAAACAACATGACGTCTTGCTGTATTCTGACTATATGCAGACTACCAAGCAGTACCCCCCAGGAGGGAGTCACAGAACCTATTTTGGGAACAAACTCTGCAGCACAGCTGTGCCAAACCTAGCATCACTTCTAGACTGAATGTCTAGAGAGTGATGTTTGGTAAATGTGTGAACAGTTTTCCAGGTGGCTGCTTTACAGATTTTCAATAAAGGTATATCTCTAGCTGCTGCAAGCGAAGCAGCCGTACTTCTGGTAGAATGAGCCCTTAGGCCTGAGGGAGGTTCCTTCCCAAGCTCTGAACAGCAGAACTGGATACAGGAGACAATCCACCTGGCAATAATTCTCTTGGTGGCTGGTTTGCCCTTTCCCACTTCTCCATAGGTGAGAAATAACTGAGAACACCCATTCCTATGGGCCTTAGTATGCTCCACATAATAACTAAGAACCCTTTTTACATTAAGACTGTGTAATCTTCTCTCCCCAGAGGAAGAATGGTCAGTGAAGAATACAGGCAATGACATAGATTGGTTCAGATGAAAGTCTGACACTACCTTGGCAAGAAACTTTCTGTTGGTTTGAAGGACCACCTTCTCCCTGTGAAATGAAATGAAATCAAGTTCCACTGATAAAGCCTGTAACTCACTGATTCTCCTGGCAGAGGTAATAGCTACCAGGAATACAGTTTTCCAAGTCAAGTATTTCAGCTCTGCTAAAGATAAAGGCTCAAAAGGGGGCTGCATAAGCTGTGCTATACAGATATTCAGATCCCAAGAAGGGGTACACTCCCTAAAAGGAGGATTAACATGTAGTAAGCCTCTGAAAAACTTCTTGAAGACTGGATAAGAGGCTAGGGAAGAGCCCCCTTACTAGCAGAAAGGAAGGCAGACACAGCTGCCAAATGTACCTTGAGAGTAGTAGGCCGGAGGCCTAAGCTATTAAGATGCACCACATAGTCCAGTACAGCAGCAATGTCAGCCAACTCTGGCTGAATAGGTATCTGGGAACACCAAAACCCAAATCGTTTCCATTTGGAGATGTAAGTCTTTCTGGTAGCAGGTTTCCTGCTAACCTTTAGAATGTCCAAGACTGACTGAGAAAAGTTTAGACTTGCATATTCTAACTCTTACAGAGCCAGGCCTTGAGCCTGAGAGCCTGAAGACTGGGGTAGAGGATCCTCTCTCAGGAGGATGTCAGAAAACTGAACTGCCTGGGAAGACACAGAGGCATTGTCACTGACAGTGACAGTAGTACAGGATACCAAGACTGTCTGGCCCAGTCTGGGGCCACTAGACTCACCCTGCAAGGCTGAGATCTGATTTTGATCAGGACCCTGAATATCAATGGGAAAGGAGGAAATGCATACAGGAACCTGCTTGTCCAATCCAATAGTAGAGCATCCTGATGAACACAGCCTAGGAGAGGAGGTCTGCAACACAAGAGAGGAAGTTGATGATTGTCCGGATCTGCAAAGAGATCTATCTCTGGAGTACCCCACCTCTTGAAGATGACCTGAAGGTTCAGAGGACTCATAGTTCATTCATGATAACTCTGAGAAATTCTGCTGAGAGCATCTGCTAAAATGTTGTCCTTCCCTGGGAGATGCACAGCCACCAGGGAAGCCTAAAGGGAATAAGCCAGAGACCATATCTTCATGGCCTCTGTGCACAAGGTCATGAAATGAGTGCCTCCCTGCTTGCTGATGTACCACATGGTTGTGGTATTGTCTGTCCTGATTTGTACTACTCTCCCTTGAACCACAGTTGAGAATGTCTGCAGTGCTAGAAAGACAGCTCTCAATTCTAGAAGATTTATGTGAAGAAGAGACTCCTGGTAAGACCAGGTTCCCTGAGCTGTAAGCTGATCCAGGTGAGCCCCCCAGCCTAGGAGAGAGGCGTCTGTGGTGAAAATCACTGAACGAGCCTGACTGATGAATGGAACACCTTGTCAAAGATTGTTCTCCTCCAGCCACCATTGGAGTGCTTGAACTAGAATTTGAGACACTGGAACCAATTTGGAGAGAGGGTCCTTTTTCTGAGACCAGTAAGATCTGAGATGAAACTGAATGTCTCTCATCTGAAACCTTGTTCCCTGGACCACAGCTATGGATGCTGCCATGTGGCCCGGTAACTGTAGAAAGTGTCTGGCTGGATAAGAAACTAGAGGATGAAAAGAGGAAGCCAGAGTGACTAGAGACTGAACTCTTGAAAGAGGAAGGAATGCTCTTGCCTGGGTAGTGTCTATGTCCACCCATATGAAAATGAGCAACTGAGTTGGTTCCAGAACCGACTTTTCTAGATTTAGAATGAAGCCCAAGAACTCCAGGTGTCTTTGGGTGACCTCTAAGGCTGACTTGGCTTGGTCTGAGGACTGACCTACTAGGAGCCAGTCATCAAGATATGGGAACAAAAGGATACCTTGTCTCCTGAGGAATGCCACTACTACTGCCAGGCACTTGGTGAACACCCCTGGAGCAGATGTTAGGCCAAAAGGCATGGCTCTGAACTGATAATGGCCTGAGGGCACTCGAACCTGAGGTACTTTCTGTGGGAATGTCTAATGGGTATGTGAAAATAAGCATCCTTGAGATCCAGGGAGGCTAGCCAGTCTCCTGGACACAGAGAGGAAAGAATTACTCCCAGAGTCACCATTTTGAACTTTGGTTTTGTTAGGTGTTTGTTGAGGTACCTTAAATCTAGGATGGGTCGCTACTCCCCTGTCTTTTTTGCTGTAAGGAAGTATCTGGAATAAAGTCATTTTCCCCTGTGATGAAGAGGTACCTTCTCTACTGCTCGCAGGAGCAGAAGAGAGGAGACTTCTGCCTCTAAAGCCTTTGTCTCCAAGGGGAGAGGGGGCTGCAAGATCTTGCTCTCATTTTTGGGAACCTTTTGAAACTGAGAACAAGTACCTGGCTCACTACTTCCATGACCCATTTGTCTGAAGTAATATACTCCGAGGCCTGGGAGTAGTGAGCCAGCCTGCCCTCTACAGGAACTGGGGAGGTTGACCCTGACTGACACCTCAGGGTGTCTGTTTGGCAGGGGGCTTGGACTGAGAGGATGTTGGAGTCCTGGTCATCCCTCGTCTGCCTCTCCCCTGAAGAACCCCCTCTGCTGGAATGAAGAGGAAGCCTGGGCTTGGTAAAAAGGCCTGTGAAAAGATCTGCCCCTGCCAGTCCTAAACTGCTGCTTCTGCGGAGTGGCCTGCTTCTCTCTTGCTGCAGCACTCCTGTAGGTGGTCCTGTACTCGTCCATCTTCTTCATACAAGCCTCTGCCTGTTCACCAAACAGAGAGTTACCAACAACAGGAAAATCCAAACCTTAGTCTGGGTATCCTGTGACAAACTGGCACATTTGAGCCAAGCTAATCTCCTCATGGAAACAGATGCAGCCATGACCCTGGAATGTACATCATTCGAGTCAATAGCAGTATGAAATTGGACTTTGGATGCCTTAATACCATCTGCAACCACCTTCTCCAGCTCCTTGGCTAGCTGGGGAAGGGCACACTTAGCCAGTTCCAGAACTGTATCCCACCTCGATTTCAGGTACCCGGCTGTATATGCCATGTAATTAACTTGTCTGAGTCCCAAAGAGGATGCCAAGTACTGCTTCTTGGCTATGGCATCCACTTTCCTAGAATCCTTATCTAGGAGGTGGGATGCCAGGGGACTATTAGCCTTGTCACAGGCCGCAGCCTGCACTACCCCAACACGGCTGCAATGAGTTGTAAGGAATTCTGTTCCAGGACCTGACAACGTACATCTCCTGTCCATCTTTTTATCCACAGGTGGTATAGAAGTTGGAAACTGCAAGATTTTTTGTGTCTGTTTCTCCAGGGATTTATGCAGAGGGATAGACACTCTCTCTGACTCTGGGACATCCATCATTTCCATAAAGTCAGGTTCCTCCTGATCCTGTTCAGCTTCTTCCACTGGGAGCTGAAGAGTATCAGCCACTTTCTTGTAAAACAAGAAATGGGAGGGGGACTCAGAAAGTCTGGGAGGAGACACACTGGAAGGCCTGTCTAGGGAGATGTCAGGCTCTACTGGCTCATCTAGGCCTTCATCTTCCTCTTCATCATACTCTTTTTCTCCATCCCAATCGCCCTCATAAAAAGCGTCTGGATCAATGTCAGAAGCGACTGTCTGACTGAACCGAACCTCTGAACCGCTGCCGGTTCAGTCGGAACCGGGCAAAGCGACTGTACAACAGTCATCGCTTTTGCAATCTCCTCAGTGGTCAGACTATAGGAACCCGGATCCGAACTGGCTGATTTACGTTTTCGTTTACTAGGAACCGATTCTGCAGAATCGGCTCTCCTTTTGCCCGAAGAGGTATCACCCAGGTCAGTGGGCACCTCCTCACGTTCGGTCGCAACTGAACCAGGCTGGCCATTCGGGTCAGCGAACTTCTCAGCCCCCTTCTACCTCAGCCTACTCAAATGTTTTTCCAGAGTGGCTTTGGGAAAGGTTTTAGAAATCTGGCAGTCTTCTTTGAGGTGGTCAAACCCCGGACAGTAAACGCAAATGAGGTGAGGGTTGGCCTTAGCAAAGGCCTCCTTACACTCGGTACAGTGCTGAAACCCAGTGGGACCGGTTTTGTTTTTGGGTTTATCAGACATGCCGAAAACTTAAACAGTTACGCTTACCAGCTTTTACGCCAGGCAACTAAAAATTGATCAGTTCCAACTGTGTCACGGGTCGGTTAAAAAAATCCACAAAATCGGATTTTTTTAGGAACTGGTGAGTACTGGAAATCACAGTAAAATTTTTAGAAAAGAACTCAAATATAATGCGTTTCGGTTCTAAATCAGACCGACCGGAGAAGAACCGAAGGCAAAACAATTTCCACAAGAAACACCAGAATTATAACAAAACTACCTATAACTACCACTTACTGTTACCGAGACAGTGGTAAGAAGACCAAAAATAAGGAAGCGGTTAGACAAAACTGACCAATTCAAACTATACTGAACTGAAGTGCAGGAGGGATCTCCAGAGCGACTTCACAGTTAGGCAGAGTAAAAAATCTAATGGTTACACTTCAGAGTGCTAGAGACAGAGGTTTGAAAACTGAGCTCGAGTTCAACGTTCTATGCTTCTGCATAGAGTTAACTCTTTAGTCTCCGGGGCAGTTCAAGTGCTGGGGCTAACTGCATACAGTCAGAATACAGCAAGACTTCATGTTGTTTGAAACAAGTAAGTTATGAGCCCCCTCACACATGATTAAAATGCCATATTCTGAGTGAAGCCACTGTGTGTCCAGTTTATGCAATGTATTTTAAATTGTAGAGCTTTCAGATTAGTTCTTTCAATTACTGTTTTGGTTTGATTTCACTCATCTGTTCTGAGTGCAGTAGAGATGTCATCAGATGTTGTCTAAGCTGCTTTCCCATTGGTTAAGAGCTCCTTCGTGACCAATTTAAAGTGACGATAAATGGTGATGACCTACCTAGAATGATGACAAATGATTTATCATCATTCTAGGTTTTCAGGCCATAGTAAATCATTTTTCTGTAAGATTTCATTCTTACTTACATTGTATAACATTTTACATACAGTAACCCAATTGTAATCTCTCTCTCGTCATAACAAACAAAATTCCTAGTTGTAAGGAAGCATTATATTAAGAGAGGACTACTGTATTCTTTCTTCAAGGTAATCACTAAAACTGTTGTGTCGTAAAACTAAGTTATGACTACAGTACCTGGAAGTGATTTTTATGTTTGCTTGCACACATGTACAAGACACATAGTGCCACCATACGAGTTTTCGTAGGTGTGGCACCCCCGCTTCCAATGCCCTCAGCGTTTTTGCATGCACGGCCGCACCGCACCAATGAATGCCCTAGCTGTCTATAACAGCAGTTCAGATTGCAGTGGCGTCCAGCTGAAAGCAAATGACTACTACAATCAGCGGTAGTAGCGTGTAGGCAATTTGCATACTGCCCTGCCGTCAGCAGTATGCAAACTGCCTCCAGGTCACCACCGTTGATTGCAGCGGTGGCTGTATGCACACGCCCCCCCCCTTTGTTGTGTGCCAAGGGGGTGCCCAATTCTCCTCGGCTCATGCACACTCCCCCCAGCACACTGTATGTCCGACGGGGGTGCCCAATCCCCATCAGCTCCAGTGCCCCCCAAAAAAATCTAACTTCCAGCTGCCATGCTGGGAGCCCACCCCAGCATGGCAGAAGTCCAGCATACTCATATGTCCTCCCCCAATACTGTATGACCAATGGGGGTGCCCAATCTCCCGCGGGCTCCACTGCCCCCCCAAAACCTCCAGGTGCCACACTGGGAGTACACCTCTGTGTGGCAAAAGTCCCACGTCATCCATGTAAAATAAAAAAAACCTGTAACAAAAGAAAACAGTCCCTCGTTGACTCTCTTGACCCCCTTCCACAACCCGCGCACACCCTCTGTGTACCCCACCTCCCCTCACCCCATACTCACCTCTGAAGGCTGGCACGACGATCTTCGGTGGACCGGGAACACGTCTGCACTCTTCAAAGCCGACCTCGAACTGAAGAAATGCCGGTAAGCTGTATAATGGCATAAATAGAGTTTGTTCAACTTTGGTGCATATCTCGGTCACTTTTTTGAATTTTTGCACCAAATTTTCAACATGGGGTTCTTGGGACCCCATCTCATGAATTCAGTGACTGTCATTTGGTGATTCGGTCCCGAAAGGTGATTTTGCAGTCACTGCGTGAAATCACCTTTCGGGACCGATCAATGAAACGACAGCGTCACTGTTCATGAGGTGGGCTCTCAAAACACCTATGTTGCAAATTTGGTGAAAAAATTCCCAAACATAACTGTGTTACGCGCGTGTGTTGTACAGTTTCCACGCACACTCGTAAATTCGTGAATCTGTAATATTTTCACTCCAGATTTTCAACATCGGCATTTATTTACACCTCCTTATGAACAGTACAGCTGTCCTTTTTCACATCCTGGATGAAATGTGTTTTTGCACTTCCGGCGCAGAATAGCGTGGTCACTTTGAGAAATCAGTGTTCGGGACAGACTAAGAAAATCACAGTGACACTGTTCATGAGCAGAGGTCCTAAAATGCCTATATTGATAATTTATTCACAAAAGTCCATAAAATGACCGTGTTACAAACGTGCACTGCAGTTTCCACGCACCCTCGTAACTTCACAAATTTTTAATATTTTCACTCCAGATTTTCAACATTGGCATTTTCCCACACATTCTTATGAACAGTACAACTGTCATTTTTCACATCCTGGTCTAAATGTGTTTTCACACTTCCCGTGCAGAGTAGAGCAGTCGCTGTGGGAAATCAGTGTTCGGGACAGATTAAGAAAATCACAGTAACACTCTTCATGAGTGGAGGTCCCAAAATGCCTATATTGAAATTCTAGTGAAAAAAATCCCCAAATAAATGCATTACGGGTGTGCGTTGCGCAGTTTCTATGCAAGCTTGTGACCACCAGTTTTTCATATTCTCTCTCCATATTTTCAACATTACCATTTTTTTTACACCTCATTATGAATAGTACAGCTGTCATTTTTCACATCATGTTGGAAATGTGTTTTCGCACCGGTGGCGTTCATGGCGCAGTCACTGTGCAAAATCACCTTTCAGCTAACAAACTGATAGTGCCACTGTTCACGTGGTGAGGTCACAAAAAGCCCATGTTGAAAACTTGAGTAAAAATACCAAGACATGTCCAGGGCCTTAGGGTTGTTTACCATAACGCCAGGGCTAGAAATAATTTTCTGGGGATGCCTGTCCGAGGGACAGGTGGTGTGTAAATTTTGCCTGTCCGACAAAAGTTTTACCTGTCCACACTGTTGTGAGGTGAATTTTGAGAATATGTAACAGAACATGGACTGGAAAGAGGAAAAAAATGTTGCTTTTGGGGTTATTTTTCAAAAGTCTTAACCGTCTTGTCTCTTAGTACTTACTGTTTTGAACAGCCCACTGGCCTTTTGTCAGTTTTGTCAATTTTTTTTTTTATTCTGAATCTGTCCCCCATTCCTCTCCACATTCCACATATATGCAAAACACAAGTGCACAACACACAATCCTGTACAGAGCAGCTGTTTTGTTTTAATACAGGCTTGCTTACAAGGCTATCTGCAAATGCATTCAACAATTCCAGGCAGAGGGCTTTGTACAGTCTGAGCTTAGAGATTCAATTCCCCTCCTCTCCCTTTCAGGGTTCAGTTTCTTGCCAGGTTACTTTTTTATTCAGTCCCCTTCCACCTGCAGACCTGTGAGGCAGTTACATATATATATATTTGTTTAGGATGTAGGATGGAGTGGGTATGCTAAGGCTTTCTGCCACCAAAAAACTATGGAGAGGTCTGTGACTGCTACACAGAGGAAACCTTTAAATGTATTCACTCTTCCTCCTCTTTCCTTGAAAGTGCCTGCTTTCCTTTGTCTATTTTTTTTTTATTTAGTAGTCTCTCCCTTCCCATGCAAACCACCTTCACAAGTAGCACTCAAGCTTAAGGCAACCCTTCCTTAATCTTTATTTTTCTCCACATTAAAGAGCCCCGAGAGTAGCCTGCCACAGTCAGTCCTTGTTTATATTTAATTTACTTCATTTTTTTATTGTCCTCAAACAGCATTTTAAAATAGGCTTCCGAGACAGACGTCCGGTGACGTCACTGTAATGGCGAGAGGTTGAAGAGCTGAGCTCCCCAGAGGACACCACCTAAAATCGTCAAACTCCCCTAATCGAACGAAATTTAAAAATATATAAAGACGTAAGTAGTAAGCTCAGGATGGCAGGAAAACCCCCGAAAGCAAAGGGTTCCAGACAACTGCAATCAGGAAGCAAAATGAGGCAAACTTTGTTGAGCAGATCACAAGAAGGCCTCGTGGCCCTGCCAGCATGCAGACGATATGCTTCCAATTACTCGGTGGAGCTAGAGCAGGATGAAATGGATTCTAATGATGGCACAAAACATACTTTACAAAAGATCTTGGCCACAGTGAACAAGATTGACAGTGATCTTGTAGATTTAAGGCAAGATACGTGCCTCCTGGATAAAAAAGTCTCTAAAAATGACGCTTGCCTGGAAGAATTGGCTGAAACGCAGGAAAGCAATGATCGCCTACTATTATACTTAATGCAAAGAGACCGAGAAATGAGTGTGAAACTAGAAGACCTGGAGAATAGGTCTCGACGTAACAATTTCCGAATAAATGGGCTGTTGGAAGGAGCTGAGGAAGGGTTTGCTATAGTGGCTGACTTTATTCAACAAGTACTGAGATCCACGTTGGAAATCCCTTCAGACCTAGACCTAACGATTGACAGGGCCCATCGATCACTTGTGCCTAAGCCAACAGATGCAACAGCGAGACCGAGGTCATTTGTGATAAGAATGTTGCATTTTCAAACAAAGGAATGGATATTAAGGGAAGCCTGGCGTCACAGGGACTTAAAGTACAAAGATATGGTAATCTACTTTGAACAAGACTTCTCGACGGTGCTGCAGGTGGAAAGACAGAGAACCAGAGGAATAATCAGAGAATTGAGAGAGAAAAAGGGAATCAAAGCACAATTATTATATCCGGCGAGACTGAAAATATTAGAGGAAAATGGTACAAGGATCTTTCCCACGTTGCTTGAAGTGGTCCCATCTTTGAAGAACTTAGAGATTATAACACCTGACTTAGCATGTGAAATGTTGGAAAAACAGTTGAGAGCAATTGTGTGGAGCGTCGCGACCAGAGGCAAGAACAGAACCGAGGGACTCCTTTCTCTTATCCAAAATCCACAATGGGGGATATTGCAAGGTTACTGTAGACAGCTGAAAAAAGAAGCAAACTGGCAGATTCGAGCAGGGAAGACGTGTCGCCATCGAAGAACCGAGGATAATAACGGTTTTAATTGTGGTATATGTAGCTGGGACTTTTTTCATCGGAAGCACCAGAGAGAGATGTGGAGAACTGTTTGAGACTCTATATAATAATTGGAATAAAACTGTAATTGGAGGTGGGGGATCAAAAAGGGGAAAAACAAAAGAGAAAGGAAAGGATAGAGCCACATTAACTCTTGGGAAGGTGTAGGGGGAGCCGAGGTGGAGAGGTCTGCAGGGAAGTTTAGGGTTTAAGCCTTAGAGAGCAAGCAAGCAAAAGGTTTTTGCAGGTGAATGTTAACTTCCAGATGTCTGTCCACTCTATACGGAGGGAAGGGGGAAGAGACAGAAAACAAGAGAAGAAGGGGATCTTTGATTCCTAAGTCAACGAGGGGTGAAGGGACTGTCATTCCTGGGTGAAGCACATGGAGCCAGAACATAAAGGATAAGCGTGGGAGGAGGAACTAAAGAGCATGTACGACTAGAACACAGCTGGGGGCCTCACAGGGGGGCACGTTTTTCTCTCTTTCACGCAAGGGCGTCACACATAAGAGAGAGTTGTCAGCAAACATTACTACAAGGGTATTTGCTACAACACCCCATAAACATCGGAGGGGCATACTAAGTGGTCATAGAGTTGACTAACAATTCCCTTGGAAGTCAAAGGTGGGAAATTGAGAGCTAGTTACGCAATTAAAACAGTTTAGTAAGATATACAAATGTTGGATTTAATAATGTACAAGTTATATCTGTCTTTTCAACGTGGTTTCTTTCCGCTTTATACAAAGAAGCAAAATCAGACTTTGAGGGAGGCAGGACGAGGGGGTGTGGCAGCCTATCCATATCTATGTAATCTGGATCTCTGGTAAACTTAACTCCTGAATATTGCTTTAAATATAATTTCATATAATGTTAATGGTATTAATTCACCGTAAAAAGAACCAGATTACTGGGGAATTGAAGAGATTGATCACACGTAGCTCTCCTGCAAGAAACTCATCTCTCAGATTCAGAGCACTTAAACTCAGGAGAGCTTGGGTAGGGAGAGTGGAAGCTGCGGCATGTGGGGGGATTAAAAAAGCTGGAATGGCTATCCTGGTGAAAAGGAACTGCCCCCTAAACATACAGGAAGTGGACAAGGCATTTGAGGGGAGATATATCAGGGTCACGGGAATGGTTCAGGATCAAGTGATACATATAGTTAATATATATGCACTTAATACAGGAACAGACAAATTCCATTTGGAAGTCTTTCAGAAAATTGCGGACCTTTCCACGGGAATTTTGATATTGGGGGGAGATTTTAATGCTGTACCATGCCCAACAATGGATCAGTCAGGAGGGCAAGCGTGCTCTCCAAAACTGGTAGATAAAAAATTCAAAGCTAGGTTAGAGAAAGGTGGATTGGTAGATGTATGGAGACACCAGCATGCAGGGGAAAAGGACTACACCTGTTTCTCCGCAGCTAATAAATCCTATTTGAGGTTAGACTTCATATTGACACATAAGGTCAATATGCATTACTTAACATCATCTAAGATAGGGTCATTTACCCTTATCAGACCACGCTCCGGTCGTGGTCAAAGTGGTGTGGGCGACAGGTTCCAGACATACCAGCTGGAGACTAAATGTCTCACTACTTAATTACAAATCGACAATAAAGCAAATTAAGCAGACTATTGTTAATTTAGCCATTGATTCCCCAATATCAGACAGCTCTCCCCTTCTTTGGTGGGATACTATGAAGGCGGTAGTAAGGGGGCAATTAATTAGCTTGGCTTCTGCAAAAAAAAAAAGCTTAGAGGAAAAAAAGAGGAATGGGTTATTAAAAGCCATAGAAGAACTGGAAAAGGAACATAAAAATCACCCCAGAGGAAAAGGAGAAAGAACTTTAAAAGAATTACTCAAAAAAAGGGAGGAATTGCGGATGTTGGACAGTGAAAAAAGCAGAAGGTATTCTAAGATTTGCAAATCAAAAGTATTATGAGGGAGGGCAATCAGGTTACTGGCCTTTCGGTGGAGAAAAGAACAAGCGAGCAGATACATTCAATTTATTTTAGACAACACTAAAGATAAAAGAAAATGGGTGAAACCAAATGATATAGCCACAGTATTTAAAGAATATTATAAATTATTGTTTACAGAAAATAGAAACCCGAACGAAGTTAAAAGGGATACAGGGGAATTCTTAAAGGCTATGGATTTTCCCAAATTGACCCCAGAAGTAAAGAAAGAGTTGTCAGCCCCCATTACAGAGAAGGAGGTTCGAGGGGTTATCATGAACCTTCCAACTGTGCTGTCGATACTCTGACGGGCTGCCAGCCAAATTTTCAAAAACTAAAGAACCCCTTAATTTCAAAATTGACTGCTGTTATGAATGCTATCTTGGAGGAGAATAAAATTCCCTCTTCCTGGTAGGATGCAATCATCACAGTACTCCCTAAACCAGGCAAGACCTCAAATGTTGTGAGTCGTTTCGACCCATATCCTTGTTGAATCAGGATTTTAAAATATGGACTAAGATCCTGGCCAATCGAATTCAGAAGCATATTGGAAACCTAATCCACCCAGACCAAACGGGATTTATTCCTCATAGACACTTATCTGATAATATCAGAAGACTTCTCAATATAATTAGTAAGGAAAGTAAATCAACAGCACCTCAAGTAGCGATTTTTTTGGATGCGGAAAAAGCCTTTGATCGGCTAAATTGGGCTTATTTACAGGAAGTACTTCTTTACATGGGTTTTGAAGGTGCGTTTATGCAGTGAATTATGGCAGCATATCAAAAACCCAAAGCCAGGGTACAGGTTAATGGGACATTATCGGAGGGGTTCACAATTGAAAGGGGCACTAGGCAAGGCTGCCCACTATACCCATTATTGTTTGCCATTGCTATGGAACCTCTAGCCCAAGCAATTAGGATGAGAACAGATATTAAAGGAATCCAGGTGGGGGGACGGTGAATAAAATATCCTTGTATGCCGATGATACTCTGATTTATTTATCAGACCCAGATACATCGATTCCCCCAGTGCTGGATTTGCTTACATTTTTTGGCAAAATATCGAGTTTCAAAATAAATAAAGATAAATCTGAAATCATGTTAATAGGGGGAGCCCCATCTTCAACACTCCAAGGAAGGATCGAAAATTAGGTATCTGGGAATACAAATTCCAACCAGGATCTCCAGATTATATCCGCTGAATTATGGGCTACTTCAAAGGAAGATCTTTGAAGATATAAACAGATGGCTTCCTTTGACTTTTACGAATAGGATTGACACTGTCAAGGTCAATGTATTACCCAGGTATCTATTTTTATTCACAATTTTACCTATCCTGTTTCCACATAAAGATTGGAAGGAGCTTCGACACAAACTTTCTAGATTTATTTGGGCGGGAAGAAGGCCAAGAAAGAGATGGGAGCTACTCACAGTAGACAAGAGCCAAGGGGGAGAGGGATACCTAATTTTTTTAACTATTATAGAGCAGCACAAGTTCTTCCAATTCTTAAAATACTAAACGCAGATCGAAGTGGAGGTTGGTATTCAATGGAAGCAGAAGCACACCCCACGGTACCCTTGAGATTTTTACCATGGATAGCCACTCAACCAGATATCAAACTAATCCACAACAGATGGTCCAAACATACCATGAAGCTTTGGTTAGATACACGGCAATGGTGGGAAATCCCGAGTCTGGTCTGGGAGTATGTCCCCCTAAATCATCTCCCTGGATTCCCCGCCAATCAAGGAGACAGTTGTTTTTCCAGGTGGAGAAGGGCAGGGCTGAATAATCTTACCCAATTTATAGAGAGAGAAGAGGTCAAATCATTTGCTGACCTGCAGAGAGAATATAATCTCATAAAAAAAAGAGATTTTTTAAATACCTGCAATGCAGGCACTATATCTCCACTATGGTAGGGGTGTAAGCCCTAAAAACCCACCCTCCTTCTCCTTTAATAGCCACTCATCAAAAAAGTCTTTTAGCTGACCAGAAAGGTTATATCTCACTCATTTATAAGGCTCTACAAGAAGATGTAGGGAAAGTTCCAGTGGCTAAAATAGAGAATGAATGGCAAAAGGAACTGAACACTAGAATAACTGAAGTGGAATGGGGTAAAATCTTGGGGGGGAATCTCCAAAACCACAAGCTCTCCTGGATGGAAAGAATTTAAGTGGAAGGTCACTGCCAGGTTTTTTATTACTCTGGTGATCTCTGCACATTATGCTACTTCCTCTACAGACTTATGTTGGAGGGGGTGTGGGAAAAGGGGGACATTTACGCACATTTTCTGGGATTGCCCCCGGATTAGAGACTTTTGGCAGGAAATTATGCAGGCAGTACAAAAACATTTTTCATCTTCAGGAAAATCTCTCAGTTGTTAATATGATATTAACTTTGACCCCAATGGAAATTAGAACAAAGAACCAAAAATATTTATTTTATATACTGGTAACTGCAACCCTTAAGGTTATTACCCAGCAATGGCTTAAAAAAAATTTGTTGACTAAAGTTATGTGGATAAGTAACATTAAGAAAATTAAAATCATGGAGGCGGTCACCGCACAGTTAAATCTTAGAGTGGATCAACATAATGCGAGGTGGTTACCATTATATGACTATATCGAAGAGACTGAGGGAGTTTCAGTGTTAGAACAACTTCTTCAGAACTAAAGGGCATAATCCGAGAGATGGGTCATTAAATGCTAGTAAGGATTCAGGGGTGGAGAAAATCAAAGGCAACATAAGGTCTGAACAAGGAAGTTTTGGGGAAGAGAGAGATAAGCGGTAAAGAATTAAATCCACGTCGAATAAAAAAGTTTATGTAGTTGAAGGGCAGTGAGGTAGTTATCTACCTTTTAGAAATATGTTACACTGCTGTCATAGTTTGCTGTATTGTAAATTAAAATAATAACTAAAAGCAGTACATTGGAAAGCAATTATTGTGAGGCAAGGGGGAGGGGAAACAAAAAAGTCTGTAATGGATATATAAGCCGATTAATTGCTACAATATGGCGATGTACTAAGAATGGAATTCTGCCTAAGATGTATCAGTATGATAAACTATAAATAAAAAATTTATATAAGTTCAAAAAAAAATTAAATAGGCTTCCAATATTTTCCAGGGAGAGGCTTTCTATTTTCTAATCTGCACACACAGAGACAGTGGAGAGGGATGTTTCTTTTGTATTTTAAACACAGTGACTGCCTTCTCTCCCAGCTATGTGCAGATCCTATAAACACCACAGAGCCACGTGCTGTGCTTGCTGCCTTTTTTTTTTTTAAACAGAACCCCAGAAAAGTGTTATTTTTATTTTCTTGTATTTACATGAATTGTGGCTTCAGTTCTGAATACATTTCTGTGATGAGGTCCAGTCTCAAGACTATCATCCCATTCCTCTCCCCACTATCCTCCTCATTTAGGTCAAAGACTGCAGCCCTTAATTCCCCTCAGGCCAGTCCTATTTAAGTTAAATTTTCCCCCAAAATATGCAAAACCAGAGCCCTGAAAAGGGCTGCTGTATGAAAGGGTGAATGATTTTTTTTCCCCACAGGAACGCAAGAAACAGTGCAAAGCTGCCGATGAGGAACTCGCTCTCAGATGTTCTCACATGGCAAGTGTCAGAAAATGCGGAGCGTGAGTTATGAGACGGCAACCATGCTTCACTAACGATCTGAGCATGCGCGGTTGCCGTATTGTACCTGTCAACTGTGACTTTTCCCACTGGCTGCCACTTCAGAATCCTGCAGAGGTATATAGCACCAGCAGTCACAAGACCCACTGTGGCAGTGACGGGCAGAACAGGCGGAGCTGCAGTTTGGGTGGGTGGAGCTACTCGGGCGGGCAGAGCTACTCATGACATCCTTGGCTGCCGGCATGGTTTCCGATGGGTCCTAGTGCCCGAGTAAGTACTTTAAACAGGGAAAGTGTGCACAAATGCCGCCTGTCCAAGGGACAGGTAAACTTCAAAAAACAGGTGTCCCAATTGAAAACTGGCTGTCCGGGACGGGTGGACAGACGGTTATTTCGAGCCCTGCATAATGCTGTACCCTGTAGGGACTGACAGGTGTCAGGGGTGTAACTTGGGAATGTCAACAGTAATGCTCACGCCATTCTGGCATCGAGGTGCACCTTGGACTCTTTGGCCCCACAGTTCACACCATTCTCTTATACTGCACCCATTTCAGTGTATTTACTTATGGAATGAGGTGAGTGTAAAGCCCAAATACCCCAAGGCACACCTCAACACTTGTCAGTGTCTGCAGGGTAGGGTGAGGTGAAATGTCATGACCGTTATGGGTGATGACCAAAAGGGACACCTCAATGCCTGTCCATCTCTGCAGGGTGGAGGTGGAGTTGGTGTCAGTTCAATCATCACTGCCATTCCTATACTGTATCTGTCTAACTCCTGCACTTACACTGCTAATGCCAGCAAGCAAACATTCGGCATTGACAAATGCTTGTTTTTAAGTAGGTAGACTTCATCTGTCAGCACAGGAAAGCAATCAGTCAAGCACACAGACTCTGCTACACAGGAGGTCTGTTTACTGTTCTGTTCAGCTGGAGGAAGAGTTCTTTATGAACAATGCTGCAGGCGGAATGTATTGAGCTCCTCTGAGGTCTGCATTATGTAACCCCCTGGCATTCCATGTAGTTGCATTGCTCTAATGTACCTGTTTTGCATAATCATGTTTATTATTTTGGAGAGGTTTGGTGTCTTTTCTCAGTATATCCTTAGAATCCTTAAGAAATACTTCTAATATTCACACTAAAAGCGACTCCTGCTGGAAAATATTTTAGCTGGAGACCCTGTGCTGTGGGAACTGACAAGAGAAAAGGAAAGAAGCATTTAAAGAGTACAGAGAAAAGGGATTTAATAAAAGTGACAGTGTGGGTAGGTAGAGGTTCTTATGAGTGTTCTTTAGGTAATTCTGTAGAATTTTAATAGATAGTTTTGGGAAATTAGTTGGTTAGAAAATTGCAGCCTATTTGGGGTTGACTGCTTAGTTAGCTTTGGTTTTGACTTTAGAGCAGGAAGGAAGCTGAGCTGAGAAGGTGAGTGAGTAGGGGTATCTTAGATAGAAAAACAAATTAAAAAAATAGCTTGGTTTCTTGTTTTAAGAGGGAGGAAGGATGATCTCTGCCATCACGGGGGGTCACATGACTGAGTGCGGCCAACAGGCTACCAGTAGGAGTCTCATTCCCCAATTTTAAACCCCTCAGTGTTGAGTAACTCTGGAGGATGACAGACCTCACAGCGTGAGAACTAAGGAGCAAGAAGACAGTGTCTGCAGGCATCCGCAGGAGTCTGCAGTTTTGCAGAGGACTCTGCAGGTCTGATGACCAAGGACAAGGCAGGATCCACTTGGTGCAACTTAGGTGCACCTACTTTAAAATACTTATTGTAATTGACTATATCTCAAGTTTTTACTGGGTCTGCATTAAACTTGCAACTAGGGTAGAGTGAATTTCAAGCGGAATTGAGAGGTGGAGGAAAAATCTATTGGGAGAGTAAGGGGGTGGAATCACTGTGGTTACAGCTGGTGGTAGAGGTAGTTAACTCATTCAGGCCTGGATACACCTGTAGGTGGCGTCTGAAAGCACAGCCACTCAGGCCAATAGCGACTGCAGACATACTCAGCTGACTTTCACTCAGGCCTGGAAACGTCTGAGGAAGTCAGCAGTTTTTAGCTAAATATTAAACAAATCGAATTGCTTAGAATTGATTGCACAGTACCGTTAGAAAGGTAATTTTGTGCTGAACAACTCTGCTGCTGATACTTTATGTCTAGCTCATATACTTTAGGAGCTATTTGTATTTGTTTAAGGTATGGTGTGCGTGACTGACATTTGTCTCTCAAGCCTCACCCAAGCACTTTGAGTAAATCTAAAGAAAAAAAAGTTTTCTGTTATTTCAGCTAGTATAAAATAAAATTTGAATTGATTACAATTGATTGCATAGCACCATTAGAAAGGTAATTTTGTGCTGAACAACTCTGCTGCTCGTGCTCTGTGTATAGCACTTACGGTTCAAGAGGTATTTACATGGTTTGTGGCATGCTGATTATGGCTTGATTTGCTTAGAAATGCCCAGGATGCAGTGTTAAGAGTATACAGGGCATAAGTGGTGGAACTCTCAAAGAGCTCTTGTGGTGTGAATGAGATAAAGATATCAGGCTAGAAGAGGGAACAAGATGGTTGACTGAGACCTTTAACAGCAGTTCACTGGATGCTAATACAAAATAAAACTGCATAACAGATAGACCAAGTGGTAATAATCTATCAAAAACAGTACCCATGAATGATGAAGAAGCGCAAGCAATGCTTTAGTTCATCCTCAAAGGAGCAGCAATTTCATAGAATTAATCTGACTGAAAAGCAATTTCAGCTGGCAGAAAACCGCAGGGTCGGGGAGAGCCAGAAAATCAGTAAGCATCTGGGCTTGGGAGGCAATATCCCCACCTCTCTGAAACCCTTATCTTATTACCTTAGTTTCGAATGGCATTTGCAGAGATGTTTAGATTCTGGAGCAGATACAAAATTTTGTCAAGGAGGACAGAAAACACCAGACCAGACCTGTTACCTGAACCATTATTGATAACAGACAGGAAGCCAGATTCTCTTTCAGGTATGGCAGATAACCTGCTGAGCAAACCCCAGTAAGCATGTTCTCCTGGGGCTAGCATGGCTATAGTGGCTGTACAGAAACCGCCAGTCAGTGTGACAAGTAAGAGTGAGTCACAGCAGACAACCTGTTCTATGGACAGCTTGGAAAAGTCAAAAGACCCAGTTTTGGAAGTAATTCAGTGTATGACTAGGAAGTTTGAGGCTTTATATGTTTCTGCAGCAAGAGGCAAAGACTCACAAAGATGCAATAAATGCTGTGTCCGTCCAGGTTACATTGACCACAGTGAACATTGTAGCTTCAACAAAAAAGATCAAAGCAGTTTAAGCCACTAATCATAGGCTGGTAAAGGAAAATTATAATTTGAACAGAAAAGTGGAAATGTTGGAAAACCAAGCTCGATGCAAGAACCTGAGGACTAGGGGTCTACCATCTAAATGTGAAGCTGAATTTGAAAGTCTTTGTGACTTAATGAAGGACATTTTTGTGAAAGTTTACAAATTATCAGCAGACATAGAAACATAGAATTTGACGGCAGATAAGGACCGCTTGGCCCACCCAGTCTGCCCATTTCCCTACCTGATGGATAAGCTGCAGATCCTAGTTAACCAGCAGCCTACTTCTTCCTACCCCCACCCCCTAGAATTGCCTTATGACTGTCCCATGCATGCTTGAATTCCACCACTGTTTGTGACTCCACAACCTCCTCAGGAAGGCTGTTCCATACATCCACCACCCTCTCTGTGAAAAAATACTTTAAATTACCTCTGAGCCGCCCCTTTTATCTTCAAATTGTGCCCCTTGTTCTTGCACACCTCTTTTTTGAAAGATGCTACCCTCTTGGACTTTGTTGATTCCTTGAGGTACTTGAAAGTTTCTATCATGTCCCCCCTTTCCTCGAGACTATACATATTAAGCTCCTTAAGTCTCTCTTCCATATGTCTTCGGTGCAGACCCTGCACCATTTAGTTGCCCTCCTCTGGACAGCTTCCATCCTGTCTATGTCTTTGCGGAGATTGGGTCTCCAGAACTGCATGCAGTACTCCAGATGGGGTCTCAGTAGCTGTCTGTACAGAGGATAATAACTTCCTGTTTTCTACTGGTGATGCCTCTCCCTATGCATCCCAGTATCCCCCCAGCCCTCCTTGCTGCCCTCTCACATTGCTTGCCCACCTTTAGGTCATCTGATATGACTACCCCCAGGTCCCTTTCCATTTTTGTTGTTGTTAGTATCTCACCCCCCATTGTGTACTCTTCCCCTGGGTTTTTGTTTCCCAGGTGCATTACCTTGCACTTCTTAGCAATGAATCTAAGCTGTCATACATTTGACCATTCCTCTAACCTTGCCAAGTCCCTTCTCATCCTTTCCACTCCACCTTGTGCATCAACTCTGTTGCAGATCTTTGTGTCATCTGCAAAGAGACATACTTTTCCTTCCAGTCCCTCTGCAATATCACTTATAAAGACATTGAAGAGGACCGGTCCTAATACTGAACTCTGCGGTACCCCACTACTAACCCCCCTTTTATCAGAGTGGACTCCATTTACTATTACTCTCTGTGTCCTATTCTCCAGCCAATTCTTTACCCAGGCTGGCTAACTTGTATATTAATCTTTTGTGTGGGACTATGTCAAATTCCTTGCTAAAGTCTAGGTAGGCCATGTCCACAGCCCCTCCCTGATCAACTACTTTGGTCACCCAGTCAAAGAAATCTATCAGATTTGTCTGGCATGACCTTCCCGCTGTGAATCCATGCTGGCTTGGGTCCTCTGCCCCTCTGGCCTCTAGATATTTAATAATTCTTTCCTTCAGAAGTGATTCCATCATTTTCCCTATCACTGAGGTTAAACTAACAGGTCTGTAGTTTCCTGCTTCTGCCTTGCTCCCACTTTTGTGAAGGAGAATCACATCTGCCCTCCTCCAGTCCTCGGGTACCACCCATCCTCCCATGATTTGTTAAAGAGGGTAGTCAGTGGTGTCACTAGTTCTACCCTTAGTTCTTTTAAATTCTGGGATGAATCCCATCAGGCTCCATTGCTTTGTCCACCTTCAGTTTTAAGAGTTCTTTCAGAACCTTTTCTTCTGTAAATGGGCTGGTATCAACTTCTGTATCAGAGTGTTTCTACTGTTTGTTTTAGGTACCGCCCCTCTTCCTTTGTAAATACTGAGCAAAAATATTTGTTTAGTATCTCTGCCTTTTCACAGTCACCCTCTGCTCACCCTCCCTCCCCTTTATTAAGCCTCACTATCCCTCCCTTGGTCTTCCTTCGCTCCCTGATGTACCTATAAAAGGTTTTATCCCCCTTCTTAACTGAGTTGGCTATCTTTTCCTCGGTTCGGGCCTTTGCTGTTCTGACTGCCTTCCCAGCTTCCTTTTGCTTTAACTGATACAGTACAATTCTCTGTCCTGCTCCTTCTGTGATTCCTTGTACTTCCTGAATGCTTTCTTTTTCTCTTGAACCTTCACTGCCACTTCCTTTGAGAACCATAGTGGTTTCTTCCCTCGTTTCGTTTTATTTGCTTTACACAAAGGCTTGATACCTCTGTGATGGCAGTTTTTATTATTCCCCATTGTTCTTCCACCCCTCCTTCCTGCCCATTTGCTAGTGCATTCCTTAGGCACTCACCCATTTTGACAAAGTCAGCCCTCCTAAAATCCAGTACCTTTGTCTTTGTATGGCTTGACTCTATTGCTGTGTTTATTGTGAACCATACTGTTCGATGGTCGCTAGTTCCCAGATGGCTACCCACTTCTACATCTGTGATCCTCTCTTCATCTCCATTTGAGAGAACCAGGTCTAAGATTGCTCCCTCTCGAGTGGGCTCCAATACTAGTTGTCTAAGGCATGCCCCCTGTAGGGCATCTAGAATAACTCCACTCTTTGAAGTGGCTGCTGCAACTGCACTCCAGTTAACATCTGGCATATTCAGATCACCCATCAGCAATATCTCCCCTTTTTCTGCCATTCTAAGTATACTTTCTATCATTTCCTTGTCCATTTCCTCCCCCTGAGAAGGGGGTCTGTATACAACCCCTGTGCGGATTGTGGTGCCATTGCGGTCTCCAAATTTACCCACAGTGCTTCTTCTCCTCCCTGTTTACCCTTTTGTTCTGTTGCTTTGATTCCTTCCCTTATATAAAGAGCTACTCCTCCTCCTCTTTTTACCCTCCCTGTCCCTCCTGTAGATAGTGTATCCTGGTATGTTTACATCCCAGTCATGGTTTTGTGTGTACCATGTTTCTGTGACTGCCACGATATCCAGATGTTCCTCCTCCATCAAGGCCATTAATTCAGGAAGCTGGTTACTTAGACTACGGGCATTGGTACTCATTGCTCTCCATTTTTTGATGGCTTTACCTTCTGTTGCAGCATCCCCCACTGACCTTTCTACCTTGGTCTTTTTCTCATTTAGTACCCTGTTTTGTAGGGGGAGGCCGGGATTTTCCTGCTGCTTATCAGTGCCTCCCCCCTTGACTAGTTTAAAAGCTTGCCAATGAAGCATTTAAACCGATTGCTCAAAAGACGTGTTCCCTTCCTGGACAGATGCAGACCATCCTGCCAGTATAGGCTGGTGTCCCTCCAGGTGGAACCCCAGTCCCCAATGAAGCCAAACCCCTGTGCTCCACACCATTTTTACAACCATTCATTAAACTGCATGGTGCAAAGTACCCTCGCCTCACTCATGCCATTGACAGGCAGCATCTCTGAGAAGGATACTGTGTGTGCTACTTGTCTTAGGCCCCTCCCCAATTCTACAAAGTCCTTCTGCACTGCTCTAATCTCATGATGAGCCAAGTCATTTGTCCCTAGGTGGACAATGACATCCAGCTCAGACTCCCGTGCAGCTGTTCCCATGATCCTGAGGATGTGCTTCCTGTCCCTCCAAGCCATGGCACCAGGCAGGCACCTTACTTCAGTTTTCCCTGCTCCCCCCAGTTCTATCCCCCTAATAATTGAGTCCCCCACCAGGAGCTGCTTCCTTTCCTTGTGGTGTCCTCTGTCTCCTTCCTGTGGGCCTCCCTTGTGACAGCTGTCCTCAGCCTCCTTAGTCTCCTCTGTGGGTGCATCCATAGGGGAGCTATGCTCCCACAGAATGGTGTATGGATTGTGGAGTGGAACAACTGACTGGGTGTGCCTCTGTTCCACCATCCTCACCCTTCCTGAACCCACTGTGGTCCAACTGCTGTGTTTTCTTCGCAACCAACTACTTATTACTAAGGCTGTTAGGGTTCCTTAAAGAAAAAGAAACAGCACTGTTCCAAACTCAGTAATTGCTGACCCATATGCAAAAGTAACCATCTTCACTGCCCTTGCCTTTGAATCTGAGATTTAAACATGAAGTTTTCCAGATACAGACCATATTGATTATATGTATACCCTGACTTAGTATTTTCGACACAGCAAAGGTGAAGAAAATTATTGTACCTTAGACAAGACATACTGGAATTTGGGGCTCAATTCCAACTGTTGGTACCAGAAAAAGGCAGAGTAACTTATAATCATCATCGTCATCAACAATGCATCTTCTTTTAACCGGACCACATCTACACATTTCTGTGGACTCAATACCAGCAAGATTCAGACCATGAAGATGAATCTCCAACGCAGGGTTTTAAATAATTGATTAGCAGTTTTTTTTCTTGGGACAATGCTAACTGTACAGAAAGTATTTATATAGGTTTTCTAGAAGTGTTATGTTTGTTAAACACATTGAGGCAAGTGCTATGCATTTTCACAATGTTTTAACACTTTTATGAGCAAAACGCTAGTCAATTTTTAGAGTTAAATAAAACCCTTCGACGGCTTCAGAATAACAAATGTCCCTAATTATTGAAGCAGCAGAAGTTGTTGAAGTTTTCTGCAGATACTGCTGGAACTTTATTGTTTATAAAGACAGAGAACTACATAGCATAGAATAATTGATAGATGTCAATTTTGAATTGCTATATTATATCTGAAAATTAACTTTGAAGCTGTTAAACGATTAGATTAAATATTAAAATGTTGTCAATGGAGTAGTATGTATCAGAAGAATATGTAATCATAATCTGCAGTATGGGATATTAGAGGTCTCTAACACGATTCATTATTGATTTATGTTTAATCTGGCAAGAGAATGGAGGTTTGGATTGTGGGCATTTAACTCTATTCTTGAAATTTACATAGGCTTTGTGACAGGGTTGAATAGGGCCCCTGTCCTAGTTGTTCTGGAGAAAGAGTTTAAGTGCAAAGATCTGTTCTATTCTCTCCTTTTCTCTCTCTTGTCTGTCTGGTTGCGCAACCAAATTTTCTCGTGAGACCTAGGACTTGATCACCCCAGCGGTCTTGCAATTCTCTGCCTCTCGCTATCTCTCTATAATTACTGGTGACTCCCTTTACTAACCGGATTTCAGGCACAGTAAAAATGCCGTAATAACCCGAAATCGAGTTATTACGGCGTTCACTACACTTTTTTTCCACCGCTAGCGCCCACTGTCTATCACTTCTAGCATTCTGAGCCACTTCATTGGCTCGTGATTCTGCTTGTGGGCGGCTAGTATTTCAAAAATGGCGCTCGGTTTTCCGTTTACCGAGGAGCCACTTTGTTGAATTCTCCATCCCCTTCTCTTTACATTTGCTCATCTGGTTGATCCTGCCTTTCAAACATAAATTGAATATCTGGTTGATCCCGCCGTGCCCCCGAATCGGTAGATGCGCGGACTCCTACTAAAGCCGTGGATGACACCTAAAAATAAAGTAAGTCAAAGCAGGAAAGGAAAGAGTGTGTGTGTGTGTGTGTGTGTGTGTGAGAGAGACAGTGTCTGTGTGTGTGAGAGACAGTGTCTGTGAGAGTGTGAGAGACAGTGTCTGTGAGAGAGAGAGTGTGTGTGTGTGTGTGTGTGTGTGTTTCTAAATGCACCATACTCTGCACCAGTAATTATAAAAAATAAAAAATAAGCAACTGCATGTATATGGATCTTTTTTACACACCCTCAGGGTGTGATGACCTCATAAACCTCTCGAGCTTCGCTCTCGAGGTTTATGGGTCATCACACCCTCCGGGTGTGTAAAAAAAATCCATAACACACAGTTGCCTATCTATAATTCTCTATATCTTCACTTGCTGTTCTCCCCCACATATCTTCAGGTATAAAAATATATGTGAATCATTAGGTGGAAATGTAACTGAAACTGGGATCCTTTGTTTAGAAATGTATACAGTTATACTGTTGAAATGATTGCAAAAAGCTATTTGGAACTCAAGGGGTTAACTGAGATGCAATTTTTAAGCCTTTTGCAGATGATGTAAACAAGGTCAGTTCTGGGTCACAATATTCTTTTTGCTGCACCTGCATCGAAATTGACAAGAACATTCTGCAAACCTACAAGAACATTCTGTAAGAAGCAGGCTCTCTTAACGAGCGGGGGTTGCAAAGACTTATAAAAAAGATCTGCAGTTTCTTGCAAGAGAGAAACACAGGGATTGAGATTGGAAATTGAGAAGAAATCCAGATGGACATTCTCTGCTTATACTGCCTTTGTAAACAGTTATATAGCACTGAACAATTTTTTTATTTTACTGTTAATAATAAATCACTTGTGAATTTTACAATTACTCCTGGTTTTCCTATGCTTCCTGACCTGTGCCTCAATGACAGGCTTGATTTTTTTTTCTCCTATCAGTTTTGAATTAATCTGTGGATATATTGCTTGTCCTTCCTTCAGCTGTAATGGACTTACAGTACTTATCTCTATATCTGGTTAATGCACATGCCACGTTAGCAGCGTAACTATGGCCTATATTTTTTAACTTAATATGTAATTAAAAGAATATCAGGCTGGGGGTGGCCTACAGGTTAAACTGAGACAGGAGACAGGTTGTTGGAAGGGAAAATTTGGAAGACTGTCAATATGGGGAATGTGGTCCTAATGGGAGACATAAACCTGCCTGACATGGACTGGGACATACCCAGGACTAACAGTGCATGGATCCAGACATTTGTGGATGCCTATCAGGACAGCTTCCTTGTACAGCAGGTCAGGGAAGACACCACAGCTGGAGTCATCCTAGACCTGGTACTCTCTAACCATGATTTTTTCAAAGGCGTACGGTTGAGACACTCCTAGGAGCAAGCGATCACAGCACCATGTGGTTTAATGTAACCCTAAGGACAGCATCTCAGGACCAAGATGCTAGTGCTGGGCATTAGAAGGGTGGATTTTGGGAGGATGGAGGAACTATTGCAGGTTAAGTTCAAGGAGGGGGGTGCGTAAAGTGGCCGGCCCAGTGGTGCAGTGAGTTGAGATGCTGAATGCCATATCACCAGTCCCACTGACAGCCTGTGCTTGGAAGCGGGCTCAGGCTGCTGAGGGTCAGCCAGTGGGGAGAGGACTGAGCATCCAATGACTGCTCTCCTCTCTGGGGGAGGCAAGCCATGCCACTTTAAGACTGCCACCACATGGAGGCATGGTGGCAGGGTAGTCGGAGTGATTCCAGAGAGGATGGCCAGCAGCAGGCACATAGTATGTGAGGGCCTTCACACACATGCACAACTGCATCAGTGCATGCCACCTGTTCTGGGAAGAAAAGGGGAAAGCACAGCTGTGGCAGGATGAACCTCGGTCGCTCCAGCCTCCCCCCCCCACCAAGTACAAGGCCGGGGGCAGGACAGGATTGTGCTTCAGGTGGGGGGTGAGGATGGACCTTCTCCCAACCTTACCATAGGGGGAATATCTGTGGAGAATCTCACCCCCACGTAAGTCCCTTGGATGGTGGGTGACAGGGCTGGGCTGCCAAGTTAGATGGGACAAGTTGTGGGGGGAAAAAAATCATGATTTTAAGAAAAGGGGAAGGTAGGGCAAATGAATTTGGTAGAAGCAAAATGGGAGGCCATTAAAAGTGTAGTACTGGAGGTTTCCAAATGTTGCATGGAAATGTTGGGAAAGGTGAAAAACATATGAAACCTACATAATTCTCCAAGGAGGTGAAGGAGGCTGTAAGGGCTTAGAGGACAGTCTTAAACAATTACAAATGGGAACAGATGGCAGAGAGTAAGGAAATTTATCAGAACAGGCCAAGAGCAGCAGTAAAAGAAAAGTTCAAAGCTGAGGCAGAGTTTAGGATAGCAGAGAGGGTAAAAGAGAATAGTAAGGCTTTCTTTAGGGAGAAGAGGAAGACTAAAGAAGGCAAAAAAAGGAGGAGTGCGTGTGTGGTTGAGGATAAGCGGATGGCTAACCTACTAAATAAATCCTTCAGCTCGGTATTCACAGTGGTGGAAGGAGACCTTGTACCAGAGTGCCCAACAAAGCCGAGGAAGGAGAACAATCAGAAGCTGGTAATAGAGAAAATCACAGGGGACAGGGTACTCAGAAGGCTGAGGGGTTGAAGGTAAACAAGGCACTAGGGCTGGATGGCTTCCACCACAGGGTACTGAGAGCAGCATGGGGGGGGCACTGATGGATCCAGTTTCAGAACTGGTTAACTGTTCTCTGACAACAGGGGTGGTTCTGGAAGACAGAAGTGTGCCAGATGGCTTCCCTTTTCACAAGACATGAGACATGGAGGACCCAGGGAACTACGGGCTTGTTAGTCTGACCTCTAGTATGGGGAAGTTGCTTGACTCTTTTATCAAGGACCAGACAGTGAAATTCCTTGCAGCTAAAAATCTACATACTAAAAGGCAGCACAGCTTTGTTAAGGGGAGTGCCTACCAGATGAATATCACTGACTTATCCAACTCAATGTCGTAGGCAGTGAACAAAAGTCAGGTGGCCCTCCTCCATGCCCAGTCACCCTCTGATGACTAAGACTGGTTTTACTATTACACATGACAGTGCAGATGTGCAGGCAAGCAAGCGCCTTCATTCCCAAAAAGGAGGACAGCCAAGGAGAAGGGGCAGGTTATGCTGGTCAACTACTGAGGACAAAATTGGGTGCTAGGGAGGATGAGGTTGGGATGGGATCAGGGTATTGTCAGGGTGTGGGTGTGTCATCAAGGCACAGGTCAGGAAGCATAGAAAAAAACAGGAGCAGTTGTAGAATTCGCAAAAAGTTATTAGTACTAACAGTAACATAAAAAAATTGTTCAGAATAACTATTTACAAAGGCAGAATAAACAGAGAAGATCCATCTAAGTTTTCCTTCAATCTCTGTGTGTCTCCCAAAACATTGCAGCTCTCTCTCTCTCTTATGTCTTTGCAACCCCCCCTCCTTAACAAGCATCCTGTTTTTTCTAAAATGTTCTTGTCAATTTCATGCAGGTGTAGCAAGAACACAATGTCCCAGAACTGAGGCACCTTTTCCACAGCTTCTGAAAAAGGGCTTAAAACTGCTCTCAGGTTAACCTCTTAAATTTCCAATAGTTTTTTGCAATCATCTCAAACTATAATTGTATACATTTTAACAGTAAAACTATGTAATTTCTAAACAAAAGGGATCCCAACATACCTCTAAACTGTCCCTGATTTTCAGGGACATCCCTGATTTTGCCTCAAAATTTTACTTTGTCACTCCTAAAAATTGTGTTTCTGTGACCAAATAGCAGTGGTTATAATCACAAAATAATGTCAAACATTAAAGTTACAGACTTGTTCTTCTTTAGAAAAGGCATTTTACACTAAGCCCTTTATTCTACCAGCTTCCTGAGTAGATATCTCCAACTTTGAAGAAGTGTCCCTGATTTTGATCCTTTGTCCCTGATAATTTTAAGCCTTGTCCCTGATTTAAGAGGCAGGAGGCTGAGAGGTATGGATCCCAATAACAGTTACATTTCCACCTAATGATTTGCATATATTTTTATGCCAGCAGATATGCAATGAGGAAGAATAGACAGAACAGCAAGTGAAGGTAGAGAGATAGTGAGAGGCAAAGAACTGCAAGACTGTCGGGGTGATCAAATCCTAGGTCTCACAGGAAAAGTTGGTTGCACAACCAGACAGACAAGAGAAAGGAAAGGAAAGGAAAGAACAGAACAGATCCCTGCATTCAAACTCTCCATAACAACTGGGACAGGGTCCTATTCAACCCTGTCACAGGATGGCGAGGGAGATGTTAGCAGGTGTTTGTTATTTAGTGCAAAATGAAAATTACGTACTCACCATAAATGTTGATCTTCCAAAATATCGTCACAACCTAGTCACACTTATGGGTCTGTGCCAGAGGCACCAGGACCCCACAGGAGCAAACTCTTTAATCTATAGCTAGGGTGCTGACTTCAGTGAACATATGATGTGGTGCTTGTGGAGTGGCCTTGCTCATCTCAGTTCCGTTAGCTAGGAGAGAAAGAAAGTGGAAGAGGAAAAAGAGAAGGGGGCAAAACTGCTCAAAGGAATAGGGTAAAGGATATAGGATATGAAATGAACAAAACAATAAAACCCGACTACCAGAGAAAAGTGGAAGGGGGATAGTTGTGTTTTTTTAAAGAGGCCCAGGTCATCTGGGCAGCAGGCCTCCTGCAGATGTAGGGTTGCCTATGCAACAAGGAAGAGAACCCTACACAGGTAAATCCCAAGCAGCAAGGGCGACAGGAAACAGCATAAATCTGAATCCAGGTAACAAAGGATTCTACAGGGAAACACAGGTGACAAACTTGAACAAGGCAGATACTGGAAAGAGTGGGGTGTACAGAAAGAGGCAAGAGCCTTGCAGAATAGAGACTCCAGAGGAAGATCCACAGGGGCACTAGAGAAAAGATCTCTGTAACCCTGGGGGAGCAGAGAGACTGCACCAAGTTACACCCCAAGACCTAGTCTGATAAAAGAGAATATAAGCTATGTTACAAGACAATAATGTAATACAAAAGAAGACACAAAAAGGTAATGTTACCATAGCTGCAGGAAAACAACAATGCAATTAAGGTAGAGAGAAAAGCTCTCTGCAGGAGAAAGATCTCTTCTCTTTTTATTTCTTTGAAAAAAATATGCAGGAAAAACAGTGGTCTTTTTTTTAAAAAGGAATAAAGGGGTTGCCCTTGCTATCCCATAGCAGAGGGAACAGAAAAAGGAGTTAATGACCTAGACCACTAACAAGGTCAGCATAAGTGAAAAACCAAAACATTGAGCAGGGGAGCTTCAGGAGGAAGGGATAGGGAGAAGAGAGAAAAAAAATATATTTTTTATTTGGAAGGGATAGGCTGAGGGAAGAAGAGGCCCATGATCCTTGTCCCCCCTTATTTATTTTTTAAACATGCCCAAGGGGCAAAGGAGAGGAGAGGGGGGAGAGAGAGAGAGAGAGAGAAAGGTGAACTGCCCAGCGCCTTGCTGATACTGAGCGGGGATGGTAGGCAGGCATGTGAATAGGTAGTGAAGATATTCTGGAAGATCAGCATTACAGTGAGTACGTAATTGTGGTATCTTCCAAGAATCAATCTTCACCACTTATTCCCACTTATGAGTCAGAGTACCAAGCTTACTACCCAAAGGTGCGGTGCTGCTCACCCTGAAGGAAATCGTTATTCCCTCAGCCTCCTGTGGGGGATAACCATAAGAAGGAAGGGATCCCTTATGGGCCTGGAGAAGACCGAGAATGGTCAAGGTCATGCAGGGGTTCCTGTGGCCTGGGAGCAGGAAAGTGCCACGCTAACATGCACCTGACAGTGCAGGAGAAAAAGTCCCTTGGTCCCTTGGAACCACAAGGCTATCACCTTTTGCTTGCTCAGTAGTGACAACCAGGAAAGATGAAACCACGCCGCCCGCCTAATGCAGTCTGCAGTTCCTGCCAGCCTGGAGGCTACCTCACTGGTATTATAAGATGCCCTTGCCTCGTGCTTCACTAGCTCCAGGCCCTGGGCAGAAAGATGAATGGCCTGTCTGGTTACTTTACAATCCAGCAAGGGCACTGGGAGCTGACCCAGCATCAACCACAGGTGTCTGCCATAGGTTGCCTGGTGTTAAGAGATGCACAGCATGGTGCATGCCACCAAGAAAACCCGATGACCCCAGGCATCAAATTCCACAGAGTCTGACTTTGGGGGGACAATCACACACTAGGGGTCTATGCCCAGTGGGGATATCCAGGGGCTGGATCCCTGAAGATGGATGTGGCATGGTTCCTGGAGACCCTACAGGTGCATAATACCTGTGTAGAATGTCCCTTGAGGCTGGAAAGAGAGTGGAGGGACGGAGCCAGACATCTCTGGTTGCCTCTGTAAAAGGACTAGGCCACAGAGGGATGACTGCTGAGTCACAGCTGTAATCCCCAAGGAATGACAGCACCAGGTTTCCAAGATTGCAGCCTGCAAAGTGGTCAAGTCCCAGCTCCTTCATCATCTCTGTGATGAACTGCTGGTACTGGGTGAACTCAGTGTCAGAGAGGTGCAGGGAGGCATCCTCTTCTTCAGAGAAGGAAGTTAGAGATGAGGAAGAGCTGGAGTCAGGGAGTAGTGGTGTAGGGACCCCAGGCCAAAAATGGCCTGACCTAAGGAATGAAGGTATTGGAGAAAAGCATTGGCCACCACCCTGAACTATTCCCATAACAAGGGACTCGCAGGACCCAGAATGCCCGAGACAGGAAGAGAGGTAGACAGAGAAGAAGGGAGGGGAGGGTCATGCAAAACCAGGCCAGCTCTTCTGCCAGGGCTACGAGAGTGCTCAGGGGATCTCACTTGGATGGGCGGCCTGGCAAGCTCATCCACCAGGGAGTATTCAGCAGGTGAGGAGTGGTCAAGGTGATGCCCTTGGGAGGAAGCCCCTGGTGGAGAAAGCAGAACCATGAAGGTCCCATGGGGTGGCCCCAATCCTCACCAAAGACAGGGCCAGATTGTACTAGCAAGGCCTGGGGCTCTGAGTCAGTGCTGCAACTCCTGCCAGAGCTGCCACCTACCCTGAACGAGGAGTGAGCCACTGATTGGGACTGCCTAGAACCTACCTCACCAGAAAGGGCCCTGCTCTTTGAGCTAGGCCTCTGGACATACTCTGCATCCATCACTGAGGCTGTGGAGACCCTGGTGCTGCAGACAGCACTGAAACCCTCCCTGGTTCTGCAAACAGCATGGGGACTCTCTCAGATGCTGTGGGCAGCACTGGAAGATGGCCAGGCAGCGAGGAGTGTCACCAAGCAGAGATGCAGTTCCCAAGGACAACGCTGACCCTGACCAAGGTCTAAAACTAGGCCTAAGAAGGTTTCCTCCTTGACCCCCAGCTCATCCAATTGCTCTGGGGAAGAGATCCAGAAGCTATCTACAGGATGCTTAGAAGGCCCTGCTACAGAGACCTTCCCTCTCCTGGTGATGCAAGCAGTGTCAGGAGGGGACTCAGTCTTGCAGCCAGCATTACCTCGCTCACTGGCACCAGCCTTAGTGCAAAGAGCTGAGGCATCACCAGGCTGCAATGCCAAAGTTCTTGCCGGTGTAGGCCCAGTGTATATTTCTGGCCTCACCACTGGAGATGTCCTCTGCCCCTAAAGGGCCGAATTGGGAGGGATGTTTGGCTGGCCCCCCAGAGGAGGCTGACTGTCCACCCAGTCCCTCCCCCAGACTTTCCGTCTCGGTCAAGCAAGGACTAGGACAGGCCTGGTCTCCCTCAGTACATATAGTACTGGGGAGGGGCCCAGGGGAAGAGCCATGGGATCTTATCTTGGAGTCCTGTGTGTATGGCCTGCCTCCAAAAGTGGGGGGTCTGAAACCCCCACTTCATCGCACGGATCTCAAAGGTGTGGTAGTCCATGAAGAAACAGCTGTCTCAGTGGTCTACGTTATGGTGAACTCCAAGGCAGGTCCAGCAGCAGTCATGCCAATCCTAGGAGGAAATATGTCCTCCACAGGAGCAATATTGCATGGGGTGGGGGGCATCCCTAGGCTTCTTCTTGACCTTCTTCTTTTGCTCCTGGGATTTGGGCACGACAGACAAGCGGAAAAAAATTAAAACTAGCAAAAAAAAAAGGCTTGGTGCCATAATACAAAAAGAAATAGAGACAGTCACAGCAGCACTAAAAACGGTCCAAAAGACTGTGACATCAAGTGGGTAGTGGTGACGATTGAGGTGTGACACAATAAGGCAAAGTCGAGAGCTTCCACAGTGTTGCCTCGATGGTGGGAAAAACAACTGAGGTGAGCAGGGGGCGGGTGTCGGTTACTGGCCAGTCCATGAGTGCCACATCATACATGAGCCACCTGGGTGGCGCCATCACTGACATCGGCCCCCTAGCTGTAGGCTGAAGAGTTTGCTCCTGTGTGGTCCTAGTGCCTCTGTCACAGAGCCATAAGTGGGGATATATGGTGAAGATTGATTTTTGGAAGATCACATGCTTTTCCACCACAAAGACCGTGTCTGGCGGTGGAAGTAGGCATGCTGTGCCACATAACCCCCCCCAGACCAGAAATTCAAATATTGTAGGTTCTTGGGGGATGGGATCATGGTGCTGAGAAAGGGTGGGGGGATCACAAGACTTACTGTGTTTGGGCAAGGTGAAGAGGGTAGGACACTGAAAAATAAACAAGAGCGGAAAGGATTTTTTTAAAATTATATATTAATTATTTATATTTAAGGTTGCAAATTATGTCCCAAGGGTTGGGAAGAAAAAATTACTCACCTTAGTAATGTTGTTTCTTCTAATGGAGTCTTGCTATATTATGACCATTGCAGTTTGTCCCACCATTAGAACTGCTCCGGAGGTGAAAGAGTTAACTTCCATGCAGGGCATAGAACTTAGAGCGCGAGCTCGGTTAGAAAAGCTCTGTCTGGAATATTTCAAACTGAAACTGTCAGATCTTTACGAGCAAAACTCACTAAGGTTCTGTGTGGAAGCTGTAACCTACACTAGCCAACTGGCTACTTTAAATATTAACACATTTTCCTGGTCCCAACACCAAGACTCAAGACAGGGGACCAGAAAAAGAAGATAAGAAGATAAGATAAAATAAAACACAACACCCAAACACCCCAAAAAAGAAGGGGTGGAAAACATAAAAAGGGGCATCAATAAGTGCCAACAGTGGACTGCCCACCCCATACCCAAAGTAGAAGTTCTGAGAGGGGCAGGCTGGGGAGGTCATAATATAGCAAGACTCCATTAGAAGAAACAACATTACTAAGGTGAGTAAATACAGGTTACTCACCTGTAACAGGAGTTCTAGGAATGGTATATGTTGTTCATCCACACTTATTGGCAGATTCCTTGCCGCTTTAAATCTTGCCGGAAGGTCTTCAAGCTGGCTCCTCCTCCCACCCACCCGGGTGGTAAAACTCTCGGCTCCGCCCCATGACGCCAGATCTGGCCCGCTGGAAGCTCAGGTTGTGCGTCGAAGCCGGGGAGGTCGGGTGGATCGTGTGGATGAACAACATATACCATTCCTAGAACTCCTGTTACAGGTGAGTAACCTGTATTTCTAGGGACATGGATATGTTGTTCATCCACCTTATTCGAAGACTCCTAGCAGTTCTCCAGGAGGAGGGAGGCAAGGCACACCTACAGGGAATAAAGATTGGAGAACCGAGGCCCCAAAACCAGCATCCGGCGTGACTCAAGGTCGATGTGGTAATGGGTAATAAAGGTGTGTGCTGACTTCCAGGTAGCAGCCTTGCAGATTTCCTGGATAGGGACGTCCTGGAAGCAGCCACCGATGCAGCAATGTATGACGGGTAGAATGAGCTCTTATCCTCTGGGAGGCTCCATGCCCGCCAACTTATAGCAGAGATCTATGCAGGAGGTGACCCACCTGCCTATCGTCCGCTTGGCTGCAGGTCTGCCAGGTGCGACTTCAGCGTGAGTGACAAACAGCTGGCGAACCTCTCCCCGAATTTCAGCCATGCGCTCCTTATAATAAGCGAGCGCCCTTCTAGTGTCCAAAGTATGGAGCCTGTATTCGGCCTCCGAGGTGTGATTGGGGTAGAACACCAGCACAGTCAACACCTGGTTAAGGTGAAACTCCGACACCACCTTCGGAAGGAATTTCGGGTGGGGGCGCAGGACAACCTTGTCCCTGTGGAAGACCAGGTAAGGAGACTCAATGCAGAGAGCCTGGAGTTCTCCCATCCTTCTGGCTGACGTGATAGCCACCAAGAAGGCGGTCTTCCACGACAGGTGACAGAGTTCACACCTGTGCATTGGTTCGAATAAGCGCCCATGAGCTTTCCAGTACCAGCAGTAAATCCCACGGAGGTGGAGGTTCTCGCACCGGAGGGGAAATGTGATCAAGGCCTTTGAAAAAGCGCCAGACCACCTTCTCCTGCGCCACCGACTGCTCCCCGGCCCGCTCCCGGTAAGCAGAGATGGCTGCCAGATGCACCTTTGGGGTCGTCAACCTAAGCCCTTGACTAGAAAGGGACCATAAATAGTCCAAAATGCTTGCCAAGGAACAGGAGGAAGGGTCCAAGCCCTTACCCTGACACCAAATGGAAAATCTCTTCCATTTGAAGGCATAGCATTTCCTGGTCGACTCCTTACGGGACGCCTCAACAACATTGAGGACCTCGTCGGAAAGACCCAAGGCCTGGAACTCTAGCCGCTCAGGAACCAGGCCGTCAGGTGCAGGGATTGAAGGTCCGGATGGAACACCTTCCCCTGATTGACTGAGAGCAGGTCCGGGCGAGCTGGAAGCTGCCTCGGGAGCCTGGAGCTGAGGCTGAGGAGATCTGGGTACCAGAACTGGCGGGGCCAGTCTGGGGCTATCAGAATCACCTGCGCCTTGTCCCTCCTTGTCTTGAGAAGCACCTTGTGAATCAAGGGAAATGGGGGAAAGGCGTAAAAGAGGCCCGGGGTCCACAGCCTCGAGAAGGCATCCCCCTGCAGCGAGCCCTGCTGAGGGGGGCGGGCATGAAACAGCCTCAGCTTCGCATTCTCCCTGGAGGCAAACAGGTCCACCTGAGGTGTGCCCCAGTGGGAGAACAGATCTTGTACTACCTCCGGCAGGAGAGACCACTCGTGAGATGCAGCCCCTATCCGGCTCAGGGCATCGGCCAGGGTGTTGGAGGCTCCTGCCACATGAATGGCTAGGAGATCCGCCTCCAGGCTGCGCACGAGTGACCAAATGCGGAGAGCTTCCTTGTGTAGAAGCATGGAGCGCGTCCCGCCCTGGCGGTTCAGGTAGTACATGGTCGTGGTATTGTCCGTCTGGACTCGGACCACTTGACCCCGGAGAAACGGAGCAAAGGCGGTGAGAGCTAGGCGGACCGCTCAGAGCTCCAGCAGGTTGATGTGGCATCGGGACTCCCGCGAGGACCAGAGGCCATGCACTCGGTGTTCCCCCAGATGGGCACCCCAACCCATCAGAGAGGCATCGGTCGATAGAGAGACCGTCGGCTCGGGGCGGACAAACGGGATGCCCTCCTGCAGATGGGATGGAACGGTCCACCACTGGAGAGC
This sequence comes from Neoceratodus forsteri, assembly GCA_016271365.2. Classification (NCBI taxonomy): domain Eukaryota; kingdom Metazoa; phylum Chordata; order Ceratodontiformes; family Ceratodontidae; genus Neoceratodus; species Neoceratodus forsteri. Next base: position 300,369,255 of record CM057459.1, on the reverse strand, counting down.
ATTCCACATCTCCCGGGTCACTATCACTAGCTGGTCCAAAGGATCGCAGCATTGTGACCACTGGCTGGCCAGTCCCCACTGAAGGGGGCGCATGTGCCAGCGTGCCCAACGGACCACGCTGGTACAGGCCGCCATGAGACCCAGGAGGCGCAGGAAGTCCTGGGCAGGGCGCGATTGCCCAACCAGAAATGATTGGGCAAAGGAGGAAGAACCTCGGCCCTGTCCACGGGAGCCGTGTTCTGGCTCAGAAGAGTCGAGCTCTGCCCGATGAACAGGATCACCTGCTTCAGCTCGAGTTCGACTTGGCCTCGTTGATGAGAAGGCCGACTTGAGAGCAAACCTGGAGAGCCAGATCTCTGGACCGCTCCACCTCCCGTCTGGAGGGGGCTGCTATCATCCAATCGTCCAGGTAAGGGTACACCCGGACCCCTCGGCGCTGCAGGAATGCTGTCACCACTGCCATGCATTTGGTGAAGACCCTGGGAGCTGGAGATAAGCCGAAGGGCATGGCTCGGAACTCGAAGAGGGATCCCTCCACTTGAAAGTGGAGGAATCTCCGATGTGACGGACGGATAGGGACGTGAAAGAACGCGTCCTGTAGGTCCAGAGAGCAGAACCACACGCCGTGTTCCAGAGATGGTATTATCTGCGCCAGAGTGACCATTCTGAAGGTCCAGACCTTAGGAACTTGTTCCAGGTCGTGTAGGTCAAGAATGGGCGCACAGCCCCGTCGTTCGAACCAGGAAATACCTGGACCACGAACCCGGGTCTAAAGGGGTCCTCTACCTCCGTGATCACCTCCTTTGGAGGAGGAGAGTGATTCGACTCGACGAGCCGCCAGTGAGGCTGATGACCCGAGGCCCCGAGGTGCGACGCTCTGAAGGGGGGCCTGCTCAATTCTAGAGGTAGACCTTTTCCCACCACCTTCCAGTACCCACCTGTCCATGGTAACAGCGGACCAGGCGGAAAGGAAGTGTTGAGCCGTCCCAGAGGAACCAGGGTGAGGTGACAGGGATGGGCGACACCCCTCAGCCCGTCACTGGGCAGGCTTGGAGGAGGGACGGCCGAGGGACCTCCTGGACCTTACCTCCCTGCTTCCTGTTGGAGGAAGCCGGCGACTAGGGTTTGGGATGCCAAGCTCGGGCCTGCTGGCCTGGCGTTGCTGGGCAGGCGCGCTGGAGCAGAAGGACAAAAGGGCTTAGGCTGTGGCTTGCGGCCTTTGTCCTTCTGAGCGGAAGAGACCGAGTCCAAGGTAGCATTGGACTTCTCGATCCTCTGCAGGTGACCTTCCACCCCAGGGCCGAAGAGGTCAGTCCCCAAAAAGGGAACATCCGCCAACTTGTGCTGGGTATCCGAGGTAAAGGTGGATATCCTCAGCCAAGCCCGACGACGCATGGCCACTGCGGCCGCCACAGACCTGGCACATGAGTCCCCGATGTCTAACGCAGTCTGGAGCTGCTGTTTGGCCACTGCCCTGCCCTGGTCCCACCTGCCTGACCGTAGTCTGCAGATCTGTGGGAAGATGAGGACAACCTCATCCAGGGAGCCCAACAGGGCGTGAGAAAATGTGCCATGAGGGCCGAACTGGCCTGGACGAAGCCGAGAGAGGACGCAGCATAGACTTTTAGCCGGCATAATCCAATTTCTTGGATTCCTTGTCGGAGGTTTGTCCACATCCTGGCGTTCGGCACGCCAGAAAACGCTGTCGGTAACCAACCCCTCGGCCGAGTGTTCAAACGGACAGGGAACCGGTAGGGACCGCATACTTCCTGGCCATCCTGGCCGAAGGCGCAGGGCAGGAAGCAGGACGCTGCCAAAGTTCCAAGGCCGGACCCACTATGGCTTCGGCCACCGGAAAGGCCTCCGTAGGAGAATCCCCTCGGTCCAGAATCTCTGTGAGGGGATACCTGGCCCGTTTAGAAACGGGTTCGAGCTTCATCCCGGTGGACTCCGAGATGAGTCGAAGCAACCCTAAGAAGGACGAAGGGCTATCATCCACTGACTGCCCTCCCGAGGACTCCAAGTCCATGCGCTTGGAGAAGAGGGAGGAACCATCATCGGACTCAGAAGAGTCCTCAAAGAGCTGCCTCGGGCCTGAGCCACCCTCCACCTGCCGAGGTTTATCGGGAGTGAGGGTGACAGACAGCCTATGGGGCAAACCCAAAGCCGACCGAGAATTTTTGGTCGGAGCCCCAACTAATGGCTGTGGAGGCGGAGGTTCCACCAGAATCGGTGGGGCAGCTGGAATTGGCCGAACAACCGGCCTGGGAATAGGCTCCTCGGCTACAATGAGGGGTTGTTTCGGCCGCTCCGGTGACAGCCACTTAATGGCCGGGGAAGACGACTGGGTCGGCCTATTCCCAGTCAAAAGGAGCTGTTGCCACATGAGTTCCTCGTACTTCCGACGCAACTTGCGCCAAAGCCTTCCCTCGTCCGAGGAAGAGGAAGAGCGGCGGCGCCGCTTGCCGCGGTGCCGAGACCGAGACCGCCTATGGCGGCGGGATCGGTTGGACCACGAGGATGTCAGAGACCAAGACCGAGAGTCTCGACTAGGCCGAGGAAGGCGAGGAGAAGTGTCGGAAATCGGCACTCCCCTCGGCTCGGACGATCCCACCGAAGGCTCCGGAACTGGAGGCACAGACGAGCCGCAGGATCCTCAACTCCCACCGGGGAACGGGGAGGGATTCTCAGCTTCTCCAGCCGACAACCCGTCTAACGGGTTGAGAAAAATCTCGCCCGGCGTGTCGAGTCTCGGTCAACTGGCCTGGACGGGGACACCGTGAGCCAGTGACCCGAAGCTGAGGTGCGACCGAGTTGACTGTCGACAAGGAGGGGATCTTTCCGCTCCCAAGAGCGTCGGCGGAGACTTACTTTTGCTCTTTTGGACCTGGAAAAGGTCCCGAAGGATGGACCCTCACCTTTCGTCGAGAGGGTCAGACAAAGCCCTTAAAAGAAGCATGCGAGGCACAGTGAGCGGGACAAATGCCGCAGCCGAGGTAGAAGCGGCCCGCGCCGCCTCCTCTTCGAGGGCGATCATCTGCTCGAGCTGATCTGCCGAGCCCGCCTCCGTGGACACCACCAACCGGGCCTCTTTAGATTTCACCAGTGGAATTCTTTTCTCGGGTGCCCAGTTGTAATCGGGCAGCACGGTCTTCAAGGACGTAGGCCGAAAAAGAAGAGCACAAGTCGCAGGCCTGCGGGTCGTGCTCAAGGCCCAGGCAGTAGACGCACGTGGAGTGCGGATCCGTCCTAGACATCTTCTACCCGCAAGGGCACCTCCGGAAACCGGGAGTCGATTTGTCCATCGCAGCCGCGAGGAGAAGAAGACCGAAGTCTTTTTAGCAAAAACTTTTGATTTCGAACTTTCGAAGAATTAGGAACCAGTCTTAATCGCAGAGCGTTAAGGAGGGAACCTGAGCTTCCAAGCGGTAAGGAAGATCTGGCGTCATGGGGCGGAGCTGAGAGTTTTACCACCCGGGTGGGTGGGAGGAGCCAGCTTGAAGACCTTCCGGCAAGATTTAAAGCGGCAAGGAACCTGCCAATAAGTGTGGATGAACAACATATCCATGTCCCTAGAATTTTTTCTTCAAACAACATGAAGTCTTGCTATATTATGACTATTGCAGACTACATAGCAGTACCTCCATGGAGGAGGGACAGAACCTACTTAGGGAATAGGCTCTGAAGCACGGCTGTGCCAAACCAAGCATCCCTCCTGGCCTGGATATCCAGGGAGTAATGCTTGGTGAAAGTGTGTACTGTTTTCCAAGTAGCTGCTTGACATATCTCTAAGATAGGGATGTCTCTGGCAGCAGCTAGAGACGCAGCTGTACCTCTGGTAGAGTGAGCCCTCAGGCCTGAAGGGGGAACCTTACCCAGTTTTTGATAGCAAAATTGGATACAAGAGACAATCCACCTGGCAATGGATCTCTTAGTGGCAGGTTTCCTCCCAACCTCACCATAAGTGAGAAATAGTTGGAGGGAGTCAAACCTGTGACCCTTGGTATGCTCTATGTAGTAACTGGGCCCTCTTAACATCTAAGCTGTGCACCTCCTCTCACCAGAGGAGGAATGGTCAGTGAAGAACACTGGAAGTGAAATAGATTGATTAAGGTGGAAATCTGAAACCACCTTAGGCAAAACTTCCTGTTAGTCCTGAGGACTACCTTATCCCTGTGAAAGAAATAAAGTCAGTCTCCACTGACAAAGCTTGTAACTCACTGTCATAGCTGCAGAAGTGATGGCTACTAGAATACAGTTTTCCAAGTCAAGTACTTAAGCTCTGCCGAAGACAGAGGTTCAAAGGGGGTTGCATAAGCTGAGCAATGCAAACATTAAGATCCCAGGCAGGGCAGGGTCCCTGAATGGTGGATTGATGAAGCAATCCCCAAAAACTTAGAAAATACAGGGTGAGCAGAAAAAGAAGAGGGCTTCCCTGCTGAAATAAAAGCAGAGACAGCTGCCAAATGCACTTTCAGGGTAGCTGGTCTCAGTCCCAAAGAATTAAGATGGACCATATAGTCCAAACCAGTGGACAAATCAGCAGATTCCGGGGAAATATGCTTCCCAGAACACCATATGGAAAACCTTTTCCATTTGGAGTTATAAGTAGCCCTAGTGGAAGGCTTCCTAGAAGCTTTCAAGACTTCGAGAACACCTTGAGAAAGTTGTAGATCAGCAAACTCTAACTCCTCAAGAGCCAGGCCTTGAGGTTGAGGGATTTGAGATTCGGATACCAGACTCTCCCCTGGGCACAGGTTAACAAATTGTGGTTCCTGGGGAGACACAGCAGAAGATGGACTGCTAAGGACAGAAGGAGTGGGTACCAGGGCTGCCTGGCCCAGTCTGGAGCAATCAGGATCATCTTGCAGGGCTGAGATCTGATTTTGACTAGCACCTTGAACAGGAGAGGGAAGGGGGGGAAGGCATAGAGAAACTTCCCTTCCCAATCGAGGAGAAAGGCATCCAGGGGGACTGAGCCTAACACTGGGGGCCTGCAACAAAAAAGTGGAAGTTGATGATTGTCTGGGGCTGCAAAAAGATATATCTGAGGGGTGCCCCATCTGGCAACAACTATCCCCAGTACTGGGATCCAATGACCATCTGTGATGGCCCTGGAAATCCTGCTGAGAGCATCTGCCAGGACATTGTCCTTGCCTGGGAGGTGAACTGCTATGAGGAAGTGTTCAGGGAATAAGCCAGAGACCACAACTTTATCGCCTCGGTGCAAAGGCCAAGACCGAGGTGCCCCCTTGTTTGTTGATGTACCACATTGTAGTGGTGTTGTCTGTTCTGACCTGTACCACTTTGTTCTGAACAGATGCAGAAAAAACCTGAAGTGCTAGAAAAACAGCTCTGAGTTCCAACAGATTGATGTGGAGCAGAGATTTCTGAGGGGACCACAAACCCTGGGTGGAGAGGTCGCCCATGTGAGCTCCCCATCCCAAGAGGGACGCATCTGTAGTAAGGATCAAGGGCTGAGATAGAGGGATGAAGGGCACCCCTTGTCTCAGATTGCTCTGATCCTGCCACCACTGAAGGGCCTGGATCAGGGTTCGAGTCACTGGGATCAACTTGGATAGGGAATCTCTTCTTTGAGACCAAAAGGCTCTCAAATGGAACTGAATATCCCTCATCTGAAATCTTGCTCCTTGCACTACAGCTGTGGAAGCAGCCATGTGTCCTAGGAGCTGTAGGAAATGCCTTGCTGGTCGAGACCTGCAGAGTGAAGGACGAGGCCAGGGCCACAGGGTCCTACCCTTCTAGGGGAAGGAAGGCTCTGGCCTGCTTTGTGTCCAGTTCTGTGCCTATAAAGGTGAGTACCTGGACAGGTTCCAGAACTGACTTTGGAAGATTGAGAGAAAGCCCAGAGAGGTAAGCAGCTGCTGGGTAACTTGCAGGTGTGATTTGACCTGGTCTGAGACTGACCCACAATGAGCCAGTCATCTAGGTAGGGAAAGATGGCAATCTTTGCCTTCTTAAATGAGCAACTGCTACTGCCAGGCATTTTGTGAATACCCTTGGGGCAGAGGTAAGGCCAAGTGCATTGCTCTGAACTGATAATGGCCTGAGGGCAGTTCAAATCTGAGGTACTTTCGGTGGAGCTTCTGATAAGAACATGGAAGTAGGCATCCTTGAGGTCCAGGGAAGCTAGCCAGTCCCCTGGCCTTAGGGAGGGTAAAATCATTCCCAGAGTCACCATTTTGAATATTGGTTTTAAAAGGTGCTTGTTCAGATATCTTAGGTCCAGGATGGGCCGCCACTCTCCTGTCTTTTTTGGGGTAAGGAAGTACCTGGAGTACAGAACCTTGCCCTGGTGTAGGGGAGAAACCCTTTCTACAGCTCTGAGAGCCAGGAGGTTGAGACTTCTGTTTCCAAAGCAAGAGTCTCTAGAGGGTTTGCAGGTGGAAAAGATCTGATTCTCATCTTTGGAATTTTTTGAAGCTGAGAACCAGACCCTGAGCTTACTACTTCCAGGACCCACTTGTCTGATGTTAAAGACTCCCCAGTCCTGGACTGGCAAGCCCTCACAGGTAATGGAGAACCGCCCTGGGCATCCCATCAGGGTGCCTGTTTGGCAGGGGCTTTAGGCTGAGGGGTGGGAGCAGGCCTGCTTGTACCCCATCTGCCTCTCCCTCTGAAGAACCCCCTCTGAACATAAGCTGAAGAGGAGGCCTGGGTTTGGTAAAAAGGCCTGTGAAAAGGCCTGCCTCTACCCCTGGAGGGCTGCCTCTGAGGAGTGGCTTGCCGTTCCTTGGCATGTGCACTCCTATAAGTGGTTCTATATTCATCCATTTTCTTCATATAATTCTCTGTCTGCTCCCCAAACAGAGAATTTCCCACCACAGGAAAATACATAGCCTTAGCCTGGGTATCCTATGGCAAACTAGTACACCTGAGCCAAGCCAATCTACGAAAAGCCACAGATGTAGCCATGACTCTAGAGGATACATCATTAGAATCCACCGCAGCATGGAATTGCACCTTAGATGCCTCAATACCATCAGCAGCCACCTGCTCCAGCTCCTTGGCAAGCTGGCCAGGGGCCTGTTTGGCTAAAGCCATGACAGTATCCCATCTAGATTTTTGGTATCTTGCAACATAAGCCATATAGTTTGCTTGTCTGAGTCCCAAGGATGCTGCCATGTATTGTTTTTTAGCCATGGCATCAATCTTCCTGGAGTCCTTGTCAGGAGGATGTGAAGCCAGGGGAATATTAGCCTTATCACAGGCTGCAGCCTGAACTACCCCAACATGGCTGCATTGCTGTGAAAGAAATTCTGTATCAGGACCTGACAAAGTGTACCTCCTGTCCATCTTTTTATCCACAGGAGGCACAGAATTAGGAGCTTTTAAAATTTTTATTGTTTGTTTCCTAAAGGATTTATGTAAAGGAATAGACAATCTCCTGGACTCTGGGATATCCATCATCTCTACAAAGTCAGGCTCCTCTTGCTCATCCACAGCTTCCTCAAAAGGAAGCTGGAGGGTTTCAGCAACTTTTTTATAAAACAGAAAATGAGAAGGGGACTCAGAAAGCCTAGGGGGAGATTCTCCTAAAGGTCTGTCTAGGGAGATGTCCGGCTCAATGGGCACATCCAGACTTTCAAAGTCACATTCACACTGTTCATAATCATCCTCCCCCTCCTCTGGTTCATAAAACTCCTCTATATCATATTCTTGAACTGGTGGAACCGGCCGAACCGACCTTTTGCCAGATAGTGGCGGTTCGGACGGAACCGGGGAAAGTGACTGGACAATTTGGACTGCCCTGGCTATCTCTGCAGCAGTTGGAGAAGGAATTTTTGACTCCACACCTGCTGATTTTCTAGTTCTCTTTGCTGGAACTGACTCCTCAGAGTCAGCTTTACGTTTGCCTGAGGAAGTCTGGCCCTGGTCAGAGGGCACTCCCTCAGGTTGATTGGCACACCGAACCGGGCTGGCCATCGGGTCCAATGGACTTTTAACCTCTCGTTCCTGAGCCTACCAACTCTCTTATCTAGGGTAGCTGCAGGGAAATTCTTGCAAATCTGGCAGTCTGCATTGAGGTGGTCAAACCCCAGACAATAAACACATGTGGTGTGTGGGTCAGCCTTGGCAAAGGCTTCCCCACAGACACTACAGTGTTGAATCCCAGTGGGCCTGGTTTTTCTTTTGGGTTTCTCAGACATAATGCCAGCCTAACCAAAAACCTGCCCTTTTTTCGGGCAGTGCCAGGCAAGACACCCTTATCGGTTCCCAACCGTGTCACGGGTCGTGGAAAAAACCGTAATGAAATCCGTTTTTAGAACCGATAAGAACCGGGAACCGCACTCTAAAAAGCTTTTAAATGCTTCAGAATAAAGTTTCAAGACAACCTGATCGGTTCAAACCGAACCGATAAACATTTACAAGTTCCACACAGAAATAACCTGTCTTTTACTTACAATACCACAGACAGAGCTTGAACCGATCGGTTTGCGGTTAAAATAATAATAATCGTGGTTAATTTTAACCGAGAAAAAACTCTTTAAACCGAGAAATGAACCGAGCAGTAGGAGGACTCTCCGGAGCGACTGTTCAGTGAGGCGGAGTAAAGAATCTGACAGTTTCAGTTTGAAATATTCCAGACAGAGCTTTTCTAACCGAGCTCGCGCTCTAAGTTCCATGCCCTGCATGGAAGTTAACTCTTTCACCTCCGGAGCAGTTCTAATGGTGGGACAAACTGCAATGGTCATAATATAGCAAGACTTCATGTTGTTTGAAGTAGAGGGTTGTGTGCTATGAGGACAAGGGAAGGTGCAGATTAATTTATATTTGAGTTCTTTTTTTAACGATTTATTTACATTTTTACTTTTTTGTAGCTGTTTGATGAATAGTAGTTCCCGAATACGATTAGGCTCCTATTCATGAAGGTCTCCTGAATATTTGGGAGCCCTACTATTTGTGGTATTCAGGAAATACTATTCAGCTGTTGTGCGCATTAATTTTTAGTTGACATATTTAAACCTGGATTTGGTGTTCCCTTTTTACTAGCAACCGAGTCCCCCATGAAGTTTCATTCCACACTCTGCATTCCAGCTAGAGGCCAATCCCCCCTCCCCTTTTGCTTATTTATTATTTTCTAAAAGCGAGGAATAGTTGGTACTGCTGGTGAGGAGAGTGAAATGTTAGCCATGCGATTTAAGGTACAATATGAATGTTTATGGGTATTACACTCATACAGACAACAATTAAATTATGGGGACTAACACCAAAATTCAGAAAAAGTGCAAATATTTTTTTTTTATTTTATTTTTTTTAAACGGTCATGAAAATTTCCATGTTGATATTAAAAAAGTATATTGATATACTTTATCATTATGGAAAAACTATATCGATAACATTTATTTTACAAAAAAAAAAAAGTTCTGTCATGATGGAAATATGTATATCAGTACAGCTAGAGGAAACTGCCTGTTTTTAATATCAATAATATAATTACTACTGTTACATAACAATATAATATAGACACCATTTCTTAATAGCTGGACTCCAAACCTTCATTAAAAAAATTAAGTTTCTAGCCCCAATGGTTCCAGAGTGAAACCTCTGAAAATATATTTTCTTAAAAATCTGATACGGGGGCACTAATAAACAGCTAAAGAAGTAAGACGCATTCTCCTCGAGCTCCGCACCCCGGAGACCTAAATATATTATTTTCTTAATAAAATCAAAGTAAATAGAATCGGATATTGCTGTGTAGGAGCCCTGTGCTGCATAATGATGGACAACTACCTCCCTAACGCAACTGGGAAGCCCGCTAGAAGTGCTGGAAAGAACCTGAAGAAACTGACTGCCGGGTCCACAACAAAAGGTACAGGCCCAATATCCTTCTTGGCAGCAGAACTTACTGTGTTGGGGCGAGAAGTGACAACACAGGTGCTGGCGGTATGAATCCCCGATTTGAAAAGCTGGAGAACCAGATAGAAGCAAAGCTGCAGGAAATTGCAGAGAGAACCGCAGCACACGGGGAAAGATTAATGGAGGTGGAAGACCGTACAGCTAGGGTTGAGGATCTGGTACAGCCCTTGCCGGAGAAAATTACCACCCTGGAGAAAGAGCTGGAGGATTTGAGAGAGGCCCTAGACTATCAACAGAACTATTTTAGGCACACCAACTTGCGTTTACGGGGGCTTCCTGAGAGGAAGGAGGGGACGGACATATTGAAATTTTGTGCCGAAAAACTTCCGAAAATATTGAAATTGCAGCCTAAGGGGGAAAAGCATAAAACTGAAAGGGTGCACAGAGCTGTACTGCCAAAGCCAGGTCCGGGCCAGCCCCCTAGGAGCATTGCTATCTGGTACCATAACTTCCAGGACAGAGAATCAGTGATTAAAGCCTTTAAAACAAACCAGCCTGTCAAAATAGATGGGGTGAAAATTCATGTCACACAAGACTACTCGAATAGGCTTCTCAAGAAAAGGCGAGTGTTTACCGCAGCGATGACCCAGTTGCGAGAGATGCAAGTGGAGCACTATATGACATATCCAGCGAGCTTTAAGATAAAACATGAAGGTGCAGTATACTCGTTCTGGGAGGTGGAGAAGGTAAATACTTTTTTAAAGGAGCTCAAGAAGAAAATAGGTTGAAGTTAGTGGCGACAGGATTGAAGGAGTGAGAGAGACTTGAGACACTGACTTTATTTCTGGTTGGGAATATAACTCCCTGTTCAAGTTGTGTTGTTCACGTTTAGTATTGCAAGTTCATGAACTCAGGAGAACTGCAGCTTAACCAATCGGGAATGGGGGCTGAATGGGAACGCTTCTGGAAGAATTCGTGTTGGAGCATTGGAGGTACAGAAGTGAATGGTGGAAAGAACAGGAGAAGGCATCGGAAGAGACCCATATGGAAGGTAGGCCGGAAGGAGCGTCTGGTAGTTCGGGCCTAGCGTGTATGGTTATTTGAAATCATGCGGCCTACCCCACTGGCCTCCGACCGGACCAGCTGCTGAATGGAAACTTCACAAATGATTGAGTCTGTGGACTTTGATAATGGATGGGAGGGGGGACTGATATGGCTGTGGGCAAGATTCGAAAGGGGCCATAACAAGTTGATGGGGGTCGTAATTATGCAGTTGGAGAAGGCTACTTTACATCTCATGCATGGCATGCTATTATGATGCAAATTAGATGAGCCGAAATCGGCCATAGCTGTCGTGGTCTCTGGGGGGTGAGGGAGGTAGCTGCTCAATCAGCAACGTTTGGGAGGTGCTGTTGTGATGGCAGAGGAAATTACTGGTGAGCGAAGGCTGAAGAGGTCGAAGGGGGTGTACTGAGGAGATAGGGTATGGTATAGGGAACTTAGTGGTAGTAGAATTAACATGGGAAAGGGGGATGAAGGGGGGATATAGTAGTGGAGGGGTAAAGTTAAGAATAATCGAGATTCACGTACGGGTGATAAAAGTAGAAAGGTGTGTGAGGATAGTGAAGCCCCTGGAACGGCTGCTTAAGTTTGGGCTTTGGTGGAATATGGTGGGAATAGAAGGGAGGTTAAGAGGAAGGGTGAGTGTTGGAAAGGCTTGGAGAGGAATAGGAAAAGAAATAAGGAAGGGAGACAATGGTGGGAAGTGATTTGGTGGTGCAATCTTGGAATGTCCGTGGTCTCTCCTCCCCGGTTAAACGGAGTGCCGTGCTAACAGCATTAAGGAGGGCACAAGTGCAAGTGGCTCTGCTGCAAGAAACACATCTGACACCGATAGAGCATGGAAAACTCAAAAGGGGATAGGTGGGTGAGTGCTATGCAGCCTCTTTCAGCCCTCCTAAACAGGGAGTGGCAGTCTTGGTGCATAAAAACCTGCCATTACAGATACATAGATCACAAAAGTCCTTGCAGATTCGAGAGAAGGCAGATACGTTTTTGTTACGGGGGTTCTCCATGGCATGAACGTCACATTCGGGAGTGTATATGCACCAACTAACTTAGACCCGGGGTTCTATAACAACATAATGTCCATATTGGTGAGAGAACAATTTGAGAACCTGATTATGGGAGGGCACTTCAACTGCACCCCTGATGCTGTCCTTGATCACTCGGAGGGGAAGGGATGCAGAGATCCATGCATTAGGAAATGGAGGGAGGGACTGGCAGAATTGAATCTGGTGGATGCCTGGAGGACTGCACACCCTCAGGATAGAGAATATACATTCTATTCTAATCCACACAAAACATGGTCGAGGATTGATCATGTTTATGTAACGCTGGGGTTGGTATGAGAAGCTCAGGAAGGTGGCACATGGGCCCATACAAATTTCAGACCATGCAGGAGTGGTGGCGTCCTTTCAATCTCCGAGTGAAAGGGGAGAGATGCAGAAATGGAGATTCCCTACTTTTATGCTAGGCTCACAGGAATTCCAGGACTATGTGAAGGAGCAATTTAAATGTTATATGGATGTGAATGCACCGACTGCCACCTCCAAACAAACGCTATGGGATGCTGGCAAAGCATACATGAGGGGAGCAATAATAGGCTATATGTCGAAATACAAAAAAACTAGACTGGAAAGACAGAAAGCTCTTCAGCAGAAGTTGAGGATATTAGAGGGGAGGGTAGCAAGGGGGGAAGGGGGCTAACAAGCAAGACAGGAGTTGGTAACAACCAGGCAGACAATTAATACCCTGTTGATGGATGAGGCCAGGAAAAAATAATTTTATTTGAAGCACAGAATACATGAGTGGGGGCAACAAGCCAGGACCTTTGTTGGTAAACCTTGTGAGGGGTAGAAAGAATGCTGTGCACATTCTCGGCATCAGAAATAAAAAAGGGCAGACTGTCACTAAGTATGTGGAGATAAGGGAGACGTTTAAGAAATATTACGAAGAACTATACAGAGCAAGTGGGAAGGGAGGTGAAAAAGAAATGCATGAATTTCTGGTTGAGTGCAAATTACCCCAAGTAACAAGACACCAACGAGAGTTGCTAGACAAGGAGATTACCAAAGAGGAAATCATTTGAGCCATCAATGCAATGAAGCCGGGGAAGCTTGTGGCCCAGATGCCCTGCCTGCAGAGTATTACAGATTGTTGAGGGAGGAAGTAAAAGAGGTTATGTGGGAGGTATTCAGAGAAGGAAGAGAGAGAGAGAGTGGAGTACTACCCGATACATGTGATTCCTAAACCAAACAAGGACCTAATGGAATGCTCATCATATAGACCTATATCCCTTTTAAATTGTGATGCCAAGGTGTTTGTTAAAATTTTGGCTAGCAGATTAGAGGGTATACTTCCAGAGCTGATCCACCCGGATCAAACTGGATTTATAAAAGGCAGGCATTCTTATCACAATATTAGGAAGGTCCTTAATGTGTTGGAGCAAGCCAAAAAAGCGGGCGGACGGGCAGCTGTACTGTCAATGGACGCCGAAAAGGCATTCGATAGGATTGAATGGCCATATCTGTTTACAATTCTAGAACGCTTTGGGCTAGGGGAAAGCTTTAATAAAATGGTAAGGGCGTTGTACCGGACCCCCAAGGCTGTTGTACTGATTAATGGGAACTTAGAGCAATTTACGCTGCACAGAGGGACAAGGCAAGGATGCCCTCTTTTCCCCTTGCTATTTGCAATGGCGGTAGAGCTACTGGCTATTGCCATTAGTGAGGATTTAAGAATACAAGGGATAAAAGGGGAAAGTGGAAGACAGCATAAAATTACACTATATGCTGACGACATGATGTTATATGTGATGAGCCTTCCACAGTCTATGCCTGCCTTGTTGGAAATCATAGCACAATTTGCTGTATTCTCTGGATACAAACTGAATCTGGGAAAATCTGAAATTATGTTCCTGGGTGAAGAAGGGGGCGGTGCATAGGGCCTGCAGAGGGAGGGTACACACTTTACCTGTTTGGGGATCAAGATAGGAAGAGACCTGAGATCACTATACAGACTGAACTATAACCCACTATTGAGATTAGTAAGAAAGGACTTAGCTAGGTGGAGGAACTTGCCTATATCATGGCTAGGACATATTAATTTATTTAAGATGAACATTCTTCCTAGAGTTTTATACCCACTTCAGATGGTGCCCATATGGCTGACAGGGAAAGATATAAAGGCATTTGAAAAGGATTGTTCTAGGTTTGTATGGCAAGGGAAGAAGCCCAGGGCTAGCCTGAATAAGTTGAAAGCTGACCAAGCTATGGGAGGGTTAAACTACCCAGATATGAAGTTATATTTTTGGGTGGCACAAATGAGGATCATCGAGGACTGGGTGTATAGGCAGAAAGAGGCCAGCTGGATGGACCTGGAGGAGAAGGGATATGGGGTTCGGATCTCTTCCCTGCTAGCAGAAGGAGGTAAAAGGGTACTGCGAGAAAAGAGAGACTCGAGTATTTTAGTGAATGGTGTAATAGATAGCTAGGACCAAATTAAGAAGGTGATGGGGCACCAGAAAGAGGAATCTTTCATTTTATCATTGGTTGGGAATCCATTCTTCACTCCGGGGGTAGGAGATCCCTCATTTCAGATTTGGAAAGAGAGGGGGATATTGTGTCTTAATGATACCAGGAAAAAGAGAGTGGTTTGCCCATTTAATGAACTTAGAGAAGCACTGGGTTTCCCGGCCCATCATCTGTTTAGATATTTCCAGGCGAGGAAATATATCCAAGGTATTGAGAAACAGAGGGTCCCAGGAGCTAAGATCCAAGTTCTGGAGGAAATGCTGCAACAAATTAGGCAGAAACCAGTAGGTATTATAAGGAAGACTACTTCCCTTCTGCGTCTTCAGTGGCCAGATATGACAACTAAAACTAACTGAAATAACTCTTAAAACTGAAGGTGGACAAAGCAATGGGGCCTGATGGGATTCATCCCAGAATTCTAAAAGAACTAAGGGTAGAACTAGTAATACCACTGACTGCCCTCTTTAACAAATCATGGGAGGATAGGGTGGTACCTGAGGACTGGAGGAGGGCAGATGTGATTCCCCTTCACCAAAGTGGGAGCAGGGCAGAAGCAGGAAACTACAGACCTGTTAGTTTAACCTCAGTGATAGGGAAAATGATGGAACCACTTCTGAAGGAAAGAACTGTCCAGTACCTAGAGGCCAGAGGGGCACAGGACCCAAGGCAGCATGGATTCACAGCAGGAAGGTCATGCCAGACAGATCTAATAGATTTCTCTGACTGGGTGACCAAAGTAGTAGATCAGGGAGGGCTGTGGACATGGCCTACCTAGACTTTAGCAATGCATTTGACACAGTCCCACACAAAGATTAATATACAAGTTAGCCAGCCTGGGAGTGGGTCCCAAGATGATAGCCTTGGTAAAAATTGGCTGGAGACTAGGACACAGAGAGTAATAGTAAATGGAGTACACTCTGAAGAAAGGGGTTACTAGTGGGGTACGGAGGTTCAGTATGGACCAGTCCTCTTCAATGTCTTTATAAGTGACATTGCAGAGGGACTGGAAGGAAAAGTATGTCTCTTTGCAGATGACACAAAGATCTGCAACAGAGTTGATGCTCAAGGTGGGGTGGAAAGGATGAGAAGGGACTTGGCAAGGTTAGAGAAATGGTTAAATGTATGGCAGTTTAGATTCAGTGCTAAGAAGTGCAAGGTAATGCACCTGGGAAACAGAAACCCAGGGGAAGAGTACACAATGGGGGGTGAGATACTAACAACAACAAAAATTGAAAGGGACCTGGGGTAGTCATATCAGATGACTTAAAGGTGGGCAAGCAATGTGAGAGGTCAGTAAGGAGGGTTGGGGGGATACTGGGATGCATAGGGAGAGGCATCACCAGTAGAAAACAGGAAGTTGTTATCCCTCTGTACAGACAGCTGGTGAGACCCCATCTGAAGTACTGTGTGCAGTTCTGGAGACCCAATCTCCGCAAGGACATAGACAAGATAGAAGCTGTCCAGCGGAGGACAACTAAAATGGTGCAGGGTCTGCACCAGAAGACACATGGAGAGAGACTACAGGAGCTTAATATGTACAGCCTCGAGGAAAGTAGGGAGAGGGGGGACATGACAGAAACTTTCAAGTACCTCAAGGGAATCAACAAAGTCCAAGAGGGTAGCATCTTTCCAAAAGAGGTGTGCAAGAACAAGGGGGGACAATTTGAAGATTGGGGGCGGCTCAGAGGTAATGTAAGGAAGTATTTTTTCACAGAGAAGGTTGTGGATGCATGGAACGGCCTTCCAGAGGAGGTTGTGGAGTCAAAAACAGTGGTTGAATTCAAGCATGCATGGGACAGTCATAAGGCAATTCTAGAGGGTGGGGGCAGAAAGAAGTAGGCTGCTGGTTAACTAGGATCTGCAGCTTATCCATTAGGTAGGGAAATGGACAGACCGGGTGGGCCAAGCGGTCCTTATCTGTCATCAAATTCTATGTTTCTATGTAAGCACCTGTGGGAGAGGACCTGGGAGGTACACTGTCTGAGGAACAGTGGACCTTAATGAAAGGGACGCACTAGGGACTTTTACTTTGTAACAAATATAAGGAGGCAGCATATAAATTTGTGCACAGGTTATATATTCCACCAGTTGCAGTGAACAGATATAACCCACCAATATCGGCTATGTGTCAGAGGTGTGGGTCATCCCTGGGTACCTATATACATTCATTTTGGACATGCCCGATACTCCAAGCTTTTTGGAAGGAGGTGACAAAAGAGCTGACAAATATGAAGGGGCAGTACATCACAGCGGAGCCACTCTTAATGTTATTTGGCATAGATGACATGCATCAGGAGGAGTAGGGGTGTTGGAGAGATGGGTGAGAATACTTTTGGCATTGGCAAAGCAATGTATCTTAAACACATGGGTCTCTGGTGATAAACCTACAATCAGACAATGGAGGAACCTTGCATGGGATGCACTGCAGCTTGAAAGCTTGACACATAAAGCTAAGGGGTGGGAAGACCAGTTTATGAATATGTGGGCACCCTATGAACCCCATGGAACAGGAAGTGTTAAGATGAGAGTAAAATAAGATATAAGGAACAGAAGTGGAGAGATCAATAGCAAAATGCTAAAATGTAGAAGGGAACCCGTGTAGTGATGGATGGGCTCCTCTGCTAGGAGATGCTGGGTCCAAGGGGAAATAAAACAAAGAAAAGGATAGTGTTGGAGCAATGTGTCAGATGCTATAGATGAAGGCACTGATGTTTATAGTGGATGGAGTGAATTCTCGATTACCCGGGGGTGGGAGAGGGTGACATATAAGGGGGGGAGGTTTGGGAAGGGAGGGTGGGTTCCCCTTTTTTTCCTTCTTCTTCGCTTTTCCTGAGGGTCTATTTTCTGTGTCTGTTTTTGCTTTTCTTTTCTATCTTTTTTTTTTTTTTAGGATGTAATATATAAAGATCAAATAGTTGAGGCATGTATCTAATCTGAAAATGTTGTACAAGGTCTGTAATAATGATACTCAAATTAATTGGCAGAAGATACTGTATGTTAAAAATGAGGCCTGTAAGATCTGAGAAAAGGATGCTATGTGTCTGCTGAGATGTGAACCATTGTTTTTGCTTTGGTATGGAAAAGATATTAATAAAAAGATTATGTAAAAAAAAAAATCTGAGACTTAATTTTTTTTTAAATGAAAGCTTGGGGTCAGCCAAGTAGTTGTATTGTTACTGCATCACCAGAGTGACCATATTAAAAAAAAAATTCACTGCATTTTTAAAGTCCTGTCATTTTACTACATTATATAGACATGTATACGTCTGAAGTAGAGCTGGTGGCCATCACGGACACATGGGCCAAAGATAAAAATAGCTGGGAGATGACAGTCCCAGGTTATTCACTGTTTAGGCAGGATAGAAGAACTGTTGTGGGAGAGCTGCCCTTTTTGTCAAGGAGGGTACTGAAGTGGCAGAAGATGGGAATATTAGGGGTAGCAGTGGGGAGGCTGAGTCAGCACAGGTGCAACTCACTGCAGCCTCAGGCAGGAAAGTACACTTAGGGATGATTTATAGGCCTCCAGGGCAAGGGGAGGAAAGGGACAGAGAACTCTAGGTCCAGGAGGAACTTAAAAGAGGGGCTGCAAGGGGGGCAGTAGTGGTAGTGGATGACCTGAACTTGCCTAACATTGACTAGGAGGTCCCTGTGGCCAAGAGTGACAGGAGTCAGACATTACTGGACACCTTCCAATACCATCTACTGGTGCATCTTAAGGAACCTGCCAGGTAGAACGCAAACCTTGATACGGTGCTCACCAACTCAGAGATGGTGGGTGCTGTGGGAGTAGCGAAGCCGCTAGGAACAACCACTACAACTCTGTGTGGTTTGAATTGGCCCTCAGGGCTGGCAATCCACAATCAAGAATTGAAGTCCTTGACTATAGAAGGGCGGACTTCAATAGGTTGATGGAACTGGTCAGGGATAGGTTAGTAGGGGTGGAGGACATAGTAGGGTGGAGAGGAGAGATGGGGGCAATTAGGGGAGCCATTCTCATTGCACCAAAGGCAAGCATAAGAATAGTATCTAAAAAAACAAAAAAAACAAGTTTGAGACCACTATGGTTCTCAGCTAGGATCAGAGAAGCGGTTAGGGCCAAAAAGAAGGCCTTCTATAAATACAACAAAAAGCAGGGGGAGGCAGAAAGGGAGGATTATCTACAGAAAAATAGGGAGGCAAAGAGGGTCATCAGGGAGGCGAAAGCAGACACAGAGCTGTGTATCACAGAGGGGATCAAGAACAGAGAAAACTTTTTTTAGATATATTAGTGAAAAAGGGGGGGGCATTGCATGGTTAGATGAGGGGGTAAGGTAATAGAGGAGGACGAGCAAAAGGCTGCCATCCTGAATGACTGTTTTTGCTCAGTATTCACTAAGGAGGACTGCAGGTTCAAGTCAGAAAGTGGAATCAAAGTGGCCATTAAGGGAGTCCCGGAAATGAGGCAACGAATACTTGCTAGTGAAAGGGTCCTTAAGATAGACAAGGCCCCAGGACCAGATGGGCTGCATCTGAGGATAGTTAGGGAAATAACAGCAAGACTAGTTGAATCGCTGGCTAGGCTATTCAACAGCTCACTTACATCCCTTGAAATTCCAAGGGACTGGAGAATGGCAGACATTGTACCACTTCATAAACAGTGGGGGTGGGGGGGGGGGTGAGACAGAACTATAGGCCTGTCCGTCTGACCTCCATTGTGGGGACTGAACCAAAGCAAAAAAAAATTTCGGACACTCATCTGAAGGAAAACAGAGTTAACCTACTGCTAGGGTACATTAAAAAGTTTAAGCTTTATTAAGCTACATACAGAGGTAGCATCCCACACAAGACACAGGTGTTTGTGTGGAGTGCTACCACTGAATGCAGTTTAATAAGGCTTTAACTTTTTAACGTACCCTAGCAGGAGGTTAAATCTGTTTTCCTTTGGATGAGTGTCCGAAAAACACTTTTTCTGCTTTGGTTCAGTCACACACTGACGGCACCATCCGCTAGCTATGAAGCCACAGCGTTTGAGGAAATTCCATTGTAGGGAACCTGATGGAATCACTAATCAAAGAGGACCTCGTGGACTACAATCAATCAATCGAATCTTTATTTTTAAGCTCTATTCCAACAGATCATAGCGCTGTACAAAAGTCAAAACAATAAAATCAATAAAAACAACAGATATAAAATTTAAAACACTAGTCCAGAAGTAAAAGATGGCAGCAGGCTTAACCAATACTTGCATCAGGGAATGCCAGAGAAAATAAATACGTTTTTAGGGCAGAGTTAAAACACTCAACTGTCAGGCACTCTCTAATCCGATGAGGTAGAGAATTCCACAGGGTCGGGCCGCAAAAGCAAAAGAGCAAGTCCCAGAGCTCTTCAGTCAAATACTGGGAACCTGTAGCAATCCCTTGTTGGAGGAACTGAGTGAGCGGAGAGGGCAGTAAGGATGGAGAAGATCTTGCAGGTAACGCGGTCCCTGCTCATGTAGGGCTTTATAGGTTAGTAACCTGACCTTGAAGGTGATCCACCAATGCACAGACAGCCAGTGCAGATCGTGGAGCACAGGACTGACATGGCAAGATCTCGATAAACCAGTCAACAACCTGGCCCCGCTCTGCACTAGCTGCAATCGGCGGATATCAACCCCCAGTATTCCCAGATATAGGGCATTGCAGCAATCAAGGCACAAGGTTACAAAGGCGTGGACCAATGTGAAAGATCACCAGGTGGGACCAGGCGCTTAATCCGAGTGATGTCCTCAGATGGTAAAAAGCGGTTTTAACGACAGCAGACACCTGAGATTTTAAAGTCAGGCTGCTGTCGAACACAATGCCCAGATTTCGTGCCCAGTCAGAGGTAAGCAGCTGGTCACCCCCGAGCCAAAGCCCAGAAGGTAGGCCTGCCAACAACCCCACACCTTGGTGACATGGGTGTTATCACCAGCACTTCGGTTTTGCCCGAATTCAACTTCAGCCAATTGGCACTCATCCAGCCCTGGATCTCGGAGAGGTAGCTCTTAAAAAACGTGACTGCACCACCCTGTTCAGGCACAAAGGACATGTAGAGCCGAGTATCACCTGTGTAGCAGTGAAAACACAGCCCATACTGCCTTATAATGTCTCCCAATGGCAGCAAATACACTGCCATCAACATGGGGACAGCATGAAGCCCTGCAGAACCCCACGTGATAGGCGGAGAAAAGCCAAGGAATAAATTCCTGCCACCATTCTCTGAGTCCTGCCAGTGAGGAATGATTGAAACCATCTGAGGACAGTACCAGACAGTTCACAGAGTGTCCGCAGGCATTCCAACAGCACCCCATGGTCTACAGTGTCAATTGCTGCAAACAGATCAAAGAGAACTAAGATGGAACAGATCCCTCGATCCTTTGCTATCAGGTGATCATTAAGTACTCGAACCAGGGCAGTCTCGGTGCTATGAATCTTTCTGAACCTGGACTGGAGAGGAACGTAGGCATCGTGAGATGTTCAATGGTCATCCAGCTGCACTGCAACCACCTTCTCAATAACCTTGCTTACAGAAGAGAGGGTGGTGGAGCCCTGGAACAGACTACCAGACGGAGTGATGGGGTCTAAATCAGTGGAAGAATTCAAGAGGGCATGGGACAAGCAAACGGAACTGAGTATAGAGGGGAAGGCAGGGGCTAGCAGGGAGGGGGAGGTGTAGGGGAAAAAAGGGCAGACTATATGGGCTGGTCTGGTCATTTTCTGCTGTCAAGCTTCAATATTATGATTCTGTGAAGGGCAGGTTAGAGAGAGGTCTGTAGTTGGCTAAGCAGTTCGGGTCAAGGGTAGCTTTCTTCAGGAGAGGTGTTACTACTGCCTCCTTCAGGGGGTCTGGAAACACCTCAAAATCCAGTGAGCACTGGATGATCTCAGCAAGGACTGTGCTGATGGCTTCAATGCACCCCACTAGGAGGCGCACTGGGCATGGGTCCAAACCACAGTAGGTTGGGTGCATATCTTGGATGATCCACACAATGTCCATGTTCACCAAATGGCTGAAGTCAGATCAGACAGGCCGAGGGCCTGCAACTGCCTACCAATCACGCAATACCATCTGTGGGTGCCGAGCGGAGTAGCTGAGCAGGTCAATTTATTGCTGCAGCAATCTCTTTGGACAGGAATTCTGCCTTCTTACAAGAGACTGACGATTAATAGTCCTTATAATGAGCTATCAGTTTAAGTTTATCAACTACCAGGCTCGATTTCCACCAGTGCCACTCCAACCCTTGATCCCTACGCCTCAGCTCCTTCAAAGTCCCACTGAACCAAGGGGACTTCGGGCGAAGAGTGAGGGGTCGACCATGGACAGGAGCCAGGGAGTCGAGGGCACCTGTCACTGTCTCGTTATAGGCTAGTACTAGTTCCCCCGGCTCCCTGCTTACACTCAGCATATCAGATAGGTCCAGCATTGCCATAAGATCATCTGGCATTAGGCACCTTAAAGGGTGGTACTGAACCATCTCTGTAGGAGCAGGTCTATTGGGGGGGGGCCTTGAATCTGAACCTTATAGTGTGATGGTCCAACCACCCAACTAGTTCCACTACCGAATCGGTAATCTGCATCTCCAGAAGGAAGATCAGATCTAATGAATGTCCATAACTATGGGTAGCAGAGGTAACCACCTGTGTCAGGCCCAACAAGCTCATCAGTTGGAGGAAATCTTGTCCAAAATGGGGGAGTTCATTGTCAAGCCAGGCATTGAAATCCCCCAGAATTATTCATCTAGGGGATCGCAATACCAGGTCGACTATGAAGTCTGCTACTTCCTACAGGAATTCCTTCTCACCTCCAGGTGGACAGCAGATGAAAAGTATCCTGCAACCTGCACCTGTGCCCACGATACATTCAAAGGATCTGGTTGTTCCCAATGGGGTGTCTACATGGCTCAGATCTGATTTAAAACAAATGGCAACCCCTCCCGCCCCATGATCCTCTCTTGGGTGGTGCATCACCGAGTACCCAGCTGGAATTGCTGATTCCAATATCGGGCCAGCATTTTCATCCAGCCAGCCAGGTCTCAGTGATGTAAGCCAGGTCAGCTGAACCAACAAGATCAGCAATAATCGCTGTCTTGTTTTTAATTCACTTGGCACTGCACAACACTGCCCGAGTAGGACAGGTCACCAAGGTAGACCGAGTGACCTGCCCACTTAAGGTGGAGCCCTTGGGTATGGGAACCAGATAAGGAGGTCCCCTTTCCTGGACCCATTTTGACCCAGGGTGTCTCCTCGTCCCCACTACCCAATCTGCCCACTCTGCTCCACAACCCCACCAGGCCCAGGCCCAGTTTCTCACCATTTCCTCCCCTGCCTGACTATCCCCAGTGCCCGACAATGCACTTCTGCAGGCAAAGGGAGACAGTCAAAAGGGCAGAGATCCCTGAGCCTGGTGGGAGAGTAGTGCCTGACCGCCTGCCACCCCTGCCAACACACAATAACCCTGAGCTAACTAGCCACGAACAACAGTGAATAAACACAAACAACAAGACAACAAACACACACATGCATACACACACACACACACCCACACCTCATATACCACCCAATAATATAAAAACAAAATCCTACAAAATATGCCCCAAACACAATTCCTAACACAGAAAATTACAAAATTCCTCCCTACAAACAACTACCCACTATTCAAATACACAAACCATACACAACACACAAAACATACACCAGTAATCAACTATACACTAATCACAAAATTACGTAAGTTACGTAATATAAACCAAAATATATAAATTGAAGTGGATTTCAATGGAAAGCCCAGTCCAAAAAGTTCATATAATAAGGTTAGTCCACAGGGCTCCCAGTACCTAGGACTGGTAAATGACCCTCTCCAGGCCTTCGAAACTCCCACTTCCGAGGTTGAGATTTAAAATTGAAATAAGATTAAACAAATGCACCCTGGCGCTCACACCTTCTAGGAGCCACAGTGTCACTGTTCAGTTTTTCCATGGACTCTCACACCATGTAGAACCAAGATGGTCACCTAACACTGTCCCAGTACTTTAAAGAATAGTCTCAAATCCCTGGAATAACAGTTTAGACTCAAAACACTGCAGTTAGAAAGAATTCATTTATTTAGCTTTTGTTTACCAGGTAAGCACGCTAGACAGTCAAGTGCCTATTTTGAGGTACGACCCGGGAGAATTACAAAGGCAAACATGCCAAAGATAAAGTACCAATTAGTCAATATGGTACAGTCCAGTGCAGGCAGAGAGCCCAGGCAAATAAACTGTGAAACAAGATAGCAACAGTTAAGCAAGGTACAGACAGGAACAGGCAGCAGACTGCAGTCAGGTGCAGACAGAGAGCAATAATACATAGTAAGTACAGTGATTAGAGCATCGTGACCATAGGAGATGGCCAGGGGCCAAATGGATCACAGCAGGGCCTTTTTGAAGGGTGCAATCAGTACAGCCTCTCACGAGCTATCGAAGGGACATCAGGGGACAATTCAGGGGAGGACAGCTAAGAGCAGGGGCAGGCTGAGGCTTGTTTTAGGTGGTCCCAGAGGGAGGACTTGAAACTCCTGTGGGAAGGGGCGGTCCATACATAAGCAGGGAGTTTGTTCCAAGCTCTGGGGCAAGGGCTCCGAAGGCACGGTCCCCTGTGAGGGAGCAAGTTAGTGGGACCACGAGAGCCTGGGAGTTGTTAGACTTCAGCCGATAGCCAGAGGGAACAGGTTTGAGCAGATCGGCGAGTGCAGGAGGAGTGGATGATCGGAGGATATTGTCTGTAAAGTTGCCCAGGATAAAGGATCGATGGTTACTAGGGGAGAGCCACCCCAGCCTAGCGTAGAATTGACAGTGATGGGTGAGATGGGGGGCTGAGAGGGCAAAGCGACAAATATTGTTGTATGCTGTGTCCCATTTGGTGAGCCAGGTTTTGGTGGTGTTCACGAAGGAGGTGAGCCCACAGCAGAGCGTGGGGAGAAGAACCCCTTTTGCAATGGCAAGTTGGGCCACAGGGGTAAGGCAACTCTTTGCCGTGCACGCCAGGCCCAGTTTGTAGTTTGTGGCCTTACAAGAGTTACGTATGTGCAGGGAGAGGTCCAGCTGAGGGTAAAGGGTGACCCCCAGGTACTTGGAGTCTACCACCGTCACAGGTGCACCGTCCACACCAACAACTTTAAGAGGTTCCGAGTACGCTCTCACCTTGGCAAGGGACCCGAATAGCATGGCCTGTGTCTTCTGAAGGTTGACAACAAGCTTATTAGCCTTGAGCCAAGATTGAATGTGGGCGGAATCAGAGCTTAGTCTGGAGTTAATGTCTCTGATATCGTGGGAGCTAGCCAGAAGCACAAGGTCATCAGCATAAAGGGTAACAAGCCCGGAAGCAGGTACTGAGGGCAATTGATTAACAAAGATGGAGAACAGTAGTAGGCCAAGGACAGACCCCTGGGGCACCCCACGAGTTGCCGGGGCAAGCTCTGAGAGGGTTGTTGGAACCTTGTGCACTGCTGCCTGCCCGAGAGGTAGTTTGTAAACCAGGCAAGGACAGGGGAGGAGAGACCAAGGGACCGGAGGGCAACCCCCAGCAGAGAGTGATCAACCAAATCAAAGGCCTTAGTCAGGTCGATGAAAATGGCACCCGTGAGTTTCCTTGGTCTGTTGCAGTTCTGATTGTGGAAGTGACCTGGGCAAGGGCAGTGGTGGTGCTGTGCCCTTTTCGGAACCCATGCTGCGCAGGGGAGAGGAGGTCATGGGTTTGGAGGAAGTGAGAGAGCTGGGAGGATACTACCTTTTCCAGGAGTTTGGACACTGCAGAAAGTATCGCTATGGGGCGATAGTTATCAAGGATTTTGGGATCACCACCCTTGAGGACAGGCGTTACTCGGGCCACCTTTCATATAGCTGGGATAGACCCAGATATAAGGGAGGAGTTGAGGATATGTGAGATAGGCCGTGACAGGTAGGGGGTCCCCAGGCCAAGCAATTTGGGCTCGAGATTGTCATGCCCAGCTCCAGAGTGGGGGGATAGTCCAGACAGGAGCTTCCATGTAAATGTAAGGTCACTCAAACCACTGCTCATGGCTTTTCCTCCCAGTCGATTTCCCTGCTACAGGGATGTTCTCTCCTCAGTTGCAAGTCAGATAAGAGACATAGGCTGGAGATCCAATGAAGAAACAGTCCCACTTAACCAGGGACTCTGGGGACAGTTCTCCACACAGGCTGGAGATGGAAGTGTTGGACACCTATTCAGGCCTTGATATTCATCAGTTCTCAATGGGCTCCACCCAGACCCCGAACCCCTCCCTGGACCCTACCGCTGCTACGGCTGCTAACCAACTGCCGAGCAGCGGAATAGAAGCACCACAGGTGCAGCCACCTACCAGCAACAACACCATGGTGCACCACCAGGTTGAGATCAGAGACTGGGATGGAGCTCCCCTCGAAACTCCACCAGCACCTACAGCTGGGTCACTTTGGTACTCTTCTCCTTGCCACTCCTTCAAGCGCTAGCCCCCCGGATCCGGTTACTCCAGTCTCTGCTTCGCCTCCCATTGGACTCCCCACACTGTTCCCCACAACCACCAGCACTGGACTTGTACAGGTACGTCTTCTAACTCCAACTGCAGGTTGTGAGTCTCAACAACAGAAAAGTTAATGTTTAGAGACACTGATGTTAACGGACACCTGTATTACTGAACGCTTCTCTGTCTCAGTCCCGGACTGCAACAGAAAGTCCAAATAAACAGAATAAGACTGAAATGCATAAAACAAGATATACAACAACATTTAAAACAACATAAGATAAAATAACAAAATAAAATAAAGCCTAATTACTGCTCACTTGCTGCTAACTTGATGGTCAGGTCAGCCCAGCACGGCCGCCATCTTATCCATCTACCAAGAGAGCAATGGGCTCCAGGATAGTAGACACCATGGGATTCATGGCAGGAATGTCTTGTCAGACTAACCTGATTTCTTTCTTTGGGTGACCAAGAAAGTAGATAAGGGCCACACTGTGGATTTGCTGTACTATGACTTCAGCAAGGCTTTTAATTCAGTACCGCACAAAAGGTTGCTCAAAAAGATGGAAGACCTGGGTGTGGCTAAAACCGTAGGGAACTGGGTGTGTAGTTGGCTAGAAGGGAGGCAGCAGAGGGTGGTGGTTCAACAGGGTTAAATCAGAGGTAAAGGAGGTTATGAACGGGGTTCCACAGGGATGTGTCCCGAGACAGGTTCTCTCCAATATGTTCATTAGTGACATAGTGATATTGGAGAGGGAATATAGGGCAGGCTGTCTCTTTGCAGATGACACAAAACTATGTGAGAGGGTAGATAATGATGAGGGAATAAGGGATATGTAGAGAAACCTACAAAAACTAGAGGGGTGGTCAAAGGTTGGACAGTTAAAATTTAATGTCAACTGGCAGATAAAATTCAGTGCCAAAAAATGCAAGGTAATGCACCTAGGGAAAGGAAACCCCAAGATGGAGTACTGGATGGGTGGAGTGACACTTAGCACTACAGAAGTGGAACAGGATCTAGGAGTTAGCATCGGTAACTCCCTTAAACAAATGAACCAGTGCAACATAACCTATATCAAGGCTAACAGGATGCTGGGATATATTGGGAGGGGTACTGATAGCAGAAGAAAAGACGTAATACTTCCCCCTATACAGATGGCTGGTGAGGCCTCACCTGGAGTACTGCATCCAGTTCTGGGTCTCTTACCTCACAAAGGGCAGGGATAGGTTGGAAGCACTGCAGAGTAACAAAAATGATTCAGGGCCAGCAGGGCAGATCCTATGAGGAGCACCTCTAGGCACTAAATATGTACTCTCTGGAAACCAGAAGGAGAGGGGAGACATGGTGGAGACCTTCAAGCTCCATAAGGGAATTAACAAGGTAAACAGTGGGGAATTATTTACCCTGAATACCAACTCAAGGATCATGTGGTCTCAAGTGGAAATTAACAGGAGGGAGGTTCAGGAGGGACATGAGGAAGCACTTCTTCATGGAAAGTGTAGTGTAACCTTGGAACAGTCCATCGGGTGAGGTGGTGGGTGCAAACACACTCGGAATTCAAGCAGACATGGGACAGAATAGTGGTCACCCGAGGCAGGAAGACCAGGGAGGAGAATGGGGATAGGACAGGGAGGGCTAGTACCCTGGAGGAACAATAGCTTCCAGGGAAGGTTCCAGAGATTATAGGGAAT
Source organism: Neoceratodus forsteri (assembly GCA_016271365.2). Taxonomy (NCBI): domain Eukaryota; kingdom Metazoa; phylum Chordata; order Ceratodontiformes; family Ceratodontidae; genus Neoceratodus; species Neoceratodus forsteri. Next base: position 300,341,650 of record CM057459.1, on the reverse strand, counting down.
ATGGGCAGACTGGATGGACTTTTGGTCTTTTTGTGCCATCATGGCCTATGTTTCTATGTATAGTCATGTAGCATCACAGAACTGTATTAACTGTTCAAATGTTATAGCTTCAAAATGTAGTTTCAAGCATTATAAAAATACATAAGATTATTTTTGGAAATGGTCAGAAGATACAATTGGTTGTTCTGTCTAAGAATAAACACATTTCTTTCTATGTTTGTTTATATTTATTTATTTCACAAAGAACAGACTAACAGCCGCTTTGTTCCTAGTCACCATATAGGAGACCACGTGGTTCTTAAATCTTAAACTTTCTTCATTTTCCATTTTTCCTCTAATTAATTTTCTTCTTTCAGGCCTTGCATACAAACAGCAGGATAACTCCTCACACAGACATAATCATCAATTAATCATAAATACATACTGGCTCATCACTACTGATTTCAAAATGACTTTTGCGAGAACCAGTGGTGCCAACAAAGATAACTTTAACAAATGTAAAACATCCAACATTTTCTGGCAACAAACAGCTGCACAGATCAGAAGTAACACCACTAGCCATGCTGAAGGTTCTCTCAGAGTAGACATGGGTATAAGGTCAATTTAGGAATAAAATGCCAATTCTGCACAATACGGACCATTTTTTTCTTCCTACTTTGCCAGTATTTAAAAGTGTCATCCCATATACATAGTTTTCTAGGGTCTTTGAGATAGTCTTCAACCATATTGGTAACAGTATAACCTTGGCTAACATCTTCATCTTTTCCAATGGATGTTTCTCTAGCCTGCAGTGAGGTTTGGGATACTTTGTGTATACTCAACAGGTTGGGAAACAGTGTCCATCATTTCATCTGGCACTTTTTTATTGAGTAGGTCTTAATGCCAGCCGATATCTGTGATGTAAGAGGTGAGAAATTATACTGGGCTACCCTTAAATTGAGGGTCTAACATTGTGGCCAGAATATAATGTTCCGATTCTTACATCATTGATATTCTGGAGTCCACTTACAGGGATATAGTTATTTTTTCAGAAAGAGAAACAACACTACCTTCCTCAAGAAAAGCTGCCTTCTGCTTTTTTACTTTGTTGTTAAGAAGGAATATCAGAGGGATTATTTAACTCAGACTGGAACCGTCTACACTCATTTCTCAAATGGCTGAAGAACCTGACACAACTGTGCCTTCAGGGTTGACACAGCCCATTTCCCCATTGAGTGATCCATATGCACTGCTTTACATTGCTCAAGAAGCCGCTGTAACATGTAAAAGCAGGAATTACACCTGGTGATCACCTCCTGCTTTTTCTTTTTATTCACTCTTTATTCTTTCACCCCTGGCTGGCTCTCCTTCCCTCCAACCCTTCTAGTCCCGGCCCTCGGCTTCTTCCTGGACTTCCCTCCCAAGTCCCTCACAGCTTGGCCTCTGTGGTGGGGTGGTGGGGAGTCCCTCGGCCCACACATCAAGGAACCAGATTCCAGAAGGCACCTGGGTCACTGGTGCAGGGCAGTGGAGAGTCAGTGATCATCCTGGCAGCCAGGGCAGTTTCCAATATTTCTTCTCCTTCCTGCTGTGCCATGTATCCCTTCCCCATAGGAACATTGGCATCAGCATATTGTCCTCAATGTGATCATGCATTGGTACGTTCACATGACATGCAGTGCAGCGCGTCCCTTCCTCCCCGTGTCCCACATGCCCCCTACCATACACACTGCTGCAGGTGGCAGCAGTGCAGCATGATGCAGCATCCCCCCCCACCTCGGAAGAAGAGCGTATCCCCCAGGATGCTCAATTCTCCTCCCTGTGGCTAGCCCCCAAAGATCCAAGCTTGTTTCCAAACCTGGGTCGTTGGCGTCACATGATGCAGCGCTACTGTTGCGCCAACAGGCTGGCTTCACCTCCTGTGCTAACTTATGCTGAGAAGGGTATAGTCCCTTTGTAAGCTGATGCAATATTTTGTAAGATTTGGTACAATAACTGGAATGCCCACATAACAGATCGCACCGCACCGCGCCCCGAGTGGTGCCCTCGGATATGGCAGCGCCTTTCAGCCATTTTTCCTGGCCGCTGCCACTATCGCCGAATCTAAGGACTCCTGGCCACCCTCCTGGTCCTGCTCCCTGGACCCTGACCCAAGATCATGGTGCCCTCAGATACGGCGGCACCTTTCAGCCATTTTTCCTGGCCATTGCCACTACCGGCGTATCTAAGGACTCCTGGCCGCCCTCCTGATCCTACTCCCTGGACCCTAACCCAAGATTGCACCACTAAACTTCTTTCTCCAGAGCCAAATGGCAGCATAATTTCTGATTAGTGCATATTTTTTTCTGGTGACTGCTGATTGGCCTACAGTGCAGCGCAAGGCTTCTGATTGGTGCGCCTCTCTGGACTGCTTTTCCCTGACTAAAACCCCGGCTCCTGGACTCACTTCACTTTTCTTCCCTTCCTGCCACCCCCACCCAGGCCTCCTATTAAATACTCTACTTGTCCATGCCTACCTTTTCTCACTCCACCCCACTTGGTCTCTCACTCCTCTCTCCCCTGCACGTCACTTTGTGGCATACTCTGAGCAATACTGTAGTTACACTACTCTCCTTTCTGTTAACCCAGGAAAACCACTATGGTTCTCAAAAGAGGTGGCAGGGAAGGTTAAGGAGAAAAGGATAACATTCAGGAAATACAGTATAAGGAAACACAGAAGGAGCAGGACAGAGAACTTTATCAGTTAAAGCAGAAAGAGGCTGGGAAGGCACTCAGAATTGCAAAGGCCCAAACCGAGAAAAGGATAGCCAATTCTGTTAAGAAGGGGAATAAGACCTTTTATAGGTACATTAGGGAGCGAAGAAAGACCAAAGGAGGGATACTGAGGCTTAATAAAGGGGAAGGAATGTGGGTAGAGGAGGGCAGTGAAAAAGCAGGGATACTGAACGAATATTTCTGCTCAATATTCATAAAGGAAGAGGAGGGGAAGATACCTAAACCAAACAAGAGAAACACTCTGAAGATGGGGGTCGATACCAGTCCATTTACAGAAGAAAGGGTTCTGAAAGAACTAATAAAATTGAAGGTGGACAAAGCAATGGGGCCTGATGGGATTCACCCAAGAATTCTAAAAGAACTAAGGGTAGAACTAGTGACACCGCTGACTACTCTCTTTAACAAATCATTGGGAGGATGGGTTGGTACCTGAGGACTGGAGGAGGGCAGATGTGATTCCTCTTCACAAAAGTGGGAGCAGGACAGAGGCAGGAAACTACAGACCAGTTAGTTTGACCTCAGTGGTAGAGAAAATGATGCAATCACTTCTGAAGGAAAGAACTGTTGAGTACCTAGAGGCCAGTGGGGCACAGGACCCAAGGCAGCTTGGATTCACGATGGGAAGGTCGTGTCAGACGAATCTAATAGATTTCTTTGACTGGGTGACCAAAGTAGTAGACCAGGGAGGGGCTGCAGACATGGCCTACCTAGATTTTAGCAAGGCATGTGATACAGTCCCACACAAAAGATTAATACACAAATTAGCCAGCCTTGGAGTGGGCCCCAAGGTGGTAGCTTGGATGAAAAATTGGCTAGACAACAGGATGCAAAGGGTAGTAGTAAATGAAGTGCACAGTGAAGAAAGGAGGGTTACTAGCGGGGTACCGCAGGGTTCAGTACTGGGACCGGTACTTTTTAATGTCTTTATAAGTGACATTGCAGAGGAACTGGAAGGAAAAGTATGTCTCTTTGCAGACGACACAAGGATCTGCAACAGGGTTGATACACAAGATGGAGTGGAAAGGATGAGAAGGGACTTGGCAAGGTTGGAAGAATGGTCAAATGTACGGCAGCTCAGATTCAATGCAAAGAAGTGCAAGGTGATGCACATGGGAAACAAAAACCCAGGGGAAGAGTACACAATGGGGGGTGAGATACTGACAACAGTAAAAATAGAAAGGGACCTGGGGGTAATTATATCAGATGACCTAAAGGTGGGCAAGCAATGTGAGAAGGCAGTAAGGAAGGCTGGGGGGATACTGGGATGCATAGGAAGAGGCATCAATAGTAGAAAACAGGAAGTTGTTATGCCTCTGTACAAACAGTTGGTGAGACCCCATCTGGGGTACTGTGTGCAGTTCTGGAGACCCCATCTCCGCAAAGACATAGACAGAGTGGAGGCTGTCCAGAGGAGGGCAACCAAAATGGTGCAGAGTCTGCACCAGAAGACATACGAAGAAAGACTAAAGGAGTTTAATATGTATACCCTTGAGGAAAGAAGGGAGAGAGGAACATGATAGAAACTTTCAACTACCTCAAGGGAATCAACAAAGTCCAAGAGGGTAGCATCTTTCAGAAAAAGAGATGTGCAAGGACAAGGGGCACAATTTGAAGATAGAGGGGGGACGGCTCAGAGGTAATGTGAGGAAGTATTTTTTCATGGAGAGGGTTGTGGATGCATGGAACAGTCTCCCTGAGGAGGTTGTGGAGTCATGAACAGTGGGGGAATTCAAGAATGCATGGAACAGACATAAGGCAGTCCTAGTGGGGGGGTAGGAGGAAGTAAGCTGTTGGTTAACTAGGATCTGCAGCTTATCTGTTAGGTAGGAAAATGGGCAGACTAGGTGGACCAAGCGGTCCTCATCTGCCGTCAAATTCTATGTTTCTATGTTTCCAGTACTGTCTATTCCTATCCTTTTTATACTGTACTAGCCCGCCTACTTTTATAACGTAGCCTCAAAAATTAACTCTTATAACAAAGCTTCAAAAAAATGTTTCTTTATCCTTTGCCACTGGTGGTGCCTCACTGCTACCAATCTCGACCACTGGTTGGTATTATCTAGGTCTCCACTAGCTGTAAAAGGTGCCCCTTCTTTTTCACCTTTATTCCCTTCAACTTACAGTCCTCCCCCAGCCCCTATGAAGTCTTCCTACTTCTTTGGGAATAATAGTCTGGACTCTGCTATTCCTTTCCAAACTGCTTACAGTTTTATTTTTCCCTTTTCGGCTTATAGTTCTCCCTCCTCAGCCCTTTGCTGACACCCTCACTCCGATCCACTCTACCAAACCCTAATAGTGACCACTCTGTTACATCTCTACCCCCTCTTACTACCCTAACTCTCCTTTACTCCCCCACTCTACCTGGTCTACTAGCTTTGGGGCCTGAAAAATGAATAAACTGTGGCTGCTATTTTTCCTCATTGGCATCTGCCTCTGTTACACCAATCAATTTTTAAGGTCCCTCTTACAGAATCCGTTTTCCCTCACTATCAACAAAATGACTTTGTATTCTCAAATCTTCTAGTAGGGCCTGTTTTTCACTGTGATCCCACACCGTTACTTCCAAAAAAGGCATGGGTCCACCTGATTGCCTATGCACACAATTTCAGCTTCCTACAAGCTTGTACCTTATCACCTTTCCTGCACCGTAAGCTCTGGTACCTCCTCTTACTAGCCATTCTGCTATCTGGGCATATACAACCAAATCCTGGGCCTATAACCCCTGCAGGTGCCGCTATTCCAAATGCCAAAGGTCTACTTATTACACACCATAATATTAAGAGCCTCGAGTGGAATTTTGCTGAACTTGAATCGTGGACTGCACTATATAAGCCAGATATAATATGCCTCACTGAAACTTGGCTGAAGCCATCCACCCCTGACTCTCCATGCTCACTTCCATCTTATAATCTCCTGAGAAATAACAGGCCAACTCCGAAACGGGGCGGTGGCACAGCATTATATTTCAAGTCTCACCTCCAGCTCTCTATTATTAGCTCGTCTCCCTTACACCACTGTGAGGCCCTTCAAGTCCTCCTCACCCTGGGCACAAAGAAGCTGCACACTGTCTGTGTCTACAGTCTCCCTACACATGGCCTAAAAGGACTGGATGAGCTACTCGACCAAACCGCTTCTCTCTCAGGAAATAGTGAAGTTCTTTTACTAGGTGACATTAACATTAACTGGCTGGGAGGCACACAAGTGACGGCCCTGACTAAACTTCAAAGTTTCAACCTCCATCAGCTTATCTCCTCACGTACAAGAACCGCTCCTCAATCAAATACCAGTACCATGCTGGTTTGGATTGTGACAAACCGCCCTGAGAACATCATGAACGTTGGCGTCCTTCCTGATGCCATCACTGACCACTCCCCTACCTTCTGCACCTGGGGTAAAGTTAGACCTGAACCCATGAAGCCCCGTTTCATTACCTTCCGTAATTATGCTAATTTTGACCCTCAGGCCTTCTTGCTTGACGTCGCATGTACTGACTGGTCCTCTCTCTATTGCTCATCGGATGTGCAGTCTGCCCTAGATATCTTCCTGCCCACTTTCTTGACACTACGAGAAAAACACAGTCATCTTGTGACCAGACATGTAAGAAATAGACAGTCCCGCTGGCTGAAATCTGACCTTCTCTCTAAATTATGTCTCAGGGACAAAAGCTGGTTTCGGTTTAAGAAATATGGTCTACTAGAAGATTTTCATACCTACAGGGAACTTAGAAATGCATGTAAGAAAGAAATCAAGCAAGCAAAAAGCTCCTAATGTAAGGCTCTACTAACTGACTCCCAGGGGGACCCGAAAAAATGTTGGCCCCATATGAACTCACTCAGCCCCATAGTGCACATGTGCATTATCATGAAAATTCCTCTAGCCCCCATAGCACATATGTGCATCAGGTATTCACTTCCTCTCATCCCCAGAGCGCATATGTGCATCATGCACTTCTTATGCACTTTTTGGATCAACCAATCAGGGATAAGGTTATTGGAAAGTGCAGGTCGGTAGGAAACATTCCTACCTACCAGAATACCGACATTAAGATAGGGGTCACCATTGAGTTAAATAAACTAAATTACTTTGTTTTAGGTTTTAATTTGGGTTAAAAAGTGAAGAAAATGCTATTTTTTCTCCATTACTAGAAACGTGTGATCCCAGATTTGAAAGTTCTTTTCACTGTGAAAAATTAGTATGCTGGTGTCTGAGACCTAGGAGGTGTACTTTTTTGTTTTAGATTTTTGGGGATAAAACACGTGTCAAAATGTGATTTTCCTCCGTTTCAGGTACTGTAAAAAAACAAAAACTGTAAATGCTAGAAACGTGTGTGACCCATCATTTGAAAGGTGTCTTTAATGTGGACAATGGAGGTGTACTTTTTATGATGTAGGTTTTTATTTGGGAACAAAATGTAAAAAATGCTCTTTTTTTTATCATTTCAGGAACTGTAAAAACATACCTGCAAATGCCATTAACATGAGTGACCCATCATTTTAAAGCTCTTGTTATTGTGAACATTTTCCATTAGGTGTCTAGGGGCTAGGAGGCATACTTTTTCAGTTATCATGGTTTGTGCGTCATGTGGGCAGTTGTGCAGAGCATTTTTCCGAATTCAGTTGGTTTACTGGCGTTATGTATTGGCACATGCCTTAGTTTATGGTCTGTTTTATTACATAAAACAGCTCAGAAATACTCTAAACTGTGGCAGTGTAATGCACAGATGTTGGTGTGATGAAAAACCATCACACAATATACATTTGCCACTTCCAAGGTGTTTTTTTGAGGTTTTTTTTTAAAGAAAAAAATGTAAATTTTCATTGTCACATGCTCTGTAAAATAAAAAAAAACATTAATGCTACTAACATATAGTAGTGTCAGTGGTTCAGTAGATAGCACACTCGCCTCTGAGGCCGGGAGATCAGAGGGCTGTGGGTTCAGTTCCCACATCTGGCACTTGGATTAATATCCCAGTACTGACACTATAGTGCAGCATGAGAGGGGTGCTGCACTTCTGAGGTGCCGTCTTTACGATGAGACGTTAAACTGAGGTCCCATCTGCCTGGATTGGTGGTAGTTCAGGTGGATGTTAAAGATCCCATGGCACTTATCGAAAAGAGTAGGGGATTTCTGGTGTCCTGGCCAAATTTCCCTCATTCACTAAAAATACCACCAACAGCTTAATCTGGTTCAAGGTCAGTTGGCATTCATCTGTATCCCCCTCCCCCGGGTCGTGCCTGAAAATAGGCAGGATTTGTCTAGTGCACTTACCTGGTCAACAAAAATGAAATAAATAAAAATAAATAAACATGTGTGACTCCTCATTTTAAAGATTTTTTTTTATTGTTAGCAAACTTCGTGCTGTAAGTTTTGTGATAGGAGTCATACTTTTTTAGTTATTTATACTCCAAGTCTGAGTGTTACCATTTTAGTTTTGAACTTTCTAACTGCTCAGGAAAACAGCCATTTTTACACAGGAATACAGCACTCACTCAAGATTCCATTCTAGAGTTGAGTGAGTTAAGCACTTCCTTGGCTCAAATCAGTCCGCCACGCCTAATAACATGACTCTAAATGGCATCCACTGTAACAATCCCCTTACTATTGCAAACTTCTTTAATATGCAATTTGCTGACCTCACTCAATACACCTCCACTTTCCCTTCCCCTTCAAACCCTGTCATACAAGCAAACCCCACCAGGCCCACCTTCCACTTCAAATTTGTACATAGGCATGATGTTTTCAGACTTCTACGAAACATCCCAGAGTATGCAGCCATGGGGTCTGATAACTTGGAGCCTAAGTTCCTAAAATTAGCTGCCCCATACATAGCAGCCCCCCAGCAAAGATTTTCACTCTTTGTGTCAAGGCTCTGTCCCGGACATCTGGAAAATGGCCAGTTACCCCTGTACTCAAAAAGGGCGATCCACTTGACCCAACAAACTACAGACCTATTGCCATCCTGTCTGCACTCAGCAAAATTCTTGAGAAACTGGTTGCCCTCCAAACTACTGACTTTCTTCTGAAAAATTACCTCCTAACTGATGCTCAACATGGTTTCCGCAAGGGACACAGTACCCTGCTCAAACTCACGTCTGACACCCTAGTGGCCATGGACTCTGGCTGGCTCACGGGGGCCATTTTCTAGATATGACCAAGGCATTTGATCTTGTAGACCATTCCATCCTCACTGCCACTCTCGACTCTCTAGGTTTCTCATCAAACATTGTGAACTGGTTTAATAGCTATCTGACTGATAGGTCTCAATATGTGAAATTGAACTCCACCCTCTCTGACAAGGTTACCATCAATACTGGTGTACCTCAAGGGTCTATCTTAGGTCCTGTACTTTTCTCAATTTTTATAAACTGTATCACCTCCAATCTCCTTAAAACTTCCTCTCTATTATATGCGGATGACACTGTATTGTATACCAGTTCCAATAGTACTGAGGACATAAACTCTCGACTTTCTAGTGACTTTCAGCTTATCTAACAGTGGCTAGCAAATCGCAAACTTATTCTAAATAACACTAAGACTCAAGCTATGCTATTTGGCTCTAAGCTCAAACTCAAACACTCCCAGGGGCACTTCAATGTCTCCTCCCTGGATGGCTGATCAGTTGGGGTGGTAAACTCCTTCAAATATCTAAGGGTCACTCTTGACCCATCACTGGGTTTCGACCTCCATATTCAATCTACCTGTAAGCATGTAAACTCTAAACTTGGCATCGCCTACTGTACGAGCTATGCGCTCACCCCCTCAGCCAGGCTTGCTATTGCCCGTGGGATATTACTCCTCCCTCTCTCACCTATGGGGTTGCCACTTACGTCTCTGCCTGCAACTCAAGTCTACAAAAGTGGGATGTTACCTATAATAGTATCTGTCGCTTTGCATCCTTCTCCTCCCAGCTGAAACATCATTGTCTCCTCTACTCAGATCTGGGATGGCTTCCACCCCAAGGGCTTAGGTATTAACTGGCCTTAAGGGTAGCTGGTCCATTCCACTGGGGTGTCAAACAGACGAGGCATATTGATGAGTCCTGGTAGGATGAAACACGTGTCTATGTCTTCTGTTAGCACCCTTTGCAAACTGTGTGAGAGGCCTTTCTTTTTTTTTTTTTTTTAAATTTAGCTTTTCCCTCCTCCTTCCGAACCCTCACCCGCCGCCTAGGCATCCACCCGATCACGGGCCGCCGGCTTCTGTCCTCAAATCAGCCACTGCCACCCGATACCCCGTGGCTTACCCCCACGGTGGGGCCCGTGACACACATCCCCAGAAATGCGCAGAGCACCGTAATTAGTCGGGGTTCGCCTGAGGACAAATCGAAGCCGCGTAGGGCTTCATTCGTGGGCGGCGGCTGGCTCCATCTTTCCTGTTTTCTAGGGAGGCGGGTCGCAATGACGCCCAGCGCCTGCCCCGCCTCCAAGTAAGTGAGCTCGGAGTGTGGTTGTTCCTGGCCTCCGCCAGAGTCCCCATCACCCAGCTGGCTCCGACCTCCCGGAGAAGGAGAGCAGTCCAGCGGACGCTCAATCCATCTCCCGCCCGGCCCTCTGACGACCCGGTCCGTCACTCGGTTGCCGGGCGCCGCAAGCGGAACTAACCGCTGCGCCCGACGGGCCGGGCGTGGAGAGGCCTTTCGCACCATGCAATTCTGCTTAAAGTTGGACCAGCATAACATTCTGTGGTGATTTGCATATGCAGCCCATGATGCTTTGCATTGTGGGGGCATGTGTGATTTTGTATTTTCTTGAAACTTGGCTTCCCAGCCAAAGCCCTTTAGGGTAACCCTTGCCTCAGTGTTTGCGCATAGAGTTTCTTTGTCTTTTAAATTTTTTTATTTTAATGGGTTCACCACAATATATCCAAGGCACACTGCCTTAAGGGTAGCTAGTCCATTCACTGGGGTGTCAAAACAGGCAGAGGCATACTGATGAGTCCTGGTAGGAGTGAAACGTGTCTATGTCTTCTGTTAGCACCCTTTGCAAACTGTGTGAGAGGCCTTTCGGCACCATGCAATTCTGCTTAAAGTTGGACCAGCATAACATTCTGTGGTGATTTGCATATGCAGCCCATGATGCTTTGCATTGTGGGGGCATGTGTGATTTTGTATTTTCTTGAAACTTGGCTTCCCAGCCAAATGCCCTTTGGGGTAACCCTTGCCTCAGTGTTTGTGCACAGAGGTTCTTTGTCTTTTAGGTATTAATGCTCTTTGATCCATTACTGTTAATATCATCAGATCCCGTTCACCTAAACCCCTCGCCAGTCTCTTTTTCTACCAGAAAACCAACTATGCCTTGAGCTCTGCAGATCATGCCCCTGTTTTTATTACAAGAAATCGCACTTCCAAAGGTGGTCATGCTTTTGCCTGTCATGCACCCTTTTACTGGCACACACTCCCACTAACCTTGCGTCCAACTGCTTCCCACATCTCCTTCAAAAGAGAACTATGCCACTATCTCTTCTCCTCCTATGTCTGCTCTTGTTTCAAACCGCCCTAGCCCTCATTTCCCTAATCCAACCCCTCTCCTCTATTTGTACACTGGGGTCCTGGGGTCCACTCCAACAGGGAGCACTTTTCCTTCCAATTCTCACTGCCTAACCTTCTCTTACTTTATTACTACTTGCTCTTGCAGAACTCTATGCCTCATTGTTTGTATACCGCTCAGTCTCTCTAAAAATGACCCGATTGTATTTGTTACATGTTAACCTAAATGATGTATTGTTTTGTCATTTTTACCACTGTTAATTACTCAAACACTTACATGTCACTTGTATTATTGTACAAATATGTTTCTCCTGAAGTTTCCGTGCCTGAAAATAGTCTTGTTGGCTAGTGCACCTACCTGGTAAACAAAAACTAGATATAGAGGATTGTGTAAGAGCAAGCATACACAACAAGGCAGTTGTGATCGAGAGGTTTCCATGGTAACCAGAGACCTTGAGAGCATAGCTCGAGAGGTCTGTTACCATGGAAACCTCGAGATCTAAAAACTGCCTTGTTTGTGTATGCTTGATCATACACAATATTTTATAGTGTATGGGCAAGCATAATCAGCGCTCCGTGATCCCCCAAACAAGTCTACCTCTTAAAATAAGGCTTACTTCGGGATGTGTAGCAGCTCGCCAACTTCTGTATCGCCGTGGGCCGCTCAGTTGCGCATGCACGGATGCGTTCGATCTTGTTGTGCTGCATCGGTGACGTACTCGGTGCAGCACAACAAGACAGTGACACACTGAGGCAAGCACAACAACGCTGTTGGGAGCATGGATTTCCAGGCTCAACAGCGTTCTACCATACACTATAAAACTTTTGTGTGCAACACTCAATGCATTCTAAACGCTTCTGTCATCTTGAAGGAAATCATGTACTACAGCACTGAAAGTATGAGCAAAGCAAGGTAGGTGCACATACCCTCCATCCTTCACAGCATGTATGAGGTCAGCCCCATTACTGGATCCATAAACCCTGGAGAAAGGCCACGAGGAGCAAGCCTTTTGGCAAACTGTCTCCCTAGTTCCTGCAAGAGGTTCACTAATGTGTGATCTTTTGACTCAAATCTAGTAATATACAAGGCAGCCTGCTCCATGATGTTTTTGTTTAAGACACAGGATGAGGCAGAGGATTTGTGAAAGAATGCCCAGTAACAAGTGACTGTCATGTAGTTTACAGTTTGTCTGCTAGTACACATATCAGGTGTAACACAGTATGTATTTGTGGCACACTTGCAAGGTTCAAGGCCTATGTCACTTATCACGGAAACCAATTTGCTTTCTTTAATATTTTTGCTTTGTAAACTTTTCTTTTCATAATCTCCCTCAGCTCACTGCCTCAAACCCCTACCCCATGATCATTCACGACCTCCATCGCCCACCACTCCACACAGTCTCGCCTTTGTTTTTTTGTTTGTTTAAGCTTAGTTTTCTTTTTAAGTTTTCTGTTTTCTTTTTAGTTCACCTGATCAATTTTTTTGAGCTCCTCTGCCAACTAGACCCCCTCCCTCCCACTGAACACTCTGCTTGAGAATAGCTTCCCCCCCCCGCTGTTAAACTAGGAATGGTGTTGAACTGCAGTCACGTGGTCCCCTTTTATAACTGGTTTGTGAATGTTCAAGCTGGGGTAAATGACAGACTGGGAGCTGCACTCAGTGCCCTTTCACATATCCCTCAACCTTCCAATCCAATCAAGACTGGCATATTGGCTGGGAGAGGAAAAGTTAAAAAACAAAAAAAAAACAGGAAATAAAACTGAAACTCCGAGCCAAACACTGAAACCAAGCTGCATGAGTTTGGAGCGCCTCAGTTACAGGAGAATGGCTTAATGGATCCTCCCAAATATAGTAAGAGCTGGAGAAGAATGTTGGAGGCTCATGGGCTTAAATCCTGATCAAGGGAGAATGGAAGTGTGTACCCTATGGGAACAGTAGCACTGGCAGTGGGGAAGTCAAGGAGAAATCCTCCACCACAGGTGTTGAGTTTCTCTGGTTGGGAGATCACGTTTGCCTAGTGCTGCCAAGAAGATCGTTGTTGTTGCCCAGGGATTTCCACAAAGGTTGATTAGCCTGGGGAGCTGGGAATGGGGCTAGGGTGCAGTAGAAAGTATCAGAATCCAAACTTCGTGTTTATCATCTGCCTCAGTTAAAATGTGACATGCTGTACTGTGCTGTCTCCCCATAGGAAGCAGCCTGAGCAAGATGCCTGCACAACTGCTGAATAGCCCCCTAACTGCTTGACTAGACGGTCTGGTGTGGACACTGAAGTTACAGAACTTGTTTAGTTAAAGTGCTTAAGGTACCACATTACCATTCCTCACTCCTAGTCGTCCCCAGTGGTGGAAATGGAAGGAGGTACTTGGGGAACTCAGTTCCAGCAGCAAAATTAAAAGTTGGACTCAGTTTCAGGAATAGAATGCAAAAAGCACTGCTTCTGTACATGAGTGTCAGGAGGTGTGTATTTTGCTGAGTCAGTAAAATCTGGAAAATCCAAGAGCAACATGAGTCTCAGGTCAGGGCAATAAGCACAAACAAATCCTGATGTACCTGTAGAACAGTGTTTCATATCCTTAGATGCTTTAGTCTGAGTCTGTGAATGATTTTTGAAAGATGTGGGTGCTAAAACTTACAGGCCATGACTGTATGAGTGACCTAATCGGTATGTATGCATGAGTGCTGGTATGAATAGAATTCCATAAGGCTGGCTACCATTATGTGGTACAGAGACTTATCACAATGTATCCTAAACATTGTAACTAAAAGCCAGACAACTGTCAGTCTGATTGGTAGTTTGTGTTAGAGAAAATTAGATTTTGTGAATATATTAGGATCACTGGCTCACTAGATACTGTTGACTGAATGGGGGTGAGGCAATGTTTGTGTGGCGGGGTAACACATCTTTTAGTTTGTGTTCAGGGAAGGGCAACAGTTCCATCAACTGTCATGTACAAGTTTAAAATTCCAGGCTACACCCCTGCTTCTGTGCACAATGTAACCCCCTAACGGGAAAAACCTAACTAAATAATGCATTAAAATACCACATACATTACAGTATAATGAAGAAACATGCCCAGAGACCCCTGTCAGGTACGTTCAATCCTACATCACAGGTGGTGGCTTCCCTCAGTGATTTGCTTTCATTTCCAACACTGGTCATTCCATTAAGAGATATACAAATCCTGGCTAGCCCCCTCTAAATGTTGGAGGTCAGGACCTCATAGTAGCAGACATCCAGGGGTTGGCTAGGCTACGCTATATTTTATTTTTTGGCTTCTTAAAGAGCTACTGGTTACTATGGAGGGAAGCTCAGTTTACACTTCAATTTTTTATTTCTCTTCTACTCTCACAGCTTTATTATGCAGGGCATCTGCAGTACATGAAAACAGGATTATTTATCTTGAAAAAAGGCAGTGCAGCTTAATGGTAATTCCTCCCTTCCTTCCTTCCTCCCCTCCCTCCAGATTTCTCAATCTCTCTCAACCTCCCTATGTGCTTAGTGGCTGGTGTCAACTGTTCATAAGACTGTAAAATGCTGTGCGATAGCGTGCATATGACTTACAAAGTAAAGTCAAAGTCCTTTCCTTTCCTTTCGTTCCTTCCTTTTTACTTCATCTGCTCTTGCTGCTGCCTTTTTTTTGTATAATTATATTTTTTTTTATTAAAACTCCTGTGCATTTAGTCAGAGTGAAAAAATGAACAGTTCAATACATTCACAATGCTCGGCAAAGGAGCATTAAGAGTACAGTCATAAAAGAGACAGAGATACATAAAGGTGCATGGGTCTCCCACACAGCCCAGGATATGGGCTAACAATTCCAACTCCTAACTTCAAACGTTGTTGCCAAGATTATACTTAAGCAATAAGGCACGACAGGGTGTTGGTTGTACTAGATTTAGCACACGGTCATGGGCATTGTAAGGCACGAGGCGAAGCAGAGTGTCTTCAGCCCCTGACCGTGGCATAAACCTAGTACAGCCAATGTCCCTGAAGTGCCTTATTGCTTATATAAAACATGTTCAACAGAATGGCCCTGATAAGCGGAGGGAATATTCAATGGGGGCAGCACCGACCAAGCTGTTTTCAATCTTCAATCAAGGCCACAGGTACAGACCAACTACGTCAGGAATTTTGGCCCAAATGGATTTGTACTCCCTCAATCATAGCCCTACTACAAGAGGCGCAGAGGGAGTCACTGGGTGCTGAAGGTGAGTTTAGGTCCTCTGATATCAAGGGACAAAGGTAGGGTCCTTGGACATGATGCAGAACACCCAGCCATTCCATCCATAGTTAAATAGTTCTGTCTTATCATTAAGGGAGTGAGTTATTTTCTCCATAAAGTAGATTTGGTTAATAAACTCACGCTATGTTTGGAATAAACAGATCTTGGGTGTAAATCAAAATTTGGTGACTGTCTTTTTTGCAGCTGTAAACCAGATACCAAGCCCACATCTTGAAAGGGGGTTGCAGTATCCATGTGGATAGCCCAGAAGTAAGAACTTCTGTCCAAAGGGTGTGAGGCACCTCGAAAGCTCCCCCAGCTCCCTCTCCAAATCCCCAAAGAAGGGTTCCAGCTTCAGGCAGGACCACATTATGTGGGCAAGATATGCTCTGGGATCACTGCATCCCCTCCAGTAAGACACATCCCGTGTCAATAAATAGTACGCAGTAATAACCACTGTTTTAAAATAGTGCAGAAGGTGCTTCCAGGCATACTCTATCCATTAATACAAGTTAGTTATTTTAGAGGTGTAACGGCAAGCCTTCTACCAGGAGAGCTCCGAGAGTGGGATGTTTAATTGTTCCTCCCAGTTCATTACAGTGTCTAAGGGAAAGCAACCTGCTGTGCCTAATAAGGGCTTATAAAGGATAGGGAGCATATGTGCTACTGGGCCTATTTGTGTAATGGTAATCGACAGCTGTATGATACGTGGATAGGAATCTGTGGACCGGAGACATGAAGGGAGACTATCAACATAATGCCACAACTGAAGATACCTAAAGAAATCTGTGGCTCAGAGCCCAAACATGGCCTGCATGTTCGAGAAAGGACAAACTCATTCCCCGGATAAGACTCGGTGGAGGTAACATAGGGAGCTTATTGGCCACTTTCGGAATGCCGAGTTAATAAAAGCCAGAAGGAAGGGATTCTTGGTGTGAGACAGAACAGAGTAGAGAGAGGCAGTCCAGTAAGAAGAGCATCCTCCGAATGATATACCAGGTTTTTGTTTGGCGTTGCATCCAAAAATTCATGGGCGGGAACAGGCCCCTGATGGCTCATGGTGGCACATAATAGTAAAGAAGGTTTGGTCAGGAAAGATTTCCTTCTCCATTCTGGACCAGATTGTGGGGGTACTCTCTCAGTGTCAAAATATCAGAAAATGTAGATGTGAAACCCAGCAACAGATCTGCAAGCATGGAAGTGCCATACCCCGCCTTGTCCCGTGGCAGACATAATATGTGCAGTTTAATCCGGGGTCTCTGTCCAGCCCAGATGAAGCATGAGATTGTTCTATTGTCAAAAAGGCATCTATATTAGACAGAGAAGGATGTTCTGAAATAAATATAAAGCTTTTGGGAGGGTTATCATTCAAACAACCACTACACGCCCAGCGAGACTGAGAGGAAGGGTATCCCAGCTTACAAGATCCTGAGTGGGCTGAGTTTTGAAGGGATGAAAGATCCTGCTGCAAGGGGACTCTTGCTGCAGCAAGCAACACCAGCAGGACTGAAGCTGCCAGGTGCCAGGATCATACAGAAAACTTCTAGCTAGCAGGCTACAGTGGGGGACTGCCCCCACCGATGTCAGCACACTAACATCCGCCTATCCTATAAAAGGCGCGGTTCTCTAGACCTCCTCCAGTTCTTTTCCCACCATCGATCACATTGGATCTCCATGGATGCCTGCTTCAGTCGACCGCCATTTTCTTCATGCTTTACCTGAGATTTATGTATTTTTCAGCATCTTTAATATAAATTTTGGTGTTTTTCTCCTTCTCATTTATTTCTTCTTCAGCTTCATCCTCCGACCGGCCTACAAAGTGTGCCTGCTGCAAGCAGATACCTGCAAAGGATGGCCACTCTTCCTGCCTCCTCTGCTTGGGCCCTAACCAGATACCAAGGCCTGCATCCACTGCCAGGACTTCAACCAGGTCACATGGAGACACCACTTGAAGACCCTCCAGAGCCACTTACTTCAGCAGAAATTAGCCACAATGGAGAACGTTCTTCTACCTCCCTAGCCTCCAGGGTTTCATCTTCTTCTTCCCAGGAAGTGGAAGTGTGACGTGGACAGCCAGTTCTGAGTGCTGTATGATCATTCTTTGTAAATATAAAAATGTGTATGGACTGTCTCCCATGAGAAAAGGCTGAAACAGTATGTGAGATCGATCACACACACACAGGATTTAGATACCAGGTGTGAGATGGCAGGCCTGAAGCTAATGACAGAGTAGAACAGACCTTGATCAAGGATATCCTGTTTTATCTAAAGTTAATTACAGGCGGGAAGAGGCCTGAGTTGAGCATATCCATTTTATGATGTTAGGTGAGGCAACCAGGTTTAGTAAACTGGTACAAAATCATAAACATGCTTTCATGTCCTGGAAGGGGGAAGATTATCATGAGATCAAAGAAATGTCATTTGGAAAACATGAGTCATGCTGAGGTTGCAGAATTTAATACTTGAAAAAGACATCCTGTTTTTTATATAAATATTTTTTATATATTTTGACAGGGAGGAGTTAGGTGACCTTATGCAAGTAGGTAGGAAAAAACAGATTTTAAACATTATTCTGTTTGACCTCACAGAGACACTTTTATCTCGACTCTGACAAAGAAACATCTGTGAGCACTTTTAAGCAGGTATTTTAGAGACTAAGTACTGTAGTAAGAACTGCACTGTTTAAAACCTTGTTCTTTTAATAGACTTGTATGTCTTGTGATATAATAGTTCTGTATTGTATGTTTTACATATTATTATCTATTTTAGTAAAAACTCTTTTTAGAGCATACTTGGTCTGTCTTTGAATTTCTTTTCATTTGTAAGAAAAGTATATATGGTTATAGCAGACACTAGGCATAAGCTTGAATGGTGATACCAAACTGGAAAGAGAAGCGTTTTCAATCTGAGGTCTTTACTAAAGTTTTTAAGGGTTCATTTCTGTACACCTAGTTAGGTACCCATAGGGAAAGATATCAAGCCCCCCCGAAGACAGAAATATCTAAGTCTGTGCATTGGGTATGCTAGCAAGAGGTTCTCAGTCTGAATCCCTCCAAGACTTGAGACCAAAGGTTGATCCGAACTCACAAAACAGACAAGGGTGTTGCCTTGTTCTGTTAAACTGTTCACAAGACTGCGCTCGGAGGTTGGTACTTTGGGAGTAGAGGGCTAACCTGCTGAGTGGGTTTGTGACAGACTGGTTGGCAGTGGTGGGATAAATTTTGGTATTACAAGCTTTTATTGTTCTGTGTCAGCTTGAGACCGTAAGCTCTCTTGCAAAGAAAGAAAAAGGCAGAGTTTTATTTTAAAAAGGAAACAGAACTATATCACTTGGCGTACAGTCCAGTTCCTACTAGTTTTATTTTTTTTTCTAAAGTGCAAGTCAGAGTAGCAATAGTGAGGGAAGAAGAAGAAGATGTCTTCCGACTACAGCAGGCACACTGTAGATTACTTGAAGCAGTTGTACAGGGACAGGGGAGTCCCGTTTGAGGTGACAGCCAAAAAGCAGAACCTCATAGATGTCCTGATGGTAACAGATACCCAGAGCAGCGAGTCACAGACCGTGACTGAAAAGGACCAAATCTCAAGTGTGGCAGGGCTAGTGGCCAGTGCTGTGTCCAGGTCCGGTGAGGAGGACAGCAGGGCCACTGTCAGTGAAGGGCCACAGCAGGAGAGGAAGGTCACCAGTATCCTAAGTCCAGAGGTACTCAGGCTGCAAATTGAGTTGTGTAGGATGGAGCTGGAGTTCCAGGAGAAGAGGGAGCGAGAGAAGTGAGAGGTGGACCATGAGGCAGAGCAAGAATGCCATGATGCAGAATGAGAATGCCGTGAGGCAGAGCGGGAATGGCGAGAGGCAGAGTGACAACAGAGGGAGGCAGACCGTAAGAAGCGTGAGCGCCAGTGAGCTGCAGAGGAGAAGAGAGAATGAGAACACCAAGACGTAGACCGTGAGGAGCAGGAGTGCCAGAGGCAACACGAACTGGAGAAGATACGACTCCGACCAGCGGCACCAGAGCAGGTAAGTGGCTTGGGTTTAACTGGGACTGCAGGACTGGGTTACAAATTGAACTCCAAATTAATAGCCAAGTTTAAAGAGTGGGAGGATATGGATGCCTCTTTAAATTCTTTTGGAAAAGTTTGTATTCAGGCTAAAATTCCTAGAGAGTCCTGGAGCTTTCAGCTATCCCCGCTACTTATCAGGAAAGCTTGGGATGCATTGGATCAAATGAACAATGAAGACAGTGATGATTACAGCAAACTTAAGGCTGCACTGTTAAAGAAATTTGAATTAACTGCAGAATCATACAGAGCTAAATTCCGTAAGCTCAGGAGAAGCCCTGACATGAGCTATGAGGAGCCAGCCATGAAACAATGTCAGTTTTTAAAACGGTGGGAAGGAATTGAGGCAAACTCTTGATAAAACTGAAAATGTGATTTTATTAGAACAGTTTTATTGTGCATGCCCAGCAGAGCTAAAAACCTGGCTAGAGGACTGAGATCCCAAAACAGTGCAAGAGGCTGCTGAACTTTCGGACCGCTATGCCAAGAGCAGACCGGCTCTGAGAGCGAATGGGGCCGGCGTGGCAGCACAGAAAGGGAAAAGCGCACCTTCAGGGCAGCTAAAACCCTCACTGCCTCCACCGAAAAAGTTAGCCCCAGGTTTTAGAGAAGAGATTTCTCTGAGAGAAGAACTGAATGTTGGTTGTGTAAGGAAACTGGGCATATTGCCAGACAGTGTCCCAAAAATGTGAGCCATAATACACAACTGGGTGCTAGAAAAGAAGTGGGTTGTTTGTGTGTCCCTGGAAGCATGCCAGTGAACATGAGGGAACATATGCACCCAGTCAAGGTGAATGGTGTACAGATGCAGGGGTTAAGAGACACAGGGGCATCCCTGACATTGGTAAAAGGGGATCTGGTACAGCCTGGTCAGCTTATACCCAATAAATACGTCACTGTCCAAGGGTTCACTGGTGAAGAGAAAACATTGCCACTGGCCAGTGTTCTCCTGGACTAGGGGGAACTGTGCAACAGGTGGTTGCAGCCAAAACATTAGCAGTGGATGGGATCCTGGGCAACAATCTAAAACAGGGGATGGTATGTGCAGTTACCCGTAGCCATGCGGCAAGGGAAAATTGTAGTTCCCTGAACCCCACAGAAACCAATGTGGAAACCACTGAGAAGCTGGTTCCCCAGCCTGTGTCTCCTGATATAGAGATTAATGAAAAAGGGGTAGAAATTTCCCCAGTAGCAAGTAACCACACAGCTACAGAGGGTTACTCCGAAAAGGGAGAGGTGACCCATTGCCAGAGGGTTGGGATTGACAGTGATCCTGAGGGCCCTGATGCTAGTGCTAGGGACCCTAGTTTAGCGACTGAAGGGGACCTGTCCCATACCTTGAGACTGTGTGAGGGGTTTGCAGCTGCTCAGAGAAGTGACCCTAGTTTAGTGAAGCTGAGGGCTTGGGCAGACTCAGACGCCACACAGGCAGGTGACGGCAGACATAAGGTTTTTTGGGAAAATGGACTTATGGATACTCAGGCTGTGCAGACAGAGGGAGGGGTGCTAGGCAGGCAGCTTGTCGTTCCCCAGGGGTATTGTGAGCAGTTGCTCAAGACTGCACATGATATTCCCTTGTCTGGTCATCTGGGAATCACGCACACAACGCAGCAGTTGGCCCAGAATTTCTACTGGTCTAACTTCACCCAGCAGGTGAAGGAGTATTGCAGGTCTTGTCACCAGTGTCAAGAAATAGGGAAGGCGGGCAAGAAAATCCAAGCGCCCTAATTCCACTGTCCATAGTGGAGAAGCCATTCCAGAGGGTGTGAATGGAAATTGTGGGGCCTTTAAATACCCCCAGCTCCTCAGGGAAGAGATTCATCCTGATTGTGGTGGATTATGCCACCCGGTACCCAGAGGCAGTCGCCCTATCCTCACTGAGGACAGACAAAGTGGCAGATGCCCTACTTGGGATTTTCTCCCGTGCTGGCTTTCCACAGAAGGCAATCACCGATCGAGGGGGTTCCTTCATGTCGGACCTGATGAAATGCTTATGGGAGAAGTGTGGGGTGGAGCAGAGATGCGCACAACACTGTATTACCCACAAGCCAATGGACTTGTGGAACGATTCAATGGTACCCTACAGTCAATGCTCCGGGCATTTGCTGAACAGCGTTGGAGGGACTGGGAGAAATACCTTCCCTACCTGTTATTTGCATACAGGGAGGTGCCCCAAGAGTCGACAGGATTTTCCCCCTTCAAACTCTTATATGGACCCCAGGTACGTGGGCCCCTAGACTGGATCCAGGAAGACTGGGAAGGCAAGCACGCCACCCAGGGAACTCCCATTGTGGATTATGTCCTTGGGTTTAGGGAAAGGCTGAAGGAGCTTATGGAGACAGCCTAGAGCAACCTGGCAGCCGCCCAACAGAAACAAAAAGTGTGGTACGACCGCAGAGCCAGAGCTCACTTGTACATGGTGGGTCAGGAAGTCATGGTCCTTATTCTGGTCTGGAAAGACAAGCTGCAGGCTGAGTGGGCAGGACCGTACAAAGTGGTTAGGAAGGTAAATGACGTGAACTACATTGTGGAGTTACCTGACTGAAGACAGACACAGATGATGTACCATGTCAACATGATGAAGCCATATGCAAATAGGGCTGACATGGTGTTTGCAGTGTGTAGTCATGGGGAGGGGACGGACGAAGGAGACACCCTTCTGGATTTGCTGGAAGAGAGTCAGCGGGAGTTCTTTGTGGAGGCAGTAAAACTGTCTCCACAGCTGGCCCCAGACCAGTTCCAGAAAGTAAGGGAGGTTTTCGCAGACTTTGCCCCCTTGTTTAGCACCAAGCCTGGACTAACCCCCTTAGTGACACACGATGTGGAGACAGGGACACAGACGCCCATATGCCGGACAGCATATCGGGTGTCAGAGGCTGTCCAAAAGGACATTAGGATGGAAGTGGAGGAGATGCTGGATTTAGGGGTAATCCAGAGATCCCACAGCTCCTGGGCCACACCCGTAGTCCTTGTGCCTAAGCCAAATGGCTTTACTCATTTCTGTGTGGACTATCGTGGACTGAATGCAGTCATGAAGTTAGACGCCCACCCGATGCCCATGGACAGACGAACTCCTGAAAAAGTTGGAAGGGGCGACCTACCTTATGACCATTGACCTGACCAAGGGGTACTGGCAGGTAGAATTAACAGACAGAGCTAGGGAGAGGTTGGCCTTCATCACTCCGATAGGCTTATTTGAGTTTAAAGTAATGCCTTTTGAAATGAAGAACATCCCGGCCACTTTCCAAAGGTTGGTGATCTAGGTGTTAAAGGGTGCTGAGGAGTACGCCATGGAGTACCTGGATGACATTGCCATCTTTAGAACCAGCTGGGAGGAACACCTATCCCACCTTAGGGAAGTGCTGGACAGGATACAGAGGGACGGGCTCAATGTCAAAGCCGAGAAGTGCCAGGTGGCCATGGGAGAGGTGGCATACCTCGGGCATGTGGTAGGCCAGGGACAGCTCCATCCTAACCAAATAAAGATAGAGGTGATCCAGGCATGGCCCAGACCAGAAACACAGAAGCAGGTCAGGAGTTTTCTAGGGACAGCAGGGTACTACAGAAAATGTGTACCCAATTACAGTGCCCTGGCTGCTCCCTTATCTGACCTGACAAAGAAAAGGATGCCAAAGAAAATTACCTGGGGCCCAGCCTGTGAGGAAGTCTTTACCAGATTAAAGGAGGCACTGTGCAGTGCTCCTGTTTTGACAAGTCCTGACTACAGCAAAACCTTTATAGTTCAGACTGACGCCTCAGACGTGGGTATTGGGGCAGTACTGAGTCAGACTTCCAGCCAAGGGACAGATCACCCCAGTAGTGTACCCGAGTAGGAAGTTACTTCCCAGGGAGCAAGCGTACTCCACGGTGGAAAAGGAGTGTCTTGCCATAGTGTGGGCCCTAAAGAAATTAGAGCCATACTTGTATGGGCAGCATTTTGTGGTGCAGACTAACCACAACACCCTGGTTTGGCTAACGCAGATGGGGAAAAACAATGGCAGATTGCTAAGATGGAGTCTTGCTTTACAAGAGTATGATCTGACAATCGTACATACGGCTGGAGTGAAAAACCAGAACTCAGATGGGCTGTCTAGGGTCTATGAGGAGTGAACTGATTTGGGAAGCTCATCCCATGCAGGGGACAGACCCCCCAAATTCAGTCTGGATGGGGAGGATTGTGACGTGGACAGCCAGTTCTGAGTGCTGTATGATAATTTTTTGTAAATATAAAAATGTGTATGGACTGTCTCCCATGAGAAAAGGCTGAAACAGCATGTGCGATCTCACACACACACACACACACACACACAGGTTTTAGATACCAGGTGTTACATGGCAGGCCTGAAGGTAATGACAGAGTAGAACAGACCTTGATCAAGGATATCCTGTTTTATCTAAAGTTAATTACAGGTTGGAAGAGGCCTGAGTTGAGCATATCCATTTTATGACGTTAGGAGAGGAAACCAGGTTTAGTAAACTGTTGTGAAATCATAAAGATGCTTTCATGTCCTGGAAGGGGGGAAGCTTATCATGAGATCAAAGAACTGTCATTTGGAGAACATGAGTCATGCTGAGGTTGTAGAATTTAATACTTGGAAAAGACATCCTGTTTTTTATATAAATATTTTTTTATATATTCTGACAAGGAGGAGCTAGGTGACCTCATGCAAGTAGGTGGGAAAAACCAGATTTTAAACATTATTCTGCTTGACTTCACAGAGACACTTTTATCTAGACTCGACAAGAAACATCTGTCAGCACTTTTAAGCAGGTATTTTAGAGACTAAGTACTGTAGTAAGAATTGCACTGTTTAAAATATTGTTCTTTTAATAGATTTGTATGTCGTGTGATATAGTTCTGTATTGTATGTTTTACATATTATTATCTATTTTAGTAAAAACTCTTTTTACAGAATACTTGGTCTGTCTTTGAATTTCTTTTCATTTGTAAGAAAAGTATATATGGTTATAGCAGACACTAGGCATAAGCTTGAATGGTGATACCAAACTGGAAAGAGAAGCATTTTAAATCTGAGGTCTTTATTAAAGTTTTTAAGGGTTCATTTCTATACACCTGGTTAGGTGCCCATAGGTAAAGATATCTGGTCCCCCAAAGTCAGAAATATCTGAGACTGTGCATTGGGTACGCTAGCAAGAGGTTCACAGTTTGAATCCCTCCAAGACTTGAGACCAAAGGTTGATCCAAATGCACAAAACAGACAAGAGGGTTACCTTGTTCTGTTAAACTGTTCACAAGACTGCGCTTGGAGGCTGGCACTTTGGGAGTAGAGGGCTGACCTGCTGAGTGGGTTTGTGACAGGAAGCACAAGTACTGGGACCATCCTCTGTGTGCCTCTCACTTGTGGTCACTGCACAAACTGGCTTCTGCTTCGGGGTCTTCCTCCTGTGGGATGCTGGTCCCTCTGGCCTTGGTAGCCCTCACTCCCTCTCAGCTGCCAGTGGCCCTGCCAAGGATGGAAACTCTTCCTGCCTCCTCTGCTTAAGCCCTAACCACGATACCAAGGCCTGCACCCACTGCCAGGACTTCAACCAGGTCACATGGAGACACCACTTGAAGACCCTCCAGAGTCACTTGCTTCAGCAGAAATTAGCCACAATGGAGAAGGAGCTTCCAGCTAAAAGTTCTTCTACCTTCCTGGCCTCCAAGGTTTCATCTTCTTCTTCCCAGAAGGAGAAGAGGTCTAGAGGGAAGCACAAGCACTGGGACCATCCACGGTCTGTCTCTCACTTGGTCACCACACAAACTGGCTTCTGCTTCGGGGTCTTCCTCCTGTGGGATGCCGGCCCCTCTGGCCTTGATAGCCCTCACTCCCTCTCAGTTGCCAGTGGCCCTGCCACCCACCCTCATCTCTGTCATGGGCGGTGGCTCTTCGGGGCAGTGGACTTCTTCCCCTGCCTCCTAGCTCTTGACACTCAAGCCCTTAGTTCCTACAGGTCCTCAGCCAGGTGGCTCGACTGGGACTGGCTCCTCCAGCAGCAGGTTCTCACCCGTCGCCCTCCCCCGGTCAAGGCATTGCCTTCGTCAGTCTCCGACTCTGGGGCCGGCGCCAGCCCTTCTAGGCATCACCCGGAGCAAGCACTCACCTCTTCTTCAACACAGGCAATGACGCCTGCCCCGTCTCGTGAGGTCTCGCAGGTACCAGCCTCTCCTCTGGGGCTTACATCTGATCCTTCTCCAGACTGGCACCAGCCTTCACTTTCTAGGCTGGCACCAGCTCTGCCAATGCCCACATCAAACACACTTCAACCACCGTCAACTCTGCCCCAGCCTGCGCCTCAGTCGTCGCCTGCTGGCCCTCCTAGAGACCCCCGACTGATGCCAGGGTATCCTACACTGCCTCCCCCACTGACATATCAGTACCCTCCACCTCACTAACTTTTTCCACCATACAATCCTCCTCCTCCGGTGGATTACAATGCCTTGTTCACAGTGTGGTGGGCCCTTATGAGGGACAAGGACACACCTACGAGGCTGCTCTCTCCACCACCCCAGGACCCTCCTCCAAGAGACCCAGTCCTGGCAGAACCCAGCAAATCCCATACTACGGGGACTTCTGGGGGTCATACAAGTGCCTTCTTCCTATGTACAGAGGACCGTTGCCTACCAATGCTGGTCCCAGATAATGACTCTTTGGAGATGATTCCTCTTCCTCCTCAGAGTTGCTGGAGGGTTCCGGGCACTCCTCTGATACTCAGGGGTGAGCCAAGGAGACACCCAAGTCTCCCCAGGAAGATCCCTCCTTCATGGATGTGATGCCCAACATCCAATCCCTCATGGGATGGGACAAAGAAGAACTGGATCCAGAACGCCATCACCTGGCACTTTACTTGCGAAAGAAAGAGACCCTTTCTTTGGTGGTTCCCCCCTTGATCGAGGCCTATGATGATGTTACCAAGGCGACATGGAATCACTCTTCTTCCACCCCAGCCTTGGCTAAGAAGGAAGATCACCTCTACCACATGCCAGTGGGCAAGCCCTTCTATGGTGAACAGCCCACAGCCGATTCGTTGGCCATGAATGTTGCCGACAACCGTACTAAGAAGCCCAAACATTTAAGCACCCACCCTCCAGACAAGGAATCCCACCAGCTGGACCAGTTGGGTAAGCAGGTATACTTTTCTGCTATATTGGCCATTCGGGCCCAGAACTATTTAGTCCATACGGTGCAGTACCAGAATGCCACTTGAAATCAGGTGAGGGATTTGGTGGCAGCCCTCCCCGATGATTCCACCAAAATCCAGTTAGCCCAGTTTCTTAAGTCTGGATCTGACGTAGGCACTCGTACTCAGTGCAGCTTATGACACTGTTGATGCTGCTGGAAGTGGGGCTGCAGCAGGAGTCTGCATTCGCCGCCATTACTGACTCTGGCTGTCCAGGTTTGCACCTGATGTTCAAGCCAAGATAATGGATGCCCTATTTCTGGGGCTCAGTCTTGTTTGGGGGAGATGTACAGGATATCATCTCCCACCTCCAGGAATCAGGTAAGGCCCTGAGGTCAGTACACTTCATGTACCACTCCCAGCCACGGTCCTCCCAGCATCAGCCCTTTCGCCAGTCCTCCCGCCAGCCTTCCAAGGGCTGGCAGTTGAAGGGAACCTTTAAACACAAGGCAGCCACCCCACCTACCAGAGCAGCTTCCCCTAGAGCCCCTAGAACACCCTCAGCCACTCTGCCCACTCTGGCTCCACTGCCTGACTCCTTTCCGACCCTCCCCTAGCAGAGGCCTTTGGGGAGGCGGACAGGGTCAGTTCTCCTATACCTAGAAGGGTGGCACACTGTAATCTCAGATCAACTGGTGCTTCAGATCGAGCAGGATCACACCCTCGAGTTTCTGGAGACTCCCCCAGAAAGCCCACCCTCGATCTCCCAATACCCGCAAGCCCACATCTCCCTCATGCAGGCCAAGATTCAGGCATTCCTGCATAAGAGGGCCATAGAACTTGTCTCCCCAGGTCAAAGGGGAAAGGGATTCTACTCCCACTTCTTTCTAGTCTCCAAGAAAACAGGAGATCTGCGACTGATTCTGGATCTAAGCCACTTGAACCTCTACATACAGTACAAGTGCTTCAGGATGGTGATTCTGTAGGGACTATTACCCCTTATTCACCAGGGGGACTGGCTCTGTTCCCTGGATATGCAGGATGCTTATCTCCATATCCTGTTTTTCCCCCAGCCCACCGCTGCATCCTCAGTTTCTGCTTTCAGGGGGACCACTTCCAATTCCAGGCCCTCCCTTTTGGCCTTTCCTCGGCACCTCAGGTGTTTACCAGGTGCCTAGCAGTGGTGGTGGCGGCTCAGTGGAGATAGGGATTTTATGTGTTCCTTTACCTGGACAATTGGCTACTGATGGCCCCCTCCAGGATTGTTTGCTACAAACCCTGGAAGGCACCTTTCAGCTCTTCCAGCTCTTGGGTATAACTATCAACCTACAAAAGTCTTGTTTCTCCCCGAGCCAACGTCTCCTGTATATAGGAGCAGTCTTGGACTCATCCTAGGGCAAGGCTTTCCTGCCAGAGAACGAGGCAGAACACCTGAGAGCGTAGGCCCAACTGGTCTTTTCCAGTCGCCAGGTTCCAACCAGAGCATTTCTTCGTTTATTGGGGCACATGGCAGTGGCCATAACCACGGTTCCCCCTGGCCTGCCTGCATATGAGAGTTCCCCAGTGGACCCTTCGAGCCCAACGGGACCAACACACCGACGATTTGGAACATCCAGTGCCGGTTCCCAATCCAACGAAATGGACCCTGGAGTGGTTGCAGAACTCCATCAACCTCCTAACAGGGGTTCCTTTTCGCTCGGTATCCCCTCAGCAGATTCTAACCATGGATGCTTTGGGACTAGGATGGGGAGCTCACCTAGGAGACCGCCAGATCCAGGGAGTTTGGGCCAAATCAGAACAGCATCTCCACATCAATGTGCTGGAGATGCGGGTAGTTCTTTCTGCTCTGTAGACCTTCCAGACCCACATTCTTCTAGGCCCACTACTGGTGCAAATGGAGATGTCTGTAGTCTTTTACATCAACAAATGGGGGTCACTCACTCTTACCTCCTTTGTCGGGAAGCCATGAGAGTCTGGCACTGGGCCATCGAGCATGACCTGGAACTCTCAGCCATCCATATTCCAAGTGTCCAAAATGCCCTGGCCAACAGTCTAAGCCAGTCCAGGTCAAGGGCACATGAGTGGGACCTCCTACCCTCAGTGGTCGAAGATCTCTTCAACAGGTGAGGTTGACCAGAGTTGGACCTTTTTGTGTCCCCACTCAATGTAAAACCGCCGCTTTTCTGATCACTCGATCCAGGGCTTGACGTTTTCTGGCACAAGGCGTTGTCCCTCTCCTGGAAAGGGAGGTTCCTGTATGCCTTTCCTCCCCTTCCTGCTCCTGCAGAGGGTTCTCCTGAAACTCCAGTCGGAGGGGGCGGAGATGATCCTCACAGTCCCCTACTGGCAATGTCAGATTTGGTTCCCTCTACTTCAGCAACTGGCAGTGGAACCTCTAGTTCCCTTGTCCCTCTGCACCAGCTTGCTCTCCCAGGATCAGGGCACCCTGGTCCATCCAGATCTCAAATCCCTGCATCTCCTTTCATGGCTCCTGCAGACTTAGTTATCACCTGCTTTGGGGTGTCTTCCAGGGTTGCCAATGTCCTGGTGGCTGCCAGGAAACCTTCCATGAGAGCCATCTATGCCATGAAGTGAAGCACTTCTCCTTCTGGGCTACAGCTCGCCACTTGGATCCCTCCACCTGCCCGGTGCACCTGATTTTGGAGTACCTCCTCTCTCTTTGGGACTCTGGTCTGGGGTACTCTTGGTTAGAAGTACATCTTTCCGCCATCGCTGCGTACCATGCACCTACAGAGGGCAAGTCTGTTGCCCAACTGGACCTCTGCTGCATGCTTTTGCAGGGCATTCTACATTTTAAATCTCCCATTCAGGACCCTGTCCCACCTAGGGATCTTCTCTTCATTTTGGAAAAGTTCACTCTGCCTTCCTTTGACCCAGCCGGGAGTTGTGAATTACGCCTTCTGTCATGGAAAGAGATGTTTTTAGTTGCTATTACTTCTGCTCGAAGGATTTCAGCACTTCAGGCTCTGATGTGTAACGAGCTTTATTTGTTTTTTCACAAAGACAGGGTGTCTTTGTGTACCAACCCTAAGTTCTTGCCTAAGGTGATGTCTAAATTTATGTTAAACCAATCCATCCACCTTCCAGTTTATTTCCTTGAGTATTCTAATCAGTTGTTTGTTTCATTTGCCCCTAAGAGGGAAGGGGCGCCTGTTTTGAAACAGTGTTTGTCTAAATGGTTGGCTAATTGCATTGTGTACTGTTACCGTAAGTACAAGCCCTTGCCTGGGATGGTTGAGGGCCAGTCTACTAGAGGTATGGCAGCCTCTACTGCCTGCTTCACGAACGTATCTGCTGCAGACATCTGTGCAGCTGCCACTTGGAGTTTGGTTCACATCTTTATCCAGCACTACAGTCTGGATATTTCTTCCAGACGCAGGGCCAATTTTAGACCAGCTGTCCTTCAGGGCCTTCTCTCTTGAATGACCTTCAGCTGTTTCTTTTTGCCTCCTCCTGGCTGACTTAAGGTCAGTTCTGGTACTGTTTGGGACTCAGTCCTACCGGTGTTGCCTGACTGCAAGAGCCCCCTTGAAGCAAGATAGTACAGTTATGTAAGGATTTACCTTAACAACAGATCTTCGAGAGGAGCTCTTACAGCAGGTGCTGCTTTCCTTTCCTTCTTCCCTGATTGCTTCTTCTCCTTGGCAGCTTTGCTGCTTTTCCTCGGCCTTGAGGAACCACCTCAGTTCTCCATTTTTGCTCCTTGCGCCGGGGTCTCCGGCGGGAGAACTGAGGAAGGTCTGGGGGACCGCACCTTTCATAGGATAGGCGGATGTCAGTGTGCTGACATCAGTGGGGGCGGTCCCCTGCTGCAGACTGCTAGCTAGAAGTTTTCTGTGTGGTCCTGGTGGCTTCAGTCCTATCAGTGTTGCCTACTGCAAGAGCTCCTCTCGAAGATCTACTGTTATGGTTAGTTCTTATGTAACTGTACTTTTCCTTATAGTCATCTGGGTCGTGTACTATATATGCCCCCAAATATTTTAATTTGTCTATGTCCCAGTGGAACAGGGAGGTTATTTTTCATGCGTGTGATTGAGGTATAGTGAAATGCAAGGGCTTCTGTTTTTGTAGCATTCATCTTGTATCGAGACACTTTGCCAAACTGGTGGAGGAGTGCAAAAACTGCCAGGATGGAATTTTTGGGTTGCGTGACTTTGAGGAGAACATCACCCATGTAAAGGGCAATATGATGCACCTCTTCCTCCGCCTGCACCCCACTGACTGCTGAATGACCTCTTATGGCTTGGGCTAAAGGCTCTATATAGAGGGCAATTAATAAGGGCGACAAAGGGCAGCCCTGCCAGGTGCCACAGTGGAGAGGGAAGCTAGGGGAGTGGTGGCTGGCTACCTTAACACATGCCTGGGGAAGAGCAGATGCTCTGATTGAGGGACACAAATTGGACCGGGAAACCTAGTCACCCCAGAACAGCATATAGGAACAACCAGGAGACCCAGTCAAAGGGCTTCTCTACAACCAAGCTCTGAAGAAGAGATGGACTGGGTGACTGCCGCATCTTGTTGGTTACCTATAAAGTTTTCCCAATGTTGTCCTTAGTGGTAGGGGACTGCACAAACCCTGTCTGCATCAGTGCAGAGAGCAGAGGATCCGGGCGTTTAGCTAACATGGTCATGAACAGTTTGTAATCAGCATTTAGTACAAAAATTAGCCATTAAGAAGAGTATAACTGGACATTTTTCCCTGGTTTTTGAATCACTGAAATATTAGTGTAGGAACGGGGGGGGCTCCCCCTTCTGAACCGCATGTATAGCTGCCAGCAGCATAGGGATGGCCTGCTCCTTCGATCGTTTGTAAAAACTCCACAAAGAATCCATCAGGACCTGGGGCCTTTAACGTTTTGACCTCCTGAAGGACAATGTCAACCACTTCCATTGTGACCAGCAGTATTAAGAGGGCTCTCAAAGCTTCGGATAGTGGAGGGAGGTCAAGGGTTGCAAGGAAATTCTGGATTTCCTATGTTGAGGCATTGTGTTCTGGAGTGTAGAGTTGTTGGTAATACTGGGAAAATGCCAAGGTGATCTTGTGTAATCTGATGTGTTTAGATCCAGCCTCTGGGTGAAGGAGTGAAGAGGCCATTTTCCCATGTCTATGGATGTGATGGGCCAACAAGCATGAGGAAGGGGGACCCACTTCATAATAGCGCTGTTGGAGAGAAGCCAGGGCAATATCTGTTTTCTGCTGGGCCAGGGAGTCAAGTTCAGCACACACCTGTTTAATCTGTGGTAGAACTGATTGGTCACCTCTCTGGTGTACATGCTGTAAAAACTGAAGTGTATTCTCCAGCTTGAAATGCTGCTCCTCACGGGCCTTTTTTTTTTTTCAGACGTAAACTAAATAATGTGCCCCCGGAGGACAGCTTTTAAAGCGTCCCAGTACAAAGCAGATATAATAAGCAATTTTTTCAGTGACAAGTTCTACTAAGTCAAGCAAGTGATGTACGATGATACGGATATAACTGCCAGTTTGTGTTCCTTTTTTCTAGGCCAAGATCCCAAAAGCAAGAGAAAGGAGTACGATCTGAATGTGCGATAGGGCCGAGTATGCAGTCCCCAACATACCCCATATACTCAGCCTGGGTGTAGCAGTGCTCAAAATGTGTGTAGGTCTGGCTCCCTGCAGCATAACGTGTGTAGCCATATCTACGTGGATAAAGAGTGTGTCACCATCAGGATCCATGGCCTTTAATGTTTTGGCCTCCCGAAGGATGAGGTCCACCTCTTTCTTGTGACCAGCACTATGAAGTGGGCTCTCTGAGCCCTAGATAGTCAAGGGTTACAAGAAAATTCTGGATTTCCTATGTTGAGTCATTGTGTTCTGGAGTGTAGAGTTGTTGGTAATACTGGGCAAATGCCAAGGTGATCTTGAGTAGTCTGGTGTGTTTAGTTACAGTCTCTGGGTGAAAGAGGGGAAGAGGCCATTTTCCTTTGTCTACGGATCTGATGGGCCAACAAGCAGGAGGCAAGGTGGGGACCCAATTCATAACAGCACTATCGGAGAAAAGCCAGGGCAATCTCCGTTTTCTGCTGTGACAGGGAGTCAAGTTCCACCTACACCTGTTTAATCTGTGGTAGAACTGATCGGTCACTTTGCTGATGTACGTGCTGTAGAAACTGAAGCGTATCTTCCAGCTTATGCTGCTACTCCTCACAGGCCTTCTTTTTTTTTTTTTTTTTTTAGAGGCAAACTGAATAATGCAACCCTGGAGAACAACTTTTAACGTGTCCCAGTACATAGGAGAAATCACTGTGCCTCAGGGGTTATCCTGTGGGTAATAAGCAATTTTTTTAGTGACAAATTCTACAGTCAGGTGATTTAAGATTATATGGATATAGTTGCCAGTTTGTGTTCCTTTTTTCTAGGGCCAAGATCCCAAAAGCAAGAGATGGGAGCATGATCTGAATGTGTGATAGGACCGAGTACGTAGTCCACAATATACCCCATATGGCTCAGCTTGTGTGTAGCAGTGCTCAAAACGCATGTAGGTCTGCCACCCTGCAGCATAATGTGTGTAGCCATGTCTATGCGGATAAAGAGTACATCAGATGTCTAACCAGTCCACGTCATGAACAAATCATTTGAAGAACTTGTGTGCTGTGGGCTGAGGGGATGGGGATGGGTTAGTAGAATCTATACTTCTATCTGGGGCAATATTAAAATCTCCGGCCAATATAAGAAGTTCTTTGGTTAATGTGAGGATGTCCTCTAGTATCTGGTGTATGGTTGAGGTGTTAGTTCCAGGTGGCAAGTAAATGTTAGCAAGGGTGACTGCCTTATCATAAAGGGTACCCCGTGGCTTTGACTAGTTGACTTCTGGGATCAGACCATGTGTCATGCAGGTGGAAGAGGGTATAGTGGGGTACTAGAATGGCCACCCTTCTGTTGCGGCCTGTTACAGGGTTAGTCCCTGCCACTATATAAATGTACCCAACTATATCTTTCTCTGGTTGCAACCACTTTCCTCCCCTCTTCTAAGGCTATCTCTGTATTTTGTGTATGGAGGCAGGCCACCTCCTTACACAGCACCCCCCCCCCCCCGGCTCTCTCTTACCCTCTTCATGCTTTATTTTCTTTTCCTTGGGTACTCTTTTATATCATGATATGGATATAGCAGATTAACTGCCTGAAGTAATGGGTAAATACAGACTCCATTTTCCTGGAATATTTGTTTGATTCCAGCATTGTGTTCTGGTTCTGTCCAAGAAAAGGACAGAATAATGTTCATTTTCAGTCTGGAAAATAGATAGGAGGCTGTATGTTATAAATTATCATTTGGGAGTCCTGGAAGCAATAGAGAGAGTTTATTTTTGTTTGAACAGGGTTTCTGTGGTGAGCACTCTCCTTGCTGCAAACGTTTTCCCTGCAGTACAAAATGCTGTTTTGTTCTAGTTCTGCTGCACTGAGACTTGTTCCTTCTGTTTATAAGCTGCTAAATAACTGGGTTTTGTCCACCTAGTTAAGTGTGTATGTGTGTGAATATATATATCAAATTGTATGGCCTAATCAATGAGTTGCTGTAACCATTTAAAAGCTAACTTATGCTGCCAATGTGGAAGAAGGGAAAACAACAGTCTTTTCAATAGAAATATCTTTTATGGTTCTGTGTAGTTGGAGTAGAGCCCTTGTTTAGAAGTAGGAGGTCTGTTCACTGAGAAAGCCTGCTGCATTCTGACTGTTCCTTTAGGGGATCAGTGGCCCCTAGTGGCCCACATTTATAACAAAAAAACTGTCAATCATTGTCTGGAGAACATTCTATGGAATGGTAAAGTTTTACCAAAGAATACTTTTAAGAGATAAACCTTAAAACAGGTTGTTTGTATCAAGTAATACGTTAAGGAATATGTATAAAATTGTTTTGGAAGCTATTAAAAGATATTTTTATTCTGATGATGCTGTGTCACCTGATTCAGGTAGGTGGAATATAAATCCTACCTGAAAAGGTATCTGTTAGATAGGGTCAGTATCTTCTGACCAGTGGAGTGAGAAGGTTCCTGCTTTAAGGATTACACTTGTGTTTTTTTTTTTTTGTTTGTTTTCTTGAACACAGTTTTTTTTTTCTTCTTTTGATGTTATCGTCATTTGACTTTTCTGTTATTTGGATGGTGCAAGAAGAAATTGCTTATGAAGATTAACAAACATTCAACAAGCCAACGGGGGTTGCACCTTATCTGCTGACTACTGTGTCCATCTGTAGAACCCACACCGTAACAAGTGGTGTCAGCAGTGGGATTCTACTGCCTGCTTTGTCTTGCCAAGGAAGGGAGACGTCGTGGTGGGTATTACCTGAATCCCGAGGTGGACATGGCAGCAGGGGGCCAGGCACAAGGCACCCTTACAAGAAGTACAGCAGCCCAGACGGGGGCACAATTGCTGGCTGGTTCGCCAGATGTCCGCCCAAAAATCAAAAGGCAACCATCGGAGAGGGCTGAGGAAGAGCACAGTGAGCCTGGAGATGAGTTGCCCTTGGAGCAACCCCTGGAGACCGAAGACCTGGAGAAAGAGGTGGACGCTTCCTACATGGAACAAGCTCCTATGGAAGATATAGGGTAGCTATTAAAATGGCTATGTGTCCGGCAGGTTCAGCTGGATAAAGAATAAGAGATTGACTGGAGGAGAGAAGACGCCAAGTGGGCAGACACCATGCGGGTGTTACAGGCCATACGAACTGAACATGCGGAAAGACCACAAGGCCCAAGAGATATTAAATTGGCCTGCTTGCAAGACTCTGATGATACTGAGGCATACCTCACGACGTTTGAGAGGGTAGCTCAAATGTGTGGGTGGCCCAAAGAACAGTGGGTAGTACGCCTTTCCCCTCAACTAACCGGAAGAGCCCAAGTGGTGTATAGCCATCTGGCCATACAAGATGCAGAAGACTATGAACTGGTGAAAAAGGAGATCTTATGAAGGTATGACATCAATACAGAGACCTACTGGCAACATTTTAGGTTCCTGAAAATGCAGTCCACGGATGCCCCGAGGGAGGTTTACGCTCGTCTGAAAGATCTGAGTGATAAGTGGCTATAGCCAGGGACTAAAACAGTTCAATAAATAATGTAAGCCATCACAATTGAGCAGTTCATTAAAATACTGCCACAAGATGTCCAATTGTGGGTTTGAGAACATAAGCCTGAGGGAGCAGAGAAAACGATCACCCTGGCAAAGGATTTCCTGCCTGCACGACCTGCTAGAGGAAGAAATCCTGGAAGGCCTGCATCCTCTCCTTCTACGAATCTGGTAAGAACTACCTTTTCTAATAATAATGCTAGACCAAATCCAGAAGCAAGAGGAGAAAGGAGGGAGAGGGTACCCCTGTCTGAGATAGTGTGCCATGGATGTCAGAAAAAGGGTCATCTGATAAGAAACTGTCCAGCAGTAAAAAGAGACTTTGGACATTTGGCTTTAGCCAACTGGGCACCATACATTACTGCTGTTAAAATGGGTCCCCATAAGATACTTGGTCTTATAGACTCTGGGAGCCGTCAGATCCTGGTTTGAGCTGACCTGGTAGAAGAGGTAGAGAAATTGGGAGGAGGGACCATGGTCACATGCATACATGGGGACATGCATTTTTATTCAACTACATCAGTGGAGTTAACGATAAATGGAAGTACTCAAGAGTTGTCCGTTGGGATTGTTCCACATCTGCCTGTTCCAGTAATTACTGGACAGGATCACCCTGACTTTTCTACCCTGATGGTAAATAATGAGATGTCACCTGTTGTGGCTATAACAACCCGGTCACAAGCTAAACATATAGACGAACAGCTGGACAAGGACTTTCCCTTTACCGAGGAACTGTTCGAAGCACCAGGTAAAGCTAGGAAAGGGAAAGCAGCAAAAAGAAAGACTGGCAAAACAAAAACATTATGGGACCGGTGAATATTAAGCCAGAGACTATAGCTCATGACCAGAAACAAGATGAATCACTAAGTAGTTCTTTTTCTCAGGTTGAAAAACATGTTGATGATGGACCTCCTAGATATCTGTTGGTAAAGGATATACTGTATAGACAGTGTACCAATCCCAGAAACAGAAATACAGTAATGCATTTAATTGTCCCACAGAAGTATCAAAATGACACCATACGTTTGGTTCATGATATTCCTCTGGCAGGGCATTCTGAGAGGGATACCAGTCTGAATAGAATTTGGAGTAGATTCTACTGGTCAGGTATTCATGAGCAAGTAGATGAACATATCCAGAGCTGTCCAGAATGCAAGAAGGTAGCTCAGATAGGAAAGAAGGATATGGTGCCCCTCCAGAGTATACCCTTAGTTAGCCAACCTTTTGATCGGATTGCCATGGATGTGGTAGGGCCCCTAGAAACTAGTTCTAAGGGTAACAGATTTATTCTAGTCATTCGTGACTATGATACCAGGTATCCAGAGGCAACCCCGATGAGAACTGTAACAGCCCAAAGGGTTGCAGAAGAGCTGGCTAAGGTATTTAGCAGAATGGGCATCCCAAGGGTGATCTTAACTGACAGAGGTACCAATTTTACTTTGGTGATGCTTACAGAACTATATAGGTTGCTGGGAATACAAGCTGTGAGAACCTCCCCATACCATCCTCATACAGATGGGTTGGTGGAAAGGTTCAACC
This sequence comes from Neoceratodus forsteri, assembly GCA_016271365.2. NCBI lineage: Eukaryota > Metazoa > Chordata > Ceratodontiformes > Ceratodontidae > Neoceratodus > Neoceratodus forsteri. The sequence goes on along the minus strand of CM057459.1, from coordinate 300,304,364 downwards.
AAACGCTCCAAAAAATGCTGCAGAAGTTTGTTAATGAGGAGAGAAAAAATTGGGACGTATTTCTGCCCTACCTCCTGTTTTCCTACAGAGAAGTACCCCAAGCTTCAACTGTTTTTTCTCCCTTTTTCCTCTTGTACGGCTGAAACCCCCCACGGGCCATTAAATGTTATTAAAGAACATTGGGAGGAAAATTCTCAAACAGGAAAACAGGGAGTGCTGCAGTAAATGACAGCATTAAGGCAGCGCCTTAAGAAATATGTCACAATGGCCCATTACATTATTAGACAAGCAAGTCCAACAGAAGGGTGAGTATGATAAAGGGGTAGGACATAAACAATTCTCCATAGGAGATCAGGTATTACTCCTTCTACCTGCCAGTGAGAACAAGCTCTTGATGAAATGGCAAGGCCCTTACAAATTATTAGACAGGCAGGACCGGTCACGTATGAGTTCCATCTGCCCAATAGGAGGTGCAGTAAGCAAGAATACCATGCCAATCTGCTAAAATTGTGGCATGAGAGACCAGAATCCCCTAGGCTGAGCTGTTATGTTCAGACAGAAACTCAGGAGTCTAAACTAGATGTAGCATATAGGAGATTAGAATGCACTGGACAGATTCAGGAAGTAAAAATTAACCCTGCCTTAACGCCTCACCAACACACCCAAATGCAACAGTTAACTACCTTTACAGATACCTTTACCAATGTACCTAGTCGAGCTATTGGCATAGAGCATGACATCAGAACGACACAGAGTACACCTACACATCAAAACCCCTATCGTCTACCCGTACATGTAAGGGATGAGGTAGTAAAAGAAGTAAGATCCATGGAACGGTTGGGGATCATTCAGCCTTCTCGTAGCGCCTGGTCACCACCTTTGGTAATTAATAAAAAGGAAGGTGGTATCCGCCTTTGCCTAGACTTCCGGAGGGTAAATGCCGTCTCCCTTCTAGACAGATATCCTATGCCAAGGACAGATGACTTTATTGACAGGTTGGGTAATGCCAAGTACATCTCTACGCTAGATCTCACAAAGGGATACTGGCAGATACCTCTTACCACTCAATCTAGAGAGAAAACGGCATTCAGTACCCCTGTAAGGTTGTTTGAATTCATTACAATGCCCTTTGGCCTCCATGGAGCACCGGCTACCTTCCAGCGTTTCATGGATCAAATGCTTCACCCATATGAAAAAATTACTCACCTTAGTAATGTTGTTTCTTCTAATGGAGTCTTGCTATATTATGACAATTGCAGTTTGACCCAACCTTCGAACTGCTCCAGAGGTGAAAGAGTTAAGTTCCATGCAAGGCATGGAATCTTGAGCGCGAACTTGGTTGAAAACTCTGTCTGTTTTGCTTCAAACCTAAACTGTCAGATCTTTACGAGCAAAAACTCACTAAGGTTCTGTGTGGAAACTGTAAGCCTACTCTAGCCAAATGGCTACTAAGCACTAACACATTTTCTGGTCCCAACAACAAGACTCAAGTCAGGGGACCAAGAAAATGAAAATTCAACAACAACAAACAACAATGGCAAGCAGTAGATGCCAACAAATCACTACCCACCCACATCCCAACAGCAACAAGAGGTTCTGAGAGGGGCAGGTAGGGGGGGAGGTCATAATATAGCAAGACTCCATTAGAAGAAACAACATTACTAAGGTGAGTAATTTTTTCTTCAAACAACATGAAGTCTTGCTATAGTATGACAATTGCAGACTACATAGCAGTACCTCCATGGAGGAGGGCAGAACCTACTTAGGGAATAGGCTCTGAAGCACAGCTGTGCCAAACTGAGCATCACTCCTAGCCTGGACATCCAAGGAGTAATGCTTTGTGAAAGTATGAACTGTTTTCCAAGTAGCTGCTTGACATATCTCTAAGATAGGGATGTCCCTGGCAGCAGCCAAGGACGCAGCTGTACCTCTGGTAGAGTGAGCCCTCAGGCCTGAAGAGGGAACCTTACCCAGTTTTAGATAACAAAATTGGATACAAGAAACGATCCACCTGGCAATAGATCTTTTAGTGGCAGGTCTCCCTTTACCTACCTCACCATAAGTGAGAAACAGCTGAAGAGAATCAAACCTGTGACCCTTGGTACGCTCTATGTAGTAGCCAAGAGCTCTTTTGACATCTAAACTGTGCAATCTCCTCTCAACAGAGGAAGAATGGTCAGTGAAATACACAGGAAGAGACATAGATTGATTCAGGTGAAAGTCCGAGACAACCTTAGGCAGGAACTTTCTATCAGTCCTGAGGACCACTTTATCCCTATGAAAGGAGATAAAATCAGGTTCCACTGACAATGCTTGTAGTTCACGTATGCGCCTAGCAGAAGTGATAGCTACCAAAAACACAATCTTTCAAGTCAAGTACTTAAGTTCTGCTGAAGACATGGGTTCAAAAGGAGGTTGCATAAGCTGGGCAATGCAAACATTAAGATCCCATGCAGGGGCAGGATCCATGAATGGAGGGTTGATGTGAAGCAACCCCTTGAAAAACTTGGAGAAAACCGGATGAGCTGAGAGAGAGAGGATTTACTGCTGATAAGAAAGCAGAGACTGCTGCCAGGTGCACTTTAGGTAGCTGGTCTCAGCCCCAAAGCATTTAAATGCACCATATAATCCAGAACTGTGGGCAAGCCGGCAGACTCTGGGAATACTCTTACCAGAGCACCATATGGAAAATCTTCCATTTGGAGTTATAAGTAGTCTGGTAGAAGGCTTCCTGAAGCCTTCAAAACATTAAGTACACCCTGAGAAAGATGTAAGTCAACAACTCTAACTCTTCAAGAGCCAGGCCTTGAGGTTGAGAGATTTGAGATTCGGATACCAAACCCTCCCCTGTGCACAGGCTAACAGGTTGTGATTCCTGGGAAGGCACAGGGGAAGGTGGACTGCTAGGGACAGGAGCAGTGGATACCAGGGCTGTCTGGCCCAATCTGGGGCAATCAGGATCATCTTGCAAGGTTGAGATCTGATCTTGACTAGCACCTTGAACAGGAGAGGGAAGGGGGGAAATGCATAGAGAAACTTCCCTTCCCAATTGAGAAGGAAGGTGTCCAGAGGGACTCAGTCCAACACTGGGGGTCTGCAGCGAAAAAGAGGAAGTTGGTGATTGTCTGGGGCTGCAAAAAGATCTACCTGAGGAGTGCCCCACCTGGCAAACACCACCTCCAGGATAAGGGGATCCAGAGACCATTCGTGATGGCCCTGTGAAATCCTGCTGGGAGCATCTGCCAGGACATTGTCTTTGCCTGGGAGGTGAACTGCCATAAGGGAGGTGTTCAGGGAATAAGCCAGAGACCACAACTTCATTGCTCCGGTGCACAAGGCCGTGAGCCGGTGCTTGCTTGTTGATGTACCACATTGTAGTGGTGTTGTCTGTTCTGACTTGTACCACTTTGTTCTGAAACAGATGTGGAAAGCTTGAAGTGCTAGAAAACTGCTCGAGTTCCAACAGATTGATGTGGGAGCAGAGATTCCTGAGGGACCACAATCCCTGAGTGGTGAGGTTGCCCATGTGAGCTTCCCACCCCAAGAGGGATGCATCTGTAGTAAGGGTCAAGGAGTGAGACTCGGGATGAAGAGTACCCCTTGTCTCAGATTGCTCTGATCCCGCCACCACTGGGGCCTAGATCAGGGTTCGAGTTACTGGGATCAACTTGGATAGAGGATCTCTTCTTTGAGACCAGAAGGCTCTCAAATGGAACTGAATGTCCCTCATCTGAAATCTTGCTCCCTGCACTACTGCTGTGGAAGCAGCCATGTGCCCTAGGAGCTGCAGAAAATGCCTTGCTGTATGAGAGACCTGCAGAGTGAAGGAGGAGGAGGCCAGAGAAACCAGGGTCTTTGCCCTTTCTAAAGGAAGGAAGGCTCTGGCCTGTTGTGTGTTTAGTTCTGTGCCTATGAAGGTGAGAAGCTGAACAGGCTGTAGAACTGACTTTGGAAGATTGAGAAGGAAACCTAGAGATGTGAGCAGCTGCTGGGTGACTTGCAGGTGTAATCTGACTTGTTCTGGGGACTGGCCTACTATAAGCCAGTCGTCCAGGTAAGGAAAAATGGCAATCTTTTGCCTTCTTAAGTGAGCAACTGCTACTGCCAGGCATTTTGTGAATACCCTTGGGGCAGAGGTGAGGCCGAAGGGCATTGCTCTGAACTGGTAATGGCCTGAGGGTAGTTCGAATCTGAGGTACTTTCGGTGGGAGCTTCTGATGAGGACATGGAAGTAGGCATCCTTGAGGTCCAGGGACGCTAGCCAGTCCCCTGGCCTTAGAGAGGGTAAAATAATTCCCAAAGTCACCATTTTGAATTTTGGTTTTAAAAGGTGCTTGTTTAGGTATGTGAGATCCAGAATGGGCCGCCATTCTCTTGTCTTTTTTGGGGTAAGGAAGTACCTGGAATACAATCCTTTGCCCTGGTGTAGGGGAGGAACCCTCTCCACAGCTCTGAGAGCCAAGAGGGTTGAAACTTCTGTTTCTGAAGGATTTGCAGGTGGAAAGGATCTGGCTCTCATCTTTAGGAATTTTTTGAAGCTGAGAACCAGTCCCTGGCTTACCACTTCCAGGACCCACTTGTCTGATGTTAAAGACTTCCAGTCCTGGATGAAGTAAGCCAGCCTGTCCCCTACAGGTAGTGGAGAATTGGCCCTGGCCATCCCATCAGAGTGCCTGCTTGGCAGGAGCTTTAGGCTGAGGGGTGGTAGCAGGCCTGCTCGTACCCCGTCTGCCTCTTCCTCTGAAGAAGCCCCTCTGGGCATAGGCTGAAGAGGAGGCCTGGGCTTGGTAAAAAGGCCTATGAAAAGGCCTGCCCCTGCCCCTGGAAAGCTGCCTTTGAGGAGTGGCCTGCCTTTCCTTGGCCTGTGCACTCCTATAGGTGGTCCTGTACTCATCCATCTTCTTCATATAATTCTCTGTCTGCTCTCCAAACAGAGAGTTATCCACAACAGGAAAATCCATGGCCTTAGCCTGGGTATCCTGTGACAGGCTAGTACACCTGAGCCAAGCCACTCTACGAAGGCCACAGATGTAGCCATGACTCTGGAAGATACATCATTAGAGTCCACTGCAGCATGGAATTGCACCTTGATGCCTCAATACCATCAGCAGCCACCTGCTCCAGCTCCCTGGCAAGTTGTTCAGGGACCTGCTTTGCTAGAGCCATAATAGTATCCCATCTGGATTTCTGATATCTTGCAACATAAGCCATATAATTTGCCTGTCTGAATCCCAAAGATGCTGCCATGTACTGCTTCTTTGCCATGGCATCAATCCTCCTGGAGTCCTTGTCCGGGGGGTGTGAAGCCAAAGGAATATTTGCCTTATCACAGGCTGCGGCCTGTACAACCAACATGGCTGCATTGCTGTGAGAGGAACTCCTTGTCAGAGCTGCAAGTGTACCTCCTGTCCATTTTCTTGTCCACAGGAAGTACAGAATGGGGGTTTTTAAAATTTTTACTGTCTGTTTCTGAAGGATTTGTGCATAGGAATAGACAGTCTTCTAGACTCTGGGATATCCATCATTTCCACATAGTCAGGCTCTTCTTGGTCATCCACAGCTTCTTCCATAGGAAGCTGGAGGGTTTCAGCCACTTTCTTATAGAAAATAAAATGAGAAGGGGAGTCAGAAAGCCTGGGGGGAGAAACTTCCATAGATCTGTCTGGAGAAATGTCCGGTTCAATGGGCACATCCAGACTGTCAAAATCACATTCACTCTCTTCATAATCTCTCCCCCACCCCCCGGTTCATAAAATTCCTCTATATCATACTCCTGAACCGGTGGAACCGACAGCTTGCCTGATGGTGCCGGTTTGGTCGGAACCAGGGAAAGTGACTGGACAATTTTGATCGCTTTGGCTATCTCTGCAGCAGTTGGAGAAGGGAATTTTGGCTCCAGACCTGCTGACTTCTCGTAGTCCTTTAACTGGAACTGACTCGTCCGAAGTCAGCTCTCCTTTTGCCCGAGGAAGACTCACCCTGGTTAGAGGGTACTCCCTCTGGTTCGGCTGGCACCGAACGGGGCTGGCTATCCGGGTCAACGGACTTCTTAGCCTCCTTTTCCCTGAGCCTACCAACTTTCTTATCCTGGGTAGCTGCAGGGAAATTCACACAAATCTGGCAGTCTGAATTGAGGTGGTCAAACCCCAGACAATAGACACATGTGGTGTGTGGGTCAGCCTTAGCAAAAGCTTCCCCACAGACATCACAGTGTTGAAACCCAGTGGGCCCAGTTTTTCTTTTGGGTTTCTCAGACATAATGCCAGCCTAACCAGAAAACTTGCCCGTTAACGGCCCTTAGCCAAGCAAGACACCCTTATCGGTTCCAAACCGTGTCACGGGTCGTGGAAAAAACGTAATGAAACCGTTTTTTAGAACTGATAAGAACTAGGAACCGTGACTTCTAAAGCAATTTAAAGTAATTTTAAACCAACCTGATCGGTTCAGGACTGAACCGATAATATCGTTTACAATTTCCACACAGAATAAAAGTAAAAACCTTTGAATTACTTACGATACCACAGACAGAGCTTGAACCGACCGGTTGCGGTTTTATTTTAAAAACAAATGCGGTTTGAAACTGAAAATTATACACTTTAAAACCGACAAATGAACTGAGCAGTAGGAGAAATCTCCGGAGCGACCGTTCAGTGAGGCGGAATAAAGAATCTGACAGTTTAGGTTTGAAGCAAAACAGACAGAGTTTTCAACCGAGCTCGCACTCAAGATTCCATGCCTTGCATGGAACTTAACTCTTTCACCTCCGGAGCAGTTCGAAGGTTGGGTCAAACTGCAATTGTCATAATATAGCAAGACTTCATGTTGTTTGAAGCATCTTTTTGTGCTGCCTATTTGGATGATGTGGTGGTGTTTAGCCCTGACTGGCAGACCCATTTACATCATCTAGAGCAAATTCTGGGGACCATCCAAAAAGCAGGCATTTCCAACAACCCCACAAAATGTTGTATGGGGCAGACTGAGACTTAATACCTTGGCTTTTTTTTTATAGGGAATGGGGTTATACGCCCAGAAATGAGCAAGGTAGAAGCAGTCTCTACCTGTGATATACCATGGACCAAGAAACAGGTCCGTGCCTTCTTGGGGTTAGAGGGGTACTATAGATACTTTATTCCCAGATTCTCAGCAGTAGCAGGCCCTTTAACAGAATTAACTAAAAAGAGGTATCCTAATAAAGTAGAGTGGACCGAAGAATGTGATGAAGCTTTCAGACACATAAAGGCCTCCCTATGTGCATATCTGGCGTCAAGAAGCTCAGATTTTACAAAACCCTTTATTGTACAGACTGATGCATCAGGGGTTGGGTTGCGGGTGGTCCTGAAGCAAGTTATAGATAATGAAGAGCATCCCATTATCTATATGAGCAGAAAACTGCATAAAAGGGAGCACAGGTATGCAACCATCGAGAAAGAATGTCTTGCACTTAAATGGGCAATTGAAACCTTTAAGTACTACCTTTGGGGGGCAGAATTTACAGTTGTCACAGACCACAACCCCCTTTGTTGGCTGCATCAGTTTTGGGAAAAAAACATGCATAATGAGATGGCATTTGGCCTTGCAGCCATACCGGTTTAGTGTCTCATAAAAAGGGAAGTGAACATGCTAATGCTGATTTCCTGTCGCAATATGGGGCAGGAATTGAAAATTCATCTGTTAATGTTGAGAAATAGTTACTGATGGATAAATAAATGGTTATCTGACCTCAACTAGAATGTTTCGAGTCAAGAAAGGTCACTTGATAAAGATCCCAGGGTAACGTAGTGATGATATATTATTTTAGTGGTGTTGGCACTTTGGTGCTAATGTATTTGGGACCCTGGGATGGAGCTTCATGGAGTGGGTGGGCCGGAGCTCCTCCAACCCTCGAATGGTAAGGGGGTTGGACTTTAGATATATGGTCAAATAAGCAGGACATTTTGTCCTTTAACGGATGGTTATACTCTATATGTTGTCCCAAATGATGTTAAATATCCCAGGGTATGTTCGTTACTGACATGCTTTATGTCAGTGTGTTTTGTTGTGGGACCCTGGGATGGAACTCCTGAGAGTGGGTGTGTGGGAGTTCCACCCCCTCCGGGGTAGCTGGAGGGGGAATCTGTTGTAACACCTTCCCTCCTTTCAAGGGGGTAAATGTGACAGGGTTAGTCCCTGCCACTACATAAATGTACCCATCTATTTCTTTCTCTGGTTGCAACCACTTTCCTCCCCTCTTCTAAGGCTATCCCTGTATTTTCTGTATGGAGGCAGGCCACCTTCTTACATGTCGCCCCCCCCCCCCAAATCTCTATTACCCTCTTCATGCTTTATTTCTCTTTTTCCTTGGGTACTCTTTTATACCACGATATGGATGCAACAGATTAACTGTCTGAAGTAATGGGTACATACAGACTCCATTTCCCTTGAATATTTGTTTAAATCCAGCATTGTGTTCTGGTTCTGCCCAAGAAAAGGACAGAATAACATTCATTTTCAGTCTGGAAAATAGACAGGAGACTGTATGTTATAAATTATCATTTGGGACTCCTGGAAGCAAGAGAGACAGTTTGTTTTTGTTTGAACAGGGTTTCTGTGGTGAGCACTCTCCTTGCTGCAAGCATATTCCCTGCAGTACAGAATGCTGTTTTGTTCTATTTCTGCAGCACTGAGACTTGTTCCTTCTGTTTATAAGCTGCTAAATAACTGGGTTTTGTCCATCTAGTTAAAGTGCATGCATATGTGTGTGTATATATATATATATATATATATATATATAAATTGTATAGCCTAATCAATGAGTTGCTGTAACCATTTAAAAGCTAACTTATGGGGCCGGCCTGGTGGCGCTGAGGGTTTGAGGCACTGGATGCCACCCTCACGCTAGCGCCCGGTTCGGTAACGGACTTGGAGAGCCGGGCTGGCAGGGGAGGGAGGATCGAGGGTCCCCACGGATGCCTCCTCCCAGGGTGGATACCCGGACGCCGTAAGCGTCCATCATTCCCGTAAAGACCGGCGGAAGCACCGATTCCCGAAAGGGACGAAGCATCTCACTTAGGGGTCGGGAGGGGGACGCCGACAGCGCATGAGAGGCCAGACGCAAGGCCAGCACGGCTACCTCTCCGGACTTAGTCCCAGCGCCCAGCGCCCCCAGGGATGGGACCAATCAGACAAGGAAAATCACCCTCGCGTCCTGGATGACGGTTCTCTCCGCTGGACCGCCACACCAGACAGACCCCACTGTGCAGGGAAGGAGAGGAGGCACTCTAGGGGCAGATCTGGGGACGGCTACGAGCATTGAGAGGCCCGAAGGAGTAGGACCAAGAGGGGAGGAAAAACTAGGAGGGAGAAAAAGAAAGTATAAAAAAAATTTTAAAAAAAGTAAAAGCTAACTTATGCTGCCAATGTGGAAGAAAGGAAAACAAGCAGTCTTTTCAATAGAAATACCTTTTATGGTTCTTTGTAGTTGGAGTAGAGCCCTTGTTTAGAAGTAGGAGGTATGTTCACTGAGAAAGCCTGCTGCATTCTGACTGTTCCTTTAGGGTATCAGCGGCCCCTAGTGGCCCACATTTATAACAGGAACCTGTCAATCATTGTCTGGAGAACATTCTATGGAATGGTAAAGTTTTACCAAATAATACTTTTAAGAGATAAACCTTAAAACAGGTTGTTTGTATCAAGTAATACGTTAAGGAATATGTATAAAATTGTTTTGGAAGCTATTAAAAGATATTTTTATTCTGATGATGCTGTGTCACCTGATTCAGGTAGGCGGTATATAAATCCTACCTGAAAAGGTACTGTTAGATAGGGTCAGTATCTTCTGACCAGTGGAGAGAGAAGGTTCCTGCTGTAAGGATTATACTTGTGTTTTTTTTTTGCTTGAACACAGTTTTTTTTTCTTTTGATGTTATCTTCATTTGACTTTTCTGTTATTTGGATGGTGCAAGAAGAAATTGTTTATGAAGATTAATAAACATCCCACAAGACAATGTGGGTTGCACCTTATCTGTTGACTACTGTGTCCATCTGTAGAACCCACACCGTAACACAGCCCCAATGTAACAGGAGGCAACCACTGTGGAGAAGCCAAATTTACCAAGTTTATCATGTTCCAGAGTGGAGAGATGAGTCTCTTGAAGAAAAATACGGTCTGATTTGGCTCTTTTGATCTGGTCATTTTAGAATTCCAGATAGGATGAGTCAGGCTATTCACATTGAGGAAGTATGTTTGTAACTGTGGTCTAGATATAGATATATATATATATATATATATATATTTTAGTTGTTTAACCAGGAGTAGCACACTAAGCTGAACATTTTTTACAAGAGCGACCTGGGAGCACAGGGAAGTTAAGTGACTTGCTCAGAGTCACACAGTAGGCAACTGGAAGCTGTGGGATTCAAACCAGGTCTGGTCTGTTGGATGGCACCAGATTTGCAGCTCAGAACCTTAAACCACTGTGCTATACTGCCTCCCTATTATTATTATATATTGTCAGAGGTTATCACTAAGGAGGATAATGGTGCCTGCCCCCTGCCTCCCCCCCACTCCCAACAGCCCCTATCAAGACACCAACTGAGATAAAACTTCTGGTGCAGTTTTTTTTGTTTGATTTTTTAAATGTAAAGATACTAGATAACAATAAACTAACTAGATCTACCTTCAGAAACAACCATAAAGTGGGGAAACTACATACAGGTTAAGACTCCCAGGATGCAGAACATGCCCCAGCATATTCTTGGAGGAAAGGGTGGGCTTCCATCTGCCCAGGTCAAAAATTAATCCAGAATTGGTAGAAACTCCTACCAAGAGGTTGTGCCTTTTTCAAGGGACCTCCAGATGGTACTACCACCTTGGGGAAGCGTAGCAAGATGGACATCATGCCCCCCCGTCCAGTCACAGGGCTGCGCACACAGTGAGGAGGAGTCAAAGCTCAGAGGAGGGTGGGAATTAACTATGGCTGATGAGATACCAAAAGGGGAGCAAGCTACAGTCCAACTGTTCAGGCAACTAGGATGTAGACATACCTCCTGACACTGAGATATAACCGTGTGATAAATGTCTTGTCCCATATAGTTAAGCTACAAGCAAAACCCAGATGCAACAACACTGTTCACAAGTTTCAATGAGTACTGGCTGCGGACACTTGTTCCCCAGCAAAGGGAGCAAGGGAGATTGTAAGGCGGTAATGTAAAGAGGGTAGACATCATTGACAGGAGGCAATGGTCCTGTTTCCGCCACCAGGAGCCAACAGGAGCTGCTGATGGTGCTGTGGCAGGATTCCTTCTGTCAAGGGCTACATAAGTGGGATCTACTTGTCTAGCAAAAAGACATTTCCAGGATTCCGACTCTGTACACAGAGTTGGTGAGACCATCCCCCAGCGAGGAAGCTAAAAATGCTATAAGGGGACCAAGTCCCCTGCTGGAGTAGCACAGAACAGGTCACCAACCAGTGGGGTGCAAGTGTCCCAGGGGAAAGAACTCTTAAAAGGCATTGGACAACATTAAAGTAGGGACTAGAGAACCCCTCAGACCACCCACACATCATGTTCGGTATTGGAGTCAGCAGTTCCAGCCGGGTACTCAGTGATAAACCGCCCGAGATTGGATCGAAGGGGTGGGGTGTAGCCATCTGTTTTAAGACATAACTGGACCTGGTGGAGGTTCCAGTGGGGATCACCAGATCCTTTGAGAGTATCCTAGGGGTAGGTGTGGGCAGCAGGATTCTTCTCGTCTACCGTCCACCCAGAGATGAGAAAGTTTTCCTGTAGGAAGTTGCTGACTTCATAGTCGACATGGTATTGGAGGCCCCCAGGTGGTTGGTCCTGGGGGATTTCAATGCCTGGGTCGACGATGAACTCTTGTCTTTTGGTCAAAACTTCCTCCAACTGATGATTTTGTTGGACTTTACACAGGTAGTTACCGCTGCAATCCACTGTCAGGGTCACTCCTTGGACCTGGTGTTCCTCCTGGGGATGGAGGCCGATGACTTAATGGTGGAACCAGTCAGATGGTCAGACCATCACTCTATTAGGTTCAGTTTCCCGGCTCCCCCAGTGAGACCAGTCCCTTTGGAAATGGTCCGGTACTGCCCTTTGAGGGGTGTAACCCCAGAGGGTCTGTTGGCGGTGCTGGACCTATCGAGTTGGCCATTGGAATGCTTGGATCCAGGAGATCTAGTGACGTGCTATAATAGGGCGATACTGGAGGCTCTGGATTCCATAGCGCCTGTCCGAGTTTGCCCCCTTCCTCTTCGTCCTCAGTCCCCTTGGTTTGATGGGGCTTTGAGGGACTTGAGGAGAGTGGGGCAAAGGTTGGAACGTCGGTGACGGAAATCCGGCCTGGAGGAGGACAGACTTAGGTTGATCGCCCATTATTTGGACTATCAATCAGAAATCTCCCGTAAGAAGGCAGAGTTCCTATCCAGGGAGACTGCTGCAGCAAGAAATCGACCTGCTCAGCTCTTTCAGACCGTGGACAGACTTGTGCAATCCAGTCTGTCTTCAGGGCTGGAGAGCCTTTTCACAAGATAAGTATGAGGAGTTTGCTCAATTTTTTGCAGATAAGGTGTCCTCCATCAGGTCGGAGATCTGTTCAACTCGTTCAAATGAGTATGGCGGAGGTCGATGCAAGGGCACAGACACCCGGTCTGTCTGGATAGTTTATGACCGGCCAGTGATAGTGGATATCATGAAGATTGTTCAGGGCTTGCAACCGACTTACTGTAGTTTGGATCCTGGTCCAACACACCTCCTGGTGGGGTGTACAGATGTCATCGGACCGATCCTCGCGGAGATAGTCTGGTGTTCGCTGGATCAAGGGGTGTTCCCTGATCCGTTAAAGGAGGCAGTGATGACTCCCCTTTTAAAGAAATCATCCAGCGACTCAGACTGTCTTGCGAACTGCAGACCGGTCTCTAACCTATTCTTTTTGAGTAAGGTTATTGAGAAGGTAGTTGCGTTGCAGCTCGAGAACTTTCTTACCACTCATGAAGTCTACGATCCTCTCCAGTCTTGTTTCAGGAAGAGGCACAGTACTGAGACAGCATTAGTTCGGGCGATGAATGATCTCCTAAAAGCGAGAGATCGGAGGACTCGTTCGATCTTGGTCCTCCTTGATCTCTCTGCAGCATTCGACACCGTGGATGATGGGGTGTTGTTGGAACACCTGCGGTTAATCTGTGGACTGTTGGGGATGGTCCTCAGATGGTTCCACTCTTTTCTCACGGGCAGGTCTCAGAGGGTGGTGTCCGGGAATTTTTCCTTGGCCCCCTTTGTCCTGCCTTCTGGGGTTCTGCAGGGTTCTGTACTGTCTCCCATGTTGTTCAGTGCATATGCTGCCGTTGGAAGACATCATACGGCGGCATGGGCTGAGTTTTCACTGCTATGCAGATGACACTCAGCTCTACCTGTCCTTTGAACCCGAATAGAGTAGTGTTGTCTCGGTATTTAACAACTGCCTCGCAGAGATTCAGGACTGGATGAGTGTTAACTGGTTGAAACTAAATCCGGATAAGACTGAGGTGTTGGTGGTAGACCCTGGTCACCGAGTAGAGAAGTTGACTCCTGGGCAACCATCCGGCCTGGTGCTGGGGGGTGACCAGTTGAGACCTTCTGAAAAGGTGCATAATCTGGGGGTTGTGCTTGACAATGAACTGACACTTAAAGCACAGTTGTCAGGTCCTCATTTTTCCATCTGAGGAACATCACCAGGATAAAGCACCTTGCTCCGCCCGATGACCTTCCTGTGTTGGTTCACCCCTTTGTGTCCTCTCGTCTTGACTACTGCAATGCTCTATTCCTAGGGTTACTGAGGGGTGGACCTTCATCGCCTGCAGTTGGTGCAGAATGCAGTGTCCAGGTTGTTGACAGGGCAGTCAAGATCTCGCCATGTCACGCCAGTGCTGCGCGAACTGCATTGGCTGCAGGTGTGATGGAGGATCATCTTCAAGGTCACATTGCTGACCTATAAGACCCTACATGGACAGGGACCGGGTTACTTGCAAGACCTCCTGCGACCTTACCACCCCTCCTCCACTGACGAGGGATTGCTTGAGGTTCCCAGGGTCCGTTTACAGACATCAGGTGCTAGGGCTTTTGCTTTTGTCACCCCGACCCTGTGGAACTCTCTACCTTGTCGGATTAGAGACTAACTGTCCACAGAGATATTTAAATCCTCCTTGAAAACTTATTTATTTGATCTAGCATTTGGGGAGGATATTTAGCTATATGTATGCTGTCTTTTAATTCCATGTGTTTTAACTGTTAGTTGATTATTTTAAATTGTAAACATGCTTTGATTTAAGCAAAGCGCGTTAGAATTAAAGTATGATTTGATTTGACCTGATGTAGGCCAAACCAATACTATGCATGCTAAGAGCTAATCATCATCAAATATGAACCAACAAAATATTTGTAAAACATCATGAGTCCTGCTCAAAGCATCAAGGGGGGGGGAGTAATCCCCTCCAGTCGTATGCTCACATGTAGTTCCAAGAGAGAGCACTGCCAGTGTCCCAGCTGACAGCTGAGGTAGTTCATGGATCAAGTCCATAGGGGAAAGAGGTAGGCTAAGTAAGCAGTAACACATATTCGGTGCTTGCAAAGCATAGGTAGCAACAGTCAGGACCCTCCACCAGCAAGTCATAACAACAGAAAGTAGGACTACCTATGGCAGAATAGGCATACTTGCTAGGATATATGGCAGGAATGCTGTCCAGGAAGTCCGGTGCTTATCCTGGGGCTCTGCCACAGCACTTCAACCCCCCACCCACCCCAGCTTCCTGGAGAAACCATACCCAGACCCCCATGGTCCTGACTCCCTCATCTTCAGAAACAGCCCCCCCCACCCCAACGCTCTCCTCGGGGTTTTGGCTTTGTCCCAATATATACCAGTAAGGAGGCCTGATCACTAACAGTTCACCAGTTATTCCACATGGTGGTTGCTACGCCCTGGCCTGGGCTGACCTCCAATTAGATGCTATTATACTTTACAGGCAGCATGAGTGGGGTTGCAGGGACCTAATAAGGCCGCTCCAACAGCAGGCTAAAGCCACATGAGGGATCTGCCAGAAGCTTCTATGGTCAGTGGCCTCTGGCATGCCCCCACCACCCCACTCAGGAAAGCTCTGAGAGAGGATTTTGAAGTTGGCTCCCATACTTGTTGCGGAGGCCTGGCAGCATCCTGGTCAGGTGCTTACAATGGGGGGTAGTAGCAGGTTTCTGAAAGAAGTTCCTGAGCTGGGAGACAAGACTTGTGGCCTCTACAGGATGCAGCAGTAGCATAGAGGGGTATAAGGGGGAAGGGTGCATAACAGACTTTGGGGACCTCAGTACCCCCCAGGGAGGAGCTGAGTAGGCAAGGAGGAAAACAGAGGGGCCTGGGTGAGTCCAGATCTTACCTAATCAGGGCAAAAGTACAGTCAGTTTTAGGAAAAGCTAGTCTGTGGCGTCGAGGGTCGAACTTCTCCCAGCTGTGCTGTGCAATTCTTCAAGTCAGCCACCAACTGCTGGATGGTGGGGGCACCATGTTGCAGACATCGTTCCCATTGTATAGCAGTCGACCAGAGCAGCTGTGACAACTTGCTGACCAGGGACTGTGAAGGCATCTGTCTCGGCAATAGCAGGACATCAATCTCTCAATGATGAAGTTCTTGGAGCACCTCCTCAGGAGTCTCAAATATCTGCATACCATCCGGGAAGGAAATACTGGAGGGATATGGTGTTCAGACCTTGAATTTATGCTGGCACAGAGTCTACATTATTGGGAGGTAAGCTCGATGCTTGACTGCTATGGTGGGAGCATAATCGTTTTCAAAATACAAATGGGTGCCCTGATGCTGTATTACTGTTTTTCTGCCAAGCTGCGTGTAGCACAGATTCCTTTTCCTACCATCAAAAGAATTTCATAATGATATCTTGGGGTTGGGCTGCTGGATTGGCAGGCTTGGGCCACAAGGCATGGTGGGCATGCTTGATCTACAGGGAGCAACTGTCGGGGAGAGTTATCTAAGCACAGAATATTGTCTGTAGAAAGGGGAATAGATCCGAACCCTCAGTCACCTCAGGCAGACCTGAAATCCACAGGTTACTGTGGCAATGTCTTGTACCAGCGTCTTTTGCCTGTGCTTGCAGTTGTTGCAGTGTGTGTGTAATTGTAGTAGGGCCCTTTCAACAGTGTTGAGCCTGGAGTCCGCGGTTGATGAGTGGTCTTCCATGGACTCAAGTCTTTTATCCATCTTGTCTAAATTTGTACAGAGGGCTGAGGTAGTTAGATGAAAATTTCTTTCCAGAACTCGCAGAACTCTGTTAAAAGAAGAGCCATTTGCTTTTTTACAGTGTGTACTCCCAGTTTGTCGAAGCGAGTTCTGCCTTGTCAGAAAAAAAAAGCCTAGGACTTTTTACTGTCCAAGAGGCTGGGACAAAGTTCATCTTCCTTCATCGACTACATGGGAGATGGCGCACTACCAGTCCTTCAGTGACGTGTGTTTTAAAACTCCTTCTCCTAGAGGATATAGGCATATTAATGCAAGAGTTCTGAAAAAAGGAAGAGTTTGAAGCCCTGAGCTGGATGGAGCTGTTCTTCCTGGCTGTCTACTGGTGGATGACATCACCAGAAGTTCTCCACTCTTGCAGCTTTTTTTTGTGTGAAAAATATCTTTATTGAGGAAATGAAATACCATAACAACACATTATGGTGCAGCATGCACCAATAACATTCAGTGGTGGCTATTTACATGCAAGCGTCAGTTCCAAAGGCATTAATTCTATATATAGAAACACAAAACACATATAACCAAATACTGTGGCATAGTCTCCTGATTTTCGATGGATCCACTTGAGTCAGTAGTAATCTGTTTTACAGGGTTGTAATCATAGTTAGAGTTCAAGTTCCTCTTAGGGCATCTGAGTACAATGTTCCCTGTGTTGCAGGAGGATAGTGAGGCACGGCTGAGGTTCCCCGACAACTGCGACCAGAACATCCACAGATAGTTGGGGGGCACGTCCTGGGTCCCCCCACCCCACCTTACACATCTTTCCAACTGTGCCATTCCCCCCCACCAAGGGAATATCCCCTGGCCCATGGCATCAATCAGGTTGGCCCATAGTTTTTCGAATTTCAAGGTCTCTCCAGTGACGATAGCTTGGGCCCTTTCTATTTTAAGACAGGACAAAAGGTTTTGAGTCCACTGTTGAAAAGTAGGGGGGTTTCTGCCATCCAGCACGGCACCAAGGTTTTACATGCATTTATTAGAGCTAGAGACCATAGGTCAAGGCCTCCTCCCAATGATCTCCTGTCTTGGTCCGGACCTAACAGAAATTCCAGAGGAGTCCTTGGTGGTACTGATCCCAGGACCCGTGACATTATCTTATGTATCTCATGCCAGTACCGAAGGATTTTTGGACATATAAAGGTCATGTGGAGGTAGTCAACATCTTCACTAGAGCATTTTGGGCATGATTTGGCTTTATCAGGCTGGAGGCGATGGAGCCTAACTGGAGAAATATATGCTCTGTATAGGAAATTAAGCCACATCTGCCTTAGTCTGTTGTTTATAGAGCAAACTGCAACGTAAGAGAATGCCATGGACTGGAAACCAGGGATGAGGGTAATATCCAAATCCTGTTCCCAAGCTAAGCGTGCCTTCTGGGTGGGATCCTGGGGACCCTGCTGCAGTATACCATAGTACACCGACAATGGTTTTGTATTAGGTTGGGGAGCAAATAACTCCTCCTCAAAGGGATCCATTTGTGGATCACCAGTGACATAGCTGTTCAGTCCTTCAAGTCTGTTTCTAACCTGCAGGTATACGAAGAAGTCGTCGGGGAGTAGACCCCATTCCTTCTGCAGTTCTCTGAAGGGGAGCAGCCCACCTCCAACATATAGCTGATGAATGTATTTTAGACCCCTTCTCCCCTAACCCATACGGCCTCTATGTAGAAACACATTCTACCCTTGAGTTGTTTTGAGTATTAACCATATGGAGGCAAATTGAGAGATTTTGCTCTGTTGCCCTGGAATTTTAATGCGCCAAGCCCCATATCCTTAGCAGTGACCCAGTGTAGGGGTTGGTACAGGCATGCTTCACCCCTGATACTAGAGAGGATGCTAGGAGGTTGTGAAAGAATGTTCAAGTCTCTCCAGAGGTTCATTCCTTTCTCTAGTAAAGGACTACAACAGTAGCGCTAAGATCCTAATTCTTTCACTGTTGCCTTCTTTTCTGTTTCTCATTTCCCCCATTTTCCAGGCTGGCCACCTAGAAAAAGGTCTCTCACAAATGCTTGTCTTTTTTTTTCCTTCTCTGGACTTCTGGAGCCTTGATGTTCTCACAGTCGTCCCCCCCCCCGGTAGCTAATATAGCTAACTTTGTCTGTGTCCCATTATTGCAACATTATGGCACTTTGACAGTGCTAGAATTTCTATGCGCAGTGCATTCTGCAGAGAGCTTTTGTCGTATGGGTGTTTGCCCTGTTAGTTTCATTTAGAAACCTGCACGCAGTATACTCAATAAAGCAGCGGTTTAAAGCTGCCAAGAAGTGACCCCTCCCTTCTCGCACTTGTGAGGTGAAACCCCTTTTCCTTTTTTCACTTGCGAGATGTCCAAAGAGACCTCCATGTGGAGGTATTTGTTAAACTGTTGAGTTTCCCTCGGTAGAAGCTGTATTTTAAACCCAAACCGAAACACAGTTTTCTGTTTGTTTTCTTCAGCCTAGGCATCCAAGCGTAACACTGAATGATATGAAGTTCTCTCTCTGTTGTTAGTAACCCAGTGAAATGAATTCTAGAAAACATAGTTTTAATGTCTATGTTTTCTGCAGAATCTCCATAAGTATTGTCATAATAGCTTAAATAAAAATAAGAATGATAATGGGCATACAAAAGCAACACAATGTTTCTACAATAAGAGCTCTGTGTTTCCCTGTGCTGCAGCACGTTTGTAAATATAAAAACAAACTTCTGTGCTTAAATGTACAGAATTCTGCATAACTTTCTGCTTTTGGTTAAAAGAATGCATACAATTCCAATGTTAGTTTATTTGTTACTTAAGAATGGAAGGTCTTACTGAGGTATAAGCAGGGGGAACCTTCTAGACGGGGTTGACTCCTTGCAGGGATTATTATGAATGGATCCTTAGGAGTCAGCCGGCCCTCTCTTCTCCATACTGGGAGGAGCCACAGAGTGCATAACATTTTCTTTTTGTTAAGGACTGATTTATTTTCGTGTATATTAGCATATACTGACTACAGACGGACCCCGATAATTTTTAAACGGTTTATAAAAGACCTTTATGTTGAATAAAGAAAGTTTAAGTTTAAAAGTGTTGTGGGTGCAGTCTGACATGGTCACATGCTGTTCTCTTGGGTTAAAAGGAGCTCCTAGCCTGGACCATGTCAGATTCATTTTGGGATCAGCTCTGGGCTGAGCTACTGGGGAGTCTGCACCTTTTCAGACTATGTACCCTTGATGTTACCAGGTGGCTGATGCTGTTAGTGCCTGTGTGAACAAAAGTTTATTTTTGTGCCTTTTGATTTCATTTCTTATTCGTGTATGCAGTACACATTCATTTTGTTCTGTTCGTATCTCAATAAATATGTTTAGGCTTGGCTGCTTCTGTTAAACCTTGCCTCTTTAAAATTTGGTGTCAGCATCCATCTTTGCATCCATACCCTTTTACAGAGGTTTCTTCTGATGTCTACCTCCATCTGATCCCCCTCAATTTGTAACCAGTTATGATAAACCAGAGTGCTGCCCCTCTGCAAAAAGGCCAGCTGTGTTGCATAGAAACAGTGTCTTAAGTGAAGAAGACCCACCCCTCCCCAACTGAGAGGCTGCTGCAGGATGGCTTTTCGTATTCAAGCTGCTTTTCCCCTCCACAGAAACTTGTGGACAATGCTATCTAACTGCTTAAAGTATTTGCCCGGGAGATATATTGGGAGGATCTGGAAAAAGTATAGGCACTGCAGAAGTATACTCATTTTGACAGACGCCACTCTCCCCAGTAGGGTCAAGGGTAGGGAGGACCATCTTTATCAGTCTTGTGTTAGTCTATTCATGAAGAGTGCACAGTTGCGTGTCACTAGTTCCATGTGTTTTGTCGAGATTGTAATCACCAAGTATTTAATCCCTGCACAACTTGGGCCCCCAGAATGTTACCAGTTAGACAGCGTTTGTTTTAATCCCCCACTGGGAGGATTTCACCTTGATCCAATTTATTCTGTTGTCAGATTGAGAGGCGTATTCTTCTAAAATAGACAGCATGTGGGGGAGGCCTACCTGAGGTTCCCTCAGATATAAAAGAAGGTTGTCTGTGAAAAGAGCTAACTTGTGTTGCCTCCTATTACTGAAGCCCTCCACCCCCAGGTGGGTGCGTACTGATGCCGCGAGTGGCTCCAGGGACATTACATATAGCAGCAGAGATAAGGGGCACTCTTGGCGTGTTGCCCTATGAAGTGCAAAGCTGGAGGAGAAGGACCTATAGACCAGTATCTGGGATGTAAGGTTTGTGTTCAGAATTTATATCAGCTTAATGATTTTCGGTCCCAGGCCAAAAGCCTTGAGGGTTTCAAACATGTACCCCCACTTGAGCCGGTCAAAGGCCCTTTCAGCATTCAATCCAAGTACCGTTGCCCCATGAGATTTGTGTGTTTTGGCCCAAGCATGAATTAAGCTCAAAGTTTTCCTTACATTATGTTTTCCCTGTCGCCCTTGCACAAAGCCACATTGATCCACGTGGAGTAACTGGGGCAAGAGAGGCTCCAGTCTGGCCGCAATAAGACAAGTGAGTATTTTATAATCTGATGCCAGGAGTGAACTGGGGTAGTAGGATGAGCACTGGGTTGGGTCCTTGCCCAGTTTGGGCAGTACCGTGATGACCGCAGACTACAATGAGGGGTGCAAGTGTCTGTTAATGGTCCCCTTTCTGTATACCTCAAACAGGGGAGCAAGGAGCTGTGAGAGAAATTTTTTTATAGAAGTCTGTTGGTATCCCATCCGGCCCCAGAGCTTTCCCACCCCTTAGTCTCTTGATGGCCTAGATCATGTCTAATTTCTCAATGGGATCCTCTAATATTGCCGCTGCCTCTTCCAGAACCTTTGCCAGTGGGGCCTTATCTGAAAATAGTTTTATCTGCTTTTGGGACAGGGAGACCTCAGAAGTGTATAAGCCTTTTTAGAACAAGGTGAAGGAGTCCCCGACGGATTTGGTATCAGTGATGGTGCCCCCCTGTGGAGTTGTCAGGCCCTGTATTGTGCATTCTGCCTCCTTCTTCTTTCGTTGCCAAGCTAACAGCTTGCCTTCTCTATTGCCATCACAATAGGGTCCCACACTTCCCAAGAGCAACTGATGCTCAATTTGCGAGCTGCTAAGAGTGTTATATTTGATTTTGTTTAGTCTCGAGTCTTTACTTCAAGGGCATGTATGTCTGCCTTTTCCATTTTCTTTTTATGGGCCGCGTATGAAATAGTTTGCCTTCGTATATAGGCCTTATAAGCTTCCCATCTCAGTCCATGTGAGGTGTCGCCCTTTTTGTTATTTGCCAAATAGTCTGCGATGGAAGTTCACATGTTTTCAAGATATTGTTTGTCAGTTAGAAGTCTGGGATCTAGCTTCCACTGCCTAGCAGGCATGGTGACGCTCCCTGTTGTCATGTGAACAGTCACTGGGTCATGATCTGAGATCAGTACAGACTCATATGTAGACTGTTACACCCTTAGGGTGTTTTCCTGTGAGATTAGCAGCCTGGGCTCCTCAAGGGTATACATATTAAGCTCTTTTAGTCTCTCTTCATATGGCTTCTGGTGCAGACACTGCACCATTTTAGTTGCCCTTCTCTGGACTGCCTCAATCCTGTCTATGTCCTTGCAGAGATGGGATCTCCAGAACTGCATGCAGTACTCCAGATGGGGTCTCGCCAAGTGTCTGTACAGAGGAATGACCACTTCCTGTTTTCTACTGGCGATGCCTCTTCCTATGCATCCCAGTATCCCCCCAGCCCTCCTTACTGCCTTCTCACATTGCCTGCAATTTGGGCATAAGAGTGATACACATGAGAGAAGAAACTATACTCTCTCCCTGTTGGATTTAGGGGGTGCCCTATGCATATCAGAGTATACATGTCCTCAATTTCTCGGAGGGCTTGTGCATGTTTTGACAGTAGCACTGGGGTTGGGTTGGATCTATGGTGGTGTCTGATACACAGTTAAAATCCCCGTATCCAATCCCTTTGGGATGCTGCCATGTCAAGATGAAGCTTATGGTAGAAGTCAGGGTCTTCCATATTTGGCCCATAAATACTACCCAAAGCAATGGTCTCTCCTGCGTTGAGTAGAGCTGTGCATACCTCACCCCGTCAGTGGCAGGTAGTAATCTGCCCTGGGAACTCACTCAGTATCCATATAGCCCCTACCCCCGACCCGAGAACTGAATGTAGCTCCTACCTATGTTCCTCCACAAGCCTCCTGGAGCTTTTCCTGCTCACAGGGTGAGAGGTGGGTTTCTTGTAGCAGAGATACATTAGCTTTTAGCTTTTTAATACAGGTCAGAACTCTTTTTCTTTTGACCACATTTTTTAACCAATTAACATTCCATGTTATAGTTTTCATGGAGGAAGCCATAATACCCTTCTTTCAGGCCAACTTCTTTGATCCATCCACATTGAGTATTGTGCAATTACATACCTTTGGAAACAACATAACAAATACATCAAACCATTTTGAATAACTTTAAAAACGTAATACAAAGTAACCAATCTTCATTTCTTTTCTGTTATATTTTTAGCATTAACTTCCCATTCCCTTGTTACTCCTTCCCTCCTCCCCTGACCTCCCAAGAAGTCCCAGGCATTGTGCTGTATCCCCTACCTGGTCAGCTGCAACAACAAAACCAACAGAATGACAGGGCCTAGGTTTGATACACCTTTCCTCCCTCCCTCCATCCCTTACCCCTTCATTTTATGATGCCGTTGACTATTTAGCAATTCGAGCAAGGTACGTTTTACAACTGGATCCGTGGATCCTGAGTTTACAAGACCTCGTGGGAAGTGGTTATAATAATTTTTTAAATGGGTGGTATCTCTGTCGAGACCACCATTTCCCCACTTTCCATACTATTTATGTTTACTATTGCTATGTAGTCCCCTATCATCAGCTCCCCTGCTTGTTAATAAGGGGTTGAGAAGAATGACCCCACCAGCCATCGCAGTGAAGCATCTCTAAGCAGTTATCTAGGCTGCCCTCCTGCACCCAGAAATTCTATGGTTGTCTGCACTGCCGGCGATGGTATCTCTCCCTCCCCCACATGTTCGTTCCCCTCCGGACCCACTGCAATTCACCCTTCCTGTCCCCCCGACACTCTTGCTGCTTATTTACACATGATGTTACAGCCCTCTGTTTATAACAGCACAATATGTTGCTGGGTAAATGATTCAGATGCCACAAGCACAAGGCTATGGTTTCACATGTAGAGAAGTAGCAGGAGCAGCTCGTGGTTTCAGATAAATGTTCTTAGCAATTAATAAAGACACAATTAATACTGAACGGGTCAGATATAAAGTGATACATACCTAAACACAAGGTTTCCCTAAGATCACTAACGCCTTAAAGCTGAGTGTGTTGGAAAGCTGATTCTAGTCATACTGCACATGCGAGGATCTATCTATACTGTCTTATAAATCCTTGTAAAGAGCAGGTTATGAACAAACTCACTTTAATGTTTCTGCTAGGAAGAAGCTCTGTTGAACATCATCGTAAGCTGGAGTTGAGGAATAAACATCTTTAACGCCTGAAAATCCACCTGCTATTCGACAGTGCTTGTCAATGGCCTGAAAGAGGAGAGAGAGAGAGAGAGATGGAGCAAATTATGTTAATTTTATTTTCCACAGAACCTGGAGATCTCAATTTTGAATCTAACCACAGTCACTGTGTGACCCTCAGCGAAACACAAAACATTGACTTTGATGGCAGATAAGGACCGCTTGGCTCACCCAGTCTGCCCATTTCTCTACCTACTGGATAAGCTGCAGATTCTAGTTAACCAACAGCCTACTTCCTCCCATTAGAATTGCCTTATGTCTGTCCCATGCATCCTTAAATTTCGCCACTGTTTTTGACCCCACAACCTCCTCAGGAAAGCCATTCCATGTGTCCACCACCCTCGCTGTGAAAAAATACTTCCTCACACTGCCCCCGAGTCGTTCCCCCTCAATCTTCAAATTGTGCCCCCTTGCTCTTGCACATCTTGTTTTCTGAAAAATGCTACCCTTTTGGACTTTGTTGATTCCCTTGAAGTACTTGAAAGTTTCTATCACGTAGCCTCTCTTCCTCCTTTCCTCGAGGGTATACATATTAAGCTCTTTTAGTCTCTCTTCATATGGCTTCTGGTGCAGACACTGCACCATTTTAGCTGCTCTTCTCTGGACTGCCTCAATCCTATCTATGTCCTTGCGGAGATGGGGTCTCCAGAACTGCACACAGTACTCCAGATGGGGTCTCACCAAGTGTCTGTACAGAGGAATGACCACTTCCTGCTTTCTACTGGCGATACCTCTTCCTATGCATCCCAGTATCCCCCCAGCCCTCCTTACTGCCTTCTCACATTGCCTGCCTACCTTTAGGTCATCTAATATGACTACCCCAGGTCCCATTCCATTTTTGTTGTCGTTAATACCCCCCCATTGTGTACTCTTCCCTTGGGTTTTTGTTTCCCAGGTGCATTACTTGCACTTCTTTGCATTGACTCTAAGCTGAAATACATTTGACCATTCCTCCAACCTTACCAAGTCCCTTCTCATCCTTTCCAACCCCCTTGTGTATCAACCCTGTTGTAGATCTTTGTGTCATCTGCAAAGAGGCATACTTTTCCTTCCAGTCCCTCCATGATGGCACCTATAAAGACATTAAAGAGGACCGGTCCCAGTACTGAACCCTGCGGTGCACCACCAGTAAACCCTCTTTCTTCAGAGTGGACTCCATTTACTATTACCCTCTGCATCCTGCTGTCCAAGTTATTTACCCAGGCTACCACCCTGGGACCTACTCCCAGGCTGGCAAACTTGTTCATCAATCTTTTGTGTGGGATTGTGTCAGATGCCTTGCTAAAGTCTAGGTAGGCCACATCCACAGCCCCTCCCTGGTCTACTACTTTGGACTCCTAGTCAAAGAAATCTATTAGATAAATCTGACATGACCTTCCCGCTGTGAATCCATGCTGCCTTGGGTCCTATGTCCCGCTGGCCTCTAGGTACTCAACAGTTCTTTCTTTCAGAAGTGATTCCATCATTTTCCCCTACAACTGAGGTTAAACTAACAGGTCTATAGTTTCCTGCCTCTGCCTTGCTCCCACTTTTGTGAAGGGGAATCACATCTGCCCTCCTCCAGTCCTCAGGTAATATACCACCCTCCCATGATATGTTAAAAAGGGTAGTCAATGGTGCCACTAGTTCTCATACTAACATACTAACATACTAAAATGCCAGCAGAATAGGCCTAACGGTCTTTCGTGTCTGCTCGTTTGGTCAGCCCCCACCCTGGGTGCTGACCTTGCTATCCCCTCGCCTTCTCTGGCTTCTCCTTCCCAGTTCCGGTATTCTTGCTGCATTGGATTTGCTTCCAGAACCCTTCCCTGGCCTGTCCACCCCTCTTGAACCCCTCCACTGTCTCTGCCTCCACCAGCCCCTAGGCAGTGCATTCCATGGCTCCACCACCCTCTCAGTGAAGTAGCACTCCTCCTTTCTCCCCTGAATCTTCCCCCTCCAGCTTCCACCCATGCCTCTAGTGGCCCCTCCTCCTTCCTTGCAAGCACCTTGACTGTTCCTCCCTATTTACCCCTCTTCATGTACCTGAAGACCTCTATCATGTCCCCCCGGTCCCTTCTCTCTTCCAATGTGTATATATTTAGCTCTTGAGCCTCTCCTCATAGGTCCTGTCCCCCAAGCCCCAAATCATTTTGGTTGCCCTCCTCTGGACCCTCTCCAGGAGGTTAATGTCCCTCTTTAAGTGTGGCCTCCAAAACTGCACGCAGTACTCAAGGTGCGGCCTCACCAAGCAGTTATACAGAGGGAGTATCACTTCCCTCCCTCCTTCTGGAGGTGATCCCCCTAGCGATGCATCCCAGCATCCTGTTGGCCTTGGCTGCTGCCCTCCTACAAGTCTCAGAGTTGTTCATCTTGACATCCACCACCACCCCCAGGTCCCTCTCAGCCATCGAGACTTGTAGCATTTCCCCCCCCCCAGGGTGTACACTTGGCCTGGGTTTCTGGCCCCCAGGTGGAGTATCTTGCATTTCCCTGCATTGAACCTCAGCTTCCACTTTCTAGACCATCTTTCCAGAGCCTCCAGGTCCCCTGTAGAACCTCCTCCCCTCCTCCCCATCCACCACACTCCCCAGTTCGAGTCATCTGCAAAGAGACTCATCTCACTCCTGATTCCTGTCCTTTATGTCAGATACGTAGGCGTTGACAGAAGGGCCCAGGACTGATCCTGTGGGACCCCTAATGACCCTCCTTGGGATGAGACTATCCCACCAACTACGACACTCTGGGTCCGGTCCTGGAGCCATTGCCTATCCATCTGATCATCTGGTTCCCCACCCCATTTCTCCCAGCTTATCCAACAGGCCCACATGAGGAACAGAGTCAAATGCCTTGCTGAAGTCTAGAAAGGGGCGTCCACTGGTCTCACCCAGGTCCAAGGCACTTGTCACCCAGTCATAGAACTCCACCAGGTTTGTCTGACCACGATTTCCTGGGATGAATCCATGCTGTCTATCGTCCAGGCACCCTGACTTATCCAGGTCCCCCTAGCCTCTCCTTGACAATGCCCTCCATCACCTTGCCCACCACGATGTCAGGCTGACAGGCCTGGTTCTCTACCACCTCCTTGTCCCCCCTTGTGGATGGGCACTATGTCGTCACCTTCCAGTCTTGGGGCACCACCCTGTCCTCAGAGAGATGGTGAAAAGCTCGCCAGAGTTTCGTCAGGACATCCACAAGTTCCTTCAGCACTCTGGGATGTAATTTATCTGGCCCGGTGCTCTCTCCGTCTTAAGGGGCTGAGGGCTTCCTCACTCTCTCTGCTGTGATTTCCACTTCGGTACCTCTTCTCCCTGCTTAGCCCTCCCCCCACCTGCAGTGATGCCTCCCTCTCTCCCCAGACCCGCCGATCGGTAAGGGTCCCCCCTCCTCAGTATCTCTGTCTCCTCCCATGTATGATGCAGCACCCCCATTTTCCTTGGTGAAAACTGAGGTGAAGTACTCATTTAGTACCTCAGCCTGCTCCCCCGGGTCTTGTGCCCATCTCTCCCCTGATTTAATTCTCCCCTTAGTTCTTTTAGAATTCTGGGGTGAATCCTATCAGGCCCCACTGATTTGTCCACCTTCAGTTTTAGGAGTTCTTTCAGGACCCTTTCTTCTGTGAATGGACTGGTATCGACCCCCTATCCAGTGTGCTTCTATTATTTGGTTTAGGTACCTCCCCCTCTTCTTCTTTTGTGAATACTGAGCAGAAGTATTCATTCAATATCTTTGGTTTTCACTGTTCCTCTCTGCCCACCCACCCCCTTCCCTTTATTAAGCCTCACTATCCTTTCCCTGGTCATTCTTTGCTCCCTAATGTACATACAAAAGGTTTTATCCACCTTCTTAGCTGAGTTGACTATCTTTTCCTCAGTTAGGGCCTTTGCTATTCTGACTGCCTTCCCTGCTTCTTTCTGCTTTAACTGATACAGTTCTCTGTCCTGCTCCTTCTGTGTTTCCTTATGCTTCCTGAATGCTATATTTTTCTCCCCAACCTTCCCCGCCACCTCTTTTGAGAACCATAGTGTTTTTTTCCTTCATTTTGTATCATCAAACATTCAGCAACCCTAATAAAAATGTTTATATAGTACACCAACCAAAATAAAAATGACAAGATAAAAAGTGACATCTTACACCCAACTGACAAGATATCATGCTATCTTGTGAGTTGGGTATGTCATAGATGATATCCTGCCATGTTGGGTACAAAACAAGGGAAGTGAACCAATCAGAGACCAGCTTTCATAATGCTGATGACAGGACAAGAGCCATGTGTGACACCTGGACAGATGGTTCTGATCACTGTATCATTTTTTGTAATATAAAAAATGTGTTATGTACTGTCTCTCATGAGAAATGCTGAAACAGCATGTGAGTATGAACACACACACACACACACACACACAGGTTTTAGATACAAGGTGTTACCTGGAAGGCCAGAAGCTAATTACAAAGTAGTAGAGGCCTTAATCAAGTATCTCCTATTTATCTAAGTTAATTACAGCTGTAGTTGCTAACAGGAAAGTCATAAACTATTATGGCGTTTAGGGGAAGAGTGCAGGGTTATGCGACACTGGTGCGAAGTCATAAATGCTTTGATGTCTGCATGAGAGAGGATACTGCTTATAGATAAAAGGAAATTTACAGACTCAATTGGGGAAGTCACATGGGGAAAGGAGTTTCTGCTGATGTAACCTTAATTATCTTACCTTCTAATATGATAAAATATCCTGGGTGTATGATTTTTCATAACCAGAGGAGGAGCTAGGTGACCTCAGGCAAAGAGGTGGTCAAAGCCAGCTTTTAAACAAGTATTCTGTTTTCCTTTAGACACTTTTATCTACACTCTGACAAAGAAACATCTTTGAGCACTTTAAGCAGGTATTTAGAGAGAGAGAGAGAGAGAGACGAATTTAAGTACTGTAGTAAGAAATACACTGTTAAAACCTTGTTCTTTTAAAAGATTGCATGTTTTGTGATATATGGTTCTGTATTCACATTTTACATTTTTTTATCTATTTTAGTAAAACTCTATTTTTAGAGCCTGCTTGTTCTGTCTTTGAATTTCTTTTCTTTAACAAGTGGAGTATATGCGGTTAAAGCAGACACTGAGCATAAGCTTGAATAGTGATACCAAACTGGAAAAAGGTGAGAGTTTAATCTGAGATCTTTATTAGAATTTTTAAGGGTTCATTTTGTACACCTGGTTAGGTGCCCATAGGCAAATATATCTGGCCCCCAAAAGACAGAATTATCTGAGCCTGTGCATTGGGTACACTAGCAAGAGGTTCACAGTTTGAATCCCTTCAGAACTGAGACCAAAGGTTGATTCGAACCCACAAAACAGACAGGAGGGTTACCCTACTTCTGTTAACTGTTCACAAGACTGAGCTCGGAGGTTACCACTTTGGGAGTAGAGGGCTGACCTGCTGAGTGGGTTTGTGACAGATTGGTTGGAAGTGGTGCAGTTAATTTTGGTATTACAAGCTTTTATTGTTCAGTGTGTCAGCTCGAGACCGTCAGCTCACTTGTAAAGAAAGAAAAAGGCAGAGTTTTACTTTAAAAGGGACAGAACTATATCACTTGGCATACAGTTAAGTTCCTACCGTTTTTAATTTTTTTCCCTAAAGTGCGAGTCAGAGTAGCAGTAGTTAGGGAAGATGGCTTCCAACTACAGCAGGCACACTGCAGACTACTTAAGGCAGCTGTGCGGGGACAGAGGAGTCCCATTCGAGGCAAAAGCCAGCAAACAGAACCTAGTGGATGCTCTGACGGTAGCAGATACCTACAGCACCAAGTCACAGACCATGACTGAAAAGGACCAAACCTCGAGTGTGGCAGGGCTAGCCACCAGTGCAGTGTCCAGATCCAATGAGGAAGGCAACAGGGCCACTGTCAGTGAAGGGACACAGCAGAAGGGGAAGGTCACCAGTATCCTGGATCCAGAAGTACCCAGACTGCAAATTGAGTTGCGCAGAATGGAGCTGGAGTTCCAGAGGGAGAGGGACCATGAACAACGGGAGGCAGAGCGAGAACACCGAGAGGCAAACCATGAGGCGTGTGAGTGCCAGCAAGCTGCAGAGGAGAAGAGAGAGCGAGAACGCCATGAGGCAGAGCGAGAACACCGAGAAGCATAGCAAGAACAGAGAGACGCTGACTATGAGGAGCAGGAGCACCAGAGGCAACATGTACTGGAGAAGCTACGATTCCAATCAGCGGCACCACAGCAGGTAACTGGCTTGGGTTTAACTGGGACTACAGGACTGGGTTACAAACTGAATTCCAAATTAATAGCCAAATTTAAAGAAGGGGAGGATATGGATGCCTTTTTAAATTCTTTTGAAAAAGTCTGTATTCAGGCTAAAATTTCTAGAGAGTCCTGGAGCTTCCAGTTATCCCCGCTACTTACCAGGAAAGCTCGGGATGCACTGGGTCAAATGGACAATGAGGACAGTGATGATTACAGCAAACTTAAAGCAGCACTGCTAAAGAAATTTGAATTAACTGCTGAATCATACAGAGCTAAATTTCGTAAGCTAAGGAAAAGCCCTGACATGAGCTACGAAGAGCTAGCCATGAAACAATGTCAGTTTTTAAAACGTTGGTGGGAAGGAATTGAGGCAAACTCTGTTGATAAAACTGAAAATGTGATTCTGTTAGAACAGTTTTTCTGGGCGTGCCCAGCAGAACTGAAAACCTGGCTGGAGGACTGAGATCACAAAACAGTGCAAGAGGCTGCTGAACTCTCGGATCGCTATGCCAAGAGCAGACCTGCTCTGAGAATGAACGGGGTGGGTGTGGCAGTGCAGAAAAGGAAAAGCACGCCTTCAGGGCAGCTAAAACCCTCACTGCCTCCACTGAAACCAGTTAGCCCAAGGTTTCAGAGAAAAGATTTCTCTGAGAGAAAAAATGAATGTTGGTTATGTAAAGAAACTGGGCATATTGTCAGTACCCCATAAAGGTGAGCAATAATACACAACCGGGAGATAGAAAAGAAGTGGGTTGTTTGTGTGTCTCTGGTAGCATGCCAGTGAACATGAGGGAACACATGCACCCAGTCAAGGTGAATGGTGTGCAGATGCAGGGATTAGGAATACAGGGGCATCCCTGACCTTGGTAAAGGGGGATCTAGTACAGCCTGGTCAGCTTATACCCAATAAATATGTCACTGTACAGGACTTTGAGGGTGGGGAGAAAACATTGGTTCTAGTTAGTGTTCTCTTAGACTGGGGTGAAACAGGGAGAACTGTGCAACAGGTGTCTGTAGCCAAAACATTAGCAGTGGATGTGATCCTGGGCAACAATCCAGAACAGGGGATGGTATGTGCAGTTACCCGTAGCCAAGTGGCAAGGGAGAACTGTAGTTCCCTGAACTCCACAGAAGTCATTGTGGAAACCACTGAGAGGCTGGTTCCCCAGTCTGTGTCTCCAGATGGGGAGACTAATGAAAAGGGGGTAGAAATTTCCCCATTAGTAAATAACCACACAGCTACAGAGAGTTACTCCGAAGAGGGAGGGGTGGCTCATTGTCAGAGAGTTGGGACTGACAGTGATCCTGAGTGCCCAGATGCTAGTGCTAGAGACCCTAGTTTACTGACTGAAGGGGACATGTCCCATGCCTTGGGAATGTGTGAGGGGTTTGCAGTTTCTCAGAGAATTGACCCTAGTTTAGAGAAGCTGAGGGCTTGGGCAGACTCGGACAGCGCACAAGGAGGTGATGGCAGGCATAAGGTTTATTGGGGAAATGGACTTATGTATACTCAGGCAGTACAGAAAGAGGGAGGGATGGATGCTAGGCAGGCATCTTGTCATTCCCCAGGGGTATCGTCAGCACCTGTTTAAGATTGCACATGATATTCCCTTGTCTGGTCATCTGGGAATCATGTGCACAATGCAGCAGTTGGCCCAGAATTTCTACTGGCCTAACTTCACCCAACAGGTGAAGGAGTATTGCAGGTCTTGTCACCGGTGCCAAGAAAAAGGGAAAGCAGGCAAGAAAACCCAAGCCACCCTGATTCCATTGCCCATAGTGGAGAAGCCATTCCAGAGGGTGGGAATGGACATTGAGGGGTCTTTAAATACCCCCAGCTCCTCAGGGAAGAGATTCATCCTGACTGTGGTGGATTATGCCACCCAGTACTCAGAGGCAGTCGCCCTATCCTCACTGGGGACAGACAAATTGGCAGATGCCTTACTTGGGATTTTCTCCCATGTTGGGTTTCCGAAGGAGGTTATCACCAATCGAGGGGGTTCCTTCATGTCAGACCTGATGAAATGTTTATGGGAGAAGTGTGGGGTGGTGCAGAGATGCACGACACCGTATCACCCAAAAGCCAATGGGCTTGTGGAAAGATTCAACGGTACCCTAAAGTCATTGCTCCAGGCGTTTGCTGAACAGCATGGGAGGGACTGGGAGAAATACCTTTCCCACGTGTTCTTTGCATACAGGAAGGTGCCCCAAGGGTCGACAGGGTTTTCCCCCTTTGAACTCTTATATGGACGCCGGGTATGTGGGCCCCTAGACTTGATCCGGAAGGACTGGGAAGGCAAGCACGCCACCCAGGGAACTCCCATTGTGGATTACATCCTTAGGTTTAGGGAAAGGCTGAAGGAGCTTATGGGGACAGCCCAGAGCAACCTGGCAGCTGCCCAACAGAAACAAAATGTGTGGTATGACTGCAGAGCCAGAGCTCGCTCGTAAATGGTGGGTCAGGAAGTCATGGTCCTTATTCCAGTCCAGAAAGACAAGCGGCAGGATGAGTGGGGAGGACAGTACGAAGTGGTTAGGAAGGTGAATGATGTGAACTATATTGTGGAGTTATCTGACCGAAGACAGACAGAAAGGATGTACCATGTCAACATTAGAGGCATTTAGACATTTAGAGGCAGTATAGCGCAGTGGTCTAAGGCTCTGAGCTGCAAATCTGGTGACATCCAGTAGACCAGACCTGGGTTTGAATCCCACAGCTTCCACTTGCATACTGTGTGACCCTGAGCAAATCACTTAACCTCCTTGTGCTCCCAGGTCGCTCCTGTAAAAAAGCTTTCAGCTTAGTGTGTTATACCTGGTTAAAACAACTAAATAAATAAATAAATTAAAAAATATTAAATAAAATATGATGAAGCCATACGCAAATAGGGCTGACATGGTGTTTGCAGTGTGTAGTAATGGGGAAGGGATGGATGAAGGAGACCCCCTTCTGGACTTGCTGGAAGAAAGTAAGTGGGAGTCCTCTGTGGAGGCAGTAAAATTGTCTCCCCAGCTGACCCCGGACAAGATCCAAGAAGTAAGGGAGGTTTTAGCAGACTCTGCCCCATTGTTAAGCACCAAGCTTGGACTAACCCCCTTAGCGACTCACGATGTGGAGACAGGGACACAGGCGCCCATACGGCGGACAGCATATCGGGTGTCAGAGGCTGTCCAAAAGGACATTAAGAGGGAAGTGGAGGAGATGCTGGATTTAGGGGTAATCCAGAGATCCCACAGACCCTGGGACTCACCCATAGTCCTTGTGCCAAAGCCAAATGGCTCTACTTGTTTCTGTGTAAACTATCGTGGACTGACTGCAGTCACAAAGTCAGACGCCCACCCGATGCCCCAGACGGATGAATTCCTGGACAAGTTGGGGGAGGTGACCTACCTTATGACTATTGACCTGACCAAGGGGTATTGGCAGGTAGAGTTGACAGACAGAGCTAGGGAGAGGTCGGCCTTAATCACTCCAATAGGCTTATTTGAATTTAAAGTAATGCCTTTCGGAAGGAAGAACGCCCTGGCCACTTTACAGAGGCTGGTGAACCAGATGTTAAATGGTGCTGAGGAGTGCGCCATGGCGTACCTGGATGACACTGCCATCTTTAGTGCCAGCCGGGAGGAACACCTATCCCACCTTAGGGAAGTACTGGGCAGGATACAGAGGGCCTGACTCACTGTCAAAGCTGAGAAATGCCAGGTGGCCATGGGAGAAGTGGCATACCTCGGACATGTGGTAGGCTGGGGACAGCTCCATCCCAACCAAATAAAAATGGAGGTAATCTGGGTGTGGCCCAGACCAGAAACACAGAAGCAGGTAAGGAGATTTCTAGGGACAGCAGGGTACTATAGAAAACTGTACCCAATTACAGTGCCCTGGCTGCTCCCCATCTGACCTGAAAAAGAAAAGGATGCCCAAGAAAATTACCTAGGGCCCAGCCTGTGAGCAAGCCTTTTCCAAACTAAAGGAGGCACTGTGCAGTGCTCCTGTTCTGACAAGTCCTGACTATAGCAGACCCTTTACAGTTCAGACTGATGCCTCAGACATGGGTATTGGGGCAGTAATGAGTCAGGCATCCAGCCAAGGCAGGCATCACCCAATAGATTACCCGAGTAAAAGTTACTTCCCAGAGAGCAGGCATACTCCAGGGTGGAAATAGAATGCCTTGTCATAGTGTGGGCCCTAAAGAAATTAGAGCCATACTTATACGGGCAGCATTCTGTGGTACACACTGACTACAACTCCCTGGTTTGGCTGACGCAGATGGGAAAAAAACAATGGTAGATTGCTAAGATGGAGTCTTGCTTTGCAGGGTATGATCTGACAATCGTACATAGAGCTGGAGCCAAAAATCAGAACTCTGATGGGCTGTCTTGGGTATATGAGGAGTGAACTGATTTGGGAAGCTCATTTCAAGCAGGGGACAGAGCCCCCAAATTCAGTCTAGGTGGGGAGGAATTGTGACACTTGGACAGCTGGTACTGATCACTGTATAATTTTTTGTAATATAAAAATGTGTTATGGATGGTCTCTCATGAGAAATGCTGAAACAGCATGTGAGTATGACACACACACACACACACACACACACACACACACACAGGTTTTAGATACAAGGTGTTACCTGGAAGGCCAGAAGCTAATTACAAAGTAGAACAGGCCTTAATCAAGGATCTCCTATTTATCTAAGTTAATTATAGCTGTAGTTGCTAAGAGGGAAATCATAAACTTTTATGGCGTTTAGGGGAAGAGTGCAAGATTATGTGACACTGGTGTGAAGCCATAAATGCTCTGATGTCTGTGTGAGAGAGATACTGCTTATAGATAAAAGGACATTTACAGACTTGATTGGGGAAGTCACATGGGGAAAGGAGTTTCTGCTGATGTAACCTTAATTACCTTACCTTCTAATATGATAAAATATCCTGGGTGTATGATTTTTCATAACCAGAGGAGGAGCTAGGGGACCTCACACAAAGAGGTGGTCAAAGCCAGCTTTTAAACAAATATTCTGTTTTCCTTCAGACACTTTTATCTACACTCTGACAAAGAAACATCTTTGAGCACTTTAAGCAGGTATTTAGAGAGAGACACAAATCTAAGTACTGTAGCAGGAACTGCATTGTTAAAACCTTGTTCTTTTAAAAGATTGTATGTTTTGTGATATATGGTTCTGTATTCACATTTTATATTTTTTTATCTATTTTAGTAAAACTCTATTTTTAGAGCCTACTTGGTCTGTCTTTAAATTTCCTTTCTTTAACAAGTGGAGTATATGTGGTTAAAGCAGACACTGTGCATAAGTTTGAATGGTGATACCAAACTGGAAAAAGGTGAGAGTTTAATCTGAGGTCTTTATTAGAGTTTGTAAGGGTTCATTTTGTACACCTGGTGAGGTGCCCGTAGGCAAAGATATCTGGTCCCCTGAAGACAGAATTATCTGAGCCTGTGCATTGGGTAGGCTAGCAAGAGGTTCACAGTTTGAATCCCTCCAGAACTGAGACCAAAGGTTGATTCGAACCCACAAAGCAGACAGGAGGGTTACCCTGTTTCTGTTAACTGTTCACAAGACTGCGCTCAGAGGCTGGCACTTTGGGAGTAGAGGGCTGACCTGCTGAGTGGGTTTGTGACACCATGTACAGCACTTAAACCAGCAGTTGAAATCAAAGAGAAACAGTAAAATCTTTATACAAACAGCAGATTTAAAAGCTATACTTAGTAAACTGCTGTTATATAAACTTAATATGCAATGGTTTGACTCAAAATATGAGTTTATTATCAAGTGTAGCATGCAGGATTTTATCATTTACTTGTGGTTCTACCATTCATGAGTTATGGTAATGTCCCCTCATATGTGAAAATATATTTTGCATTTTGAGTCAGACAATTGTATACCCCCTATATTTTCAAGGTTGGAGAGACAAACGTGGACATTTGAAGATATGAGACCATTTATTAAGACATCAGGAATGGACAAAAAATGAAATGTGTACTTCTTTACAGGAAGTATGTGATGCCACGTTAGTATGGGTTGGTCCAGTACGCAGTTTTTGGATAATAGCTTTATTAGACTAACCAAATGTTTTTTGCTTGCTCTAGCTTTTGAGATCCTCAACATCTGAAGAAGAGACCATGGGGGTCTTAAAAATGTGCATTCAGTTGCTTACCATCTGTAACCCCCTCCCCCCTGAAAAAGGGACTTCTAGGCCCAGTGGGCTTACCGGGTCAACAAAATTCAATAAATAAATAAATAATGTATTAAAAAAATAATGTGCTAATGGTTCTTTAGTAAACTTATTCACAGAAATAGCTCAAGGGGATGCAACAAAGCACCTGTTGTAATCCCCAGAGTCTATCATATTCCGTAAGATGCATCAAACCTGAAAGGCTTGCTTTTCAACTGAAATGACGATGAGTATTTAAGAAATGATGTCAGGCAAAACAGAGGGAATGGATTTGGACAAACATTCATCACATCACAAAATCATGGTTTAAAAGTTTCAAGCACACCAGTTACTGTAAATTGAGATACAGTACAATAATAAAACATTCTGAATAATGCTGGAGAGGTTGTGGAACAGAGAAAGCAGACTACATATACATATTTAGTGCATGAAGTGAGTTGGAAAAAATATTGGGAGAAAATGGTGGAAGATGCAGAGGAGATTTGGGGAATAAATTGGACAACTCAACAGATAGTCTTTTGCTAGGGACCTTCATAGGATGACCCACCTACTGTACAGAAACATTCATTTTATATTCTGGTCACTTTTAGGAATGATGGGGAATGTTAAAAATGATTTGACTGTGTTGGAAATATGACCCACACTGTTGGACTGCAAATGGACTTCTGATGATAAATAAATGTACCGCAAACATTTACATTTAGGCATCAGCTAGGGTTGAAGCACAAAGTCTCAATGTAGGGAACTGCAATGTTAGGGTAAAAGGCACCCTGAATCATGGTAGTGTGGTGTTCCTCAGAGTTTGAGCAATTGCTTGGAAAAAAACACTGGCATTCCCCAACTTCAGCACCATTTTAAATGACATGGACATTTACTCACACACCAATGCTTTAACTGCTAACCACCTGGAGTGCTTTCTAAACTTTGATCTTTCCGTTGCTTAACCTTGACACAAAATGGCCGCTTAGCCAAAACTGAGTTAAGAGAGGTGCCGAAAATACGATAATAGCAACCCTGCCCTAAGCAATCTTTCAAACCCCAAAGAAAACCACACCGCACATGTACCATGATTCGGGGTACTAGTTTACCTTAATGCTGCATTTCCCTACTTTTGAGGCTTTGCGCTTCAACCCTAACTGATGCCGATACGTAGAAATGTGTAATAAATGTTTAGCCTTTTTTAAATGGATATTTAATAACTAATGGACTGTAATTTGTGTTAGCTATGTCGGCAAGTGAGCAAAAAGTGACTTAAAATCTTTAAAGTTGTGTGAGTACTGTTTCCACACACCAAAGATTTACGATTGCAGTTTTAAGGGGTCATGAGCTAACTTGTAATACTGGCCCAAGGGGATCACATGCCACTCTTCAAAGAATGGTAAATATACTAAATCTTCTAACATACCTAGTAACTACCACTTTAGTGTTTTGAGGATGTTGTGATACAGTCACAAAACATCAATGACTTGATATTTGCGTGGATAAAAAATAAAGACAATAAGACATCTACACTACAGGAGAAGATCCTTCTTTCTGTTTGTCTTTAAATACTGGTTACGTTCACAGAAGGGTCATTGTAATATTAGCCCAAGGCAATCAAGTGCCACCCTTTCAAGAATGGTAATCACACTAACTCTTCGAATATACCGAGTAACCACCACCTTCATGTCCGGATGAGGTGGCCATACAGTCACAAAAGATCAATGACTTGATATCTGGATGGATTACAAAAAGAGAAAAGAGGACAAGAAATTATTTCTAGTTGGTTACTGTTTATAATCCAGTTTACAGAAATGATATCCATAAGCCTAAATGATCCATATGTAACTGTTCCTGAATAAAACGTGATATGAAAAACTGTATTTTGCATTGTTTTGTTTTTATGAGTAGTATTCTATTGCAGTTTTCATCATGGAACCAGTGATCTGGAGTTTTAACCATTTCATGGTTTGAGAAAAGAACTCGAAGCATGGTTCTGATAGGACAATAGCTCATGTTTAGCATTCTGTACTCAAACTGTGACATAGTAAGCACTCCAAATTCCTGGTTCCAGGAAAAGAACTGTTCAGAATGTTGTTCATAAAAAGAAAACAATTGAAAATATAGTTTTTCACATCAATGTTTATCAAGGTACAGTTAAATATGGTTCATTTGGAGGCAAATTTGTCATTTCTGTTACTATGAACATTGCTAACCACTGCCAATTACCACAGATTTCCTGCCCCCTTTAAGCATCTATACTACAGGAGTAGAGCCTTCTTTCTGTTTGCATTTAAGTACTGGTTATTGTCCATAGATGTATCCCTCTGCATTACTCCAAATCTATCAGTAGGACATGCTGGAATCTTTTCTTCTCTTTACTATCCGGCTAGCTACCTTAGTTGATCTTAAAGGAATATGGGTAGGAACAGTGGGTGAAGGGGGATGTGAGGTACAGTAAGTGGGGGCTGGAGAGTGGGTACACTTATGGATGAGTGCCTCCCAATGGTAGTTCCTACAGGCAGTAGGGCTTAGTCAGCTGAGCTGACTGTTTAACAGGCATAAGTTGGTTACTGATAACTCTCGAGGGCAATCCTAAAGACCCTGTTGTACAGGATATTTAACCAGTACAGCATGACTTTAGGAGCAGAACAAAAAAAAAAACACATCTCTGTAGTCCAGCACAGAGAGTAAGAGCTGGTGCTCAGATAAAGCAGTAACAGACCAGCATGGTAATACCAAGTGGAAGTTAACAAAGCAGGGATAAAGGAAACACAATTTTAAACTCCAAATCTGGTATGGAACTGGGTAATTACAAGCCAGGGTACTGCAAAGTACATGTATCACTTAGTTTCAGTAGGAGTTAACACATGAAACTGTGTTATAATTTAGGCTTATGAAACATTATTAAACAGCTCGTAGTGCATATACTGTCCTTTTTTGCATAATGCCAGTCTGCTGATGTCAGGAATGTATTTGACCTTTTTACAATGCAGGGCACTACCATGCTTTACATAACGTAAGCAAACCTTTCAACTTTGCATATGCTAATTTTCAGCTTTGTTAAGCTTTTCTGAACATCTGTACCATAGGCACTGAATTCAGATAAGGTCTCCATATCCAACTGCCCTTTAAGCTGGTTGACCCTTTCCATACTTTCCTGTAGCCCTGGGCTATCATAAGTCACTAAGCATGTTTTTCTGGGACAATTACTTTTTTGTCTAGGCTCAGCAACACATTGTAAACTGGATCACCTTTGCTGCAGGCACATCCAAGAGCAGGGTCATTCTTGATGCCCTACAGGGGGCATGCCTCAGACAGCTAGTATTGGAACCCACTCGGGAGGGAGCAATCTTAGACCTGGTACTCTCAAATGGGGATGGAGAAAGAATCTCAGATTTAGAAGTGGGTAGCCATCTGGGAACAAGCGACCACCAAACAGTGTGGTTCACGATAAACACAGCCATACAATCAAGCCATACAAAAGCAAGAGTACTGGACTTTAGGAGGGCTGACTTTGGGAAAATGAGAGTGCCTCAGAAAAGCACTAGCAAACAGGCAAGAAGGAGGGGTGGAAGAACAATGGGGAGTGATCAAAACAGCCATCACAGAAGCAACAAGCCTTTGTGTAAAACAAATCAATAAAACACAACGAAGGAAAAAAACGTTATGGTTCTCAAAAGAGGTGGCAGGAAGGTTAAGGAGAAAAGGACAGCATTCAGGAAATATAAGGAAACACAGAAGGAGCAGGACAGAGAACTTTATCAGTTAAAGCAAGAAAGAGGCTGGGAAGGCAGTCAGAATAGCAAAGGCCCAAACCGAGGAAAGGATAGCCAATTCTGTTAAGAAGGGGGATAAGACCTTTTATAGGTACATTAGGGAGCGAAGAAAGACCAAAGGAGGGATACTGAAGCTTAATAAAGGGGAGGGAATGTGGGTAGAGGGTGACAGTGAAAAAGCAGGGATACTGAACGAATATTTCTGCTCAGTATTCACAAAGGAAGAGGAGGGGGAGTTACCTAAACCAAACAAGAGAAACACTCTGAAGACGGGGCTCGATAACAGTCCATTTACAGAAGAAAGGGTTCTGAAAGAACTAATAAAATTGAAGGTGGACAAAGCAATGGGGCCTGATGGGGTTCAATCAAGAATTCTAAAAGAACTAAGGGTAGAACTAGTGACACCGCTGACTACTCTGTTTAACAAATCATGGGAGGATAGGGTGGTACCCGAGGACTGGAGGAGGGCAGATGTGATTCCTCTTCACAAAAGTGGGAGCAAGACAGAGGCAGGAAACTATAGACCAGTTAGTTTGACCAAAGTGGTACGGAAAATGATGGAATCACTTCTGAAGGAAAGAATTGTTGAGTACCTAGAGGCCAGTGGGGCACAGGACCCAAGGCAGCATGGATTCACGATGGGAAGGGTGGGTATCAGGCAGTCTAATAGATTTCTTTGACTGGGTTACCAAAGTAGTAGACCAGGGAGGGGCTGTGGACATGGCCTACCTAGATTTTAGCAAGGCATTTGATACAGTCCCACACAAAAGATTAATACACAAGATAGCCAGCCTTGGAGTGGGTCCCAAGGTGGTAGCCGGGATAAAAAATTGGCTAGACAACAGGACTCAAAGAGTAGTAGTAAATGGAGTACACAGTGACGAAAGGAGGGTTACTAGCGGGGTACTGCAGGGTTCAGTACTGGGACCGGTCCTTTTTAATGTCTTTATAAGTGACATTGCAGAGGAACTGGAAGGAAAAGTATATCTCTTTGCAGATGACACAAAGATCTGCAACAGGGTTGATACACAAGATGGAGTGGAAAGGATGAGAAGGGACTTGGCAAGGTTGGAGGAATGGTCAAATGCATGGCAGCTCAGATTCAATGCAAAGAAGTGCAGGTAATGCACATGGGGAACAAAACCCTGGGAAGCGTACAATGGGGGTGAGATACTGACAACAAGTAAAATAGAAAGGGACCTGGGGTAATTATATCAGATGACCTAAAGGTGGGCAAGCAATGTGAGAAGGCAGTAAGGAAGGCTGGGGATACTGGGATGTATAGGAAGAGGCATCAATAGTAGAAAACAGGAAGTTGTTATCCCTCTGTACAGACAGTTGGTGAGACCCCATCTGAGTTCCTGTGTGCAGTTCTGGAACCCCATCTCCATAAAGACATAGATAGAGTGGAGGCTGTCCAGAGGAGGGCATCTAAAATGGTGCAGGGTCTGCACCAGAAGACATATGAAGAAAGACTAAAGGAGCTTAATATGTATACCCTTGAGAAAATAAGGGAGAGAGGGGACATGATAGAAACTTTCAAGTACCTCAAGGGAATTAACAAAGTCCAAGAGGGTAGCATCTTCCAGAAAAAGAGATGTGCAAGAACAAGGGGGCACAATTTGAAGATAGAAGGGGGATGGCTCAGAGGTAATGTGAGGAAGTATTTTTTCACTGAGAGGGTTGTGGATGCATGGAACAGCCTCCCTGAAGAGGTCGTGGGGTCAAGAACAGTGGGGGACTTCAAGAATGCATGGGACAGGCATAG
The DNA here is from genome assembly GCA_016271365.2 of Neoceratodus forsteri. Lineage (NCBI taxonomy): Eukaryota > Metazoa > Chordata > Ceratodontiformes > Ceratodontidae > Neoceratodus > Neoceratodus forsteri. The sequence continues at coordinate 300,262,615 of CM057459.1, read as the reverse complement.
GGCAGTCCTAGTGGGGGGTAGGATGAATTAAGCTGTTGGTTAACTAGGATCTGCAGCTTATCTGTTAGGTAGGAAAATGGGCAGACTAGGTGGGCCAAGCGGTCCTTATCTGCCGTCAAATTCTATGTTTCTATGTAATGCATGCTGCTGTATGTCCAAGCTTCCGGCGATTAGTTATTTGATTCTAATCTCATTAAATAAATACTTCAAACAATGAAGCTGAAACAGAATCCTAGAAACCTTCTTGAGATTATTTCTTGAAGATCTAAAATATATTTTGTTCTGAATAATTTATTCCTGACAGTCATTTCATGCCTATAAAAATTCTTATGAAAAAGAAATGATGATGGTGTCAAATACCTGAATGAGGGGATTCTAAATAAAGCACAAGAAAACATTGATTTTGGAAATAATGCTAGACTAATTTTGTCAGCAATTCTCCATTAAAAAGTTGCAATCTTTGCTATGTCTGTCCTTCAATGTCACATGATGCATGTACAGATTAAGGTGTTTTGTAAAGTGGTGACATAATGCTTATTTTAAGATAGAGTAGCCTAAGCCAGCCCAGTGGCACAGAGGATTGAGGTGCTGGACACCACATCTCATGCTACGCCGGCAGGGCTGCTCCGGGTGGGGGCCCTGTGGTAATGCAGTTAGGGAGTGACTCGAGTTGGGAGGGTGCCACAGGTCGCTTCGTATGCTTGCCTCCACATGCATACTGGCAACCGCTGCAAGGGGTGGGGAGAAAACCAGCAAAATATCAGAGCTGGCAGGCTCCATGATGGCACCAACAGTGCCCCAGTCAGGCCCCCCGGAGTCTAGACATAGGTCTCCAGGGGGAAGGAAAGTCAACACTTTCACCCTCAGCCCTGCCATGGGGGGTTGGGGTAACCCATGAGGGATTACCGGAAGGGTCGGGAAGGTTGGTCCTGAGACCGAGCTCCTCCAAAGGAGGGTCTGGAGCTGCCTGCCAGAGCCACTATGTGCCTCACCCGTCGCAGAGAAGGGAGGTAGTGACAGGAGAGAGCCAAATAGCTGTATGTATAATAAAAAAAAAAAGATAAGAGTAGCCTGGGGGTTAGAGCACAATGCAGTGAACATGGAGACCCAGGTTTGAATCCAACTACTTACAGTGTGACCTTTGAGAAAGTCTGTTAACCTCCCTATGAATGACTTTCCTCCTCTTTCACTCTGTACTTTACATCCCTAAACATTCATAAACCTCCTTCAGCCTCACTCAACTTCTCTGTGCATGCCTAATGGCTGCTGCTGACTTTTCTTGGCTAGCAAAGCTCTTTGGGATACCATGGGTCTAAAGAAAAATGTACTCACCCTTGTATCAAGTTTCTCCTACAGGGTATATTTGTAAGTCATACAGTTTGCATCATCTCAGCCTTGAGGTGTTGCCCCAGAGACAGAACTTTAGAATGCTAAAGTTCAAACTCTGAAGAGTGTGTTCAAGCTTCACCTGACCCCTCAACAGCAGATTTACAACTGAAGGGCGAAAGAGAGCAGTGGCCACTTAACCTAACCAGGCTTATTTATTGAGAATTGTAAATGTAATAAAAAAAATAATCTATTACCAAATGAAATCTTGTAAAAAATTGCAAAGTAGTATAAGAATGAGATTAATTAAACATTCAAATGCTTAGGCAGAATTTAAAATCATTTTGATATATATGTATTGTAAACATGAAACTGAAGAACTTATTTTCTTCAGGCCCCAGACTGAGAGGTGGAGAGGGCTTGCATGACTCACAAATACACTCTTTAGAGAAAACAGCGTTACTAAGGTGAGAATTTTTTTCTTCTAGCAATGAGAGTGCATTTGTGATGTCATACAATTTGCAGATTACAAGCAGTACTGTACTTAAGAGGCAAGGTCTAGGGCCTATTAAGGAAAAGGTTCTGAAGTACAAAGTACCAAAGCTGGCATCCCTTCTAGCTTGGAAGTCCAGACAATGATGAGAGGTCAAGGTGTGTACTGTAGGGCATATGGCTACTCCGCACACCTCTAATAAAGGTATACCTCCTACTGTTGCTACTGTAGCAGATTCAGCTTTATTGGAATGCATTCTTGGCCCTTTTCAGTAACTCACTACCAGTTTTAGTGTCGTAGCAGATGCAGACTCAAGAGACAAACCAACGAGAAATAGTAGCAAAACAAAGAATACAGTGGCTCAGTATCAGGTGACAATCTCAGGGTGCACTTACTTGGGTGATAAATACATAAAACATGAGACTGCCGTAGTGTGTGGGGGGGAGGGGCATCAACATGCCAGTAGCCTAGTATAATTCTCAGTTTTAGGAACAGGAAATGAAAATTACATACCTACAGTAATTCTTGATCTTCTCTTGTATCTTCAACATTCATTACTGCTAGGTAAGTGCCAGAGGCGTGCACCTGAGCAAGAGTTTTTTTTGGTTTTTTTGAGGGGGAGAGGAGTTGGCGCCAGTGGTGCCACCCACGAGGCTGAGGCACTGCATGGTGCATGAGGGTTGGCCATTAGGCACCATAGACTCCTCCAGCACCCCAGTTCTGTTTAGCCAGAGAAGATGAAGCAAGAGAGCCGAGGGATAGGAAAAGGAAAGGATATAAACTGAAAAATGATATAAGCTGACCAGAGGACAGAGGGATCGAGCTTCTTGCCCTAAGTGGCCATAGGGCTCCAATCCTTGGGCAGTCACACAGGAAAGAAGAGAGAGGGAAGAGAAGAAAGACAAGAAAAATGGGGTATGCGTAAATGACAACGGGGGGAAGGAGGGCTCTCCGCTATGTTAATCTGAAGACCACTGGCTTGCAATAGCTTCAAAAACCCCAAGGTAATGAAGACAAGGGAGCAAGAGACTACTGAACCAAGGTCTGGAGGGGAATTTGGGATGGCCTTAGATTAAGCATTAGTGGAGACTGACCTCTCTTCCTACCCCTTCCCCATATACGTTTTGAAAACCTTGGAGCATGGTTCTCCATAGGCTGTACCCTGGGTAAGGGGAACAGCCCCTAAATAGAAGGGGAGATGGTCCAGAGTGACCTTAAAATGAAGGAGATGGGAAAAACAACTACAGGTTTCCCCTCGAGAGTACTGATGTAGTCCCCCTTCCCCTTCAGGAGAAGAGAACCACGGGACATCTGATCCATAAGGGAAAAGAGAGAAAGGGGGAGGAAAATCCCACGGACTCTCCCAGGAATGCACTGATGCAGTTCAGACTGCAAGAAGATGAGAATAACCAAGAGGAATACCCAGGCCCAAAAGGGGGACACCCCAGTGCATCGTGATGAGAATTCCAGGGAGTTCCCTCCGAGATCAGGGTGAAGACCCTACTCACCGTCCTCCAGGTTGAGCGTTCTGTGACTTTACAGAAGAAAACAGAGAGCCCTGAGGTACCAGGGGGACTCAGCCCCCAATTGGCCTCGAAGAGGGGGAAGGCGGACAAGGGTGGAGGCTACACTCAAAAACTGAGGCCCATGAGGGGAAGGTGGGCGGGAATTAGTAATGAATGGTGAAGATACAACAGAAGATCAAGAATTACAGTAAGTATGTAATTTTCATATCTTACCTTGTCAATCTTCACCATTCATTACTGCTGGGTTAGTACTAAGCCCCCAGAGGGGACCTGGCACAGCCCTGAGGGAACAGATTCCCTCAGCTTCCTGCAGGTGAGGCGCAGGAGGGGGAGACCCCATAGCCCTATTAGAACGTGTGCGGTCTAAGGCTGGTCAGAACAAGGAGGTGTCCCCCATGGGCAGGGGGACGGGAGGTACTCCTGTAAGGTCCTCCTTGCCTTACGGGAGAAAAGACTGGTCCCCCCAAAAGCGGAGGAAATCACCCTATGATGGGCAACAGGTAACAACCTGGATAGACAAAGCCACACCATCCGCCTGATGCAGATCGCTGTCCCTGCTAGTCTGGATGCCACTTCATTGGCATTATAAGATGCCCTTGCCTGGTGCCTTGCAAGCTCCAGACCCTGCGCCAAGGGAGCGATGGCTTGTCTAGATTCCTCCGAATCAGGCAGAGATGCCTGTGCTAACATTGACAACAGATGTGTGTTGTAGGCAGCGTGGTGAGTCTGATGAGATCAAATGCAAAGTCATGCACGAGCTGAAGAGAAAACTCTTCTACCCCACCAGTCGAACTCGGTGGAATCTGGATCTGGGGGTCAGTCATGCGCCAGGTGCTGAAGCCCGGAGGGAGTATCCAAGGACGTCAGCCACAAAGGTGGGTGAGGTAGAGAACCTAGATACTCCTGGGGAGTGCAATACCTCCTCCTGCAGTCCGCTGGGGCTGGTGGTGAGGCGGCCGGAGACTGCCAGGTGCGGACAGATGCTTCCTGGAATGGGATAGGCCAGCAAGGTACCACCAGGTGGTGAGCACTAAACTTGCTCGAAAATTAGCGCATCTCCTGCTCGATATTGCTCCTTATGACATGAGAGATATGAAGCTCCTGAACTAGCCTCGAGAGGAACCACTGATATTCAGTGAAATCAGCATCAGAGGAAAGGTGGACAGGACGTTCCTCTTCCACAGTGGAGTAAGTCGAGGACGTAAAGGAGCTCGAGTGTTCTGGGTCCTCCTGTGGCAGGTGAGACTGGTGAAAGACCTGCTCATCCTTTGCTTTTAGGTACCTAGGGAAGGCCGCCGCAGTGACTCTGAACATCTCCCAGGTTAAGGGACTCGTAGGACCCACATGGCCTAGGAGAGGGGGAAGTGTTTGCAGAGGGATTGGGGAGTGCCATCTGACAGAAAGTGCCCAACCTCTGCCAGGGCTCTGAGACCCAGCCACAGGTCCTCCCGAGCAGGGGGACCCAGGGGTCGACCCAGGCAGCAGTTGCTGTAAATGTGAAAACAAACCCTGGATAAGCCCTGAGGGAGAAAGTCCCCTGTGGTGCGACTGGGGTTGCATGGTTCCAGAAGGGCAACCCTCCACACTGCCAACTAGGGGTGCTCCAGAAGCCTCAGAAGAGAGGCGGGGTTCAGCGCTTCAGCTCCTCCCCACTCCCCGCAGGGCAGTGGCAGGGGGCCTCCATGCCTTACCTCAGCCTCTTAACCCCTCGGACTCCAAAGCCGCCCTCTTTCTCGTACCCAGTGATACAGGGCCCCCAATCCTGCAGGACCCCCCAAAGGAGGCCGCAGAAGAGGGGGTTCCCATCCCAAACAAGGAGGTCATGGCAGCACCAGATATGGCAGCTGCCACACCCTCTGCAGGAGAGGCCACTGCACCAGGACCCCCAGGCTGCTGTCCAGAACTGGCCCCGCTGCCAGCATGAGGGGTCGTCAGGACTACAGGCTCTGGGGAGTCTGGGACACAAACGCTGGGCCACCTGGTGTCACATCCCAGAGGGCTCTCAGACTCCAAGAAGTGGGGTATCAGTCTGGATCAGTCAGCGGGTCATCCTCCTACAAGAGGAAGAGACCAGGCAGACCACCAAACCAGCAACCCCGGGAGAGCTCCTGGTGATGGCGCTACCCGCGGCACTGCCGTGGGACATGGCACCATCCTGATCACCGGCGCCGGGATCCAAGATGGCGCCGGCAGGTGGCGCTGAGGATCCGCTGGTGCTGGGCCCAACAACCGTGGGCCACAACACCGGGAGAGCCTGCAACTCCATGGCGGTGCACACAACCCGGCTCCGAAGGGAACCAAGTTGTTCTCTGGCACCGTGGAAGAAACCTCCTCGATGGCAAGGCTAGAATCTGAAGAGGTTTCCTCCTCACCATTGCTGTATAGACCCAGGAGGGGACCCAGAGGCGGGGTCAAGATATCTGGCCATGGCGTCCTGCGAGCGACACTGCCCTCCAAAAGTTAGCAGAGCCCTGCCAACTTTGAATGCACAGATTTCCAAGACACAGCGGTCCATGGAGAAGCAGGCGTCGCAGTTGCCCATGTCAGGATTGGGACCCAGGCATCGCAGGCAGATGTCATGTCAGTCTGAAATGGGAAAATGCCGGCCACAGGGGGCACTGATGCATGGGGGCACGGCTCACTTTGGATCTCTTCTCAGCCCCTGAACCAGACATGACGTGAAATTAACAGTAAATTACAGGAAAACAGACTCAACACCGCCTAGAAGAATGAATGAAATGGTCTTACCAGTATTCAACAGTGCCAGGTGAACCAGAACTGGGATGGAGAAGAACAGTATCGAAAAACAGGCGGTAGGCCCAATGATGCAGTTGAAAAACTACTGACACTCATGCAGCAGATGCGACCTCGACAACGGGAGAAACAGAAGTGGGGTGGAGGAGAAGTCTACAGCGCCTAACGGCCAACCCTCATGCGCTACGCAATGCACTGGCCTCATGGGTGGCGCCAATCGGCCGACTCCCCCCCCCCCCCAAAAAAGGCAAACTCCTGTGCAGGTGCATACCTCCAGCACTTACCCAGCAGTAATGAATGGTGAAGATTGACAAGGGAAGATCAACCACTTCAAAGTTTCAACTTGCTTGTGATTTTATTAGAACACAGACAGCAGTAAAACAGACACCAAAACTCACAGTGGCCAGGAATACATCATACTTGCTAGCATGGTCCAAGTGTGGTAAACCATTAAATCTAAGATGCAAAATGCTTCAAAGGACTCCGCCGACCGTCATTCTGACATTTCAACGTCACAATGATGTCTTCCTGAGAGTCGTGGGCCAAGTGTTCACTCAGGTGTGCACAGGTTGCAATGGTCGGTCGGTGGCTTCCTTTTGAAACATTTTGCATCTTGGATTTTATGACTTACTGCATTTGGCCCACACTAGCAAGTACAATGTAGTCCTGGCCACTGTGAGTTTTGGTACCTGTTTTTCTATTTTACGGCTGTCTACGTTCTAATAAAATTACAAGTAAGTTGAAACTTTGAAGTGGTTGTGCCCATTCCTAAGACTGTGAGAATTATACTGGGCTACTGGAGTGCTGACCCCCTCCCCCGCTACAGCAGTTTTGTGTCCAATGAGAAGAGGGTCATATTCTCAGCTTAACTTTTCCTAGCTCCCCGTAAAAGACAAATAGTTGTCTATAGCCAGTTCTGAACTGTTCAGTTCTCTGCAGGTAAAAACAGACAGTCTTCTTTACATTAAGGCTATGAAGTTTCTCCTCACCTGCTCTGAAGTGTGATTTTATAAGAACACAATGTTACAGACAGATTTTTTTTTTTTAGAAAAGTGGAAACCAACTTTGACCAAAATTTCACAATTGTTCTGAGCATCACCTTATCCCGATGAAAAACCATGACATTAGAGTCTGTACAGAGTGTCTACAACTCTCTAACCCTCCTTGCAGAGGTAACAGCCACTAGAAAAGTTTTTCAGGTCAAGTATTTAAGCTCTGATGAGGACATGGGTTCAAATGGTCGACCAATTAGCAGTGAAAGGACCAGATTCAAATCCCTTGCTAAGCTTAGTCTCCTTATAAAAGATGCAAATGGTTCAAACACAGAATGAGATGCAAACACATTTTCTCTCCCTGTAGATGTAAAAGCGGAAATGGTTGCTGAATGTACTTTACGGAAGGATGGTTTTAAAACCCAAAAACATTAGTTGTGCTCTCCAAATATGTGAGATTTTGTAAAGATTACAGTCCCAGTAATACAATCTGTGATCAAGATGAATTTATTACTACAGCATGTTGAAGCTACTGTAAATCAAATGCATCAAATAGTAAAGTAGACTGCATTTGACCTCACACAGAGACAGAGGTGTGTAAATCATATTGCCTCCTGTCTGGGACAAGTAAATTTCCATAAAAAGACAAGTACAAAAAGAGAACTATTTCATTGTTAAGAATGTGGGGCAAGTGCAAATTCAGCTACAGCTGTGGTTGGACAAGTCCTAAAACTTTTGATATGCACACCTCTGCATAGGGAGGTTAATTCTATGTACTACAGTACATGATATATAGTATGTCATTTGTTTAGTCTGTATTCCTGATTTAGTTTCTTAAAGAGGAAATCTTGTCTGTCCAGGACAAATGCTGCAGGACCTATAAGCAAAACGCTCATAAAGTGACATTTTTAACTACTTTACACGACAGCAGTAATGCTTTTTATCTGGCTGATCCTGTAATCCAACCCATCATGATCAACAACTACTTGTCCCACGGTCCCCTGCAGCCAGCCCAAGTGCAGAGGTATCGGGTAATGACGTTATGCTATATACACTGTATGGTATAATGCCCACCCCCTGATTATACCTAGAAAAGAACTGCTAGCAATAACATAGTTGTTTATCTTCATTCTACCTAATTTTGATATGAACCCTTGATAAGGTATTTAACCTGAGGCAGATGGGCTAGAAGCTGTTAGCTCTCTCTCTCTCTCTCGCTCTCTCTCTCCAAGTTTAAATTCAATGTACTTCATTATTTGAGATATTTGATTTACAAAAGTTGCAGCATGTTGGAGGAATAAATTCATCTGGATCACAAATTTTATTGCTGGGGCTGCAGTCTTTACTTGATCTCACAAACTTGGTGTGCACTGTGGCAAGACAGGCCTATATCCTTTATTAACGTTTCTACTGTATGTGCGGTAATGCACTTTAGAGTTAAGACACTGGCTCTTTAAGAGGCCAGAAAGAGCTAAACAAAATAGAACAAAATTACCAAAAGCTGGTTTGGGTCTGGTACTCATCTAGATAAGAAAGAGACAGATTTATGACCATAAAAGTCATAACTCTGGAATCAAATGGTCAAAGTAGACATTTAGCCTTCACTAACAGGAAAGGGCCAGCAGGAGGCCAGCTTAATGTCATAAGCTATAAATACCAGAACCAGGTTATGCGAAAAACAAATGTTACAGGGGTTAGATGTGGAACCATAGTGACACTTGCAGGAAATTGTTGCACCCCAATATCTGTATTAGCTTGAGAATACTGACCCCATCCGAGAGCAGAGAGGAGATGGATGTGGCTTGAAAATGGCCATTTAGACTATTCATGAGACACACATTTTGAAAAGCAGTGCAGTTTTAGCTTGGAGTCAAAAGCCTGAGGACTTGGAGGCTCTCAGAGTTGAGAGAACCTAAGCTGTTATATACTTTGGTTAAAGTATATGTGTCTCTCTTGAACTACCCTTGGAACAAGACCTGTGTTTTTCTGGAAACCTGATTTTTCACATGCAAAACAGAAATTCTGATTAAGTCAGATTTTGGGAACAAGGACTTCACTCTTCAAGATAAACCCTGACTTTTGCAACAGGACACTCAGAGACTGATTTTTAATCCCAACAAATCTTGTGTTTCCAAAAGAACTTTTCTTCACCTACACAGAGAGAAGGTTATTCTCAAAAAGGACACTTTTCTGGGCTTTGAACCTCAGAATAAGGTACAGTTTAGAACAACAGTATATAGTGTTTTATGTAAACCAACCAATGTTATTTTTGGTATTGTCTGTATTTCAAAAATCTTCTAAATTGTAGACTTTACAGTGTTATTTTTATTTAAGTAAACTTTTATGATTTTCTTATCAACTCTTCCTGGGGTCTGATTGTGTGATCTAACATTTTAACAGAAGAGTTTTGAAAAGATTGTCAAATCAAATCATTCTTTATTTATAAAAAAGGTGCCTTTCTAAAACCAAGGCGCCTGTACAACATCTAATTAATACACAGCAATAAATAAACAATACAAAAAAGATTAAAGCTAATAATAAATAAATACAACAGCGGCATTAAAAATCAGGAAATGCTAGGCTAAAACGGTAGGTTTTCCAGGCCTCCTTTAAAGACTTGGACGGTCAAGCAATCTCATACCCGACGCAGTAGAGAATTCCACAGGGTCGGGGCCATAAAACTAAATGCCCTTGCCCCAGATGTCTGCAAACAGACCCTGGGAATCTGTAGCAATCCCTCGTCAGTGGATTGGAGAGGGCAGAGGGGACAGTAGGGGTGAAGAAGGTCTTGCAGGTAGCCTGGTCCCTGGTTGTGTAGGGCCTTATAGGTCAGCAAACTGACCTTGAAGGTGATCCGCCACTGAACTGGCAGCCAGTGCAGTCCGCAGAGCACAGGCGTTACATGACTAGTCCTAGAGGTACCAGTCAATAGCCTGGCTGCAGCATTCAGCACCAGCTGCAGGTGGTGGATATCAACCCACGGAAGCCCAAGGTAGAGGGTACTGTAGTAGTCAAGGTGGGAGGAAATGAAGGCGTGGACCAAAGTTGGGAGATTGTCAGGGTGAACCAGGTGCTTTACCTGGGTGATATTTCTCAGATAATAAAAAGTGGTTTTGACAACTGCCGACACCTGTGATTTAAGGGTCAAGCAGTCATCAAACATAACGCCCAGGTTCCAAACCCAGTCTGAAGTAGTTAGTTGGACAGGGTGAACCTGCCAACAAACTCGCCTTCCGATGACCTGGGTCCATGACCAACAACTCAGTTTTTTGGGGGTTTAACTACAAGCAGCTCATATTCATCCAGTCCTGGATCTTGGCAAGACAGCTGTTAAAGACCGAAACAGCATTGTCCTGGCTGGGCACGAAAGACATGTACAGCTGAGTATCATCTGCATAGCAGTGAAAACTCAAGCTGTACCACCTAATAATCGCTCCTAACAGCAGCATGTGCACCGCAAACGACATGAGTGCCAAGATGGAGCCCTGCAGCACCCCACAGGATAGGGGAATGGAGCTGAGGAAAAAGTCCCAGACACCACCCTCTGAGTCCTACCATCGAAGAAAGATCAAAACCATCTCAGGACCATCCCAGAAAGTCCACATATGAACCGTGGATGCTCCAACAGCACACCATGGTCTACGGTGTCAAATGCCGAAGAGAGATCTAGAAGGACCAAGATGGAACTGGTCTGTCAATCTTTTGCTATTAGGAGGTCATTTAGTACCCAGACAAGGGCTGTCTCAGTACTGTGTCTCTTCTTAAATCCGGACTGGACAGAATCATAGACATTGTGGCTGGTCAAATGGTCATCCAGCTGCGATACAACCACCTTCTCAATAACCTTACCCACAAAGGGCAGATTAGAGACAGGTCTGCAGTTTGCCAGACAGTCCGGGTCCAAGGAGGGCCTTTTATGGAGGGGTCGAACCACAGCCTCCTTCAGGGGATCCGGAAAGATCCCCATCTCCAAGGAAATCCAGACTATCTCAGCAAGGACAGGGCCGATTTTATCTACACAACCTACCAAAAGGCACGTAGGGCCCGGGTACAAACTACAGTTGGTCAGACGCAAAGACTAGATGACCATCACAATATCATTGATTGTGGGCTGGCTGAAGTCACACCACACAAACTGGGCATCCGACATCTCCTGCCGACCACCGCAACTCCCATTAGGGAGGGTCAGCTGGATCTCGGACCTGACTGTGGCAACCTTGTCTGCAAAGAATTGAGCAATCTCCTCACACCGTTCTTGTGAAAATGCAGTTCCAGGCTGAAGACAGACTGGACTGCACAATCTGTCCACAGTCTGGAAAAGCTGGGCTGGTCGATTCTGTGCAGCAGCAGTTTCCCTGGACAGGAATTCTGCATTCTTACGGGTAATTGCTGATTGATAAACCACACAGTGGTCCATCAAATTAAGTCTGTCACTTTCCAGGCCTGATTTTCGCCAGCACCTCTCTAGCCTTCATCCCACTCTCCTCAACTCCCTAAGAGCCTCATCAAACCAAGGAGACCTGGGACATCGAGTGAGGGGGCGAACATGAACAGGAGTAATGGAATCCAGGGTCCCAGTCACCACCTTATTATAGGCAAGTACCAGGTTCCCTGGATCCAAGCATTCACTCGGTACACCCGATAGGACCAGCACCGCCATCAGGGGAAACACCCCTCAAAGGGTGGTACCATACCATCTCCGTGGGGGCAGGGCCAGAAAACTGAACCCAATGGTGTGATGGTCAGACCACCCAACTGGTTCCACCATCAAGTCGGATATCTCCATCCCCATGAGGAACACCAAGTCCAATGAATGACCACTGATATGGGTCGAGGAGGAAATAACCTGTGTGAAGCCCAGTGAAATCATTAACTGGAGGAAGTCCTGACCAAATTGAGAGAGTTCGTCAACCCAGGCATTGAAGTCCTCCAGGATCAGCCATCTTGGGGATCCCAATGTCAGGTCGACAATGAAGTCTGCAACTTCCCACAGGAAAACATTCCCATCTCCTGGTGGACAGTAGATGAGAAGGATCCTGCACCCCACACCCTCGTCCAGGATACATTCAAAGGAGCTGGTGGTCCTCACTGGTACCTCCATCAGGTTCAGTTCCAATTTAAAACAGATGGCAACACCCCCGCCCCTACGATCCACCCTCGGGTGGTGTATCACCGAGTACCCAGCCAGAATTGCTGATGCCAAAATGGGACCAGCATTCTCATCCAGCCAGGTCTCGGTGATGCAAGCCAGGTCAGATGATCCAACAAGATCCGCTGTTATAGTGGTCCTTTTCTTAATACACCTGGCATTGCACAACACCGCCCGAGTAGGATGAGTCACCGAGGAAGACCCTGTTACCTGCCTACTATAAGCAGAGCCCTTGGGTATGGGAACCAGACAGGGAGAACCCCTTTCCTGGACCCATTTTTCCCCAGGGCATCTCCTTGTCCCCACTATCCCAATCCGCCCACTCCTTTTTATTCCCCCACCAGGCCAGGCCCCCGCCCTCACCCTCTGAACAATCCCCAGAGCCCAGCACCTTCTGTATACATCCGGGGATAGCGAGGGTCAAGAAAACGGGCAGAGGTCCATTAAGCCTGGAGGAGGAATAATGCTTGACCGTCATTATGCCACCCCAACACATCTTAACCACACAACGCAGCACCCAAACACAGAACACTCAAATCAGACTCTCAGTCTTTCACACCAATCCCACACATACAACAATCAATAAACCAATACCCCCAACCCCACAATACAAACAGTATACAGTAATATTCTATCACAGAGTAAGAAGGTGATTTCGGAAAGGAAAAGAGAAGCCGCATAAGCTCTCCAAATGAATAGCCATTAACCTCTGAGGAGCTCTCACCTCCCCAGAGAAAAAAATAATAATAATTGCCTCCCATCCCTGTCTCACACCTAGGCTGGGAGAACAGTCAACAGTTTAAGCAGGTAATCAGTTTAAACAGGGCACTCTCACTGCCCACCAGTTTCAAGACAACAGAAGAGAGTCTAACCATCCCTCAAGTGCTGCAAAATGTCCGGATATCTTGACAGGAAAAACTTACCTTGGCACAGCTGCAACTCCCGGGATCTTAGGAAAACTCCCCTCAATCCACGCTGTTTAACCACCCGGCTATCCCCAGTGGAATCACCGCCAGCAGCTTTTAGCTGCAGATAGGCTTCCAGGTAGAGCCGGCTCTCCAGCCCATCTTCTGCAGAAACCACAGTGCTCCAGGTACCACAGTGCACGCTCTCCAGTGGCCACAGACCTGGGCACCAAACAGCCAATTACCCCCAGTGATTCCTCCCCTGGGTTCAGGTCAATGCCACCATTTATCTCGCCACACAGGCAGCAGGCCAAAATCCAGGAAGAACTTCCAATGCCCTCCTTTGTCAGACAAGAAGTACCGACGTGATAATTCCGGTCCCAGTCCTCGTAATACCGCTGAAACTGAGCCTCCGCAGTAACATTCCAACAGTCACCAAAAACCAGGCAACTCCACCAAAAGCTCCAAACTCAGGCTCCTTAGAGCAAATCCGCACTCATGGATGGAAAAACGTCCCTCCTCAATCTTCATCCTCAGTCCTGATGCCAGATAGGAAAAACAACAGCGTTCTCCACCAAACTTGAAGAATGGGATATCCCGCGACAAGCTGTTAGTCGCTCAAAAGAAGGCAGATCAAAATGTAATTTAAATATCTTGTGGCTCTATACAATCAATTCGGTTTTACTTAGCCTAACCTGATATGCTCTACAATAACTAAATCAATCCTTTGCCCCTAACTGCACTAAAATAACGAAGAACTAGTAAAATCAAATAAATCAAATAAAAAAACGAATAAAACTTAAATAATACAAATTGGAAATCCCAAAGCACCAAACATACACACACTGCATCTTGTGGCTAGCCCAGTGTGGACGCCACAAAGTACGTCTTGTTAATGAAGATAGTGACTGCTCGGCTATCCTACAAAACTACTTAGGCAAGAAGCTGCCAGCAGCAGTGGTGGGATTCAAGCCCGAACGTAGTACAGAGTCGAGGGGACTCAAAACTACTGTTTCCACCATCCCAGTGGGAAAAAGAAAGGCTGGTAATGCTTCCTGAACCCTACAACTGCTCACAAGTTCTGTAAAAAGGGTGATCCTTGCTGCAAACAGGAGGTCCTACCGTGCCCCTGAGGTTGGGCTCGTGACATACACCACTAACACTTTTGATTTTTGCTAGTGTGTTTGAGGCTGTCCGCCTTGGTGGTGCACCAAACTCCTGCAGTGTGCACTGCTCTCTTTTTGTTATTATATTCTGGACGGTTTAAACCCTGTGCTGCTAAGTGTACTAGGTAGTCCATAACCACAGATCGTCAAGACATTTTGCAACGATCTGTTCAGAATCATACCAAATATCTTCCTAATTTTAAGATACATGTTTTCCTTGTTGCTGGTTTTCTAGCAAGTTTTAAAACATCCAAAACTCATTCTGAGAGGTTTAAACTGGAGTATTCTAAATCCTCAAGAACCATGCTCTCAGATGTAGAGAGCTGAGATCTGGATATTCTACCCTGTCCTCGGACAAAGTTAACAGGTCTCATCTCCATGGAAAATTCACTGGAATTCCTTATGAAGTAGTCAACATCGAAGAGTACCATTACTGTTTTGCCCAGTCTGGTGCTATGAGAACTACAGCTACACTCTCCTTTTTCAGTTTTGGCATCCCTCTGTAAATTAGTGGAAATGCATACAGAAACTTGTTTTTCCAAAGTAAAGCCAAATGTCCTCTGGACTGTCCCCACTGGGGAGGGGGCTCTGCAGCAGAATTGGGATCATTTCCAACTTTCACATCAGGCAAACAGATCTATGTCTGCAAACCACATCTCTGAAACACTGAATTTGGTACACTCTGATTCAGACCCAATCTGCTGAGAAAGTCTGCTAGTACATGCACTGTGGACAGACTGCATTCAGACTGTAAGCAAGGCCACAGGTCTTCATTGCCTCTGTGTGGAGCTTGGATGACCTGGTATCTCCCTGTTTGTTTATGCAATACATGACCGTTGTACTGTCTGACTTTGTCAGAACTGTTTGATCCTGTAACTGGGAGGATGACATGGACAGGATTGTCAAGGACTGGACTTAGCATGAGTTGGAGGAGGTGATGCAGACTGCTGTGTAGCTCCCCTCCATCCTCTGCCCCTTTGAACTGCATAATCATGGTACACATAGGCTCTGCTATAGTGGTCTCTTCCAATACATTCCCCTCTGTAGCACCTGTAATTACCTTTGGCCCTTTCCTTTTCAGTAAGATTTTTAAAAGTTAAGTTCTGCTCATCAACCTTCTTCATATACAGTGCTCTCTCTTTTATCTGCAAAATCTGGTGCACCCAAATTTTGGTGGATAAAAGACAGTGGTGGATAATAGAAGGTGGACTTTCCCAGTACAATTTAATAAACCACAATACCATACCATATATATGAATGTGTTGTTTACTAAAAAAGTACATGAATTTATTTAAACACTCAGTTTTGTACTTAAATTGAATAAAGTTAATTTATACAGTTTCAAGTACTCTGACACAATTAATGCCATGCGTAAGTATGTAGCACAAACTAGCTCCCATTGAAGACGACTGTGGCTTGCTCAAATTAGACCAATTGCCCAGAATGGCTAATGGCCTCCTCCAATACTCTCACTCATTAACTTGATGTGGAGATTGCCGAAATGCACCACAGCACTGCATGTACAAAAGCAAAAGTCTCCTTGTATGCCAGAGACAGCTGTTTCTTACCAACTGAGTGCTGTGCAGTGTTAGTTTCCTTGGCTGCCAGAGACCGCTGCAGAAAAGAGGAGCCATCCGAAGTGTACTTTCTACCTTTAGTGGTAACTGTCTCCATAATTATTTTCTTAATGAGGAACATTTCTGAATGGTGTCCACCATAGTTTGAAAGGTCATGAGAAGCTCTTTAAATGAAGTACTAGGCATTCCCATGGTTAGCCGCAGTCCAGAGATATCGATGACTAAGTTGGAGACATACTGACACTACAGTATATTGCTGCTGATGTCACTGCAAGTGAAGTTGTTACTAACCACTTTATAGTGAAGCACAGCTAACATTTCATGACATCACACAGTTCTAAAGTGGTGACAAATTAGTATCAATATGGGGCAGAATGGAGCCAGCCTGCCACTGCAGCAGTAGTGCTACTGCTTCCGGTACCAATGACTCAGGTTTGGAAGTGAACCCAGGGTCGTTGGAAGGCCATCAAGGAGAGGAAGATGAGCATCCCTTGGACTGCTCTCATCCACCAGGGAGCGGAGGGTACTGGTGCCTGGTAGACACTGACCCCTGGTGATGGCTATGGGTGGATGCACCTGGAACCAGCACTGAGGCACATAATTAGTGGGGCAGTGGATGTCTGCATAAAAGGGGTGGGAGCACCCATGACACTGCATGTCTGCTCCTACCGGGGTTTGCAACAAGATAAAAGAGGAAAAAACCCTTCATGGGCAGGATGATGCTGGAAGCCACTGCAGTCCTCCTCCCCAAATGACACCAGGCAAGTTGGTTGGGGACACACGGTTGATCTCAGTCTCTCCTCCAGGCCTCTGGGGCAGACCCAACATGAGGGGTAAGTTATGGGCCTCCCTATGTGGGCAGACTGGGAGGATGACAGATTGGGGGCTGTTGGGGGTCAAAGGGCATGCTATTGGTTATATCCCTGCCATGGGTAAATTGATAAAGAGAGTTAAAAAATATACAGTATGTATACACACCCACACACACACACAGTATGTATATGCATATGTCTATGTATATATCTATGGCACACTTAGTCAGCAATATTTATGGACTGCTGCCAGTAGCAGGTAAGCCCAGCACCGTAAGTTAAAGAGAGTTTCTCATGGGCTTTCCATGACCTTTGTTCATAAATGTTCTTATTTATCCTGTTCCTCAGGTGAGCACTCCAGTGAAGTTGTGGTAGAAGCTTGCAAACACAGACTGCAGTTTAGCGGCCCTTTTTATGTTTGCTTGCACGCATGTGCAAGAAACATAGTGCCATCATCTGAGTTTTTGGAGGTGTGTCACCCCCTCTTCCAATTCAGTCAGTGTGTTGGCAGGCGCGGACCCAGTCCTCCAATGCATGCTGGAGCTGTCTAAGACAGCTCCAAAATGCAGTGGAGTACAGTTGAAAGGGGGAGCTACGCTTTAGTGAGCAGCGATCAGATATTGCCTGCTCATGTGCAGCTCCCCCGACACACACACATACATGCAGCATACTGCGTGCTGCCCCCCCTACGCACACACTGTAGCGTGAGGTGCCCAATCCCGTCGGCTGTGCTGCGCTCCCCCAAGCCTTCCACATGCCCGCTGGGTGCCCACCCCAGTGTGGCACTCATCAATATAACCGGCGGGTGCCCAATCCCCATCGGCTCCCAGTCCCAGAGTACAGGGTGCCACGTTGGGAGCCCACCCAGCGTGGCAATAGATGCTATGGCGACAGGGGTGCCCAATCCCCATCGGCTCCTTGCCCCCAACCAGCTGTCCTTGTGCCGCTGGGAGCCCACCCAGCGTGTGAGCGTCCCGTCGTCATTTAAAAAAAAACAACCTGTAAAGAAAAAACAGTCCCAGACAGTCTCCTGCTCCCCAAAACCGCACCCACCCTCGCACCCTGCCTCCCCACCCCCTCACCCCATACTTACCTCCGAGTCCGGTGCGGCGATCTTGATGGACCGGGAACACGTCTGCACTCTTCAAAGCCGACCCGAACTGAGAAATGCGGTAAACTGTATAATGGGATAGATAGGGTTTTTCAACTTTGTTGCATATCTAAGGCATTTTGAAATTTTACCAAATTTTCAACATGGGGTTTTGGGACCCCTTCTCATGAATACTGTCACTGTCATGGCGTTATTCGGGCCGAAGGGTGATTTCGCGATCACTGTGAAATCACCTTTCAGAACCGATTTGAAACAACACTGCCAGTGTTAGTAGGTGGGCTCTCAAAAAGCCTATTTTGAAAATTTGGTGAAAAATTCCAAAAAATGACTGTTTGTAGGCGTCGTGCGGTTCCTCATGCCTTCGTGAGTCCTGAAATTTTCATATTTTCACTCCAGATTTTCAACATTGCCATTTTACCACACCTTCTTATGAGTAGTACAGCTGTCATTTTTCACATCTCACCCAAAACGTGTTTCCGCCCATGTAGCGCACAATGGTGCAGTTGGTGTGCGAAATCAATGTACGGGACAAATTAAGAAAATCACAATGACACTGTTCATGAGCAGAGGTCTTAAAATGACTATGTTGAAAATTTTGTGAAAAAAGTCCTAAAAATGATTGTTTTACGAGCGTGCGTTGCACAGTTCCTACGCACGCTCGTAAGTTCGCGAATTTTCAATATTTTCACTCCAGATTTTCAACATTGCCATTTTATTACACTTCCTTATGAACAGGACAGCTGCCATTTTTCATATGTCGCCCAAAATGTGTTTTCGCACATGTAGCGCACAATGGTGCTGTTGGTGTGCGAAAGCAATGTTTGGGACAGATTACGAAAATCACAATTACACTGTTCATGAGCAGAGGTCTTAAAATGGCTATGTTGAAAATTTGGTGACAAAAGTCCATAAAATGACTGTATTACAGTGAGCATTCGCAGTTTCCACGCACCCTAGTAAGTTCATGACTTTGTAATATTTTCAGTCCAGATTTTCACCAGTGGCATTTTCCACACTTCCTTATGAACAGTACAGCTGTCATTTTCACAATATGGCGAGTGTGTTTTCACACTTTCAGCGCAGAGATGCATGGTCGCTGTGAAATCATTGTTCGGGACAGATAAAGAAAATCAGTGACACTGTTCATGATGGAGGCACCAAAATGCCTGAGTTGACAATCTGCTGTAAAAATCCCAACCTAATTATATTACGGTGTCGTTGCACAGTTTCTATGTGCTCGTGACTTCACCATTTTTAAATATTTTTACTGCAGATTTGCAACATTGCCATTTTTGCACCTCCTCATGAACAGTACAGCTGTCATTTTTACATCCTGTTGGAACGTTTTGCACCTGTGGTGCTAAATGCCGTAATCGCTGTGCATAAGCAGCTTTCAGCTAACAAACTGATACTGCCACTGTTCATGAGGTGGGGTCACAAAAACCATGTTGAAAATTTGGAGTGAAAATACCAACGAATGCCTGAGGTATTAGGGTTTCCAACCATAATGCCCAACCCTGTAGAGAATGACAGGCATCAGGGTGTGACTTGGGATTCTTGCCTGTAATGCTCATACCATTCCACACCTGCAGCCAGTGAGAGGCATCGAGGTATGACTTGGACTCTTCGGCCCCAAAGTTCACCCCATTTTCCTATATCGCACCCATCTCACCGTATTTCCTAATGGAATGGGGTGCGCATAAGGGCCAAAGACCCCAAGGAACACCGTGACACTTGTCAGTGTCTGCAGGGTGGGGTGTGGTGGTGAAATGGCGTGGCCGTTATGCCTGACGACCCAAAGGCACACCCCAATGCCTGTCACTCTCTGCAGGGTGGTGGTGGGGTTGGCTTCAGTTCAATACTTCACTGCCATTCCTATTACGCAGCTCTGTAACTTCCACACTACCACTGCCAATGCCAGCAAGCAAACATTCGGCATTGACAAATGCTTGTTATTTTATCTTTGGGCAGAAAACTTTACACATTTCACAAGTTTCAAAACTGTGACCTGGGCTGAACAGTTAAAGCAAAACTTGTGACTCATCTGATTTTGCCAACCAATGCTTACGGAATGTACAGTGTTTAAATCCTGTAAGCCTTATTTTCTTTTTAGGCTTTCCTGTTATGCCAATTTGGCAGGAGGCAAAAGAAAATACAGGTTACTCACCTGTAACAGGAGTTCTAGGAGTGGTATATGTTGTTCATCCACACTGTCTAGCAGGTTCTTTGCCGCTTTAAGATGGGCTGGAAAGTCTTCAAGCTGGCTCCTCCCACCCACCCAGGTGGTAAAACCCTCGGCTCCACCCCATGATGCCAGATCAAGCCTGCTGGAAGCCAGGTTACATGTCAAAGCCGGGGAGGTCAGGTGGGTCGTGTGGATGAACAACATATACCACTCCTAGAACTCCTGTTACAGGTGAGTAACCTGTATTTCTAGGATGTGGATATGTTGTTCAATCCACACTGTCTGGCAGACTCCTAGCAGTTCTCAGGGAGGAGGGAGGCAAGGCACACACCCCCTACTTGGGAAATAAGGACTGAAGAACCGAGGTCCCAAAACCAGCATCCCAGCGTGACACTAGGTCAATGTGGTAATGGGAAATGAAAGTGTGTGCTGACTTCCAGGTAGCAGCCCTGCAGATTTCCTGGATAGGGACATCCCTAGAAGCAGCCACCGAAGCAGCAGTATGGTGAGTAGAATGAGCTCTTATCCCTTTGGGAGGCTCCATGCCCGCCAACTTATAGCTGAGATCTATGCAGGAGGTGACCCACCTACTTATCGTCCGCTTTGGCTGCAGGTCTGTTAGGTGTGGCTTCAGCGTAGGTGACAAACAGCTGGCGAACCTCTCCCTGAACTTCAGCCGTCTGCTCCTTATAATAAGTGAGCGTTCTTCTATGGTCCAAAGTATGGAGCCTATATTTGGCCTCCGAGGTGTGATTGGGGTAGAACACCGGCAGAGTCAACACCTAGTTCAGGTGAAACGCCGACACCACCTTTGGAAGGAACTTTGAGTGGGGGTGAAGGACAACCTTGTCTCTGTGGAAGACCAGGTAAGGAGACTCGATGGAAAGCACCTGGAGCTCTCCCATCCTTCTGGTTGACGTAATAGCACCAAGAAGGTGGTCTTCCATGACAGGTGAGAGATGTCTCACCTGTGCATTGGTTCGAATGGTTTGCCCATGAGCTTAGCCAATACCAGCAGTAGATCTCATGGAGGTGGAGGTTCTCACACCAGAGGGGATATGTGGTCTAGGCCTTTGAAAAAGCACCTGACCACCTTCTCCTGTCCAACCGACTGCTTGTCGGCCCACACCCGGTGAGCAGAGATGGCTGCCAGGTGCACCTTAAGGGTCGTCGACCAAAGCCCTAGCTGAGAAAGGGACCACAGGTAGTCCAAAATACTAGCCAATGGACAGGAAGAGGGGTCCAACCCCTTGCCCTGACATCAAATGGACAATCTCTTCCATTTGAAGACATAACACTTTCTGGTCAACTCCTTACGGGACGCCTCAATGACGCTGAGGACTTTGTCGGAAAGACCCAAGGCCTGGAACTCAAGCCGCTCCGGAACCAGGCCATCAGGTACAGGGATTGAAGGTCCAGATGGAGAACCTTCCCCTTGTTGACTGAGATCAGGTCCGGATGGGCTGGAAGCCGTCTCGGAAGCCTGGAGCTGAGGCTGAGGAGATCTGGGTACCAGAACTGGCGAGGCCAGTCTGGGGCTACCAGAATCACCTGTGCCTTGTCCCTCTTTGCCTTGAGAAGCACCTTGTGGATCAAGGGAAATGGAGGGAAGGTGCAGAAGAGGCCCGGGGTCCCAGCCTCGAGAAGACATCCCCCTGCAGCGAGCCCTGCTGACGGGAGCGGATATGAAACAGCCTAAGCTTCACGTTCTCCCTTGAGGCAAACAGGTCCATCTGAGGGGTGCCTCAATGGGAGAACAGTTCTTGAACTATGTCCGGCAGGAGAGACCACTCATGAGATGCAGCACCTATCCGGCTGAGGGCATCGGCCAGACTGTTCGAGACTCCTGCCACATGGATGGCTAGGAGATCCGCCTCCAGGCTGATCATGAGAGACCAAATGCAGACAGCTTCCTTGCAAAGAGGCAAGAAGTGCATCCCGCCCTGACGGTAGAGATAGTACATGGTCATGGTGTTGTCCGTCTGGACCTGAACTGCCTGACCCTGTACAAACGGAGTGAAGGTAGTGAGGGCTAGTCGAACCACTCGAAGCTCCAGCAGGTTGATGTGGCATCGAGACTCCTGAGGGGACCAGAGGCCATGGGCCCAGAGTTCCCCCAGATGGGCACCCCAACCCATCAAAGAGGCGTCAGTCGTAAGAATGACCGTCAGCTCGGAGTGGACAGACGGGATATCCTCCTGCAGATGAGCTGGGATGAGCCGCCACTGCAGGCTGTCCCACATCTTCTGGGTCACGGTTACTGGCTGGTCCAAAGAACCGGAGCGCTGTGACCACTGGTGGGCCAGCCCCCATTGCAGGGGCACATATGCCAGCAGGCCCAATGGACCTCACTGGTGCAGGCCGACAGAAGGCACAAGAAGTCCTGAGCAGGGCGCAGTTGCCCAACCAGAAATGACTGGGCAAAGGAGGAAAGGACCTCGGCCCTGTCTGCCGGGAGCTGGGCTCTGGCTCGAAGAGAGTCGAGCCTTGATGAACTGAATCACCTGTGATGGTACAAGTTCCGATTTGGCCTAGTTGATCAGGAGGCCAATTTGAGAGCAGACCTGGAAGGCCAGATCCCTGGACCGCTCCACCTCCAACCTGGAGGGGGCTACTATCAGCCAGTCATCCAGGTAAGGGTACACCTGGACCCCTCGTCGCTGCAGGAATGCTGTCACCACTGCCATGCTTTGGTGAAGACCCTGGGAGTTGGAGACAGGCTGAAGGGCATGGCCTGGAACTCGTAAAGTGATCCCACTGTTCTGAAGCAAAGAAATTGCTGATGAGGCGAACGGATTGGGACGTGAAAGAACGTGTCCTGGAGATCCAGAGAGCAGAACCACATGCCTAGTTCCAAGGATGGAATGATCTGAGCCAGAGTGACCATCCTGAAGGTGCGCAGCCTTAGGAACTTGTTCAGGTCGTGCAGATCGAGAATGGAGCGCCAGCCCCCCGTCCGCTTTAGGACCAGGAAGTACCTCGACATAAACCCTGGGTTTTGAGGAGGATCCGCCACCTCACTGATCACTTCCTTTGGAGGAGCAGAGCTATGTCAGCTCGATGAGCTGACAGAGAGGCTGCGGAACCTGTAGACCCCCCCAACGGTCTGTGGTGATAGCGCACCAGGCGGAAAGGAAGTGGCAGAGTTGTCCCCCCATGGGGGGACCCAAGGGAGGAGTGACGAGGTTGGGGGTGACACCCCTCAACCCGTCACTGGGCAGGCTTGGAGGAAGGGCCAGCTGAAGGGCCACCTGGACCCTTCCCTTCAGGCTTCCTACTGGAGGAAGCGGCAGACTTGTCCTTGGGGCACCAAGCATGAGCCTGCTGGTCCTGTTGCTGGTGCTGCTGGGCCGGATGTGCCGCAGGAGCGGAAGGGCTTACGCTGCTGCTGGCGGCCTTTGTCCTTCTGGGCAAACATGACCGAGTCCAAGGTGGCACTGAACTTCTCGATCCTCTGGAAATGGCCTTCCACCCCCGTCCCGAACAAGTCAGTGCCCAGGAAGGGAATGTCTGCCAGCTTGTGCTCGGTATCCACTGTGAAGGTGGAGATCCGCAGCCAAGCTCTGCGGCGCATGGCTACTGTGGTCGCTACTGACTGGGCACAAGAGTCTCCAATGTCCATAGCAGTTTGGAGCTGTTGTTTGGCCACCACCCTTCCCTGATCCTGCACCTGCTTGACTGTCATCTGAAGGTCAGCCAGGAGATGAGGAAGCACCTCATCCAGGGAATCCATAAGGGCGTGTGAAAAATGTGCCATCAGCATGGCTGAGCTAGCCTGTTGAATGCCTAGGGAGGAGGCAGCATAAACTTTGCACCCCGAGTAGTCCAGCTTCCTGGACTCCTTGTCGGGAGGCTTTTCCATGTCCCTTGCATTTCTGGAGCACCGGAAGACACTATCGGTTACCAGCCCCTCAGCCGATGGGTGCTCTGAAAAAACGGAGAGGGAACCGGTGGGGACTGCGTACTTGTGAGCCATCCTGGCCAAAGGCACAGGACAGGATGCAGGCCACTGCCACAACTCCAGGGCCGGACCAATGATGGCTTCAGCCACAGGGCAGGCCTCTGTGGGGGAATCCCCTCAGTCCAGAATCTCCGTGAGGGGATATCTGGCTCATTTTTGTATGGGTTCGAGCTGCATCCCAGTGGACTCTGTGATGAGTCCTCATCACCGACTGACCCCCAGAAGATTCCGTCAAAAGGCATGGAATACAAGGAGGAGTCATCAGGCTCTGAGGAGTCCGCAAACGGCTGCTGAGCTCCTGAGCCACCCTCCACTTGCCAAGGCCGACTGGGGGTGAGGGTGACCAACAACCTGTGGGGCAAGCCCTGACCCAACTGACAATCCTTGGTTGGGGCCCAAGTCTTAGGTTGCAGAGGTGGTGGTTCCACCACAATGGGTGGAGCAGCCAGTTTCGGCTGAGCAATCGGTGCCGGGGTCGGCTCCTCAATGATAGCGAGGGGTTGCTTCGGTCATTCGGGTGACAGCCACTTACTGGCTGGTGAAGGCGACGGAGTCGGCCTATTACCAGCTAGTAAGAGTTGCTGCCACATCATGTCCTCATAGCGCCGACACAACTTGCGCCGGAGCCTATCCTCTGAAGAGGACGATGAGGACGAGCGACGATGCCGCTTTCCGTGATGCCGGGACCAAGACCGCTGATGTCCATGGGACCTACCTGACACAGAGGAGGACGGAGACCGAGACCTTCGGGGTTGCCGATGGTGGGTCGTAGAAGGGGCGGGGGAAACCTGCTCATCCCTCGGTTCAGGGTCCTTAACCAGGGACTTCGGCACAAGAGGCATGGGCAAGTCCTCGGTAACCACTGGGGGAACTGGTGAAAAAGGGTTGTCGGCTTCTCCGGTCGACAACCCGTCCAACGAGTTGAAAAAAATTTCAACCACATTGACGGGTGTCTTAGCCAGCTGACCTGACGGGGACACCATGAAGCCAGCGGCCTTAGCCGCAACCTCGACCGAAGTCGAAAGCAGACACTCTGGGGGCGAGATCTCTCCCCACTCCCATGAATGTCGACGGTGGGACCTAGCACTTTGATGGCCAACCCAGCGACTGAAGGCAAGGCACCTCACTTGGAGATGACGCCAGGGGAGGAGGCGGGGAACCAGCCCGGAGGTTATTGGAGGTCAGGCCTGCCTAGGTCATTCGGGAGAGAGCCTGAGAGATGTTGGGGGCAGCAGTTCAGGCTGGGAGTTAGGTTGTGTCCGCATGGGCACTCCTGAAGGATGTCCAGGGTCTAGATGTATAAATAGAGTTACAAAAAAAAAAAAAAAAGGTTGCCATGATGACAGAGACCTCTCGAGCTTTGCTCTCAAGGTCTAAACGGTCGCCACTGACAACCTCTCGATGGCTACCCACGTTTGTTATGGATAGATGACCATACATTATCCTCTATCTTATGAATTGTATAACTTCTGGTTTGCCCGTGCTTCCTGACTTGTGGCTCTCAGTCAAGATAGATAGGGGAGAGAAAGAGAGAGAAAGATCATGACCACCGGCTTAAAAAGAGGAAAGAGAGAGAGAAAGATTGCGATCATCAGCTCACTACTCAGACTGAAGCTGGTAGCACAACTCTTTCTGTGGCTTCACACACAAGTCACAAGTTAAGAAAGTTCCACTGTTCTCATACAAAGATTGCGGATAAATGGCTCCTCTCACTAAGCTGTGCAGCCTGGATTTTGGGGTGCCCAGAAAAGTTATTCCTGGAGTTAAAAAAACAAAAAAACACCAGAGTCTAGCTAAACGGGTCCAGTGGAAGTGGTGGAGTCTTCAAGCATCCATGGGATAAACATAGGTGTAAATTAGAAAAGAGGCAGGGATGTGGAAAGGTCGCCAGAGACTAGATAGGGTCTGTGGAGGCAGAGTAAGCAGGGAATACTTGGGCAGATTGGGTGGGGCAGGCGGCCCTTTTCTGCCTACATATTCTATGTGTTGAATATTCTGTGTGCCATTATTCTTGCAGAAGGCAAATCCATTTTTATGGCTGGTTGCAGAAAACATTTGTACATCACATATATTTACCGTTTATTTTTTTTTTACAGTTTGTTTATTTAACCAGGTTAATTCAAGTGAGACCCAGCCTCACCTTTTCAGTGGGATCCTGTTTCTACCAGATCTGTTTTTCATTTATGTATTTGAAATTACTCCCAGCAGAGATAACCCCCTTGAGATGCAGCATGTTGTTCCAATTGGGGGTCCCAGGGAAGATAGCAGCAGTCAGCAGGTTAAATATAGTCGAGCAGGAATTCTTACAGGCTAAAATACATACAGGAAAAAAATACTGTAATGGCAAATAGGGGGGTGGGGTAGAAAGAAGTAGGCTGCTGGTTAACTAGGATCTGCAGCTTATCCATTAGGTAGGGAAATGGGCAGACTGGGTGGGCCAAGCGGTCCTTATCTGCCGTCAAATTCTATATTTCTATATTTCTGTATTGATTCCTTTTACTTCAGCCTACTCGTGTGAGTCCCCGAGGGCCCTTCTCCTTTGGTGGAGGGACTTACAAAGCTCCTTAGAAGAAGCAGTGTAGGAGGAGCCCAAGGAGAGTGGGATAAAAGCCGACGCCGAGGAAGAAGACGACGTGGCCTGGATCACTTCCTCCTCGAGGGCAATCAACTGCTCCAGCTGCTCCGTGGAGCCCGCAGCCACGGACACTGCCCAATGGGTCTCCTTCAAGTTCACCGGTGGAAACTGTTTCTCGGGGCACCCCAGATGAAGTCAGGCAGCACGGTCCTCTAGAACCGAAGGCGCAAAGGACTTGCTTAGATTGCAGGCCTGCGGATCATAAGCAAGTCCCAGGCAGTAAACGCACGTGGCGTGCGGATCAGTCCGAGACATCTTCTGCCCGCAAGGGCACCGACGGAAGCCGGGAGTAGATTTAGTAACCATCGCAGCCGCGAGGAAAGATGAAGACTTAAGTCTCGTAAACTTCAAAATTATTTTCGGAAAATCTGAAGGATTAGGATCCAGGCCTACAAATGCAGAGCGCTAAGGAGGGAACCTGAGCTTCCAAGCGGTAAGGAAGATCTGGCGTCATGGGGCAGAACCGAGGGTTTTACCACCCGGGTGGGTGGGAGGAGCCAGCTTGAAGACTTTCCGGCCTATCTTAAAGCAGTAAGGAACCTGCCAGACAGTGTGGATTCAACAACATATCCACATCCCTATGTAACCCCTAGATGGCGCTATCCCAGGGGCTACTACCCCTGCCTGATTTGCCACTAACAGGTTGAGGGGCCTGGATCCAATGGCGGGTGCCTCCACCCAGAGGTCAGGGTTTGCAATAGTTAAACTAACTTGGTCACAGCCCTCTGGGACACTGCAACCCCCCTTTCTTCCCACTAGTGGCCCACTCAATATATCAGAATTACCTTCACAGTATACACTTACCCCAGGTCTGGTTCCGCACTGGGACCTCCTGTGAAATGAGATACAGTGCAACAATCACAGTACAGTACTTTAACATAGACAAATACCTCAGGCAGTATAACTTTGCTGAAACAAGCAGCTCTGATTTATTTAGGGGATATAACAAGGACAGGGGAAATCAGGTTAATTAGCTTATCACTCTAATAATCTACCTATGGCTCTGTGCACAGGCCTATCCCTATCAGTTACTGTCCCTGGGTACCCAAGCCCTAGTGGCTAGTCCAACCGTGGCAGCTGGTAGGGGCCCTTTCACACAGAGAAAAGGAGAATTAAACAGTCAGCAGTACAGTAATTCCATTTGGATTTAATGTGGCAATTCAACAGGGAGCGACCTGAATTAGTACTCACGACCTCCAAATAAGATAGGGTCCTTCAATGTCAGCAGGGCTCACTTGAGGTACACAAACCTCTTCACATCCATATAAAAGAAAGCACTATACCAGGCAGGCTGCATCTGTATCCCGATCGCAATTACTGCACAATACCGGGAGAACACACAGCAGATTCAGTTCCTGACAGACAGAGTGCAATTTTCAGCAATTCCTCCAGTCTTCTACAGGGTGAGCCTGGTTTCTACTCTTCAGAGATCCTTTGATTCTTTCACAGGACGGATTCAGTCCTAACAAGCTGTTACACAAGCTGCAGACCGGAACTCTGGGCCTTACACACGCTTTTGACTAAAACTGCACACTGAAAAAGCACAGGGCTCCTTCCTTCTTCACTGCCAAAGCTCAACTGAAACTCCAACCGACAAAACCGGGCACTTCCTTTGAGTTCCTCCCAGTTCTTGACTGGATTGGCTGTCACTCACAATAGACTGCTGCTGTTGGTCCAAAAGGCACTGAAGTCTAAACTACATCTCCCAGAGTCACTGCCCATACAATCTTCTTGTGGCTGGCTCAGATTATGAGTCCAAGTTCTGATTCGTCCAAGGCACCATTTTAGAGCTAGCTTACCCACACTGATTGGTCCAGTTCAGCAGTTCAAAACTAGAATGGGGAACTAGCAGACACAGTTCTGACTGCAAAGAAAGCAGGTTAGACAAACTGTAATTTCATTATTACTCTAAATAATTTTGGCAAACAGTTACATCTTTCAGATAGGTTCCCTTGCACTCCTAGTGACTGCAAAAATGGAGTGAATTGGCAGCAGCTTGAGTGGTACTCAATCAAAGAAACACACAGTCCCCATACAAACTAATTATGTCTGCAAGCAGACAGCTCTTAAAGAGACAGTACCAGAGGTTCTAAAAACACTCACTGATAAATGGCTTAAACGCCAAACACCATTCAGGCTTGGAGCATTCAAGCAAGCTCCTGGAAGTCTTTTGGGAACCCCCATTTGCAGGGGGGTTACACCTAGAAAATATGTTTGGAGTTTGTACTGAGTAACAAAGTATAACTGTTTTAAAATAAGGCCCAATTTTTTTTTTTTTTTTAAATCTGGAACCCTGAACCAGGAACTAGTATAAATATGGCTCTCTCAGTTCCTGGAATTAGTGTATATATAAAAATCACAAAAGTGCACAAAACTAGGTCTGTAAGCCTGTTGAGGCTGCCCTGTACCAGAGGATGCCAAAGAACCCCAGCCCATCTCTTTCCCACCAACAGAACCTTCGGGGTACTTGGCCTAGGCAGTGTATGTTGCCAATCAACAGATCCCAGCCTCCCAATTAGCTGAGCAGTCAGGAGATGGGATAAAGGGGCTGCTGTATCTTGTACTTCAACAAAGTGCCATCCAGCAGTCCCAGCATGAGAGGCGCAGCAGGATTAGGGAGTCCTTGAGTAAAATCACCAGAGAGGAGGCAACAGAATGCCAGGGGAAGGAAACAACACCAGGGGACTCTGCCTGTCAGCCTACATGTGACTTCCAACTGCCTTTCACCTAGTCCTTGCTACTGCTGTCGGTGATACCCACACAAATACAAGTAACATTAATGTATGCAAGACTTTAGGCCAGTATACAGCAGTTTCCTGTTGTCTATGTAAAGCCTTTGTTATTATTCAATCATAGTTACCTGTTGTCTATGATAAGCCTCAGTTATTACTCAATCATGCCTAGACTGCTTGCCTGCTGTATACTGCTTTATTCTGCCTCACAGAACATGTAAAGGTAGTGAGGAAAAAAGGGTAGCATTCAAGAGGTATAACCAAACATAGAGGGAGGAGAAGAGGAGGTACACCTAGAAAATCAGAGGGTTGCAGGCAAGGCAGTGAGGGAAGCAAAGGTGCGGAAAGAGAAAACGACAGACAAAGGAGTAGCAAATGAGGATAAGACTTTCTTTAGGTACATAAGTGAGAAGATGAAAGCAAGGGGTGGGACAGTGAGAATTAGAAGGGTGGAGGAGGCAAGACAGCACAGAACAGAGCCAAGAAAAAGCAAGCATCCTAAACAGGCACTTCTGCTCAGTCTTCACAGTGGAGGGAGGGGGGACAGACTACCAGGGAGTAGCAGGAAGGAGCAGGGTGGGGTGGGGAGGTCCAGAAGGACACAAATTTACTTTCAGAGGAAAGCATCCAGAAGGGACTTGCAGTTCTGAAGGTGTACAAAGCTATGGGACCAGATGGGATACAACCAAGGTTTCTAACAGAACTCAGGAAAATGCTAGCTGCCCCACCGGCAACTTTATTCAACAGTTCACTGGAAAAAGGTGTGGCTCCAGAGGACTGGAGAGGAGCTGATATGGTACCTCTACAAAAGAGGAGCAGCTGGGAGGATAGCAGGCTGCAAGACCACAGACAGCATGGATTCATTGGGGAAGGGGGGGAGGAGGGGGCCACGCTAAATGGATCTGGTAGTTTTCTTTGACTGGGTGACCAGAGAAATTGATCAAGGGACAGCAGTGTACGTGGGCTATCAAGGCCATCGACACTGCCACATAGGAGGCTGATAAAGAAACTGAGCAGCCAAGAGGTGTAATCCAAATTGGTGAACTGGGTTAAAAACTGGTTAACAGATAAAAGACTGAGGGTAATGGTAAATGGCATTCACTCTAATGATGGAATAGTGATCAGTGGGGCACTACAGTGCTCAGTACTGGGATTGGTCTTTAGCATCTTCTTAAGTGACACTGCGGAGGAACTGGAAGGCAGGGTGTGCCTTTTTCTGATGATGCCTAAATCTGCAATAGGGTGGACTATCAGGAGGGGTGGAGAGAATGTGCAGGGATTTTGGGAAACTGGAGGAGTGGTCAAGAGCATGGCAGTTGGGGTTCAATGCCAAAAAGTGCAAAATCATGATGTAGTGCATAGAAATACAAAAGGAGAGTATAGAATCGAGGGAGGTACTGACAGTCACTAAACAGGAAAGGGACCCGGGGTTACATCTGATAACCTCAAAGTGGCACGGCAGTGTTATAAAGCAGTGGGTAGGGCAAGTGGGATGCTGGGGTGCCTAGGGAGGAGTATCTCAGCAGGAACAGCAACGTGGTGTTAGTACTGTAACACTCGCTGGTGAGACCCCACTTGGAGTACTGTGTCCAGTACTGGAGGCCACACCTCAGAAAGGACACAGACAGGGTGGAGGCAGTCCAGAGGAGGGCAACTAAAATGGCGCAGGAGTTACATGAGAAGCCCTACAAGCAGAGACTGAGGGATCTCTACATGTACACCCTGGAAGAGAGGAGAGCGAGGGGTGACATGATAGAGACCTACATGTACCTCACAGGTGTGAAAAGGGTGCAAGAGGGGAGCCTCTTTCAAATAAGAATGTGCAACAGGACCAGGGGTGCACTTGAATGAAGCTGGGGTGGGGGGTTAAGAGAGATGCAAGGAAATATTTCTTCACTGAAAAGGTGGTAGACACCTGAACAGACTGCCAGCAGAAGTGGTGGCATGGCGTAGACGTAAGGTTGCATTAGAAAACAGGCAAGAGGAAGGATCACTAAAGACAAGGTTAGGGTCAGCAGAGGCTAATCAGTCAGGGAACAATGGGTGGGCCAAGTGGTCCTCTTCTGCCACAGATTCTAAGTTTCTATGTACTTATTCCTGTAGCCTGTACTCACACATATTATCACGGTAAACAAGGTATGAATTGCATGAATCATAATCTTGATTTTTATAATCATATATCCTCCCACAGTGCCCTAAGTAAAGCTCATGGGCTAAATATGGGGCATCACATCATAAAAAGGAGGGTTATGAGAAGGCCTTTAATCAAGTATCTTGGGGCTTCTTTCATATTGCTCTGTTTCATATGGGGTTTTTCTCTGGGTTTTTGTGATCTAACAGATGCTCCTTATACTAGGCCATGTAAAATGGTGAGACCAAATGGGCACTTAGCTGGGAAACTTGAGTTATAGCATGGCACACATCGGGGTGTCCGCTTTGTCCATCTTTTCTGCCCTGTATTTGGAGCCTCTGCCCTAACACACAGTACATGGCATGCGAACAAACTTTCCGGCTTACAAGTGAGCAGCAGGGAAATGAAAACTGTGTACTTACCATAATTGCTGAGTTTCCAGTATATCTTCACCACTGCTTACGACTTATGGGTCTGGGACTGGAGGCACTAGGACCCCACAGGAGCAAATGCTTTTGCAGGGAAGGAGCCAGCGATGGCTACCAAATGTGATGCCTGCACACCCCCACGTGTGGTGTCGCCTGCCAGACAATAATCATTGCTGGATCCCTCAGTTATTTCAGTCCTGTTTGCCTGGAAAGAAACAAAGCCCTGCTACCTACACCTTTGAAAAGTTGTTAACAAATGAACTTAGCATGTTTTTTTAATAATTCACCTTTACGTTTTCAGAGGAATATAAGTGTGGAGGACAGCAAAATGCTTAAGGAACTGCAGGACTTGAAAGGGGTGGACTTTTAAAGTTCAGATTGGGGGGGGGGGCAACATAGTCCTTTTGTATGAAAATGTTTCTCTTACTAAATGTCTGGAATTGTTGACTGCCAGAGAAAATTGTATCAAACTGTACAATGACTCCACTAATCATTTTCAAGAACTGCTTGAATTTGTTGAGTTATAACAGAGATGTGGTTGGATCAGTACAACAGAAGCAAAATATGTTAACGTTATTCACCTAGTAGTTCCAATTTTCTACACTCTCCCGAAAACTCAAAGAATACCAGGCCCCCACCCCACACCCCGGACGTCTCATTGTTTCAAGAGTAGGGTCACTCATTCAAAACTGCCACCTTTGTCAACAGCATCCTACAACCATCAGTATGTAAACTAAAATCACACATAAGATATGGTATGATCTTTTGAGCAAAGTTAAAGGCTTCATATGGGACATCCGATGCAGCTGGATCACAATAGATGTTTCTAGTTTATATACATGTATTAGACATTATCAAGGGTTAGAAGCAGCAGAACTTTTCCTTTCAAATTACACTGAGGTACCTTCCACTTTCCTTAAGGGTCATTGCTCCCAGCCCTGACTGAGAGAGGGACCAGATGTATTCCAGGATGGTTGCCACAGGGCAGGGAACAGGATCAAACTCCTTGACCTGCCACCATATGGAAAACCTCTTCCATTCAAACTCACAGCATCAGCAAGTCGACTCCTTCCAGCAGGCCTCCACAGCATGGAGCACAGCTTCTGACAGACCCAAGGCCTGGAACTTTAGCCACTCAGAAACCAGGGTGATAGGTACAGGGAGGTCAAGTCCAGGTACAGAACAATCCCCTGGTGTCTAATGAGCAGATCAGGGTGGGAAAGCAGCCATCACAGTGGTCTGTGGCTGAGGAGACCCGGGTACCAGAAATGCCTTGAACAGTCAGCAGCTATCAGGATCATCAGTGTCTTGTTCTTCTGTGCCTTGACCACCACTTTCTGGATCAAGGGGAAGAGAGAAAAGGCAAACATGAGGCTGGGGTCCAAGGCCTTGTGATAGCATACACAAACAGTGTCCCAGTTTGTGGGGGGTGGGCACAAAACAGCCTCAATTTGGCATTCTCCCAAGAGGCAAACTGATCCACCAAGGTGCCCCACAGGGAGAACAGGTGGTTCACCACTTCCTGATTCAGGGACCATTCATGTGACATCTCTCCTACCTGGCTAAGAATGTCTGCCAGCTAACTGTTCTCTCCTGCAAGAGGGACCACCAGGAGATCTGCACCCAGGCTCCATGTGAGAGTCCAGGTGCAGAGGGTCTCCTGACACAGGGGAAGGGAGTATATTCCACCCTGCCTGTTCAGGCAGACCATGGTCATGGTGTTGTCTGTCTAGACTTGCACAACCTGACCCCTGACTAGAGGAACAAATTCTGTGACAGCCAGCTGCACTGCACAGAGCTCCAGAAGGTTTATGTGGTGATGGGGTTCCCGGAGTAACCAGAACCTGTGGGCTCTGTGTTCTTCCAGTTATGCTACCCACCCTACAAGAGATGCATCCATCATTAGTGTGATGATCGGCACTGGATGGACAAAAGGGATTCCTTTATCCAGACGTTCCAGGAACAGCCATCATTAGATAGCATCCCACATCAGCCGGATCACTGCGACCAGCTGGTCCAAGTGTCCTAGGTGCTGGGACCAATAATGACTCAACTCCCACTGGAGGTGGCACATCCACCAGCATGCTCAATGGATCACCTGGTGCAGGATGCCATGTACCCCCAGCAGCTGCACAAAATTCCAGGCAGGGTGCAAGAGCCCACCCCAAAATGACCGGAAAAAGGAGGTAGGTTCCAGTGCCGGGTCTGCAGGGAAGGAGCCCTGGTCCAGAGGGAGTCTAGTTTTGCCCCAATGAACTTGATCACCTGTGCAAGTACCAGCTCACACTTGTCCAGGTTGACCAGGAGGCCCAAGTCTCAATAAGTCTGGAGAGCCAGATCCCTTGACCTCTCTATGGGCTCTTTGGAAAGACCAGCTACCAGTCTGTCATGAGGGTAGGGGTACACCCTGATGCCTCAGCACCACACGAAGGCTGTCACCACTGTTGTGCCCTTCGTGAAGACTATGGGCGCCAAGGAGAGACCAAAAACAATGACCTGGAACTGGTACAGGGCCCCTTCTGCTCAGAATCAGAGGTACCGGCAGTGGGACGGACAGACTGGGATGCGGAAGAACACATCCTGGAGGGTCCATGGAGCAAAACAACATGTTCTGTTCCACAGACGGAATTATCCAATTTAGAGTGACCATCCAGAATGTGTGCTTCAGCATGAACTGGTTCAGATCAGGCAGATCCAGTATGGGGTGCCAGCCTCTCATCAGTTTTGGAACCAGGAAGTACCTGGACAGGTAGCTCTGACTGTCCAGGGGATCAAGGGACAAGGGCTATGGCTCTGTTTGTGAGGAGTTGAGCGACGTCCTCCCAAAGGGTGGACAGCATGTTCTGCAACAACCTGGTCTCCAGAGAAGTGTAGAGTTTGGTAAGGTGGTAGAACCTCAAAATCTTGAGGTAGCCCTCTGCCTACCATTTCTAACACCCACTTGTCCACTGTGATAGTGGACCAATGTGGCAAGAAGTGACTTAGCTGACCCCCAACTGGGAGTGAAGACAGGGACAGGATGAGTGGAGAAATGACATCTCCCAACTCATCACTGGGCAACTTTTCCAGGGGTACCAGCCGCTGCATCAGAAGGGACACCACCACCCCTGCCCCCACCTTTCTTAGGGCCCTGAGTCCCAAAATTAGGCTTGGGATGCCAGGTTTGATACTGCCCCTTGCTGGGGATGCTGCCAAGGAAGCTGTGGCTGACAGAACCGATACTGAAAAGCCAGCACTAAACTTCTCAATGTGTGTGAGATGTCCATACACCACAGGGCCAAAGAGACTGGTGCCCAGGAAAGGGATATCAGCCAGTTTATGCTGGGTGTCTGTTGTGAAGGTGGACAGGCACAGCCAGGCTCTACGACACATGGAGATGGCCACTGCCACAGCAAGGGCACATGATCTGCCACTGTTCAAGGCCATATGGAGCTGGTGTTTGGACGGCAACTGACCATGGTCTCGGATGACCTTCACTGCTGATTGTCAGTCAGTAGGGAGGTGAAGGAAGATAGTTTCGAAGACTACCATCAAGGAGTGATCAAACGTAGAGCATCATCATGGTGCAGCTCTCTGGATGGAGACCCAAGGATGCCACAGCGCAAACATATTTGATAGCACAGTCAGTCTTTCTGGACTCCTTGTTCAGAAGCTTGTCTACGTCCACCAGCCCCGCATTTGAGGATGGCTGAGTCAGACACAAGCTCTTTAGCCAAAGGGTGGTCTGAGAACCCAGAAAGGGACCCAGTAGGGACCACAATCTTGTGGACCATATGGGTGGAGGGTGCTGCCAAAGCTCCAGAGCAGGTCCTAAATTGGCCTCAGCAATGGGAACAGCAACCACTGGGGAACTGTCCCTGTCCAGAATGTCCATAAAGAAATACTCAGCTATTTTCTGGACTGAGTCAAGCGGGACAGACATGGAGTCCGAGATTAATCAGACAAGTACTCCGAAGGACACCAGGCCATGCTTGATGGAAAGGTCCTCAACTGAGCCCCCGTCGAAAGAGAAGAGTCCCACAATAGCCTGTGGACTGAAGATCTGAATCATCCAAGGACTCCTTGTAAATGACCCTCAATTGTTTCTCACCATCAACCACACAAGTATCCTCGCTTGGGGTGATATGCACCAACAACTGCACTGGCAAGCCGGTGGCAGAACAGACCTCCTTGGTCAGAGAACCCACCTTCAG
Organism: Neoceratodus forsteri; assembly: GCA_016271365.2. NCBI lineage: Eukaryota > Metazoa > Chordata > Ceratodontiformes > Ceratodontidae > Neoceratodus > Neoceratodus forsteri. The sequence continues at coordinate 300,226,539 of CM057459.1, read as the reverse complement.
CTGCAGTGGTGGTGGCTCCACCCGAAGAGGTAAAGAAGCAGTTGTTGGAAACACCTGCGTAGCATGGGCCAGTGTGGGTACCACTGGTGGCTGCCAGGTAACCAGAGATCCCATGGGTAGAGCTCTACCCCAACCCACAATGGTCCACTGTTGCCAGAAGAGCTCTTCATGGTAGCGGAGTATCTTGCAGTGATGCAGAGGATAAGGAGGACAAGGAACGTTGGCATTGCCTCCGAGTCATGAAGGACTGGGAGTGTGAACACGCCTCAGTCATGATCTCAACTTCGGCCTTCAGCCCAAGGATCAACGTCGAGGAGAGCCTTCTGGCTGGTTATGGCAGACCACATGCATGGCTGTGTTAACAAGGACAGGCTTGGAGGGTTACACCACTGGCGGAGGTCACTCCCGAAGAGAACCGGTCGGGGACACTGACAGATCCACCTCCTCCTGGGTGAGGGCCAGAAGCACTGGGGTCTGTGAGATCAGCTCCTGAATCTCATCCGACAGCTGGTTGACAGGTTCAGGGAGAATTTCCACAGCCTGCTTCACTGGAGTCAAAGACAACAAGCTTGACATGGGTGCAGAGGAGCTCTCAACCTCCCCCTCAACCACAGGTGTCTCCACCAGGGTCAAGCAGTTAGGGAAGTCGAGGGCATGGGACGACCTCGATCCCTCCAGGTCCATGATCTACACTGGCGATGTTTGTGCTTCCTGCTGCATGGACAAGGCTCTCCCCCAAGGACTGGAAGGCCAAATACATACCACAAAATTCCTCTGTGAATGAGCTCCTGATGCTGACCCCAGCCAGGAACAGTGCTGAGACTGAAGAGGTGCCCACTGCAGCAGCTGCCGCTTCCTCTTCGAGGTCTGCAAACTGCTGAGCTGACCCAGCAACCATTGAGGCCTTCTTGTGCCCCTTGGGAAGTGCTTTAGAATTCCTCTCTGAAAGATGTCTGAAGATATGTCTATACTTTCTATCTTCCAAGGATTCCAGCAACATCGACATGCAGAGACTGCACCCGGCCACGCTGTGCTGCCTGCCCAGGCAGTATAGATACATGTTGTGCAGGTCGATGACCAACATCTTATGCCAGCACCGAATGCAGAATTTAAACCCCCGCTTCCAATGTTCCATCTTTGATCATAGAGAGGAGTCGAAGGAACCAAGTAAAATAATTGCTAAAGTTTGAAAACTTTGAAAAGAAGGGTTCACCTATGATGCACCATGCATGCACCTATGATCCTATGCTGGAGCCATGAAGGAGATGATCTGTTCTTCCAACGAAAAGAAAAATTTGACATCATGCGGCGGAGTTTGGGGATATACTGCCCAGGTGGGGGGAGGAACTTAGCTTCAAGATGTCCGATGAATCATCACTTCAAGTGGAACTGCCAGAGTGTGGATAGTGAAAGATATTCATGCCCATGAAATTAAAATTACATATATACCATAATGCTTGATGTTCCAGAATATCTTCACCATTGACTCACATTTGTGAGTCCGAGCTGAAGATGGGAGTCGTAAGGACCCTGCAGCACTAGTTCCCAACCACCTCAGTACCTTTTCTACTGAAGAGATGAGCAGCATAACCTAACAAGAACGTATGCACTTAACCTAACGGCATAAGATAATCCTGGTAGACCATGTAAGAAGGTCCACCAAAACCATAATGGAGTGTCTTCACAGCCCAAACCAAGTACACAGGGGTGAAGACAACAACACAACACAACAGTGCTGGAGTGAGTCCAGAGCAAGGCAGGCGGGTGTGTGAATATTCTGGAAGATCAGGAAGTATGCTAAGTATGTAATTTTAATATCTTCCAACAATCAATCTTCACCATTGATTCCCACTTATGGGTCAGAGTGCCAAGCTCAGAGAAAGTCCTCCAGACTAGGGAGGTTGGAGCTCACAGATCACTTAGGATAGCACTCCATTCAGAACTGTTCAGCCAAAGGTGGCATGCTGCCTTGCATGGACATCAAGAGTACAGTGCTTGTTAAAGGTGTGCACTGTGCTCCAAGCTGCAGCTCTGCAAAGTTCTCCAATAGGCACAGAGCATATTTCTGCTAGGGAAGTGGCAACTGCTCTGGTGGAGTGAACGCGAACGCTGCTCTCCAATTTAACCTGAGCCATAGCAGTGGAGAAGACAATTTACAATCCAGGCAGAAATGCACTTGATTGTAACAGGCTGTCCCTTCTGATAGGGATCGAAGGAGATAAAGAGTTGTTTGGATTTCTGAGGTCTTTGTTCTATCCAGACAAAACCTATGGGCCCTCTTGACATCCAGTGAGTGGTGTTCCTTCTCCTTCATTCTGGAAGCTGACAAAGTAGGTAGGCAAGATTAAGGCCTGATTAAGATGGAACTCTAATACTGCCTTAGGTAGGAACTTCCGGTGGGTGCAGAGTACTACCTTATCTTCATGGAAATAGTATTTGGAGGATCTGTGACCAAAGCATGAATTTAGAAACTCTGAGTACAGAGATGACAGCTACCAGAAATGCTGCTTTCCAAGTTAGAAACTTCAAGTTACACACTGCAATGGGTTTGAAGGGCTTCCGAGTGAGCATGTCCAACATGAGGTCGATGTCCCAGGAAGCCACCAGCTTCCTAATGGGGGTCTTATGTAAAGAATGCCCCTGAGGAACCTCTTAAACAGCAGCAGCTGTGCTAGGTAGAGGGTACCAGTGGGTTTGTGGTATGCTGAAATAGCATACAAGTGGAACTTAACTGTGGAATACTACAGGCCAGCATCAGAAAGGTCTAACAAATACTCCAGAACCTTGTCTGGTAGTCACCAAAAAGGGTCCATGCAGGTTTTGGAGCACCAGAAGGAATCTGTTGGTTGTGTATGTCTTCCTGGTGGAAGGTTTACATACAGTACAGCCAAAATGATTTCAGAGTCCCTCAGATACTTTATACTTGTTCACTTCTATCTCTTCAGGAGCCAGGTCTGAAGGTGGAGGGAGTGCAGGTTGGGATAGACCAGCTGACCCTGCATCAGCAGGCCCATCCTGAGTGGCAGAAGCCTTGGTTTGCTGACTGAAAGTCTGTTCAGTAAAGAAAACTATATCTGACAAGGCCAGCAGGGGCCAGAAGAATCATCTTGCTCTGTGCACCTCCAATCTGAGTAACAGTCTCTGAAAGACAGGGACTGGAGGGAATGCATAAGGAAACAGATTCTGCCATAGCAGTCTGAATGCATCCTGACAGAAAACACCATGTCCTAGATTTCCGGCACTCTGGCATTGAAGGGTGACACAAAAAGATGCACATCTAGGATGTGCCACTTGTCATATAGCAGCAATTTATGTGCAGCCAACAGTATTTCAGAGACCATCTGAAACACATTAAACCTGTTCACTTCTATCTCTTCAGAAGCCAGGCCTGAAATGTGAAGGGAGCACAGTTTAGGGTGAACTAGCTGACCCTGGGTCAATAAGTCCATCCGAAGAGGCACAATCCTTGGTTTACTGACTGACAGTTGATTCAACACAGGAGACTACATCTGTCAAGGCCATCAGGGTGCCACTAGGATTATTTTGCCTTTGTGAGCCTCTAGCTTGAACAGCACTCTGAATGAGAGGGACTGGAGGGAATTTTGGAGGGAATGCAGATAGTGCGACATGGCAATCTGATGGCATCCTAACAGAAAACGCCAGGTCCTGGACTGCTAAAGCAGAATCAAAGCAGTTTTGCATTCAGTGGGGACACAAAAAGGTCCACATCTGGGATGCCCCACTCGTCAAATAGCAATTCTACGTCTTTAGTTAGCGACCACTTAGGATTGGTTTCTGTTCTACTGAGCTGTCTGCCAGAGTGTTCTGGACTCCTGGCAGATAGACAGAAACATAGACGTTGACGGCAGATAAGGACTGCAAGGCCCATCCAGTCTGTCCATTTCTTTTTCTACCTTATGAATGTGCCATCAGCCTTTGCTCTGTCCATGGCCTATCTATTCATACTAATCTGTATTGCTCCCTTATGCCTATCCCATGCCTGTTTGAAGCCCTGCATTGTATTCATATCCACCACTTCCTGAGGTAGGCCGTTCCATGCATCCACCACCCTTTCTGTGAAAAAGAACTTCCTTACATTACCCCTTAATCAGCCTCCCTCTAATCTCATGCTGTGTCCTCTTGTCCTGCTGTTTTTCTTATATTGAAACATGTTAGACTCTTTCACCTTGTTAATGCCCTTAAAATGTTTGAATGTTTCTTTTAGCCTTTGATAAAGGGTCCAGTGGGACCAGAAACGTGTCATGCGATTTAATAAAACCTTTTAAATGTTTCCCTTCTGGGCTTAGTTCTTTTGTGGTAGTGAGTGCCTGGATTTATGTTTTGATATTGAGCTCAGTTAATCTGTCCTCATATGTTTTCTGATGCAGTCGTTGCACCATTTTGGTTGCCCTTCTCTGGACTGCCTCAAATTGGTTAATGTCCTTGTGAAGGTGTGGCCTCCAGTACTGCACACAGTACTTCAGATGGGGCCTAACCAGTATCTTGTAAAGAGGGATTATTACCTCCCTCTTCTTGTGATACCCCTACTAACACACTCCAACATCCCTCTATCCTTACCTACTGCTTTAGAGGTCTGCTTGGATGATTTCAGGTCATCGGTGATGATGATACCAAAGTCTATTTCTTCCCTTGTGACTGCCAGCAACTCCCCTCCCAGCCTATAGGTGGCTTCAGGGTTTCTCTTCCCTATGTGCATGATCTTGCACTTCTTTGCGTTAAACCCCAGTTGCCACTCTTCCACCATTTTGCTAGTTTATCCAGATCTCTTCTCATTCTGCCCACCCCATCTGGATCATCTACTCTGTTGCAGATCTCGGTGTCATCTGTAAACAGACAAACCTCACCCTCCAGTCCATCTGCAATATCACTGATGAAGATCAGGGACACTGGTTTACCGCATACACAGTGATGCGGATGGAAACCCGGAATTCTAACTGGCCCACTGCAAAACGACGCCAAAACGGAAGTCGCGTTTGTTCTCGGGGAGGCTGTGATATGAGGGCTATAATAATTACAGCACAGTAGCATGCTTTCTTCTTGGGCTGCTACTTGCTAGTTTCTTTGCCATGTGGGTATTTGGATTCCTCGTTGTTGGATTTGTAGACCATTTCACTGTTGGAGTCCTAGAACTTAAAAAATAAAACCTGCTGCTGTATCTCCCAACTGCGCCTGGAATTCTGTTGTAAGTATTCCAGCTGAGCTCAGCCCACGCTTCTCGCCAGTTAATATGTACTGTAGAACTAAATATTTTTGCTTGCCGAAATTGTTGCAGTTTGGTCACTTGTCATGCGTTAGTGCTTGTCAATATTTGCGCTTCGGTGACTGCAAGTTATTCTAATTCGCGCTTCATGACACTGCACTACACTGATGTGTATTTGCCCACGGACAGAAGTGAGTGCAGCATCAATGGGGTAATCAATTTGCCTACGGCAGAGCGGTGATCTGAATTTTTCAGCTTGCTAAGTATCCCATTACTGCGACTTATTTTATTTTTTCGGATGGCCAAGTGCTGTTGAGGATGACCGAGCTATCTGGGATGCCCGCATACCTGAATTCGTCACTTCCGTGTGTGAGGAAGTTTAGAGGATAAGCAGGGTGGCACTGAGAATGGGGTTTCTGCTTGTGGAGTGAGTCCATTTAAAAGAAAGTGGTTGCCAGCATGTCAGGACAGAAAGTGCTGGGTTGAGAGAGCTGCAGTTCCCATGAGGGAGATAAGAGGGTGGGAACTGTGGTAGGGGTCTTGATTTAAATGTTGTAATAGACTTTTTCAGGGCAGAGTTTTTATTTATGTCAGGACGTAGTTTCTTAAATGGTTGGGAGAAAGCCTGAATACTTCACTTTGGGGTGCATGCAGCATGTAAGGGAGTTCGGAGAATGATTTGTGTGACACTTACTGAGAAATTGGGCAATTTTGTTTGGGGAGCGAGTCCAGTGAAAGGACGGTGGTTGCTGCCATGTCAGGACAGAAAGTGCTGAGCAGAGAGAGCTGCAGTTCGTTTACTGTCATTAAAACTTTTTAAATCTTACCATTGCTTGGCTACTTCAGGCCAAAATACAGTACACTCAGTAGTATCAATCTGTGCATGCTCTTCACAGAATGATGGCACGGTGAACCACACATAACGTTATTTATGCTCAGGGATTATTTCACTATCACCTTATTTTCCCAGTTAACATGCAATCAGCGAATATAGCAAAAGTAAAATGATAGTGAAATAAATTAGGTCCACAGTATGTGTCTCTATAGATCGGGCCTTACAGCAGATGTCTGCACTAATTCACTGTGGAACTTACAAAACACAATCATTTGTAGCTGGCCGGCTGTAAGAAAAATGGTTTGCACATTGTGTGTGTGCTCAGAATCTGACCCATGACATGCATGCAGCATCGGGAGTTTTTGTGCCACAGTGTATTATTAAATTAATAATATACTGTAGTACAAACACACCCGATGCTATCTGCATGCTGAGGGTCAGATTTTAAGCCCTCAAAATGCACAAGCATTTTTGTCATATAGCTAGCACCCTACAAATGCATTTTAAAATACACACAGTTCAGCCTCAAGTGGTCAGAATGTCTATGGGAGCCAGGATAAAATTCATTCAGTCAGATGGAACGTGGGGGTGGGGTGGGGGCAGTACAGCTTGGGTATCTAGGTGTCCAGGGTGTTTTTTCCTAGCTTGGCATTGCTTTGTAGCTCCACAGAGTTTTGAAGATTTGGGGGGGTGGCGCGACTGAGATAAACGAGCAAGAAGATCACGATCAGGCGGCAGTCTATTCGGTGTATGTGCAGGCCTGTGTATGTGGGGGTGCATGGGTAATTCTAATTCTGTACTAAGCTTGCTTGTATTTCTGCCTGACATCCTTGCAAAGAGATCTCTTGCCTGGGTTAGCCAAATTTAAAATGGATGCAATTAAAATGTCTGTGCCATTAAAAATCAATGATTTATTTTTGGTCACTGTCTGAATGCTTGCCATCTGTGGTGAGGGGGGCATTGAGAGCACCTGTGCTGGTGGAGTGCAGCGAGAGGCCATGCTGGTGGGGTTGGGTGAGCAGAGTGGCTCTGCTGGAGGGGTTGTGTGTTGAGTGGCCTTGCTGGTGGGGTTGGGTGGGAGAGTGGTCCTGCTTGTCTGTTGGGGTGGGGAGGGTGGCCGTGCTGGTCCAACATAGTGGGGGGAGTGGCTGTGCCAGTCAATCAGAGTGGGGAGAGTGGCTGTGCCAGTTCATCAGAGTGGGGAGAGTGGCTGTGCCGGTCCGTAGGGGTGGGGAGAGTGGCTGTGCCAGTCTGTAGGGGTGGGAGAGTGGCCGAGTTAGGGGCGTTGGGTTGGGGAGAGGTCCGGGTTGGTCCATCGGGTGGGGAGAATGGGCGTGCTGGTCTGTAGGGGTGGAAGCAGTCCGCTGGTCCATCGGTGGGGGGAGAGTGGCAGCCGGTCATTCGGGTGTGGGAGAGTGGTGCCAGTCCGGCCGGGTGGGAGAATGGCCGTGCCGGTCTGGGGTGGGGAGCGTGACCATGCTGGTCTGTAGGGTGGGGAGGTGGCCAGGTTAGCCGCTGGGGTGGGTAGAGGTCTGGGTTGGTCTGTCGGGGTGGGGAGAGTGGCATGCTGGTCTGTAGGGGTGGGGAGCATGTCTGTGCTGGTCCGCCAGGGTGGGGAGAGTGGCTGTGCTGGTCCATCGGGGTGGGAAGAGTGGCTGTGCCGGTCTGTCGGGTGGGGAGAGTGGTCGTCAGGTCCGTTGGGGTGGGGAGGTGGCCGTGCCCGATCTGGGGTGGGGAGAGTGGCCATGCCGGTCCGTGGGGTGAGGAGAGTGGCGGTTAGCTGTTGGGGTGGGAGAGGTCCGAGCTGGTCCGCTGGGCAGGGAGAGTGGCGCTGGTCCGGCCGGGTGGGGGGAGAGGGCGAGCGGGTCCGTCGGGTGGGGAGAGTGGCCATGCCAGTCCATCCTGGTTGGGAGAGGGGCTTGCCGGTCCATCAGGGTGGGGGAGTGGCCGTGCCGGTCTGTGGGGTGGGGAGAGTGGCTGCCAGTCTGTGGGGTGGGGAGAGGGCTGTGCCAGTCTGTGGAGAGGGGAGAGGGCTGTGCCGGCCCGCTGGGTGGGGAGATTGGCCGCGTCGGTCTGTCGGGTGCGGAGATTGGCTGTGTCGGTCCATCGGGGAGAGGGTTGTTAGTAAATTCATGTATGGGATGAGTGGTCTGCTGGTCCGTCGGGTTGGAGCTTATATTTCTGCCTGACATCCTTGTAAAGAGATCTCTTGTCTGGGTTAGCCAAATTTAAAATGGATGCAAATAAAATGTCTGTGCCATTAAAAAAAAAATGTATTTTTGGTCACTGTTTGAAAACCTGGCATCTGTGGTGGAAGGGCATTGAGAGCGCCTGTGCTGGTGGGGTGCAGAGAGAAGCCATGCTGGTGGGGTTGGGTGAGCAGAGCGACTGTGCTGGAGGGGTTGCATGTTGAGTGGCCTTGCTGGTGGGGATGGGTGGGAGAGTGGTCCTGCTTGTCTGTTGGGGTGGGGAGAGTGGCTGTGCTGGTTCAACAGAGTAGGGGTAGAGGCCGTGCCAGTCAATCAGAGTGGCCGTGCCAGTTCATCAGAGTAGGGAGAGTGGCTGTGCCGGTCCGTCGGGGTGGGGAGAGTGGCTGTGCCGGTCCGTCGGGGTAGGGAAAGTAGGCGTGCTGGTCCGTTGGGGTGGGGAGAGTGGGCATGCCGGTCCTTCAGGGTGGGGAGAGTGGCCGTGCCAGTCCAAGGTGGGGAGAGTGGCCATGCTGGTCCATAGGGGTGGGGAGAGTGGCCGGGTTAAGCCATTGGGGTGGGGAGAGTGGCCGGGTTGGTCCGTCCGGGTGGGGAGAGTGGGCGTGCTGGTCTGTAGGGGTGAGGAGCGTGTCCATGCTGGTCCGTCAGGGTGGGGAGAGTGGCTGTGCCGGTCTGTCGGGGTGGAGATAGTGGCTGTGCCGGTCTGTCGGGGTGGGGAAAGTGGCCGTGACGGTCCACTGGGGTGCGGAGAGTGACTGTGCTGGTACGCCGGGTGGGGAGAGTGGCTGTACCAGTCTTTAGGGGTGGGGAGAGAGACTGTGCTGCTCTGTGGGGGTTGGGAGAGTGGCCTTGCCGGTCTGTTGGGGTGGGAAGAGTGGATGTGCTGGTCCGTCGGGGCGGGGAGTGTGTCCGTGCTGGTCCATCAGGGTGGGGAGAGTGGCTGTGCCGGTCCGTAGGGGTGGGGAGAGCAGCATTGCCGGTCCATCAGGGTGGGGGAGAGTGGCAGTGTTGATCCATCCAGGTGGTAAAAGTGGGCGTGACCCTGATGAATTGACCTGCCAGCTTTGTGCTGCTAACATGCTTCACTAGCTTCCTTGTGTTGCTGGCCCGCACTTTCTGCTTCCTTGTGCTGCACCAGACCTGCCTTGCCACCTGCTGCAATAGGACTACTGCCTTTCTATGTGCCTGCCATGGTCTGGTAAGTAATTTTTTTTTGTAACAATACAAACGAATAATGGTTTTGAAATGAGACAGATGCTGGAAAAATGGTTCTGGCCTCCATGGGAGGGGTGGACGGGCAGAGTGGCACAGAACCATTTTTTTTCCAGCATGTACACCAGTCTGCTGGGTCCGTGCCATGCTCCAGTGGTTGCTGGTTGATGGTTGGCTGAGGGCCGGGCTGGGTGGACTGGTTTACATGCTGAGAACAATGGTTCTGGCCTCCGAGGGAGGGAGGGGTGGACGGGCAGAGTGGCACAGAAAAACAGGTTATTCACCTGTAACATTAGTTCTAGGAGTGGTATATGTTGTTCATCCACACTCTTTGGCATGTCCCTTTCCCCTTTAAATCTGGCCGGAGGTCTTCAAGCTGGCTCCTCCCACCCACCCTGGTGGTAAATACCTCGGCTCTACCCCATGACGCCAGACCTTAGCCCGCTGGAAGCAAGGTGATGCACTTAAAGCCGGGGAGGTTGGATGGGTGCGTATGGATGAACAACATATACCACTCCTAGAACTACTGTTACAGGTGAGTAACCGGTTTTTCTTGGAGCGTGGATATGTTGTTCATCCACACGCTTTGGCAGACTCCTAGCAGTTCTCCGGGAGGAGGGAGGCAAGGCGCACACCCCCTACTTAGGAAACAGATTGGAGAACCAAGGCCCCAAAACCAGCATCCCGATGTGACTCAAGGTCGATGTGGTAATGGGTAATGAAGGTGTTTGCTGACTTCCAGGTAGCAGCCTGACAGATTTCCTGGATAGGGATGTCCCTGGAAGCAGCCACCAATGCAGCAGTATGGTGGGTAGCATGAGCTCTTATCCCTCTGGGAGGCTCCTTACCCGCCAGCTCATAGCACAGACCTATGCATGATGTAATCCATCTTGCAATGGTCCGTTTGGCTGCAGGTCTGCCAGAAGTGGCTTCAGCGTAGGTGACAAACAGCTGGCGAACCTCTCCCCGGATTTCCACCGTCCTCTCCTTGTAGTGGGAGAGAGCACATCTAAGGTCCAGGGTATGGAGCCTGTACTCGGCGCCTGAGGTGTAGTTAGGGTAATATACCGGCAGAGTCAACACCTGGTTAAGGTGAAACTCTGACACCACCTTCGGAAGGAATTTCGGGTGGGGGCGCAGGACAACTTTGTCCCTGTGAAAGATCAGATAAGGGGAGTCCACCGAAAGCGCCTGGAGCTCTCCTGTCCTTCTGGCTGACGTGATAGCCACCAGGAAAGCTGTCTTCCACGAAGAATGTGAGAGCTCACACTTGTGCATGGGTTCGAATGGCTTGCCCATGAGCTTTGTCAAAACCAGCAAAAGATCCCATGGAGGCAGAGGTTCACACATCGAAGGGGATATGTGATAGAGGCCTTTGAAAAGCGCCCAACCACTGTCTCCTGTGCCAATGTCGACGACCGTCCCGCGTCCAGTAAGCAGAAATGGCTGCCAGGTGCACCCTAAGGGTCGATGACCGTAGACCTCCTTTGGAGAGAGACCAAAGGTAGTTTAAAATGTTAACCACAGAGCAGGATAAGGGGTCCAGACTCTTACCCTGGCACCAAATGGAAAACCTTTTCCATTTGAAGGCATAACATTTCCTGGTCGATTCCTTACGAGATGCCTGCACAACTGTGTAGACATCCTCGGAAAGACCCAGAGCCTGGAACTCTAGCCACTCAGGTACCAGGCTGTGAGGTGCAGGGATTGAAGGTCCGGATGGAATACCTTCCCCTGGTTGAATGATATCAGGTCCAGGCGTGTACAAAGCCGCTCCGGCGACCTGCAGCTGAGGCTGAGGAGATCTGGATACCAGAACTGGCAGGGCCAATCTGGGGCTACCAGGATCACCTTTGCCTTATCCCTCCTCACCTTGAGTAACACCTTGTGGATCAAGGGAAATGGAGGGAAGGCGTAAAGGAGGCCTGGGGTCCACGACCTCGAGAAGGCATCCCCCGGAAGCGAGCCCTGCTGAGAGGGTGGGCATGGTACAGCCTCAGCTTGGTGTTCTCCCTGGAGGCAAACAGGTCCATCAATGGTTTGCCCCAATGGGAGAACAGATTGTAGCTACCTCTGGATGGAGAGACCACTTGTGGGATGTCTGGCCTATGTGGCTGAGAGCATCCACCAGCTGGTTCGAGACTCCTGCCAAATGGATGGCAAGGAGATCCGCCTCCAACCGGCCGACGAGGGTCCAGATCCAGAGCACCTCCTTGCATAGCAGATGGGAGTGCGTGTTGCCCTGTTTATTGAGGTAGTACATGGTCGTGGTATTGTCTGTCTGGACTTGAACCACTTGACCCCGGAGCTGAGGAGCGAAAGCTGACAGTGCCAATCTGACTGCTCTGAGCTCCAGCAGGTTGATGTGGCATCAGGACTCCTCGGGGGTCCAGAACCCGTGGGCTCTGTTGTCCCACATATGGGCTCCCCAGCCCATGAGAGAGGCATCGTTCGTGAGAACGACCATTGGCTTGGAGCGGACAAACGGGATCCCTTCCTGCAGACGACCTGGGACGGTCCACCACTGGAGAGCGTCCCACATCTTCTGAGTGACAGTGACCAGCTGGTCGAAATGACCCTGATGCTGAGTCCACTGAGCAGCCAGCTCCCACTGGAGGAGACACATGTGCAATCTGGCCCAACAGACCATTGAGGTGCACGCCACCATGTAACCCAAAAGGCGCAGGAAGTCCCAGGCAGGGCGCAAGTGCCTAACCAGAAATGATTGGGCAAAGGAGAAAAGAACCTCTGCCCTGTCCGCCGGGAGCCGAGCTCTGGCTTGACGAGAGTCAAGCTCTGCCCCGATAAAGCCCATCACCTGAGAGGGCACGAGTTCCGACTTGGCCTCATTGATCAGGAGGCCTAATTGGGAACAGGCTCGGAGGGCCAGGTCCCTGGACCTCTCCACCTCCTGCAGGGAGGAACTCACGAGGAGCCAATCATCGAGGTAGGGGTATATCCGAACCCCTTGACGCCGTAGATGGGCCGCCACCACTGCGATGCACTTGATGAAAACCCGAGGGGCCGAGGACAGGCCGAACGGCACAGCTTGGAACTCGTACAGGGTCCCTTCCACCCTGAAGCGGAGGATCCGCTGGTGGGACAGGCGGATTGGGACATGGAAAAACGCGTCCTGTAGATCCAGTGAACAGAACCACATGTTTCGCTCCAGCGATGGTAAAATCTGATTTAGAGTTACCATCCGGAAGGTGCGAGACCTGAGATATTGATTCAGGTCATGGAGATCTAGGATGGGGCGCCAACCCCCCATCCGCTTGGGCACAAGGAAGTACCTGGACACGAAGCCTGGGTCTCTAGGAGGATCCAGCACTGGAGCTACTGCCTCCTTGCAGAGGAGCTGAGCAATGTCATCCCAAAGGGCCGACTGAGTGCAAACTGAGATCCTTTCCTCCCGAGGGGCACGGGCTCGGCAGGTAGGGTACTGCTCAAATTCTAGAGGCAGTCCCAGACTGACCACTTCCAGGACCCACCTGTCCGAAGTGATACTGGACAATGTGGAAAGAAAGTGGTGGAGCCAGACCCCCATGGGAGGACTAGCGTGATGGGTGTAGAGGTGGCCACTCCCGACCCATCACCGAGCAGGCTTAGAGGAGGAGGAGGAGGCTCCTGGACCTCCTTTGAGGAGCTGTTGGGGACCCTGCTTGGGCCTGGGGTGCCAAGCTTGAGCCTGCTGTTGCTGCTGGTGCTGCTGACCTCCCTGGAAGGAGGACTGTCTAACTGCAGGAGAAGAGTGTCAAAAAGGCTTCTTCTTGCACTTCTGCTGGTTCTTGCCCGAAGAACCCTTTGCAGAAGTGGCATCCAAGGTGGCATTGGACTGCTCTATGTGCTGGAGGTGACCTGCCACTCCCGGACTGAAGAGATCATGCCAAGGAAGGGCACGTCAGCTAACTTGTGCTGAGTATCCGCCGGGAAAAGAGGATAACCTCAGCCAGGCCCTGCGGCGAGTGGCCACTGTGGCTGCTAGTGAGCGGGCACAGGAATCTCCAATATCCAAGGCCATCTGGAGCTGCTGTTTTGCAACAGCATGGCCCTCGTCACAGATCTGCTTAACTGTGGCCTGCATGTCCGCTGGGAGATGAGGGAGGATTTCATCTAGCGACCCCAAAAGGGCATGAGAGAAGTGTGCCAAGATCACTGCTGAGCTGGCCTGATGAAGGCCCAAGGATAAGGCCGCATACACCTTCTGGGCAGAATGGTCCATATTCTTGGACTCCTTGTATGGAGGGTGGTCAGTATCCACTGAGCTACCCATGTGTCTAAACACAGAGGCAGTCACAAGGTGCTCGGCCGAGGGATGCTCTGTGAAACCCACCAAGGACCCCATGGGTACAGTGTACTTGTGAGCCATGTGGGCAGACGGAGCCGGGCAAGAGGAAGGGCGCTGCCATAGCTCAAGGGCTGGGCCAACAATGACTTCGGCCACTGGGAAAGCCTCCAATCGGGGTATCCCCCCTCTTAAGGATATCCGTGAGAAGCTATTCCACCTTCTTTTAGATAGGATCCAAAGGCATACTGGTTGACTCTGAAATAAGGTGGAGGATGCCCTGGAAAGAGGAAGGACCTTCCTCCAAGCCTGTCACTGACAACTCATCATCGGGGTGTGAGTGTAGACCAGTGGTATCCGAGTCCGAAGAATCAAGATATAAGGGTCTCCCGCCTATGTCCCCTACAATACGCTGAGGGCGATCGGGACAACAGTGATGGACAGACGACGGGGCAGGCCCATATCTGTCCGGTCCTCTTTCCAAGGAGCCCCTTCCTGAGGCTGCTTAGGTGGTGGCTCCACCAAAATTGGTGGGGAGACCAGAACAGGCCAAACAGGAATGCGTGCCGGTCCTACCGGAGGAAGAACTGGAGTCTTCGGTTCCGGAGGGGTCGGCGTCGGCCTAAGAGGCTGGGGCCAAGTAATGGCCGGTGTAGCCGGTGGAGCCGGCTTATGACCGGTCAGAATTAGCTGTTGCCACATAAGGTCCTCATAACGCCGATGGAGCTTCCGTCGAAGTCTCTCCTCATCCGAGGAGGATGAGGATGAGGATCGCTGGCGATGCCTCTTCTGAGAGTGTTTGCGACCTTTTTTCGGTTTTTCAACCGAAGGGGTCCTGGTTCTCGATCGAGACTGATGGGGTCGGCTGGTTCAACTGGGAGAGGCCAGAGTCGGTGAAAACCGAGGTTCCGGCCCCCGTCCCTTAATCGGGATATCCGAGGGCTGGGTCTCCACGTCGAGGAAGGAAAGGATAGGTGTCCTCTCCAATGAGTCATTGACCGTGGTCGGCGATAATGGCTCGATCGGGTCGAGAGATATCTCGGCCGGTTCGGCCGTCTCCTGGGCCTCAGTGCACTGACCTGATGGAAGGTCCGAGAAGCTGGCGGCCGAGGAAGCAATCTCGACCGAGGCCAAGACCGCAAGGTCCTGGGATTCAGATCTCTCTCGGTCCCAGGAACGTCTTCTCCAAGAATAAGACTTAGGGTCCCTGTCCCGTTTGCTAGGGCGGGAGCAGTGCATGCCCGAGGGCACCTCACCCCTGGTGGGGAGAGACTGGCATAGCTCCCGAAAGGATCCTGTGAAGGTAGAGCCAAGGTTTAGTGGCACAAAAACACCTCAGTTGGCCGAGGCTTGGGCAGCTTCCTCTTCAAATGCCGCTATCTGGTCGAGCTGCTCGGCAGATCCCATGGCCATGGAAACCGCCCACCCTGCCTCCTTCGACTTCACTGGTGGATTGTGAAGCTGCAGTCTCCCCAGCTTAAGGCGCACCTTGCAGTCATCCAGAACACTGGGATAGAAGGCCAAGCAGATGGTGCACGAAGAGGTGTCATGCACGACACTCAAACAATAAACACACGAGAGGTGGGGATCGGTGTGCGACATTTTCTTTCCGCAAGGACACCGGCGAAACCCGGAGGATGACTTGTCCTCCATGTCTGATGCGCTCGGATCGGAATCATAAACTCGTACAAGTTTCAAAGAAAGCGATTGAAGTGAAAACCGACGATTAGTATCCAGGGCCTATGATACTGCAGAAGTAGCACGATGGAACCTGAATCTTCCAGCAGAAAGGAAGATCTGGCATCATGGGGTGGAGCCGAGATGTTGACCACCCGGGTGGGTGAGAGGAGCCAGCTTGAAGACTTCCGGCCAGATTTAAAGGGGAAAGGGACATGCCAAAGAGTGTGGATGAACAACATATCCATGCTCCTAGAACCATTTTTTTCCAGCATGTATGCCAGTCCGCTGGGTCTGTGCCACGCTCTAGTGGTTGTTGGTTGATGGTCAGCTGAGGGCCAGGCTGGGCGGACTGGTTCACATGCTGAGAAAAATGGTTCTGGCCTCCAAGGGAGGGACTGGTGGACAGGCAGAGTGGCACAGAAGCATTTTTTTCCAGCATGTATGCAAGTCTGCTGGGTCCGTGCCACGCTCCAGTGGTTGTTGGTTGGCTGAGGGCCGGGCTGGGCGGACTGGTTCACATGCTGAGAAAAATGGTTCTGGCCTCTGAGGGAGGGGTGAATGGGCAGAGTGGCACAGAACCATTTTTTTCCAGCATGTACGCCACTCTGCTGGGTCCGTGCCATGCTCCAGTGGTTGTTGGTTGATGGTCGGCTGAGGGTCGGGCTGGGTGGACTGGTTCACATGCTGAGAAAAATGGTTCTGGCCTCCGAGGGAGGGAGGGAGGGAGGAGTGAATGAGCAGAATGGCACAGAACCATTTTTTTCCAGCATGTATGCCAGTCTGCTGGCTGTCTGCCACGCTCCAGTGGTTGTTGGTTGATGGTCGGCTGAGGGCCGGGCTGAGCAGACTGGTTCACATGCTACGAAAAATGGTTCTGGCCTCTGAGGGAGGGAGGGGTGGATGGGCAGAGTGGCACAGAACCATTTTTTTTCCAGCATGTACGCCAGTCTGCTGGGTCCATGCCGTGCTCCAGTGGTTGTTGGTTGATGGTTGGCTGAGGGCCGGGCTGGGCAGACTGGTTCACATGCTGAGAAAAATGGTTCTGGCCTCCGAGGGAGGGGTAAACGGGCAGAATGGCACACAACCATTTTTTTCCAGCATGTACGCCAGTCTGCTGGGTCCATGCCACGCTCCAGTGGTTGGTGGTTGATGGTCGGCTGAAGGACAGACTTCCCCACTTCCATCTAGTTGATCCGGCCATCATTTTCAAATAAACAATAGCAAAAAACTCTTTATCTGGTTCATCCTGCAGTTTCCTCGTATTCCTGGAGCAGCTACACTTTCACTTTCTCGTTTAAATCTGTAGCGTGACCGAGCGCTTTTAATAAAGTAAACTGAGGCGCTCCTGTATGTTTAAAATAATCACTCGTCCTCGGTGGAGTTAGATCTGCAGTTTTGTCTAGTGTCTGGTTTGGTTAGTGTTGCGTTATTGCTGCGCGCCGGAAGAGAGTGGAAGCGAGCCACGCTTCAGTGAACACATCGTGAGCTCAATCGACTGTTGCTATATCAACACTCGCTCAGGCTCACAATGTTTTCACTAAAGCTGCAACTCACTTTCACTTCTCTTCCCATTGCCGGCAGCAGCGTTTCAACCAAACCAGACACAAATTTGAACAGAACAAAACTAGACAGATCTAACTTATACCGGGACAGTGTTTATTTTACACATGCAGCAGCTCCTCAGTTTACTATATTAAAACAAAGCGATCACTCACACCACTGCTTGACACCAGTTCTGTCATTCTGCAACAACCATCAAAACTGCTGCTGCTTCTGAAAGTTGGAACACAAGTAAAAAGCAGCACAATCAACCAGATAAAAACATTTTTAAGTAAACATTTCTGAAAACCACACTTTTTCCAGGCATATACAAAGACAGTGCCTCACTGTAAACCTGTGGAGAACTGCATTAAGTGAGACATGGGCCAGGTTGTGTTGCAAGACAAAACAACATTGTGGGGGTTGTATTGGAGAGGCCCAAAACATACGTTGTATAAACAGAACATGACATGGCCTGACTGAAGATATATTTATCTTCATGAGAGGCCAATGACATCATGATATCTCACTCATGGCTTCGCCACTTGTGAGATATCATGATATCATTGGCCTCTCGTGAAGATAAATATATCTTCAGTCAAGCCATATCATATCCGATGTATATCTCTTTTTTAACATTATTGTGTGGTTCAACAAGATGCTACATGACCTGTCTTCATTTAGCACCCTGGATACCCAAGTGGGGACTGGCTGAGTGACAGGCCTGGGTCCCAGGCTTGTGATGCAGCTGTTCCAAATACCCTTCCCCCCCAACTAGGGTAGGGGGAAGGTGCATTGTTTGGTTGTGTGGTGATTTTTTGGGCATGTGTCTTTACTGAAGAATGCATATTTTTCATTTGTTTCATTTGTTATTTCCTGTGTTGTGCTGCCCGGGACCTGCTGCCTCTATCCTGGCTATCCTGAATTTAAACGCTGTGTAAAGTATTGTTGAGGTGTACATTGCAGAAAAATAGACATGCTCAGACAAAAATCTTTATTAAACATCATCAAATTGAATCAAACATGTTTCATCTAAACCCAGAGGGCATCATCTATGCAGTTGGAAATGTGGATTGTCCTCCTCGGTTCCCTTCATCAATTTTGGAGGATGCAGACATTGGATTACCTAGGGGATAAACAGATGGTTACACTGTCGAACTGCATGTTAACAATTTTACCACTTTTTTTAAATAAATTTTCTATGTTGAACCTTTTGCTGGAATTTCTAATGGAATATGTTGGAGGCCTGTCTTGATTTGTGCTTATAAAATTTAAAGTTCCAAATAACAAGTTGTTGCTGGGGCAGTCTTCAAGGCAACCTGGCTACTACAACCAGGCCCACAACCCACTGTCTCATCATAGGTGATGCTAATAAAAACACTACCCAAGTATTTGCCTTTCAGGGGTACTGTGTGGCAGTGCATGGGTATCAGGAGGGTGCTTTGAGGCAGTGCATGGGTATCTGGAGGGTACTGTGTGGCAGTGCACGGGTATCTGGAGTGTCATTCATACAAACTTCTTGTGGTGGCTTTTCTCCTAGGTGGTGTGGTGTAACTGTCTTGGCACCAGGGCAGTCCATGTTTGCCTGGTGGGGTTGGGGAACTAGAGAGATGATGAGTTCTTAAAGGAGAATTACTGGCCGAGGCGAAGCCTTGACCACTGTACAGATTGGGGCTTGCTTCATCTGTCTTGCCGCCCCTTGCAGGCACTATATTAAGTTAATAATCTTTGCACGTAATCACTCAAATTGGTAAATTCTCCAGTGCATCCGGCTCATTCATTTAGGAGCTTGAGAACATCTCGCACTCTTGCTCATGAACTGATGATGCTACCTTGCCCTTTCTTCAAGTGCCCTGATGCTTGGATATTGAAGTTTTGTGCCCTTTATTATAAATACCATGGTGTGTCTAGGCCACTATTATGCTGCCAATTGAGAAAGGAAGCAAGGCATTGTCATCAGCTTGCAGTTTTAATAAGGAAAAGAGTGCGTCTTGTTCAGTCGTGCCATAATTAACATTCCAGGTGCTCCAGAGGATGTACCAATTGGTATAAGTGATCAGGTGCAAAGAATAATTTACCTGTACTAACTGCAGGAGGGATAGGAGAGACAAAGCCCCAATCTGAACAGCTGTCATGGTTTCACCACTGCTGGCAGAACTCCTTTCTTGAGTTTGAGCTCCAACATGAAAACTAAGAGGCTACATTTTCATGAAGACAGCCAGAAAGTTCCCAATTTACTATTTTTGCGATTCTGGATTGGTTTATTCTTTGGCAGAGATTGTGTTTGTGTATGTCTCTATTAGGATCCTCATTAATCACTTGAATTTTTTAAGTTGGATGCACTTTGTTTACATGTAACCCCCAGGTGGCGCTATCCCAAGGGCTACTACCCCTGTCTGCCTAGCTGCTAACAGGTTGAGGGGCCTAGGTTCTATGGCGGGTGCCTCCACCCAGAGGTCAGGGTTTACAGTAGTTCGACTAACTTGGTCACAGCCCTCTGGGACACTGAGACCCCCTTTTAGTCCTACTAGTAGCCCACACAATACACCATGAGTATCTTCACCATTTACACTTACCCCCAGGACTGGTTTTGTCAGCTTGACACTGGGGACCCCCTGTAAAATAAGATGAAGTAGTACGATAGCCACTGTACAATACTTTAACATAAACACTTACCTCAGTCAGTGTAATTTTGCTGAAACAAACAGATCTGATTTATTTAAGGAGCTGTAACAAGGACAGGGGGAAATCAGGTTAATTAGATAAGACACATTAATAATCACAGTCCTGTGTGCATATTCAGAGTCCCAAATGTCACTCTTACTGTGTACCCAGGATGGTGGGGGGCTAGCCAGGACCCGTGCAGCTGGTTGGGGCCCTGTGATGGAAAAAACACTTGCACAATACCCAACTGTAATCCAGAGCCAGGTGGCTCAGTTCATGAAGAAAGAAAGAAAAGAAATCAGATTAAACACTTTCAATTAAAGACACAGATGGCAGGGAGCTACCCTGATTTGCACTCACTAACTTGATGCTGGAAGCTGTCCCCGAAGGGGTCACGGATTTCTGGATGCCCTTCGCACAGCAGGGGGATGAGGTTCTGCAAGCAGGCACACAGCTTCAAGAAGCAGCGGATTCAGTCCACCTGCATGTGATTGCCTTCCCGTCGACACACACAGGACAAGAGGATTCGTTGAACTGTCCTCCCCAGACACCCCACACATTTATATGTAAAGGAAATTACTATACCAGGCAGCTGCTCTCAGGTCCCGATTGCACTTACTGCCAACCCGGGAGTTCACAATGCAGCTTCACTTTCCTGACAGACCGAGCGTGATGAAGCAGTTTCTCCAGTCCTCTACAGGGTGAGCCTGGTTCTCAATGGTTCAGCCTCTCCTTTCCTCGGTAACTGCGGATTCAGTTCGAATCGCCACAGCAAACGCCCCGCCCGAGTTTAGGCCTCCACACGCGCTTCCCGCGTGAAAACTCTGCAGCGCAGGAGCTCAGAGCTCCTCCCCCAGTCACGGTCACAACGGATCTGCCTTCCCAGACACAAGGTAGGGAATTCCATTCGGGCGCCACCCGGTCCAATTGGTGGACTTCAGTTGCCAATCACTCAAAACTTCCCCTACTGGTGCGAAGAGGCGCCATGGTCCAGAACTTCACTTCCCAGAATTACTAGCTTTATTCCTTATGGCCAGCCGGCTCCCGAGAGAGTCCTAATCCTGCTGGTCCGCTTAAGTCTATTTTAGGTGCCCCTCCTGCCTGATTGGATCTATGCAGCAGTTCAGATCCAAATGGAGGGGCAAGGCACACAGAGTCCCAGCTGCAAGAAAGGCAGGTTAGACAAATTACATTTCCACTAACACTCTAACTGATATGGGGCAAACAGTTATATTTCTAATAAGTGCCCCTTCTGCCCACTTAGCGACAGCATTAACGGAACGATTTGTCAGCAGCTCGAGCAGGACTCAAGCAGGGAAACTCACAGTCCCCCCCCCACGTAACTAATCATGACTGCAAGCAGACAGCTCTTAAAGAGACAGTACCAGAGGCTCTAAAAGCACTCACAAATCAACAGCTTAAATGCCGAACACCATTCGAATGGGAGCACTTAGGCAAGCTCCTAGGAGTCTTTTGGGAACCCCCAATTGCAGGGGGGTTACATACAAATAAACCAATTCAGGCATCTATATATTAGATAGGGACTGAACCGACGGAGTCTACCTTGGCGTCTGGTAGTTCGGCTTATTTCACGTCTGAGCTTGGACAGATTTGTACATGGCATTGGACTGTAGTGCGACGCTGCGCCACACGGGACGGTGGGGCTGCAGTGCTGCAGATGCTGCTGGCCACACGGATGGTGGGGTTGCAGTGCTGCACATGCTGCCATCACACGGACGGTGGGCTGCAGTGCTGTATATACTGCTGTCACACGGGAGGGGGGGCTGCAGTGCTGCACATGCTGCCGTCACTCGGGATCGGTGGGGGCTGCAGTGCTGCTGTCAAATACTGATTGAAGAAAGACCGCGGTTTCCATTTTGCCTGGAGATGGAAGTTGAAGTGACTTCTCGGTGCTTTCAAGGCTGTGCTCTGCTACAGAATGTACTGCTGTTCAACTCACACACAACTCTGGCCTGTTGACTGATGTGGATGCCTGAACTCCAGACTGCTAACAGCAACATGTCCTGTCCTCTGAAAAAGTAAGTTTCTTTTGGATGTCTCATCATTCACTTTTTTGGTCAAGAGTGTCTGGTTCAGTTTCTTGGTCGGGTATGGGGGCAACAGTAGCCATTCGAGGTAGAGTTTATTTTTAGGTGGTTAGTGACTAAATGGTTTGAAGTATTGGTGGCAAGTTGGGCTGCCATGTAACTGCCCCACCATCAACCACAATTAAAATAATTGAAAATTACTTGCAGTGATACGGACACCAACCCTGGCTGGACACTTTTTCAGTGATGGCCCTTGTGGCAGTCACGGAAAGTACCGCAACCCAGTCAGTGAGGAGCTGCCCATGATGAGTGACTTGAATGAATGGAGGGTGACTGCATCGACATCCTCCATGGAAGTGGGTTTTGTTAGTACAACCCACCAGATGTTGACCCAGAGCCCTTGTCCCCAAATGCAGACAGTGGGGATCTGCTGCTTTAAGTTTTATACACCCCGGGTGGTTTGGCACAAAGGTGTGTTTCCTGTGGGTGGTGGTAACTAGGGACTGAGGAGTGTGGGTGGCAAGCAGGGCCATCGCAATAAGACCCTACATATATGGCCCTTTGCTTATGTACTTGGCTTTCAGGATAGGTGGCTGCAACCATGGCTATATTGGTAACACCTTAGTCCTGGTGGCTCACAGCCAAACCTTCAGGTTCTGTCTCCCGGCACAGGAGGCAGATGGCATGTCTAACTAGGTGCCATTTACTTGTGTGTTTGTGTGTGTCTTTTATTTCGATAATAATTGTGTGTGTTTTTTTTTTCTGATTTTAGGCTTCAACATTCCTACTTGGTGTGAATTTCACCTGGAAATAATCATCATCTCCAAAAAGGTATGGTGTGGTTTTCATATTCATGTGTTTTTTTCAAGTCTTAGTTTGTTTGAGCCGGGGAGACCGACAAGGGACTTAGTGCAATGCGGGCAGCAAGCCCAGGATCCTGTATGTCATCAGGATTTCTCATCAGCTGTGGCCGAGGCTATATTCGGGTGACAATATTCTACTTTTGTATTATATAGTCAAGCCTGTGACAGCTTCTGAGGACAGCTTGATTTCTGTAGCTGCTCCTACCGACTGCTATCCATGGATTGAGCATGGTCCGCGTGGATTAGTAGTGAGATTCTGATTCTGGCATTGTTTTTTGTATGGATTGTGAGCAGCTGAGATCAGCGTGTTTTCTGTTGTTGTTCTCCAGACTCTCATCCATGGGCAGAAGTTATCTGTGATATTTCAATCTTTAATGTCATTGTTGTGAAGCTTTAAGTAGTTCTAAAGCCTGTTTTAATATCTCTCCAACTTGTGTTCCACTTTTTAGTTCTTTGGAGTCATCTGTACTACCCATCGTGATGGCAACACCAAGCAAAATGGCAAAACTTTCCAGTGTCACTGCTAAGGACCGTGCACTGCAATTCAAGTTGGAAGGCATGTATGAGGATGGAGGGAAAATGCTTTGTCGCTTTTGTGATCACCCCATTGACTATGTGAGGAAGGATACAGTGGTGGATCACTGCAAAAGTAAAAGACATATGAAGAATGCAAGACAGAAGAATAGCAACAGACAGGTGATGCTTCACACCAGCTTTACTGCCACAACGTCTGCAGCTGCAGCACGGGAAAATACTGTATTGGGTGTAATAAGGGCTTGGTGTGGTGCAAATATACCCATTGAAAAGTTGGATCAACCATGCATAAGAGACTGGATGGGGGACAACGTTAAAGGAATTGGTGCTCTCCCAAAGGTATCCACCTTAAGGCAGAGCTACTTGCCCAAATTGAGAAAGGAAATGGAGGACAGAATTTCACTGCTTGTGAAAGGGAAGACATTCTCTGTAATGTGCGATGAGATGACAGACACAGATGCCCGCAGTATACCGAACATAATTTTTGTCATGCAGGGTGGAAAATTTATCATTGCAGACACAACAGAGTTGACAGCAGTGAACCATACTACTGTCGCACAAAGTGTTATGAAGACACTGCAGCAATATGATGTGGAGATGGACCAAGTAGTCGCCTTCATCAGTGACAATGCCCGGTACATGGTGAAGTGCTTCAAAGACGTTTTATATGGCCTTATTCGTGACCATGTGATCCATGTTGGTTGCTGGGCACATGTGTTATCCTTGGTGGGAGACACATGGATTGACCATTTTGAACTGGTCAATAAACTTGTGGCACTTGTGAAATACTCATTCCAGCAGTCGCCCAAACGCAAGAGAGAGTACTTGGCATTCCTGGAGAGGCGCGATGTAGAAAAGAAAATATTGCCTCCTGTTCCTGTCTTAACCCCTTGGAACATTTAGTTTGAAACCGTTAAGTACTATTCACTTTACCTTCGGCACTTAAGAGACTTCCAGGAGGAAGCAAGTGATTGCAACTCCATGAATTCTTCCAGAAAACTTTTCCAAGACTGGTTTACAGAGCTGCAGATTCACATAACCTTCATCGCTGAAAACTGCAATGATCTCATCAGCACATTAGAGCTTCTACAAAAGAAAGACAAACCGTTGGCCATTTCTATATTCGATGCACTACATGGAATAAAATGGAGGTTTCAAATGGGTGTATCATAAACGGAAACATTTGGAGAAAGGACAGACGAATACTTGGCTAGTCTTAGGCCACGGGTTAAGCAGGAGCAGATTGCAATTTTCCAAAAGGTATTTGGAGTAGCCATAAACAAAATTGCAAAACACATGGAAACAAACCCAGCCACAGAGTTCTTGAAAGCCTGCCATATTTTGAACCCCTACAACCTTCCTAAATTGAGCAGGGACTTCACACACTACTCCAGTGACATTGGTGTATTTGAACTGCACAACGAAAGGACTGGGAGATGTATGTTGGACAGGACATAGGAGAGCTTCCAGATGTAATGTACTTTAATGTTGGCCAGTACTGGATTTCAGTGCAGCCACAATTACCAGTACTAGCCAAAACTGCTCTGCAAGCCATCTGGATACCTGTGTCGAGTGCCGATGTGGAGAGATCCTTCTCGGTCTATGGACAGATCCACACAGACCAAAGACGCAATCTGCTAGTAGACAATATGAGATTGCTATCCCAGCTTATATACAATAAGTCAAAGGATTAGATAGGTGAACATTTTCTACAGAAGTTTTTAACATTTCATTTACTTATAGGGTGTAAACATTTTCAATAACTTTGCTTGTTTTCCATATTCCTTTCCATGCCGTGTGTGTGTGTATATATTGTTTTAGTTAATGTGTTTTTCACTGTATATATTTTGTCATACTGTATTGCACATTTTCGTTTAGGTTTTGTTCATGCAGTATTCCTTGTGTTTTTCACTGTATACATTTTGTCATATTGTATTGCACGGTTTGCACATTTTAGTTTAGGTTTTGTTTATGCACAGTTTTCCACATTTCCTGTACCTTTGCACATTTGACACTTCAAGTATTTGTATTTAGGTTTTAGTTCACTTGTGTTTCAATATATATTCACTTTTCTACATTCTGCACATTTTCAATTAGATTTTGTTTTTGTTCACATTTTTCAACTGTTGTACTTGTATATTGTTTTTGATTTGTAGTATTTGCACTCTTTATAAACTACTTTTTTTGAAATGCTGTACTTGCTTTTAATATTGACTTCATTAACATTTCTTGGGATGAGAACTTACGAGAAAGGTCATGTGGGTGGGAACTTAGTCTACATTGTGTGGTGACTGGAGGCAGTCTCTAATGACTAGTTCCTTTTAATTTATCCAGGTGTCCTGCAATCTAATATTCTGTATTGTCACACCTGAGGGATGTGGGCTGCAGAGCTTTACCACCATGTTACTGACAACACAAAGGAAGGATGGAGGCCACAGTGCTATCGCCATTGCACAGGAGGGAGGAGAGCCGAAGTGCTGCTGCTGCCATCACACTGGAGGGATGGGGGCTGCAGGGGTTCTGCCAATCACACCAGAGGGAGGGGTCCACAGTACTGCTGTCCCCATTGCATCAGAAGGATAGGGGGCATTAGTGGTCCTGTCTTTATACGGAAGGGATAGGGGATGTAGTGCACCTGCTGCCTTCACACACTGCAGCTTCTAAAATAACTTGACAGCTACAAGTGTAGATGTAGAAATATGAAAATGCATGCTAGCAGAGCAAAAAAATGGTTAAATACAGGTTACAAAGCCAACAGCGGTAAAAAACGATTTTGGACTTGAAGACACCGGTGACAATACTGGTTTTATCAATCTGCAAAATGTAATTTGCCTTTTCTCAATCATGGTAAACCACTGTCCCTGATGAAGATATTGAAGAGGACTGATCCTTGAGGTACCCCACTTGTGACTTGCATCTCTTCTGACTGTATACGGTTTACCACCACTCTCTGTTTTCTGCCCGTCAACCAGTTTGCCACCCAGTTGACCAACGTCTGACCCACCCCAAGTCTACCCAGCTTATTAATTAATCTTCTATTTGGAACAGTATCGAAAGCTTTACTGAAGTCAAGGTAGGCAACGTCAACTGCTCCCCCTTGATCCACCACTCTGGTTACCCAGTCAAAGAAATCTATGATATTAATTTGACAGGACCTTCCTTTTGTAAACCCATGCTGTCTTGGATCCTGTGCTCCTATGGATTCCAGGTGTTGCACTATCCTTTCCTTAGGGAATGTCTCCATAATCTTGCCAACTACTGAGGTAAGACTGACTGGTCTGTAGTTCCCTGCCTCCTCCCTGCTACCACTCTTGTAAAGCGGGATCACATGAGCCCTTCTCCAGTCTTCTGGGACCTCTCCTGTGCTCAGAGACTCACTAAAAATTTCTAATGGCTCTGCTAGTTCCACCCTTAGCTCCTTTAGTACCCTGGGATGTATGCCATCAGGTCCCATTGCCTTGTCCACCCTGAGCTTATCGAGCTCTTGTAGGACTCTCTCTTTTGTGAAGGGACTAGTGCACACCCCATTTCCATGGTGCAGAGCTGTGAGCCCTGCCCTACCTTCTCTTCAGTAAAAACTGAGCAGAAGTATCTATTTAGGATAGATGCTTTTACATGGTCCTTCTCCTCACATGCCCCCTTATCCCCTTTGATCTTAGCAATGCCCCCTCTGGACTTTCTCCTTTCACTAATATATCTATAGAAAGTCTTGTCCCCTTCTTTTACTGTTTGTGCTAGTGTTTCCTCGGTTTGGGCCTTTGCCTGCCTTACTGGCTTCCATGCTTTCCTTAGGGAAATTTGGTATGCCTCCCTATCTTCATCCTGCTGCGTTCCCTTATATTTCCTGAAGGCCAGCCTTTTGGCTCTGACCTTTTCTACTACTGTGTTTGAGAACCAAAGTGGTTTCCTTCTTCTTTTGCACTTCCTTTTCTCACTAACACAATGGGATGTTGCTTCAAGTATTGCATCTTTAATGCTTGCCCACTTTGCCTGTACCCCCCCTCACCTGTATTTCTTTTTGCCAGGGCTAACTTAACTCTGTTGGCCATTTTATCAATGTCAGCTCCTCTGAAGTCCCATATTTTTGCCTTGGAATGGGATGATTTTATTCTAGTGGCCAAACTGAACCATACCATGTGATGGTCACTGGCACCCACGTGACCTTCTACCTGGAGATCTGTGATCCTTTCCCTGTTAGTCAGCATTAGATCTAGGATAGCCCTGTCTCTTGTGGGTTGTTCGGAGCAAGATCCTCAGCTCCAGGCATCACTCCCACACTCTCATCACCTCCCTGCCGAGAGGACAGGCGTGTGCTTCTCTGTACTTGTTGATACAGTACATGATGGACTTGTCTGTCAGAAGGACTGTTTTGTGGCTCACTAAGCCCATTGAGGCTTTCAGATCATACAGAACTGCTCTCAACTCCAACATGTTGATGTGGAGAGGCGTCTCTGATAGATAATATGCACCTTGTGTCTGGAGGTCCTGGCACTGGGCTCCCCACCCCAACAGGAAGGCATCCACGGTAAGAACCACCTTCGGCTCTGGTGGGGAGAAGGGGAAGCCCTAAAGGAGATTTTCCTCCACTGACTACCACATCAGGGACCTAACCAGAGGTTTTGCCACCTGAATGGGTTAACTTTGAGGGTGTGATACCTGTGACCATTCAGCACTGAGCATCCACCGGGTTTGTCCTCATGTGCAGCCATGCAAGAGGTACTGAGAACACTGAGAAGGCTATCAGACACAGCATGCACTGCATGGAGTGAGCCTGCAGTTTTGCATTCCATGATGTAGCATGTCATCTACAGAACTGCTCGTAGTCTGCTGCCTTAGAGAAAGGCCCAGGCCAGGGCTGTATCCAGGACAGCTCCTATAAACAATATCTCCTGGGAGAGATTCAGCTGAGATTTCAAAAGTTTCAGGACTCCCCCCACGGATGTTAGAAGTGAGAGGCACTGGCCACTGCCTTCTTCGTCTCCTGTTTGGATGGGCTTGTGACTAGCCAGTCATTCAAATACAGGAAGACCTGGAGTCCCAACTTTCTGAAATGTGCTGTGAGCACTGCAAAGCACTATGTAAAAACTCACAGCACTGAGGAAAGTCCAAAAGGTAGGGACTCTGAACTGGTACTGTTGACCCCGTACACAGAAGCGAAGACACTTGTAGTGGCTGGGCTGCACCAGTATGTGCTTTCATGCATCTTGCACATTTAAGGTTGCCAGCCAGACCTGGGATTTCAGTTAGGGTAGCAAAGAGCCCACAGAAATCATTCTGAATTTTTCTCGATCCATGAAACATAGAAACAAAGAAGACGAGGCAGAAGGGGACCTGTGATCCATCGAGTCTGCCCAAGAGAGTTATCCCGGGACCTATTGTGCATCGGTATTCTGTCCTCCTAGACACCCAGTCTAGCCCTTGCCAGTGCCATGTGTTTGTTCCCAATCCTTGTCCCACCCGTGCTTAAAGTTTGATACTGACTTTGCAGCCACCACCTCAGGAGGTAATCTATTCCAAGGTTCCACCACCTTCTCTGAAAAGTAATACTTTTTGATGTCCCTCTTGAATACTCCACCCTTCAATTTCCACTCGTGACCTCTTGAAGTAGAATTGATGTTTCTGGTAAAAAGCTGCACTTCTGGCACCTTGTTGATGCCTTTATGGAACTTGAAGGTCTCAATTATATCCCCCCTCTCCCTCCTAGTTTCTAGTGAGTACAATTTCAGAGCCCTATACCTCTCTTCATAGGTGATTTCCTGAAGCCCATGTATCATTTTTGTTGCCCTTCTCTGGATCACTTCCAATCTATCAATGTCCTTTCTTAGGTGAGGCCTCCAGAATTGTACACAGTACTCCAGATGAGTCCTCACTAATGACCAGTAAAGTGGTAGTATCACCTCCCTGTTCCTGCTGTCTATCCCCTTGCCAATGCATCCTAACACTCTGCTAGCCCTGCTGTAAGCCTTATTGCACTGACTTTGCTGCTTGAGGTCGTCCCTAATGATGACTCCCAGATCATGTTCCTCAGCAGAGGAGCTCAGCTGGACTCTGTTTAGCCAGTATTCTTCCTTGAGGTTGACCCTACCCAGGGTGCATCACCTTACACTTCTTAGCATCGAAGTTTAATTGCCATATTTGCGACCACCTTTCTAACTTCTTAAGGTTCTCCTGTAGTTGTCTGACTCCCCCCATATTATTCACTCTTCCGCTGAGTTTCGTGTCATCCGCAAACAGGGCGATGCTGCCATTTATGCCCTCACTCATGTCCCTAATAAATACACTGAAGAGGACAGGCCCCATGACTAACCCCTGAGGCACCCCACTAGCGACCTGCCTCTCGTTAGATTTCACCCCATTTACTACCACCCTTTGTTTTCTGTCCCTCAGCCAACTCTGCACCCACTTTAGTATCTGTTCTGCTACCCCAAGGTCTTCAAGCTTTTTTAAGAGGCATCTATGCAGGACTGTGTCAAATGCCTTACTGAAGTCAAAGTAAAGCAAGTCTACTGCATGATTCCTGTCCAACTCCTTGCTCACTTTGTCAAAGAACGTAATACGATTCGTTTGACATGACCTGCCTGTCACAAACCCATGTTGTTTGTAGTTCTGGAGGTGATTTACTTTGAGGTATTCCACTACATCTTGCTTGATAAGGGCCTCCATAAGTTTACACACTACTGATGTGAGGCTGACTGGCCTATAGTTACCTGTATCTTCCCCGTCTCCACTCTTGTACAATGGCACCACATCACCCACCTTCCAGTTGCCTGGAACTACACCGGACTCCAGTGACCTGTTGAATAGGTGTGCGAGAGGCGCTGCCAGCTCTTCTGCAAGCTCCCTCAGCACTCTAGGGTGTAAACCATCAGGGCCAGGGGACTTGTTGGGTCTGATGTCTGAAAGGCCCTTCCTGACCCTGTCTGTGGTGAACTCCTGGGTGCACATTCTCTGAACCTCTCTGGTCTCGGCTCTGATACCACTGTCTGGAAGTGGGTCCGATTCTCCCTTGTGAATACCGAGCAAAAGCATTCATTTAGGGCTTCTGCTTTTTGTCTGCTGTCCTCCAGAGCCTCATCCCCCACTTACAAACATAGAATTTGATGGCAGATAAGGACTGCTTGCCCCACCTAGTCTGCCCATTTCCCTACCTGATGGATAAGCTGCAGATCCTAGTTAACCAACAGCCTACTCCCTCCTACCTCCACTAGAATTGCCTTATGTCTGTCCCATGCATTCTTGAATTCCCCCATTGTTCTTGACTCCATGACCTCCTCAGGAAGGCTATTCCATGCATACACAACCCCCTCCGTGAAAAAAATACTTCCTAACATTACCTCTGAGCCGTCCTCCTCTGTCTTCAAATTGTGCCCCCTTGTCCTTGCACATCTCTTTTTCTGAAAGATGCTACCCTCTTGGACTTTGTTGATTCCCTTGTGGTACTCAAAAGTTTCTATCATGTCCCCCCCCCTCCTTTCCTTGAGGGTATACATATTAAGCTCCTTCAGTCTCTCTTCGTATGTCTTCTGGTGCAGACCCTGCACCATTTTGGTTGCCCTCCTCTGGACAGCCTCCACTCTATGTCTTTGCGGAGGTGGGGTCTCCAAAACTGCACACAGTACTCCAGATGGGGTCTCACCAACTGTCTGTACAGAGGGATAACAACTTCCTGTTTTCTACTGTTGATACCTTTCCCTATGTATCCCAGTATTCCCCCAGCCCTCCTTACTTCCTTCTCACATTGCTTCCCCATCTTTAGGTCATCTGATATAATTACTCTCAGGTCCCTTTTCATTTTTTTTGTTCTTAATATCTCACCCCCACTGTGTACTCTTCCCCTGGGTTTTTGTTTCCCAGGTGCATTACCTTGCACTTCTTTGTGTTGAATCTGAGCTGCTATACATCTGACCATTCCTCCAACCTAGCCAAGTCCCTTCTCATCCTTTCCACCCCACCCTGTGTATCAACCCTGTTGCAGATCTTTGTGTTGTCTGCAAAGCGACATACTTTTCCTTCCAGGTGCTCTGCAATGTCACTTATAAAGACATTAAAGAGGACTGACCCCAGTACTGAACCCTGTGGAACACCGCTAGTTACCCTCCTTTCTTCACTGTGGACTCAATTTACTATTACCCATTGCGTCCTGCTATCTAGCCAATTTTTTTATCCAGGCTACCACCTTGGGACCCACTCCAAAGCTGGCTAGCTTGTATATTAATCTTTTGTGTGGGACTGTGTCAAATGCTTTGCTAAAATCTAGGTAGGCCATGTCCACAGCCCCTCCCTGGTCTACTACTTTGGTCACCCAGTCAAAGAAATGTATTAGATTTGTCTGACATGACCTTCCCGCTGTGAATCCATGCTGCCTTTGGTCCTGCGCCCCGCTGGCCTCTAGGTACTCAAAATTCTTTCCTTCAGAAGTGACTCCATCATTTTCCCTACCACTGAGGTCAAACTAACTGGTCTGTAGTTTCCTGCCTCTGCCCTGCTCCCACTTTTGTGAAGTGGAATCACATCCGCCCTCTTCCAGTCCTCAGGTACCACCCCATCCTCCAATGATTTGTTAAAGAAAGTAGTCAGTGGTGTCAGTAGTTCAATCCTTACTTCTTTTAGAATTCTGGGGTGAATCCCATCAGGCCCCATTGCTTTGTCCACCCTCAGTTTCAAGAGTTCTTTCAGAAACCTTTCTTCTGTGAATGGACTGGTATCGACTCCCCTATCCAGGGTGTTTCTCTTGTTTGGTTTAGGTATCTCCCCCTCCTCATCCATTGTGAATACTGAGCAGAAATATTTATTCAGTATCCCTACTTTTTCACTGTCACCCTCTGCCCACATTCCCTCCCCTTTATTAAGCCTCAGTATTCCTCCTTTGGTCGTTCTTCGCTCCCTAATGTACCTATAAAAGGTTTTATCCCCCTTTTTAACAGAGTTGGCTATCTTTTCTTTGGTTTGGGCCTTTGCTATTCTGACTGCCTTCCCTGCCTCCTTCTGCTTTAACTGATAAAGGCCTCGGTCCAACTCCTTCTGTGTTTCCTTACATTTCCTGAATGCTATTCTTTTCTCCTTAACCTTCCCTGTTACCTCTTTTGAGAACCACAGTAGTTTTTTTCCTTAGTTTTGTTTTGTTGATTCGCTTCACACAAAGGCTTGTTGCCTCTGTGATGGCTGTTTTGATTATTCCCCATTGTTCCTCCACCCCTCCTTCTTGCCCATTTGCTAGTGCTTTTCTGAGGCACTCTCTCATTTTCCCAAAGTCAGCCCTCCTAAAGTCCAATACTCTTGCTTTTGTATGGCTTGACTCTGTGGCTGTGTTTATCGTGAACCACACAGTTTGGTAGTCACTTGTTCCCAGATGGCTACCCACTTCTAAATCTGAGATCCTTTCTCCATCCCCGTTTGAGAGTACTAGGTCTAAGACTGCTACCTCCCGAGTGGGTTCCAACACTAGCTGTCTGAGGCATGCCCCTTGTAGGGCATCAAGAATAACCCTGCTCTTGGATGTGCCTGCAGCAAAGGTGCTCCAGTTAACATCTGGCATATTCAGGTCCCCATCAATATCTCCCTTTTCTGCCACTTTTAACCTCACAATTCCTCCTTTCTTCCTTTTTTGCTGATATATGGAAACATGTTTTCTCCCTGATTTGACTCCACAAGCAATTTGCAGCTCTTTGCTGCCTTGGTCTCCCTCACTATTTTCCTGGCCTCCTTACTTTTCTGAGTGTAATCCCCCCACTCCCTGTCCCATTTATGTTGCCTGAACCATTTGTATGCATTCTGTTTGGCCCGGATAGCCTCTCTAACTAAAGGGGAGAACCACAGTGGTCTTTTAAACCTATTTTTCTTTGTTGTAGCCCTGATGCAGAGTCTTATTGCCGATAGAATGGTATCCCTAATATCCTTCCATATTTCCTCCATGTCTGACTTGTTTCAGATGTTTGTTAACTTATCCCTCATGATCCACCTCTATGTACCAAAATCAGCCTTCTGGAAAGGCCAGCACCTCTGTGCTTAAAGTGGTTTTTAGTAGTGCCCTGCTGGTTATTTCAAACCAGACTGTATTGTGATCGCTATTTGCCTTGGGTTCTTCCACCCTCACGGATCTAATTTCTTCAAAGTTTGTGAGGACCAGATCCATGATGGCATCCCCCCGGTCAGGTCCTTCACTAGATGAGACAGCTGGCAGTCCTGGAATGTCTAGTAAAGCCTAACTTCTGGAGCTTTTGGCTGCTGGGATATTCCAGTCCACATCTGGCAGGTTAAGGTCCTCAACCACCACTATGAAACCTTTACCAGCCATCTTTTGTAACTCCCCAGCTAACTGTTCATCTTTCCCTTCTCTCTGCCCTGGGGGTCTGTATATCACACCCATGCACAATTTCTTTCCTGCATTGGTGGCTAAGTGGACCCAGAGTGACTCTAAGCCCCCCCCACCTTGGTGCTTTCATCCTATGTTGCTTCAATGCCCTCCCTGACATAGAGGGAACCCCCACCCGCCTCTCCTTACCTGTCTGTCCCTTCTAAACAGTGTGTAGCCTGGGATGGCCAGGTCCCATTCATTATTGTCTGGGGCCCACCTTTCAGTTACAACTACCAGATCAACCTTTGTGTCTGCCACCAGAACCTGGAGGTCACTGATCTTGTTGCCCAGGCTCCTAGCATTGAGGTAGACTCCTCGCCATGAGCTAGCATCATGATTCTTGTCGGGTGATTTGTTTCCCTTTTTCCTGCTGGTTGTTCCTTGTGTTGTTTTTCTGATGCTGGCCCTTTGTTGTATGCTTTGTTTGTCCTAATGTGATTGGTGCACTTCACGCTTGTTCTCAGTTTTCCTGTTGGGGAGGGTTTGGCAAGGCACACTACCTGTTTCCATGCCTTAGTCTCCCCTCCAATTAGTTTAAATAGTCCATGTATACTTCCATCTTCTGGGCCAGTGCTCTTGTTCCCTCCTGTGTGAAGTGAAGTCCATCCTGTTTGTAGAGTGATCTATCCCAGAAATTCCCCCAGGATCCGATAAAATGGACGCTTCTTGTCTGGCTCCAGCTCTTCAACCAGTTGTTGAATTCATCTATTTCCTCTAGTCTGATTCTTTCCATGTTGCCATCTTTACCCCATACAGGCACGACTTCCGAGATGGTTACTGTGGGTGCAGTTGTTGAAAGCCTATCTTCCAGCTTCGAGATACCTATTTTGCATCCTCTGTCTGTTCAGCCAGAGTGTTTGTTCCAATGTGTACCAGTATTTCCATTTCTCCTTCCTCCCTGTCCACAATTCTTCCGATGCGCTCACAGTTTCCTGCCGCTGAGGTACCGGGAAGGCATCTGACTGTTACCATCTTCTGTGAGTACTTGTGCATCCTAGATTCCATTTCTCTGATCATGGAGTCGCTGACTACCAGGATTTTCTTGGTTCCTTGACTGGCCTGCTGAGGTCTCCTGCTAGTTGTTGAGGTTGCTGCACTCTTCGCCTCCTTGATGGTTCTTTGACTGGCCTGCTGAGGTCTGCTGCTGGTTGTTGAGGTTGCTGCAGTCTTCACCCCCTTGATGGGACTAGCATCCTCCCTAAGCGGGGCTGACTGACTCCCTTCTGCTAGTAGCTCAAAGTGATTTGTTCTCCTAATTGGGGTGTCTCAAGTTGTGTTGTCCATGCTTTTCTTTGCTGGTTTCCCCATTTCCTCTTTTCACCAGTTTCTAGCCTCTTGGTCCTGTGGATCTTTGAGGTAGGGGGGATGGAGTGCTCCAAGTCAAATGCTGCCTAAGTCTTTCAGTTTCCTTCCAGGCTGCTACCAGCTGGGCCTGCATGTCATCTATCTTCATGCATACTGGACAATAACCTGTCCTCCAGAGGTGCTCCTGGGAGATGAGTACCTGCAGACATCACAGTGTAGTATCCCCAGTTGAACATTCTGACGAGGTATTTCCTATATGATGATGAGATTTTGTGAGATTGGTGCTCTTCGCTTCAAATGCAGCTTCTTTCAACTATTTGCTTATTGGTGTTTTGTTTTTTTTAACCTTTTTCTGTTTTCTTTATGCTATAGGGACAGAAGTTGACCTTCTCTGTCACCAGGACGTGTTCAGGAAGAGTGATGTCACAGGTCCCACCTATAAAGGAAATATGGAGCTAGGGGTGGTGGGGTGAGGGCAGGGTGGATGGGTCCCACCTGCTGCTGCTAGAAATAATCAATCACACACAAAAGATGAGAATATGTTCCCTTTTCCTCTCCAAAATGAGGTACTCTTCAAAGCAAATGCTAGCTCCCTTTTAGGTGCTAGCTTCTCTCTCCAAAATGAGGTGCTTTTAAAAGTAAATGCTAGCTCCCTTTCAGCTTATAGCTGCTGCTTCTAAAAACTGAAGCAAAATGGAGCTCTGCAGACAGTAAGGCTAGGGGCTGGATCACTCTTGGCGTATGCCTTCTAGGGTTGCCCTTTGTGTCTGAGCTGTTGCTTCCGGCTGACAGCTTTCTAGTAGCTGACCACTATGTCAGTAATGGGTACAGCAGTACAAATACTGATTTACATACAGCAGCCAGGAATTGTGGTGAGAATCTGCTGGGGGGTAAATGTTCCAACTGCTCCTTATGCTGAGAGAGTAGCCGCTGGCTGTATCTGAGCAGAGAGAGCGAGGAGAGAAGTTGCCTCAGCGGAGAAAGGAGCCCGGATTGTGCACTCCAAGGGGGATTCTCCCAGATACAGCTCCTGTCAAGGAATGCCTGCTTCTGCGCCTATTGGAGTCTGCCTTCCCTCCGTGATTGGTCTCTCTCCTAGTTGGTGAAGATCAGTGAAGCTCAGCAAACAGTAAGGCTAGCGGCTGGACTGCTCTTGGTGTATGCCTCCTAGGGTTGCCCTTTGTGAAACTGTTCAGATTCCTGAGGTCGAGACTAGGGTGCATGCCCCCTGAATTCTTTGGTACCAGGAAATAGTGGGAGTAGAAAATTGTGTTCCATTCTTACTGTGGTACTATTTCCACTGCCCTGTTGCTCAGAAGGCCCACAGTCTCTTGTACTGGAAGCTCTGCCATGTGAGCTAACAAAGGGGGTTACCTTCTGAGTGGATAGTCCAGGGGGGTTGCTATAAAATCCAGGGAATACTCCTCTTGGTAATCCTGAGGACCCACTTGCCCATCCTAATAGATTCCAATTGATAGTAAAACTGGATCAGGTGCCTCCCCACTAGGGAGGAGAGGTCCGCATCGGGTAGCTGAAGCAGGACCAGGGCCAGAGCTTTAGATAGTGGCACTAAGCACTTTCAGTGCCTGTGCCTTCAGCTGAGCTTTCTTTTGAGGCCAGGAAGGAAGGATGTGTTTTACTGTTTTGGACTCCCCTGCCTCTGCCACGAAAGGACTGCTTGTTGTGAAAAATGACACATCCCTGGCTCTCTGAGGGTTAAAAGGAGCTGTCCTGGAAGTCAAGAGTCATTCTAGTTTCACTCAACTCCTTAACAGACTACTCCATCTGCCATCCAAACATATAAGTACCATCGAAAAGCACATTTATGATATGTTGCTGGACATCCAGGGTGAAGCCAGCAATCTGCTGCCTGGAATGCTGTCTTTTGCAGATACCTACAGCTGTAGAGTGTGCTGCTGCATCAAAGGCACCACAGAGGCTTTCAGCTGGTGGCTGTTATGATTCAACACCTTGCTTAACAGTCAGTAGTATGTTTTGTTTAGCCTCTGACTCTGGCAGGGCCTCCGTCAGAGACTTTAGCTTATTTCAGAAACTATACCGATACTTGGAAAAATTACTCTGGTTGCTGCTATCCTCATGCCAAAGCTAGCCAAGGCACAAGCCTGCTTGCCCATGGTGTCAGTTTTGCATGACTCCTTGACAGTGGGGTGCACAGTGACCTCCTTGGGTAATATGACTGTCACACTCAGCGAGAATGACAATAGCATCAGCTATAGGCTAAGCAAAATACACTGCCTTTGTTTTAGTGGCAGTGTATTTTCCAACCTCCTGCCTGAGGACAGCTGCCACAGTAGCAGGCCTCTTCCAAACCACATCTGACAAGGTCTATAAAGCAGGCTTGTCACAGGCTGTGGGTGTAGATGGACTGATAGGCAGTGAGGCACTTTCAAGTTCAGACAGTACTGCATTTATTATTTTCACAGCAGGACAAAAGCAAACAACATAAACAAACTTAGGCGACAAAATAAAAGGAGGAAATAGTTCTTCAATAAAATAGCGTACAAAACTGAGATATTTTATAATAACTAGAAATGGCTAGCTGTCTGAGGTATGTGCCATCCAACACCCCGCTTCTATCTGCCTAAACTCAGTACTGAGACACCTTTATACAGGTACATGCAGCATGTGACACATAGCTCCACCCACAAGGGGAACAGAAAGAAATAAAGAATTTACTCACATCCATTTAATTCTTTTACTTCACAACAAAGCTATTTCTTTAGCTTTCTTTATCTGTTGATATCATTTAAGAGATAAAAGCGATATTCCAAACATTTTGGGCACCTGCTGACCTCAGAACACTGCCCGTAACAGTACCTCACCTATATAAGGGATAGAAAGACGGACGGCCAGCTCTAAGGGAGCATAGTGTTTGGGAGGTGGTGCAGAGGTGTCTAGATAGCAGGCCCACAATGCCAGGAATAGCTCAGTTACCCTACTTCACCCATAAAGTTACAAATAAACTTGCTATTGTAAACCACTGTTGTTTTACTGCATTTCCATACGCTTCTTCCCAGCAGCACGAATGTGTGCTTACCCATGGTGAAATGCCATACCTAATGCTTGTAGAAAGGAACACGCCAGCAAAGAAACAGACAGTGCGGCTTTCCTGATGGAGGCTTGCTGCTCCCAACTCTGCATTTGCCACCTTGTTCAGCTATACGGCTACTCTTTCTGTAAACAGCAGTGCCCTAGCACACACTACAAGAAGGAGAGCCTTTGTCTACAGGCTAGCCAGCAAAGCCTATTTGTTATTATCAGCATGAAATATCGGCATGCACAGCTGCGATATGGTAGCATAGGCACAGACAAATGCTTCTCTTGCCATATGTCTGCCCTTATGCTTC
Organism: Neoceratodus forsteri; assembly: GCA_016271365.2. NCBI lineage: Eukaryota > Metazoa > Chordata > Ceratodontiformes > Ceratodontidae > Neoceratodus > Neoceratodus forsteri. Next base: position 300,188,424 of record CM057459.1, on the reverse strand, counting down.
CCATTATTTTAAGGTTCTTTCTTCTACACTTATAAATAATAGCAGACAGAGATGGTTCCTCCAGGCAGCGATATAACAAGTACATACAAAAATGACAAACTACAAAATGGGTGGCCAGCCCAACAAACTCACACATAAAAGAACACATAATCAGGACAGAACAGTAAACAAGACACATCACTGCTTCAGCGGTATTACCCCTTGTCCAGAGGACTATACGCATGTCCTTAACAACAAGAAACAAATACAAACGAAAAGGGGGGGGGGGTTTCTTTCACATCTCTTCCCGACCCAAGATAATACCTGGAAACACATGGTGCCCAATCTCTAACCTTTCAGGTTCCCAGATGTCGTACCTCCGTGGGTCAGCGGTCCTTTACCTATAGAGCCACTCAATGGTTCAATTCCCTCAAAAAAGAAGCACTTTCCTCAACTACACTTGGACCCTTCTAAAGGAATCTCAAACTTTACCTCACCTCTACCACTCAATGTGACTGCTTCTCTGAACAGAGATCTCTCTAAACACCTCCCAGCTCACTCATGTCTCACAGCCCGCCCTTTCCTAGTCTCATTCCCTCTGGCACCGGGCCTTCCTTGTGACTCCTTTCCTGCTTTGCATCTCCACTGGTACAAGACATTTTCCACCACCATCGGACAGTGGCACATTAGCCTACCAACTTCCTCTCCCGGTTGCACGCCTGCAATACTAACTGCCTATGGTGCCCTCTATCTCTTATTGTTACCGCAGCCAGCTGCCTACTCAAGCTGCTCGTTATATGAATATTATCTCAAAGTATGTTATAACTGAGTATCTTTATTTTTTCTTTTAGTTGTTTTGGTTGTTTATTGTGCATTCTTTCACTACCTCTGTATGTATGTTGACCCTCATCCTTTGACGTGGAACCTTTGTAAACGAGCAGTTTCTGCTCAAAGGTATTTGTAATCCAAGAATTTAATAAATAAAATAAATAAATAAAAATGACATTTTTGTCCACTACGCTGACTTGCCCCTGCTATGTTACACCTGTTATCAGATCCCTCCGAGGAGAGATGGAGCCATAGCCTGCCCTCTCGTAAGGCTCCATCTCGGGGACCCTAAAGTCAACTCTCAGTGTTGGAGGGATGTTTTTACCTCCTGCCTTCTACATCATCTTCCCCGAGGTCTGATAACAGGTGACTCTCTTCTCTCATCACATATCTGGACATAAAGTCCGTATTGCTATGAACAGTGCCCTTTCTATGCTGAATAGTGAACTTATATGGCTGCAATGAAAGGTTCCATCTCATAATATGGGGATTGTGCTCTTTCATTACACGCGTCCAACATAATCTATTATGATCCATCCATATTTCAAACTCGAACCCCACCCCCACAGATAGAAAAGGAGAGCTTCAATGACCCATCTTATGGCCAAGCACTCTTTTTCAATCATGGAGTAATGTGTTTCTCTCTCATGGAGCTTCCTACTGATATAAATTATTGGTTGTTCCTCTTTATCTATAATTTGAGTTAGGACAGCTCCTATGCCACAATTTGAGGCATCTGTTTGTAAATGACTGGTTCTGAGAAGTCAGGGGCCCTCAGTACAGGAAATGAACATAATGCTGCTTTTAAGCTAAGAAACATACTACCTTATCCAGTTTGTTTTTCTGGGTTAAGTCTGTTAGAGACCCAGCTAATGTCGAAAAATTCTGGATAAAGCGCCGGTAATAACCAGCCAGACCCAAAAAGGAACTAACTCCTTTTTTTTGTTTTGGGTCTAGGGCTATTAGCCACACCATCCACTTTCCCAACATCCAGTTTTATGCATCCCCTTCCAATTTGAAATCCCAGGTAAGTTGTTTCTTCCAGCCCTAGGGATCATTTTGAAGGGTTAATAGGCCTGCATCAGCAATGGCTGAGATTACTGCAGAAAGGTGTCTTTTGTGGTCCTCCCATGTGGGGCTGAAAACCACCACATCATCTAGATAGGCAGCACTGTATTTACTGTGTGGGGTCAGTATGTGATCCATAATCCTTTGAAACATGGCAGGGGCTCCATGGAGTCCGAAAGACATTACAGTAAACTGGAAGAGGCCAAGGGGTGAACTAAAGGCTGTTTTATCTTTAGCGTTAGAATTCAAAGGTATTTGCCAATATCCCTTGGTTAAATCCAGTGTACTGAGATAGTGGGTGTTTCCTAGGTGGTCAAGAATATCATTTGTACAGGGCACTGGGTAGCTATCAAACTTAGATGCATTATTCAAGTGCCGAAAATCAAGGCATATGCGAACGGCCCCTTCTTTCCCTCCTACCACCACCATGGGGAAGCTCCACTCACTACCAAGAAGGCTCTATAATGACCATTGTCTACATTTTCTGTATTTCTTTGATCACATCCTCCCGAACCCTCTCAGGAAGCCTATAGGGTTTTTGCCTAATGGGTTGGGTTTGCATGACAGTAATATAATGTTCTACTCCTTTTGCCCTACCAGGAGTACTTGTGAATGTCTATCTAAATGTATTCAGGATCTCCTGGAGCTCAGCCTTCTGGACAGGTGATAGCCCAGTATTAATCCTGATATCCGCTATCTCCCCTACAGTGTCCAGGCATTGATGAGCCAGCTGGAATTCACTGTCAGGACGTTCTGGGTGTACATAGGTACATGGGGTGTGTCTCTTTCTATCCAGGGTTTTAAAGGTTGGCATGATAGATCCGCCTTTTCTGAGTTTTATCTGGAAGGGATATTTCATAAGTAACTGAACCCACCCGCTTAGTATGCCCTTGCCATTTCATGTAAAGTTTATTCTTTTAGGAGGGTAATAACAACAGTACTTTGTCCCCCACTTCAAATTCCTTGAACCGGGTACCTTTATCATAATACATTTTTTGTGTGTTTTGTTTGGTCTGATTAGTTTGATGGGCCTGTTGGACATAACTGGTTAAATGTTTCCATAGCTGAAGCCAATGGTCTACTGGGTGACATTTCTCTGTCTTCCCTTCCTCCCATTCCTCTTTCACTACATCCAGGGGCACACTAGGATTTCGCCCATAGAGCCCATAGAAGGGTGAAAAACCTGTGGAGGCTTGGGACACTTCCCTATAGGCAAACATCAGATAGGGCAAATAAATATCCCACTTAGTTCCTTCTTTGTGCACAAACTTTTGCAACATCCTCTTCAGCATCTGACTGAAACATTCGACTAATCCATCAGTTTCAGGATGGTACGAAGTGGTATAAATGGCTTCAATCCCCAGGATTTGGTACAGACGCTTCAGAAGAATGGAGCAAAAGTTGCTTCCCCAACTTATTTATTTATTTTTATTTAACAGACTTTAGGATTACAACCTTTGAGTCAGGGACTCATTTACAAAGGCTCCGCATCAGAAAAATAAACATAAACACATAATACATATAGACACAGAATGGCAGCTAAAGGTTACAGTTTTTTCAGTTATACAATATTGCAGAATCAAGATCAGCTATACATTGCATTGAACGTGTTACCGAGAACTGTATTTTACAGTTTTCAAGAGAACAATAAGTTTGCTGATAGAGGGAAGGAGGGAGTAACAAGTTTGATATTTATAATGAAGTAGAGAATTAGACAGATACCTTGTCAGTGCAGCCAAAGGAGGCATTTGTTAATAGGTAATGTTTGGTAGCCTATCGGTAGGAGCTCAGTGGCGGGGTGGTCCCGTAAGATGATAGATGACCCAGCACTAGCTGGTACATTGGCAGCGCCGTGAAGCGAGAATGCTCTCTTTGAGGGCTGACTTGAAAGGTCCTAATTTGGAGATGGAGGAGATGTCAGAGAGGAGTTCATTGTACCAGGCTGGTGCCCTGTGTGGGAATGACCTTTGGGCTAAGGAGGTTCTAACTCTCGGGATGGACCACACCTGTCGGTTGGCAGTGCGGGTGTTCACCGACACGTGGGAGGATGGGAGAGAGGCAGAAACCCCCAAGGGGGTAAGCCCCAGGTGTATTTTCTTTGTTAGGAGACATGTTTGATAAAATAGCCTTTCATCTAAGGTAAAGAGATTTGTCAGGGCACATAGGGTACAGGTATGGGTACGCTTGTCTGCCCCGGTGAGTAGTCTGCATGCTTTGTTTATGGCAAGGTGGATTCTGTTAAGGGCTATGTGGTCAGCAGCCGAGTAGATTGTGAGCCCATAATCGACTAGGGAGAGGACTAAGGAGATGACAGCCAGATTAAGGGCTTCCGGAGGTAGGCAATCTTTGTACTGATACAATAGACCTATATGGACATTTATGGCTGATGATAAAGTGTCAATGTGTGAATGGAAGGAAAGGCTGGAATCAAATGTAAGGCCCAAGTAGTTATATGTATGGACACGTTCTAGAGGAAGGAGAGAGTGGGAAAGGATTGTTAGCTGCACATTCTTGGCCTTATTCTGTCGATGGGCAAAAAGCACAGTTTTTATCTTTTTTTTTTACACTGACCACAAGTCTTTGGTCTATGAACCAGTTTTCAATCTGGTTAAATGCGTGTTGGAGGGAGGACTGCAATACTGTGGCATCTGGGTGCGAGGCAAAAAGAACCATGTCATCCGCATAGAGTAGCAGGTTGACGGAGCAGGAATTGGGCAAGGTGTTTAGGTAAATGCTGAATAAAAGAGGGCCAAGGATGGAGCCCTGGGGAGCCACAGAGGACTAGCAGGGTGGTTGAGAAGGTGGTATTTATTTTGACACACTGTGATCTAGCTGTGAGGTAACTGGTAAACCAGGAGACGGGTCCTTGGGACAGACCTATATGGCGGAGTGAGCGTAAGGGGTTGGAGACTGTATCAAATGCCTTTGACAGGTTGATGAAGACAGCTCCAGCTAGGTGTTTTCTATCCAGGGCAGAGTGAATAAAATTAGAGAACTCAGTGAGAGCCGTAGTTGTTCTGTGCCCAGATCTGAAGCCATGCTGCTCCATGCAAAGTAGGTTATAAGCAAGTAGGCACTCAGTGAGTTGGGTGGCTATAATTTTTGAGGGCTTTCGAGAGTGGTGGGAGTATGGATATAGGATGGTAGTTATTGGGGAGGTGCTGTCACCACTCTTCAGTATTGGGGTGACTGTGGCAGTCTTCCAGGTTGCGGGGAACTGCCCCAGACTTAGGAAGCGGTTAATGATGTCAGTCAGTGGGGAGAGGACTGTATCTAGTACTAGATGTAGGATTCTCATATCAAAAGAAGCTTTGCAATAGCAAGAGCCACTGAGTGTTTTCATGAGAAAAGGCCTTACTTCATTCGTAGAGATCACCCTGAGATGGAAAGGGGGATGCTGGGTGTTTGGGAGCGGGGTTGCAGGAGTGGGGTCGAAGAAGTTATTTGGGAGTACTGCACTAAGGTCACAGAATGATGAGTTGAGGCAGTTGGCAATGGCCAGCGGGTCAGTGGTAGGAACATTGTTGACAGTTAGTGGGGGAGGGGGGAGCTGAGATTTGCCACTGAGTTCCTTGATACTGTCCCAGAACAACCGAGCATTCCCACAGAAGGAGGCAAGAGTCATTTTGTAGTAGCCCGATTTGGCCTGTTTAATGGCCCAAGTGCATCTGTTACAAGCCACTTCATAGGCTTGCCTGTCCGCCTGCATGCTGGATGAGATTGCTTTATGCCAGAGATCATCTCTGTGCTTTAGCTGTTGGAGCAGTGCAGGCGTGACCCAGGGAGCATTACGTTTCTTGGACTGCACTTTTGCTAGTGGGGCATAGATGTCACATGCTTTATTAAAAGAACAGGTGAAATAATCAAGGGCTTCATCTATAGTAGGAGCCCAGGAGATGGGGGACCAGTCCCATTGAGTTAAGTATTTTCTTAGTTTTGTGAGGCCTCCGGGTCAGAGATGACACCGGGCAATATAGTTTGGTTTGGGTTTCTGCTGAAGACACGACCAGGAAAAGAGGATGGGTAAGTGATCACTTAGGGAGTCTGGAAGGACCACCAGGTCAGAGATTCTGTGAGGATGGTTGGTGAGGAGAAGGTCAATCAGGGTGCTAGAACCGTTAGTGGGGTTCACCCTGGTAGGTTGGCTGATCAGCTGGGTCAGGTCCAGTGTAGCGCAGGTGTCCTAGGCGTGGGAAGCCGAACTGGCAAGCCAGTTCACATTAATGTCTCCAACTATGATGTGTTCTGTTTTGGGGGGGAAGCCGGAGATATAGTTAGCAAGGGATTGTATAGCAGGAGCTTGGTTTCTTGGGGGACATATGCGACAGTAAGAATTACAGGGGATCTGGAGGGATTTGGAGTAAGTTTTAATGATAAGAGTTGGGCATCTGTTAATATTTCCCGTGGAATGCCCATCCTGCTAAAGATTATTCCCAGTTCTTCAGCTATTTTGACAGCAGTTACACTTCTGAGAGGGATTGCTTCAGGGCATTTCATTGCGTAGTGACAGACTACAAAAACAAAACGGTTACCCTTAGAGCTTTTTGGTAACGGTCTAATGATATCCATAGCAACCCTCTCAAAAGGTATGGTGAATAGGGGCATAGGTTTCAGGGGCACGTCTTTGCATCCAATTTTGGCTATTTTCTGGCATTCATGGCAACTACTACAATACTGAGATACATCCTCATGAATGCCAGGCCAATAAAACTGTCGGAGCAGACGACCGGTGGTACGATCTCTCCCTAAATGTCCTGATAGGGGAATCGAGTGCTAGTTCTAACAGTTTCTTTCTGTACTGATGGGGCACCATCAACTGTTCCACCCTTTCCCCTGTTCGGGGGTTAACACAAACTCTATAGAGTAATCCGTTCAGTATTTTAAATTCAACTGCCCCTATAGTTATGCCAACCTGTGAAAAAAAAAAACTTGTTAGTGTTATATCACTTTGTTGCAATGTCTTAAATTCCCTAGATCCCTGAATCACCCCAGTTTCTAATGTCTCAGATTTAATGTCCTGAACATTAGTCCCATGTTTATATATCCAGGTTCTCTTTTCTTGTTTCTTCTGGGCTCGGGACTTCCTTGTCTTCCCAACAGGGACGATAATATCATGATCAAAAAGATATAAGAGTTCCCATTCCTTCTCTGTAACAACTTTAGCAGCTTGTGCCCTTGTGGTAACTGCGCAGACATTCAATGTTAAGAGGTGTTCAAATTGGGGGTGATCATGGCCAATAATAACAGGGACCGGGAGCTGTGGTACTATCCCAACCTTCATGGTTTGTGCCTGGCCATTTATTGTCAGTTCCATGTCATGAATGGGGTAATGGTGAGTGTCACAATATATGCACGTGACCCCCGTGGTGGAACGTTTGGTTGTTGGTGTAAAGTCTGACACTACTATATACCAATGTTTGTTTACTTACCGAATCCAAAAGTCAAGAAACTGTTTTCTCCCCGATTTGTACTGGTATCAAATAATGCCCCCAATTGGCCAAGGCTAGATGGGCCTGTTCAGTTTTCTTTTTAGGACAGTATCGAGCAATATGGCCCTTTTCATTGCACTCTCTGCAGACAATATCAGGATTATAGCCTCTGTGATATTTATTATTTCTAGTCCCATTCCCAGAGTTAGTGTTAGACTTACCAGAAAAAGAAGCAACAGATCTTACCAGAAAAACAGGTGCAGGTCTGCCTTTTTCTGCCGATGTGGTCTGGCAGTCAGATAATCTTCAGCTAAATGTATTGCCATGTCAGAGGTCTGTGGGTGGTGTTCTTTCACCCACATTTGGACATCCTGCAGCAGTACTCTGATGAATTGCTCCAAAATAATGGATTCTAGCATTTGCTCTACAGTCCTTGTTGCTGGTTGTAGCCATTTAAGGCAGAGATTTTTTAGCTGCATATAGGCGTCCTGGGGAGAATCCGCTGTCTGATATCGATATGATCTGAACCTCTAGTGATACGTTTCTGTGCTGATGTTGTATCTTTTAAGAATAGCAGCCTTGACTACATCATAATTATCAGACTGGGCTACTTCAACATGGCTATACGCAAGTTGTGCCTTCCCTGTTAAGTAAGGGGCTAGTCTTATCACCCATTGTTCTCTGGGCCAGGTACAAGCTGCTGCAACTCGTTCAAAAGTCATTAGGTAGGCTTCTGTATCATCTGTGTCGGAAAGCTTTACCAATTTAATGTCCTTCTGTCCCCCTCCAAGAGGTGCTGGAAGTTTGGATACACCAAGCGCTTGGATGGCCTGGAGTGTGTCTGTCCATCTGGCATCACTGTCCCACTTGTCCAGCTCTCTTTGCTTCTCCATTTCGAGCTGTTTGAAACATAGCCACCTCAGTAGCTCACTGGAATCCATAGGTGGCTGTTCCTCAGGCTCACCTCTAGAGGCTTGAGCCTGCTTCCCCTTCCTGTTGCCTTCCATTTTTACTTCTGGAACCTTTGGCTTCCCTTCTTTTTTCCGCATGCCAGAGCCAAGACCAGGAACCAGGGGTATCCGAAACTTTTCAGACATGTAACGCGTGGCGGCACCACACACTGGAATGCCCTCTGTCTTGCCCTGCTGCATCCAGTCCACCAGGGCCTAGGACAAACCCACCCAGTCGCTATCCCACCACTGCCACCACATATCACGGGCTGTGGGCATAGATGGACTGATAGGCAGTGAGGCACTTTCTAGTTCAGACAGTACTGCATTTATTATTTTCACAGCAGGACAAAAGCAAACAACATAAACGAACTTAGGTGACAAAAAAGAAATAGTTCTTCAATAAAATAGCATACAAAACTGATATATTTTATAACAATTAGAAATGGCTAGCTGTCTGAGGTGTGTTCCATCCAACACCCCGCTCCTATCTATCTGAAATCACTACTGAGACACCTTTATACAGGTACATGCAGCATATGACACATAGCTCCGCCCACAAGGGGAACAGAAATAAACAATTTATTCATATCCATTTAATCCTTTTACTTCACAACAAAGCTATTTCTTTAGCTTTCTTTATCTGTTTATATCATTTAAGAGATAAAAACTATATTCCAAACGTTTTTGGGCACCTGCTGACCTCAGAACACCGCCCACAACAGCACCTCACCTATATAAGGGATAGAAAGACGTCCGGCTGGCTCTAAGGGAGCATAGTGTTTGGGAGGTGGTGCCAGAGGTGTCTAGATAGCAGGCCCACAATGCTACAGGAATAGCTTCGTTACCCTACTTCACCCATAAAGGTAAAAAATAAACCCTTCCTTTTCCTCAGGTGTTTTTTCATTCCAAGATAACTCGGTATTGTAAACCACCAAGTTGTATTACTGCGTTTCCATAGCATTATTCCCAGCAGCATGAATGTGCACTTACCCATGGCAAAATGCTATACCTAACGCTTGTGAAAGGAACAGGTAGGGAAACGGGCTATGCAAACTCGTCAAGCCGCACTACTGTGCGGTTTTCTTGATGGCGGCTTGCTGCTCCCGACTCTTCATTTCTCACCGTGTTCAGCTATATGGCTACTCCTTCTGTAAACAACAGTGCCCTAGCACACAACTATGAGAAGGGGAGCCTTTGTCTACAGGCTAGCATTTTTCCCCATTTCAAAGGCTAGCCAGCAAAGCCTATTTGCTATTATCAGCATGAAATACTGGTATGCACAGCCGCAATATGGCAGCATAGGCACAGGCAAATGCTTTTATTTCCATATGTCTGCTCTTATGCTTCCCATTATCTTAAGGGCCTTTCTTCTACACTTATGAATAATAGCAGACAGAGATGTTTCCTCCAGGCAGCAATATAACAAGCACACACAAAAATGACAAACTACAAAATGGGTGGCCAGCCCAACGAACTCTGCAAGCTCCCTGAGCACTCTAGGGTGTAAACCATCAGGGCCAGGGGACTTGTTGGGTCTGATGTCTGAAAGGCCCTTCCTGACCCTGTCTGTGGTGAACTCCTGGGTGCACATTCTCTGAACCTCTCTGGTCTCGGCTCTGATACCACTGTCTGGAAGTGGACCTGATTCTCCCTTGTGAATACCGAGCAAACGCATTCATTTAGGGCTTCTGCTTTTTGTCTGCTGTCCTCCAGAGCCTCATCCCCCACTTACAAACATAGAATTTGATGGCAGATAAGTACTGCTTGCCCCACCTAGTCTGCCCGTTTCCCTACCTGATGGATAAGCTGCAGATCCTAGTTAACCAACAGCCTACCCCCTCCTACCTCCACTAGAATTGCCTTATGTCTGTCCCATGCATTTTTGAATTCCCCACTGTTCTTGACTCCATGGCCTCCTCAGGAAGGCTATTCCATGCATCCACAACCCTCTCCGTGAAAAAAATACTTCCTAACATTACCTCTGAGCCATCTCCTCTGTCTTCAAATTGCAGCCCCTTGTCCTTGCACATCTCTTTTCTGAAAGATGCTACCCTCTTGGACTTTGTTGATTCCCTTGAGGTACTCAAAGTTTCTATCATGTCCCCCCCTCCCTCCTTTCCTCGAGGGTATACATATTAAGCTCCTTCAGTCTCTCTTCATATGTCTTCTGGTGCAGACCCTGCACCATTTTGGTTGCCCTCCTCTGGACAGCCTCCACTCTATGTCTTTGCGGAGATGGGGTCTCCAAAACTGCACACAGTACTTCAGATGGGGTCTCACCAACTGTCTGTACAGAGGGATAACAACTTCTGTTTTCTACTGTTGATACCTTTCCCTATGTATCCCAGTATCCCCCCAGCCCTTCTTACTGCCTTCTCACATTGCTTGCCCATCTTTAGGTCATCTGATATAATTACTCCCAGGTCCCTTTTCATTTTTTTTGTTGTTAATATCTCACCCCCACTGTGTACTCTTCCACTGGGTTTTTGTTTCCCAGGTGCATTACCTTGCACTTCTTTGCGTTGAATCTGAGCTGCCATACATCTGACCATTCCTCCAACCTAGCCAAGTCCCTTCTCATCCTTTCCACCCCACCCTGTGTATCAACCCTGTTGCAGATCTTTGTGTTGTCTGCAAAGCGACATACTTTTCCTTCCAGGTGCTCTGCAATGTCACTTATAAAGACATTAAAGAGGACTGACCCCAGTACTGAACCCTGTGGAACCCCGCTAGTTACCCTCCTTTCTTCACTGTGGACTCCATTTACTATTACCCATTGAGTCCTGCTATGCAGCCAATTTTTTTATCCAGGCTACCACCTTGGGACCCACTCCAAAGCTGGCTAGATTGTATATTAATCTTTTGTGTGGGACTGTGTCAAATGCTTTGCTAAAATCTAGGTAGGCCATGTCCACAGCCCCTCCCTGGTCTACTACTTTGGTCACCCAGTCAAAGAAATGTATTAGATTTGTCTGACATGACCTTCCCGCTGTGAATCTATGCTACCTTTGGTCCTGTGCCCCGCTGGCCTCTAGGTACTCAAAAATTCTTTCCTTCAGAAGTGACTCCATCATTTTCCCTACCACTGAGGTCAAACTAACTGGTCTATAGTTTCCTGCCTCTGCCCTGCTCCCACTTTTGTGAGGTGGAATCACATCCGCCCTCTTCCAGTCCTCAGGTACCACCCCATCCTCCAATGATTTGTTAAAGAAAGTAGTCAGTGGTGTCAGTAGTTCAATCCTTACTTCTTTTAGAATTCTGGGGTGAATCCCATCAGGCCCCATTGCTTTGTCCACCCTCAGTTTCAAGAGTTCTTTCAGAAACCTTTCTTCTGTGAATGGACTGGTATCGACTCCCCTATCCAGGTGTTTCTCTTGTTTGGTTTAGGTATCTCCCCCTCCTCATCCATTGTGAATACTGAGCAGAAATATTTATTCAGTATCCCTGCTTTTTCACTGTCACCCTCTGCCCACTTTCCCTCCCCTTTATTAAGCCTCAGTATTCCTCCCTTGGTCGTTCTTCGCTCCCTAATGTACCTATAAAAGGTTTTATCCCCCTTTTTAACAGAGTTGGCTATCTTTTCTTTGGTTTGGGCCTTTGCTATTCTGACTGCCTTCCTGCCTCCTTCTGCTTTAACTGATAAAGGCCTCTGTCCTACTCCTTCTGTGTTTCCTTACATTTCCTGAATGCTATCCTTTTCTCCTTAACCTTCCCTGTTACCTCTTTTGAGAACCACAGTGGTTTTTTTTCCTTAGTTTTGTTTTGTTGATTCGCTTCACACAAAGGCTTGTTGCCTCTGTGATGGCTGTTTTGATTATTCCCCATTGTTCCTCCACCCCTCCTTCTTGCCCATTTGCTAGTGCTTTTCTGAGGCACTCTCTCATTTTCCCAAAGTCAGCCCTCCTAAAGTCCAATACTCTTGCTTTTGTATGGCTTGACTCTGTGGCTGTGTTTATCGTGAACCACACAGTTTGGTAGTCACTTGTTCCCAGATGGCTACCCACTTCTAAATCTGAGATCCTTTCTCCATCCCCGTTTGAGAGTACTAGGTCTAAGACTGCTACCTCCCGAGTGGGTTCCAACACTAGCTGTCTGAGGCATGCCCCTTGTAGGGCATCAAGAATAACCCTGCTCTTGGATGTGCCTGCAGCAAAGGTGCTCCAGTTAACATCTGGCATATTCAGGTCCCCCATCAACAATATCTCCCCTTTTTTGCCACTTTTAACCTTACAATTCCTCCCCCTTTCTTCCTTTTTTTGCTGATATATGGAAACATGTTTTCTCCCCTGATTTGACTCCACAAGCAATTTGCAGCTCTTTTGCTGCCTTGGTCTCCCTCACTATTTTCCTGGCCTCCTTACTTTTCTGAGTGTAATCCCCCCACTCCCTGTCCCATTTATGTTGCCTGAACCATTTGTATGCATTCTGTTTGGCCCGGATAGCCTCTCTAACTAAAGGGGAGAACCACAGTGGTCTTTTAAACCTATTTTTCTTTGTTGTAGTCCTGATGCAGAGTCTCATTGCCGATAGAATGGTATCCCTATTATCTTTCCATATTTCCTCCATGTCTGACTTGTCTCAGATGTTTGTTAACTTATCCCTCATGATCTGCCTCTATGTACCAAAATCAGCCTTCTGAAAGCACAGCACCTCTGTGCTTAAGGTGGTTTTAGTACTGCCCGTGGTTATTTCAAACCAGACTGTATTGTGATCGCTATTTGCCTTGGGTTCTTCCACCCTCACGGATCTAATTTCTTCAAAGTTTGTGAGGACCAGATCCATGATGGCATCCCCCCGGTCAGGTCCTTCACTAGATGAGACAGCTGGCAGTCCTGGAATGGGTCTAGTAAAGCCTAACTTCTGGAGCTCTTGGCTGCTGGGATATTCCAGTCCACATCTGGCAGGTTAAGGTCCTCAACCACCACTGTGAAACCTTTACCAGCCATCTTTTGTAACTCCCCAGCTAACTGTTCATCTTTCCCTTCTCTCTGCCCTGGGGGTCTGTATATCACACCCATGCACAATTTCTTTTCTGCATTGGTGGCTAAGTGGACCCAGAGTGACTCTAAGCCCCCCCCCCACCTTGGTGCTTTCCTATGTTGCTTCAATGCCCTCCCTCACATAGAGGGAACCCCCACCCGCCTCTCCCCACCTGTCTGTCCCTTCTAAACAGTGTGTAGCCTGGGATGGCCAGGTCCCATTCATTATTGTCTGGGGCCCACCTTTCGGTTACAGCTACCAGATCAACCTTTGTGTCTGCCACCAGAGCCTGGAGGTCACTGATCTTGTTGCCCAGGCTCCTAGCATTGAGGTAGACTCCTCGCCATGAGCTATCATCATGATTTTTGTTGGGCGATTTTGTTTCCCTTTTTCCTGCTGGTTGTTCCCTGTGTTGTTTTTCTGATGCTGGCCCTTTGTTGTATGCTTTGTTTGTCCTAATGTGATTGGTGCACTTACGTTTGTTCTCAGTTTTCCTGTTGGGGGAGGGTTTGGCAAGGCACACTACCTGTTTCCATGCCTTAGTCTACCCTCCGATTAGTTTAAATAGTCCATGTATACTTCCATCTTCTGGGCCAGTGTTCTTGTTCCCTCCTGTGTGAAGTGAAGTCCGTCCTGTTTGTAGAGTGATCTATCCCAGAAATTCCCCCAGGATCCGATAAAATGGACGCTTCTTGTCTGGCTCCAGCTCTTCAACCAGTTGTTGAATTCATCTATTTCCTCTAGTCTGATTCTTTCCATGTTGCCATCTTTACCCCATACAGGCACGACTTCCGAGATGGTTACTGTGGGTGCAGTTGTTGAAAGCCTATCTTCCAGCTTCGAGATACTCTATTTTGCATCCTCCGTCTGTTCAGCCAGATCGTTTGTTCCAATGTGTACCAGTATTCCCATGTCTCCTTCCTCCCTGTCCACAATTCTTCCGATGCGCTCACAGTTTCCTGCCGCTGAGGTACCGGGAAGGCATCTGACTGTTACCATCTTCTGTGAGTACTTGTGCATCCTAGGTTCCATTCCTCTGATCATGGAGTCACTGACTACCAGGATTTTCTTGGTTCCTTGACTGGCCTGCTGAGGTCTCCTGCTAGTTGTTGAGGTTGCTGCACTCTTCGCCTCCTTGATGGTTCTTTGACTGGCCTGCTGAGGTCTGCTGCTGGTTGTTGAGGTTGCTGCAGTCTTCACCCCTTGATGGGACTAGCATCCTCCCTAAAGGGCTGACTCCTCTCTGCTAGTAGCTCAAAGTGATTTGTTCTCCCAATTGGGGTGTCTCAAGTTGTGTTGTCCATGCTTTTCTTTGCTGGTTTCCCCATTTCCTCTTTTCACCAGTTTCTAGCCTCTTGGTCCTGTGGATCTTTGAGGTAGGGGGGATGGAGTGCTCCAAGTCAAATGCTGCCTAAGTCTTTCAGTTTCCTTCCAGGCTGCTACCAGCTGGGCCTGCATGTCATCTATCTTCATGCATACTGGACAATAACCTGTCCTCCAGAGGTGCTCCTGGGAGATGAGTACTCTGCAGACATCACAGTGTAGTATCCCCCAGTTGAACATTCTGACGAGGTATTTCCTATATGATGATGAGATTTTGTGAGATTGGTGCTCTTCGTTTCAAATGCAGCTTCTTTCAACTATTTGCTTATTGGTGTTTTGTTTTTTTTTAACCTTTTTTCTGTTTTCTTTTATGCTATAGGGACAGAAGTTGACCTTCTCTGTCACCAGGACGTGTTCAGGAAGAGTGATGTCACAGGTCCCACCTATAAAGGAAATATGGAGCTAGGGGTGGGTGGGGTGAGGGGCAGGGTGGATGAGTCCGACCTGCTGCTGCTAGAAATAATTAATCACACACAAAAAGATGAGAATATGTTCCCCTTTTCCTCTCCAAAATGAGGTACTCTTCAAAGCAAATGCTAGCTCCCTTTTAGGTGCTAGCTTCCCTCTCCAAAATGAGGTGCTTTTAAAAGTAAATGCTAGCTCCCTTTCAGCTTATAGCTGCTGCTTCTAAAAACTGAAGCAAAATGGAGCTCTGCAGACAGTAAGGCTAGGGGCTGGATCACTCTTGGCGTATGCCTTCTAGGGTTGCCCTTTGTGTCTGAGCTGTTGCTTCCAGCTGACAGCTTTCTAGTAGCTGACCACTATGTCAGTAATGGGTTCAGCAGTACAAATGCTGATTTACATACAGCAGCCAGGAATTGTGGGTAAATGTTCCAACTGCTCCTTATGCTGAGAGAGTAGCCACTGGCTGTATCTGAGCAGAGAGAGCGAGGAGAGAAGTCGCCTCAGCGGAGAAAGGAGCCCGGATTGTGCACTCCAAGGGGGATTCTCCCAGATACAGCTCCTGTCAAGGAATGCCTGCTTCTGCACCTATCAGAGTCTGCCTTCCCTCCGTGATTGGTCTCTCTCCTAGTTGGTGAAGATCAGTGAAGCTCAGCAAACAGTAAGGCTAGGGGCTGGACTGCTCTTGGTGTATGCCTCCTAGGGTTGCCCTTTGTGAAATTGTTCAGACTCCTGAGGTCGAGACTAGGGTGCATGCCCCCTGATTTCTTTGGTACCAGGAAATAGTGGGAGTAGAAAATTGTATTCCATTCTTACTGTGGTACTATTTCCACTGCCCTGTTGCTCAGAAGGCCCACAGTCTCTTGTACTGGAAGCTCTGCCATGTAAGCTAACAAAGGGGGTTACCTTTGGGGGTTAAATGCTAGCTCCCTTTCAGCTTATAGCTGCTGCTTCTAAAAACTGAAGCAAAATGGAGCTCTGTAGACAGTAAGGCTAGGGGCTGGATCACTCTTGGCGTATGCCTTCTAGGGTTGCCCTTTGTGTCTGAGCTGTTGCTTCCGGCTGAGAGCTTTCTAGTAGCTGACCACTATGTCAGTAATGGGTACAGCAGCACAAATACTGATTTACATACAGCAGCCAGGAATTGTGGGTAAATGTTCCAACTGCTCCTTATGCTGAGAGAGTAGCCGCTGGCTGTATCTGAGCAGAGAGAGCGAGGAGAGAAGTCGCCTCAGCAGAGAAAGGAGCCCAGATTGTGCACTCCAAGGGGGATTCTCCCAGATACAGCTCCTGTCAAGAAATGCCTGCTTCTGCGCCTATCGGAGTCTGCCTTCCCTCCGTGATTGGTCTCTCTCCTATTTGGTGAAGATCAGTGAAGCTCAGCAAACAGTAAGGCTAGCGGCTGGACTGTTCTTGGTGTATGCCTCCTAGGGTTGCCCTTTGTGAAACTGTTCAGATTCCTGAGGTCGAGACTAGGGTGCATGCCCCCTGATTTCTTTGGTACCAGGAAATAGTGGGAGTAGAAAATTGTGTTCCATTCTTACTGTGGTACTATTTCCACTGCCCTGTTGCTCAGAAGGCCCACAGTCTCTTGTACTGGAAGCTCTGCCATGTGAGCTAACACAGGGGGTTACCTTCTGGAGTGGATAGTCCAGGGGGGTTGCTATAAAATCCAGGGAGTACTCCTCTTGGTAATCCTGAGGACCCACTTGCCCATCCTAATAGATTCCAATTGATAGTAAAACTGGATCAGGTGCCTCCCCACTAGGGAGGAGAGGTCCGCATCGGGTAGCTGAAGCAGGACCAGGGCCAGAGCTTTAGATAGTGGCACTAAGCACTTTCAGTGCCTGTGCCTTCAGCTGAGCTCTCTTTTGAGGCCAGGAAGGAAGGATGTGTTTTACTGTTTTGGACTCCCCTGCCTCTGCATGAAAGGACTGCTTGTTGTGAAAAATGTCACATCCCTGGCTCTCTGAGGGTTAAAAGGAGCTGTCCTGGAAGTCAAGAGTCATTCTAGTTTCATTCGACTCCTTAACAGACTACTCCATCTGCCATCCAAACATATAAGTACCATCGAAAAGCACATTTATGATATGTTGCTGGACATCCAGGGTGAAGCCAGCAATCTGCTGCCTGGAATGCTGTCTCAGATACCTACAGCTGTAGAGTGGCTGCTGCATCAAAGGCACCACAGAGGCTTTCAGCTGGTGGCTGTTATGATTCAGCACCTTGCTTAACAGTCAGTAGTATGTTTTGTTTAGCCTCTGACTCTGTGGGGCCTCCGTCAGAGACTTTAGCTTATTTCAGAAACTATACCGATACTTGGAAAAATTACTCTGGTTGCTGCTATCCTCATGCCAAAGCTAGCCAAGGCACAAGCCTGCTTGCCCATGGTGTCAGTTTTGCATGACTCCTTGACAGTGGGGTGCACAGTGACCTCCTTGGGTAATATGACTGTCACACTCAGCGAGAATGACAATAGCATCAGCTATAGGCTAAGCAAAATACACTGCCTTTGTTTTAGTGGCAGTGTATTTTCCAACCTCCTGCCTGAGGACAGCTGCCACAGTAGCAGGCCTCTTCCAAACCACATCTGACAAGGTCTATAAAGCAGGCTTGTCACAGGCTGTGGGTGTAGATGGACTGATAGGCAGTGAGGCACTTTCAAGTTCAGACAGTACTGCATTTATTATTTTCACAGCAGGACAAAAGCAAACAACATAAACGAACTTAGGCGACAAAATAAAAGGAGGAAATAGTTCTTCAATAAAATAGCGTACAAAACTGAGATATTTTATAATAACTAGAAATGGCTAGCTGTCTGAGGTGTCCAACACCCCGCTTCTATCTGCCTAAACTCAGTACTGAGACACCTTTATACAGGTACATGCAGCATGTGACACACAGTTCCACCCACAAGGGGAACAGAAAGAAATAAAGAATTTACTCACATCCATTTAATTCTTTTACTTCACAACAAAGCTATTTCTTTAGCTTTCTTTATCTGTTGATATCATTTAAGAGATAAAAGCGATATTCCAAACATTTTGGGCACCTGCTGACCTCAGAACACCGCCCGCAACAGTACCTCACCTATATAAGGGATAGAAAGACGGACGGCCAGCTCTCAGGGAGCATAGTGTTTGGGAGGTGGTGCAGAGGTGTCTAGATAGCAGGCCCACAATGCCAGGAATAGCTCAGTTACCCTACTTCACCCATAAAGTTACAAATAAACTTGCTATTGTAAACCACCAAGTTGTTTTACTGCATTTCCATAGCGTTCTTCCCAGCAGCACGAATGTGTGCTTACCCATGGTGAAATGCCATACCTAATGCTTGTGAAAGGAACACGTCAGCAAAGAAACAGACAGTGCGGCTTTCCTGATGGAGGCTTGCTGCTCCCAACTCTGCATTTGCCACCTTGTTCAGCTATACGGCTACTCTTTCTGTAAACAGCAGTGCCCTAGCACACACTACAAGAAGGAGAGCCTTTGTCTACAGGCTAGCCAGCAAAGCCTATTTGTTATTATCAGCATGAAATATCGGCATGCACAGCTGCGATATGGTAGCATAGGCACAGACAAATGCTTCTCTTGCCATATGTCTGCCCTTATGCTTCCCATTATTTTAAGGGTCTTTCTTCTACACTTATGAATAATAGCAGACAGAGATGGTTCCTCCAGGCAGCAATATAACAAGCACATACAAAAATGACAAACTACAAAATGGGTGGCCAGCCCAACAAACTCACACATAAAAGAACACATAATCAGGACAGAACAGTAAACAAGACACATCACTGCTTCAGTGGTATCACCCCTTGTCCATAGGACTATACTCATGTCCTTAACAACAAGGAACAAATACAAACGGAAAAAGGAGAAGGGTTTCTTTCACAGGGCTGGATGGGAGGAATTAAGCTGATTAGGATATTATGTATGTTTAGAAACTCGAGTTGGAGGTACCTAGCCTGGTCTATGGCTGCTGGCTTGAAATCCAGTGTTAGATGCATATTTCTGAGCACAGTCCGAAAGGAAAGGTCCTTTTGAAGAACAGACACAGGAACTGAGTGTGAGACTTCTACACTATAAAAATAGTCATCATTCTCACCAGAGATATGAGGTCAGAGGCTGACTCATCTTCTTCCACACCAGCCTCAGACCAAGTGACTTAAGGAATGGCACTGCAGGTGGCACCACAGTCTACATTGTGGACAGCACTGGAAAGGCTCCCAGCAACACAAGCTCACGGGATGTCACACTTGACATCATAAGTGACACCAGGGTAGGCCCTGAGGTGCCCAACCCTGACACTGCATGTGACTGCTACATACAGCGCTGACTACCCAGATGGCACTGAAGTCACTGGCGGCGGCACTGTGGCTGCCCCATCCTCAGAAAGGATGGAAGCACCTCCACAAGTGGGACCGACGATAGCAGTGCTGCTCGTAACACTGGCCCAGATTCCCCTGCCAGAGGTGAACACACACATCCAGGCCTAGCAGCACCACTAGTGGTGCCAGCCCAGCCAACCAAAAGGGGTTAGCAGCTAGCTCCAGAAGCGGCGCCACATGAGCAAGATGCTGCACCCACTGCTCTGTAAGAGCTGCCCAATGACTGAACTGCCCACCGGGATCTTCTCTAGAAGACAAAGGGAAGCTCTGGGATGGAGACAGTGACCTTGCAGGGCTAGGCGTTTCTAGTGTCATCAGTGAAGATGGTGGGGATCCCAGGCCCGTAGAAGTACGACGTCTCACAGCAGACTTGGCAGAGGACAACCTTGACTGGTGCTGTTTCTTCCCTTTCTTTCAAGAAGAGGAAGAGGCCAAGGTCAAGCACTGTGCCAGGACCCCAACACCGAGCATGTGCACGATCTGGACTGCCTTTTTTGAGCTTCTGGAAGTACTAGCTCCCCCAGCACCAGACTGTCAACTGTCAGTGCACCCACCAAAAGAAGGGTGTTGACTTGACACAGCCCCACTGCCAGAGCATCTAGGTTCAGGTTCCCTACTATTGTCCATAGTCATCGACTGTTTAAACACTGTACTGCTGAGAGAGGGACTTGTAATAACTGTGTTAAAATACACTAAACTGACACAAAAATATCAAAATGTAAATGTAAACACTACAGCTAAAGAGCTAAGCACCGTCATCGAATAGACAATGACTTGCTGTCTTGTCCTCTATCCTCTCCCTCCTCGACTACAGTATCCTCATTTATAGCACTGCCTCCAACTCAGCACTAAATAGGCTCAGTCTCTCCCTCAACAAGACCTGTCACCTTATTCTGGACTGTGACTGCCTCACCCATACCTGGACACTATATAGCTCCACCAACTGGCTTAACCTGGACAATAGGGTCAAATTCCATACCTGCCTTATGGCCAAAAAAAAATCACCCAAGGTCTCTCTCCCCTCCGGGTCTCACCCCCCTAATCTATCCGTCCACTGCCCCTAAAGTAACACGTAGCTCCAGTAAGAAACTTCTCACAATTCCCCGATGTCAAACCTCCCAATTTCAAAGGTCCTTCAGCTACAAGGCCCCCTCCTGGATGAATGGCCTACCTAGCGCCATCACAAATGAAAACACTATTGGCTTCTTCAAGACCTACCGCAAGGGTCATCTCCGGTCCTCAAACAGATGTGACTACTACTGAACCGACCACTCCTTCCTCCTCTCACAATGACAATGGCCTCTGGCTGGCTTAACCCCCCCCTTTTCATTTTCGTTTTACTAAATGCTTACCTGTGTCTCCATATGACTGTTTTGGTATTGATTTCAAGCCTCATTGTTGTACCGTTTCCATGTATCAAGAATGTATGTTACCTTTGTAACCCCCCTGCAAATGGGGGTTCCCAAAAGTCTTCCAGGAGCTTGCCTGAATGCTCCAATTCTGGGCGGTGTTCGGCGTCTGAGCTGTCTAAATGTGGTTCCAAGTGAGTGCTATTTGAGCCTCCGCGTACTGTCTCTTTAAGAGCTGTCTGCCTTCAGACTTAATTAGTTTGTATGGGGGGACTGTGTATTTAATGCTCGAATCCCATCCGAGCTGCGGAGAAATCGCTCCGTTTCTGCAGTCGCTAAGAGTGCAGAGGGAGCCTAAATGAAAGACGTAACTGTTTGCCTGAAACCAGTTACAGTGTTAAGTAAAATGCAGTTTTTCTAACCTGCCTTTCTTGCAGCTGGGACTCTGTGTGTGTTACCCCTCCATTTTGGACCTAAACTGCTGTGCTGGGCCAATTGGGTTAAGGGTTCCCTAAAATGGACCCTGGGAACAAATCAGAACTAGGACTCTTAATTTTGAGCCAGCCACAAGGGGACTGTATGGGCAGTGACTCTGGGAAATTTCGTTTTTTTTTTTACCCTGGTGCCTTTTTCTACCAACAGAGGGAGTCTTATTGTGAGTGACAGCTGAATCAGCCAACAGAATAGTGTGGAGCTAAAGGAAATGCCCTGCTCTGTGACTGGAAAGATCAGATCAGTTGTGGCAGTGAAGAGAGAAGGAGCTGTGTGCATCTGCGGTGTATAGTTTTGCGTGGGAAGCGCGTGTGAGGCCCGGAGTTTCGGTCTGCAGCCTTTGTGAGTGCCAGTTTGGACTGAATCCGAGTTGTGAGGAGAAAGAAGCACTAGAAATGTGGAAACCAGGCTCACCCTGTAGAAGACTGGAGAAATTGCTGAATCGCGTTCGGTCTGCCAGGAACTGAAGCTGCTGTGTGTGCTCCCGGGTATTTTGCAGTAATTGCGATTGGGATCGAGGAGCAGCCTGCCTGGTATAGTACTTTCATTTTACATATAAATGTGTGTAATGCTTGTGGGGAATCGCGATTTCAAATCCCATGTACAGTGAAGTGTGTGCTGAAGCTGGAAGTAAACCCTCAGCTTAATTCGGACTACATTTGTTTGCTATCAACTGCAGTGGGGTCCAGTCACAAGGACCTTGCCCTCATACCCTGCTCTTCTGATAATCCAGAGGGACATTCTCCATCCGATCCTCAGCTTGGGTGTTGTGAGTACAAATCAGGGTATCCCCCTGCAGCTTGTTTTCAATCACAAGTGTGTCACCTAATTCTTGTTGTTTCACTGTTTCATGGACTGAGCCCTCCAGCTCCGGATTACAACTGGATGTTGTGCATATATTTTCTTCTACAGGGCCCTATCCATCTGCACCTGCCGGCCAACCCCGGGCAATGGACCTGGCTAGCCCCCAACCTGAGTACCCAGAGTGTGACTTTTCAGACCCTGTATGTGTGCACAGTACTGTGATTTGAATATTTCCAAACCAAATCAACCTGATTGCCCCCCTCCTTGTTACCGTCCCCTAAATAAATCAGATTTGTTGTTGTTATACTATATACTGTCTGTGGTGTTGGTACTTATGGAAACAGCATTGTGTTTTGCTGTGTATGTTGTTTAGTGTGGTATTGGTACTTATGGAAACAGCATTGTGTTTTGCTGTGTATGTTGTTTAATCTTACTTTACAGGGGGTCCTCAGAGACACGCTGCAGAATCAGTCTCGAGGGTAAGTGGTATCTATATGAGCGAACAATGTGTATACAGGGGTATTGGGGCTATAACTCCGGTGTACTGTGTGAGCCACTGGAGGGAATAAAAGTGGGTCTCAGTGTCCCAGAGGGCTGTGACCAAGCTAGCCTATCCACTACAAACCCTGACCTCTGGGTGGAGGCACCCGCCATAGGACTTAGGCTCCTCAACCCATCCGTAGTCAAACAGGCAGGGGTAGTAGCCCTTGGGATAGCGCCACCTAGGGGTTACACCTTAATTTCTGTATTGTCCAATCTACATGATATGAAACCTTTGTAAATGAGTCTCTGACTCAAAGATACTTTCCAAATCATGAATAAATAAAAATAAATAAATAGACAAAGTTTTGACCCCCAACCAGCAAGTGACATCATAAATTGATGCACATTCGGAAGCAGGAAAAAAGGAACTGAGACGATAGGGAGCTGATGCCACTGTAAACCAGTAGTAGCATGCGTCACTGCGTGTTCCACGTCACCAGCCCTCTGAAAAATTCTGGATCCAGTGGAGTCCTAGGTTCAGACCCACAAG
Organism: Neoceratodus forsteri; assembly: GCA_016271365.2. NCBI lineage: Eukaryota > Metazoa > Chordata > Ceratodontiformes > Ceratodontidae > Neoceratodus > Neoceratodus forsteri. The sequence goes on along the minus strand of CM057459.1, from coordinate 300,165,334 downwards.
TGGGAATCAATAGTGAAGACTGATTCTTGGAAGATCAAACTATCATATACAGAATTTTGTTTTTTAAATATTTAAGTAGATTTAAAATAGGAACAAAAGAGCATCTTACAATACAGGAAGAAAATGGCACTGAAAATGGGATAAAAGGCCTAGGTATAAATTTCAGTGTAATATGAACTGCTTAAGTATGACATGCTGTACTGTGAAGATACTATAATATGTTATCATCACAGTAGGTGTGTCATTAATATGTCATTTCCACAATAGGTATATCGTAACGATGTTATTTCCACAATACCAGGCACCTAACAGAAGATAGATATTATATTCTGTGACCATCTCTCTCATTCAGAGCATAACCAATTTTAAATTAGCATCAGCCTACATAAAAAACAGTTTGCAATCCAACTGCCTCAATTTATTGATCAGTGCCTCAACACACTACAAAATAGATGCCAGTTTTGATCTGGATATTGAAAATGTGATAAGGTCTTTGCAAACAATATAGAACCACTTCAAAAGCAGACATATACAGACAGAAACAATAACTGAGCACACACCTCTGAAGGAAAGCGAACAGCAAACTGCCAGCATAACTATAATTTCTAAGCATGAAATCACTGACTGTACTGCACCAAAAAATTCAACTGCAGACAAAAAGTGACATTTGATAACATTAAATAATGCTATCAACCGCATTTAGAAAAAAATGTGAATGACAATAGAAAAATAAAAGGAATTCTCCAGAGGACGTAAGCAGAATGCTATCCCACTGTTTTATTAATGTAAATCAAAACAGCTATGAGTGTTATGGGCCTGTCACATAAGGTTTCGTTCTTCAAACAACACAGCAGCTTCATAAATAAGCACATATGAGCAACGCTAGAGAATACAGCAGCTTCATAAATAAGCACATGTCAGGAACTCTACAGAACATAGCACGATCATAAATACAGGTTACTCACCTGTCACAGGAGTTCTAGGAATGGTATATGTTGTTCATCCACACTGTCTGGCAGGTTCCTTGCCGCTTTAAATCTTGCTGGAAGGTCTTCAAGCTGGCTCCTCCCACCCACTTGGGTGGTAAAACTCTTGGCTCTGCCCCATGACGCCAGATCCAGCCCTCTTGAAGCCAGGTTGTGCGTCGAAGCCGGGCAGGCCGGGTGGGTCGTGTGGATGAACAACATATACCATTCCTAGAACTCCTGTTACAGGTGAGTAACCTGTATTTCTAGGGACATGGATATGTTGTTCATCCACACTGTCTGGCAGACTCCTAGCAGTTCTCCGGGAGGAGGGAAGCAAGGCGTACACCCCCTACTTAGGGAATAATGACTGGAGAACCGAGGCCCCAAAACCAGCATCCCGGCATGACTCAAGGTTGATGTGGTAGTGGGTAATGAAGGTGTGTGCTGACTTCCAGGTAGCAGCCCTGCAGATTTCCTGGATAGGGATGTCCCTGGAAGCAGCCACCGATGCAGCGGTATGGTGGGTAGAATAAGCTCTTATCCCTCTGGGAGGCTCCATGCCCGCCAACCTATAGCAGAAATCTATGCAGGAGGTGACCCACCTGCCTATCATCTGCTTGGCTGCAGGTCTGCCAAGTGCGGCTTCAGCGTAGGTGACAAACAGCTGGCGAACCTCTCCCCAAACTTCAGCCGTCCGCTCCTTGTAATAAGCGAGAGCTCTTCTAGGGTCCAAAGTATGGAGCCTATATTCGGCCTCCGGGGTGTGATTGGGTGATTGGGGTAGAACACCGGCAGAGTAAACACCTGGTTAAGGTGAAACTCCGACACCACCTTCGTAAGGAATTTTGGGTGGGGGCGCAGGACAACCTTGTCCCTGTGGAAGACCAGATAAGGAGACTCGATGGAAAGCGCCTGGAGCTCTCCCATCCTTCTAGCTGATGTGATAGCCACCAAGAAGGTGGTCTTCTACGACAGGTGAGAGATGTCACACCTGTGCATCGGTTCGAATGGCTTACCCATGAGCTTAGCCAATACCAGCAGTAGATCCCATGGAGGTGGAGGTTCTCGCACTGGAGGGGACAGGTGATCAAGGCCTTTGAAAAAGCGCCCGACCACCTTCTCCTGCACCGACTGCTTCCCGGCCCGCGCCCGGTAAGCAGAGATGGCTTCCAGGTGCACCTTAAGGGTCGTCGACCAAAGCCCTTGCTGAGAAAGGGACCACAGGTAGTCCAGAATGCTTGCCAAGGAACAGGAGGAAGGGTCCAGGCCCTTGCCCTGACACCAAATGGAGAATCTCTGCCATTTAAAGGTGTAGCATTGTCTGGTCGACTCTTTACGCGACGCCTCAACAACGTTGAGGACCTCGTCGGAAAGACCCAAGGCCTGGAACTCTAGCCGCTCAGGAACTAGGCTGTCAGGTGCAGGGTTTGAAGGTCCGGATGGAATACCTTTCCCTGATTGACTGAGATGAGGTCCGGGCGGGCTGGAAGCCGCCTCTGCAGCCTGGAGCTGAGACTGAGGCGATCTGGATACCAGAACTGGCAGGGTCAGTCTGAGGCTTCCAGAATCACCTGCGCCTTGTCCCTCCTCGCCTTGAGGAGCACCTTGTGGATCAAGGGAAATGGGGGAAAAGGTGTAGAAGAGGCCCGGGGTCCATGGCCTCAACAAGGCATCCCCCTGCAGCGAGCCCTGCTGAGGGGGGTGGGCATGAAACAGTCTCAGCTTCGCATTCTCCCTGGAGGCAAACAGGTCCACCTGAGGCACGCCCCAGTGGGAGAACAGATCTTTTACTACCTCTGGCAGGAGACCACTCGTGGAGGCTCCTGCCACATGGATGGCAAGGAGATCCGCCTCCAGACTGCGCACGAGGGACCAAATGCGGAGAGCTTCCCTGCATAGAGGCATGGAGTGCGTCCCGCCCTGGCGGTTTAGGTAGTACACGGTCATGGTATTGTCCGTCTGGACCTGGACCACTTGACTCCGTACAAACGGAGCGAAGGCGGTGAGGGCTAGACGAACCGCTCGAAGCTCCAGCAGGTTGATGTGGCATCGGGACTCCCGAGGGGACCAGAGGCCATACGCTCTGTGCTCTCCCTGATGAGCACCCCAACCCATCAGAGAGGCATCGGTCGATAGAGAGACCATCGGCTCGGGGCGGACAAACGGGATGCCCTCATGCAGATGAGCTGGAACGGTCCACCACTGGAGAGCGTTCCACATCTCCTGGGTCACTGTCACTAGCTGATCCAAAGGATCGGAGCACTGTGACCATTGGCTGGCCAGTCCCCATTGTAGGGGATGCATGTGCCAATGGGCCCAATGGACCATGCTGGTGCAGGCCACCATGAGGCCCAGGAGGCACAGGAAGTCCCAGGCAGGGTGCAATTGCCCAACCTGAAATGATTGGGCAAAGGAGGAAAGAACCTCGGCCCTGTCCGCCGGGAGCCGTGCTCTGGCTTGCAGAGAGTCGAGCTCTGCCCTGATGAATTGTATCACCTGCTTTGGCACGTGTTCCGACTTGGCCTCGTTGATAAGGAGGCCAACTTGAGAGCAAACCTGGAGGGCCAGATCCCTGGACCGCTCCACCTCCATTCTGGAGGAGGCCGCAATCAGCCAGTCGTCCAGGTAGGGGTACACCCGGACCCTTTGGCACCACAGGAATGCTGTCACCACTGCCATGCATTTGGTGAAGACCCTGGGAGCTACAGAAAGGCCGAAGGGCATGACACGGAACTCGTAGAGGGACCCCTCTGCCCTGAAGCGGAGGAATCCCTGGTGGGACGGACGGATTGGGACGTGAAAGAACGCGTCCTGGAGGTCCAGAGAACAGAACCACATGCCTCGTTCCAAGGATGGACTGACCTGAGCTAGAGTGACCATCCTGAAGGTTCGAGACCTTAGGAACCTGTTCAGGTCGTGCAGGTCTAGAATGGGGAACCAGCCCCCCATCCGTTTCGGGACCATGAAATACCGGACACAAACCCCGGGCATGGTGGAGGATCCGCCACCTTCCTGATCACCTCCTTTTTGAGGAGCAGGGCAATGTCGGCTCGACGAACCGACAGGGAGGCTGCGGACTTCGTAGCCCCCCCGTGGGGCGACAGCTCGGAAGGGCGGGGCCTGCTCGAACTCCAGAGGAAGACTCTTTCCTACCACCTCCAACACCCAGTGGTCCGTGGTGATAGCAGACCAGGCGGAAAGGAAGTGGCGGAGCTGTCCCCCCACAGAGGGAACCCAGGGGGGAGCGACGAGGCTGGGGGCAACACCCCTCAACCCGTCACTGGGCAGCCTTGGAGGAGGGACTGGCCGAGGGACCTCCTGGGCCTTTTCCTCCCTGCTTCCTGTTGGAGGAAGCTGCAGGCTTGGCTTTGGGGTGTCAAGCGCGGGCCTTCTGGCCCTGATGCTGGTGTTCCTGGGCCGGACGTGCCGCAGGGGCAGCAGGTCAAAAGGACTTATGTTGCTGACAACGGCCCTTGTCCTTCTGAGCGGTGACCGAGTCCAGGGTCACGTTGGACTTTTCGATCCTCTGGAGGTGGCCTTCCACTCCAGAGCTGAACAGGTCAGTCTCCAAGAAAGGGACGTTCACCAATTTGTGCTGGGTATCCGCCGTAAAGGTGGATATCCTCAGCCAGGCTCTGCGGCCCATGGCCACTGCGGCCGCTACTGATCGGGCACAGGAGTCTCCAATGTCTAGAGCCGTTTGGAGCTGCTGTCTCGCCACTGCCCTTCCCTGATCCCGCACCTGCTTGACCGTAGTCTACAGGTCAGCCGGGAGATGAGGCACCACCTCATCCAGGGAGCCCATGAGGGCGTGGGAGAAGTGCGCCATCAGTACGGCCGAGCTGGCCTGACAGAGGCCGAGGGAGGATGCAGCATACACCTTGCACCCAGCATAGTCCAGCTTTTTGAACTCCTTGTCGGGGGGCTTATCCACATCCCTAGCGTTCCTGGAGCACTGGAAAACGCTATCGGTGACCAACTCCTCTGCGGAGGGGTGCCCCGAAAAAACAGACAAAGAGCCGGTAGGAACCGCATGCTTCCTGGCCATCCTGGCTGAAGGTGCAGGACAGGAAGCTGGCCGCTGCCAAAGTTCCAAGGCTGGGCCAACAATGGCTTTAGCCACTGGAAAGACCTCCGTGGGAGAATCCCCACGGTCCAGTATCTCCATGAGGGGATACTTGGCCCACTTGGATACGGGCTCGAGCTGCAGCCTGGTGGACTCCGAGCTGAGCCGAAGCAGACCCATGAATGATGATGGGCTTTCGTCCATCAACTGCCCCCCGGAGGAAAACAGGGAGGAGTCATCGTCAGACTCCAAGGAGTCTGTGAAGAGCTGCCTGGGGCCTGAGCCACCCTCCACCTGCCGAGGACGGTCGGGAGTGAGGGTGACCGACAACCAGTGGGGCAGACCCTGACCCGACTGAGACTCCTTGGTTGGAGCCCCCGATTTCGGTTGTGGAGGCGGAGGTTCCACCACAATCGGTGGGGCAGCTGGTTTCGGCCGAACAACTGGCCCAGGCTTGGGCACCTCGACCACCGCGAGGGGTTGTTTCGGCCTTTCGGGTGACAGCCACTTAATGGCCGGGGAAGGCGACGGTGTCGGTTTGTTCCCAGACAAAAGGAGCTGCTGCCACATTAAGTCCTCATAGCGTCAACGCAATTTGCGCCGAAGCCTCTCCTCTTCCGAGGAGGAAGACGAGGACAAGCGGCACCGCCGCTTACCTCGGTGCCGAGACCGAGACCGCTGATGTCGGCAGGATCGGCCGGACCGAGACGAGGTCCGAGACCGAGACCCTCGGTGTTTCTGAAGGTGGGTCTGGGAGGTAGCGGGGGACACCCGCTCCTCCCTCGGCTCGGGAACCTTGACCGGGGACTCCGGCACAGGAGGCGCAGGCAAGTCCTCGGTTTCCACCAGGGGAACCGGTGATGAAAGGTTGTCGGCTTCACCAGTCGACAGCCCGTCCCAACGGGTTGAGAAAAATCTCGACCGCGTCGACGGGTGTCTCGGCCGGCTGACCTGGCCAGGGGACACCATGAAGCCAGCAGCCTTAGCCCCAACCTCGACTGGAGTCAAGTGTCGACTGTCTGGGGAAGGGGACCTCTCCCGCTCCCAAGAACGTCGACGGTGGGACTTACCCTTCAAGTCCTTCTTTTTCGACCGAGAAGAGTGTCCCGATGGCCCCTCTCCCTTCGTGGAGAGGGATTGGCAAAGCTCCTTAAAAGAAGCTGTGTAGGAGGATCCCAGAGAGAGCGGGATAAATGCAGCGACCGAGGAAGATGAGGATGCGGTCTGGGCGCCCACCTCCTCGAGGGCGATCATCTGCTTGAGTTGCTCAGCCGAGCCAGCCGCCGCGGACACTGCCCAATGGGCCTCCTTGGACTTCACCGGCAGATAACGTTTCTTGGGGCGCCCAAGCTGTAACCGGGCAGCGCGGTCTTCAAGGACGTTGGCCAAGAAAGATCTACACAACTCGCAGGCCTGCGAGTTGTGGTCAAGGCCGAGGCAGTAGATGCACGTGGAGTGCGGATCCGTCCTGGACATCTTCTGCCCGCATGAGCACTGCCGAAAACCGGGAGTCGATTTGTCCACCGCAGCCACGAGGGAAGAATTTGACTGAAGTCTTCAGAATTTTAAAATTATTTTCGGGTCAACTGAAGAGTTAGGATCCAATCTATACGCAGAGCATTAAGGAGGGAACCTGAGCTTCCAAGCGGTAAGGAAGATCTGGCGTCACGGGGTGGAGCCGAGAGTTTTACCACCCGGGTGGGTGGGAGGAGCCAGCTTGAAGACCTTCCGGCAAGATTTAAAGCAGCAAGGAACCTGCCAGACAGTGTGGATGAACAACATATCCATGTCCCTAGAAACAAGCATTTGTCAATGCCAAATGTTGTCTTGCTGGCATTGGCATTGGCAGTGCAGGAGTTAGAGAGATGCATAATAGGAATGGCAGTGAAGTACTGAACTGACGTCAAACCCACCCTCACCCTGCAGAGACTGACAAGCACTGGGGTGTGCCTTTGGGTCATCCGCCATAATGCTCATGCCATTTCACCTCACCCTTCCCTGCAGACACCGACAAGTGTTGCGGTTTGCCTTGGGGTCTTCGAGCCTTACGCTCACCCCATTCCATAAGGAAATACGCTGAGATGGGTGCAGTATAGGAGAACGGGGTGAACTTTGGGGCCGAAGAGTCCAAGGCACACCTTGATGCCTCTCACTGGCTGCAGGATGGGGGTGGAATGGTGTGAGCATTACAGCCGACAGTCCCAAGTCACACCCCTGATGCCTGTCAGTCTCTACAGGGTGGAGCATTACGGTTGGAAACCCTAACACCCCAGGCGTTTGTTGGTATTTTCACTCCAAATTTTCAGCATGGACTTTCTGTGATCCCACTTCATGAACAGTGGCACTATCAGTTCGTTAGCCAAAAGGTGAATTTGCACAGCGACTGCACCATTTGGTGCAGGAGGTGCGAGAACACATTTTGGACAAGATATGAAAAATGACAGCTGTACTGTTCATAAGGAGGTGTAAAAAAATGGCAATGTTGAAAATCTGGAGTGAAAATATGAAAGACTGGTGAAGTCACGAGTGTGTGTAGAAACTATGCAACGCATGCCCGTAGTGCAATTCTTTGGGGGATTTTTTAACCAAATTTTCAACATAGCTATTTTGGGACTTCCGCTCATGAGCAGTGGCACTGTGATTTTGTTAATCTGTCCCGAAAGTTGATTTCTCCAGCGACCGTGCCACTGTCGCCAGATGTGCAAAACATACTTAGGCAGGATGTGAAAAATGACAGCTGTACTGTTCATAAGGAGGTGTGAAAAATGGCAATCTTGAAATCTGCAGTAAAATATTAAAATTGTCAGAGATTCTGACGTGCATGGAAAATGTGCAATGCTGCGCTCGTAACACAATCATTTTGGAATTATTTACCTGAATTTGTAACATAGGCCTTTGGGACCCCATCTCATGAACAGTGGCACTGTCGTTTCGTTAATCGGTCCCGAAGGGTGATTCCATGCAGTGACCACAAAATCACCTTTCGGGACTGTATAACGAGATGGCAGTGCATGTGTTTGTGAGGTGGGGTCCCAAGAACCCCATGCTGAAAATTTGGAGCCAAAATTCAAAACAATGGCCGAGATATCCACCTAAGTTGAAACCCCCTATTGATGCCATTATACAGCTTACCGGCATTTTTTTAATTTGCAGTTTGGCTTTGAAGAGTCCAGGCGTGTTCCCGCTCCACGAAGATGTACCCGGACCTCTGGAGGTAAGTATGGGTTTTGGGGGTGTGGGGAGGGTATGAAAGAGGGTGGGTGCGGGTTGGGGAGGGGCACCACCGGACATTGAGGGACGGTTTTCTTTTTCAGGTAAAAAACAGACTCTGACATCAGCGGTGCTGACCACGGTCAGCTTTGTGTGGTGGTGGCACACTGGGGCTCCCCAGTGTGCCTGCACAATGTGGGGATAGAAAAAATAGACCGGACATCTGCGGTGCCAACACAGTTGGCTTTGTGGAGTGGTGGCACACTGGGGTGGGCTCCCAGTGTGCCACACAATAAGGGGGGTGGGGGACAAAACCAGACCCGAATATCACGGTACCAACACGGTCAGCTTTGTGTGAGTGGCAGCACACTGGGGTGGGCTCCCAATGTGCCACACAATGTGGGAGTGGGGTGGAGGACATGCCAACACGGGGGCTGCACCTCCGATGTCGGCTTTGTCTGGGGATTGTCCTACCGCCACCATGTTTACTGAAATGTTTCACCAGGAAAAGCACGTACGGGAGGCGTGTCATCTCTGCCACTGCATGACGAGCTCGTCTCTGATTGCAGCGTCACATTTCTTTCAAGTTGGTGGCACTTTACATCATTCTTGCATCAGCGCAAGCATGCTGGCTAAATGGGGAATGAGGGATGCACCTACTAAAGTGTGCCCTGCATTCACCATCACTGACACACCTCTCACTGTGCTATTACTACCGCAGGATGCTACTTGAGCATGCGCAAGACAACATAAAAAGTACATATCAGGAACTTTAGAGAACATAGCACCATCATAACAAAGTACATATCAGGAACTCTAGAGAACACAGCACCACCATAAAAAACTACATATCAGGAACTGTAGAGAACACAGCACCATCATAAAAAGTACATATCAAGAACTCCAGCTCTGCGAGAGTGTCTCCTTCTGAGTCGCACTTTCTGGACTTGAGCTCAGAGCCAGGACCCCAGGGGACCATTAGAACTTTTTGATGGCCGTACTATAGGCATACATCTGGCATGTAACTTGGTGCATTATGACGCAGTATATATGATACAGGGATGCTTCACTACCTCAGTTCATGACTGGAGGGAACAGAGTTCTGCAGCTACTTAATAAAAATTACTAAGGGAAGATGAAATAGTAATTTACTTAGTAATAATAGACAAGGAGATGAAGCATGGCAAGCAATATTTGGCTGCTATCAAGAGTGCTGGCAGACTGCTGGGGTGTATCAAGGGGGTGACGAGCAGAGAAGGGGAAGTAATCCTGTCACTTTACAAGGCCCTGGTTAGGCCTCCCTGGAGTACCGCATGCAGTTCAGGGCTCCCCAATACAAAAAGGACACTGAAACAGTCACGAGGCTGAAGTGAAGGGCCACAAAAATGGATAAGGTTTATGGGTGACAACCTCAATTAGGAGAGTCTGGAGACCCCCAGCACTTTCACCCAGGACACAAGGAGGCTGATGGGTGACAGGATCTCAGTCTGCCACATATCTGAAGGTACTGACAAGTCTGAGCATATGGAGATGGTTCATCTGGTGTCATCCAACAGGACATAGGGACACACCCTGAAGTTCAGTGATAGTAAATGTCAGGAGGGACTTTTTCTCCCAGGAGGTGGTGAACCTGTTAACGAGTCTGTCAGCAGAGATAGTGGATATGGAAACAGTAAAGGCTGACAAGGTAAACCTTGTCAAATATCTGCTTACCAAGGGGATCAACGGGCACCCTGCACAGCTGAGTTATAGGTAGGGAATTCTTATGTCCTTGGTACATATTTGCACAGAATACTTTTTCCGTGTCTGCTTACAAAGCAGGGGGATGGACATGATGAACCTAGTGTCCCTTCTGACCCCAAATGATCTGAAAGCTATTTTTTACAAAATGTTTCAAAACATTTAACAGCTACACAAATAGTGACTATCTTGACCAACACCATACATGAAGAAAACTAAGACCAGAGAGAGTTGACGCTACTCATAATCAACAAGATGCTTGATGCCATATTAGGTATCTGACAAAGAAAGGGCCAATCAGGAACTGTAAGAGACTTCTTAGACACATGAGCACATCTCCTGCAATGGGGAACAGAGGGTGTGGCTCTGTGGCAGAGATTCCTTCAAAGATCTAGAGTTACTGGTAAATAATTTTCCTAGCTGCTTTGAGAATATCTCCTTCATTGAGCCACACTTTTTAGATGATTATAAACAAGTACCTCCAGTACAGCATGTCCCCTATCCCCTCTAGGGAGAACAGACTAAAAGCTCTGAGTGTCTTAGGAAATTAAACCTTGGAGCACTGTCTTACCAAAGCCAGACCTCTTACAAGATATCAAGTCTAAAGTATAATGATCTTCTTTCAGGATATTTCTTCCCTTAGGCCACACCTTTGGAAATATAGCTGCATCAGCACTAGGACCACATGTAAACTTTTGCTAGCTGGGGGCCCCGACCACAATGACATCAAGTGTCATCATCTACATAAATGTGGGTGGCCCCATCTCTCCTTGGTTCTTTTCCCGTTGTCGACTGTACTCATCAGACCTCCTGTGGAAATGAGTATGACTGTTGTCGTTTATTATTTTCTTCTAAAATAATCACTAATAATTTAGTGACATCGCTGCCTCTATATGCTGCTGAAACCAACGACACTGTCATCAAGCCTATCATCAGCAGGGCCAAGGTAAGGGTGGTGGAACCTTGCCAGCTTCCCCCCCTCCAAAGGGCCCATTCCAAAGCCTCCAAAGATGGTGGCTCTGCCCCACCATCTCAGCATGACTCGTGTCAGACTACCCCACACCACTTCAACCACAGGAGGTGGTGGTAGTAGGGGGCCGATTCTCCCTTCATTTAACACAATGGGAGGAGATTATCACAGTTGAATGTGTCCTGGAGATAACTGCAAAGGATATACTCTGGAGTTATTAGAAATCCTTCCAGAGCATCCTCTGTCTCTTTCAACTTATCCCCCCCAACCAGGGATATCTATCCTTGCTCAACTCATTACCTCCAATAGCTCCATATGAAGTCCGAACTATCCACTGTTTACCTGACACAAAATGGCCACCGAGGAGGTAATGAGTTAAAGAGAAAGCAAACGTGCTGTAGAACATGTACTTTCACACCAGAAAGGCAAAGAGTTCTACTCCAGATACTTCCTGGTCCCCAAATGGACAGAAGATCTCAGGCCTCTGCTAGATCTGTGAGACCTAAACTTGTACTTAGAATACAAGAAGTTTTGCATGGTCTCCATGCAAAATCTGATTCCCCTGTTGCAAACAGGGGACTGGATTTGCTCCCTGGACATGAAGGATGCATACTTTCATAGCAAGATCAGACAGCATCACAGAAAAATACCTGATTTGTCCTGGAAGGGGAGCACTTCCAGTTCAGAGTATTGCCCTTTGGCTTGTCTTCTGTGCCACAGGTCTTTACCAAATGCTTGGTGGTAGTAATGGTGGTGGTGGTGGCAGCAGCCCTTCACAGGGAAGTCTGCATGTCTTCCCATACCTGGATGATTGGCTACTGAAAGCCAGTTCCAGGAGCCAACTCGAACACATCCTGTCTCGAACAAGGCAGCTGTTCAAAGACCTGGGGGTTACAATGAATGTACCACAGTCAGTACTGACCCCTTGCCAGAGGCTGCAGTATATAGGTACAGTCCTGGACACACAGGACAGTGCATTTCTGCCCCTGGACAGGGCAGAACATCTCATGGCTCAAGTGCAGCTGGTGTACAGCAGTCATTATGTCTCAGCCAGAACTTTCCTATATCCCCTGGAATTCATGGCAGTGGCCATTGTGACTGTGCCACTGGCTCACTTACACATGCAAATATCACAATTGACATGGAGAGTGCAAAGAGACCCAACTGACAGATGACATGGATCAAAAGGTGCTTGTCACATCCTATTTATGCAAAACACTAAGGTAGTAGATGGACCGCAGCAACCTCTTGAGGGGCGTTCCACTGTTAATCCCAACTCCAACTCAGATTCTCACCTCAGATGCCTCAGAATCCAGGTAAGGAGCACATCTGGGCCTTTCTGAAACCCAAGGGTCATGGACCCAGGTGGAAGTCAGATTACGCATAAATGTCCTGGTGATGAGAGCTGTCTTACACAGTTTCCAGGTTTTCCAGGAGCATCTGACTCCAGGTCATCTGCTAGTACAGATGGACGATGTCAGTGTTAAGCATTACATAAACAAACAAGGGGGGGACTCATTCCTATGCCCTGTGTTAGGAAGCAATGAGAGTGTGGTACGGGGTGATGGAACACGACTTGGATCACTCCTGCATCTCTCAGGGGTCCAATATGTCTTAGCAGGCAAGCTAAGCAGGTCAGAGTCCAAGACGCATTAATGGAAACAAACTGCTGACCTCCATTGTAGATGATGTTTTTGCAAGGCGAGGTTGTCCAGAGTTGTACCTCTTTGCATCCCCACACAACACAAAACTGCCTTGTTTTTGCTCACTCACTCCAGGGCCTGGAGTTTTTGTAAGGACAGGTTTCTGTACACATTCTCTCCCATTCCTGAAATACAGAGAGTATTACTGAAACTACAGATGGAGGGTGTAACCCTCATCCTCATTGCACCGCTGTGGCCTTGACAAGTGTGGTATCTTCTGCTACAACAACTAGCAGTGGAGCCTCTGAGTCCTTTACCTCTGTAGTGAGGCCCATTGTCACAGGACAAGGGGGCTCTGGTCCATCCGGACCTGAAGTCCCTGCACCTGCATGCCTGGCTCCTGAAGACATAGCCATTGCACGGTCTGGGGTGTCACCAAAAGTAGCTGATGTACTGGTTGCGGCCAGAATGCCTTCCACCAGACATATGTATTCCCTGAAGTTGAAATGTTTCACTTTGTGGGCCACCTCCAAAAATATGTACCCATTCACCTGCCCGGTTAATGTGATGTTGGAATACTTGCTGTCACTGTCAGACTCTAATCTGTAATATTCCTCATTGAAGGTGCATTTGGCAACTACAGTATATCAGATTTCCACACCCCTGTTGATAGAGATACGGCAGCTCAATTAGAGGTCTCCCATACCTTTTTGAGAGGTATTCTGCACATGAACCCTCCCACTCACAATCCAGTCTCCCTGTGGGACCTCAGTTTTGTGCTTCAGAAACTTACTTCGGCTCCTTCTGAGCCAGCTGAGAGTTGTGGCTTACACTTTCTTTCATGGGAAATATTATTTTTTAGTTGCAATCACTTTGGCTCGAAGGATTTCAGAGCTACAGGCTCTAATGTGTGAGCCTCCTTATTTGACTTTTCATAAAGAGAAGGTGTCTTTACGTACTGATACTAAGTTTTTGCCAAAAGTGGAGTCTGATTTCACACTAAATCAAACCATCCACCTTACAGTTCATTATTCAGAGCATGCCAATCAAGGTGAAGCGCTGCTCCATACTTTGGTTGTACAAAGAATCCGAAGATACTATACTGCTCACACCAAGGATTGCAGAAAGTCCTCCTAGCTATTTGTTTCATTCACCCTGGGAAAAGAGGGTGTCCCCGTATCAAAACAGTGCTTGTCCAAATGGCTAGCACATTGTAATATGGTCTGTTATAGGAAGTACGGTAAGGAGTCTCTACGATGTTGCAGCATCAACATCTTCCCGACACAACCATACAGTGACGGATTTTAAGTCGATCACAATTTGCAGTTGACATAAATCCATCAGGGAACCTCTTTGTGCTTGTCAGGGGCTTTGCCTCCTGAACACCCCATCTTGAGGGCTCTGCCCCCCTTTCTCAGACTTAGGGAATATCAACTCCAAGTCGGAGTTGATTTGGAGAGGGGGTGCAGGACCAGGGGAAAGAGTGCCAGCATTCCGGGCAGACTTTACAGTGAACTGTCGATGTTGTCGGCATCAACGCGTTCGCTGTAAAGGTTTTGCTGCGGGATCGGTATATGCGGTAAGGAATATCCTGATGTGGTTCATGATCATTCCACAGAGGTTATGGCAACATCTGTTGCTTGCTTATGAAAAGTATCTGCAACTAACATCTGCGCTGCAGCCACATGGATTACTGTCTGCACCTTTACCAAACATTACAGTCTGGACACTGTTTCTTGCAGATGAGCGGGCTTTGGCCTTGCTGTCCTACAGGACCTACTGTCATAAACAGATTGCACCATCCTCCCAGTTGGCTACTGGAACTGCTTGGGACTTGTTGCAAATGTGTGACCCAAGGGAAAGATATCCTTGAAGAAGCTAGAACAGTTATGTACTTACCATAACAGTAGATCTTCGAGAGAATCTCTTCCCTTCAGCCTGCCGACCCTCCCTCCTCCCTCCCTCCTGGAATTTGGCATCCAATTCAGCCTTAGGAATTTCCATGGCTACTATCTCCAGCACCTGTATCTGCCTAACAGCAGAGGTGCTGGTATAATCTCTTGATTTCCCAAGAAGAGAGTCCTCTGAGCACAATCTCCAGCAGGGAACTGAGGAAGAGATGGGACTACACATGTTCATGCAGATGCTGACGCGCGATGTTGTCCCTTGGTTAGCAAATATTTCTATGTGGTCCTAGCAGACGCAGGTATAGTTGCAAAGGTGTGGCCTAAGGTAAGAGATTCTCTTGAAGATCTACTGTTACAGTATGTACATAACTGTTATTTTCATGACCTCATGAATTTTGTTCAGCATGACTGCACTGTAAATCCCAGATCCTGACAGAACAAAAGCACACCACTGAAGTTTCAAATCTCCTTGCAGTATTCAGTTACCCTACCTGCTAGCTTTCTGCTGGAGTTCTGATATACAGGACAAACTTAACTGTGACAAACACTTTAAAAACAGGCTTCCTAGAGTTTGCAGGGCAAAGAACACAAAGAAGCTGGTTTGACTGCCTGAGATTGAAGTTTCTATCCAAGTAAAACTTGAGAGCTTGTCTAACATCAAAGAAATTCAAGGGTACTTCTCCCATATTTTTCAGCTTTGGGCAGAGTACTGAGGGACTGATTTGTTCAGAATGTACTTGGATACCACCTTATAGAGGAACTTTGGATGTATCCTAAAAAATTAAAGTTACATACTTACCATAGCTGTTGATCTTCCAGGATATCGTCACCATTGATTACCACTTGTGGGTCTGGGGCTCGCGGGAACAAGCTTTTCTCAGGGAGCTGGCCACAGCTATTGAGCATGGCGCATGCACGCCCTCGTGTGGGGTGACGGGCCAGCCAATGACCATTGCGGCTGCTGGCTCTCTCATTAACTTCAGTTCTGTTTACCAGGAGAGAAACAAAGAGGGAAAAAATAAGAGAGGGCTAAGAGTTTTCCTAGCCCAAAGGGACAAGAAAAGATAGAAGAAATATAAATAAACAAAATAAAATCTGACTACCAACCTTTAGATAGAGAAACAGTGCACACTAGGTGGCAGAAAGGGGGCAGCTGGGTACGGAACCACAGCCTCACACCACTAGCTAGATGGGAGATGGTTAGTGATCTTAAGGCAGCAACCCTGAAGCATATGGCTCTGGCAGAAAAGGCAATGGGGAGATGTCCAGAACTGAGACCCCCTAGCAACTGAGATGGCATAATATGTCAAACAGAAAGAAGGCGACTCCTGGAAAAAAAAAACATGCTACCAGATACAGGATTGACTGGATAGTCACATTAAATATGCCCCTCATTTTCACAGTCAATGAAGAAAAAAAGAGAGTCTCAGGTGCATGTGTAGTTAAAGGGCTGGACAGCCCAAACGAGTCAAGAAGTGGTTATCTCACTAGGCACCCCTAAAGGTAGCGACTAAGAGCCAGCTGGAATAAAGGAAGCAAAAGGGCTTACCAGCCAGAAGACAGTCTGACAGTCAGAAGAAAAAAATCACGACAGGAAATGACCTGCTTCTCATGTGACCACAGGGATGTACCCTGTGTATGAGCTAATGTGCTTCATCCAATACGGTGTTCAGCATCCCTCTACTGGAGGCAGATTGGATAATGCCCAAAAGCACAGACTGCATTTAGTAACTAACAGAGATATACTCCAAAAAGGGGATTTACCCTGGGCAGGGAGAAGGAGGGCAAGAATGAAAGGGAGGAAGTGAGCTGCCCTTCCTCTTTAAAAATTTTTTTTTTTGTGGGGGTTGGTATGAGGGACCTGAAAGGACCTTAACCTCAGTTTTAGGGTTTTATTTGGTGGGTGTGGGCTTCAGCAGTAAGCCTCCCTCCCCTTTAAAAAGAAATGAAAAAACACTCCTGGGGAGATGCCATGGCACTAAGAGGTGCTGACTAGCACTGTTAGGGTGAGTTTCCCAGAGGCCCTAGCTCTGCTAGAGTGGTGGATGGTGGGCCAGAGTGGTGATCACTGGTAAAGATGTTCTGGAAGATCAACAGTTAAGGTAAATACATAAATCTCATATCTTCCGAGAATCAATCTTCACCACTATTTCCCACTTATGGGTCAGGGTCCCAAGCTTTCCCTTCTTCTGACGAAGGAGATGGCTCACCCATAGTGTAACAGATACCCACAGCCCTCTGTGTAGGGGAGAGCAACTGAGGGAAGGGAATTCTTACAGCTCTAGTGAGACCTGAGATGGTTCAGGGCTAGGCGGGGACTCCTGTAGCAGAGGAGTAGGAGGGTTCCCTGAAAGGTCCTGACTGACCCTCTTGGAGAAGAAACTAGCCCTCTGGAAGTGCAGGTTAAGCACCTAATGCCAGGCAATGCAATCCACCTGACACCTTGTTGGCATCATAAGATGCCCTCAACTGGTACTAAGCTACCTCCAGGCCCCAAGCAGAAAGGTCAATGGAATGCCTGACTCGCTCTGCAGCAGTGTAGTGAAGTGTTGGCTGTACATCACCATATGTACCTGGTGTGCAGAAGTGCACACGAGGGCACGTGTAGGGGTGAAAGCCTTCCTGCCAACAGCATCTGCCTGAGCAGAATCTGCTCTCTGGATGTTGGTCACACATGAGGTGCTGAGGCCCCAGTGGGGTCTGCAGTACCTCAAGCTCCAAGCAGGGATGAAGTACTTTACCAGTGGACCATGTGGGTGCATGATACCACATCAGAAGGTCCTTGGGGATGGCTGAACTGCAGAGGGACACCTGTACACTGCCCTGGATGCCTCCTTGAAGGTTCTAGGCCATGGAGGAACAACAAATCAGTCAACATTGGGAACTGCAGGGAGACACAATGGCAGGGTTGCTGGATGATGGCTTGTAAATGCATTCAAGTGCCTGAAGCATCTCCACCAAGAATCTCTGGTACAGTGCACAGTCAGCGGCCGAAGATAAGTGGATAGGTGATTCATTGTCCTCCGAGAGGGACACTGTTGGAGATGAGGTGCTGACTCCAAGGAGTGTTGGTGCCGAGGAGAAGGGCCAGAACTGGGCCCTATCAGACTCCCTGTGAAAAATCTCTAAGGCACCAATGAATTCTCTGATTTGGTCCCACATCAGCGGCCCCTCAAGGCCCATGAATGAGGGCAACTTCTCAAGGAAGCAGTGAGGCCCTGCTAGATAGGGATGAGACTCCTGGTCTTGAAAGCTTTGATCTAGGCTTCAGAACTGCATAGGGGGCCTCACCTAAGAGTAGAGCCTAGCGGAATCACCTGATGGGTGTATTCCTACATCTGAAAATAGAGATGGTCAAAGTTGGTGAAATTCACACTGTGGAGTTCAGATTGATCCGAGAAATTCGGAAGTTTGCCAAGAGCAGCGAAATTTCACCCAAGAACAGTGTAATTTCACCATTTGTGGGAGAAGTTCTACCAAACTCCGCCATTTGCTTACAAAAATTCTGCCATTCATGGGTGAAATTCTGCAATGTCACCAGCGAAGTCACACAGGCAAATTTTTAGGCTGATAGCAAAAATTAGTGGATTGCTCTGTGGGGGTGAAGTAGGTGACTTCGCTGAAAATTTGCCAGCGAATTAAAACTACACATCTCTATCTGAGGAATGACCTGGTAGGTGATCACAAGGGGGAACCACAAGGTGAGGAAAGCGGAGGTGTACAGGTCCCACAGGGTGACTCTGGTCCTCACTATGATGTTGTTCAGAAGCTCCAGAGAGAACTCCGCTTTCAGGCCTCCACCCGAACCTGAGTTGATGCCACATCCGGCACCTGGCTCAGAGTCGACAACAAAGTCAGAGAAAGTTCAGGAACCAGGCTAGCGCACATGAGGAATCAGACAAGAAAGCTGTTAGGCAGTGTAGAAAAAACAATATATGTAGCTGGAGGATGCCTAGTCAAAAGGCATGGTGCTTCAAACTGCAAGTTTTTGTCAGGGGATGTAACCTCATACAGAATACCTCCTACTTAAATAGCACCAACAATCAGTCAATTAATCGCATTAGCAAACATCCACATGTGCAACATATTAAATATTTAAATGTAAAGTGCGTAAAGCCCCAATGATATGACACAGCAGTTAACTGAGATTGAAAAACAGCTTTAGTTCAAATATTATATTCTGTAAATGGAGACTGTATATAGAAATATAGACTTTGATGGCAGATAAGGACCGCTTGGCCCACCTAGTCTGCCCATTTCCCTACCTAGAGGATAAGCTGCAGATACTATTTAACCAACAGCCTAGTTCTTCCTACCCCCACAAAAATTGCCTTATGTCTGTCCCATGCATTCTTGAATTTTCCCACAGTTTTAGACCCGACAACCTCCTCAGGAAGGCTGTTCCATGTGTCCACCACCCTCTCTGTGAAAAAATACTTCCTCACATTGCCCCTGAGCCGTCCCCCCTCTATCTTCAAATTGTGTCCCCTTGTTCTTGCACATCTCTTTTTCTGAAAGATGCTACCCTCTTGGACTTTGTTGATTCCACTGAGGTACTTAAACGTTTTATCATGTCCCTCCTTTCCTCAAGGGTATACATATTAAGCTCCTTTAGCCTCTCCTCGTATGGCTTCTCTTGCAGACCCTGCAACATTTTAGTTGCCCTCCTCTGTACTGCCTCCATCCTGTCTATGACCTTGCGGAGATGGGGTCTCCAGAACTGGACACAGTACTCCAGATGGGGTCTCACCAACTGTCTGTACAGGGGGATAACAACTTCCTGTTTTCTGCTGGTGATGCCTCTCCCTATACATCCCAGTATGCCCCCAGCCCTTCCTACCGCCTTCTCACATTGCTTGCCAACCTTAAGGTCATCTGATATGATTACTCCAATGTCCCTTTCCATTTTTATTGTTGTTACTACCTCCCCCATTGTGTAATCTTCCCCTGGGTTTTCGTTTCCCAGGTGCATTACTTTGCACTTCTTTGCATTGAATCCAAGCTGCCATACTTCTGACCATTCCTCCAACCTTGCCAAGTCCCTTCTCATCCTTTCCATGCCTCCTTGTGTATCAACCCTCTTGCAGATCTTTGTGTCATCTGCAAAGAGGCATACTTTTCCTTCCAGTCCCTCTGCAATGTCACTTATAAAGACATTAAAAAGGACTGGACCCAGTACTGAATCAGTATGTACTATTATTGCATACAAAAGGGAAACAGACTGAACTATTAAAGAGGAACTTCCCCATTCCTTTTGACTTTCATGCATAAATTATCCCTTCTAGCATTGATTCTAGAATTGTATTTCATTACTGCCCACTGCAGTTAGTTTTTGCACTCTGAGCTGCTAAAAAATAGAAATTACGTACCTACCGTAATTCTTGATCTTCTCTTGTATCTTCACCATTCATTAGTGCTTGGGTGTAAGCTGGAGGCACACACCCGCCACAGGAGTTTTTTTTTTTTTTTTTTTAGAGAGGGGTCAACGCCGATGATGCCGCCCCAAGGCGATGCACTCATGGTGCTGCGAGGGTGGCTGTTAGGCGCAGAGACTCCTCCTCCATCCCAGTTCTGGGAGCCGGAGAGGAAAAATGATAAGAAAAAAGGGGAGCAAGGCAAGAGAGCTGAGGGATAGGTAAAGGAAAGGATATAAACTGAAAAAGGCATAAGCCGATAGAGGACAGGAAAGAGGAGACCCTACCCTATGGGACCGCAGGCCTCACTCCAAGGGCGGCTCCGAGGGAGGAACAGATAAGGGAGAAAGAGAAGAAGAAGAAGAGGAGAGAGAGAAGGGGATGTTGGGAGGAGGGAGAAGTTCTGCCAAGTTGTGAGGATAGGCTTGAAGGCTCGTAAGCTCGGGACCAAGAAAGGGAGCAAGGATCCCATTTAGGAAAGACTGATGAGACGGTTCGTCTGAACCTTTGCACAGCTTGTTACACAAAAGGCAGACTCTCTGCACCTTCCGCCATCCCCAACCAATTACACTCCAGCTGAGAGCTCACAGACTGCCCAGGCAGAAAATCTGTTCCGAAAGGAGAGCGCCCAATTAGGAAGGGTAAGGAAGCCCACTAGCACCCTGTTTCACGCTAACACAGATGTGTGTGTGGGGGGAGATTTGAAACCCCATAGAGGGCACCCCTTGCGAAAAGGACAGACTGGAAGCTCAGTCTGACTCCCCGAAGGATAGGCAAAGTAGATCACCAGATCAAGGCAATGGATTGCCAGGACAGCATCTGACTAGCAAAGACAGGCGCAAACAGGAGATTTAGACATGCCAGAGTGGAGCTAGAAAAATGAACCGAACCAAGAGGAACAGTTTCTTTAACTGTGAATTGAACAACATGGCCTAAGAAGGAGTCAAGAGGTCACCCCCAGGGGCAATCAGAAAGAGTTCCCTTAGGACAGAGATAAATATTACTCATTCCTCTCCCTTGTCAAATGAGAGAATCCATTCTGAGAGAAGAACGGAAGGCTCAAGAAATGTTTTGGGTTTTTTTGCATGAAAAGAAGAGGGGAGGAACAAGCAGGGAGGAGGAGATGCCAAAGAAGGAGGCCCGTGAGGGGAAGGTGGGCGGATATCAGTAATGAATGGTGAAGATACAAGAGAAGATCAAGAATTATGGTAGGTACGTAATTTCCATATCTTCCCTTGTCAATCTTCACCATTCGTCTACTACCTAGTTATTCAGCGTCCCCGAAGAGGGACTAGGAAAAACCCTACGGAACAAGACCCTCAGCCTGCTGCTGGTGAAAAGCACAAGGAAGAGACCCTGGCCTTAAGACAGGAGTCTAAGGCCAAGGGGAGCTAGGAGGTGTCCCACGGAGATGAGGAGATGGAGTAAGCCTCTGCAGAAGCCTTCTAGCCCTGGTGGAAAAAAGGCAGGTCCCTCAGAAAACGGAGCGGATCACCCTACGCTGGGCCAGGGCTGACAATCTTGATAGACGAAGCCATGCCATCCGCCTAATGCAGATCGTTGTCCCCACAAGCCACCTCATTGGCATCAGAGGATGCCCTCGCTTAGTGTCTTGCCAGTTCCAGGCCTACAGCAGAGAGGGCAATGGCTTGTCTGGATTGCTCTGAATCAGGCATTGATGCTAGGACTTGGGAGAGCATCGACCATAAATGCCTACTGTAGGCAGAATGGTGAGTCTGACGTGATGCAATGCATAACATTGCACGAGAGGAAGAGAACACTCTTCGACCCCACCGGCCAAATTGTAGGAAATCTGAGTTGAGTGGATGGTCGTGCGCCAGGCGACAGGGCCCGGAGGGAGTCTCTAGGGACACCAATCCCATGGGCAGGTTGGTGAGTGTACCCAGAGAATCTAATGGGGTACAATACCTCCTCCTGCAGTCTACCGGGGCTAGAAAAGGGGCGGCTGGAGTCTGCCAGGCGCAGACAGACGCCTCCTGGAAAGGTATAGGCCAGGATGGTACCACCAGATGTTGGGCACTGAATTTGCCAAGGAATTCACGCGTCTCTCACTTGGTATTGTCACATCTGAGAAAAGAGATATGGAGATCCTTAACCATCCTCAACAGGAATCACTGATATTTCGTGAAATCAGCATCAGATGAAAGGTGAGCAAAGGGTTCTTCTCCCCCCTCAGAGGAGGGAGATGAGGAAGGTGAGGAGCTTGAATGTCCAGAGGACTCTTGCGGCGGTGGGGAGATGTGAAAGACCTGCTCATGCATATACCTAACATATGATGGGAAGGCCTCCGCAGAGCCTCTGAACATCTCCCAGGATAACAGGCCCGTAGGACTGACATGGCCTAGAAGAGAGGCAGGTGGTTGCAGAGGAATGGGAGAGGGGCACCTACAAGAAGGCAACTGTCCTCTGCTAGGGCTCTGAAATCCGGGGAATGGAGCCCTAGCTGGCAGGGTCCCGGATATCAAACCAGATTGCAAAATGGAACCCTGGGGAAGCGAACTCTGGAAGAGTCTGAATGGGGAACTTCCCCTGTGACGCACCTGGGTTTGCAAGAGTCCAGAAGGGCAACCCGCAGCAATGCCACCCAAGGGGTCCCTTGAGCCTAAGAGGGAGAGGCGGGTCTCAGTGCTTCG
The DNA here is from genome assembly GCA_016271365.2 of Neoceratodus forsteri. Taxonomy (NCBI): domain Eukaryota; kingdom Metazoa; phylum Chordata; order Ceratodontiformes; family Ceratodontidae; genus Neoceratodus; species Neoceratodus forsteri. The sequence continues at coordinate 300,142,762 of CM057459.1, read as the reverse complement.
GCTCCTCCCTACACCCCGAGGGGTGGAAGGCAGAACTCAACGCCCCTCACCCCGGCCCCTCAACCCCTCAGACTCTGAGGACGCCCTCCTCCTTGACAGGTTCCGTTGAACCTGAGGCCTCCTGGGGGAAGCCCCTGGGGACAGAACCCCTAGTCCACCCTGAGAAGGCGCAGCAGCACAGAAAACGGTAGCAGCCACAGCCCCCTCCGAGGAGACAGCCCACTCCTTAATCTCCAAACCGCCCTCCCCAATGGACTCCAGGCCACCCCCAGCCTGGAGATCCTCAGAGGAAGACTGATCGGGGACTCAGGAATGGGAATGCTGGATCGCCTGACACCGTGTTCCAGAAAAGACTCTGATTCTGAAGACTCGGGGCACCACGTTGGGTCAACCTCTGAATCGACTGCCTCCGAGGAGGAGTCGAGCAGCAGGACCTCGATGCTGGCCACCCCAAGAGTCCCTTCAGAAACGGCACCGCTAGTGGCACCAGAGTCAAGCATGACGCCACGTGATCCCTGCACATCACCTGCAGCTCCAGAGCCCGGCCCTGATCCGCCCACGGCTCTGGCTAAGTCCTCGGCACTGGAACCCAACACGGCACCGCTAACGGAGTAGACTGGACCCACAGTGCCGCAAGTGGCACCGGAAAACAACACGGCACCACCCTGATCACCGGCACTGCAAACGGTGCCAGGATCTGAGACAGCGCCGGAGGGCGATGTCGAGGGTCCAACAATGCCGGACCCAGAAACCGTGGGCCACGATACTGGGGGAGCCTGCACCTCCGAAGAAGTGACTGCCGAGACAGTGTCTCCATCGCAGCCCCAGGAGGGACCATGACGTTCCTCTGACACCGTGAAAGAGGCCTCCTCCTTGGCAAGGCTTGAAGATGAGGAGACCTCCTCCTCACTAGACCGTATAGGCCTGGGAGGGGACCCGGAGGAAGGGTCACGAGATCTGGCTTGGGAGGGCCGAGCGCAACGCCGTCCTCCAAAAGTCGGCGGGGCCTTGACTATTTTGAACACGCGGACTTCGAGAACACGGTGGTCCATTGAGAAACAGGTGTCGCATCTGTCCATATCACGGTTAAGTCTCAGGCACCGAAGGCAGACATCATGTCGGTCCGTCATGGAGAAATACCAGCCACAGGAGCACCGACGCATGGGGACACGGCCCACTTTAGACTTACGCTTAGCTCCAGAACCGGACATGATGCAAAATAAAATATAACACAGAAAAAGCTTCTGGCGCCGTTAAGAAATAAAAGGAACGAACTTATCAGCGTCTGGATAGAACCGGGATTGAGGAGTCGCAGACGGTGTCGATGAACGACAGTCATAGAAAGGCCTAGTGGCGTACTTCAAACTGAACTCGTGCAGCAGGTGCAGCCTCGACAGTGAGAGAAACAGAACTCGGATGGAGGAGGAGTCTGCGGCGCCTAACGGCCGCCCCTCACACACCACGTAATGAGTCGCTCTTGGGGGCAGCGCCGTCGTCGTCGACTCCTCTCAAAAAAAAAAAACTCCTGTGGCAGGTGCACGCCCATGGCTTACACCCAAGCAGTAATGAATGGTAAAGACTGACAAGAGAAGATCTGCAGGGTGTATCAGAGCTTCTATAGCAAGCCTGGTGTTGCTGTGGGCCCCGGGCTGTACTGCTTACATCACTATAGGGCAGAGTCAATTTCACACAAAAAAAACATACTGACAAGGATTTTGGCATAATGCATTGCTAACAGGGTGTCTTGGGGAAGAGGAAACACAGTATGTACACTGAATACTGGTAGGTTTTTCCTTGCAACATTGTTGCAACAGCAGGGTACTGCACAGTGTGAGTCACTCCTCTACCCTACAGTGATGTCATCAGGAGCTAGCATCCCAGCAGCTGAACAGCAAAGTTAAGTGCAGCAGGGCTCACAAAAACAAATCCAAATTATGGAAGGCAGAGTAAACCCCGGGAGTAAACCTTGGCCAAAAATAACAAATGCACACACCTTTTCAGGTCAAGTACTGCATATAATGACTATAAGCTGTAACTTTCTGGACCATCATGAAAGTTCCTCGTTAAGTTCTGAAAAAAACAGCAAGCAATAATCAATGTTGTCCAGTCCAAACAAATCACACATTGTGCACTGATCTGACTTAAGTGTCCCCAATATGAAACCCGAGAGTATGCAATAAGGCACAAAAAGATGATGTAATAGTTTGACAGAGACTAATAAGACAGCATGTTATACAGCACTTATTACATAAATCAAAGATTACAGTGTTGAATTCACAATTGAATATATCACAATAATTAGAACTAGAAATTACACAAAATACACCCTACTACACAAAACAATAAATAGATCCACTGCAAATACTTTCGATAAATACATTTGGAGAAAGTCAGACATATTTTGAATACTACAAGACTTAAGTCAAGAATTTAGCCTGAATACAGATTTGTTAATTTCAAATATTCTCATACTGCAAAGGACTAGTACATAAAATCGGAGTTCAGAGAGAAAACTATATACGTGTAGCGGGTATTCTGAACCACTGTATATACTGTCTTGTGGACCCATTTCTGCTTAAATTAGTTGTAACATGGTTACCGTACTCCTGCCTGTATCGCCGCATGCAACTCTCCCTGGTTGCTGCCTGAAAATAGTTAACATTCTTGTCTAGCGCACTTAATTATTGTATTATTTTGTTCCTCTTGCCATTGTAACTGTCTTTGATCCACTTGTAAACACTGCTTTGTTGTTCAAATTTTGCTTAAATCCTGTTGTGATATGCCCAATGTATTCCTGTCTGTACATCATTCCATTGTTTGTAACTCTGCCAGATCGTGCCTGAAAATTGGCAACATTCTTGTCTAGTGCACTTACCCAGTAAACAAAAAGAACAGGTTACTCACCTGTAACAGTAGTTCTAGGAGTGCTATATGTTGTTCATCCATACTTCTTGGCATGTCCACTTCCACTTTAAATCTTGCTGGAAGTCTTCAAGCTGGCTTCTCCCACCCACCCGGGTGGTATATACCTTGGCTCTGCTCCATGATGCCAGATCTTAGCCCGCTGGAAAGCAAGGTTGTGCGCCCAAAGCCGGGAGGTGGGTGGGTATGTGGATGAACAACATATACCACTCCTAGAGACATAGTTACGTAAGAATCCTTACTGTGAATAGAGATCAAGAGAGGCTCTTGCAGTAGGTAATTACATATAGGACTGAAGCTGGCAGGTGTCTGGACCCCATGGAAAAATTTCTAGCTAGCAGTCTCTGGCAAGGGACTGCCCCACATCAGGTGACTGGCGTCAAGAGACGTCGGTATAAAGGGGCGGTCCCTCACGCCTGCCTTCAAGTTCTTTCCTGCCAAAGGCCAAAAGAGGCCAGATGAGAGAGAAGCGAATATTTCCCTCACTGGAAAAGGAGTTGAAAAAGCTTAGGGGGATGGAGGGTGGGAAGGTAATACCTACTGCAAGAGCCTCCCTCGAAGATCTACTGTTACGGTAAGTTCTTATGTAACTGTACTTTCTTACTTCGAGAGGGCTCTTGCAGTAGGTAATTACATATAGGACTGAATCCCAAGCAGTCTGGAACAAAAAGAAGCAAATGGGAGGAGGAAAGCTACTCAAAGTAGATCCTCTAGCTGTGAAGGCCTCAAGAAAGGAGGCCTTGCAGGACAGCAAGCCCGAAGCCTGCTCTACGGGGAGAGACAATATCCAAACTTGTAATGTTTGGGAAGGTATGGATGGAAGTCCAAGTGGCGGCAGCACAGATGTCTGCTGCTGACACATTCTTGAAACAAGCCACTGAGGCAGCGACTCCTCTGGTGGAGTGGCCTCTCACTTGACCCGGAAGGGTCTTGTTGTATTTGTCATAACAAAAAGTGATGCAATGAGCTAACCATTTGGACAGGCATTGCTTAGAAACGGCACTGCCTTCTCTTTTGTGGGCAAAAGAGACAAACAGTTGATCAGTCTTTCTGAGATCTTTTGTTCTGTTAGTGTAGTATCTCAGAATTCGGTGAACGTCCATAGTGTGTAAGAGGTATTCCCCTAGATTGGAATATTGCATAAAGAAAGCAGATAACTCTATGGACTGGTTCAATGTAGATTCCACAACCACCTTGGGGAGAAACTTAGGATTGGTGCGCAGAGCCACACGTTCCTTGTGAAAAATCAAGTACGGGATTTTACACATCAGGGCCTGGAGCTCGGAAATCCTTCGAGCAGAATTAATGACCACTAGGAAGAGAGTCTTCCATGAAAGGAGCTTCATGTCTGCTGAGGCTGCTGGTTCAAAAGGAGGCAAAGTAAGCTTCTCGAGAATGAAATTCAAATCCCAAGGCGGGGCGGGAACTCTAATAGGGGGTCTCAAGTAGAGAACCCCTCTGAGGAAAGTCTTAGAGACTTCCAGCTGAGCAAACATCCTGTCTGCAAAAGGGACATGGTAGGCCGAAATGGCCATCATGTGTACCTTCAGGGACGAGTGACTAAGATCCAGATCAAAGAGGTGGCGCAGGTACTCTAGCAGCCGCCCAACAGAGCATGAGAAAGGCTCCAAATCTTTTGAAGCGGCCCAGATTGTAAACCGTTTCCATTTTATGGCATAGGTAGATCTAGTGGAGGGTTTTCTAGCCTCCACCAGGATCTCAGCCACTTGGGGTGAAACCCCAAATCGGGCTTGAGCTATGTCTGCAGGAGCCATGCGTGTAGTTGGAGGGACTTAAGACCTGGATGGACCAGGGTCCCCTGATCCTGGGTCAGTAAAAGTCGCGAGAAAGGAAGAGGAAGAGGAGGTTCCTCCAAGTACTGTTGCAGAAGAGAGAACCAAACTTGCCTGGGCCAGAAAGGAGAGATCAAAATCATTCATGCTCCTTCTGAGCCGAGTTTCTGTAAGACTCTCGGGATCAAAGGGACCGGGGGGAAGCATAGACGAATCTGTCCTTCCAATCTAGAAACAGAGCGTCTCTCCAAAAAATGCTATGCTCTGGAGCGAGCGAGCAGAAGTCGGGAAGCTTTGCATTTAGAGGTGAGGCGAACAGGTCCACCTGTGGTGTTCCCCAACATAGGAAGAGATCGTCTAAGACCCCCAATCCAGTTCCCACTCGCGAGCTTGAGCAGACGAGCAACTTAGTTTGTCTGCTAAGGTGTTCTCAACCCCCGGGATGTGAATTGCCGTGAGGTGCAGATTGTGCTGTACTGCCCAGTCCCAAACTCGCATCGCTTCCCTGCAAAGAGGGTAGGAACGAGTCCCTCCCTGTTTGTTGATGTACCATACCCCACACATATTGTCCGTCTGTACGGCTAAGTGGCTGGGAAGAAGATGCAGATGTAGAGCCTGGAGAGCATAAAGCACTGCCCGAAGCTCGAGCACATTGATATGAAGCGTTTTTTCGAGCTTGGACCAGGAGCCCTTAGTCCTGTGAGGTCCGAGATGGGCTCCCCAACCTTCGCCCGAAGCATCTGTGGTCAGAGTCTAGGAGGAGGGAGGAAGGTAGATGGGAACTCCCCGGAAAAGGTTCTCTCGAACCATCCACCACTGCAAGTCTCGAACCATGGGGGAGGAAACTAGGACAAGCTGGTCCAGGTTGTCCACCAACTGATCCCACTGAGACCGAAGCTTCCACTGAGAGACCCTCATGTGGAGCCGAGCACGAGGGACTGTTGGGACAGCAGCCGCCATAAGCCTGAGGAGGTGAAGAACTGACCTCGCACTGACCCACCTGCAGCCGGACAACAGGCTGACCTGAGTCTGGAGTGTGGCCGCCCTGTCTGGTGGCAGGAAGGCCCTGCCCAAGGTCGTGTCCAGGATCGTCCCAATAAACTGGAGCCTCTGGGATGGGATCAAGTGAGACTTGGTATGGTTGATGGTAATACCCAGACAGGCAAAGACCTGCTGGGTAAGGGAGAGGAAGCGCAGGAGTTCCTCTCCTGACGAGGCCGCCAGGAGCCAACCGCCCAGGTATGGGAATCTGCACCCCTGGCACGCAGGGTAGACCGCCACCAACGAAGGCATTTGGTGAACACCCGGGAGCCGAGGAAAGACCAAATGGGAGGGCCCTGAACTGGTAGTGGTCCCCCTGGAAAGCAAAATGGAGGTATTTGCAGTGAGAAGGGAGGATAAGGATGTGCAGGTAAGCATCCTGCATATCCAGAGCACACAGCCACTGTCCCGGCTGAAGGAGGGGCAGGAGGCTCTGCAGGGAGAGCATCCTGAACCTCTTGTACTCCACAAATAAGTTCAGGGAACTGAGATCTAGAATCAGCCTTACATCTCCTGTCTTCTTCGGGACCAGGAAGAAGTGGGAATAGTAACCCGTTCCCTGAAGAGAAAGGGGGACGGGCTCCATCGCCTCTTTCAGCAAAACTGCTGAAATCTCTTCCTGGACCAGAAGAAGGTGTTCCCGAGAGTACGACGACCTTGGGGGAGGGTGACAAGGTGGTTTCTGTAGAAACTCTATTGAGTGTCCTTCTGCGATTAGCTGGAGCACCCAGGAATCTGAAGTTATCCTCTCCCAGCCCGGGAGGTGGAGGGAAAACCTCCCTCCTACCGGTTCCTCCGGGAAGCCCGGAGGCTGTAGGAGAGGGAAGGAGTCAGGTGGTGTGGGGCAGCGTCGCAGCTGAAGCACCTGCTGCTTTTTTGGGTGGAGGGGGCTTGGCAGCTGGAGGGGCCCGGCGTCTAGCGGCCCACTTTCCCTGGGGTTTTGCCTTTGGTCGATTCCGTCTGCGAAAGGGACGGCGCTCTGTTTGATGGGGATGATACATGGAGTCCACAGACTTCAGTGCTGTCCCCTTCTCCTGCAGATCAGTGATGATGTCCTTGACATCACCACCGAACAGCACCGAACCCCGGAAGGGCGCTTCCTGAATGGCGGACTGCACTTCCAGGACCAACCCTGACACACGGAGCCAAGCATGATGCTGCAAGCCTACAGTGAAAGCTGAGCTCCTACCACCAGTGTCCACTGCATCGTAAGTCGCATGAAGCATGTGCCGACTGGCCGAACGTGCAGAGCGGACGAGGTCAGCCACTTCCTGCTTAACTTGAGAGTCTGGAAGGGAGTCCAATTTGGATTCCACCTCACTAAGAATTGCCTTCTGGTAATCCCCCATGTGACTGACATAATTCAGGGCCCTAATACCCAGAGTGGAGGAAGCAAAGATCTTCTTGCCATACTGGTCCAGAAGACGGGATTCTTTGTCAGGCGGAGATGAGCTCGAATGCCTCGTGTTAGCTTACCGACCGTGAGTGGCGCTAATCATGACTTAATCAGCTCGAGGGTGAGAGTCTAAAAATTCAACACCCTCGGGAGCCTGATATAGCCAGTTCGACTTCCGAGGAAGTGGGGCTAAAGCCGACGGCTGTTTCCAAATAGTGGAAACACAATCCACATGAGGCTCAATCCAGGGTGGCACCAAGGTGGGAGCTGACACAAGCAGATCCAGATGCTCAGCGAGTTTCTTATGCTGGGGATCCGGCTCCAAGGAATGCCACTTATGAACCTCCTGGATTTTACATAGCAACTCCGTAGAAGAAGGATCTTCTGGAGGAGACTTCGGAGGAGTCCTTGGCCTGGGCTTAGACGGAGAGCGTGGCTCATCGCCTTGCTCAGAAAAAACGTCGGAGGTGTCCGAGATGTCCGAAGAAGAAGAAGATGGTGATGAAGAAGACTCCCTCTCCCAGCGTGGCGGGAGGAATGGACCCCTTGAGAAGCGTGTCCTGCCCCTCTCTGGAACCAGAGGGTTTAGCCCTGGTGTCCGGAGGTTGTGAGGGAGTTTGTTGTCGTGGACGTACGGGAACCGGAACCGGCACCGTCGTCAGAAGATGATTCTCCACCTCTCTGGTGAGCTGAGCCTTGGTCTCAGCCCACCAGGAGGCCAGAGTCTCCTGCAAGTCCACTGGCGGCTGAGGTGGAAGAGAGGGGGATACGGGTATGGATTATACCGGTAAGGCGCGTATCCATAACCCGACAGCGGGAAGCCCAGCATCGGGTATTGAGGCACCGTGTACTGCGGCATCGGATAGGCTGGCGTCAGGTACTGGGGCGTTGGATACTGCGGTTCTGGGTAAGACGGCATCAGATACGACGTGGGTCAGATACCCGGGAACCGGGGGCTGGCTGAACAGCCTGCCGCTCCGTCGGGCGCAGCGGTTGGATTTCCGCTTGCGACGCCGGCGACCCGGGTTCGGGAACGGACTCGGGTCGCTGGAAGGGCCGGCCGGGGGGAGAAGGATAGAGCGTCCTATGGACTGCTCTCCTTCTCCAGGGGGGAGGGTGGGATAGTGCTCGGAGCACTAGTGACCCCTGGCGGAGGCCGGGGTGTCACACAGCTACCGGCACACACACACACTCTGGAGGCGGGGCGGACATCTGACGTCATTGCATGACCCCGCCTCCCCGAAAACCGGAAAATGGACGGCTGCCGGCCGCCCTCCATGAAGCCCGCCACGGCTTTAATTAGCCCCCCAGGCCAGCCCTCCGACCTATCCCGGTCTCTGCGGGATGTCTCCTCCTCCTCCGCATCCGCAGCCCCCAGGGGTAAGCCACGGGGGCATCGGGAGGCCCGGCGTCGATCTGGGGGTGGAAGCCGTCGGCCCATGACCGGGCTGAAAGTACCGGGCGGCCGGCAGCTAGGTGGCGGAGAAAAATGAAAATAAAAAAAAAAAAAACAGACAGCCCGGCTGTAGGCCCCAAGGGGCGGGTCTGGAGCAGAAGGCCCGGTGGGCAGAGGGCCCGACGTTGGAGCAGCATCTGGGAGCGGGATGTCGTCTGGTGTCAGCAAGACCAGTGTCGGGGCTGGCGGCTGAGGAGCCGGCGTTGGGGACAGACAGACCAGCAGGCGGACGGTCTGACGGGGGCAAAGCAGGAAACCTCAGCATCACCTGGGGATGGAGGAGAAAAATCCTCGGGATCAGGCTGAGGAGACCCATTGTCCCTGGAGGGCAGTGAAGGCTGCGGAGAGCCGGGAACGACGGATGTGGAAGGGTCTGGCATCGGCTCATCCGCTGTACGGACGTCGGACGAACCGACATCCGACTTATCAGCAGGATCAGGGCAGGCGCCGGAGGAGCCAGTGTCTGACTTAACGGACCCTTTGCCCGAGGCAGGCCGCAATGGAGGGGTGGTCTGGTCTGGCGGAATAGGGGCTGTGCACACCCCGAGGGGTCGGGCGACTTACCGACCTTCTCCGTGCGGGCGTCAGAGGAGCCGACGTCCGGCCTACTAGAGCCACTCACACCAGTAGGCCGCACCAGGGTGGCTTTACTGGGAGCGGAGGCCTCCAAAAGCCCGGAGGTGCCCAAAGGGCCCAAGCACGAGCCAGATGGGCGGGCTGACGCCGCCTTAGAATCCTCTAAGGCAGCCGTCGGAGCGGTCCCCCAGGGGGGATGTTACCTGCAACACGCCAACTCCCGAAGAAGACGCAGTGGATGAGGAGCCCTTGTCCTGGTGCTTCTCCTTGTCTTTTTTCTTTCTATGACTTTTGGGGGAAGTGGACGCCTGCCGGAGCTTTTTCAACTCTTTTTCCATGGAGCTCATTTTCTTCTTTAAAATATGGGCCTCCAGGGACTGCTGCCACCATCTTCGGGTGGCCACGTTGAACTTGAGGCAGTGCTGGCATTTCTCCACTGGATGGTAGGGGCCTAGGCAAAAGAGGCACTGGGAATGGCCGTCCTTGTGCGGGAGTTGGGCACCGCACAAATCGCACTTGTTTTTGTGCTCAGAGGGTGTAGGGGATGACATACACCAATGAATACCTGACAATGGATCGAAAAATCAAAAAATACTCGGTCAAAACTACCGATGATAGAGGCTGACGAGCGATGAACTTATCATGAGGCGCCAAGTATGAGAGCTAACCCGCAGGAAAGAACTGAAGGTGGTGGGTGAGGACCGCCTTTATACAGACGCCTCCTGATGCCCGTCACCTGACGTGGGGGCAGTCCTCGCCAGAGACTGCTAGCTAGAAATTTTTCCGTGGGGTCCTGACGCCTGCCAGCTTCAGTCCTATATGTAATTACCTACTGCAAGAGCCCTCCCGAAGTAAGATCTACTGTTACAGGTGAGTAACCTGTTCTTCTAGGAGCATGGATATGTTGTTCATCCACACTTCTTGGCAAACTCCAAGCATTTCTCCAGGAGGAGGAAGGCAAGGCACATACCCCCTACTTAGGAAACAAAAATTGGAGAACTGAGACCCCAAAACCAACATCCCGGCGTGACTCAAGGTTGATGTGGTAGTAGGTAATGAAGGTGTTTGTTGACTTCCAGGTAGCAGCCCGGCAGATTTCCTGGATAGGGATGTCCCTGGAAGCAGCCACCGATGCAGCAGTATGGCGGGTAGAATGAGCTCTTATCCCTCAGGGAGGGTCCTTGCCCAACTCATAGCACACACCTATGCATGATGTAATCCATCTTGCTATGGTCCATTTGGCTGCAGGTCTGCCAGAAGCGGCTTCAGTGTAGGTGACGAACAGCTGGCAAACCTCTCCACAAATTTCTGCCATCCTCTTCTTGTAGTAGGAGAGAGCACATCTCAGGTCCAAGGTATGAAGCATGTACTCAGCGTCCATGGTGTACTTAGGGTAGTAAACCAGAAGAGTCAACACCTGGTTAAGGTGGAACTCTGACACCACCTTTGGAAGGAATTTTGGGTGGGGGCGCAGGACAACTTTGTCCCTGTGAAAGACCGGATAAGGGGAGTCCACCAAAAGCGCCTGGAGCTCCCCTGTCCTTCTGGCAGACATGACAGCCACCAGGAAGACCGTCTTCCAAGACAAGTGTGAAAGCTCACATTTGTGCATGGGTTCAAATGGCTTGCCCATGAGCTTTGCCAGAACCAACAACAGATCCCACGGAGGTGAAGGTTCATGCACTGGACGGGATATGTGATCCAGGCCTTTGAGAAAAATGCCTGACCACTGTCTCCTGCGCCAATGTCGGCTGACCAGCCAGCGCCTGATAAGCAGAAATGGCTGCCAGGTGCACCCTAAGGGTCGATGACCACAGACCTCCTTTGGAGAGAGACCAATGGTAGTCTAGAATGTTAGCCACAGAACAGGATAAGAGGTCCAGACCCTTACCCTGACACCAAATGGAAAATTGTTTCCATTTGAAGGCATAATGTTTCCTGGTCGATTCCTTTCTAGATGCCTCCACCATGGTGTAGACATCTTCGGAAAGACCCAGAGCCTGGAACTCTAGCCACTCAGGTACCAGGCTGTGAGATGCAGAGACTGAAGGTCCGGATGGAATAGCTTCCCCTGGTTCAGAGATATCAGGTCTGGGCGTGTGCAAAGCCGCTCCGGGGGCCTGCAGCTGAGGCTGAGGAGCTCTGGGTATCAGAACTGGCGTGGCCAATCTGGGGCTACCAGGATCACCTTCGCCTTGTCCCTCCTCACCTTGAGTAACACCTTGTGGATCAAGGGAAATGGAGGGAAGGCACAGAGGAGACCTGGGGTCCACGACCTGGAGAAGGCATCCCCCTGCAGTGAGCCCTGCTGAGGGGGGCGGGCATGAAACAGCCTCAGCTTGGTGTTCTCCCTGAAGGCAAACAGGTCCACCATCAGTTTGCCCCAATGGGAGAACAGGCTGTAAGCTACCTCTGGATGGAGAGATGACTCATGGGATGTCTGGCCTATGCAGCTGAGAGCATCTGCCAGCTGGTTTGAGGCTTCTGCCACATGAATGGCTAGGAGATACACCTCCACCTGGCTTACGAGGGTCCAGAAGCGGAGCGCCTCCTTGCACAGCAGACGGGAGTGTATGGTGCCCTGTTTGGTAAGGTAGTACATAGCCGTGGTATTGTCCGTCTGGGCTTGAACCACTTCACCCCGGAGCTGAGGAGCGAAAGCTGAAAGCGGACAGCACCAGTCTGACTGCTCTGAGCTCCAACAGGTTGATGTGGCATCGGGATTCCTCGGGGATCCAGAACCCGTGGGCTCTGTTCTCCCCCATATAGGTTCCCCAGCCCATGAGAGAGGCATCAATCATCAGGACAACGTCGGCTCGGGGTGGAGAAACAGGATCCCTTCCTGCAACCGGTCTGGGGCGGTCCACCATTGAAGAGCGTCCCACATCTTCTGGGTTATAGTGATCAGCTGGTCAAAGTGACCATATCACTGAGTCCACTGGGCAGCCAGCTCCCACTGAAGGGGGCGCATGTGCCAGCGGGCCCAATGGACCACTGAGGTGAACGCCACCATGTAACCCAGAAGGCGCAGAAAGTCGCGGGCAGGGCCAAATGCCCAACCAGAAATGACTGGGCAAAGGAGGAGAGAACCTCTGCCCTGTCCGCCAGGAGCTGAGCTCTGGCTTGACAAGAGTTGAGCTCTGCCCCGATGAAGCCCATCACCTGAGAGGGCATGAGTTCCAACTTGGCCTCGTTGATCAGGAGGCCGAGTTAGGAGCAGGTTTGGAAGGCCAGATCCCTGGACCTCTCCGCCTCCTGAAGGGAGGAAACTGCCAAAAGCCAGTCATCGAGATAAGGGTAGATTCTGACTCCTCGACGCCGAAGGTGGGCCGCCGCCACTGCAATACATTTGGTGATGACCCGTGGAGCCGATGACAGGCAGAACAGCATGGCTCGTAACTCGTACAGGGTCCCTTCGACCCTGAAGTGGAGGAACCATGATGGGATGGACAGATTAGGACATGAAAGAATGCGTCCTGCAGATCCAGTGAACAGAGCCACAGGTTTGCTCCAGGGGTGGTATGATCTGGGTCAGAGTAACCATCTGGAAGGTGCGAGGCCTAAGATATTGATTCAGGTCGTGGCGATCTAGGATGGAGCGCCAACCCCCTATCTGCTTGGGCACCAGAAAGTACCTGGAAACAAAACCTGGGCCTGTCTGTGGATCTGGCACTTGAGCTACTGCCTCCTTGCGGAGGAGCTGAGCTACGTCGTCTCGAAGAGCCAACTGGGTGCAAGTGAAGATCCGTTCCTCCCGAGGGGTGAGGGCTTGGCTGGGAGGGTACTGCTCGAATTCTAGACAGTCTCCGACTGACCACTTCGAGAACCCACCTGTCTGAAGTGATAGCGGACCAGGCAGAAAGGAAGTGGCAGAGCCGACCCCCCACGGGAGGACCCAGAGCTGGCGTGACAGGTGTAGTGGTGGCAACCTCCAACCCATCACTGAGCAGGCTTAGCGGAGGAGGAGGAGGCTCCGGGACCTGTGCCTCGGCTTCCTTTATGGGGCTGCTGAGGACCCTGCTTGGGCCGCGGGCGCCAAGCTTGAACCTGCTGCTGCTGTTGCTGCTGACCTCCTTGACAGGAGGGCTGCCTGACCATAGGGGAAGAATGCCAAAATGGCTTCTTCTTTCTCTTCTGTTGGTTCTTGCCCGAAGAACCTTTGGCAGAAGTAGCATCCAAGGTGGCACTGGATTGCTTTTGATTGCTTTATACGCTGAAGGTGACCGGCCACTCCGGACTGAACAAGTTGGTGCCCAGGAAGGGAACGTCAGCAAGCTTATGCTGAGTATCCGCTGGGAAGGAGAAAAGCCTCAGCAAGCCCTGTGGCAAGAGGCCACTGCGGCTGCCAGTGAGCAGGCACAAGAATCCCCGATATCCAAGGCTGTCTGGAGCTGCTGTTTGGCAACAGCATGGAACTGGTTACGGACCTGTTTGACCGTGGTCTGCAAGTCCGGCGGGAGATGAGGGAGGACCTTGTCTAATGATCCAAGAAGGGCATGAGAGAAGTGTGCCATAATGACAGCCAAGTTGGCCTGACGAAGGCCCAAGGAAGAGGCTGCATAGACCTTGCAGGCAGTGTGGTCCATACTCTTGGACTCCTTGTCTGGGGGTCGGTCAGTGTTGGCCGAACTACCAGTACACCTGAACACAGAGGCGGTCACCAGGTTCTTGGCTGAAGGGTGCTCTGAGAACCCCACTAAGGACCCCATGGGCACCACGTGCTTGTGGGCCATGCACGCAGATGGAGCTGGGCAGGAGGCAGGACGCTGCCAAAGTTCAAGGGCTAGCCAACAATGGCCTCAGCCACTGGAAAGGCCTCCATCGGGGTATCCCCTCTTTTAAGAATGTCGGTGAGAGGGTACTCTGCCTTTTTCTGGACAGACTCCAGGGGCATTCCAGTGGAATCGGAGATGAGGTGGAGAATGCCCTGGAAAGAGGAACGGCCTTCCTCCATCCCTGCGCCGACCGATGACTCATCATCCCCAGGATGTGAGTGCAAGCCAGTGACGTCCGAATCTGAAGAGTTGTGATACAGCGGTCTACTGCTTAAGTCACCCTCGATATGCCGAGGGTGGTCTGGGGTGACTGTTATCGCTAGACGCCGGGGAAGCCTGTTGATCCTCTTTCGAGGGCGCCCCTCCCTCAGGTTGTTTAGGCAGTGGTTCCACCCGAATTGGTGGAGAGACCAGAGCAGGCCTAACTGGGAGACGGCCCGGCCCCACAGGAGGAGGAACCGAATGCTTCGGTTCCGGAGGGGTCGGCTTTGGCCTAGGAGGAGAGAGCCAAGTGTTGACCGGGGTAGGCAGCAGAGCCGGCTTCTGCCTGGTCAAGATCAGCTGCTGCCACATAAGGTCTTCATAGCTCCGACGGAGTTTCCGACGGAGCCTCTCCTTGTCCAAGGAGGATGAGGACCTGTGACGTTGCCTTTTTTTTTTGAGCACTTATGGCTCTTCCTAGGACAATCGTCCGAGGGGGTCCTGGACCAAGACCAAGATTGGGGAGGCCGACTCAGTCGATCGGGAGACACCGGGATCAGTGAGACAGGGGACCGGTTCCTTTATGGGGACACCAGCTGGCTGGGTCTCCTCATCTGGAAAGACCAGGGCCGGAGTCCTTTCCACTGAGTCATCAGGCACAGCCAGCGACTAGGGGTCAATGGGGTCAAGGATAATTTCAACCTCGTTGGACACTTCCTCAGTCCCTTGGCCAGACGGAAGGTCCAAAAAGCCAGTGGCCGAGGATGCGGTCTCGACCTCGTGTTCTTGCGACTCGGACCTCTCCCGGTCCCAAAAGCGTCTCGATCGGGACGAAGATACTGGGTCCTTCTCCTTCTTCTGAGAGTGGGAGGAGTGCGAGCCTGAGGGCGCCTCACCCCGAGTGGGGAGAGACTGGCACATCTCCCTGAAGGAGCCCATAAAGGTGGAGCCTACGTTCAGCGGAATGAAGAAGCTTCGACTGGCCGAAGCACAAGCTGCTTCCTCCTCGAATGCCTTCATCTGTTCCAGCTGTTCGGCGGAGCCCAAGGCCGCAGAAACCGCCCACCTAGCCTCCTTCGATTTCACCGGTGGGTTTCTCTTTTCCAGTCTCCCCAGCTTCAGGCGTGCCTTGCGATCGTCCAGGATATTGGGATGGAAGGCCAAAAAAAACTGCATGACAAGGTGTCATGTCCAACACCTAGGCAGTAAACATACATGAGGTGGGGATCGGTGCGTGACATATTCTGGCTGCAGGGGCACCGGCGAAATCCTGGGGAAGATTTTTCCTCCATAGTCGATGCGACGAAAGCACGATCACTAACTCGAACGAGTTTGATTTTCAGTAAAAACTGACAATTTGAAAGCCAGGGCCTACGAAATGCTGACAGCACGAGGGAACCTGTATCTTCCAGTGGAAAGGAAGAGCTGGCATCATGGGTCACAGCCAAGGTATATACCACTGGGTGGGTGGGTGGAGGAGCCAGCTTGAAGACTTACGGCAAGATTTAAAGTGGAAGGGGACATGGCAAAAAGTGTGAATGAAGAACATATCCACGCTCCTAGAACTAAATAAATAAAACTAACACTGTAAAGCCTTGAATAATGAACACAATAAACAGACTATATAGAAAGGTATTCAAATAAGATAACTTCTGACTGCAATCAAATATACATATACGTAAATGTATATGCCAGATTCCTTGATGTCTAAAATATACAGAAAAAGATTATTGAAAGAAGATTTGTGAATATCAGTTCTAATATATGAATATAAATAAATACATCAATTCAATTCCCTACTATTTCAGCAATATTCTGCATAAGGGCACATAATGCAGCCTTTGATCTTTCATAGAAATGGTACAAAGTCTGTCTCTACGTTGAAACCTCTTGGTTGTAATGTGTAGACTGTGTGATAAACTTTGTCTCTTTCTGTGGGAGCAATTTCAGAAGCCGCTGCCCCCCACCTACCCCCAGATGTGGGACATGCTCCAACACAACAGAACTGAAGTCTCTGAGTTGTGCATCATGTATCTCCCCAAAGTGCACTTTTCGGAATTTTGTTTGTAATATCAGGACAGTGATCCTGAATCCTGAAACAAAAACTGCATGAGTACCAAATCAAATTGATTAAAAACATTGTGGTATATGTTGTAAATTGCGGTAATAACTGGATATCCAGTCCTGATAAAAAGCCGTAATAACCAGCTGAATTCTGTAATGACTCGATAGCGGGTTATTATGGCGCTTTCTTCCTTGTGTTCTCACTTGACTGTGTTTCTGCGACTACGGCAGATGCTCCGGGACACGCTCGCTCGCATTAATACAGCTTAGTTTTTCTCTCTGTGGAAACCTTGCACCCAGTTTTTATAAGCCTGTGCAAAGTTTGTTTTATGAGGATTTTTCACACACACACACACACACACACACACACACAGCTGAACACCTGCACAACGGAACACTGCCAGAGTCAGGATGTGGCTGGGCCAGAGAAGAAAAATAGAAACCAGCCCAGATTTTGCCTTTCAAGGTAACACTTTTATTTTTAAAAACTTCTTCACACTGCCATGATCCCCCTCAGCACCCAACATTTTACCCACTGGGCTTCCTCGGGGGCCAAAGATATAAGTGTAAACTGATGATATAAACCATAATTAAAATCATCATCAAGCTGTAACTACTACACTGTATGTAGCAGTGTCAGTGGCTCAGCAGGTTGCACACTTGCCTCTGAGGCTGGAAGATCAGAAAGATACAGGTTACTCACCTGTAACAGGAGTTCTAGGAATGGTATATGTTGTTCATCCACACTGTCTGGCATGTATCCTTGCCGCTTTAAGTCTTGCCGGAAGGTCTTCAAGCTGGCTCCTCCCACCCACCCGGGTGGTAAAACCGCCTCGGCCCCCATGACGCCAGATCTGGCCCGCTGAAGCTCAGGTAGTGCATCGTGCGGAAGTCGGGAGGGAATGTAGGATGAACAACATATACCATTCCTAGAACTCCTGTTACAGGTGAGTAACCTGTATTTCTAGGGACATGGATATGTTGTTCATCCACACTTTCTGGCAGACTCCTAGCAGTTCTCCGGAGGAGGGAGGCAAGCACACCCCTACTTAGGGAATAGAGACTGAGAACCGAGGCCCCAAAACCAGCATCCCAGCGTGACTCAAGGTCGATGTGGTAGTGGGTGATGAAGGTGTGTGCTGACTTCCAGGTAGCAGCCCTGCAGATTTCCTGGATAGGGACGTCCCTGGAAGCAGCCACCGATGCAGCGGTATGGCGGGTAGAATGAGCTCTTATCCCTCTGGGAGGCTCCATGCCCGCCAACCTATAGCAGAGATCTATGCAGGAGGTGACCCACCTACTTATCGTCTGCTTGGCTGCAGGTCTGCCAGGTGCGGCTTCAGCGTAGGTGACAAACAGCTGGCAAACCTCTCCCTGAATTTCAGCCATGCGCTCCTTATAGTAAGCGAGCGCCCTTCTAGGGTCCAAAGTATGGATCCTATATTCGGTCTCCGAGGTGTGATTGGGGTAGAACACCGGCAGAGTCAACACCTGGTTAAGGTGAAACTCGACACCACCTTCGGAAGGAATTTCGGGTGGGGGCGCAGGACAACCTTGTCCCTGTGGAAGACCAGGTAAGGAGACTCGATGGAAAGCGCCTGGAGCTCTCCCATCCTTCTGGCTGACGTAATAGCCACCGAGAAGGCGGTCTTCCACGACAGGTGAGAGAGATCACACCTGTGCATTTGTTCGAATGGCTTGCCCATGTGCTTTGCCAGTACCAGCAGTAGATCCCACGGAGGTGGAGGTTCTCGCACCGGAGGGGAAATGTGATCAAGGCCTTTGAAAAAGCGCCAGACCACCTTCTCCTGAGCCACCGACTGCTTCCCGGCCCGCCCGTAAGCAGAGATGGCTGCCAGGTGCACCTTTAGGGTTGTCGACCTAAGCCCTTGCTGAGAAAGGGACCATAGATAGTCCAAGATGCTTGCCAAGGAACAGGAGGAAGGGTCCAGGCCCTTGCCCTGACACCAAATGGAAAATCTCTTCCATTTGAAGGCATAGCATTTCCTGGTCGACTCCTTACGGGACGCCTCAACTACATTGAGGACCTCGCTGAAAGATCCAAGGCCTGGAACTCTAGCCAGGAACCAGGTCAGTGGGGTGCAGGGATTGAAGGTCCGATGGAACACCTTCCCTGATTGACTGAAAGTAGGTCCGGCGAGCTGGAAGCTGCCTCGGGAGCCTGGAGCTGAGGCTGAGGAGATCTGGATACCAGCATTGGCGGGGCCAGTCTGGGGCTACCAGAATTACCTGCGCCTTGTCCCTCCTCGCCTTGAGAAGCACCTTGTGGATCAAGGGAAATGGGGGAAAGGCGTAGAAGAGGCCCGGGGTCCACGGCCTCGAGAAGGCATCCCCCTGCAGCGAGCCCTGCTGAGGGGGGCGGGCATGGAACAGCCTCAGCTTCACGTTCTCCCTGGAGGCAAACAGGTCCACCTGAGGTGTGCCCCAATGGGAGAACAGATCTTGTACTACCTCCGGCAGGAGAGACCACTCGTGAGACACAGCCCCTATCCGACTTAGGGCATCGGCCAGGGTGTTGGAGGCTCCTGCCACATGAATGGCTAGGAGATCCACCTCCAGGCTGCGCACGAGTGACAAAATGCAGAGAGCTTCCTTGCACAGAGGCATGGAGCGCGTCCCACCCTGGCGGTTTAGGTAGTACATGGTCGTGGTATTGTCCGTCTGGACCTGAACCACTTGACCCCGTAGAAATGGAGCAAAGGTGGTGAGAGCTAGATGGACTGCCAGAAGCTCCAGCAGGTTGATATGGCATCGGGACTCCTGAGGGGACCAGAGGCCGTGCGCTCTGTGCTCCCCTAGATGGGCACCCCAACCCATCAGAGAGGCGTCGGTCGATAGAGAGACCGTCGGCTCGGGACGGACAAATGGGATGCCCTCCTGCAGATGAGCTGGAATGATCCACCACTGGAGAGCGTTCCACATCCCCTGGGTCACCGTCACTAGCTGGTCCAATGGATCACAGCATTGAGACCACTGGCTGGCCAACCCCGATTGAAGGGGATGCATGTTCCAGCGGGCCCAACGGACCACGCTGGTGCAGGCCGCCATGAGACCCAGGAGGCGCAGGAAGTCCCGGGCAGGGCGCAATTGCCCAACCAGAAATGATCGGGCAAAGGAGGAAAGAACCTCGGCCCTGTCCGCCAGGTGCAATGCTCTGGCTCGAAGAGAGTCGAGCTCTGCCCCGATGAAAAGAATCACCTGCTTTGGTTCGAGTTCCGACTTGGCCTCATTGATGAGGAGGCCGATCTGAGAGCAAACCTGGAGGGCCAGATCTCTGGACCGCTCCACCTCCTGTCTGGAGGGGGCTGCTATCAGCCAAT
The DNA here is from genome assembly GCA_016271365.2 of Neoceratodus forsteri. NCBI lineage: Eukaryota > Metazoa > Chordata > Ceratodontiformes > Ceratodontidae > Neoceratodus > Neoceratodus forsteri. The sequence goes on along the minus strand of CM057459.1, from coordinate 300,123,197 downwards.
CATCCAGGTAAGGGTACACCCGGAACCCTCGGCGCCACAGGAATGCTGTCACCACTGCCATGCATTTGGTGAAGACCCTGGGAGCAAGAGAAAGGCTGAAGGGCATGGCTCAGAACTCATAAAGGGATCCTTCCGCTCAAAAGCGAAGGAATCTCTGGTGAGACGGACGGATAGGGACGTGAAAAAATGCGTCCTGTAGGTCCAGAGAGCAGAACCACACACCGCGTTCCAGGGATGGTATTATCTGAGCCAGAGTGACCATTCTGAAGGTCCAAGACCTTAGGAACTTGTTTAGGTCGTGCAGGTCGCGAATGGGGCGCCAGCCCCCCATCCGTTTTGGGACCAGGAAGTACCTGGACACAAACCCAGGGTCTGAGGGAGGGTCCGCCCTCTCTGATCACCTCCTTCTCGGGAGCAGGAGATGTTGGCTCGCGAGCCGACAGCAAGGTTGCGGACCTTTAGAATTTCAGGGGCGACAGCTCGAAGGGCGGGCCTGCTCGAACCCAGAGGCAGGCTCTTTCCCACCACTTCCCACCACCCACTGGTCTGTGGTGATAGCGGACCAGGGCGAAAGGAAGTGGCGAGGCTGCCCCCACACGGGAACCTGGGGTGGGGTGACAGGTTGGGGCGCACCCTCAACCCGCCACTGAGCAGGCTTGGAGGAGGGACCAGCTGAGGGACCACCTGGGCCTTTACCTCCCTGCTTCCTGGAGGAGGAAGCATGGGCTTGGGTTTGGGATGCCAAGCGCGAGCCTGCTGGCCCTGATGCTGCTGGGCCGGACGTGCCGCGGGCTGAGACGGACGAAAAGGGCTTGGGCTGCGTCTGCGGCCCTTGTCCTCTGGGAGGATGAGACCGAGTCCAGAGTGGCATTGGACTTTTCGATCCTCTGGAGGTGACCTTCCACTCCAGGGCCAAAGAGGTCGGTCCTCTGGAAGGGGACATCCGCCAACTTGTGCTGGGCATCTGCTGTGAAGGTGGATATCCTTAGCCATGCCCGACGGCGCATAGCCACTGTGGCCGCGACTGACCTGGCACACGAGTCACCGATGTCCAAAGCAGTCTGAAGTTGCTGCTTGGCCACTGCCCTGCCCTGGTCCCGCACCTGCTTAACTGTGGTCTGCAGGTCAGCCGGGAGAGGAGGGACTACCTCGTCCAGGGAGCCCAACAGGGCATGAGAGAAGTGTGCCATCAGCACGGCCGAGCAGGCCTGACGAAGGCCAAGGGAGGACGCAGTGTAGACTTTGCGCCCGGCGTAGTCCAACTTCTTGGACTCCTTGTCGGGAGGCTTGTCCACGTCCCTGGCGCTTCCAGCATGCCGGAAGATGCTGTCGGTAACCAACCCCTCGGCCGAGGTGTTCCAAAAACGGACAAGAACCGGTAGGGACGGGCGTATTTCCGCCATCCTGGCCGAGGGCGCAGGACAGGAAGCAGGCGCTGCCAGAGCTCAAGGCCGGGCCAACAATGGCCTCAGCCCACGGAAAGGCCTCCGTGGGAGAATCCCGGGTCCAATATCTCCGTGAGGGGATACGGCCCGCTTGGATACGGGCTCGAGCTGCACCCGTGGACTCCGAGATGAGTCTACAAACCCATGAAGGACGATGGCTATCATCCAGCGACTGACCTCCGGAGGACTCCAAGTTCGACCCACCTGGAGAACAGGGAGGAATCGCCGCCGACTCGGAAGAGTCCGCAAAGAGCTGCCTTACCCCAGCCACCTCCACCTGCAGGGGGCGATCGAGTGAGGGTGACAGATAGCCTATGGGGCAGACCCTGGGCCGACCGAGAATTCTTGGTCGGGGCCCCAAACAATGGCTGTGGAGGCGGAGGTTCCACCAGAATTGGTGGGGCAGCCGGTTTTAGTCGAGCAACAGGCCTGGGAGCAGGCGCCTCGGCTACAGCGAGGAGTTGCTTCGGCCGCTCCGGTGACAGCCACTTTATAGCCGGGGAAGGCGACGACGTCGGCTTGCTCCCGGACAGAAGGAGCTGTAGCCACATGAGGTCCTCATAGCGCCGATGCAACTTGCGTCGAAGCCTCCCCTCGTCCGAGGAGGAAGACGAGGACGAGCGGCAACGCCACTTGCCACGGTACCGAGACCGAGACCGCCTATGACGGCGGGATCGGCTGGACTGAGAAGAAGTCCGAGACCGCGAACCTCGGCTTTTCCGAGGAGGGTTCTGGGGCAGGGTGGGGGAAACCCGCTCTCCCCTCGGCATGGATGGTTCAACCGCGGACTCCGGAACCGGAGGCATGGGCAAGTCCACGGAAACCTCAATCTCCGCCGGGGGAACCCGGGGAGTGAGGGTTTTCCGCTTCACCGGTCGACAGCCCATCCAACAGGTCGAGAAAAATCTTGACTGCGTCGACGGGAGTCTTGGTCAACTGACCTGACAGGGACACCGTGAGGCCAGTGGCTGAAGCCGAAGGATCAACCGAAGTCGATGGTCGACAACTCGGGGAGAGGGACCTCTCCCGCTCCCAAGAGCATCGACAGAGGGACTTACTTTTGTGGTCCTTCTTCTTGGACCGAGAAGAAGGCCCTGAGGATGTTGGTCCCTCTCCCTTAGTGGAAAGGGACAGATAGAGCTCCTTAAAAGAAGCTGAATAGGAGGATCCCAGGGAGAGCGGGATAAAGGCTGCGGCAGAGGAAGACGAAGATGCGGCCTGCACCAGCCTCCTCCTCGAGGGCGATCATCTGCTCAAGCTGTTCCGCCGAGCTCGCTGGCCATGAAACCGCTAAACGGATCCTCCTTCGACTTTACCGGAGGGTAACGCTTCTCGCCTAAGTTGTAAACAGGCGGCGCGGTCTTCCAGGACGAGGCCGTCAAGGAAGAGCACAGGTCGCAAGCTCATGGTCGTCGGCTCAGGGCCCAAGCAGTAGATGCACGTGGAGCGGATCTGTCCGAGACATCTTCTGCCCGCATGGGCACCTCCAAAAACCGGGAGTCGATTTGTCCATAGCAGCCGCGAGGGAAATAAATGACCGAAGTCTTGAAAACCTTAAAAGTAATTTTGGGTAAACCGAAGAAATAGGAACCAGTCTTATACGCAGAGCGTTAAGGAGGGAACCTGAGCTTCCAAGCGGTAAGGAAGATCTGGCGTCATGGGGCGGAGCCGTGAGTTTTACCACCTGGGTGGGTGGGAGGAGCTAGCTTGAAGACCTTCCGGCAAGACTTAAAGCGGCAAGGATACCTGCCAGAAAGTGAGGATGAACAACATATCCATGTCCCTAGAACTGTGAGCTCTATCCCAAAACCAGGTACTTGGGTTAAATCAGTACAACAAACGGTACTGGCTAGGACCATTTCTTGTACTGACATTTTTGTCCAACTAGCCACAACACTATCCATATCCCTAATTTGGAAGGGAACCCGCTTATCCAGAACTCGCCACTTGGGTTAAATCCCAATACTGACACTGTGGTGCAGCATGAGAGGGGTGCTGCACTTCTGAGGTGCCGTCTTTCAGATGAGACGTTAAACCGAGGTCCCATCTGCCTGTTCTGGTGGTAGTTCAGGGGGATGTTAAAGATCCCATGGCGCTTCTCGAACAGAGCAGGGGCATTTTGTATTGCAAAATTCAATACATGACATAACAATAAAACAGTACAAGTCATAAAAAAAAAAATAAATAAAACAGAGATAAAAGCAGGTAACATTTTAGGATAACTCTCCCATAATCAGAAACTTATGAAGGAAAGAAAACTAAAAGCGAAACTGATACAAAAACAATAGTTAAACACATTCCTCATACTCCACATTATATCAAAATCCCATAAAAACATGAAGACACCCTCAAAAAACTAAACAAAACGAAACTTCCATTATTAATCATTCCTGTAAAAGAATTCCCTCATATTATTTGCAAACAAAATGTTATAATCTACCTAAATTAACACAGTAAAACACATTCGCCAAAGGCACAACTTATGTAACATTAATGAAACATTTCCCAGATGTATTTTAAACAGCTAATCAATCAACACCCTCAGTCCTTTCCATAGCTGCTGAACCTTTGCATTAGAGAATTTAATGACATCCTGTTCGTAAACCATTTTTACAGGTTTGTTCACATAATTTACCTATAGCTAGATACGTCATTCTTTGTTGCTGCAAAACATAACTACTTGTGGCTTGCCATAAATAAAATCTCATACAAGAAAATAACAGTCCTAAGGTACTCTGATTGTAATATGCCAGTCTTCCAGTAAATTCACCCAATACCAATTGCTGATATGTCAGTCTGGTTAGCCAAGGTAATCCCCATCTAATGACCAGAACTGCCAAAAGTGAAATGTAAAAGTACACTCCAAGTTAAAATGTGTAATAGTTTCTTCAGGGGTTAAACATTCCAAATAGGGGCAACCTTGTTCCTCAATTGATTTATGTTTTTTATTACCCCGTAGATTTATTCTACCATATGTACTCAGCCAAAGATGATCCCACATATGTACTGGGATCTTAGGGTTTTTAAGTTGAGTAAAAGCCTAGTGTACTTTATTTTGATGGCAGTGTTTAAATTCAGGTTTCCTAGGCTCTGTATTCTGCATAACTAGGTCATATAATTGTTCCTAGTTTTTCTTATCATCTGATGTTTTGTAAGTTTCCAGACAGTTTTTTAAAGTTGGTTTCCACCATTCTGGGATGCATAAACTAGGGATCAGTTTAACAGCATCTACTTTCCAAACATTCAAATAGCCACGTAATAATGCTGCTGTCCATTCCATTCCTTGTTCCCCAGCTAGTAAGGCAGGTCTTAAAGAGCCATCCAAAATAGGGTATGCAAAAAACCTATCAGGTGCACCATTCTCATTCCTCCATTGTCTCTGGGTAAAGCAAGTGAACCCCCTTTAATGGGATTCAATCGACTCCCCCAGAGCATTTGGAAACATGTACTATTTACTCTGGTTTCCAAATCCCCAGGCAATGGATATATCCAACCTACAGTACATATAATAATAGAGGTAACAAAAACTGTTTAATGATAAAAACCCTCTTTTGTTTAGACAAGATCCAAGTTTTCCATTTAACCACCTTCCATTCACATTTCTGGGTATACACCCCCAACAGCAAGATTTCCACTGCGGGGTACCCTACAGCGACTGCAGCACCACGTCGCTGTAGGGAACCTGCTGGAACCCGGCACTGTCTGTCAGGGGGTCCTGCACCCCACCCGAATCAGTTCCGACTCAGAGTTGAGAATCCTAAGCCCCCCGAAGAAAACACTTCTTGTTCTCTGAAACCGGCAGCCGACTGCAAAATGCAGTCAACCTGTCGGTTTCACTGTTGAGTCGGACAAAAATTTTGTCGCTGACCTGTCGTACATCCACATTTCTATATAGCTATTAACCAGTTTCTCCTTGCCATATTCCCTGCTCCAAAATAGATACCCAAACGATTTATTGGGCTTAAGTAAGCACTAATCTCCGAGACAGGAGGCCTTTCCCAGGAATTAATGCATGGTTTCTTCCCCCCACCCAACCATGCATTAATTCCTGGGAAATGCCTCCTGTTGAGGGATTAATGCACTTGTAATATGGCAAGTGCAATAACAATATTCTTTCAGTGCCGTTTACTTTATAATGAAACTATTATGTGCAGGAACAATTCTGTGATTTGTTGACAGATGGTTCACTAGTAAGATGTATCTGTTTATTACACTGCGCGTGCACGTTGGACACTGCACATGTATTAATATCGTGCTTACTAATTTATAATATTTCACAAGTCTCTATTTTCTATGCAGATATGTATGATATACTGATTAGACGTTATACATTTTTGTTCGGTTCAGCTTCTTTAATGTTGTGCTGTCCATTCCTGCCTCGTATTTATGTATTTCACTGCTGCTTTCTGGGAGATATGTACAATACCACATTACTGTTCTTCAGCAATATATATAGGTTATTGAGACCAACAGGTGGCGCATCACACAGATTCTATCAAACGCTACCGTCCCACTTTCTGTTACAATACATTGCTGTGCGTGAACTACTGCTCTTTTCGAGCGAATGCACTTCTGAGCTGATTACAACAATGGCAACCGGGTGGGTAGATGGGAAACAACAGTATTTCACTACCAATGATGTGCCGCGCACTTAGTACTTTCAATTACTGCTCTTTTTGTGGTTTGCACATATTCCGGAGTTTACGCCATTCATACCATCTCACCACCCTTTGCATATACCACAGAATAACAATTGCCTCTCCTTTATGTGCAATACAGTAACTTCTTCTCATTATTATAGTGGCCACATATTACTCCTGAATAGATGCTCGGTGTATTCAGTTCTCAGAAATTTTAGCCACCGACTCTTCACGCCACCTGTTGGTCAGCATCGTTCACGTACTGCCACTACAACTTGCGAGACCCGTAAACCGCTATATTTGACCAGCGCCACCTATAGGTCAGAAGCACTGACCACGCATTACAAGCACAATGCACCACTCGCACATCACAATATTTCCCCAGTACCACCTATAGGTCAGAAACACTGAAAACTTCTTACAAGGAGAATGGTGATTTTTTTCTTTTTTTCCTCTTATATAGCGCGTGTTCTCGATGTCTATACTATGCAGTTCAGGGTTCCTTTTGACAGTCCACAGCTGGCCATGCATACCTAAGGAATTAATGCATGGCTACGTTTTGGTCATCTGATGTGTTTTCTCCAATTACTTTTTAGTATTTCTAGTGTTGTGTTAATGCCATGTTACAATGTAGTATGCATCCCAGCAATGCGACAGTCTGGCATCTGTGTTCCTACAGCTATCCCAATTCATTTATCTTTATTTAAATGTGTTCCAGCAATATGCTGAAACTTATCAAATACCATCATTGCATGGGAAATGCTGTCCTGCGTGCGTAAGAATAACACTATGTCATCTGTGTACACAGATATTTAAAAAAAATCCTGACCCCCCCCCCCCGGAATTTGAAAACCTCTGATGTTAGCATTCAATGAATATATCGTACCACTGGATCCAAGGCTACTATATACAGAAGGGGGCTGCGAGAACCCCCTTGATGGACCCCTATTTGTATATTAATAGTATTTAACTCCAAACCTCCTATAATCATCATTACTGTGACTTTGTGATATAAAGTTATAATTAATGGCTTCCTCTTTTTTCCATAAGGAAACCGTGGCGTAATTTGCCATTATAAAGGAGCGTTTATAACGGCAAACACGCGCACGGTTTCCCCCTCTCTGCGAATGCGCCTGCTCAAACTCTGCTCACTTTTTAGGATGGCGACAGCGAGGGACTCGTCATTGGGCTGCGCCGGCTACAGCAGAAGTGAGCGCAGTTGTTATGGCAGAGAAGATAGTGATGTTGAGTGAAAAAACAGCTGCGGGACTGTCTCCTCAGGTATTTGAAGGGGATGGGACAGGGAAACAGAGAGTGCTTTTACTTCCAGAACCGCAAACCCGCTTGCCTTTTTTATTTTATATAATTGCTGATGGAAAAAAGAGAAAGCCAACAATTATATAAAATAAAATATGGGTCGGGGTGTATGTGTGTAAAACTTGATTTTACTCATTCCGTGTGGATGTTGTCACAAACCGGCTCGCCTCGGGTTTATGTGAGCATCCCTGACAACCTCGGTGTGTGTAAAATCTCGTTACACACCCCAACCCATACTTTATCCTATATTTAATCCACCGTGTAAATTGTTCAGGAATCCCACAACTACTGAAAACTTGAAACAAATATTCATGTGGAACCCTGTCAAAAGCTTTACTCTGGCCAAGTGACACAATAAAGCCTTCTATCTGATTTCTAGCATAATATTCATAACAGTGACGGAGAACTATCAGGTAATTCTCCTTATCCATCTGCCCGGCACTCCACAGGCCTGGACACGGTGTAAAATTAATATAAGTATTTGTTGTAATCTATAATGTATATGTTTCTCCAAAATCTTCCAATCGGCATTTAAGAGGCATCCTGGCCTCCAGTTCTGTATTAAGTTCTTATTCCCCGATTTATACAGAAATGTAATTATCCTTTGTGTGAACTGTTCCATTACAATATATTTTTGTGTTACTTCTTGAAATAATAAGAACGGCAAGCCGGCCTGGAGGGGCACAGAGCTGAGGCGCTGGGCAACTTACCTCGTGGTATGCCACTGACCCGGGTTCGGGAACGACCTTGGGTCGTTGGGGTGCAGGTGGGGGGGGGGAGGGTGGAGCAGGATTGAGCATGCCAGAGGGCAGCTCTCCTCTCCTGAGGGTGGGCTGGCACTCCCCCCCCATAGTTGCGCTCCCACCTGGTACAGGTCCAGTGGGTAGCACAGGCAGAGAGGGGGTGGCAAAGAATCGGGAGGTGGAAGGGGCTGAGCTGGCACCATGGGGTGTGAAGCGTGCCTCCACATGTTCGCATGGCCATGTGCTGGGGCCTCTGGGGGGGGCAAGGGAGAAATCAGTAAAAACTGCTGTGTGTCCTTGTCGCCAGCTGGCAGGAGGAGATGATGGGGACCAGACAGCTAAATAAATAAACAAAAAGAATAGCATGTCTACAATTTCTGTCCGAAACTGAAGATAAAGTTCAATTGGTAAACCATCTATACCAGGTGAAACATTTTTCCGTAAACCATTAAGTGCTATTTTAATCTATTCCACCGTAATGGGTTGTAACAAAAGTCATTTGTCAGTGTCCAGTAACGTGTCATTCAATTTTTTTAAATAATCCACTAAGTACTGCTTCTCGGTCAAGACTTAGGAAGAAAAGGAATCAAAATGTTACTGAATGATCTGGGTTTAATTGTCAGGGTCCGATTTTAATACCCCATTTACATTTTGCAAGGCTGTAATGGATGTATTATCCACTCTGGATTTACAAGCACTACAAGGATCTCCAGTAGGAGTTTTCATGGTCCCATAATTCAATTCAATGTAGAAGTTATATCATATTGAAGGTGTTTCATTTAAGATTTAATATTGTTAATTTGAGTACAAAAGTCTCCTTTAGAAGCATTTGTTAAAGAATACAAATATTGCAGGTGTTGCCATAAGGTTAAGTACTGAAGAAATGTTTTTGTCTGAGCCTTCGCACCATATTTTTTTAAAACAATTTTGTAATGCAATTTTTGTGTCATCCCACCATTCACATACAGAGTCATACAGGCATAACATCATTTTTCTTGGCCTGCGAATCTCCCTAATTCGCTGTTGCAAAACGTCCTCTTGTAATACTGGAGTATTAAGCTTCCACCGTCAAGGAGTAATCTTGGAAAAGGGGGATTATCTACTATTAAACGGATCAAGACATGATCCAAAAATTCTACTGGGATTGTGTCAATATTTCTAACTGGGACATTTGGGGAAATAAACCAAAAATAAATTTGAGTGGGTAATTTACCTTTATAATAACTGGGAAGTGGATCTTTCTGTAGGATCGCATAAACGTTCTGTAAACCTGCAACATTCAGGCTATTAAGTAAAGCTCTAGAGTCACAATAGATCTTTTTTCCTTCCAGTGTCTTAGCTTTTAAATCTATTGGACAGTTAAAATCCCCACCTAGAAAGACAAGTCGTGACATAGTCAAAAAAGGCTGTATCTGTTTGAACAGCTCGACTCTCTCAGATTTTATCTGGGGGGCATAGACTGAAATAAAGCAGCAATTATGTTCTGTAAATTTCCCATCAATTATCAACAGATACCCAGGTTGAGCATCCATTAATTTATGTAAGGTAAATTGGTGACCTTTAAATAAAATCCCTATCCCATCCACCCTATCCAAACCAAACGACCAATATGAGGGCCCCCAAGTCCAATTTTTTTTGCACTGGGCTAAGGCTGAAGAATCTAACATCCATGTTTCCTGGAGGAAAAAAAATATCCACATTCAATTGGTACAGTAATGAAAACACAGCCTTCCGTTTAGCACCATTATGTATACTACAAACATTCAGTGTAGCTTACTGTAAGGCCCTAATAGTTCAGCAGGAAAAAGCAAATTATCACATCAACATATACTGACCTCATCGTCCATCTCTAAATGTTTTTTGTCTCCCCCCCCCCGACCATCCAAATTTTTTATTGTTGGCAATGTCTTAGATGAAGTGTCAGAATCAGATTTATCCATTTCAGTGTCACCCCAAGAAGCTGTAGAAGACAAAATATCAAACTTCTTATCTAAAGGTAGTTCAGCATTTTGACTGGCTCATAGCCTGGCACTTCTTCTACGACTAGTAGTCTTCCAGTCCGGGGGAGGGGGGGCATAGTGTTGTCCGATTGTTCAGAAGGAGTGACCGATTCAGTCACCGTCTTTAAGGAGTGTGTCTCAGACGAATTCAGTTCAGGTCCTGTAGATACTAGTATCTCTGGTGCTGCACTACAAAAAGATTGTAAATCCAGAGGTTGCTGGTGAAAGTCACCCAGTGTCCTTCCAGGCAAAGGAGTTGCTGAGATGCCCCGTGAAAGATCCACGTCTTCATCGCTTGACATTCTGACTTCGGATTGACCTTCCACAACTTGGAGGGGGGCCTCTTTCATGATTCGCAGGTTGTTCTGCCATAATGTCCTGTTTTCCTCCTTCTTTTGTCCTTTTCATCAGCGTTCGTCTGATGATTTCATCTTGGTTGACACCATCCTGTCTATTATGGGCAGCTCAAGGGCAATTATGAAACTCATGTCCTCTGTCATCACATAAATTGCAGCGAGTCACATTTCTACATTCGGTGCTTACGTGGTCATACTCTCCAAACAAGATACAACGAAGCTTGTCACAAGAGCTAGCCAAATGAGTTCTGTTCCCACATTTATGGCTGTACCGCATAGAAACAGACGCCTCTATCCTTTCCAATGAAGAAACTACTAGGGAGCTGCAACATACCAGATTCCATTTGCCTTAATTTTACTTCAAAATGCCGCCCCAGTCCAGAATGATTCCCAATCAATACTAGGGTCTGGAACACAATGCACTTCAACCAGTGATGGATGTCCTCAACCTGAATCCCTTCTGTCCGAAACATGATAGTAATATGTTTAATCACTGGTGTAGATAAGGGTATTACTACAAATGGTGTCCAAGTGGGGGAGAATTTTTTTGGTTATATTTCGTCCAAAGTCTGTCTAACCCATGGGCTGTGTTAAAGCTAATATTGAAATTCTCCTCACCGGAGATATGGATAAGGGCATGCACGTCTGCGGGAACAAATTGTAGAGATTCTTTTATTAAACATTTTCCCACATATTCACAGTCTGGTAGGAGACCCAAACCACCTCTGTATCGTATCCGAACTGCATGTCTCCTAGGAATGGGTTTAGATTAATTGAACAAATCAGAAAACTGTGGTGCTTTCCTTTGGTCTTGCCTCTGATCCTTGTTTCCCATCTGGGCTTCCCGGAGTTCCAGATTCAAAATTTTGTGGCCTGCCCTGTCCGGGCCCCTGTTGCTTTGTATCGGCATGTGTATGGGTCAACTCCAAGGGTTCAGGAATACCATGGTTCAAGTCTATCTGCATGTCTTGTGGCTGCACCCCATCCCATACCGTAAGTTCGCTCTTGTCCACCTCAGAAGTGGAACCTGTTCTGTTCCCATTACTTCTGTCTGAGCTACCCTCCATTTTGTGCTCCTCGTTTTGTACCTGAGCATTAATTAGATTTTTCTCCAGGAGCTACAGACTGTAAAAGCTTTTGCACATTCTTGGGCAGCAGACACTAATGCGCTTTTTACAGCTGTACGGATAATGATAGAGTTGTTTTGTAAACCCCCATCCAAATCTCTCCCAGCATCAACAAGAAGTTCAGGTACACAAGGTATGCTATCAGCAGGTGGACCACTGACCTATTACCTATCTCAGTTTGGACCCAACCAGCGTTCCGGAAAGCCCATTCAGGTGTTCATTCCGAATCCAGAGGTTGTGACTGTACGCTGAAAGCCTCCTTTAATCTATCTCAGGCAGTCTGAATACCTTGCCGCACATTTGGAGCAGTGATGCCAGCACTGGAACCTCGTAAGTCCTTTCCTTGCATTTTTTTCTCCAAACTGTGCTTTTTACCTTCTTTCATTTAGACCTCCAATTTCTTTTGTAAAGTCAATTTTTTGGAATGCAACTTAAATTTCTCAGCTTGTTCCAAGCTTTCCTCATGTGTTAAACTCTCCTTCACAAGGTGAAATTCCTCAGGCAAAATATCCATGTCAGAATTACCAGACACCTCCACACCATCTAGGGGCATTTCTTCTGAAGTCACCACACTTGTTCAGGAATCAACTGTAAACATTCTAAAGTATCCAAGGTGTTCTCCTGCAGTGCACTGGCTGGGAAGGAGAACAACTCCCCAGCATGACCAACATCCTCCTCCTCCACTGACTCCCGGGCCGCCATCTTGATCACAGGGCCAACAGCACCTCCTACCAAGAGCAGGGGAATTTCCCCAGTGTTCTGGCCAAATTTTCCTCATTCACTAAAAATACCAACAGCTTAATCCGGTTCAATGACTGTTGGCATCCATCTGTATCCCCCTTCCCGGGACGAGGCTGAAAATAGACAGGATTGTCTAGTCCTCCTTTCCCGGTCAACAAAAACTAAATAAAATAAATCTTGTACTGTATACCTTACTCCCCATATTGACACCATATCCCATTGTGTATTACAATCATACTAATCATTCACCTTAAATTTCCAAGCACTAATACATCTGCATACAATTTTATACTTCAACATCCTGTGCCTCAATAGTGTCTCCTGGTGGTGTTCTCATATTTACAAACATTACTAATTATTATTAATATTGCCTTATTACTCTATTCATTAAAAATAGTTACTGGCATTGTTTTATTCTCCACAGTTTTATCCATACCTTAGAGCTGTATACATTAAATTATTGTTTTTTTTCCTGTCAGTCTTTTATATTCCACATTCCTGTATAAACAGATACATTTCTTATTCCTTAGCAACCTACAGTATAACGTAACAAGAAGACCATTTGTGGTAATACTGCTCCTACTAACCAACTTTATATCTTAATTCATATTCAGCTTTAAACCATAAATCACACAGACATGGACATATTTAAAGGTGCTCGCCATTAATTCATTAAAAATTCCACATCACTTCATGTCTCGGTTTTTTTTATTATGGCTGAAATGAGATGGAACACGATAAGACACTGTTTAAAATAATGTGCCTGTGCCTTTGGCTTCACTTTCCTTTGGGCCTGGGGAGGCTGAGGTCTACTATTTTAGGCTTCCCTGCCTTTGACATAATAAGACATCTTGTTATGGAAGGAGTCGTGTCTTCTATCCTTTTGTTGGCTACAGGGTGCTGGTCTGGAAGTCAAAAGAGTCGTTCTCGTTTCATTAGGCTCCTTAAGAGAAAGCTCCACCTACTGTCCATACAGATAGGTACCATCAATAGGTACATTCATAATGTGTTATAGGACATCTGGGGTAAAGCCAGAGGACCACAACCAGGACTGTCCCCGAATGCACATACCTGCAGCTGTGGATCAAACTGCTGCATCAAAGGCATCCACAGACGCTTTAAGTGGGTGGCTGACAGGTTCAGTACCCTGTTTAACAGCAAGCAGCACTTCCTGTTTTGCCTCTGTATCCACAGAGTATCTGCCGGATATGTTAGCTTGCACCAGTGGGCATGCTTGTACTTAAGTGGCTCTGGTGACTAGCTATCTTCATGCCAAGGGCACAGACCTGTTTGCATATTGTGTCGACCATACGCAATTCCTTGTTAGTGAGGTGCGTGGTGATCTCTTTGGGCACTATGACTTTGTCATTCTCAGTCAAAATGACAATGGCATCTGTTATTGGCTAAGTGAAATACATGGGTTTAGATTTTAGCGCTGCATATTTTATGTCCACCTGGTTGGGGACAGCTGCCACAGTAGCAGGCCTCCTCCAAGAGAGTCCCTAAGGCTGTCTGGATGGGAAGAACTGGAGAGATCGGCTATTAGGCTCATTTTATTTTATTTATTGCATTTCGGTAACCGGGTGAACCCACTGAGACCAGAGGGCCCTTTTTCAGGGGCGACCCAGAGTTCATTACATACATTTATACAGTTTTTCACATACACTACTCATAGCTCAGCAGTTCACAATATACATTTGACTCAGCAATTACAACAGTAGAAGCAAAAGACATTGGATTTACGTACAGAGTACTGCAAAAGCAATTATTCATGAAGGAAGGAGACAGTTGGACAGTGACATTAGACTGACAACATTATAGATACTTTCCACAAGTTCTTATGCTAGGAGGAATGTGGTCCATGTGTCAAAGACCTACTATAGTGTACAAGCCCTATTAAACCTATAACAGTGTACAGGAGAACAGCGTTCAGGGCTAGGAAGGGGAGTTAACGGTAGCAGCTGCAGAGACACTGCTCCAGTATGTATGCTTTTAGGCCAGATTTGAACCCTTCCAGGGTGGAACTTCTGGTCAGCTATTCTGGGAGTGATCACCATAGGTAGGGTGCCGAGTACTCAAAGGATCTCTTGCCTAGGTTGGTGTGCACACAAGGGATATTGAGGAGGCAGCTCCCTGATGTCCACAGTGTCCGTTGGGGAGCTTTTAGCTCCAGCCGTTAAGTTAGGGGTAGTGCTAACATGGGCAAATTTGTAGGCCAGACATAGTAAGGGATAGGAGAGTTTATGCTCTATTGAGGGCCAGTTGAGGTCTGCAAGTACCTCACAATGCTGCCTCCTGGGAGGGGAGCGGGTAGCAAAGCGTGCAATCCTATTTATTTTTTTTAGCCTTTGTTTTACCAAGAGACACACACTAAGCTGAAAGCTCGTTTACAGATGCAACCTGGGAGCACAAGGAAGTTAAGTGACTTACTCAGGGTCACATAGTATGCAAGTGGAGGCTGTGGGATTCAAACCCAGGTCTCCACGTTTACAGCTCAGAGCCTTAAACCACTGTGCTATACTGCCTCCTATTATGGAGGACAGACAGCTTACAGTGTTCACTCTCCTTAAGTAAATGTAGGAGGGGAGCACCATAGAGAAGGGTGGGAAGTGGCATGCTTTTGGCTACGGCGAGTCGTGCGTCGACTGTTAGGGAATTCCCAAGTCTGTAAAGAAGATCAAGCTACTGGTGAGTGGTCTTAGCTACAGAGTCAATATGCGGCTTGTAGGACATTTTTTTGATCTAAGTAGACTACCAGGTATTTAATCTTGTCCACAACTTCAGTTTGTGAACCTGAGGCAAAACTTCAGCTGGAGGTACCTAGCCTGGTCTATTTCTGAGCAGAGTTTATTAGGTATAACCATTGAGAAAAAGCTCATTCACAATGGTGACCTTAAATGCAATACATATCACAAAAACAGGACCATAGCACCACTACAAAACATAAATACAATACACAGTAAACAATCAATGAAAACAGTTACAGAACTGTTCACAAGATACTAAATACTGTTTTAACATACAGACAGATGGAGGTTTAGTATACAACTTTCTAAAATCATTTGGAAGTTTACTCCAAAAGATAGGAACAAATTGACTAAAAAGATACAAAGATCTTTTTGTTTTTGTACCAAGTACCAATGACTCTTGACTATGTGCATTTCTTAAAGAAGGACCAATTGGCCTAAGGTTCAAACTGTCACTTAAATATTTTGGAATAAATTTCAAATCACATTTATAAGCAAATACATACTTATGATTGTCCTTCCCTCCTAGAGAAAGAAGCCCAACCCAATTTTTTATACAATTCACAGTGATGGACATTCAAGGGGCACTTTAAAATCAATCTGGCCAGGCGATTATAAAGTACATCTAGTTTATGAAGTGATCCTGGGATGCACTGTCATATAAAATATCAGCATAATCAAACAAAGGCAATATCTGAACCTGTATTATATTTTTCATAATATCTGCATCCAAACAATGTCGATTTCTAAACAAAGACACCACCCTCTTACCAACCTGTATAATTAGCTTATCCACGTGTTTATTACCAGATCCTAACTAGTCTAGCCAATAACCTAAATATCTGTAGGTGTCCACACACTCTAATGTGGTTCCAGAATTATCCAGAGCCACTAACTTATCACGTGATTTTACTTTAGAGGCGGGACCAAACAGCACAGTCTTAGTTTTAGAAGTATTCAGTTTTAGCTCTGAATCTGTGAAAAACCTTTGTAATCCATCAAAACTTTTTTGTAGTCTATTCTGAATCTCCAAAAGGACCTCCTTGTGAATGAGCTTGCTCAACGGAGTTTTCCTATAATAAACTTGAACTTGAACAAAACCGATGAATGGGAAGTATAAATAATTGTGTCATCGGCGTATACGTGGTAACTTATTCCCCCCACACTTTTGCCTAGATCTTTCAGGTATAGCAGGAAAAGAAGGGGCCTCAGGACAGAGCTTTGGGGCACACACCTAACCACCGATAAAGGGGCGGAAACAGTACCACCAACTGCCGTAATCTGACTCCGATTACGTAGGTAAGAACAAAACCAGGATATTGCCTCCCTACCCAAACCCACCTCATATAATCTTTGCACAGTAATTTGGTGGTCAACCATGTTGAAGGCCTTCAATAAATCAATCAGTATGGCCCCAGTATAATACTGATGATCATTGGCCCTGCTGGTGGCATCCAAAACCCTCGACATGAAGACCACAGGGCCATGTTGTTTGCAGAAACCTGATTGAAACTGATCACCTAGATCGTGCTCTTGAAGGTTGTCTACCATTTGTTTAGCTAGCAGTCTTTCTAATACCTTACTAATGATGAGAAGCAGGGAAATAAGTTTATAGTTGGAGAGATGACCAGGGCTGCCCCCTTTAAATATAGGGACAACTCTGGCCAGCTTCCAAGCCTGTGGAAGGGAACCTAATGAAAGGGACTGGTTAAACAAATAAGTTAAAGGTCCAGCAATCTGGAAAGCAGAGTACTTCAACATGATAGAGAACAATCCATCATGTCCACAACTTCCACTGCTTTTTAATTCCAGCAGTATTTCCAGTAATTCATGGAGAACAATTCTCCTAAAAGAAAATACTAGGGAACTTTCATCTAGCGTGTCCTATGGATTCCAAAAAGGCTTAATTACATCACCAAAAAAGTGTCCAGAGTTAATAAAAAAAATGCATTGACTGTATCAGGGAGACTACAGCTGGGTTCAGAGTCTGAAAGGAGAGAGCCTCCTGAGGTATGGTGACAGGAACCGGTTCTGTGTTCTCTGGACCATAGCATGGTTCCTCGTACTCAGCATCGGTGATGATGAGTTCCATATCCAACTCATCTCCTTCTGTCCTGGAAGGGTAGAAGAGGACCATAATGGGTGATGGTGGGAGACATAGCCTCGGCAATACAGACGATATTGAACCTGACTCTGGGTATGGTCTCAGGAATGGCACCATCAGAAGCACCAAGGAGTGCCATGGGATTCGGCCTGAAGGGACTGATCCCAGCATCGAAGGCCCATACGGCACCAAAGGAAGACTGACACCAAGGCAGGCCCCAAAGGGCCAGACCTCAGCAACGGCTGTGGCACTGACAATGGTATCGATGGTCCTGTCTTCTCCCGAAGGAGCCTGCAGTGGCACCATGGCTGTCAATGTTGCTGAAGTGGTCAGAGACGACATCACAGGTAAGGCAGGCATCACTGGCACCGATAACAGCCCCAGCCCGAAGGCTGGAGTTGATTTTAGTCACGCGCCTAACTCCAGTGGAACCAAAGATGGCACTGGTTCAACCGACCACAATGGAGCGGGATCCAGCACCATCAACAGTGCTGCACCAATTATACACTGCACCCACCACTCCATAAGAGCTGCCCAATGGCTAAACTGCTCACTGATGTTCCCTCTATTGGATAGAGGCGCTCCAGGATGGAGACCTCTACCCCACAGGCCCAGGTTTCCCCTGTTCTCATTGGAGATGATGGTGGGGTACGCAGGTACACAGATATCGAGTGTCTCACAGCAGAATGACCAGAGGACAAACTTGACCAGTGCCTTTCCTTCCCTTTATGGTTTTTGCAGGAAGACACTGAGGCCAAAAGATGCAAAGACCCTGATGCTGAGCAGTGTGGATCATTTCTATTTGAGGCTACAAGAGGACTGTCCATCGTCAGAGCACACACCCAAAGAGGTGGTGGCCAGACACAGACTCATTTGCAAAGCAACTTGCATTTTCAGGTTCCCTACCTTAAACCATGGTCGTCGACTATTAGCATGAGGTAGGGCTGAGAGAAAACTGTAGAGTTTTTTGTGTTGAACTAGACAGACACAAAAACATCAAACTCTAGTGCACTTAATCTAAAACCAAAGAATTAAATGCTGTCATCTTACAGACAGTAACATTCTGGCTCTGACGAAGACAGCAGCGATGCTACTGTGCATTCGACAGCAGGAAAAAAAGAACTGAGGCAGTTAGGGGCTAGTGCTGCTGTATACCATCGGTACATGCGGTCATGTGCATGCATGGCCTACTTGCATCACCAACACCCCCAGAAAAGTTCTGGCTCCCATGAGGTCCTAGCACCTCCAGCTCAGTCCCACTAGTGGGAATCTATGAAGAAGACTGATTCTTTAAAGAGCAACAGATACACAAGCTAACAACACTACCTAAACTTTAAGCCATCTAGTCCCTGACTTACCATCTGCAAGGCAGAAGACATGCTGGGGGGACAACCGGAAGTTACAGTGGTCTTAACAGGACACTACATGGGGTGTCATAGCTGTAGTCAGTCTCCTGCCTGCAGCAGGGTGCAACTACTCTCCTGTAGGAGTGACAGATGCATCCTGCACTGAAGAACTTTTGCTTTCTTGCAGGCAGTTGCCAGAATAACCCCCTCCAGGTCAGGGTGAGTAAAACTAACTCGGTGCTTTTCCTGGGTACAACGTACAGCACCATTTCTCAGTCTTCTTGTATATAGCCATAGAGGCTGAAAGAATAAAAACATAGAATCTAATGGCAGATAAGGACGGCTTGGCCCACCTAGTCTGCCTATTTCCCTACCTAACGGAAGAATCTTTTTAGTGGCATTCTGAAAAGCCTTATGGATTGATCAGATCCAGCATGCTGATGAATTCTGCCTTGTCTATATCCACTTTTGACTTAGTGGAGTCAGCATAACAACCATTTTTCCACTTCCTCCTCAAAAGCCTCCTCCAAAGGGAGACTATGAGAAGCATTACATGCAGGTGTTGCAAAGCTTTTTATTGTTTGAAAAATTACGTTTGTTTACTGTCCTTTAAGGTGGTCATGTTCTTTCTTTTGCACAGGTTCCACTATTTGCTTTTTTTCCAGGCAGGCAAACCCAGAGGTATTTTCTTTTTGCTTCCTTTTGTCAACTGCAGTATTTAGCTGGTGTTCAGGAAGCTCTTTTTTGATGGCTCCCATCAGAGGCACAGAGGTGGTGATCCTACCTTTCCAGGTAACTACCACCCCATCTCTTTTCTTCCAACCCTTGCTAAGTTACAGGGATGCTTTATTTTATCCCAGCTCTCTTCCTTCCTGGATTCCTCTGGATACCTCTCTCAGTACCAGTATGGCTTCCAGAAACACCACTCTACTGTTTTCCCTATTCTCAGAGTCGCTGACTCCATCTTCACAGGAATGGATCAGGGCCTTATTCACCTTGGCCATCCTTATAGACCTTGCTAAGGTATCTGACTCTGCTGACCACATTCTCCTGTTGGACAAACTGATGTATGCTAGTCTCTCTGTCCAAACAGTGAATTGTTTCCACGTCTATCTCTCTGACCATTACCAGTGAATTCAAGTTGGTGGCTCAGTTCTCCCCACCCATCCAGACTGGAGTCCAACAAGGTTCTGTACCTGGCCCCATTCTTTTCTCTTTCTTTCTTAATGACCTCCTTTCTGTCTGTGTTAGTGCCAACATACACATGTATGTGGATGACACAGTACTCTGTGCTACTGGTCAGTCTGCATCAGAGCATAATCCATTGCTTTAACAGTATTTTCATAATGTTCAGCACTGGTTCTCCTCAAACTGGCTTCTACTTAATGCTACAAGGACTGTTTCCATGTTCTTTGGCACTAGGCAAAAACTAGCTAGGCTTCGCTACTACGTCTTTTTCACCACTCTCGATGGCTCCCTTTCCCTTTGGAGGATGTCCCTACCTTTAAGTACTTTGGTGTATGGCTTGATCAGAACTTTATACATATTATGTCAACACCATTCTTAAGAAATTACATCCTAAACTTCGAGTCCTTTACTGTAATAAGGATTGCCTCTAAATGGAATGAGGAGCTGGGAACGCAAATTTCACCACAACAATGGGAAATAATATGGTGCAGGGCATCGAAAATCGCCTACTCCCATGTTTGGAGGTTATATTCATGGCAGCTACTAATAAGATTTTTTTCGAACCCCAGTAATAACTTCACATTATCATACATCCAGCGCGGCAGCCTGTTGGTGTTTATGCGGTGAGGCTACTGCTCACCACTCCCACATTTTATGTCCTGTCCAAAACTGCAGCCCTTTTTGCAGGGCGTATTTAATGAATTGGAAGACCTATTTGGGATCAGACTACCTTATGGTGGTGATTTTTTTGTATTGCACCTCTTCCCCCATGGGATGCGTGGCCCTCACTCCCAGTACTTGCTAAACATCTTGCTCCTGGCAGCGAAGAAGGCCATTACCAAGCACTGGCTTACGGTGACGGTGCCCACCCTGTCGGGATGGAGAGAGATTGTCAACCTTATATATAGATCTGAAAGAATGACTTATAATCTGAATGATAAGGCAGAGCTGGGCTCTTTGAAATGGAGAAGATGGGTCATACATATAATGACTAAGGACCCAAGTTTTGTGCCTTAGCACTGCATGCAGACTGCCTGACTGCTCAGACCAGCTATCGTGGGCTCTCTTTCTAAGCCCCTAATTTACTTATGTATAAATGTAAGAAGAAAGGTAAAATCGTGTCGTGGGTAGGAGATGTGGTGGGGGGGTTGGGGGTGGAGGAAGACAGGAAGATTTTACTGCATGGAAGTCTGGAAACTGCTATCTGGGTATATGCTGCAGATGAGAGAAAGTTGTTTTGATAACTCTGTGTCGCTATTTACTCCTGAACTGAACCTCAGTATAAGTAATGTAGTATTACTGGTTTATAACCAGATGAACTGTGACTGTTAAAGTATAACAGTTTTCAATAAAAATGATATTTGGAAAAAAAGGATTGCCTCTGACCACTCAATCCATAGGGAAATTGTTCTAAAAATGATCTTGCCAGTGTCTGACTATGCGGATGTGGTCTAGGGTTGCTCCCAAAACCTATCTAGTCATGTTGGATCCTCTCTTCTATTCTTTTTGTTGTTTTGCCTTAAACTTCCCTCCTCTCACTCCACACTGTCTCCTCTATCAACCACCCCCCCCCCCGCCATCTTTGGATTCCTGTTGTTACTTCACTGTGTTTCATTTCTTTCTAAATTATGTGTTTTATTGCCCAACCCTATCTCCAATTTATTTTTGCCTTAGGGCTGCACTCATCTAGAACATTTTGTATATTATACCAGCTAAATGACTGTACTTGATTTAATAATTTGTGTCATCTTACGTACTGCATTGTTATACTTACTACTTTCATTATTACTATGTACCCTCTCCCCCCGTGTCGCAACCGGACACGAGCCGAGGCTCGGTGTGCCTTTCCCGATTACTAAATTTCAAACACACAAACAAATAAATGAAGCATCACAGTAGTCCCAGCTGGGAGCCCTGTTCTCTTTACTGGAAGATGACTTAGCAGTTCTTCCGAGATGACAGCTATCATACAAAGGAGTGTTTTTCAGCTGAAAGTCTCTTTGGCTGCCAGAGACTGCTATGGCGAAGAGTCATCTGAAGCACTCTTTATACAATACCTTCAGTGGTACTCTCTCCATATTTTCATACAGGCTGATTCCTGACTGCTTTTTTTGACAGAGGCAAGTTTTACAGTTTGTTTGTTTTTTTAAGTTCTTGGGTGCCAAAGATCACTGCAGAGAAAAACAGCCATCCGAAGTATACTATGTTTTCTACATTCAGTAGCATTTTTCTCCTTACTGTTATCCATATGCTGATTTACAGAAGAGTACTCCTATGATGTAGGCGCTGGTGCCAGCAAAGACTGGTGTTTAGTTACACATTTTTTTTTGTTTGAGGGCAGAAAACCTTCAATATTATAAACTGGGCACAATCAATCAAAGTCAAAGTTGTGCTGACTGCTTCTGCCAACCAATGCTTGTAGGATCTACACTGTTTAAATCATGTACACACTTTTTTATTTTTAAGCCATCCTGTCATGCCAATTTAGCAAGAGGTAACAGAAAAAATCATGAGGTTTTAGTTGAGTAAAAATCACAAATGTTTTAAAAATTAAGTCCAGTGTAAACAAAATTAAATTATTTTTGTTTTATTTGAAAGTGGAAATCTAAACCAGGAACCAGTGAAAACTGCAGTTTTTCCAGCTCAAGGAACCACTACAGAACTGATGAAACAACTGATAAAAAATAGTAAACAAAGATAATCTACTTCAGAGTAGTAAGTAAACTCAGAGATGCTTTACACAATAAACAACGGTAGACAAAACTAAAGAAAAACATAGCCACAGCAACTGGAATGCAACTCTGGGACAATCGATCTCATCAGTGAAGAAAAAAATCTGCCGTTATAATTTCGGGAGGCACAGGATGGCATTGCAGAGTTCGAATTTTAACATTCTTAAGTTCCATCTCTGGGGCATTGAGGAAGCTCGATCTGTTGTGCCTCTTGTGATTCACATATGGATAAACAGAGGACCCAAGTCTCCAGTGCTGTCCATGTGGCAACTTTTTAAAAATGGAAACTGTATTATTATAAAACCACTAAATAACTTTAAAAAGACAGTATGTGTTGCTCTGCTGAAGTGCAAAGCTTGTTACTTGGCGCCAGGATCTTAATATTTCCTTGTATAGTAACTAGTCACATCCTTAAGACCTTCAAAACTTCAAGATTATATAGCTTGATTAGACCTGAAGACGAACTCAGTTTGTTGCTGTGCAAATAACTATGCAGTCTCAAAGAGGGCATTATAATTTCAGCTCCAGAATATGCCACAGCTGCAGAGGAAGTGTAACTGTAAAATGGGCCATAAGTTCCTGTAACCTCATTAGACGAAACATGTCACATGATCATTCAATATTTTCTGACAATTGTACACCTCACCCGAACTACATTTTTCTTTTAGCAAATTAAGGCCATGGGGAGAACCTTTTCCGTGTTTTTGATTATTTTTTGGTGATGTATACGAGACTGTAGCGTTGATAAGGAGAATCCTTCTGGCTTGTGGAAGGTGTATGTAGGGTTTTCAGTCGCTTTTCTGCTTATTCTGCTTGCTCCCTCGTTTGGACTCAGTGGACTGCTGGATTTAAAGCCGAATCATTGGCTTTCTGTGTTGTGGCATCGTGTCGGAGAAGGAGGAAGAGAGACCTGATTAACTGGCCCAACTGTTCCAGAGGTGGGTGCGGGGTGCTGCTGTTTGTACCTGGGAAGGTCGGGAGTACCTGCCGGTGGGTTGGCGTTCTCGGGGCCTCTGGGTGGTGCCGGAATAGCCTGGCAGAGGCTGGGCTTCATCTGGCATCCCAAGTAGGGGAGACTGGCTGCATAAATGCACCCTCCTAGGGTTCATTGGGTGAAGAGCGTTTACCTCCTGTTGGAATATTCCGAATAGTGAGAATATGTAGTGGCTGGAGTTGAATGCCAGGAACATGAAGAAGGTGCACTGACTCTGAGATTTCATGGACCTTTGCTATGTAGGGCTTATGATTAGTTCTATTACGTTTAATGACTTTTTAGTGGGGCTTATAAAAGTAGGACAGCTTCAGACCCATGCTGTTTGTCTTATTTGTTTTTATGTGATTTTTATTTTATCTTGCAGTGAGAAGTGCCAAGATTTTTCCCCCCTCTCTTTTTGCTGTGAGAGAGCTTGGGGGGGGGGGGGGGGAGTAATTTTTGTGTAGGGGCAGTGAGAGTCCCCTTCTATATTTATTTTATATTTATTTATTTATTTATTTTTACGTGAGTGCTTTGTTTTTTTTTTTTTTTTACTTTTATGTGTTATTTTGTATGGGTTCTTAGATTAGATTAGTTTTTGTTTATATTTGACGTATATTATTTAGTTTTCGCTGTAATATGTGTTGGCCTGCAGGTTCCACGGGGGTGCGCTATTCATCCTCCTCTCTTCGCGCTCTCCACCCTTTTTATACTCTTCCTCTGCAGTTGAGATTTACCAGTGCTGTAGAGCGCTTGGGGATTGCTCGTAGGAGAGCAAGTGGAGGGCGGGGCGCCATCAGGAGAGGATGAATGAGCGGGCCACCAGACGGGGTTATTAAGTCCAGAAGGTGCCCTGGGGCGAAATGGAATCCAGACACAGGTTTGCCATGTCTGGTGCCCATACCCA
Source organism: Neoceratodus forsteri (assembly GCA_016271365.2). Taxonomy (NCBI): domain Eukaryota; kingdom Metazoa; phylum Chordata; order Ceratodontiformes; family Ceratodontidae; genus Neoceratodus; species Neoceratodus forsteri. Next base: position 300,098,831 of record CM057459.1, on the reverse strand, counting down.
AGGGCACTGCCGAACTTGGTGGGCAGATAGGCCGGACAGCCTCCAAGGTTTGTCCAGCTCGGGCGGTGTTATGCAATGCCAGGTCTGTTAGGAATAAGACCGCCATTATTGCCGATCTTATTAGCTCAGCTGACCTGGCTTGCATCACCAAGACCTAGCTGGATGAAAATTCTGGCCCCATATTGGAGGCCATGGTTCCAGCCGGGTACTCGGTGATACACTACCCGAGACTGGACCACAGGGGAGGGAGGGCTGCAGTCTGTTTTAAGACTAAATTGGACCTCACAAATGTGGTAGTAGGTGAGGCTGAATCCTTTGAGTGCACAATTGTAGCAGGTGTAGGCGTTTGAATCGTTCTCATCTACCGTCCACCCGGCGATGGGAAACGTTTCTTACAGGAAGTAGCAGACTTCCTCGTCGATATGTCATTTGAGTCACCCAGATTGATGGTTCTGGGTGACTTTAACGCCTGGATCGACGATGAACTCTCACAATTTGGTAATTACTTCCTCCAACTTATGTCTTCTTTGAGCCTCACACAGGTAGTTTCCACTGCTACACATAGATCTGGGCACTCTCTGGATTTAGTCTTCCTCTTAGGGATTGATTCATCCGACGTGGGGGTGGAACCAGTCGCTTGGTCTGACCACCACACCGTGAGGTTCAATTTTTGCACTCCCCTGAGAAGGCCTTACCCTGTGGAGATGGTCAGGTACCGCCCATTATGGAATATCACTTCCCAGGGCCTTGCAGCAGTCCTTGATCTCTCATCCCCCGTGTTGACTAGCAGTAACCCAGGGGAACTGGTGTCAGCTTATAATACGGCTGTTACGGTGGCCCTGGATCTTACTGCTCCTGTTCGTGGGCCCCTATCCCTTCACCCCAGGTCCCCTTGATTGATGTGGGACACTGAGGGAGTTCAGAGAAGGGTTGTTAGAGTTAGGTTGGCGCAGTCCCCCTTGATGCCGACCACCTTAGACTGATGGAACATTATTCCATCTATCAATCTGCAATCACCCATAAGAAGGCAGAATTCCTGTCCAGGGAGATTGCAGTTGCACAGAATCGACCGGCTCAGCTGTTTCGGACTGTGGACAGACTGTGCAACCCAGCCTGTCTACAAGTCTGGAAAGCTTTTTCGCAATTGGAGTGCGAGGAGCTTGCTCGGCTCTTTGCAAATAAGGTGGCTGACATCAGGGCGGGCTTGCGTCCGGCAATCTCTAAGGGTGATGTTGTGGGACATTGCAAGTTCGCAATACCTCAATTCTCTTGGAGTTCCTTTTGCCAACCGGAGGTCGTGGATATTATGAGGATCATCCATAGTGTGCGGCCTACGAGCTGTAGTTTAGATCCTGGACCAACTCCCCTAATTCTGGGTTGTCTTGAGATCATTGGTCCAGTTATGGTGCAGATAGTCTGGTGCTCCTTAGAGTCAGGTGAGTTTCCTAACTCCCCGGAAGAAGCAATGGTTACACCTCTACTGAAGAAAGCTACTTTGGACCCAGACTGTTTCTCAAACTACAGATTTATCTCTAACCTTCCCTTTATTGGGAAGGTTATTGAGAAGGTAGTGGCAGCCCAATTGGAAGACCATTTAACCATCCATAATGTCTACGAATCCTTCCAATCTGGTTTTCGTAAAGACACAGCACCGAGACTACTGGTTGGTGCTTAATGATCTTCTGAGGCGAGGGATCAGAAGAGGCGTTCCATTCTAGTTCTTCTTGATCTCTGTCAGCCTTTGACACTGTGGATCACCTGGTGTTGTTAGTACGCCTGAGGCAAATATGTGGCATGTCGGGAAATGTTTTAAAATGGTTCACTTCATTCCTTACTGGGAGATCACAAAGAGTTGTGTCGGGGGTCCATTCCTGCTGCCCAACTTCTTTGTTGTGTGGGGTGCCTCAGGGTTCAGTGCTGTCACCCATGTTATTCGCAGTGTATATGCTGCCCCTCGGAGACATTATAAGACGGTATGGGCTGAGGTTTCACTGCTACGCAGATGATACCCAGCTATACCTGTCTTTTGCGCCTGACCAGGGTGGAGCTCTCTCGGTGTTTAATACCTGTCTGGAAGAAATCCAAGGGTGGATGGATTCTAGCTGGTTGAAGTTGAACTCAGAGAAGACAGAGGTATTAGTGGTGGATCCGGGTGGTCAGATAGCGAGGTTGCATGATGGCACGCCCTCTGGAATTTTTCTTGATGGCGTGTCACTTCCGACCTCTGAATGGGTGCGCAACCTTGGGATTGTCCTAGACGACAGGCTGACCCTTCAATCTCAAATGTCGGCTGTTGTCAGGACTTCCTTTTACCATCTTAGGAATACTGCCAGGGTGTGTCACCTTGTTCCGTCTGACTCTTTGCCAATGTTGGTCCACGCCTTTGTGTCCTCGCATCTGGACTACTGCACGCTTTACTTTGGGCTTTCTGGGGTTGAAATCCGTCGCCTACAGCTGGTGCAGAACGCTGCAGCCAGGGTGCTGACTGGGACAAGGAGTCCAGTCATATTACCCCGGTACTGCGCGAACTGCACTGGCTTCCCATACAATGGCGGATCACCTTTAAAGTCATTTTATTGACTTTCAAAGCCCTTCGTGATCAGGGTCCGACCTATCTGAAAGAACTTCTGGTGCCTTACTGCCCCGGCCGATCGCTCCACTCGGCCGATGAGGGGTTGTTAGAGATTCCAAGAGTGAGTTTAAAATCTTCTGGTAGCAGAGCTTTTTCTTATGCAGCTCCCACTCTTTGGAATTCTCTACCTCGCCAGTTAAGGGAGTGCACCTCCGTGGAGGTATTTAAGAAAAATTTGAAAACCTACCTGTGGCATATGGCCTTCTTGGAAGATTAGTCGATATCTGAGTACAAATATTATTTTCGACTGAACGGATGATTTTATTGTTGGTTTTTAGCATATGATGTTGCTATGTATTTATTTTATTTATATGTTTTTAACTGGTATTTTATATTGTGGCTTCTGATATGTAAAGCGCCTTGATATTTTGAAAGGCGCTTTAAAAATAAAGTTATTATTATTAAGAAGTGGGAAAACACACTCCAGGGTGTGTGGCCATAAGGGAATAATGTGCATCTCCAACCCCCCCAGGCGAGCATTATTTCCTTATCACTGCACATCCTGTAATGTGTTACCCCTTGAGGAACAAGGCTCCTTTTTAATACAAATACCCTCAGTAATGAAGTATAGAATGGCTTTAGAGTCACCCTTTTTTGAATGTAGTGCAACTGAGGCCTGCTGATGCCATAAAATATTGTTTGTTTTGCTGATGCCCCTCCCAAATGCAACACTATGACAATTACAATATCAAAACACTCCATTACTGTGTTTGTCATTTGTTACATCACAATCTATGAACCCCCTTAAGACTATCTGTGGTCCAGATGTTTCTAGACAAAGACTGAAATCCTGAAATAGTCACATGACAGAGATACAGCTGAAATGGCTGTTTCAGTTTAGTGTTTCTTCTTCCTTAAACTAAAAATAAACCAGAAAGCCCTGGCCTCCAGTTCAGGAAGCCAGACTAGAGTTAGAGTTCGTGTTAGTTAAGACAAACAACAAGTGGAATGTCTAAAATAATTGAAGAAAAAAACAAAACCATGGAAATAAAATGAAGTGATACGCTCCTACTGTAAAATGTGGCCCTAACAGCTGGCCATCTTGCTGTGTATATACAGACTTCTAGACAACACTGGCACAACAGATGCAAGTGCTTGGAGTCTGGCCAGAAGAAGGTCTCTGAAGTCACTGGAGAATTTTTTAGAAATGCCAGGCTTGTCACACATCACAGAAAGCTAGCTGTCTCTTGGAGCACTGCAATCAAACGAAAAAGCTAAAATCGGATCGGCAGGTGGAAAAAGGTCAGCTGTATTTACAAAAAGAGAACGAAAATTCTGGCAGAGCACTAATGTCTGCTGATAAGTCACATGTGAAATCACAGAGTGAAAAATGTACCTCTGCAAACTATTCCTTCAAGAACTCAGTTCAGTTTCTCAGTCAACTAAGATGCGTTATCCCTTTTCTAAGATCGACACTTCACTTTATTTAAAGAAATAGTGTATTCAGGCATAAAAAAATGGGACAAAGCTTACCAGTCTATGCAATATCAAAATATACCCAATGGACTAACCAAAAGAAACTTTCATATTCATTTTTAATATTTTTTATTATCATTCTTTTTCTGATTTTGTTTTCCCCCTCCTATCTTTGGAATTTTTTTTACAGCAAAACAATCCTCTGGACATGAGGGCATCTGAGCAGCGGAAATCAGTGCTAGTGCCATGCCTTTGCCCATAAGGGGTGCCGGGGTGAATAAATCGCCTCAGCCACAGATTAACAGTGGCTAGGTATCAAGGGTTTGTCACTGAATTTGGGTATTCGAGGGGGAAGCACACCAGACCACTCTCAAACAGTCTTGTTACATACTGCAGATACATATAGTACACTGGTATAAGGGGACAGAATAAGGTCAAATGTCCATCTAGTAGTCTGCTCCCCTGTTGTCCTAGCAGCTATATTTAAGCAATAAGGCATCTTAGGTGTGTTTTGTGCTGGGATAACAGCGGGTCTTGGGGTGGAAGCCTCAGGCCAAATGCGGAGTGCTTCTGCTGCCCGAGAAGTGCATTATCCCAGCACAAAGCACACCATGGAGTGCCTTATTATAATTTTAAAATGGCCCATTAAGATTAGTCAAGAAATAATTTTGTTTGAAAACATTTTTATTTAAATAAGAAAGGTAAAACAGGAGAAAAAGGAAAAAGTAGTCTTACTGAACTATTGCCATCTTGCTCTTTGGCCAGTAGATGGCAGATGCCGCACTTAAACAAAAAAATACAAGCAACTGAACTGAGATGTACTGTTACAACTCTGCCTGCTTCATGTGAACCAGTCAGTGAGGTCACATATCTTTTTCCAGTGCTGGCATGGTGTCATATCAGCACTGAGTCCTACGCTCCTTAGCCAATCAGGTTTCTGGATTTTTATACATATGCTGGATAACTGCATGCCCCGGGTAACATGAAGCATTTGGCTGAAGACTGAGTGCTTCCGCCACCAGTGAAGTGCTGTTATCCCAGCACAGTGCACACATTGGAGTGACCTACAGTACTTCCAATTGTGAAAAAGTCTTCATGAAGTGTTAATAGGTAACCTATTTTTTTTTATATATTTTTCTTTAATTTAATTTTAAATGATTAAAAAGAAGTTGAAAACATGACAAAAGAAAAAAGTAGTGCTGTTCTATTTTTGTAGTGTAGGTGTTCGGCCAAATGGTGGCGTAAAAACGGTACACGTAACACCCTGTGTTTTGTCCCCACAGATATGAGGAAAAGTATGGGCAAAACAGTTGACAAGCTCAGCCATTAGGCTGGCTGATGTGGGCACTAGTTACTATTTGAAACATGCAGCTATGCAATTTGATTTTTTTTGTTTGGGGGCAAGCTACATTTGGGCTTTTATTTGTTTTTGGCAAGACACATCTGGGATTACAGTGGTTTTTAGAATGCAGCAGCTGGTGAACTCAGAAGTGGACAGGAGAGCAGAGCAGGAGCTAACTTCGATGTTGAGAGGTGAAAAACATAAATGCAGATGCAGTTTGGGATTTTACTTTTTTCTTCCAAGCCCCATGGTTGGCAGTACTTCCACAATGTGCAAGTTAGTTTATCTTCATTCAAGAGGAACACCAGCAGTATTGTGGGTCTTTTGAGACCTTTGAGGGATATCACAGAACGAGGATGGCAGTATGTTTGTGAGCTCTGGACATCTGGGCAGTAGTGTGGATCCAAGACAAGCATTTGTCAATGCCGAATGTTGTCTTGCTGGCATTGGCATTTATAGTGCAGGAGTTAGAGAGATGCATAATAGGAATGGCAGTGAAGTATTGAACTGACACCAATCCCACCCCCACCCTGCAGAGACTGACAGGCATTGGGGTGTGCCTTTGGGTCGTCGGCCATAACTTTCACGCCATTTCACCTCACCCTACCCTGCAGACACCGACAAGTGTTGCGGTGTGCCTTGGGGTCTTCGGGCCTTTTGCTCACCCCATTCCATAACGAAATATGCTGAGATGGGTGCAGTATAGGAGAATAGGGTGAACTTTGGGGTCAAGAGTCCAAGGCACACCTCGATGCCTGTCACTGGCTGCAGGGTGGGGTGGAATGGTGTGAGCATTACAGCCAACAATCCCAAGTCACACTCCTGACACCTGTCAGTCTTCAAGGTGGGGGCGTTATGGTTGGAAACCTAATGCCCTGGCGTTTGTTGAGAGTTTCTTTTCATCTAAATTTTCAACATGGGCTTTTTGTGACCCCACCTCGTGAACAGTGGTACTATCAGTTCATTAGTCAAAAGGTGATTTTGCACAGTGACTGTGCCATTTACTGCCACAGGTGCAAAAACACATTTGGGGCAGAATGAGGAAAAATTACATCTTTACTGTTCATGAGGAGGTGTAAAAAAATGGCAATGTTGAAAATCTGGAGTGAAAATATGAAAAATTGGTGAAGTCATTGCACAACGCATGCCCGTAACACAATTATTTGGGAAATTTTTTTAACCAAATTTTCAACACAGGCATTTTGGAACCTCTGTTCATGAACAGTGGCACTATGATTTTGTTAATCTGTCCCGAAAGTTGATTTCCAACAGCGACTGCGCCACTGTGTGCCAGATGTGCGAAAATACATTTCAGGCAGGATGTGAAAAATGACAGCTGTACTGTTCATAAGGAGGTGTGAAAAAATGGCAATGTTGAAAATCTGGAGTGAAAATATTAAAAATTGTCGGGTTATGAGCTGTCAAGGAAACTGTGCCATGCACACTTTAATACAGTCATTTTTTTGAATTGTTTCACTAAATTTGTAATGTTTTTAGACCCCACCTCATGAACAGTGGCACTGTCATTTTGTTACTTGGTCCCGAAAGGTGATTCCATGCAGCAACCGCAAAATCACCTTTCGGGACTGAATAACGAGATGACAGTACATGTGTTAATGAGGTGGTGTCCCAAAAACCCCATGTTGAAAATTTGGAGCCCAAAATCAAAAAAATGGCTGAGATATCCACCTAACTTGAAACCCCTCCACTGATGCCATTATACAGCTTACCAGTATTTCTTCATTTTGCAGTTCAGCTTTGAAGAGTCCAGACATGTTCCCGCTCCACCGAAGATCACAGCGCTGGACTTCTGGAGGTAAGTATGGGGTGAGGGGTGTGTGGTGTGGTGTGCAGAGGGTGGGTGTGGGCTGGGGGCGCCACGACAGCGAGCGACAGTTTTCTTATTTTCAGGTAAAGAAAAAAACACACACATTGCGAGACAGTTTGTTGGGCACACTAGGGTGGGCTCCCAGTGTGCCACACAAGGGGGCGTGGAGGGAGGAACAGCTTTGTGTGAGCGGCGGCACACTGGGGTGGGCTCCCAGTGTGCCATACAATGTGGGGGGGTATGCCGACACGGGGACTGCACCCCCGATGTCGGCTTTGTTTGGGGATTGTGTGGTGATGGCAGTAGCCGCCGCCATGTTTATTGACATGTTTCACCAGGAAAGGCACTTACGGGAAGCATGTCTTCTCTGCCACTGCATGATGAGCTTGTCTCTGATTGCAGTGGCACATTTCTTTCAAGTTGGTGGCACTTCACATAGTTCTTGCATCAGCGTTAGCATGCTGGCTAACTGGGGAATGAGGGATGCACCTACTAAAGCATGCCCTGCATTCCCCAACACTGACACACCTCTCACTGTGCTACTTACTACCGAAAGATGTTGCTTGCGCACATGCGCAAGACAACATAAAAAATGAAACAGAGAAGAAAATGAAGTAGTGTGAGAGACTGTGTGTGTGTGAGTGAGGCGGGTGATGCTGCGTGGCACTGGAAGCGCTGTTAGAAGGAGACACTTGCTGGTTTTGTGAGTTGTGAAGGTGCTCTTTGTTTGAATAAACATGGTTGTTGACAGACTGTTAATGGTGCAGTTTTACTGTGGTAGAGATGAGTGAGGAAGAACTTTGTTAAATATATATAAGATATATATATATATATATTTATGCAATAGGAGTGCAGGGTTTTATTTAACTCTAAAAACTGATTAGTGTTTTGCTCATAAAAGTTCTAAAACACTGTGAAAATGCATAGCACTTGTCTCACTGTGTTTAACAAACATAACACTTCTAGAAAACCTATATAAATGCTTTCTGTATAGTTGGTATTGTCCCAAGAAAAAAAACTGCTAATCAATTATTTAAAACACTGGGAGTGGGTACCAAAGCAGTTAAATAAATCCATTTGTTCTCACTAGTGTTGAATAAACAGTGGTTCTAAGATTTATCCAACACCCTAACGTCAATCAACCACCGTTTATTCAACACCCTGCCTTCAATCATCCCCCTCCTACTAGAACAAGATCACTAACCCCCCCAAAACCATTCCTGTCCCGATCCGTTTCGACTTCAAACTTACACCGATCCTTCAGAAATATTCATTCCCACCCACTCGTTCTAACTTCTCTGTACCTCCACGCATTTCCCCAGCTCCAGCTAAGAAAAACAACAGTACCCTTTTCTTAAAACGCTCACTTGCCTGCAACCCAGCCCCGCAGTGCTGACTCTCTACCATCGCAATGTTGCTTCCTCCAGACACAAACTGCCACAGAAGCTACTAACTGCAGCATTGGCAAGATACATAACACAAACTGTCCAACGCAGGATCAACCAGATAGATCCGATTAAAAAATACAGCCAAACTAACTGTTGAATGCAGGATCAACCAGATAAATCTTAGTGATACATAAACAGGATCACAAAGACGGGCATTCTCGATAAGCGAAACAAAGCCGCCCTATTTGTTTTGGTGAATGCCTGACCATATAGACAAAAACTACCAATCACGAAAGACGGCACAACAAAGATGCAACATCCTGACACAGAGACCCTAGCAACCACCACAGAAACCCACAACTTTAAGGCGGACATTACTTACATTAAAAATAAACCATACAACTTTAATAATTTTTCAAAAATAATTAAATACAGTAAATTATCACAACCTACGAGGTCCCTGCCTATTGCATAAATTAAATACACAACAGGGACCTTGTGGAATAGACTATTTATTTTCACTAGTTCTATTTGACCATGGGCACATTACTCATGGCTTATGCCACTTGTGAGGTTACCCACGGTCAAACAGCACTCGTGGTAATAAATAGTGTATTCCACAGGTCCCTGTTGTGTTCCCCTCATATGTATTTTTTATTTAGAAAGAAGGAATGGAAGCACAATGTGATGCCAAGGTAGCCATGTTTAAAGTGGGCATGCCAACTTAGTAAACATACATTATCATAGGATATCGGCATGCCTCAGGTGCGCTGTGAGGTACGAGGCGAGAAGTGCCGATGTCCTATGATAAAGCACACCCTGGAGTGTGTTATTGCGATTATGCACTGGGCCCCCAAAGTAAAGTAAAATAAAAAAGACACAAACACAGGTCTAACAATTATTTTTTTTTTTACTGTTTTTAAACTGTGGATGTACATTAGTGCATAATATAGTCCAATGCTGGAGTGATTAATCAGGTAACTGCAGTAACCTTTAACCGATTATAATAAAGATTTCATAAATAACACATTAGAAGCAATCAGTTTAGTGTAGCATCAAAAAGTATTATAAACTAGTTTTCTTTATTTTGTTAATTTTAAAGGGAAACATCAGCTTTTACTGAAATTGTTAGTTATATGTGTCCAGTTTCCTTACTGCAACAAAATAAAAAAAACTGCTGTGAATGTTACAATGTAATAATAATTGCCCATTAATTTTTTCAATGGTGAAGGCCAGTTATTATTTGCCGTAATAACTGGCTGGTTATTACGGCATTCATGTACACTTTTACTGTTTACAGTCAGCGCGAGACACAGTCGAGCGACTCTTTTCCTGTTTTCTACCAGCCACTGACACTCTCATTACCATAGACTCCATATCCACCAAAACATCTCCGGCAAACAAACATCTGCGGAAAAAAAAAGTACTGTTAGTACCTTCTTGTCACCCCAGCTTCTAGTTTCCGATCTTGCAAAAAAACTGATTTACCTCAGTGTAGTGTGTGTGGTGTCAGGCTTCTGATCATCAGCTCACTGAGCACTACTTGAGATCTCCCAAAAATTGCTACGTGCGATCTGTTCCCTCACCTCACTGCATAAACTGAAGCCAAACAAATGCCTTTTTTTTTATAATAAATACAATTTCAGCACACTTCAGTGTTTTCTCCCAGTCTTTTTTTTTTAACAAGGGAATGTGTTGGTAAAAAAAAGGCTTGTTCACGGTCAATTTCAACAAAACTGAAAAAAATCACTGAAACAAGTAGTGAAAAATGGATGCCCAGCAATTATAAAAAATAACCCATGGGGTGGAGTGCTTCGTCGAATTTAATACACACCCTCTGTGTGTGATGCTGTTATACACCCATCAAGCTTCGCTCTTGGGGTTTATGTAGCATCACACACTTCGGGTGTGTATTAAATTCTTGTAAAGCACACCATCCCATGCATTATTCTCTATTTATTATACCTACTGGGGCATTTACAGCAGTTAGTTTTGTTTTTTTATTCTGTTGCTATAAGGAAACTGGTCACTCATGACCAAAAATAAGAAGATGAGGGGTTTTTATGATGAAGGGTTTTGACAGGCATAGGGATATTTCTGTAGGTAAACAGCCTCTGCTCAGGGATCTTGTTTTCACTCATTCCTTTATGAGGGAATATAAGTATGGGCACAGAACGCTGCAGACCAATTAGCTTTCAAGATTTTTTATGTTCAATGCATAATCGGTAATACAGACCTTTTATAGACGGGTGTTTAAGATTGCAGATTTTTTACAGTTAACCCAAAACTGTCTAACTCTTAGATTAACTCTTAGATTTGCACAATAGGTCACCCTTTAACATGCTTCCTCACTGTGTCTAACCCTATAATTTTAAATATCATCTATGATTTTGTTTATTTGTGTCCCTGAATCACAACAAGAAACTACAGTAGAGCGGAAAGAAGCCGGGCTGTCACCGGCGGTGGGGGAGCAAGATCAGGCAACTGGGTCTCCTCTCCTCTCGGGGAGACTCTGTCGCCCATCGTAGTTCCACTGCCCCTGGGTGGAGGTCCACGGGCTATGCAGGTGAATGGGTGGCAAACATAGTGGGAGGGTGTCCTGGTACCACGGCATGTGCGTGCCTCCACACGCCGCATGGCCGGGAAACAGGCTGGTAGAAATTGGGGCATAAAAAAACCGGCACAAAATGTAAATTAAAAAAAACAAACACAGTGGAGCCAACAGATACAGCCAGCCCGATGAGCCAGAGTTAGAGTGATTATGGGTTTGACCTAATCCCCATCACGTTTGTTTTTTTGTTTTTTTTCTGGTTTTTTTAGATTGTTGGTAGTTGACAGAAAGGTTAGCATTTGATAAGATTTCTTCATGTAAGCCTTTGCATTTTTCAAGGAGAAAAAATATGCTGCTTTGTGCAATATCATATTTTGTACTTCTGTTTAGAAGAAATGGGTATAGTAGTTGTCAACACCAAGTTGTTATACACATGATCAAGTGTGTGCTGCTGGGGGAGTCTACATGCAGACAAAGCAGACTGCATCCCACTGAAGGGAATCTCACACCATTACAGTTGCAGCCAAAGACAGGGTCAGATATTTTCCCAAAACTTCTGTGATATCTCTAGAGAATTCCTGCCTGCCTGCAGTTTCAAAGTAGAAGCAACAGAGACAGAAATCAGTATTACAGTAGCCAACTGATGCTACAAGAGATCCAGAGTTATTGCCATCTCTGAGCTAGTTATATGAGATGGGAATATGAAAACACATCCACACAGCAAATCAGTCCCCTGACTAATGAAAATTATTAAGCATGTCAGTTTCAAGGAACCTATAGTAGTGCACATCATCATCTGTATTACTGAACTGCACATCCTAAATATTATCTGAAATCACATCTAAAGTCAAAGCTGTTAAACACAGAGAAGAAAAAGGCTGTAACAGTAGAGATGACATGCTAGTGCTAGCTATTGCTATGCCACACTGGAAGGTATGAAAATGGCAGGGCACATGTGCAGGTGAGGTAATAGAGCAAGCTGGGATATTGGGGGGAGCAGAACACAACTTCTATTTAATGAGAAAGTATCCTGTCTCTTTACAAAAATCTCACTAAAATTATAATTTATTAATATACAAACATATGTATCTGCCAGCAGAAACAGACTACCCGGTCCATCAATGTCTGCCTGAGTGTGCAGCTAGCACCCTAGACTGCAGCTGCTCCAACCCCTTCCCCACCGGTCATCTCCATGATGGCCTCAGCCCCTCCACCCAGACCCACCCTTGTGCTCTGTCCCATGCCCTCTTAAAACTTCCTACTCTTACATGATACCACCCCCTCTGGCAAAGCGTTCCATTTAGACACCACCCTCTCCATGTTTTAAATGCATTTCTGAAATAACCAGGAAGACAGAGTGTGACTTATTCCTTCACAGTTCATAGTGTTAACATAGCAGTCCACTGCAGATGGAACCATGGTTATTTTTACATCTGTTTTTTATTAAATAACTTTTTTAAATTCATAAATATGATTTGGGTACCTACTGGGTTTTTTTCTGATGACTTTTATCCTTTCACTTAGTGTATGTCACCTCCAGTGATGTTATTCATGTTAATAAAATCACTTGGCAAACCTTAAAATCCTTAATCTGAACTGATTTATTTATTTCAAAAGTTTTACCAGAAATGACATAGTGTGCTGGTGACAGCACATTTTCCGGATGTGCGCTGAAGGAAGGGGAAGTAGGGAGTAACACCATGTAAGACATCGATACATAAGGTTCATAGTGATCACAATTACTATAGAGTAAAAATACATACGATTCATGGTGCTCACATTACCTTACATACAAACATACGAACATATGAAGAGGCCAGCAGAAGAAGGCCATTTGGTCTGTCAAGTCTGCTTGTATTGCAGGGTCCACAGCTTGAGCTAATGTCCCTGCCCTTCCTCCCTCCCCACTCCTCCCATCCATGACCCTTACCTTCCCCCTGTTGCCTATCCTATCCTCTCTTAAAGCTGCCCACTGTCTTCAACAAGATGACCACTTCCCGCAGTGCATTCCAGGTGTCCACCACCCTCTCTGTGAAGAAGTGCTTCCTGACCTCCCTCCTAAACCTCCCACCCTCCAGCTTAAGGCTGTGCCCCTCATGTTATGGCTGCCATTCAGCTTAAAGAGATTCTACTTTCAACCTTATTTATCCCTTTCAAGTACTTGAAGGTCCCAATCATGTCCCCCCTCTCTCTCCTGTTTCCAGGAAGTATATGTTCCATACCCTCAACCTCTCCTCGTATGCCTTACTCTGCTGACCAGCTATCATCTTTGTAGCCCTCCTCTGGACCTTCTCCAGCAGCTTAATGTCCTTTTTGAGGTGTGGGCACCAGTACTGAACTCCATACTCTAGATGCGGCCTTACCAGTGAAAGTACTGTATTTGGATGACGGAAGTGAATTTGGGTCCATCTTGTTCACCACCTCTCCTGCCACACGGCAGTGACCATACCCAATTTAAGTATGGTCAAACATCCAACATTATCAGCCAGACTGCCACCACAGCTCAATGTGTAACCCCCATGTGACTCTCCCATAGGAATCTGTCAGTCCCTTAGAAACATAGTTCCATGGTGACTGTTCTAGCACAGATGCATTGATGAACATTAAAATCAAGATGCCTGGAAAACATGGTGGACCAGACTGCAAAATTACTGCATTCAAGAATCTTTCAGTTTCAGTTTTCAGTTTATTTTTTTTATACTGGAAAGGTGTGCAAGTAAAATTGCCCATTTTCACAAGTGTCCAGTTAATGACAAACAAAGGTTACTGAATAAACAGGAAAGTGCATTACAAGTAATGAGCATTACAAGGGTCAAAGTGCATTCATTTGGTGCAAACAACATGAAGTCTTGCTGTATTCTGACTATTGCAGACTACCAAGCAGTAACTCTATGGAGGAGGGACAGAACCTACTTTGTGAATAGGCTCCGAAGTACTGCTATGCCAAACCGAGCATCACTCCTAGCCTGGATATCCAGAGAGTAATGCTTGGTAAAGGTATGGACTGTTTTCCAGGTGGCCACTTGACAAATTTCTAAGAGAGGAATATGCCTGGCAGCAGCCAGGGAAGCAGCTGTACCTCTGGTGGAGTGAGCCCTCAGGCCTGAGGGGGGAACTTTTCCAAGTTTCTCATAGCAGAATTGTATACAAGACACAATCCACCTGGCAATCGTTCTCTTGGTGGCAGGTTTGCCCTTTCCCACTTCTCCATAAGTAAGGAACAACTGGAGGGAATTAAACCTGTGACCCTTGGTAGGCTCTATATAGTAGCTAAGGGCCCTTTTAACACCTAAAACTGTGTAGCCTCCTCTCTCCTGAAGAGGAATGATCAGTGAAGAAAACAGGAAGAGACAGACTGATTCAGGTGGAAATCTGAAACCACTTTGGGAAAGAACCTTCTATTGGTTCTAAGGACCACTTTATCCGTATGAAAGGAGATAAAATCAGGTTCCACTGACAGGGCTTGCAGTTCACTGATACGTCTGGCAGAGGTAATGGCTACTAAGAACACAGTTTTCCAAGTCAAGTACTTAAGCTCTACTGAGGACATAGGCTCAAAGAGAGGTTGCATCAATTGAGCAATGCAAACATTTAAATCCCAGGCAGGGGCAGGGTCTCTCTCTAAATGGGGGATTGGTATGAAGCAATCCCTTGAAATATTTACAAAACACAGGATGAGATGATAGTGAGGAAGACTTCCCCACTGACAGAAAAGCAGAGACAGCTGACAAGTGTACCTTGAGAGTAGCTGGTCTGAGGCCTATGCCATTAAGATGGACCATATAATCCAGAACTGTAGGCAATTCAGCAGTGTCTGGGGAAATATGTTGCTTGGAACACCAAATGCTGAACCTCTTCCATTTGAGTTATAGGTCTTTCTAGTGGCGGGCTTTCGAGAGGCTTTGAGGATATCCAGAACCCCTTGAGACAGATGCAAATCTGCATACTCTAACTCTTCAAGACCATGCCTTGAGATTGAGAGACTGAAGATTGGGGTACCAAATCCTCCCCTAAGAGGAGGTTAACAGGTTGTAATTCCTGGGAAGAGACAGGGGAAGATGGACTGCTAGGGACAGCAACTGGGGGTACCAAGGCTGTCTGGCCCAATCTGGAGCAATCAGAATCACTTCGCAAGGTTGTGACCTTATCTTGACTAAAACTTTGAACAGTACAGGAAAGGGAAGGAAAGCATACAGAAATGTCCCTTCCCAGTTCAGAATCAGAGCACCCAGAGGGACTGAGCCCAAAGACTGGGGGTCTGCAACAAAAGAGAGGAAGTTGGTGAATGTCTGGGGCTGCAAAGAGATCTATCTCCGGAGTGCCCCACCTTAGAAAATCACCTTCAAGACCAGAGGGTCCAGGGACCATTCATGATAGCCCTGTGAGATCCTGCTCAGTGCATCCACTAGAACACTGCCCTTCCCTGGAAGGTGAACTGCTATCAGAGAGATTTGCAGGGAATAAGCCAGGGACCACAACTTCATGGCTTCTGTGCACAAGGCCGTAGACCGCATGCCTCCCTGCTTGTTGATGTACCACATGGTGTTGTCTGTTCTGACTTGAACCACTTTGTTCTGCACTGACTGAGAAAAAGCTTGCAGGGCCAGAAAAACTGCCCTGAGTTCTAGGAGATTGATATGGAGAAGGGATTCCTGAGGGGACCACAGTCCCTGGGCAGTGAGGGCCCCCAGATGGGCTCCCCAGCCCAGGAAGAAAGCATCCATGGTAAGGACCACAGAATGAGATTGAGTGGCAAATGGGACCCCTTGCCGTAATTGTCCTGATCCTGCCACCATTGAAGGGCTTGGATCAGGGTCTGAGTCACTGGGATCAGTTTGGTAAGAGAATCCTTCTTTTGGGACCATAAGGCCCTCAGATGGAAATGAATGTCCCTCATCTGGAATCTTGCCCCTTGGACCACTGCTGTAGAAGCTGCCATGTGGCCCAAGAGCTGGAGGAAATGCCTTGCTGGTCGAGACACCTGAAGGCTGCAAGAAGAAGCCAGTTCTATAAGAACTCTTGCCCTTTAAAGGGGAAGAAAGGTTCTTGCTTTGACAGTATCCAGCACTGCCCCTATAAAGGTAAGGAGCTGCACTGGCTCGAGAACTGACTTGGGAAGGTTGAGAAGAAATCCTAGAGAAGTGAGCACTTGCTGGGTCACTTGCAGGTCTGACTTGACTTGGTCTGGGGACTGGCACACTATGAGCCAGTCGTCCACATATGGAAAGATGGAAATCTTTTGCCTTCTTAGAAGGGCAACGATTACTGCCAGGCACTTTGTGAAAACCCTTGGGGCTGATGTTAGACCAAAGGGCATTGCTTTGAACTGATAGAGGCCTGAGGACAATTCGAACCTGAGGTACTTTCTGTGGGAGCACCTGATGGGAATGTGAAAATAGGCATCCTTTAGGTCCAGGGAGGCTAGCCAGTCCTCTGGCCTTAGAGAGGGAAGAATTATTCCCAGAGTTACCATCTTGAACTTTGGTTTCAAAAGATGTTTGTTCAGGTATCTTAGGTCTAGGATGGGTCGCCACTCCCCTGTCTTTTTTGGGGTAAGGAAGTACCTGGAGTACAGACCTTTGCCCCTGTGTAGGGCAGGAACTTTCTCTATGGCTCCTAAGGCCAGAAGAGATGAAACCTCTGCCTCTAGGGCAAGGGTTTCTGAGAGACCAGCAGGTGGAAAAGATCTGGCTCTCATCTTCGGAAATTTTTTGAAGCCGAGAACCAGTCCCTGGCTTACTACTTCCAGGACCCACTTGTCTGAGGTAACAGACATCCAGTCCTGGACAAAGTAAGCCAGCCTGCCCCCTACTGGAATAGGAGAGTCGACCCGGGCAGATCCATCAGGGTGTCTGTTTGGCAGGGGCCTTAGGCTGAGGAGTGGATGCAGCCCGCTCAACCCCCTTTTGCCTCTCCCTCTGAATAACTCTCTCTGTGAAAAGGGAGAAGAGGCCTGTGCTTGGTTAAAAGGCCTACGAAAAGGCCTGCCCCTGCCCCTAGACTGCTGCCTTTGAGGAGTTGCCTGCCTCTCCTTGGCCTGAGCCCTCCTGTAAGTGGTCCTATACTCATCCATTTTCTTCATGCAATTCTCTGTCTGCTCCCCAAACAGAGAATTACCCACTACAGGAAAATCCATGGCCTTAGCCTGGGTGTCCCGTGAGAGGCTAGTACATCTGAGCCAAGCCATTCTCCGAAGAGCCACAGATGTAGCCATGACTCTTGATGACACATCATTGGAGTCCACAGCAGCATGAAACTGTACTTTTGATGCCTCAATCCCATCTGCAGCCACCTCCTCCAGCTCCTTGGCTAGCTGGGGGGAGGCCTGTTTAGCCAGTGCCAGTACAGTGACCCACCTGGACTTCTGGTACCTGGCTGTATAGGCCATATAATTTGCCTGCCTGAGTCCCAAGGAAGGTGCCATGTACTGTTTTTTTTGCCATGGCATCTATCTTCCTGGAGTCTTTGGGGGGTGTGAAGCCAAGGGAATGCTTGCCTTGTCACACGTAGCAGCCTGCACTACTCCAACATGGCTGCATTGCTGGTAAAAAAAACTCCATATCTGAGCCTGATAGTGTGTACCTCTTGTCCATCCTTCTGTCAACAGGGGGTACAGAATTGGGAGACTTCAGGATTTTTTGTGTCCGTTTCCCAAAGGATTTGTGAAGGGGAATAGACAGTCTCCTGGACTCTGGGATGCCCATCATTTCCACATGATCAGGCTCCTCCTGATCCTCCATTGCCTCCTCCATAGGAAGCTGGAGGGTTTCAGCCACTTTTCTGTAAAACAGAAAATGGGAAGGGGACTCAGAAAGCCTAGGAGGGGATACACCAGAAGGTCTGTCTGGGGAGATGTCCGGTTCCACAGGCACATCCAGACTTTCACCATCATCACCATCATCTTCACACTCCCCCTCCTCCTCAAACTCCGGTTCATAAATATCTTCAGGGGTATAATCTTGAACCGGGGGAACCGACCAAACCGAACCCCTGCGAAAAGGTGCCAGATCGGTCAGAATCGGGCGAAGTGATTCCACAATTTGAATCGCTCTGGCTATTTCCTCGGCAGTTGAAACATGAACCTCTTGATCCGAACCGGTCGATTTTTCTTTACGTTTCCTTTTTGTAGGAACCGACTCCTCAGGATCGGCTCTCCTCTTGCCCAAAGAAGTATCGCCGTGCTCAGAGGGCACTCCTTCTAGTTCGGTCGGAACCGAACCGGGCTGGCCATCCGGGTCAGCGGACTTCTCAGCCTCCTTTTCCCTCAGTCTACCTAGTCTCTTTTCAAGGGTAGATTTAGGAAAATGTTTACAAATTTGCAGTCTGAATCAAGGTGTTCAAGCGTCAAACAATAAACACAGGTGGTGTTGGTCAGCCTTAGCAAAGACCTCCCACACTCACTGCAATATTGAAACCCAGTGGGCCGGTTTATTTCTTGGGTTTCTCAGACATGGCCAACCTAACCAAACTTACCCTTTTTATGGCAACTGCCAGGCAAGACTCCCTTATCTGTTCCTAACCGTGTCACAGGTGTTGGAAAAAAACGTTCAAAACACGTTTTTTTTTTTTTTAGAACCGATAAGGACCGGTAACCACACTCTAAAGCAAAACACAAGAATTCAATACAAATGATCGGTTCAGCCGAACCGATCTAACACTTTACAATTTCCACACAGAAAACAGAACAAAACCTATCTAGTACTCACGGTACCACAGACAGAGACTGAACCGACTGTGCGGAAATAAATTCGGTAAAAAACGACAACTTAACCGAGACTTTAACCGACTTTTGAACTGTGCTGAAGGAGAAATCTCCGGAGCGACTGTTCAGTGAGGGGGAGTAAAGAATCTGACGGGTTGGATTTCAAAGGACTCCAGAGAGAGACCTCAACCGAGCTCGAGCTCCGCATTCTATGCACTGCATAGAAAGTTAACCCTTTGTTCTCTGGGGCAGTTTAAAGGCTGGGGCTAACTGTAATAGTCAGAATACAGCAAGACTTCATGTTGTTTGAAATTAGTAGCTATGCAATAAAAATAATGATTTTTAAAATAAAAAAAAAGAAATAAAATGGTTGATTGTTATATTGTACTAACAAAATGAAACCCTGCTTCACAATTTGGGGATCCTTCCCACAGTACTGACAAAAATCAAGAGGCATGCAAGGGATAAAACATAATGAAAGATGCACTGAAATTTGCCTAAAATGGCCACTTTCAGGTTTACAATAAAATGTATTAGTAGGTAATTTCGGCACCTGCTTCACCCATATGGTTCCCACTTCATTTTACTTTCAGTCTTTTACTGCAGTTAAATCTGCTTGGTAAGAAGTACTGCATTGTGTCCAGTGCCTGTTGCATTTCACTGGATAAGTAAGAGTGTGCCAGTTTAGACTCAATGCAAAGAAGCGCAAAATCGTGCATTGGGGGCACAGAAATCCAGGGGAGGAATACACGTTTGGTGGTGGTGGGGGGTACTGATGACAACCAAGCTGGAAAGAAACCTGGGGATAATCATAACAGATGACCTAAAGGTAACAAAGCAATGTGAGAAGGCTGTGAGGAGATCCAGAGGGATGCTGGGGTGCATAGGGAGAGGTATAATCAATAGAAAATGGGAGGTGTTGATACTACTGTACAGACAATTGGTGAGACCTCCTCTGGAGTACTGTGTCCAGTCCTGGAGGCCACATCTCAGAAAGGATATAGACAGAGTAGAATCAGTCTCGAGGAGGGCAACAAAAATGGTGCAAGGACTGCACCAGAAACCATACGAAGAGAGACTGCAAGTACTCAATATGTATTCCCTGGAGGAAAGGCGGGGGGGGGATATTATAGAAACTTTCATGTACCTCAAGGGGATAAACAAAGTACAAGAGGGCAGCATCTTTCAGAAAAGAAGATGTGCAAGAACAAGGGGGCACAATATGAGGCTGGGGGGGACTCGGTCAACATGAGGAGGTATTTTTCATGAAAAGGATGGTAGATGCATAAAACTGCCTCCATGCAGAGGCTGTGAGGGCAAAATGGTAGGTGAATTCAAAACTGTATGGGATCGACAGAAAGCAACTCTAGTGATGGGAAAGAGGGGGAAGCTATCATTTAAGATCTGGAGAGTATGCAGCAGGTAGGGAAATGGGTAGACTAGGTGGACCAAGCGGTCCTTATCTGCCATCAGATTCTATGTTTCTAAGTGGCAAGGACGATTTCCTTTTTTAGTTTGGTTCAGTTTCAAGTGAGGCATATACTTGCTTCAGAGGAAAAGGATAAAACAGTTGTAAAATACCATTAATAAAGTACTGAGAGAGAGGCAGTTTTTATAGGCATCAAATGCTTGTATCTTTTGTTAGCCTAATAAAGATATTATCTTTACCCAGCAAGAAGATTCTCTTTTTAATTTTGTCCTGAAAAAGTATATTTATTTAACTGTAACGCTTCATTTTCTAGCTTCTCCTCTGCAGAGCAACAAGTTTTAGATTTATTTCCAGGAAAAGCCAACATTCTTTAGTCTAAGAGGTGGAGGAATTAGGACCCTGCCAGAACCAGAACGGACATATGGTACCACGTGCGGATCATCAGCATATAAAGCAGTACTGGCTCCAGCTGCCATAGTACCTTTTTTTGACTGAGACTAAAATTACCAAACAATGAGATAATATGAGTCTGAAGTGCCTGCAGTTGCAGGGCTGGAGTGAACACCCTGGTACACATCTTTCATGCACACAGGAATCAAACAGACCTGTTCCTCTGGTACATGAGAATAAAAACCTCAGCTTACTGGGAATCCTTTGTTTGAATTCCCCACATCAACCTAGGCTGGTGGCATGCACAGTATCCCCTCTTGAGAGACAAGTGCCTGAATATAAAATGAATAGCACCTTGTTGCCCACTATAGGTAACTTCTGCCTGTCAGACGTCATCTGTGAAAGTTTGACGATGCACAGCACAACCTCCTCTCTAGCCCACTTACTTACTGGCTCAAGCCACTGGGTACAATAAATCTAGCCAGGCAGTCACCAAACAGAATGCGTTTGTAATGCAAATGTAGTAGGCCGAGCCAAGCCTGCACATCTGAGTGCATTAGTACCTGTAGACGAAAGTCACTGTGAAGCTCACATGTGCTAGCTTCCCAGCTTATTAAATGATGTGCGGTCAGTACAACGTCAACATGCACTGTGCACTGACCCTTCAAAAGTTTTCTTGGAGCAAGGGTAAGGGAATGAAAATACATACAACACTGCCTTCTGAGGAAGATGTCTGCACTGAGAAGTATCTCATGCTGTGACAAGCTGGAAGGTCCCCAAAAGGACATGCTCCTATCACACAGGGATGGGGAAGCCATCTAGAAGAGCCCATTAAATAATGGTTGTGATACCTGTAATACAAAGACATAGTGCTATTGACTACCTGCAATAAAATTGGTAGTACTGACTCAAAGATACTGTATTGTAGTACTCGGCTGTGGAGACACATTGCAATGCAAACAGAAGGTGCCAACGGTCCTGTGTTAGAAGTGGATGACTCCATTTCAGGGAGTAGCAGCGGATGTACTGCTAAGTGCACGTTGGGCCAAGATAACCAAATGGGGTAATCAGATAGCCCTTGTCCTGCATCCTTATTTTCCAGTGGCAAT
This sequence comes from Neoceratodus forsteri, assembly GCA_016271365.2. Lineage (NCBI taxonomy): Eukaryota > Metazoa > Chordata > Ceratodontiformes > Ceratodontidae > Neoceratodus > Neoceratodus forsteri. The sequence goes on along the minus strand of CM057459.1, from coordinate 300,077,044 downwards.
GAGAGGTCAGGTATGTTGTGCTAAACAGAGAAAACTTGGGCAAAATGACATGAGAATAGTGTGAATTAGTGTGTGACATTTGCCTGGAAAATAATGTAAAACTGCACCGAAAATAACACAAGATTTCATGACCATAACATAAGATGTATGAAAATAGCACTTATTACAAGTGTCACTATGGCATCAGTGATGACACTAACAATGACACCACACCTGGCACTGAGGTGGTGCTATCAGCATCAAAGTCAGCACCATTGCTCTCATCGATGTCACCTCATGGCAGGAAAAAGGAGGCAGATCTAAAGGGGCTACTGAGTCCTCCTCTCTACTCATGGACAAACCTACAAAATGCCCCATAACAGACCCAGTTCTATTCCATCCCCAGCCATTATGTGTTAGCCAGAGCATTGCTGGATGTTGAGATAGTCCAGAAATACTCACAACTTGAGTTTAGGGCATAGAGTTTCTCAGTGCCAAGGAGCTTAACAACATCAAAATGCTGTTAAACATAAAAACTATGCTGAGTAAAGGGGAAAAAATTCAATATAAGGGTTGCAGTAATGGCATTAAGTGGTCACCCAACATCAAGGAAGTTAATGTAAATAAGCGTAAAATGGGGATGAACCAGTGAGCACAGCTAAATACAGTGGTAAACAACATAAACTACATTGAACTAGACAAGAGAGCTAGTTGGAGCAACAGGAAGTCCAGGTCTCTGATGTGATCATAGTTCTACGACAGCGATAAAAAAGGTGAGGTGCTTGGGACTGGTGCTGCTTTGTATGCTGACAGCACATGCCTGCATTGTATGTAGGTGCCATGCACTGACTGTGCCAGCCCCAAAAGCTCTGGTTCCTGTGGGGTCCTTGTGCCTCCAGCTCAATACCAAAGATTGGTATTTTGTGGAGTACTTTCAAGAGTTGGGTATTAGCTGCAAAAAAGGTAGCAGTGCACAGAAAATCGGGTTGGCTAGATCCTATTAATAAAATATCTGCTCCATAACAGAGTAACCATGCACTCAGGTACCAGGCGCAATGTCAGGTACCAGGCGCAATGCTAGAAAAAAGACAGTAAGAATGCCAATATGGCTCAGTCTTGCAAATACTGGGCTCTATGCACCAATGGGCAGGTAATACGTGCCAGAGGTGTGTTACCCGTCTATGGAGCTCGGCACCTGCGGACAGGTGCGCACTGTGCATTCTACGACTGCCAGCCACTTGTCCATGACCCAGCCCACCCGGTGTGCAGGACTGTGACAGCGGCTGGGGTGGAATCCAGCCGGGAATCCAATAAGATGTCTGGATCGGGTCAATGACTGGATCCTCGCGCAGTGGAGGCACGTGTTGGCAGCACACCCCATGGATGTCTGATGGCTGGCGGCTGCAGGGGTGAGAGGTGGGTATGCTGCCAGCTCATCCATGACGGGGCACCGAAGTTGTGCACCTTGGGGGGGGGGATTGTACACCTCCAAGAGCCCCAAGGGGCTGGTTGGTGTCAGAGTGGGATGGCGGTGCAGTTGGACGGGCACATTACATGTGCCGATGCCCTGAGCACCTGGGCACTGTGGGGGGGGCACCTCGTAGGTGCAGCACACCTGTGTGCTGGGCCAGGCATTGCCTGGTGGACATGGTGGGGGGTGTGCAAGACTGCCATGGTCACGGGTGCTGGCAGCTATTCAACCGATGGGTGCTGGGGCGCGTATCAGGCTTATGGCAGGGTTCTTCCTGGAAGCCTGCGCATGCATCTGCCTGTGGCCAGCCCTTTCATGCCAGCATGCATGGGCATGGTGCTGGCACACCCCTGCGCCTGCCCCCAGGGGCGCACTGCCTGCGACGGCCGGGGAATGGGCACATGTGTGCTGTGTGCCTCTTTGGTGCATCTCAAGCGTGGGGGGGCACATAGGGTGCGAAGTGGTTGTGCGCCCCAGATACACGCACGTAGCCACTCCGCCCCATTAGTGCATATATATATATCTATATATAAACAATGCAACCAGCATTTTTTTACTTGCATTATACTATATATATTTCATGATATTTGCAAGATCAAGTCACTACAAGTACCTTTCTACCAAATGTCACAAGTACAATGTTCATTTGCCTACAGAGCCCTAGCTGGCCAAATAACCTCCCACCTAGCATAACTGATGAACAAAAACTAGGACCATTTAAGAAAAAAATCCTCCAGCACCTCTCCTCCCTCAGCTGCTGTGACTGCCAATCCTAAACACAACACCCACCTGAGTTCCTCTCCCCTTCCCACCCCTTTACCTAATTTCACCTGCTCTCCAATGCCCCCCCCTTACTCTCTCTTCACTCTACTTACTTTACTCACCCCTAACTCCCTCTCCCCTCTCTGTATACCATCCATCTCTCTTCCCTAATCCCTTCTTCCCCCTTACTCTTCTACAGTTCCTTGCTGCCTCCCTCATCTTCCTGCTCACTCTCCTGCCTAACAAAGTCAATATTTGACTGCTACCGAGCTACATGCTAGATTTGTATTTGAATATTAATCTGTTTGCACACACTCCGTATCACTGATTGTATTTTACTGTATCTTGTATGCCCACAAGTTTCTTGCAGGTCTGTATGCATTTGTGTGTTATTATATCCCCCTCAACGTGTTGGCACTTAGCCTGTATCATGGACTGCTGTATTTTACTACAACTTGTACCTGTTTATGATGTGGAACCTTTGTAAAAGAGCTTCTAGCTTAAAGGTGTTTCTCCAAGAAAGAAATAATGGCATTCTTACAAAATTTTTTCTAGCATTACACCTGGTACCGGAGTGCATGGTTACTTTCTTATGGAGCAGGTATTCTATGAAGGGGACACAATAACCAGTGCTGTGCCTGATGAATCAACCAACTTGCACAACACATGCCTACAGTACTAGTATACCTGCTTGTACTGTACAGTACTGTAGAAAATGTTATTACCATATCTACTGATATATACACTCAAACTCCTATTATCCCCCAGTCCTGTTGTGTCGATAATAGAGAAGGGTGATCCACTCCCAGTTCTGTTAGTGAGAGGTTTGAAAATTTCATAAAAAGCTTGAAAAAGGTTCTTAGAGGGTTTTAAAACCGTGTCAGCTGCAGAACAAACCATGAAACAGTGTCCCTGACATAATACTGTGGGCTCATGGTTTGTTGTTTAGCATAGAAATATAAACAGTGATGACAGACAAAGACCAAAACCTAACAAACCTGGGACCTACTGTCCATACAGGGTTCTAACCCACACTATCCACCTCGTGCTCCCCACCCTACTGCTATCATCCAGAGCAACCACTAAGCCCTTCACTCTGTCCAAGCCGTGTTTAAAACCATTGACAGTTTTGGTACCCACCACACCAGCTGGCAGACTGTTCCATGGCTCACCACCCTTTCTGCAAAATAAAACTATGTTACATCCCTCTTGAACCTCTCCCTCCCCGTCAGATTCCACTCAAGTCCCCATATCCACTACTAATGCTAAATAGCTCCTCACAGTTCATCTTGTTCATTCCTTTCAGGAACGTGATGGTCTGCATCATAGCTCCCCTCTGTTGTCTGGCCTCCAGTGAGTATATATTCAGTGCCTTGAGTCAATCTTTTTAAGATTTGCACTGCTGCCCTGAATCTTTTTGGTCTCTTATGTTGCACTGTTTCCAGTTGGTCCTTCTCTTTCCTCAGGTGGAGACTCCAGAACTGGGCACAGTACTCAAGGTGAGGCCTCACCAGGGATCTATTCGGAGGTAGCAATACCTCCTTCCTTCTGCTGTTAATACCCCTTCCTATACACCCCAGTATCCGGTTTGCATTACTGTAGACCTTGAGTACACTGGCTTGATTGTTTTAGGGAATCACTGATGATGACCCCTAGGTCTCTTTCCTGAGAGGTTGAGCTCAGCTTTACCCCACCCCTGACATCAAGTACCTTGTCCTGGGGTTCATGAGGATCAATGTTATGGACCAAAAGGCCCCCCAGTAAAAGAGGCAGAGAGTTAAGCAATAAGGCACTCCAAGGTGTGTGTTATCGTGTAATAACGTCACTCCTGGGGTGGGTTGAAGTTCTGCCACCCCAGGAGTGACGTTATTACACAATAACACACACCTTGGAGTACCTTACTGCAATTATACAATGACTTGATGTTACACAAAATAAAACAAAATATTTTAAAAAGGTTTTAGTAGATTTTTAGTGTGCCAATATATCTTTGTTTCTGAAAAAAAGTCATCAGTATCCTAAAGCAAATCCATACAGTGATGTTATTGTGTAATAACATCACTGTCTCAGGGACACACTGACCAATCAGAGTCCAGGAATTTTCTTTGCCATTGTATAATTAATAGTACTACTTGGAATCCTATTATTTTTATTGACTGATTGCACTGCACTGCACCTGAGGAGGCAAAAGAGTGACAGTTAAAGTCATCCATGGCATTATTTTGTGGTGCTCATCAGCACAACAGCAGGCTGACACATTGTGAAATGTGTTCCTGGCAAACATTTCTGAGCAGCAGAATGCCATTCCACGTTCCAATTTAGCGTACACTATTACTTCATGGAGCTGTATGGATTTGTGAAACTGATATGAAACCATAGTTTCAGAGGTAACTTTGCCTCCTAGATGTTAAGTTTGATGCCACTTAAAGGTGCCTGGACCATGGCCCCAGAGTGTTGTGTAGACCCTACTGCAGGGTGCACTACAGTCACTCTGCATGCATCACCTGGCAGATGTTTTCCTGCAATACTCCTCTGAATGATGCACCCAAAAGAATATAAAATATTTGGTAATATATTTTATAGGTGCTGTGTTGTTTAGTGAGAGTGACAGCAGTCAATGATGGCAGTGACAGACATTCTCAGCAGCTGTGTACTGTAAGGTTGCCACTGAGAGGCTGAAGTAAGGTAGACTGGTAGAGTGATAGCAGTAAAAGTCCAGCAATACAGTGGGCAATGACAGTGGTATGAATACAGGAGGGTAATAAGACAGACTGTATATTGGTGTTGATTTTCTAATTTACAAGTGTATGAATTGGGGGGCAGACTGGTCTGAATTTGAGTAGGGCAAGGCCCTTAGGGAAGGAGGGAGGGTGAGGGAGAGTGAGAGAACATTAGGAGTGGGAAGGGCAGAGGGAAGAGAGATGGGGAAGAGGGGGAGGAGTTAGAGGGCAGAGACACAGGAATAAATGTGATGAGGTGGCTTCACTTGGCAGCTTTGGGGATAGTAAGGATGTGGCATGTCGAAGAAGAGAAGAGAGTTGGTTCCATAGGGAGAGATGATGGTAGGAGTAGGCAGCCATACCAGCACTAGAGTGAGGGTGTGGGACTGAGAAGGCGCGGGAGTCTCTAGATCAAAGGGGGCAGGAGAAGGGAGCACAGAGAGAGGATAGATAGGAGGGAAGGGAGGTGAACCAGTTTTTACCAATAAGGCAATTTTATATAATAGACCCAATCTCATGTGAACATTCTTAACTCATTATCTCCTGGGTGGCCATTTCGTGTCACGTAAACAATGGATAGTTTGGACTTCATATTGTGCTATTAGAGGTAATGAGTTAATCAAGAGGTTGATATCATGATTAAATGACAAGGAACTATCAAGCATGAGTCCCAAGTATTTGAATTTATCCACCCTTTCTACTACCTTATTATAAATGTCATACTACTGTAAGGCTGACAAACAAGTAGACAATTTAGTAGAAGGCCCAACAACCATAAATTCGGTTTTAGTGATATTCAGGACCAACTTATTTTTGATCAGCCATCTTTGTACCAATGAGAAATCATTCTTGACTTTAGCCTTTAGGGATGGAGTACAACAGTCATTAGTAAATAAAACTATATCATTAGTATACAAGAAAATATGGGTCCTAGTAACTACCTGTGGTAGATCATTTATAAACAAACTAAATAGAACCGGGCCTAAAAGCGATCCCTAGGGTACTCCAATGTTTACATCCCTAAAGGAAGATTTATAGTGACTAAAGCAATCCTTTGTTTTTTATCAGCTAAATAATTAAAAAAACAAGAGATCACACTAACAGAGAAACCAATCAACCAAAGTTTAGTTAACAGTAAACTATACTCGACTAGGTCAAATGCCTTCGATAAGTCTAGAAACACTGCAGTGGCCATATGCCCACTGTCCAAGGTCTCATGCATGAAATCCATCAGTTCCGTTAAGACTGACAGAGTATTATGTGCTGGTCTAAAACCATGTTGATAAGGTGTGAGAATGTTCTGTTGATGGAGGTAATCCTTTAGTTGATCCAGCACAATCCTTTCAATGACCTTGGACAATGGGGATAATAAAAAAATTGGCCTGTAATTCTTGACTGATGTTCTATCACCTGATTTAAATATAGGTACTACAGTTGTTTGTTTCCATAAGCTAGGAACTATTCCAGTGGTTAAAGAAAAGATAAACAGGAAATTCAAAGGATAAGCCACAAGGTCTTTTGCAAGTGCCAGTAATTTAACATCAATTAGATCATCCCCGTTACAGACTTTTACATTCATATCTTTAAGACAATTGACCGTTTCATCTACGGAAATAGCATGAAATTTAAACCCCGTGATGCAATGATATGTAAGAATTAATACCAGAAATAACATCAGAATCCGGTCCAGATATTAACCCAGCCATATTACAAAAATTGAAGTTCAGTTCCTCAGCCATTTGTTTTGCATCCACTGGTTCACCCTTAGAAAAATTCAAAGACATTATAGAAGTATTGTGTGATCTGCCCAATAACTCATTTAATAGTTTTCAAATTTGTGTTGGCTTGTTTGCACTAGTGAACTGCTGATTCTGAAAATAACCTGCATTGCACTTCCTAACAGCTGCTCTGCAACAATTTCTAAGTCGTCTGTAACCATTAACAGTTTGAATTGTTCTCTCCCTCCCTCCCAAAGGCCTTCCAAGCTTTGTCTCGTTCACTCATCAACATTAATGAATCAGGGGTAACCCAAGCATGATTATTGTTTTTTACATGTAAATTAAGTACAGGTACAAATTGATCACAGATATGATTAAATTCAGCTGTAATAAAATCTAATATTGTATCAGTATCAGGAATACTAGTCAGATAAGACCAATCTAATGCAAAGATTTGGGATCTAAATCAATTTACATAGAAGCACCAAACTGAATGTGAGTATATAACTTTAGGTGGGTGACGTGGTTTCTTAACCCTCCAATAACAGTGAACTGGGCTGTGATCACTTAATGAATCAGAGAGAGGTGAAGCAGAGTATAGTTGGTTGGGCCTGTTTGTTAAAATCCAATCAATGACTGTTCCCGTAAAGGATTTATAATTAATACGGATGGGACTGTTAATCAGCTGTGTTAGGTTCAGTCCGGTTAGCTTAACTTTAATTTTAATATTAGCTTTACCAATCTAGTTTATATTGGCATCACCTGGCAAGATATGTTGTTTAGAGTGTCCATAGGTTCCAATATATTTAGAAAGCAAAGTGAATCCTTAAGAAAAGTTTTGGGGAAAATAAACTGCGCTAACATAACTCCTCCTAAAATAAGTTATTACAGGTCTTGTCCCTGCAGGTGCCACCCTCCTCAACCATAGCACACTGTGGAAACATTTCTTTCGGGTCACCGCCACCTGGCCTGGGTCACGCAAGACAGGGTAAGCTCTGTGACTTTGTGGTGGTGACAGATCTGGGAAGACAGCCGCTAAAACAGGACAGATTACATCACAATAGGAAACGGGACAGAAGTGGCCTGACCATGCCAACAGGACTGGCCTGAGGTGAAGCTATAAAATGTAAATAATAAAAAAGAGGAGGAGGATGAAGGAAGGCAGATATCCTAAATGAGTACTTCTGTTCAGTTTTCACAGTACAGGAGGGAGGACAGCTCCCAGAAAGGGGATAAAGGCAAAAGGAGAGAAGGCAAAAGGAGAGATAGTGAAGAGTCTGAAGATAGAGTTAGTCACAGAAGAGAGGTGAATTGGACAAGTTGCCAAGCCCTGGTGAGTAGCACCCTAAGATTCTCAAGGAGGTTGCACAGTTTCTAGTGGCACCACTGGCTAACCTCTTTAACTGCTACTTGGAAACTGGGGTGGTTTTGGTGAACTGCAGCATGGCCAATGTGGTGTAACACCACAAGATCCAGGATAGGAATAACCAAGGAAATAACAGACCAATTAGCCTATCCTCAATCACTGGGAAACTACTGGAGACCATTACAAAAACAAGTACAGTGAAATTCCTGGAGGCCAAATGGGCTTCTGGATAGAAAACAACACTGGTCTGAGGCGGGCACATCACGCCAGATGTATATCAATTATTTTTTTTCCACTGGGTTACAAAGGCAGTGGCCAGGGGCCAGGCAGTAGACATCTATATCTAGACTTCAAAAAAGCCTTTGATTCTGTACCCCACAGAAGGCTTGTAAGAAAGTCAGCCTCGTAGTGCAGTAATGAGATGCTTGCATCTCACCTGCCACAGTGCCAGCGACTCAGCTTTGGGAACAACCTCAGGTTGCTGGGGCTCCGTGTGGGGGTGGGAGAGGACTTGGCATTCCAGGGATTGCTCTACTCTCTCAGGGAGGAGTGGCTAGACTGTTGTGGCCTTTGACTGTCACCAGGTGGAGGCCTGGGAGAAGTGCAGGCTCTAGGAACAATGTGGGCTTGCCTCCACGCACACACACTAGTGTGCCACTACAGCTGGGAGGAGGGGGACTGGGAAGAAAAACAGAAAATGGCAGTCGAGTGGGCTTAATGAAGCTCCGACCACTTTCCCCATGGCCCGCACCACCACTCAGTCCCTGGGGCACCTCTGGATTGTGTTCCAGGCAGGGGGGGTTCAGCCCTCCACTACCTCTAGCCATACTGTGGAGGGAATCCAAGGGGGATTTAAGCCCTTGGGGCCAAAAAAGGTGGTAGATGGTCATGGGAGGCAGGGATGGGGCTGAACAACCACCCGCCTGAGCTGAGAAGGATAACAATTTTTATGTCAAAAAACCAAAAAGAAAGCTGGGTAACTTTGGGTGGGGGACAAATTGACCAGGTAGCTATCACACTGTCTAGGGAGGAAGGAGTGACAGGGTGTTCAATAACAGCAGGTACCCAGGGGTCAGAAAGGTAACAAGTGGGGCACCACAAGTATCAGTCCTAGGACCACTACCATTTAACATATTCTTCTATGACATAGTAAAGGGAGTCTAGGGCAAGATCTGTCTGTCTGCAGAGGACACTAAGATCTGTAGCAGAGTGGAGAAAATGGAGAGAATAAGGGGAATGAAAAGGGACCAGGAAAGGTTAGATAGGTGGCCCAGGATCAGGAAACTCCAATTTAACACTGAAAACCACAAGGATATGCACACTGGCAATAAACAAAGAGTAACTGTTGGGAGGAGAAAGGTTGGATTAGAAGTCTGAGGAAAGAGACCTCAGAGTTATCAATAATGACAGCTTCAAATATATGTCCATTGCAACAGAGCAACTTGGAAAGCTAACAGGATTATTGGGTGCATACAGTAGGAAGAGAGTTTCCCAGCAGAAGGAGGGAGGTGATATTGCTCCTGTATAGAGATGCCTGGTGGGGCCACACCTGGACTGTGCACAATTCTGCAATCCATACCTTAAGAAGGAAAGGGGGTTGTCTAGAGTCTGTTCAGAGAAGGGCCACATAATTGGTCATGGGACAGCAGAGGAAATTGCATGGGGTAACATGATAGCCTTATAAGTACTTGTGGGGAATCAGCCGGAGGGCTGCAGTGAACTGTTCATGAGGAATGAGGGCACTGTGACAGGAGTTCACGAGTGGAAATTAATGAAGAGAGGGGAGTTTAAGCAAAACACAAGGAAGTTCTTTATAGAAAGGGTGACGGCTAAGTGGCATAGATTGCCCAATAAGGTGGTCCAAGCATACTCCATGACTGGGTTCAAACACGAGTAGGACAGATACAAGGGACTAGTATGAACTAGGGGAAAAGGGGACAGGGGCATTAAAACCAGGTATCGGGTAATAACTCCAGCCCAGTGTGGCCCTGGCATGGCTTCAGATAGACATATGGGCACATTAGATAGGCCACTTTTTTTTTTTTTCTGCCATGAAATTCTAAGTACTCATGTAAACTGGATTTCTGTGGCCAAAACAGAGTGCAATTTTAGGATGAATAGGCAAAATGCAATGCAGAAGTAAGTTAACAATTGGTAGCAGATTTACTTGGTTAGCAGAGAAATATACTTGGAGATATATGTTTCCTTTTCTAGATTATATTACCGGCTGTTACATGTACAAACTGTGTGTTGTCCCTGCCTAGCTTTGTAATTTCATATGTTACTCATCTAATTTATGGTTGTCATCTGATGCTTGATAATATGATTCATGCAACTGTCACATGTCAATCTTTTAAGATATTTGTAATCATAACCTTAAGCAGGACAACTGTGCAAAATAGGGCTCCGTAATCCTAAAGTTTATTCTTGTGGAAAAATAAAGATCGATCTATCTATCTATCTATCTATCTATCTATCTATCTATCTATCTATCTATCTATCTATCTATCTATCTATCTCATGTATAAGTCAAGTCATCCTTACTGGGTGCCTATCTTTAGTACCAAAAACTTGGACATATAGTATATGATCACAGTACATATGGTAATTGGTTACATATATTTTTTCTTACCTGAACAGCTTCCCAGCCCCACTTTCTGTATTTGGGGTCATGAGTAAAGCGCCACATGTACCAGTACGTTTCTATCACCTCAGGACGAAGAATGTAATATTTTTCATTTTGCCGTACTGCCACTGCTTCTACTCCACCATCGAATTTAAATGCTTCAGGACCCAGCTTTAATGCTACAATGAGAATACAGATGCAAGGTTATAACAACTACATATATTCCTGACTGACAGTAACTTCTTTGGTACAGTGTTTGGTTACTTTAAAAGCTATTTAACAATATGGATAAAAAAAAAATTGGTTACAAAAGTAAAAAACACCTTTTTTGTTTTGGGGGGGGGGTGTGGTAAGGGAAAGGTTTGTTATTTACAAGTAACAGCAGCTGTTTATGAGGATTTTCTCCATATAGCCAAAGTATACTGGATTAGAGTCTACAGGCACTAGAAATTTTTCCATAGCTGAGACTGCCCCCCCCCCAATGACTCTGCCTTCATATGGTGGGCTGGCCCCATGACCTTAGTTTATTACTGTCCCACCAGTGACACAAAAGGACCCTCAGAATGTCACTAGACAAAGAAGATGACCTGCAGATCCCCACCAAGGATAGCGAAGGAGTAACCAGACAACAGGACGGTCCCTGCAGGTAACAGCTGTATCAGTGAGAAGTGGAGGTCCTAACCAGACATGGCTCAAGGGAACCAGGAAACCATCCCCTGCCAATCAAACAGGACAGGCAGGAAAACAGATACATAGAGACCACCAAGACTGCCAGATGGGCTGCTGAAAGTAGACCATGCAGTAAAAAAAAAAAAAAGGCATCCAAGAGGGGCTGGGGGATGGGGAAAAAGTATGACTGTATGAAGATCTACTGTTACCGGTAAGTAATGAACCTATCTTCTTCCCGGGCATTTCCTCCACAGAGGGGTGGCTCCAGCCATTATACGGTGGGTAATGCCAGCTATGGAAAAATCCCTGCAGAGTCCTAGTGCCTGACAGACCAAGTCCAATGTATTATGGCTGTATGGAGGAGACACCCTCAAAGAAGATATCACAGTAACATTCTCTCATTACTTCCTCAAAAAGTGTTTTTCATAAACATATTGCTGTTGTGGTCTTTATAATTTAAGAATCAATTTCAATCATCATTCAATACACTCAAATACAAACAACTGACTACTACTTTCTCTCTTTGCAAGTCTCGTGCAAGAGTATCCCCTATGGCTATGGCAAACTGTTTCCTGACCAATGACCAGGACCACTGGAAAATTGCGGAAAAATTTACCCCAAATTGCAGAGCTTTTTGCAAAATTTGTGGGGAAACTGTGGGAGTTCTACCATAGACACTGAATGCTTCACAATAAATCTTTTACTATTTTCTGCAGCATGTATTAGTCAGTATAAACTGCTAAATGAATACACTGCCATTTGAATACGTTTTAAACATAAAGAAAAGCTTATGTTCCTAAAATGAATACTAAACTGATAAGCTATCGTAAGCTTTGCCTATCTTCCAAAATGTAAAAACATCTGCCTCATACAGTGCTACACTGATTCTATACAATGAGCAATAGCAAATCAACATTAAATAAATCCAGAATAAACACATTTTTCTGTTTGTGGATGTAGAATAATGAAGCCTGATCAACAGCTGTTCACAGTGCTCTGTCAACTATTCACCCACTTTGTTACAAGAAAAAATAAGCAGATACTGTACAGTGGCAAATAATTGAGTTTTAGTAAAGTGTTTAATGTTCAAAATTTGCACTGTAGGTACTGTACACTATTTTTGAAATCACATATTTAAACATTAAATCTGGGGGTAACTGTGGCTGGCAGTATATCCTAGAGGTAAGAGTAACTAACTGAATGAGCTGGGGAAATCTAGAAGACCTGGGTTTGATTCCCACAACCTCCACCTGCATATTGTGTGACTCTGAGCAAGTCACTTAACCTCCTCAGTGCTCCTGGGTTGCCGCTGAAAACAGGTACTTGTGCTTTGTGGGCCTTACCCGGTTATCAAAAAATATTTTAAAAATTACAATTATATTTTTTAATGCATCATACAGTAGTCAGGGTACCCTGTAATTTATCTTTGTTTTACTCTGGCTGCAATGATTCTATTTAAAGATAAACGTTCAGGGGGCACCATAGAGCCAGCTTCCAGGCAGAACATTTTCCTCACAGCTCTACTTCACTAGCTCCAATTTTGCCCAAAAAGCTAAGTAAAAAGATGCTGTGCAGACGTAATTTTTATATTAAAAGCTTTTCAAGCCTCTCAGCTTTCGAACGATACCTGATTTAAGATGGGGCGCACAAAGAATAACCAGGCACAAGCTTCGGGACAACAACGGCCTGCTGCACTCAAACCTGGAGGTAGAACCATCGACGTTAGCACCGATCACCTCAGCCAAAGAACCCCATGGGAGACAATTCTCTAATCAGTCAGAGCCATGGATGCCAAAATAGAGAAAACCCTAACAAAATTGGAAGGGCATGATGTGGCGATCCACGATCTCACTACATTAGTAGCTAAAGCCGACAAGAGATCTATTACCACACAAGCAACTGTAGCGCTCCTAACTAAGGAGAATCACCAACTTCGGGGGCTACTAGAGACAGTTGAAAACGCCCTGAGAGAGGGCAATGTTCGCATTGTGGGCATGTCAGAGGGAACCGAGGGAGTGCATCTCCTTAGTTTCTTATGCTCCTGGCTCGGAGAAAATCTTGCTTTACCGGAGGACTTTGACTGGTTAACACTGCGACAGGCCTATTGAATTAACACCAGGGTGCGTCCTACTGATACTACTCAGCAGAAAACTATTCTCTTGAAAACGGCCGGATCGGAAGTTCGGGATGCTCTAATCAATGCTGCCAGGGGAGCTTATCCACAGTTAATACAAGAACAAGATGTGAAGCTATTTCCCAACCTGTCTTATCAGACATGGGCCCATCGTAAGCAATTCAGTACCATACGCCAGGAATTTGGGTACTTTACACTCCTTCTTGCTTTCAGTACGTTTGAGAATAACCAATGGAGGAAAAAGTTGGCTATTTTCAGATTCCAAGGATGCAGGATGTTGGGTCGAAAAAACTGCAAGTGAATTTCAAACCAGCCACCCCATGGGGTTAACCTGGAAGAATCGGATGAGGAGAAAGGCTGAGTACTCTTTTTAGAGGACATTATACTGTTTCTGCTGTTATTCCCTGACTGTCGTTTTGCAACTTTCTATGTGTATTCCTCTTTATTATATTGAAGGGACAGTGGAGGGAAAATTCTAATGATTAAAATGTTCCTGATTTGGTTAGTGTTATTTCATCCTAGCCAGTAAAGAGATATTGTCTCCCCCACAAAGACACTCTTTGAGGCTGATTGGAGGGTGGAGTGGGGCTGTGGGGACATTAATCCCTATAGTACTTAATTCTATGAAAGGTTACTAGCACTACTGGATGGTGTGGACTTACACCTGCGACCACTACCTTTTGAAATGTTAACCTGGGCCACTGAATCGGTTGCCAACATTTGGACATTTTGGGACTATAGGACGAATGGTATCTAAGTATATTGTCTCCCCCCCATTGTACAAGACTATGGGACTATAGGTCGAATGGTACCTAAGTATATTGTCCCCCCCCCAATTGTACAAGACTATGGATACGAATGTGATTTTCTTGAATTGTACCCTTATACCCTATGTGAACTTCTTACAAGAGAGCACTTGATGTATTGTTTCTTTATAAGAAAACAATAAACAGAAATTTAAAAAAAAAGATAAATGTTCAAATACATTTTCTGTGTTTTATAAGCTTGTTTTCAGACTTAGGTTTTTATTGTAGTCTTTGCATGTGAGCATCTAGGTGGTAGATTGCTGACAGCAAGATCACTTTTACCAGCTAGCTTATTCAAGATTAAAATCAGCAGGGCCATCCAAAATCCTCAGCTGTTTGAATAAAAACTGTCTGAATGAAAGTATGCTCACAAGGGAAACCTTGTCCTACCACTTACCAAAAAGGCTTTGTAGTTTGCACCTCATTTAGGTGAATGGGATAGAAACATAGAATTTGATGGCAGATAAGGACCGCTTGGCCCACCTAGTCTGCCCATTTCCCTACCTAACGGATAAGCTGCAGATCCTAGTTAACCAACAGCCTACTCCCTCCTACCCCCCACTAGAATTGCCTTATGTCTGTCCTATGCATTCTTGAATTCCCCCACTGTTTTTGACTCCACGACCTCCTCAGGAAGGCTGTTCCATGCATCTACAACCCTCTCGTGAAGAAATACTTCCTCACATTACCTCTGAGCCGTCCCCCCTCTGTCTTCAAATTGTGCCCCCTTATTCTTGCACATCTCTTTTTCTGAAAGATGCTACCCTCTTGAACTTTGTTGATTCCCTTGAGGTATTTGAAAGTTTCTAACATGACCCCCCTCTCCTGCCTTTCCTCGAGGCTATACATCTTAAGCTCCTTTAGTCTTTCTTCATATGTCTTCTGGTGCAGACCCTGCACCATTTTGGTTGCCCTCCTCTGGACAGCCTCGACCCTGTCTATGTCTTTGCGGAGATGGGGTCTCCAGAACTGCACACAGTACTCCAGATGTGGACTTACCAATTGTCTGTACAGAGGGACAACAACTTCCTGTTTTCTACTGGTGATGCCTCTCCCTATGCATCCCAGTATCCCCCCAGCCCTCCTTACTGCCTTCTTACACTGCTAGCCCACCTTTAGGTCATCTGATATGACTACTCCCAGGTCCCTTTCCATTTTTGTTGTTGTCAGTATCTCACCCCCCATTGTGTACTCTTCCTCTGGGTTTTTGTTTCCCAAGTGCATTACTTTGCACTTCTTTGCGTTGAAGCTAAGCTGCCATACATTTGACCATTCCTCCAACCTTGCCAATTCCCTTTTCATCCATTCCACCCCACCTTGCGTATCAACCCTGTCGCAGATCTTTGTGTCATCTGCAAAGAGACATACTTTTCCTTCCAGTCCCTCTGCAATGTCACTTATAAAGACATTAAAAAGGACCAGCCCCAGTACTGAACCCTGCGGTACCCCACTAGTATCCCCCTTTCTTCACTGTGGACTCCATTTACTATTACCCTTTGTGTCCTGTTGCCAGCCAGTGTTTTACCCAGGCTGCCACCCTGGGACCCACTCCCAGGCTGGCTAATTTGTTTATTAATCTTTTGTGAGGGACTGTGTCAAATGCCTTGCTAAAGTCTAGGTAGGCCATGTCCACAGCCCCTCCCTGGTCTACTACTTTGGTCACCCAGTCAAAGAAATCAATTAGATTTGTCTGACATGACCTTCCTGCTGTGAATCCATGCTGCCTTGGGTCCTGTGCCCCACTGGCCTCTAGGTACTCAACAACTCTTTCCTTCAGAAGTGATTCCATCATTTTCCCTATCACTGAGGTCAAATTGATAGGTCTATAGTTTCCTGCCTCTGTCTTGCTCCCACTTTTGTGAACGGGAATCACATCCACCCTCCTCCAGTCCTCAGGTACCACACCATCCTCCCATGATTTATTAAAAAGGGTAGTCAGTGGTATTACTAGTTCTTACCTTAGTTCTTTTAGAATTCTGGGGTGAATCCCATCAGGCCCCATTGCTTTATCCACCTTCAGTTTTAAGAGTTCTTTCAGAACCCTTTCTTCTGTGAAAGGACTGATATCAACCCCCCTATCCAGAGTGCTTCTATTGACTGGATTAGGTATCTCTCCCTGCTCTTCCATTGTGAATACTGAACAGAAGTATTTTTTTTATTTATTTAGTGATTCGGAAAAGACCTTTGAGCGCAAGCTCTTTTACAAAGGTTCCACGTCATAGATTGCAAAACAAAGAACAATAGGAGAAAGCAAAGGTACATTACAATGAACGATACAGCTTGGATTCAGAACTTACAGAATAACTCAAACATAGGTACAAATAAAAGAAAAAGGAAAACACTTTATTGGGGGGGGGGTGGAATAAGTAGCCACAGAGTGCCTTGTCAGTAGTTCAGAGGGACGGGGATAGCTGGCAGTGGGGTGAAGAAAGGAGGTACGAGAGAGAGGTATGTAATGCGGTGGAGGTGAAGGGTTGGGGAAGAAGGGTGATAAGGTATAGGGATAAATGGTGGGGTGAAGGGAGGCTGAGTGGAGAAGACATGCTAAAGCAAATGGTGGGGTGTGAGGGGGGCATGGTCAGGCAGCCTCCATTAATAGTGACTATTAGGGAAACTCACGGAACTGTGAGTTGGGGGAGGGTGGGGTGGCGGGTGCCGAAGGAGCATGACGCAGACTGATTGCTGTATCCCTGCTTTTTCACTGTCGCTCTCTGCTCAACCACCTTCCTCTTTATTCATCCTCAGTATCCCTGCCTTAAGTCTGTCTTTGCTCCCTAATGTACCATAAAAGGTTTTATCCTCCTTCTTAACTGAGTTGGCTATCTTTTCCTCAGTTTGGGATAATTTGCACCTTTTTGTACCTTTTCTTCCACCTTTTGTTTCAGTGTCTGTGGCAACAACAAGTTTTCTTTTTTAATTTTGCAGTTAATCTTTTTATTAATTTTTAAAACACATGATAATATAGACACCGTTGCACAATTTAACAACATATATGTAGCCCCTGGGCAGCGCTATCCCCAGTGTTACACCCCTGCAGCACTACCCTGGACATAGGCTGAGGGGGTTGGGTTCGCTAGCTAATAACATTTTTTTTAAAACCTTTGCGCAGTGCCTCCACTCAGGGTGCTTTACGTGGGTAAGATGGTACTGAGTGTAGCCCTCTGAGCTACACCACCACCCACGGTGACAATTTACCTTCCTCAGACATGCCCCAATACACAGTTCCCCACATTTCAACATTTTGAATTAAATGCTCTCTCTAATAATGATATTATTATGCTCACACCAGACTTTTAAACAACAAATAACAAGATATTTATTTTGGGGGTAATATAGGAGCTAGGAAAGGGAAACAGGAGGAGTAGAGGTTATCTTATCCTATTTACAAAATGTACAGAGATTATTTGGATTTTGCTGGTGAACCTTCCAGCCGGGTGGCTACATATTAAAGGCAGACATAAATCACATTTTACCATTTGACTTAAGACATCCAGCTCCCTAGCTATGTAGCTGCTAACAAATCAGATGTTAAACGCAATTATTATTAATACCCACATTGGTACCAGTCCCAGACACAAAGTTTCATACAAAGTAGTGAGGAGCTTAGGGGGCCCTTGGGACCCACATGCGCTCCTTTCCTTTTACACATACTATATCAGCTTATGGCCCTTTAAGATATAGTCATCTAAGTTTTTTTTAAGCCGAACCTTGTTAATCGCATATACAACTTCCTCAGGTAACCCATTCTACGGAGCCACCACTCTCTGCATGTAGGAAGCCATCCGTCTACTTGAGTTACATCTTATATGTCTTAGTTGAAGATGGTGTCCTCTTGTGCCTAGTTTATCACATTTAAACTGTAGATTCAATTCATTTAATAAGCAATCATCTTGCATTATATCATAACACAGCAGCAAGTCCCCTCTCACTCTTCTAGTCTCCAGAGACATTAGCCTTAAATCAACCAGTCTATGTTCGTAAGATCTATCCTGCATACCATGCAGCATCCTAGTGGTCCTCCACTGTACCCTCTCCAATCCCACCATTGCCCCTTTGGCTATGGGTCCCCACACTGGGGCACCATAGTCCAGAAATGGGTCTCACATATGCCCTATACAAAAGCATGATCACTGCCTCCTTCCTATTTTTAAAATTATTCTTTATATTCCATAAAACCCTGTTTGCCTTTATTATCTGATTGTCCCTCTGAGCCTGGTATCTCAGCTTCTGATCCACTCATATACCCAAGTCCCTTTCCACTTCTGACTTTCTCAAGGTATGCCCATTTATCTTATAATTATATTTCACACTTCTATTTCCCATATGGATCACACAGCATTTATCTATGTTAAAACTCATTCCCTTTGAAATGGTCCATTTACGGCTGTCATCCAAATCTTTCTGAATTGTCGCTGCCCCTGCAGACTGTGTTACCAAGCCAGTCAACTTTGTATCATCCGCACACTTACTTACCCAATTTTGAGCCCCCTTGCCCATTTGTGCAATAAAAATTCTAAACAGCACTGGTCCCAGGACCGACCCCTGCGGAACATCAGACAGATACCCGTTTATACAGACCCTCTGGGTCCTATCCGTCAGCCATGCCTGGATCCATTGGCATACACTATAGTCCATATCAATATCTAATAAATATCTTAATATTTCTTTTGTGCGGTACCTTGTCAAACACCTTTGCAAAGTCCAAGTATATACAGTCCACCAATTCTCCCCTATCCAATACTGCTGAAATATTCTCATAGAAACACAGCATGTTTGTAATACATGACCTACCAGCCATAAAACCATGCTGTTCCCTATCATTCTGTCCAGTCTCGGTCAGATACACATTTATTATATCCTTTAATATTGATTCCGTTAACTTTCTCGGCACCGAAGTCAGACTTATGGGCCTATAGTTTGTGCAGTCTGCTGTAGCTCCCTTCTTATGAATGGGTATCATATTTGCCGTTAGCCAATTCCCCGGCACTGCTCCCTCCTCTAATGACCTCCTAAAAATGATGGCTAAAGGTATGCTAATACTAGGTGAGAGTAATTTTAGTATATTATTGGATATATTATCAGGTGTTCATGCTTTTTAATGCCTTTATTTTATCAAGAATAATTTCAACAGATATCTCTATGTCTAAGTTTTTCTTAGTTTTAAACTTTACATACCCACTAGATTTAGTAGCAAAAACTGTACCAAAATATTTATTAAAGGCGTTAGCCACCTCTATGAGGTCTGTTAATTGTGCCCCTCCTTCCTTAATGGTGCCTAGATTATTGTTTGTTTTCCTTAAAGAATTTACCCAACTATAGAAACTTTGTATATTGTTTTTATGAGCTGTGGTGGCCAGCCCCACTTCCACCCTTTGTTTATTTCTTTTTATCAGATTTTTACACTTTGTCTGCATCTGCTTATATTTTGCTCAGGTGCTAGTATTTGTATTTCTCCTATACTTCTGATACAACCATTTTTTTCTATTTATTATTTTAATGACTGATTTTGTTAGCCATTTAGGTTTCTTCCCTTTCCTACTGTAGACCTTAACTTTTTTGATGTTTGCATTACATATCTTATCTACTTGCCCTTTAAATATATCCCACATTTCCACAACTAGTTTACTCCCCAGTAAGCCTTCCCAGTTTATAATGTCAATTTCTCTTAAGATTTTATTTTTATCTGCTGTTCTAAGGCTAAAAACCTCTCTACATCCTTTCTCTAGAGGTATGTATTGTTGATATGTAAAACTAACTCGCTCTTGGTCACTGCTCCCCAGTAGTGTCGTCGTATGGCAACCCTTAATATTTATATCCTTCCCTGTTAAAACCATATCTAGGGTATTGTTCCCTCTAGTAGGGGCTGTCACATATTGAGTCCTTTCCAACTCCTGGCAAAGCTCTACAAATGCCTTACTACTTACATTTGTGGCCTGTAGACAGCTCCAGTTTATGTCACTATAGTTTAGGTCCCCTACCATTATCACTTTACCTAGTTCACAAGCTCTAATCAGTTCTACACTAATCTGGTCTGACAATTCTTTTAATGCCCCAGGGGGGTTAACAGCATGTCCCAATTATTAGAGGTGATTGGATACATGTATTTACCTGTATCCAGATGGTTTCTGGCACTATGTCCCCTGCTCTGACCTTATCAGTTATATCAAGAGCTCTTATATTATCTGATATATATGCTGCTACTCCCCCTCCTATCTTTATGGAATAGGGTGTTACTCGGAATTTCTTTCCCCAGTCCCTTTCTACTGTCCACCATGTTTCTGTAATAAACACCATATCCACCCCCGTCCCTCACATATGAGTGCCTCAAGTTCCTCTTTTGTGTTATTTAAACTCTGTGCATTAATAAGTAAACACCCGTATATTTGTCTGAGTGGTGCCTACTTTCTATTTAGTCTGTCTCCTCTGCTGACCTTTGTCAGCCTTATACTGCCCCCGTACCTAGTTTAAATAATTGCTTAATGCTCCTCTAATTTCATTTGCCAAAGTTTTAGTGCCCAGTGGGTTCAAGTGTAGTCCATCTCCCCTATATAGATTTTTATTATTTATAAACCTCTCCCAAGTGCCCACGAAAGTGATATGTTCAGCTCTGCACCTATTTGAAACTCTACTGTTTATTCTTTGAATGGTATTATTTTTCTCAGGGTTGCATCCGTAATTTGGCAGTATAGCAGAGATTATCAGTATCTGACCATTACCCTTTATTACCTCAGTGCATTCTATAATCTCATCCATAATGTATTTTTCATGCTCCTTCCCCACACTGTTTATTCCTACATGGAGTACGACCACTTTTTGTTTTGGAGAATTTAATAACAACTTTGGCAAGCGCATTTTAATATCCCCAACTCTTGCTCCTGGTAAACACTTTACAGTCATGTTCCTTTTACAACCAGCTGTGAGTATTGTATCAGTATTTCTGATGATCGAGTCTTCTAACACCAGAATTTCCATCCCTAGCTGAGCTTCTTTAGGTTCAGTGCCCACAGTTTCATCTAATATAAGTGTGTCTGTGCTAGTTTCTGAATTAGTGCTAAGTGGGGAAAATCTATTTAGTACGGCCACAGCATTTCCCCCCATGGCGCTTCTCCTTTTCTTGTAGGGTGCTTTAGAAACTGTTGCCCAACTGTCCTCTCCCATCCCTCACTAGCTGTTGCCCAATGACTAACATCAGAATTATCACTAGAGCTCTTATACACAACATCTTTAAGCACTGCACTTGCTGTTACAGGCCTATCCTGCATGCTTTACTCCTCAGATCTCACAATCTTAGTTTGTATCTCTAGAGGGTATTTTTGCTGCCATTCCTTCAATTTACATTTTAGTGCTGTAATTTCTTTACAATTGATGCACATGTACCTAGATATGTTTATGCTTGCTGAATTTCTGGCATACATACCACAATGCCCACATTTTTGGAGATCCCCGTATCACACAGCTTCTCTAGCAGCTCATCTGTACTGATATCTTCTCCCATAATGGAATGTTGTTGCTATATTTCTAATTTACGGAGATATCTCTATTTTTACACATGTATTGTTTTTTCTCCTGCCTACTGTTTATGCATGCACTAAGTGCCTCCAAATGTTCCTACCCAGCAAGTACACGAGATACTGACAGCGTGTTTTAGGATGCCCTTACCGACCAGTCCAAGGTTTCCTCCATTTGAGCTTTCAACCATTAAATTTTGCCGCCTCTATCTCTTGATCCCCACAGGACACACAAGACATGCAATGCGATGTCTCTATATTGTGCCGTATGTCAGCCAGGAGCCCTCTTACAGCTCTCATACACCTTATCGCCACGCCACTCCCACTGCAAATCCTATCGAATGCTTGGAACTTTAGGAATATATATTCCCAAGTATCAACACAAAATAAGTCCCCCGAATGGTGAAGAAACCGATTACAGGCTCACTCTAATAGCACCAGTCCCCACTTTAGCCCGTCCCTCCGTATCTCTCCTGTCGGCCCATTCACTGCTGAAGCTGCAGTGCAGCCCTGTCTCCGATGTCTAAACAGAAACACATAGTACTTCACCACACACTTGTAATACACTAAAAAACAAATACACTGAATGGTTTATTTTATTATTATTTTGTTTTTGTTTTTACTTAGACTCTGTGCTAATTTCCATGGTCGTACCAGCAATACTGGCATGTACACGCTCAGGAAACAGCCCAGAGACCAAGAGGCTTTCAGATCAAAGCCCAGATACAGCAGAAAGAAAAATTACTCATCTTAGTAATTATGTTTCTTCTATTGGAGTCTTGCTGTATTCTGACAAGTGCAGTTAGCCCCAGCCTTTAAACTGCCCCGGAGAACAAAGGGTTAACCTTTCTATGCAGAGCATAGAATGCTGACCTCGAGCTCGGTTGATGTCTCTGTCTGTTCCCTTTTGAAAGCTAACCATCAGATTCTTACGAGCAACACTCTAATAGTATTCTATGTGGAAATTGTAAAAAAAAATGTAATAGCCAACTGGCAACAAAAAGTTTTGGACTACCAAAAGAAGACTAAAGTCAGGAATCCCAAAACTCAAAACCCAAACCAAAGAGGAATATAATAAAATAAACACCCACACAAAGAAGAGGGTGTAAAAAGAGCACCCCTGGGGTGCAACACTGCACCTGCCCACCCACTTCCCAAAAAACAGGTTCTGAGAGGGGAGGCAGGGAAGGATGTCAGAATACAGCAAGACTCCAATAGAAGAAACATAATTACTAAGATGAGAAATTTTTTCTTCAAACAACATGAAGTCTTGCTGTATTCTGACAAGTGCAGACTACCAAGCAGTACCTCCATGGAGGAGGGCCAGAACCTACTTTGGGAATAGGCTTTGAGTACTGCTGTGCCAAACCGAGCATCACTCCTAGCCTGGATATCCAGAGAGTAATGCTTGGTAAAGGTATGGACTGTTTTCCAGGTGGCTGCTTGACAAATTTCTAAGAGAGGGATATCCCTGGCAGCAGCCAAGGAAGCAGCTGTACCTCTTGTGGAATGAGCCCTCAGGACTGAGGGTGGAATTTTCCCAGTTTTTCATAGCAGAACTGTATACAAGACACAATCCACCTGGCAATAGATCTCTTGGTGGCAGGTTTGCCCTTTCCCACTTCTCCATAAGTGAGGAACAACTGGAGGGAGTCAAACCTGTGACCCTTGGAACGCTCCATGTAGTAACTAAGGGCTCTTTTAACATCTAAACTGTGTAGCCCCCTCTCTCCTGAGGAAAAATCATCAGTGAAGAAAACAGGAAGAGAAACAGACTGATTTAAATGGAAGTCGGAAACCACTTTGGGCAAGAACTTTCTATTGGATCTAAGGACAACAACAGGGGGTACCAGGGCTGTCTGGTCCAATCTGGAGCAATCAGAATCACTTTGCAAGGTTGAGACCTTATCTTGACTAAAACTTTGAACAGGAGTGGGAAGGAAGGGAAGGCATACAGAAATTTCCCTTCCCAGTTCAGAATCAGGGCATCCAGGGGGACTGAGCCCAAGACTGGGGGTCTGCAACAAAAAAGAGGAAGCTGGTGATTGTCTGGGGCTGCAAAGAGATCTATCTCTGGAGTGCCCCACCTTGAAAAAATCACTTTCAACACCTGAGGGTGCAGGGACCATTTGTGATGGCCCTGAGAAATCCTGCTCAGTGCATCTGCTAGCACATTGTCCTTCCCTGGAAGGTGGACTGCTACCAGAGAGGTTTGCAGGGAGTAAGCCAGGGACCACAATTTCATGGCTTCTGTGCACAAGGCCGTGGACCGAGTGCCTCCCTGCTTGCTGATGTACCACATGGTGGTGGTGGTGTTGTCCATTCTGACCTGAACCACCTTGTTCTGCACTGACTGAGAGAAAGCTTTCAGGGCATAGAAAAACTGTCCTGAGTTCTAGGAGATTGATATGGAGAAGGGATTCTAGGGGGACCACAGTCCCTGGGCAGTGTGGGCCCCCAGATGGGCTCCCCAGCCCAGAAGAGAAGCGTCTGTGGTAAGGACCACTGAACAAGGCTGAGTGGCAAAAGGAACCCCTTGTCTTAAATTGTCCTGATCCTGCCACCATTGGAGGGCTTGGATCAAGGTCAGAGTCACTGGGATCAGTTTGGTAAGGGAATCCTTCCTCTGAGACCAAAAAGCTCTCAGATGGAACTGAATATCCCTCATCTGGAATCTTGCCCCTTGAACCATTGCTGTTGAAGCTGCCATGTGGCCCAAGAGCTGGAGGAAATGCCTTGCTGGTCAAGATACCCGAAGGCTGAAGGAAGAGGCTAGTTCTGTAAGAACCCTTGCCCTTTCCAGGGGAAGAAAGGCTCTTGCCCTGACTGTGTCCAGTTCTGCCCCTATAAAGGTAAGAAGCTGGACTGGTTCGAGAACTGACTTGGGAAGACTGAGAAGAAATCCTAGAGAAGTGAGCAATTGCTGGGTCACTTGCAGGTGAGACTTGACTTGGTCTGGACACTGGCCCACTATTAGCCAATCGTCCAGATATGGAAAAATGGAAATCTTTTGCCTTCTTAGAAAGGCAACTACTACTGCCAGGCACTTTGTGAAAACCCTTGGGGCTGAGGTTAGGCCAAAGGGCATTGCTCTGAACTGATAGAGGCCTGAGGGCAACTCGAACCTGAGGTACTTTCTGTGGGAGCACCGGATGGGAATGTGAAAGTTGGCATCTTTGAGGTCCAGGGAGGCTAGCCAGTCCCCTGGCCTTAGAGAGGGAAGGATTATTCCCAGAGTTACCATCTTGAACTTTGGTTTTAAAAGATGTTTGTTTAGGTATCTTAAGTCTAGGATGGGTCACCACTCCCCTGTCTTTTTTGGGGTCAGGAAGTACCTGGACTACAGCCCTTTGCCCCAGTGTAGGGTAGGTACTCTCTCTATAGCTCTTAAGGCCAGAAGAGATGAAACCTCTGCCTCTAGGGCAAGGGTTTCCGAGAGATTTGCAGGTGGAAAAGATCTGGCTCTCATCTTTGGAAATTTTCTGAAGCTGAAGTCCCTGGCTTACTACTCCCAGAACCCACTTGTCTGATGTAATACACATCCAGTCCTGGACAAAGTAAGCCAGCCTGCCCCCTACTGGAATAGGAGAGTTGACCCGAGCAAGGCAGGTCTATCAGGGTGTCTGCTTGGCAGGGGCCTTAGGCTGAGGAATGGATGCAGCCCTACTCATCCCCCTTCTGCCTCTCCATCTGAAGAACCCCCTCTGTGAAAAGGCAGAAGAGGCCTGTGCTTGGTAAAAAGGCCTTCCCCTGCCCCATGACTGCTGCTTTTGAGGAGCTGCCTGCCTCTCCTTGGCCTGAGCACTCCTGTAGGTGGTCCTGTACTCGTCCATTTTCTTCATGTAATTCTCTGTCTGTTTCCCAAACAGAGAATTACCCACTACAGGAAAATCCATGGCCTTAGCCTGGGTATCCTGTGAGAGGCTAGTACATCTGAGCCAAGCCATTCTCTGAAGAGCCACAGATGTAGCCATGACTCTTGATGACACATCATTAGAGTCCATAGTAGCATGAAACTGAACTTTAGATGCCTCAGTCCCATCTGCAGCCACCATCTCCAGCTCCTTGGCTAGCTGGGGGGAGGCCTGTTTAGCCAGTGCCAGTACAGTGTCCCACCTGGACTTCTGGTACCTAGCTGTATAGGCCATATAATTCGCCTGTCTGAGTCCCAAGGAAGATGCCATGTACAGCTTTTTTGCCATGGCATCAACCTTCCTAGAGTCTTTGTCTGGGGGGCGTGAAGCCAAGGGAATGCTTGCCTTATCACAGGCAGCAGCCTGCACAACCCCAACATGGCTGCATTGGTGATATAAAAACTCCATTTCTGAGCCTGGGATTGTATACCTCTTGTCCATTCTTCTGTCCACAGGAGGTATAGAACTGGGAGACTTCAGAATTTTCTGTGTCTGTTTACCAAAAGATTTGTGGAGGGGAATAGACAGTCTCCTGAACTCTGGGATATCCATAATTTCTACAAAATCAGGCTCCTCCTGATCCTCCATTGCTTCTTCCATAGGAAGCTGGAGGGTCTCAGCCACCTTTCTGTAGAACATAAAGTGGGAAGATGACTCAGAAAGCCTAGGAGGGGATACACCTGAAGGTCTGTCTGGGGAGATGTCCGGTTCCACAGGCACATCTAGACTTTCACCATCACCATCATCCTCTTCAAACTCCCCTTTCTCCTCAAACTCCGGTTCATAAAATTCTTCCAAAGTATAATCGTGAACCCGGGGAACCAACCGAACCGAGACCCTGCCAAAAGGTGCGGATCGGTCGGAACAATGACGATTCCACAATCGAATCGCTCTGGCTATTTCTTGACGGTCGAACATGGACTTCTGGATCCGAACTGGACGTTTTTTCCTTGCACTTTCTTTTAGTCAGAACCGACCCCTCGGGATCGGCTCTTCTTTTGCCTGAAGAAGTATTGCCCTGGTCAGAGGACACTCCTTCTGGTTCGGTCGGAATTGAACCGGGCTGGCCATCCGGGTCAGCGGACTTCTCGGCCTCCTTTTCCCTCAGTCTACCTAATCTCTTTTCAAGGGTGGATTTGGGAAAATCTTTGCAAATTTGGCAGTCTGAATCGAGATGTTCAAACCCCAGACAATAAACACAGGTGGTGTGGGGATCGGCCTTAGCAAAGACCTCCTCACACTCACTGCAGTGTTGAAACCCAGTGGGCACGGTTTTTTTCTTGGGTTTCTCAGACATGGCCGACCTAACCAAACTTCCCCTTTTTTCGGCAACCACCTGGCAAGACTCCCTTATCGGTTCCTAACCGTGTCACGGGTCTTGGAAAAAACTGTTTCAAAACACGTTTTTTTTTTTTAGAACCGATAAGGACCGGTAACCACACACTAAACTTACACAAGAATTTAGCAAATGATTGGTTCAGCCAAACCGATCCACACTTTTTACAAGTTCCACACAGAAAGCACAGTACAAAACCTATCTAGTACTCACGGTACCACAGACAGAGACTGAACCGACTATACGGAAAACTTTTTCGGTTAGAAACCGACGAAAAAAAGACACTAAAACCGACTTTCGAACCGAGCTGCAGGAAAAATGTCCGGAGCAACTGTTCAGTGAGGTGGAGTAAAGAATCTGACAGTTAGCTTTCAAAGGGAAACAGACAGAGACATCAACCGAGCTCAAGCTCAGCATTCTATGCTCTGCATAGAAAGGTTAACCCTTTGTTCTCCCGGGCAGTTTAAAGGCTGGGGCTAATTGCACTTGTCAGAATATAGCAAGACTTCAAGTTGTTTGAACCCCGCAATCTCATACCATACTGGTTAAACAGATATCACAGTCCAAGATGTTGCAGGCCTGATGTGAGTTGCAGCTGGTCGAGGTGGCTGGCTATTGGTTTGAGGGTGGAGCAACTTGGAAACGGATCCTTACTGAGCTACAGACAACTACTTACAACCCAGGCAGGGATTGCCCTGCACTCTAGCAGACACAGCAGGGATTGCCCTGCACTTGCAGACTTCTGAACATTCCAGGACAAGCTATGTGGAACTTGCATCCAGAACATTCAGCACAATACTTGAAAGTCCCATCCAAATGCAATGAGAGTGATACTTTTGTCAAGCATCCTATGTGCAATTTAAACACGGTCACATCCAGTACTTTATATACCAAAAGGCATCCATCCAGAGTAAGCTGACAGCGGCACTTTCATCAAGCATCCCATACTTTAGTTACAGGCAGTCACATCCAGTACATTCCATATACCAAGAACATTATTCACAAGCAGAGTCCTATCCAGTACATCTAGACATTGTACACTTATACCAAGCCCTCTCAGATGAAATTCTGGTCAGACACAGGTAAATTCTCTTCAGGGTAACTTAGACATAATATGCTCTAGGGCCTCCTATCTCATGAAGTGGCAAACGTGTCTTGGCAGTCAGCTCCACGATGGCAGGACTCTAACCCATAGCTACACAACTTGCAACACATTCACATGATTCACTATGCCAGGCATCTTGCTGCACCTGCAACTTAGCCATCTGGGCCACAGACAAGATGCATCCATTTACTTGAACTAGGCAGTCTCTTATGGGGTTAGTAGCCCAGACTGATAACTTTAATACTTCAGACTTAACAACATATGTCTGTTAGTGGGGCTTGAGGCCCCCAAGATTACTTGCTTAGCTTCTCCCTCACACTGGGGGTACGAGGGTACTCACTCAGGTCCTCCACGGGTCTCATCCGCAATCAAAGGCATCCTGAAGACTTCTTCAGCTCTCTCACTGCTGAGGTACTCGGTCAGCACTCTCACTGCTGCATGATGTCATCTGGTCTGGTCAGCTCTCTCACCGCTGCTGGACATCTGATCTTCGGTCCACATCGTTCCCCCACGTGGGAGGGAGAGCTAGCCTCTGGAGGACAATACTGGCAACCTCCAGACTAGCTGTTGGAGAAAGTACAATTACTGTAACTGGTAAACTTTTAACTTAAGAAAATAAATGCCCCTGATGACTGTAGGGGCTTGGATTAAGTGGCCCAGGCCTGGTGGCATGGTGGCATGGCTGGGGCCTGAGCACCCACCCCTGTGGGGGCTTCCAGCAGGCTGCAGCCTGCCCCGGCTGCTCTCTTTCCAAGCTCTGAATTCTCTGAATCTCCAGACAAACTTGCAACGCTGTGTCTTTATAGAGCTCCTAGCTCGACTCCTGATTGGCAGCAGAGGTGGGGTGACATGTCTCCAAGAGGCTGAGGGACCCATCAATCAGAACACTTGAGGCACAATTGGGTTGTGTAATTGGCACCTAAAATAATGTCCCTGTAAGTCCCCATAAGCACTTGAGTGCTTACCGATGAGATGCAGTGAATGTCCCACAAGTCCTGGCATTTTATTTCTGGCATCCAATTGGCTGTACTGCTGGCAATGGCTGCTTAACCCACTGTCCCTTATACCAGATTAGATACAGTCCTGAATAATGTCCTGGTGCAGCCAGAAAGAAGTAATTATTTGCCCCAAATGCCCCACAGTTCTATAGCTTAAAGGCTGTACTTGCAGTCACTGCACAGATGAAAGGGGTGGCTCCTCTAGTTTTCCTGTCGCTACCGCACTTAGCAAACTCCCTCAGCAGCAGCTGACAGGCTGACACAGAGTCCCAAAATACTGGAATTGCCAGGGAAAAGTATCTATTTCAATTTGTTAACATTCTCCCCCACATACACAGTCAATCCCCAATATACAGCAACAGTTTTATTGTTCAAAACATTTAACTTGTTTTACTTTTCAGCCGGAGCCAAACATAGGTACCCTGGAGGCAGCAGGCACACAATTATTCATTATACAGATGACCGGGGCCCTGTTCAGGCATACTCAAATGAGCCCCAGTCAAAAACTCCTTTAATTCCCATCTGAGCAATCCCCCAGCAGGCTGTCCGTGGTCACCAAGTCCCAAATAGGTGGAAGGGATCCCGGGACTCATGGTACAGTCCCTGAGGTGACCGCAAAACAAGCGGCTCCACATCAAAGGCGCTTTGCATGCCAATGCAACTCCTGCTGCCCTGGAGGCAGCACTTTTGCAGCGGGAAATCGCAATCAGCGTTTTAAGCCCCGAGGGGCTGGATTTCAATTGGGCTGCGGCTGGGGCACAAAGAAGGGCAAAGCAGGACCTGAGATATTAGAGGCCAAAGTTGGAAGAAGCCCGAGAGACAGCAGGAGAAGGACAGAGGGACAGGGCTAAGGTAAGCCCAGGCTGGCATTTCTAGGAACCCCTATTTGCAAGAGGGTTACATATAGACTGATAGAACAATATTAGGAATCAAGGACATTACAGCATCTGCATTAGTTAGTATTACCAAGGGGAATCCTTGGAACTGTAAGTGTGTATCCAAAATGGTAAATTAAATCTGAAGACAGAGGAAAGGAAAAAGGACGTATCAATGCTCTAATACAAAGTTTACATCTATATTCACTGTTGTAAAGTATATGAGTGCATGTGTGCAGGAAAACAAGAACTTAACAGTGTAACAATAACAATAAATATAAAAACAGTTAATAGGAGTGAGGCATCCTCCTTATGAGGTTGTACAAAATGTGGGTACTAAATACAGTATATCTAAGCAAGTAAACAACATATATATTTTAAGGTTATCCTGATTGCAAGTAGGTTAGAAAGTCCTGCCAGCATAAATTACATTCATGCAATTGGTTGGCAGTAGAATAGGAGAGACACTCCAAAGATGCTTGTTGGGTTAAACTTTTAAAGATGTCATTTATATTAGGAATAGTTGGGGATTTCCAATGCATTAGAATAAATCATTTGACTTGTAAGAAAAATATATTTAACCATCTGTGTTGGTATTTGGATAGTGTTTGACCGGTGGTTTTAATAACACCAAGCAAAAAATATTTAGGGTCAAAGGGGAATTTGTGGCCTACTATATTAGATGCAATTTGGTAAACAGAGTGCCATAATTTGTAAATAGGTTTACAGTGCCATAAAATAAGGAGAACGTCACCTCCTGGAGAGTTGCAGTGCCAGCAGAGATCATTATTTATTAGGCCGAAGCAATGTAATACTGTTGGTGTTCTATACCAGAGATGGAGAATTTTGAGCTGGATAAGCAAAGTGCGAGCATCCTTGAAGGTGTTATGGAAAAAAGTCCAGCAAATGTTCCACTGAGAATCTGTTAGATTGCATTTCAGAGCTGTGCTCCATTTAGATTGGGCTGCACAGGATAGGCTGGGTAAATTGTCTCTAATGTCTTTATAAACAACAAGTTTTCTGATAGACTGCTTCAACACAAACCAAATGTTAAGTGTTTAAGTGTACTTATGCTTGGCCAGTGGATTTTAAAACCCAACAAGACGAGAATTCAAAAGAAAGCAGTGTCACATAAAACCCTTCCTCTACCTTGCACTGCACTGTTTCGACCAAACCCAGATCTTCATGTATAATTGTCAAAATATTTGAGAGTATGTTATTAAAAATGTTAATACTTTAAACACAATTCAATGTAACAAACTCAAAAATTGCAAGAAATTGTGGAATATGTCAGTTTTTGTGGAGAATAGTGACAATTGCAGATTCTGTAAAAAAACTGCAGGTGCAATTTTCCAGTGGCCCTGCCAATGACCTAAAGTCAGTTTATGAGCCACACTGGCTCAGGGTCAGTGCTCATGACTTAACATGTCTGCACAACTGGCAAATCAGCAGCCAGTATAGCCCAGCAGTAAGGGTGCAGGAAGGCAAACCAAGAGATCTGGGTTTAAAGCTTAATTCCCTTCAGATAAGCAAACATTTAAACATTTTACTTAACCCTCACATTTCACTGCACTGGTGATCCACTGTGGTGCAGAGCTAGAACAGCGTGTCTACACTGAAGGGAATGAAAGGGAGAACTGTGCTGAGCCTGTACATTATTTTGCCCCACAAGAAGCTGTGTTTTAAGTACTGGTTTAAATTCTATTTCTGTTCCATTTATGCAGGTCTGCTAGCTACCTCATTGGATGTTTATGCTTAATAATCTGGTGGTAAGTACTATTTCAGAGCTGTATGATGTTGATGATGTCCATAACAACCACAGAGATCTGCAGGAAGACATGGATACATCGTGCCAACAATAGAAGATCAGAACAGGGACAACTACTACATCCTACAGCTCTAAAATTGTTTTTTACCAGCAGCATGTAAATCAGAAACACCCACTAGGATAACTAAAATGCCTCTACAGATGAAACAATAGCAGAATATGAATCAGTATTTTAAAACAGATTCTGCTCGGAAAAATGACTTAGAAATGCAGCTGACAGTTAGATGGTATAGTATTAGCCATGGCTAAGCAAGTTAGATCACAAATTGTAGTGAGAAAAAATAATATGACCTACTTGGAACTTGAATACAAATACAAAGCAACAGGAGAGAGGACACAAAATAAGTCAAGATGGGAGTGGTGCAGTGCAATGGCTGTGGGGCAGCAGTGTTCCGGGAGACATTCTGGAGGCTGCGATGCTGCCCTGTTTGCAGGCACACCTCTGGTCAGAGGGAGGAGGTTGCCCGTCTCCAGGCTGACCTGGCTAGGATTCGTGAAACCTCTTCCCCCACCCAGGGACCATCAGGGCCACCACCGCTACCTCAGAGGTTGCCAAGAAAGAGGAGCGGTTCGATCAAGGTGGGCTCAGGGAGGGAGAGGGTGGTGGAACAGAGGTGTATCCCTCCAGTTGTACTGCTCCACAATTCATATGCTGTTCTGGCGAAGAGTGGTTCCTCTATGGAGGCACCTGCAGTGGAGACCAAGGAGGATGCTGGGAACCTCCACAAAGGAGACCCACAGGAGGGTGGCACAAGACCCCACAGGGGAAGGAAACAACTCCTGGTGGGGGACTTAATCATTAGGGGGGTAGAAGTGGGGAGAAAGGGATAGGGAGGTAAGGTGCCTGCCAGGTGCCATGGCTTGGAGGGACAGGAAGCTAATCCTCAGGATTGCGGGAGCAGCTGCACAAGAGCGGGAGCTGAATGTCATTGTCCACCTATGGACAAATGACCTAGCTGTGAATGGGATCAAAGCAGTGAAAGAGGAGTTTGTAGAGTTGGGGAGGGGCCTTAGACAAGTAGCATGTACAGTAACCTTCTCGGAGGTTTTGCCTGTCTATGGCAAGGATAATGCTAGGGTATTCCACACCATGGGATTCAATGACTGGTTGAAAAACTGGTGTGGAGCTCAGGGTTTTGGCTTCATTGGGGACTGGGGAGCCACCTGGAGGGTTGCAGGCCTATACTGGCACGATGGTCTGCATCTGTCCGGGGGAGAACACGGATCCCAGGTGACAGGTTTAAATGCTTCATTGGCTAGCATTTAAACTAGCCAAGGCGGGAGGCACTGAAAAGGAGCAGGGAAATCCCAGCCTCCCCCCACAAAACACAGTAGTTAGAGAGGTAAACACAAAGGTAGAGAAGTCAGTAGGGAGTAGGACAGGGGTAAATGCAGAAAAAGGCAGCAAGAACAGGGATGGGGCTAAAAGGGGTAAGGTCATCAAAAAATGGAAGGCGGTGAGTACCAATGCCCACAGTCTGGGTAACAAGCTCACTGAACTAGTGGCCTTGATGGAAGAGAGATGCCTGACTATTGTGGGAGTCAATGAAACATGGTACACAAAGAACCATGACTGGGATGTCAACATACCAGGATACACAATCTACAGGAGGGACAGGGTGGGTAAAAAAAGAGGAGGAGGAGGAGGAGGAGGAGTAGCTCTCTATATAAGGGAAGGGATTAAATCAACAGAACTAAAGAGTAAATAGGAAGTTGATGAGTCACTATGGGTCACCCTGGAGACAGGAAAAGGCACCAAAATCCACATGGGGGTTGTGTACAGACCCCCATGTCAGGGGGAGGACATGAACAAGGAAATGATAGAAGGCATCCTTAAAATGGCAGAAAAAGGGGAGATACTGTTGATGGGGGACCTGAATATGCCAGATATTAACTGGAGTACCTTTGCTGCAGGCACATCCAAGAGCATTCTTGATGCACTACAGGGAGCATACCTCAGACAGCTTGTGTTGGAACCCACCTGGGAGGGAGCAATCTTAGACCTGGTACTCTGAAATGGGAAAGGAGAAAGGATCTCAGATTTAGAAGTGGGTAGCCATCTGGGAACAAGTGACCACCAAACAGTGTGGTTCACAATAAACACAGCCATAGAGTCAAGCCATACAAACACAAGTGTATTGGACTTTAGGAGGGCTGACTTTGGGAAAATGAGAGAGTTCCTCAGAAAAGCACTAGCAAACGGGCAAGAAGGAGGGGTGGAGAAACAATGGTGAATAATCGAAACAGCCATCACAGAGGCAACAAGCCTTTGTGTGAAGCAAATCAACAAAATGAAGGATAAAAACACTATGGTTCTCAAAAGAGGTGGAAGGGAAGGTTAAGGAGAAAAGGATAGCAGTCAGGAAATACAAGGAAACACAGAAGGAGCAGGACAGAGAACGTTATCTGTTAAAGCAGAAGGAAGCAGGGAAGGCAGTTGGAATAGCAAAGGCACAAACTGAGGAAAAGATAGCCAACTCTGTTAAGAAGGGGGATAAAACATTTTATAGGTACATTAGGGAGTGAAGTAAGACTAAGGGAAGGATACAGAGATTTAATAAAGGAGAAGGAATGTGGGCAGAGGGTGACAGTGAAAAAGCAGGGATACTGAAAGAATATTTCTGCTCAGTATTCACAATGGAAGAGGAGTGGGAGGTACGTAAACCAAACAAGAGAAACACTCTGAATAGGGGGGTCGATACCAGTCCATTCACAGAAGAAAGGGTTTTGAAAGAACTCTTGAAACTGAGGGTGGACAAAGCAATGGGGCCTGATGGGATTCACCCCAGAATTCTAAAAGAACTAAGGGTAGAACTAGTAGCCACTGACTACTCTCTTTAACAAATCATGGGAGGATGGGGTGGTACCTGAGGACTGGAGGAGGGCAGATGTGATTCCACTTCACAAAAGTGGGAGCAGGGCAGAAGCATGAAACTACAGACCAGTTAGTTTGACCTCAGTGGTAGAGAAAATGATGAAATCACTTCTGAAGGAAAGAATTGTTGAGTACCTAGAGGCCAGTAGGGCACAGGACCCAAGGCAGCATGGATTCACAGTGGGAAGGTCATGCCAGACAAATCTAATTGATTTCTTTGACTGGTTGACCAAAGTAGTAGACCAGGGAGGGGCTGTGGATATGGCCTACCTAGATTTTAGCAAGGCATTTGACACAGTCTCACACAAAAGATTAATATACAAGTTAGCCAGCCTTGGAGTGGGTCCCGAAGTGGTAGCCTGGATAAAAAAACTGACTGGACAACAGGACACAAAGGGTAATAGTAAATGGAGTCCACAGTGAAGAAAGGAGGTTAACTAGCGGGATACCGCAGGGTTCGGTACTGGGAACGGTCCTCTTTAATGTCTTTATAGGTGACATTGGAGAGCACCTGGAAGGAAAAGAACGTCTCTTTGCAGATGACACAAACATCTGCAACAGGGTTGATATAAAAGTTTGGGTGGAAAGGATGAAAAGGGACTTGGCAAGGTTGGAGGAATGGTCAAATATACGGCAGCTCAGATTCAATGCAAAGAAGTGCAAGGTAATGCATCTGGGAAACAAAAACCCAGGGGAAGAGTACACAATGGGGGGTGAGATAACAACAACAACAAAAATCGAAAAATACCTAGGAGTAATTATATCAGATGACCTAAAGGTGGGCAAGTAATGTGAGAAGGCAGTAAGGAGGGCTGGGGGGGATACTGGGATGCATAGGGAAAGGCAACAACAGTAGAAAGCAGGAAGTTGTTATCCCTCTGTACAGACAGTTGGTGAGACCCCATCTAGAGTACCGTGCAATTCTGGAGACCCCATCTCCGCAAAGACATAGACAAAGTGGAGGCTGTTCAGAGGAGGGCAACCAAAATGGTGCAGGGTCTGCACCAGAAGACATACGAGGTATACCCTTTAGGAAAGGAGGAAGAGGGGGGCATGATAGAAACTTTCAAGTATCTCAAGGAATTAACAAAGTACAAGGGGGTAGTATCTTTCAGAAAAAGAGACATGCAAGAACAAGGGGGCACAATTTGAAGATAGAGCGGGGACGGCTCAGAGGTCATGTTAGAAAGTATTTTTTCACAGAGAGGGTTGTGGATGCATGGAACAGGCTTCCTGAGGAGGTTGTGGAGTCAGGAACAGTGGTAGAATTCAAGAATGCATGGGACAGACATAAGGCAATTCTAGTGGGGGGTGTAGGAGGAAGTAAGCTGTTGATTAACTAGAATCTGCAGCTTACCCATCAGGTAGTGAAATGGGCAGACTGGGTGGGCCAAGCAGTCCTTATCTACCATCAAATTCTATGTTTCTATGAACCCTGGCCCTAAGGATACCATCCTAGTGCTCTAACCACTGAGTTACAGGTTCACATGGTTGGGCATGATTCTTCCTGGACATATTTCCTTTCTCTGGTATTGCAAATCTATATGAAATCTTATGTATTTATGTACATTACACTCATTCAAAACTACTGTATGTAATTCCAATATTGATAAACAGCAGTTACGTAAGAACTTACCGTAAGAGTAGATCTTCGAGAGAGGTTCCTGCAGTAGGTCTTCACATATAGGACTGGGCCGCCTGGCATCAGGTTCCAATGGCAAACTTGTAGCTAGCAATCATCAGTGGGGACAGCCCCCTGGTGTCAGGTGACGAGTCAGCCCGACCATAAAAGTGGGCGGTCCCGTGCCCGCCCTTCAGTTCTTTTCTGCCGGAGACCTAGAGAGAGGATAGTAGAAAGAAAGGAGCAACAACTCCTGAGACCCTGTGCCCTGGTAAGACCAGAGGGCTAGGTATAATAAAAAAAGAATATTTCCAGGAGCTGTGGGAAGGTGGGTGGGTAACTAGACCTACTGCAGGAACCTCTCTGAAGATCTACTGTTACGGTAAGTTCTTATGTAACTGCTATATCTTACTTTGAGAGGGTACCTGCAGTAGGTCTTCATATATATGACTGAATTCCAAGCAGTCTAAGAAAGGAGAAGGAGTCAGAGATGAGGTTCCAGGAGGAGGAAAAATGTCTGCCAACTAAGGGTCTGCCTTAAGACAGAAGACCTTGCAAGACTGCAAGGCGGAAACCAGCTCTATGCCTAGAGGCAATGTCCAGACTGTAATGCTTAGTGAAGGTGTGGACAGAAGACCAAGTGGCCACTGTGCAGATCTCCGCAGTGGACACATTCCTGAAAAAAGAGGTAGAAGTGGCCACGTTTCTAGTGGAGTGGCCTTTAACTGCCCCCGGAAGGGTTTTCCGTACTTCTGGTAAGTGTAATGAATATAGTTAGCCAGCCACCTAGAAATGGTCTGTTCAGAGATGGTCTTGCCCTGACACTGGGAGGAAAAGGCCACAAAAAGTTGGTTCGACTTTCAAACCTCCTTATCCCGGGAGGTATAGTACCTTGGAATCCGATGCACATCCAAGGTGTGCAAAAATATTCCTCCCTGTTGGAATGCTGAGGATAATAGACTGGCAGTTCAACGCTATGGTTAAGAGTCGTCTCCGAAACCACTTTTGGAAGAAATGACAGATTAGTCCTTAGGACCACCTGGTCCTTGTGGAAAATTAAATAAGGCTCTCTGCAAACAAAGGCCTGAAGCTCTGAAACCCTTTGAGCTGAAGTAACTGCAACCAAAAACAGAGTCTTCCAGGACAGGGAGCGCATATCACAACTTGCTGCCGGTTCAAAAGGAGGCAAAGTAAGTTTCTCCAACATAAAATTAGGATCCCAGGGAGGACAGGGGTTCCGGACTGGAGGTTTGATGTGAAGGATACCCTTCAAGAAAGTTCTAGAAACCTCTAGCTGTGCTATGATTTTGCCCTCCACCGGAAGGTGGTAGACCGACACTGCAGAAAGATGGACCTTAGTGGAAGAGTAACTAAGGCCCAACTCAGAAAGATGTATGAGGTACTCCAACACCTGTGAAGCCGAGCAAGAAAAAGGGTCCAAGCATTTAGCTGTGGCCCAGATAGAAAATCTCTTTCACTTCATGGCGTAGGTGGATCTGGTGGAGGGTTTTCTGGCTTCCACCAGGACCTTAGTGACCTGAGAGGAGACTCTATAGCGAGCAACCACTATGTCCATAGGTGCCACGCATGAAGATGGAGAGACTAAAGGCTCGGATGTACCAGGGTACCTTGCTCCTGAGACAGAAGGTCATGAGACAGTGGCAGAAGGACCGGCGGTTCTAGCGCTAGTTGTTGTAACAGTGGGAACCAAATCTGCCGGGGCCACAGAGGGGCAATCAAAATCAAGTGGGCCCCCCTCTGCCTGGAGTTTCAACAAAACCTTCTGTACGAGAGGAAAAGGAAGAAACGAGTATAGAAACCTCCCTGTCCAAGAGAGAGACAGTGCATCTCACTAAGAAGCACCATGCCCGGGAACGAGCGAGCAAAAGCTGGGTAGTTTTGCACTGAATGGGGAGGCAAACAGATCTAGGTTTGGCCGACCCCACCAAAGAAACAGGTCTTCGACTACCTCCTGCTTTACTTCCCACTCATGAGCCATGGCCACTGATCATCTGAGACTGTCCGCCAGGGTGTTGTGTACGCCTGGAACATGGACTGCTGACAGAAACAGGCCATGCTGAAGAGCCCAATACCATACTCTCATTGCTTCCCTGCAAAGAGGGTACGACCGGATACCTCCCTGTTTGTTGAGGTACCAGACAGTCGCCATTTTGTCTGTCTGGACCAAAAGTGTTCCCGGGAGGAGTAACAACTGGAAGGCCTGAAGAGCATAGAGGACTGCTCTGGTCTCCAGGATGTTGATGCGAAGGTGCTGCTCCTGAGGAGACCACGAATCTTGAGTTTTGTGATCCCCCAAATGGGCTCCCCAACCCATATCAGAGGCATCCGATGTGAGGGTCTGGGAGGGAGCCTGAGAGTGGAAGAGGGCTCCCACCAACAAGCTGGTGAGGCCCTGCCACCAGAGAAGGGCTTTCTGAAGGCTGTTAGAGATCATGACCAGTTGGTTCATGTCATCCACTCATTGATCCCACTGGACTCAAAGAGACCACTTTGTAACCCTCATGCGCAGTATGGCCAGGGGGATGGTAGAAATGGCCGCTGCCATAAGACCCAAAAGATGGAGCACCGAATGCGCTGGGGTCCATCGAGCTTTGGCCACTGAAGTGGCCTGAGCAGCCAAGGTCTCGGCTCGATCCAGCGGCAAGAAGGCCTTGCTCTGGACTGTATCCAGTATCGCTCCAATAAATTGGAGACACTGAGAGGGTACTAACTAGGACTTGGGGAGACTGATCGAGATGCCTAGCTGGGCAAACAGATCCAGAGTGAAGAAGAGAGACTCCTTCAGGCTGGCCGGAGAAGGGGCTGGAAAGAGCCAGTCGTCCAGGTATGGGAACACATATATGTCCCTGCAGTGAAGAAACACTGCTACCACCGTGAGGCACTTGGTGAAAATCCAGGGCACTGAGAACAGGCCAAAGGGAAGTGCCTTGAATTGAAAATGGTTCTCCCGGAAGGAGAATCGAAGGAAGCAGTGGTGGGCCGGAAGGATGGGGACATGAAGAGAAGCATCTTGCATATCCAGGGAGCACAGCCATGTGTTTGACTGGAGCAGGGGAAGGAGACCCTGAAGAGTCAGCATGCAGAATGTCTGCCGAATGTCTTGTACTCCACATAGAGGTTGAGCGTGCTGAGATCCAGGATAGGTCGTAGATCCCCCGTCTTTTTTGGAACTAGAAGAAATAGGAGTAGAATCACCTTCCTAATCGATTTTGAGGGACAGGTTCTATGGCTGCTTTTTGTAGCAGGGCCTGACTCTCCTGGTGGACGATGGGGATCTGATCAGATGGGTAAAAGGACCTTCCCAGAGGGTTTGGAGGTGGGATCTCCAGGAACTCGATGGAGTGACCTCTTTGTATGAGCTGAAGCACCCAT
This sequence comes from Neoceratodus forsteri, assembly GCA_016271365.2. Lineage (NCBI taxonomy): Eukaryota > Metazoa > Chordata > Ceratodontiformes > Ceratodontidae > Neoceratodus > Neoceratodus forsteri. The sequence continues at coordinate 300,037,340 of CM057459.1, read as the reverse complement.
ACGTCTGCAGTGATGGACTTCCACCCCTCCAGGTGGAGGCCGAACCTCCTTCCTACCAGTTCCTCTGAGGGAAACGGAGGGAGCGGGAGGAGGGGGAGTGAGTCAGGATGCTGAGAGGAGCGGAGCCTTAGAATCTGAGGCTGCTTTGGCGAACTCAGCCTGAGGGGCTTGGGCTCCCGAACCAGTGGTGCGTCTCTTACCTTGATGCTTGTTCTGGTTCTTGTTCCATCTTCTCTGGCAATGAAAGGGCTGTTTCTTTTGACCCATCTGGTACATACAGCGTACGTCTCTCAGGGATCTGGAGCTCTCCTGCAGCCCTGTAATGATGTCTTTCGCATTGCTGTCAAAGAGGATGGAACCCCTGAAAGTTGCGTCCAAGAGGGATGATTGACTGTCCTGTGCCAAGCCTGCGAGGCGCAGTTATGCTAGGTGCCAAAGGCAGACTCCAGAGGTCGCAGCCTGGGCCACGGAGTCCACAGAATCATAAGTGGCCGGAGGGTGTGACGGCAGGAAGATTTGTTCATGCGAACCTTGTCTAGCAGTTTGCCCTGAGATTTTCATCAGGAATGTCTTGAAGGTCCCTCTCCAGTTCCGAGAGAGACGACTTCTGAAAAGCTACCATATGGGATACGTAATTCAACAACTGGATGGCGCAAAGATGAATGAATAGATCTTACTATCGAATTGGTCCAGCTGTCTTGAGTCCTTGTCTGGTGGGGAGGAACTCAAGTGCTTGGGCTGAGCCGAGCGGTCATGCACGGCCGTGATGACCATGAAGTCGGCTTTAGGATGGGTGGTGAGGTGAGAGATCTCTTCTGGGGCGAGGGGAGTAGGTTCTGACAGCCTTCTTGGAAACAGCCAGTATGGAGGAGGGCTGATGCCAGACCGTCGTGACAAGATCCTTGTGTGGACCATCCGGGGGGGGGGAATGGGTAGGGGGTCTGTGGTGTACAAGTCCAAATGTTCCGTCAGCCTTTTGCGCTAAGGATCAATTTCCTTGGATGGCCAGCCTCCTGCTGTTTGAATGGTTCTCAATAGGTCCCCAAAAGAAGGATCCTCCGGGGGGATTTTGGGGATTCTTTGGGATGAATTTCGACCGGTGAACAGGTTCAGAGTGGTCGATATTAGAATCCGAATCCGAGGGCATGGAAGGGTCCATCCCGGTGTCCTCCACTGGCAGAGAACCTGCAGCATGTCCCACAGGAACTGGAGGGGGAGGTGGTGCTCTAGGTAGAGGAATTTCTCTGATTGGCTGGGACTGTCGAAGTTTGGTTAGGAGTTGAGTCCTAGCATCCTACCACCACACCGGGATAGATTCACGATCAGGCGGCGGTGGTGGAGGAGGAGGCTGGTACCCAGGATATCCGGCCAAGGGCTGGTAAGCAGGATGATGCCAGAAAGGGTATTGGTATCCTGGCAAGCCTGAAGGATATCCAGGCGTCGGATATCCAGGTGAAGAATATCCCGGAGTTGGGTATCCCGGTGTCGGGTATCCTAGCATTGGGTATCCCGGAGTCAGAGGCACCATGCCCAGCGTCAGATAAGAAAGGTCCGGTGGAGGGCCGCCCGGCAGCGAAACATGGGGGTCAGGCCCCAGAAAACTGCCAGAGGGTCCCGCAGGGGGAGCGGAAGGCCCTGCCGGGGGAGGTGCCGAAGGGCTGTTGGGCAGCAGCATGGGATCAGGCGTCATGTCCGAGGGTCCCGAAGGTGGGGGCTCCATGCCTAAAAGATCCCGGTCCGGCGACAGATCCCTGGGAGGGTGGGAATCCATAGGCAGAAAAGAACCAGGTGATGGGGGGAGCTCTGGCAGAGACCCCAACGACAGGTCCGGTAACAATCCCAACAGAAGGGAAAGGTCAGGAATGGGTGGCAAATCCCTGGGGATAGATATCGGCAGGGATGAAGTGTCCCCACGAGCACACTCATCCCGGGGTCGGGGTCCTCAAGGGAGCCCGACGGGAGAGTAGATGCGTCTGTGCGGTTGACTGGGGATCCGTCGACCGGCTTATCAGACAAGACCGGGCTGGCTAAGGAGGGATAGCGGTCAGGCTTATTGGTCTGGGCCGGGCACCTGGCGGCAGGGCTGGAGGGTGATTTATTGGCAGTGCTACGAGTGGGAGAACTGATAGAAACCTCAAGAGAGGCAACCCCCGCCTGCCCGCACACCTCGGCAGCAGGGGGAGAAGGTGTCCAGCCCGCAGAAGCGGACGGAGTGCTGGTACTCACTGTTTTAGAAGTGGAAGGTCTCCCTTGCAGTGATGGGCTTCTCTCCCAGCACTTTTCCTTGTCCTTCTTTTTCTTTCGTTTTTCTGGGGCCAGAGATGATGACCACTCCCTAAGCTCCTGTAGCTCCTTTTCCATAGAAGTTAGCCTTTGGATGAGAAGGTGGGCCTCGAGGGTCTGCTTGAGTCAGGTCTGCGTGGCCTGGTTGAACCCCTGGCAAATGGCACACTCAGCCAAGTTGTGCTTAGGCCCCAGGCAGAGGAGACAGCGGGAGTGGTCGTCCCCGTGCAGGATTTGGGCTCCACACTTAGTGCACTTCTTTTTGAGACAGGAAGACATACACTCGATCGAAAAACTATGGAAAATTGAAGGAATAAGATGAAAAACGTCAAATACAAAGTGGGCGAGTGATCACTGTTCTATCACGTCTGTTGAATGAACTGATGCGACGACGGAAAGAACTGGAGGGCGGGCGCCGGACCGCCCGCTTTTGCGGTCGGGCTGACTGGCCACCTGACGCAAGATTAACTGATTGCTGGTTATTTTAGATCAAATTGTAATGAGAAAGAAACAGTGTAACCTACTGTGAATTGAACTCAAGCCCCCAGAATACCATCCCACTGATTTGGGAAGTGTGTCCGGGAAGAGACAAGCTGAGCTTATAACTCAATGGTTACAGCACTGGGATGGTATTCCGGGGCCCTTGGTTCAGTTCCCAGTAGATCACATTCTTGCTTTCTCATTACAATTTGTGATCAAAATTGCATAGTATCAGTTAATACTGCACCATCTAATTGTCATCTTAATTGTTCCTAGTTACAGGATTTGCAATACCAGAGAAAGGAAGTGTGTCTGGGAAAAGTCAGGTCCAACCATGTGGACCTGTAGCTCAGTGGTTAGAGCACCAAGATGGTATTCTGGGAACCTGGGTTCAATTCCCAGTAGGTTACACTAAAAATTCAGCGTAATTCTCCTTTCAATGCAAGAATGAATAGCTCGTGAAGTAGAGTATCCTCACAGTATGTAGGGAAAACGGACAGCTCTCACCTAGCTGTAGTCCATAGAAGTTTTAACATAAACATGATTGCACTAGTCCTGTTAGCATGCTTCGCAACTTCTTTTCTACATTAAAACATCTATGGATGCCAGCCTGCTGGCACTGGGGCAGAGTGCCAACCTGCAGCGCCGTCGACCTGGGTTCAGGAATGGATCCGGGATGTTGGAGGGCCGGTCAGGGGAGAAGGATCGAGTGTCCCACAACTGCTCTCCTTCTCCAGGGGGGTAGAGTGTCCAGTGCACTACGGACACCCAGCGGAGGCTGGGTGTACCGAAAGCACGTCGGGGCGGGGCAGATGCTGGTTGCCATTACACGTCCCCACCCCCATATAGGGGAAAAACTCAGCTGCCTGCTGCGTCTGTGAAGCCAGCCCCTCTGCCTTGATCAGCTTCTAGGGCCAGTGCCACAAACCCACCCTGGGGGGTAAGCCAGGGGGCTTCAGGGAAGTCTGGTCACGTTGCAAGTGGAGGTCAGAGGGATCCATGACCGGGCTGATGTCAGGCGGCATAAGGCAAGCACAAAAAGAAAAAAAAAAAACACATATGGACTACGGCTGGGTGAGTGCTACCCATTTTTCCTACATATTGACCCCACATCTCAGCCAGGCACCACCACGACTCCAGTGCATCTTCTCTTTTTTCATTCAATATTCTCACAGTATACTGACCCCAGAGCAGTGCTTGGGTGTGTGCGTGGGGGGCGCAATCAGATAAGAGCCAAGACTCACTAAGAGAGAAATCTCTTTTAACTGGACTGACCTAGTGAATATATAACAGTTGCATTTGCAAGAACCTAAACTTATCCAAAGTCAACAGTAAAGGGCTATCAAAAGTGTGATATAGTTTCCGTTCAGTCTGAAGCATTATTAACTAAATTATGTTTCTCTCAGTAATATCTTTTTGCCAAAAAGAAATCATGCGCATTCAGAAATGTATGGTAAATAGGTAACCATATCTACTTTTTCAAATACTCTGCAGAGGTATAGTTAAATGTAAATCAAAGTACCAATGGCACTAAAAGGCAGCAAACAATTCATTTTGAACCATATCCATGCAATGAATTAATGGAGTCAACATCTGTATATTGTATATTTAGACAATGAACACAAGCATCACAGTCACATGCACAGGTTGAAAATATACCAGTGAATAAAGCTATCTTGCTGCTCTGAGTGTCCTGTCCTTGTCCCACAACATACTGATGTTCCAACACTTTTTCCAGGTACATCCAACACTGTCTAGTTGTTCAACTAGGCAATAAAGCACAACAGGTTGTGTGTTACTGTGTAATAACGTCAAGCCTCGGGTGGTTGAAGCACGAGGCCGGAGAATAATGTGTTCAACACAAGATTATGCTATTATGTAATACACACATCCCTGGAGTGCCTTATTACTGTTATACAATGGCTCATTTTGTAAAAAAATTTTAAAAAAGTGAAAACAAAATTATATGCCTATTTTACTTTCTTTCTTCATGTGGAGGTATGTGCATAAAAAGTCCTCAATATGTCTTTCTGCCACCAGGTGGTGCTGCTGGTTGATTCTGCCTGCTTCTCCGAATCCTTTTGGTACTGGTACAATGTGTCTTATTATTCCCAGCAGAATCATTGCCAGTTTCTTTCAAAGTAGTTTTTTTTCCTTTAAAGTTTGTTCTGGCTATAAGCCTGTGGTCATTTCTTTCAGGAACTGAGAGGTTTGTGGAGTAAGCGCGGTGCTAATGAAGTGCACATGTGCTACAATGATTGCTCCAGTCCTCTGGCTGTGTGTACTGTTGCAGAGAAGTCCCCGTGCTCCCAACAGTATCACTGTCGGTTTATTTGCTATTGCTTTTTATCTTCATTTAAAAAGTATTACAGTGGCTGTAAGCATGCAGTCATTTGGGAGCCAAGTGGTTTGTGAAGTGAGCGCAGCACAATTGAACCACAAACATGCTGCCGAGTAAGGGGACGCCCAGGGGAGTCATGGCTTCATTTTCTTTTTGTTTTCTTTCTTTTTTATGTTGTTTCTTTTTATTGTGAATTATGTCGGGGCAGACAGGACGTGTTGTGGCTGGTATGTGTGATCAGAAGATTAACGGAAAAAAAATCCCATCAGGAGCTGACAGGCATGTGAGTAGTGATCCTAACATGCCATCATCATGTGAAAAGGTCATGTGTGTGTGTGCCTGGACTTAATTTAGTGATGGTATACTCAAATAACAACACTGGTCCAGGCACACTTTGACCTATCAGAATGATGGAAATTTTCTTGCCATTGTGTAACTTATGGCTGCATCCTACCCAAGCCATTGCAAGCTGTCACACCCCAAACCAACAGTCACAGGGTCCTGCAGTACCCGGTGTTCTTTTGGTGCTCCTATGATCACAAGAATATACATACAAACATACAGATCACCAGCAGACAAAGACCTTATGGTATATTGAGTCTGCCTGATGCACTCCTCACGCATCCTCAGTTATATGGTGCTCCGCCTCCTCCCTTGACCCGTTATCCTCTCCTTGTCCCTATACTACCCCTTATTAAATCCCCACACTGTTTTCAGGTTCACTGCCTCCTCCAGTAGCCTAAGGCTAAAAGAGCGACCGACATTTTTCTGACTGTAGCATAAAGTTCTGGAACCTACACTGTTCGATACACTTTTGAATGACCTGGCGGTGGTAAGCACCAAAAGCAAGATTGCCAAGTCTGCTGAGACTGCTGAGGACACCAAGATGAGAAAAGTACTGTAGTTATATCACAAAAACAAAAGTAAATGAAATGAAGATGATCTGAGCCAAATTGATGCCACATACTCCATATAGTGACATTACTGATTTTATTCTTTATGTCCTTCCTTCAGCTGCTCATAGGCCTGCCTGTGAACCTAGTAGATCCCAATCCACATGAATCTAGTCAAGAAACCAGCAGCCAAGACATCCAACAGAAAAAGCCCCCCCACACACACACACACACACACACATACACACACACACCAGTGTTCCCTGGATTTTGTCACTCCTCAGGCTAGATTCTTTTCACCCTGAAACAGAACCAGAGAAGCAATCAGTGAGCTGTGTCTAGGGCTGTGATGTTGGGTCACTCAACGTCATGCGTGAGACTAGTTAAGCGCCTTTCTTTCTGTAATGAATCTGCTCACTGCCTGACACTGTAGAGCATACTCACTCATGCTGTCTGTGGTGGTGGTGGTGGGGGCAGAGAAGCAGTCAGTGATCTGTGTCTGGAGCTGTGATGTTGGGTAACTCTAGCGTCATGCGTGAGACTGCTAAGTGTTTTTCTTTCTGTAATGAATCTGCTCACTGCCTGAGTCTGTAGAGCATACTCACTCATGCTGCCTGCAAGGGAGAGGGGGGGGACATTGTGCTCATCTATGACTATCATAGCCTCCACAAGTCCACCACAGGTTGTAGCTGGATAAACCAATGCAATCTACAAGGTGTGGTAGGTATTCTGGTGAGTCAGTGACAGTACAGCTGTTCAAGGTCCTGTCAAAAGGAAAACCAGAACTGTTCAGTCCCAGGCACATTCTGGTTCCAGACTGATTCCATTTTCTTGCATCTGTCAAATCTTGAATCCACTAATTTCAGAACTGTATCAATAACAAAATAAGTTCAGGAGTTTTTATCTACAGAAATGCTAGGACCATGTTTCAGATAACTCATAACCTTGGTGACAATGAGAATTGTCTGATTATGTTATATATGTCAATATTTTCACAAAACGATATTACAAAAATAATCAAAATGAGCCATTTTTGTGAAACTACATGGCATGCTGCCCATGCTCAGCTATGACTCTAATGCTGGGTTCCGTTATTTGAAACAAAGACATTATCATCCTCCAGATAAAAGCACCCACACTGAATTGCTAGGAGACATTAACAGTCACAGACACCGTTTCATCACACAGATGGATTACCTGCCGTATGCGCGCAGCACACTGGTGGTGCCCATTATTGAACTCGTTAGCAGCGTGTCCTTTCCTGTGACCCATCTGCACTGTACTGTACAATTTTTTAATTTTTTTTAACAATTTTTTTTTTTATTTATAGTTTATCATACTGATATACATTTGGCAGAATTCCATTCCCAATACATAGACATATTATAGCAATTAATCAGCTTATTCATACATTACAGTTCTTCTTACTTTTAGCATCAGTTGCTTTCCAATAAACTGCCTACAGTTGTTATTCTCTTTCCAGGTACTTAAAACTATAATAATAATATATCACAACTCCTAAAGGTAGATATTTACCTTACCGCCCTTCAACTAATCAAACTTTTTATTCGACGTGGATTTAACTCTTAACTGTCCAGTCTCTCTTTCCAATCAAAGCTTCCTTGCTTAGATCTCATGTTACTTTTACATTTCCTTGCCCATATCTCATTACTATCGATATGTGACCCATCCCTTGGATTATACCCATCAGTTCTGAAGACGTTGGTCTAGAACTGAGGTTCCCTTGGTGTCTTCGATATAATCATAATATGGTAACCACCTAGCATTATGTTGGTCCACTCTTAGATTTAACTGTGCGGTGACCGCTTCCATGACTTTGATTTTCTTAATATTACTTCTCCACATGCGTTTGGTCAGTGAATTTTTTTTAACCACTGTTGAGTGATAACCTTAAGAGCTGCGGTTACCAGAATATAAAATAAGTACTTATGATTCTTTGTTCTAATTTCCTTTGGGGTTAGAGTTTATAATATATTAACTGCTGTAAGATTTTCCTGTAGATAGATGTAACCCCCTTGCAAATGGGGGTTCCTAAAGCTTCCGAGCTTGGATAAATGCTCTGTGCCTGGTTAGAGTTCGGCGTTAAAGCCGTTTAAATGGGGAACCAGTGAGCGCTTTAAAAAAGGCCTCCGTATACTGTCTCTTTAAGGGCTGCTTTGGTTTGCAGTCATAATTGATCAGGGAGGGGGTTTGAGTGTTGCTATGCTTGAGTCCCGCCTGGGCTGCTGATTTTTCGCTCTGTTGCTGCCATCGCTAGTGGTGCAGGGGGAGCTTCACAAGGGGATGTGAATGTTGGCTTTAAATACTGGGAAATAGTAATGACAATGTAGTGTTCTAACCTGCCTTGTTTTGCAGCACAGAAGGTTTCGATTGCCTCCTCCATTTTGGTCCCGAACTAGTGAATTGGACCAATCAGTACCTTGGGACCCTACAGAGCTAGCTGACCAATAGGGGAACTGTTTGTATTTGAGAGAGGTATTATGGGCTATGGCGCTTTTTCACACCACTGAGAGCTAAAGGAAGTGACTGGCAGGTCTCGCCAGCCAATGGAAGCGGGTAGCGCCTGAACTGAAAGAAGAGCCCCTTGTTGCTGGAGGGCAGATGCGTTGTGGTTGGTGAAGGGAGAGGAGCTGTGTGCTTCTGCGCTGGAGAGTGTTCACGCGAGAAGCGCGTGAAGGCCTGAAGCGGCCGTTTGTGTTTTCGGCTCCAGCGGACTAAATCCGTCGGCAGGCGGTCAGAGGAGGCTGTGCTCTGTACAGCTACCCACCAGGCTCGACCTGTAGGAGGACTGGAGAAGATTGCTGAATTGCGCTCGTCCGAAGAAAAGTGGAAGCTGCCATTGCAGTATCTCAGTGGCTGTGAGTTTGTGGGAGCATTGGAAGCAGCTGCCTGGTGTGGTACCCCTCTGTTGTTGTTTACCATATAAATGTGTAAGAAGACTGGTAAAGTCAGGCTCCATCCTGGTAGCGGTGAAGGAATCGTCATTTGCTGGGGTTGTGAGTACTAATTCAGGGTCGCTCCCTGTAGTGTGTCTATGCAGTGGTTTCAGTGCACCATTTAACTTCGGATTACTTAACTGAACTTTCCTCTTACTTTGACCTGCTCAGGACTGTTATGTTTGTGTGTGCTAAGGGCCCCAACCAACTGCCATGTGTGGACTAGCCGCTAGGGCTTGGGTACCCCGGGATAATAAGCTGTAGGGTTAGGCCTGTGCACAGAGCTCTAGGTAGATAAGTATAGTGATAAGCTAATCAACTTGATTCCCCCTGTCCTTGTTGTGTTCCCCCTGAATAAATCAGATTGCTTTTTGTACAGCTACATCCTGGCTATTGTGTACATTAATGGTGAACTGCTGCCTGGTGATTGCAACATAACTGTACCTAACTTTACAGGGGGTTCCCGAAGGGAGCTGGAATATATTTTCCGTGGGGTAAGTGTACTGGTGAACAGAATTGTTGGTACCCAGTGTGAGTCACTAGTGGGACGAAAGGGGGGTTGCAGTAGTTCAGAGGGCTGTAACCGTGGTAGTCTTAACTGTGCTAACCCCGACCTCTGGGTAGAGGCACCCGTCAACGGATCCGGGCCCCTCAACCTGCCTCTGTGGGGGCAGACAGGGGTAGTAGCCCTAAGGGTAGCGCCCCCTAGGGGTTACATAGAAAATGTTTTGTAAAACCTGTATGACTTCCTGCCAGAAGTCTCTGATCTGGGGGCATTCCCAAAAAATGTGTATATATGTGCCTCTGTTTCCACAACCCCTCCAACAAAGGTCTGTAGGTGGATTAGTATAGTGTGCAGAGATCACCGGAGTAATAAAAAATCTAGAGGTAACCTTCCACTTGAATTCTTTCCACCCAGGAGAGCTTGTGGTTTTAGTGATTCCCCCCCATATTCTGCCCCAGTCCGCCTCAGTTATTATAATATTCAGCTCCTTTTGCCACTCATTCTCTATTTTAGCCACATGTACCTTCCCCACATCTTCTTGTAGAGCCTTGTATATGAGTGAGATATACCCTTTCTGATCTGCCATGTGGCTTTTTTGGTGAGTAGCTATTATTGGAGGAGGTGGACGGGCTTTTAAAGCCTCTTCCCCTACCATGGTAGTTATGTACTGCCTGCATTGCAGGTATTTAAAAAAATCTGTTTTTGGGAGGTTATATTCTCTCTGTAGGTCAGTGAATGATTTGACCCCTTCTCTCTCTATGAACAGGGTAAGATTGTTTAACCCTTTTCTTTTCCACCTGGAAAAGCAGCTATCCCCTTGACTAGTGGGGAACTTAGGGAGGTGATTTAGAGGGATATATTCCCATACCAGGCTCAGAATTTCCCACCATTGCCGTGTGTCTAACCAGTTTTATTGTATGTTTAGTTCATCTGTTCTTAATTAAACATCTGGCTGTGTGGCTATCCATGGTAGTATTTTCAAAGGCACTGTAGGGTGGGCCTCTGTTTCCATTAAATACCAGCCCCCACTATAGTCCGCATTTAATATTTTTAGGATTGGGAGAGCTTGTGCTGCTCTATAATAACTATAACAACTGGGTATTCCTCTCCCGCCTTTGCTCTTATCTACCGTGAGAAGCTCCCATCTTTTCCTCAGCTTTCTACCCGCCCAAATGAATCTGAAGAGTTTATGTTTAAGTTCCTTCCAATCTTTATGTGGGAAAGGGATAAGCAAATTTGTAAATAAGAATAAAAATCTGGGTAGCACATTGACTTTGACCGTGTCAATCCTATTTGTAAAATTCTAAGGAAGTGTTTGCCATCTGTTGATGTCCTCAAAGACCTTCCTTTGAAGTAACCTATAGTTCAGATGGTATAATTTAGAGATCTTGGTTGGAATCTGTATTCTAAAATACCTAATTTTCTCTTTCACCCATTTAAACGGGATCTTTCCGTGGAGTTTTGTGGATAGGGCTCCCCCAATTGGCAGGATTTCAGATTTATCTTTGTTAATTTTAAAACCAGATATTTTACCAAATAGTGTAAGTAATTCCAACACCAGGGGAATCGACGTTTACGGGTCTGAGAAATAAATCAGCGTGTCGTCAGCGTATAAAGATATTTTATTTACTGTCCCCCCAATCTGGGTACCTTTGATATCTTTTCTTGTTCTGATTGCTTGGGCCAAGGGTTCCATCGCAATGGCAAATAGTAGCAGGGATAGTGGGCAGTCCTGCCTAGTACCCCTTTCAATTGTAAACCCCTCTGATATTGTGCCATTGACCCGAACCCTGGCCTTGGGATTTTGATATGCAGCCATAATCCACTGCACGAATGAGTCTTCAAAGCCCATATGTAAAAGTACCTCTTGTAAATATATCCAATTCAGCCGATAGAAGGCTTTTTCAGCGTCCAAAAAAATCGCCACTTGAGGTGAAGACAGTTTGCTCTCATTATTGATTATATTAAGGAGTCTTCCAATATTATCAGATAGGTGTCTACGGCGAATAAAGCCCGTTTGGTCTGGATGAATTAGGGTCCCAATATGTTTCTGTATTCGATTGGCCAGGATCTTTGTCAGTATTTTAAAGTCTTGATTCAACAGGGATATGGGTCGGAATGATTCACAACATGAGGGGGGCTTACCTGGTTTAGGGATTACTGTAATAATTGCATCTTGCCAGGAAGATGGGATTTTATTCTCCTCCAAGACCGCATTTATGACAGCAGCCAATTTTGGGACTAAGGTATTTTTCAGTTTTCTAAAAAATTCGTCGAGCAACCCTTCCAGACCCAGTGATTTACCGGTTGGAAGGTTCACAATAACCCCTTGAACCTCCTTCTTTGTTATAGGAGCTGACAGCTCTTTCTGTATTTCTGGGGTTAGTTTAGGGATCTCCAAAGCCTTTAAAGACTCGGCTGTTTCCCTTTTAACTTCCTATGGGTTTCTATTTTCTGTATACAATGACTTGTAATATTCTTTAAATGCTGTGGCTATCTCATTTGGTTTAACCCACTTTCTCTTATTATTTTTGTCTGATATAAAAGGAATATATCTGTTCGCTTGCTCTTTTCTCAGGTGAAAAGCCAGCAGTTTGATTGCCCTCCCCCCCATAATACTTTTGATTTGTAAATCTTAGAATGCCTTCCACTTTTTCATTGTCTATCATCCTCAATTCCTCCCTTTTTTGAGTAGCTCTTTTAAAATTCCTTCTCCTTTCCCCTTGGGTTGGCTTTTATGTACCTTTTCCAGAGCTTCTATAATTTCTAGTAATCCTTTCCTCTTTTTTTCCCTGAGTTTTTTTTTTTTTTTGCTGAGGCCAAACTAATTAATTGCCCCCTTACTACCGCCTTCATTGTGTCCCACCACAGAAGTGGGGAGCTGTCTGAGATCGGGGAGTCAAAAACTAGATTACCAATGGTTTGCTCAATTTGCTTTACTATCATTTTATCATTAAGTAGTGAGACATTCAGTCTCCAGCTTATATGCCTGGGGTCTGCCCCCCATGCTATTTTAACCATGATCGGAGCGTGATCCGATAAAGTAAACGACCCTATCTTAGACGATGTAAAGTAGTGAATGTTAGCCTTGTCAGTCAGTATGAAATATATCCGTTAGTAAGATTTGTTAGCTGCAGAAAAACAAGTGTAATCTTTTTCCCCCACATGCTGGTATCTCCATACATATACCAGCCTGCTTTCCTCTAGCCTGGCTTTAAGCTTTCAATCTACTGGTTTTGGAGAGCTTGCTGGCCCCCCGGAACGATCCACTGTCGGACAGGGGACAGCACTAAAGTCTCCACCCAGTATCAGTATTCCGGTGGAGAGGTCCGCAATCTTCTGGAAGACTTCTAGATGGAACTTGTCTGTTCCTATGTTAGGAGCATATATGTTGATTATGTGTATCACTTGGTCCTGAACCAGTCTAGTGACCCTGATGTATCTCCCTTCAAACGCCTTATCCACCTTCTGTATGCTTAAGGGACAATTTCTTTTCAGCAAAACAGCTACCCCTGCTTTTTTAACCCCAGCACATGAAGCAGCTTCCACTCTCCCTATCCAACCTCTCCTGAGTTTTAAATGCTCTAAATCTAAGAGATGGGTCTCTTGTAGGAGAGCCACGTTGCAGCCTGATCTCTTCAATTCCAAAAGTAATTTGGTTCTTTTCACAGGTGAATTAATACCATTGACATTATAAGAAACTATATTCAGAGATGCCATATTCCGGTATTAGGTTTTGCCAGTGATCCAAATTTCAGAGATTTGGCCAGGCTGCCACACACTCCCCCCTCCCTTTTCTAAAGCATCCAAGATCTCACCTTGCTTCTCTATATTGAACGGAAAGAGTCCACGTCGAAGGAACAAATATAACTTGTACAATGTTCAACACAACATTTGTATATAGTACTAAACTATTTTAACTATGTAACTTGCTTTAAATTATCGGCCTTTGACTTCCAAGGAAACTTATAGTCACCTCCGTGACTAATTATTGTACCCCTCAGATGTTTGCGGGGTGTTGTAGCAAGTACCCGTGAGTGCGGCCTACTAACAACTTTCTTTTAATTAAAGACGTCCCTTGGTGAGAGAAAACTCTGTGCTTCCCCCTTCCCCCGTGATATTCCCCCCTCCCAACTGTTATCCATTACTACAAACTCTTTTAATCCCCCCCGATACTTATTGCTCTTAATCCAGTCCAGCTTATTTAACCCCAGGATGGTGATCATTCTTTATTACCCAGAAACTAATGGCCCCCCCTTCTCTCTTGCTTTCCCTCTCTTCCCCTCTCCCCGTATACAAGTAGATGAAAGTTTGAAAAATTATCAACTGCACCCTACCAGAATATCATTTTGTTTCCTCTCTCTGTGAGCCTTAGTCACCGAAGCCTCATGCAGGCCTCTCCACCTCGACTCAGCCCTTCTGCGTCATTTTAAGCATTAGTGTGACACTTCCCTTTCCCCCTGCCACATCCTCCTCCCTCCCTGAAAGCTTTCTTTTTTAGTTCCCCTGGCCCATCGTTCCACTTTACTCAGAGTCCCCTTCAATGTTCTCAAAAAGTTCTCCATACCTCTCTCTAATGCTTAAGGAGAGGAAGCAGTAAACACAAATACCACGATCAGCACCGTGGTTGCCCTCAGTCCTTCGGTGGTAAGGCATCCCCTCTACTCGAGTCTGATGGTTTGCTTCTTTTCTCAGCTCTCTGCAATAATTTTGCAATGTCCCCCAATGTGGATTTTGGGAAGGAAGAAGGAGCCCATCTGTTCTTGTTCTTGCCTCTGGTGACTACGCTCCAGGCACTTGCTCGCAGCAGTTTTTCCATCATTTCATACGCTAGGTTTGGTACTGCAATCTCTAAGTTCTTCAAATAAGAGACTGCATCAAGCAGCGTGGGAAAGATCTTTGTGCCATTTTCCTCCAGTACTTTCAATCTGGCTGGATATAGTAATTGCGCCTTGATTCCCTTTTTCTCTTTTAGTTGCTTGATTATTCCTCTGGCTCGCTGTCTTTCCATCTGAAGAGTCGTCGAGAAGTCTTGATCAAAGTAAATTGCCACATCTTTGTATTTTAAGTCTGTGTGTCTCCATGCTTCCCTTAGTATCCATTCCTTTGTTTGAAATTGCAGCATTCTAATCACGAACGACCTAGGCCTCACTGCTGGGTCTGTTGGCTTGGGCACTAGCGATCTGTGTGCCCTGTCAATTGTTAGATCAAGATCTGTGTGGATTTCCAACGTGGATCTTAGTACCTGCTGGATGAAGTCCGCTGCCATGGCAAACCCTTCCTCAGCTCCTTCCATCAGCCCGTGAATTCTAAAGTTATTGCGCCGAGACCTGTTCTCCGGGTCCTCAAGTTTAGCACCTATTTCACAGTCTCTCTGCATCAGGTATAGCAGCAAGCGGTCATTACTTTCCTGTGTTTCCGCCAGTTCTTCCAGACGAGCATCATTCTTGGAAACTTTTTTATCTAGGAGGCGCATGTCCTGCCTCAGGTCTGCCAAGTCACTGTCGATTTTATTCACTGTATTCAGTATCTTTTGTAGGGTGTGCTTAGTGCCCTCAGTGGAGTCCATTTCTTTCTGGTCTAGGTCTACAGATGAATTGGAGGGGTAGCGTCTCCATGCTGGTAGGGCCGCGAGGCCTTCTTGTGATGTGCTCAGCAACGTTTGTCTCATTTTACCTCCTGAATGCAGTTGTCTGGAGCCCTTTGCTTTCGGGGGTTTTCCTGCCATCCTGAGCTTGCAGAGTATATACTTGTTTGTTGAAAAAGTAAGCTTGTTTGGGGGGATTAGAAAAGATTAGGGGGTAATTGCTGGGGAGCTCTGCGTTTCAGCCTCTCACCATTACGGTGACGTCACCAGAAGTCACAATTTGTTTTTGTTACTATTTATTAACTTGTCTGTTTTGCTTATTGCACCCTATCTGCTGTAACTTACTGTTGTGTTCTCCTCTTCCCCATCCCACAGGACACATCTGTCAACGAGCAATTTCAGCTCAGTATGTCTTTCATGGAAAATCATTTTAAATAAACACACACATACATGTATACATACATAAATAAATAAGCTAGCTATCACATTTATTTATTTAAATGAGTTTCACCAGGAAAGACAACAATAAGCCAAAGGCTCGTTTCCATATGCGTCCTGGGGGAAAGGGGTTGGGGATTACAATAAGTAAGAGAACACACTATAGTGTACAAAATATATACAATGACAGAGACATAAGCTCATCAGCTAAATTAATCAAATGTCAAGGAAACAACAGAGGCAGTGCTCATACAGTGCAGAATTGGAAACCAGATTACCACGAAGGAAAGGAAATGATAGGGGTGAAGAAGGTTTAGAGAAAATTAAACCAATAAGAACAACAGGGATGACAGGCAAGAGGGAGGGATACATAGTATAAGAATACAAATTTACAGAGAGGACAGGAGGAAGGGAGGAAGGGAGGAGGACTGGTACATAAAATCAACATTTTGGATAAAGTGGGGAGTAGGTAGAAGATGGAACAGAAAAGGAGGAAAGAGAGAGAAGATGAAAAATCAAATGGCATTGGCAGGATCAGGCAGTGTGGATTCGGAGGAGAGAAGAGAGGCAGCGCTTAGAGGGAGCATAACAGATAACTATCGTAAGGGAGTTCCAGAGATCTGGAAAGCGATACGAAGAACCAGACTGATCACCAAGGATTTATGAAAAGGAACTTGAAGTGAGCGGGGTCCTGAGGAACAAAGAGAGTGCGAATGGGAGGAATTAGGAGAGAGGAGCGAGGACAGCACTGAGGTATGTAGGGGAGAAGCTAGCTAGAAGTTATAGATAAAAGAGGTACAGTGAGCAAGACGGCGGTCGCCTAAGGATGGGAGCGATAGCTGAACGTAAAGGGAGCAGTGGTGGGTATGCAATGGGCAGGCCAAGGCGAAATGACAAAACGAGTGCAAAAGGGGATCCAACTGGATGAGGGTGGTTTTAGGGGTAGCACCGTTTATACAGGTTACTCACCTGTAACAGGAGTTCTAGGAATGGTATATGTTGTTCATCCACACTGTCTGGCAGGTATCCTTGCCACTTTAAATCTTGCCGGAAGGTCTTCAAGCTGGCTTCTCCCACCCACCCGGGAGGTAAAACTCTCGGCTCCGCCCCATGACGCCAGATCTGGCCCGTTGGAAGCTCAGGTTGTGCGTCGAAGCCGGGGAGGTCGGGTGGGTCGTGTGGATGAACAACATATACCATTCCTAGAACTCCTGTTACAGGTGAGTAACCTGTATTTCTAGGGACATGGATATGTTGTTCATCCACACTGTCTGGCAGACTCCTAGCAGTTCTCCGGGAGGAGGGAGGCAAGGCACACCCCTACTTAGGGAATAGAGACTGGAGAACCGAGGCCCCAAAACCAGCATCCCGGCGTGACTCAAGGTCGATGTGGTAATGGGTAATAAAGGTGTGTGCTGACTTCCAGGTAGCAGCCCTCGATTTCCTGGATAGGGACGTCCCTGGAAGCAGCCACCGATGCAGCAGTATGACGGTAGAATGAGCTCTTATCCTCTGGGAGGCTCCATGCCTCCAACTTATAGCAGAGATCTATGCAGGAGGTGACCCACCTGCCTATCGTCCGCTTGGCTGCAGGTCTGCCAGGTGCGGCTTCAGCGTAGGTGACAAACAGCTGGTGAACCTCTCCCGATTTCAGCCGTGCGCCTCTTGTAAGCGAGCGCCCTTCTAGGGTCCAAAGTATGGAGCCTGTATTCGGCCTCCGAGGTGTGATTGGGGTAGAACACCGGCAGAGTCAACACCTGGTTAAGGTGAAACTCTGACACCACCTTTGGAAGGAATTTCGGGTGGGGGCGCAGGACAACCTTGTCCCTGTGGAAGACCAGGTAAGGAGACTCAATGCAGAGCGCCTGGAGTTCTCCCATCCTTCTGGCTGACGTGATAGCCACCAAGAAGGCGGTCTTCCACGACAGGTGAGAGAGTTCACACCTGTGCATTGGTTCGAATGGCTTGCCCATGAGCTTTGCCAGTACCAGCAGTAAATCCCATGGAGGTGGAGGTTCTCGCACCGGAGGGGAAATGTGATCAAGGCCTTTGAAAAAGCACCAGACCACCTTCTCCTGCGCCACCGACTGCTCCCCGGCCTGCGCCCGGTAAGCAGAGATGGCTGCCAGGTGCACCTTTAGGGTCGTCGACCTAAGCCCTTGACTAGAAAGGGACCATAAATAGTCCAAAATGCTTGCCAAAGAACAGGAGGAAGGGTCCAAGCCCTTGCCCTGACACCAAATGGAAAATCTCTTCCATTTGAAGGCATAGCATTTCCTGGTCGACTCCTTAAGGGATGCCTCAACAACATTGAGGACCTCGTCGGAAAGACCCAAGGCCTGGAACTCTAGCCGCTCAGGAACCAGGCCGTCAGATGCAGGGATTGAAGGTCCGGATGGAACACCTTCCCCTGATTGACTGAGAGCAGGTCCGGGCGAGCTCGAAGCTGCCTCGGGAGCCTGGAGCTGAGGCTGAGGAGATCTGGGTACCAGAACTGGCGGGGCCAGTCTGGGGCTATCAGAATCACCTGCGCCTTGTGCCTCCTTGCCTTGAGAAGCACCTTGTGAATCAAGGGAAATGGGGGAAAGGCGTAAAAGAGGCCCGGGGTCCACAGCCTCGAGAAGGCATCCCCCTGCAGCGAGCCCTGCTGAGGGGAGCAGGCATGAAACAGTCTCAGCTCCGCATTCTCCCTGGAGGCAAACAGGTCCACCTGAGGTGTGCCCCAGTAGGAGAACAGATCTTGTACTACCTCCGGCAGGAGAGACCACTCGTGAGATGCAGCCCCTATCCGGCTCAGGGCATCGGCCAGGGTGTTGGAGGCTCCTGCCACATGAATAACTAGGAGATCCGCCTCCAGGCTGCGCACGAGTGACCAAATGCGGAGAGCTTCCTTGCATAGAAGCATGGAGCGCGTCCCGCCCTGGCGGTTCAGGTAGTACATGGTCGTGGTATTGTCCGTCTGGACTCGGACCACTTGACCCCGGAGAAACGGAGCAAAGGCGGTGAGAGCTAGGCGGACCGCTCGGAGCTCCAGCAGGTTGATGTGGCATCGGGACTCCCGCGGGGACCAGAGGCCGTGCACTCGGTGTTCCCCCAGATGGGCACCCCAACCCATCAGAGAGGCATCGGTCGATAGAGAGACCGTCGGCTCGGGGCGGACAAACGGGGATGCCCTCCTGCAGATGAGATGGAACGGTCCACCACTGGAGAGCGTTCCACATCTCCTGGGTCACCATCACTAGCTGGTCAAATGGATCGCAGCGTTGTGACCAATGGCTGGCCAGTCCCCACTGAAGGGGGGGCGCATGTGCCAGCGTGCCCAACGGACCACGCTGGTACAGGCCGCCATGAGACCCAGGAGGCGCAGGAAGTCCCGGGCAGGGCGCGATTGCCCAACCAGAAATGATCGGGCAAAGGAGGTAAGAACCTCGGCCCTGTCCGCCGGGAGCCGTGCTCTGGCTCGAAGAGAGTCGAGCTCTGCCCCGATAAACAGAATCACCTGCTTCGGCTCGAGTTCCGACTTGGCCTCGTTGATGAGAAGGCCGACTTGAGAGCAAACCTGGAGGGCCAGATCTCTGGACCGCTCCACCCCCTGTCTGGAGGGGGCTGCTATCAGCCAATCGTCCAGGTAAGGGTACACCCACCCGGACCCCTCGGCGCCGCAGGAAAGCTGTCACCACTGCAATGCATTTGGTGAAGACCCTGGGAGCTGGAGACAGGCCGAAGGGCATGGCTCGGAACTCGAAGAGGGATCCCTCCGCTCGAAAGCGAAGGAATCTCCGATGTGACGGACGGATAGGGACGTGAAAGAACGCGTCCTGCAGGTCCAGAGAGCAGAACCACATGCCGTGTTCCAGAGATGGTATTATCTGTGCCAGAGTGACCATCCTGAAGGTTCGAGACCTTAGGAACTTGTTCAGGTCGTGTAGGTTGAGAATGGGGCGCCAGCCCCCCATCCGTTTTGGAACCAGGAAGTACCTGGACTCGAACCCTGGGTCTGAAGGGGGGTCCTCTACCTCCCTGATCACCTCCTTTTGGAGGAGGAGAGCGATGTCGGCTCGACGAGCAGACAGTGAGGCTTCGGACCCCGAGGCCCCCCGAGGTGCGACGGCTCTGAAGGGCGGGGCCTGCTCGAATTCTAGAGGCAGGCCTTTTCCCACCACCTCCAGTACCCACCTGTCCGTGGTAATAGCGGACCAGGCGGAAAGGAAGTGTCGGAGCCGTCCCCCCATGGGGGGAACCAGGGGTGAGGTGACGGGGATGGGGGCGACACCCCTCAGCCCGTCACTGGGCAGGCTTGGAGGAGGGACCGGCCGAGGGACCTCCTGGACATTTACCTCCCTGCTTCCTGTTGGAGGAAGCCAACGGCTTGGGTTTGGGATGCCAAGCCCGAGCCTGCTGGCCCTGACGTTGCTGGGCCGGACGCACCGCGGGCGCAGAAGGACGAAAGGGATTAGGCTGTGGCTTGCGGCCTTTGTCCTTCTGAGCGGAAGAGACCGAGTCCAAGGTAGCATTGGACTTCTCGATCCTCTGCAGGTGACCTTCCACCCCAGGGCCGAAGAGGTCAATCCCCAAAAAGGGAACATCCGCCAACTTGTGCTGGGTATCCGAGGTAAAGGTGGATATCCTCAGCCAAACCCGATGACGCATGGCCACTGCGGCTGCCACAGACCTGGCACATGAGACCCCAATGTCTAAAGCAGTCTGGAGCTGCTGTTTGGCCACTGCCCTGCCCTGGTCCCGCACCTGCCTGACCGTAATTTGCAGATCCGCGGGAAGATGAGGGACGACCTCATCCAGGGAGCCCAACAGGGCGTGAGAAAAATGTGCCATGAGGACGGCCGAACTGGCCTGACGAAGGCCGAGAGAGGACGCAGCATAGACTTTTCGCCCGGCATAATCCAATTTCTTGGATACCTTGTCGGGAGGTTTGTCCACATCCCTGGCGTTCCCGGCGCCGGAAAACGCTGTTGGTAACCAACCCCTCAGCAGAGGGGTGTTCCGAAAAACCGGACAGGGAACCGGTAGGGACCGCATACTTCCTGGCCATCCTGGCCGAAGGCGCAGGGCAGGAAGCAGGGCGCTGCCAAAGCTCCAAGGCCGGATCCACTATGGCCTCGGCCACCAGAAAGGCCTCCGTAGGGGAATCCCCTCGGTCCAGAATCTCCATGAGGGGATACCTGGCCCATTTAGAAACGGGTTCGAGCTTCATCCCGGTGGACTCCGAGATGAGCCGAAGCAACCCTAGGAAGGACGAAGGGCTATCATCCACTGACTGTCCTCCTGAGGACTCCAAGTCTATTCGCTTGGAGAAAAGGGAGGAATCATCCTTGGACTCGGAAGAGTCCTCAAAGAGCTGCCTCGGGCCTGAGCCACCCTCCACCTGCCGAGGTCTATCGGGAGTGAGGGCGACAGACAGCCTATGGGGCAAACCCCGAGCCGACCGAGAACTTTTGGTCGGAGCCCCAACTAACGGCTGTGGAGGCGGAGGTTCCACCAAAATCGGTGGGGCAGCTGGAATTGGCCGAACAACCGGCCTGGGAACAGGCTCCTCGGCTACAACGAGGGGTTGTTTCGGCCGCTCCAGTGACAGCCACTTAATGGCCAGGAAAGACGACTGGGTCGGCTTATTCCCGGTCAGAAGGAGCTGTTGCCACATGAGGTTCCTCATACCTCCAGCGCAACTTGTGCGAAGCCTCCCTCGTCGAGGAGGAGGAAGACTCTTGGCGCCGCGCTTGCAGCGTGCCGAGACCGAGACCGCCTATGATGGCGGGACCGCTGGACCGCCAAGATGTCCGAGACCAAGACTGAGAATTCTCAAGCAGGCCGAACGGCGCTGGGAGGTGTCGGGAATCGCACTCCTCGTTCGGACGATTCCACAAGGCTCCGGAACCGAGGCACAGACGAGCCGAGGGATCCTCAACTCCCAACGGGGAACCGGGAGAGGGAATTCTCAGCTTCCAGCCGACAACCCGCCTAATGGGTCGAGAAAATCTCGACCACATCAGGCGGGAGTCTCAGTCAACTGGCCTGATGGGGACACCGTGAAGCCAGTGGCCAAAGGATGGATCAATCAAGTCGACTATTGACCAGGGAGGGGATCTTTCCCGCCCCAAGAGCGCCGACGGTGAGACTTACTTTTGCTCTTTTGGACCGAAAAAAGGTCCAGAAAGTTGGACCCTCACCTTCGTCGGCGGGTCAGACAGAGCTCCTTAAAGAAGCCAACGAGGCACCGAGAGGCGGGACAAATGCCGCAGCTGAGGTAGAAGCGCCCGCCGCCTCCTCTTCGAGGGCGATCATCTACCGAGCTGATCCGCCGAAATTCGCCACCGCTGGACACCACCAACCGGCCTCTTAGATTTAACCGGAGGAAATCTTTTCTCGACGCCCAGCTGTAAACGGCAGCACGGTCTTGAGAACGAGGCGAAAAGAAGAGCACAGGTCGCAAGCCTGCGGGTCGTGCTCAAGGCCCAACAGTAAACGCACGTGGAGTGCGGATCAGTCCGAGACATCTTCGTTCGCAAGGGCATCTCCGAAACCGAGTCGATTTGTCCATCGGAGCTGCGAGGAAGAGAAGACCCAAGTCTTTTAACAAAAGAACTTTGATTTCAAAATTGAAGAATTAGAACCAGTCTTATACGCAGAGCGTTAAGGAGGGAACCTGAGCTTCAAGCGTAAGGAAGATCTGGCGTCATGGGGCGGAGCCGAGAGTTTTACCACCCGGGTGGGTGGGAGGAGCCAGTTTGAAGACCTTCCGGCAAGATTTAAAGCGGCAAGGATACCTGCCAGACAGTGTGGATGAACAACATATCCATGTCCCTAGAAACAATATCGCCATAATCAAAAATAGTCAGGATCATCTTAGAGAAAATTTCATGGCATACAGCGAAAGGGATACTGCTTTTGTTCCTGTAAAGGGCACCGAGCTTTGAATGCAGTTTTTTTGTAAATGGCATGAATATGATTGGAGAAGCTAAGTGCCAAATGCCTAGGTATTTAAATGAAGGAACATCATCAATAGGACACCCGTCTAAGGTGTGGAAGGAGGGGAGAGAAGGACATTTTGAAAGCTTTTGCCATGTTCCAAACCACATGGAAACAGTTTTTTTAGCATTAAGGGATAATTAATTTGCTCTGAACTAAGTCTGAACAGAGTCGAAATCACATCATAGATTAGATGATAACTCAGCAGCAGAGGTACCAGAGGAAAATCGGACAGTATCGCTTGCATACATGTGAATGGATGCAGAGGAGCAGACAGAGGGGAGGTCAGTAAGGAAAATGGAGGAAGAGTAAGGGACCAAGGACAGAACCTTGAGGGATGCCAGTGTGAATGGTAAGGAGGGGAAAGTGAATCACCGATATGAACAGATTGAGAACTTACTATGAGGTATGAAATGAACCAACTAGTCGCTGAGTTGGACAGACCCAATGGTTTTAACTTGGCCAGGAACAGGAGGTGAGAGACAGTGTCGTAGGTTTTCGCCAGATCAACAAAAATGCCTGCAGTGAGGAGGCTCTGATCCATACCAGAGTGGATGGCGTCGGTGAAGCTAAGAAGAGAGGTAATTGAGGAGTGATGTTTCCGAAAGTTGGACTGGAATGGAGTGAAAAAGGAGGTAGATTCAAGGAAGGAGGGCAGTTGGGACAAGACAATATGTTCTTGAAACTTGGATAGGGTAGGGAGGAGAGAGGGAGGAAGTTACCAGGAGAGGAAGAGTCTCCACCTTTTGGGAGTGGGATAACTGTGGCCTGTTTCCAGGTGTCTGGGACAGTGGCAAGAGAGGAAGAAAGGTTGAGCAGAGAGGAGGTGGGCTTAGCTATAGCAGAAGCAGAAAGGTGCAGGAGCTTAGGATCGAGGCCATCTGGGCTCCCATCTTTCTGTGGGTTGAGAGCCAGGACAGCTTTCAGAGCAGAAGCTGGGGACACTGGCGGGAAAAAGAACTGAGATGAGGGGGGTGTTCTGAAGGAGGAAGGGGGGACGAAGAGCGGAGAGGAGAGACGAGGCATAGGTAGTGAAATATGCATTGAAAGCTGAGATGACAGAAGGAGGATCTGAAATAGTAGAATCATCTATCCTAAGGACAGAAGAAGGGGAATGGGAAGGAGGGGGTGAAGAGGGAATTAATTACTTTCCAGAACTTAGAAGGGTTATTAAGATTGTTCTGGAAGGATGAAGAGAAAAACTCTGCCTTAGCTAACCTTGTGGCTCTTGTGCAAGAGTTCCTCAAAGCACGGTACTTATTTAGAGCATCTGCAGTGCCAGAAGATTTATAGTATTTCCAGGCTAGGTCTTACGCACTGTGACAGGCCAGTAGTTCGGTGGCAATCCAAGGCAGATGAGAACCTCTGACCCTGGTTTTCCTAAGGGGGGCATGTTGATCCCACACCACTAAAAATTTTGAATGGAAGTACTGTAATGCTGAATTGATATTTGTAGCAGAAGAAATTGGGGACCAATTGATAGAGTAAAGATCAGAGTGTAAAGCGGAAAGGTCCATGGACCGGAAGGACCTCAGGTGAATAATTTTGGGGGGAGCCTTGGGGTGGTGAATTTTACGCACGAAGTAGATTAGGTCATGGTCACCGAGAGTGTCAGGGAGCATTCCAGCATCTATGATTCAGTGTGGGTGGGAAGCGAGAACCCAGTCCAGTAAGGAGTGAATATGTGAGCCTGAATTGAGATGGACAGTAAGGAGTTGCATCAGGTGTAGGGATTTTATGTTCTGGCAGAGTTTAGAGTTAGAGGGGAATAGCTAATTAAAGTTGAAATCACCAAGGATAAGAAGCTCACCGGAGGTGGCATGGGTGGAAATGATACTCAGAAGCTCTGTAATAGAAGTTGAAAAAAGAACGGGATGACAGTATGCACCTGCTATAAAGACTGGAAAGGGGGGAAGGGAAGGGAAAGAAAGCCTAACTATGATGAGCTCATACGCCGCAGGTGAGGAGACTGAGATCACAGGGGTATATTGAACAGAAGTAGATAGGTAGATGGCAACACCACCACCCCTGTAAGCTCAATCTTGCTGTGTTATAGAGTAGCCAGGAATGGAGATGGAAGAGTCAGGTATTTGGGGAGAAAGCCAAGATTCAGAGACTATAGGAATGTCAGGGTGTAGGAAGACCATGAGGGGCTGAAGCAGGCAAATTTTGGGTAAAAGGCTACACATATTGAGATGGGTCACACTAAGACCTTTGGGAAGGACAGTGGGAGAATGCGGAAGTCGGGTTGGGCTCTATATCACCAACATGGATGAGCAGCAAGAATATAAGAAGCTTAGATAGTACATTTGTGCATTTAGAACGGAGAAAGCGGAAGAGGGGTTGGAAGAGGGGTGAAGAGGCGGACTTTAAGACAGAAGCATGATGGAGCCACACAGAGACAGTGGATATGACAGAAGATGAGGGAAGCCAGGGGGAATGAGATAAAGAAGGGAGACAAGAGGAGGGGAGAGTAGAGCGGGGGAGGGGAGGAGGGTAGGAGTAGAATGGGGGAGGAAGGCTGGTAGAAGGGAGGGATGTAAGGGGAAAGAGACAGGGGAGAAAGCTCAAGACAAGACAGTGCAAGCAAAGAGGCTTCATAGTGATGAGGTGGGGGGCTGATGTAGATTAGAGCAGAAGGGAGGGCAATTGGAAGGAGAAATCGGGGCAATGGTAGTGTAAAAAAGTACAAAAAGCATCTGCATATAAACAGTATGAAGGGTGGCACATACAGCAGAAAGCAAAATACATTTGTCTGGGCACAATACAACAGTTAACAGAAAATGAAATCAAAACACTGGTAAATAAAAACAGCCAGTTTAACATATCTCTGCTAGAAAAAGTAACGTGTTAAATCACTTTGTTACATACAATAGCTTAGTCAGAGAATGCTACACTAGCTGGAAAACAAAACAGCTGAGCAAATAAAAACAGTAAGGCAACAAGCAAGGGTGAATAAATAAGCAGTGGACTCCACCCCCAGCCAAGCTGATTCAAGGAAAGCAGCACTGAGGGAGTAACCAGTTGAGAACAGGGCATTTAATAAGCCCGGGGGGGGGGGACGGAGTGGGAAAAATTTAATCACGGACCAAAATGCAGAGGAATACAGCAGCTACAGTAAAATTAAAGCCCTGCACGAACAGGGACCCGACTACCTGAAAGATCTCCTGACTCCCTACTCCCACAATCGCCTTCTCCGATCCGCTGACGAGGGATTGCTAGAAATTCCCAGGGTTCGTCTTAAAACATCTGGACCTCGTGCCTTTTCATTTGTGGCACTAACCCTGTGGAATTCTCTATCTCGTCGGTTAAGAGCATGCCTGACCATCAGTAGTTTCAAATTTCTGTCAAAAACTTATTTATTTTCACTGGCCTTCCCAGACTGATTTTAGATTTTAAATTTATATTGCTGTCTGCCTGTATATTTATGTTTTTAT
Source organism: Neoceratodus forsteri (assembly GCA_016271365.2). Taxonomy (NCBI): domain Eukaryota; kingdom Metazoa; phylum Chordata; order Ceratodontiformes; family Ceratodontidae; genus Neoceratodus; species Neoceratodus forsteri. The sequence goes on along the minus strand of CM057459.1, from coordinate 300,011,435 downwards.
ATCCTGTACAGCGCCTTGATATTGAAAGGTGCTATATAAATAAAGACTTGCTTGCTACAACAATGCAAGCACAGCAAGTCCCAAAACATGGAGTCAAAAGGTACATGCGGTATGTCCAAGGGAGGAAGTCTACAGTATTTCAGCAACAGGATATCCTGGGAATGAATTTCACAGTTCCTTATTGTTGTTAGGCTGGATAAAATACTTGCGAGGTTGCAGGAGGAGTGGGGAATAGCAAATTAAATGTGGTGCTCTTACCCCTGAGTCAGCAGGCATGATGAATCAGAGGTCTTAGAAGGACGGTACCACTAGGAATCGTGGCACCACGGAGACACACACCCCTGAGAAGTCACCCACTCAGAGACAGGAGTTGCTATCTCCTCAGAGACAAGAGATAATAACAACGGGCTTTAAAGTTGTAGGGGAGCTGGGGCGCGGGCGAAAAGTCCCTCGATCCCCTGATCAGCAGGCATGAAAGATCCGATGCTCGTACATGGCAGAGGGAATCTTGGATCAGCACAGACTCTCAACCACTGTGATTCCAGTCAGCCGCTTCGTAGACTGGAGAGAGCAGAGGTCACTGAGGAATGCTGAGCAGAGGAGCTGGCACCCCACTGGTGGGCAACGCCCCAGGACAGCAAATGGTCGTGGAGAAAATTTAAACACAGGGACCAAAATGCAGTGGAATACAGCAGCCACAGTAAAATTAAAACAATGCAAGCACAGCAGGTCACAAAACATTGAGTCAAAAGGTACATGCAGTATGTCCAAGGGAGGAAGTCTATTTCAGCAACAGGATATGCTGGGAATGAATTTCACAGTTCCTTGTTGTTGTTAGGCTGGATAAAATACTTGCGAGGTTGCAGGGGGAGTGGGGAATAGCAAATTAAATGTGGCACTCTTACCGCTTAGTCAGCAGGCATGACGAATTGGAAGTCTTAGAAGGATGGTACCAGTGGGAATTGCTGTACCTCGGAGACCCCCCCCCCCCAAGAAGTTGCCCGCTCAGAGACAGGAGTTGCTATCTCCTCACAAACAGGAGATAATAACAGCAGGCTTTAAAGTTGCAGGGGAGCTGGGGAGTAGGTGGAAAGCCCCTTGATCCCCTGATCGGTTGTCATGAAAGATATGATGCTCGTACATGGCAGGGGGAGTCTCGGATCAGCAAAGACTCTCAACTCCTGTGATGCCGGTCGGTCGCTTCTTAGACTAAATACACATATACATACTTAAATAAAGAAGCTAGCTATCTGTAATTTCACAGTGGGTGGGAGTGGGGGCACCAGGCAAAGGTTGTATCCATAAATGAGCTAGCTATCTGTAATTTCACAGTGAGTGGGACTGGGGGCACCAGGCAAAGGTTGTATCCATAAATGAGCTATCTATCTGTAATTTCACAGTGGTTGGGAGTAGGGGCACCAAGCAGAGGTTGTATCCACTCAGCCTGAGCCAGAAGCTCAAAGGTTGCATAACTCAGTAACTCCATTCCATAGAGACTGAATATATAAAGCCAAGGACTAGTGGGCTTATCACATGATCCCTCCAGTCATTTCCTGGGCATCATGAAGGACCAATACTGTCACAGTAGAGTGGCCCAACTGAGTGGGTGGCATTAAAACACTGCACTCACTCTGCAGTTCAGACAGTTTCACTTGTACAAAACTCAGCTTCTACTTACTACTGCAGCAGCAGTTTCTATGCCAATGTAGATAAAAAATTAATAAAATGACAACTGAGCCTTTTTCATTCATGATATTTAATGGTATACCACCTAACAGTGACATTTCTACGGCTACATGTGTAAATATAGACAACAGTGCCATGACGCCGTAGAAGTGCCGCTGGAAGGGGGCAACCACTACCCCCGACCTGTACCCCCTCCCCAAATGAACTCTGACCTGGAATTAGAATCCTTTAGTTCAGGGGGGTGCAGGGGTGGACTCCCCTGCGTGGGGGGTTCAGGGGCAAAGCCCCCTGATGGAAAAACAAGAGTTCAAAATGTGTGGTTCCATGCCTACTGCAACTCGCAGTCGACATGGAACCTGACACTGTACTGATGGGGGCGGTGTTTTTTTTGTTGAACCGCAGTGGTAGAGTCTATTTAATTTGCATTATTAGAAAAGATGCACTCAAGCACTGTATGTAAGTTGGGTGCAGCTACAGCATTGTCTGATACACTGCACTGCATGCCAAGAGGGACTAGTGTTGAATAAGTCAGTTATGTCCTGTTACTGCCCATGTGGTACACATGATTTGTGTTTGCCCCAACTCCACATCTTGTTATCTGCCTTCATTGTTCTACACAGCTGTATACAAAGCCTTCCTACTACACAAACAGAAAGTAAGTGCCACTCTGAAAATCTAGTGCTCAAGTTAAAAATTAGTACAGTCACAGATAAACATGGCACTCACAGCTACTATTAGAAATGTTCCACTCTTCAGCTTGAGTATTGGTGCAAACTTCTTTTTAATGTATGCAAAACACAACTGTGATGCCAGAAGAGCACAGTGTACAAATGACCCCAAAGTTTCACTCTAATGAGCTGCCTACCCATATTTATACACCCTTTAATTATACAGATACATACATTTTAAGTGGAATTGCTAACATTTATTACAAGAAAATTAAAAATTCAGGCAAATGCCCACTTTGAAATTAAATGCTCATTCCTTTAATTTACTACTATAAAAATCTAACTCAAACTAATGTGATATGCATGAATATACTGTATAAAAACCCATATTGTACATAATCAAGTCCATGGACTTACGATTATGTATGTAATGCCCATATTGCACATAATTAAGGCCACACATCTACGGTGATTAAAGTACTGAAATTCCATTTTCAAGACTTTAAATTCTGGGAATTGTGCCAGTGATTGTAAGTCTAATTTCCAGATTTTAGCAGGATTCTACTGTCATTCTTTTAGTACATGTATAATTAAAATTATTAGAATAAAAGGTTTAATACACAGACCAATGAATAAAGAAAATTGAAAATAGTACAGGAAATAATTTTAAGAAAACTACAAGTTCTGTAGATTTTTCTGATCTGGTATAAAATGTTAAATTCCGTGAAATTCTTTGTTTTTACCAGTGTGCAGGCAGTCCAAATTTTGGAATTTTACTGGCTCTCCAGTAAAAACCGAAAGCCAGTGGCCTCGCACATACAGTAACTGCATATAATGTCACAGTGGAACTTATGTCCCATTAATTTAATAGGTACTGTATATTAAAAGTGATCTGGACATGCACAGATATCACCAATTCTTTATGTATAAGGCAAAATTCGACCCATTTCTGAGGCATCAGATTCTTGTGACTGTTAAAACTTTCTTACGGTAGCCTTCCTGCATGCTCCCTCTGTGTCTATGTTCTGGAGGCAGTATAGCGCAGTGGCTTAAGGCTCTGAGCTGCAGATCTGGAGACCTGGGTTTTGAATCCCACAGCCACCTACAGTAGGTGCATACTCATCTTGTGCAAGTCACAACAACTTCCTTGTGCTCCCAGGTCACATCTGGAAACAAGCTTTGGCTTAGTGTGCTACTCCTGGTTAACCAATGTTCCCTTTCCCTTTGTACACAACAAACTGGAATTTGTCTTACTGCACTTTCCAAGTCTGTTGCTGCCCATCTAAACAAATCTAGATAGAACAGTTATGTACTTACCGTAACAGTAGCTCTTATCAGGCCAGACCTTTGGAACTATACTGCGTCAGCACTAGGACCCCATGGAAACTTTTGTCAGCTGTCCACCAAGGGCTGCCCATGATGATGTCATACATTAGCATCCTTATAAGACATAGGCAGTCCCCTCTTTCCCCTCAATTCCCTGCTGGAGATTATGCTTGGAGGACTAAGAACCAGGAAACCAGGCAATTAGAGCAGCACTCTGCATACCAGGCGACAGAAGATGCTAAAAAGGACAGGGATGGCAGAAACAGATAGACAGAAAAATAGCTTGCCAACTGAAAGAGAGCTGGAGGGAGGGTTGGCATGACCTGATGAAAGAGATTTTCTCGAAGATCTACGGTTAACTTAAGTGCATAATGTTCCATCTTCAGAAACTCTCTCTTTTATCAGGTCAGGCCTTTGGAATGAGTCTCCAGCAGTACCAGAAACCAGCAGTCTGGGTGGAATGGTAAGAAAGACTATGATGGCAGGCCTTAGGCTACTGTGAAGCCATCACCTGCTTTTGTATCCCATAGGATGATTAGACTGACAGGTTTGAAAAAGGATGACAGGACTGCATGGGACAGCTGTAGCGAGGGCCGCAGGTACAGTCCACTCCATAGAAACATAGAATTTGACGGCAGATAAGGACTGCTTGGCCCACCCAGTCTGCCCATTTCCCTACCTAATGGATAAGCTGCAGATCCTAGTTAACCAGCAGCCTACTTCTTCCTACCCCCACCCCCTAGAATTGCCTTATGACTGTCCCATGCATGCTTGAATTCCACCACTGTTTTTGACTCCACAACCTCCGTTCCATGCATCCACAACCCTCTCTGTGAAAAAATACTTCCTTAAATTACCTCTGAGCGCCCCCCATCTTCAAATTGTACCCTTGTTCTCACACCTCTTTTTGAAAGATGCTACCCTCTTGGACTTTGCTGATTCCTTGAGTTACTTGAAAGTTTCTCTCTATGTCCCCTCTCCTCCTTTCCTCGAGGCTATACATATTAAGCTCCTTAAGTCTCTCTTCATATTGTCTTCCGGTGCAGACCCTGCACCATTTCAGTGCCCTCCTCTGGACAGTTTCCATGCTGTCTATGTCTTTGTGGAGATTGGGTCTCAGAACCTTTACAGTACTCAGATGGGGTCTCACCAGCTGTCTGTACAGAGGGATAATAACTTCCTGTTTTCTACTGGTGATGCCTCTCCTATGCATCCCAGTATCCCCCAGCCCTTCTTGCTGCCCTCTCACATTGCTTGCCCACCTTTGGTGTCATCTGATGTGACTACCCCAGGTCCCTTTCCATTTTGTTGTTGTTAGTATCTCACCCCATTGTGTACTCTTTCCTGGGTTTTGTTTCCCAGGTGCATTACCTGCACTTCTTAGCATTGAATCTAAGCTGCCATACATTTGACCATTCCTCTAACCTTGCCAAGTCCCTTCTCATCTTTCCACCCACCTTGTGCATCAACTCCGTTGCAGATCTTTGTGTCATCTACAAAGAACATACTTTTCCTTCCAGTCCCTCTGCAATGTCGCTTATAAAGACACTGAAGAGGACCGGTCCTAATACTGAACCCTGCGGTACCCCACTAGTAACTCCCCTTTCTTCAGAGTGGACTCCATTTACTATTACTCTCTCTGTGTCCTATTCTCCAGCCAGTTCTTAACCCAGGCTGTCATCTTGGGACCCACTCCCAGGCTGGCTAACTTGTATATTAATCTTTTGTGTGGGACTATGTCAAATGCCTTGCTAAAGTCTAGGTAGGCCATGTCCACAGCCCCTCCCTGATCTACTACTTTGGTCACCCAGTCAAAGAAATCTATCAGATTTGTCTGGCATGACCTTCCGCTGTGAATCCATGCTGCCTTGGGTCCTGTGCCCTCTGGCCTCTAGATACTCGACAATTCTTTCCTTCAGAAGTGATTCCATCATTTTCCCTACCACTGAGGTTAAACTAACAGGTCTGTAGTTTCCTACTTCTGCCTTGCTCCCACTTTGTGAAGGGGAATACATCTGCCCTCCTCCAGTCCTCGGGTACCACCCCATCCTCCCATGATTCGCTAAAGAGGGTAGTCAGTGGTGTCACTAGTTCTACCCTTAGTTCTTTTAAATTCTGGGATGAATCCATCAGGCCCCATTGCTTTGTCCACCTTCAGTTTTAAGAGTTCTTCAGAACCCTTTCTTCTGTAAATGGGCTGGTATCAACTTCTGTATCCAGAGTGTTTCTACTGTTTGTTTTAGGTACCTCCCTCTTCCTTTGTAAATACTGAGCAAAATATTTGTTTAGTATCTCTGCCTTTTCACAGTCACCCTCTGCCCACCCTCCCTCCTTTATTAAGCCTCACTATCCCTCCTTGGTCTTCCTTAGCTCCTGATGTACTTATAAAGGTTTTATCCCCCTTCTTAACAGGTTGGCTATCTTTTCCATATATACGGATAGCAACCTTGGTTTCAATCAACAAACAGGACGGTTCCTGAAACCAAAACCAATCCCTATGTTAGCTTAATTGTTTACTCTGTGTAACATGGACCGTGAATGCCGGCAACCACAGACAGCTGGGGTAATTAACTTCAGCCTATGATACCAATTAACAGCTCGTTTCAACTGTGTAGCTCGCTAACTCGCTAATCGAATGCAGTGAAATAGTCTTTTGCCAGAGATCAGGTTACTGTTTGCTGTGCTACCATTCAGTGTGAACACTGCTGAGAGCTGCTGGCACCTACCTTGCTCAAGAAGCTAATTCCTCCTCCCTATGCCATCTCAGAGACAGTGAGCAAGACGTGGAACAGAATGATGACACTGCCAGTCCCCACAAGCAGAGTAATGATCTTAGCTCATTCCCAACCCGGACTAAGCAGTGTAGCCATTGTTCCACCGAACCAAAACCCCCTACCAATAAAAGTTGCAGCAGAGTCAAAGTGAGCCGTGAGAGAAGCCAAATACAAAATGTAAAATACAGTACAACGGCTTCTCTCCCCGTGCGCTCTAACATAACTGCCTATTGCTGTAAAACAAAATCACTGAACACAAATTCACTATAAAGCACTATAAACAAGTTAAAAAAAAAAAAAATACCGTACAGCAAATCCTGTGAAGCAAATAAATACATGAACACTAGCTGCTGCAGGGAGGGACCATGACTGTATTTTCTTATGTCACAGCGCCCCCTATCAGGAAATACGGACATCGGCTTTAGCAGACAAAAATAGGTTGTGCAAAAGTGTCCATGTAAAATGGCTTGCACTGTAAATACTGGTTGAAAGCCTTCCTGTAAGTTTGACTAATACTATCGGGGAAAAAAACATCAGAATGTGGAACACCCTATCATACTTCCTAGGACAGAAGAAAAGCATGGGGCCAACCCACTATAAAGCCTGTTCTCCGTTGCTTTGTTTAGACACATACATATATACATATATATATATATATATATATACACACATTTTTGCTTTGCAAACACGGGGCAAAAGGTACGAGAACTTCCCTCATGCCTCAAGTGAAAAAAAAAAACAGGGCCAAAGGGGGGCAATGCTTCTCTTAGAGAGGCATGCTCTGGAGGACAGGAACAAAGGTAGACTTGCACCAGAATCATGTAGCATACAACAAAAAAAAAGGCAGAAACAACTACAAAAAATGCCCTAATAATAAAAAGGGCACTGCATGCTATGTGCAGCAGTCTGGCAGGAAGCTAACGAAAAACACCCCAAAACAGCACACCAGATCCATCCTAGACTGGAGGGGGAAATCATAGTAGCCCATTTAAAAGAAACAAAAACACACACACACAGACCATTCTACGTCCAGGGGGGTATTTGACTATCCAATCTAATATATAGGGCAAACACAACCCCCCCCACACACACACACACAAAAAATGGCTACTGCTGAAGGTACAATGGAGTAGTGGAAGAAGCAGAAAAAAAGACCAGCATCTGGGCAACTAGGGAGATGCAGAACGTGTAGTGGTTGATCGTAGGCCACTGAGAAAAGTCGCATCTCCCTTACTTAGTAAGGATGCCAAATGTAAGAAGTGTAGCGACTACCAAGGCCTGTGTTATGTTAGAAGAGGTCCCAGTTCATAAATAGGCATGACTATTAAAAAAAAAGACAGGTAGGAACTATTACCTCAGAATCCACAGACTCGAGCCTACTGCTCAGGCAGGGTCTACAAGCCCTTGTACCCAGGCTATAGCATCAATAGAACTTTCTAGAGGAGGAAGGGCAAGGAAAAAGAAGGGAAGGGGACAACTAAGGTGTCCCGCAAAGATAATAGCCTTCGACAGCAAAGACAAACCTAGGCAATGGAGACCATCTTGATTATCTAAGAAGATGGCTGCAGTGTCCAAGACACACATAACTGGAATGCCTCAACTAGGCATATGACACTGTGACTGGGACTCCAGGCCTCCAAGATAAGGCAACAGTCTTACTGTAGAGAGGGGACGGGAATAAACTTATCACAATTAGACAGTAGGACCAGGATATTCATTAGGGTGGCATGAGTAAAATACCCATCGTGGATCAACCTGGGTAAATGAAAAATCAGTAAGCGTGCCTGTAAGGTAGACACTTGGTCAGAGGGGTCTGGACCCCACTCCCCAATCCTAGGACTAATATGGACTGGCAAAGCCATAGATGGCCACACCTGGTGTACCACCCTCTCTGGGCAAGTGCACTGTGATACTTGAAGTCGCTGAGACCGCTGGAAAACTGGGTTCCCCGATGTGGACTCCCTGTGGAGAGGTCTGATGGCCCCTAAGAGGTCTATACCCATGGCTGGCACATTCAGAGGTGCATGAACCGTGGGTGGATCACCCTAAGTCCTCTGGTAGCAGCTGAATGGAATATAGGTCTTTTAAGGCCACTTCCACCTCCCTTCCAAATAATTTCTGCCTCTGAAAGGGGCGTTTAACACTGTTATCGGTATCTGGCCTGGAAGCCCTGAGACTCTGAGCCAGGCATGGCCCCTTACGCAAATGCCTGCTGCCGCTGCCCTGGCCAAGACATCCAAGACCGATCGGTTGAGGTGTTTGCCCCCTTGGCTGGCTATCTCCAGGTTTTGTACCAGGTCTTGCTTAGCCGTACCATCTGTCAATCCATGGGCAGCTGTGTGCGCTTTGCGCCAGAGTATATTTTGGTGTTTCACTATGTGTGCCTGATTATTAGCAATCCTTAAGCCCAAGGAGGCAGAGGTACAGGTACACTTGCCCAGGGCATCCAGCTTTCTGGACTTTTTGCCAGGAGGATGAGAACTCAGGCGGGTGGGCACCTGAGAACAGTGGTGATCAGGCATTAAAACTGCCGAGTTTGTGTTGGGCTGATGGGCACCTTATTAGAAGAGGTAGGATATGTTTTGTCTGCCTTCCTAAGGACAGGTGGCACCTCATTAGGCTGGTACCATGCCACATATGTGGCATCCTCTAATACTGGATAAAAGGGAGGGATAACCATGGGAGGTGCCTCAGGCACTTCCAGGAACTCAGAGAGATCTTGCTTCAAGTAATCTTTCTCCTCCCCAGAGAATCCAAATGGTAACTTGCATACCCTGCAGCATGGACGTGAAGGAGTGGTCCTCTAGTAGAGATCTCAGAGTATAAACCATGCAGTCCTCGTTACCAGAGGAGGGGGTGGAATCTTTGTTGACCTGAGTCAAAGGCCCTCTATATTCACTGTCCCACTTGAAGATAGAGGTATGTGCCTGGTCATCATTGTGTCCACAGATGGCAGGTCAGAGGCATCACACCGGTGACGCTGACATCAATAAAGAAGGTCCCCTAGGTAAAACAGATGGTTGAGGCATCAACAGGGTGGCTAGAGGAATCCGTCCTAATGATAGAAAAACAGACTGGCAGTGCTATCCAGGCAAACTCTGCAGCAGCAGTGTCAGGACAGATGTGAGGTCAGATTGAACATCGGCCATCCTGTTAGGATGGGCCGGAGGCAACCCCATCGGCACTCCCTGATGAATGTGTGGTGATGAATGGGTATCAGCTGAAAATATTTTAGCAGTGGGCTGGTGCAGTAGTGACTGAGAAGTCTGTGGGACAGTTGAAGGAACCGACTTAGTAGTATTAACTGCCTCCATTAAAAAGGGCCGTCATCCAAAAAGGTTGACAGGGGACTCAGGTCCGGTGATGACTGCAATCCACTAACTAAAGTTAACTTAGTATTGCTCTTGCCAGGTCCTCACCTCATTGACAGGGCGGTCTTGGTTGCTGAAGAGGCTTCATCGGTGATGCCCTGACTAGGAAGCGCGACAGGAAGTATCAACAATGGAAGGCCCTTCGACAAAGGTGATCGACAAACCTTATGAGGCCCAGTTGCACCTAAGCCCAGTCCCGATTTTTTTGAAAGAGAGGTCTGGAGGCTGAGAGATCAAATGCAGCGATGCCTTTGCTAAGGGCCACTACCTGATCAGTCAACAGCATAGGAAAGGCCATTGATGGGGATGAACTAGCAATCATAACAGGGCCAGCAGTGTCCTGGCCAAAGCCCCCTGTAGATGACTGAAGGACAGTCGGGGTAGCTTGAGCTACCGGCATGGAAATAGATGGTGACAGGGAAGATGGGACCTTGAGGGCCGCAATGGTGATCTAGATCTCTTCCTGGGAGGCTTGTCTCTATGATGTTTATGCCTGTGGTTTTTCCCTGAGGATTTATTTTCCTTGCTCTTCACCATGGAGTCGGCTGTGGAGCTGGATGATGCCTTTTTCTCTCATAGTTGTTTCTCCATCACTGCGAGGGCCTTCTGCAAGAGAAAAGTATCAAGGGCGCTTTGCCACCGTCACCTGGTAGCGGAGTTAAACCCACAGCAAATGTTGCAAGTATGGACATTGTAGTCGAGGCCTAGGTAGCAAACACAGACAGAGTGTGTGTTGTCCTTGAAAATACACTCTCCATAGTTGCAGAAGTGGAATCATTTCAAAGATCCCTTTGGCATCACAGGAAAAGCCAAAAAAGTGAATTAAACTATTGTTTAGAGAAAAGAAAATTACACACTGGTGTAGCTCTTTCCACTGGTGGGTCTGACAAGTGTAATCGACAGCGGGAAAAGAACTGAGGAAAGAGGGGTCCGCCTACATTTTATAAGGAAGCTGACATATGACATCGTGTGCAACCCCTGGTTTACTGCTGGCAAAAGTTTCCATTGTAGTTCCAAAGGCGTGACATGATGAAAGAGATATCCTTGATGAAGATCATTATTCATTGCTATGCTTCCACGTCTCCCTCCCATCGCTGCCCAGCCTATCTCTAACTACAATCTACCTGTAACTGTCAGACACTGTTCTGTTAAGTTTTGCATACACCACCAATGCTCCAGACTTGAATGTGATATATCCCATTATATACTAACAGAGGAAAGATTCGTTGCAAGACTTTTCTGTATCTGGACAGCTGATGCAGTACTAACTATACTGATGTCACCACTCCTTGCTACATGAATGCTAGATCTGCTATCAGAAAAACCTCTGACTTCCCTGCAACATTCTTTTTGTGGTATATTTAATTCATAAAACTTATCAGAAGGCACACTATGATTTCCAGATGAGGGGAGGTGGAGATGGAAATGGAAAATAAACATACCAAACTTATTTGTACATATAACCCTTAAATTAGTACACCTCAAAGCAAATCCAGTTTGTAGACATTTGGAGTTATGAAAGCAGTCCCTCAACCTATGCAGTGGAGTTAGGAGACCACCCTATGTTCCATTTACTGGCCCATACCTTTAAAAAACCTGTTCAAGGACATTGCTGAAAAGAGGCTATAAAAATGAACAGTGAAGGCATACACATCTGACATGGTGAATGACATGTATCCTATAAGCTATCTGCTAAAACACATTTTAAAGTAATACAAACACATCTACAGCAACTCTGTTAAAAGTGAGCAATATTATTTGTCTGCCCACATAAACAAGCTTCTCATGTCATATTTCAGTTTAAAAATCTGCTTGACATGGAAGTTATCTTGTCATGTGTATCAAACAGTGACGGTCTCAGAACACATACTGTCTGCACGTTATCAATTTAGCTATATGTATAATATAATCCCCCCAACTCTCTCTCTCTGTAAGCACAACTACATCCTGTCCATGTCCTCATACACTCCCCCCACCCCATCATTAGCTTATGTCAACATTTTAACTGTAACACAATTTATCGGCTATAACAGCAACGAACTCACCAATGGACTTGCGTGCACTGTAAAATTTTATAGTGTCTATAAGCCAGTAGTAGCTTCAGGACTTCATAAGTGGAGCTCTGCTGGAGATATTAATGTCAAACCGCACTCCTAACAGTCCCCCGGATGACGCTCCTACATATTGAATCACCTGACATATTCAGTTTGATGAGCTGTAATACGATTTACTCTACTGTTTATTCATTACATTGTATGCTGCAAGGCTGCATTAACAGCAATATGGACTACTTTACAGTAGTTGGTGAAGATTAGAATGCTACAATATATGCGATACATGAGGCCAGCAGGGAGCCCGAGCTACTTCATTGTATTTGGAACATTCTTAATGCTGAGGTGACAGATGGGGTGTGGTACAGTATGGGGGTAGCAACACTGCAGATGGAACAGACAGGAAAATGGGGCAGCCTGACTGGGATGGATGGTAAGGCATTTTTGATGTATTCATTTTTTAATTCCATCAATTTCTAAACAATTGAGAGTAATGCAGATGCGATTTAGATTCTATGTGCAACATGCAGGAAGTACTGTAACACTAGTGTTCACTGTTTTCTAATGAAGGATTCTATGTAATTCGAAAGCTCAAACACCTGTTTTCATGTGTAACATCTAGGTTGGTCCAATGAAAGGTATCAAATCAAATCATCTCTTTTTTTCTGGATCTTTTGTCACAAGGACCAATATGGCAAAAGAACAAATTTTCTGTGTCACAAACTACAGGAAGTCAGGAAGTTTAATCTGCGCATACAGTAGTTTTACCAATACAAAAATGAACCAGTATTTAGTTTCAAGATACACTGCAGTATTGGCACAAACTGTACTAACTTAGCTGATCTTCCTATAGAGACATATCTTTTACATATGTACCCCAGGCTTGATCTGTACTGCACATGCGTGTTTTTTCTGTATTGCATTCCAGATGAGGAGCTGCACACCGTGCTGGTCCATTCAGTTCAGATAATGACAGTGAACTACAGAAAGTAATACAAATAATGGTCTCTTTACTTTGAAACAGGGGAAACATGGAACTGCAGATACACTGCTGAAAGTGTTGATGTGAACAGACTCTTAGAAGGACTGTCTGGAATGTGGCAGGAGGGAAACATGAAGGTAATAAAATAATGATCAACATGGGGTCATACTACCATGATCAGAAGACAACACACATTACTTTTGCATTATGTGCCCAGACATACAGACATGGAGACAGGGGCATGTTTTTGTGCCACTGTGGATATAAACAAGCAAAACAGCTAAGTGTTCTATGCATACAGAGCAGTTCTCTGGCCAGAAAATTGCTGCTAGACTAGCACTGTAACTCTGCAGAAGTGTAACTTGGTTGGGGAGAGGGGAGGATGTCACAGTTGAAAACACTGCCTCCCTTAAAGAGAAGGGTTCATGAATCTTTTTTCTTTTAAATCTTTGCAACCTAGGCCACCCATCATACTAAATTCGTTAACCTCTGTGTAAAAAAACAAAACAAAAAAGGTGCGCAGTGACATCTTTAAGGTCATGACTTCAGTCATGCAAAGCATCATGGGGTTTGGCGATGTAAAGGTGCACTATGCTTTGCAGTTGGTCTGCACACTATGACAGTATCACATTTAGCATTCTTGCTGCTCCTCTTGCAAACTGACATAAATGTAACATACACAAACACACATATATATGTAGTAAGAATCACGCTCGCAAGTGAAACACAAATCGAGCATTCAGGATAAAACATAATGATTTGTTTCATTCTACAACTGACACATCGACTGACTGTAGGCAATGCTGCCCAATTAATCCAAATCAAGTATTCCACAGTGCTGCATTTCTCCCCAAAAGCAGCAGTGTCTTGTTTTATCATTTATTTTAACAAACACAAAAACATATAAGCTCAATTTAAATCTCTGGCCAACTGCTACAGTAAACAGAGTATTTGCTTGCCCACTATTTTTGGTCTGAAGAGAGTGTTGGTGGTGGTCAATATGCACTCTTCATTCAAATAATTGTATTTTGATTCTTGTGAGAAGCTTTTTCAGCTACTGAAAACCAGAAATCCATACATTTGGTGATGTATTCAGTGCCAATTCAAATTGACTACAAAGCCCAAACTACTTTTTATGGCTATGGGCGGAGCCTACAGCCATCTTGCTGTCTGTAGCTGGAAAAATGGAGTATCATGGAACACCTTTCTGGAGTTTTCAATGTCTCCTTCGACATCTATAAATCACTACGCCAAATGAACTAAAATACGTCCTTCTTTCTGTTTAGAGTGTTGGAGACATAACTTCAGGCTGCTTATCAGATGGCCATTAGGAAACTGAAACAGCTTGTTGAATATTGGTTGCCTATTAAACTGGAGATTTGTTTACCCCCTTTGAAATGCAACAACTTGCACATTTAAATACTTAGCATTTAAACATTGTATTGCTGCTAGCTTCAGTTGAGCAGGTATTGTCTTTCAAGAAAGATTCATACCTCAAATGTCAACCTTTCCCAGGAGCGAATCTAAAAAGATTTACACAGATTTTTAACCTCTTAAGACACTACCTGATAAGCACCATCTCAGACATATGCCAGGTCTTCTGTAAACTATCCAGGATAAATATATAGCAATCAGCAGACATTTTTTACTGTACTTTTTGGGGAAAAAAATATATTGAGCTACAGCAAACACACACACACACATATATACACCAGCTTCATGGCCACAACATATGAAATAAACACTACAATCTAATATGTAATAAAACAATAAATAAAATAGTTTATGTCAGTGAACACAGTGAAGTTTAGTTTACAGTAGATTTCTTTGAAATATTTCTTATCCTATATTTGTATCCTGGATAGCGCAGGGGAGACGCTACATCTCACTGTCATAGGGATCTTCATCTACACATTTTTATACTGTATTTAATCAGATGTCCCAGATTAGATGCAATATCTTGTTTTCAGTGGGGTCATGATTTTACCATTTTTATAATGTATTTATTCAGTGTAGCCTAGCCCAGATGTAAAATATTGTTTTCAGTGTGATCTGATTTTATGCAATTCAGCATAATATTGTATAGATGTAGAGCCACACTGATATAAGCTGTCATGTCTTCTGTGAACTATCCAGGCTAAATATATAGCAATTAGCAGGCATATTCTAGGAAAACACATTTTAAAAATGTGTAAAAGGAAGACCACATTGAAACTGCCTCTCAACATATCTGCATTGTGCAAATTCATTAGAAATAATTGGTAAAAGCATCCCAAAAGCTCTTCACATCCATTTCGGCTCTGACCAGATCTTGTATTATTTTGAGTGCCAAAACTACAGATTGCAACAACCATCTTCATTAAGATAACTGTATGATATTTTAGTACTTTTACAGCTGAAAAGATTTCATGGTCAAACATTTGTATTTTAGGCTGTTTCAGTAATTTTTAGTGTTTGTAAAAGGTGCAAGATAAGAGACATTTTTGTGTGAAGCTCTTGTTTGTTTGCTTATCATTCTACAGCACTTAACAGTTTGAACAACCAAAATACAGTACTTCTACCCTGTTACATTTCTACAGACAGTGATCAGAACAGGCTGCATAATTACTTTAATTAAAAGATGTGAACACAAACATCGTAGTCTCAATCGAGTAACACAGAAACACAGAATTTGACGGCAGATAAGGACCGCTTGGCCCATCCAGTCTGCCCATTCCTTCTTAGCTACACTACTACTGAAGACCAGCCTGATCTACAGCTTCTTCTCCCCCTCCCCTTCCTTTCCACTATGATTCCCTTGTGCTAATCCCATGCATTCTTGAATCCCACCACTATTCCTGCTCCCCCACCTCTGCTGGAAGGCTGTTTCAGGGATCCACCACTCTTTCTGTGAAGAAGTACTTCCTCACATCTCTCCTCAATCTACCCCTCCAATTTCTTAGCATGCTCCCTTGTTTTTGAGCACCTTTTCTTCTGAAAAATACTTCTCTCCTGTACCTTATTTACCCCTGTGAGGTATTTAAAGATCTCTATAGTATCTCCCCTCTCCCTCTTCTATTCCAGGGTGTACAAATTGAGGTCCTTTAGTCTCTCCTCATAGGGCTTTTGATGCAGACCCCACAACATTTTAGTTTCCCTCATCTGGACCACCTCCACTCCATGTCCTTCCACAGATGTGGTCTCTATAACTGGGCACAGTTCTCTAGGTGGGGTATTACCAGCGATCTATACAGAGGCAACACCACCTCTCTTTCTTCTGGTGACACCCTTCCCTATGCACCCAGCATCCCACTAGCCCTCCCCACTGCTTTGTCACACTGCTTGGCCACCTTTAGGTCATCCAATATGATTACCCCAAGGTCTCTTTCCGGCTTAGTGGTTGTCAATACCACTCCACCCATTTTGTACTTTGCACCAGACTTCTATGCCCTAAGTGCATTATTTTGCAGTTTTTGCACTGAAATCCTGCTACCATACTACGGACCACTCCTCTAATTTTCTCAGTCTCTGTTCATCCTTTCCACCCCTCTGTGACAGGGCTGAATAAGACCCTATTCCATTTGTTATGCAGAAAGTGTTAAAGGCAAGGATCTGTTCTATTCTCTGCTTTTCTGTCTCTTGTCTGTCTGATTGCACAATCAGATTTGTTTGTGAGACCTAGGAACTGAACACTCTGACAGTCTCATTTATCTGTTCACCACCATGCTGTTTTGTTTACATGGTGTACCCTCTACATTCCAGCAGTACATGGATGTAATTTTAGCTACTCACACTAGTTATTGTGCTGCTTACCTGGATGATGTTGTGTTGTACAGTCCAGACTGGAAAAAAAACACATGTAATACCTACAAGCAGTTATCCAATCTATCAAGAAGGCAGGTCTGACCATTAATACTACCAAATGTGCACTGGGCATGCCGAAACCAGATATTTGGGTTATGTTTTAGGAAATGGAGAAGCAGAGCCAGAGATTTGTAAGACAGAAGCTGTAGCTAACAGTCCTGTCCCAAAAAATGAAAATTACTTACCTACCGTAATTCTTGATCTTCTTGGACGAGTCTCCACCACTCATTCACACTATTGGGATCTCGCGGAGCACTAGAACCCATCGAGAACAAACTTTTTGCTGGAGGGTCGGTGCCGCAGGGCACGGCACCGCGAGCCTCAGCTCGCGCTGTAATGACCATCTCGGCGTCGACCCTCCAACCGCCTCAGTACCTTTTTTACCAAGGAGGTGCAGCTTAACTAACCTAGAAGGGTAGCCTAACCTAAAAAACGGACATAAGATAGTCCGGACGACCCGTACAAGAAGGGTCAACAAAGAAGTCTTCACAGCCTAAAGAGTTGAGGGAGTGAAGACCAACAACAGAGGTGAGCTCGGGGGATGGAGGGTGGGCGTGTGAATGAGTGGTGGAGACTCGTCCAAGAAGATCAAGATTACGGTAGAGTCATGTGCATTCATATCTTCCTGGACATAAGTCTCCACACTCATTCACACTATTGGGAGAGAACCGAGCTAATAATCCCCGAGAGGGGCAGCAGGAGAGACCAAGAGCTCACATTTCTAAGGCAGAAGTCCATTAAGGATGGCTCTGCCAAAGGAAATAATACGTCTGGCATGGACATCTAGTGCATAATGTTTAACAAAGTATGCACTGAGCTCCAGGTGGCCGCGTTGCAAATATCTGCAATGGGCATGTTGCGAATTTCCGCTAGGGATGCCGCGACGCTCTAGTAGAGTGAGCGTAAACCCTACCCTCCAACAACCTCGCCATGGAATAGCAGTGGCGAGGCATGCCACTAGCCATGCTGAGATACATCTGATAGCGACAGGTTGACCCAGCCGGGTCTCGCTGAAGAAGCGAACAGTTGCTGGGCTTTGCGAGTCCTTGGTTCTATCCAGATAGAAAGCATGAGCCCTCTTAACGTCAAAGAATGAAGAAAGCGCTCGCCTTCATTTTGGAAGTTCGCAAAGTAAGAGGAAGGACAAAGTTTGGTTTAGATGAAATTCTGACACAACCTTAGGAAGAAATTTAGGATGATGCTGAAGAACTACTTTGTCCCTATGGGACACAGTATCAGAGGTCTGTGACCAGGGCATGTATCTCAGAGACCCTGCAGGCTGAGGTAATGGCCACTAGGAAGGCAGTCTTCCAGGTGAGAAATTTTAGCTCACAGGTAGCCAGAGGTTCGAAAGGTTTCTGAGTGAGCATATCCAGCACAAGATTGATGTCCCAGGCTGCAACTGGACGTCTTGTAGGAGGTCTGGTATGCAAAATTCCTTTAAGAAACCTCTTAACCACAAGTAACTGAGCCAGAGATAAGGAAAAAATCGGCTCATGATATGCTGAAATGGCACTAAGGTGAACTTTGACTGTAGAGAACTGTAGACCTGAATTTGGAGAGGTCTAAGGTACTCAGAACTTTATCTGGTGGGCAGGAAAAAGGATTCAAAGGACTTTGCACACAGGCGAGAAACCTTCCATTTGGCTGTGTAAGTTTTCCTAGTGGCTGGTTTCCGTGCAGCCAGAAGAATATCTGAAACTCTTGAGACACATTGAACCGGTTTACTTCTACTTCTTCAGGAGCCAAGCGTGAAGGTGAAGCGATCTCAGGTTGGGATGGACCACAGGCCCTGGTCAAAGGTTCATCTGCAGGGAAGTGGTCTCAGAGGAACTGCCAACATATTGTTGAGTAGTGGAAACCACAGCTGCTGAGGCCAAAGGGCAATGAGAATCATCTTGTCCCCTGGGATTCGAACTTGAGAGCACCCTCTGAATTAGAGGAAGAGGTGGAAAGGGCGTAAGCGTTTTGTCACACTAGGCCTGAGCAGCATCCTGACAGAAAATGCCAGGCCCTGGATTTCTGGAGCAGAAGAGAGCAGTTTTGCGTTGAGTGGGGATGCAAAAGGTCCAGGTCTGGAGTTCCCCACTCTTCGAATAGTGACAGAACTATGGTTGAGTCGAGAGACCACTCGTGAGGGTCTGTCTCTGTTCTGCTGAGACAGTCTGCCAGTTCGTTCTGAATATCTGGCAGGTAGACTGCTTGAATTAGAGCCTTGTGCTCCAAGCACCATTCCCATACCCTCATTGCTTCCCTGCATAAGGGGTAAGAATGAGCACTGCCCTGCTTGTTGATGTAATACATCACTGCTTTGTTGTCTATTTGAAGGAGAATGTTCTTGTGACACAGAATGTCCTTCAAAGCTTGGACCGCATAAAGGACGGCTCTCATCATTTCTAGGATGTTTATGTGAAGCTGGGACTTGACTTGAGTCCACGCACCTTGAGTGTGAAGAGCCTGACAGTGAGCTCCCCACCCCATTAGTGATGCGTCCGTGGTAATGGAGATCTGATGGTCCAGAGGCGCAAAGGGATATCCTTCCAGGAGATTGCTCTCTTGAGACCACCAGGTGAGTGACCTCTTTAAAGGTTCTGTCACCTTGATGAGATAGGACTGCGGGTGAGTGGTTGGGGACCACTGAGTACTGAGCATCCACTGAGTGGTTCTCATGTGCAGACGTGCTAGGGGTACAGTGAACACTGAGGAAGCCATGAGGCCTAGCATCCATTGCATCAAGAGAGCTGTAACTGAGGTGTTCTCCCCGATGTGACGGGCCATTTGAAGGATATCGTTCTTTCTGTCTCCAGGAAGAAAAGCCTTCGCACAGGAGGTGTCCAGAAGAGTCCCTATAAAGAGGAGCCTCTGGGAGGGCTGCAGTTGTGATTTCTTGAGGTTCAGCAGAACTCCCATGGACGTAAGGAGGCGAGAAGCCGTCTCTATAGTCCAGGGTCCCTTGCCTGGAAGGGCTTGCTAGAAGCCAATCGTCCAGATAAAGGGAACACCTGTATCCCGACCTTTCTGAGGTCGCTAGAGAACTGCACAACACTTTCTAAAAACCGGCGCCGAGGATAGCCCAAAGGTAGGACTCTGAACTGATAATGCTGTCCCAGAGCCACAAACCTCAGGAATTTGTGATGCCTCGGGTGAATAGGAATGTGTTGGTAAGCATCCTGCATGTCTAGGGAGGCTAGCCAGTCATGTTGATGAAGCAAAGGTAACAGGGTTCCCAGAGAAATCATTTTGAATTTCTCCTTGGGGAGAAATTTGTTTAGCTTTCTGAGATCCAGAATGGGGCGCATACCCCGGACTTCTTTGGAACCAGAAAGTAATGGGAGTAGAAACCCGTGTTCCGTTGATGCAGCAGCACCACTTCTACTGCCCTGTTGTTCAGAAGGCCCTGAATCTCGGCGGCGAGAAGGTCTGACTGAAGGGTTGACAGCCTGGGCTGCCGTTTGGGAGGACAATCCGGAGGGGTCTCCAGAAGATTGAGTGAATACCCCTCGCGAATTATCCGAAGGACCCATTTGTCTGAGGAAAGAACTGGAAGGGGACAGGATCAGTTGTGTTCCAGGACAGTAGCTGCTGCTGTTGTTTTCACAGGGTTCTTGTGGATTTTACTTGGTAGGTTGGTTCTTTTCTTTCTTACTTCTAAGGGGCTAGCAGGGTATTGTTTGGGGTGCTGCTGGATGTTTGTAAACTGATTTGGTGGCTGTAAGGGGGGCTCATTTTGTGGAGGTTTCACTGTGTAACAGGCTGCGCTGGTAGAGCCTATTTCTTCTGATTTAAAACCTATTTGGTGGGATTTGCTTGGGCCTGGTTCTTTGGCTGCTGGGCTTGGAGGGAGACACAGGGCTGATACACTCTCTCTCGAGTCAGGTGTCTGTCCAAGACCCACCTCCCCACCCCTCCCTCCCAGAAGTCTGCAAATTTATAGGGAACACCTGCCCTGCAATTGGAGGAAAAGGCTGCAGGTGCAGCTCATGTAGTTCTAGCCACTGGGGTAGGATTTAAAGGCTGGGAGAGAGGAGCTTTCAGAGTTGTTCATTTCCTTATAAGTTTAATGTGTTGTACTGCACCTAGTAACAGGGTTACTGGTGTACAGTGAGACTGTCTGTAAGATTAGTGGGTGACCTGATTAGGCAGTAGGGGTATCTTGGACTAAGGGGAACCTGGTGGCTCACCCAAGGAAACCTATTTGGAAGGGGATGGAACCACACATCATTAGGGCCGGCATCTTTGGGAGGGTGGTGGGGTGCACAGGGTGTGGAGCAGCCATGATACTGGACTGGGTTTGGAAGTTCGGTGGTTGCCCAGTGTGCTACCAGCTAGCACAGCTAAGGGAGGAGGTTGCGGGGATTAGGAGAAAGCTGGGGGAAGGGGGGTGGTATGGTTGGGGAAGGGGTGGGAATCTCCACAGGGTTGCACCAAGCACGGGGTGGGGGCATAGGGAAAGGAGTGCAGGAGAATACTCAGGGTCACATAGGAAACCTGCCAGAGGGGTGCAAAGGACACTGCAAGGAAGCAGGCAGGTAACTGGGGCCCTCCTAAAGGAGACGGAGGGACAACATTCTCAGGGAAGTAGGCAGATGGCCAGGGGCTGGACAGAAGGAAGCAAGGCGGGGAGGTGGATCAGACCTTACACTCAGTAACCGCAATTCTCTTCTGCTCAAGGATGAGGGGGTGATGTAGCCATGACAGGGGTAGTTAGAGATGGAAAGGGAGTGGGAGTGGGAGGCAGGAGGCAGGGCCAGATAGCAGGAAGAACAGGGGGACCTGGAATGCAGGAGAATGGGGAGCAGTGAATCAGAGCAGGAGGGGCAGGGGAAGAGGAGGAGTGCAAGGAGAAGGACCAGTTGGGAGGAAAGGTAAAGGAGAAGGACCAGAAGTACAAGGAGGATTCAGTAAAGGGAGCTGAGGGTTTAGGCCAGGGCACATACGACTAGAAAGGAGGAACTAAATGGAGACAGGAAGGAAGGGAGGATGAGCCAGGCTAGTTTAGCAGATGGGGAGAAGGACCAGTTGCGAGGCAGTGAGGGGGTAGTAGAGAACAGAAGGATACTCAGGAGGAGGGAGGCATAGGATTGGAGGAGGGTGGCCATGGTAAATAAGGAGGGGTGGCATGTGGCACCCAGAAAGGGAGGAACAGGGCCGGCTGGGTGGAGGGCCTGTAGAAAGGATGAGGGACATGGAAGGGGGAATGGAGGAAAGGGAGTGGTCAGAGTGCTCCTGTTGGGGGATTCTATGATCAGGGGTATCAAATGGGATAGGGAGGGAGAAGCCTGGCCAGTTAGAACAAGATGCTTCCCTGGACGAACGGTGCACAGGGCTAAGCATGAGGTATATCAGCTGGGAAAGGATTGTGGGGGTTCCCCAGACATACTGGTCCACCTGGGTACAAATGACATTGAGGGAAATAGCGAGCTAGAGATACAGGCAAGATTCAGGGAGCTCGTGGGGTCTGTCATGACATAGGATGCACAGTTCCTTCTCAGAAATCCTGCCAGTGCCAAGGGCTAGTGGGGAACACAAAGGAAAATTAGGAGATAAACCAGTGGCTCAGGGGTGGTGTGTGGGCCAGAGGTATGGGTTGATGGGGGATTGGGGGAGACCTGGGAGGATAAGAAGCTGTATGCTAGAGATAGACTACATCTCAATTTGGAGGGAGAATCCTTAAGTTGAAAATAGAGGGTTCATTGGTGAAAAGTGGGGTTTAAACTTGTGAAGGGGTGGGATGGGAGAAAAGGCTGTCAAGGGGTGCTGATAAAGGAGGAGGACTCTGTCTCCACACCCTGGGGACCAACAGGATTGCAGGAAAAGGCCAACTGGCAAAGTGCAAACCAGGGAAAACAAGTCCCCATGGGAACAGAGCAGGGGAAATGGAACTATAGGGAAAGGGTGGAAGGTAGTCCTGCTAAATGCCAGGAGCTAGGCAATAAAATGCCTGAGCTCCAGGCGATGCTAACTGAGGGAGCAGTGGATGTGGCAGCGGTCACTGAGACTTGGGCCACTACAAGACATGACTGGGACCTGAACCTGGAGGGATACATATTTCAGGAAGGACAGGGGGAGGAAGGGAGGAGGGTAGCAATGATAGTCAAAAACTGCATTGGCATAGGGGAGTAGAGGGCGGAGGAACCGTGGAGTGATTTGGGCCACCTTGATAACAAGGGGGGGCAAGAGGGTAAAAATAGGAGTGGTGTATAGACCCCCTGCCCTGGCGGAGGAGCTAGAGGACAGTCTGGTGGCAGATGTTAGGAGACACTGCAGACTGGGCAGAGGAACAGTGGTGGTGTTGGGGGACTTAAACATGCCAGGAACAGACTGGGAGACTATGACATCCTCTGTGACCAGGGAACAGAGGTTGTTGGATGTCTTTCAAGACGCGTTCCTAACTCAGCAGGTGAGGGAACCGACCAGGGAGGCACGGGTACTGGATGTGGTCCTGGCAGACAGTGACCAGATTGGGAGCCTGGAGGTAGGGACCCATTGGCGGGAGTGACCATGCCACGGTCTGGTTCTGCCTGGACCTAGGAGGGGTAGAAGGCTGCACAAGCAAGTAACCGACTTCAGAGGGCGGATTTTAAGGAAATGGGAAGGATCCTTAAGAGCATTTGGATGGGATTGGGTCAGACATGGCGCTGATAGTAGGTGGAAATCATCAGGAGAGGGGGCAGGATGCTACCAGCACCTGTGCAAAGTAAAGACGAAAATCGTAGGGCCCAAAAACCCTGTTGGATGACCAGGAGGTCAGGAGGTGGTCGGGAAAGAAAGCAGCCTATAAGCAATTCAAGTGCTCAGGTGAGTGAAAGGGATCGAGGGAGCAGGCTGATGGCTAGAAGGGCCACTAGAGTGGTGAGGGCAGCTAAGGCAAGAAAGGAGCAGAACCTGGCCAGGGAAATTAGGAGAGGGAACAAGGGGTTCTTTAGATACATTGGGGAAAAGCGAAGGTTGAAGGGCAGATTAGCAAGATTAAATCAGGGAGAGATGGGCACAAGACCGGGGAGCAGGCTGAGGTACTAAATGAGTACTTCACCTCAGTTTTCACCAGGAAAATAGAGTGCTGCATCATACATGGGAGGAGACAGAGATACTGAGGAGGGGGACCCTTGCAGTCGGCAGGTCTGGGAGAGGGAGGCATCACTGGCAGGTGGGGAGGGCTAAGCAGGAGAAGGAGTACGGAAGTGAAATCACAGCAGAGAGAGAGGAACCCTCAGCTCCCTTAAGACGGAGAAAGCACGGGCCGGATACAATTACATCCCAGAGTGCTGAAGGAACTTGCAGATGTCCTGGCGAAACCCCTGGCAGAGCTTTCACCACTCTCTGAGGACAGGTGGGTGCCCCAAGACTGGAAGGTGGCGCATGTGGTGCCTATCCACAAGGGGGATCAAGGAGGTGGCAGGAACTACAGGCCTGTCAGCCTGACCTCGGTGGTGGGCAAGGTGATGGAGGGCATTGTCAAGGAGAGGCTGGGGGGACCTGGATAAGTCAGGGTGCCTGGACGATAGATAGCATGGATTCATCCCGGGGAAATCGTGTCAGACAAACCTGGTGGAGTTCTATGACTGGGTGACAAGTGCCTTGGACCTGGGTAGTCCAGTGGATGTCCTCTTTCTAGACTTCAGCAAGGCATTTGACTCTGTTCCTCACGTGGGCCTGTTGGATAAGCTGGGAGAAATAGGGGTGGGGAACCAGATGATCAGATGGATAGGCAATTGGCTCCAGGACCGGACTCAGAGGGTCGTAGTTGAGGATAGTCTCATCCCAAGGAGGTCATGGTGGGGTCCCACATGGATCAGTCCTGGCCCTTCTTTCAACGCCTCACGATCGAGACATAAGGACAGGAATCAGGAGTGAGATGAGTCTCTTTGCAGATGACCTGGAACTGGGGCGGGTGGTGGATGGGGAGGAGGGAGGTGGCCCTACAGGGGACCTGGAGGCTCTGGAAGATGGTCTAGAAAGTGGAAGCTGAGGTTCAATGCAGGGAAATGCAAGGTACTCCACCTGGGGGCCAGAAACCCAGGTCAAGTGTACACCCTGGAAATGCTACAAGTCTCGATGGCTGAGAGGGACCTGGGGGTGGTGGTGGATGTCAAGATGAACAACTCTGAGACTTGTAGGAGGGCAGCAGCCAAGGCCAACAGGATGCTGAGATGCATCACTAGGGGGATCACCTCCAGAAGGAGGGAAGTGATACTCCCTCTGTATAACTGCTTGGTGAGGCCGCACCTTGAGTACTGCGTGCAGTTTTGGAGGCCACACTTAAGCGGGACATTAACCTCCTGGAGAGGGTCCAGAGGAGGGCAACCAAAATGATTTGGGGCTTGGGGGACAGGACCTATGAGGAGAGGCTCGAAGAGCTAAATATGTACACATTGGAAGAGAGAAGGGACCGAGGGGACATGATAGAGGTCTTTAGGTACATGAAGAGGGTAAATAGGGAGGAACAGTAGGGTGCTCAAGGAAGGAAGAAGGGCCACTAGAGGCATGGCTGGAAGCTGGAGGGAAGATTCCAGGGAGAAAGGAGGAGGTGCTACTTCACTGAGGAGGGTGGTGGAGCCATGGAATGCACTGCCTAGGGGGCTGGTGGAGGCAGAGACAGTGGAGGGGTTCAAGAGGGGGTGGGACAGGTACAGGGGAAGGGTTCTGGAAGCAAAATCCAATGCAGCAAGAATATCCGGAACTCGGAAGGGAGAAGTCAGAGAAGGCGAGGGGGACAGCAAGGTCAGCACCCAGGTTGGGAACTGACCAAACGAGCAGACATGAAAGACCGTTAGGCCTATTCTGCTGGCATTTTAGTATGTTAGTATGTTATGGACTTCCACTGGTTGTAGAAGTGCATCAGACGACCTCCCAACGGAGAGGAAAAGTCCACCTCGGGCAGTTGAGATGGGACTTGGGCCAGCCATTCATAAAAAGAGTGGCGCTGGGCTGTGGGCCCTGCGCTTTCTGCTGCGCCTTTCTTTGAGGTTGGGCAGGTGGTTTTATGGAAACCTCCGCCTCTGCCTCAAAAGGACTGACGATTATGAAACTGACGTTTATTGACATGCCCTCGAGAGGGGGCAGGAGGGGGTCGAGCCAACTTAATGGCTGACCTAGTCTTTTGAGTAGCTTCTAAAGCTTGCTCTACCTGAGGACCAAAAAGATACACACCATCAAAGGGCAACGCCATTACCTGCTGCTGCGCGTCATTCGTGAAACCCGAAGTGCGCAGCCAGGAATTATGGCGGGTGCAAATACCAGCAGCCGCTGAACGGGAAGCAGTGTCGAAAGCATCCATGGCTGCTTTAACCTGCTGATTGTTAGATTTGATACCTCTAGTAATGGTTTGAAGAAGCTCTGGCTTTGCATCCGACTCCGGAAGAGCTTCAACCATCTGCTTGATAGAGTGCCACAGGATACACTCATACTGTGAGAAATAGCCCTGGTAGCTGGCAATACGCATACTTAGGGTAGAAGCAGCAAAGACTCTCTTACCTAAGGTGTCTGTCTAATGAGATTCTTTATTAATAGGTCGAGCTGTAGTAGTTTGAGGAAGAAACGACCTTATCATTCTCTGCCAGGACTACAATAGGATCCGCAAAAGGCTTGAGATGCCAAATGGGACGTATCCTGGCGCTGAATATTTCCTATCTATGGATTTAGCCACCGAAGGGGTGAGAGCAGGATTATTCCATACCATTTGAGACAGCGCCTCAAGGAAGGCTGAACGGAGGAGTCAAATCCGTGGGATCTCGGAATATGAAGGTATTGGAGTC
The DNA here is from genome assembly GCA_016271365.2 of Neoceratodus forsteri. Classification (NCBI taxonomy): domain Eukaryota; kingdom Metazoa; phylum Chordata; order Ceratodontiformes; family Ceratodontidae; genus Neoceratodus; species Neoceratodus forsteri. The sequence goes on along the minus strand of CM057459.1, from coordinate 299,984,979 downwards.
TTAACAACTTCCAGGATCGATATCTGTAGTCTGGAGAGAAGAGTGGAACTCAGATTTTTCAGCAGAGACTTAAATAACAGGTCCTCGACCACAGGCTCTGTAGCAGTGATAGATCCTGCTTCGTCCACTTCATCACCCAACTGAAGGTCTGGGTCAGGCTCAATGTCATCTCCTGACGGTCAGGGGGACTGTATGGGCAGGAAAGGAATGAAATCAGAAGACAGGGAAGAAGCGAGAGAAAGAGGAGACCTGAAAAGCAGAGGAGCCTGAGCCCCGGCGCGAGGACACGGCACCGAGAATGGCGCGAGGGACCACGTGGCACCGATGACACCGAGGGGACCACGTGGCGCCAAAAACAGCGCCGCCAGAAGCTGCACAGCACCGAGGATGGCACCGAGAAGGCGACACGCCGAGGACGGTACGAGAAGCCGACGGGCACCGGAGGATGGCGCCAGAAGCCATTAGCACCGAGGATGGCACCAGCGCACCACCGCGCCCGAGGACGGCACCAAGGACAGCGCCGAGGATGCCGAAACACCCCAGACTCAAAAACAGGTTTTGAAGGAAGAAGAGCAGGAGATAAAGGCATCGGTGAGGCCCCTCGCGCCTGACCATGGAGGAAACACCTAAGCGCGGAGTCGACGGCACCGAATAAGGTGCCGCGCGACCAGGAAAGTCCAGCCGCCCTACCTGGTCTCTCAATGAGCCCGAAAGCCCACAAGTGACTGAGCCAGGTAGCTGAACTAACCTCCGAGCCCACTGCTCCATAAGAGCGGCCCACTGATGAAACTGCTTATCTGAAGACCTACCTGCGGGCGGGGTAGGAGTTCGATGTCGAAGCCGCTGGCTACCAGAAGCAGAGGTTGGCGACTCCGAAGGAGAGACCGGCAACTAACCCGATAACCCGAGCGTCTACAGCGCAGACTTATCAGGCGACCTCGGTGATGCCTTCTCTTTTGAACCTGTGGGCGAAGAAGAGCTCAAGGCGAGCAGTGCCGAGAATCGACCGTTTATTTTATGCTTCATGAGACCACCCATCCCCGGCGCATGGACTGACCGTTGTCAGACCCCCTCCAGAGAAGGCGGTGGACCGGACCCAGCCCGACTGACTGAACAGCTTTCATACGAAGTCTCCCTACCGTCACCTGACCTGCTCATGGTCGACTCCGTCAAAGTAGGCTGAGACTTCTTTATTTTTAAAATAAGACTAAGCGATACTTTATCGAGATAATACTACAAAATAACAAAACTAAAAACTATGCTGCTAGTTTGAAGTTTGACTCCCGGCGGGGGGGCGACGTCGTCACTGAAGTGCACTCGACGGTGGGGAGAAAAGGAACTGAGGCGGTTGGAGGGTCGACGCCGAGATAGTCATTACAGCGCGAGCTGAGGCTCGTGGTGCCGTGCCTCGCGGCGCCATCTCTGGCGCCGACCCTCCAGCAAAAGTTTGGGTCCTAGTGCCTCCGGCGCAGATCCCAATAGTGTGAATGAGTGGTGGAGACTTATGTCCAGGAAGATCAAAGAAATACATCAGGTCATTTTTAGGGCTGGTTGGTTACTACTGGAGATTCATTCCCAGCTTTGTCTAGTTAGCTACCCCCCTCACTGAACGCTTGAAAAAACGGTTTCCAAATAATGTGAAATTCACCCTAGAGTGTGATGAGGCTTTTTGGGCCATCAAGACTGCATTATGTTCAGCCTCTATTTTAAGAAGCCCAGACATTGAGAAACGATTTTTGTTACAGACAGATGCATCAGAGGTAGGCCTAGGTGCAGTTATGATTCAGAATATAGATGGGAAGAAATAGCCCATTCAATATATCAGTACGAAACTGCACGACAGAGAGAAAAGGTACTCCAGCCTTGAAAAGGAATGTCTTGCGACCAAGTGGGCCATGGAGTCCCTTAAGTTTTATTTGCTAGGAACTGACTTTGTACTTATAACCAATCATAATCCTCTTTGTTGGTTTAATTAAATGTAGAATAAAAATTCCAGACTCACAAGGTGGTACCTGGTACTACAGCCATTTAAATTCAAAGTGATGCACAAACCCGTAAAAGAGAATGCCAGTGCTGATTTTCTGTCAAGATATGGATCAGAAATTGAAAATTCCGAAGGTTGGAAAAAAAATGGTTTAAACTTGTTTGCTGTACTGGTTGTTATGGAAAAAAGGATACTGCATATGCACAGAACTATAAAAATTATAAGGTAATGTTAGAAGAGAGGTAAAAGAAAGTTTTGGGAAATCTGTTACGAACACACAAAATTTGCCAGCAGATAAAGGCCTCGAGGTCTATCAAGTCTGCTCGATGTGCAGCTAGCACCCCTTATTCTGCAGCTGCCCCTCCTTTCCAGCCTTCCCCTTCATTAACCCTCCCCCTTGTCCTGTCCCATCCCCTTTTGAAGCAGTCCACTGTTCTACTGCATACCACTTCTGCAGGTAACGCATTCCACCCAGCCACCACCCTCTCTGTAAAAAAATGTCTCCTCATCTCCCTCCCTCCTGAACCTTCCTCCCTCCAGTCTCATATCATGGCCCCTGGTGTCCCTCCCCTCCCTTATATTGAACAGCCCCTTTGTACTTGTCTTGTTTATTCCTTTCATGTACTTCTAGGTTTCAATCATGTCCCCCCATCCCTCCTCTCCTCCAGTGAGTATATGTCCAACTCCCTCAGCCTTCTCTCATATGATAAGTCCCCCAGCCCCTTGATCATCTTTGTCGCCCTTCGCTGCACCCCCTCCAGTAACTTCATGTCCCTCTTCAGATACGGGCGCCAGTACTGCACGTAGTACTCCAGGTGCGGTCTAACTAATGACCTATACAGTGGCAGAATCACCTCCTCCCTCCTCGAGGATATACCCCTTGCAATACAACCCAGCATTTTGTTGGCCTTTGCAGCTGCCTTCCTACATTGTGCCGAGTTGTTCACTGACCCTGTAATGAGCACCCCAGATCCTTCTCCTCCTCTGTCTGGGCTAGCTGCACTCCCCCCAGCTGGTAACTCCTCCTTGGGTTCTTCATCCCAAAATGCAGCACCTTGCACTTTTTGGCATTAAACCCCAGTTGCCAGGTGTCTGACCAGGTTTCAAGCTTTGCCAGATCATCCTGCAACCCCTGCCATCCCCAGGTCATCCACCACCACTCCTACCTTGGTATCATCAGCAAACAGACTGATCTTGCTCTTGATGTCCCATGATACGTCTGCAATGAATATCCCAAACAACACTATTCCCAACACGAGCCCTGTGGAACACCGCTTATCACTACCCTTGGTGTGAGAGCTCCCCACCCACCACCACCCTCTATTGCCTTCCCTGAAGCCAGTTTCCTACCCATCTCACCAGCTTTGCACCCGGCCCTGTGCCTACTAACTTACTTCCCAGCCTTCCATGCGGCACAGAGTCGAATGCCTTACTGAAGTCCAGATACAGGACATCCACTGCATGGCCCCTGTCCAGCTGCCTAGTTACCCAGTCACAGAACACCACCAAGTTGGTCTGGCAGGATCTGCCCAATATGAAGCCATGCTGTCTGCTGTCCTGTAGTCCTTTGGCCTCTAGAAGGGCCACCAGCCTCTCCATCAGGATAGTCTCCATTAGCTTATCCATGATGGATGTGAGGCTCACTGGTCTGTAGTTTCCCAGTTCATACTTGGGGCCACTCTTGTGGAGGGCCACCCCATGAGCCATCCTCCAGTAATGAGGTACACACCCCGAATGTAGTGAGGCATTAAGTAGGTCTGCCAAAGGGCCTGCAAGGACCTCTGCCAGCTCCTTCAGTACCCTGGGGTGGATGCCATCTGGGCCTGGCGCCTTGTCCACCCTCAGTGCCTTCAAACCCTCCCAAACTCTGCCCTCCATGATTTCCCCATCTGTCACCCCTTTCCCCCTGTTTCTGCCTTTTCTTCCCCCTTGGGTGTCACCCCCCTCTTCTCTTTAGTAAATACTGAGTAGAAGAACTCATTTAGTGCTTCTGCCTTATCGCACCCTGCTTCCACCCAACCCCCCTCCTTCCTAATCCTTACTATGTGGTCCTTACAGCTCCTTTTCTCCCTGATGTACCTAAAGAAGTCCTTCTCCCCCTTCTTAATGCCTTGTGTTAGCCTGAGTTCCGTAGATGCTTTGGCTCCCCTAACTGCCCTTGTCACCTCCTTCGATTCTGTCAAGTACTCCTCCCTGTCCTCCCCCTCCCTATTTTCTTGTACTTCCTAAAGGCAGCTCTTTTCCTCCTTACCTTTCCATGAGCTCCTTGCTCAACCAGTTCAGTTTCTTAGCCCTAGCCTTCTTGCTCTGGGCCTTGCAGCAGGTTTTGGTTGCCTCCACTATCCCCAGCTTTATGAGCTCCCACCTCTGGTTAGTGTCCATACTAGATTGAATTCTGGCCAGGTACCCTTTTACCACTTCCCCCATCCTCCCAAAGTCGGCCCTCCTGAAGTCCAGCACACTTGTGCCAGATTCCCCTCCTTCTTGCCCATATCAATGTGAGCCATACTGAGTGGTGGTCACTCCTGACAGCGGTTCCTCCACTGTAAGTTCTCTCACAAAGTCCCATTTGCAGCACAAGGTCAAGGGTATTCCCTAACCTGCTTGGTTCACTGATCATTTGCAGCAGGAAGCTGTCCTGGTAGGCATCCAGCAGTACCTGCTCCCTTCTGTTTCTGGTTGTTGGGGTACTCCAGTCCACTCCTGGCATGTTGAAGTCCCCCACAATCACCACACTACCCTTCTCACAGGTCCTCCTGATCTGTCCCACTAGTTCCCTGTCTAACTCCTCCGTCTGAGATGGTGGCCTATACACCACTCCCATTCTAAGAATCCTATTCTTGGAATCCTGAATTTGCATCCAAAGTGACTCCATACTACCCTCCTCCTCTTCCTCCTTACACACTTCAGTCCTTCCTTCACGATAGTGCCACCCCTCCTTTCCCAATCACCCTGTCCTTACGAAATAACCTGTACCCTGGTACAGACAGGTCCCAGTCACTGTAATGGGTGGCCCATGTTTCTGTGATGGCTGCAATGTCCACCTCTCCCCCTGCCATGAGCACCTGTAACTCTGCAGTTTTCCTCCCAAGGCTCCTAGCATTAAGGGTAACCACCTTCCACCCTTCTCCTCTCTCTCATCCTGCCCTCCTTTACTAGCATCAATAGTACTTGCCATTTGTCCTTTGTCACTGTTATGGGGGGTTAGCTCATATGGTTTCCCAACCTGCGGTCTCTGCATATCTCTTGCCCAATTGCCACCCCCGCTCCTAGTTTAAATTCCCAACTTCCTCTATGTACTCCTCCATCCTCTGTTTCAACACTGTCTTCCCCCCTCACTCCAGTGTAGTCTGTCCCAGCATAAGACTACTGTCCTCCCAGGTCCCTCCCACCCCCACCCCAACAGCCCACCCTTTAGCACACCAGGTTCTTAGCCATCCGTTCAAACTCCTCTATTCTCATCTTTCTTGTTGTGCTTGCCTTGGGCACTGAAAGTACCTCTGAAAAGTTACTGATCTTCCTGCCCCCTCACATAATTGTGATAGTTCCTCAAACCTCCTCTGGACTATATCTACTGTCCTGTCAGCCAGGTCATTCGTCCCAAGATGTACAATTAAATGAGGCTGCTCCCTACCCTTCTAGCATATTTCAGAACAGATTGTCCCACCCTTTCCGCTGTCATTCCTGGCATGGCCTCCACCCAAATGCGACTATGCCTCTCCACCTTGCTACCCCACCTGACTCCTCTTAGTATTGAGTCCCCCAGCACTAAGATTCCACCACTCTTACTCCCTGCTTGCTTCCATTCATCTCCCTCTCTCATTTCCAGCTCCTCTTCTTCCTCCTGCACATTATTTCCTTCTTTTGCCCCTGTTGCAATTCACCCAGCAGAACTTCCCCCCGCTCTGGTTTGGTCCAGGCATTTATCAATTACTCCTCTAATTTCAACATTTCCCTCCTCCACCTTCTTCCTGTCTAGCAGTGCAAAACTATTTTCTGAAGACCCTTCACAAATGCCCGCTCCCTCTCTCTCTCTTCATAGTAACCTGTTCTCTCCTCTCCACTCCATGACTTTTGCCACTTCTTCACCTCCCCTCACAAGTCCCTATCTCATCCTTCCATTTGTCTTTTCTCTCTTGACCTGGTTTCTCCGCAATCGTTTTCCCTGGCCAGGGCCCCTTTGTCTCTGCTTCCCTTCTTCTGACCCTCTCCTCACCACTGTTGGCCTAAATTGCCCTCCCTCATCTCCCCTTCTTCCTCCTTCCAGTATTGGGCTAAACCCACCCCCAATCTGCCTTGCCTGTCTTAGTTCCTCCTGCAAATCCTCAATCTCCTTTCTAAGTTTCTCTATGTGGTTGCACACTAAACATCCTCCCACTCTCCAGGCAATTTTTAGAAAGATTGGTGCACCGCAGTTGTTGCAGCCTACCACCCTACCCATTGCTGTCGTTGCCCACCAGCGACCCCCCACCCTTCCAGATGCAGGATACCAAACACTCCCCCAAGTCTCCCCTCTCCGCGCTCTATCAGTGCAAAACATTATTTTCTTAATTTCCCTTACCCCCTTTGTTGTACACATTTAGACAGATTGAGCAACTGCTTTTTATATTCCTATCCTTCCTATCCACACTCAAAAAGAGACTTTAAGTAGCTACTGCACAACCTTCTTCAGACTCCTACTCCTCCTTTCCCCAATGCAATCATATGCAAAAAGTAACAATGAAAGCTCCTAGATTTCCAGTTACTTCCCTTCCACTGAGATAGCAGTCACTTCTTCACTTGCTGCTGTTCCTTTCCTGGATGTCTGCTTCTGCTATGACAGGTGCATATCCTTTGCCCATTGGGTGATGTCAGAACCCCTGGTATAAAATAATGGACCAGGGCGGTGAGGTTAGGGGCTGGGGGTGAGACCAGCCCAAGTCTTCCAGAAACAATCAGGTAGCTGGGGCCCCTGGTCAGACCATTAGCACTTCCCTATTCTGCACTAAACTTTGCAGCTAGTAAAGCCAGCAAAAATGAATCACAATTCTACTCAAAGCCCCAAAATAGGTTTGCTACCAAAGAAACAGGACTCAATTCAAACAGCTTCACCAACAACACATCAGAATAGGCTTGAAATGAGAAGATATAGGTCTCAATTCAAAGAAACAGCCCCAGTTAAATCACACCAAATAGGTTTTAAATCAGAAGAAATAGGCCTCTACAAATGCAGCCTGCTACACAGTGAAACATCAAACAAATGAGCCCACATATAGCTACCTAAACAGGTTTCAAAATTCAACAGCCCCAAACAGTACCCTGCTAGCCCCTTAAAGTAGTGCGAAAGAAAAGAAATAACCTTCTACCAATTAGAATCCACAGAAACAATGTAAGAACAACAAGAAGCTACTGTACTGTAACAGATCTGATCCTGTCCCTTCTAGTTCCTTCTGAGAAGCCAAAGCACTTGTATAGTTTTTATTAATCATGTTAAAATACAGGTCCAGTCATACAGTTAATACATTAATTACAATCTATAGTTCTTAATACATTTCTCTTAACCATCCTTTTCCTATGGTATGTTTCTAGATTGTTCATCTGTCAATTTCAATTGAAAAGGTTTGGAGGATCCAAAGTCCATACTCTTCGGTGATCAGTTCTCTATACAGATGTGTCAATTCTATACACTTCATGATATCTCAAAACCATGACTGTTTCCTGCAATTACCTATTCAGCAATGTCTGCTATTCCATCGAGTATGAAAAATGAAAAAAGCAGATAAACTACATTAAACAAAATTAAAAATAACTTGTGTGGAGTCTTATTTCTTATGTTGACACATTTTAAATGTATTTACTGTTATGATTAAGTTAACATTTAGTAGCTGTTTTGGGGGTGTGAATTATTTGATAATGAGTCCATGTAGAAAATTTCTTTATCTAGAATTTCTTCTCTAGTTGGCAAGGTGTTAGGTGAGGCCTTTAATTGATTATCAAGGAAGTAATTTCTGTTATATCACTGATATCCCATCCCTTTTCTCTACATAGTCATAAAAGGGTAGCCATCTGGAATTAAATGTGTCTGTTAATAACCTAAGACGAGCTGTGGCCCCTTCCATGGCTTTAATATTTTCAACATTAGCCCTCCACAGATCAGGCGAAAGAGGATGCAGACTGAGCCAATGTTGTATGATAGTTTTCAATGCTGCTGCTGCTATTAAAATATTAAATAAATGTAACCCCTAGATGGCGCTATCCCAGGGGCTACTACCCCTGCCTGATTTGCCACCAACAGGTTGAGGGGCCTGGATCCAATGGCGGGTGCCTCCACCCAGAGGTCAGGGTTTGCAATAGTTAAACTAACTTGGTCACAGCCCTCTGGGACACTGCAACCTTTCTTCACCTAGTGGCCCACACAATATATCAGAATTACCTTCACAGTATACACTTACCCCCAGGTCTGGTTCCGGCACTGGGACCTCCTGTGAAATGAGATACAGTGCAACAATCACAGTACAGTGCTTTAACATAGACAAATACCTCCAGGCAGTATAACTTTACTGAAACAAGCAGCTCTAGTTTATTTGGGGGATATAACAAGGACAGGAAATCAGGTTAATTAGCTTATCACTCTAATAATCTACCTATGGCTCTGTGCACAGGCCTATCCCTATCAGTTACTGTCCCTGGGTACCCAAGCCCTAGTGGCTAGTCCAAACCGTGGCAGCTGGTGGGCCCTTTCACACCAGAAAAAGGAGAATTAAACAGTCAACAGTACAGTAATTTCATTTGGATTTAATGTGGCAATTCAACAGGGAGGCGACCCTGAATTAGTACTCACGACCTCCAAATAAGATAGGGTCCTTCAATGTCAGCAGGGCTCACTTGAGGTACACAAACCTCTTCACACATCCATATAAAAGAAAGCACTATACCAGGCAGGCTGCATCTGTATCGATCGCAATTACTGCACAATACCGGGAGAACACACAGCAGATTCAGTTCCTGACAGACCAAGTGTAATTTTCAGCAATTCCTCCAGTCTTCTACAGGGTGAGCCTGGTTTCTACTCTTCAGAGATCCTTTGATTCTTTCACAGGAGCGATTCAGTCCTAACAAGCTGTTACACAAGCTGCAGACCGGAACTCTGGGCCTTACACACGTTTTTGACTAAAACTGCACACTGAAAAAGCACAGGGCTCCTTCCTTCTTCACTGCCAAAGCTCAACTGAAACTCCAACCGACAAAAAGCAGGCACTTCGTTGAGTTCCTCCCAGTTCTTGACTGGATTGGCTGTCACTCACAATAGACTGCTGCTGTTGGTCCAAAAAGGCACTGAAGTCTAAACTACATCTCCCAGAGTCACTGCCCATACAATCCTCTTGTGGCTGGCTCAGATTATGAGTCCAAGTTCTGATTCATCCAAGGCACCATTTTAGAGCTACTTACCCCACACTGATTGGTCCAGTTCAGCAGTTCAAAACCAGAATGGGAACTAGACAGACACTGTTCTGACTGCAAAAGAAAGCAGGTTAGACAAACTGTAATTTCATTATCACTCTAAATAATTTCTGGCAAACAGTTACATCTTTCAGATAGGTTCCTTTGCACTCCTAGTGACTGCAAAATGGAGTGAATTAGCAGCAGTTCGAGTGGTACTCAAACAGAGAAACACACAGTCCTCATATAAACTAATTATGTCTGCAAGCAGACAGCTCTTAAAGAGACAGTACCAGAGGCTCTAAAACACTCACTGATAAATGGCTTAAATGCCAAACACCATTCAGGCTTGGAGCATTCAAGCAAGCTCCTGAAGTCTTTTGGAACCCCCATTTGCAGAGGTTACACCCTTCCTGGCCTGGGAAAGCTTGGCGTCCGCGTCAAGCAAGTACCCATAAGTTTCAACTGCAACCATATACATTTGCATTAGGCTCGCACATGTAATCATCAGTCAATATATCATTTTACCAAGAACACATTTCTGAAACATTGCAGTACGTCACTCTTTACACAGTATTACATACACATTGTACCATAACTCAAGTTATTACCTCTTGTACATGAAACCTGAAGAGAGGGCCCTTCCCTATCAGTTACCTTGGGGCTGGATGGGGCAGGCACCATATGAAGGGCAACACAAGTAACTTGGAGTTAGCACTGGCCTTCAGTTTGGGCAATGAGCTGGGACACATACACTCCTTTATGGACAACATTGAGAGGCAAATCCACAGGCCTCCCAAGTGAATCATAACTGAGGTGCACCACAGGCTTTACAGCTCGACCAGTCTTTCTAGGGGAATTGTTATAGTCTCTGCACTCTGAGCCTCATTTTCAGCATTGTCCTCACTTGTCAGTGGAGTCTCCATGGGGGTAGAGAGGCTAGAACTTGGGGCACTTTCAGCTCCAGGAGTTACAGTTTCTGAGTCCACAACATTTGGCTATGAGGAGAGCTTTCGGACACTGGCAGTGGACTGTCAGGGCCTCAAAATACTCTTCTTGTTTGGGTGTATCCCAGTCTGCCCCAATCTATCATTTTCCTCCTGAAAGCTCAAACAGTTCAACCATGCACAATGATTCCATTTCATCTGATCTGATGCTTTGCACTTCACTTACTGGGAGCATTGGCTCCAGGGATGAAGCTGGGGGCTTAGGCAGTCCAGAAGGCCCAGCTTCATCTCCAGTATTGACTAGAAGTTGCCCAGAAACAATTGACTCAGTTCGTAAGAAGGATAGTATTCAAAGTCACTCTCACTTTCTTCCGATATGGACTGACAGTCATGCTCAACTGGGACTTGTGCAGGGGAACACTTTAACTCTGCTTCTGTGGTGCAGACTTCCTTGATCTTTTCTTAGCAGCAGCTCTAGTCACTGGTCAGAGGGGCATCTTCTGGGGCTCAGACTCAATCAGGATTTGTCAATGGGCAGTAAATGATTTCTATGCATTGTTTTACATCTTTTGAATTATTCTCAGGCCTTACTTTGTACCTGGCAGATCATCTAGTTTGCCCACTACAATGTGAGGAGATGGTGCCATCTGTCAGCAATCTTGCTTGCCATGCAGTCCCAGATTTCTTAGCAATACCAGATCTCCCTCCTGGGTTCCTGTCTTTCACCTTTTATCATACCTTTCTTTGTTGGCCAGATTTCTTTTGGCAGCCATGGTTTGAGCCAGTTAGTACGCATGGGTTAAGCTGGGCCTTTAACTTTTGCACATACTGTAAATAGTTGTCAGCTTGAACCCCATCAGGAGAGACCCCAAAACACACATCTACTGGTAGTCGAGCTTCTCTTCCAAACATCAAGGCGGTAGGGGAGAATCCAGTGGCATCACTTTTGGTGCAGTTATAAGCATGTACCAGGGTGCTAATTTGTTAGCTCCATCTAAGCTTGTCCTTTGGGTGCGGGTTCCTAGCATATCTAGCAAAGTCACGGTTGAAGCGTTCAGGCTGTGGGTCCCCTGAGAGTGGTAAGGAGTGGTTCTGGACTTTCGCACTCCCCACAGAAAGCATCTCTTTGATCAGGCGACTCTAAAGTCTCTCCCTTGATCAGAATGGATTCTTTGTGGAGCCCCATAGTGAACAAAAAGTTTTTCTACAAGTACTTTGGCCACAGTGGATGCTTTCTGGTCCTTTGGTGGGAAAGCTTGGGCATATCTCGTGGAAATGGTCAGTGACCACCAGCACATTACTGATATTTCTTTGATCTGACTCCAAACTCAGAAAATCAATACAGACCAGCTCCATGGGTGCACTGGTGGTGATGTTAACAAGGGGCAGCCCTCTGGGGCAAAGCTTTCCTCTATGGAAAGCGACTACAAGTTCGAATGTGTTGCTCCACATCAGCCCCATCTTAGGCCAATAGAATCTGGATCTCACCAAGTCAAGTGTTCTGTCTATACCAAAGGTGCCCCATGTGGTTGTGCAAGGACCTCAGTACTGAGTCTCGAAGGCAGTGGGCAGCACTAGTTGTTGTTTGTCTACTTGTCCCCCTCTGTCTACTGTTTCTCTGTATAACAGTTTATTGATCAGTTCCAACTTAGGACCTTCTTTGTATAACAGTGCAGTTCTCAAATCAGTGGGCGTAATTTGGACACATCTTTTCCTGCATAGGGCTTCTAAAGCTGCTTTGATCATGGGATCGCGGGATTGACCGCCAGAATACTGTCATTGTCCAGCTGAGGCAGTGCACCAATGTCTATTGCAGAAAAGTGGCAATAAGCAGCAGGTAATCAATTCTCAGAGCTCCCAAACAATCCACCATGCAGTCCACTGCGTCCGTGGACATTGTTCCTCCCTGTCAAACTTCGACAGGTGCGAATGTCAGGTTCTGCTGTCGGACCCAATCATTCTGAGAACAGGCCTCCGGGAGAGCATCAACATCTATGTAGTTCAGACCTGCTCAGTGATGAGAGCATAGTCATATGTAGATAATGCAGAAAGCCACCTATGGCCAGTGGCATCCAACAGCTGAGAGTCTGCACATAGGTCAAAGGATTGTGTCAGTTTTTACTAGTATTTTAGCCCCATACAAGTACTCATGGAATTGGTCAACAATAGCCCACTTCAAGCTAGGAACTCTAACTTATGTACAGGATAGTTCTTTTCGGATGGGGTCAGGCTTCTACTGGCAAAGGCCACTGGTCTCAGAGCCATTCTAGTGCTCTTGGTACAACACAACCCCAACCCTTGCAAGCTAGCATCAGTGTGCAGGGCGTAAGGTTTTCTTGGATCGGCATAGGCCAGCACTGGAGCATGGGTAAGTTGATATATGATCTCATGAAAAGCAGTCTCACAATCAGGAGTCCAGCGGGCCCCAAATACTTCACTCGGATGAAAATACACTCTTTCAGTCTTGAGGGGCCGCTGACTTTTGGTATTTTTGTGGGTTGGGGATACCCTTGAGTAAGGTTAAGTAAAGGGCGGATCACTCTTGAATAGTCCTTGATGGCGCCGATAATAACCACAGAATCCAGGAATCTTTGCAGTTCTTTTAGATTTTGGGCTGTGGCCAGGTGGTCAGAGCCTCAACTTTACTTAGGTGGGTCTCTATTCCCTCGGTGGATACTATGTCCCACATACTTTACTGATGTTTGAAGAATTGACATTATCAATGGACAGTTTAAGGCCAAAGAGTCCTCCAGTCGGTCCAATACCTTAAATAATCTGCTCTCATGTTCCTCAGTGAGCTGCCAAACACAATGACATCATCTAGGTATACCAGGCACTCTAGTAAGTTCATGTCCCCCACTGCACGCTCCATCAATTCGTTGAAAAGTGGCTGGGGCACCTGAAATCCTTGAGGGCATCCTCATGAATTCATGAAATAGCCCGGACGAGATAAGGCCGTCTTCTCCACGGTCCCTCTGGGGCCATCGGGATCTGGTAGTACCCACTGCGGAGATCCAGCACAGAGAACCACTTGCTCCCGTTTAGGCAGTCAAAGCATCCTGAATCACGGGGCATTGTGTACTGATCAGGGATAGTCCGCCCGGTTTAAGGTCCGATAATCCACACACATCCTTCTGTTCCATTCTTTTCCTCACTACAACAATGGGGAAGCATAAGGGCTTCTAGATTCTTGTATTACACCAGCAGCTAACATCTCTTGCAGATGCCGTCTCACATCATCTATGTCAGCAAGGTGCCAGGCGTCGAGGACCTCTCACGAAATGGTCTTTCGTCATGCAGCCGGATATGTGCTCAGCTCCTTGCCGCATCCTACATCCCATTCCTTTAAAGAAAACACCTGGTCTCTCTGGGCAAGCTTCTCACTGATCCTCACTTTCCATTCAGCTGGCAGCGGGGGTCACGAAATCAAACAAGTCAGGCGTTACTCTGTCATTCTTCCTTGAACTCTTGCTGCTGGGTAGCACTGCAGTGTCTGCACAATGCACATTAGCCAGGATGCAACCTCTGTTTACTCAGTGTCTCTCTAGACACATATGAACTTGGACCATTACCCTTCTGGCATAAGCATGGGCTCTAGCGGGCAAAATACTAAACTGACCAGCAGTCCCTCTGGCAATTTTCCATCGCCTGGTGCATCCAACATTAATATTTTATTCTTAACATCCTTTCTGATCACGGACCTCTCCTGTAAGTACACTGGGCATTTGGGCGCCAGGATCAGAGACTCAGGATCCTTCTTCCATACAATTCCGACGGTTCCTCTGGTTCTGTTTTCAGCATCTCTCTGTGCCTCATAGGCCTTCTTAATCGAAAGCGGAACTCTTAAAGCTCTACTAGTCTTTGACCCCTGTTTTTCATAACACAACTGTGCCAGCCTTCCGAACATATGAGCATTTGTTCCAATCAACAAAGGACACCATCATTACAGTCAGTGGGGGACACACACTAAGGCTAGGGTCTCTACTTTACGGCCACTCCAGCCACGGAGGTGGGAAAGACAGCCAAATTCGGATATACCGGAATAGAGGTGGGCCTTCTCCTTAACCCCCATACATGCAGTCCTTCTAATGGTTGTAAAGTGCGTCTGACAAATGCTTCTGATACCAATCCTGGAACATAATTGTCACTTAGGGAGCCACTGTCTAATACAGCTCTTGTAGACACTCCATTCACCTTTACAGTGGTCTCCATGGAGGGACCCACTATTCTGGACCAGTCTGGAGAGGCGGTGGTGGGGGCCTGGGCAACTGACCTTGCCACAAAGGATGTGAATTAGCATTTTGGTGCCCTCACTGGGATCATGTCGTGACCTCTTAACCACTGATTTCTTCTCGAAGCTCTCCTTGTAGCCTATATGCAACTTTGTCAGTGTCTTTTGGGGACTGGCATTTCCTTTCATGTCCCATCTTTCCCACAATTATAGCAAAACATACTTTCTGGAATTTGAGCTGGCGGAGGCCCACACTGGGAGCCAGGCGGGGTATTACTAACTGGAAACCTGGGTGCCATCTCTGTCTACGTGATAAGCATTTGGAGACATCTAAGTCAGTTTCTCCACTTCCATAGTCAAGGAATTGAGTTTGGGCTGTTATCAGCAGGAGATACATGGGTGGGTACCCCCCACCCCATAGCAGATCCAGTCGGATATAGGTCAGGGCCGTACTTGCAGGCGTGGCCTTCATAAAGGGACTATTTTTGAATTCGGATCTCTCTCAACAGTTAAGCCCCATTGTGCATATCTTTTCCTTGTCAGAGCACTCATTGACTGTCAACCTCTGCCCCTGAACCATGATGGGTCACCCTCAGTCACTACGGTCGTAGCCACAGCTGTTGGTGCAGGTACCTCCGAGTCGCCTTTCTCTCAACTCCTCGAATTTCTCTCATTAACTCATCATGGAGGTGGGGATTCCAGTCGATTTGCCAGGCGTAACGGAAGCAACAGCAGTTCTGAAGAAGGGGCAGACTTAGGATTCTGTCCAGTCTGGTTACGTTCCAGTTCAATCGCTGGCAAACTACCTTTCTGAGAACACATTCTTGCAACAATTTTCCAACCGACATACACAGACAACAACTCCCCTTGGTACTGTTGTGCATTTCTTACTCTCCACCATAGGTCCTCATCAGAATCTGGGCTCCCACACATTCTCCAAGGCCTCAAGATAGGCCTGTGCAGTCGCTTCAGGGTTACTGGCCCGTTTAGCCGGATGGTAGCCAGGGCAGGACCTCGGGCTCTCACTAACCCTCTTTAGCTTTTCTAGCCTTCGAGCATTGCCATTCCTAGCACTTGGGGGCAACATAGTCTATCCAGGTCTCCAGTCATCCTCCTTGGGGGTGGGGAGGGTGCCAGAAGATCCTCAACCTTCCGGTAGAGTGTGACTAATGGCAGGTGCAGAAATAAGGTCTGCATTGGTTCCAGCCACCATTACGGGCACTGGAGCAGAAAGAGGGTGTTGGGGAAGAACACCCCAGGTGGCAAGAATAGTTTCTTCAAGTCCTCCACAGTTTCCCCTCTCCCAGCAACCATTCATAAATTTCTCCTCAAAAGTTTCAGATAGTGGTGGGGCTGATTCCCCCAGGTCTTCTGTCCTTAGTTATCACTCTCCAAGCAGTGAGGGCTCCCTCTGGGGTAATGGTCTGTGGCACTGGAGCTATCTATGGGATCCTTAACTCTACTGGGCCAGGAAAGTGTGGGTGAGCAGATTAGCATGCCGACCCACCACCACAGGGTTTGTAAACCTTCCACCTGGAAAGTACTCCCTGCACAGTGTCCGTATTAATACCCAGGGATGTCAGGATAAACGCCTAGCATTTTGAAAGTCGATCTCCTCCCCAGTACACCTCCACTAGCGGTGCAGCCACTTCTGTCCGGGTACATTTTTTCTTAACAGTGGTTCGTAAATATGGCCACTAGAGGACACACAATCCAGCGGTGAGCCTCCAGATGTAACCCCTAGATGGCTATCCAGGGGGCTACCACCTGCCTGATTTGCCACCAACAGGTTGAGGGGCCTGGATCCAATGGCGGGTGCCTCCACCCAGAGGTCAGGGTTTGCAATAGTTAAACTAACTTGGTCACAGCCCTCTGGGACACTGCAACCCCTTTCTTCCACTAGTGGCCCACACATATATCAGAATTACCTTCACAGTATACACTTACCCCCAGGTCTGGTTCGGCACTGGGACCTCCTGTGAAATGAGATACAGTGCAACAATCACAGTACAGTACTTTAACATAGACAAATACCTCAGGCAGTATAACTTTACTGAAACAAGCAGCTCCTGATTTATTTAGGGGATATAACAAGGACAGGGAAATCAGGTTAATTAGCTTATCACTCTAATAATCTACCTATGGCTCTGTGCAGGCCTATCCCTATCAGTTACTGTCCCTGGGTACCCAAGCCCTAGTGGCTAGTCCAAACCGTGGCAGCTGGTGGGGCCCTTTCACCCACAGAGAAAGGAGAATTAAACAGTCAACAGTACAGTAATTTCATTTGGTTTAATGTGGCAATTCAACAGGAGCGACCCTGAATTAGTACTCCGACCTCCAAATAAGATAGGGTCCTTCAATGTCAGCAGGGCTCACTTGAGGTACACAAACCTCTTCACACATCCATATAAAAGAAAGCACTATACTAGGCAGGCTGCATCTGTATCGATCGCAATTACTGCACAATACCGGGAGAACACACAGCAGATTCAGTTCCTGACAGACCAAGTGTAATTTTCAAGCAATTCCTCCAGTCTTCTACAGGGTGAGCCTGGTTTCTACTCTTCAGAGATCCTTTGATTCTTTTCACAGGGCCAGTTCAGTCCTAACAAGCTGTTACACAAGCTGCAGACGGAACTCTGGGCCTTACACCGTTTTTGACTAAAACTGCACACTGAAAAGCACAGGGCTCCTTCCTTCTTCACTGCAAAGCTCAACTGAAACTCCAACCGACAAAACCGGGCACTTCCTTTGAGTTCCTCCCAGTTCTTGACTGGATTGGCTGTCACTCACAATAGACTGCTGCTGTTGGTCCAAAAAGGCACTGAAGTCTAAACTACATCTCCCAGAGTCACTGCCCATACAATCCTCTTGTGGCTGGCTCAGATTATGAGTCCAAGTTCTGATTCGTCCAAGGCACCATTTTAGAGCTAGCTTACCCCACACTGATTGGTCCAGTTCAGCAGTTCAAAACCAGAATGGGGAACTAGACAGACACTATTCTGACTGCAAAAAAGCAGGTTAGACAAACTGTAATTTCATTATCACTCTAAATAATTTCTGGCAAACAGTTACATCTTTCAGATAGGTTCCTTTGCACTCCTAGTGACTGCAAAATGGAGTGAATTGGCAGCAGTTAAGGTGGTACTCAAACAGAGAAAACACAGTCCCCCATATAAACTAATTATGTCTGCAAGCAGACAGCTCTTAAAGAGACAGTACCAGACACAAAAACACTCACTGATAAATGGCTTAAATGCCAAACACCATTCAGGCTTGGAGCATTCAAGCAAGCTCCTGAAGTCTTTTAGGAACCCCCATTTGCAGGGGTTACATAAATATTTTTGACCTGCTGTTGTAACCTCTTTTGGGGGGAGGCCAACCACTACTTTTGTACCATTTAGGTTATTTTCCAACTGAAGGATCTCTTGGATTGCTTGTGCTACTTCCCTCCAGTAATTGATAATTTGTGGGCAGTCCCAAAAAATATGTGAAAATGTTCCCTTTTGCCTGCATGCTCTCCAACACCTGTCCAGAGAGGACAGGGAATAGTGAGAAGAGATTATTGGGGTTATAAAAAAACCTGGAAGTAACTTTCCAATGGTATTCTCTCCACACTGGGGAGCTTGTTGGCTTGCTTACCCTGGTCCACACCATGGACCAATCTTCCTCTGTCAGTATTATAGAGAGCTCCTCCTGCCATCTCTGTTCTATAGCTTGGACTGCTAGAGTGCCCATCCGTTCCTGTATGGTTTTGTATATAAAGGATATGTAGCCCCTCAGATTCCCTGAATAACTTTTTTGGTGGGTTAACATCAATGGTTGTGCTATGGGTTCTGCAAGTGCATCTATACTTCCTCATGTAAGTAGGTAGTGCCTACATTGTAAATATTTATATAAGTTTCTCTGTGGGATGTTAAATTCCTGTTGCAAATTCGCAAAACTTCTGATTACTTCTCCTTGAAGAAACTGGGTAAGAAAGATTAGCCCCTTATTCCTCCAAGTCAATAAACAATGGTCCTCAGCTGTAGTAGGAAACTGGGGTAAGTATAGTAAATGTATATATTTCCATACCGGTCTGATAATCTCACAACTCTGTCTAATTTGTGTCCAGATTGATATTATTTGTTTAGTCCAGGATTTTTAATTTTATTGATCTCGGATGGTACCACTGTCCATGGTAGGTACCATGGGGAGTTGATGGGTGGGCATTTTTTCCATCTGATACCATCCACTCTGGCACTCTGCAGATAACATTTTTAAAATGGGTTGACTTTGGGCTGCTTGATAATAACTGTAAAAGTTAGGAACACCTAATCCTCCTCTATTCCTTGGTTCCGTTAACAGGTCCCATCTTTCCTAGGTCTCCTTCCACCCATATAAACCTGCTCAGTTTAAGTTTAAGCTCTTTCCACTCCTTTTGGTAAAAGGAAGGAAGGCATGTGAATAAGAACAAATATCTAGGTAATATTGACTTTTACAGTCTCCACTCTATTTGATAGTGTAAGAGGTAGATTCTGCCAACAATTGATATCTGTGAATACCTGTTGTTTCAGCAACCCATAATTAATGCGATAGATCTTTGATATCTTTGTGGATATCAGTATGCCCAAATATCTAATTTTATCTTTGGCCCAATTAAAGGGTATGTTTAAATTATTCCCTATCCTTTTCTTCCCTTTAATCACGATTATTTCAGATGTCTCTTTATTTACTTTGAATCCTGAAATATTTTCAAATTGGTCTAATAAATTTAAAAGTGGAGGAAGGGAAGTCTCTGGAGTACTCAAATATATTAAAGTATCATCTGCATACATGAGACCTTGTTCAAGGCCTGTTCCACCTAATCCCTCTATATTATCTTCCTTCCTGATGGCCTGAGCTATGGGCTCAATACTTTAGAGTGAATAGTAGGGGAGAGTGGGCATCCCAGATGGGTGCCTCTAGTTACTTTAAATCTTTCCGAGAGTGTACCATTAACCCTCATTCTAGCCGTCGGATTTTGATATGCTAGCATCACCCATTTAAGAAAATTCCCTTCTATCCCCATCCGCTTTAGAATTTCTTGCATATACGCCCAGTTAAGGCGGTTAAATGCTTTTTCCGCATCTAGAAATAAGGCTATTTGGGGGGTATCAGTTTTAGCTTGGG
Organism: Neoceratodus forsteri; assembly: GCA_016271365.2. Lineage (NCBI taxonomy): Eukaryota > Metazoa > Chordata > Ceratodontiformes > Ceratodontidae > Neoceratodus > Neoceratodus forsteri. The sequence goes on along the minus strand of CM057459.1, from coordinate 299,965,247 downwards.
CTGTTAAAATATTAAGCAACCTCCTGATGTTGTCGGAAAGGTGTCTATGGGGTATGAACCCTGATTGATCAGGATGTACCAGGGTTTCTATGTAATTCTGTAATCTGGTGGCCATTACTTTAGTTAAGAGTTTGAAATCTTGGTTCAGCAATGAAATAGGTCGGTAAGATTCACAGTATATTTTAGATATTCCTGGCTTTGGGATTACTGAAATTATAGCTTCGGACCACAATCTAGGAAACCTGCTTTCTTCCAAAGTTGTGTTCATCACTACTGTTAGTTTTGAGACTAATATTTTCCTACATTTTTTAAAAAATTCAGCGGGAAACCCATCTGATCTGGGGGATTTACCTGATGGAAGTTGAAGTATAATGGAGTTCAGTTCCTGCTCCATAATTGGTGCTGATAAAACCTGTTGTGCCTCTACTGGTAGTTTGGGGAGTGACAAGTTCCTTAGAAATTTTGTTCCCTCTGCCACCTCCTCTGGCTGTTTGTCCTCTGAATACAGATTTTTATAATACTGCATAAATTGCTGAGCTATATCCGGAGGTTCTCTACACACTTCGTTGATCTGAGTGCTGCTATGGATACACTAAACATATCTACTGGCTTGGGTTTTCCTAAGTCGGACTGCTAACAGTTTTGTGGCTCAGGGTCATCCTTCATAATACTTTTGAGTAGAGAATCTTGACAACCCTTCCGCTTTCCTATGATCCAGGGATTGCAATTCTGTCCAGGCTTTAGTGAGTTCTTTTAAGATCTTAGAATTAGCAGGGTCTAATTTATGTTTAGCTTCCCATTCCAATAATTTATGTTTAGTTTCTATGTATTTTTTGTTTAAACTTTTCTTTTTAGCAGCTACAAAACTTATGATCTGCCCTCTGAGGACAGCTTTCATCGTATCCACCAAATTAGCGGGAACTATCTGCTGAGAGAGTCAATTACCAAATCCTGTATCGTTTTAGTTATGTGTTGCAGGAAGTTTCTGTCATTTAACAAAGAGACATTCAGTCTCCATAAGGATAGTTTAGGTGCATTGCCCCAACATAGTCAAGGAAATAGGAGCATGATCCGACAATGTTATAGGATGTATTTGGAGGCTATGCACACTGGAGATCAGTTGTGAGTAAGAAACATGTCAATACGTGAGTAAGACTGTTGAGCTGCTGAATAAAATGTGTAGTCCTTTTCTGAACCATGCAAGGACCTCCAGATGTCTACCAGCCCCACCCACACATCAATGCTTTCAATTTCTTAGTGGCTAATTTGGCTGTTGAGGTTTGGCCTAAAGAGCAATCTATTGTAGGGCATAGGACAGCATTAAAGTCTCCTCCTATTATGAGTTGGCCTTCTGTTACCTCTGCTAATTTATGAAACACTTCTTTGAAAAATTTCTCTTTTCCCATATTTGGTGCATAAATGTTTATCAGATGTACTGATTTGTTCTGCAGAGTGCCTGATACTCTAAGGCATCTCCTGCAATGCTCCCTCTACCTCCTGGACTTGGAATGGAATATTCCTCTTCAATAATATAGCTACTCCTGCTTTCTTTGCTGAGTCATGTGAGGCTACTTCAACATCGTCCACCACAGCGCCTACATTTTAAATGTTCCTGTGGACTCAGATCGTCTCTTGTATAGAGCAATATCACACCCCAGGTACTTTAATTTGACTAATAGTCGAGCCCTCTTTATAGGAGAGTTAATACCTTTTACATTATACGATATTATCTTAATTGAGTCATTTTAGTGCCAGTAAGTTAACTATTAAACCCTTTGGTACAATCCTTTTGACCTCCCATGCTCTATATGGCTCTAACTTGATGCCTACTAGGACTCCAGTTACATTCATAATCTGGTCAACATATTTCTGTGTTACTCCACAATAAGAAAAGTTAAAATAAAAAGATATATACATTAATAGAACCCTTTGCCACTAACATGTGGTCCAAAACACACAAATGGAAATTACGTACTTATCGTAATTATTGATCTTTGGACAGTCTCCATCACTCATTCACACTAGTGGGATAAGCGCCGGCCTAGGACAAGCAGAAGCCCAAAGTTTTCTGAAGGGTCGGCGCCGAGAGAGGACCACGCATGCGGGGCACCGCGAGACTAGCTCATGCCTGTGTAGGCTATCTCGGCATCGACCCTCCAACCGCCTCAGTACCCTTTCGACCGAGGAGGTGCAGCGTAACTAATGAGAATAACTCATCCTGAGTTTCTGGGCCTGAGAGGGCCCAGATGGCCTTTACAAGAAAGGTCAAAGAATAATTTCCTCACAGTCTGAACCATAGGACCGTGAAGACCACGAGAAAGCGAGTGAACCCAGGGGATGGTGGGTGGGCGTGTGAATGTGTGATGGAGACTGTCCAAGAAGATCAATAATTACGGGAGCACGTATTTCCATATCTTCCTGGACTAAGTCTCTATCACTCATTCACCTAGTGAGAGATACGAGTTAAAACCAACAACCCTGAGTATGGTGGTAGGAGATAGGGTTCACTCAGAAAGGACAGCCAAGGACTGTCCTGCTAATAAAAGAGTTGTCTTGTAAGAGCATCTAGAACATCGTGCCTACAAGATAAGCCCTCGAGTTGTAACTCAGCCACTTTGCAGAGCGACTGCAATGGGCACAAAATGAAAGTCTGCCAGGAAGCCGCAACCACTGTAGAAGAGTGGCAAGAACCTGGCCTCATAGTTTGGCCTAGGACCAAAATTAATAGTGTCAAAGACGTGTACTAATGTAATGTAAAGGGACCTCAGGAACTGAAAGAGTTGGAGGTAAAGTCTACTGGTTCAGGGTAGATCAGAATGTGCAGATGGAAACCCCCACTATCAAGCATGGCTGACCTGTAAACAACAGTTCCAAGAGCACTTGAACCCCGTACTTGGTGAGCAAGGGGGTTAGCCCATCAAGCAGAATGGTCTCCACTTAGTCACAGGAATCTTCCTGATGGAAGACCAAGCATGACTTAGAAGCCTCTTGTGGTGGTCTAGTAGAACCAGATCCTACCCACTGCATATTCCAGAAGGAATCATCCTGCCCCTGTGTGTACAACTGTAGTAGCAGTCTCTGAACTCAGGGAAGAAAGGAAAAAGTGTACAGGAGGACGTGTCCACTGTGGAAAAACATTCTGACAGAAAAAAAAAAACAGAGGCTGGATTTCTAAGGAGAATAGAGGCAGATGTGCATCGAGGAGGACACAGCAGGACCAAGTAAGGGCTAACCCATTTGTTGAAGTGACTGAAAAAGACAGTGACTCAACGCGGTGAGGCACTACCCACTCTGGCTTCGCTGAAGGGAGTAGGAAAGGATTTTAGTTTGTTTGTTGAAAAACAAACATCACAACTCCATCCCGCACTTGAAGAGGATAGCTTCATGAGCAACTGGCATGGACCAGTACGCAGGAACCGAAGGTGTGAATATTTGAGAAGCTACCTCAGAAAAGGACCTACTTGACCTTTCATCAAGAGGAGAAAATCACCTGTTAAATTAAGCAAGCAAGGAAGTAGGAACCTGAGTTCGATTCGGTGAAGAGTCGCTTCTCTGCTGCAAGGCTCTGCTCAAGAGAAGAAAGCCAGATAAAAAGAAGGGGATTAACAGACTGGGCAGTCGCCTAGGTCTAGAAAATGTCTCTGAATGAGAGAAATCTCTCTTAGAAAAGAGATGACCATACACATGGCGGATCAGACTCCCCTAGGGGAAGAAGAAATCAGGCACTCTTTACCGTACTCTGGAGACGAGCGCCTCAGGGGCTGAGGCGGAACCTGACCAGATCCAAAAAAGGGGGGTATCGGGTAATTTTGGCTAGGCCCTGTGCTGTGATAAAAAGAATATTTATATTTTTTTATTTTAGTCCGAGCCTAACAAGAGTTTCAGGCTGCTATTTGCAAGGATTGTGTTGATACAAAAAGGCGAAGATGTTCTCCATCTGAGTGCAGAAGGAGCCTGAGCGTCCACACTGAAATCATGACCGGACTAACAATCACAGCTGGAGAGATGTTAACCACCTGTGCCGAAGAAGCCACCGAAGAGGCAATATCACAAGGGGCTATATACCCCATCAAATTAGCGGAAGAGTCAGAGCAGCTCCCGACCATTAAATTAGAATGTTCACACAGTGTAACTGTCTTGGCGATTGAAAAGTCCAGACGCAGAAGTGTATGGTCCACAAGACGTAGTGTGAAATACTATAGTGGACCCCATTACTGAGGAACTACTGAAAAGATTTTCCATCACAGACTCTGATGATAGAGAGGATGTGCCCTTCAGTATATAAAATGAGTCATCCGCTGTATTACTGACCAGAAGGACAGGGAAAGACCCATCTAGATGCACTTCTACCCCAGGAGGACCTCCATGAGAGGTCTAGGTCAGAGCCACTAGAGACTCCGCCATCAGGAAGGATGTTGAGAGCTTGGTACCATATAGGGAGCAGAGAAAGTGCTGAGCAGAATGAGATTCCACTGGCAGAGCAGTACAGCAGAGTACCATCAGCAGAAAACCGCTGGATGACACAAGATCCCACACAGACCACCACTCACTAAGATGTGTGGAAATAAATTATCTGCAGAATAGGCGTTCATTCTGCGATAAACATCCTGCCACAAGTTCTGTGGAATAGAAGTCCGAAAGGAAAAGTGCATCACTAATTCTGCCATACAGCATCCACTAGCACCCGTGTGGCACCAGCACCACTCGTGGCAGAGGAGGGCACCAAGCAGTGCCTATGCCAACCTGGGCAATACCCAAGGGGAGCCGTGGCAGTATCCGCAGGCACCTCTGGCACCCATGTAGCAATGGCACCCAAGGGCTTCCCCGACACCCATGGCAAGAATGGCACCCGAGGGCACCAGTAGCACCCATGGCACCTGAGGGCACCCATGGGCACCTGCATGCCACCCTGGTATCGATGGCATCAACGGCACCCACGGCACCCATGGAACCCAAGGGCGCCACGGCACCACCTGCGGCACCCACGGGTGCTCCCAGCACCACCCATGGCATCCCTTGAACCCATGGCACCTATGGCACCTGCAGGTGCCACGGTGCTGCCCACGGGTGCCTGGCACCACCTGCGGTGCCCGGCACCATTGAGGTGCATGGTGCCATCGTGGGTCCACGGCACAACCCAGAAACCCGTGGCCCCACTGACGGCACCAACAACCAGCGGCAGCAACAAGAGCACCCACGCACTGCACAGAGCAATGGCGCCGACCCATGGTGCCGAGTAAGAACAGTGCCCGACCAAAGGCACTGAGCATGGCGCCGACAAAGGCTCGAGGCTCGGCGCTGACCACAATCGCAGCCATGGGCACCGACCAAGGCAGCAATCATTGCGCCCGACCAAGTGCACGGAGTCAACCAAGGCACCGAGCCACTGTGTCAAGGAAAATGCCAATGGAAATCCTGAGAAGGAGAAGGAAAAGGTGGTGCCCATGCTGGCCCCTGCATGGAAAAGGGGAGGGGGTAGGCACGAGGGGTCAACACGATGGCAAAGGCACAAAGAGGGCACCTCGCCATTCATGATCCAATCGACCGGCTCCGGTCCAATGGCTCCGAGGCCCAGAGGTCCCGAAATCAGGAACAGAGCCAGGAAAAACTGGAAAGTCAAACCCCCTGTTCCATAGGAGCGGCCCAGAGGTGAAACTGCCCACCGGAGCTCCAACAAGGACAGAGATGGAGCTCGGAGTTGAGGATGCAGCTGTTAGGAGTGGGGCCAAGAGGAACCCACGAAAGTCGGTTCAGGCCCATCGCCCCTCCCGATGAACACTCCTCGTGCAGACATACCAACAGGCAACCTCGAGTGGCACCAATTCTTCTTCCCCCAACGAGGAAGAGAAGCTCGAGGTTAAGCGGAGCCGGGATCCCCGAACGCTTAGATTTGTGCTCGAGGACTGTCCTCCCCCAAGCACAGGCCTATCCGTAGTCAGACCCCCATTAATTAAGGCGGCAGACCGGACACAGCCCCTCTGCCATAAAAACTTTCAAACGAAGTCCTCCTACCGTAACCGCTAACGTCCAAGGACGACTCCGTTGATGGCAGGGAAGAATTTCTTCTTCTCCATAATCATCTTCTTGTTCGTAAAATAAGAAATTACTACTTAAAATATTAAAAGCTGCTGTCGTATAGACGAAAACTTCGACATCCAAGCGAAATCGACGGCGGGAGAAAGGAACTGAGGTGGTTGGAGGGTCGACGCTGAGATAGCCTACACAGGCATGAGCTAGTCTCACAGTGCCACGCATGCGTGGTCCTCTCTCGGCGCCGACCCTTCAGAAAACTTTAGGCTCCGCTTGGTCCTAGTGCTCTGGCGCTATCCCACTAGTGTGAATGAGTGATGGAGACTTAGTCCAGGAAGATCAGGTGGTTCCCTAAAAACATTGGTAATCACTAATATTTAATAACAGAACAAGAAACAGTACTATTTTATGAAAACTATTATCTAAGCTTCCAAGGCTTTACCTGCTGTATCTCTGACAGGTAATCAGTGCTTTTATTTCCCCATTAGTTAAGATCTTACCCTGGGGGTAGTGGTTGTCCACACAATATTGGTGTGCACCCTCCCACTTGTTAAAAACGTCACGTCCCATATCAGCATTCCTGAGAGCTCCCCCCCTTCCCTTTTCACATTATTTCCCCTCTATAATAGAGAGAAAGTTACATTAACCTCACCCCATTCTTTCTATTTCTTCTGTATATTTAGGGTTTGTACCTCGCCATTATCTAATGTCCCTTTGCTCATTTTCATTCATCTCTTCCCATCACCCAATACCCGCTTTGCCACCTTTTTCCCTTTCCTTACCCTCCCTCTACCTCCCCCCTCATACCAATATCCATAGGGTCTTTATTAATCTACACCCAAAGAGAACAAGAAAGATAAAATGAAAATTTCCCCTCCCATTACTTGCCCAACACACTGCTATTTGCTCGACCCCATCTACGAGGAATATGAAGACCGACAGGTTTTATCAGCTGTTGATGATTTTCCTGCTTTCCTTTATGCTTATCCCATAGGAGAGATTTGTTCCTTCCCCCCCTTTCTTGCCCATCACTATCAGAAAACAAAAAATCAGTCCTGTAATTACCCCAGAAGTTATTGCTGGGCAAATAGTCTCTTTAATACCCTGAAATTGAGTTCTTTGGTGTGGATTGTGTGGTATTAGTTCATGCTGGGAACATCAGGCCTTTTAAAACCAGCCAATGTAACAATGCTTCCCCTCACGGGCCTCTCTTATCCCTGTGCTTAAAAGAAAACAGTACCTCCTTTCTTCAGAAATAAAAAATCATATCCTCGGTGAATTGGAGGATGAGGGTGTAGTAGAATGTTTCTGGTTCTAATATCCAATCGTTTCAGCAATTTCTTAATATCTGTTGCAGTCGCTTGTGGTATAGTACCAGGTAGTCCCTTTTCAACTCCACGTTTCTAGTCGTGGTAGACTAGGCATCTGCGCATAGCTTTTTCTCCAGGATCTCTGCTTCTAAGTCAGGCATTTGGATGCTGAGTTCTTTTAACAGAGGAGCCACCTCAACCACCGATGGAAATGTTCTAATTCAGGATTCCAGATGGATTTTTAATTTGGCTGGGTATAGTACTTGGACACGAATATCCTTTTCAACTTTTAAGTCTCTGATGATGCCTCTCACTCACTACCTCTCCGCCTGAAGTGCATTAGAGAAGTCCTGGTCGAAATATATGAGGGCGTTGTGATATTTTCACTCTTTGTGCCAAGCTTCCTTTAGAATCCAATCTTTACTTTGATAGTACACCATCCTAATTATGACAGATCGGGGTCTAGCCTTGGGGTCAGTAGGTTTGGCAAGTAATGATCTGTGCACTCTGTCAATTTCTAAATTAAGGTCGAGGGATAGAAAGGACCGATCGAATCATTGTTGTACAAAGTCCACCACTGTAGCAAATCCTCTTCTTGACCCTCTGGGACACCATGGATTCGAGATTATTCCTGCAGGACCTATTTTCTCGTCCTCCATTCGTTGCTGCGATTCGATCTCTCTGCAGTAGATAGAAAGCAGGCGCTCATTTATGTCTTGGGCCTCTGTCAGTTCCGTAACCTTTGAAGCATTACCTGAGACTTTCTGATCAAGGTACGAACATCTTTCGAAGATCAGCTAGAGCTGAGTCTATTTTGTTAACTGTTTATAAAATTTGATGCAGGGTGCTAGCTGTTTTGGTCACTGAGTTCTATTCCTCTTCACTGAAATTAATGGATAAGTCGGATGCCAGGCGCGCTGTGGAGGAAGCGCAGTTAGGCCCTCCATGCAACTCACCCAAGGTCAGTTGCTTCATTTTGCCTGGCGCTGCTATCAATTTCAAACTTTTAGGTCTCAACAATTTCCGATCATCTTGGACAAGTCTAGACTTCGTCGAAAGGCTTGCTTTAGCTTTGAACGGTGAGGATTCAATTAAATTATAGTTGGGTTATGGAGGAGCTCACAAGGTTAGCGTGCAACCATGTTCATGACGTCACCAGAAGTCCTGAAATCTGTTTTTTTAAAGCAGGTTTCCTCTAAAAGATGGGGGTATGTGACAGGGTTGAATAAGACCCTGTTCCCCTTTGTTATGCAGAAAGAGTTAAAATCAAGGATCTGTTCTATTTTCTCATTTCTTTCTCTTGCCTGTTTGACTGCACAATCAAATTTTCTTGTGGGACCTAGAACTGATCACTTTGATAGTCTCATAATTCTCCTTCTCCGCTATCTCCTGCCTTCACTTGCTGTTTTGTCTTTTCTTCCCCTTACTTATCTGTGGTTATAAAAATAAATGTGGATATTTATGTGAACCTAGGTTCTCTGGTTTGAAAATGTATGTAATTATACTGTTGGAATGACTGCAAAAGCTATCTGGAACTCAGGGGTTAACCTGGAGGTACAGTTTGATCTCTACAAGCTTATTTACAGGGTTGTCAGCAAGAGATCAGTTCTAGGTTTACCATTCTATTTTGTTGCACCTGCAAGAAGAAAATGACAAAGTTTTGGAACATTTGTAAAACAGGACTTCTATCTTAAAGAGCTCAGGATGCAGAAGTTAACTGCCAAGCACAGACTTCCTGTAATAAGAGCAGCAATGTTTTGTTGAGAGAGAGGAGACTGAAATGTAGAATTAGAGATACCCTCAGATAAAGGACTTTGTTTTGTTGGAACTGCCCGTAAAGAGCTACCCTGCACAATTTTATTTATTTTTGTATTTTATTGTTACTGATAATAAAACGCTACTTGCAAATTTTATAACTGCTCCTGGTTTTCCTGTGCTTCCCAACCTTTGCCTTAACAACACTCCCCCCCCCCCCGAGTGTCCACCCTATTGCAGACTTTGGTGTCATTCGTAAAGAATCAGATCTCCCCTTCCAGCTCCTCTGCAGTATCACTTATAAAAGACATTAAAAATGACCGGCCCCAGCACTGATCCCTGAGGCACCCCGCTGGTCACCCTTCCTTCCTCAGAGCAAACTCCATTTACCACCACCTTCTGTTACTTATCCCCTAACCAATTTCTTATCCGGTTTACCGCCTTTTGACCCACCCCTAAGCTACTCAGCTTGCTTACTAGTCTCCTATGTGGAACAGTAGGAGTAGGAGAGTAAAAAAGCCAGCGCTGACAAGTGCTGTCAAAGCACAGGTCAAAGACCAGAAGCAGTTTCAAAATTTGCAAACAGCATTTTTAATTTTCTCAATAACAGCAAAATAAAAATTATTCAGTATAACTATTTACAAAGGCAGTACAAACAGAGAAAACAGTCCTCCTTAGAGTGTCTTCTCAGTTTCAAATCTCAGTCTCGCTCTTGCAAAACATTGCTGCTCTTTTTATAACAAGCCTTTGCAGGGAGCTCATTAAGAGAGCCTGCTTCTCACAGAATGTTCTTGTAAGTTTACAAAATGTTCTTGTAAGTTTCATTCCTTGTAGGTGCAACAAAACAGTACATGGTGACCCAGAACTGACCTCTTGTTGCCAGCATCTCAGAGTTTGCAAACCAGCTTCTCAGGTTAACCCCTTGAGTTCCAAATAGCTTTTTGCAATCATTTCACAGCATAACTATATACAGTTTTAAACAAAGGGATCCCAGTATCGGTGACATTTCCACATAAAGATTCATATTTATTTTTATACCTGCAGATATGCAAGGGGGCAGAAAAGACAGAAACATCAGAGAGATAGCGAGAGGCAGAGAATTGCGAAACCGTCGGGGTGATCAGTTCTTAGGTCTCACAAGAAAATTTGGTTGCGCAACCAGGCAAACAAGAGACAGAAAAGGAGAGGATAGAACAGATCCTTGCATTTAAACTATTTCTGCATAACAGCTCGGACAGAGCCTTATTCAGCCCTGTCACAAAAAGCATCAGGATTTACAGACTCTGATCAGATCCAGACCCGAAGTACCAAGCAGGTAGGGGCATTTATTGTATACAGCTGTACTTATTACTTAAAACACAAAAGGACTTAAACTGCTAAAGTCTAACTGGTTATGTGACCCATAAATTAAACTTATCTTCCTGGTGATTGGGAAGAGCAGCTTTCTAGGATAACCTCTGCAATAAAATAAATAGTAAGCTCTACAGCATGTTATCTCTAGCTGCTCTCTGCAATTACCAGGAAGATCAGTTTAATTTACTTGGGCACATACATTCAGTTAGACTCCAGAAAGCAGTTTCAAGTAGTGGGCCTTGGTCCAATCAGTGCCATCTAGGGTTCAGGATGCATGCAGCTGTTTAACTGCAGGTTTGCCAGAGGAGAGCAAGCATGTGAGGGAGACTTTCAAAATGGGGGCATTTTAAATCTTTCACTATTTGTACTTGTTGCAGTCTGCATAATCACATACACATACACACGTCAAATAAAGTACACAGACGTCAACCTTATTATGCTTAGCAGTTGCGACTGCCCTAGCTAATCTGCTGCCCTCACAGTCCTAGCCTAACCTCCTTTGTACCACCACTCCCCACCGTCTGTCTCTACTACCTCCTTTCCCACCCTTTCTGGTATCTACTCCTCATCCTGTCTACTATGTTTTCAGCCTCTCACCTGTCTACCAACGGCATAGCTTTTAGTCAGCCCTGGCCTTTGTTGCCTCAGGTTTTACCACACCCATCCCTCTCCCTATTCTCCACTCTAATACAGACTTAGTCAATTTCTGACTGCACTGATGTTGCATTAAATCCTGTTAGCTACCTATAACCCTTTGTATTTTTTCTCAATCTTATCTTCAAATGTTACTATGTGCCCATCTGCCATTACTGCAGCCTGCGTCCTTGTTAACGACAGTGTCATCCTATTGATGGCACCTCTTTATTTTACCTTTTGACTGTACCAACTGTAACCATTTCTTACTCTTGTTAAGATCTTACGCATGTAACTTTCTCAGCATCATTGTCACTGCACTTTGCAAATGTCCTTTTGTTGTAACGATTTGTTCACTCCTGACATCAAACCTTTGTAAAAAGTCTCTGGCTCAAAAGTATTGTAATTCTGAGAAACAATTAAATAAATAAATAAAATGACTGGTGGTCCTAACATTCACCAATTTCAGGGGCTAGTCTCTAGTCAACGAAACAGAATTTATATAAAATGGGTAGAAAAAAAAGTACAAACATAATTGGCTACAGCACATCAGGTGACTGTGCACTAATTCTCAATTAATGTGGTTGATCACCAAGGTCAGCAATTCTACCTAGTGAGAGCCTGACCACAGTAATCAATGTGCCACTCGACAATAAGAAGACATTTCAGCAGCCACCCCAAATTAGTATTGCCACTGCAGTAACAGACTATTTACCTCTATAAGCCTCATTCTGCAAAGTAGTGGCAAGCATTGACAGATGGCGTTGAATAAAAGGACGGGTTTTACAACATGCAGGTGATGAGCTGTGATGCCACTCTTGCAGTAAGCGGGTGGGGAGGTCTAACTGTCTCAGAAGCTGGAACTGTGTGTGTCTGGTGTCTCGGAAGCTAGAACTGCATCTGGATGGTGGGTCAGGAGAACCTTGCAAGTATGCTTTAGGTGCTCAGTAATGTTTTTAAGTAAGACTGACAAACGGCAAGTGGGTGATGGGTGGTGTATGAGGAGCCAACGGCCATGAAAAACTACAACAAAGTAAAAACACAAACTGCAATCAAGCCATACAAAAGTGAGGGTACTGCACTTCAGGAGGGCTGACTTTGGCAAGATGGGAGAGTGCCTCAGAAAAGCACTAGCAAACAAGCTAGGAGGAGGGGTGGAGCAACAATGGGGAAACATCAAAACTGCCATCACAGAGGCAACAAGCCTTTGTGTGAAGCAAATAAACAAATCAAAACGAAAGAAAAAGCCACTATGGTTCTCAAAAGAGGTGGCAGGGAAAGTCGGGGAGAAAAAGATAGCATTCAGGAAGTATAAGGAAACACAGAAGGAGCAGGACAGAAAGCTGTACCAGTTAAGGCAGAAGGAAGCAGGGAGGGAAATCAGAATAGCAAAGGCCCAAACTGAGGAAAGGATAGCCAACTCGGTTAAGAAGGGGGATAAATACAGTTTACTCACCTGTAACAGGAGTTCTAGGAGTGGTATATGTTGTTCATCCACACTTACTGGCAGGTTCCTTGCCACTTTAAATCTTGCCGGAAGGTCTTCAAGCTGGCTCCTCCCACCCACCCGGGTGGTAAAACTCTCGACTCCACCCCATGATGCCAGATCTAGCCCGCTGGAAGCAAGGTTGCGTGTCGAAGCCGGGGAGGTCGGGTGGGTTGTGTGGACGAACAACATATACCACTCCTAGAACTCCTGTTACAGGTGAGTAACCTGTATTTCTTGGGACATGGATGTGTTGTTCAATCCACACTTACTGGCAGACTCCTAGCAGTTCTCCGGGAGGAGGGAGGCAAGGTGCACACCCCCTACTTGGGGAATAAGGACTGGAGAACCGAGGTCCCAAAACCAGCATCCCGGCATGACTCAATGTCGATGTGGTAGTGGGTAATGAAGGTGTGTGCTGACTTCTAGGTAGCAGCCCTGCAGATTTCCTGGATAGGGACATCCTGGAAGCAGCCACCAAAGCAGCCGTATGGCGGGTAGAATGAGCTCTTATCCCTTTGGGAGGCTCCATGCCCACCAACCTATAGCAGAGATCTATGCAGGAGGTGACCCACCTGCCTATCATCCACTTGGCTGCAGGTCTGCCAGGTGCGGCTTCAGCGTAGGTGACAAACAGCTGGCGAACCTCTCCCCAAACTTCAGCCCTCTGCTCCTCATAAGAGAGCGCTCTTCTAGGGTCCAAAGTATGGAGCCTACATTCGGCCTCCGAAGTGTGCTTGGGGTAGAACACCGGCAGAGTCAACACCTGGTTAAGGTGAAACTCCGACACCACCTTCGGAAGGAATTTGGGTGGGGGCGCAGGACAACCTTGTCCCTGTGGAAGACCAGATAAAGAGACTCAATGGAAAGTGCCTGAAGCTCTCCCATCCTTCTGGCTGACATGATAGCCACCAAGAAGGCAGTCTTCCACAAGTGAGAGATGTCACATCTGTGCATCGGTTCAAATGGTTTGTCCATGAGCTTAGCCAACACCAGCAGTAGATCCCACAGAGGTGGAGGTTCTTGCACCGGAGGGGATATGTGATCAAGACCTTTGAAAAAGTGCCCGACCACCTTCTCCTGCGCCACCGACTGCTTCCCAGCCCACGCCCAGTAAGCAGAGATGGCTGCCAGGTGCACCTTAAGGGTCATCGACCGAAGCCCTAGCTGAGAAAGGGACCACAGGTAGTCCAGAATGCTAGCCAAAGAACAGGAGGAAGGGTCCAACCCCTTATCCTGACACTAAATGGAGAATCTTTTCCATTTGAAGACATAGCATTTTCTGGTCGACTCCTTACAGGATGCCTCAACAAATTGAGGACCTCATCGGAAAGACCCAAGGCCTGAAACTCTAGCCACTCTGGAACCAGGCCGTCAAGTGCAGGGATTGAAGGTTCGGGTGGAGTACCTTCCCCTTGCTGACTGAGATTAGGTCCGGGCGGGCTGGAAGCCGCCTCGGGAGCCTGGCTGAGGCTGAGGAGATCTGGATACCAGAATTGGCAGGGCCAGTCTGGGGCTACTAGAATAACCTCGCCTTGTCCCTCTTCACCTTGAGAAGCACCTTGTGGATCAAGGAAATGGAGGAAGGCGTGGAAGAGGCCCGGGTCCACGGCTCAAGCTGCATCCTGCAGCAAGCCCTGCTGAGGGGGCGGGAATGAAACAGCCTCAGCCAGAGTCTCCCCTGGAGGCAAACAGGTCCACCTGAGGAGTGCCCCAGTGGGAGAACAGATCTTGTACTACCTCTAGCAGGAGAGACCACTCGTGAGATGCAGCACCTATCCGCTGAGGGCATCAGCCAGAGTGTTGGAGGCTCCTGCAACATGGATGGCTAGGAGATCCGCCTCCAGTCTGCCTCATGAGACCAAGCGACAGCCTCCTTGCACAGAGGCAAGGAGTGCGTCCCGCCTCTGACAGTTTAGGTAGTACATGGTTGTGGTGTTGTCCATCTGACCTGGACCACTTGGACCCGCATAAACAGAGCAAGGCAGTGAGGGCTAGTCGGACCGCTTGAAGCTCCAGCAGGTTGATGTGGCATCGAGACTCCTGAGGGCACCAGAGGCCATGCGCTCTGAGTTCCCCTAGATGGGCACCCCAACCCATCAGAGAGGCGTCGGTCATCAGAGTGACCGCCAGCTCTGGGCGGACAAATGGAATACCCTCCTGCAGATGAGCTGGAACGAGCCACCACTGGAGGCCGTTCCACATGTCCTGGGTCACTGTCACTGGCTGGTCCAGAGGACCGGAGCACAGTGAAGATTGGCGGGCCAGCCCCCATTGCAGGGGACACATGTGCTAGCGGGCCCAATCCACCATGAGGCCCAGGAGGTGCAGGAAGTCCCGGGTAGGGTGCAATTGCCCAACCAGAAATGATTGGGCAAAGGAGGAAAGGACCTCAGCCCTGTCCACCGGGAGCCGTGCTCTGCCTGGAAGAGAGTTGAGCTCTGCCCCAATGAACTGAATCACCTGTGTTGGCACGAGTTCCGATTTGGCCTCATTGATGAGGAGGCCAATCTGAGAGCAGACCTGGAGGGCCAGATTCCTGGACTGCTCCACCTCCAACTTGGAGGGGGCTGCAATCAGCAGGTCATCCAGGTAAGGGTACACCCGGACCCTTCGACGCAGCAAAAATGCTGTCACCACTGCCATGCATTTGGTGAAGACCCTGGGAGCTGGAGAGAGGCCGAAGGACATGACCCAGAACTCATAAAGGGATCCCTCTGCCCTGAAGTGGAGGAATCGCTGGTGAGATGGACGGATTGGGACGTGAAAGAACGCGTCCTGGAGGTCCAGAGAACAGAACCACACGCCTCGTTCCAAGGATGGAATGATCTGAGCCAGAGTGATCATCCTGAAGGTACGAGACCTTAGGAACTTGTTCAGGTCGTGTAGGTCTAGAATGGGGTGCCAGCCCCCCATCCATTTTGGGACCAGGAAGTACCTGGACACAAACCCTGGGTCTGGTGGAGGATCCGCCACCTCCCTAATCACCTCCTTCTGGAGGAGCAGGGCAATGTCGGCTCGATGAGCCGACAGAGAGGCTGCGAACCTGAGCCCCTCGGGGGAAATGGCTTCGACAGAAATGGGGACTGCTCAACTCCAGAGGCAGGCCCTTCCTACCACTTCCAACACCCAGCAGTCTGTGGTGATAACGGACCAGGTGGAAAGGAAGTGGCGGAGCCATCCCCCCACGGGGGGAACCCGGGGAAGAGTGACGAGGTTGCGGGTGACACCCCTCAACCCGTCACTGGGCAGGCTTGGAGGAAGGGCCGGCTGAGAAGCCACCTGGGCCTTTACCTCCCGGCTTCCTGCTGGAGGAAGCAGCAAGGCTTTGGGGTGCCAAGTGCGAGCCTGCTGGCCCTGATGCTGGTGTTGCTGGGCCAGACGTGCCGCAGGGGCTGAAGGATGAAAGGGCTTACGCTGCTGCTGGCAGCCTTTGTCCTTCTGGGAAGAAGTGACCAAGTCCAAGGTGGCATTGGACTTCTCGATCCGTTGCAGATGAACCTCCACCCCGGGACCGAACAAGACAGTACCCAAGAAGGGAACGTCTGCCAGCTTGTGCTCGGTATCCGCCGTAAAGGTGGAGATCCACAGCCAAGCTCTGCGGCGCATGGCCACTGTGGCTGCTACTGACCAGGCATACGAGTCAGCAATGTCCAAGGAAGTTTGGAGCTACTGTTTGGCCACCGCCCTTCCCTGATCCCGCACCTGCTTGACCGTCGTTTGAAGGTCAGCCGGGAGATGAGGACTCACCTCATCCAGGAGCCCAAAAGGGCATGTGAAAAGTGTGCTATCAAGATGGCTGAGCTGGCCTGATGAAGGTCTAGTGAGGAAGCAGCATAGACTTTTCCCCGGAGTAGTCAATTTCTTGGACTCCTTGTCGGTGGCTTGTACATCCTGAGCGTTCTCGGAACGCTGGAAAATGCTGTCAGTCACTAGCCCCTCTGCGGAGGGGTGCTTCGAGAAACTGGAGAGTGAACCAGTGGGAACAGCATACTTCCAAGCCATCCTGGCCAAAGGTGCTGGTCAAGAAGCTGGCTGCTGCCATAGCTCCAGGGCTGGGCCAACAATGGCTTCGGCCACCGGGAAGGCCTCCGTAGGGGAACCCCTTGGTCCAGTATCTCTGTGAGGGGATATTTGGCCCATTCTGAAATGGGTTTGAGCTTCATTCCAGTGGACTCTGAGATGAGTCGAAGCACTCCAAGGAATGAGGATGGGCTCTAGTCCACCGACTGACTCCCAGTGGACTCCAGGTCAAGTGGCCTGGAGAAAAAGGAGGTGTCGTCGTCAGACTCCGAGGAGTCTGTGAACAGCTGCCGAGTGCCTGAGCCACCATCCACCTGCCGAGGTTGACCGAGAGTGAGGGTGACCGACAACCAGTGGGGCAAGCCCTGACCCGACCGAGAATCCTTGGTCGGGGCCCCAGATTTAGGTTGTGGAGGTGGGGGTTCTACCACAATGGGTGACACAGCCGGTTTCGGCTGAACAACCGGTGCCGGCTTCGGCTCGACTACTACGAGGGGTTGTTTCGGCCGCTCCGGTGACAGCCACTTAATGGCTAGAGAAGGCGACGGAGTCGGCTTGTTCCCGGACAATAAGAGCTGCTGACACATTAGATCCTAGTAGCGCTGATGCAATTTGCGCCTGAGCCTATCCTCCAAAGAGGACGACAGGGATGAGCGGCGCCGCCACTTTCCATGGTGCCAAGACCAAGACCACCAATGTCGGTGGACTGGCTGGACCTGGAAGAGGTCCAAGACCTGGGGATTCTGAGGGTGGGTCTGAGAGGGGGCGGGGGAAACCCACTCCTCCCTCAGTTCAGGGACCTTAACCGGGGGCTCTGGCACAGGCAAGTCCTCGGTTTCCACTGGGGGAATCGGTGAAGAAGGGTTGTTGGATTGACCGAAGAGTGTAGATCCAGGCCTAAAACGCAGAGCGCTAAGGAGGGAACCTGAGCTTCCAAGCAGTAAGGAAGATCTGGCGTCATGGGGCGGAGCTGAGAGTTTTACCACCCGGGTGGGTGGAAGGAGCCAACTTGAAGACCTTCCGGCAAGATTTAAAGTGGCAAGAAACCTGCCAGTAAGTATGGACTGACAACATATCCACGTCCCTAGAAAACTTTTATAGGTACATCAGAGAGCATAGAAAGACAAAGGAAGGGATAGTGAGGCTGAACAGAACGAACGGTGGGTGGGCAGAGGGAGATAGTGAAAAGCAGGGATACTGAACGAATATTTCTGCTCAGTATTTACAAAAGAGGAGGGAGGTGCCTAATCCAATTAACAGAAGCAATCTGGATAGAGGAGTTGATTCCAGTCCTTTCACAGAAGAAAGGGTTCTGAAAGAACTCCATAAAACTGAAGGTGGACAAAGCAATGGGGCCTGATGGAATTCACCCCAGAATTCTAAAAGAATTAAGGGGAGAGCAAGTGAAACCACAGACTACACTTTTTAACAAATCATGGGAGGATGGTGTGGTACCCGAGGACTGGAGGAAGGCGGATGTGATTCCACTTCACAAAAGTGGGACCAAGACAGAGGCAGGAATCTACAGACCTGTCAGTTTGACCTCTGTGGTAGGGAAAGTGATGGAATCACTTCTGAAGGAAAGAATTGTTGAGTACCTAGAGGTCAGTGGAGCACAGGACCAAAGGCAGCATGGGTTCACAGCGGGAAGGTCATGTCAGACGAATCTAATTGATTTCTTTGACTGGGTGACCAAAGTAGTAGACCAGGGAGGGGCTGTGGACATGGCCTACCTAGACTTTAGCAAGGCATTTGACACAGTCCCACACAAAAGATTAACAGTTAAATTAACCAGCCTGGGAGTGGGTCCCAGGGTGGTAGCCTGGGTAAAACACAGGCTGGACAACAGGACACAGAAGGTAATTGTAAATGGAATCCACTCTGAAGTAAGAGGGGTTACTAGTGGGGTACCACAGGGTTCAGTACTGGGTCCAGTCCTTTTTAATGTCTTTATAAGTGACATTGCAGAGGGACTGGAAGGAAAAGTATGCCTCTTTGCAGATGACACAAAGATCTGCAACAGGGTTGATACACAAGGAGGCGTGGAGATGATGGAAGGGACTTGGCAAGGTTGGAGGAATGGTCGGAGTATGGCAGCTAGGATTCAATGTAAAGAAGTACAAAATAATGCACCTGGGAAACAAAAAGGGGGGAGGTAGTAAAAACCAAAAAGGAAAGGGACCTGGGGTAATCATATCAGATGACCTTAAGGTTAGCAAGCAATGTGAGAAGGCAGTAGGGAGAGCTGGGGGTATACTGGGATGCATAGAGAGAGGCATCACCAGCAGAAAACAGGAAGTTGTTATCCCTCTGTACAGACAGTTGGTGAGACCCCATCTGGAGTACTGCGTCCAGTTCTGGAGACCCCATCTCTGCAAGGACATAGACAGGATAGAGGCAGTCCAGAGGAGGGCAACTAGAATGGTGCAGGGTCTGCAAGAGAAGCCATATGAGGAGAGACTAAAAGAGCTTAACATGTATACCCTTGAGGAAAGGAGGGAGAGGGGGGACATGATAGAAATGTTTAAGTACCTCAGTGGAATCAACAAAGTCCAAGAGGGTAGCATCTTTCAGAAAAAGAGACATGCCAGAACAAGGGGACACAATTTAAAGATAGAGGGGGGGTCAGGGGCAATGTGAGGAAGTATTTTTTCACAGAGAGGGTAGTGGATGCATGGAACAGCCTTCCTGAGGAGGTTGTGGGGTCTAAAACTGTGGGAGAATTCAAGAATACACGGGACAGACATAAGGCAATTCTTGTGGGGGGTAGGAAGAAATAGGCTGTTGATTAACTTGGATCTGTGGCTTATCATGTAGGTAGGGAAATGGGCAGACTAGGTGGGCCAAGCGGTCCTTATCTGCCGTCAAAGTCTATGTTTCTATGTAGTTCCAGTAGGTTGAACACCTATTTTATTTAAAAAAATGTTGAAATTTTATATTTAGATACACAGATAAATAGATGTTGACGACAAATAAGGGTTTACGGCCCACCTAGTCTGCCCATTTACACACGTAACTGTACTTCTTCAAGTTTCCCTAGAACTAGGTTGTCCCCCCCCCCCCCTGACTACCAGGATCCCCTTATGCCTATCTCATGCATTCTTAAATCCTGTAATCATTTCTGCCCCACCACCTCCTCCAGCAGGGTGGTCCATTTGTTCACCATCCTTTCTCTGAAGAGGTACTTCCTTGTGTTCCTCTGAACCTCCCTCTAGTTTCATCCCATGTCCCTAGTCCTGGAGCATCTTTCTATGAAAATGTGTTTACCTGCACCTTGTTCCTCCCTGTGAGATACCTGTATGTCTCAATCATATCCCCTCCCCTCACTTCCAGGAGTACATATTTAGGTCTTTCAGCCTGTCCTCATAGGTTTGTGATGTAATCCTTGCAACATTTTGGTTGCCTCCTCTAAACTGTCTCTGCCCTGTCTATGTCTTTATGTAGGTAAGGTCTCCAGAACTGGACAATGTACCGAGGTGGGGCCTCACTAATGTCTTGTATAGTGGAATTATGACCTCCCTTTTCCTGCTGGTGATGTTCCTGCCTATGCATCCCAGCATCCTATTTGCTTTACCTGCTGCCTTGTCACACTGACTCCCTACTATGACGCATCACAGATGATAACCCTAGGTCCTTTCCCGCTTGAAGCATCCTATTCCCCCTCCAGCTGATATGCTGTTCTTGGGTTTTGTGGCCTATGTGCATTATTTTGCATTTCTTTGCGTTAAATGTTAACTGCCACTATATTTTTCTTTTGTCATCTAGACAAACCTGTAGAATAAGGTTACCCATTTATAAGCGAATAACCCACTCCAGGGCATGAGTTTATAGAGAATGCACTTCCTGTGGGTGAAGGCACTCAGGTAAGTAACTGGGGTGCTGAGATGCCTGGGAGGGGGGAGGGTGAGAGGCTGATGTATGTTCGGGGAAGGAATAAAGGGGGAAAATTCTGGGTTAGTTCCAGAGGATAGTACAATGGTTTGTCCAAGGCAGACCAAAAGGCAGCACAGGCTTGGGTTGCCTTCTCTGGGGAGACCTTGGGGGGGCTGTAATGACCTGGCTCTGGAGTCACAGACATGTGTAACTTACCCCCCCCGCCCAGATGGGGGGAAGGGATGGCCCTCGGCCGAGGACATGGATGAGAGTTCAGACAAGCCCTCACCATGCAGATACCCTCAATGTACAGTCCGGCCCCACCAACACCCAGAGGCAATGCATATAGTTGCAGACCACCACAGGGAGGGGTTGGAAGCCTGTCATCGGGGCGGGTGTATGGAGTGCTCACGCACAGCCAGGTGCAGGCCTGAACTGCCCAAGGGAGATCCTCCTCGACATGTATAGGATGTTCATGCCCCCACCACCCCCAGCATGCTATGAAGCCATGAGAGGTGGATAAGAATCCCAGCTGGAGGAGGGCTGTCTGACTTCCAGACTACAATAGGTCAATGCTGGGTTAAAGTCTGACCATATCACCCTATGCACAGGGTAGCTGCCACCACCCCCAGTTGCCACAGTACTAAGGTAGAGTTGTCGAACATAGCCTCAGATAAATACACTGCCTCAGGATTTAATGGGTGTGCCTTGGCTACAGCGAAGGGCAGTCGCAGTAAACACCAATGTATTCAAATGTGCACCATGGTGCATAATGTACATAGTTCTACAGGATTTCATGCTGACATGTATAACGAAACTGCTTCAGATAATGCCAAGGGGGTATACCCACCTGACAGAAAGGGATCACAGACCCCAGATCAGGGCCTAAACCACAATATAGTTGGATGCCCCTACCCATAGGAGGGCACTGTGGCATGGTCACCTGCAATTAGCACCTTCTCTCCTCACACCGTGCTGACATATCCACCATATACTGACATATCCAACTCTAATATGGCTAGTCTAACCTGTATATCATGGAATGTGAGGGGTGTGAACTGCCGGTGAAGAAGAAGAAGGTGCTAACATATTTAAAAAAAACAAAGTGCAGATGGCCATGCTACAGGAAACCAAGCTCTGCAAAAAGGATCAAGAGCTCCTTAAGAGGGATTGGGTGGGGCAGGTGATGCATGCCTCTGCCCCAGCAAAGAAGCGAGGGGTCGCAATCCTGCTTCATAAACAGCTGCAATGGTTTCTCAACAAGACTCAGTCAGACCCACGGGGAGATGGGTACTTACCAAATACCAGACCCCCACAGAGTCTATTCTAGTTGGTAACTTATACGCATCTAATGAGGACAACCCTTTTTTTCCCCACTCAGTAGCACAGAATCTACTGAATATGAAAGACGGGGACACTCCAATCATACTGGGAGGGGAGACTTCAATCTGGTACTGGAGCCGATGTTGGACAAAAGCTCGGGGGCGGGAATCACGCATCTCAAAAGGCGCACTGCCCTACAAAGTCTGATGAGGGATCAGGGCCTAGCTGACATCTGAAGGCTGCTACACCCCTGCATTAAGGATTATTCCTTTTACTCCCCTGTCCAAGGAACTTACAGCCGCATAGATCTCTGGCACACATCCCCATTAATTACACAGGCAGCTGTAGCTGCAGAAATACTTTCCATACTTACATCGGATCATGCCCGGTGCTGCTCAACCTACTGTGAGGACACCCCCTTTGTCCGCTCTATGGAGAATGGACCCCAGTTAACAAAAGACACAATTTCTGACCTGGCAAGGGAGGAAGCCGAGATATTTTCAAGAGAACCCCATACAGGACACCATGGCAGGGAACACATGGGAGGCCTTCAAGGCCACCCTTCGGGGCAGGATTATCGGATGTGCAGTGGCCAGAAGAAGGCAGCGGGAAAAACGATTGAGAGACCTGGAGGGAGAACTGAAGGCAGTGGAGGGGCTGCAAAAAAAAAGGAAGCTCGGTCCAACGCTCATGGACCCCTAACTAGGAAGGTCATGGGACTTAGAATGGAGATCAATGTGCTTCTGACCAGAAAGGCTGAGGTAGTGATTCTCCATCTGAAACACAAATACTGGGAAGGTGAGGAAAGAGGGGGGAAGGTGCTGGCTTTCCAACTTAGAAAGCAACAAATGGAATGACACATAACAGGACTCAGGGACAATCAAGGTACTGTGCACACATCGCAGAAGGGGTGAACCAGATTATGGAAGCCTTTACACCTCCCTATATACTTCATCAAGGATTGGGGACGCCCTAGCCACTAAGAGATTCCCAGGCTCCATGAACCTTCCCACCATCACAGCACAGCAGGTAGAAAGGCTGGATGCACAGATCACCAAGGAGGAGGTGAAAGCGGCCCTGCTCTCTCTCAAGCCCGGGAAGGCACCAGGGGGAGATGAATACATGGTGAAACTCTGGCAGGCTCTTGCCGACAAAATCTCCCCAGTGTTAAAAAAAATACACCTCGAGGCGGAAATGGAGGGTATCTTTCCACCTACAATGAGGAAGGTGAGCATCACGGTGCTGCCCAAGAAGGGCAAGGACCCTACATCCCCTGGAAGCTATTGCCCCATATCCTTAATTGTCGCACGACCCAAGGACAAAGATCATTCGCCTATCGGGTATCCAACTGGCTCAGCTCTCTTGGTAGCGACATAGTGACTGCTCCAACATCGGCCTCTTCAAGTCCAAGCTGCGCCTCTCACTGCTTGTATCCTGCGATTGCCCATCTTAACATTTCCACCGTTCCAGCTGCACATGCCCCAGCACCCAGCACTTACAATCAGTCTTTGCACCCCTAGCACCTTACCTGTCATATTCCCTCGACAAGGCCCCTGGCTGCACTGTCTCCCACCCCGCCCACCTCCCCGATCTCCACTCCTGCCCCTGCCCCCAACCACCTCCCATACTTCCCTTACCCCTGCACCTCCTACCCCTCGATCTCCTATCCTCACTTCTCCCCCACCGACCCCCTTGTCTTGCTCATAGCTCAAGTCTTTGTACTGGTTATTACACGTCTGTAAGTCAGTGACTATATGTTTGTGAATGAAAATGATGACTGTTGCACATGCTGACATGGAACCTTTGTAAAGAGCCTCGGCTCAAAGTTATAAATAACGTTGACAGTAAAATATTTACCAAAGCTATAGCCCAGAGACTAAACCCCCTCCTGCCCCAGCTCATATGTCCAGCTCAAGTAGGATTTGTTCCTGGGCTGTACAGTGCTGACCACATCAGGACACTGTGCAATCTAGCCCACAGGGCCAGGGATCTTGGAACACCCACAGCTGCGGTGGCCATAGATTTTGAGAAGGCCTTTGACTCCCTGGAATGGGACTACCTCCAGGCGGTTCTAGAACACCTGGGAATAGGACCCAGATTCAGGGCCTGGATCAACGCCTTATACAGATCCCCAGCGGGAAGACTGCTCATGAATTCCACCCTATCTGCCCCATTCCAACTGGGGAGAGGCACCAGGCAGGGATGCCCTCTGTCCCCTTTTCTGTTTGTGTTGGCAGTGGAGCCGCTAGCGGCCCAGATCCAGGAGCATCAGGACATCCAGGGCATACAGATTGGAGACACCTGTTACTCCACCCTTATGTACGCAGACAACCTACTGGTAGTGGTGGCAGACCTGCCTGGTGCCCTCCCTCCCTTCCCCTCCTGGAGACCTTCAGGGCCTTCCATAACCTGTCAGTCCTACATCTAAACCCAACCAAGACAAAGGTATTCCCACTCAACTCAAAGTGCACTCCTGGAGTGCTGGGAGACACAGGCCTATGGTGGGCCAGGGAGGGGATCACCTACCTGGGCATTACTTTCACAGCGAACCTTTTGAAAATATGTGACTGCAACTTCTAGCCCTTGCTATGGGAGGTGATAGATGACATGAACAGGTGGAACAAGCTACGCCTCACGTTGTAGGTAGGACACTGGCAGTGAAGATGATTACTGCACCCAAAGTTTTCTATAAACTAAGCGCATATACCTAGCTCTACCCCCAAAAGGTACCAAAGAATAGACAAGGAAGTGGGAAGATTCCTGTGGGAAGGCAAGCCCCAAGATAAAGTAGGAATAAATTGAGGCCTCCTGGAGAGTAGGAGGATGGAATGCACCATGGTTCGAGGGTTATAAATGGAGCTTTCAGATGTCCCAGACCCTTCACTGGTTTAGGCCATCAGGGGTAGGGTGCCCTCAGTGGTGGATATGGAAAAGTGGTCAGCCAGAAGGCAAGCTTGACCCTGTTGATTATAATGTCCCTGGACACATATGAAGAACCACCCCAGGATAGGCCCTCCCTAGTTACTAGGCCAAGGTGGGAAAAAGATGAGGACTAATCTTTCACCACTAAGAAACATGCCACTATGGGGAATGAGCATATACCTACAGACAGGAGTCCTATAACATGGTCCGATTGGGATAACAAGGGGATAGGGCAGTTGGGGACATAATGGCTCAGGGAGGGAAAGGATGACACCTTCACTAGCCTGCAGGCTAGGTGGGGACTACCAAAGCCGATTTCTGGAAGTATCTGCAAATCCACAGTGTGGCCCTAAGCTTACCTGAAAATTGTGGCTGAGAAAGCCCCCACTACCCTGCTTCCACACTAGCTAGCCACAACTAAAGGGATAGTGAGTAAGAGCTATGCAGGGATCAGGGCGCATTTCCCAACCAGTCTGAGGTATCCAAGGGAGGCAGGAGGAGGCCCTCGGTCCTGTATAACCAGCGAGCAGTGGAAGGAGTGCTGGGTGGGGGCCCACAAGGACTTTGGGGATACAAGGAGTAGACTGATACAGAATAAAATCCTGCACCCTGGTACCACACACCAGTGGTTCTAATGAGGGCTGGGGTCCTTAGCTCAGATCGCTGCTGGAGATGTCAGAGGAAGAAAGGGATCGCCTACATATTCTGTGGGACTGCCCCAAATACAAGAGCTGTGGAGCATGTATGTGACCTAGGGGCCAAAGTCCTCCACAAAGCTATCCCCAAATTAGCCAAGCTACTCCTCCTAGGTACGAAATCCAAGGCACCTCACCTCAGGGCCATGAACTCAGGTGGCTGGCTCTGCTGGCAATGTAGGTCAAATGTTTAGTCCTCTGCAGGTGGAGATCCCAGGAGGTCCCCACAAACCAGGAGGTCATGACCTCCTGCTGCACATCACATCACTTCCCTGGACTGACTGACACATCCAGCAAGTAACACAGAGGTACAATATGAGGGTGCTGGGCCCCTTTACAAAATATGTATCCCCAAAGCTGGGATAGGCTGAAATGTTACAGAAAGGGCAAAATGAATGCCTCTGAGATATATGTTACATGAAGCAGACTTGAGTTGATATTCCACTGAATAATCTCTGATTGTACATAAGTTATGTTATGTAGTGTTTAGCTAGACTAGTGGTTCTCTGTGTTCTGTCTGTACAGGGAGAAGGTTGCCATGAAATTCCAAACCTCTTTTAATGGACATGCTGACAAGGAAATGGAACACCGACACCTTGACCATCCTCCTTGCCCGCACAGTACTGGAACCAGTAGGTGAGTGCTTTATATGTCTTAATGATGCACCCAATGGTTGTACATGTAACCACAACCTTCACCCCAATCTTTACTGTGTAAAGTTTTGATGTATGTCTGTAAAACTGGAAATTCAATAAAAGATTTAACTGTAAAAAAAAAAAAAATCACAGTGCATGACTTCATAAAAATGGAGAGTCTGTGTTTGCCACGGCCAGCTTAATCATTCATTGTCACATTGTAAAGCAGACAGTGTTCAACTCGTCCGCCCTGGAAACAGAAGTGATGTTAATTAAATACTGCTAATTGACTATCTGGTGGAGGAGTGCAAGGGAGCAAACAGCAAACTGGAGCTGTTTTTTTCCTGCTCTGGTTTGCCGTTTGCTCCATTTCTGTGGAATGTGTACATTTTTTAAAATATCTTTGGCATACTAAAGATTATGATGACTGGGACTTGTCTGCATGGCTGTCTCTCACGTGCTGGGGTACTGCTGCCAACTTACCACCGAATGTTCAGTTTGTAGGATAGTGGAGGGGAAAAACAGGTTACTCACCTGTAACCGTAGTTCTAAGAGTGGTATATGGTTCACATCCACACTCATGACAGTATCTCTTTAAGAGCTGTTTTGCCAGACAGTCTATAAGCTAAGTTCCTACCACTACCCAGGAGACATATCCCTTGGCTCCACTCTGTGACATCAGATCTTTTTTGTATACTTATTCTCCTCTCACTGGCACCTCAACTCTCTCCGGAGGGACACCCGACCTGACCTGATCTCGGCTGCCTGAAATCCCCAGCCTTACCTGCCGGCAGGGGAGACTCCTCTCTGCTCACATTGGTCACCCAACCCCCCCTTTTCTAAGCTCTCCCCCCGAGGCGGGACCGCCAACTCCTCCAGGCAACCTTTCTGAGATTTAGTTGGTTGACCAGACAGTGCAGGGAGCAACTGGAGACAGGCTGGAGGATCCGCACTGGGCGTGGTGGTCGGCCACCCGAACCAACTTCGCCTACCGAGGGCCATGGCATTTTCCTTGTTTTCTTCCTCCCCCTATGGCTCAGACTTGCAATGCATTCAGCGCGCTCATGCTCGCTCCTGAGCACGCACACAGGATCGCCACCACAGGCAATCCCCTGATGGATCCACGGGCTGCTATACCCCTAGTCACCACCAGGAGTCCACAGAGCCTGGAATTGTGGACCCCCCCTTCCTCCCAGGACAGGAGAGCAGTCCTTTGGACGCTCAAACCTGTCCTCCCCCACCAACCCCGTATGGCTGAGCTAGCTCTCGAACCCGGTTGCGGCGTGGCATCCAGTGCCTCAACCCTCAGTACCAGTGGACGGCTGTGACATCAGATCTTGCATGATAGAAGCAGGGGAACCATGTGTCACTTGCTAGGGAGGTCAGTGGGTTGTGTGGATGTGAACCATATACCACTCTGAGAACTACAGTTACAGGTGGATAACCTGTTTTTCACGGAAGTGGATATGGTTCAACTTAACCACACCCATGGCAGACTTCCAGCAGTTCTCTGGGAGGAGGGGGCAAGCACGCACCACTTTTGGGCGGACAAAGATTAGAGAACTGAGGTCCCACAAGCAGCATCCTGGTGTGCCTCAAGCTCGATGTTGTAACGGAGATGAAGGTGTGTGCTGACATCCAGGCAGCTGCCCTACAAATCTCCTGTATGAGGACATCCCTAAAGCAGCCACTGAGGCAGTGATGTATCAGGTGGTATGAGCCCTAAGCCCTATGGGAAGCTCCTTGCCAGACAACCTACTGTATAACAGATTGATGCAGGAGATAGTCCACCTTCCAACTGTCTGCTTAGCTGCTGGTCTGCCAGATGCGGCTTCAGCATATTTGACAAAGAACTGGTGAGCCTCACATTGAACTCTAGACATGTGCTCTCTATAAGAAGAGAGAGCACTTGCCTCAGGATGAATGTATGGAGCCTACAATCGGCTTCCAAAGATGGGCTAGTAAAGTATACATATTTAGGTCTTTCAGCCTGTCCTCGTAGGTTTTGTGATGTAATCCTATGTTAATCACCTGGTTAAGGTGAATCTCCCATACAACATTTGGGAGGAAGTTTGTGTGGGAGCGGACACCTTGTCCCTGTGGAAAAACCAAGTAAGTAAACTCCACTGAGAGAACCTGGACCTCTCTTATCCTTCTGGAAGAGGTGACAGCCACCAAGAAGGCAGTTTTCCATGACTGTAATATCTCACATCTGTGCACAGGCTCGAAAGGATTGCCCGTAAGCACTGCCAAAACCAGCAACAAATCCCAAGGTGGTGGTGGTTCACACACCAGCAGGTTCAAGTTGTCAAGGCCCTTAAAGAAGCACCCGACCACCTTCTCCTACACCACCGCTGGCATGCCAGCTCATGCCCAGGTATGCAGAGATGGCTGCCAGGTGCACCTTGAGGGTCATCGATCTCGGCCCTAGCTGGGAGAGGAACCACAGATAATCCAGGATGCTAGCCAAGGGGATCAAGCTCCTTGCCCTGGTAACAAATGGAAAATCTCTTCTCAGACTGAAGGGGACAGACAAAAAACAGCCTCAGGCAAAGAGGTCCACCAGAGGAGTGACCCAGAGGGAGAACAGGTGGTTCACCACCTACTGATGCAGAGGCCACTCATGCAACGTCTCGCCCACCCGGCTGTGGGTGCCTGCCAGCTGGCTGTTGGCTCCCGCGACATGGATTGCCAGGAGATCTGCACTCAAGCTGTGCATGAGGGTCCAGGTGCCCAACACAAGGAAAAGAAGTGCATGCCATCCTGCTTGTTCAGATAGAACATGGTCGCAGGTTGCCCATCTGGACATGCATGACCTGACCCAGAACAAAAGAGAAGAAAATTCTGTCAGAGCTAGGCACACTGCTCAGAGTTCCAGCAGGTTGATGTGGTGACAGGACTCCTGGGGGTCCAGAGCCCATGGGCTCTCGGTCCCCAGGTGGGCTAACCCACCCCACTGGAGATGTGTCTGTAGTCAGAATGACTGCTAGCTCTAGGTGGACAAACAGGCTCCTTCCTCCATCGTTGTGGGACAAACCATCACTGGATGGCATCCACATCGGCTGGGTCACTGCAACCAGGTGGTCCAAGTGACCTAGACGCTGAGACCACTGATGGCCCAGCTCCCACTGAAGGTGAGATATCTGCCAGCAGGTCCTTTCTGCCCTTCACGAGTAGGTCACAGAATCTAGGGTGGCACTGGACTTCTCAATCCTGATGAGGTGTCCCTCCACCCCAGAGCCAAAGAGGTCAGTGCCCAAGAAAGGGACGTTGGCCAACTTGTGCTAGGTGTCCGCTGTAAAAGAAGAGATCCTCAGTCAGGCCATGTAATGCATTACGATGACCACTGCCATGGCACGGGCGCAAGAATCACCCACATCCGAGGCCGTCTGAAGCTGGTGTTTAAACCAGTGCTTGACCCTGGTATTGGACCACATTCACTGCCATCTGCTTGTCAGCAGAAACGTAAGGCAGGACATGGTCTAGAGCTCCCATCAGGGAGCGACCAAAGTGGGCCATTATCTGGGTGTAGCTCACCTGACAGAGACCAAGGGGAGATGCAGCATAGACCTTTTTAGCTCTATGGTCAACCTTTTTGGACACCTCACCTGGAGGCTTGTCTACCTCCCCGATATTACTGGATTTTCTGAAGACTGCATTGGCAACCGGTCCCTGGCTGAGGGGTGGTCCAAGAATACAGACAGGGTGCCGGTAGGGATCACATACTTGTGGACCACATGAGCAGGGGGTATGAGGCAGGAAGTTGGATGCTGCAAAAACTCCAGTGCTGGTCCCAAGATGGCCTGAGCCATTGGGAAGACAACCCCAGGGGATTTGCCCCAGACCAGCATCTCCGTGAAGGGATACTTAGCCCTTTTTTGGACTGGCTCCAAGGGGAATTTCCATGGACTCGGACACAAGTCTGAGAAAAGCCCCAAAAGACAGAGTGCCTGTGGCGTAGTCAGTTCTTCCACCAAATTCCAGTTGATCGGCATGAGTCCTCAAAGATTGTATCCAGGACCCTTCAGAGTCAGATGAGAAATCCTCAAATATGGCCCTTGGTCATTTGCTACCATGCACCATCAGAGGCTCAGTCAAGTATGTATGATCTCCACTGATAACCAGCCTGGTAAGCCGGTAGCTGGACAGGAGTCCTTGGAGGGCGGTGGTAAGACTTCTGTTGGAGACAGCTGCCTCAGTAGGACTGGTATAGGCTGAACTGGTGGTTGCCAGGTGACCGCAGGGGTTGACAGAAGAGCCCTACCCTGCCCAACCAATGTCCACTGCTGCCAGACAAGCTCCTCACAGCACCACCACATACAGCGATGGAGACTCTCGTTGTCCAAAGATGAACAGGAAGATGACGGTGCCTCCCAGTTGAGTGAGACTAAGAGCGTAAGGAATCTCTCAACCTTGACCGTTGACTGCATTGACAACGTTGAGGAGAAATGGCCGGAGAGATAGTATAGACTACCTGCACAGGGTTCAACCACTCAACCCCAGAGGGAGGCAACTCCTGAGAGGAGACAGCTGGGTCAACTGACTGCTCCTAGACCTCTTGGTTCTGGCATGAGAGCACCAGGGTCCTGGAGATCAAGCCATCATTGATCTCCTCTGACAACGGGTTGACAGGGTCGAGAAAAATCTCAACCACCTGCTCAACCCATGTCATGACTGACAAGCTTGATGGGGGCACCGTGGACCTAGCAGCCTTGCCCTCACCCTACAGTTCAGCCAAAACCGAACAACCTGACATCTGTCAAAGGGCTGGGGCAGTCAAGGAAGAGCATGTGTTTTCCGAATCCCACAACCAACGGCAGGACTTTTCGGATTTCTTATTCTTACTGTGGCAGGCACAGCTTTCCCCAAAGGTCTGGAGTGTTTTGCACATCTCTCTGAAATCACCAGTGAAAACTGGGCCTAGGCTGGCCTACAACAGGAGCAACAGTGTGACCGACGAGGTACCACCACAGCCTTAAATGCTTCCATGGCTGCCAAATGGGCCGTGGACCCTGCCGCCATGGGGGCTGCCTTATGTGCCCGTTTCAACTTTACTGGAGTGTCCTGTTTGGCCAGCCAACCGAGAAGAAGACAGGCGTAGTGGTATTCCAGGAAGAAGGGAAGCATAGCCTGGCACAGGCCACAGCGAGCAATGTCATTCTGTTCAGCGAGGCAGTAGATGCATGACACATGCGGATCCGTCCAAGATATCTTCTGGTTGCACTGGAAGCACCACTTAAAACCGGGAACTGGCTTAGAATCCCCACAAGCCATGATGTCGACTTCGGAGATGGAGATGGAATCGAGGATGTGCTTTGTTTAAGGATGAAGAAATAAGTTAGCCTAACGGTGTACCTGAAAATAATATTCAGACCTACACCATGCACAGAGTTGTGAAGGTGGAGACCTGACTCTTCCAGTGTAAAGAACGATCTGACATCACGGGTCGGAGCCAAGGGATGTACCACCAGGTGGTGGGAGGAGCTTAGCTTAAAAACTGTCTGGCAAGAACAGCTATTAAAGGGAGACTGCCAGAAGTGTGGATAAGTAAACTATATTCACATCCCTAGAACATGTATTTTCTGTACTTTTTTCTCCCATGCGCAGCAATTAAGCTGC
The DNA here is from genome assembly GCA_016271365.2 of Neoceratodus forsteri. Classification (NCBI taxonomy): domain Eukaryota; kingdom Metazoa; phylum Chordata; order Ceratodontiformes; family Ceratodontidae; genus Neoceratodus; species Neoceratodus forsteri. Next base: position 299,933,590 of record CM057459.1, on the reverse strand, counting down.
ACTTGTTTGTCTCAGTAATTTACAGGTGTGGTCACTACTTCATGTCATAAGACACATTGTGGGTAGCAAGTGGAAGTGTGATAAACATGGCATGCATGATCATGCCAGGCAGTGCATTAAACAAAGTTTCTTTTTTGGTGTTTGATATGCATCTAAAAATTGTGACAGTCTCTGCATAACTTAATCGGGGTCAGTGAGGTGCATCAGGATTAGGGGGATTTCAGACCTTCCCTTTACGTGCCAATAGCAAAGGACATTGTTTTGGAAGGAAGACAGTGCCACTTCACACTTTAAACAAAAGGTTAACTTGTGCTTCAGGAGGGTACATGAGAAGAGGAACAGAATTTTGTCAGTTATTAAATGCGCTTACTTCGCTAAGCCCCTGGTAATGACCATTTGGTCTGCAGTTAGAAAGAAAGGGCTTATGGATCATGGTGTAGGACCAACAATGTGGCACTGGCATGAGTGCCAACTGCCCTCATTACTATTAAAAACTTTCCATAAGACAAAATCTTTCCTTTTCCATTAAAAGCTGCTATTAAACTTGAAAGATATACGTTTGATTGTACAAATTTCTCTTTACAAAAAGATGACAAAGGCAGGTGTCTTTACATGGAGACAAAAAGCACAATAAGAAGGCACTCTGAAGAAGTCCAGAAAACAGAAGATTTAGTGGATAACTTCTATTTATTCAAGGTGTAGCAAAGGATCTCTGGCACTTGGTCTTGGATAACTGGGGTTATCCAGTAAATCTACTGTTTTCTGGACTTCTTCAGAATGCCTTTGCATTGTGATTTTGCCTCAATATTGAATGAAGAACACCAACTGCAGGACTTTGAGTGTGGGTATATTGTATCCTCTCGCTTTACATGGAAGCAGGAAGAAAATTCTCCTTACAGCATATGTGCTAGGTGGCAAAATGGGATGCAGTGGGAGGCTGTGTTTGCTACACTAGGTGCTCTCCCTGCTCTAGACTAAAACTATTCGCAACACCTTTCTTTTTTTGCCATAAAAATGGTCAACTGTATGCTTTTCAAAATCTACATCTAAACTCCTGAAAAAGGCAAAGAAAAGAGAGAACGTGGAAGGAACGAGAAAATAAAGGAAATTAGTATATCCCTTTCTGATCAGATAAACCCTGATATGCGTAAAACAACAGAAACTATCAATAAGTTCCTTAGCACTAGAACCTTGGGTAACCCTGGAGGTGCAGTGGCATCTGCCAAGGCAACAGACAGATCTGAGTTTGATTCTCATAACTACTACTTGCATACTGTGTGACTCTGAGCAAGTCACTTAACCACCCAGTGCTCCCAGGTCGCCTCTGAAAACAGGCACTTGTGCCTAGTGGGCCTACCCGTTACCAAAGGCTAAAATAAAAATAAAATAAAAGCAGAGATTGCTAGTTCAGCCCCCAAAAAATAAAATGACTGCTACATTTTAAGAGGAATTGCCAGTTTTCAGATCTATATACTGCTCGGATAGGGACTTTTGAGCCAATAAACATATCTTACTTGGACCTTTTCAAGTAGTACATACATCTGAAATACAGTGTGGGCCACTTATAATCGACTACTCTGTGTAGGGTAGTTTTCTCCTTTATAAGTGGTTGTCTGTTTTAGACAAAGGTTTTTTTTGTTTTGTTTTGTTTATTTTTTCATACACTGTACTCACAGAAGAATCACCAAGAACTGTTTACTTGCTCCCCCATCTCCCCCCGATGTCTCTCCATCCCTTATCAGTGTCGCTGAAGTATTTAAAAATATAAAGCTGGGGGTGTGGCCTAGCTAGAGAGCAAGATGGATGCTTAATCCAAGAGCTCTGATCTGATCCACTGACTATTGCCTCCATCCCCCGTACAAGACATCTGAAAATCATCTGCTTTGTTAGCCTAGCCTGCACTAATGCCGTCCACTGCTAAATCGCTTAAAAAACAAGTGAAAATTTCATTTAAGCCTCCGAAAAAACCTGCCAATGAGCGAGGCCCTGTCCCAGGTCAAGCTGGCACCTCGACTCAGGAACATCCACGGAACCAGCGTGGGGATTCGCCAACCACCTCAGAGTATCACATGGAAGCAAACTGCACAGTGAGCATGGCGGAGAGCTACCAGTCGTTAGAAAGTCTTATCAAAGATCTAAAATATGACCTAGGGACCCGCACAGAGGCAGGTTTTGACAATGTTTCCACCCAGTTACAACACCTTCAGCAGATGGTTAATACCGTCTTGGAAACAGTGGACTCTCACAAAACGCACCTGAGAGAGCTAGAAGCACGATTGGGGGTCCAGGAAGATACATCATCAAGGCTACCTTTAGACCTGCAAAAAGCCCTCCGAGAGGTGGATCATCTGAAGCAAAATATCAATGATCACGAAAATCGTGAGAGGAGGTGCAATATCAGAGTGGTGGGCCTACCTGAAAATTCAGAGGGTAGAGACTGTGCAGCCTATATGTCTAAATGGCTCCGGCAGGCTTTACAATTTCCTCCCGAGACCACCTTGGAGATTCAATGGGTTCACAGGTCTCTGGGGGCCAAACCCTCTCCTGAACAAAAACCAAGACACATCTTGGTCAAATTTCTCAGATACAAAGATAGGCAAAAGGGCTTGGAATCAGCAAGGAAGTGCGGCCCGTTGATGGTGCAGCAGGCGTGGGTGAGCACCCCCGACTACTCCTGTCAGCGTCAAATACAGCGACAGGCATTCGCTGAAGTTAAGAGAAAATTGCACACTCTAGAATGCCCATTTTCATTAATTTACCCAGTGAGGCTGATCATTAGACCACAAGGGAGCAACCAGAAATCCTTCAACAGCCCAGAGATGGCAATGGAGTTTGTGACCCGGTTGGAGGAAGAGAGGAGGCAGCAGCGCCATGTACGCCCAGACAACTGATACCAGGGTCTCCTCAGCAATTTCATTTTGGGGTACTTTTTTGTGTTGTTCCCCTGAACAGGGGGAGGGGGGGAGGGAGCAGCTTAGGCACCGAGGTCTGTAACACCATTGGTGGCCTATAACGACTGGACCATTGGGCTCCCTGTCCTGATCTTGCCCTCCTTACTGAAAATGGGCCAGGTATATCTTAGGCCCAGCTCGGATAATTATACTGTTGGACTGCACTGGAGTGTGACCTCGGGCTACTTGACACGAAGGTCCTCCTCCAGAAAAGGGCCTTTGGAGATGGCTGTACCAGTATCTGAATTGGAGACAGAAACTTAATAGTAGCCCCTGTTGGAGGGCGATACAGAAGCCATATAAGTGAAGTCCCCAGTGGGAACTGACTCCCAGGCCTATGGAGGAGGCCTTTGACAGCCTGGTACTGGTAACACACGAAAACCTCCAGCCATCTTACTGATATCTCATAGGCCGTGTCTTCTGCTTATTAAGCTCCACACTACTGAAACTGGGGGCATATATAAGTTACAACTATTTTTTCCTTTACAAAAGGGCAGGCTGGTCATGAAAAGGTCAGTTTGGAATGACCGCCCGGGGGGGGGAGCGACCTGCGGGCGCTAATGATTTGATCCCGTTGGGGAGACCCTGGAATACCTTTATGTAGGCCGGCTGAGCGATGTTTAGGTAATCTGAGGTTGCATAAATGTGTGGGGGGGGGCTCCCCTATTTTCCTTTCCAGAGAGGAGGAGGACCTTCCTGCAGGGGTCTCTAAGGAGGGAGCTGCTTATTTTATTTACCTTGGCTTGGTTCTCCAGTGATTTTACTACCTGATGTTGGACTCTCACGGTTGTTCCCCGCAGCCAGGGTGACTATTAAATCTAGAGGAAATGGTAACTCTACACTATTGGATCTGGGGCATCTATAAGTTACAATAATGTCTTCTTTTATAAAAGGGCAGGCTGGTCATAAAGATGTCAGTTTGGAATGACCTTGGGGCAGGGGCGACATGTGGGCACTAATGACTTCCTCCCGCAGGAGAAACCCTGGAATACTTTTCTGTTGGCTGGCTGAGCAATGTTCCAGCCAATCTGTATTGTCATAAATGCGGGGCTCCATAATTTTCTTTCCAGTGGACGGAGGACCCTTCTGCAGGGGTCTCTAAGGAGTGGGTTGCATTTTTTTTCTGGCTCTCAGGGCATTTTGCTACCTGATGTTGAGCTCTGCAGTTGTTCCCTGCAGCCAGATACGACTATTAATTTAAAGGGGGAATAGATTTCTCCCCTTGCATTTTGGAGACTGGGGGAGAGGAGGGGGTAAACCCAACCCTATTCATTTATTTAAGAATAGAGATCATTCAGTGGATCACTAGCTCAATCCACGAAATTCAGTGGAATGTACAAAGTTATGTTGTTAAAGGGGGGAGAATTACATTTCTGATGCTATGGTTGTTAGGGAATTTTATTTGGAGGGAGGGGGTTACTGGTTATTCCTATGGTCCAACGGTTTGGGGTGAAGAAGTGGGGGTGTTCAGTTTAAAGTTCAAAAAAAGTACAGAGCACAACTGTTTGTATGTGTTGATACATGGCAGAAGGTATGGAGATGGAATAATAACCTGAATAAATGGATCAAATAACTTTCCTAACATGGAATGTAAGCGGCCTAAAAACTGTGGTTAAAAGAACAAGCATTTGTCAATACGAATGTTGCTTGCTTGTATGTACTGTTTAGGTATTTGGAAGTCACTGGAGTGCAAATATTGAAAATTCATGACTTCTGGCGTCGCGTGGGAGTGCTAGCTGGCCTCGTAAAACAGTCATTTTTAGAATTTTCACCAAATATTCAACATAGCCATTTTAAGACCTCTGCTCATGAACAGTGTCACTGTGATTTTCTTAATGTGTCCCATACATTGATTTGCAGCACCGACTGCGCCACTGTCGCTACATGGGCGGAAACACATTTTGGGCAAGATGTGAAAATGACAGCTGTACTGCTCATAAGGAGGTGTGGTAAATGGCAATGTTGAAAATCTGGATGAAAATATTGAAATTCGCTAAACTTACGACGTGCGTAGGAACTGCATAACGCACACTCGTGAAACAGTCATTTTAGGAATTTTTCACCAAATTTTCAACATAGCCATTTTAAGACCTCTGCTCATGAACAGTGTCACTGTGATTTTCTTAATGTGTCCCATACATTGATTTAGCATACCGACTAGCCATTATCTGCGCTACATATGAAACACGTTTTGGGCAGGATGTGAAAAATGACAGCTGCACTGCTCATAAGGAAGTGTGGTAAAATGGCAATGTTGAAAATCTGGAGTGAAATATTGAAAATTAAAACTTACGGCGGCTAGGGATCTGCAGCAACGCACGTCAGAAATGTCATTTTAGGAATTTTTCACCACCTATAAGGCTTTTTGAGAGCCCACCTTATGAACACTGGCACTGTCGCTTTTAATCGGTCCCAAAAGGTGATTTTGCACAGTGACCATGAAATCACCCTTCTGGCCCGATTAACGCCATGACAGTGCAAGAATTCATGAGGAGGGTCCCAAAACCCCATGTTGAAAAATTTGGGCCAAAATTCTCAAAATGCCTGAGATATGCAACAAAGTTGAAAAACCCTATTTATTCCATGATACAGCTTACTGGCATTTCCTCAGTTCACGGTCGGCTTTGAAGAGTGCAGACGTGTTCCCGGTCCACCGATGATCGTAAGCTCGGAGAGAAAAGTATGAGGTGAGGGGGTGTGGGGAGGCAGGGTGCGCAGTGGGTGAGTGCGGGTGGGGGCAGGGGACTGGCGAGGACCGCTTTTATTTAGCTAAGGCTTTTTTTTTGTAATGAAGATGACGCGGGACGCTTGCCACGCAGTGGGCTCCAGCATGGCAGCTGGAAAGGCTGTTTGGGAGAGTTGAGCTGACGGGGATTGGGCACCCCACCGGCTATAACAAGATTTGCCACTCTGGGGTGGGGCTCCCAGCGTGGCACCTGGAAAATTTTTTTTTGGGGGCGTGCAGCAGTGGAGACAGCAGGGGTAATAGTGGGCACTCTGGTCAGCTATAACATTTTTGCCACGCTGGTGAGCACCCAGCGTGGCACCTGGACAGCTTTTGTGGGGGAGGCGTGAGCCGACGGAGGATTGGGCACCCCGGCCGCCATACAGGTGCGCATGGAGGAGCCAGCATGCAATATGCATGCTTATGCAGGTGGGGGAGCTTGCCACTGAAGCGGAGCTCTCCCTTTCAACTGTATGCCACTGCATTTTAGACTGCTGTCATAGACAGCTGCAGCAGTCATTGGAGAACTGCGGCCCGCTACTGCAAACTCACTGACTGAATTGGAAGACAGGGTGCCAGACCTCCAAAACTCGGATGATGGCACTATGTTCTGCACATGCATGCAAGCAACATAAAAGGGTTTAGACCCATATTAAAAAACTTCAAGGAACATAATCTTCCTCCAAGAGATACACTTGGACAGGGGCGAGCTTCCCGTAAGCGGAGTTCCTGGGTGGGTCATTTTTAGCGGCCCCCTTCACATCAAAGGCCAGGGAGTGGCAATCTGGATTAAACGGGCCTCCTCCATAAGAGCATTTCATTTAATCAGACCCCAAGGCAGGTACGTGGTGGCGGAGATAGAGATGGGGCTCCAATTACACATTAGTTTCGATCTACGGGCCCGACTTGATTCCCCTGACTTCTTCACTCACCTGGGTGTAACTCTATCTCCATACCCTGACAATTTAATAATGGTGGGAGATTTTAACACCTACTTGGACCAGGGGTTGGATCACTCGAGGGAGAGACATGGCCCACCCCTTCAAAGTACAACAGCCCTTAGGACCATAGCAGAGGGAAGATCCCTTTGGAAAGCCTGGAGGCATTGCCACCTGGGATCGAGGGACTACTCATTCTTCTCCCACGCGCATGAGATATATACGAGGCTTGATTATCTATTCTTGCCCTCAGGAATGGTGGGGGATATTACTGAAGCCATCTATGGACCTCTTGCCGTATCCGACCATGCTCCCTTAAGGTTGCCCTCCATATGTCAGGTAGTAAACCTACTTGCCCAGAGTGGAGAATGGACCCCCTTGTTATTAGACCCCCATACAGCTCCTAAATCAAAGAAGAAATTGAAGAATTTATCCAGGTTAACCCCCAGAAGATACTAGCATTAACATGGTCTGGGACTCCTAAAAGCTTCAGTGAGGGTGAAACAATATCTATCAAACTTTCAAAAAGAGAGCCTGGTTGGAAGGAAGAGGAACTTGAGAAGAAATCAAAAACTGGAGGAATGGAATATGATTTCCCCAGATCCCCAGAGGAATAGAACCCTAAAGATGCTCAAGGGGCAACTAAGTCAAGTAACTAACAGGAAAATAGAAAGGACCTGGTTATAACCAAGTCTCACTCTCACTTTGAGGGAGACCAAGGTGGAAATGGTTGTAAACCTGATAAGGGAGTAAGCAGGTGAGAGAGCCATCCTTAAGATGGAAAATGAAACAGGGACCATTACCTATAACCAGCAAGAGCTCAATGACATCTTCAAGGGATTTTATTCCTACCGCTACACCTCAGAGTCCCCCAGTGGTTCCGACCCAGGTACCTTCCTGAACACCATACAGTTACCAGTACTAGTAATTCAGGAGAGGGAGGAGCTAGACTCCCCCCATCCCCAGAAGAAGTGAGGAGAGCTGTGTGGAAGGCTGGGAAAGGGAAAGCACCGGGCCCCGAAGGACTCCTGGCTGAGTTCTACAAACTAACGTGGTACGTCCTGGGCCCCTTGATATACTGTATGGTCCGGGAGGCTTTGGATGGGGGAGAACTGCCACCTTTCTCAGTGTCTCGCCACTATCACAGTCCTGCCCAAACCGGGAAAAGATCCAGTCAAATGTGGCTCATACCACCCGATTTCCTTGCTAACCTCAGACTAGGGTGGATTCGTAAAGGGTAGACAAGTGAAACATAACCTTAGGAGGACAAGTAATATTATGCATAAATGGGGAGGGGGGTGGGCCTGCTTGCACTCGACGCTGAAAAGGCCTTTGACAAGATCGAGTGGCCATTTATGCTAGCGGTGCTCCGTAAATTTGGGATGGGGGCAGGAATGCTGGGATGGATCCAGGCCTTATATAAATCCCCGCAGGCACAGATACTAAGGAATAATGTTCTTTCAGCTCCTTTTAAGTTAACCCAAGGCATGAGGCAGGAGTGCCCCCACTCTCCTCTCCTTTACATCCTTACCATTGAGGCGTTGGCAGAAACAATCAGGAGTTGCGGGGCAATTGAAGGCTTGTTCTGGGGAGGGAGGAACCATGCAATCTCTCTTTTCACAGACGACATTTTATTATTCCTAAAATAACCGGAGAGAGTGTTGCCTGCCCTGACCCACACTTTTTGTATATACGGCACGATGTCTGGTCACAAGATCAATTGGTCCAAATGTGAGTGGATGCCTATGGGGAAAAATAACATTTCTGAGAACTATAGCGGGCTTGGTGCCCCCCCTCAAAATTAATTAAATATTTGGGAATTGTGCTACCAGCTAGATTGTCCACCCTGGCTAAGGTTAACCTTGAACCGGTGATCCAAAAAGTTAAGCAGAAATGTATCAACTGGAGAGCTTTGCCCTTCACCTTGATTGGGCGAGTTAATCTAGTAAAAATGAGTGTCCTTCCACAATTTTTGTACATCTTTCAGTCACTCCCGACACATATCCCCAATAAGTATATTAAATCTATAGAAGGGGCTGTTACTCAGCTCCTCTGGCAGGGCAAAAGACTCAGAATCAAAAAAGAGGTGATGTGGCTACCTGTGAAACGTCAGGGCCTGGGCCTTCCAAGCGGTAAACACTACCTACTGGCAGCCCAACTAGCCCATATACATGACCTATTAAAAATGGGCAATTCCTGCCCTGGGTAGGCGAAATTTGAGGATCTGGAATCTTGTCCCTTATATTTTCAATGCCTGGTGGGGTCCCTAAATGACGCAGAAATGGTCAAACCTATTAACCCCTGTTCGGGTTCCACCTGGAGAGTGTGGAGGGAGGCTCATGAGATTCTTCAGCACAGGACATCCCTCTCCCCAGATGCTGAATTGACCATACTATTGGGAGGAGGGACAAGAATATGGACAGGGGACAGGCTAATACTAACAGCCTGGAAAAAAAAAAGGAGCTACACCTTGTTGGCCAGATTTGGGAAGACGGGAAAGGCCTGTCCTTTAAGGAGGCATCCAGAAGGTTCGGGTTCAAGATGTCTCATCTTCACCTATTCCTGAGAATCCAGAGAATGACAGAATCTTGCCTGGCCGGGTGCTGTCATGCGGGCACCCTCGTTCGCTCCCCTCTTGAAGAGCTATTTATGGGTCGTCGGGGGATGTTTCCTTTAAACCCCTGAGAAGTTGTTACAGGGTACTATTGGGGGCAATTCAAGACCCATTGGGGAAAATTAAGTACAGGTGGGAGGAAGATATCTATCCCAATGGTTTGACGGGGAAGACTGGGCGTATATCCTTAAAAACCTCCTGGAATGCTCAGTAAGCAGCAAGCTGAGAGCAATACAGTACAACTTCTTCTCTAGGGCATACTTACACCTGCCCTGGCCCACAGAATGGCACTGATGGAATCTAACTACCTAAGTCACCGAGATTCATGAGGTACTTTTTTCCACCCCATGGGAATGTGCCGGAGAATTCAGGAGTTTTGGGTGGATTATTAGCCCTGTTGTCCTAGATACTCCCACACCCACTAAGACTGGACCGGGTGAAGTGTTGCTAGGACTCCCATCAGGTGGAGTGGGTAAACCAGAGCCCAAATCTAAACTGTGCGACTAGGATAGTTGTAGGGATGTGGCTGCTTGCCACATATCGGATGACAAAGACCACTCCAACGATTGCCTGCTGGGTAAGCTCTCCTATAGAATGTATGAAATTAGAAAGAACCCAGTATATGGTGAGGAGCCAACCAGAAAAATACAATAATATATGGAGTCCATTGGAGGAGACAATACAGCAGAGTTGGTGTCCCCTATTTTGAAAAGGGTATTCTTCACCGCCCCCTTTGTTTATTGTTAACCATAAAAATGACCAAGCACCAGTGCCATGCTTGTTTATAGAATGCCTGTTTGCAGACCATATTATAACAATTTCAGTCATGCATGCATTATGCCTTTCGTAATTAATTTATGCATCAATGTCATGATACCTGTGTCAATTAATTGTAGCTCTGTCTGTGTTGAAAATAAATTTACAAAATATATATATATATATATATATATATATATATATATATATATATATAAAAGCTGAAGTTTGCAAAAAAAAGAAATGCAAAAGCAGTTAAAACACAAAGGTTAAAGAAACTTGGCATTCACTCCACCTGCCCGCATGTCTCCAGATTAGTATCCAGCATACAATTAGTACCCATAACAGCCTCGTCCTGTCCCTCCATCTCTCTCTCCATTAGCCAGTTAGTAGAAGTGTTAGTAGAGTAGCAGAAGCTCACAAACTGCTGGCTGTCCTTTCTCTTGTGCCTGCATCTCCACTCCGCTGCCTGTTCACAACCCGCCAAACCCAAACAAAGAGCATACTGAGCATATTGCATTTAAAAATGATACAGTAACTTAAAACTCTAAAAATAAACAAATTAAACAAACATCCCAAGAAGGGATCTCTTGTAATAGTTGATTCAATCAGTTTCAGGTGCGATGGGAAAGAATATCACAAAGATCTTGCTGAAAAGACTGTACATCAGCTACAAACAGAACAAACTTGAATTAAAGGTCCATCTGGCGGTCGTGAGAGCCCCTGTGAAGCAACCCTCCCTGAAGCATTTCAAGCTCCTGACCCATCTGGTGGTGTGGAGGTCCCCCTGAAGCAGCCCTCCCTGAAGCATTTCAGCTCCTGGCCCATCTGGTGGTCGTTGAGGGCCCCTGAAGCAGCCCTCCCTGAAGCATTTCAAGCTCCTGGCCCATCTGGCGGTCATGAGGGCCCCCCATGAAGCAGCCCTCCCCTGAAGCATTTCAAGCTCCTGGCCCATCTGGCGGTCATGAGGGCCCCCCTGAAGCAGCCCTCCCCTGAAGCATTTCAAGCTCCTGGCCCATCTGGCGGTCGTGAGGGCCCCCCATGAAGCAGCCCTCCCCTGAAGCATTTCAAGCTCCTGGCCCATTTGGCGGTCATGAGGGCCCCCCATGAAGCAGCCCTCCCTCGAAGCATTTCAAGGTAATTTCAGTACTCCAGCCTGAGCTGCAGACCGACAGTTACAGTCAGACCTGGAGTTGGCGCCTTTTTTTCAACTTGAACCAGCACTGCCTCAGACTTTAAAAACAAAAAGACAGAAAAGAACATTTAGCTTAGACGCTGCAGAACTATAAAATTTGATGTAGATGTACAGGTAGTTTTTAATTCTGTTTTTTTCTGCTTTTTTACCACTGGTTGTGAATATTTTAAAGTTGCCTTAAGAGTTCCGAGTGGGTCGCAAGTTAACCTCTGTCTTGCTATTTGGTAACCTAAATGCTTATTCATATGTGTTTTGAACACACCCATTGGTTTTTAGCCAGCTAAAAGACTTTTAACCTGTGATAAGTATTTAGCAACTTGTTTTTGTAGAGTTTAAGGAATCAGGTCAGACAATTCGATTTAGGCTGATTCGTTTTAGGCTGCATCAGCTAGCTGTAACCCTAGCTCCGATACCACCCCCTGCCCTAGCTCTACCCCCTTTACCTTGTGTATCTTGCTCATCTCGAACGTTTCCTTTCCCCACAGCTCCTGGCCCATGTGGCGGTTGTGAGGTCCCCCCATGAAGCAGCCCTCCCCTGAAGCATTTCAAGATAATTAGCAGCCCTCCCCTGAAGCATTTCAAGGTAATTTCATTGCTCCAGCCTGAGCCGCGGACCGATGGTTACAGTCAGACTTGGACTGCCCCACCGCCCCACCACCAACCTCGCTGATCAATTCTTTATATATAGGTGGTCAGCAAAACCTATCAGTCGACTTTCCAATCTGCAGATTACCTTGTCCACCCACTAGCGGCCACCACACTTCTAACTTCTAAACCAGCTGGCGTCCCCACTACTAATCACCATGCTGCTTCTCTGTCTGGCTTGTCTTGCCTCTCTGCTACCGTTAGTAGCGCTCCCTGCATCCTCCTACCCGAGCAGCCGGAGGGACTATTGCCACATTGCATCATGTCAGCCTGGCCAGCTAGCCCTATTACCTCCTCCACTGTGCCACACCTTGCTTCACAACTACTCCAAGTGCTGTTTGGCCCATCAATCCTCCCCCCTCATTCCATGCTGGACTCATCGCTCTGACGTCCATCTCCCAGCAAATCTCTGGGAAAGGCTTGCAGCATCTGCCCTTATACCGGAAGCCTCAGCGGTACTTGCCACCCACCAAATTTATAGTGACACTCCTGCTCCTACTCTCGGGGGACACTGAGCCTAATCCAGGGCTAACCATCATCCCACGAACTACCACGAGGCCTAAAATTGATGCACTTAAACATCTGCAGCCTACTGCATAAAATAACCATGCTGCAGCCGACCATTGCCTCCCTAAATCCTGACATCCTGATTATGTCCGAAACCTGGTTAAAGCCACATAATAACAACTCTGAAATCCCTATCCCAGGCTAAACCGTTCTCCACCATGATCGCTCAGGTAACAAAAGAGGTGGAGTTGTTGCCATGTACATCTCCACCTCCATTCAGTTCTCCCCAGTCAGCATACCCTTGCCCTGTCAGTCCATCAACGCTTTGCTGATCAAACTCTCCCTCCCCTATACTACCCCACTATCATAGCAGGATAGTACTGTCCCTGACTCCCAAACCCGCTATCATGGCCCATCTGGGCTCCTTGAAATCCTGTGCAGCAGGATGCGAGCTACACATCCTGGGAGATTTCAATTTAAACTGGCTTTCCAGTACTACCTCTAAGATCTGCAATCAGATAGCTACCCTACACTTGTCACCGCTGATCTCTGAACCTACACGGCTGAACCCAAAATCGAATAATCACACTCTCCTTGACTGGTCCCTTACCACTCATCAGCATCACATAATTGCCGCAGGTCTATTGGCTGACTCATTAAGCGATCACCATATGATATTTATGATTTGGAAAGTTTTCATGCCCAAGTCCTCCCTTCCCAGAACCATTCTCACAAGGTCTTATAAATCCCTGGACCTAGCTTCACTTCTAAGCAACCTAGCAGCCACAGACTGATACTTCATCTCTCAAGCAGCATCCATAGATGTCGCCCTAGAGCTTCTCAGGCTCAAATTCTTAACAGTATGGGACTACCATGCCCCTCTTAGATGGACGCGAGTGAGGGGCACGCACCTTCCTTGGATCTTTGCTGACATCATGTCCCTTATCAGAGCCAGAGACCAGGCTTGGAAGTCCTTCAAAGCCTCCTGCTCCACCCCTTTCACACAATGTGCCGCTCCCTACACAATGCTTGCACTAGGCAAATCAGGCAGGCAAAAGCTAAGTACCTCAAAGCTTCCCTCCAGTCCAATCTAAAACAGCCGTCTAAATTCTGGAAGGTGGTCAAATTCCTCTTCTCCCCTCCCTCCCATCCTCCCACACCTGTGTTAAACGTAGGAGGCGCAACTGTATCTGATCCCCCCCCCACAGTCGCCTCAGAATTTAACTCCTTTTTTACAAGTTGCACCTCAGCTGTGCTCTCCACTCTCCCCCCTTCTAGCCCAACCCCTTCCACCCTGCCCCCTCTAGCCCAGATCCCCTCCTCTGCCCCATCTTTCTCTTTCAATAAGGTCACCCCATTGGGAGTTTGCAAGGTCTTGATCTTCCTAAACCCATCTAGAGGTAAATGCCCCTCTGGACCGGACTCCAAGATGCTCTACCTGGCATAGCCTCTGCCATCGCCACCCCCGTGGTGGCTCTTTTCAATCTCTCCTTCTCCCTAGCAGAAATCCCCTTGGCCTGGAAGCACCCAACGGTTATCCCGCTCCCCAAGGGAGGTGACCCCTCAGACTCTGGAAACTATCACCCTATCTCCTCCTCCCTATTTCTGGCTAAGCTACAGGAGCACCTAGTCCTCTCCCAACTTTCATTCTTCCTCCTCCTCCTCCTTCTTCTTCTCCCCCCCCTACCAGTCTGGCTGCCGGAAGGCTCACTCCACTGCCACCTCTCTTCTATGACTCACAGACTCCATTCTTGATGGCATGAACAAAGGTTGCATTACCTTTGCAATTTTTGTTGATCTGGCCAAGGCATTCGACAGGGTCTCCCATGCTCTCCTCCTAGACAAGCTCTCCAGAGCTGGGCTCTCTGCCATGGCTACTAGTTGGTTTCAATCCTACATGGTAGGCCAATCCCAATCTGTAGGAATAGGTGACTCCTCCTACTCCCTTCCAGTCACCACAGGCATCCCCCAAGGCTCGGTCCTTGGGCCACTACTATTCTCCATCTTCCTCAATGATCTGTCTACCACCTGCCCACACACATCCATACATATGTATGCGGACGACATGGTTCTGTATGCATCTGTCCACCTGCTGCCATCTACCAGCTACAGCTTGACTTCGATGTTGTCCAGCTCTGGTTTCACGCTAACCAGCTTGTCCTCAATGCCAAGAAGACAGTCTCCATGATCTTCGACACGAGGCAGAGGCTCTCGCAGCTCTCCACCACCCCCTCTTTCCACACCCTGGATGGGACTACTGTTAGATACCTTGGGGTCTGGCTCGACCAGCACCTCGACTTTTCTGTACATGTCGATGCCATCCACAGGAAGCGCCACCCCACACTGGGTGCCTTCTATTGCAACCATGGAAGCATCTCGCTGCCCGCCATGAACTAGTACAGAAAATTATTCTCCCTATATTTGACTATGGGGATGTAGCCTGCAGTGCCGCTCCCAAGTCCACACTAGCCAGACTGGATCCCCTTTTCCACTCTTGCTGCCATTTCGCCCTTGATTGCCCTCCCTCCACTGCAAGTTCTATGGGACCCTCAATCTTCCATCACTCCATGCTGCCATCACTCCCATTAAGCTAAGTTAACGGCTAAGTACTGGTCCCAGGCACTGCCGCGTATCTCGCCTCCACTTTAGCTGCACCTTCCCCCACTGGGTACTCCCTCAGAAAAGCAGATACTCACCTTCTGGCCATCCTGCGCATGTCCTCCTCTTCGTTTGGGCAAGCAGCATTCTGTCATAGCATGCCCAAACTATGGAACTCCCTCCCTGCAGACATCATGCTCACGTTCCCCACCTCCCCCAGCATCTAAGCACTCTCATTAAAGGGCACTTTTCCTCAAACTGCTCTTGCAACATGGACGTAGCCTTGTCTGCTAACAACTGACCTAGGTACCCTCACCTTGACCTGGCACAAGACTCTTGTTGCTCACGTCCTCACCATGCAGATGAATCTTGAGTTACTTAGTAATATACTGCCATTAGTTCAGAATTAACTACCTCTGAATGCCCACTGCTGTACTTTTGTATCCCCTGAAATTATTTGTACCTCACTAATTCTTTTTTCCTGTTTGAGCCTTGTTGCTTATTGTACTCTGTAGATAAATGTACCTTGCTTTTTTCTTCTCTGTCCCCTCCCCCAGGACGCACCTGGAATCAAGCAGTACTCTGTTCAGTGTGCCCTTCTGGTAAAACTTTTCAATAAAAAAATAACATTGAATCCTCTTCATCCCTCGTTCTCTCTACACTTCGTGATCACACTACCCATTCCAGATAAAAAGAAAATTTGGAAAACAATAACTAACTTATGTTTTGTCTGGCTGCCTTTACTGGTGACAGCTGAGAAATCTTTGTGGGTGGTTGTTAAAGAATTTGTATTTGAAAATTGTACTTACTCTCTTAAAACTTTGCCACTTTGGGAAAAGCATATTGACTCACTGTTCAGGGTAGAAATCTACAAACTACCTTATCTGTGCTGTAGCATAAAAAACTCTGATCATACTTATTAGTTTTGCCCTTTAATCAGATCAACATCACATCATAAAAATTGCCAGATTCAAAGGGGCAATCCTTCAAGGACACAAAAGATTTTATATATCCTGATGTAAGCCCGATAACCCAGGCTCAGACGAGGCTCTTTCTTCTGTTCTGATCTGAAATTAATGAAACTGGTGGCAAATCTTTATCCTTGTAAAGCTAGATAATTATAGGGAATACACAGCTGATTTGTTTGACTGTGATCAGCTCTTTGATTTTCCTAAAATTACAAGGCATCGAGCGATGAAGAATCCATCAAATCAGAAGTTGATTATCTAGTAACACCTTTTCTTTTTCTCTGTAAATATAGAGGATAACATATGGGTTGCTATCGGTAACAAGCATGTACCTATCGTTAGGTTGCCATGGCGACTGTTTAAACCTCAAGAGCGAAGCTCGAGAGGTTTCTGTTGTCTTGACAATCTCGAGATGGCAATACACACTTTGTTGCCGATAGTGGACCATACGTTGTCTTTTGCAGTGTATGGTCCACATAAATGGCAAAAAATATGGAGCAGGATCATGACTTTTTAGGTTTTTTTTTGACCATCGCTGCCCTCCTTAGGGTCCATCTCTCACCACTGTGGCCAGTTCAGGAAAACTAGAAGTTCACGTAACATGCATGCACAAACATGTTCCATGTTGCTGTAGCATCGATGTGACATACGATGGTATAACAACATCATAAGGTCTTAATAACAACGTTCGACCATACATTATAATAATTTATTCAACATTTTCCAGCTAGACGATACAATGAATGAATGAATTTTGACATTTGTTATTTAAGCAATCAGGTATGATGGGGTGTTGGTGGTACTAGGTTCCCCCATGGTCAGGGGTGTAGTGAGGCATGGTGACAGGGTACCTCAGCCCCTTGACTGTGGGGGAGCCTAGTACCACCAATGCTCACAGAGTGCCTTATTGCTTATATAAAATGGCGGGGGCATAGGCAAATTTTAAAAAAAACGCTCTTAAAGCTTTCACAGTCACAAAAGATATAATAAATGTTGCTAAATAATGTAAAATAGTCCCTCCACAGATGTTTTTCACATGTGACAGTCATTTGTCTTTCTTCACTTTCAATTCACAATACAATACATTCAATTCAATACACTGTGTGATTGGCTCTGCATTATTCTAGTAGTAGTATGCTCCACCCCTACAAAACACACATACACACACACAGAGAATGGTAAAGAACAGTTACGTAAGAACGTACCGTAACAGTAGCTCTTTGAGGGGATCTCAATCATCAGGTAACCTCGTAGGAACCTTCGCCGTCGTTGAAGGGGAATCCACATGGAAGATTTTCAGCAGTATAACTGGGGCCACCCACGTTATTGACGTCAGCCAATATCAGCAACCCTATACAGGCGTTGGCGGACCCACTCCCTCCTCAGTTCTTTCCCTCCGGAGACGACAGGAGCAAGGCTCATGCACTGGGTAACTGAGGATAGAAAGAGGAATCCAGCTCTAAGTAAAGGACTGGAAACAGCAGATAGCCAGGGTCCAAGTTAGGAACCCCAAGAAGGGGGATGTGGGAAGGAAATCATACCTGATGACTGAGAGCCCCTCAAAGATCTACTGTTCGGTAAGTTCTTACGTAACCGTTCTGTCTTCTTTGGGGGTATCTCAGTCATCAGGTAACACTATAGGAACAAGTACCAAGAAGTGACCAGCGTAAACAGATAGTCTGGCAGGTTTGATTGCCATAAACTTAAGACAGAAGTCCTTGTAACACAGTCCTGCCAAATCCTTCATGGGCTCTTGAGGCAATGTCCAGACTGTCATGCTAAGTGAAAGTGTGGACTATACTCCAGGTGGCAGCTGCACAAATGTCAGCGGCTGAGACCCCTTTGAAACAAGCCAACGAGGCAGCTATGCCTCTGCTGGAATGAGCTTTAACAGCACCTGGCAATCTTTGCCATACTTGTAGCAGAACACAATGCAATTTGCCAACCATTTTGATAAACATCACTTAGAAATGGAAGTGCCCTCTCTACCTGGAGCAAAAGAAACAACAACTCATGCGATTTCCTGGACTCTTTAGTCTAAAGCAGACAATACTTTAAAGTTCTGCACACATCTAATGTATGGAGTAGTGCTTCCCTGCATTGGCATGTCTAGAAAATAAACAAGAAGGCGGTTAGACTGATTCAGTGAGGACACCCTGTCTTTGTGAAAAAATCAAATAAGGCTCCTCATACAAGAGGGCCTGAAGCTCTGAAACACTTTGAGAAGAAGTAATTGCAACTAAAAGCAGCATTTTCCAAGGGAGAAAGCACAAAGTGCAAATCGCAAGTCACGATTGGCTCAAAAGGAGACAGGATCAACTTTTCCAAAATAAAATGCAAGTCCCAGGCTGGGACAGAGGAACAAATTGGGGGTTTCAGATACAGGATGTCCCTAAGAAAGGTACAGGAGACATCCAGCTGAGAAATCATGTGGTCACCCACGGACTCATGAAAGGCAGAAATAGCCAAAAGGTGGACCTTGAGGGAGGAGAGGTCTGAGTCAGACAAAGAAATCAGGTAGTCTAGGATATGGTTCACCAGGCAGGTGAAAGGGTCTAGGAATGTTTGGCAGCCAGATGGAAACCGCTTCCACTTCATGGCATATGTGGCATGGGTGGAAGATTTAGGGCGGCCACCAGGATGTCCACCAGCCTGTTAGAGACCCCGAACCTGGCAATGGCTACGTTCTCAGGAGCCAGGCAAGCAGATGGAGGAACCTGAGGTTGGGATGGACCAGGGTCCCGATCCTGGGTCAGCAGATTCCTGCAAAGGGCAGAGGGACTGGAGGCTCCTCTGCCAGCTGCTGAAGCAGAGGGAACCATATCTGGCGAGGCCAGAATGAACCACCAGAATCATGCTGGCCTCTTCCATTTGCAGCTTGATCAGCACCCTCTGTATTAGGGGAAATTTTATTTATTATTTATTTATTACATTTTGATGGAGGGAATGTGTACAGAAACCTCCCACTCCAAGAGAGGCACAATGCATCTCACCAGAAAATGTCAGGCCCTGGATCTAGCAAGCAAAAACTGGGCAGTTTTGTGTTGAGTGTGGACGCAAAAAGGTCCAACTCTGGACTATCCCATCTATTGAACAAATCTTCTGCTATGGATGAGACATGCTCCCATTTGTGCATGCTGGACTGAGTTCTGCTGAGACTGTCTGCCAGGGTGTTTAGGGACGCCTGGCCGTGTGCAGAGAGAGAAAGAGTCAGACTGTGCTCTAGAACCCAATGCTACGCTCTAATGGCTTCCTTGAAAAGGGGGTACCAGTGAGTCCCGCCCTGCTCGTTGATGTAGCAGACAACACTGAAATTGTCCAATTGCACCAGCAGCTGTCCTCCTGAAGTGCTTGCATGGCATATAGCACTGCCCTCATCTCCAGGACATTGATATGCAGGGCAGTTTCCCAACTGGGACCAGGAGCCCTGGGTTTGGAAAGTACCCAGGTGTGCTCCCTAGCACAGACCTGAAGCATCTGTCGCTGAGATCTGATGCGGGGAGGAGATCTGGAAAAGGACCCCTTGAAGTAGATTCAAAAGGTCCATCCACCACTGTAGCACCATGCATACTGGAGAGGAGACCAGGACTGGTTGGTCCAACTCATCCACGCACTGGTCCCATTGTATCCTGAGGGTCCACTGAAGGGTGCACATGTGAAGCCTGGCGAGAGGAACAGTCTGAACAGCCGCTGCCATTAGACCCAACAGTCTGAGGTACATCTTGGCAGGAATGTATCGACTTGGAGTGACTTACTGAACTTGGGCCATGAGGCATTCCACCCTGTTTTGGGGCAGGAAGGCCTTCCCTGCTCAGAATCTAGAACCGTCCCTACATACTGCAGTGTTTGGGATGGTACTGGAACCAACATGGCAGGCTGACAGTATTGCCCAGGGAACTGAAGAGCCGGAGAGTGCACTCCAGAGTCAGCACAAGCTGTTCCCTGGACGGGGCCTTAAGAAGCCAATCATCCAGGTAACTGAAGACATACAGACCCTCTCTTCTGAGGGCTGCTGCGACCGTCGCCGAGCACTTGGTAAAGACTCATGGCACAGAAGATAAGTCAAAGGGCAGCACTTTGAACTGACAATGCCCACCCTGAAAGGCAAAACAAACAAATCTCTTGTGAGGAGGAAAGACCGAGATGTGCAGATAAGCATCCTGCATGCCCAGTGAACAGAGCCAGTCCCCGGTCTTGAGGAGGGGCATGAGACCTGGCAAAGTTACCATCCAGAACTTTTTGTACTGGACAAAGAAAATGAGCTCTTTTAGATCTAAAATGGGCCTCAGATCTCTGGTCTTTTTGAGGACCAGGAAGAACCTGGGAATAAAACCCCTGGTTTCTCTGGCACCTTGGCACTAATTCGATGGCCTGCTTGCAGAGAAGAGACTGTACTTCCTCCCTGAGAACAGACAAGTGAGCAGGGGGCTAATTGAAGGGTAGTGGAGTGGTGTCTGGGGGCTGCTGGATAAGTTCCAGGGTGTGACCCTTCTCTATGATCTACAGGATCCATGCATCTGAAGTTATGGTTCTCCACTGATTCAGATGAAGGGAGAACCAACCTCCGACCACTGCCTCCTGGGTCTGAACCAGAGGAGGAGGGTCTGGCAAGGAGTCAAGCTGAGGTGGAACCCAGCGCACAGGCTGGTCTGTCATTTCTGGGTGTTTGGCCACCACTCCAGAACTGGAAGGGGTTGGCAAAGGAGCCTGGGCTCGTGTTTACCCTGGGCATGGGAGCTGATCCCAGCCTGTTGGCATATCTATGAAAAGTACACTGCCTTCTACCTCATGGCTGAGTGTGGTAGAGAGAGGACAGATTTGATGGCTGTGCCGAGGTCTGTAAGATCATTTATAAGGCCTGAACATCAAGGTCGAAGTGTTTGCTGAAAGGGCATTAAGCACCTTGTTCCATACATCAGCTGCAAATCCAGATACCCTAAGCCAGGAGTGCCTACAAAAGCATATGCCAGTGGCAGCTGCTCTGGCCACCGTATCGGCCACATCATACAGGGCCCTGAGGAGGTGTTTGCTAATATCCTCAGCAATCTGGAAACACTGAAGCAGTTCCTGCTTCTGGGAGCCATCAGTAAGGGCCTGAGTGGCAACTTTGCCCTGTCTCCAGTTGGCATTTTGGTATTTTACCATGTGCGACAGATAATTTTCAACCTCAGACTCAAAGTGGAGGAGGCATTAACCCTTTTGCCCCAGAGGTCAATCCTGCGGGATTCCTTGTCTAGGGGAAGGGAGCTAAGGTTCCTTGATGACAACAGAGTCAGTTTCAGCCTGGCCAACAAAATAAGGAAGGTCCTGAGGGGCATTATAAAGCTTGTTTACCCTGCGTGGCACAGCTGGCACCATGTCTGGCCTGTACCAGGCTGCCTCAGTTGCATTCTTCAACGCTGGGAGCATTGGAGGAATGATATTTGGGGAGATTCAGAAATCTACAGGAAATCCACCAGGTCTTTCCTGGTGACATCCTCTTCCTCAGTCTGGAAGCCATGGTGGCAGACAACTGCTTTGTCACGTTAAAATGTGGCATCCTCAGAAGGAGACCTTAGAGTATGCTTGACAGAGTCCTCACTGGGCAAGAGGCAGTGGACTTATCTGAGATCAGGATCTCTTCTTCCTCCTCTTCATCATCAGGAAGATGAGATCAGGATGGTACTCCTCCTCGGCGGTCGACTCCTCATCTGAGTCTGGCGTCAGATTAGCCATCGCAGCCTGCAGAAGTCTTCTGGGGTCGACAAACAAGCACTGACAACAAAGCTGTTGGCGATGACAGAAGGGCCTGTTGAAGGAACCCAGCTGCTGAACAAGTATATTTGTGAATTAGACCAATACTTAATTCAGGTCAAAGTGGACATCAACAGTGTGGGGTTCGAGCCAATGACCCTCCAGCCATGTCCTGGGAGCCCAACGAGCCTGTAGCACTGGAAGGAGAAAGGTCATGTTTCAACGGGACTGTTATCGACAATGCGCCCGTCATCAACGGTAGAGAGACCTACAACCCGGGAGGTCGATGGCCGGGCACCCTGTGTATCGGGTGGAGGTGCTGTTGGTATGGGTCTGGTAGGAACAGAGATCCGGACAGCTGGCCTCTTCATCAGAGCAGCCGCTGCCGACAAAGAGCCCCCCAAAGAAGGAGAGGCAGACAGGGAGCATGACTGCCGCCGGGGGAAGCGAAGTGGTCACAATCCCAGTCTTTTTTATGACTTTTCCACCCCGAGGACTTGTCTTGGGCCTTGGAGGCCTGGGAGCTTGAAGAGCCAGCCGTAGGGCAACTGGGGCCCTGGAGGAACCTTGCCCGGAGCTGGCTACCTGTTGTTCCATGATTTTTTTTTGAGAGCCTTCTTGTGTTGCCTGAGGGTTGTTTGGTTAAACTTCTGGCAGAGTTCACAGTCGGAGATATCATGGTCAGGCCCAAGACAGCAGACACAGACAGAGTGTTCATTTGCAGAGACAATGTTCTTTCCGCAGCAGCAATGTAAAAGAGAAAAAGGAGGATTAACTCTCGATAAACAAAAAGAAAAAATTCTTAACAGAGATTTTGGTAAGGGATAGATGAAAAAATGGCCATAGGCCAAAAAAGGCATGAACACTGCGAAGAAGCTTCCACAGAGACTGTGCAAGCAAGTTGATGGTGGGAAAGAACTGAGGAGGGAGCAGGGCTGCCTATGCCAATATAGGGTTGCTGACGTCGATGGCGTGGGTGGCCCCAACTGTACTGCTGAAATTCTTCCATGAGGATTCCCCTTCACCAATGGCAAATGTTCCTATGGCATTACCTGATGACTGAGATACCCCCGAAGATGATATTGGAATACATGAATTCAAAATTCTTCAGAGTTCCACTGGCACGCATACACGCATGTACACATACACACACACACACACACACACACACACATACACACACACACACGCCTCAAGTGGAGCCAGAACCTCAATTTTATCTGTTGCCAAGTAAGCAGCAGGGAGTTCTCTGGCAAAGTGGTAGGGATAGGAGGCGGATTTTTCATGGTCATAAAAGAAACACCAGCAATGAAAACTCTGAATAGTACTTGCTTTTTTAAATGTGTGTATATGTGTGTGTAAGGAGGGGCTCTTGAGTGAAAATAACATTAAATTATTTACTTACTTTACTTAATTTAATGAACTTTCATTTTTAGGGCCTAGT
This sequence comes from Neoceratodus forsteri, assembly GCA_016271365.2. Lineage (NCBI taxonomy): Eukaryota > Metazoa > Chordata > Ceratodontiformes > Ceratodontidae > Neoceratodus > Neoceratodus forsteri. The sequence continues at coordinate 299,910,516 of CM057459.1, read as the reverse complement.
TTAAGTTTTTTTTTACATACGAGTAAAAGTTGCAGCCGTGTCTGTGATGGAAATTAGGAAATAAGTGGATTATGAATTCTGTGAGTTGCCTGGTTGGCAGGGACTTGTTTTTAGCCATTGGTGGTGCTCTTTTACTGCCATGAATAAACCATGCCTCAGCCAATCAAGACAAAGGATTTCCTTGCCCATTTTATATACTTTGATTGCAACTAATACAATAAAGATTTTATCCACCCCACTGTGTCTTTGTAATTATTTTCTGGTACATATTTTGCATAAGAAGTACTAAACTATAGGTGGTTGTTATCTGAGGTGTATGTTAAGACTGTATCCCTAGAATCGGCTCTGCTTACTATTCTTATCAGCATATGTCTGCATCTACCGCAGGTGCTTCAGTATTTCCACACATGGTAAAACTTTTCCTGTGGCTCCCAGACCCAATTCCTCCTACTGTACCTTCCCTATTTCCATCTTGACTCAAGTAGCCCGGAGTACTGAGTCAGTTATGGCTGTGGATTTGGCTATCGACACAGTAACTGTCACTTTAAAATAAATCACTCCTGATAAGTAAAGCTAAATACTTTCTGAACTTAGTTTAAATATCTTGAACATAGTGTTTTTTCTTTTTTCTGAATCTTCAGCTCCAGACTAACTAGTCAGAACATGACAGCTGATTTGTGTTTCTTTGAATACGTCTTTCTGAATATGGCTTGACATAAAACAGTAAGTATGATATTACTATAGCAACAATGATTTATCTGAATATTACTACTATCGCTTTTTACTGCATGCACAAAACCAGCAGCAAGTTTTAAGCACTGAAAGAACTCTGGGCGTATCACTTCACCAATGTAAATTTAATCAACAGCTGAAGCCTGGGCAAATCACATGATTATTTTCTGCTGGGGTGTCAATTGGGAATAGTTACTTACACCCACTTCAGAAATCTGAAACACAAAATAGTGACTCCAATGACAACAGACTCTACACTTCCTTTGGTGTCTAAAAGCCTAAGAAAATATCCATGCTACAATATAAACCAATAAATACATGTATAAATTGAAAGAAAACTGATTGTTGGAATCTGCAGTTTGGTTTAGTTACTAGCCATAATTTTAGTGAATAAAAATTATTTAGTTTAATAGTTAGGTCTGTTTGTAAGAGAAGTGTAGTTTAGGTAATTAGTATTCTGTGGACATTAAAGCGGTCAAAGAGCGTTTGCTAAATCTTAACCACGGACCAGCCCATATACACAATACAGCTATAGCACATCTGTTAGATCATTTTAAAACTATGATGCATAATTTATAAACAACTACACAGAATACCATCTATATGAATAATTCAACAATAACCTTCAGTAAAAGACCCCAGCTCCCACAAATGTAGACCTATAGTTTTAAAACAAATGAAATAATGATTTTAGCAGGTATTTTGTCAAAACATGCTCTTTAAAACTCTTTAAAGGTTAAATAAGTATGAATTTGTAGTTTTTTTTGTAATTTACTTCAGGTCTGAGAGCAACAAACATGAAGTATGCTCTTTTATAATTTCTGAAAAGACAGAACACTGCTCAACTTTAAACTGTTTAATACTAGTTCATAGACATTCGGATCAATATCTATAGATTTGGGAAGCAACTGGTTGGAAATTTGCTAAACTCTAGACTGCCTCAGGTCCCCTACCTTCATGCTCCTGATCAGAATCTTGAGAAAGATGGAGCTGAATTTAACATCCTAGAAGTTGCTCCTAGTCTGGGGAGGTTAGGTGGTACAGTATGTATCAATATTCAAGCAATGAGGCATGACAGGACATTGGTTTTACTAGGTTAACCCCCACAGGTCAGGGGCGTTGTAAGGCACAAGATGAAGCAAGTGTCTTTAGCCCTGACCTAGGGTGCAACTCCTAGTACAACCAACATACCTAGCACTCTATTGCTTATATAAATGATCCAGAGGCAAGTTTTGGAAAACAAACACTAAAAGTTTTCAAACCCACAAAAATAATAAAAAATGTTGCTAAATAATATAAAATAGTCCTCCCACAGATGTTTTCACCTGTCAGTCATCTGTCTTTCTTCATATTCAGCCTCTCAAGATGGCAGCCAGCTGGACCGACCGTCTGTACCAACTGTTAACATTGCAGACTTTTTAGTTTGTTTCCATAACCACATTTTTGTTTTAGGATTGTTTTATTATAAATTTGCAGTCTATTTTAGTCTGTTTAGCTAGCAAGTTAGATAAGGGAATTAAGAGTAGCTTAGGATGGGGACTGAGGAGATAGATTTTTTGTTTTAAAGTGTATGGCAGTAGCCCGTGCAGCTTGAATGTATCACGCTGTTTTCGTCTCACTGACCAACCTGTGGCTGGTGGTGTGTTTTCCTGGACAGACAATCCAGTGGTGAGTTTTCTTGCCAGGATCCAGTGGATGATCTTTGGACCCTGAGCGGACTATCCCAGAGGGTTTGGTTGGAAGCTGGAAGAGAACAAGCAGTGTTTGCAAACTTTGTACTGCTTGGTGATACTGGCGGCAGAGTGTGCCACAACAGTGGTTTAATTTGCAACAGAATAACAAAGTGGTGAAGTGTGTTTGCACCTGCGGCTTTGCTTTGATCAGCGGCCGCCTATTAGCTGGTTGGTGGTGGTGGGGAGAGACTGAAGTCTCCTTTTGATTGTGGGCTGTGGATCGGCCGTACCTCCAAACCACTGGAGTTGTAGAATCCGGTTAGCATCTGGGTGGAAACAGAAGCTGCTTGTGGAGAATAGCGGTGAGGAATGTGGCTTGCCTTTTTGTTTCTACCCTGATCAAAGAATTTGAATCTGGGACCAATAACTGTCTTGAAATATTCCACCAGAAAGTACTGTGATTCAAGTCTTTGATTATCAATGGATACTCGAGGGCAGTGAGGGGTGAAGTTACAAACTACATGTTTTTCTGTTGAAGCTGTGAGAGGGCCTTTCCAAAGGACGGTTTATTTGGAAACAACTGTTTTGCTGGACTGACCGAAGGGAGTGAGAGTACCTTGGTCTCTCTGGAACTTTTGCATTCATTGGGAACCGAGAGCCCCATACAGTTTTTCAAATTTTCCATTTTTTTGTGGCTGGACTAACTGTTGCGCTGTGGACTCTGCCAGTATCTTATAGGACTACCTAGGATATTAAATGTTGTTAACTTTGGGACAGGGTGGTAGGGAAAGTTTTGTTTGTGTGTAGTTGTGTGTGTGGTGGTGTGAATGTGGGTGTATGGTAGTTGTGTGTACATTTTGGGAAGTTAAATGTATTGACTGATTGTTTGGGTGGGTTGATTATTTATTTGGGGAGTTGAAGTTTACAGTATTTGGGTATGAAGTTTGCTACTGACAGTCAGGATGTGCTGGTGGCTAAGTCCCTAGGGTGCAGTTACTCAACGGCCTGGCTACGTGATCTCTGACCTTTTGTGCTCCCCCCTTTACCTGCAGAGATGTATGTGAGGTGCAGAGCTGGTCGGAGGTCTGGGAAGAGGGATATGAGAGTGTCAGTCAGGGAGTCAGCTATTTCGGTGGTGAGGCCCAGGAGAGAAATGGGCACTGGGAAGGGGTCCTCCCTGTCTGGTCCCCATGCCCAAGGGCTCCACTCTGGATAGTGGGGCAGGTGGTCATCTGACCCAGGCTGTGCTTTACAATGCCAGCTTGATGAGGAATAAGACTGCTATAATGGTGGGCTTGGTTTCCTTGGTAGACCTGACTTGCATCACAGAGACCTAGCTAGATGATAATGCTGCCACCATTCTGGAGGAGGGATTCCAGACAGGTACTCTGTGGTACACACCCGAGGAAGGATCGAGAGATGGGGAGTGGCCATTTGTTTAAAGCCAGCCTGGGCCTCTCAGTGCTACTGGTGGGTTCTACCAGGTCATTTGAGAGTGTGGTCATGTGAGGGGGTCCTGCGCAAGCTATGGGATCCTTCTAATTTACTGCCCACCAAGTGGGGAGAAGGAATTCCTGCAGGAGGTCAGGGACTTTGTTGTCAGCCTGGTGTTGGAATCCCCCAGATGGATAACTCTAGGGGATTTCAATGCCTGGGTCGATGATGGACTCTCATCATTTGAACGTGACGACCTTCTGAGCATGGAAGTTCTGGGCCTGTCGCAGGTTGTTACCTCAGCGACCCACTTGCACATGTTGGACCTGGTGTTCACACTGGGTCTTGGGGTCGATGGCCTCACGATTGATCCTGTCATTTGGCTGGATTATAGCACCATGGCGTTCATGTGGGCCCCCAAGGGTCCATCCTCTGTGGAGATGGTCCAGTACCACCCTTTGCAGGGATTGTCCCCAACAGGACTACAGGTAGTGCTGGACCTATCAAGTGTGGAAACTGCATGTGCAATGGATGCAGAGGAGGGAGTGGCAGCCTATAAGAGGGCTGTTACTGTGGCCTTTGAATCTATCATGCCCATTTATGCCCAACCCTTATCTACTCACCAGAGGCCCCTTTGGTTTGATGGGGAGCCTAGGGAGTTAAAGATAAAGGGCTCGAGGTTGGAGCTGCGCTGAAGGAGGTCGGGGCTGATGGAGGACAAATTGGCTTTGAGGTCACATTATGGTGACTATCAAAGGGCAATCTCCCATAAAAAGGCAGATTTTTTGTCGACGGAAATTGCTGCTGCAAGGAACAGACTGGTTTAGCTTTCTATACTGAGGGACGGGTTGTTGCACCCGACCTGTCTCCATACTAGAGGGCAAGTTCAAGCCACGAGGTGCAGTGAGTTTGCTCTGTTCTTTCCAACTAAGTGTCCTCTGTCAGGACTGAGATCTCCTTCAGTGCTGCTCAAAGAGCTTGTGGGAGTTAGATCGGTGGCGTGCCAGGCACCCCTCTTGCGTGGGGTGCATTTGATCCAGTCTGAGTGGAGGAGGTAGCTGAAATAGTCTTGAGGCGCGACCAATCCACTGTGATCTAGGCATGGGTCCAACCCAACTTCTGGTTGGTTGTGTTTGCCTGATTAGACCTGCGATTGCTGGGATCATTCGGTGTTCCTTGTGAAGTTGGGACTTTCGAGCAGCCTTGAAGAAGCCATGGTGAGACCCTTTTGAAGAAACCCTCACTGGCCCTGGGTGTCTCACCAACTACAGACCAGTCTCAAACCTCCCATTTTTAGGGAAGGTTTTTGAAAAAGTGGTGGCTGTTCAGCTTGAGACTTGTCTTGCTTCCTCTGCCACTTCTGAGTGCTTCCAGTCTGGATTTGAGGCCTGGGTATAGCATGGAGACTACCATGGTGAAGGTGCTGAATGATCTCCTTACAGCAAGAGATAAGGAGAGCATGCCATCATGTTCTACTAGATCTCTCTGTGGCATTTGATACGTGGACCATGAAGTGTTACTGGATTGACTGCGGAACTGGGTGGACTAACTGGCAATGTCATCAGCTGGTTTAGGTCTTACCTCATGGGTGGAGTGCAGAGGTGATGGGGTTATCCTCATCTAGCCTGATGCCCCTACACCATGGAGTTCATAAGGTTCAGTCTTTCGCCTCTGTTGTTTCACAATGTATATGTTGTTTCTGAGATGTTATCAGGCAGTATGGGCTGGGTTTTCATTGCTATGCCAATGACACCCAGCTATACTTGTCCTGTGCACCTGGAAACCAGATAGCAGCCTGTGTGTTTAACACATGCCTGGCTGGGATCCAGAGCTGGATGACACAAAACTGGCTATGACTCAACCCAGACAAGAAGGAGGTACTGACGGTGAATCCTGGTCATCGGTGGGATGGAGGAGGGTTGGAGAATGATCCTGGTTTGAGACTGAGAGATGTTCCCTTGACCCCCACTATTCGGGTTATGGATCTGGGCGTGGTCCTTGATGACGGTCTGCCACTTGATGCTTAAATGTTGCCCGTTTTCCAAGTGGCTTTTACCATATCAGGAACATTGCCCGGATCCGGGCCCTGATACCAGCCGATGACCTTGTCACCCTAATGCATGCCTTTGTCACATTAAACTGGATTACTGCAATACTCTGTATATGGGGCTATCTGGAGGCAATCAAAAAATATGGGATCCATTCTTCCACCACTTTCAAAAGCACTCAAAAAGGATAGTATATGACCAGCTAGTCGACTATCTTGGCAAATACAAGCTTCAGTGTCAGCAGCAGCATGGTTTCTGCAAGGCACATAGTAAGACTACAGCCCTGGTGGAATACACTGGCTACATTCATGTGGCACTGGACTAGTGGCTCTTGGTGGGGGCCATTTACAGTGACCTCACCAAGGCCTTTGATGCACTTAATCATGAGCTACTTCTCAGATAGCTGGCCTACACTGGGATATCCTCAGTATCTGTGGGTTGGTTTAGGAGTTACCTCTCCATAAGAATGCAGCAGGTCAAAATATATGGTGTATTATATGATCATCAAATTGCTTCCATAGGGGCACCCCCCCCCAAGGCTCAAATCCTAGGCCTCCTGCTATTCAGTCTGTTCCTGAACAACCTCCCCAAAGCATGCCAAAACAAGGTACTCTTATATGCCGATGACACCGTGCTATACACACGTCACTCTCCACCTGATCTGCTCGAAAAACAGTTGCAAGCTGACTTTGCCACAGTGGAGACTTGGTTCCTTAGATCCAGGCTACTACTGAACTACAACAAAACCAAGCCGATGTTGTTCGCCTCCCCTCACAGCCACCATAAGGCTTATCCAATCAAAATACACAGTCATTGCAATGACATTTTGCAATCAGTCAGCAATTTCAAATTCCTCGGGGTCACTCTTGACTGCTCTCTCTCTCATATGGGCTTCACAGTGACCATGTTGCCAAGGCAGCTACTGCCAGATTAGAACAACTTTACCATCACAGACACTGCCTCACTGAAAGCATCATCAAACTAGCAGTAAATACCGTAACTCAGTCATGTCTGTCGTAGACTACAGTCTTGTAGTCTATGGGGCTGCTACAGACACTGCGCTCAAGAGAATAAAAGTTGCCCTTAACAAAGCCTGCAGGCTGGTCCTTGGGGCACACCACTTAACTCATACGTGCAAGCTCTACTCAAATGGCTCAATCTTAGCAACAGAATCCAATTCCAGGTATGCTTGCTTGGAAAAAAAGTCACCCTTGGCCTTACACCCCCAGGTGTGCAAACTCTCCTCAGCCCTTCCTCCAAATGTAGACTAACCCGGGGTACAAGTAAAGTAGCCTTCCAAGTCCCGTTTCATCATACATCACAAGGGCAGTGGTCCTTCATGTATAGAGCCCTCTTCTGGCTAAATTCTCTTAGCTCAGCCCTTTTTACCAAACCAAAGATTGGCCTATTCAAGTCTCACTTGCGAGATTCAACTCGTTTCAAGCAGCATGTGTGACTGTGACCCCACTTTCTTTTGTGGATAGGAAAATGTCCAGAACTCCTTATTCTGCTGCACTTATTCCACACACCCTCCTTGCACCCTAGTTTTTCCCCCGTCTGTTGGCCTCTGCTTTCAGTATTCCACTTAAATCTGATACACTAGCTCTGCGTTTCCATTTTACAGTTACACACAGTGCCCAAAATGCCCTCATTTAATTAGAAAAAAGATGATAAATGCAAAGATTTTGGAGTTTTGAAGTGTCCAGGTACTCAGCAGAGGGGGCCTGGAAATTTCAGGTATCTTGGTGGGCCAGTCAATTCTGACTCCACCATCTCACCTACTGCTGTGGGTCACAGATTCTCCTCATTAGGATGGCTCAGGGACATATCACAGCAGCTATTTTCAAAGATCTGGCCAAAGCCATGATTCAGTGACCCACCCTCTCCTCCTGGAAAAGCTGCACTCTGCCAGCATCTCAGCTCCTGCTGCTGACTGGTTCCGTTCCTACCTCATAGGCCATCAACAGTCTGTAAAGGTTGAGGCATCCCGTCCTCCCTACCTATTCAGACTGGGGTTGCACAGTGTTCCATCCTGGGTCCCATCCGCTACACCATTTTCCTGAATTACCTCCCCTCTTGCCTATGCTAATTCACATATCCATATGTATGCAGATGGCAGTTATCTACACCTCAACCCCTAGACGCTGTGGTGGAAGGCTTGCTCCAGCAAGACTTCCACAATGTTCTGCACTGGTTCAGTGTCCAGTGTCACAATAGCCGTCTAAACCTGTTACTATTTGTACATAATTTTATTATAAATATATGTTTTTGAATTTCTGCTTGTGAAACATGGCAGTCAGCAAAGCATCATGGAACCCTGGATGTTCTCTTTCTGAGTGGAAGGAAACAGCTAACTTTAAAAGAAACTGACAAATTTTGGAGTTTTGAAGGTGGCCAGGTACTCAGCAGCAATAGGGTGCCTAACAAAACCTGTGTGGAAATCATAAAAGTCATGTTCTCAGAGAGTTGGTGCTTTGAAGTGAAAATATTGCCTTTTTACGAGGTGGCAGGAGGGAGAATGCTTCCTAGTCAGTCTATGTCAAAAATATCACAATGTTGAGAGGTAGTTCTCAGACTGGTTTCCTGAGAGATCAAAGAAAGGGGAAATTCTGACCCTTCATAAAGCATACTCTGTGGCTTACTAATTAGGAAGTATATACATTTTTTTTAATTGGAATGTTTAGCAGTGTGCAGGGACATGTGACTGATCAATTAATTACAGGACTAGAGTGACCTCATGTCAACAGCCCAGAGCTATGACATCACAGGATGGGAGAGACATTTTGGCCTCTGATATTATCAAGCTGGCTGAAAGGACAGACACTGTTTTCTGGACTTCATAGAATTATAGTTTGTTCTGGATTTCTAAGGGACACTTTTGTTTCTGGACTCAAGAAGCACTGCTGCCAAAATAGGTAATTTACAGTAGTTCCATTTATCTGCCAGCTGGAACTAGGTAAGCTTAGTTATTCAGTGCACGGCACTTTGTTTATAACTGTCCATTTATTTTCTGACTGTATCCTTAATGTATATATGTTCTGTGTTTTGTATTATTTACTATTTTTAATTTTAGTAAACATTTTTTTCTTAAAACGCTGCCTGAGACATGCTCATTTTGTGTGTGAATGGTGGAACAGTCTTAATATTCTAACACAGCTGTTAAATGCTTATATGTGTCACCTTATGCAGCCACGCTAACAAGGATCTGTGTAAAGATCCAGCAAGGTAAGAAAAATACCAGCGTCTCAATTGAATCGAAAGGGGGTTGTGAGTCAGGCTGGTTGTGTGCCCGCTAGGCCAAGTATATTGCGCTGTTTTCCCTGAAGAGAGTGTGATACTTGGACCTGTTACCTGGGTGTGCTAGCTAAAAAGGGTTCCTAACTGACCCCAGGACTCGAGACTGGTAGTTGCTCAGACCCAAAACAAACAGGAGGGTGTCCCTGTTTGTCCCCTGTTCACGGAATTTCACTTCAAGATTGGGCACTGTGGGAGCAGAGGGCCTGACCTCGGGAGTGAGTTTGTGACAGCCATGACCACTGGTACCAGCCAGAAACTAACTGGAGCCCCCCACCTTCACCACTCTGGATGACACCCTTCTTGAAGTGGTTTCTTCCTTCAAGTATCTCAGTGTGCAGTTAGATGATAGGCTTGACTTCCCTGCCAACATCGATGCCATGTACTCCAAGGTCCACTCTAAACTTAGTGCATCTACCATCACTATCAGCTATGGATCTGGGGGAAGAGATTTGGGAGACCCTTGATGAGATTTCTGTTGTCAGTCCACCGGAGGAGATAGAACACTTCAAGGAATTTGTCACTTATATAGGGTGATACAAAAATAAGCCGCAAGTTAAAAGATGAAATAATACTTGACTGCTGCTGATTTTAACCTTTGCACCACCAAGTGAAAAAATGATGTTTTGCCTTTTTTTTTAAACAAAACTTTTTCTGTATCTGACTGGCAAGCTGCTGTACAGTTTTTTGAACAATGAGAAGCACAGCAGAAGACTCGCTGCACTGCAGGCACTGAGCAGGCTGCCATCAACTTCTGTACAAAAAACAAATAAAACATAAAAAATAATATCAAAAACAGTATAAGCTGTTTAGTTAAAGAAATATAACATTAGCCATTCATAATATGCCTGCTCTTAATGCAAAGAAAAAAATGGATCCTTTATGATGGAGAAAAATGGGGAGGGGGATGCACCCAGAAGGAACCGTGGTGCAATCAGCAATACCATTTAAGCACAGACAACAGCTGCACATCTGTAGAAAACTCAAAAGCCAAAGAAAATGAAAGCAGAGACCATGTATGTTACAACTGCATATTTACTATGACAAAATCCAGTGCTATGCTGTAAGTCACAAGTAAAGAGTGGTGCGTCTGATGCACCACTGGCATCATTTGGGACCTCCACAACATTCTTTGCTAGTGGCTTACAGAATAGCACTGAATTTTGGAACAATAAATAGGTAACTGGAGCACATGTTGTCTCCACTATCTTTTGAGGCTTTTGTGTTTGCTGCGGGTGCACAGCAGTTTGTCTCTGCTCCTTTATGATGGAGCGACAGTCATAATATTAGCTGGTTCCTGTACCTCCAACTAACAAGCAGTGTCATTTAGTGCTTAGAACACTGGTCTGGGAACTGGGAGATTGCATGTTCAGGCAATGCTAACCCTGGAAACCATCATTAAGAAACAAACTATGGGATTCTTGGAAGCAAATTGGTTGCAGGACAGGAAGCAGATCAGGTCTGTAGTAGGGAAATCTTGCCAAACTAAACCCGATTGACTTATTTGTTTGGATCACTGGTGCCAAGCAGTGGATGTGTTGTGCCTCAACTTTAGGATGGCCTTTGATTCTGTTGCACATAGGGGGCTAATAAAAAAGCTAAGGGACCTGGGGTTAGTGGACAAACTGACCAGGGTGGACAGAGAACTAGCTAAGGAGCAGGACTCACTGGGTGGTTGTAAATGGGGTGCACTCAGACCCCACGGGAGCCACAAGTGGTATATACCATAGTGATCGGTTCTGGGATCATGGCTCATCAATCTTTTAATCGCAATATAGGAGAAGGAATCCAGACAAAGGTGCATCTCTTTGCTGATAACTCTAAGATCTGTGTTCAAGTGGGCATGGAAAATGGAGTTAGAAAAGTGACAAGAGACCGGAAAAATTGAAAAAGTGATCAGATTATACCAACTAACGTTCAACACAAAAAGTGCACAGTAATACAAAGTGGTAGAAAAGACCCTAAAATGGACTGCTGGATTGGGGGAGGATGGTGCAGAAGAAAATATTACTCGCCTTAGTAATTGTGTTTCTTCTAATGGAGTCTTGCTGTATTCTGACAATTGCAGTTAGCTCCAGCACTTGAACTGCCACAGAAGGTGAAGGTTAAAATTCTGCCAGGCATAGAGCGTTGAGCTCGAGCTTGGTTGAAAACTCTGTTTGTGACACTTTGAAACCAAACCGTCAGATTCTTATGAGCTAAAACTCACTGACTATATAATGCGGAAATTGTAAAATTCCTACTAGCCAACTGGCAACAAAACTTTAGATTCCCAAAAGACTCAAGTCAGAAACCCAAAGACCAAAAAGCAAGCAATAAGAACTAAAACTCTTAACTAAACAAACACAAAGCACCAACACAACAAGATGGGCTAAAGACACCCTGAGGTGCAACACTACACCTACCCACCCTCCCAAAACAGGTTCTGAGAGAGGAGGCAGGGATGGAGGTCAGAATACAGCAAGACTCCATTAGAAGAAACACAATTACTAAGATGAGTAATTTTTCTTCAAACAACATGAAGTCTTGCAGTATTCTGACAATTACTGAACTACCAAGTAGTACCTCCAAGGAGGAGGACAGAACCTACTTTGGAAATAGGCTCTGAAGCACTGCTGTGCCAAACCTAGCATCACTCCTAGCCTGGATATCCAGAGAAGTAATGCTTGGTGAGAGTATGAACTGTTTTCAGGTGGCTGCTTGGCAAATTTCTAACAAGCAATATCCTGGCTGCAGCCAGAGATGCAGCTTACCTCTAATGGAGTGAGCCCTCAAGCCTGAGGTGCAGTTTTTCCAATTTTTCATAGCAGAATTGGATACAGGACACAATCCACCTGGCAATGCAATAGTTCTCTTGGTGGCAGATTTTCCTACCTACTTCCCCATAGTGAGGAACAACTGGAGGAGTCAAACCTGTGACCTTTGTTCATTCTATGTAGTAACTAAGGGCCTTTACATCTAAACTGTGTAGCCTCCGTTCCCTGAGGAGGTGTGATCAGTGAAGAACACAGGAAGAGACATAGATTGGTTTAAGTGGAAATCAGAAACCACTTTAGGTAAGAACCTTCTATTGGTTCTAAGGACCACCTTATCTCTATGGAATGAAATGAAGTCAGGCTCCAGTGACAGGGCTTGCAATTCACTGATACGTCTGGCAGAAGTAACAGCAACCAAAAACACAGTTTTCCAAGTCAAGTACTTGAGCTCTGCTGAGGACATAGGCTCAAAGGTGGGGGTTGCATAAACTAAACAATGCAAATATTCAAATCCCAGGCAGGAACAGGATCCCTAAAAGGGGGATTGGTATGAAGCAATCCTTTGAAAAATGTACAGAATACAGGGTGAGATGACAGAGTTCGTCTCTGTCATCTCACCCTGTATTCTATAAATTACAAAGTTGCTCCTCTAATCCTGAGATCCTACTCTGACAGGAAAGCAGAAATAGCTGACAAATGAACTTTGAGAGTAGCTGGCTTGAGGCCTAGGCCATTAAGGTGAACCATATAATCCAGAACTGTAGCGACTCAGCAGTATCTGGGGATATATGCTTCTTGGAACACCAAATACTGAACCTTTTCCATTTGGGTTGTAAGGTTTTTCTGATGGCAGGCTTCGAGAAGCTTTGAGAATATCCAGAACCCCTTGAGACAGATGTAAATCTGCATACTCTAACTCTTCAAGAGCCATGCCTTGAGACTGAGTGATCGGAGACTGGGGTACAAATCCTCCCTGAGAGGAGGTTAGCAGATTGTGATTCCTGGGAAGAGACAGGGGAAGATGGACTGCTAAGGACAGCAACAGGGGGTACCAAGGCTGCCTGGCCCAGTCTGGAGCAATCAGAATCACTTTGCATGGTTATGACCGTACCTTGACTAGAACCTTGAACAGTAGAGGAAAAGGAGGGAAGGCATAAAGAAATGTCCTTTCCCAGTTCAAAATCAGAGCATCCAGAGGGACTGAGCCCAAGACTGGGGGTCTGCAACAAAACAGAGGAAGTTGGTGATTGTCTGGGGCTGCAAAGAGATCTACCTTCAGAGTGCCCCACCTTGATAAAATCACTTTCAAAACCAAAGGATCCAGAGACCATTCGTGATGGCCCTGGGAAATTCTGCTCAATGCATCTGCTATCACATTTGCCTTTCCTGGGAGGTGGACTGCTACTAGAGAGGTCTGCAGGGAATAAGCCAGGGACCATATTTTCATGGCCTCCGTGCACAAGGCCGTGGACCAAGTGCCTCCTGCTTGTTGATGGTAGTACATGGCTTGTACATGGTGGTAGTGTTGTCGTCCTGACCTGAACCACCTTGTTCTGTAGTGACTGAGAAAGCTTGTGGGGCAGAAGTACTGCCCTGAGCTCAGGAGGTTGATATGAAGAAGGATTCCTGAGAGACCACAGTCCCTGGACCTTGAGAGCCCCCAGATGGGCTCCCCACCCCAAAAGGGAAGCATCTGTGGTAAGAACCACAGAGTGAGTCTGAGTGACAAATGGAACACCTTGCCTCAGATTGTCCAGGTCCTGCCTCCACTGAAGGCCTGAATTAAGGTCTGAGTAACAGAAACTAGCTTGGTAAGAGGATCTTTCCTTTGGGACCAAAAATTTCTCAGATGGAACTGAATGTCCCTCATCTGAAACCTGGCCCCTTGGACCACTGCCGTGGAAGCTTCCATGTGGCCCAGAAGCTGAAGAAAATGCCTTGCTGGTTGAGAAACCAGAGGGAGAAAGGAAGAGGCCAGCTAAGCGATGGCTTTTGCCATTTCCAAAGGAAGGAAAGCTCTTGCCTTGAGCATGTCCAGCTCTGCTCCTATAAAAGTGAGGAGCTATACTGTCTCAAGAACTGACTTGGGAAGATTGAGAAGGAACCCCAGGGAAGTGAGAACTTGCTGGGTGACCTGCAGATCTGACTTGACTTGGTCTGGAGACTGGCCCACAAGGAGCCAGTCATCCAGGTATGGAAAAATAGAAATCCTTTTCCTTCTTAAAAAGGCCACCACTACTGCTAGGCACTTTGTAAACACCCTTGGAGCTGAAGTTAGGCCAAGGGCATTGCTCTGAACTGATAATGGCCTGAGGGCAATTCAAACCTGAGTGCGTTTCTGTGGAGCACCTGATGGGAATGAAAATAGGCATCCTTGAGGTCCAGGGAGGCTAGCCAGTCTCCTGACCTCAGAGAGGAAGAATTGTTCCCAGAGTCACCATTTTGAATTTTGCTTTAGCAGGTGCTTGTTTAGATATCTCAAATCCAGGATGGGTCACCACTCCCTGTCTTTTTGGGGTAAGAAGTACCTGGAGTACAGACCTTTGCCCCTGTATAGGTAGGAACTCTCTCTATGGCTCTTAAGGCCAGTGAGAGGAAACCTCTCCCTCTAGAGCAAGGGTTTCTGATGTATTTGCAGGTGGAAGGCTCTGGGTCTCAGTTTCAGAAATTTTTGAAACTGAGAACCAGCCCTGGCTTACAACCTCCAGGACCCACTTGTCTGAGGTAACAGATGTCCAGTTCCTGACAAAGTAAGCCAGCCTGCCTCCTACCGGAATGGGGAGTCGAGCCGGGCTGACACATCAGGGTGTCTGCTTGGCAGGAGCCTTAGGCTGAGGGGTGGATGCAGCCCTGCTCATCCCCTTCTGCCTCTCCTCTGAAGAACCCCTCTGAGAAAGGAAGAAGAGGCCTGGCTCGGCAGAAGGCCTGTGAAAGGCCTGCTCCTGCCCCAAGCTTGCTGCCTTGAGGAGTTACCTGCCTCTCCTTGGCCTGGGCACTCCTGTAAGTGGTCCTGTACTCGTCCATTTCTTCATGTAATTCTCGGTCTGCTCCCAAACAGAGAATTACCCACCACGAGGAAATCCATGGCCTTTGCCTGGGTATCCTGCAAAAGGCTAGTACATCTGAGCCAAGCCATCCTCCAAGAGCCATAGATGTAGCCATGACTCTTGATGACACATCACTGGAGTCCACAGCAGCATGAAATTGCACCTTTGATGCCTCAATCCCATCAGCAGCCACCCCTCCAGCTCCTTGGCTAGCTGGGGGAAGCATGTTTGCCAGTGCCAGTACAGTGTCCCACCTGGACTTCTGGTACCTAGCTGTATGAGCCATATAGTTAGCCTGCCTGAGTCCCAAAGATGATGCCATGTACTGCTTCTTTGCCATGGCATCTATCTTCCTAGAATCTTTGTCTGGGGGTGTAAGCCAAGGGATGTTTGCCTTGTCACAGGCAGCAGCCTGCATTACCCCAACATGACTGCATTGCTGATAAAGAAACTCCATATCTGAGCCTGACAAGGTGTACCTCTTGTCCATTATCTTGTCAACAGGAGGTAGAGTTAGGAGACCTAAGAAATTTTTGTGTCTGTTTCCCGAAGGACTTATGGAGGGGAATAGACAGTCTCTTAACTCTGGGATGTCAATCATCTCTACAAAGCCAGGCTCCTCTTGATCCTCCACAGCCTCCTCAATAGGAAGCTGGAGGTTTGAGCCATTTCTGTAAAACAGCAAGTAGGGAGGACTCAGAAAGCCTAGGAGGAAACACCAGAAGGTCTGTCTGGGAGATGTCCGGTTCCACAGGCGCATCCAGACTTTCACCGTCGTAATCATCCTCTTCAAAATCCCCTCCTCATCAAACTCCGGTTCGTAAAATCTTCAGGAATAATCCTGAACCGGGGAACTGACTGAACTGAACCCCTGCCAGATGGCGCCCGGATCGGTCAGAACCGGATAAGCGATTCCACAATCCAAATTGCTCTGGCTATCTCTGGCCATTCAGAACATGAAGTTCTGGATCCGAACCGGCCGATTTATCCTTGTGTTTTCTCTTTGTAGGAACCGATCCCTCAAAATCGGCTCTCCTTTTGCTCGAAGAAGTATCGCCCTGGTCAGAGGGCACTCCTTCTGGTTCAGTAGGAACCGAACCGGGCTGGCCTTCCGGGTCAGAGGATTTCTCGGCCTCCTTATCCTTAATGCTACCTAACCTTTTTTCCAGGGTAGACTTAGGGAAATTCTTGCAAATTTGGCAGTCTGAATCGAGGTGGTCAAACCCCAGACAGTAAACACAGGTGGTGTGGGGATCGGCCTCAGCAAAGACCTCCCCACACACTGCAGTGCTGAAACCCAGTGGGCCTGTTTTTTTACTTGGGTTTCTCAGACACCTTGTCCAACCTAAAACTTACCCCTTTGTTCGGCAACCACCAGGCAGACTCCCCTATTAGTTTCTCACGTGTTACGGTGTTGGAAAAAACGCTCAAATCACTTTTTTAAAACTGATAATGGACCGTAACCACCACACTAACTTTCAGAAAGATTTTGACTAAAGGATCAGTTCAGTCGAACCGATCAGAGAAATTTACAATTTCCACACAATAACTGTCCACAATACTATCCTATGTGCCTTGGTACCACAGACAGAGTCTCGAACCGACAAGCGGGCAAAGCGGGCTAAAAGCGACACTTGCTAAGCGTTTGAACCAAGCAGGAGGAGAAAATCTCGAGCGACTGTTCAGTGGTGGAGTAAAGAATCTGATTGTTTGGTTTAAAGAGTCACAGACAGAGTTTTCAACCGAGCTTGAGCCTAACGTTCCATGCCTGGCATAGAATTTTAACCCTTCACTCTCCAGGGCAGTTCAAGTCCTGGAGCTAACCAAGTGTCAGAATACAGCAAGACTTCATGTTGTTTGAAAACAAGGAGAGAGACACTGGGACATCATTAGTGACAGCCTCAAGTCTAAAGCACAGTGCAACAAAGAATACAGGAAGGCAAACAGGATGCTGGGAGGTGTAGGAAGGGAATTCAGTAGTAGCAGGAAGGTAATATTGCTCTTGTACAGGTCCCTAGTAAGGCCACACCTGGACAGCTGCATGCAGCTCTGGAATCCGCACCATAGGAATGACAAGCCATACTGTATATGGGAGGGTCACAAAAATGATCCAGGGGCAGCAGGGGAGACTGTATAAGCAAAGGTTGGCAGACTTTAACATGTATACACTAGAGGAAAGGAGAGAAAGGGGCTGCACTGGCACATACATGCTCTTGCAAGGAATCAACAGAGTGGACTGTAAGGACTTATTCACAGAAATGTGGGCACAGTTACTAGAGGATGTGGGTGGAGACTGGTGGGAAAAGTCAGAAGGGTCTTGAGGAAGTTCATTTCAGAGAGGGGGTAGTGGACAATTGGGATGGACTGTCCAGAGAAGTGTCTGAAGCCAAGACTGGGATGGATTTTAAACTTGGGTGGAACAGATATAAGGGATAGTGGGACCCAGAGACAGAAGAGGGGGAAAGGATACTTGGGGAGGGGTGATGATCAGCCACTAGGGCTTCTGGATCTCTAAATCCAGCCTGGTGCTAGGCCGAACATGGAGTTAGAAAGGGAATGGGCAGACTGAATTCATTTCATTTTCATTTTATTGGGGTTGAACCATTGAGCAAGCTCATTTGAAATGGTGATCCACAGTAGACAGGTTATAAACAGTAAATATTTATTACAACACATTTTGCAATACTTTATAAAGAACAAACAATGACAGACAATAAACCCATTCAATACAGTCAGTCATAAAACTGCACTGGGCTATCCTAGGTAATTACATTGTAAAAAAATAAACTAAAAAGATAAGCCATCATAAATACCTAACCTCTCATTAGGGTTTGCGTTACCCAGACACAATTCACTGGTACAAACAGAAACAAGCATTTGTCAATGCCGAATGTTTGCTTGCTGGCATTGGCATTGGTAGTGTAGAAGTTACAGAGCTGCGTAATAGAAATGGCAGCGAAGTATTGAACTGAAGCCAACCCCACCACCACCCTGCAGAGACTGACAGGCATTGGGGTGTGCCTTTGGGTCGTCAGGCATAACAGCCACGCCATTTCACCACACCCTACCCTGCAGACACTGACAAGTGTCATGGTGTGCCTTGAGGTCTTTGGCCTTGTCGCACCCATTCCATCAAGGAAATACGGTGAGATGGGTGCGGTATAGAGAATGGGGTGAAGTTTGGGCCGAAGAGTCCGAAGCACACCTTGATGCCTCTCACTGGCTGCAGGGTGTGGGTGGGGGTGGAATGGTGGAGAATGGCAGGCAAGACCCTGGGGTGGATGCCATCTGGGCCTGGCGCCTTGTCCACCCTCAGTGCCTTCAAACCCTCCCAAACTCTGCCCTCCATGATTTCCCCATCTGTCACCCCTTTCCCCCTGTTTCTGCCTTTTCTTCCCTTGGGTGTCACCCCCCTTCTCTTTAGTAAATACTGAGTAGAAGAACTCATTTAGTGCTTCTGCCTTATCGCACCCTGCTTCCACCCAACCCCTCCTTCCTAATCCTTACTATGTGGTCCTTACAGCTCCTTTTCTCCCTGATGTACCTAAAGAAGTCCTTCTCCCCCTTCTTAATGCCTTGTGTTAGCCTGAGTTCCGTGAGATGCTTTGGCTCCCCTAACTGCCCTGTCACCTCCTTGATTCTGTCAAGTACTCCTCCCTGTCCTCCCCCTTCCTATTTTCTTGTACTTCCTAAAGGCAGCTCTTTTCCTCCTTACCTTTCCATGAGCTCCTTGCTCAACCAGTTCAGTTTCTTAGCCCTAGCCTTCTTGCTCTGAGCCTTGCAGCAGGTTTTGGTTGCCTCCACTATCCCCAGCTTTATGAGCTCCCACCTCTGGTTAGTGTCCATACTAGATTGAATTCTGGCCAGGTACCCTTTTACCACTTCCCCATCCTCCCAAAGTCGGCCCTCCTGAAGTCCAGCACACTTGTGCCAGATTCCCTCCTTCCTTGCCCATATCAATGTGAGCCATACTGAGTGGTGGTCACTCCCTGACAGCGGTTCCTCCACTGTAAGTTCTCTCACAAAGTCCCCATTTGCCAGCACAAGGTCAAGGGTATTCCCTAACCTGCTTGGTTCACTGATCATTTGCAGCAGGAAGCTGTCCTGGTAGGCATCCAGCAGTACCTGCTCCCTTCTGTTTCTGGTTGTTGGGGTACTCCAGTCCACTCCTGGCATGTTGAAGTCCCCCACAATCACCACACTACCCTTCTCACAGGTCCTCCTGATCTGTCCCACTAGTTCCCTGTCTAACTCCTCCGTCTGAGATGGTGGCCTATACACCACTCCCATTCTAAGAATCCTATTCTTGGAATCCTGAATTTGCATCCAAAGTGACTCCATACTACCCTCCTCCTCTTCCTCCCTTACACACTTCAGTCCTTCCTTCACGTATAGTGCCACACCCCCTCCTTTCCCAATCACCCTGTCCTTACGAAATAACCTGTACCCTGGTACAGACAGGTCCCAGTCACTGTAATGGGTGGCCCATGTTTCTGTGATGGCTGCAATGTCCACCTCTCCCCCTGCCATGAGCACCTGTAACTCTGCAGTTTTCCTCCCAAGGCTCCTAGCATTAAGGGTAACCACCTTCCACCCTTCTCCCTCTCTCATCCTGCCCTCCTTTACTAGCATCAATAGTACTTGCCATTTGTCCTTTGTCACTGTTATGGGGGGTTAGCTCATATGGTTTCCCAACCTGCGGTCTCTGCATATCTCTTGCCCAATTGCCACCCCCGCTCCTAGTTTAAATTCCCAACTTCCTCTATGTACTCCTCCATCCTCTGTTTCAACACTGTCTTCCCCCCTCACTCAGTGTAGTCTGTCCTTGGCATAAAGACTACTGTCCTCCCAGGTCCCTCCCCAACCCCCACCCCAACAGCCCATACCCTTTAGCACACCAGGTTCTTAGCCATCCGTTAAACTCCTCTATTCTCATCTTTCTTGTTGTGCTTGCCTTGGGCACTGAAAGTACCTCTGAAAAAGTTACTGATCTTCCTGCCCCCTCACATAATTGTGATAGTTCCTCAAACCTCCTCTGGACTATATCTACTGTCCTGTCAGCCAGGTCATTCGTCCCAAGATGTACAATTAAATGAGGCTGCTCCCTACCCCTTCTAGCATATTTCAGAACAGATTGTCCCACCCTTTCCGCTGTCATTCCTGGCATGGCCTCCACCCAAATGCGACTATGCCTCTCCACCTTGCTACCCCACCTGACTCCTCTTAGTATTAGTCCCCAGCACTAAGATTCCACCACTCTTACTCCCTGCTTGCTTCCATTCATCTCCCTCTCTCATTTCCAGCTCCTCTTCTTCTCCTGCACATTATTTCCTTCTTTTGCCCTGTTGCAATTCACCCAGCAGAACTTCCCCCGCTCTGGTTTGGTCCAGGCATTTATCAATTACTCCTCTAATTTCAACATTTCCCTCCTCCACCTTCTTCCTGTCTAGCAGTGCAAAACTATTTTCTGCAAGACCCTTCACAAATGCCGCTCCCTCTCTCTCTTCACTAGTAACCTGTTCTCTCCTCTCCACTCCATGACTTTTGCCACTTCTTCACCTCCCTCACAAGTCCCTATCTCATCCTTCCATTTGTCTTTTCTCTCTTGACCTGGTTTCTCCATAATCGTTTTCCCTGGCCAGGGCCCCTTTGTCTCTGCTTCCCTTTCTGACCCTCTCCTCACCACTGTTGGCTAAAGTGCCTCCCTCATCTCCTTCTTCCTCCTTCCAGTATTGGGCTAAACCCACCCCCAATCTGCCTTGCCTGTCTTAGTTCCTCCTGCAAATCCTCAATCTCCTTTCTAAGTTTCTCTATGTGGTTGCACACTAAACATCCTCCCACTCTCCAGGCAATTTTTAGAAAGATTGGTGCACCGCAGTTGTTGCAGCCTACCACCCTACCCATTGCTGTCGTTGCCCACCAGCGACCCCCCACCCTTCCAGATGCAGGATACCAAACACTCCCCCAAGTCTCCCCTCTCCCCGCTCTATCAGTGCAAAACATTATTTTCTTAATTTCCCTTACCCCCTTTGTTGTACACATTTAGACAGATTGAGCAACTGCTTTTTATATTCCTATCCTTCCTATCCACACTCAAAAAGAGACTTTAAGTAGCTACTGCACAACCTTCTTCAGACTCCTACTCCTCCTTTCCCCAATGCAATAGCAATGCAAAGAAGTAACAATGAAAGCTCCTAGATTTCCAGTTACTTCCCTTCCACTGAGATAGCAGTCACTTCTTCACTTGCTGCTGTTCCTTTCCTGGATGTCTGCTTCTGCTATGACAGGTGCATATCCTTTGCCCATTGGAGTGATGTCAGAACCCCTGGTATAAAGGAAATAATGGACCAGGGGCGGGTGAGGTTAGGGGCTGGGGGGTGGGACCAGCCCAAGTCTTCCAGAAACAATCAGGTAGCTGAGGCCCCTGGTCAGACCATTAGCACACTTCCCCTATTCTGCACTAAACTTTGCAGCTAGTAAAGCCAGCAAAAATGAATCACAATTCTACTCAAAGCCCCCAAAATAGGTTTGCTACCAAAAGAAACAGGACTCCAATTCAAACAGCTTCACCAACAACACATCAGAATAGGCTTGAAATGAGAAGATATAGGTCTCCAATTCAAAGAAACAGCCCCAGTTAAATCACACCAAATAGGTTTTAAATCAGAAGAAATAGGCCTCTACAAATGCAGCCTGCTACACAGTGAAACATCAAACAAATGAGCCCACATATAGCTACCTAAACAGGTTTCAAAATTCCAACAGCCCCAAACAGTACCCTGCTAGCCCCTTAGAAGTAGTCCGAAAGAAAAGAAATAACCTTCTACCAATTAGAATCCACAAGAAACAATGTAAGAACAACAAGAAGCTACTGTACTGTAACAGATCTGATCCTGTCCCCTTCTAGTTCCTTCTGAGAAGCCAAAGCACTTGTATAGTTTTTTATTAATCATGTTAAAATACAGGTCCAGTCATACAGTTAATACATTAATTACAATCTATAGTTCTTAATACATTTCTCTTAACCATCCTTTTCCTATGGTATGTTTCTAGATTGTTCATCTGTCAATTTCAATTGAAAAAGGTTTGGAGGATCCAAAGTCCATACTCTTCGGTGATCAGTTCTCTATACAGATGTGTCAATTCTATACACTTCATGTATATCTCCAAAACCATGACTGTTTCCTGCAATTACCTATTCAGCAATGTCTGCTATTCCATCGAGTATGAAAAATGAAAAAAGCAGATAAACTACATTAAACAAAATTAAAAATAACTTGTGTGGAGTCTTATTTCTTATGTTGACACATTTTAAATGTATTTACTGTTATGATTAAGTTAACATTTAGTAGCTGTTTTGGGGGTGTGAATTATTTGATAATGAGTCCATGTAGAAAATTTCTTTATCTAAATTTCTTCTCTAGTTGGCAAGGTGTTAGGTGAGGCCTTTAATTGATTATCAAGGAGTAATTTCTGTTATATCACTGATATCCCATCCCTTTTCTCTACATAGTCATAAAAGGGTAGCCATCTGGAATTAAATGTGTCTGTTAATAACCTAAGACGAGCTGTGGCCCCTTCCATGGCTTTAATATTTTCAACATTAGCCCTCCACAGATCAGGCGAAAGAGGATGCAGACTGAGCCAATGTTGTATGATAGTTTTCAATGCTGCTGCTGCTATTAAAATATTAAATAAATATTTTTGACCTGCTGTTGTAACCTCTTTTGGGGGGAGGCCAACCACTACTTTTGTACCATTTAGGTTATTTTCCAACTGAAGGATCTCTTGGATTGCTTGTGCTACTTCCCTCCAGTAATTGATAATTTGTGGGCAGTCCCAAAAAATATGTGAAAATGTTCCCTTTTGCCTGCATGCTCTCCAACACCTGTCCAGAGAGGACAGGGAATAGTGAGAAGAGATTATTGGGGTTATAAAAAAACCTGGAAGTAACTTTCCAATGGTATTCTCTCCACACTGGGGAGCTTGTTGGCTTGCTTACCCTGGTCCACACCATGGACCAATCTTCCTCTGTCAGTATTATAGAGAGCTCCTCCTGCCATCTCTGTTCTATAGCTTGGACTGCTAGAGTGCCCATCCGTTCCTGTATGGTTTTGTATATAAAGGATATGTAGCCCCTCAGATTCCCTGAATAACTTTTTTGGTGGGTTAACATCAATGGTTGTGCTATGGGTTCTGCAAGTGCATCTATACTTCCTCATGTAAGTAGGTAGTGCCTACATTGTAAATATTTATATAAGTTTCTCTGTGGGATGTTAAATTCCTGTTGCAAATTCGCAAAACTTCTGATTACTTCTCCTTGAAGAAACTGGGTAAGAAAGATTAGCCCCTTATTCCTCCAAGTCAATAAACAATGGTCCTCAGCTGTAGTAGGAAACTGGGGTAAGTATAGTAAATGTATATATTTCCATACCGGTCTGATAATCTCACAACTCTGTCTAATTTGTGTCCAGATTGATATTATTTGTTTAGTCCAGGGATTTTTAATTTTATTGATCTCGGATGGTACCACTGTCCATGGTAGGTACCGCAGGGGAGTTGATGGGTGGGCATTTTTTTCCATCTGATACCATCCACTCTGGCACTCTGCAGATAACATTTTTAAAATGGGTTGACTTTGGGCTGCTTGATAATAACTGTAAAAGTTAGGAACACCTAATCCTCCTCTATTCCTTGGTTCCGTTAACAGGTCCCATCTTTTCCTAGGTCTCCTTCCCACCCATATAAACCTGCTCAGTTTAAGTTTAAGCTCTTTCCACTCCTTTTTGGTAAAAGGGAAGGGAAGGCATGTGAATAAGAACAAATATCTAGGTAATATATTGACTTTTACAGTCTCCACTCTATTTGATAGTGTAAGAGGTAGATTCTGCCAACAATTGATATCTGTGAATACCTGTTGTTTCAGCAACCCATAATTAATGCGATAGATCTTTGATATCTTTGTGGATATCAGTATGCCCAAATATCTAATTTTATCTTTGGCCCAATTAAAGGGTATGTTTAAATTATTCCCTATCCTTTTCTTCCCTTTAATCACGATTATTTCAGATGTCTCTTTATTTACTTTGAATCCTGAAATATTTTCAAATTGGTCTAATAAATTTAAAAGTGGAGGAAGGGAAGTCTCTGGAGTACTCAAATATATTAAAGTATCATCTGCATACATCGAGACCTTGTTCAAGGCCTGTTCCACCCTAATCCCCTCTATATTATCTTCCTTCCTGATGGCCTGAGCTATGGGCTCAATACTTTAGGTGAATAGTAGGGGGGAAAGTGGGCATCCCAGATGGGTGCCTCTAGTTACTTTAAATCTTTCCGAGAGTGTACCATTAACCCTCATTCTAGCCGTCGGATTTTGATATGCTAGCATCACCCATTTAAGAAAATTCCCTTCTATCCCCATCCGCTTTAGAATTTCTTGCATATACGCCCAGTTAAGGCGGTTAAATGCTTTCGCATCTAGAAATAAGGCTATTTGGGGGTATCAGTTTTAGCTTGGGCTGTTAAAATATTAAGCAACCTCCTGATGTTGTCGGAAAGGTGTCTATGGGTATGAACCCTGATTGATCAGGATGTACCAGGGTTTCTATGTAATTCTGTAATCTGGTGGCCATTACTTTAGTTAAGAGTTTGAAATCTTGGTTCAGCAATGAAATAGGTCAGTAAGATTCACAGTATATTTTAGATATTCCTGGCTTTGGGATTACTGAAATTATAGCTTCGGACCACAATCTAGGAAACCTGCTTTCTTCCAAAGTTGTGTTCATCACTACTGTTAGTTTGAGACTAATATTTTCCTACATTTTTAAAAATTCAGCGGAAACCCATCTGATCTGGGGATTTACCTGATGGAAGTTGAAGTATAATGGAGTTCAGTTCCTGCTCCATAATTGGTGCTGATAAAACCTGTTGTGCCTCTACTGGTAGTTTGGGGAGTGACAAGTTCCTTAGAAATTTTGTTCCCTCTGCCACCTCCTCTGGCTGTTTGTCCTCTGAATACAGATTTTTATAATACTGCATAAATTGCTGAGCTATATCCGGAGGTTCTCTACACACTTCGTTGATCTGAGTGCTGCTATGGATACACTAAACATATCTACTGGCTTGGGTTTTCCTAAGTCGGACTGCTAACAGTTTTGTGGCTCAGGGTCATCCTTCATAATACTTTTGAGTAGAGAATCTTGACAACCCTTCCGCTTTCCTATGATCCAGGGATTGCAATTCTGTCCAGGCTTTAGTGAGTTCTTTTAAGATCTTAGAATTAGCAGGGTCTAATTTATGTTTAGCTTCCCATTCCAATAATTTATGTTTAGTTTCTATGTATTTTTTTGTTTAAACTTTTCTTTTAGCAGCTACAAAACTTATGATCTGCCCTCTGAGGACAGCTTTCATCGTATCCCACCAAATTAGCGGGAACTATCTGCTGGGGAGTCAATTACCAAATCCTGTATCGTTTTAGTTATGTGTTGCAGGAAGTTTCTGTCATTTAACAAAGAGACATTCAGTCTCCATAAGGATAGTTTAGGTGCATTGCCCCAACATAGTCCAAGGGAAATCGGAGCATGATCCGACAATGTTATAGGATGTATTGTGGAGGCTATGCACACCTGGAGATCAGTTTGGCGAGTAAGAAACATGTCAATACGTGAGTAAGACTGTTGAGCTGCTGAATAAAATGTGTAGTCCTTTTCTGAACCATGCAAGGACCTCCAGATGTCTACCAGCCCCACCCACACATCAATGCTTTCAATTTCTTAGTGGCTAATTTGGCTGTTGAGGTTTGGCCTAAAGAGCAATCTATTGTAGGGCATAGGACAGCATTAAAGTCTCCTCCTATTATGAGTTGGCCTTCTGTTACCTCTGCTAATTTATGAAACACTTCTTTGAAAAATTTCTCTTTTCCCATATTTGGTGCATAAATGTTTATCAGATGTACTGATTTGTTCTGCAGAGTGCCTGATACTCTAAGGCATCTCCCCTGCAATGCTCCCTCTACCTCCTGGACTTGGAATGGAATATTCCTCTTCAATAATATAGCTACTCCTGCTTTCTTTGCTGAGTCATGTGAGGCTACTTCAACATCGTCCACCCACAAACGCCTACATTTTAAATGTTCCTGTGGACTCAGATGCGTCTCTTGTATAAGAGCAATATCACACCCCAGGTACTTTAATTTGACTAATAGTCGAGCCCTCTTTATAGGAGAGTTAATACCTTTTACATTATACGATATTATCTTTAATTGAGTCATTTTAGTGCCAGTAAGTTAACTATTAAACCCTTTGGTACAATCCTTTTGACCTCCCATGCTCTATATGGCTCTAACTTGATGCCTACTAGGACTCCAGTTACATTCATAATCTGGTCAACATATTTCTGTGTTACTCCACAATAAGAAAAGTTAAAAATAAAAAAGATATATACATTAATAGAACCCTTTGCCACTAACATGTGGTCCAAAACACACAAATGGAAATTACGTACTTATCGTAATTATTGATCTTTTTGGACAGTCTCCATCACTCATTCACACTAGTGGGATAGCGCCGGAGGCGCTAGGACCAAGCAGAAGCCCAAAGTTTTCTGAAGGGTCGGCGCCGAGAGAGGACCACGCATGCGGGGCACCGCGAGACTAGCTCATGCCTGTGTAGGCTATCTCGGCATCGACCCTCCAACCGCCTCAGTACCTTTTCGACCGAGGAGGTGCAGCGTAACTAATGAGAATAACTCATCCTGAGTTTCTGGGCCTGAGAGGGCCCAGATGGCCTTTACAAGAAAGGTCAAAGAATAATTTCCTCACAGTCTGAACCATAGGACCGTGAAGACCACGAAAGAAAACGAGTGAACCCAGGGGATGGTGGGTGGGCGTGTGAATGTGTGATGGAGACTGTCCAAGAAGATCAATAATTACGGTAAGTACGTAATTTCCATATCTTCCTGGACTAAGTCTCTATCACTCATTCACACTAGTGGGAGAGTACCGAGTTAAAACCAACAACCCTGAGTATGGTGGTAGGAGATAGGGTTCACTCAGAAAGGACAGCCAAGGACTGTCCTGCTAATAAAAAGAGTTGTCTTGTAAGAGCATCTAGAACATCGTGCCTACAAGATAAGCCCTCGAGTTGTAACTCGCCACTTTGCAGACGACTGCAATGGGCACAAAATGAAAGTCTGCCAGGAAGCCGCAACCACTGTAGAAGAGTGGCAAGAACCTGGCCTCATAGTTTGGCCTAGGACCAAAATTAATAGTGTCAAAGACGTGTACTAATGTAATGTAAAGGGACCTCAGGAACTGAAAGAGTTGGAGGTAAAGTCTACTGGTTCAGGGTAGATCAGAATGTGCAGATGGAAACCCCCACTATCAAGCATGGCTGACCTGTAAACAACAGTTCCAAGAGCACTTGAACCCCGTACTTGGTGAGCAAGGGGGTTAGCCCATCAAGCAGAATGGTCTCCACTTAGTCACAGGAATCTTCCTGATGGAAGACCAAGCATGACTTAGAAGCCTCTTGTGGTGGTCTAGTAGAACCAGATCCTACCCACTGCATATTCCAGAAGGAATCATCCTGCCCCTGTGTGTACAACTGTAGTAGCAGTCTCTGAACTCAGGGAAGAAAGGAAAAAGTGTACAGGAGGACATGTCCACTGTGGAAAAAAACATTCTGACAGAAAAAAAAAAAAACAGAGGCTGGATTTCTAAGGAGAATAGAGGCAGATGTGCATCGAGGAGGGACACAGCAGGACCAAGTAAGGGCTAACCCATTTGTTGAAGTGACTGAAAAAGACAGTGACTCAACGCGGTGAGGCACTACCCACTCTGGCTTCGCTGAAGGGAGTAGGAAAGGATTTTAGTTTGTTTGTTGAAAAACAAACATCACAACTCCATCCCGCACTTGAAGAGGATAGCTTCATGAGCAACTGGCATGGACCAGTACGCAGGAACCGAAGGTGTGAATATTTGAGAAGCTACCTCAGAAAAAGGACCTACTTGACCTTTCATCAAGAGGGAGAAAATCACCTGTTAAATTAAGCAAGCAAGGAAGTAGGAACCTGAGTTCCGATTCGGTGAAGAGTCGCTTCTGCTGCTGCAAGGCTCTGCTCAAGAGAAGAAAGCCAGATAAAAAGAAAGAGGGATTAACAGACTGGGCAGTCGCCTAGGTCTAGAAAATGTCTCTGAATGAGAGAAATCTCTCTTAGAGAAAGAGATGACCCATACCGACGCTGGATCAGAACTCCCTAGGAAGAAGAAATCGGCACTCTTCATCGCATTTGAGACGCAGCTCAGGGCTGAGGCGAACCTGACCAGATCCAAAAAGGTATCGGGTAATTTTGGCTAGGCCCTGTGCTGTGATAAAAAGAATATTTATATTTTTTTATTTTAGTCCGAGCCTAACAAGAGTTTCAGGCTGCTATTTGCAAGGATTGTGTTGATACAAAAAGGCGAAGATGTTCTCCATCTGAGTGCAGAAGGAGCCTGAGCGTCCACACTGAAATCATGACCGGACTAACAATCACAGCTGGAGAGATGTTAACCACCTGTGCCGAAGAAGCCACCGAAGAGGCAATATCACAAGGGGGCTATATACCCCATCAAATTAGCGGAAGAGTCAGAGCAGCTCCCGACCATTAAATTAGAATGTTCCACACAGTGTAACTGTCTTGACGATTGAAAAAGTCCAGACGAAGAAGTGTATGGTCCACAAGACGTAGTGTGAAATACTATAGTGGACCCCATTACTGAGGAACTACTGAAAAGATTTTCCATCACAGACTCTGATGATAGAGAGGATGTGCCCTTCAGTATATAAAATGAGTCATCCGCTGTATTACTGACCAGAAGGACAGGGAAAGACCCATCTAGATGCACTTCTACCCCAGGAGGACCTCCATGAGAGGTCTAGGTCAGAGCCACTAGAGACTCCGCCATCAGGAAGGATGTTGAGGAGCTTGGTACCATATAGGGAGCAGAGAAAGTGCTGAGCAGAATGAGATTCCACTGGCAGAGCAGTACAGCAGAGTACCATCAGCAGAAAACCGCTGGATGACACAAGATCCCACACAGACCACCACTCACTAAGTTGTGTGGAAATAAATTATCTGCAGAATAGGCGTTCATTCTGCGATAAACATCCTGCCACAAGTTCTGTGGAATAGAAGTCCGAAAGGAAAAGTGCATCACTAATTCTGCCATACAGCATCCACTAGCACCCGTGTGGCACCAGCACCACTCGTGGCAGAGGAGGGCACCAAGCAGTGCCTATGCCAACCTGGGCAATACCCAAGGGGAGCCGTGGCAGTATCCGCAGGCACCTCTGGCACCCATGTAGCAATGGCACCCAAGGGCTTCCCCGACACCCATGGCAAGAATGGCACCCGAGGGCACCAGTAGCACCCATGGCACCTGAGGGCACCCATGGGCACCTGCAGTGCCACCCCTGGTATCGATGGCATCAACGGCACCCACGGCACCCATGGAACCCAAGGGCGCTCACGGCACCACCTGCGGCACCCACGGGTGCTCCCAGCACCACCCATGGCATCCCTGGAACCCATGGCACCTATGGCACCTGCAGGTGCCACCGGTGCTGCCCACGGGTGCCTGGCACCACCTGCGGGTGCCCGGCACCATTCGCGGGTGCATGGTGCCATTCGTGGGTGCACGGCACAACCCAGAAACCCGTGGCCCCACTGACGGCACCAACAACCAGCGGCAGCAACAAGAGCACCCACGCACTGCACAGAGCAATGGCGCCGACCCATGGTGCCGAGTAAGGAACAGTGCCGACCAAAGGCACTGAGGCATGGCGCCGACAAAGGCTCCGAGGCTCGGCGCTGACCAAGGCACCGAGCCATGGCACCGACCAAGGCAGCAAATCATTGCGCCGACCAAGGTACGGAGTCAACCAAGGCACCGAGCCACGGTGCCGAAGGAAAATGCCAATGGAAATCCTGAGAAGGGGAGAAGGAAAAAGGTGGTGCCCATGCTGGCCCCTGCATGGAAAAGGGGAGAAGGGGGTAGGCACGAAGGGTCAACACGATGGCAAAGGCACAAAGAGGGCACCTCGCCATTCATGATCCAATCGACCCGGCTCCGGTCCAATGGCTCCGAGGCCCAGAGGTCCCGAAATCAGGAACAGAGCCAGGAAAAACTGGAAAGTCAAACCCCCTGTTCCATAGGAGCGTCCCAGAGGTGAAACTGCCCACCGGAGCTCCAACAAGGACAGAGATGGAGCTCGGAGTTGAGGATGCAGCTGTTAGGAGTGGGGCCAAGAGGAACCCACGAAAGTCGGTTCAGGCCCATCGCCCCTCCCGATGAACACTCCTCGAGACATGCAACAGGCAACCTCGAGTGGCACCAATTCTTCTTTCCCCAACGAGGAAGAGAAGCCGAGGTTAAGCGGAGCCGGGATCCCCGAACGCTTAGATTTGTGCTCGAGGACTGTCCTCCCCCAAGCACAGGCCTATCCGTAGTCAGACCCCCATTAATTAAGGCGGCAGACCGGACACAGCCCCTCTGCCATAAAACTTTCAAACGAAGTCCTCCTACCAGAATCGCTAACGTCCAAGGACGAATTCGCTGATGGCAGGGAAGAATTTCTTCTTCTCCATAATCATCTTCTTGTTCGTAAAATAAGAAATTACTACTTAAAATATTAAAAGCTGCTGTCGTATAGACGAAAACTTCGACATCCAAGCGAAATCGACGGCGGGAGAAAGGAACTGAGGTGGTTGGAGGGTCGACGCTGAGATAGCCTACACAGGCATGAGCTAGTCTCACAGTGCCACGCATGCGTGGTCCTCTCTCGGCGCCGACCCTTCAGAAAACTTTAGGCTCCCGCTTGGTCCTAGTGCCTCTGGCGCTATCCCACTAGTGTGAATGAGTGATGGAGACTTAGTCCAGGAAGATCAGGTGGTTCCCTAAAAACATTGGTAATCACTAATATTTAATAACAGAACAAGAAACAGTACTATTTTATGAAAACTATTATCTAAGCTTCCAAGGCTTTACCTGCTGTATCTCTGACAGGTAATCAGTGCTTTTATTTCCCCATTAGTTAAGATCTTACCCTGGGGGTAGTGGTTGTCCACACAATATTGGTGTGCACCCTCCCACTTGTTAAAAGGCGTCCGTCCATATCAGCATTCCTGAGGCTCCCCCTTCCCTTTTCACATTATTTCCCTCTATAATAGAGAAAGTTACATTAACCTCACCCCATTCTTTCTATTTCTTCTGTATATTTAGGGTTTGTACCTGCCATTATCTAATGTCCCTTTGCTCATTTTCATTCATCTCTTCCCATCACCCAATACCCGCTTTGCCACCTTTTTCCCTTTCCTTACCCTCCCTCTACCTCCCCCCTCATACCAATATCCATAGGGTCTTTATTAATCTACACCCAAAGAGAACAAGAAAGATAAAAATGAAAATTTCCCCCTCCCCATTACTTGCCCAACACACTGCTATTTGCTCGACCCCATACGAGGAATATGAAGACCGACAGGTTTTATCAGCTGTTGATGATTTTCCCTGCTTTCCTTTATGCTTATCCCATAGGAGAGATTTGTTCCTTCCCCCCCTTTCTTGCCCATCACTATCAGAAAACAAAAAATCAGTCCTGTAATTACCCCAGAAGTTATTGCTGGGCAAATAGTCTCTTTAATACCCTGAAATTGAGTTCTTTGGTGTGGATTGTGTGGTATTAGTTCATGCTGGGAACATCAGGCCTTTTAAAACCAGCCAATGTAACAATGCTTCCCCTCACGGGCCTCTCTTATCCCCTGTGCTTAAAAGAAAACAGTACCTCCTTTCTTCAGAAATAAAAAAATCATATCCTCGGTGAATTGGAGGATGAGGGTGTGGTAGAATGTTTCTGGTTCCTAATATCCAATCGTTTCAGCAATTTCTTAATATCTGTTGCAGTCGCTTGTGGTATAGTACCAGGTAGTCCCCTTTTCAACTCCACGTTTCTAGTCGTGGTAGACTAGGCATCTGCGCATAGCTTTTTCTCCAGGATCTCTGCTTCTAAGTCAGGCATTTGGATGCTGAGTTCTTTTAACAGAGGAGCCACCTCAACCACCGATGGAAATGTTCTAATTCAGGATTCCAGATGGATTTTTAATTTGGCTGGGTATAGTACTTGGACACGAATATCCTTTTCAACTTTTAAGTCTCTGATGATGCCTCTCACTCACTACCTCTCCGCCTGAAGTGCATTAGAGAAGTCCTGGTCGAAATATATGAGGGCGTTGTGATATTTTCACTCTTTGTGCCAAGCTTCCTTTAGAATCCAATCTTTACTTTGATAGTACACCATCCTAATTATGACAGATCGGGGTCTAGCCTTGGGGTCAGTAGGTTTGGCAAGTAATGATCTGTGCACTCTGTCAAT
The DNA here is from genome assembly GCA_016271365.2 of Neoceratodus forsteri. Lineage (NCBI taxonomy): Eukaryota > Metazoa > Chordata > Ceratodontiformes > Ceratodontidae > Neoceratodus > Neoceratodus forsteri. Next base: position 299,878,121 of record CM057459.1, on the reverse strand, counting down.
TTCTAAATTAAGGTCCGAGGGGATAGAAAGGACCGATCGAATCAATTGTTGTACAAAGTCCACCACTGTAGCAAATCCCTCTTCTTGACCCTCTGGGACACCATGGATTCGGAAATTATTCCTGCAGGACCTATTTTCTACGTCCTCCATTCGTTGCTGCGATTCCCGATCTCTCTGCAGTAGATAGAGAAGCAGGCGCTCATTTATGTCTTGGGCCTCTGTCAGTTCCGTAACCTTTGAAGCATTACCTGAGACTTTCTGATCGAAGGTACGAACATCTTTCCGAAGATCAGCTAGAGCTGAGTCTATTTTGTTAACTGTTTATAAAATTTGATGCAGGGTGCTAGCTGTTTTGGTCACTGAGTTCTATTCCTCTTCACTGAAATTAATGGATAAGTCGGATGCCAGGCGCCGCTGTGGAGGAAGCGCGGTTAGGCCCTCCGTCGTCTCACCCAAGGTCAGTTGCTTCATTTTGCCTGGCGCTGCTATCAATTTCAAACTTTTAGGTCTCAACAATTTCCGATCATCTTGGACAAGTCTAGACTTCGTCGAAAGGCTTGCTATGCTTTGAGACGGTGAGATTCAATTAAATTATAGTTGGGTTATGGAGGAGCTCACAAGGTTAGCGTGCAACCATGTTCATGACGTCACCAGAAGTCCTGAAATCTGTTTTTTTAAAGCAGGTTTCCTCTAAAAGATGGGGGTATGTGACAGGGTTGAATAAGACCCTGTTCCCCTTTGTTATGCAGAAAGAGTTAAAATCAAGGATCTGTTCTATTTTCTCATTTTCTTTCTCTTGCCTGTTTGACTGCACAATCAAATTTTCTTGTGGGACCTAGGAACTGATCACTTTGATAGTCTCATAATTCTCCTTCTCCCGCTATCTCCCTGCCTTCACTTGCTGTTTTTGTCTTTTCTTCCCCCTTACTTATCTGTGGTTATAAAAATAAATGTGGATATTTATGTGAACCTAGGTTCTCTGGTTTGAAAATGTATGTAATTATACTGTTGGAATGACTGCAAAAAGCTATCTGGAACTCAGGGGGTTAACCTGGAGGTACAGTTTGATCTCTACAAGCTTATTTACAGGGTTGTCAGCAAGAGATCAGTTCTGGGATGCACCATTCTATTTTGTTGCACCTGCAAGGAAAGAAAATGACAAAGTTTTGGAACATTTTGTGAAAACAGGACTTCTATCTTAAAGAGCTCAGGATGCAGAAGTTAACTGCCAAGCACAGACTTCCTGTAAAAAGAGCAGCAATGTTTTTGTTGAGGAGAGAGAGAGACTGAAATGTAGAATTAGAGATACCCTCAGATAAAGGACTTTGTTTTGTTGGAACTGCCCGTAAAAGAGCTACCCTGCACAATTTTATTTATTTTTGTATTTTATTGTTACTGATAATAAAACGCTACTTGCAAATTTTATAACTGCTCCTGGTTTTCCTGTGCTTCCCAACCTTTGCCTTAACAACACTCCCAGTGTCCACCCTATTGCAGACTTTGGTGTCATTCGTAAAGAATCAGATCTCCCTTCCAGCTCCTCTGCAGTATCACTTATAAAAGACATTAAAATGACCCGCCCCAGCACTGATCCCTGAGGCACCCGCTGGTCACCCTTCCTTCCTCAGAGCAAACTCCATTTACCACCACCTTCTGTTACTTATCCCCTAACCAATTTCTTATCCGGTTTACCGCCTTTTGACCCACCCCTAAGCTACTCAGCTTGCTTACTAGTCTCCTATGTGGAACAGTAGGAGTAGGAGAGTAAAAAAGCCAGCGCTGACAAGTGCTGTCAAAGCACAGGTCAAAGACCAGAAGCAGTTTCAAAATTTGCAAACAGCATTTTTAATTTTCTCAATAACAGCAAAATAAAAATTATTCAGTATAACTATTTACAAAGGCAGTACAAACAGAGAAAACAGTCCTCCTTAGAGTGTCTTCTCAGTTTCAAATCTCAGTCTCGCTCTTGCAAAACATTGCTGCTCTTTTTATAACAAGCCTTTGCAGGAGCTCATTAAGAGAGCCTGCTTCTCACAGAATGTTCTTGTAAGTTTACAAAATGTTCTTGTAAGTTTCATTCCTTGTAGGTGCAACAAAACAGTACATGGTGACCCAGAACTGACCTCTTGTTGCCAGCATCTCAGAGTTTGCAAACCAGCTTCTCAGGTTAACCCTTGAGTTCCAAATAGCTTTTGCAATCATTTCACAACATAACTATATACAGTTTTAAACAAAGGGATCCCAGTATCGGTGACATTTCCACATAAAGATTCATATTTATTTTTATACCTGCAGATATGCAAGGGGCAGAAAGACAGAAACATCAGAGAGATAGCGAGAGGCAGAAGTGCGAAACCGTCGGGGTGATCAGTTCTTAGGTCTCACAAGAAAATTTGGTTGCGCAACCAGGCAAACAAGAGACAGAAAAGGAGAGGATAGAACAGATCCTTGCATTTAAACTATTTCTGCATAACAGCTCGGACAGAGCCTTATTCAGCCCTGTCACAAAAAGCATCAGGATTTACAGACTCTGATCAGATCCAGACCGAAGTACCAAGCAGGTAGGGGCATTTATTGTATACAGCTGTACTTATTACTTAAAAACACAAAAAAGGACTTAAACTGCTAAAGTCTAACTGAATTTATGTGACCCCGTAAATTAAACTTATCTTCCTGGTGATTGGGAAGAGCAGCTTTCACAGGATAACCTCTGCAATAAAATAAATAGTAAGCTCTACAGCATGTTATCTCTAGCTGCTCTCTGCAATTACCAGGAAGATCAGTTTAATTTACTTGGGCACATACATTCAGTTAGACTCCAGAAAGCAGTTTCAAGTAGTGGGCCTTGGTCCAATCAGTGCCATCTAGGGTTCAGGATGCATGCAGCTGTTTAACTGCAGGTTTGCCAGAGGAGAGCAAGCATGTGAGGGAGACTTTCAAAATGGGGGCATTTTAAATCTTTCACTATTTGTACTTGTTGCAGTCTGCATAATCACATACACATACACACGTCAAATAAAGTACACAGACGTCAACCTTATTATGCTTAGCAGTTGCGACTGCCCTAGCTAATCTGCTGCCCTCACAGTCCTAGCCTAACCTCCTTTGTACCACCTCCCCACCGTCTGTCTCTACTACCTCCTTTCCCACCCTTTCTGGTATCTACTCCTCATCCTGTCTACTATGTTTTCAGCCTCTCACCTGTCTACCAACGGCATAGCTTTTAGTCAGCCCTGGCCTTTGTTGCCTCAGGTTTTACCACACCCATCCCTCTCCCTATTCTCCACTCTAATACAGACTTAGTCAATTTCTGACTGCACCGATGTTGCATTAAATCCTGTTAGCTACCTATAACCCTTTGTATTTTTTCTCAATCTTATCTTCAAATGTTACTATGTGCCCATCTGCCATTACTGCAGCCTGCGTCCTTGTTAACGACAGTGTCATCCTATTGATGGCACCTCTTTATTTTACCTTTGACTGTACCAACTGTAACCATTTCTTACTCTTGTTAAGATCTTACGCATGTAACTGTCTCAGCATCATTGTCACTGCACTTTGCAAATGTCCTTTTGTTGTAACGATTTGTTCACTCCTGACATCAAACCTTTGTAAAAAGTCTCTGGCTCAAAAGTATTGTAATTCTGAGAAACAATTAAATAAATAAATAAAATGACTGGTGGTCCTAACATTCACCAATTTCAGGGGCTAGTCTCTAGTCAACGAAACAGAATTTATATAAAATGGGTAGAAAAAAAAGTACAAACATAATTGGCTACAGCACATCAGGTGACTGTGCACTAATTCTCAATTAATGTATGGTTGATCACCAAGGTCAGCAATTCTACCTAGTGAGAGCCTGACCACAGTAATCAATGTGCCACTCGACAATAAGAAGACATTTCAGCAGCCACCCCCCCCAAATTAGTATTGCCACTGCAGTAACAGACTATTTACCTCTATAAGCGCTCTCATTCTGCAAAGTAGTGGCAAGCATTGACAGATGGCGTTGAATAAAGGGACGGGTTTTACAACATGCAGGTGATGAGCTGTGATGCCACTCTGTACGTAAAGCGGGGTTGGGGAGTGTCGCAACTGTCTCAGAAGCTGGAACTGTGTGTGTCTGGTGTCTCGGAAGCTAGAACTGCATCTGGATGGTGGGTCAGGGAGAACCTTGCAAGTATGCTTTAGGTGCTCAGTAATGTTTTTTTTAAGTAACAGAGCTGACAAACGGCAAGTGGGTGATGGGTGGTGTATGAGGAGCCAACGGCCATGAAAAACTACAACAAAGTAAAAACACAAACTGCAATCAAGCCATACAAAAGTGAGGGTACTGCACTTCAGGAGGGCTGACTTTGGCAAGATGGGAGAGTGCCTCAGAAAAGCACTAGCAAACAAGCTAGGAGGAGGGGTGGAGCAACAATGGGGAAACATCAAAACTGCCATCACAGAGGCAACAAGCCTTTGTGTAAAGCAAATAAACAAATCAAAGCGAAAGAAAAAGCCACTATGGTTCTCAAAAGAGGTGGCAGGGAAAGTCGGGGAGAAAAGATAGCATTCAGGAAGTATAAGGAAACACAGAAGGAGCAGGACAGAAAGCTGTACCAGTTAAGGCAGAAGGAAGCAGGGAGGGAAATCAGAATAGCAAAGGCCCAAACTGAGGAAAGGATAGCCAACTCGGTTAAGAAGGGGGATAAATACAGTTTACTCACCTGTAACAGGAGTTCTAGGAGTGGTATATGTTGTTCATCCACACTTACTGGCAGGTTCCTTGCCACTTTAAATCTTGCCGGAAGGTCTTCAAGCTGGCTCCTCCACCCACACCGGGTGGTAAACTCTCGACTCCACCCCATGATGCAGATCTAGCCGCTGGAAGCAAGGTTGGTGCTCGAGCCGGGGAGGTCGGGTGGGTTGTGTGGGCGAACAATACCACTCCTAGAACTCCTGTTACAGGTGAGTAACCTGTATTTCTTGGGACATGGATGTGTTGTCAATCCCACTTACTGGCAGACTCCTAGCAGTTCTCCGGGAGGAGGGAGGCAAGGTGCACACCCCCTACTTGGGGAATAAGGACTGGAGAACCGAGGTCCCAAAACCAGCATCCCGGCATGACTCAATGTCGATGTGGTAGTGGGTAATGAAGGTGTGTGCTGACTTCTAGGTAGCAGCCCTGCAGATTTCCTGGATAGGGACATCCCTGGAAGCAGCCACCAAAGCAGCAGTATGGCGGGTAGAATGAGCTCTTATCCCTTTGGGAGGCTCCATGCCCACCAACCTATAGCAGAGATCTATGCAGGAGGTGACCCACCTGCCTATCATCCACTTGGCTGCAGGTCTGCCAGGTGCGGCTTCAGCGTGGTGACAAACAGCTGGCGAACCTCTCCCCAAACTTCAGCCCTCTGCTCCTCATAAGAGCGCTCTTCTAGGGTCCAAAGTATGGAGCCTACATTCGGCCTCCAGTGTGCTTGGGGTAGAACACCGCAGAGTCAACACCTGGTTAAGGTGAAACTCCGACACCACCTTCGAAGGAATTTGGTGGGCGAGGGACAACCTTGTCCCTGTGGAAGACCAGATAAAGAGACTCAATGGAAAGTGCCTGAAGCTCTCCCATCCTTCTGGCTGACATGATAGCCACCAAGAAGGCAGTCTTCCACAAGTGAGAGATGTCACATCTGTGCATCGGGTTCAAATGGTTTGTCCATGAGCTTAGCCAACACCAGCAGTAGATCCCACAGAGGTGGAGGTTCTTGCACGGAGGGGATATGTGATCAAGACCTTGAAAAAGTGCCCGACTACCTTCTCCTGGCGCTAAGCACCGACTGCTTCCCAGCCCACGCCCAGTAAGCAGAGATGGCTGCCAGGTGCACCTTAAGGGTCATCGAACAAGCCCTAGCTGAGAAAGGGACCACAGGTAGTCCAGAATGCTAGCCAAAGAACAGGAGGAAGGGTCCAACCCCTTATCCTGACACTAAATGGAGAATCTTTTCCATTTGAAGACATAGCATTTTCTGGTCGACTCCTTACAGGATGCCTCAACAAATTGAGGACCTCATCGGAAAGACCCAAGGCCTGAAACTCTAGCCACTCTGGAACCAGGCCGTCAAGTGCAGGGATTGAAGGTTCGGGTGGAGTACCTTCCCCTTGCTGACTGAGATTAGGTCCGGGCGGGCTGGAAGCCGCCTCGGGAGCCTGGCGCTGAGGCTGAGGAGATCTGGATACCAGAATTGGCAGGGCCAGTCTGGGGCTACTAGAATAACCTGCGCCTTGTCCCTCTTCACCTTGAGAAGCACCTTGTGGATCAAGGGAAATGGAGGGAAGGCGTGGAAGAGGCCCGGGGTCCACGGCTCAAGCTGGCATCCCCCTGCAGCAAGCCCTGCTGAGGGGGCGGGAATGAAACAGCCTCAGCTCCGCAGTCTCCCTGGAGGCAAACAGGTCCACCTGAGGAGTGCCCCAGTGGGAGAACAGATCTTGTACTACCTCTAGCAGGAGAGACCACTCGTGAGATGCAGCACCTATCCGGCTGAGGGCATCAGCCAGAGTGTTGGAGGCTCCTGCAACATGGATGGCTAGGAGATCCGCCTCCAGTCTGCTCACGAGAGACCAAGCGCGGACAGCCTCCTTGCACAGAGGCAAGGAGTGCGTCCCGCCCTGACAGTTTAGGTAGTACATGGTTGTGGTGTTGTCCATCTGGACCTGGACCACTTGACCCCGTACAAACAGAGCGAAGGCAGTGAGGGCTAGTCGGACCGCTTGAAGCTCCAGCAGGTTGATGTGGCATCGAGACTCCTGAGGGCACCAGAGGCCATGCGCTCTGAGTTCCCCTAGATGGGCACCCCAACCCATCAGAGAGGCGTCGGTCATCAGAGTGACCGCCAGCTCTGGGCGGACAAATGGAATACCCTCCTGCAGATGAGCTGGAACGAGCCACCACTGGAGGCGCTCCACATGTCCTGGTCACTGTCACTGGCTGGTCCAGAGGACCGGAGCACAGTGAAGATTGGCGGGCCAGCCCCATTGCAGGGACACATGTGCTAGCGGGCCCAATCCACCATGAGGCCCAGGAGGTGCAGGAAGTCCCGGTAGTGCAGTGCCCAACCAGAAATGATTGGGCAAAGGAGGAAAGGACCTCAGCCCTGTCCACCGGGAGCCGTGCTCTGCCTGGAAGAGAGTTGAGCTCTGCCCCAATGAACTGAATCACCTGTGTTGGCACGAGTTCCGATTTGGCCTCATTGATGAGGAGGCCAATCTGAGAGCAGACCTGGAGGGCCAGATTCCTGGACTGCTCCACCTCCAACTTGGAAGGGGCTGCAATCAGCAGGTCATCCAGGTAAGGGTACACCCGGACCCTTCGGCGCAGCAAAAATGCTGTCACCACTGCCATGCATTTGGTGAAGACCCTGGGAGCTGGAGAGAGGCCGAAGGACATGACCCAGAACTCATAAAGGGATCCCTCTGCCCTGAAGTGGAGGAATCGCTGGTGAGACGGACGGATTGGGACGTGAAAGCACGCGTCCTGGAGGTCCAGAGAACAGAACCACACGCCTCGTTCCAAGGATGGAATGATCTGAGCCAGAGTGACCATCCTGAAGGTACGAGACCTTAGGAACTTGTTCAGGTCGTGTAGGTCTAGAATGGGGTGCCAGCCCCCATCCATTTTGGGACCAGGAAGTACCTGGACACAAACCCTGGTCTGGTGGAGGATCCGCCACTCCTAATCACCTCCTTCTGGAGGAGCAGGGCATCGGCTCGATGAGCCGACAGAGAGGCTGAACCCGTAGCCCCCCGTGGGGAAATGGCTTCGATAGAAATGGGGACTGCTCGAATTCCAGAGGCAGGCCCTTTCCTACCACTTCCAACACCCAGCAGTCTGTGGTGATAACGGACCAGGTGGAAAGGAAGTGGCGGAGCCATCCCCCCACGGGGGGAACCCGGGGAAGAGTGACGAGGTTGCGGGTGACACCCCTCAACCCGTCACTGGGCAGGCTTGGAGGAAGGGCCGGCTGAGAAGCCACCTGGGCCTTTACCTCCCGGCTTCCTGCTGGAGGAAGCAGCAAGGCTTTGGGGTGCAAGTGCGAGCCTGCTGGCCCTGATGCTGGTGTTGCTGGGCCAGACGTACGCAGGGGCTGAAGGATGAAAGGGCTTACGCTGCTGCTGGCAGCCTTTGTCCTTCTGGGAAGAAGTGACCAAGTCCAAGGTGGCATTGGACTTCTCGATCCGTTGCAGATGAACCCACCCCGGACCGAACAAGACAGTACCCAAGAGAGACGTCTGCCAGCTTGTGCTCAGTATCCGCCGTAAAAGGTGGAGATCCACAGCCAAGCTCTCGGCGCATGGCCACTGTGGCTGCTACTGACCAGGCATACGAGTCAGCAATGTCCAAGGAAGTTTGGAGCTACTGTTTGGCCACCGCCCTTCCCTGATCCCGCACCTGCTTGACCGTCGTTTGAAGGTCAGCCGGGAGATGAGGACTCACCTCATCCAGGGAGCCCAAAAGGGCATGTGAAAAGTGTGCTATCAAGATGGCTGAGCTGGCCTGATGAAGGTCTAGTGAGGAAGCAGCATAGACTTTCCGCCCGGAGTAGTCCAATTTCTTGGACTCCTTATCGGGTGGCTTGTACACATCCTGAGCGTTCTCGGAACGCTGGAAAATGCTGTCAGTCACTAGCCCCTCTCGCGGAGGGGTGCTTCGAGAAACTGGAGAGTGAACCAGTGGGAACAGCATACTTCCAAGCCATCCTGGCCAAAGGTGCTGGTCAAGAAGCTGGCTGCTGCCATAGCTCCAGGGCTGGGCCAACAATGGCTTCGGCCACCGGGAAGGCCTCCATGGGGACCCCTTGGTCCAGTATCTCTGTGAGGGGATATTTGGCCCATTCTGAAATGGGTTTGAGCTTCATTCCAGTGGACTCTGAGATGAGTCGAAGCACTCCAAGGAATGAGGATGGGCTCTAGTCCACCGACTGACTCCCAGTGGACTCCAGGTCAAGTGGCCTGGAGAAAAAGGAGGTGTCGTCGTCAGACTCCGAGGAGTCTGTGAACAGCTGCCGAGTGCCTGAGCCACCATCCACCTGCCGAGGTTGACCGAGAGTGAGGGTGACCGACAACCAGTGGGGCAAGCCCTGACCCGACCAGAATCCTTGGTGGGGCCCCAGATTTAGTGTGAGGTGGGGGTTCTACCACAATGGGTGACGGCCGGTTTCAGCTGAACAACCGTGTGCCGGGTCAGGCTCGATTTTACCACGAGGGGTTGTTTCGCCGCCCGTGACAGCCACTTAATGGCTAGAGAAGGCGACGGAGTCGGCTTGTTCCCCGGACAATAAGAGCTGCTGACACATTAGATCCTAGTAGCGCTGATGCAATTTGCGCTGAGCCTATCCTCCAAAGAGGACGACAGGGATGAGCGGCGCCGCCACTTTCCATGGTGCCAAGACCAAGACCACCAATGTCGGCGGGACTGGCTGGACCTGGAAGAGGTCCAAGACCTTCGGGATTCTGAGGTGGGTCTGAGGAGGGCGGAGAACCCTCCTCCCTCAGTTCAGGGACCTTAACCGGGGCTCTGGCACAGGCAAGTCCTCGGTTTCCACTGGGGAATCGGTGAAGAAGGGTTGTTGGATTGACCAGAGTGTAGATCCAGGCCTAAAACGCAGAGCGCTAAGGAGGGAACCTGAGCTTCCAAGCAGTAAGGAAGATCTGGCGTCATGGGGCGGAGCTGAGAGTTTTACCACCCGGGTGGGTGGAAGGAGCCAACTTGAAGACCTTCCGGCAAGATTTAAAGTGGCAAGAAACCTGCCAGTAAGTATGGACTGAGCAACATATCCACGTCCCTAGAAAACCTTTTATAGGTACATCAGAGAGCATAGAAAGACAAAGGAAGGGATAGTGAGGCTGAACAGAACGAACGGTGGGTGGGCAGAGGGAGATAGTGAAAAAGCAGGGATACTGAACGAATATTTCTGCTCAGTATTTACAAAAGAGGAGGGGAGGTGCCTAATCCAATTAACAGAAGCAATCTGGATAGAGGAGTTGATTCCAGTCCTTTCACAGAAGAAAGGGTTCTGAAAGAACTCATAAAACTGAAGGTGGACAAAGCAATGGGGCCTGATGGAATTCACCCCAGAATTCTAAAAGAATTAAGGGGAGAGCAAGTGAAACCACAGACTACACTTTTTAACAAATCATGGGAGGATGGTGTGGTACCCGAGGACTGGAGGAAGGCGGATGTGATTCCACTTCACAAAAGTGGGACCAAGACAGAGGCAGGAATCTACAGACCTGTCAGTTTGACCTCTGTGGTAGGGAAAGTGATGGAATCACTTCTGAAGGAAAGAATTGTTGAGTACCTAGAGGCCAGTGGAGCACAGGACCAAAGGCAGCATGGGTTCACAGCGGGAAGGTCATGTCAGACAAATCTAATTGATTTCTTTGACTGGGTGACCAAAGTAGTAGACCAGGGAGGGGCTGTGGACATGGCCTACCTAGACTTTAGCAAGGCATTTGACACAGTCCCACACAAAAGATTAACAGTTAAATTAACCAGCCTGGGAGTGGGTCCCAGGGTGGTAGCCTGGGTAAAACACAGGCTGGACAACAGGACACAGAAGGTAATTGTAAATGGAATCCACTCTGAAGTAAGAGGGGTTACTAGTGGGGTACCACAGGGTTCAGTACTGGTCCAGTCCTTTTAATGTCTTTATAAGTGACATTGCAGAGGACTGGAAGGAAAGTATGCCTCTTTGCAGATGACACAAAGATCTGCAACAGGGTTGATACACAGGAGGCGTGGAAAGGATGAGAAGGGACTTGGCAAGGTTGGAGGAATGGTCGGAGATGGCAGCTAGGATTCAATGTAAAGAAGTACAAAATAATGCACCTGGGAAACAAAAAGGGGAGGTAGTAAAACAAAAAGGAAAGGGACCTGGGGTAATCATATCAGATGACCTTAAGGTTAGTAAGCAATGTGAGAAGGCAGTAGGGAGAGCTGAGGGTATACTGGGATGCATAGAGAGGCATCACCAGCAGAAAACAGGAAGTTGTTATCCCTCTGTACAGACAGTTGGTGAGACCCCATCTGAGTACTCGTCCAGTTCTGAGACCCCATCTCTGCAAGGACATAGACAGGATAGAGGCAGTCCAGAGGAGGGCAACTAGAATGGTGCAGGGTCTGCAAGAGAAGCCATACGAGGAGAGACTAAAAGAGCTTAACATGTATACCCTTGAGGAAAGGAGGGAGAGGGGACATGATAGAAATGTTTAAGTACCTCAGTGGAATCAACAAAGTCCAAGAGGGTAGCATCTTTCAGAAAAAGAGACATGCCAGAACAAGGGGACACAATTTAAAGATAGAGGGGGGTTCAGGGGCAATGTGAGGAAGTATTTTTTCACAGAGAGGGTAGTGGATGCATGGAACAGCCTTCCTGAGGAGGTTGTGGGGTCTAAAACTGTGGGAGAATTCAAGAATACACGGGACAGACATAAGGCAATTCTTGTGGGGGGTAGGAAGAAATAGGCTGTTGATTAACTTGGATCTGTGGCTTATCATGTAGGTAGGGAAATGGGCAGACTAGGTGGGCCAAGCGGTCCTTATCTGCCGTCAAAGTCTATGTTTCTATGTAGTTCCAGTAGGTTGAACACCTATTTTATTTAAAAAAATGTTGAAATTTTATATTTAGATACACAGATAAATAGATGTTGACGACAAATAAGGGTTTACGGCCCACCTAGTCTGCCCATTTACACACGTGAACGTACTCTTCAAGTTTCCTAGAACTAGGTTGTCCCCCTGACTACAGGATCCCTTATGCCTATCTCATGCATTCTTAAATCCTGTAATCATTTCTGCCCCCACCACCTCCTCCAGCAGGGTGGTCCATTTGTTCACCATCCTTTCTCTGAAGAGGTACTTCCTTGTGTTCCCTCTGAACCTCCCTCTAGTTTCATCCCATGTCCCCTAGTCCTGGAGCATCTCTTTCTATGAAAAATGTGTTTACCTGCACCTTGTTCCTCCCTGTGAGATACCTGTATGTCTCAATCATATCCCCCCTTCCCCTCACTTCCAGGGAGTACATATTTAGGTCTTTCAGCCTGTCCTCATAGGTTTTGTGATGTAATCCTTGCAACATTTTGGTTGCCCTCCTCTAAACTGTCTCTGCCCTGTCTATGTCTTTATGTAGGTAAGGTCTCCAGAACTGGACAATGTACTCGAGGTGGGGCCTCACTAATGTCTTGTATAGTGGAATTATGACCTCCCTTTTCCTGCTGGTGATGTTCCTGCCTATGCATCCCAGCATCCTATTTGCTTTACCTGCTGCCTTGTCACACTGACTCCCTACTATGACGTCATCACAGATGATAACCCCTAGGTCCCTTTCCCGCTTGAAGCATCCTATATCCCCCCCTCCAGCTGATATGCTGTTCTTGGGTTTTTGTGGCCTATGTGCATTATTTTGCATTTCTTTGCGTTAAATGTTAACTGCCACTATATTTTTTCTTTTGTCATCTAGACAAACCTGTAGAATAAGGTTACCCATTTATAAGCGGAATAACCCACTCCAGGGCATGAGTTTATAGAGAATGCACTTCCCTGGTGGGTGAAGGCACTCAGGTAAGTAACTGGGGTGCTGAGATGCCTGGGAGGGGGGAGGGTGAGAGGCTGATGTATGTTCGGGGAAGGAATAAAGGGGGAAAATTCTGGGTTAGTTCCAGAGGATAGTACAATGGTTTGTCCAAGGCAGACCAAAAGGCAGCACAGGCTTGGGTTGCCTTCTCTGGGGAGACCTTGGGGGGGCTGTAATGACCTGGCTCTGGAGTCACAGACATGTAACTTACCCCCGCCCAGATGGGGGGAGGGGATGGCCCTCGGCCGAGGACATGGATGAGAGTTCAGACAAGCCCTCACCATGCAGATACCCTCAATGTACAGTCCGGCCCCACCAACACCCAGAGGCAATGCATATAGTTGCAGACCACCACAGGGAAGGGGTTGAAGCCTGTCATCGGGCGGGGGTGTATGGAGGGAGTTTCACGCTACAGCCAGGTGCAGGCCTGAACTTGCCCAAGGGAGATCCCCTCCTCGATATGTATAGGATGTTCATGCCCCCCCACCACCCCCAGCATGCTATGAAGCCATGAGAGGTGGATAAGAATCCCAGCTGGAGGAGGGCTGTCTGACTTCCAGACTACAAATAGGTCAATGCTGGGTTAAAGTCTGACCATATCACCCTATGCACAGGGTAGCTGCCACCACCCCCAGTTGCCACAGTACTAAGGTAGAGTTGTCGAACATAGCCTCAGATAAATACACTGCCTCAGGATTTAATGGGTGTGCCTTGGGCTACAGCGAAGGGCAGTCGGCAGTAAACACCCAATGTATTCAAATGTGCACCATGGTGCATAATGTACATAGTTCTACAGGGATTTCATGCTGACATGTATAACGAAACTGCTTCAGATAATGCCAAGGGGGGGTATACCCACCTGACAGAAAGGGATCACAGACCCCAGATCAGGGGCCTAAACCACAATATAGTTGGACGGCCCTACCCCATAGGAGGGCACTGTGGCATGGTCACCTGCAAATTAGCACCTTCTCCCTCGCTCACCGGCTGCTGACATATCCACCATATACTGACATATCCAACTCGCAATATGGCTAGTCTAACCTGTATATCATGGAATGTGAGGGGTGTGAACTGCCGGTGAAGAAGAAGAAGGTGCTAACATATTTAAAAAAAACAAAGTGCAGATGGCCATGCTACAGGAAACCAAGCTCTGCAAAAAGGATCAAGAGCTCCTTAAGAGGGATTGGGTGGGGCAGGTGATGCATGCCTCTGCCCCAGCAAAGAAGCGAGGGTCGAATCCTGCTTCATAAACAGCTGCAATGGTTTCTCAACAAGACTCAGTCAGACCCACGGGGAGATGGCTACTACCAAACACCAGACCCCACAGAGTCTATTCTAGTTGGTAACTTATACGCATCTAATGAGGACAACCCTTTTTTTCCCCACTCAGTAGCACAGAATCTACTGAATATGAAAGACGGGGACACTCCAATCATACTGGGAGGGGAGACTTCAATCTGGTACTGGAGCCGATGTTGGACAAAAGCTCGGGGGCGGGAATCACGCATCTCAAAAGGCGCACTGCCCTACAAAGTCTGATGAGGGATCAGGGCCTAGCTGACATCTGAAGGCTGCTACACCCCTGCATTAAGGATTATTCCTTTTACTCCCCTGTCCAAGGAACTTACAGCCGCATAGATCTCTGGCACACATCCCCATTAATTACACAGGCAGCTGTAGCTGCAGAAATACTTTCCATACTTACATCGGATCATGCCCCGGTGCTGCTCAACCTACTGTGAGGACACCCCCCCCCTTTGTCCGCTCTATGGAGAATGGACCCCCAGTTAACAAAAGACACAATTTCTGACCTGGCAAGGGAGGAAGCCGAGATGATTTTTCAAGAGAACCCCATACAGGACACCATGGCAGGGAACACATGGGAGGCCTTCAAGGCCACCCTTCGGGGCAGGATTATCGGATGTGCAGTGGCCAGAAGAAGGCAGCGGGAAAAACGATTGAGAGACCTGGAGGGAGAACTGAAGGCAGTGGAGGGGCTGCAAAAAAGGAAGCTCGGTCCAACGCTCATGGACCCCTAACTAGGAAGGTCATGGGACTTAGAATGGAGATCAATGTGCTTCTGACCAGAAAGGCTGAGGTAGTGATTCTCCATCTGAAACACAAATACTGGGAAGGTGAGGAAAGAGGGGGGAAGGTGCTGGCTTTCCAACTTAGAAAGCAACAAATGGAATGACACATAACAGGACTCAGGGACAATCAAGGTACTGTGCACACATCGCAGAAGGGGGTGAACCAGATTATGGAAGCCTTTTACACCTCCCTATATACTTCATCAAGGATTGGGGACGCCCTAGCCACTAAGAGATTCCCAGGCTCCATGAACCTTCCCACCATCACAGCACAGCAGGTAGAAAGGCTGGATGCACAGATCACCAAGGAGGAGGTGAAAGCGGCCCTGCTCTCTCTCAAGCCGGGAAGGCACGGGGAGATGAATACATGGTGAAACTCTGGCAGGCTCTTGCCGACAAAATCTCCCAGTGTTAAAAAATACACCTCGAGGCGGAAATGGAGGGTATCTTTCCACCTACAATGAGGAAGGTGAGCATCACGGTGCTGCCCAAGAAGGGCAAGGACCCTACATCCCCTGGAAGCTATTGCCCCATATCCTTAATTGTCGCACGACCCAAGGACAAAGATCATTCGCCTATCGGGTATCCAACTGGCTCAGCTCTCTTGGTAGCGACATAGTGACTGCTCCAACATCGGCCTCTTCAAGTCCAAGCTGCGCCTCTCACTGCTTGTATCCTGCGATTGCCCATCTTAACATTTCCACCGTTCCAGCTGCACATGCCCCAGCACCCAGCACTTACAATCAGTCTTTGCACCCCTAGCACCTTACCTGTCATATTCCCTCGACAAGGCCCCTGGCTGCACTGTCTCCCACCGCCCACCTCCCCCGTATCTCCACCCTGCCCCTGCCCCCAACCACCTCCCATACTTCCCTTACCCCTGCACCTCCTACCCCCTCGATCTCCTATCCTCACTTCTCCCCCACCGACCCCCTTGTCTTGCTCCATAGCTCAAGTCTTTGTACTGGTTATTACACGTCTGTAAGTCAGTGACTATATGTTTGTGAATGAAAATGATGACTGTTGCACATGCTGACATGGAACCTTTGTAAAAGAGCCTCGGCTCAAAGTTATAAATAACGTTGACAGTAAAATATTTACCAAAGCTATAGCCCAGAGACTAAACCCCCTCCTGCCCCAGCTCATATGTCCAGCTCAAGTAGGATTTGTTCCTGGGCGGTACAGTGCTGACCACATCAGGACACTGTGCAATCTAGCCCACAGGGCCAGGGATCTTGGAACACCCACAGCTGCGGTGGCCATAGATTTTGAGAAGGCCTTTGACTCCCTGGAATGGGACTACCTCCAGGCGGTTCTAGAACACCTGGGAATAGGACCCAGATTCAGGGCTTGGATCAACGCCTTATACAGATCCCCAGCGGGAAGACTGCTCATGAATTCCACCCTATCTGCCCCATTCCAACTGGGGAGAGGCACCAGGCAGGGATGCCCTCTGTCCCCTTTTCTGTTTGTGTTGGCAGTGGAGCCGCTAGCGGCCCAGATCCAGGAGCATCAGGACATCCAGGGCATACAGATTGGAGACACCTGTTACTCCACCCTTATGTACGCAGACAACCTACTGGTAGTGGTGGCAGACCTGCCTGGTGCCCTCCTCCCTTCCCTCCTGGAGACCTTCAGGGCCTTCCATAACCTGTCAGTCCTACATCTAAACCCAACCAAGACAAAGGTATTCCCACTCAACTCAAGTGCACTCCTGGAGTGCTGGGAGACCAGTGAGCCTATGGTGGGCCGGGAGGATCACCTACCTGGGCATTACTTTCACAGCGAACCTTTTGAAAATATGTGACTGCAACTTCTAGCCCTTGCTATGGGAGGTGATAGATGACATGAACAGGTGGAACAAGCTACGCCTCACGTTAGCAGGTAGGACACTGGCAGTGAAGATGATTACTGCACCCAAAGTTTTCTATAAACTAGCGCATATACCCCTAGCTCTACCCCCCAAAAGGTACCAAAGAATAGACAAGGAAGTGGGAAGATTCCTGTGGGAAGGCAAGCCCCCAAGATAAAGTAGGAATAAATTGAGGGCCTCCTGGAGAGTAGGAGGATGGAATGCACCATGGTTCGAGGGTTATAAATGGAGCTTTCAGATGTCCCAGACCCTTCACTGGTTTAGGCCATCAGGGGTAGGGTGCCCTCAGTGGGTGGATATGGAAAAAGTGGTCAGCCAGAAGGCAAGCTTGACCCTGTTGATTATAATGTCCCTGGGACACATATGAAGAACCACCCCAGGATAGGCCCCTCCCTAAGTTACTAGGCCAAGGTGGGAAAAAAGATGAGGACTAATCTTTCACCACTAAGAAACATGCCACTATGGGGGAATGAGCATATACCTACAGACAGGAGTCCTATAACATGGTCCGATTGGGATAACAAGGGGATAGGGCAGTTGGGGGACATAATGGCTCAGGGAGGGAAAAGGATAGACACCTTCACTAGCCTGCAGGCTAGGTGGGGACTACCAAAAGCCGATTTCTGGAAGTATCTGCAAATCCACAGTGTGGCCCTAGCTTACCTGAAAATTGTGGCTGAGAAAGCCCCCACTACCCTGCTTCCACACTAGCTAGCCACAACTAAAGGGATAGTGAGTAAGAGCTATGCAGGGATCAGGGACGCATTTCCCAACCAGTCTGAGGTATCCAAGGGGAGACGGGAGGAGGCCCTCCGGTCCTGTATAACCAGCGAGCAGTGGAAGGAGTGCTGGGTGGGGGCCCACAAGGACTTTGGGGATACAAGGAGTAGACTGATACAGAATAAAATCCTGCACTCCTGGTACCACACACCAGTGGTTCTAATGAGGGCTGGGGTCCTTAGCTCAGATCGCTGCTGGAGATGTCAGAGGAAGAAAGGGGATCGCCTACATATTCTGTGGGACTGCCCCCAAATACAAGAGCTGTGGGAGCATGTATGTGACCTAGGGGCCAAAGTCCTCCACAAAGCTATCCCCAAATTAGCCAAGCTACTCCTCCTAGGTACGAAATCCAAGGCACCTCACCTCAGGGGCCATGAACTCAGGTGGCTGGCTCTGCTGGCAATGTAGGTCAAATGTTTAGTCCTCTGCAGGTGGAGATCCCAGGAGGTCCCCACAAACCAGGAGGTCATGACCTCCCTGCTGCACATCACATCACTTCCCTGGACTGACTGACACATCCAGCAAGTAACACAGAGGTACAATATGAGCGGTGCTGGGCCCCCTTTACAAAATATGTATCCCCCAAAGCTGGGATAGGCTGAAATGTTACAGAAAGGGCAAAATGAATGCCTCTGAGATATATGTTACATGAAGCAGACTTGAAGTTGATATTCCACTGAATAATCTCTGATTGTACATAAGTTATGTTATGTAGTGTTTAGCTAGACTAGTGGTTCTCTGTGTTCTGTCTGTACAGGGAGAAGGTTGCCATGAAATTCCAAACCTCTTTTAATGGACATGCTGACAAGGAAATGGAACACCGACACCTTGACCATCCTCCTTGCCCGCACAGTACTGGAACCAGTAGGTGAGTGCTTTATATGTCTTAATGATGCACCCAATGGTTGTACATGTAACCACAACCTTCACCCCAATCTTTACTGTGTAAAGTTTTGATGTATGTCTGTAAATGGAAATTCAATAAAAGATTTAACTGTAAAAAAAAAAAAATCACAGTGCATGACTTCATAAAATGGAGAGTCTGTGTTTGCCACGCCAACAATCATTCATTGTCACATTGTAAAGCAGACAGTGTTCAACTCGTCCGCCCTGGAAACAGAAGTGATGTTAATTAAATACTGCTAATTGACTATCTGGTGGAGGGGTAAGAAAACAGCAAACTGAGCTGTTTTTTCCTGCTCTGGTTTGCCGCTTGCTCCATTTCTGTGGAATGTGTACATTTTTAAAATATCTTTGGCATACTAAAGATTATGATGACTGGGACTTGTCTGCATGGCTGTCTCTCACGTGCTGGGGTACTGCCAACTTACCACCGAATGTTCAGTTTGTAGGATAGTGGAGGGGAAAACAGGTTACTCACCTGTAACTCGTAGTTCTAAGAGTGTATATGGTTCACATCCACACTCATGACAGTATCTCTTTAAGAGCTGTTTTGCCAGACAGTCTATAAGCTAAGTTCCTACCACTACCCAGGAGACATATCCTTGGCTCCACTCTGTGACATCAGATCTTTTTGTATACTTATTCTCCTCTCACTGGCACCTCAACTCTCCCGGAGGGACACCCGACCTGACCTGATCTCGGCTGCCTGAAATCCCCAGCCTTACCTGCCGGCAGGGGAGACTCCTCTGCTCACATTGGTCACCCAACCCCCTTTTCTAAGCTCTCCCAGGCGGGACCGCCAACTCCTCCAGGCAACCTTTCTGAGATTTAGTTGGTTGACCAGACAGTGCAGGAGCAACTGGAGACAGGCTGGAGGATCCGCACTGGGCGTGGTGGTCGGCCCCCAATCAACCGCCTACCGAGGGCCATGGCATTTTCCTTGTTTCTTCCTCCCCATGGCTCAGATCGCAATGTATCTGCCACCATGCTCGCCCCTGAGCACGCACACAGGATCGCCACCAGGCAATCCCCTGATGGATCCACGGGCTGCTATACCCCTAGTCACCACCAGGAGTCCACAGAGCCTGGAATTGTGGACCCCCTCCTCCCAGGACAGGAGAGCAGTCCTTTGGACGCTCAAACCTGTCCTCCCCCACCAACCCCGATGGGCTGAGCTAGCTCCCGAACCCGGGTTGCCGGCGTGGCATCCAGTGCCTCAACCCTCAGTACCAGTGGACCGGCTGTGACATCAGATCTTGCATGATAGAAGCAGGGAACCATGTGTCACTTGCTAGGGGAGGTCGAGTGGGTTGTGTGGATGTGAACCATATACCACTCTGAGAACTACAGTTACAGGTGGATAACCTGTTTTTCTACGGAAGTGGATATGGTTCAACTTAACCACACCCATGGCAGACTTCCAGCAGTTCTCTGGGAGGAGGGGGCAAGGCACGCACCACTTTTTGGGCGGACAAAGATTAGAGAACTGAGGTCCCACAAGCAGCATCCTGGTGTGCCTCAAGCTCGATGTTGTAACGGGAGATGAAGGTGTGTGCTGACATCCAGGCAGCTGCCCTACAAATCTCCTGTATGAGGACATCCCTAAAAGCAGCCACTGAGGCAGTGATGTATCAGGTGGTATGAGCCCTAAGCCCTATGGGAAGCTCCTTGCCAGACAACCTACTGTATAACAGATTGATGCAGGAGATAGTCCACCTTCCAACTGTCTGCTTAGCTGCTGGTCTGCCAGATGCGGCTTCAGCATATTTGACAAAGAACTGGTGAGCCTCACATTGAACTCTAGACATGTGCTCTATGTTAAAGAGAGCACCTGCCTCAGGATGAATGTATGGAGCCTACAATCGGCTTCCAAAGATGGGCTAGTAAAGTATACATATTTAGGTCTTTCAGCCTGTCCTCGTAGGTTTTGTGATGTAATCCTATGTTAATCACCTGGTTAAGGTGAATCTCCCATACAACATTTGGGAGGAAGTTTGTGTGGGAGCGGACACCTTGTCCCTGTGGAAAAACCAAGTAAGTAAACTCCACTGAGAGAACCTGGACCTCTCTTATCCTTCTGGAAGAGGTGACAGCCACCAAGAAGGCAGTTTCCATGACTGTAATATCTCACATCTGTGCACAGGCTCGAAAGGATTGCCCGTAGCACTGCAAAACCAGCAACAAATCCCAAGGTGGTGGTGGTTCACACCCAGCAGTTCAAGTTGTCAAGGCCCTTAAAGAAGCACCCGACCACCTTCTCCTACACCACCGCTGGCATGCCAGCTCATGCCCAGGTATGCAGAGATGGCTGCCAGGTGCACCTTGAGGGTCATCGATCTCGGCCCTAGCTGGGAGAGGAACCACAGATAATCCAGGATGCTAGCCAAGGGGATCAAGCTCCTTGCCCTGGTAACAAATGGAAAATCTCTTCTCAGACTGAAGGGGGGACAGACAAAAAACAGCCTCAGGCAAAGAGGTCCACCAGAGGAGTGACCCACAGGGAGAACAGGTGGTTCACCACCTACTGATGCAGAGGCCACTCATGCAACGTCTCCCCCACCCGGCTGTGGGTGCCTGCCAGCTGGCTGTTGGCTCCCGCGACATGGATTGCCAGGAGATCTGCACTCAAGCTGTGCATGAGGGTCCAGGTGCCCAACACAAGGAAAAGAAGTGCATGCCATCCTGCTTGTTCAGATAGAACATGGTCGTGGTGTTGCCCATCTGGACATGCATGACCTGACCCAGAACAAAAGAAGAAAATTCTGTCAGAGCTAGGCACACTGCTCAGAGTTCCAGCAGGTTGATGTGGTGACAGGACTCCCTGGGGGTCCAGAGCCCATGGGCTCTGCGGTCCCCCAGGTGGGCTAACCCACCCCACTGGAGATGTGTCTGTAGTCAGAATGACTGCTAGCTCTAGGTGGACAAACAGGCTCCTTCCTCCATACGTTGTGGGACAAACCATCACTGGATGGCATCCACATCGGCTGGGTCACTGCAACCAGGTGGTCCAAGTGACCTAGACGCTGAGACCACTGATGGCCCAGCTCCCACTGAAGGTGAGATATCTGCCAGCAGGTCCTTTCTGCTCCTTCTGCGAGTAGGTCACAGAATCTAGGGTGGCACTGGACTTCTCAATCCTGATGAGGTGTCCCTCCACCCCAGAGCCAAAGAGGTCAGTGCCCAAGAAAGGGACGTTGGCCAACTTGTGCTAGGTGTCCGCTGTAAAAGAAGAGATCCTCAGTCAGGCCATGTAATGCATTACGATGACCACTGCCATGGCACGGGCGCAAGAATCACCCACATCCGAGGCCGTCTGAAGCTGGTGTTTAAACCAGTGCTTGACCTGTATTGGACCACATTCACTGCCATCTGCTTGTCAGCAGAAGCGTAAGGCAGGACATGGTCTAGAGCTCCCATCAGGGAGCGACCAAAGTGAGCCATTATCTGGGTGTAGCTCACCTGACAGAGACCAAGGGGAGATGCAGCATAGACCTTTTAGCTCTATGGTCAACCTTTTGGACACCTCACCTGGAGGCTTGTCTACCTCCCGATATTACTGGATTTTCTGAAGACTGCATTGGCAACCGGTCCCTGGCTGAGGGTGGTCCAAGAATACAGACAGGGTGCGGTAGGGATCACATACTTGTGGACCACATGAGCAGGGGGTATGAGGCAGGAAGTTGGATGCTGCAAAAACTCCAGTGCTGGTCCCAAGATGGCCTGAGCCATTGGGAAGACAACCCCAGGGGATTTGCCCCAGACCAGCATCTCCGTGAAGGGATACTTAGCCCTTTTTTGGACTGGCTCCAAGGGGAATTTCCATGGACTCGGACACAAGTCTGAGAAAAGCCCCAAAAGACAGGCGGCCTGTGGCCGGTAGTCAGTTCTTCCACCAAATTCCAGTTGACGGCATGAGTCCTCAAAGATTGTATCCAGGACCCTTCAGAGTCAGATGAGAAATCCTCAAATATGGCCCTTGGTCATTTGCTACCATGCACCATCAGAGGCTCAGTCAAGTATGTATGATCTCCACTGATAACCAGCCTGGTAAGCCGGTAGCTGGACTGGAGTCCTTGGAGGGCGGTGGTAAGACTTCTGTTGGAGACAGCTGCCTCAGTAGGACTGGTATAGGCTGAACTGGTGGTTGCCAGGTGACCGCAGGGGTTGACAGAAGAGCCCTACCCTGCCCAACCAATGTCCACTGCTGCCAGACAAGCTCCTCACAGCACCACCACATACAGCGATGGAGACTCTCGTTGTCCAAAGATGAACAGGAAGATGACGGTGCCTCCCAGTTGAGTGAGACTAAGAGCGTAAGGAATCTCTCAACCTTGACCGTTGACTGCATTGACAACGTTGAGGAGAAATGGCCGGAGAGATAGTATAGACTACCTGCACAGGGTTCAACCACTCAACCCCAGAGGGAGGCAACTCCTGAGAGGAGACAGCTGGGTCAACTGACTGCTCCTAGACCTCTTGGTTCTGGCATGAGAGCACCAGGGTCCTGGAGATCAAGCCATCATTGATCTCTCTGACAACGGGTTGACAGGTTAGAAAATCTCAACCACCTGCTCAACCCATGTCATGACTGACAAGCTTGATGGGGGCACCGTGGACCTAGCAGCCTTGCCCTCACCCTACAGTTCAGCCAAAACCGAACAACCTGACATCTGTCAAAGGGCTGGGGCAGTCAAGGAAGAGCATGTGTTTTCGAATCCCACAACCAGCGGCAGGACTTTCGGTTCTTATTCTTACTGTGGCAGGCACAGCTTTCCCCAAAGGTCTGGAGTGTTTTGCACATCTCTGAAATCACCAGTGAAAACTGGGCCTAGGCTGGCCTACAACAGGAGCAACAGTGTGACCGACAGTACCACCACAGCCTTAAATGCTTCCATGGCTGCCAAATGGGCCGTGGACCCTGCCGCCATGGGGGCTGCCTTATGTGCCCGTTTCAACTTTACTGGAGTGTCCTGTTTGGCCAGCCAACCGAGAAGAAGACAGGCGTAGTGGTATTCCAGGAAGAAGGGAAGCATAGCCTGGCACAGGCCACAGCGAGCAATGTCATTCTGTTCAGTGAGGCAGTAGATGCATGACACATGCGGATCCGTCCAAGATATCTTCTGGTTGCACTGGAAGCACCACTTAAAACCGGGAACTGGCTTAGAATCCCCACAAGCCATGATGTCGACTTCGGAGATGGAGATGGAATCGAGGATGTGCTTTGTTTAAGGATGAAGAAATAAGTTAGCCTAACGGTGTACCTGAAAATAATATTCAGACCTACACCATGCACAGAGTTGTGAAGGTGGAGACCTGACTCTTCCAGTGTAAAACGATCTGACATCACGGTCGGAGCCAAGGGATGTACCACCAGGTGGTGGGAGGAGCTTACTTAAAACTGTCTGGCAAGAACAGCTATTAAAGGAGACTGCCAGAAGTGTGGATAAGTAAACTATATTCACATCCCTAGAACATGTATTTTCTGTACTTTTTCTCCCATGCGCAGCAATTAAGCTGCACTTGTTTGTCTCAGTAATTTACAGGTGTGGTCACTACTTCATGTCATAAGACACATTGTGGGTAGCAAGTGGAAGTGTGATAAACATGGCATGCATGATCATGCCAGGCAGTGCATTAAACAAAGTTTCTTTTTTGGTGTTTGATATGCATCTAAAAATTGTGACAGTCTCTGCATAACTTAATCGGGGTCAGTGAGGTGCATCAGGATTAGGGGGATTTCAGACCTTCCCTTTACGTGCCAATAGCAAAGGACATTGTTTTGGAAGGAAGACAGTGCCACTTCACACTTTAAACAAAAGGTTAACTTGTGCTTCAGGAGGGTACATGAGAAGAGGAACAGAATTTTGTCAGTTATTAAATGCGCTTACTTCGCTAAGCCCCTGGTAATGACCATTTGGTCTGCAGTTGGAAAGAAAGGGCTTATGGATCATGGTGTAGGACCAACAATGTGGCACTGGCATGAGTGCCAACTGCCCTCATTACTATTAAAAACTTTCCATAAGACAAAATCTTTCCCTTTTCCATTAAAAGCTGCTATTAAACTTGAAAGATGTACGTTTCGATTGTACAAATTTCTCTTTACAAAAGATGACAAAGGCAGGGTGTCTTTACATGGAGACAAAAGCACAATAAGAAGGCACTCTGAAGAAGTCCAGAAAACAGAAGATTTAGTGGATAACTTCTATTTATTCAAGGTGTAGCAAAGGATCTCTGGCACTTCGGGTCTTGGATAACTGGGAGTTATCCAGTAAATCTACTGTTTTCTGGACTTCTTCAGAATGCCTTTGCATTGTGATTTTGCCTCCAGGATTGTTGCATGAAGAACACCAACTGCAGGACTTTGAGTGTGGGTATATTGTATCCTCTCGCCTTTACATGGAAGCAGGAAGAAAATTCTCCTTACAGCATATGTGCTAGGTGGCAAAATGGGATGCAGTGGGAGGCTGTGTTTGCTACACTAGGTGCTCTCCCTGCTCTAGACTAAAACTATTCGCAACACCTTTCTTTTTTTGCCATAAAAATGGTCAACTGTATGCTTTTCAAAATCTACATCTAAACTCCTGAAAAAGGCAAAGAAAAGAGAGAACGTGGAAGGAACGAGAAAATAAAGGAAATTAGTATATCCCTTTCTGATCAGATAAACCCTGATATGCGTAAAACAACAGAAACTATCAATAAGTTCCTTAGCACTAGAACCTTGGGTAACCCTGGAGGTGCAGTGGCATCTGCCAAGGCAGCAGACCAGATCTGAGTTTGATTCTCATAACTTCTACTTGCATACTGTGTGACTCTGAGCAAGTCACTTAACCACCCAGTGCTCCCAGGTCGCCTCTGAAAACAGGCACTTGTGCCTAGTGGGCCTTACCGGTTACCAAAGGCTAAAATAAAAATAAAATAAAAGCAGAGATTGCTAGTTCAGCCCCAAAAAAATAAAATGACTGCTACATTTTAAGAGGAATTGCCAGTTTTCAGATCTATATACTGCTCGGATAGGGACTTTTGAGCCAATAAACATATCTTACTTGGACCTTTTCAAGTAGTACATACATCTGAAATACAGTGTGGACCACTTATAATCGACTACTCTGTGTAGGGTAGTTTTCTCCTTTATAAGTGGTTGTCTGTTTTAGACAAAGGTTTTTTTTGTTTTGTTTTGTTTATTTTTTCATACACTGTACTCACAGAAGAATCACCAAGAACTGTTTACTTGCTCCCCCATCTCCCCGATGTCTCTCCATCCCTTATCAGTGTCAGCTGAAGTATTTAAAATATAAAGCTGGGTGTGGTCTAGCTAGAAAGCAAGATGGATGCTTAATCCAAGAGCTCTGATCTGATCCACTGACTATTGCCTCCATCCCGTACAAGACATCTGAAAATCATCTGCTTTGTTAGCCTAGCCTGCACTAATGCCGTCCACTGCTAAATCGCTTAAAAACAAGTGAAAATTTCATTTAAGCCTCCGAAAAACCTGCCAATGAGCGAGGCCCTGTCCCAGGTCAAGCTGGCACCTCGACTCAGGAACATCCACGGAACCAGCTGGGGATTCGCTCAACCACCTCAGAGTATCACATGGAAGCAAACTGCACAGTGAGCATGGGAGAGCTACCAGTCGTTAGAAAGTCTTATCAAAGATCTAAAATATGACCTAGGGACCCGCACAGAGGCAGGTTTTGACAATGTTTCCACCCAGTTACAACACCTTCAGCAGATGGTTAATACCGTCTTGGAAACAGTGGACTCTCACAAAACGCACCTGAGAGAGCTAGAAGCACGATTGGGGGTCCAGGAAGATACATCATCAAGGCTACCTTTAGACCTGCAAAAAGCCCTCCGAGAGGTGGATCATCTGAAGCAAAATATCAATGATCACGAAAATCGTGAGGAGGTGCAATATCAGAGTGGTGGGCCTACCTGAAAATTCAGAGGGTAGAACTGTGCAGCCTATATGTCTAAATGGCTCCGGCAGGTTTCTTACAATTCCTCCGAGACCACCTTGGAGATTCAATGGGTTCACAGGTCTCTGGGGCCAAACCTCTCTGAACAAAACCAAGACACATCTTGGTCAAATTTCTCAGATACAAAGATAGGCAAAAGGGCTTGGAATCAGCAAGGAAGTGCGCCCGCTGATGGTGCAGCAGGCGGGTGAGCACCTCCCGACTACTCCTGTCAGCCAACATACGACAGGCATTCGCTGAAGTTAAGAGAAAATTGCACACCTAGAATGCCCATTTTCATTAATTTACCCAGTGAGGCTGATCATTAGACCACGGAGCAAACCAGAAATCCTTCAACAGCCCAGAGATGGCAATGGAGTTTGTGACCCGTTGGAGGAAGAGAGGAGAGGCAGCAGCGCCATGTCGCCCAGACAACTGATACCAGGGTCTCCTCAGCAATTTCATTTTGGGGTACTTTTTGTGTTGTTCCCTGAACAGGGGAGGGGGGAGCAGCTTAGGCACGAGGTCTGTAACACCATTGGTGGCCTATAACGACTGGACCATTGGGCCCCTGTCCTGATCTTGCCCTCCTTACTGAAAATGGGCCAGGTATATCTTAGGCCCAGCTCGGATAATTATACTGTTGGACTGCACTGGAGTGTGACCTCGGGCTACTTGACACGAAAGGTCCTCCCTCCAGAAAAGGGCCTTTGGAGATGGCTGTACCAGTATCTGAATTGGAGACAGAAACTTAATAGTAGCCCCTGTTGGAGGGCGATACAGAAGCCATATAAGTGAAGTCCCCAGTGGGAACTGACTCCCAGGCCTATGGAGGAGGCCTTTGACAGCCTGGTACTGGTAACACACGAAAACCTCCAGCCATCTTACTGATATCTCATAGGCCGTGTCTTCTGCTTATTAAGCTCCACACTACTGAAACTGGGGCATATAAGTTACAACTATTTTTCCTTTACAAAAGGGCAGGCTGGTCATGAAAGGTCAGTTTGGAATGACCGCCCGAAGGCGACCTGCAGGCGCTAATGATTTGATCCCGTTGGGGAGACCCTGGAATACCTTTATGTAGGCCGGCTGAGCGATGTTTAGGTAATCTGAGGTTGCATAAATGTGTGGGGGCTCCCCTATTTTCCTTTCCAGAGAGGAGGAGGACCTTCCTGCAGGGGTCTCTAAGGAGGGAGCTGCTTATTTTATTTACCTTGGCTTGGTTCTCCAGTGATTTTACTACCTGATGTTGGACTCTACGGTTGTTCCCCGCAGCCAGGGGTGACTATTAATCTAGAGGGGAAATGGTAACTCTACACTATTGGATCTGGGGGCATCTATAAGTTACAATAATGTCTTCTTTTATAAAAGGGCAGGCTGGTCATAAAGATGTCAGTTTGGAATGACCGCTTAGGGCAGGGGACGACATGTGGGCACTAATGACTTCCTCCGCAGAGAAACCCTGGAATACTTTTCTGTTGGCTGGCTGAGCAATGTTCCAGCCAATCTGTATTGTCATAAATGCGGGGCTCCCATAATTTTCTTTCCAGTGGACGGAGGACCCTTCTGCAGGGTCTCTCTAAGGAGTGGGTTGCATTTTTTTTTCGGCTCTCAGGGCATTTTGCTACCTGATGTTGAGCTCTGCAGTTGTTCCCTGCAGCCAGATCGACTATTAATTTAAAGGGGGAATAGATTTCTCCCCTTGCATTTTGGAGACTGGGGGAGAGGAGGGGGTAAACCCAACCCTATTCATTTATTTAAGAATAGAGATCATTCAGTGGATCACTAGCTCAATCCACGAAATTCAGTGGAATGTACAAAGTTATGTTGTTAAAGGGGGGAGAATTACATTTCTGATGCTATGGTTGTTAGGGAATTTTATTTGGAGGGAGGGGGTTACTGGTTATTCCTATGGTCCAACGGTTTGGGGTGAAGAAGTGGGGGTGTTCAGTTTAAAGTTCAAAAAAAAGTACAGAGCACAACTGTTTGTATGTGTTGATACATGGCAGAAGGTATGGAGATGGAATAATAACCTGAATAAATGGATCAAATAACTTTCCTAACATGGAATGTAAACGGCCTAAAAACTGTGGTTAAAAGAACAAGCATTTGTCAATACCGAATGTTGCTTGCTTGTATGTGCTGTTTAGGTATTTGGAAGTCACTGGAGTGCAAATATTGAAAATTCGCGAACTTACGAGCGTGCGTAGGAATTGCGCAACGCGCGCTCGTAAAACAGTCATTTTTAGGAATTTTTCACCAAATATTCAACATAGCCATTTTAAGACCTCTGCTCATGAACAGTGTCACTGTGATTTTCTTAATGTGTCCCATACATTGATTTAAGACACCGACATGCGCCACTGTGCTACATGAGCGGAAACACATTTTGGGCAAGATGTGAAAAATGACAGCTGTACTGCTCATAAGGAGTGTGGTAAATAGCAATGTTGAAAATCTAGATGAAAATATTGAAAATCGCAGAAACTTCTGACGTGCGTAGGAACTGCGTAACGCACACTCGTGAAACAGTCATTTTTAGGAATTTTTCACCAAATTTTCAACATAGCCATTTTAAGACCTCTGCTCATGAACAGTGTCACTGTGTTTCTTAATGTGTCCCATACATTGATTTCAGATACCGACTGCGCCATTGTGCGCTACATGCGGAAACACGTTTTGGGCAGGATGTGAAAATGACAGCTGCACTGCTCATAAGGAAGTGTGGTAAAATGGCAATGTTGAAAATCTGGAGTGAAATATTGAAAATTTAAACTTACGAGCGGCTAGGGATCTGCACAACGCACGTCAGAAACAGTCATTTTAGGAATTTTTCACCAAATTTTCAACATAGCTTTTGAGAGCCCACCTTATGAACACTGGCACTGTCGCTTTGTTAATCGGTCCCAAAGGTGATTTTGCACAGTGACCACGAAATCACCCTTCGGGCCCGATTAACGCCATGACAGTGCAAGAATTCATGAGGAGGGGTCCCAAAAACCCCATGTTGAAAATTTTGGCCCAAAATTCCTCAAAATGCCTGAGATATGCAACAAAGTTGAAAAAACCCTATTTATTCCATGATACAGCTTACTGGCATTTCCTCAGTTCGCGGTCGGCTTTGAAGAGTGCAGACGTGTTCCCGGTCCACCGATGATCGTTGCGCCGAGCTCTGGAGGTAAGTATGAGGTGAGGGGGGTGTGGGGAGGCAGGGTGCGCAGTGGGTGAGGCGGGTGGGGGCAGGGGACTGGCGAGGACCGCTTTTATTTGAGCAGGCTTTTTTTTTGTAATGAAGATGACGCGGGACGCTTGCCACGCCAGTGGGCTCCCAGCATGGCAGCTGGAAAGGCTGTTTGGGAGAGTTGAGCTGACGGGGATTGGGCACCCCACCGGCTATAACAAGATTTGCCACTCTGGGGTGGGGCTCCCAGCGTGGCACCTGGAAAATTTTTTTTTGGGGGCGTGCAGCAGTGGAGATATGAGGGGTATGTTGGGCACCCGTCAGCTATAACATTTTTGCCACGCTGGGGTGAGCACCCAGCGTGGCACCTGGACAGCTTTTGTGGGGGAGGCGGAGCCAACGGAGGATTGGGCACCCCGTCGGCCATACAAGCGTGTCGCATGGCGGGAGGGCGCTCAGCATGCAATATGCATGCTTGCGTGTGTGTGTGGGGGGCTCTGCTCACTGAAGCGGAGCTCTCCCTTTCAACTGTATGCCACTGCATTTTAGACTGCTGTCATAGACAGCTGCAGCAGTCATTGGAGAACTGCGGCCGCGCCTGCAAACTCACTGACTGAATTGGAAGACAGGGTGCCAGACCTCCGAAAACTCGGATGATGGCACTATGTTTCTTGCACATGCGTGCAAGCAACATAAAAAGGGTTTAGACCCATATTAAAAAACTTCAAGGGAACATAATCTTCCTCCAAGAGATACACTTGGACAGGGACGAGGCTTCCCGCTAAGCGGGTTCCTGGGGTGGGTCATTTTTAGCGGCCCCCTTCACATCAAAGGCCAGGGGAGTGGCAATCTGGATTAAACCGGGCCTCCTCCATAAGAGCATTTCATTTAAATCAGACCCCCAAGGCAGGTACGTGGTGGCGGAGATAGAGATGGGGGCTCCAATTACACATTAGTTTCGATCTACGGGCCCGACTTCGATTCCCCTGACTTCTTCACTCACCTGGGTGTAACTCTATCTCCATACCCTGACAATTTAATAATGGTGGGAGATTTTAACACCTACTTGGACCAGGGGTTGGATCACTCGAGGAGAGACATGGCCCACCCTTCAAAGTACAACAGCCCTTAGGACCATAGCAGAGGGAAGATCCCTTTGGAAAGCCTGGAGGCATTGCCACCTGGGATCGAGGGACTACTCATTCTTCTCCCACGCGCATGAGATATATACGAGGCTTGATTATCTATTCTTGCCCTCAGGAATGGTGGGGGATATTACTGAAGCCATCTATGGACCTCTTGCCGTATCCGACCATGCTCCCCTTAAGGTTGCCCTCCATATGTCAGGTAGTAAACCTACTTGCCCGCAGTGGAGAATGGACCCCCTTGTTATTAGACCCCCATACAGCTCCTAAATCAAAGAAGAAATTGAAGAATTTATCCAGGTTAACCCCCCAGAAGATACTAGCATTAACATGGTCTGGGACTCCCTAAAAGCTTTCGTGAGGGGTGAAACAATATCCTATGCGGCTTTCAAAAAGAGAGCCTTGGGACGAGAGGAAGAGGAACTTGAGAAGGAAATCCAAAAACTGGAGGAATGGAATATGATTTCCCCAGATCCCCAGAGGAATAGAACCCTAAAGATGCTCAAGGGGCAACTAAGTCAAGTAACTAACAGGAAAATAGAAAGGGACCTGGTTATAACCAAGTCTCACTCTCACTTTGAGGGAGACCAAGGTGGGAAATGGTTGGCAAACCTGATAAGGGGTAAACGAGCGGAGAGAGCCATCCTTAAGATGGAAAATGAAACAGGGACCATTACCTATAACCAGCAAGAGCTCAATGACATCTTCAAGGGATTTTATTCCTACCGCTACACCTCAGAGTCCCCCAGTGGTTCCGACCCAGGTACCTTCCTGAACACCATACAGTTACCAGTACTAGTAATTCAGGAGAGGGAGGAGCTAGACTCCCCATCCCCAGAAGAAGTGAGGAGAGCTGTGTGGAAGGCTGGGAAAGGGAAAGCACGGGCCCGAAGGACTCCTGGCTGAGTTCTACAAACTAACGGGGTACGCCTGATCCCCTTGATATACTGTATGGTCCGGGAGGCTTTGGATGGGGAGAACTGCCACCTTCTCAGTGTCTCGCCACTATCACAGTCCTGCCCAAACCGGGAAAAGATCCAGTCAAATGTGGCTCCACCACCCGATTTCCTTGCTAACCTCAGACTAGGGTGGATTCGTAAAGGTAGACAAGTGAAACATAACCTTAGGAGGACAAGTAATATTATGCATAAATGGGGAGGGGGGTGGGCCTGCTTGCACTCGACGCTGAAAAGGCCTTTGACAAGATCGAGTGGCCATTTATGCTAGCGGTGCTCCGTAAATTTGGGATGGGGGCAGGAATGCTGGGATGGATCCAGGCCTTATATAAATCCCCGCAGGCACAGATACTAAGGAATAATGTTCTTTCAGCTCCTTTTAGTTAACCCAAGGCATGAGGCAGGAGTGCCCCCACTCTCCTCTCCTTTACATCCTTACCATTGAGGCGTTGGCAGAAACAATCAGGAGTTGCGGGGCAATTGAAGGCTTGTTCTGGGGAGGGAGGAACCATGCAATCTCTCTTTTCACAGACGACATTTTATTATTCCTAAAATAACCGGAGAGAGTGTTGCCTGCCCTGACCCACACTTTTTGTATATACGGCACGATGTCTGGTCACAAGATCAATTGGTCCAAATGTGAGTGGATGCCTATGGGGAAAAATAACATTTCTGAGAACTATAGCGGGCTTGGTGCCCCCCCTCAAAATTAATTAAATATTTGGGAATTGTGCTACCAGCTAGATTGTCCACCCTGGCTAAGGTTAACCTTGAACCGGTGATCCAAAAAGTTAAGCAGAAATGTGTCAACTGGAGAGCTTTGCCCTTCACCTTGATTGGGCGAGTTAATCTAGTAAAATAGTGTCCTTCCACAATTTTGTACATCTTTCAGTCACTCCGACACATATCCCCAATAAGTATATTAAATCTATAGAAGGGCTGTTACTCAGCTCCTCTGGCAGGACAAAAGACTCAGAATCAAAAAGAGGTGATGTGGCTACCTGTGAAGCGTCAGGCCTGGGCCTTCCAAGCGGTAAACACTACCTACTGGCAGCCCAACTAGCCCATATACATGACCTATTAAAATGGGCAATTCCTGCCTGGGTAGGCGAAATTTGAGGATCTGGAATCTTGTCCTTATATTTTCAATGCCTGGTGGGGTCCCTAAATGGCGAAATGGTCAAACCTATTAACCCCTGTTCGGGTTCCACCTGGAGAGTGTGGAGGGAGGCTCATGAGATTCTTCAGCACAGGACATCCCTCTCCCAGATGCTGAATTGACCATACTATTGGGAGGAGGGACAAGAATATGGACAGGGGACAGGCTAATACTAACAGCCTGGAAAAAAAAAGGAGCTACACCTTGTTGGCCAGATTTGGGAAGACGGGAAAGGCCTGTCCTTTAAGGAGGCATCCAGAAGGTTCGGGTTCAAGATGTCTCATCTTCACCTATTCCTGAGAATCCAGAGAATGACAGAATCTTGCCTGGCCGGGTGCTGTCATGCGGGCACCCTCGTTCGCTCCCCTCTTGAAGAGCTATTTATGGGTCGTCGGGGGATGTTTCCTTTAAACCCCTGAGAAGTTGTTACAGGGTACTATTGGGGGCAACTTCAAGACCCATTGGGGAAAATTAAGTACAGGTGGGAGGAAGATATCTATCCCAATGGTTTGACGGGGAAGACTGGGCGTATATCCTTAAAAACCTCCTGGAATGCTCAGTAAGCAGCAAGCTGAGAGCAATACAGTACAACTTCTTCTCTAGGGCATACTTTACACCTGCCCTGGCCCACAGAATGGCACTGATGGAATCTAACTTCTGCCCTAAGTGCGAGATTCATGAGGGTACTTTTTTCCACCCTGCGTGGGAATGCCGGAGAATTCAGGAGTTTTGGGGTGGATTATTAGCCCTGTTGTCCTAGATACTCCATACCCCACTAAGACTGGACCGGGTTGAAGTGTTGCTAGGACTCCCATCAGGTGGAGTGGGTAAACCAGAGCCCAAATCTAAACTGTGGCGACTGGGGATAGTTGTAGGGATGTGGCTGCTTGCCACATATCGGATGACAAAGACCACTCCAACGATTGCCTGCTGGGTAAGCTCTCCTATAGAATGTATGAAATTAGAAAGAACCCAGTATATGGTGAGGAGCCAACCAGAAAAATACAATAATATATGGAGTCCATTGGAGGAGACAATACAGCAGAGTTGGTGTCCCCTATTTTGAAAAGGGTATTCTTCACCGCCCCCTTTGTTTATTGTTAACCATAAAAATGACCAAGCACCAGTGCCATGCTTGTTTATAGAATGCCTGTTTGCAGACCATATGTATAACAATTTCAGTCATGCATCGTATGCCTTTCGTAATTAATTTATGCATCAATGTCATGATACCTGTGTCAATTAATTGTAGCTCTGTCTGTGTTGAAAATAAATTTACAAAATATATATATATATATATATAAAAGCTGAAGTTTGGTAAAAAAAAAAAAGAAATGCAAAAGCAGTTAAAAACACAAAAGGTTAAAGAAACTTGGCATTCACTCCCACCTGCCCGCATGTCTGCCAGATTAGTATCCAGCATACAATTAGTACCCATAACAGCCTCGTCCTGTCCCTCCCATCTCTCTCTCCATTAGCCAGTTAGTAGAAGTGTTAGTAGAGTAGCAGAAGCTCACAAACTGCTGGCTGTCCTTTCTCTTGTGCCTGCATCTCCACTCCGCTGCCTGTTCACAACCCGCCAAACCCAAACAAAGAGCATACTGAGCATATTGCATTTAAAAATGATACAGTAACTTAAAACTCTAAAAATAAACAAATTAAACAAACATCCCAAGAAGGGATCTCTTGTAATAGTTGATTCAATCAGTTTCAGGTGCGATGGGAAAGAATATCACAAAGATCTTGCTGAAAAGACTGTACATCAGCTACAAACAGAACAAACTTGAATTAAAGGTCCATCTGGCGGTCGTGAGAGCCCCCTGTGAAGCAGCCCTCCCCTGAAGCATTTCAAGCTCCTGACCCATCTGGTGGTCGTGAGGTCCCCCCTGAAGCAGCCCTCCCCTGAAGCATTTCAAGCTCCTGGCCCATCTGGTGGTCGCGAGGGCCCCCCTGAAGCAGCCCTCCCCTGAAGCATTTCAAGCTCCTGGCCCATCTGGCGGTCATGAGGGCCCCCATGAAGCAGCCCTCCCCTGAAGCATTTCAAGCTCCTGGCCCATCTGGCGGTCATGAGGGCCCCCCATGAAGCAGCCCTCCCTGAAGCATTTCAAGCTCCTGGCCCATCTGCGGTCGTGAGGGCCCCCAT
Organism: Neoceratodus forsteri; assembly: GCA_016271365.2. Lineage (NCBI taxonomy): Eukaryota > Metazoa > Chordata > Ceratodontiformes > Ceratodontidae > Neoceratodus > Neoceratodus forsteri. The sequence continues at coordinate 299,843,322 of CM057459.1, read as the reverse complement.
GAAACAGCCCCCCTGAGCATTTCAAGCTCCTGGCCCATTTGGCGGTCATGAGGCCCCCATGAAGCAGCCACTCCTCGAGAAGCATTTCAAGGTAATTTCAGTACTCCAGCCTGAGCTGCAGACCGACAGTTACAGTCAGACCTGGAGTTGGCGCCTTTTTTTCAACTAGAACCAGCACTGCCTCAGACTTTAAAAACAAAAAGACAGAAAAGAACATTTAGCTTAGACGCTGCAGAACTATAAAATTTGATGTAGATGTACAGGTAGTTTTTAATTCTGTTTTTTTCTGCTTTTTTACCACTGGTTGTGAATATTTTAAAGTTGCCTTAAGAGTTCCGAGTGGGTCGCAAGTTAACCTCTGTCTTGCTATTTGGTAACCTAAATGCTTATTCATATGTGTTTTGAACACACCCATTGGTTTTTAGCCAGCTAAAAGACTTTTAACCTGTGATAAGTATTTAGCAACTTGTTTTGTAGAGTTTAAGGAATCAGGTCAGACAATTGGTTTAGGCTGATTCGTTTTAAGCTGCATCAGCTAGCGCTGTAACCTAGCTCGATACCACCCCTGCCCTAGCTCTACCCCTTTACCTTGTGTATCTTGCTCATCTCGAGCGTTTCCTTTCCCACAGCTCCTGGCCCATGTGGCGGTTGTGAGAGTCCCCCATGAAGCAGCCCTCCTGAAGCATTTCAAGATAATTAGCAGCCCTCCCTGAAGCATTTCAAGGTAATTTCATTGCTCCAGCCTGAGCAGCGGACCGATGGTTACAGTCAGACTTGGACTGCTCACCGCCCCACCACCAACCTCGCTGATCAATTCTTTATATATAGGTGGTCAGCAAAACCTATCAGTCGACTTTCCAATCTGCAGATTACCTTGTCCACCCACTAGCGGCCACCACTCTAACTTCTAAACCAGCTGGCGTCCCCACTACTAATCACCATGCTGCTTCTCTGTCTGGCTTGTCTTGCCTCTCTGCTACCGTTAGTAACGCTCCCTGCATCCTCCTACCCCGAGCAGCCGGAGGGACTATTGCCACATTGCATCATGTCAGCCTGGCCAGCTAGCCCTATTACCTCCTCCACTGTGCCACACCTTGCTTCACAACTACTCCAAGTGCTGTTTGGCCCATCAATCCTCCCCCCTCATTCCATGCTGGACTCATCGCTCTGACGTCCATCTCCCAGCAAATCTCTGGGAAAGGCTTGCAGCATCTGCCCTTATACCGGAAGCCTCAGCTGTACTTGCCACCCACCAAATTTATAGTGACACTCCTGCTCCTACTCTCGGGGGACACTGGGCCTAATCCAGGGCTAACCATCATCCCACGAACTACCACGGGCCTAAAATTGATGCACTTAAACATCTGCAGCCTACTGCATAAAATAACCATGCTGCAGCCGACCATTGCCTCCCTAAATCCTGACATCCTGATTATGTCCGAAACCTGGTTAAAGCCACATAATAACAACTCTGAAATCCCTATCCCAGGCTAAACCGTTCTCCACCATGATCGCTCAGGTAACAAAAGAGGTGGAGTTGTTGCCATGTACATCTCCACCTCCATTCAGTTCTCCCCAGTCAGCATACCCTTGCCCTGTCAGTCCATCAACGCTTTGCTGATCAAACTCTCCCTCCCCTATACTACCCCACTATTCGTAGCTTAGTCGTACTGTCCCCTGACTCCCAAACCCGCTATCATGGCCCATCTGGGCTCCTTGAAATCCTGTGCAGCAGGATGCGAGCTACACATCCTGGGAGATTTCAATTTAAACTGGCTTTCCAGTACTACCTCTAAGATCTGCAATCAGATAGCTACCCTACACTTGTCACCTGATCTCTGAACCTACGGCTGAACCCAAAATGAATAATCACACTCTCCTTGACTGGTCCCTTACCACTCATCAGCATCACATAATTGCGCAGGTCTACTGCCTGACTCATTCAGTGACCATCATATGATATTTATGATTTGGAAAGTTTTCAGGCCCAAGTCATCCTCCCAGAACCATTCTCACAAGGTCTTATAAATCCCTGGACCTAGCTTCACTTCTAAGCAACCTAGCAGCCACAGACTGATACTTCATCTCTCAAGCAGCATCCATAGATGTCGCCCAGAGCTTCTCAGGCTCAAATTCTTAACAGTATGGGACTACCATGCCCCTCTTAGATGGACGCGAGTGAGGGGCACGCACCTTCCTTGGATCTTTGCTGACATCATGTCCCTTATCAGAGCCAGAGACCAGGCTTGGAAGTCCTTCAAAGCCTCCTGCTCCCACCCCCTTTCACACAATGTACCGCTCCCTACACAATGCTTGCACTAGGCAAATCAGGCAGGCAAAAGCTAAGTACCTCAAAGCTTCCCTCCAGTCCAATCTAAAACAGCCGTCTAAATTCTGGAAGGTGGTCAAATTCCTCTTCTCCCCTTCCTCCCATCCTCCCACACCTGTGTTAAACGTAGGAGGCGCAACTGTATCTGATCCCCCCCCCACAGTCGCCTCAGAATTTAACTCCTTTTTACAAGTTGCACCTCAGCTGTGCTCCTCTCCCATTCCAGCCCAGCCCTCCCACCCTGCCCACCCAGCCCAGGTCCTCCTCTGCCCATCTTTTTCTTTCAATCAGGTCACCCTTTGAAAGTTCACAAGACTTGATCTCCCTAAACCCATCTAGAGGTAAATGCCCTCTGGACCGGACTCCAAGATGCTCTACCTGGCATAGCCTCTGCCATCGCCACCCCCGTGGTGGCTCTTTTCAATCTCTCCTTCTCCCTAGCAGAAATCCCCTTGGCCTGGAAGCACCCAACGGTTATCCCGCTCCCCAAGGGAGGTGACCCCTCAGACTCTGGAAACTATCACCCTATCTCACTCCTCCCTATTTCTGGCTAAGCTACAGGAGCACCTAGTCCTCTCCCAACTTTCATTCTTCCTTAACACCTCCTCCTCCTTCTTCTTCTCCCCCCCCTACCAGTCTGGCTGCCGAAAGGCTCACTCCACTGCCACCTCTCTTCTATCACTCACAGACTCCATTCTTGATGGCATGAACAAAGGTTGCATTACCTTTGCAATTTTTGTTGATCTGGCCAAGGCATTCGACAGGGTCTCCCATGCTCTCCTCCTAGACAAGCTCTCCAGAGCTGGGCTCTCTGCCATGGCTACTAGTTGGTTTCAATCCTACCTGGTAGGCCGATCCCAATCTGTGAGAATAGGTGCTCCTCCTCCTCCTCCTCCTTCCAGTCACCACAGGCATCCCCCAAGGCTCGGTCCTTGGGCCGCTACTATTCTCCATCTTCCTCAATGATCTGTCTACCACCTGCCCACACACATCCATACATATGTATGCGGACGACATGGTTCTGTATGCATCTGGCCTCTCACCTACAGCTCGACTTCGATGTTGTCCAGCTCTGGTTTCACGCTAACCAGCTTGTCCTCAATGCCAAGAAGACAGTCTCCATGATCTTCGACACGAGGCAGAGGCTCTCGCAGCTCTCCACCACCCCCTCTTTCCACACCCTGGATGGGACTACTGTTAGATACCTTGGGGTCTGGCTCGAGCAGCACCTCGACTTTCTGTACATGTCGATGCCATCCACAGGAAGCTCCACCCCAACTGGGTGCCTTCTATTGCAACCATGGAAGCATCTCGCTGCCCGCCATGAACTAGTACAGAAAATTATTCTCCCTATATTTGACTATGGGGATGTAGCCTGCAGTGCCGCTCCCAAGTCCACACTAGCCAGACTGGATCCCCTTTTCCACTCTTGCTGCCATTTCGCCCTTGATTGCCCTCCCTCCACTGCAAGTTCTATGGGACCCTCAATCTTCCATCACTCCATGCTCGCCATCACTCCCATTGCGCTAAGTTAACGGCTAAGTACTGGTCCCAGGCACTGCCGCCGTATCTCGCCTCCACTTTAGCTGCACCTTCCCCCACTGGGTACTCCCTCAGAAAAGCAGATACTCACCTTCTGGCCATCCTGCGCATGTCCTCCTCTTCGTTTGGGCAAGCAGCATTCTGTCATAGCATGCCCAAACTATGGAACTCCCTTCCTGCAGACATCATGCTCACGTTCCCCCACCTCCCCCAGCATCTAAGCACTCATTAAAGGGCACTTTTCCTCAAACTGCTCTTGCAACATGGACGTAGCCTTGTCTGCTAACAACAGCCTAGGTACCCTCACCTTGACCTGGCACAAGACTCTTGTTGTCACGTCCTCACCATGCAGATGAATCTTGAGTTACTTAGTAATATACTGCCATTAGTTCAGAATTAACTACCTCTGAATGCCCACTGCTGTACTTTTGTATCCCCTGAAATTATTTGTACCTCACTAATTCTTTTTTCCTGTTTGAGCCTTGTTGCTTATTGTACTCTGTAGATAAATGTACCTTGCTTTTTTCTTCTCTGTCCCCCTCCCCCAGGACGCACCTGGAATCAAGCAGTACTCTGTTCAGTGTGCCCTTCTGGTAAAACTTTTCAATAAAAAAATAACATTGAATCCTCTTCATCCCTCGTTCTCTCTACACTTCGATCACACTACCCATTCCAGATAAAAGAAAATTTGGAAAACAATAACTAACTTATGTTTTGTCTGGCTGCCTTTACTGGTGACAGCTGAGAAATCTTTGTGGGTGGTTGTTAAAGAATTTGTATTTGAAAATTGTACTTACTCTTAAAACTTTGCCACTTTGGGAAAAGCATATTGACTCACTGTTCAGGGTAGAAATCTACAAACTACCTTATCTGTGCTGTAGCATAAAAAACTCTGATCATACTTATTAGTTTTGCCCTTTAATCAGATCAACATCACATCATAAAAATTGCCAGATTCAAAGGGGCAATCCTTCAAGGACACAAAAGATTTTATATATCCTGATGTAAGCCCGATAACCCAGGCTCAGACGAGGCTCTTTCTTCTGTTCTGATCTGAAATTAATGAAACTGGTGGCAAATCTTTATCCTTGTAAAGCTAGATAATTATAGGGAATACACAGCTGATTTGTTTGACTGTGATCAGCTCTTTGATTTTCCTAAAAATTACAAGGCATCGAGGATGAAGAATCCATCAAATCAGAAGTTGATTATCTAGTAACACCTTTTCTTTTTCTCTGTAAATATAGAGGATAACATATGGGTTGCTATCGGTAACAAGCATGTACCTATCGTTAGGTTGCCATGGCGACTGTTTAAACCTCAAGAGCGAAGCTCGAGAGGTTTCTGTTGTCTTGACAATCTCGAGATGGCAATACACACTTTGTTGCCGATAGTGGACCATCACGTTGTCTTTGCAGTGTATGGTCCACATAAATGGCAAAAAATATGGAGCAGGATCATGACTTTTTAGGTTTTTTTTTGACCATCGCTGCCCTCCTTAGGGTCCATCTCTCACCACTGTGGCCAGTTCAGGAAAACCAGAAGTTCACGTAACATGCATGCACAAACATGTTCCATGTTGCTGTAGCATCGATGTGACATACGATGGTATAACAACATCATAAGGTCTTAATAACAACGTTCGACCATACATTATAATAATTTATTCAACATTTTCTAGCTAGACGATACAATGAATGAATGAATTTTGACATTTGTTATTTAAGCAATCAGGTATGATGGGGTGTTGGTGGTACTAGGTTCCCCCATGGTCAGGGGTGTAGTGAGGCATGAGGCGAAGCAGGGTACCTTCAGCCCCTTGACTGTGGGGGGAGCCTAGTACCACCAATGCTCACAGAGTGCCTTATTGCTTATATAAAATGGCGGGGGGGGGCATAGGCAAATTTTAAAAAACCAACGCTCTTAAAGCTTTCACAGTCACAAAAGATATAATAAAATGTTGCTAAATAATGTAAAATAGTCCCTCCACAGATGTTTTTCACATGTGACAGTCATTTGTCTTTCTTCACTTTCAATTCACAATACAATACATTCAATTCAATACACTGTGTGATTGGCTCTGCATTATTCTAGTAGTAGTATGCTCCACCCTACAAAACACACATACACACACACAGAGAATGGTAAAGAACATTACGTAAAACGTGCAGTAACAGTAGCTCTTTGAGGGGATCTCAATCATCAGGTAACCTCGTGGAACCTTAGCGATGGGTTGAAGGAATCCACATGGAAGATTTTCCAGCAGTATAACTGGGGCCACCCAGTTATTGGCGTCAGCCAATATCAGCAACCCTATACAGGCGTTGCGGACCCCTCCTCCTCAGTTCTTTCCCTCCGGAGACGACAGGAGCAAGGCTCATGCACTGGGTAACTGAGGATAGGAAGAGGAATCCAGCTCTAAGTAAAGGACTGGAAACAGCAGATAGCCAGGGTCCAAGTTAGGAACCCCAAGAAGGGGGATGTGGGAGGGAAATCATACCTGATGACTGAGAGCCCCTCAAAGATCTACTGTTCGGTAAGTTCTTACGTAACCGTTCTGTCTTCTTTGGGGGTATCTCAGTCATCAGGTAACACTATAGGAACAAGTACCAAGAAGTGACCAGCGTAAACAGATAGTCTGGCAGGTTTGATTGCCATAAACTTAAGACAGAAGTCCTTGTAACACAGTCCTGCCAAATCCTTCATGGGCTCTTGAGGCAATGTCAGAACTGTCATGCTAAGTGAGTGTGGACTATACTCCAGGTGGCAGCTGCACAAATGTCAGCGGCTGAGACCCTTTGAACAAGCCAACGAGGCAGCTATGCCTCTGCTGGAATGAGCTTTAACAGCACCTGGCAATCTTTGCCATACTTGTAGCAGAACACAATGCAATTTGCCAACCATTTTGATAAACATCACTTAGAAATGGAAGTGCCCTCTCTACCTGGAGCAAAAGAAACAAACAACTGCTGCGATTTCCTGGACTCTTTAGTCTAAAGCAGACAATACTTTAAAGTTCTGCACACATCTAATGTATGGAGTAGTGCTTCCCCTGCATTGGCATGCTCAGGAAAATAAACAAGAAGGCGGTTAGACTGATTCAGTGAGGACACCCTGTCTTTGTGAAAAAATCAAATAAGGCTCCTCATACAAGAGGGCCTGAAGCTCTGAAACACTTTGAGAAGAAGTAATTGCAACTAAAAGCAGCATTTTCAAGGAGAAAGCACAAAGTGCAAATCGCTTAAGTCACGATTGGCTCAAAAGGAGACAGGATCAACTTTTCCAAAATAAAATGCAAGTCCCAGGCTGGGACAGAGGAACAAATGGGGGTTTCAGATACAGGATGTCCCTAAGAAAGGTACAGGAGACATCCAGCTGAGAAATCATGTGGTCACCCACGGACTCATGAAAGGCAGAAATAGCCAAAAGGTGGACCTTGAGGGAGGAGAGGTCTGAGTCAGACAAAGAAATCAGGTAGTCTAGGATATGGTTCACCAGGCAGGTGAAAGGGTCTAGGGAATGTTTGGCAGCCCAGATGGCAAACCGCTTCCACTTCATGGCATATGTGGCATGGGTGGAAGATTTAGGAGCGGCCACCAGGATGTCCACCAGCCTGTTAGAGACCCCGAACCTGGCAATGGCTACGTTCTCAGGAGCCAGGCAAGCAGATGGAGGAACCTGAGGTTGGGATGGACCAGGGTCCCCGATCCTGGGTCAGCAGATTCCTGCAAAGGGGCAGAGGGACTGGAGGCTCCTCTGCCAGCTGCTGAAGCAGAGGGAACCATATCTGGCGAGGCCAGAATGAACCACCAGAATCATGCTGGCCTCTTCCATTTGCAGCTTGATCAGCACCCTCTGTATTAGGGGAAATTTTATTTATTATTTATTTATTACATTTTGATGGAGGGAATGTGTACAGAAACCTCCCTCCAAGAGAGGCACAATGCATCTCACCAGAAAATGTCAGGCCCTGGATCTAGCAAGCAAAAACTGGGCAGTTTTGTGTTGAGTGTGGACGTAAAAAGGTCCAACTCTGGACTATCCCATCTATTGAACAAATCTTCTGCTATGGATGAGACATGCTCCCATTTGTGCATGCTGGACTGAGTTCTGCTGAGACTGTCTGCCAGGGTGTTTAGGACGCCTGGCACGTGTGCCGCAGAGAGAGAAAGAGAGTCAGACTGTGCTCTAGAACCCAATGCTACGCTCTAATGGCTTCCTTGAAAAGGGGGTACGAGTGAGTCCCGCCCTGCTCGTTGATGTAGCAGACAACACTGAAATTGTCCAATTGCACCAGCAGCTGTCCTCCTGAAGTGCTTGCATGGCATATAGCACTGCCCTCATCTCCAGGACATTGATATGCAGGGCAGTTTCCCAACTGGGACCAGGAGCCCTGGGTTTGGAAAGTACCCAGGTGTGCTCCCTAGCACAGACCTGAAGCATCTGTCGCTGAGATCTGATGCGGGGAGGAGATCTGGAAAAGGACCCCTTGAAGTAGATTCAAAAGATTCAATCCATCCACCACTGTAGCACCATGCATACTGGAGAGGAGACCAGGACTGGTTGGTCCAACTCATCCACGCACTGGTCCCATTGTATCCTGAGGGTCCACTGAAGGGTGCACATGTGAAGCCTGGCGAGAGGAACAGTCTGAACAGCCGCTGCCATTAGACCCAACAGTCTGAGGTACATCTTGGCAGGAATGTATCGACTTGGAGTGACTTACTGAACTTGGGCCATGAGGCATTCCACCCTGTTTTGGGGCAGGAAGGCCTTCCTGCTCAGAATCTAGAACCGTCCTACATACTGCAGTGTTTGGGATGGTACTGGAACCAACATGGCAGGCTGACAGTATTGCCCAGGGAACTGAAGAGCCGGAGAGTGCACTCCAGAGTCAGCACAAGCTGTTCCCTGGGCGGGGCCTTAAGAAGCCAATCATCCAGGTAACTGAAGACATACAGACCCTCTCTTCTGAGGGCTGCTCTGCGACCGTGCCCGAGCACTTGGTAAAGACTCATGGCACAGAAGATAAGTCAAAGGGCAGCACTTTGAACTGACAATGCCCACCCTGAAAGGCAAAACAAACAAATCTCTTGTGAGGAGGAAAGACGAGATGTGCAGATAAGCATCCTGCATGCCCAGTGAACAGAGCCAGTCCCGGTCTTGAGGAGGGCATGAGACCTGGCAAAGTTACCATCCAGAACTTTTGTACTGGACAAAGAAAATGAGCTCTTTTAGATCTAAAATGGGCCTCAGATCTCTGGTCTTTTGAGGACCAGGAAGAACCTGGGAATAAAACCCCTGGTTTCTCTGGCACCTGGCACTAATTCGATGGCCTGCTTGCAGAGAAGAGACTGTACTTCCTCCCTGAGAACAGACAAGTGAGCAGGGGCTAATTGAAGGGTAGTGGAGTGGTGTCTGGGGCTGCTGGATAAGTTCCAGGGTGTGACCCTTCTCTATGATCTACAGGATCCATGCATCTGAAGTTATGGTTCTCCACTGATTCAGATGAAGGGAGAACCAACCTCCGACCACTGCCTCCTGGGTCTGAACCAGAGGAGGAGGGTCTGGCAAGGAGTCAAGCTGAGGTGGAACCCAGCGGCACAGGCTGGTCTGTCATTTCTGGGGTGTTTGGCCACCACTCCAGAACTGGAAGGGGTTGGCAAAGGAGCCTGGGCTCTGCGTTTACCCTGGGCATGGGGAGCTGATCCCAGCCTGTTGGCATATCTATGAAAAGTACACTGCCCTTCTACCTCATGGCTGAGTGTGGTAGAGAGAGTGGACAGATTTGATGGCTGTGCCCGAGGTCTTAAGATCATTTATAAGGCCTGAACATCAAGGCCGAAGTGTTTGGCTGAAAGGGGCATTAAGCACCTTGTTCCATACATCAGCTGCAAATCCAGATACCCTAAGCCAGGAGTGCCTACAAAAGCATATGCCAGTGGCAGCTGCTCTGGCCACCGTAGCGGCCACATCATACAGGGCCCTGAGGAGGTGTTTGCTAATATCCTCAGCAATCTGGAAACACTGAAGCAGTTCCTGCTTCTGGGAGCCATCAGTAAGGGCCTGAGTGGCAACTTTGCCCTGTCTCCAGTTGGCATTTTGGTATTTTACCATGTGCGACAGATAATTTTCAACCTCAGACTCAAAGTGGAGGAGGCATTAACCCTTTTGCCCCAGAGGTCAATCCTGCGGGATTCCTTGTCTAGGGGAAGGGAGCTAAGATTCCTTGATGACAACAGAGTCAGTTTCAGCCTGGCCAACAAAATAAGGAAGGTCCTGAGGGGCATTATAAAGCTTGTTTACCCTCATGTGGCACAGCTGGCACCATGTCTGGCCTGTACCAGGCTGCCTCAGTTGCATTCTTCAACGCTGGGAGCATTGGAGGAATGATATTTGGGGAGATTCAGAAATCTACAGGAAATCCACCAGGTCTTTTCTGGTGACATCCTCTTCCTCAGTCTGGAAGCCCATGGTGGCAGACAACTGCTTTGTCACGTTAAAAAATGTGGCATCCTCAGAAGGAGACCTTAGAGTATGCTTGACAGAGTCCTCACTGGGCAAGGAGGCAGTGGACTTATCTGAGATCAGGATCTCTTCTTCCTCCTCTTCATCATCAGGGAAGATGAGATCAGGATGGTACTCCTCCTCGACGTCGACCTCCTCATCTGAGTCTGGCGTCAGATTCGCCGTCGGCAGCCTGCGGGAAGTCTTCTGGGGTCGACAAACAAGCACTGACAACAAAGCTGTTGGCGATGACAAAGAGGGCCTGTTGAAGGAACCCAGCTGCTGAACAAGTATATTTGTGAATTAGACCAATACTTAATTCAGGTCAAGAGTGGACATCAACAGTGTGGGGTTCGAGAGCCAATGACCCTCCAGCCATGTCCTGGGAGCCCAACGAGCCTGTAGCACTGGAAGGAGAAAGGTCATGTTTCAACGGGACTGTTATCGACAATGCGCCCGTCATCAACGGTAGAGAGACCTACAACCCGGAGGTCGATGGCCGGGCACCCTGTGTATCGGGTGGAGGTGCTGTTGGTATGGGTCTGGTAGGAACAGAGATCCGGACAGCTGGCCTCTTCATCAGAGCAGCCGCTGCCGACAAAGAGCCCCCCAAAGAAGGAGAGGCAGACAGGGAGCATGACTGCCGCGAGAGCGAGTGGTCACAATCCCAGTCTTTTATGACTTTTCCACCCGAGGACTTGTCTTGGGCCTTGGAGGCCTGGGAGCTTGAAGAGCCAGCCGTAGGGCAACTGGGGCCCTGGAGGAACCTTGCCCGGAGCTGGCTACCTGTTGTTCCATGATTTTTTTGAGAGCCTTCTTGTGTTGCCCTGAGGGTTGTTTGGTTAAACTTCTGGCAGAGTTCACAGTCGAGATATCATGGTCAGGCCCAAGACAGCAGACACAGACAGAGTGTTCATTTGCAGAGACAATGTTCTTTCCGCAGCAGCAATGTAAAGAAAAAAGGAGGATTAACTCTCGATAAACAAAAGAAAAAATTCTTAACAGAGATTTTGGTAAGGGATAGATGAAAAATGGCCATAGGCCAAAAGAGCATGAACACTGTGAAGCTTCACAGAGACTGTGCAAGCAAGTTGATGGTGGAAAAGAACTGAGGAGGAGCAGGGCTGCCTATGCCAATATAGGGTTGCTGGCGTCGATGGCGTGGGTGGCCCCAACTGTACTGCTGAAATTCTTCCATGAGGATTCCCTTCACCAATGGCAAATGTTCCTATGGCATTACCTGATGACTGAGATACCCCGAAGATGATATTGGAATACATGAATTCAAAATTCTTCAGAGTTCACTGCGCATCGCATGTACACATACACACACACACACACACACACACACACACACACACACACGCCTCAAGTGGAGCCAGAACCTCAATTTTATCTGTTGCCAAGTAAGCAGCAGGGAGTTCTCTGGCAAAGTGGTAGAGGATGAGGAGTTTTTCATGGTCATAAAAGAAACACCAGCAATGAAAACTCTGAATAGTACTTGCTTTTTAAATGTGTGTATATGTGTGTAAGGAGGGCTCTTGAGTGAAAAATAACATTAAATTATTTACTTACTTTACTTAATTTAATGAACTTTCATTTTAGGGCCTAGTTTAAGTTTTTTACATACGAGTAAAAGTTGCAGCCGTGTCTGTGATGGAAATTAGGAAATAAGTGGATTATGAATTCTGTGAGTTGCCTGGTTGGCAGGGACTTGTTTTTAGCCATTGGTGGTGCTCTTTTACTGCCATGAATAAACCATGCCTCAGCCAATCAAGACAAAGGGATTTCCTTGCCCATTTTATATACTTTGATTGCAACTAATACAATAAAGATTTTATCCACCCCACTGTGTCTTTGTAATTATTTTCTGGTACATATTTTGCATAAGAAGTACTAAACTATAGGTGGTTGTTATCTGAGGTGTATGTTAAGACTGTATCCCTAGAATCGGCTCTGCTTACTATTCTTATCAGCATATGTCTGCATCTACCGCAGGTGCTTCAGTATTTCCACACATGGTAAAACTTTTCCTGTGGCTCCCAGACCCAATTCCTCCTACTGTACCTTCCCTATTTCCATCTTGACTCAAGTAGCCCGGAGTACTGAGTCAGTTATGGCTGTGGATTTGGCTATCGACACAGTAACTGTCACTTTAAAATAAATCACTCCTGATAAGTAAAGCTAAATACTTTCTGAACTTAGTTTAAATATCTTGAACATAGTGTTTTTTCTTTTTTCTGAATCTTCAGCTCCAGACTAACTAGTCAGAACATGACAGCTGATTTGTGTTTCTTTGAATACGTCTTTCTGAATATGGCTTGACATAAAACAGTAAGTATGATATTACTATAGCAACAATGATTTATCTGAATATTACTACTATCGGCTTTTTACTGCATGCACAAAACCAGCAGCAAGTTTTAAGCACTGAAAGAACTCTGGGCGTATCACTTCACCAATGTAAATTTAATCAACAGCTGAAGCCTGGGCAAATCACATGATTATTTTCTGCTGGGGTGTCAATTGGGAATAGTTACTTACACACCCCACTTCAGAAATCTGAAACACAAAATAGTGACTCCAATGACAACAGACTCTACACTTCCTTTGGTGTCTAAAAAGCCTAAGAAAATATCCATGCTACAATATAAACCAATAAATACATGTATAAATTGAAAGAAAACTGATTGTTGGAATCTGCAGTTTGGTTTAGTTACTAGCCATAATTTTAGTGAATAAAAATTATTTAGTTTAATAGTTAGGTCTGTTTGTAAGAGAAGTGTAGTTTAGGTAATTAGTATTCTGTGGACATTAAAGCGGTCAAAGACGTTTGCTAAATCTTAACCACGGACCAGCCCATATACACAATACAGCTATAGCACATCTGTTCGTCATTTTTAAACTGTGATGCATAATTTATAAACAACTACACAGAATACCATCTATATGAATAATTCAACAATAACCTTCAGTAAAAAGACCCCAGCTCCCACAAAAATGTAGACCTATAGTTTTAAAACAAATGAAATAATGATTTTAGCAGGTATTTTGTCAAAACATGCTCTTTAAAACTCTTTAAAGGTTAAATAAGTATGAATTTGTAGTTTTTTTTTTGTAATTTACTTCAGGTCTCGGGGCAACAAACATGAAGTATGCTCTTTTTTATAATTTCTGAAAAGACAGAACACTGCTCAACTTTAAACTGTTTAATACTAGTTCATAGACATTCGGATCAATATCTATAGATTTGGGAAGCAACTGGTTGGAAATTTGCTAAACTCTAGACTGCCCTCAGGTCCCCCTACCTTCATGCTCCTGATCAGAATCGCAGAAAAGATGGAGCTGAATTTAACATCACAAGTTGCTCTAGTCTGGGGAGGTTAGGTGGTACAGTATGTATCAATATTCAAGCAATGAGGCATGACAGGACATTGGTTTTACTAGGTTAACCCCACGGTCAGGGGCGTTGTAAGGCACAAGATGAAGCAGAGTGTCTTTAGCCCCTGACCGTAGGGTAACCCTAGTACAACCAACATACCTGAAGTACCTTATTGCTTATATAAAATGACCCAGAGGCAAGTTTTGGAAAACAAACACTAAAAGTTTTCAAACCCACAAAAATAATAAAAAATGTTGCTAAATAATATAAAATAGTCCTCCCACAGATGTTTTCACCTGTCAGTCATCTGTCTTTCTTCATATTCAGCCTCTCCAAGATGGCAGCCACGCTGGACCGACCGTCTGTACCAACTGTTAACATTGCAGACTTTTTTAGTTTGTTTCCGCAACCACATTTTTTGTTTTAGGATTGTTTTGTTATAAATTTGCAGTCTATTTTAGTCTGTTTTAGCTAGCAAGTTAGATAAGGGAATTAAGAGTAGCTTAGGATGGGGACTGAGGAGATAGATTTTTTGTTTTAAAGTGTATGGCAGTAGCCCGGTGCAGCTTGAATGTATCACGCTGTTTTCGTCTCACTGACCAACCTGTGGCTGGTGGTGTGTTTTCCTGGACAGACAATCCAGTGGTGAGTTTTCTTGCCAGAGGATCCAGTGGATGATCTTTGGACCCTTAGACGGACTATCCCAGAGGGTTTGGTTGGAAGCTGGAAGAGAACAAGCAGTGTTTGCAAACTTTTGTACTGCTTGGTGATACTGGCCGGCAGAGTGTGTGCCACAACAGTGGTTTAATTTGCAACAGAATAACAAAGTGGTGAAGTGTGTTTGCACCTGCGGCTTTGCTTTGATCAGCGGCCGCCTATTAGCTGGTTGGTGGTGGTGGGGAGAGACTGAAGTCTCCTTTTGATTGTGGGCTGTGGATCGGCCGTACCTCCAAACCACTGGAGTTGTAGAATCCGGTTAGCATCTGGGTGGAAACAGAAGCTGCTTGTGGAGAATAGCGGTGAGGAATGTGGCTTGCCTTTTTGTTTCTACCCTGATCAAAGAATTTGAATCTGGGACCAATAACTGTCTTGAAATATTCCACCAGAAAGTACTGTGATTCAAGTCTTTGATTATCAATGGATACTCGAGGGCAGTGAGGGTGAAGTTACAAACTACATGTTTTCTGTTGAAGCTGTGAGAGGCCTTTCAAGGGCCAGTTTATTTGGAAACAACTGTTTTGCTGGACTGACCGAAGGGAGAGTACCTTGGTCTCTCTGGAACTTTTGCATTCATTGGGAACCGAGAGCCCCATACAGTTTTTCAAATTTTCCATTTTTTTGTGGCTGGACTAACTGTTGCGCTGTGGACTCTGCCAGTATCTTATAGGACTACCTAGGATATTAAATGTTGTTAACTTTGGGACAGGGTGGTAGGGAAAGTTTTGTTTGTGTGTAGTTGTGTGTGTGGTGGTGTGAATGTGGGTGTATGGTAGTTGTGTGTACATTTTGGGAAGTTAAATGTATTGACTGATTGTTTGGGTGGGTTGATTATTTATTTTGGGGGTTAAGTTACAGTATTTGGGTTGAAGTTTGCTACTGACAGTCAGGATGTGCTGGTGGCTAAGTCCCTAGGGTGCAGTTACTCAACGGCCTGGCTACGTGATCTCTGACCTTTTGTGCTCCCCTTTACCTGCAGAGATGTATGTGAGGTGCAGAGCTGGTCGGAGGTCTGGGAAGAGGGATATGAGAGTGTCAGTCAGGGAGTCAGCTATTTCGGTGGTGAGGCCCAGGAGAGAAATGGGCACTGGGAAGGGGTCCTCCCTGTCTGGTCCCCATGCCCAAGGGCTCCACTCTGGATAGTGGGGCAGGTGGTCATCTGACCCAGGCTGTGCTTTACAATGCCAGCTTGATGAGGAATAAGACTGCTATAATGGTGGGCTTGGTTTCCTTGGTAGACCTGACTTGCATCACAGAGACCTAGCTAGATGATAATGCTGCCACCATTCTGGAGGAGGGGATTCCAGACAGGTACTCTGTGGTACACACCCCGAGGAAGGATCGCAGAGATGGGGGAGTGGCCATTTGTTTTAAAGCCAGCCTGGGCCTCTCAGTGCTACTGGTGGGTTCTACCAGGTCATTTGAGAGTGTGGTCATGTGAGGGGGTCCTGCGCAAGCTATGGGATCCTTCTAATTTACTGCCCACCAAGTGGGGAGAAGGAATTCCTGCAGGAGGTCAGGGACTTTGTTGTCAGCCTGGTGTTGGAATCCCCCAGATGGATAACTCTAGGGGATTTCAATGCCTGGGTCGATGATGGACTCTCATCATTTGAACGTGACGACCTTCTGAGCATGGAAGTTCTGGGCCTGTCGCAGGTTGTTACCTCAGCGACCCACTTGCACATGTTGGACCTGGTGTTCACACTGGGTCTTGGGGTCGATGGCCTCACGATTGATCCTGTCATTTGGCTGGATTATAGCACCATGACGTTCATGTGTGGGCCCCCCCAAGGGTCCATCCTCTGTGGAGATGGTCCAGTACCACCCTTTGCAGGGATTGTCCCCAACAGGACTACAGGTAGTGCTGGACCTATCAAGTGTGGAAACTGCATGTGCAATGGATGCAGAGGAGGGAGTGGCAGCCTATAAGAGGGCTGTTACTGTGGCCTTTGAATCTATCATGCCCATTTATGCCCAACCCTTATCTACTCACCAGAGGCCCCTTTGGTTTGATGGGGAGCCTAGGGAGTTAAAGATAAAGGGCTCGAGGTTGGAGCTGCGCTGAAGGAGGTCGGGGCTGATGGAGGACAAATTGGCTTTGAGGTCACATTATGGTGACTATCAAAGGGCAATCTCCCATAAAAAGGCAGATTTTTTGTCGCGGGAAATTGCTGCTGCAAGGAACAGACTGGTTTAGCTTTTCTATACTGAGGACGGGTTGTTGCACCCGACCTGTCTCCATACTGGGGGAGCAAGTTCAAGCACGAGGTGCAGTGAGTTTGCTCTGTTCTTTGCCAACTAAGTGTCCTCTGTCAGGACTGAGATCTCCTTCAGTGCTGCTCAAAGAGCTTGTGGGGTTAGATCGGTGACGTGCCAGGCACCCCTCTTGCGTGGGGTGCATTTGATCCAGTCTGAGTGGAGGAGGTAGCTGAAATAGTCTTGAGGCCGCGACCAATCCACTGTGATCTAGACGCAGGTCCAACCCAACTTCTGGTTGGTTGTGTTTGCCTGATTAGACCTGCGATTGCTGGGATCATTCGGTGTTCCTTGTGAAGTTGGGACTTTCGAGCAGCCTTGAAAGAAGCCATGGTGAGACCCCTTTTGAAGAAACCCTCACTGGCCCTGGAGTGTCTCACCAACTACAGACCAGTCTCAAACCTCCCATTTTTAGGGAAGGTTTTTGAAAAAGTGGTGGCTGTTCAGCTTGAGACTTGTCTTGCTTCCTCTGCCACTTCTGAGTGCTTCCAGTCTGGATTTAGGCCTGGGTATAGCATGGAGACTACCATGGTGAAGGTGCTGAATGATCTCCTTACAGCAAGAGATAAGGGAGAGCATGCCATCCATGTTCTACTAGATCTCTCTGTGGCATTTGATACCGTGGACCATGAAGTGTTACTGGATTGACTGCGGAACTGGAGTGGACTAACTGGCAATGTCATCAGCTGGTTTAGGTCTTACCTCATGGGTGGAGTGCAGAGGGTGACGATGGGGTTATCCTCATCTAGCCTGATGCCCTACACCATGGAGTTCCGCAAGGTTCAGTCTTGTCGCCTCTGTTGTTCACAATGTATATGTTGTTTCTGAGATGTTATCAGGCAGTATGGGCTGGGTTTTCATTGCTATGCCAATGACACCCAGCTATACTTGTCCTGTGCACCTGGAAACCAGATAGCAGCCTGTGTGTTTAACACATGCCTGGCTGGGATCCAGAGCTGGATGACACAAAACTGGCTATGACTCAACCCAGACAAGAAGGAGGTACTGACGGTGAATCCTGGTCACCGGTGGGATGGAGGAGGGTTGGAGAATGATCCTGGTTTGAGACTGAGAGATGTTCCCTTGACCCCCACTATTCGGGTTATGGATCTGGGCGTGGTCCTTGATGACGGTCTGCCACTTGATGCTTAAATGTTGCCCGTTTTCCAAAGTGGCTTTTACCATATCAGGAACATTGCCCGGATCCGGGCCCTGATACCAGCCGATGACCTTGTCACCCTAATGCATGCCTTTGTCACATTAAACTGGATTACTGCAATACTCTGTATATGGGGCTATCTGGAGGCAATCAAAAAATATGGGATCCATTCTTCCACCACTTTCAAAAGCACTCAAAAGGATAGTATATGACCAGCTAATCGACTATCTTGGCAAATACAAGCTTCAGTGTCAGCAGCAGCATGGTTTCTGCAAGGCACATAGTAAGACTACAGCCCTGGTGGAATACACTGGCTACATTCATGTGGCATGGACTGAGTGGCTCTTGGTGGGGGCCATTTACAGTGACCTCACAAGGCCTTTGATGCATAATCATGAGCTACTTCTCAGATAGCTGGCCTACACTGGGATATCCTCAGTATCTGTGGGTTGGTTTAGGAGTTACCTCTCCATAAAGAATGCAGCAGGTCAAAATATATGGTGTATTATATGATCATCAAATTGCTTCCATGGGGGCACCCCAAAGGCTCAAATCCTGGAACTCCTGCTATTCAGTCTGTTCCTGAACAACCTCCCCAAAGCATGCCAAAACAAAGGTACTCTTATATGCCGATGACACCGTGCTATACACACGTCACTCTCCACCTGATCTGCTTTCGAAAAAACAGTTGCAAGCTGACTTTGCCACAGTGGAGACTTGGTTCCTTAGATCCAGGCTACTACTGAACTACAACAAAACCAAGCCGATGTTGTTCGCCTCCCCTCACAGCCACCATAAGGCTTATCCAATCAAAATACACAGTCATTGCAATGACATTTTGCAATCAGTCAGCAATTTCAAATTCCTCGGGGTCACTCTTGACTGCTCTCTCTCTCATATGGGCTTCACAGTGACCATGTTGCCAAGGCAGCTACTGCCAGATTAGAACAACTTTACCATCACAGACACTGCCTCACTGAAAGCATCATCAAACTAGCAGTAAATACCGTAACTCAGTCGTGTCTGTCGTAGACTACAGTCTTGTAGTCTATGGGGCTGCTACAGACACTGCGCTCAAGAGAATAAAAGTTGCCCTTAACAAAGCCTGCAGGCTGGTCCTTGGGGCACACCACTTAACTCATCGTGCAAGCTCTACTCAAATGGCTCAATCTTAGCAACAGAATCCAATTCCAGGTATGCTTGCTTTGCAAAAAAAAGTCACCCTTGGCCTTACACCCCAGGTGTGCAAACTCTCCTCAACCCTTCCTCCAAATGTATAGACTAACCCGAGGTACAAGTAAAAGTAGCCTTCCAAGTCCCGTTTCATCATACATCACAAGGGCAGTGGTCCTTCATGTATAGAGCCCTCTTCTGGCTAAATTCTCTTAGCTCAGCCCTTTTTACCAAACCAAAGATTGGCCTATTCAAGTCTCACTTGCGAGATTCAACTCGTTTCAAGCAGCATGTGTGACTGTGACCCCACTTTCTTTTGTGGATAGGAAAATGTCCAGAACTCCTTATTCTGCTGCACTTATTCCACACACCCTCCTTGCACCCTAGTTTTTCCCCCGTCTGTTGGCCTCTGCTTTCAGTATTCCACTTAAATCTGATACACTAGCTCTGCGTTTCCATTTTACAGTTACACACAGTGCCCAAAATGCCCTCATTTAATTAGAAAAAAGATGATAAATGCAAAGATTTTTGGAGTTTTGAAGGTGGCCAGGTACTCAGCAGAGGGGGGCCCACCTGGAAATTTCCAGGTATCTTGGTGGGCCAGTCCAATTCTGACTCCACCATCTCACCTACTGCTGTGGGTCACAGATTCTCCTCATTGGGATGGCTCAGGGACATATCACAGCAGCTATTTTCAAAGATCTGGCCAAAGCCATGATTCAGTGACCCACCCTCTCCTCCTGGAAAAGCTGCACTCTGCCAGCATCTCAGCTCCTGCTGCTGACTGGTTCCGTTCCTACCTCATAGGCCATCAACAGTCTGTAAAGGTTGGAGGCATCCCGTCACCTCCCCTACCTATTCAGACTGGGGTTGCACAGTGTTCCATCCTGGGTCCCATCCGCTACACCATTTTCCTGAATTACCTCCCCTCTTGCCTATGCTAATTCACATATCCATATGTATGCAGATGACGCAGTTATCTACACCTCCAGCCCCTAGACCGCTGTGGTGGAAGGCTTGCTCCAGCAAGACTTCCACAATGTTCTGCACTGGTTCAGTGTCCAGTGTCACAATAGCCGTCTAAACCTGTTACTATTTGTACATAATTTTATTATAAATATATGTTTTGAATTTCTGCTGTGAAACATGGCAGTCAGCAAAGCATCATGGAACCCTGGATGTTCTCTTTCTGAGTGGAAGGAAACAGCTAACTTTAAAAGAAACTGACAAATTTTGGAGTTTTGAAGGTGGCCAGGTACTCAGCAGCAATAGGGTGCCTAACAAAACCTGTGTGGAAATCATAAAAGTCATGTTCTCAGAGAGTTGGTGCTTTGAAGTGAAAATATTGCCTTTTTACGAGGTGGCAGGAGGGAGAATGCTTCCTAGTCAGTCTATGTCAAAAATATCACAATGTTGAGAGGTAGTTCTCAGACTGGTTTCCTGAGAGATCAAAGAAAGGGGAAATTCTGACCCTTCATAAAGCATACTCTGTGGCTTACTAATTAGGAAGTATATACATTTTTTTTAATTGGAATGTTTAGCAGTGTGCAGGGACATGTGACTGATCAATTAATTACAGGACTAAGAGTGACCTCATGTCAACAGCCCAGAGCTATGACATCACAGGATGGGAGAGACATTTTGGCCTCTGATATTATCAAGCTGGCTGAAAGGACAGACACTGTTTTCTGGACTTCATAGAATTATAGTTTGTTCTGGATTTCTAAGGGACACTTTTGTTTCTGGACTCAAAGAGAGGCACTGCTGCCAAAATAGGTAATTTACAGTAGTTCCATTTATCTGCCAGCTGGAACTAGGGTAGGCTTAGTTATTCAGTGCACGGCACTTTGTTTATAACTGTCCATTTATTTTCTGACTGTATCCTTAATGTATATATGTTCTGTGTTTTGTATTATTTACTATTTTTAATTTTAGTAAACATTTTTTCTTAAAACGCTGCCTGAGACATGCTCATTTTGTGTGTGAATGGTGGAACAGTCTTAATATTCTAACACAGCTGTTAAATGCTTATATGTGTCACCTTATGCATACGCTAACAAGGATCTGTGTAAAGATCCAGCAAGGTAAGAAAAATACCAGCGTCTCAATTGAATCGAAAGGGGTTGTGAGTCAGGCTGGTTGTGTGCCCGCTAGGCCAAGTATATTGCGCTGTTTCCCTGAAGAGTGTGATACTTGGACCTGTTACCTGGTGTGCTAGCTAAAAGGGTTCCTAACTGACCCCAGGACTCGAGACTGGTAGTTGCTCAGACCCAAAACAAACAGGAGGGTGTCCCTGTTTGTCCCCATTCACAATTTCACTTCAAGATTGGGCACTGTGGGAGCAGAGGGCCTGACCTCGGGAGTGAGTTTGTGACAGCCATGACCACTGGTACCAGCCAGAAACTAACTGGAGCCCCCCACCTTCACCACTCTGGATGACACCCTTCTTGAAGTGGTTTCTTCCTTCAAGTATCTCAGTGTGCAGTTAGATGATAGGCTTGACTTCCCTGCCAACATCGATGCCATGTACTCCAAGGTCCACTCTAAACTTAGTGCATCTACCATCACTATCAGCTATGGATCTGGGGGAAGAGATTTGGGAGACCCTTGATGAGATTTCTGTTGTCAGTCCACCGGAGGAGATAGAACACTTCAAGGAATTTGTCACTTATATAGGGTGATACAAAAATAAGCCGCAAGTTAAAAGATGAAATAATACTTGACTGCTGCTGATTTTAACCTTTTGCAGCACTAACTGGCCACCAAGTGAAAAAAGGAAATGTTTTTTGCCTTTTTTTTTAAACAAAACTTTTTTTTCTGTATCTGACTGGCAAGCTGCTGTACAGTTTTTTTGAACAATGAGAAGCACAGCAGAAGACTCGCTGCACTGCAGGCACTGAGCAGGCTGCCATCAACTTCTGTACAAAAAACAAATAAAACATAAAAAATAATATCAAAAACAGTATAAGCTGTTTAGTTAAAAAATATAACATTAG
Organism: Neoceratodus forsteri; assembly: GCA_016271365.2. NCBI lineage: Eukaryota > Metazoa > Chordata > Ceratodontiformes > Ceratodontidae > Neoceratodus > Neoceratodus forsteri. The sequence continues at coordinate 299,821,261 of CM057459.1, read as the reverse complement.
CCATTCATAATATGCCTGCTCTTAATGCAAAGAAAAAATGGATCCTTTATGATGGAGAGAAAATGGGAGGATGCACCCAGAAGGAACCGTGGTGCAATCAGCAATACCATTTAAGCACAGACAACAACTGCACATCTGTAGAAAACTCAAAGCCAAAAGAAAATGAAAGCAGAGACCATGTATGTTACAACTGCATATTTACTATGACAAAATCCAGTGCTATGCTGTAAGTCACAAGTAAAAAGTGGTAGCGTCTGATGCACCACTGGCATCATTGGGACCTCCACAACATTCTTTGCTAGTGACTTACAGAATAGCACTGAATTTTGGAACAATAAATAAGTAACTGGAGCACATGTTGTCTCACTATCTTTTGAGAGCTTTGTGTTTGCTGCTGGTGCACAACAGTTGTCTCTGCTCCTTTATGATGGAGCGACAGTCATAATATTAGCTAGTTCCTGTACCTCCAACTAACAAGCAGTGTCATTTAGTGCTTAGAACACTGGTCTGGGAACTGGGAGATTGCATGTTCAGGCAATGCTAACCCTGGAAACCATCATTAAGAAACAAACTATGGGATTCTTGGAAGCAAATTGGTTGCAGGACAGGAAGCAGATCAGGTCTGTAGTAGGGAAATCTTGCCAAACTAAACCGATTGACTTATTTGTTTGGATCACTGGTGCCAAGCAGTGGATGTGTTGTGCCTCAACTTTAGGATGGCCTTTGATTCTGTTGCACATAGGGGGCTAATAAAAAAGCTAAGGGACCTGGGGTTAGTGGACAAACTGACCAGGGTGGACAGAGAACTAGCTAAGGAGCAGGACTCACTGGGTGGTTGTAAATGGGGTGCACTCAGACCCCACGGGAGCCACAAGTGGTATATACCATAGTGATCGGTCCTGGGATCATGGCTCATCAATCTTTTAATCGCAATATAGGAGAAGGAATCCAGACAAAGGTGCATCTCTTTGCTGATAACTCTAAGATCTGTGTTCAAGTGGGCATGGAAAATGGAGTTAGAAAAGTGACAAGAGACACGGAAAAATTGAAAAAGTGATCCAGATTATCGCAACTAACGTTCAACACAAAAAAGTGCACAGTAATACAAAGTGGTAGAAAGAACCCTAAAATGGACTGCTGGATTGGGGGGGGAGGGGATGGTGCAGAAGAAAATATTACTCGCCTTAGTAATTGTGTTTCTTCTAATGGAGTCTTGCTGTATTCTGACAATTGCAGTTAGCTCCAGCACTTGAACTGCCACAGAGAGTGAAGGGTTAAAATTCTATGCCAGGCATAGAACGTTAGGCTCGAGCTTGGTTGAAAACTCTGTTTGTGACACTTTGAAACCAAACCGTCAGATTCTTATGAGCTAAAACTCACTGACTATATAATGCGGAAATTGTAAAATTCCTACTAGCCAACTGGCAACAAAACTTTAGATTCCCAAAAGACTCAAGTCAGGAAACCCAAAGACCAAAAAGCAAGCAATAAGAACTAAAAACTCTTAACTAAACAAACACAAAGCACCCAACACAACAAGAGTGGGCTAAAGACACCCCTTGGGTGCAACACTGCACCTGCCCACCCACTTCCCAAAACAGGTTCTGAGAGAGGAGGCAGGGATGGAGGTCAGAATACAGCAAGACTCCATTAGAAGAAACACAATTACTAAGATGAGTAATTTTTTCTTCAAACAACATGAAGTCTTGCCGTATTCTGACAATTGCAGACTACCAAGTAGTACCTCCAAGGAGGAGGGACAGAACCTACTTTGGAAATAGGCTCTGAAGCACTGCTGTGCCAAACCTAGCATCACTCCTAGCCTGGATATCCAGAGAGTAATGCTTGGTGAAGGTATGAACTGTTTTCCAGGTGGCTGCTTGGCAAATTTCTAACAAAGCAATATCCCTGGCTGCAGCCAGAGATGCAGCTGTACCTCTAATGGAGTGAGCCCTCAAGCCTGAGGGTGCAGTTTTTCCCAGTTTTTCATAGCAGAATTGGATACAGGACACAATCCACCTGGCAATGCAATAGTTCTCTTGGTGGCAGATTTTCCCTTACCTACTTCCCCATAAGTGAGGAACAACTGGAGGGAGTCAAACCTGTGACCCTTTGTTCATTCTATGTAGTAACTAAGGGCCCTTTTACATCTAAACTGTGTAGCCTCCGTTCCCCTGAGGAGGTGTGATCAGTGAAGAACACAGGAAGAGACATAGATTGGTTTAAGTGGAAATCAGAAACCACTTTAGGTAAGAACCTTCTATTGGTTCTAAGGACCACCTTATCTCTATGGAATGAAATGAAGTCAGGCTCCAGTGACAGGGCTTGCAATTCACTGATACGTCTGGCAGAGTAACAGCAACCAAAACACAGTTTTCAAGTCAAATGCCAGAGCTCTGCTGAGGACATAGGCTCAAGGTGGGGGTTGCATAAACTAAACAATGCAAATATTCAAATCCCAGGCAGGAACAGGATCCCTAAAAGGGGGATTGGTATGAAGCAATCCTTTGAAAAATGTACAGAATACAGGGTGAGATGACAGGGGTTCGTCTCTGTCATCTCACCCTGTATTCTATAAATTTCAAAAGGTTGCTATACTAATCCTGAGATCCTACTCTGACAGGAAAGCAGAAATAGCTGACAAATGAACTTTGAGAGTAGCTGGCTTGAGGCCTAGGCCATTAAGGTGAACCATATAATCCAGAACTGTAGACGACTCAGCAGTATCTGGGGATATATGCTTCTTGGAACACCAAATACTGAACCTTTTCCATTTGGAGTTGTAAGTTTTTCTGATGGCAGGCTTTCGAGAAGCTTTGAGAATATCCAGAACCCCTTGAGACAGATGTAAATCTGCATACTCTAACTCTTCAAGAGCCATGCCTTGAGACTGAGTGATCGGAGACTGGGGTACCAAATCCTCCCCTGAGAGGAGGTTAGCAGATTGTGATTCCTGGGAAGAGACAGGGGAAGATGGACTGCTAAGGACAGCAACAGGGGGTACCAAGGCTGCCTGGCCCAGTCTGGAGCAATCAGAATCACTTTGCATGGTTATGACCGTACCTTGACTAGAACCTTGAACAGTAGAGGAAAAGGAGGGAAGGCATAAAGAAATGTCCTTTCCCAGTTCAAAATCAGAGCATCCAGAGGGACTGAGCCCAAGACTGGGGGTCTGCAACAAAACAGAGGAAGTTGGTGATTGTCTGGGGCTGCAAAGAGATCTACCTTCAGAGTGCCCCACCTTGATAAAATCACTTTCAAAACCAAAGGATCCAGAGACCATTCGTGATGGCCCTGGGAAATTCTGCTCAATGCATCTGCTATCACATTTGCCTTTCCTGGGAGGTGGACTGCTACTAGAGAGGTCTGCAGGGAATAAGCCAGGGACCATATTTTCATGGCCTCCGTGCACAAGGCCGTGGACCAAGTGCCTCCCTGCTTGTTGATGGTAGTACATGGCTTGTACATGGTGGTAGTGTTGTCCGTCCTGACCTGAACCACCTTGTTCTGTAGTGACTGAGAGAAAGCTTGTAGGGCAAGAAGTACTGCCCTGAGCTCCAGGAGGTTGATATGAAGAAGGGATTCCTGAGGAGACCACAGTCCCTGGACCTTGAGAGCCCCCAGATGGGCTCCCCACCCCAAAAGGGAAGCATCTGTGGTAAGAACCACAGAGTGAGTCTGAGTGACAAATGGAACACCTTGCCTCAGATTGTCCAGGTCCTGCCTCCACTGAAGGCCTGAATTAAGGTCTGAGTAACAGGAACTAGCTTGGTAAGAGGATCTTTCCTTTGGGACCAAAAATTTCTCAGATGGAACTGAATGTCCCTCATCTGAAACCTGGCCCCTTGGACCACTGCCGTGGAAGCTTCCATGTGGCCCAGAAGCTGAAGAAAATGCCTTGCTGGTTGAGAAACCAGAGGGAGAAAGGAAGAGGCCAGCTAAGCGATGGCTTTTGCCATTTCCAAAGGAAGGAAAGCACTTGCCTTGAGCATGTCCAGCTCTGCTCCTATAAAAGTGAGGAGCTATACTGTCTCAAGAACTGACTTGGGAAGATTGAGAAGGAACCCCAGGGAAGTGAGAACTTGCTGGGTGACCTGCAGATCTGACTTGACTTGAGTCTGGAGACTGGCCCAGAGAGCCAGTCATCCAGGTATGGAAAATAGAAATCCTTTCCTTCTTAAAAGGCCACCACTACTGCTAGGCACTTTGTAAACACCCTTGGAGCTGAAGTTAGGCCAAAGGGCATTGCTCTGAACTGATAATGGCCTGAGGGCAATTCAAACCTGAGGTACGTTTCTGTGGGAGCACCTGATGGGAATGTGAAAATAGGCATCCTTGAGGTCCAGGGAGGCTAGCCAGTCTCCTGACCTCAGAGAGGGAAGAATTGTTCCCAGAGTCACCATTTTGAATTTTTGCTTTAGCAGGTGCTTGTTTAGATATCTCAAATCCAGGATGGGTCACCACTCCCCTGTCTTTTTTGGGGGTAAAGAAGTACCTGGAGTACAGACCTTTGCCCCTGTATAGGGTAGGAACTCTCTCTATGGCTCTTAAGGCCAGTAGAGAGGAAACCTCTCCCTCTAGAGCAAGGGTTTCTGATGTATTTGCAGGTGGAAAGGCTCTGGGTCTCAGTTTCAGAAATTTTTTGAAACTGAGAACCAGCCCCTGGCTTACAACCTCCAGGACCCACTTGTCTGAGGTAACAGATGTCCAGTTCTGGACAAAGTAAGCCAGCCTGCCTCCTACCGGAATGGGGGAGTCGACCCGGGCTGACACATCAGGGTGTCTGCTTGGCAGGAGCCTTAGGCTGAGGGGTGGATGCAGCCCTGCTCATCCCCCTTCTGCCTCTCCCTCTGAAGAACCCCCTCTGAGAAAAGGAAGAAGAGGCCTGCGCTCGGCAGAAAGGCCTGTGAAAAGGCCTGCTCCTGCCCCAAGCTTGCTGCCTTTGAGGAGTTACCTGCCTCTCCTTGGCCTGGGCACTCCTGTAAGTGGTCCTGTACTCGTCCATTTTCTTCATGTAATTCTCGGTCTGCTCCCCAAACAGAGAATTACCCACCACAGGGAAATCCATGGCCTTTGCCTGGGTATCCTGCAAAAGGCTAGTACATCTGAGCCAAGCCATCCTCCGAAGAGCCATAGATGTAGCCATGACTCTTGATGACACATCACTGGAGTCCACAGCAGCATGAAATTGCACCTTTGATGCCTCAATCCCATCAGCAGCCACCCCTCCAGCTCCTTGGCTAGCTGGGGAAGCATGTTTAGCCAGTGCCAGTACAGTGTCCCACCTGGACTTCTGGTACCTAGCTGTATAGGCCATATAGTTAGCCTGCCTGAGTCCCAAAGATGATGCCATGTACTGCTTCTTTGCCATGGCATCTATCTTCCTGGAATCTTTGTCTGGGGGGTGTGAAGCCAAGGGATGTTTGCCTTGTCACAGGCAGCAGCCTGCATTACCCCAACATGACTGCATTGCTGATAAAGAAACTCCATATCTGAGCCTGACAAGGTGTACCTCTTGTCCATTATCTTGTCAACAGGAGGTAGAGTTAGGAGACCTAAGAATTTTTTGTGTCTGTTTCCCGAAGGACTTATGGAGGGGAATAGACAGTCTCTTAGACTCTGGGATGTCAATCATCTCTACAAAGCCAGGCTCCTCTTGATCCTCCACAGCCTCCTCAATAGGAAGCTGGAGGGTTTGAGCCACTTTTCTGTAAAACAGCAAGTAGGGAGGGGACTCAGAAAGCCTAGGAGGGGAAACACCAGAAGGTCTGTCTGGGGAGATGTCCGGTTCCACAGGCGCATCCAGACTTTCACCGTCGTAATCATCCTCTTCAAAATCCCCCTCCTCATCAAACTCCGGTTCGTAAAAATCTTCAGGGGAATAATCCTGAACCGGGGGAACTGACTGAACTGAACCCCTGCCAGATGGCGCCGGATCGGTCAGAACCGGATAAAGCGATTCCACAATCCAAATTGCTCTGGCTATCTCTTCGGCATTCAGAACATGAAGTTCTGGATCCGAACCGGCCGATTTATCCTTGTGTTTTCTCTTTGTAGGAACCGATCCCTCAAAATCGGCTCTCCTTTTGCTCGAAGAAGTATCGCCCTGGTCAGAGGGCACTCCTTCTGGTTCAGTAGGAACCGAACCGGGCTGGCCTTCCGGGTCAGCGGATTTCTCGGCCTCCTTATCCTTAATGCTACCTAACCTTTTTCCAGGGTGAAGACTTGGGAAATTCTTGCAAATTTGGCAGTCTGAATCGAGGTGGTCAAACCCCAGACAGTAAACACAGGTGGTGTGGGGATCGGCCTCAGCAAAGACCTCCCCACACACTGCAGTGCTGAAACCCAGTGGGCCTGTTTTTTTACTTGGGTTTCTCAGACATGGCCAACCTAAAAACTTACCCTTTATTCGGCAACCACCAGGCAAGACTCCCCTATTAGTTTCTCACCGTGTTACGGGTGTTGGAAAAAAAAACGTTCAAATCACTTTTTTTTTTTAAAACTGATACGGACCGGTAACCACACACTAACTTTTCAGAAAGATTTTGACTAAAGGATCAGTTCAGCCGAACCGATCAGAGAAATTTGCAATTTCCACACAATAACTGTCCACAATACTATCCTATGTACTTACGGTACCACAGACAGAGTCTCGAACCGACAAACGGAACGAAAAGCGGACTAAAAACGACACTTTAAACGCGTTTGAACCAAGCAGGAGGAGAAAATCTCCCGAGCGACTGTTCAGTGAGGCGGAGTAAAGAATCTGATTGTTTGGTTTCAAAGAGTCACAGACAGAGTTTTCAACCGAGCTTGAGCCTAACGTTCCATGCCTGGCATAGAATTTTAACCCTTCACTCTCCAGGGCAGTTCAAGTCCTGGAGCTAACTGCAATTGTCAGAATACAGCAAGACTTCATGTTGTTTGAAAACAAAGGAGAGAGACACTGGGACATCATTAGTGACAGCCTCAAGTCTAAAGCACAGTGCAACAAAGAATACAGGAAGGCAAACAGGATGCTGGGAGGTGTAGGAAGGGAATTCAGTAGTAGCAGGAAGGTAATATTGCTCTTGTACAGGTCCCTAGTAAGGCCACACCTGGACAGCTGCATGCAGCTCTGGAATCCGCACCATAGGAATGACAAGCCATACTGTATATGGGAGGGTCACAAAAATGATCCAGGGGCAGCAGGGGAGACTGTATAAGCAAAGGTTGGCAGACTTTAACATGTATACACTAGAGGAAAGGAGAGAAAGGGGCTGCACTGGCACATACATGCTCTTGCAAGGAATCAACAGAGTGGACTGTAAGGACTTATTCACAAGAAATGTGGGCACAGTTACTAGAGGATGTGGGTGGAGACTGGTGGGGAAAAGTCAGAAGGGTCTTGAGGAAGTTCATTTCAGAGAGGGGGTAGTGGACAATTGGGATGGACTGTCCAGAGAAGTGTCTGAAGCCAAGACTGGGATGGATTTTAAACTTGGGTGGAACAGATATAAGGGATAGTGGGACCCAGAGACAGAAGAGGGGGAAAGGATACTTGGGGAGGGGTGATGATCAGCCACTAGGGCTTCTGGATCTCTAAATCCAGCCTGGTGCTAGGCCGAACATGGAGTTAGAAGGGAATGGGCAGACTGAATTCATTTCATTTTCATTTTATTGAGGTTGAACCATTGAGCAAGCTCATTTGAAATGTGATCCACAGTAGACAGGTTATAAACAGTAAATATTTATTACAACACATTTTGCAATACTTTATAAAGAACAAACAATGACAGACAATAAACCCATTCAATACAGTCAGTCATAAAACTGCACTGGGCTATCCTAGGTAATTACATTGTAAAAAAATAAACTAAAAAGATAAGCCATCATAAATACCTAACCTCTCATTAGGGTTTGCGTTACCCAGACACAATTCACTGGTACAAACAGAAACAAGCATTTGTCAATGCCGAATGTTTGCTTGCTGGCATTGGCATTGGTAGTGTAGAAGTTACAGAGCTGCGTAATAGAAATGGCAGCGAAGTATTGAACAAAGCAACCCACCACCACCCTGCAGAGACGGACAGGCATTGGGTGTGCCTTTGGGTCGTCAGGCATAACAGCCACGCCATTTCACCACACCTACCCTGCAGACACTGACAAGTGTCATGGTGTGCCTTGAGGTCTTTGGCCTTGTCGCACCCATTCCATCAAGGAAATACGGTGAGATGGGTGCGGTATAGAGAATGGGGTGAAGTTTGGGCCCGAAGAGTCCGAGGCACACCTTGATGCCTCTCACTGGCTGCAGGGTGTGGGTGGGGGTGGAATGGTGTGAGAATGGCAGGCAAGAATCCCAAGTCACACCCCTGATGCCTGTCATTCTCTACAGGGTGGGGCGTTATGGTCGGAAACCCTAATGCCTCAGGCATTCGTTGGTATTTTCACTCCAAATTTTCAACATTTTTTTTTGTGACCCCCACCTCATGAACAGTGGCAATATCAGTTTGTTAGCCGAAAACTGCTTTTGCACAGCGACTGTGGCATTTGGCACCACAGGTGCAAAAACACATTCCGAACGGGATGTGAAAAATGACAGTGGTACTGTTCATGGGGAGGTGTAAAAAATGGCAATGTTGAAAATCTGCTGTGAAAATCTTAAAAAAACTGGTGAAGTCATGAGCGTGCGTAGAGACTGTGTAATGCACACTTGTAATGTAACTAGTTTGGGGATTTTTTTAAAGCAGATTGTTAACACCGGCATTTTGGGACCTCCGATCATGAACAGTGTCAGTGTGATTTTCTTTATCTGTCCCGAACAATGATTTCCCACAGCGACCACGCATTTCTGTGCTGAAAGTGTGAAAACACATTTCGGCCATGTTGTGGAAAATGACAGCTGTACTGCTCATAAGGAGGTATGGAAAAATGCCACTGGTGAAAATCTGGACTGAAAATATTACAAATTCATGAACTTACAAGGGTGCGTGGAAACCGCGCAATGCTCACTCTGAACACAATCATTTTATGGAGTTTTGTCATCAAATTTTCAACATAGCCATTTTAAGACCTCTGCTCATGACCAGTGTCACTGAGATTTTCTTAATCTGTCCCAAACATTGTTTTCACTACCGACTGTACCATTGTGCGCTACATGCGGAAAACACTTTTAGGCGAGATGTGAAAAATGGTAGCTGGTACTGCTCTATAAGGAAGTGCGGTAAATAGCACTGTTGAAAATCTGGTGTGCAAATATTACAAATCGCAAACTTGCCAGCGCTGCGAGGGAACGCATACGCGCCCCTAAAACAGTCATTTTGGGAATTTTTTTCACCAAATTTTCAACATAGCCATTTTAACACCTCTGCTCATGATCAGTGTCACTGTGATTTTCTTAACATGTCCATACATTGAGTTCGCGATACCGACTGCGCCATTGTGCACTACATGGGCGGAAACACATTTTGGGTGAGATGTGAAAAATGATAGCTGTACTGCTCATAAGGAGGTGTGGTAAAATGGCAATGTTGAAAATCTGGAGTGAAAATATTGAAAATTTGCGAACTTACCAGCGTGCGTATGAACTCTGCAACGCATGCTCGTAAAACAGTCATTTTTAGGAATTTTTTCACCAAATTTTCAACATAGCCATTTTAAGACCTCTGCTCATGAACATTGTCATTGTGATTTTCTTAATGTGTCCCGTACATTGATTTCGCATACCGACTGCGCCATTGTGCGCTACATGTGCGGAAACACGTTTTGGGCAGGATGTGAAAAATGACAGCTGCACTGCTCATATGGAAGTGTGGTAAAATGGCAATGTTGAAAATCTGGGTGAAATATTGAAAGATCGCAAACTTACGGCGTCAGCTAGGAACTTCATAGCGCACTCCGTAAAACAGTCATTTTAGGAATTTTTTCACAAATTTTCAACATAGCCATTTAAGACCTCTGCTCATGAACATTGTCATTGCAATTTTCTTAATGTGTCCCGTATATCGATTTCACAGAAACCTATCATGCCCATTGTGCGCCATATGGGCGGAAACATACTTTGGGTGGAGATGTGAAAACATGACAGCTATACTGCTCATAAGAGAAGGTGTGGTAAAATGGCAATTTTGAAAATCTGGGTGAAAATATTGAAAATTCACGAACTTACAAGCGTGCGTAGGAACTGCATAGCAGGCTAAATAAACAGTCATTTGAGAATTTTCTTCCACAATTTTCAAAATAGGCTTTTTGAGAGCCACACTTATGAACACTGGCAGTGTCGTTTCATTAATCATTCGAATATGATTTCGCACAGTGAGCTGCGAAATCACCTTGGGCCCGAGTAACGCCATGACAGTGACAGCATTCATGAGAAGGTCACAAACCCCATGTTGAAAATTTGGTGCAAAATTCCAAAAATGCCTGAGATATGCAATAAAGTTGAAAAACCTATTTATTACATTATACAGCTTACCGACATTTCCTCAGTTAGCGGTCGGCTTTGAAGGCGCGAAGCGTGTTCAGTCCGCCCGAGCGTCGGCGCGAGCTCCGGAGTAAGTATGGGGTGAGGGGGGTGTGGGGAGGCAGGGTGCGCAGTGGGTGCGGGTTGTGGGAGGGGGCAGGGAGAAGTGCAGAGGGACAGTTTTTCATTTACAGGTTTTTGTTATTTCTTAAGACGACGAGGGACGTTAGCCACGCTGGGGTGGGCTCCCAGCATGGCAGCTGGAAGGATGTTGGTGGGGGCAGGAGCCGACAGGGGACTGGGCACCCCCTCGGCCATAACATCATTTTGCCACGCTGGGGTGGGCTCCCAGCATGGCACGTGGATGCTTGGGGGGGGCGTGCAGCCGACGGGGGATTGGGCACCCCCGTCGGCCATAAAACATTTTGCCACGCTGGGGTGGGCTCTCAGCGTGGCACCTGGATGCTTGGCATATCGACGGGACGGCACCCCGCCGGCTGTACAGTGGGGAGGCGCATGAGCACGCAGTGTGCGTGCGTGCACGCGTGTCTGTGTGTATGGAGGGGGAGCTCTGCTCACTGAAGCGGAGCTCTCCCTTTCAACTGTATGCCACTGCATTTTCAGCCATCATAGACAGCTGGAGCAGTGATTGGCGCACTGCGACCGCGCCTGCAAACACACTGACTGAATTGGAAGAGGTTGACACACCTCTGGAAAATTCGGATGATGGCACTATGTTTCTTGCACATGCGTGCAAGCAAACATAAAAATGTTAGCTACTTTATAATGTAGCTACAGTCAAACTACTATCTAAATGCTCAGCATGTACAGCAAGACACTGGGAGACAGAGACAGTGTTTCCTATGATTTTAGGTATCACTGACATTTACAAACGGTATGCCATCTATGCGAGAATAGTGTGGAAAATGTTTCTTCAAAACATGTAGGGCCTCATATTCAAAAGGTTAGTGAGAGAATAATCAAGTTAGCACCTGCATTAAACCTGGATTAGTGCCGGTGCTCCAAGCGGGGTCATATTTAGAGGCTGCCAGAGCGATGCCTAAACCTGGTAGTGTGACTGCTCAAACCATTCCGCTATGACACAGATGAAGGAGACACTTGTGCACAGTAGATAGGTTAGCAGCACTTGGCTGTGTGGTGCTACTTCATGATATGGGAGTTCATATAGTGGTTCTAGGTAGACTGGCAATTGTCGCTGTCACACACAGGTGACTGTGGCAGCTGCTGTCATGTTGTTCATATGAAACAGAGAGAGGAAGTGCTTGGTTTTTCATTATGGATGGATAATTGCTCTCATTCTCATGGGAGGGTGGGGAGGGGGAAGTGGAGCTGGATCTTGCAACCATACCTCTCAACCTTTTGTCCCCCAAATGTGGAACACTGCCTCTCAAAATGTGAAACAAATGAGCAAAATGTGGAACACTTAATCAAATCTTTACCTAAGAAGCTCAGAACACTGTTAAAATGTTTGCATTTATGTTCAGAAAGTCTGTTATTAATAGAATAATATATTTTTTGCATCACTTACTATAGATTTTTGCTTTAAAATGTTGACACTGAATGTGGAACGAGTCCTCACCATGTGGAACAGGAAGCTTTTGTGAAGTAAAATGAGGAATGTTCCTCGTAATGTGGTACAGTTGAGAGGTATGCTTGCAACACTTGAAAGAGTAAGAGGAGGAGAAAACCAGCATTCTTCTGGATTGCTCAAAGTGGTATCAGGTGCACTGCAAGGCCTGGAAAGGCCACAGGGAGGACTGGGAGTGCAATCAGTAAACTTCTGTTGAATATTGAACAAGATTTGTTCTGACCATACTATTGCCCAGTCCTGGTCCTCACAGCCCCATTACTTCCAGTCCCACTATGACCATCTCCACCACCACCTGTTGCAAAAGTTGCCCTGGGAATTGGCAAGATGAAATACTTATCTGCACCTTTCCTTCCATGATATCTCTTTCTCCTTCTGTTCTTTTATGTTTTGTATGTGACATGACAGATGACACTATGGCCGTGACACACAGCAGGACATAGTGCAATGCCACAAACTATGATGACTCACTACAATAATGCGTGTGTTGAAGATCGGACAAACACAAGATGTGAGGCTGGAGGGAGACAATGAGTAAGACTACAGCCCAAGTCTCCAACCAACCCTACTGAGAGACACTGAGTTGAGAGACCTAATACACTTTTAGTAACATTTCACAGCAGCCCCCCTAAATTCACTTTCACTTCACTGACTGGCTGATGCCTGGCTGGCACACAGACAGGAGAAGAAAAAATAAAAAGACAGATTCTGCCCCCTGCAGCACCAGGAGTCAGTAAAATAACAAGCATTTGTCAATGCCGAATGTTGTCTTGCTGGCACTGGCATTGGTAGAGCAGGAGTTAGAGATGCATAATAGGAATGGCAGTGAAGTACTGAACTGAAGCCAACCCCCCACCACCACCCTGCAGAGACTAAAAGGCATTGGGGTGTGCCTTTGGGTCGTCAGCTATAACGCTCATGCCATTCTACCTCACCCTACCCTGTAGACACTGACAAGTGTCGTGGTGTGTGTTGGGGTCTTTGGGCCTTATACTTATGCCATTCCATAAGAAAATATGCTGAGGTGGGTGCAGTACAGGAGAATGGGGTGAACTTTAGGGCCGAACACTCCAAGGCAGACCTCAATGCCTGTCACTGGCTGTGGGGTGGGGGTGAAATAGAAACATAGAAACATAGACTTTGACGGCAGATAAGGACCACTTGGCCCACCCAGTCTGCCCATTTCCCTAGCTATTGGATAAGCTTCAGATTCTAGTTAACCAACAGCCTACTTCCTGCAACCCCCCACTATAGTTGCCTTATGTCTGTCCCATGCATGTTTGAATTCCCCCACTGTTTTAGACCCCACAACCTCTCCAGGAAGGCGGTGCCATGCGTCCACCACTCTCTCCGTGAAAAAGAATTTCCTCACATTACCCCTGAGCCGTCCCCCCTCTAACTTTAAATTGTGCCCCCTTGTTCTTACACATCTCTTTTTCTGAAAGATGCTACCCTCCTGGACTTTATTGATTCCCTTGAGGTACTTAAAAGTTTCTATCATGTCCCCACTGTCCCTCCTTTCATCAAGGGCATACATATTAAGCTCTCTCAGTCTCTCTTCATATGGTTTCTGATGTAGACCCTGCACCATTTTAGTTGCCCTCCTCTGGACTGCTTCCATCCTGTCTATGTCCTTGCATAGATGAGGTCTCCAAAACTGCACGCAGTACTCCAGATGGGGTCACACCAACTGTCTGTACAGAGGGATAACCACTTCCCTTTTTCTACTTGTGATGCCCCTCCCTATGCATCCCACTATCCCCCTGGCTCTCCTTACTGACTTCTCACATTGCTTACCCACCTTTAGGTCATCTGATATGACTACACCCCGATCCCTTTCCATTATTATTGTTGTTAGTACCTCCCCTGCTATTGTGTACTCTTCTCCTGGATTTTTATTTCCCAGGTGCATTACTTTGCACTTCTTTGCATTGAATCTAAGTTGCCATATGTCTGACCAGTCCTCCAACCTTCCCAAGTCCCTTCTCATCCTTTCTACCCCCCCTTGTGTATCAACTCTGTTACAGATCTTTGTGTCATCTGCAAAGAGGCATACCTTTCCTTCCAGACCCTCTGCAATGTCACCTACAAAGACGTTAAAGAGGACTGGATCCAGTACTGAGCCCTGAGGTACTCCACTAGTAACCCCCCTTTCTTCAGAATGCATTCCGTTCACTATTACCTTCGGTGTCCTGTTGCGCAGCCAGTTGGCACGAGCATTACAGCCAGTGATCCCAAGTCACACCCCTGACGCCTGTCAGTCTCTACAGGGTGGGGTGTTGCAGTTGGAAACCCCAACACCGTAGGCGTTTGTTGGTATTTTCACTCCAAATTTTCAACATAGGCTTTTTGTGACCCCCACCTCAAGAAGAGCGGCACTATCAGTTTGTTAGCTGAAAGGTGGTTTTGCACAGCGGCAATGCCATTTGGCGACACAGGGACAAAAACACATTTTGGGCAGGATGTGAAAAATGACAACTGTATTGTTCATGAGGAGGTGTAAAAAAATGGCAATGTTGAAAATGTGGAGTGAAAATATGAAAAATTGGTGAAGTCATAAGCATGCATAGAAACTGCGCAACACACGTCCGTAACCCAATTATTTACAGGATTTTTTTAACCACATTTTCAACATAGGCATTTTGGGACCTCCCCTCATGAACAGTGGCACTGTGATTTTGTTGATTTGTCCCAAAAGTTGATTTCCCACAGCGACCACACCATTGTGCGCCACAGGTGCGAAAACACATTTTGGGCAGGATGTGAAAAATGACAGCTGTACTGTTCATAAGGAGGTGTGAAAAAATGCCAGTGTTGAAAATTTGGCATGAAAATATTGCAAATTTGCGGTTGTTGTTGGTGTTTGAAACGCGCAAACCAAGACGCTTATAACACAGTCATTTTATGTATGCCGCCAAATTTTCAACATAGGCATTTTAGGACCTCTGCTCATGTGTCACTGTCATTTCCAAAAACTGTCCCAAAACTGATTTCGCACGGAGACCGCGCTATTCTGCGCCGGATGTGCGAAAACACATTTCGGCCAGGATATGTAAAATGACAACCATACTGTTCATAAGGAGGTATGGGAAAATGCCAATTTTGAAAATTTGTAGTGAAAATATTACAAATTCACAAAGTTACGAGCGTGCGTGGAAACAGCCATTTTTTGGATTTTTTCCACCAAATTTGCAACATAGGCTTTTTGAGAGCCCTCCCTCACGAACAGTGGCGCTGTTGTTTCCTTAATCAGTCTCAAAGGGTGATTCCGCGCAGTGACCACAAAATCACCTTCTGGGACCGAATAATGCCATGACAGTGACCAAATTCATGCGGAGGGGTCGCAATAACCCCATGTTGAAAATTTGGTGCCAAAATTCCCCAAAATGGCTGAGATATGCACCAAAGTTGAAAACCCCCTATTTATGCCATTATACAGTTTACCGGCATTTGTTCAGTTCGCGGTCAGTTTTGAAGAGTTCAGACGTGTTCCTGGTCCACTGAAGATTGTCGCGCCGGGCTCTGGAGGTAAGTATGGGGTGAGTGGGGTGTGGTGAGGCAGGGCACACAGAGGGTGGGCGCGGGTTGGGGGCAGGGAGACCGCAAGGGACCATTTTCACAGGTTAAACAAAAAAAAAAAAAAAAGAAACCATCATGGGATAGTTTTTCTTTTTCAGGGGCATTTAACACTGGGTGGGCTCAGCGTGCCACCTGAGTGTTTTGGGAGGTGCTGTAGCCAACGGGGATTGGGCACCCCCGCTGGCACATACCGCAAGGGGGACGAGCTGAGGGGATTGGGCACCTCCGCACACACAACAAAGCCGGGTGGGGATATTATGCCGACGGGAGGGCACTCTGTCGGCAAAATAAATGGAGAAGGGGGACAGAAACTGACAGGGATTGGGGCCCCCGTCAGCAAAGAAAGACTGTTGGGGGAGTGCATGATGCCGGGGGGGATTGGGCACCCCCTTGGCATACACTTTAAATGGGAGGGGGGCATTATGCCAACGGGGAGTAGGCTGTCCCGTCTGCAAATGAAGTGGGTTGGGGCACTGTGCACAGCGGCAGTCAGTGCCGCAATGCTGACCGAATGGTTTCACCAGGACAGACACATCGGGAAGGTGTGTTATTGTGCCGCTGCACGACTGCAGCGGACCTTTTCTTAGATCTCGTTGCCACTTGAGGTATGCCTGGTGTCGGCGCCTGCAGCTGCCTTATTGGGGAATGAGGGACACACTTACTGATGCGTGACCTGCATTCGCCCACAGTGACCGCACTCCCAAATCTGCTACTAATGCAATATGCTGGCTGGCGCGCACGCGCGAGCCAACATAAAAATGAACTGTAAAATAAAACCTTCAAAAATCCTCCCTGCCCGGTATCCTACTAGGCTGACCTTATATTCAGGCTATAGCTGCAGCAAGCACACAAAGCATTGTACTCCTCTCTGCAGCAGCACAAAAATGACTGACCTGCCCTACACAGAACCTATAGTTAACTACTCTTAACAAGCTAAAAATAATGATACATAATTCTCAGACAATTTCGAGGTCCATTTTTAACTACAAACCAACTCTTTTTCAAAAGAACTGAAGAGCTTGCACACACATGCCCTTCTCTGCTGAGAGAGTTGGAAATTACACTCAGACATGGGCAGTGTGAGATCACAAGCTTCAGCATCATGGATTGCCTGTTGCACGTCATGTGACTCGCACAAGTTTCTGTAAGCTCAGTATGTGATCCCTGTTAAGAAAATGCCACCCAATGCTAATGAACTGCCAAAGAGCTTAAGAGATAGCAGGAAACTTCACCCCCACTAAGGCCAAAACTGCCGTTTTCACAAATATGACATCAGCTCACTCTTGAAGGGGTCCTACTTTGGAAATGTTTTGTGATTTGCACCTCACAGCTGTAACATATGATGACCATGGAGATATTCTGAAAACGCAAAATGGCCATTGTGCTGTCACAAACAATAGGTTTGGTTTAGCCATGTTTTTTTTTTTTTTTTTTTTGTATTTTAGTAAGGTTTGCTCTGTTTCTTTTAGTTTAGAATTAAAATCTCCCACATAGTTTGATTTAAAAAATTAGGGCAAACACGTTAGTGCAGCAACAGCACTACCACTCACAATATGCTGGAGACCCCCATTAGGGAACAAACTCAGGTCACTTGGGGGCTGACCGGGGAGGACCAAGCATCCCAGAGGCATCTTTTCTTCCTCAGGCAGCGGGGCGGGGACACAGTGTTCCGCTGATTGTCTGCCACCTGACGGAGACAAAGAGGCAGCACAGTGGGATCACAGCATGAGGGAAGGGGCAGTTGCCAGACTGCATGTCGGCAACCGGATCCATCTCATGATAGCGAAAATATTTCGGTGACTAACATTACGGCGACTACATTTCACCGAAACCACACACAACAATCAACACACCACAGCAAATGTGAAGACAGCGACGGCAAAACATTTGCAAATGGGTACGATTTACACTTATATTTATTGTGATGGGGGGCATACCCCCATCTATATATAATCAACTCCAGGGGGGTGGACACTGGAGGGGAAAGGGCGATACACAGGAGGGGAGCTACAGTTCACAGGGCGATACCGGAGCTGGGGGCAAGTAAAAAAAATAATATAATTCTATCAGCCACAACAGCTCACCCAAAAAGTTATTTACAGGCAGTCCTGAATCCGGATCCATGAGCATTGCAGGCGATAACCCTATCCAACATGTCAGGTGGACAGCAGAGCAGCAGAAGTTCTTCCATTTAGCCCACATGACCCTACTCTCCCCCAGTCTTTCGTCCTTGCTATTATATCCTTCCACAGTCGCTATTCGCTACCCTCGCTATTGACCCATGATAGCTATCCCTGTGGGCGTGCAAACTGAGCCGCTCAAATGTGAGTCACTCAGTTTGCTTCGCCCATATCACGGGATACCCCAGCAAACCCTGTAGGACCATGCACGACGAACATGCCACCTACCCCTACTGTGGTTCTGGGTGAGTGGTACATAACTGGTAAGTCCATGGCAAGGCCAGTGATGGGGCGGGGGGGTGCCATCTGGAGAGCAGGGGATATGAAACAGCTTGATTAAAAAAGTTTCAATGAAAACACTAATGCTGCCATCATTGCAAGCTCAGCACTTTGCTGCTTGTGTTCATAAAAAGCATGTGTTTGTGGACGAAGCAGAGCCTTTTAACCACGGTTGCACATTTTGCAGTCATAAAGTAATAAACACTTGGGGATGGGTCAACCAGGGATTCAGTTAACTCCATTTTGGAAGTATACAACTTCCAAAAACGAGGCAAGAATTTCCAAAATATTATTTATTTGAATTTTGGTAACCGGTGAGCCCACTGAGACTTTACAGTCCCTTTTTTAGGGGCGACCTGGGAGAAGGCAGTAGAATGACAATGATCAAGCAAGTACAATGACATCATATACAACATTTACAAATTGCATCATTTACAAAAACGTTAAGTTATTGATACAGATACGTTATTGATACATATACATAATCACATACACATTAATAAGACGGGGAGGAAGTTATTCACTTCCATATGGCTGGCAGTATGGCCTAGAGGTTGGAGTAATGAGCTTGGTACATACAGCAGACCTGGGTTTGATTCCCTCAACCTCCACTTGCATACTGTGTGACTCAGAGCAAGTCACTTAACAAGCCCAAAGCTCCTGGGTTGCCCTGAAAAAAGTACAGTTACATATTTGCCGTAACAGTAGTTCTTCGAGGGGATCTCTTGCAGCAAGTCAGAAACTTGGCATATCTGCCGGAGGGCACTCCTTGCATGGTAGGTTTCTCAAGCAGTGTGACTGGGGCCACCCACAGTGATGTCAGGCCAGGTACGTGTATAAATACATGGGCGGTCCTGAGGACTCCTCAGTTCCCGGCCAGTGACCAGGCAGTTTTGCAGGTCTCCGAGGGGAACCGAGGAGAACCTGGTAAGGCTTCGCCCCTTAAGTGTGGAACAAGAAGATGGCTCTCATAGAAAAGGAGGGGAATGGAAAGAAGGATGGTGACCTGCTGCAAGAGATCCTCTTGAAGATCTACTGATATGGTAAGTACGTAACTGTACTATCTTCATTGGGGGTATCACTTGCAGCAGGTCAGAAACTTGGGAAGACTCCCAAGCAGTTAATGATGGTGATGGGTGGTCAAGAGAGGAGGCCTTGAAAGATGGCCCTACCGAAGCTAGCTCTCCTCTTGGAGGCTATGTCTATGCTGTATTGTTTGGTGAAGGTGTGAACCTTGCACCATGTGGCGGCTTCACATGTCTGATATGGAGACATCTCTGAAACAAGCCATGAAGGTGGCCATGGCTCTGGTAGAATGGGCTTTCACAGTGCCTAGCAATGGTCTGTTGTAGTTCATGTAACAGTAGGTAATACAGTTAGCGAGCCATCTGGATAAGGTCTGTTTTGGAGACCAGACTGCCCTCTTTTCCGAGGGCAAAAGAGATGAATGTTTGTTTCATTGTGCGTCATTCCTAGGTGCGAGCAATATAATATCGTAGTATTCCATGAACATCCAGGGTGTGAAGCATTGCCTTACCTGGGTTAGTGTGCTATGGATATAATACAAGAAGGTGAATAGCCTGGTATAAAGTGAATTCCAATACTACTTTGGGTAGGAACTTAGGGTTTGTTCTCAGACAGACCCTACCTTTGTGGAAAATGAAGTAGAGCTCATGGCTCATGACAGCCTGCAGTTCCGGAGATTCTTCAAGCAGATGTGACTGCTACCAGAAATAAAGCTTTCCATGACAGAAAGCGGAGCTCACAGGTCGCCACAAGCTCAAATGGAGGTAAGTTAATTTCTAGTTACTAGTGGGGTGCCGCAGGGTTCAGTATTAGGACCGGTCCTCTTCAATGTCTTTATAGGCGACATTGCAGAGGGACTGGAAGGAAAAGTATGTCTCTTTGCAGATGACACAAAGATCTGCAACAGAGTTGATGCACAAGGTGGGGTGGAAAGGATGAGAAGGGACTTGGCAAGGTTAGAGGAATGGTCAAATGTATGGCAGCTTAGATTTAATGCTAAGAAGTGCAAGGTAATGCACCTGGGAAACAAAAACCCAGGGGAAGAGTACACAATGGGGGGTGAGAGACTAACAACAACAAAAATGGAAAGGGACCTGGGGGTAGTCATATCAGATGACTTAAACATGGGCAAGCAATGTGAGAGGGCAGTAAGGAGGGCTGGGGGGATACTGGGATGCATAGGGAAAGACATCACCAGTAGAAAACAGGAAGTTGTTATCCCTCTGTACAGACAGCTGGTGAGACTCCATCTGGAGTACTGTGTGCAGTTCTGGAGACCCAGTCTCCACAAGGACATAGACAAGATGGAAGTTGTCCAGAGGAGGGCAACTAAAATGGTGCAGGGTCTGCACCAGAAGACATATGAAGAGAGACTAAAGGAGCTTAATATGTATAGCCTCGAGGAAAGGAGGGAGAGGGGGGACATGATAGAAACTTTCAAGTACCTCAAGCGAATCAACAAAGTCCAAGAGGGTAGCATCTTTCAAAAAAAGAGGTGTGCAAGAACAAGGGGGCACAATTTGAAGATGAGGGTGGCAGCTCAGAGGTAATGTAAGGAAGTGTTTTTTCACAGAGAGGGTTGTGGATGCATGGAACGGCCTTCTGGAGGAGGTTGTGGAGTCAAAAACAGTGGCTGAATTCAAGCATGCATGGGACAGTCATAAGGCAATTCTAGGGGGTGGGGGTAGAAAGAAGTAGGCTGCTGGTTAACTAGGATCTGCAGCTTATCCATTAGGTAGGGAAATGGGCAGACTTGATGGGCCAAGCGGTCCTTACCTGCCGTCAAATTCTATGTTTCTATGTTATGTTTAGCATGAAATTCAGGTCCCATAGGGAACCAAGTTTCGGAGCGGTCGTTCTAGATGTAGTAAACCACGGAGAAACATTTTTGATAAGTCCAACTGGGCAACCTAATGGTTACCAATGGGTTCATGGAAGGCCGATATGGCCGCCATATGAACCCTGATTGAGAAGTATCCCAAGCCACAGCCAGATAGTGTGCAGAGATAATCTAGGATCTTGGTAATGAGACAAGAATATGGGTTTACTCCCAGGCCTGCAACCCAAAGGGCAAAATATTTCCATTTGGAAGTGTACGTTTTTCTGGAGGCAAGTAAGATGTTGGCGACTGGTGGGGTGGCTAGCAGCCAAGCTGAAAGCAGCTCTCTTTTATAGCTCTGCACCATGTTATCAAAATTTAGCTAATTTTATCACTTAAAGTACCTCTACGCTGCTCCAATTTGACTTATCTGGATCTTATGGGTACTCCGGAACACGGATATAAAAATTTACTTTTGCTGGAGCCATGGATTGAACTAAAACGGTGACTGGAGGAGAAGGAGCCAGGCAAAAAGACACCTGAGCAGGCCCCGACAAAGAAAAAGACCAACCCCTCAAAATCAACCCTCAAATGCTGCTTTGTTAAAAGCTATCCAAGCTATTGACAGAAAGATGGACGAGTTTACCTCACGAATGGTTGTAGTGGAAACTAAACTTCAGAAGTTAGATGATACAGTACAAAACACCTCTAAAACAGCCCAGAAGGCACTTACTGCTACGTTGGGCCTAGTGAAGGAAAACAATCCTTCATCGATGACTGGAGAATGGGGCATGGGCGTCCCATATTCACATTTTTGGTCTGCCAGAGGAATTGGAAGGAGAGGACCTGTGCAATTTTTTAGAAACTTGGCTGCAGGACTTTCTCGGCTTGGACTTTCCAATTTCAATATTGAGGGCCTATCGGGTCAATGCCAGGGGGGCTCGTCTATATGTAGACTCTGTACTCCCACCAATACAAGCTGTCTTGGTGGTCCTAAGCTCGGTAAAAGAGAGGGATGGAATTCTTCGAGAAGCGAGGAAGCGTGGCCCGTCGCAGTGGCAGGAAGTGCCCATACGTATTTTCAACGACCTAAGCTTCGCCACTAGACAGCACCATAAGGCCTTTGATGGCATCCGATTAAAGTTATGTCAATTAGGGATCCACCACGTTCTGCTCATGCCAGCAAGCCTGAAGATTTTATATGGTGCGAAAAACTACCATTTTGCAGACCCGGTGGATGCAGCAAAATTGCTCACCAAAACAGAATCGGATTATGTAGCCAAGGGCCCCAAATCCGACTCAGAAGATGAGATCACTACCTGAACGGCGGTCAGACTCAAGGAAATCTGGCTCAGTAAGTCCTAAGTCGAAATGGGCTCCTAGGGAAGACGTGGACTTTTTTTTCTGAAGTGTGAACCGACTTTTAAAGCTTGTGTTTAATACTGATTTCAGAACACTTTGTTTAAAGCTTTTTTAAATGATTTACTTGTGCGACACATAAAAGTGTGGATCTTACTTAAATTGTGAGCATTTACTGTTAGCACTTAACTACGTAGTTGGGTCTCTGTTGTGCCATGCAATATGTCCAGTTCCACTCAAAGCCCTTTGACCTTGTTTCACTTTATTTTTCAGTCGTATGATAGCCTCTGAGTTTATGAGCAAATATAGTTAATGGGAGCATTGGGGTAATTCAGTGGAATAAAAATGAAACCTATAATTATATTAAAGTATGTCCCTGGCCGAATAGGCCATGGAAAAGGAAGAGAAGGGTGTGGAGCAGAAAAAGAGGGTTTATATTTTTCTTATTACTGTCACTATGTCGGAAACTGGGGAAATGGTCACCTATTAAAGGGGTGGCTTATTCTAAGGTAAAATTAAATATATGTTTTTATATTGCTTTTCCCCACTCATGGCAGCAATAGCCTTTGAAACTTCTTATTAATGGAGGACTGTATTCTGAAGATAACCTCTCCATGATGTATCAAGTCAGGAGTGCAATCCATCTTTCGGATGAGATGTTAAACCGAGGTCCCATCTGCCTGGATTGGTGGTAGTTCAGGTGGATGTTAAAGATCCCATGGCACTTCTCGAAAAGAGCAGGGGAATTTCCCCGGTGTCCTGGCCAAATTTCCCTCATTCACTAAAAATACCACCAACAGCTTAATCTGGTTCAAGGTCAGTTGGCATTCATCTCAACTCAGTCTCAACTACAGAAAAGTTTCACAGAAGTGGAAGACTGGTTTTGCTCACATAAACTCATCCTTAACCACAAAAAAACTAAAACAATGTTATTCCATGAAACCCACAATAAGTACAAGGACCATGAGCTCATAAT
Source organism: Neoceratodus forsteri (assembly GCA_016271365.2). Classification (NCBI taxonomy): domain Eukaryota; kingdom Metazoa; phylum Chordata; order Ceratodontiformes; family Ceratodontidae; genus Neoceratodus; species Neoceratodus forsteri. Next base: position 299,797,993 of record CM057459.1, on the reverse strand, counting down.
TAACAACCACAAAGGCGTCACTCTTGAGCAGGTGGATATGTTTAAATATCTGGGCCTGACCCTTGACTGCTCCCTCTCGTATACCAAACACATTGACAATATCACTAAAACTGTGAACTCCTGTATAGGGCTACTATACAAGCATAAACATTACCTAACGGCTGAAGCCTTGAACCTCGCTATCCAGAGCTCTGTTATCTCAACTATTGACTACGGGCTTGTTATCTATGGATCTGCTATTGATACTGCAGTCCGGCGCATAGCCATAGCCCTTAATAAGGCATGCAGACTCCTTATTTCAGCTGCGTGCCTTTCTCACACGTGTGACATTTATGAGCAGGCTAACTGGCTCCAGCTATCCAGCAGGCTAAAGTACCAGACCAGCATCCTAGCTAAGAAGACATCACTGGGCCTTATGCCCCCTGGAGTCCAATCAATATTGACCCCGCAGCGTGTCCGCCACCTAACTAGAAGATCAGACAGTCTAACCTTTACAATACCTCGCTGTCGGACAGACCTCTGAAACTCAGCGTTCTTACCTTGTCAGAGCCTCCACCTGGTTCAACTTGCTACCTACAGAAATCTCCAACATTGCCACGATTGGTGCTTTTAAGTGTAAACTGCATCAACACCTTGTGGCTAGTGTCTTCTGTGATTGCTTCTTATAATCCCCACCAGGAATACTACCCTCAAGCATCCCTTCTCACTGCCTCAGCTCCTCCTCCTCTCCTACCCCCCAATACTGGGTATAGGATGAATCTGTCTCCTTTTCTTTTTCATCCCCCCTTTCCTCCTCCCTTGCTGTTTCCCATCTACCACATACCCAACGCAATTCCCTCCCCATTTCTCCCCTCCTCCCTCTCTCTGTCTCCCATACCACCCCCTCACCACCACTCTTCTTTCTCTTTTCCCACTAACCCACTCCTAACAAAGCTTCACTGAGCCGCCTATGACTTGTACTGTATAATTAACTCGCAACACAATTCCTTGACAATGCCTTTGGCTGCTATTATTATAACCTTATTTGTCTTTTTTTTTTTGTAAGTTCCATTGTAACGATGATGTGATGTTTTGTACTTTATTGTCCTTATTGCCTTGACGTGGAACCTTTGTAAAAGAGCCCTTGGCTCAAAGGTGTCATCCGAGATACAAATAAATAAAAAAATAAAAAAAATTAAAAATCTGTATCCCCTTCCCTGGGTCATGTCTGAAAATAGGCAGGATTTGTCTAGTGCGCTTACCCGGTCAACAAAAACTAAATAAATAATAAATGATACTGTGTGTTCTGGCATGATTTGTTTGTATCTTAATTTTGCACTGTCCTACGGGCTATGCTTGTATCTATTGCATTTAAAATCAATAAATATAAGTTCAAGAAAAAGATGTTGGCGACAGACGAGGGGACGTTATGTCTGGCTATGAGGATGTCCTCAGGAGCCAGGCGTGAAGGTGAAGGGACCTGAGGTTGGTATGTAGTAGGGTCCTGTTGTGTTGTGTGAGGAGGTCGGGATGAATGGGGAGGGGAAGGGATCCACAACAGATGGTTGTTGTAGGAGCGGGAACCAGATCTGTCGAGGCCAATATGAAGCAATTAGTATCATGGTTGCTCTCTCCAGGTGTAACTTTATGAGTACTCTCTGGATGACAGGAAAGGGAGTAAAGGCACAGAGAAAGTGTTTATTCCATGAGAGGGACAAAGTGTCACAGGAGAAGCCATGTTGGTCTGGGTGTATGGAGCAGTATTCCATGAGTTTGCCATTTTTTGGGAGAGGCGAACAGGTCAATCTCTGATGTGCTTCAGAGGTTGCACATGTTGTGCAGCACTTCCAACGCCAGTTCCCATTCGTGGAAGTGAGCATGATGACTCAGGTGATTCGCTATCGTATTATGGGCTCCCGGGATGTGGGCTGCAATGAAGTGGATGTTGAGTAGCAATGCACTGTGTCATACTCTCAGGGTCTCCTGACACAGAGATTGTGACTTGTGACCCCCTGCTTGTTTATGTAATAGACCATAGAGGTGTTGTCCGATTGTAGGAGTAACGGCCCCAGTGACAGGAAGGGTTGACAGGCTTGTAGAGCAAGGTAAATGGCTCACATCTCTAGTAAGTTAACATGTAAGGCAGACTCTAGGGGTGTCCATCAACCCTGGGTCTGGTGTTGGTCCATATGCGTGCCCCATCCCGAGAGCGTGATACAGACTAAATCCTCCAGGTCGTCTGTTCTTTGCTGCCACTGGGTTCTCAGCATCCACTGGATGGGCCGTATGTGTAGTCGGGCATAAGGCATTGTAGGGATTGTGGCCACAATATGACCCAGTAACTGAAGGTATTGGTGGGCAGTTATGCGAGTGTCCTCCAGGCAGTGTTGGACAAGGGAGATAAGTCTCTGTGCCCTGTCCTCAGAAGGAAGGCCTTGCCCTGGGAGGTATCCAGGACTGCACCTATGTACTGGAGGTGCTGAGAGGGTATCATGTGGGACTTGGTGGCATTGATGATGATGTCGAGTTCTGAGAAGAGGCGGAGAGTGCAATCTTTGGAACATGATAGATTGTCTCAGGAGGATGCCCTGAGGAGCCAGTCTTCCAGGTATGGAAAGATGTAGAGGCCCTGGCAGCGAAGCGCAGCCACCACCAGCACTAGGTATTTGGTGAAAACTCATAGAGCTGATGACAGGCCAAATGGTATGGCTCGAAACTGGCAGTGGTGTCCCAGTAGTTCAAAGTGGAGGTACAGCCAGTGGGCCTTGTGGATCTTGATATGGAGATAAGCATCCTTCAAGTCCAGGGAACAGAGCCAGTCCCCCTGGTGTAATAAGGGAGGATGGTCGATAAGGTGACCATATGAAAATATTTGTACTGTATGTACAGATTGAGGCCCCTGAGGTCCAGAATTGGTCACAGGTCACTAGTGTGTTTGGGAACAAGGAAGAAATGCAAGTAGAAACCTGTTCCTGTGGCCACCAGGGGCACTGACTGCACTGCTTTCTTCTGGATGAGAGAGTCCAACTCTGCCAGGAGGACAGGTATGTGTTCAGGTAGGTAATTTGTAGGCCGGGGTGGAGTATGCGGGGGGGTGGGGTATACTAGTAATTCTAAGGTGTGGCCCATTTGTATTAGCTGAAGTATCCACTTGACTGTCATAATAATCTTCCATGCCTCCAAATGTAGGGAGAACGGGCCTCCCACGACCTCCAAGGCAGGAGGAGGGCATTGGAGGGAGCTGGTGGAGTTGAGTCAGACAGAAGGAGGGGTGGCAGGGGCTGCAGAGGAGGCAATCCTGCTGGTTTTAGTGGCAGAGACTGCAGTCCCCGAAAGTGGTGGGGTTCTTCCTCTTAATGGGTTGTCTAGCTGCCCCTTTTTACCTATGTGAGGCTCGGTGAAACTGAAACTGGTGGTACTGAGTACTCTGAAGTTGAGAGTGGTACATAGTGGAAGTGGCAACCCTGCTGGTTTTGGTGGCGGGGACAACGGTCCCTGAGAGTGGTGGGGTGGACTTCCTTTTAACAGGTTGTCTAGCTGCCCTTTTTTGCCTATGTGAGGCTTGGCAAAACTGAAACTGGCGGCACTGAGTACCCTGAGGTTGAAAGTGATACATAGTATGCACCGAGTGTAACATCCTTCCGGAGGGCTGTAGCTCATTGAGCATGTCCTGAACGTCTGCGCCAAATAACTTATGACCATGGAAAGGGGCATTTTGTATTGACTGCTGTACGTCAGCCATGAACTCCTAAACACGGAGCCAGGTGTGGCATCTAAAGGAAACCCCCATGGAAGAGGAATGGGCAGAGGTGAACACTGCATCATAGCCTGCACAGAGGAGGTGGTGGCTCATGCTAGCTCCAGCATGGAGTGTCACGAGGAGCTGGTCATTATCTGGACTTTGTGGTAATTTGCTGGCTGTTTCTATGGCAGTGGCCCAGAATGTTTTTTGATATTTTAGCAAATGCCCCATGAATTTAAGATTCTCATGGCCAAGGCAGAAGAGGCATAAACTCTCTTGCCCATGAGATCCAGCTTCCTTGTTTCCTTATCTGGCGGAAAGGTACTCTAATGTTTGGAGTGTTTTGTCCAGTCGTGCACCGCATTAATAATCAGCAAGTCTGCCTGGGGAGCAGTGGAAAAGCAGGGTTGGTCCAGAGGGGCCTGATACAATCTGTCTGACTTTTTGGGCACTGGTGGAACGGCATAAGGTCTGTGCTATGCAGCTGTGATCGCACTGTTGTAGGCTTGTGTTAAAGGTGGCACCACTGGCACCACAGTGGCAGGATCCTCTGGGAGGTCCACGTAGTCTGCTAAGTTCCTCCCCTCTGCTGTTTTTGTTCAGTAGTAGCAAAGCCCATTATTTGTTGTAGTTGCGTCATTACCTCCAAGAAGGAGGGATCATCTGGAGGAGACTGAGGAGTGTAAATGCCAGGGTCTTCTCCTGTCGAAGAGACCGTGGTGGTTCTGGAGGGTGTAAGGACCCAGTCATCGTCTTCCTGGTCATCTTCTTCTTCTGCATAGTCTACATCCTCATCCTCCACCTCTGAGGGGGGGAGGAGAAGGAAGGGGAGCAGAGGCAATATGATGTGGTCTTTTGTAGGAACCTATCGATGGTGGTGCCTGAGGTTTGTGAGGAGGAGGCTGCACAGACTGCATGACCTCTAGCACAGTTTGAAAATAGCCGGCATGTTGACAGGAGGCGCCGCTGACGGGCTCGGTGTGTGGCCTGCACCGGAGGCTCCCATAAGCATGGGGGACAGCACAGAAGTAAAAGGCTTTGGCTGCAGATCAGGCACTGAAGAAGTAGCCTAGCCAAAAGAGGAATGCATCTGTATCAACAGGCAGTGGTAAGTCAGAGGCCTTGTTGGCAGGGGCAGCGACGGAAGGTCTGTCAACGGGAAGCCCAAACCCATGCTGGAGGGTGCGGGAACTGCAAAGGCCATGTCCATTTTAAGAACATGGACCAATGGAGGTGCAGGGCTGTCGACAAAGATGTGGTGACCATCAATGGAGGGTGTTAAGGTGGAGCTAGGGCAGCTAAAGCCGTGGTTAACTCAGAGGCTCAGAGGACAGGCAGATTGCTTGTTGATGGCTGCATCAGGGGTGTCTTGCTGGGCTAACTGCCATCCCTGCGTAAGTGCAGTCAACATTCTCTGTGTTATCTCTAATGGCATGGGAGAGGCCCAAGTTGTCAAAGGCAGGGCCGGGGCCAACGCCGTCAAAGGATGAGGAGACTTACCTTTGTCCCTGGAGGCCTTATCCCTATCTCTGTGTTTGTGCTTACTAGAATAATTCTTGGATTTGGATGTCTGGGAGCTCATCGACAATGACGAAGAGGATCTGGAATGCAGCTCTTTTTTTCCAAGAGAGCCACTTTCTGTTCCATGATATGAGGCTCTGACTGCTTGAGTCTCCATCGATGGTTGGCCTGTTAAAATCCTGACCATGTGCTCAAGAAGTCATGTTCTGAGTGGCCCCCAGACACAAAGCAAATGCTGATCATAGTTGTAGATCTTATGACCACAATGGCAGCTCTGAAAAAGCGGCTTGGGGTTCGAAACAGATGAGAACCCAGTGCAAACGTACCAAAAATTGGTGTTCTTTTGTTATTAGAGGTGGTCGTCGAAGTATAGCTGCAAGAAGTGGCATGCATTTGAAGGAAACTAGTCGATGGTGGAAAAAAATCTGAGGAGTCCTCACTGCCACCCACGTATTTATATACATACCTGGCCTGACATCACTGTGAGTAGCTCCAGTCACACTGCTTGAGAAAACTGTTGTGCAAGGAGTGCCCTCTGGCGGATATCCCAAGTGTGTAACCTGCTGTAAGAGGTACCCTCGATGAAGATGTACAGTTATTTAAGAACTTACCGTAACAGTCGATCTTCAAGAGAAACTCTTGCAGCAGGCCAACGCTGCTAGGACTTAGCTGCCAGGTGCCAGGACCACATGGAAAACTTTCTAGCTAGCAATCTACCACAGGGGACCGCCCACCGCCATCATCAGCCTCTGACGTCAGCCTATCATATAAAGGCAGGCAGTCCCCCGCACCCTCCTCGGTTCTCCCATCAGAGACCCGGAGCAGGTAGCGAATGGAGAACTGAGGAGGTTCCTAAGAGTCAAAGAAAGAAAAACAGAAGTAGTGCAAGAGGAACAAAGAACAGCAGGGGAATAGAGGAAGGGAAAGCAGGGCCTGCTGCAAGAGCTTCTCTCAAAGATCTACTGTTACAGTAAGTTCTTACATAACTGCCTTACTTCGAGGAGGGATCCTGCAGCAGGCCAACACAGGTAGGACTCAGTCCCAAGCAGTACCAGGCATGTCTTGGAGAACAATATTGGGAGGAGGACAGATCTGCAGCCAAGAACTCAGGAGAGAAGGCCCTGAAGTACAGCTAGGCCGAAATTGGCCCTATGTCAAGAGGTGATGTCCAGACTGTAATGTTTGGTGAAGGTGTGGACAGAACTCCAGGTGGCCACTGCACAGATGTCCGCAGCAGACACATTTCTGAAACAGGCCATGGAGGCAGCCATACCCCCGCTGCAATGGCCCTAACCACTCCCAGAAGGTGCTTGTTGTACTTATGGTAACAATAAACAATGCAATTGGCTAACCACTTAGACAAACATTGTTTGGAAACAGAAGCAACCTCTCATGGGGGAGAATGAAACAAACAACTGCTCAGACTTCCTTGAAGCCTTGGTCTGATGTGCATAGTACTGCAAGATTCTATGTAATCCAAAGTATGGATCAAAGTCTCCTCCTGATTAGAGTACTCAGGATAATAAACTGGAAGGTCGATGGATTGGTTCAACGTAAACTCTGACACGACTTTAGGAAGAAACTTAGGATTAGCACGCAAAGACAGACTGTCTTTGTGAAAAACCAAATAAGGCTCCTTACACATAAGAGTCTGAAGCTCGGAAATTCATTGAGGAGAAGGAACAGCAACTAAAAAGAGTGCTTTCCACGACAGAACGTGCAGCTTGCAACTCGCGGCCGGTTCAAAGGGAGGTAAAGTGAGTTTCTCCAACGTAAAATTGAGGTTCCATGGAGAGGTTGAGCTCCAAATGGGAGGTTTCAGATGCAAGATGCCCTGCAGAAAGGTGAGCGAGACCTCAAGCTGAGCCACAGCCCTGCCCTCGATAGATGCATGGTACACAGAAATGGCAAAAAGATGCACCTTGAGTGAGGAGTATCCCAAGCCCGAATCTGAAAGGGAGAGAAGATACTCCAACACCTGATTCACTGGGCAGGTGAAGGGATCCAATTGGTGGGAAGCAGCCCACAGGGTAAAACGCTTCCATTTCATGGTGTAACTGGTCCTGGAGGAAGGTTTCCTAGCAGCCACCAGGACATCTTTGACCCTAGAGGACACCCTGAAGTGGGTGATCGCTAGGTCCGCAAGAGCCACACATGGAGATGCAGGGACTTTAGATCCGGATGGAATAGGATACCCTGGTCCTGGGAGAGCAAGCCAGTGCACAGGGGCAAGGGCACTGGAGGTTCTACCACCAGCTGTTGCAGCAAAGGGAACCAAATCTGATGCAGCCAGAAGGGAGCTATGAGAATCATCTCTGCCCCTTCCAACTATAGCTTGAGCAGGACCCTCTGCAGGAGCAGGAAAGGAGAAAAGGCATACAGATACCTCCCCCTTCCAGGAGAGGGACAATGCTTCTTGCCAGAAAACGTCAGGCCCAGGATCGAGTGAGCAGAAAAGTGGCAGTTTTGTATTGTGTGGGGATGCAAAAAGGTCCAACTCTGGACGACCCCACCTGTCGAAGAAGGTTTCGACCACCGAGGTCAGAAACTCCCTCATTAGCCAGCAACCAGGGTGGCTGAAACTGTCCATGGGAAGTTTGGATGCCTTGAAATGTAATGGGCCGAGAGCCCAGGACCGTGCTCAATGGCCCAATACCAAACTCTCATCGCCTCCTGACATAGGGGGTAAGAGTGAGTCCTTCCCTGCTTGTTGATGTCTGAAACATCTGCAGAGCATATAGGACCACTTGCATCTCCAGGACATTGATATGGAGACCCTGTTCCAATGCTGTCCAGGTGTCCTGGGTCTGGTAATCAGACAGATGAGCACCCTATCCCAGGCCAGAGGCACCCGTCATGAGAATCTGAAGGGGGGTCGAAAGTTGAAAGGAGCCCCCCACTCAGAAACAGGCTGGCAGGCTCCAGCCACCATGACAGGACTCTACTGACAGAGTCAGAGACCACAACCAACTGGTCCAGTTCATCCATGTGTTGGTCTAACTGGATCCTTATGGTCCACTGAGGAACCCGCATGTGTAGGTGGTTGAGGGGGACCATGGCAATGGCTGCTGCCACGAGGCCCAGAAAGTGCAGGAATACCCTGGTGGGGACCTGGTGACTGAAGGAAACCAAACGGGCCTGCTCCAGCAGTCATTCCGCCCTGTCCATGGGCAAAAAGGCCATGCCCAGGTTGGTGTCCAGAACCGATCCTATGTATTGAGGGCACTGGCAAGGAGAGAGGCAGGACTTTGGCAAACTGATGGTAATCTCCAAGGCCTGAAAGAGACGGAAGGTGTATTCCAGGTTCTGGACCAGGCGATCCCTAGAGGGGGCTGTTAGCAGCCAATCATCCAGGTAGGGGAAACACATAATAGCCCTGCCTCCTCAGAGCAGCTGCTATCACCTCCAGCACTTGGTTAAGATCCTGGGGGCCAAAGAAAGGCCAAAAGAGAGGGCCTGGCATTTAAAATGGGTCCTCTGAAAGTTAGGTGGAGGAAGCGACGATGGACAGGAAAAATCTGGATAAGTAAGTGACAGCAGAGCCAATCCCTCCTGGTGTAACAGGGGTAACAACACTTGAAGTGTGACCATCCTGAAATATTTTTACTCTATGTACAGGTTCAGATGAATCAGATCCAGGATGGGGTGAAGATCCCTTCTCTTCTAGGGGACAAGAAAGAAGTGGGAATAAACCCCTCTTCCCCACTGAGCCGGAGGGACAGGCTCTATGGCCCTTTCTTTGCAGAAGAGCCTGAATTTCCTCCCAGACAAGGGGCAGGGGGGCTGGGGCCTAGGAGGATTTTACCAGAGGGTTTTCTGGAGGCCACTCTAGAAATTCTAGAGTGTGACGGTGCTCTATCATCTGAATTGCCCAGTTGTCTGTGGTTATGTCCCGCCACTCATCAAGGTGGAAGGGGGACCAACCCCTGACAGTCTCCCCTAGAACCCTTTCTGGAGGGGTGGGGGAAGGAGTCAGGAGGGCAATTGTGGGTGCTCGAGGGGTCTGGCGGCAGGAGCCGCTGGGACCTACATTGCTTTGCACTTGCCCTGACCTGTGGCAGGCTAGTGGGACTGTTTGTAGGAGGAGCAGCAAAAGGAAGAATGCTGACCTGCTCTAGGCTGAGTATGGTAGAGCAAATGAACAGTATGAAGGGCATGACAACTCCTGGAGGGTGGAGAGTATGTCCTGAACGTCCCCACCAAAGAGGACAAAGCCCTGAAAGGGGGCATCCAAGATGCTGGACTGCACATCTGAGGCAAAACCGGGATACCCAGAATCTCAAATGGTGCCGGAGGCAGACACCAGCAGCCCTTCCCTGCCTGAGGTGTCCATGGCATCACAGGCAGCCCCAAGAACGTGGTTGCTAATGTTGGAGCCCGACTTAAGGAGCTGGGTGAGTTGCATTTTAGTGGGGTCTTCAAGCAAAGCCTACACTAGGTCCCTGGCTTGGTCCCAGAGGACATTCTGATACTGGACCATATGGGCCAGGTAACTGATAGCTGGATAGCCAAGGTAGTGGACGCAAAGATGCATTTACCCAAGTGGTCTAGCTGCCAAAACTTCCTGTCCAGGAAAGAGCACTAAGGTGTTTGGGCTTTTTGGTACGGTCATGCGCTGCATTGATGACAACCGAATCAGCCTTAGGGTGGCTCCCCAAAAAGGGTTTACCAGCAGAAGCATGGTAGAGACAGTCCGCCTTCTTAGGTAATGGAGGGATAGATGAGGGGTGATTCCAAGCTGCCCTGGTGACATCCTCATAGGAGTCAGTCAGATGTGGCATCACCACCAGGAGGGCATCCTGCTGCCTCAGATAAACGGCTAGGTGACACCTCTCTGGATCCTGCTCCTCCTTTCCCAAACCATAATGGACTGGATGTGGCGCATGACCTCCACAAAAGATGGTTTATCAGGAGCGGACTTGGGAAACACCTTGGAGAGTTCTTCACCCTCTGAAGAGTCTACTGGTGAGGTGGAAGACTCCAAGTCATCCTTGTTGGACTCACCCTGGTCACTTTCAGGTGGTGGGCACTCATCGTGGCAAGCACTGGAGCCGCCATCTGTATGAGACCCAGAGGGCCCTAGCATCCTTGAGCTGCCACCACCAGACTGGTCCTGGGGCGGAAGGTCCCTACTGGGATAATGGGGGACACCAGATGCGGGCCTTGAGGAGCGGAGGTCTACTTCTGAATTAAAGACCACCATGCAGAGAACAGGGCGTTATAATCCACTGGAGAAGGAAAATTATAAAATGGTGGATAAGGATAAGCCGTTGCCGGAAAAGGGTATGATGGCTGCGAGGCCAGCACTGGGTACCCTGGCAAGGGACCACCTGGCGCTGTCTGTGGGTTCGGCATCGGCCCTGCAGCAGCTGGCAAGGTAGCAGGCTGTGGGAGAGGTGACACCAGCACCAGGCCCATCGGCTGCAGCAATAGCAGGACTGGCAGCAAAGAGTGCATGGTAGTAGGATCTGCTGGTGCCAGAGAGGCAAGCAGCTGGGGGGAAGTAGACTACCCAGGCAAAGGCACAGGTGATGCTGGACAAGAAGAAATGGTAGTAGCCTGCTGCGGGCACTGTCTGGAAGGACTGGCATCGGATCCTACTGAGAAGACCATCAGCAGTGCCTTGGCTTGGGTGGGGGGCACCAGTCGAAGGACTGACACCTGAGACACCAACACTGGCCGAGCCTCCTGGCTGAAAGCTCATGGAAGAAATGGGCCTGAGCATCAGGGGCTCAGAGGCAGGAGACAAAGTCCTCTGCCCCGAAAAGCCACCTGTAATGGCAATGAGAGCAGGTGGATGAGTCACCGGTAGCCTGGAAGAGGAAAGGGCTGGTGGGGCTGTAGGGGCCAGCCCCCCGAAGGAGGATGACCCCGACACGGTCGTGGGTTTGTGAGGTGACCACAAGCGGGAAGCAGACTGGCCCCGGTCTCAGTGCTTGTCCCAGTGCTTATGCTTCTCACTGGATTTCTCCCGGGACTGTGAAGATGAAGAAGCCCCAGGCGAGGTGGAAGAACTCCTGGCCTGCAGCTCCTTCTCCATTATGACCAACATTTGCTTGATGAGATGGCTCTCCAGAATCTTTATACGATGTCTCAGAGTGGCCTGGCTGAATTTCTGGCAAATCTGGCAGGCTTTAGTGTCGTGGCTGGGGCCTAGGCAAAGGATACAAGCAGAGTGGCCATCTTTTTCAGGAATTTGTTTGCCACAGGCACACTTCATGGAGCGGTTGGAAGACAAGGCTGGTGGAGAAGACATAAATTCAATGGCTGAAACACCAAAAATTTGATGCTGATTACTTAAAAGAAAGGAAAATAAAAAAGCACGACAACCATGAGTAATGGTGGTCGACTGTAGCTGCGTTGTCTGCTAAGGTCTGCTGTGCATGGGTTGACACCGGGAAAAGAACTGAGGAGGGTGTGGGGGACCATCCACCTTTATAGGAATAGGCTGACGTCAGAGGCAGACATCGGCTGTGGGCAGTCCCCCGTGGCAGACTACTAGATAGAAAGTTTTCTGTGTGGTCCTGGCACCTGGTGGCTTAGTCCTGCCAGTGTTGGCCTGCTGCAAGAGCATTCCTCAAAGTACGATCAGGCAGTTGTGCCTAGTGGGCCTTACCTGATTAACAAATAATAAATAAATATAAATATGTAAAACCAGTCACAAGTACAACCAGTTCTACTAGATTCATACAATTATACGTTTAATCATGGTATTTCAGATTTCTCTCTATTTGAAGCCACAATCACTGTTCTCCCCAAACCCAATAGGGACCCACTTCTAATTACTAATTATCGTCCTATTTCTTTAATTAATGTTGATATGAAGATACTTGCTAAGATTCTGGCTACTAGGTTGACTAAAGTGTGGCATGGTCTTATAAGTAGAGAACAAGTTGGTTTTGTTGCGGGTAGGGTACCCTCCGATCATATGCGCAAATTAGCCAATCTGATCTCTGCATCCAGGGAATCCTGAATTCCATCTGCCCTGGTCTCCCCGGATGCAGAAAAAGCATTTGATAGGATTTCATGGGACTATTTATTTTATTTACTACATCGCTTTAACATACCAGCACAGTACATCAAATGGATCAAGATTCTCTACACATAACCCTCTGCACGACTACTTTGTAATGGCCATTTATCACAACCCTTCAATCTGCAGCAAGGTACCAGACAGGGATGTCCACTTTCCCCTTTTCTGTTTGACTTATATCTAGAACCGCTCATTAGACGCATCAACAATTCCCCCAATATTTCTGGCATATCTACTGGTCCATATCAGTATAAACTCTCGGTGTATGCCGATGACATATTACTGCATGTGACATACCCCTCCACATCTGTCTCTGCTGCACTCAAGCTTATCATGGAATTTGGGAAATTCTCTAATTATAAGCTCAATGTAACTAAGACGGAACTAATGCCTCTAAATGTCCATACATTCTCAGCAGATGTTTCTCATCTAGGGCTACATTGGACTAAGGATGAACTAAAATATTTGGGAATATATCTTTCTTGTTCCGAAGTCAAGATGAAACAATACAATCTTAACAAAGTTCTTGCTCAAATTAAAATAGATCTCTCCCGCTGGGCAGCGCTTCCACTCTCCCTCTGGGGACGCATAAATGTAGTGAAAATGAATGTTCTTCCTCGATTATTGTACCCCTTACAGATGACGTGTTTCTTTTTACCTAAAACTTGGTTTAAGCAAATCCATAGACTTATAGCTAACTTTATATGGGGAGGCAAGACCCCTTGGAGGGCTCTCTTTAAACTACAGAGGAGTAGAGTGAATGGAGGTCTACAACTTCCAGATCTTCTTCTTTATCAGTTCTCCATTACATGTTCAGTTCTTACATACTGGTTGAAGGCCGAGACAATTACAGATCAGACCCAATATCATCCTCTGTGGCTTCAAATAGAAAAGTCCCTTGCCTCCTTACATAGTATAACTCTCAATACTCTCATATTTATCCCGTTTAAGAATCTAATCAAAAGTCTTCAGGACTTACCCATTGGGATAACACTCCGAATGCACGTCCAGCTTTGTACCACATTCCAGATATCCCTGGTAAGAGATGTCTCCCAACATATATGTGGTAATCTCAACTTCAAGATTGGAGGACTACCTCTTCCATATAGTTTTTGGCCAGGGATTATTCAACCCAAAGTCATAGACTTACTACAAGAATATAAACTGATGTCATTCCAAATAGCCCATGCACAGTTTAATCTCCCCAACTCTTTTTGCTTCAAATACAACACAATTTTGGGCTAGGACCTTGGGAGCAAAATTTAGCAGGCCCGCTTCTCCCGGTCATTTCTAACTTACCATCATCCGATCATATTTCTCTCCTCTTTCGCCTCCTAAGGGATGGCACAGAGGAACTGCGAGGAACACCACACTACGTCTGGGAACAAGCACTACCATCAGACTCCCCAACACCGCAATCATGGTCCAAAATCTGGTCACATCTATATCAAGATGTGAAGTGGATTAGATACCGCATTCTACAATTTTATGTTCTACATGATCTATACTATACCCCGGCCAGACTATATCAAATGGGAAGCTTTCCTCCAATCTTTGTTCCCGGTGTATGGAAAGTCCTGGTACGCTACTGCATATTTTATGGGAATGTAATAAAGTTACATCCTTCTGGTCTATCATCAGATCTAAACTGGATCCTCGCTTGGGCCTCTCTGAAGCCTTTAAACCAGAAATTTGCATAATAGGGGAAAATGGGGGACTTCTGATTGGTAATCAATGTAAACATATGGCACTAATATCTCTATGTGCCAAGAAAGTAATCATGAGGCACTGGCTGGATCAGAGCACTCCCACGTTCACTGAGTGGTTGACAGAAATACTCTTTGCCTTACAGGCAGAATGCATCATTGCCCAAACAACAAAAAGACCACATTATTATCAGAAAGAATGGGCCCCCTTTCATACACTATTAACCATTTAATTGCATAATCTACAGATTACAAAAGTTCTCAACAATTACCACTATAAAAACCAATATACTCTTTAGGCATTTTACACTAATTGCACCCAGGGCCAATACAGTCATAGATTAATCTTTCTGTATACCTGAGGGTGGGGGATGGAGGGTAAGGATCGGGGAGATTAGAGGATAAATCAGTGCATGTTTCTTAAGTATTGGAGTGATGTGTATAAAGAAGTATAACACTATATATCATTCATTAGAGTTCTTTTTTTGTGTGTGTGAATATTTATCATTGTAAAATCTCTCCATCTAACATTTTCTTGTATGTCAAAATGAAACATGTAACAATCTCTTCTTTACATCTGTAACAAATGATAGGAAAATATCTTTCTAACAAAAAGCATAATTAATCTGAAAAAAATATGTAAAACCACAAATTAGATGCCTTCCAAAATTGCAGGTATAGAAGTCAGAAATTATGGAAATTTTATTTTACCACTAATATATTAACATCCATAAATCGGTATTTTGCAGAAAAATTGGAATGACTTCCAGATTTCAACCAATGGAAGTTTTAGACTTCCACTAAAAATAAAGTAACTGAACCCCTGGAGCTCATCACACTGAAAATTAAATCCCAAATGTCTGGATCATGAGCAGCTCACTACAAACGTACTGTGAGCCAAACACATGATTATTACTTACCTGTCCTGTCATAAGACTCATGACAGGTGTGTGCAATCTCAGCCCCTAATTGTAGGTAATGTCCAGCTTTATCGTTTGGTGAGCCATCAGCTCCCAGTGCAAGCATTCCACCAGCAAAACAGGTCAGATGGCCCATCTTCCTCTCTAAATGTCCATTCTTCCATTCTCCAATAAAGGTGAGGCCACCATTCGATTTCCTGATCAGGTTTCTTTCTATAGCCTGTGAAGAATCATAGATACTGTCAGTTTCTGTCTTAAAAACGTGTATTTTCTTTTACTTGTATTGTTGTTTGCCTACTGCTCAAATTAAGTTACCACTCACATTACTGTAGAATATTTACTATCTCGGCAGTTAATACGTTCCCATTATTTTAGGTGACAATTCAGCCTGTGGTTGCAGTGTGGAGCTGTGAACCTGGAGACATTCTGAATTCCACAGCCCCTACATACAGTACTTACTGTGCTACCCTAAAGAAGTCAATTCAAGCAGTAGTGCATATCCTGCTTAAAATGTTGACCTAATTTTATTCTGTTTTCAATTGCCCCGAATCTCCTAACTTTAATGATGCCCTGCTTTCCTCATTCTTAGTCTGGGTAGCATTTTTTTCGCATTTGAAATAATAAAAGGAGTGCTCCTTTTAACATGGCTCAAACCATTTCATCAGTACAGAAGCAAGGGAAACATAAGGTCAAGTGTAACCCCTAGATGGCGCTATCCCAGGGGCTACTACCCCTGCCTGTTTGCCACTAACAGGTTGAGGGGCCTGGATCCAATGGCGGGTGCCTCCACCCAGAGGTCAGGGTTTGCAATAGTTAAACTAACTTGGTCACAGCCCTCTGGGACACTGCAACCCCTTTCTTCCCACTAGTGGCCCACACAATATATCAGAATTACCTTCACAGTATACACTTACCCCAGGACTGGTTCCGCACTGGGACCTCCTGTGAAATGAGATACAGTGCAACAATCACAGTACAGTACTTTAACATAGACAAATACCTCAGGCAGTATAACTTTGCTGAAACAAGCAGCTCTGATTTATTTAGGGGATATAACAAGGACAGGGAAATCAGGTTAATTAGCTTATCACTCTAATGATCTACCTATGGCTCTGTGCACAGGCCTATCCCTATCAGTTACTGTCCCTGGGTACCCAAGCCCTAGTGGCTAGTCCAAACTGTGCAGCTGGTAGGGCCCTTTCACACAGAGAAAAGGAAAATTAAACAGTCAGCAGTACAGTAATTCCATTTGGATTTAATGTGGCAATTCAACAGGAGCGACCCTGAATTAGTACTCACGACCTCCAAATAAGATAGGGTCCTTCAATGTCAGCAGGGCTCACTTGAGGTACACAAACCTCTTCACACATTTATAAAAGAAAGCACTATACCAGGCAGGCTGCATCTGTATCCCGATCGCAATTACTGCACAATACCCGGAGAACACACAGCAGATTCAGTTCCCTGACAGACCGAGTGCAATTCAATAATTTCTCCAGTCTTCTACAGGGTGAGCCTGGTTTCTACTCTTCAGAGATCCTTTGATTCTTTTCACAGGACGGATTCAGTCCTAACAAGCAGTTACACAAGCTGCAGACCGAACTCTGGGCCTTACACATTTTTTGACTAAAACTGCACACTGAAAAGCACAGGGCTCCTTCCTTCTTCACTGCCAAAGCTCAACTGAAACTCCAACCGACAAAACGGCACTTCCTTTGAGTTCCTCCCAGTTCTTGACTGGATTGGCTGTCACTCACAATAGACTGCTGCTGTTGGTCCAAAAGGCACTGAAGTCTAAACTACATCTCCCAGAGTCACTGCCCATACAATCCTCTTGTGGCTGGCTCAGATTATGAGTCCAGGTTCTGATTCATCAAGGCACCATTTTAGAGCTAGCTTACCCCACACTGATTGGTCCAGTTCAGCAGTTCAAAACTAGAATGGGGAACTAGCAGACACAGTTCTGACTGCAAAGAAAGCAGGTTAGACAAACTGTAATTTCATTATTACTCTAAATAATTTCTGGCAAACAGTTACATCTTTCAGATAGGTTCCTTTGCACTTAGTGACTGCAAAATGAAGTGAATTGGCAGCAGCTTGATGGTACTCAATCAAAGAAACACACAGTCCCCATACAAACTAATTATGTCTGCAAGCAGACAGCTCTTAAAGAGACAGTACCAGAGGTTCTAAAAACACTCACCGATAAATGGCTTAAATGCCAAACACCATTCAGGCTTGGAGCATTCAAGCAAGCTCCTGGAAGTCTTTTGGGAACCCCCATTTGCAGGGGGGTTACACAAGGAAGCTGGGTAAACTGACTCCTGACGACGCTGTGTTAACAGCAAAGCCGGTTGGGATAATTTGCCCCAGAGCATTTGTGAGCCATGGGACTCCGTGTGCACGCTATGACTGGATTTTGCACTATGCACTTGCACTTTGTGAATGAAAGGTGTGCTACTACTGGAAGTTTAGTGCTGGCAGTTTTTGTTCAACTTTGATCTTGAATGATGATGTAGCCAAGGCACATAATCCTTAACATTTTCAGTCCTGTGTTCCGAACAGAGGCTTATGGCTGAAAGCAGGCTAAAAATCATGGGTCCCTCAGAAGTAAGGTCAGAGATGGGGGCATTTTCTGTAGGAAGGGTGAGCAGAGAACTGCAAAATCTAAAAGTAAACAAGTCCCCCAGACCATATGGGATTCACCCAAGGGTGCTAAAAGAAAGGTCCTTGTTAGTCGAGTGGCGGTGTTCATATCTACATAATGCTGTGGTTACATATAGAATACATAGTTTAAAAATAGCCCCATTCAGTTCATTGGAGCACACCCCATGTTCTCCCAACTTAGACATCACAAAATGTCTTACCGCAGGGGTGGGGCTGGCACACCAGGAAGTGGAAGGGATCAGCTGGCCATCATCTTGGGCCAGTTTAC
Organism: Neoceratodus forsteri; assembly: GCA_016271365.2. Taxonomy (NCBI): domain Eukaryota; kingdom Metazoa; phylum Chordata; order Ceratodontiformes; family Ceratodontidae; genus Neoceratodus; species Neoceratodus forsteri. Next base: position 299,780,157 of record CM057459.1, on the reverse strand, counting down.
AATCCCCTCCCTCCCAAAGGCACTGGACTATGAATTCGGGTTTGCATATAAATGGACTCAGGCTGTACTAAGATATGCACATATTTATTTATTTATTTATTTGCTTTTGTTAACCGGGTAAGCACACTAGACAGCCAAGTGCCTATTTTCAGGTACCCGGGAGGTTAAGGTACATTACAAGGTACATACATGAACATCAGGCAAATACAAGTGGAGGATTACATTACATAGAATTAGTACAACAGGGACTTTACAAGCATCAGATTTCATCAGGCAAATAGTAGTGAAGAGTTAATAAAAGTGACCAGAACACAGGGACATTGTAAGTCAACAATACCAAAAACAGGTATTACAATACAGTATTAAACATTGCAGTCAGTAGGAAGAAGTGCAGTGTGAATTCATCGCTCCAGGCAGCAAGTTGTAAGGCTAGCAGTTAGAATAAGGAGGGGTCACAGTTGGGATAGAGTGGGCTCAGTACGAGAGAAAGGAGTGCACAGTTATAGTGCTCACCCTGTTTTGCCGGTGGGCCTAAATGGTCCATTTTTATATATGCTGTGAGAACAGGAGGAGTATGAGCACAGCTGTGCTCTGCCCAAGTCGTAATGTTTAGGTAGCATCTAAGTTAGTTGGGGCATCTCAGGCTGAAAGGGTATATCTAGTGCAGAGACAGGTGGCAGCCGTTTTGAGAAAACCCCAGAGGGAGGCTTTAAAGCTCTGGTGCGAGGGAGAGGGGGTGCACAAAAGCCCATTTGGGGGGAAATAATCTTAGAGCATTCCTTTAACTGAGGTTCAGCATGTGTTCAAAAGCAACACAGTATGATAATGGCCTTGGTGAAGTTCACACAAGATGTGTAGAATATAGCAGATGCTGGATAGATGGCACTAGCAGTCTCTGTTGACCTCTTCAGTGCCTTTGATCTAGTTCATCATAGCATATTACTGGAAGTTTTAAAGGGACACAAAGTTTTGGTAGATGCATGTGGTTGGTTTAAAAATTATTTTACATGTCAACTGCAGAGGGTAAGAACAGGGGATTCCTATTCCAAATTTCTCTTGAATGAATTGGGTGTGCCCCAGGGATCAATCCTGGGGCCACTGGTATTAAAGAGCAACTGATACATTTCAGGCAGACAACTCACACCTTGAAGCTGCTCTCTCAAGGAGCTAATTAAGCCTAGTTTTAATTTTTTTGGTTACATGATAAAACAGCTACTTACAGTTTTATGCCTGGCTCGTAACTTCCGAGTACAAGCCAAGCAGCCGCTGAGCACTGCAGCCCTGCCATAAAAATAGTATTTTGATGATGTGAAGTAAGGGATGGGGATGGGGCTTCAGGCACACTATATACAGTAACCCCTCACTATAACAAATTCTCAGCTGTAGCGAACGGTCCACTTGGCTCCAGGCTCTCAATCAGATCGATTTCTTTGCTAAGAGAATGGTTGACTTGAGAAGCTCCTCAACATCCCAGGAAGGCTGTATCTATATATTTACTACAGTTCAGGGCTTGAACTATGCATGTGGGGCATCAAGACATCTAAAATAAGACTTCTGGTTCCGTCCTGAAGTTGATGGCTGCCTGAAGCGATCGCTCTTAAACACCTCCACGGATATTTCCCTTCTACCACTTGAACTTCCTGCAGAAAATCACTTAAAATTATGAATAAGAGGGGAAGCAAAGGATCTGAGCCAGTAAAACCCCCAAAAATCAAGGATTACATGGTGGATGCCGGCAGATCAGACTCCGAGGCCTCGGAGTCGGATAGCACAGCTACACAACAGGCACACTTGCCCGCTAAATCGGCGACAATGGCCCAGCATACACCAAAAGGCAAGAATAATAAAAAAAATTAAGTTGGATACGATCTATCATGAACTTTGTGCTTTCCGAGCAGATATTAAACAATTATATGGAGAACTACGCAGAGATGTTACCTTGCTGGAGCAGCGGGCAGACGACTCCGAACGTCAGATCACTGCCACAGAAAATCGGGTAGACAACTTAGAGACGCTCATACAGCAACTCCAGGAGCAACAAGAACTGTTAGCTGCATGCCAGGAAGATGCGGAGAACAGGACGAGGCGAAAAAATATCCGCCTATACTGTATTCCTGAAACTGATTGACTGAAAGAGTCTAGACGCAGAGGTGTATGGTCCACGGATGCAGTCTGAATACTATGGTGTACCCCATCACTGAGGAACTACTGAAAAGATCCTCCATCATGGACTCTGATGATAGAGATGGCGTGACCTTCAGTATATAAAATGAGTCATCTGCTGTATTACTGACCAGAAGGACAGGGAGAGACTCATTTAGATGCACTTCTACCCCAGAAGGACCCCTAAGCAAGGTCTAGGTCAGAGCCACTAGAGACTCCACCACCAGGAAGGATGTCGAGGAGCTTGGCACCATGTAGGGAGCCGAGAAAGTGCTGAGCGGAATGAGGGATTCCGCTGGCATAACAGCACAGAAGAGTCCATCAGTGGAAAAACGCTGGGTGTCACAGGATTCCACTTAGACTGCCACTCACTAAGATATGAGGAAAAATACTCCACAGAACAGGACTTCATTCTGTGGGAAACATCCTGCCACAAGTTCCACAGAAAAAGAGGTCTGCAGAAGGAAATCCGTAACTAGTTCTGCCGGACAGCGCCAACAGGCACCCCTGCAGCACCAGCATCACTCGAGGCGCAAGAGGGCACCAAGCAGAACCTATGACAACCTGGGCGACATCCGAGGGCACCAGTGGTGGTACCCACAGGCACCTCTGGCACCCATGGCAGAAAAGGCATCTCAGGGCACCTAGACACCCATGGCAGCAATGGCACCAAAGGGTACCCATGGCACCCATGATACTCATGGCACCCAGGGCACCCATGGCAGCAATGGCACCCATGAAACTCATGGTACCCATGGGTGCCCATGGAAGCACCCACAGGTGCTATGCACCACCTGCAGGTGCCCGGCACCACCTGTGGGTGCCTGGTGCAGCTCATGGCACACATGGGTGCTCGACGCCACCCGCAGGGCCATGAGACACCAGCAGCACTGGCAACCAATGGCACCAACAGCACCCGTGGCACCGCACAGAGCGCCGCTGCTGACCACAGCGCTGAGCCACAGCGCTGACGCACAGCACCAACCACAGCACCGAACCACGGTGCTGACACCCGTGCTGACCCAAACGCCAGCTGTGCCACCTACGGCACCGACACCAAAACCAGCACTCACCACAGCGCCAGACCTGCGGCGTCACCCAAGGCATCGGGCACGGTGCCAGGACAACAACCACAGTGGAAAATGCCAGTAGAGAATCCTGAGAAGACGGGGAGAAGGAAAAAGGTGGTGCCCATGCCGGTCCCTACATGGAAAGAGAAAGGGGGGTAGGCACGAGGGGTCGAAATGATGGCGAAGGCACCAAGAGGGCACCCCGCTCATCCTGAACCAATCGACCCAGTTCCAGTCCAATGGCTCCGAGGCCCAGAGGCCCCAAAATCAGGACACTAGCCAGGAAAACTGGACAGAAGTCAAACCCCCTGCTCCACAGGAGCGGCCCAGAGGTGAAACTGCTCACTGGAGGTCCATCGAGGACAAAGAAGGAGTCTGGAGTCAAAGAAGTGGCTGTTAGGAGCGGGGCCAAGGGGAACCCACCTAAGTCGGTTCAGGCCTATCGCCCTTCCCGATGAACAATCCTTGTGCAGACGTACCAGAGGGCAACCTCGAGTGGCACCGATTCTTCTTCCCCCAACGAGGAAGAAGAGCTTGAGGTTAAGTGGAGCCGGATCCCCAGAACCACTAGATTCGTGCTTTGGTGGACTGTCCCCCCCCGAGCACATGACTGTCCATAGTTGGACCCCCCTCCCCCCCGTTTATCAAAGGGCGGCGGACTGGACACAGCCTCTCTGCCATAACAACTTTCAAACAAAGTCCTCCTACCATCACCGCTACCGTCTAAGGACGACTCCGTTGATGGCAGGTGAGAATTTCTTTTTCTTTTTCTTCTTCATAATCTTGTACGTAAAATAAGAAATTATTACTAAAATGTTAAATTAAATGCTAAAAGCTGTTGTTGTATAGACGAAAACTGACTCCGGCAGATGAGAGACGTCAACATCCAAGCGCACTCAACGGCAGGAGAAAAGGAACTGAGGCAGTTGGAGGGTCAACGCTGAGATAGCCTACACAAGCACGAGCTAGTCTCATGGCACCACGCATGCATGGTCCTGTCTCAGCGCCGGCCCTTCTGAAAAATGTTGGCTCTTGCTTGGTCCTAGCACCTCTGGCGCTATCCCACTAGTGCGAATGAGTGATGGAGACTTAGTCCAGGAAGATCTTAACACGTTTAGTGACCTCTCAGGGTACAAAATTAACAGCTCAAAAACCAAAGTTCTTAATTTTTCATTTACCCCGTCTTAACAGTTAAAAATGGACTACCTATTTTGGTGCAGCAGGGTGGTGGTGAGGTATTTAAGTATCAAAATACCTTTGAATATGATACATTTGGAATTAGTTAACTTAGAGCCTATTACCTTATAAATTACCTCGGATTTATCAAAGTGGACACAAATGCACCTGGGATTGGTCAACAGGGGCAGAAGCCATATAACAAAACCTCCTACCCCCGTATATTTTTCTTTTCACAAACCCTATCCATCTTCCCCTCGGAGGCATACTTTCGATCTTGAGATAAACTGATTTCTAGATTTGTCTGGGGAGGGGGGAGTATCTCGAATAAATTATACATTATTGCAGCTTCCTCAGGCACAGGGAGGAGTGGGCTTGCCAAACCTGAAAGATTATGCACTGGCAGCACAGATTCGTACTGCCCTTTTACTTTTAACTACTGGATACCATTCACATTGGAAGGATATTGAGATAACATTAAATGGGCTGGAACATTTACCTCCCTATCCCCCGAGATGCCTCCCTCTGACACAATTTCTTTTACTTACTAGGACTTCTTCAAACATTGGTTTTATATGCAAGGTACTCCACCTGGGGGCCAGAAACCCAGGCCAAGTGTACACCCGGGGAATACTACAAGTCTCAATGGCTGAGAGGGACCTGGGGGTGGTGGTGGATGTCAAGATGAACAACTCTGAGACTTGTAGGAGGGCAGCAGCCAAGGCCAACAGGATGCTGGGATGCATCGCTAGGGGGATCACCTCCAGAAGGAGGGAAGTGATACTCCTCTGTATAACTGCTTGGTGAGGCCGCACTGGAGTATCATGCAGTTTTGGAGGCCACACTTAAAGAGGGACATTAACCTCCTGGAGAGGGTCCAGAGAAGGGCAACCAAAATGATTTGGGGCTTGGGGACAGGACCTATGAGGAGAGGCTCAAGAGCTAAATATGCCACTCTGGAAGAGAGAAGGGACCGGGGACATGATAGAGGTCTTCAGGTACATGAAGAGGGTAAATAAGGGAGGAACAGTGAGGGTGCTTCAAGGAAGGAGGAAGGGGCCACTAGAGGCATGGGTGGAAGCTGGAGGGGAAGATTCAGGGAGAAAGGAGGAGGTGCTACTTCACTGAGAGGGTGGTAGAGCCATGGAATGCACTACCTAGGGGCTGGTGGAGGCAGATACAGTGGAGGGTTCAAGAGGGGTGGGACAGGTACAGGGGAAGGGTTCAGGAAGCAAAATCCAATGCAGCAAGAATATCCGGAACTGGGAAGGGAGAAGCCAGAGAAGGCGAGGGGGACAGCAAGGTCAGCACCCAGGGTGGGGGCTGACCAAACGAGCAGACACGAAAGACCATTAGGCCTATTCTGCTGGCATTTTAGTATGTTAGTATGTTAGTATATACTTAAGTTTCTCCTCTCAACATTAGAGAGGTATTACTTAACAGATATTGCTCATGATTCAGATCTCTGTCCACCAGAGTTGACATCTCAACTCCAGGCTTGGAAACCGTATTCTATATCCTTCATGTTCCAGATGGTGGGTCATCAAGGCATTTACCCCTTCTCATACTTACAATCCACATATAAATTGCCTAGTAGCCAATATCAAACTTATGTGGCCCTCAAAAATAAACTTCTCCCATTAGAGGAAGCAACAACTGAGATAGCTAAATCACCGTCTGCTTTGGTGTTAATAATTATGCACTATCTGAAAGGGGGAATTATGGAACATATTATTAGTAATTTACACAAGACTCTAAGAACCTATGGAAAGGAAACCCTTAACAGGGTCAGAGGGCGATGGGCAAAGGAACTGGAGGATTTGTGGCAGAAATCAACCCTACCTTACTCTAAAATCTCTCGTAACACATATTGGAGAGAATTTGTATGCAAAACAAGAATTCGTTTGTTTTAGAACTCCAAACATCACAGCTAAATTTGGTGGGGACAAGCAGGGGTTATTGTTGGAGAGGATGTGGTTTTCCTTCAGCAGGAAATGAACATATAGTCTGGTCTTGCCCATATCTACAGGTGTTTTGGGGGGAAATCATAACAGAAATGAATAATATTTTTGATATTCCTGAGTGGATCACACTGGCTTTTGTCCTGACAGCGACTCCACCCACCAATATAACAACTAACAGGGAGCAATATAGGCTCGTAGCACTTTTGATTGTGATAGCCAAAAAAGTAATCACTAGGCTTTGGCTCACAGATACAATCCCAGTTAAAGAATCCAGGAGACACTTGACTTACGAGGTTTATAACATGGAACGAAGCTCGGCTAGACTAAATAACAGAAGTAAAAGTTTTAATAACAAATGGAGACGATGGATCTCCTATCAGTTGGAGCATTATCCTGAATTTATACCATGATGGTAGTAAATAAGAACAGGTTACTCACCTGTAACAGTAGTTCTAGGAGTGGTATATGTTGTTCATCCACACTCATTGGCATTGTCCCTTTCCTTTTTAACTCTGCCGGAAGTCTTCAAGCTGGCTCCTCCCACCCACCCGGATAGTATATACCTTGGCTCTGCCCCACGACACCAGATCTTAGCCCACTGGAAGTCAGGCTGTGTGCGTCCGCAGCCGGGGAAGTCGGGTAGGTCCATGTGGATGAACAACATATACCACTCCTAGAACTACTGTTATAGGTGAGTAACCTATTCTTCTAGGAGCGTGGATATGTTGTTCATCCACACTCACTGGCAGACTCCTAGCAGTTCTCCGGGAGGAGGGAGGCAAGGCGCACACCTCCTACTTAGGGAAGCAGAGACTGGAGAACTGAGGTCCCAAAACCAGCATCCTGGCTTGACTCAAGGTTGATGTGGTAGTGGGTAATGAAGGTGCCCGCCAACTCATAGCACAGACCTATGCATGATGTAATCCATCTTGCAATGGTCCGTTTGGCTGCAGGTCTGCCAGAAGCGGCTTTAGCGTAGGTGACAAACAGCTGGCAAACCTCTCCGTAAATTTTCACCATCCTCTCCTTATAATAGGAGAGAGCATGTCTCAGGTCCAAAGTATAGAGCCTGTACTCGGCATCCGAGGTGTAATTAGGGTAGTATACCGAAAGAGTCAACACCTGGTTAAGGTGAAACTCTGACACCATTTTCAGAAGGAATTTCGGATGGGGATGCAGGACAACTTTGTCCCTGTGAAAGACCAGATAAGGGAAGTCCACCAAAAGCGCCTGGAGCTCCCCTGTCCTTCTGGCTGACATGATAGCCACCAGGAAGGCTGTCTTCCACGACAAGTGTGACAGCTCACACTTGTGCATGGGTTCGATTGACTTGCCCATGAGCTTTGCCAAAACCAGCAGCAGATCCCACGGAGGTGGAGGTTCACGCACCAGAAGGGATATGTGATCCAGGCCTTTGAAAAAACGCCCAACCACTGTCTCCTACGCTCATGTTAGCTGACCGGCCCGCACCCAGTAAGCAGAAATGGCTGCCAGGTGCACCCTAAGGGTTGAGGACCGTAGACCCCCTTTGGAGAGGGACTAAAGGTAGTCGAGAATGTAAGCCACAGGGCAGGATAAGGGTTCCAGACCCCTACCCTGGCACCAAATGGAAAATCAATTCCATTTGAAGGTATAACATTTCCTGGTCGATTCCTTTCTAGATTCCTCCACCACAGTGAAGACATCTTGGGAAAGACCCAAAGCCTGAAACTCTAGCCGCTCAGGTACCAGGCTGTGAGGTGCAGGGACTGAAGGCCCGGATGGAAGACCTTCCTCTGGTTAAGAGATAGCTGCTCTGGGGGCCTGCAGCTGAGACTGAGGAGATCTGGATACCAAAACTGGTGCGGCCAGTCTGGGGCTACCAGAATCACCTTCGCCTTGTCCCTTCTCACCCTGAGTAACATCTTGTGGAGCAAGGGAAATGGAGGGAAGGTGTAGAGGAGGCCTGGGGTCCATGGCCTTGAGAAAGCATCCCCCTGCAGCGAGCCCTGCTGAGGGGAGCGGACATGATATAGCCTCAGCTTGGTGTTTTCCCTGGAGGTAAACAGGTCCACCATTGCCCCAATGGGAGAACAGGCTGTAAGCTACCTCTGGATGGAGAGACCACTCGTGAGATGTCTAGCCTATGCAGCTGAGAACATCTGCCAGCTGGTTCGAGGCTCCTGCTACATGGATGGCTAGGAGATCTGCCTCCAAATGGCTTACGAGGGTCCAGATGTGGAGCACCTCCTTGCACAGCAAACAGGAGTGTGTGCCGCTCTGTTTGTTGAGGTAGTACATGGTCATGGTATTATCTGTCTGGACTTGAACCACTTGACCCCGGAGCTGAGGAGCAAAAGCTGACAGTGCCAGTCTGACTGCTCTGAGCTCCAACAGGTTGATGTGGCATCAGGATTCCTCGGGGGTCCAGAACCCGTGGGCCCTGTTATCCCCCATGTGGGCTCCCCAGCCCATGAGAGAGGCATCGGTTATAAAGATGGCCATTGGCTCGGGGCAGAAAAACAGGATCCCTTCCTGCAACCGGTCTGGAGCGGTCCACCACTGGAGAGCATCCCACATCTTCTGGGTTACAGTGATCAGCTGGTCGAAATGACCATGACACTAAGTTCACTGTGCCAGCTCCATTGGAGGAGCGCATGTGCAACCGGGCCCAACGGACCACTGAGGTGCATGCTGCCATGTAACCCAGAAGGCGCAGAAAGTCCCTGCCCAACCAGAAATGATTGGGCAAAAGAGAAGAGAACCTCCGTCCTATCTGCCGGGAGCCGAGCTCTGGCTTGACAGGAGTCGAGCTCTGCCCCGATGAAGCCCATCACCTGGGAAGGCAAGAGTTCCGACTTGGCCTCATTGATCAGGAGGCCGAGCTGGGAGCAGGTCTGGAGGGCCAGATCCCTGGACCTCTCCACCTCCTGTTGGGTGGAACCTGCCAGAAGCCAATCGTCGAGGTAGGGGTAGATTCTGACCCCCCCGACACCGGAGATGGGCCGCCACCACTGCAATGCATTTGGTGAAGACCCATGGGGCCGATGGCAGGCCGAACAGCATGGCTCAGAACTCATACAAGGTCTCCTCGACCCTGAAGCGGAGGAACCGCTGATGGGACGGACGGATTGGGACGTGAAAGAACACGTCCTGCAGATCCAGAGAAGAGAACCACATGTTTCGCTCCAAGGATGGTATGATCTGGGACACAGTGACCATCCTAAAGGTGCGAGACCTGATTCAGGTCATGGAGATCTAGAATGGGGTGCAAACCCCCCCGTCCACTTCAGCACCAGGAAGTACCTGGAGACAAAGCCTGGGTCTGCTGGAGGAGCCACCATGGGAACTACCGCCTCCTTGCGGAAGAGCTGAGCTATGTTGTCTCGAAGAGCCAACTGGGTGCATGCAGAAATCCGTTCCTCCCAAGGGGCACAGGCTCAGCTGGGAGGGTACTGCTCGAACTCTAGCGGTAGTCCCCGACCAACCACTTCGAGAACCCACCTGTCTGAAGTGATAGCAGACCAGGCGGAAAGAAAGTGGTGGAGCCGACCCCCCACGGGAGGGCCCAGAGCTGTCATGATTGAGATAGGGGTGGCAACCCCCATCCCATCACTAGACAAGCTTAGAGGAGGAGGAGGAGGAGAAGGCTGCAGGACCTGAGCTTCGGGCCCCTTTTCAGACCTGTTGGGGTCCAGGCTTGGGCCAGCTGCTGATGTTGATGTTGCTGTCCTCCTTGATAGGAGAGCTGCCAGACCACAGGGAAAGAGTGCCAAAAAGGCTTCTTCTTCTTCTGCTGCTGGTTCTTGCCCAAAGAACCCTTGGCAGAAGTGGCGTCCACGGAGGAACTGGACTGCTCTATGCACTGTAGGTGACCGGACACTCCTGGACCGAACAAGTCAGTCCCAAGAAAAGGCACATCAGCAAGCTTATGCTGGGTATCTGCCAGGAAGGAGGAAAGCCTCAGCCAAGCCCTGCAGTGAGAGGCCACTGTGGCGGCCATCGAGCGGGCACAAGAATCTCTGATGTCCAGGGCCATCTAGAGCTGCTGTTTGGCAACAGCATGGCCCTGGTCATGGATCTGTTTGACTGTGGTCTGCATGTCCATGGGGAGATGAGGGAGGACTCCATCTAATGACCCGAGAAGGGCATGAGAGAAGTGTGCCATGATGACAGAAGCTGGCCTGACGAAGGCCCAAGGAAGAAGCTGCATAGACCTTCCATGCAGAGTGGTTCATATTTTTGGACTCTTTGTCCAGAGGTTAGTCACCACTGGCTGAACTGCCAGTATGCCTGAACACAGAGGCGGTCACCAGGCTCTCAGCTGAAGGGTGCTCTGTGAACCCCGCAAGGGACCCCACGGGCACCACGTACTTGCGGGCCATGCAGGCAGACGGTGCTGGGCATGAGGCAGGGCACTGCCAAAGTTCAAGGGCCAGGCCAATGATGGCTTCGGCCACAGGAAAGGCCTCCGTCGGGGAGTCCTCTCTCTTTAGTATATCTGTGAGAGGGTACTCCGCCTTTTTCTGGACTGGCTTCAGGGGCAATCCGGTGGAGTCGGAAATGAGACGGAGAATCCTTTAGAAGGAGGAAGGGCCTTCCTCCATCCCTGTGCCGATGGACGACTCATCATCCCCAGGATGAGAGTGGAGTCCGGTGACATCCGAGTCCGAGAAGTCGGGGTACAATGGCCTGCCGCCTAAATAACCCTCGATTCACCGAGGGCGGTCCTGGGTGACTGTGACCGACAGACGTCGGGGAAGTCCGGTGTCCTGTCGGTCCTCTTTTAAGAGAGCCCCTCCCACAGTCTGTTTTGGTGGTGGTTCCACCCGAATAGGTGGAGAGACCAGAATAGGCCAAACCGGGAGACGGGCAGGCCCCACGGGTGGAGGAACCGATGATTTCGGTTCCAGAGGAGTCGGCTTCAGCCTGGGAGGTGAGAGCCAAGTAATGGCTGGGGTGGATGGCGGAGCTGGCTTCTGCCCGGTCAGAAGCAGCTGTTGCCATATAAGGTCCTTATAGCGCAGACAGAGTTTCCGTCAGAGCCTCTCCTCATCTGAGGAGGATGAGGATGACCTGTGGTGTCATCTCTTCTTAGAGCGCATATGGCTCTTCCTCGGTCGTTCAGCCAAGGGGGTTCTGGACCTCGACCGGGATTGGGCAGGCTGACTCGGTTGATCGGGAGACACTGGAGGGATTGGTGAAACCCATGGTTCTAGAACCAGATCCTTAATGGGGACACCAGCTGGCTGGGTCTCCTCATCAGGAAACACTAGGACCGGAGTCCTTTCTAAGGAGTCGTCGAACACGGACGGCGACAAAGGGTCGATCGGGTCGAGAATGATCTCGACCTCATCGGCCACTTCCTTGGTCATCTGGCCAGACGGAAGGTCCATAAAGCCTGCGGCCGAGGAGGCGATCTCAACCGAGGTCGAGACCGCATGCTCCTGGGACCGAGACCTCTCTCGGTCCCAAGATCACATTCGTCAAGACAAAGACAAAGCATGTTCTTTTCCCCTCTTCTGAGAGCAGGTGGAGTGCGAGCCCATGGGCACCTCACCCCGAGTGGGGAGAGACTGGCACAACTCCTTAAACAAACCTGTAAAGGTGGAGCCTAGGTTCAGTGGGATGAAGAAGCTTCGATTAGCCAAAGCACGTGCAGCGTCTTCCTCGAACACCTGCATGCATTTCAGCTGCTTGGTGGAGCATGCGACCATGGAAACCATCCACCTAGCCTCCTTGGACTTCACCGGAGGGTTCCTTTTCTCTGGTCTCCCCAGTTTCAGGCGTGCCATGCAGTCGTCCAGGACGTTGTGTGGAAGGCCAAGCAGTAACTGCAGGACGAGGTGTCATGGCTGACACCCAGGCAGTAGATGCACGTGAGATGGGGATCGGTGCACGACATCTTTTGGCCGCAAAGACACCGGGCTAAACTTCAGGGAAGATTTCTCCTTCATGATCGATGACGCAATGCGCGACGCTAACTCGAGCGAGTTTTAATTTTGGTAAAACCGAAGATTTGAAAGCCAGGGCCTACGAAATGGGAGAGCACGAGGGAGGCAACCTGTATCTTCCAGCGGAAAGGAATATCTGGTGTCATGGGGTGAAGCCAAGTTATATACCACCCGGGTCGGTGGGAGGAGCCAGCTTGAAGACTTCTGGCAGATTTAAAGAGAAAAGGGACAATGCCAATGAATGTGGATGAACAACATATCCACACTCCTAGAAAATAATTTACATATTTAGAATGTTGACAGCCAAGATGCTTATAGCTATGTGGAGAACCTCTGGGGGGGTCGCCTCAGGACAGATGTAACATGATAAATGAGGGACTCAATAAATCCGCTATTTATGATGAAGTTGTACCCTTGAGATCAACCCTGCAGATAGAGGGTCTTAAGATTGTCTTTCTCTGTATATTTATAAAGCCAGAGACTTGGACACTGAGAGGAGTTATACTAAGATGTAACAGCTTGAACATACTGGAATGTATTGCAACTTTTGCTTTTACTTATTGGAAAATTAAAAAAAATAAATAAAAAAAAGATCTAAAATAAAGGAGAAACTTTTTTTCATCTATGGGTCTGTAAATGCAGCAGCGTTACAGCTTAACAATGAATTGCATCTCAAAGTTCCCGCAGCATGCCTGTTTGTGCAGTTTGAACCGGTGGACTCACAAAGCAGCAACTGGAGGTGGTGTACACACAGGGCAGCAATGGGAAGCTCACCAAACCCTTTACCTCTAAAATCCATATGCCACTCAGCTTTGCAGCTCAAGCAGTAGCTACTAGCGAACACACTCGGCGAGCGCGCACAGCAAAAACAGCATCAGAAGTGGAGCCGATTCACTGAGCAGAGCAGCAGCAGCAGCAGCATGGCCATATTACTGCTCCCCCCAACAGAGCAAGATGATGCAGCCCTCCAATACATAATGCAAGCCAACAAACTAGGGATGTTAAAATATAAATTTAGTCATGTCTAAATAAGTTTTCCTAGAGGTATCAGCAGCTCATATGGGACAGGTCCCCTGCTGCCTTACAGGACCCAGTTAAAAGCATGCAGTTAGACTTAATTTCTTTTTCCTCAGTTAACAAATCCTAATGATTATAATCCCAAATAAAAAGTAATCGGGTGTTTTATACATGTAGTTACAGATAACATAGCCTAATGGTGCTGCACTGTGATTCACGTATTAGCGTTCCTTCTTCCAGAAACGCGTAGAGCTTTGAGTTCTTGGCACTAGATTATGGCCTTCTTTGCTGCGGATCCCCCTCGAAAACAAAACTGGACAAAGTGGATGCGCTTTTAAATAAAATCTTATGGTTCCTTAAACAACTTCCAAGAAGAACTCATCACTATGAATTACTAGAAGTTGGGCAATGCTTGTTGTGAGGCAGACATATAGCTATCAAATGGCTTGATAATGTATTGGGTGAACAGTCAACATTATACTGTTCAATTTGCCCAGAAGGATCTTGTGGCTTACCACATCAAATACTTTTGATAAATCAATGAACACTGCCTCAGTAAATTCCCCATCATCCATGATTCAAAATCTGTCATTTTTAAGCTTCAAAAGGGCCAGGTTCATTGAGTAGAATTTACAGTAGCAGGACTGGGGTTGAGAATGTTGCATGAATATGTTATATAAATCAGAAAAATCAAAAAATTATTGACAAACTATCATAGTGTTGACAATACAGACAAAATTTAAATGAGTCTGAAATGATTCTATTCAGCTGAAATACCCTCTTTAAACAGTGAAATTACCTTGACCTGCTTTCACTGAAACACAAGAGGTCAGTCATTAAGGAAAAGAATGAAAAGGCAAGTAACCGACTAGAATAGTTCATAAGTGGCACTCTAACTGTTTAGGGTCAAGTGTGTCCAAATTAGTTCCCTTTTGTGGTAAAGGTGCTTGGGCCCTAGCAGAAGGTTATGAGTCTGACCATAATACATATGACTGGATTCCCAAAAGGTCTTGGACCTTGCACATCATTGTCTACGACTGCAGCTAAATTTTAAAGTAGTACTGTATTTAGTACATATAAATGCATCCAGACAGTCTAATACTATACCACCCGATGACTATGAGGAAGTTGATGCCTTTGAAAACTGGGAGGATGCATTTTTCTTACTATGAAGTTACTTTAAAATGTAAGCTCATTAGGGCCAGCCATTGGTCCAGTAGAAACACACTGCACTTTTGTGCCGATTGACCTAGGTCTGGGAGCTGACCCGAGGCATGTAGCTAGGCTAGGAAACAGTGCTGCTGCAGGCTGCACTCCCCAACTGGGAAAGGGATGGTACTGCAACTGGTACCACAGCGACCCCTAATGAGGGCCAGTGAGCCTTCTTCCCCCGGGGTTAGCTGTTCCGTCCAAGGCCACTCGGAAGGTTCTCGGCACCATCATGTGGTTGGAAAGTGGTGGGAGGGAAGAGAAAAAGCAACAACAAAAAAAACTGCTGCCATTAGGATAACTGTCGGCAGCTCCCCCAAGCCCTATGCCGTGGACCCCTACTGGAAAGACGGTAAAAACTGCGGAGGTGGGGCTGGGAGAGGATTGTGGACAGCAGCAACAGCAGAGAAAAGCTGTGTGGGGAAAATGTTACTCTCCTGCAGTCTGATTTGATATCTCTGTATGTGCATAATTACTGCTACCATCTGTTTGTGATTATAAAGTACTTTGTACTGCAAAAGGCATAACGTTCAGTTAAATTCTTTCCTTTCCTAAGAAATGTACAAATTAAATGTAAAAGAAACAAGGTAGTGCCTTAGCTACTTATGTGACCCTAAACAGGGTTTTAGTCCCAAAATAAACAGCTGCCTTCTTACTGCAAACTTAACCCCTCTGTTAATATACAGCACAGCAGTGCGGTAGCACCACTATAATTAGGGTTGAGAAAACACTTGTATGTTAAACCCCAATTTTTTGCACCTTAGTACTGCAGCTGTCCTTGGAAGGAAACAGCCTGAAATTTGGCAAGCATGTCCTTGGGATCCGGAGATCATGACCCAAAATGTCAGTAATGCTTATTTCAGCCGCATCAAAGTTCTAAAAATTAAAAAAAAATGAAAATGGAGCTGGATTATCAAAACTTCCAGAAACAGGGGCAGGGGCAGGTGCAGGAAAAATCTGCTCGAGTGGATCTTCACTTGTGGAGCTGCAGTTTCTCCCACATGCACCGGATTTTCAAAGACAGAGCCATTTTACAGCCTGCTCCATGATTTATGGCAGCTTATGGCCATTTTTTGGTGCAGTTGCGCCAAAATGATATACCTGGTTAGACAAGGCATGACATCCTCCGCAGCTGCACCTCCGCATGGACTGAAAACAGAACTGTCCGCCAGTATGGAGATTTTTTTTCCACAGTGGCAGACTGCTGCATGGGACTTAGTCCCACAGTCGTTTGAAAATCTTTCCCCTGGTCTTCAAGATTTTTGTTTGCTCACAGATAGGAAATACGATGGCTGAGAGCTGAATCCTAAAACTTTCAGGCTTGTTAGATATGGGGCCAAGGGTGTCGCTTTATTATTTGATTAGAAAATGTGAAGAATGTGAATTATTAACAATATAAAATTGTGTCTTCACCCTTGCATAGTTCTGTTTTTCTAAAAAAATTTATAAGGTATTTTTCACAAAAGCAGAGGTCCCATTTCTGTGAGATAAGCTTGCCATTTTTGTGAGTCTTAGTGGTCATGAAAGCAACAAAAACCATTTTGACACTGGATCATGTTTGCTCACTGTTTTCTAACAAATGGCTATGACTTCAAATGTGCAGCTTGTTTGGTCAACAGACAAGGGTGTCACTTCTACCTTTTTTTCAAAACATTTTTTTTTAAATATTAATTAAAATAAAATTCTTATCATGCTTCTTTCCAGCAGTCCTCTCATCTTGTCTGAATCCTCCTTTGTAAAGTCCCATACCCTTACTGTGTTTGCCCCTTTGGTGGTCCCTATCTAGGACTCCAATGCCACTGTTCTGTGGTCGCTTGAACCAAGTGGTTCCTGGACTTCTACATTTTGGATTCTCTCTCTGTCGGCAAGTACTAGATTCAGCATAGCCTCTTCTCCTTTGTCAGGCACTGGACTAGCTGAACTAGGAAATCCTCCTGGCATGCATCCACCAGGAGCTGATTCCTAGTGCTTGCCATGATTGGAACTTTGCAGTCTACATCTGGCGCATTAAAGTCCCCAACTACCACCATCTCCCCTAAACTGTCTGCCTTCCTTAGTGTCATCCCAAGTTCTTTATCTGCCCCTTGAGCCTGACCTGGTGGTCTGTAGACCATGCCAGTCCTGATTTATTTCCCATTCCCTGTCACTGCTAGCATCCACAGGATGTCAAGTTTTCCTGACTCCCCGAGACTGTCTATTTCAATTGCATCTATCCCCTCTTTTACATATAGTGCTACTCCCACTCTCCTGCCTTTTCCTCTGTCCTTACTGATCAAAGTAACATGATATGGTCAAGCCCCATTCATGGTGTGAGGTTGTCAATGTCTCTGTGAAAGCGACCAGGTCGAGCCTCCCTTCTGTGACCTTCACCTGCAGTTCTGGAATTTTGTTGCCAAGACTGCTTGTTTGGTGCACATCATTTTCCAACACCTGATCCTGCCCCATCCTTTTCCCTTTACCCTGAGGGAAGTTGATTCCATTATATTGTTTGATGTGTAGGCCAGCAAGATTCCCCTTGCTCGTGACTTTTGTTTAAACTAGCTATCTGCTCTGTCCACCTTCCTCTAGTACCCTTCTGTCCTCCTCGCTGGGATGCATGCCGGCCCTCTTGAACAGCCTCCATCCATGTCAGGCCCCAGTCCCCCAGAAAACCCAAATCCCTCTTCCTTGCAGCATCCCTTTAACTATGAACTGAACTGGAACACATGGAACTGTTTTCTCCAATTCAGGCATGGTTGTGGTAGCATCTCAGAGAAGCTTACCACCACTGCTCTCTCATTCGCTACTTTCCCCAGAGCACGCAAGTCTGATTTCACCTGTTCCATACTCTGTCTGCTCATATCATGTGTGCCCATGTGCACAATTAGATCTGGCCTTCCCTTCCCTCTCCCTTGGGCAAGTTGTTTAAGTTTTCAATACTCCAGTCCACCAAGCTGTGGGAACGACCAGAAGCAGGACCCAACTAGAAATGACATAATTGCATCCCAGCTGACCAATCCTGCATAAATAAATAGATAAATAAATAAAATAAATATAATATTCCAATACTATCCCTTAACCTCTTACACTTCTTGAGCCCTACTGTTTACAAATGCCTTTCAGGAAGGAGATGTTCATTACCTCAATAGCATCATCATACATCTTCCTTGCTTCGGTATCTGTTTTTTCCGACATCAGCCAAGCTTTCAGTAGGTATTCATAGAAACTGTCTCCAAGCCCACCTACAGATGTGTGATCTGCAAAAAAAGCAAACAAAACGATTCAAAATGAGAACTTAAGACAATTAAATATCTGCGTTTTCAACTACTGTGTTACAGAACAATGGAGTAAACTTAGTTGACAGAGAGGTTACACTGTCAAAGGCTGATGCTGGTACAGCAGGAAAAGAATGTACAATATTGTGATGTTCCCTTTAAATTTGATTTCTCCTATGATAGTATCCCTCAGAGCATGCAGCGTCCTGGAGGAGCAGTGGTAACAGAATAAATGCAAGGTTCACACTTAACCAACAGGCAAGAATGGTCATGACAGATGAAGCAGCTGTGACAGTAAGCACTATGGCCTCCTTCTCCTCCCACCTGTGTGGGAGGAAATGGAATTTTGAACAGGTGCCTCACATGTTCCTACCATGTAATTTCCTTAATGGAGGAGATGGGGTGATTTCATATGGGGTTGTGCAGTGGTTGCCATGGGAAAGGGTCCTAATTCTAACAGTGCAAGTAAAATAAAAGCATGGTAGAACTGCGACCTGCACTACCAAGACGTATGATTGCTGGTACCGCCTAGGAAAATAGTTACAAAACTGACATGTTTGTTACCATTATCTTGCATCCCTGCATTGCAGACATAGGGGGCCAACTAGCAATACTTTTAACTCTTGCGGGACCTGTACTACTGCGACTCTAATATTATAGGTAATGTCTGGTACCCTTCATCACTTGGGGGTCCTATCACAAAGAGTTTTCTACCATTTTGTGCTTACAGTAATTTTTATTTTATAGAAACTTGTTTATTTTTAATAGAAGTATGATTTCATAGGTACAAATTTGGAAATTAAAATGGTGCCAACTACCAGATTTTAAAGCGGATGAAAGAAACATGATTGCATCAACCCAGTTTTGAATATTTATCATGTGTCTAGCTACATAAACTACTTCCACAATCATATTTACTAAAAACATGTTTACAACTTGTTTCCAGAAACACCACCTCACATAGTGGTCTAGTACCATTACTAACAATGCTGGCTTCAATAATAACGTGGCAAGAACCAATTTCACAGGCGCAGGTCTTGTACCATCACCAGCAGCACCATATGTTTGGACAGGGGTCTGGAATCCTTATTAACAGCAATTCTGCTGGCGATGGTCTCGTATCCTTGGCAGCAGTACCTTCACTGGAGTGGGTCTTCTACCTTACCAACAACATGTTTTCTGGTGCCCATACCAACACTGCCTATACTGGTCCCCTTACCAGCATCAGTACCTTCATTTGAGGCAGTATTATCCCGTACCAGCGCTGCACCTTTTCTTGGTCAATTACCAGCCAGCAACACCTTTTCTGATACTGTTACCAGCATTATGTTGACTGGGGTGGGTCTTTACCCTTATTAGCAGCAGCACCACCCTCATGGGTATCAGTCTAGTACCCCTTAGCTGTGGTACTTAAAAACAATACCTTGCACTTGCATCCATAAACTGGCTGCAAAAACACATAGCCACGACTATATCTTTAGTGGTTAAAATATCAATTTTATTTACACAAAGCAATAAAATATACTGAATAAATTGCTTATTTTGAGTGTGCTTATGTTTGTTACTCAGTCGTTCTACCTGCCATGTAATTATTGTTTATGACTTGTGCATTACTCTCCTCTTCCCCCTTCCCCCAGGATGCATCTGGAAACGAGCTATTATCAGCTCAGTATGTCTTTCCGGGTGAAACTTTTGAAATAAATAACTAAACAAACAAATAAATATTGGAAAAACAGGAGTGTAATTATTTAAAGCAGGATACAACCCCCCAGAGCTGGCCTGCCGGCGCAGCGGAAAGATTTACCACTGCGACACAGGCGTCCCAGGTTCAAGAATGGACTCGGGATGCTCAAGGGCCAGCCGGGATGGGCGTAGCTTGAGCGGCCATAGCATGCTCTCCACCTGAGGGGGGGTAGAGTGACGCCGGTTTTAGGGCTCCCAGGTGACCACAGGATGCACCGTTACCGGAGCACTGACCAGTGTGCCACACTAGGGAGAGCGTGCTGGATGTATGATGTGGGTGCGTCGCATCGAGCACTCAACATGCCCCCCCCAAATCGAGAAAAACACAAGTAAAAATTGCTTCCGGTGTGCGTAGATGATGCCCTGCGACCGGCCAGGATCCCCGCAGCAACCGTGATTGAGCACCTCTGGAGTTGTGCCTGGGGGCTCCAGAGGCTCCGCTCTGGGGGGGGGGAAGGGCAATCCAGGGGCACTGCCGCAGGCGGTTCCGGGCTGCATCTAGAGAGGCAGGAGGCTGAAGGGGGAGTGCCACCGGAATACCGCAAAAGCATAGTAAGTTTAAAAAAAAGGATATAAACCCTCAGTGCAGCTACTAAATCTCCGTTTCATGCCCTCACAGGTACTTTATCAAGGGTCATCAGTGGTGCCATTTCTTCTTTTCCTTACAAGAGTACCTTTTCTTATACCTTTACCAGCATTACCTTTGCTGTTATGAGTCTGGTACAGTTTCTGGCAGTAAAAGCAATTGCAACAGTTCTTGAATTCACTCTTCCACTAGTTCAGGTCTGACACTATCGGGTGACTTGTCAATGCAATCATTACAATATCATATTCACTCATGATTCTGTGCCAGTCAAGCTTTACTGCTGTTACTCTATCTACAGCAACACCAGCAGAGTTCCCAGTAGTGCGTGATCATGCCATTTAATTGTCCCCAGTTTTCAGGGACAGCCCTGACTGTACCTTCCTCCCAAATTTGAAATGTATGTCATTAAAGAGAATGGATCTGAATCCTATAAAAACAAAAAGCTTGTCAGTCATTCATGTTACAGTCTAGTTCTCATTAAGAAAATTATATTTACATTAAGTAGACTATTGTGCACAGATTCTTGAACTGATAATACTTTTTTCATCTGTATCCCTGCTTTTGGTCATTTGTTCCTGATTAGCGAATCAGGGGGTTGAGAAGTATGCTTGTCGCATTCCTTAATTATAGATATAAGCTATGCTCTGCAAACAAAAGAGTTGTTCACATAGTTTAATGCACTCCCAGAGATTATAAAACCAATACCAGAACCTGTCTGTAATTAAATTTTCCATCTCCCTAGAGCAGGTTTAATATCCGTGAATTATATCTGAGCAGATGGTTTTAAGCGGTAAACGGCAGCTTAACAAGGCAAATTAAAAACAATTCACATCTTGTTAAACTGTCCATATATTCTCCAAATTAACCATGGCACTGTCATGCCACTTCAATAAGCAGCTTTACACTTGATCAGAGCGCAGTGCAAACACGTTGTTAAGCAAAGAATTAGTTAAAATACTAAAAAAAGAAATGCAATATATGTATTTATTAATATAATTTTTTTACATTCGCATCTGAATCCCTGGGGACTTAAATTGAATGTGTAGAGGTACAAGGTACTACACCTAAGGGCATGGAATCTAGGTCACATGACCCTGCATAGTGCAACAATGGATAGCACAGCCCCAGACAGGGATCTAGGGGTAATTGCTGATGGTAAACAAAAGTCAGGCAGGCAATGTGCTGCTGCAGTTAAGTCAACAAACACAATGCTGAACACATTAATTAGCTGTGAGGAGCAGGTCAAGAATGCTGGAAATCCTCCCCCTGTACAAAGCCATAGTTAGACTGTACCTGGAGTACTGTGTCCAGTTCTGGTCACTGAAGTACAGAGAGGACACCAAAGAGATCAAGAGGATCCAGCACAGGGCCATCAAGCTGATTAGTGGCTCAGGGAGGGAAAGAGCTACTGCATGAAAAGGGACTGGACAAACTCAAATTATTCAGCTGAGAGATGAGAAGGCTGAGCAGGGACTCAATCAGTGTCAGAATCCTAAGGGGGATGGAGAGGGTGGGGTATACAAAATGTGTCCTTGCGCTTGGACTATTGCAATTCGTTTTACCTAGGGCTACCTGGGGTGGAAATCCGCCGCCTGCAGCTGGTGCAGAATGCTGCGGCCCGGCTTTTGACAGGAACCTCGCGGTCCAGTCATATAACGCCAGTGCTGCGCGGACTGCACTGGCTGCCTGTGCAGTGGCGGATCACCTTTAAAGTCGGTCTTCTGACTTTTAAAACCCTACACGGTCTGGGCCCGGACTACCTGAAAGAGCTCCTGGTTCCCTACTGCCCTGGGTGATCACTCCGCTCAGCCGACGAAGGGTTGCTAGAGATCCTGGGGGTATGTTTAAAATCTTCAGAAGCCCAGCATTTATGTTTGTGGCCCCCTACCCTCTGGAATTCTCTACCTCATCAGTTACAGGAGTGCATAACCGTGGAGGAATTTAAACAGGATTTGAAAACGTATCTGTGGATGCAAGCTTTTGGCAGTTAGGTTTTCATTTGATTACATTATTTTTTTCATTGATGTTTTATATTGTTAAGAAACTGAGCTGTATGATCTATCTTAAAAGTTGTGCAGCGCCTTGGTATTTGAAAGGCGCCATAAAAACAAAGCTTTATTATTATTATTGTCTGAGCTGGTGAATAGAGATGAGAAGGCTGAGAGGGGACTCGATCAGTGTCAGAATCCTAAAGGGGATGGAGAGGGTGGGGTATACACAATTTGTCTGAGCTGGTGAATGCCAGCAGAACTGGAAGACATGCACTCAAACAGGATAAGGAGAAAGATCAGAAAACATGACAGTACTCTACCCAGAGGGTGCTTAACATGTGGTCTACCCACTGAGGTTGTGGAACCTGGCACTATTCAGGCTTTTAGAGCCGGACTAGACAGATTCCTCATGGAGAATGGTGCTGACTGTTACAGAATCATGAGTAGGGGTTTCAAGCTGACCGATATGTCTGGTTACATGTCTACAGGCAAATTTGGTCTAGTCACTGCTGTGCAACAGAAGACGCAGAAATGATGGACTCGTATGTCCTGTCTGTCACCACAGAAATCATGTTACTATCTTAACAATTAAAGAACTACCATAACAGAAGGCTAAATAATGGATATGAGAACTGATGTTTTATATTAAAAAAGTTTCCTGCCACCTGAAGTAAATCTGAAGTGCAACTTGGTACAATGTTTTATACTACCCTAGATCAATGGTCGTGTATTTTCCCTCACCCCTTCTCCTGCATCTCACTCTCCATCCAGGTGATCAGCTGCCTTTACAACTAATGTCAATGGTGCTCCATGGTCAGTCAGCAAGGATGGCTCCCCCCCACTGCTACCACTAGACAGAACAGGACACCCAAGCAAGGATGCCCCCCCCCCACACTGCTCCCAATAGACAGAACAGGACACCCAAGCAAGGATGGCTCCCACTGCTCCCACTAGACAGAACAGGACACCCAAGCAAGGATGCCCCCCACGCTGCTCCCACTAGACAGAACAGGACACCCAGAGCAAGGATACCCCCACTGCTCCCACTAGACAGAACAGGACACCCAAGCAAGGATGGCTCCCCACTGCTCCCACTAGACAGAACAGGACACCCAAGCAAGGATGGCCCCCCACACTGCTCACTAGACAGAACAGGACACCCAAGCAAGGATGCCCCTCCCCACTAGACAGAACAGGACACCCAAAGCAAGGATGGCCCCCCGCTCCCACTAGACAGAACAGGACACCCAGAGGAAGGATGCCCCCCACTGCTCCCACTAGACAGAACAGGACACCCAAGCAAGGATGCCCCCACAGCTCCCACTAGATAGAACAGGACACCCAAGCAAGGATGGCTCCCCCCACGCTCCCACTAGACAGAACAGGACACCCAAGCAAGGATGCCCCCCACTGCTCCCACTAGACAGAACAGGACACCAAGCAAGGATGCCCCCCACGCTCCCACTAGATAGAACAGGACACCCAAGCAAGGATGGCTCCCCCACAGCTCCCACTAGACAGAACAGGACACCCAAGCAAGGATGGCTCCCCGCTCCCACTAGACAGAACAGGACACCCAGGAAGGATGCCCCCGCCCCACTAGACAGAACAGGACACCAAAGCAAGGATGGCCCCCACTGCTCCCACTAGACAGAACAGGACACCCAGAGGAAGGATGCCCCACACTGCTCCCACTAGACAGAACAGGACACCCAAGCAAGGATGCCCCCCTCGCTCCCACTAGACAGAACAGGACACCCAAGCAAGGATGGCTCCCCCACTGCTCCCACTAGACAGAACAGGACACCCAAGCAAGGATGCCCCCACTGCTCCCACTAGACAGAACAGGACACCCAAGCAGGATGCCCCCCACTGCTCCCACTAGACAGAACAGGACACCCAAGCAAGGATGGCTCCCCCACTGCTCCCACTAGACAGAACAGGACACCCAAGCAAGGATGCCCCCGCACCTGCTCCCACTAGACAGAAAGGACACCCAAGTAAGGATGGCTCCCCCCCACCACCACTGCTCCCACTAGACAGAGACAGGACACCCAAGCAAGGATGCCCCCACTGCTCCCACTAGACAGAACAGGACACCCAAGCAAGGATGGCTCCCCACACTGCTCCCACTAGACAGAACAGGACACCCAAGCAAGGATGGCCCTCCCCCGCTCCCACTAGACAGAACAGGACACCCAAGCAAGGATGCCCCCGCTCCCACTAGATAGAACAGGACACCCAAGGAAGGATGCCCCCCACTGCTCCCACTAGACAGAACAGGACACCCAAGGAAGGATGCCCCCACTGCTCCCACTAGACAGAACAGGACACCCAAGCAAGGATGGCCCCCCGCTCCCACTAGACAGAACAGGACACCCAAGGAAGGAAGGATGCCCCCACACTGCTCCCACTAGACAGAACAGGACACCCAAGCAAGGATGGCCCCCCCACTGCTCCCACTAGACAGAACAGGACACCCAGAAGGATGGCTCCCCCCACTGCTCCCACTAGACAGAACAGGACACCCAAGGAAGGATGCCCCCCACTGCTCCCACTAGAAAGAACAGGACACCCAAGCAAGGATGGCTCCCCTAGACAGAACAGGACACCCAAGCAAGGATGCCCCCACTAGACAGAACAGGACACCCAAGCAAGGATGTCCCCCCACACTGCTCCCACTAGACAGAACAGGACACCCAAGCAAGGATGGCTCCCCACACTGCTCCCACTAGACAGAACAGGACACCCAAGCAGGATGGCCCTCCCCACTACTAGACAGAACAGGACACCCAAGCAAGGATGCCCCCCGCTCCACTAGATGAGACAGGACACCCAAGGAAGGATGCCCCCACTGCTCCCACTAGACAGAACAGGACACCAAGCAAGGATGGCCCCCGCACTGCTCCTACTAGACAGAACAGGACACCCAAGGAAGGATGCCCCCACTGCTCCCACTAGACAGAACAGGACACCCAAGCAAGGATGCCCCCGCTCCCTCATAGATAGAACAGGACACCCAAGCAAGGATGGCTCCCCACCACTGCTCCCACTAGACAGAACAGGACACCCAAGCAAGGATGGCTCCCTGCCCCCTAGACAGAAAAGTACACCCAGGCAAGGACAGCCCCCCACTGCTCCCACTAGACAGAACAGGACACCCAAGCAAGGATGCCCCCCAACTGCTCCCACTAGACAGAACAGGACACCCAAGTAAGGATGGCTCCCCACCCCACTGCTCCCACTAGACAGAACAGGACACCCAAGCAAGGATGCCCCCCCACTGCTCCCACTAGACAGAACAGGACACCCAAGTAAGGATGCCCCCACTGGACAGAACAGGACACCCAAGCCCAAGAACAATGCCAGGCATCTTGAAAAGTGGCAGGGCTCCAAGAAGCACCAGGCCATTCTTTCTGGGTCTTAATTAAGCTGTCTCTGTTTCTGGTGGTTGTTTCTTTGCATGGTGTGATTACTACAAGCACTTTATGCATTGCCACTTTTTGCGAGTTGACTTTTATTTTTCAACTAGAGAGAGAGAGTGTGGATTCCTTTAGCTGTGCCCACAATCCCAGATCTCCAGGTGGTCAAAGAAATTCCTAAGTACATGTAACCCCCAGGTGGCGCTATCCCAAGGGCTACTACCCCTACCTGCTTGACTACTGACAGGTTGAGGGGCCTAGGTTCTATGGCGGGTGCCTCCACCCAGAGGTCAGGGATTGTAATGGTTGGTCTAGTTTGGTCACAGCCCTCTGGGACACTGAGACCCCCCTCTAATGGCCCACACGATGCACAGGAGTTACAGTACCAATACTGCACATGTACACACTGTTCATTCATAAGGTACCACTTACCCTTGAGACTGATTCACAGGTTCGTCTCTGAGGACCCCTTGAAAAATTAGGTTAAGCAGCATACACAAACCAATACAGTGCTTGGCATGAAGATACTGACACTTCAGACAGTTTAAAGTTTAACAACAACAAATCTGATTTATTTAGGGAACAGTAACATGGGAGGGGGAAATCAGGTTAATTAGTGGCATTAAATCACAGTACTGTGCACACATACAGGGTCTGAAAAGTCACACTCTGGGTACCCAGGTTGGGGGCTAGCCAGGTCCATTGCCTGGGGTTGGCCGGCAGGTGCAGATGGATAGGGCCCTGTAGAAGAAAATATATGCACAACACCCAATTGTAATCTGGAGCCTGATGGCTCAGTCCATGAAGCAAAGAAACAACAAGAATTAGATGACACACTTGTGATTGAAAAAAGGCTGCAGGGGAATACCCTGATTTGTACTTACAATACCCAAGCTGAGAACCAGATGGTGGATGTTCTTCTGGATTGTCAGAAACAGCAGGGCATGGAGACAAGGTCCTTGTGACTGGACCCCACTGCAGTTTATAGCAAACGGATTTAGTTCAAGACAAGCTGGGGTTTGCTTCCATCTTCAACACACAGCACACAGCACAGGGGATTGGAAATAGCGATTCCCCACAAGCACTACGCACATTCATATGTAAAAGGAAAGTACTATACCAGGCAGGCTGCTCCTCGATCCTGATCACACTTACTGCAAGATATCTGGGAGCATACACAGCAGCTTCAGTTACTGACAGACCGAGCGCGATTCAGCAATTTCTCCAGTCTTCTACAGGGTGAGCCTGGTTTCTACTCTTCAGATCTCCTTTCTCCTCACAAGTCGGAATCAGTCCGAACTGGCGCTTACAACGGCTGCAGGCCAAACCACAAGGCCTCACATGCACTTCCCACGTGAAACTATACACCGCAGAAGCACAGAGCTCCTTCTCTCTTCACAGTCACAGAGCAGGGCATTTCCTTTAGCTCCACATCATTCTGTTGGTTGGATCGGCTGTCACTCACAATAAGACTCCCTCTGTTGGTGGAAAAAAGGCGCCAAGGTCAAAACTACATTTCCCACAGTCACTGCCCATACAATCCCCTTGTGGCTGACTCAAAATTAAGAGTCCAAGTTCTGATTCGTCCACAGGCTCCATTTTAGGGCTCCCTTAACCCAATTGGCCCAGCACAGCAGTTTAGGTCCAAAATGGGGGGTAACACACACACACACAGTCCCAGCTGCAATAAAAGCAGGTTAGACAAACTACAATTTTGCTAAAGCTTTAAATGATTACAGGCAAACAGATACAGCTTTCAGATGGGCTCCCTTTGAACTTCCAGCAACCGCAAAATGGAGCGATTACTCTGCAGCTCGGGCGGGATTCGAGCATTAAATACACAGTCCCTCCATACAAATTAATTAAGTCTGCAAGCAGACAGCTCTTAAAGAGACAGTACGTGGAGGCTCAAATAGCACTCACTTGGAACCACATTTAAACAGCTCAGATGCCGAACACCTCCCAGACTTGGAGCATTCAGGCAAGCTCCTGGAAGACTTTTGGGAACCCTCATTTGCAGGGGGGTTACACCCTTCCTGGTCTGGAAAAACTTGGCGTCTGTGTCAAGTAAGTACTCCCATAAGTTTCAATACAACCATACACATTTACATCAGTATCACATTAGGCTTATACATGTAATCATCAGTCAACATATCACCTTACCAGAAACACATTTCTGAAACTTTTCAGTACATCACTTTTTTCACAGTATTATACACAAATTGTACCATAACTCAGGTTATTACCTCCTGTACATGAAACCTGAAGAGAGGGGGGAACCCTTCCCTATCAGCTACCTTATGGCTGGATGGGCCAGGGGCACCATACCTAGAAGGGCAACACAAGTAACTTGGAGTTAGCACTGATGTTCAGTTTGGGCAATAAGCTCGGGGACACACACACTCCTTTTATGGACAACATTGAGAGGCAAATCCACAGGCCTCCCAGGGGAATCATAACTGCGGTGCACCACAGGCTTTATAGCTCGACCAGTCTTTCTAGGGGGAACTGTTACAGTCTCTGCACCCTCAGCCTCATTTTCAGCATTGTCCTCACTTGTCAGGGGAGTCTCCATTGGGGTAGAGAGGCTAGTACTTGGGGCACTTTCAGCTCTAGAAGTTACAATCTCTGAGTCCACAACACTTGGCTCACATGGAGAGCCTACGGACACTGCCAGTGGAATGTCAGGGCACTCAAAATACTCTTCTTCTTCTGGTATATCACCAGTCTGTACCAGTTCATCATCTTCCTCCGCTGGAAGCTCAAACAGTTTAACCATACACAATGATTCCATGTCATCTGACTTGATGCTTTGCACTTCACTTTCTGGGAGCATTGGATCTAGGGACAAAGCTGGGGGCTTAGACAGCCCAGAAGGCCCAGCTGCATCTCCAGAACTGACTAGGGGATTGCCCCGAAACAACTGACTCAGTTCGTAAGAGGGGTAGTATCCAAAGTTGCACTCACTTTCCTCTGACATGGATTTACAGTCATTTTCAACTGGGACTTGTTGTGGGGAACACTTTAACTCAGCATCTGTAGGTGCAGACTTTCTTTGCTTTTGCTTAGCAGCAGCTCGGGTCACTGGTCCAGAGGGAGCAATTTCTGGGGGCTCAGACTCAATCAAGGTTTGTCCAATGGGCAGTAAATGATTTCTATGCATTGTTTAACATCTTTTGAATTATTCTCAGGCCTTACTTTCTACACAGGCAGATTATCTAGTTTGCCCACTACAATGTGAGGGAGATGGTGCCATCTGTCAGCAATCTTACATTTGCCATGCAGTCCCAGATTTCTTAGCAATACCCGATCTCCCTCCTGTGCTTTCACCTTTTTATTATACCTTTCTTTGTTGGCCAGATTTCTTTTGGCAGCCATGGTTTGAGCCAGTTGGTACGCATGATTTAGCTGGGCCTTTAACTTTTGCACATGCTGTAAATAGTTGTCAGCTTGAACCCCTCAGGAGAAACTCCAAAACATACATCTACCGGCAGTCGAGCTTCTCTTCCAAACATCAGGCGGTAGGGGGAGAACCCAGTGGCATCACTTTGGTGCAGTTGTAAGCACGTACCAGGGTGCTAATTTGTTGGCTCCATCTAGGCTTGTCCTTTGGGTGGAGGGTGCCTAGCATATCTAGCAATGTACGGTTGAAACGTTCAGGCTGGGGGTGGTAAGGGGTGGTTCTGGACTTCCGCACTCCCCACAGAGAAAGCATCTCTTTGATCAGACAAATCTCAAAGTCTCTCCCTTGATCAGAATGTATTCTTTGTGGAGCCCCATAGTGAACAAAAAAGTTTTCTACACGTACTTTTGCCACAATGGATGCCTTCTGGTCCTTGGTGGGGAAAGCTTGGGCATATCTTGTAAAATGGTCAGTGACCACCAACACATTACTAAGGTTTCTTTGATCTGATTAAAAAATCAGAAAATCAATACAGACCAGCTCCATGGGTGCACTGGCGGTGATGTTAACAAGATGGGCAGCCCTCTGGGGCAAAGCTTTCTTCTGTAAGCAGTGACTACAAGTTTGAATGTGTTGCTCAACATCAGCCCCCATCTTAGGCCAACAGAATCTGGATCTCACCAAGTCAAGTGTTCTGTCTATACCAAGATGCCCCATGTGGTTGTGTAAGGACCTCAGTACTGAGTCTCGAAAGGCAGTGGGCAGCACTAGTTGTTGTTTGTCTATTTGTCCCCCTCTGTCTACTGTTTCTCTGTATAACAGTCTATTGATCAGTTTCAACTTAGGACCCTCCTTGTATAACAATGCAGTTCTCAAATCAGTGAAGCGTAATTTGGACACATCTTTCCCTGCATAGAAGGCTTCTAAAGCTGATTTGATCATGGGATCTCGGGATTGAGCCCGCTGAATACTGTCATTGTCCAGCTGAGGCAGTGCACCAATGTCTTTTGCAGAAAAGTGGCAATAAGCAGCAGGTATGAAATTCTCAGAGGGTCCCAAACAATCCACCATACAGTCCACTGCATCCATGGACATTTGTTCCTCCCTGTCAAACTTCTGGCAGAGTGCTCGAATATCAGGTTCTGACAATCTGACCCAGTCATTCCGGGGAACAGGCCTCCGGGAGACAGCATCAGCATCTATGTGGTTCAGGCCTGCTCAGTATTCAACAGCATAGTCGTATGTAGATAATGCAGAAAGCCACCTATGGCCAGTGGCATCCAACTTAGCTGAAGTCTGCACATACAGTAGGTCAAAGGATTATTGTCAGTTTTTACTAGTATCTTAGCCCCATACAAGTACTCGTGGAACTGGTCAACAACAGCCCACTTCAAAGCTAGGAACTCTAACTTATGTACAGGATAGCTCTTTTCGGATGGGGTCAGGCTTCTACTGGCAAAGGCCACTGGTCTCAGGCCATTCTCATGTTCTTGGTACAATACAGCCCCCAAGCCTTGCAGGCTAGCATCAGTGTGCAAGACATAGGGCTTCAATGGATCTGCATAGGCAAGGACAGGAGCGTGGGTAAGTTGATATATAATCTCATGAAAAGCAGCTTCACACTCAGGTGTCCATCTGGCTCCAAATACTTCACTGGGACGGAAATACACTCTCTCAGGCTCAGAAGAAACCGATCTCTTGTATTTTTTGTGGGTAGGAGGGTAACCTTGAGTAAGATTAAGAAAAGGACGGATCACTTGAATAGTCCTTGATGAAACGGCGATAGTAGCCACAGAATCCCAGGAATCTTTGCAGTTCATTTAGATTGTGGGGCTGTGGCCAGGTGGTCAAGGCCTCAACTTTACTTGGGTCAGTCTCTATTCCTTTGGTGCAGACTATGTGTCCCACATACTTTACAGATGTTTGGAAGAACTGACATTTATCGATGGACAGTTTTAGGCCAACGTCTTCCAGTCAGTCCAACACCTTGAACAATCTGCTCTCATGTTCCTCCAGTGAGCTGCCAAACACAATAACATCATCCAGGTACACCAGGCACTCTAATAAGTTCATGTCCCCCACTGCACGCTCCATCAGTCGTTGAAAAGTGGCTGGGGCACCTGAAATCCCTTGAGGCATCCTCATGAATTCATAGAAGCCAAGCGGATAGATAAAGGCTGTCTTCTCACGGTCACCCGGGGCCATCGGGATCTGGTAATACCCACTGCGAAGATCCAGCACGGAGAACCACTTGCTACCATTCAGGCAGTCTAAAGCATCCTGAATGCGGGGCACTGTATACTGATCAGGGATAGTCCGCCGGTTCAGGGTGCGATAATCCACGCACATCCTAACTGTCCCATCCTTTTTTCTCACTACCACAAAAGATGAAGCATATGGGCTTCTGGATTCTTGTATTACACCAGCAGCAAGCATCTCTTGCAGATGCCGTCTCACATCATCTATGTCAGCAAATGCCAGGCGTCGAGACCTCTCATGAAATGGCCTTTCATCATGCAGCCGGATGTGGTGCTCAGCTCCTTGCACACATCCAACGTCCCATTCTTTGAAAGAAAACACCTGGTCTCTCTGGGCAAGCTTTCTACTGATTCTCATCTTCCATTTGTCTGGCAACGGGGAGTCACCAAAATCAAACAAGTTGGGCGTCACTCTGTCATTCTCCCCCGAACACTTGTTACTAGGCAACACTGCAGTATCCGCACAATGCACATTAGCCAGGGTGCAACCTCTGTTTACTCGAATCTCTCTATCAGACACATTATGAACTTGGACCATTACCCGTCTGGCATAAGCATGGGCTCTGGCAGGCAAAATACTTGGCTCGACCAGCAGTCCCTCTGGCAATTTCCCATCGCCCGGAGCATCCAGCATGAGGATTTTATTCCTGACATCCTTTCTGATACGGACCTCTCCCTGTACGGTACACTGGGCATTTGGCGCCAGGATCAGAGACTCAGGATCCTTTTTCCAGACAATTCCAACCGGTTCCTCTGGTTCCACTTTGTCAGCATCTCTCTGGGCATCATAGGCCTTCTTGATCAATGCCAGAATTCTTAAAGCTCTACCAGTTTATGACCCCTGTTTTTCATAACACAACTGCGCTAACCGTCCAAACATATGTGCATTCATCCCAATTAGTAGCGGAACCCCATCATACAGTCCAGTAGGGGGACACACTAAGGCCAGGGTCTCTACTTGCTCTGCCACAGAGATGGGGAAAGACAGCCAAATTTGGATATACCCGGAGTAGGGGTAGGCCTTCTCACTTAACCCCCATACATGCAGTCTTTCCAATGGTTCTAAGGGTACATCTGACAAATGCTTCTGATACCAATCCTGGAACATAATTGTCACTTGGGAGCCACTGTCTAATACAGCTCTTGTAGACACTCCATTCACCTTTACAGTGGTCTCCATGGAGGGTCCCACTATTTTGGACCAGTCTGGAGAGCCGGTAGCGGGGGCCTGGGCAACTGACCTTGCCACAAAGGGACATGAGTTAGCATTTTTGGGACCCTCACTGGGATCATTTCGTGTACCTCTTAACCACTGATTTATTCTCTGAAGCTCTCCTTGTAGCCTATATACAACTTTGTCTGTGTCTTTTGGGGACCAGCATTCTCTCTTCATTTGCCCATCCTTCCCACAATTATAGCAAAACATACTTTCTGGAGTTTGAGCTGGCCGAGGTGTCACACTGGGAGCCAGGACGGGGGTACTACTAACTGGACACCTTGGTGCCATCTCTGTCTGCGTGCGATAAACATTTGGAGGCATCTTGTCAATTTCCCCACTTCCATAGTCAAGACATCGAGTTTTGAGCTGATGTCAGCAGGAGATGCCTGGGTGGGTACTCCCACCTCCACAGCAGATGCAGTTGGATATAGGTTGGGGCCTGTACTTGCAGGTGCGGCCTTCATAAAGAGACTGTTTTTGAATTCCCTGATCTCTCTCAGCAGTTCACCCCATGGTGGCACACCCTCATTGGTCCCCACTTCACAAGGACCTTCCGATGCTGTGATCACATGGGTTGCGCTCACCCCAGAATCAGAATCCCCCTCCTCATCTTCAACCTCCCGAAGTTCTTTTACTAAGTCACAATAGTCCGGTGGGTTACCCCTTCTGTCTGGGAGCCTTAATTGAAGGAGCTGCAATTTAGAATGCTTTGCATGCTGTAGTACGTGCTCCAACCTTACACGGTTTAAGTCACTGGCGGCTACCCCACCTTTTCGGTAAGCCTTCTGCAGAGCTCTTTCCAGACGAGTAACATATGCAGAAAAACGTTTCCCTGTCCACTGTTTTGTACCTTGACATGTCCACATCAAGCTCTCCCCTGACTCAATGCTCCCAAAATTGCCTTCAAGAACAGACAGGTAATTCTGGGTAGATGCATCAGGATTTGTGGACCTCAAAAATTTAATGGCCTCTAGGGCAGGACCCTTCAGACTTTCTATGATTCTTTTTCGTTTCTCAGCCTCCATACACTGCCATTCAGATATCAGGGGGGCAACACAATCTATCCAGATGTCCCAATCATCCTCCCCCTGTGGGGTGGGGAGGGTGCCAGAGAAGATCCTCAGCTTTCAGTAAGAGTCGTGACTAATGGCAGGTGCAGAAATAAGAGCCTGCATTGGTTCAGCCACCATAATGGGTACTGGAACGGGAGAGAGTGTTGGGGAGGAACACCCCCAGGTGGCATGAATAGTTTCTTCAAGTCCTCCACAGTTTTCCCCTTCCTCCAGCAACAATTTAGCAAATTTCTCCTCAAAAGTTTCAGATAGTTGGGGGAGGGGGCTCATTCCCCCCCCCTGGGTCTCTACTGTCCTTAATTATCACTCTCCAGGCAGTGAGGGATCCCTCTGGGGTAACAGTCTGTGGCACTTTGGAGCTATCTATGGGGTCCTTATACTCTACTAGGGCCATGAAAGTGTGGGTGAGCAGATCAGCATGTCGACCCACCACCATAGGGTTTTGTAAACTTTCCACCTTGGAAAGTACTCCCTGTACAGTGTCCGTATTAATACCCAGAATAAGCATAGAATTTTGGGGGTCGATCTCCTCCCCAGTACACCACTCCACCAACCGGTGCACAGCCACTTCTGTCGAGGTACCCATTTATTTATTTATTTATTTTTAACAGTGGTTCGTAAATGGGGCCACTAGAGGACACAAAATCCCAGTGGTGAGCCTCCAAGATGTAACCCCCAGGTGGCGCTATCCCAAGGGCTACTACCCCTGCCTGCTTGAGTACTGACAGGTTGAGGGGCCTAGGTTCTATGGCGGGTGCCTTCACCCAGAGATCAGGGTTTGTAATGGTTGGTCTAGTTTGGTCACAGCCCTCTGGGACACTGAGACCCCCTTCTAATCCCTCTAATGGCCCACACGATGCACAGGAATTACAGTACCAATACCCCACATGTACACACTGTTCATTCATAAGGTACCACTTACCCTCGAGACTGATTCGCAGGTTCTTCTCAGAGGACCCCCTGAAAAATAAGGTTAAGCAGCATACACAAACCAATACAGTGCTTGGCATGAAGGTACTGACACTTCAGACAGTTTAAAGTTTAACAACAACAACAAATCTGATTTATTTATGGGAACACTAACACGGGAGGGGGAAATCAGGTTAATTAGTGGCATTAAATCACAGTATTGTGCACACATACAGGGTCTGAAAAGTCACACTCTGGGTACCCAGGTTGGGGGGGGGGGCTAGCCAGATCTGTTGTCCGGGGTTGGCCGGCAGGTGCAGATGGATAGGGCCCTGTAGAAGAAAATATATGCACAACACCCAATTGTAATCTGGAGCCTAATGGCTCAGTCCATGAAGCAAGGAAACTATAAGAATTAGATGACACACTCATGATTGAAAACAGGCTGCAGAGGAATACCCTGATTTGTACTCACAATACCCAAGCTGAGAACCGGATGGTGGATGTTCTTCTGGATTGTCAGAAACAGCAGGGCATGGAGACAAGGTCCTTGTGACTGGACTCCACTGCAGTTTATAGCAAACGGATTTAGTTCGAGACAAGCTGGGGTTTGCTTCCAGCTTCAACACACAGCACACAGTACTGGGGATTGGAAATAGCGATTCCCCACAAGCACTACCCACATTCATATGTAAAAGGAAAGTACTATACCAGGCAGGCTGCTCCTCGATCCCGATCGCAGTTACTGCAAGATACCCGGGATCATACACAGCAGCTTCAGTTACTGACAGACCGAGCGTGACTCAGCAATTTCTCCAGTCTTCTGCAGGGTGAGCCTGGTTTCTACTCTTCAGATCGCCTACTTTCTCCTCACAAGTCGGAATCAGTCCGAACTGGCGCTCACAACAGCTGCAGGCCGAACCACAAGGCCTCACACGCGCTTCCCGCGTGAAACTATACACCGCAGAAGCACAGAGCTCCTTCTCTCTCCACAGTCACAACTGATCTGAGCTTTCCAGTCACAGAGCAGGGCATTTCCTTTAGCTCCACATCATTCTGTTGGTTGGTTCAGCTGTCACTTACAATAAGACTCCCTCTGTTGGTGGAAAAAAGGCGCCATGGTCAAAACTACATTTCCCATAGTCACTGCCCATACAATCCCCTTGTGGCTGGCTCAAAATTAAGAGTCCAAGTTCTGATTTGTCAAAAGGCTCCATTTTAGGGCTCCCTGAACCCAATGGGCCCAGCATAGCAGTTTAGGTCCAAAATGGAGGGGTAACACACACACACAGTCCCAGCTGCAATAAAAGCAGGTTAGACAAACTACAATTTTGCTAATGCTTTAAATGATTACAGGCAAACAGTTACAGCTTTCAGATGGGCTCCCTTTGCACTTCCAGCGACCGCAAAATGGAGCGATTACTCCGCAGCTTGGGCGAGATTCGAGCATTAAATACACGGTCCCCCCCCATACAAATTAAGTCTGCAAGCAGACAGCTCTTAAAGAGACAGTACGTACTGGCTCAAATAGCACTCACTTGAAACCACATTTAAACAGCTCAGACGCCGAACACCTCCCAGACTTGGAGCATTCAGGCAAGCTCCTGGAAGACTTTTGGGAACCCCCATTTGCAGTTTTTTTTTTTTTTTTTTTTTTTCAATTCAACTTTTATTGGAGATTTTACACCAAAAAAAAAAAGACCACATCCAGAGAGAAACATAGTAT
Source organism: Neoceratodus forsteri (assembly GCA_016271365.2). Taxonomy (NCBI): domain Eukaryota; kingdom Metazoa; phylum Chordata; order Ceratodontiformes; family Ceratodontidae; genus Neoceratodus; species Neoceratodus forsteri. The sequence continues at coordinate 299,744,041 of CM057459.1, read as the reverse complement.
CATAGAAAAATTACATACCAGTATAGAGAACAGAACATCAGGATGTAGTCTCCATCACCCCCCATCCCCACCCCCATCCCCCAAACCCTCCACCCCAATGCACAGCACTCGAACATAGACGGACTGATAATCACAAAGCGAATCATAAAGGAGCAAAAAAAAGGTATATAAGGAACCCCAGACACTATTAAACTTAGGAAGCTTATACTGTAAACTAGCAATGGTTCTATCTGTTCTAAGGTTGGCTAGAAATTCTTGCAACCATTAACTATATAAATCTCTGTATTGTCCTTCAATGCCTCAGAACTACTTTTTAACTGAGGCGAAATCAGCCCCATATGGTACTTCCTATTCCGGACACCCACCTGGGACATATCCCAAAATACAAACCTCAGGGGTAAATAGGTTTTCCAAACCCAGTAGAGGTCAAGATTCATTTTAATAACCTCCCATAAGACCGCCACTTTGGCAGTGCCAAAAATATGGAGCAAGTCCCCAGCCCTTGTTGACATCTAAAACAAGTGGAGGATGCCGTCAGGCCCTGCTCCCATAGTTTCAAAGGGAATAATAAATATTATGCAAAAGATTGAATTGCATTAACCTGAGTCTATCCTGCAATAAAAATTTATGGCAGGCCCCCAAATATTATCCCAATCGAAATTATATTCCGGAAACCGTAGGACCAACAACGCTTGGGAGTGAGGGTGATTGAATGTAACCAGTCCGATCAGGTTATTATAGACGGCAGATATAGCATGAGGCTTTCCAACCAGAGGGGTCAAATCCTCCTCGGTTACATAAGGCCCGTCCCTGGTGAAAATGTCAAGTTTCCCACCAGGAGGTGACAGGTTGAAAAATTCTAAATATTAGACACTGAGGGATTTGAAACTTAGTCAAAATTTCGCAGAGGTGAGCAACTTACCCCTCTATAAGCAGATCATAACCGACACCTTTCCCATAGGTGGTAAACAGGTATCCTGAATAGGCTTACCATCTAATAAAAATTAGGATTACCCATTAATGGTTGGGCGGGTCTCCAATGTGAAAGTATTTTAGAAAGGAACATAGCTGCATATGCACTTTGACTGAAGTCTCGATGGGGGAGTTACGCAATACAGCTGGGAGAACTTTCGACGAACAATATAACAGGGCCCTCGGTTTAAATCCAGAATCGACAATACGGGAGATCTCTAAGCTTAACCATAATGGCGTGTAGGTGTTCACCTGTGCATTATCTATACCCTTAACCCAACAGAGATATTTGGAGGCATGACTGGCCCAGTAATACAGCACAAAATGAGGAAGTCTCAGACCACCAGACAGTTTGAAGGACAATTTGAATATGATAGTCTAGGCTTCTTGTAATTCCAAATAAAATCAGATACACTTCTATGCACTCTCTTAAACCATTTTAAAGGGAGCCATATGTTTAACATATTAATGGGGTAAAATAACCGAGGAAAGGCGTTCATTTTAACAAATTAATTCTGCCCCAGATAGACAAGGGAATAATTGTCCATCTCCATGAGTCGGCCTCAATATCATGCAACACGGGTCTAAGTTCGCTGCACCAGTCGGAAGTATCCCTGGTTAGAGTGAGACCAAGATATCTAATGGACTCAAGCGTTCCAAGTTAGGCCAAAGGGGTGATATCGTGGGCATATGTTCTAAAGTTTAAAGGAAAACCACTGACTTGCTAATATTAAGCCGGTAATTGGCGATCAATCCAAATCTATCAATAACCTCAAGTAAAGTTGAAATGGAAGAGGCTGGATTGAAGCGAGCAAAGCAGATCATCGGCATATGCCAGCACCTTCAGGGTACTCCCCATACCTGAATACCCTGAATCTGCTGCTCCTGTCGATCCGCCTGATAAGAGGTTCAATATATAAATTAAAAGGAGCGGGAGAGGGGACAACCTTGCCTAGTGCCAAGAAAAGTTTGAATGGCGCTAAGTTACGCCATTACATGTAATTTTAGCCGATGGAAATTTACATATATTTTAATCCATCAGAGAATTGCTGAGAAACCAAACAATCCATAACCTTTATAAGAAAATGGTTATAAACCCTATCAAAAGCCTTTTCGGCATCCAGAAAGACCAAGACCCTGGGTTGATGGAGTCCCTGGAAGCCGAAAAGACATGGGCCAAAACTCGTAGATGGTCAGCGGAAGACCTACCTTTCATAAACCCCACCTGTTTGGATCCAATTAAACCGGGAAGGACTCTGCTGATTCTATCAGCCAACAATTTAGTGAGAATTTTGATATCCTGGTTCAGGAGGGCTATAGGCCTATAATTAGCGACCAAATCAAGCGGCTTCCCCGGTTTGGGTAGAAGTACGATTAATGCTTCAAAAAGAGTATGATCGGAAACCTCACCATCCAAAATACATTGAAAAAGCCGTAATAAAAAAGGAGTTAATTCCTTTGAGAAGGTCTTATAAAAATTAGCGGAAAGACCATCCGGGCCCGGTGTTCTATCTAAGGGAAGGGATTTAATAACCCGATCTATTTCATCTGCAGTAATAGGGGTCAGGAGTTGGAGTTGATCCATTTCACTCAATGAGGGAAGATTTATCTCCCTTAAAAAGTGATTGATTTTTTCGTCTGACGGAGGGTCCTTCATAGGCCCATAAATCCCTTTAAAGTAGTCCACAAATTCACCCAAGATATCTTCCAGGGAAGTCTTGATTGGAGCCCCCTCCGAGGAGCCGGATGGCCGACACCCATCTAGAAGACTCTAATTGCTTGATTCTTCTGGCTAGTAGCCGGCTGGCCTTTTCTCCCTGATCTGTAAATCTAGCCTTAGTCCTTACAAAAGCCCATTCAGTTTGTTCATCTAACGCCCTAAGGTAAGAATCCCTTAACAGTGCTAATTCCTGTCTGTAGGCGTCCGTTGCAGGGGGGTTACATACAGGTACAAGGAGTATGTGTGCTCATAACTGGTTTATTTCTCAAGAAAAAAGGGAGAACAAGAAAGAAGAAATATAAATGGCAGAATCCAGAGGGTTAACAGCTTATTGCAATCTCTTCGAAGTATGCCTAACTCTACTTGTTGTTTCTATTCTAGGACAAGCTCCCTGAAGCCTGTATTACATCAGTAATCATGCTTTTTCTTATTATATGATCATTTGCTTTTTAGAAAGACTTGTCACCTAGGGGCCATTTTAATTTTTAAATAAATTGATGTGAAAGCAGTGAGGCTGAGGCATTTGTTCTAATTGAAAATGATTTGTGTCGCATCAAGTGTTTGCTGATTTTAATTGCTATTGATTTGAAAATGCCTGCAGCAATTATTTTAAATATGTTCTTCTTGCCTCGGAATTACCTTTTATTTAAAAAAGGAAAATACCAGGCACAACAAGCCTTGCAGAAACTACTGCACTCAAAGGCAGTGAATTCACTTTGTGATGCTCACAAAGGTATCTGCACAATGGGCTGGCTACCCCTTGTTATTATTCCCTGGAGTCCTCTGGTTCCAGGGCAGTCTCATCTTACACCCAGGTACAGATGAAGCTACCACAAGAAATCTGCCAGTAGGAGTCTCTAGTTCAGTTTAAAATGGGCAGTAACACCATCTCCTTGGCTTATCAGAAGCTGCTAGTAAATTACACTTAATTGTGTTTGGTTACATTTTATGACTTTGGTTTTATGTTTTACTCCTGTTCATTAAAGCAGTGTATGTTATATGTTTATAAGTACAGTACACTTACTGTGTTTCTTGTCGTTATTGGAGTGCCCTCACAGGTTCTTTGGGTGAGAGCACTGTGAGGGAAAGCTGAGCACTTCTGGCACACAAAGGACTCAAGAAAACACTCAGAACTGTACGACACACAGGACCAGTGCATGTACACATGTAAATTATGTTAACTTGTTTTTTTGTTTTTTTAAGCATTTGAATTTAAAAACAAAATGTTCTACTTTGCAGAATATTACAGAACCCCTGACATGAGAAATGGGCTTTGCCAACTGAACCTACAACTTTAGAATTTTAGAACTGTTCACTACTTATCCCTATTCCTCCGAAAGCAAAATGTGAGTCTTTGTTGTCTACCCAGGCACTGAAGTCACCCAGGATAAGCCACCTAGGTGACTCCAAGGCCAGGTCAATGACGAAGAATGTGATTTCCTGCAGAAACTCCCCCTCACCACCTGGAGGCTGGTACATAAGGAAGATTCTGTAGCCTGCACCGAGACCACCACGCATGGCAACACCCTCAAAAGATTCAGCATCCCCCACTGGGTGTGCCATCAGGTTCAGTTCAGTTCTAAAAAAACAGACCCTCCCCCGCCCGCGATCCCTTCTTGGGCAGTGCACCACTGAAAAAACAGTCGGGAATGATGCCTCCAGAACTGGTCCAGGGTTGTCCCCCCAGCCAGGTCTTGGTAATGCATGCCAAATCAACAGAAGAAATAAGATCCGCTATCTTTGCGGTTTTATTCCTCAATGATCTGGCATTGCATAGCAATGCCTGGAGTGGACAGAAAGAGCCAGCAGGCCCAACACCTGCTTGCCCACACGGTCCAGCAGGATCCCTGGGCACTGGAACCAGACAGGCTGAACACTACTCTTAACCCCAGGGCATCTCCTGCTCCATACAATCCCAATAGGGACTATTCCCTTATTAGTCCCGAGCCCAGAGGCTCTCCTTCTGCCCCTCTACGCGATTCCTGCCTCCCTGCATCAGTGGTGCACCTCTGGCATCAGTGGTGCACCTCTGGCAGCAGCAGGGCAGGGGTCAAAAGGGCTCAGATTTCTGAGCTGGGATGGGGAGTAATACAATCTTAAAGGCTCAAGCAAACAGCACATCTGAAAACACCTACTCTTTTCCTTTATTATTTCTAATATTTAAATAAACACAGCCGACCTAATGCTCTCCAGATAAAAGAAATGCCTTAAAAGTCCCCCTAATACATGCAGACCTCCTTACATTCACTTCTTCACATAGTTACACACTCATTCCCACATTAACACCAACTGCCTAAACCCCCTTACCCACCCACCCCAATTCTAAAACAAATTCACCAAACAAAATTACAACAACCAATAAGAGAACCCAAAACCTAGAGTACGTAGTGCCAGTAGTCCCAAGTAAAGTTAGTAACCAAGAAATAGCAGCCAGAGAGAGATCCTGAGTCCCAATGTAAACGTGAACAAGAGTTCAAAACTGTGCTTCCAGTGTGTCAGATCCTGGCTTTTTCGCTCTGGTTTCACCAGAGAGATTCAGCTGAGAATATGTGATGGGGAACTGCAGTACTCTTACTGCTGCACTTACCCTTGTCCATAAGATTGACATCCAATTTATGGCAATGTGTCAGTGTTTCCCATATTAATTCAACAGTTAGAGCACTAAAAGCCATAAAACAAATAGCCGGTTACAGCCATTGGCAGCACTGCTAGTCTTACATCATAATCCTTATTGAATTAATAAAACACCATGCATAACAGACGGAAAGACAGTTTTACCAGCTCATAAGGTTCCCAACTAAGTGGTTGCCTCTAGCAGCAGCAGTGACAAAAGATCTGCCGCTCTTTCTTGCATCTTCTAATTAAATTGAAGTTCCCTTCACATCCTGGTCGTTCCTAAAGTTCAGCTCTGGCAGGTGTGTCCCTGTTCTATGATGGTTCTCCAGAGGGCCGGTCAACAACAAAGGGAACAAGCAGCGCAAGTTCAACGCTCCTGTGGTATAGCCCCTCTCAGGGCAACAGTGACGGGAATCCATTGTTACACTTCTCGCAGCTCAGCTCAAAATAACTCACACCTCCCTCTGCAGATCAGGTGTCAAAGATTCTGCTCCAGTAGGTAAGTCCTTGCTTGTAGCAGACTAATGAGGACTGGACTACAACTCAGGATCGAATAGAAACCATGAGATCCTCAACATACCCCACCAGTCAACAGGCATGGGAGCATCAAATGGGGGGATAAAAAGCTACAACCAATTAAACTACTGTCACCTGAGACAAAAAATAAAATAAAACACCAAAACTCCTAATCTGACTCACTTAAAATCCCTGTCTGACATTATCCTCCTACTCTAGGTTATCTTAACAATATAACAATATGCTACGATATCAAAGTACAAAATGTACATAATGCAAAAAATCTGGATGGGTTCTCAGCAAAAATAAAAGGGTGAAACAAAAAAGAGAGTGCATAAACAAACAAATATTCAGAGCATGAATGAGCACACGGATGGCACGCCCAGCCTGGCTGCCATCTTGTAAATGTTACTCACGCAGGGGAGAGGAGAGGAGCCAGCAGATTACCTCAGAATGGGTGCACATAATGCAGTAAGTGTGTATCATTTAAATAATAAGGCACAACAAGATGTGTGTGTTATTTAAGCAATAATGCACGACAGGGCATGTGTTGTGGGATTTACACATCCCTTGTGTGGTGTGTCGCGAGGTGCAGCCAAGTGACTTTAACCACACAAGAAGTGTGTAAATCCCACTACTATTCATGCCCTGAAGTGCATTATTGCGATTATAAAATGAATCTGTTACTAAAGATTTAAATAAAAAATAAATTAGGTTCAAAGAAGTAAACATTTGATTACTGGGATCTTTACCAGTTGTCTGTTGCAGGATTTACAGATGGTCATGCAACATGTTTTGACCAATGATGTTACAGGATTTTCGAGACCCTTTTTTCAAATGTGTGATAACGTCATGCCTCGGGTGGCTGAAGCACAAAGCCGCAGGTCGAATGTGTTCAGCACCTGAGAAGTGATGTTATTACACAATAACATACATCCCTGGAATGCCTTATTACTATTATACAATGGCTTGTTTATGTTACAGACAAAAAAGATTAAAAAAAAAAAAAATTCATAGTTTTTTTTGTTTTATTATTGTATGTGTAGGTGTATTTTTTTTTTTTTGTTAAGTCCTTAGCTTTTCTTTCAGGGAGTAGGTGGTGCTAGCACTGCATGCTGACTGCTGCCTCCCTCCACAGATGAGCGCCTGTCTTGGATCTTTCACGGTGTCTACCCCCCACCCCAGAACGTGTAGCCTCTGCTCCTAGTTTGCTTTTCAGTAAACGTTTGCCCATTTTTAAATTTTATTTCAGTCTTCGCCTGTCTTAGTGAGTAGCCAATTACATAGGAACTCATAAGGAAGCACGACTGAGCGGGAGCAGTAACTGAAAGGAACAGCTATGTGCTGTCCTTTTGAAGTTCCGCTCTTTAGATGTTTACAGAGATGGTCAGAATGAAGGTTTCTTTTTAGAAAACTTTCACAGAAGTGAATAGAAATGAAAAGTTTCACAGAAAATTAATTTTCATGCAGCTTTTTCAGTGAACCACGTGACCGTCACAGACTGCGCGGTTCACTGAAGGCGCTCAGTTCGAGAAAAAAATGGCAATAAATTAACTTTTTTTTTTTTTTGTTTGGTATGTATGTTTTGCCATCAGTGGGGGACTTAGTGACAGTATTGCTCTCGGGGAAGACTCCTGAGGGGAGAGCTCAAGTTGTTTACATGCGGTAACTTGTGGACCAGTGCAATGGTTTCTCACTGTGTTATCAGGTCATGTGTGTGCCTGGACATGATACAGTGATGTTACTGTCAGATAACATCACTGTTACAGAGGCACACTGACTAATCAGAAATATGATAAATGTTCTTGTCATTGTATGATGCACAGTTTGTACCCCATGGGGAGAGAATGGAAATGTCTTCAGACGCTGAAGTAGATGTCAGACCCCCAGGCCTATGCACTACCAATGTGGCTCTCCATCTACCACTAGTTGGTCCTGGATAAGCATACATTCACAAGAAGGTAGGTGATGGGGCTTGGGTGAGGATTCTGCCGATGGAGGTAGGGATGCATGGAGAGAAAAAGCTCGATGAAAAAATATGAATACAAATAAAAAGTGACTCGACATGTGGTGGTGTAAAGTAGTAAAAATAAAATAGCACAGAGTTTACATTGCAGCTGTGGGCACTTACAAATCTAGGTCTAATGTAGAAGTTTTGTCACCATATTTGTGGACGGAAGGTCCATGTAGATTTGCTGTAGGATTGTTAGGTGGTAAATGTGGCCCCACATTAAATAAAAGCTAATTTCAGCAAGTCTTTTAAACAGAGCGGGTATTCATTTCTGTGGCAGAGTGCAGCCCTGTCATTAGTTAAACTATTATGTGATATCATTGAGAACATCACATGCTGGGCATAGAGGAGGGGTTTTAGACAAAAGGGAGGGAAAGGGAACCAGGTGCTATGGAAAAAAATAGAAGTGTTAATGAAGGATCACCAAGAAATGAAAACTACGTACTTACCATAACTGTTGCTCTTCCAGAATATCCTCACTACTGATTACCACTTATGGGGCTGGGGCTGGAGGCGCCAGTACCCAACTGGAGCAAATGTTTTGCAGGAAAAGAGCCAATGTTAGCTACTGACAGCACCTGTGCACCTCATGCGGTGCTGCGCCTGCCAGTCAGTAACCTACGTTGACTCCCTTAGGCATCTCAGTTCTGTTTGCCAGGACAGAAACAAAGAGAGGGCTAGATACTTACTCACCAAAAGGGATAGGGAAACGATCTAGAAGACAAAAAAAACAACAAAATAAAACCCAGTTCATAGAGCCACAGCCTCACACCACTAGACAGACAGAAGGTGGATAGTGGTCTGAAAAATAGGGCAGCAGCCCTGAGCACGTGGCTCTGGCAGAATCATGATGCTGATGACCGTGAATGGACCTCTTAGCAGATAAGATTGCAGAATGTGCCAAAAAATGTAAGGAACGCACAGACCCCTGGAAAATAGGGGCAAATCTGTCCTGGCAGATAGAGAGTGGATTAAACTCATGAGTTAACTATGTCCCTTTTTCTTACATCGGGGAAGAAGAAAGGGCAGACCTAGGTGCATATGGAGTTACAGGACTGGACAGTCCAAGATAATTGAGATGTCTACATTTCCCCAGATGCCCCTAAGGGTAGTGGGCTATGGCCCAAATACATAAAGAAGAAAAACGGCATACAAACCAAAAATGTCTGATGTAGTCAGAAGAAAGATTCCATTAAGGAAGGAAGGAGGACCATTAACAGCGTGAGGTTGAGGAGGACCCTGTACTTCCATGGAACCAGAGGTCCTATGAAGTGGCCCATGGGAAAGGCCCAGTGACTGAACTTTGGCTGCACAAGTGCGATGCCTGCCTCCGAAGGTCAGGTTGGCCAATCCCACTTCATCGCGCAAATCTTCAGGGTATGGAGGTCCACGGAGAAGCAGGCATCACACTCATCCATGTTGTGCCGAGAGCCAAGGCAGGCCTTAAAACATTGATGCCGGTCCATTGCAGCCATCTGTTTCCCACAGGGGCAACGATGCATGATGGGAGGCTGCTAGACTTTCTTGCTCTACTTAGCCCCCCCTTCTTGGACCTCAGCATTGCAGAGTTTGAAACAGATAAGGCACCGCAAAAATAAACTCAACAGTGATGCAGCAGAAAAAGGCAGCGAGGAACCTGAGGTGCTGTCGCTCCCACGGTGTGCATCTGATGGCAGGAAATACAGAACTGAGGTGTGTGAGGGGGTATAACGTTGCTACAACAAAACATTTACGGCAAAGACCATTATAGCGACAATAATGACAGGTCACTGTAATGGTCACAAAGGACCCCGGTAGGCTTCTCTGGGTCTTGCACCCCTCCCCGAAACAACTCTGACCTGGAATTGATTATATTAAAGTCCAGGGGGTGCATTCCCTGCTAAAAACACACTTCTTTTGTGACGGCACAATGCCAACTGCAATTGCGGTCGATACAGTGCCATCGCTGTAAATCCATTTGACAGATTTTCTGTCGAACTGGTGTCGTAGAAGCCCATGAGGGAACCAGCAATGGTTACTGGCTGATGTGAACAGCATCACATGAGGTGTGCATGTGCCGTCAGTAGCCAACATCAGCTCCCTCCCTGAAAAAAATTGCTCCCTGCAATGTCCTCGTGCCTCTGGCTCCAGATCCATAAGTGGGAACCAATGATGCAGATGGATTCCTGGAAGATCAATGAATACTGCAGCGCTGCAGATATTCTGTGGTATGCTGCAAGTTCTGCAGAAAATTCTGCTGCCACAGAACTGCAGAATTCCATGGGCCTTGCTCTTAAGAGATACAGTAGGTAGTAGTGGAGGGAGCTGGATGGAAACCAGATTAATAGTTGGTAAAGAAACAAGCCCTGGTACAGAAACTGGACTAGCTATCAGTCTCTAAAGGATTTTGGATAGCACTGGGGGGGGGAAGGAGATAAGTCAATAGTGATCAGGAGTGTTTGTAGAGACACCTTTATAGGGAGGGATAGCAACAGCCTGTTCTCAAAAGTGAGGAAATCCCAGAGGACAGGGAGTAGTTGAAAATATGGGCCAGGGGAGCAATTATGATAGATGCAACCAACTTTAAAAATTTGGAAGGGGTATCATTTGACCCTGAGCACGAGCTGGGGCTGATGTAAGACAGCTCATGGAGAATCTCTGTGGGATTAAAGGGACACTGTCAGCCTTTTTTGCATCATATTATTTCTAGGTAAAAACAAACATTTTATGATTGCTTACCTTCTCTAAAACTGACCAATTTTGCTAGTTGTTTTATCTGCCTTCTTGCTTAGAAGAACTGAAATACATGGTAATATATAGTTATACCCAGCCTTGTTTTCTTTCAAATCCTTGAGCTACTCTTACTGCATACTTGCTGAACATTAGAAACACCCTCAAACACTGCAGCCACTCATGATGCAAGACTCCTCTATTCTCACTGCACAATAAGTGGCTAGATTGTGTTGGGGTGTTCCTAAGTCCAGGAAAAATTGCAGTGGGAGTTGATTAAGAAATGTAAACAAACGTTTTAGTGTGGTAACACCAGTACGGTGGTGGGCAGTCAGTTTTTCGCTTTTTAAAAGAAAAAAGGAATCAGAATCAAACTACCAGCTGCATCAGCAGTCTCTACAGAATATGAACAATCATAAAATAATTTTTTTAAACTAGGGACACTTTGAGGCCTAAGGGGGTTGACAGTGTCCTTTTAACATGGGAGAAGAAAAAATTATTCACTTTAGTAATTATGTTTCTTCTATTGGAGTCTTGCTGTATTCTGACAAGTGCAGTTAGCCCCAGCCTTTAAACTGCCCCGGAGAACAAAGGGTTAATCTTTCTATGCAGAGCACAGTATGCTGAGTTCGAGCTCGGTTGATGTCTCAGTCTGTTTCCCTTTGAAAGCTAACCATCAGATTCTTACGAGCAACACTCTAATAGCTATTCTATGTGGGAAATTGTAAAAAAATTTTAATAGCCAACTGGCAACAAAAAGTTTTGGATTACGAAAAGAAGACTCAAGTCAGGAAACCCAAAACGCAAAACCCAAACCAAACAGGAATATAATAAAATAAACACCCAAACAAAAAGAAGAGGGTGTAAAAGGAGCACCCCTGAGGTGCAACACTGCACCTGCCCACCCACTTCCCAAAACCAGGTTCTGAGAGGGGAGGCAGGGAGGGAGGTCAGAATACAGCAAGACTCCAATAGAAGAAACATAATTACTAAGGTGAGTAATTTTTTTCTTCAAACAACTTTGAAGTCTTGCTGTATTCTGACAAGTGCAGACTACCAAGCAGTACCTCCATGGAAGAGGGACAGAACCTACTTTGGGAATAGGCTCTGAAGTACTGCTGTGCCAAACCGAGCATCACTCCTAGCCTGGATATCCAGAGAGTAATGCTTGGCAAAGGTATGGACTGTTTTCCAGGTGGCTGCTTGACAAATTTCTAAGAGAGGGATATCCCTGGCAGCAGCCAGGGATGCAGCTGTACCTCTTGTAGAGTGAGCCCTCAGGCCTGAGGGTGGAATCTTTCCCAGTTTTCATAGCAGAATTGTATACAAGACACAGTCCACCTGGCAATAGTTCTCTTGGTGGCAGGTTTGCCCTTTCCCACTTCTCCATAAGTGAGGAACAACTGGAGGGAGTCAAACCTGTGACCCTTGGTATGCTCTATGTAGTAACTAAGGGCTCTTTTAACATCTAAACTGTGTAGCCTCCTCTCTCCAGAGGAAGAATGATCAGTGAAGAAAACAGGAAAAGACATAGACTGGTTTAAATGGAAGTCTGAAACCACTTTGGGCAAGAACCTTCTATTGGTTCTAAGGACCACTTTATCCCTGTGAAAGGAGATAAAATCAGGTTCCACTGACAGGGCTTGCAATGCACTGATATGCCTGGCAGAGGTAATGGCTACCAAGAACACAGTTTTCCAAGTCAAGTACTTAAGCTCTGCTGAGGACATAGGCTCAAACGGGGGTTGCATAAGTTGAGCAATGCAAACATTCAAATCCCAGGCAGGGGCAGGGTATCTAAAAGGAGGATTGGTGTGAAGCAGTCCTTTAAAAAATTTACAAAACACAGAATGAGAAGATAGTGAGGAAGACTTCCCCACAGACAGAAACAGCTGACAAGTGTACCTTGACCGTTGCTGGTCTGAGGCCTAGGCCATTAAGATGGACCATATAATCCAGAACCATAGGCAATTCAGCAGTATCTGGGGGAAATATACTTCTTAGAACACCAAATGCTGAATCTATTCCATTTGGAGTTATAAGTCTTTCTGGTGGAGGGCTTTCGAGAAGCTTTGAGAATATCCAGAACCCCCTGAGAAAGATGCAAATCTGCAAACTCTAGCTCTTCAAGAGCCATGCCTTGAGATTGTGAGACTGAAGATTGAGGTACCAAATCCTCCCCTGAGAGGATGTTAAAAGGTTGTAATTCCTGGGGAGAGACAGGGGGAAGATGGACTGCTAGGGACAACAACAGGGGGTACCAAGGCTGTCTGGCCCAATCTGGAGCAATCAGAATCACTTTGCAAGGTTGAGACCTTGTTTTGACTAAAACTTTGAACAGGAGTGGGAAGGGAGGGAAGGCATACAGAAATGTCCCTTGCCAATTCAGAATCAGAGCATCCAGTGGGACTGAGCCCAAGACTGAGGGTCTGCAACAAAAGAGAGGAAGTTGGTGATTGTCTGGGGCTGCAAAGAGATCTATTTCTAGAGTGCCCCACCTTGAAAAAATCACTTTCAACACCTGAGGGTCCAGGGACCATTCGTGATGGCCCTGAGAGATCCTGCTCAGTGCATCTGCTACCACATTGTCCTTCCCTGGAAGGTGAACTGCTACCAGAGAGGTTTGCAGGGAATAAGCCAGGGACCACAATTTCATGGCTTCCGTGCACAAGGCCATGGACCGAGTGCCTTCCTGCTTGTTGATGTACGACATGGTGGTGGTGGTGTTGTCTGTTCTGACCTAAACCACCTTGTTCTGCACTGACTGACAGAAAGCTTTCAGGGCCAGAAAAACTGCCCTGAGTTCTAGGAGATTGATATGGAGAAGGGATTCTTCGGGGGACCACAGTCCCTGGGCAGTGAGGACCCCCAGATGGGCTCCCCAGCCCAGAAGAGAAGCGTCCGTGGTAAGGACCACTGAATGAGGCCGAGTGGCAAAAGGGACCCCTTGTCTCAAATTGTCCTGATCCTGCCACCACTAAAGGGCTTGGATCAAGGTCAGAGTCACTGGGATCAGTTTGGTAAGACAATCCTTCCTCTGAGACCAAAAAGCTCTCAGATGGAACTGAATATCCCTCATCTGGAATCTTGCCCCTTGGACCACTGCTGTTGAAGCTGCCATGTGGCTCAAGAGCTGGAGGAATGCCTTGCTGGTCGAGATACCTGAAGGCTGAAGGAAGAGGCTAGTTCTATAAGAACCCTTGCCCTTTCCAGGGGAAGAAAGGCTCTCGCTCTGACTGTGTCCAGTTCTGCCCCTATAAAGGTAAGAAACTGGACTGTTTCGAGAACTGACTTGGGAAGGTTGAGAAGGAATCCTAGAGAAGTGAGCACTTGCTGGGTCACTTGCAGGTGAGACTTGACTTGGACTGAAGACTGGCCCACTATTAGCCAATCGTCCAGATATGGAAAAATGGAAATCTTTTGCCTTCTTAGAAAGGCAACTACTACTGCCAGGCACTTTGTGAAAACCCTTGGGGCTGATGTTAGGCCAAAGGGCACTGCTCTGAACTGATAGTGGCCTGAGGGCAATTCGAACCTGAGGTACTTTCTCTGGGAGTACCTGATGGGAATGTGAAAGTAAGCATCTTTGAGGTCCAGGGAGGCTAGCCAGTCCCCTGGCCTTAGAGAGGGAAGGATTATTCCCAGAGTTACCATCTTGAACTTTGGTTTTAAAAGATGTTTGTTTAGGTATCTTAGGTCTAGGATGGGTCGCAACTCCCCTGTCTTTTTTGGGATCAGGAAGTACCTGGAGTACAGCCCTTTGCCCCAGTGTAGGGTAGGTACTCTCTCTATGGCTCTTAAGGCCAGAAGACATGAAACCCCTGCCTCTAGGGCAAGGGTTTCCAAGAGATTTGCAAGTGGAAAAGATCTGGCTCTCATCTTTGGAAATTTTCTGAAGCTGAGAACCAGTCCCTGGCTTACTACTTCCAGGACCCACTTGTCTGATGTAACAGACATCCAGTCCTGGACAAAGTAAGCCAGCCTGCCCCCTACTGGAATAGGAGAGTCGACCCGGGTAGGCTCATCAGGGTGTCTGCTTGGCAGGGGCCTTAGGCTGAGGGCTGGATGCAGCACTGCTCATCCCCCTTCTGCCTCTCTCTCTGAAGAACCCCCTCTGTGAAAAGCAAGAGGAGGCCTGTGTTTGGTAAAAAGGCCTATGAAAAGGCCTGCCCCTGCCCCTAGACTGCTGCCTTTGAGGAGTTGCCTGCCTCTCCTTGGCCTGAGCACTCCTGTAGGTGGTCCTGTACTCATCCATTTTCTTCATGTATTTCTCTGTCTGCTCCCCAAACAGAGAATTACCCACTACAGGAAAATCCATGGCCTTAGCCTGGGTATCCTGCGAGAGGCTAGTACATCTGAGCCAAGCCATTCTCTGAAAAGCCGCAGATGTAGCCATGACTCTTGATGACACATCATTGGAGTCCACAGCAGCATGAAACTGAACTTTAGATGCCTCAATCCCATCTGCAGCCAACGCCTCCAGCTCCTTGGCTAGCTGGAGGGAGGTCTGTTAAGTCAGTGCCAGTACAGTGTCCCACATGGACTTCTGGTACCTGGCTGTATAGGGCATATAATTTGCCTGTCTGAGTCCCAAGGAAGATGCCATGTACAGCTTTTTTGCCATGGCATCAATCTTCCTAGAATCTTTTTCTGGGGGTGTGAAGCCAAGGGAATGCTTGCCTTATCACAGGCAGCTGCCTGCACAACCCCAACATGACTGCATTGCTGATATAAAAACTCAGTTTCTGAGCCTGAGTGTATAACTCTTGTCCATTCTTCTGTCCACAGGAGGTATAGAATTGGGAGACTTCTAAATTTTTTGTGTCTGTTTCCCAAAAGATTTGTGGAGGGGAATGGACAGTCTCCTGGACTCTGGGATGTCCATCATTTCTACAAAATCAGGCTCCTCCTGATCCTCCATTGCCTCTTCCGTAGGAAGCTAGAGGGTCTCAGCCACCTTTCTGAAGAACATAAAGTGGGAAGGGGACTCAGAAAGCCTAGGAGGGGATACACCTGAAGGTCTGTCTGGGGAGATGTCCGGTTCCACAGGCACATCTAGACTTTCACCATCACCATCATCATCTTCAAACTCCCTTCCTCCTCAAACTCCGGTTCATAAAATTCTTCCAGAGTATAGTCGTGAACCGGGGGAACTGAGCAAACCGAGCCCCTGCCAAAAGGTGCCGGATTGGTCGGAACTGGGAGAAGCGATTCCACAATCTGAATCACTCTGGCTATTTCTTCGGCGGTCGGAACATGGACTTCTGGATCCGAACCGGATGATTTTTCTTTCTGCTTTCTTTTAGTCTGAACCGACCCCTCGGGATCGTCTCTCCTTTTGCCTGAAGAAGTATCACCCTGGTCAGAGGGCACTCCTTCTGGTTCGGTCGGAACCGAACCGGTCTGGCCATCCGGGTCAGCGGACTTCTCAGCCTCCTTTCCCCTCAGTCTACCTAATCTCTTTTCAAGGGTAGATTTGGGAAAATGTTTAGCAAATTTGGCAGTCTCAATCAGGGTGTTCCAAACCCCAGACAATAAACACAGGTGGTGTAGGGATCGGCCTTAGCAAAGACCTCCCCACACTCACTGCAGTGTTGAAACCCAGTGGGCCCAGTTTTTTTCTTGGGTTTCTCAGAAATGGCCAACCTAACCAAACTTACCCTTTTTTTGGCAACAGCCAGGCAAGACTCCTTTATTGGTTCCTAACCATGTCACGGGTCTTGGAAAAAAACGTATCAAAACACGTTTTTTTTTTAGAACCGATAAGGACCAGTAACCACACACTAAAGTTAACACAAGAATTAAGCAAATGATCGGTTCAGCCGAACCAATCCACACTTTTTACAAGTTCCACACAGAAAACACAGTACAAAACCTATCTAGTACTCACGGTACCACAGACAGAGACCGAACCGACTATGCGGGAAACTTTTTCGGTTAGAAACCAACAAAAAAACAACACTTCAAATGACTTTCGAACTGAGCTGCAGGAGAAATCTCCAGAGCGACTGTTCAGTAAGGCGGAGTAAAGAATCTGACGGTTAGCTTTCAAAGGGAAACAGACAGAGACATCAACCGAGCTTGAGCTCAGCATTCTGTGCTATGTATAGATAGATTAACCCTTTGTTCTCCGGGGCAGTTTAAAGGCTGGGGCTAACTGCACTTGTCAGAATACAGCAAGACTTCAAGTTGTTTGAAAACAAAATTTGATTTATTAGAGAAGAGGTTCCTGGCCTGGATTCCTGACTTTAAGCCAAGAGGCGGGGGGAAGGAAAAAAAAATTAGGGTCTTCCACAAAGTGGGTGTTTAGTGCATTGGTACGATCAGGGTCAGTATACAGAACTGAATTACACAGGAGTTTAGTAATGCCAGTTGAGAGACATGTGAGCTTAAGAAGGTTAATTACTTTATTTCAGAATTTGGAGGAAGATGGGGAGTTGCTGAGGAGTTTGGAGTGGAAATAATTAGCCTTAGCTTTTCTGGTGGTGCTAGTACACTGGTTACAGAGTCTGTTGTAGGAGAGCTATCTCAAGTGTCACCTGACACCTTATTAGCAGACCAGGCAGCATCCCATACATAGACGAAACAATCTGATGAGATCATAGGAAACCACAGGAAGATGGAAATCTGTTACTTACACTATTTTGAAGAGGGCATGAGTGTTGCAGATAGACAGGAAGGTTGAATAGAAATGCAATAGGGCCTCAAATCAAATCAAACTTTATTTAACCAGGCATCAACACCATTGAGCAAGCTCATTTTCAAAGTGGTCCTGGACAAGGAACAGTACGATACGCAGACATAGTAGTACGAAAATTGTAACATCAGCAAATTACGGTACAAGGTCGGATACAAAATACTTGATACAGGTACTCCCAGTTAGACATTTCCAAAAAACAATATCAAATAGAGTAAAGGGAAAGGTAAGGTAGAAAACTGTAAACAGACTAGGGTCTGCACGGGGATATGTGAAGGCAGAGAGAGAGAGGAGAGGGAGTGAGAGCCATGGAGCTGGGGAGGGAATGAGTGCACTGGAAATCCCTGGGGATGAAGGAAGATGACATACCAGCAATTATTAGAGCAGAGACATCAGTAACTGAAAAGACAGATTACCTATAACAGCTACAAGGTTCCCGTAAATACTGGACTAGCAGGCCTGTTCAGGATTAGAGGAACCATGTTCTAGACTCCAGTCAGCATGCAAGAGATTAGATAGGAAGTCAGCAAGGAATGGGGCAAGCATCTGAGTACCGGGGAGAAGGTGGGGGCTGGCAGGGAAGGAGAGGGCAGACCAGATGGTCCGGTATGGTCCTTTTCTGCTGTCAAGCTTCTATGATATGATTCTATGTGAATGTGCATGAAAGAATTTGTGGGAGCCTTAGGAGACCTGAAAAATGGATGCATTGTTGATGCAGTGGTCACTGAAAAGATCAGGAAGGCTAGAGAAATATGACAGGGGTGGAAAGGTAGTATCCATTCAAAGAGGGAGCAATTTAAAGACTGTTGGGCTCCCGGTTGGGCTCCTCTCTCCACGTCCTTAAGAACCACAATATAATATCAGAAACACTGGCAGAGCTGTGCACTTCATGAGTCCTTGACTTTCTCTCAGGTGGCTCCGATTTGTAACTTTCTGACTGGCAGTGACAAAGACCCACCCCGGATGAAGTCCAAGTCACTGTGACATGCAGGAGGTTCCAAGTGTTAGCACCTGCCTGAGAGTGTTTATCATGTGAAGTTATTCTGAATCCTTGACTTGCTTGATCGCCACCGTACCATCAAATCAGCAGCATGAGTACGTGCACAGGCAGCAGCAAGCAAATTAATCCAAGGGGGAGTGGCCACATGGAGTCATTAGATGGATGCAGACAGCAATGATTCAAATGGTGAAAGTCCATAAAAGTACACACTGGAGATTTAGTCAATCACTGTTAAACGACAGATAGTTCCTACAGTGGATAGACTCCAAAATTCTGGAAATAACATGGGATAATACCACTCAGGTAGTTAGCACTCTCATGTTGTGGGAAATAACAGAAGTAGTCCTACGTGGTGATATTCTAGCTTGTTCGGCAAAAAAAAAAAAAAAAAAAAGAAGCGGGAGACCTCAGTAAATATGGCTGCTTCCAACTTTTTATCCATCTTCTCAACCACATTTGAACATCCAACGGTTCGCATCACTTTTCTTGAAACTAAGCTGAACTAGCACAGAAAATACATACTGGTTCCTGAGCTTCTGGGACTGGGAAGAACGTCAAGGCTGACTCCAGGCCACAAAACATAATTTCTAACACGGGGAACATAAAATGAAATTTAGCAAAATATAACTGACTGGGAAACTGAGATAAACAGCTGAGATCAACACTGGGTTACAAAGGGGTACATAATGAAGGATATAAAATATTTCTGACATGAACTGCTGCTTTTAAATGTGCATCGACAATCAATGTATATGTGGAAATGTCTCAAATGTTAAGCTCATAAACCTCTACTTGTAATTTGTAATAATTTACATGGCAACAGATTATGTCATATGCATGCGATTGTGGCTTTAGGTGTATGACATGAAGCAAGAGCAAGGAAGAAATAAACCCCAGATATATTGGTTCTACATACATGTCCTTGGAAAAGAGAAATAAAAGATGGATATACAATGTAACCTCATACTGTGCCAGTGTAAAAGGGGTTTTCAAAGAGTTCCCAAAAATGTCTGTAGGGTACTCTTTACAGCTTATCATAGTCATTATTGATTTACACTATTTTATAAAACAGGTCAGAAAATTGAACCACATGACTGGCTAACAGGCTTGCCAAGGTCCTTTTTTTTATTCATTATGCTATAAAACATGCATCACAATTTGTCTTGATTCCAGGGCATACCAAGTATTGGCACAGAGCATATCATACAAAGGATGCATTTGCTATCACACTCTGTCACAGAAAAAAGTGAGGATAATCAACATAAACAGTATCTTATACTTTATTAGAAAGTAGCATAATGCAGCAAGACCATGGACACTACACAAAAATGTCGATAATGTCCTGAGAATAAAGACTCTAGAAGCGAGTCCATGAATTACAGAAAGTATGATAAGCACATATAACGTCCATGTTTCCTTCCATACACCCTGCAAGAACCATCAAACTTTATCTTAATGCCCTACCCAATTTCTGCTCCGAGAGTGTACTCCTTTATGCGGACGATGCAGTTTTAAACGCCTCCCACCCTGACCCTTCTACATTCCAGTCCTCCCCCAAGACTCATTCAAATAAATTGAAACTGGTTTACTGACCACAGACTAGTTGTCAACATCAAAAAAACTAAAATCATACTCTTCGAACACCGCCAAAACAGGGCTAAGGACTACCACTTGAAGATCCTCTCCAGTTCACTCCTTCCACTGGACCAGGTCCAAACCTACAAACACATGGACATTACCTTTGACACCACCCTCTCGTTCCACGAGCACATCACAGTACTCTCCTCCGCCATCAATGCCAGAATCGGCCTCTTATACTGGCATTAAGGACTGCCTGCCGCATGAAGCCCTCTGCCTGGCAGTCACATCCTCAGTCCTGTCACTTGTGGACTACAAGCTCACAATATATGCTGCCTCTGACCCCACCATACTAAACAAAATCCAACTGGCAAATCAATAAAGCTTGTCGGCTCCCCTACGGTGCAGACAAACGAATGCATACCTGCACTCTCCACTCCCTCGCCAATGTTCTCAAGCTAGAGGAAAGGCTTCAATACCAGACATGTCTCCTTACCAAAAAAATCCACTTGGGTTTGACCCCCACTGGGGTTACAGCTTCACTTCTCTCGGCCACCCTCTCAGTGGCCACTCGCGCTGCCACCAAGAACGTTTGGAAGGTACCAAGGGTTAGGACCGCATTAGCTCAAAGATCCTTCCCCTTCAGAGCCCTCTCCTGGTACAATGCCCTCCCCCTTGCTATCACCTCCATATCCAAATTAGGTCCTTTTAAGGTTGCTCTGAAAACTCAAATTTTGTCCTGTCGCAACTGCCAGTGTACTCATTAAGCCTAGTCCCAGACCCTGCTGTAGCACTAGAGGTTGAACCAGGCCTTCCACTGACAATGCCTCCACTGAGGCAGCACCCAATCTTCCTCTTCTTAAGCCTACTGGCCCTATGTCTAACATATTAGCACCATAGCTTATATCTGTGATGGGAATGCTTGACAATGCCTCCCCTGAGGCAGCACCATGTTATATGACCACATGTATAGGACAAGTACCTTAACTGGTCATCTGTATGCACACTTATATGACACCTTCCTGTAATCAACTGTTACGACTGCAATCTTGTTATAATCTTTTGTTGTTATTGTCTCTTACTCTGTACTTGACGTGGAGCCTTTGGAAACGAGTCTATGACTCAAAGGGTTGTAATTCCTATGTTCTTAAACAAATAAATAAATAAATATAACAGGAACAAGATTACCCTGCCAAACAGTGTAACTGAAAGTGGTAATGTAACTTCCTAACCCCACAAAGAAGATCAATGACAGATTTAGTAAATAATCTGAGCTGTGTAATGTCCTCTTTTAAGAGGCCCTCCAAGGTCCAGATCATCCGGTCATTGCTTAAATCTTTAGCCTGATGGTCCAGCAGCCTTCCCCTTCCCTTACCCCAACTGTTATTCTGTGTGGTGGCCAAGTAGTACCCCCTTGCCTGGCCCCTGTTAACTTGCCTGTTCTGGTTCTTTGGGAGAGTGTTCTGATATTTCTACTGCTGCAATCCCTATAAACCTGTTTTCAGCAGAGCAACCAGCCCTTACCGCTTACATTTAACAGTTCTACAGGCAGAGAAGTCATAGGAGTCTGTGAGCAGGCTAGTGAGAGCTGCAGTGTTTCTGAACATGGCTCTACCGCCAGATGACCCAGCGATTCCAGGGGTGTGCTGCTGTACGACCAGTCCAGCTACAGACTGTGAACTCTGATGATGGGTTGGGGCTTGGGGGCTTAAGGATCACTCCATTCTGCTCTGGTAGGCAGGAGGGTCAATAAGGAAGAGTGAGGGCACTGTCCCCCAACAGACTGTTCAATACGCCTTTCACTCTGTTCATGTCATATCATTAGATGAGACACCGAGAAGAGGTAAAATTTCCTTGGATTAAAGGGAAAAACAAATATAGTATCATGCTGACTTGCTGCTGCCGGCCAGAAAGTTGCTACCAGAAATGAGGCAGAGGTTGTGTGTACTATGCGTGTCAGTGTGCACGTATCACAACTTGGATTTACTTGTAAAGGGCACTCAACGCTGCATTCACTAGGAAACACCCATTGTTTCCCCCGGCAGAAATTATTAAAAAAAAAAAAAAATAATAGCAGAAAAACAACTCTTGAAATGGTATACTCTGTAGACTGCAGTTTCACCAGAATACACCATTTTTTCAGACCCCAGTAGAATATTTTATGGCTTTAGTGCTCAAATACAGTTCCCCTTCCATGAGAAATCTGAAATGGCACTCCAGTTCACATGTCGCTCTGTTACTATTAGGAAGAGTGTCATCCAGTGCTGAAGTATTGAACTACTATATGAACCAAGGGGTCGCTGGATAGTTTGCTACCTTACACTGGACCAATGTATGTCTTGTAGATAAAGATGGTAATATATAGTATACAAGTTTTCGAGACCATACAAGTCCCTTCATCAGGTGCAATGATTCCATATCAAACTGCCCAGCTACTCCTGTTTTCCAAGGACAGATATGGCTACAGTCTCTTTTTACTACAACTATGAACCAAAGAATCCTCAGTTTAAAATTCCAGCATATCTATTCTCTGTGCCAAGTTGAGCACGTCACTTTCTTGTGCTTCGGTCTTCCCAGCTATAAAACAGACGTTGCCTTTAAGCTGGGCTGTACTGGCTAAATGCATTCTTAGACATGCAAATCAGTGAGTGAAGCAAAGCAAGCAAGGTTAGTAGCTTAACCCCCTCCCCCACAGTGCAATAACTCAGTGCCTTCAGACTGTGGGGACATACAGCATTTGTCCACATATTTCTGCCACAAACTAAAGGGCAATGTATACCCAGAGAATGCGCAGCTCTTGAAAATCAAGCACTTCTGATCCATTAAGGATTAAATACCTAAACACAGTAGTGTTGCGGAGCTGTCCCAAGACACTGATTCCCAGTACCTGTCACTATATTCTCCAAAAGAGTTACCCTTCCTTTGTGAGTGAGGGCTTATGAAAATAAAGTTCTGTACATTATAATGGAGCTGGCGACTGGAACCAGGTCTGATTCTCAGAATTCCACAATGGAGTCCGCTGTAGACTGGGCACACTGCGGAGGTAAGGCACTTGACTCCCAGGTAAGTGGGGTGCAGGCTGCTCAGCATTTACTTGCCTCCCCTCCCAGCCAAAAGAAGAAGAGTGTAGCCATGGCAACCCCAACTGCTAGGATGAGGAGAAGAAAACTAAGCAAAAAAACCTGCGCTGGCTGTCCTGTTATTGCAGCTGTAGGGCTACAGCTCCTGACACTGGCAACACGGGTTCGGGAACAAGCCTGAACTGTTGGGGAGTGGCGAGGGGGGAGAAGGATCAAACATCCCAGTGGATGTTCTCTTCCTCCTTCACGGAGAGGGGCTGCAGGCTCTGCTGCGCTACCACCACCTGGTGAGCACAGGCGGCAGTGCAGTTAAAGCAGCTCCATTGGGAGGGTGACGTCGGTGGCTGCCACGGTATGCACACTCGTGTGCATGCATACTCTTGCTGCCAGTGTTTTGAGATCAGGGAAAGAACAAGTGAATAAGCCCTGGCCAGCGCAGGATGACTGTCTGATCTTCTGCAGGCTCCGCACTGGTGATTTGGCCCTCCTTCAGATCTAGACCTTGAACTGCAGTGGAAGTTGGGAGCCCTGCTGTCCCCACCACTGGGGAATAATCTGCAGGGGCTGCAGAGTTGAGGTAAGCCTAAGAGAAGCTAGGTGAAGGGGCTGGGGAGGTCAGCATGAAGGGGCATGGCTGGTGTCAAGGGAGACAAACAGAATAACAAAACAAAAATGCTGTTACAGTATGCAACTTATCATATCTCCCCCAACTCCCCCCAAAATATTTTTTTATGCAGCTGTTTTAGAAGCTGTTACTACAAAAGACACTCGTTGAGGTACTATCACTATGTGTTTTATCTCCTGAACACAAAGTCAGGGGTTAACTAGCACAGGACATAACCTATGAAATTGTTTCAAATACCATGCTGCTGTTTGCTGTTAATTGTGTTGTTTACTTCATTGTTCCATCAAAGACCAGTGCTCCATTCTCTAAGGCACTTTCATGTATACTGCTGTGGGAAACGGGCCATTTCGTGATTGTTCCAGATCCCAACACAAAAGAAAAATCAGTACTGAAGCTAATCTTCTTACTGCAAAACAAAGACTAATGTATTCTAAATTACAAACCCCACTGACTCTGACAGGCTGAAAGTCAGGTCTTTAACTCAGTGCTAAGGACGGTAGAATGCCAACAACATTCTACAATGCCAAAGTGCGTGTTTTAACAGTTTCTTGTAGGAATTTCATAATCAAACATGATCCTTTTTTGTTGGTTTGTTATGATCTTGTTTCTGTTAGTGCTATGGCAGCGTACACTGTGACCATTTTTTACCACTGTTACTGACTGGCTAGGGATTACTCAATCATTATGTGGTTAGTCAAATACTGACACATTGTCAAATACTGCTGTAATCAATTTCCTACAGGTTTCTCTTATTTCTATGCAAATTTACAACTCGTTCAGAGAACATGATGATTAACCAATTATTTCCTAATCAACAATCTGTTCTCCCTAACCTTGCCGAAGATAACTTCCACTTCTCATCCTACATAGAAACTTAAATGTTGGGAGCTGAAAAAGGTCAAGGGGCCCCATCAAGGCTGGCCGGTCCTACCTACATATCTAACGTGGATTATGAGGACCCTAGTGGCCCTTCACTCTTTTTCTCCCCACTCCCGTTCTATAATATCTTTACCAGCCCCATATGTCTGCCCCACCCATGGCTGAACCCCACCCTCACTGATTTTGCACAGACTACCTCCCTTGTTATTCTATTAACACCTCCACCACCCTCTCTGTGAAAAAATGGTTTCTTGATGTCCCTAATAAATTTCTCACCCCAACAGCTTCACTGAGTTCCCTCTGGTCCCTCTCCTAATCTTCCCACTCCTGAATCTGATAAAAGGGACTTCATATTCCAAGGCAGTTGGTAAAAACTACCAGCCTGCTCCCCACTTTACATCATCTATTAAACAGGCTCTTCAGCACACAGAATATCGGAGTCAGCGTGGGTGAGCTGGCAGCAATCTTGTCTCTACAGTAAGTCATTCATTACAGTGTGGGTTTAAGTGCCACACCAGTGACTAGGCTCACATTTAATGGTGGTACTGCAGTATGGTGCCACCTTGCTGAAGGGGCCTCATCCTTTGCATGAGATGTAAAAACAAGGACCCTTCTGCTCATCTTGGATGGTTGTCCAAGTGAAAGTAAGTGATCCTACTGTATGGCACTTTTCAGAACAGTAAGAAATTACTCCTGCTGTTCTGGCTAGCATTCAGATTGTACTGCAGTTCTTTATTTGGGTGTAAAGTGTTAATGCATTCTAAATGGCAATGTGGTCTAGTGGTTAAAGTACTGGCTTGGAAACCAGAAAATTACAGGTTCAAACCCTGCCAGAGCCAAATACTCATGGTGTGACCTTTGGAAAATCACTTCACCTCTCAGTGCTCCAGTCCACCCAGCTGTAGAAATACTGCAGGTAGAAGCAAGTCCCCACTGGAAAGCAGATGTTTCATCTTGGCTGAGTTATCATGGGTAAATTAACTGTGAAAAGAAATGGCTGCACTTCCAATAGCTAATTTATTTCTCTAAAGCCCTTCAAAATGCATTTTGTATAAAATGTTTATCTATTTGTTTTGATGTATGTTTTTGTATTATACGGTTCCCTGAGTCTCCATGGAAGGGCACAATATCAAATAAACCCCCCTACGACTATGACTACTACTACTACTACAGCATCACAGATTAATCTATTCATTTTATACAGGCTCTATATATATATCAAACTAAAAAGCTTTCATTTACTAATTTGATCCAAAACATAATATCAAAACACAAATGAATTCCATTCATTTGCCGCAGGACCTTTACTCTCATACCAAATGCGGCTACACCTGAGCAGGCGGCTTTGTGAGTCTTAAATACTGCAGCTCATAATTCTCACAGAAGGGCAGATGAAAATGGAACTATTGTTTCATAATACATTGACAGGAATGGTTTCCGTGTAATCCACAGTGGATTTCTTCCCTGTAGATTAATGGTCCTGCATCAGACACACAGTAATCCTCCCTGCTCCCTTGCATCAGGTGCTCTTTTAATTCTTCTTCTCCTTCCACATTAAACAAAGGAATCATTTGTAATTTATTGGCGCAACAGTTTTTAAACTGAGACAACATTATCTCTATATTATGAATAACAACGGGGAGGAAGTGCGGTAAATACTGAGGCTGCAGTTCAATTTATTGTAAGGTTTCTGGCGAGCTGCACAAACTGCTTATGCAGTGCTTTTTTACACCATGACATCAGCACAATATCTTGATTAAAATATATTATTTTTTTCTTTACCAACCTATGTATTGTTCTTCAAGCCATTTTTTTTAAATGGCGGCTATAATGGTTGGTAACCTTTCAGAGAGGTCCTAAAAATACAATATGATGGTTTTTTACTGTTCCATTTACATTGTAATCCAGACCATATTACAAGCCATGAGCATTCACTTCTGCTGTTGGGTGAGCACAGAGAGACACACAAACTCACAAGACATTAAGCACTTGGAGGTAAAGTAAATGTTGACAGGCGGGCGTGGGCATATACAGTAATAAGTTACAGTCTATCTGGATAGATCACGATATACAACAGGAAATCCATTAATTTCAATGAGATTTCCTGTAATATATCGCAGTTAATTGCAATACTTTATAACTGGATATACTACACACTGTCACTGGCTCCAACTGTGCATCCGTACTCAGGAAGCCTGCAAAAGCACTGGACCAGCAATTATGTTTTTTTATCATCTTTCTTTAAAAAAAAAATTGAAAGACAAAAGGTTTGGGCAGAGAAAAGCACTTCTAAATTTCCAGCCAAGCAGGCAATGGAAATGCTCACTACAATCAAACGTGTATCAGGTCAGCTCTGTAGCAATTAAAAACAATTTACACAGGTAACAGGGGAGGAGTCCCGTCTCCAGCATGAGTAGGCCAGGATCATCCAGCTGTGCTCCACTGAAGCCCATGTCCTGGCTTATTCAGCTGGTACTTGTTCCAGCTAATCATACCTCTCAACCTTTTGTCCCCCAACTGTGGAACATTGCCTGTCAAAATGTGGAACAAATGAGCAAAATGTGGAACACTTAATCAAATCTTTACCTAAGAAGCTCAAAACACTGTTAAAATGTTGCATTCATGTGCAGAAAGTCTGTTATTAATTGAATACTTTATTTTTTCCATAATTTACTATGGATTTTTGCTTTAAAATGTTGACTTTGAATGTGGAACAAGTGCTCACAATGTGGAACAGGGAGCTTTTTTGAAGTAAAATGAGGAATGTTCCTCGTAATGTGGTACAGTTGAGAGGTATGCAGCTAATACATTATGACTGGCTCAGTATGACAAAGTAATGTGGTCTTGTGGTCAGAGCACCAGATTCATAAACAGGTGATCACAGTTTCAGAGAGGGTTGTTCAGATGTCAGTTTTGTTAAATGAATATTTTGGGATTCAGCGAAAATATAAGATTTTGGAATTTCGGATAAAGCTGCTAAAAATCTGCAATCCTAAATATCAGGATACCAAATCGGATACTGATTCGGAAATCTGATCTGAAATGGCATCTGTTATGAGTCCCTTAAGTTTGTGCCAACTACTATATGTAATGCTTTTGATCTTTTTATAGAGCTGAACAAATCTGTGCGTAATTTAAATTTAAAATGTTGTTTGTCTAGTAACATGGAATCAAGCACGGCAAGTGGTATTAGTACTAATGATGGCTCTGTAGTACAGCTGAATGTTGAAGGGCATTTTAGAGCAAAATCTAGATTTATGCCACCACAAAATTCAACAGTTCAGGTTTTCCACAGAGCATGTGAAGCTGACTTCCATGGGCTCGTTAATGACAGGAAAAGACCAGGCTATGTTAACATGACTAAAGACGAGACAGAAGCCCTTCATAAATTGCACAATACTAGAGATATCACTATTAAGCAGGCTAATAAGGGAGGTGGCGTGGTGGTGCTAAATACTGATGATTATGTAACTGAAGTCAAACGACAATTATCTGATGAATAAGTCTATAAATCATTGAGCAGTGATCCAACTTTAATGTTTAAAAACAAAATAGATGGATTTTTATGTACAGCTTTTTTGGAAAGGATTATAGGTAAAGACACTTTTGAATTTTTCACAGTACAGCACCCCACATGCCACCTCGATCTACATGCTTCCAAAATACATAAAAGCTTGACCAACTCCCCTGGGTGTCCGATTGTGGCAGGAATAGGTTCTATTACTGAACCTTTAAGCCAATTTGTGGATTACCATATTAAAGATTTTGTTCCTGACTTACGGTCCCACATCAGAGACACAAAACATTTTTGAATATTGTTGCGGACTTCCACGTCGAGTCATCTGACCGTTTGGTCACTCTCGACATGGAGGCCTTGTACACCAATATTCCACATAAAGGTGGGCTGCAGGCTTTGGAATACTATTTATTTATTTATTTATTTGTACATTGGTTTACACCCTTTGAGCCAGAGACTCATTTCCAAAGGTACCTCGTCACATTGAGGACAGACAGAAACAGATTTAGGTTACAGCATAAAAGCCTACTGACTTAAAGTTACACAGAATGGTTTCACACATTTATACAATTTAGTAGCAATTACAATGATACAGCTGAGCACATGCTGGTAATAACAGAGGCAATATGCAATGGGGGAGAAGTGGGGGGGGTGAAGTGGAGTGCCACCCAGTGGGCGTTGTCAAGTGTGGAGAGACCAAGGCCACATCTAGAGACAGGAGCAGCTGCGAGTGTTAAACAGTTGGCTCCGAAGGGCGGTTTTGAAGTTGGAGATTGTGGGGGCATTGGAGATGGGAGCAGGGAGAGAGTTAAACCAGGATGGAGCTCTGTAGCAGAAGGACCTCTGACCCTGGGTGGTCCTGGATCTGGGGACCAGTAGAGTGGTCTTGTTGGAGGTTTGGGTTGCGATAGTGGGTTGGGCGTGGCGAATGGAGGCTGTCACCCCGGGAGGGGATAGCCCGAGTAGAGTTTTTTTTGTGAGAAGGCAGGTTTGATAACGTAACCGTTCATCTAGGTTAAGCAGTTTTGCCTCATCATTGAGTTGACAAGTATGTGTGAGCCTGCGGGCACCAGTAATCAGCCTGCAGGCCTTATTTAGGGTGAGGCGAATTTTGTTGAGGACTGTAGTGTCAGCAGCACCATAGACTGGCAGGCCATAGTCGACAAGGGATAGTACTGAAGATGGAACCGCAAGTCAGAGAGCATCAGGGGAGGTAGGTTTTATAGTGGTAGAGGATGCCAAGCCATGTATTAGTGGCACATGCAAGGGCATCAATGTGGGTGTGGTAGGTGAAGGCTGAATTGAAAGTAACCCCAAGGCATTTGTAGAAGCAGACTTGTTCAAGCGTTGTTTGGTACTAGGGAGGATAGGGAGTGGGAAGTTGCAGGCTTTGTTTTGGGGGTGGGCAAAAAGCATTGTTTTGGTTTTTTTGAGATTAATGATGGGTCTGTGCTCTTTAAACCAGGCTTTGGCATCATTGTAGGATTGTTGCAGGGTGTTCTGGAGGGAGATGGGATTGCGGTGGGTGGCAAAAATGGCAGCATCGTCTGTATACATAAGAATTTTGCCAGAGCATGTGCTGGACAGGGTGTTCAGATAGAGTGAGAAGAGTAGGGGGGGCCCAGGATGGAGCCCTGGGGAACCCCTGAGCATATGGGATGAGTTTTGGAGAGTGTCCCATTGATTTTTACACATTGGGAGCGAGTGGATAGATAGCTTATGCACCAGGTGAGAGGGCCAGCAGAGAAACCAGCGTGGCAGAGGGCATCCAGCAGAAGAGGGTTGGAGAAGTGTAGAAGGCCTTTGAGAGGTCAACGAACACTGCACCAGCTAGGGAGCTGGCGTCCAGGGAGGAGTGTAGGAAACTGGAGAACTCAACTAGTGCAGTGCCGGTACTGTGACCTGCATGGAAACCGTGCTGCTCCGGGCATAAGATGCTATGCTTAGTCAGATATTCAGTGATTTGAATGACCACCATTTTTTCTAGGTTTTGGGGGGGGTAGGATGGAGAATGGTTGGTAGTTCCCGGTGGAGGACCTGTTGCCCCCTTTATCAATGGGTGTGACTATGACTGTTTTCCATGCAGTGGGGAATTGCCCCAGACAAAGGGATCAGTTAAGTAGGCTGGTGAGTGGGGCAAGGACTTCATCCAGCACTAGCTGGAGGATACTGGTGTCCAGGGAGTCGCTGCCGGGACTATTGCTATTTAGTGCTTTAATTAGGAGAGGTCTCGCTTCCTGGGCAGATACCTTACGTAGGTGGAAGCTGGAGCGTTGGAGGACAGGGGGAGGTAGGGTTGGGGGGAAGGTCAAAGAAATTACTGGGGAGGACAGAGCTAAGGTCAGTAAAGGAGGTGTTAAGGCAGTTAGCTGTGCAGGCAGGGTCGGTGGAGGCAGAGCCATCAATAGTGAGCTGGGATGGGGAAGGGGAGTGTGATTTCCTATTTAGTTGTTTAACATTGTCCCAGAAAGTCCGGGCACACCCCCAGGAAGAGGTGAGGGTGGCCTGGTAATGGCCGTCCTTGGCTTTACGGATGACCCATGTGCACCTGTTCCGTGCAGCATTGTAGGCCTGTCTATCAGCCATCCAGCCCGTTTCAGTGACAAGGTGCCAGAGGTTATCCCTATTTGTGATCATTTGTAGCAGGGCAGGGGTAACCCAGGGTGCATTATGTTTTTTGGATCGAATTCTCATGAGGGGCGCAAAGAGGTCACAGGCTTTGTTAAAGGTTTGGGAGAAAAAGGCAAGAGCATGATGAATGGGGGACCAATTAATCTGGGCAAGAAATTGTTTGAGTTTTATCAGCCCACCAGGTCGGAGGCGCCTGCAGAGTGTGGTCAGGGCTGAGGGTTTGGGAGTGGGGGCCGCCCAAAGGAATAGGATAGGGGAGTGGTCACTTAGTGAGTCTGGGAGGACCTGGATGTTATGGATTTTGTTGGGGCGGTTGGTGATAATTACGTCCAGAAGGGTACTGGTTCCTCTCTTTGGGTTTACTCTAGTGGGCTGGGAAATGAGTTGTGTCAGGTCTAGGGCAGCGAAAAGAATCTCGGGTAGTGGAAGAGGAGGTGCTCAGCCAGTTCACGTTAAGGTCCCCCACTAGGATTTGTTCCGCCTTGTGGTGGAGGGTGGCAACATATTCTGTTAAAGATATCAGTACCGGGTTCTGGTTCTTTGGGGGAACGTAGGCAGTGGTGAGATATAGAGGGCCCCTGGAGGGGTCAGGAGCAAGTTTGAGGGTAAGGGCCTGTGCTCCATTTACAAGAGCAGGGGCAGGGAGCGCTTGTCCGACGACTGTGTCCCTAGTATAGATTGCACAGCCACCTCCAAGTTTGCCTACTCGGTCCTCCCGGTATAGGGTATAGCCTGGGAGGGAGACAAAGGAGTCGGGGTGGATACTATCTCAATAAAAGAATAGTTCAGCAGCCACCAACAGAATTTTTGTTGCAGCTGGCAATATTCATGTTAAAGTATAACACATTTATGTTTCAGGGAAATTTCTTCTTGCAATTAAATGGAACAGCAATGGGGGCTAAGTTTGCCCCCAGTTATGCAAATTTGTATTTGGGCATGTGGGAGGAGGCCCATCATATATATATATATATATATATAATTCTGATGAAAATCCCTTTTATGGTTCTACAGGAATTTACAAACGATTTATTGACGATTGTTTTTTGATTTGGTTGGATTTGGAATTGGAGTCAAGTGCTTTTCTAAGATATATAGAAGGCACTAATCCCAATTTAAAGTTTGCCATAAAAACTGAGGCAGGAAATTGATTTTTTGGACACTACCATCTTGAAGGACAAACAAAATGGTTTGGTTACCCCACTTTATAGGAAAAGTACCAATAAAAATGTTGTTTTGCCAGCTAGCTCTTGCCATCCTAGGCACACGATAAAAGCCATTCCAAAGGGTCAATTTACTTGTGTGAGACGAAATTGCACCGATACAGCGCAGTATGATAAATGGGCAGGGGATTTGGAAAACAGGTTTAAAATGAGAGGCTATAAACAGAGTGAGTGGTCTGAGATTAAAAATGAAGTACGGCAAGTTTCTAGGGACACTTTGCTTTGTGAGAAAAATAAAGATGTAGCAAAAGATAATCAGGAACATATAAGGTTAAATTTTGTGACTACATATGGTGTCGATTCAGCAGAGATTGAAAAAGTCGTTTTAAAACATTGGCCTATCCTGCAAATGGAGCAAAAGCTGATTGATTATGTTAACCCCCCCCCCCCATGGTTTATAGAAGAGCCTCAAATGTTGGTGATAAACTGACTGCGAGCTATCAACCGAAAATCATGTCTGCTGCTCAAATCCCATCAGAACTACTTGTTTTGGATGAAGAAAAAAAATCTTAGCTGAAAATGTCCAGGGTGAATCACTGAATGATTCAGTAACAGGTTTAAATGTACATTCGGATATTTACTCTGCAGGAAGACAAAGAAATGTAATTGAAACTGTTACAACTACAAACTGGCTGCCCCCGTTGCCTTTAGGTTGTTTTAGATGCAAGAGATGCAAATACTGTAGCTATGTAACAGTGTCAAAAACATTTTTAAATCCAAATGATGGGAAAGAGTAGCATATCTATTCATTTATCAACTGTGACACCACTCATGTTGTTTATTTAGCTAATTGTAAATGTGGTGCATTTTATGTTGGTAGAACGAAACGAAAATTTAAAGAAAGAGTTGGTGAGCATATGCGAGCGATCGCCAATAATAATTTGGAATATGCCACGGCCCATCATATTCATTTTGCACAAGATAAGAGACAGCATGAATGGTGTTTTATAGGCATTGAGAGAATTACAATTGGTCCTCGGGGGTGGCAACATTGAAAATACGTTAGCCTGTAGAGAAAACCTTTGGATTTTTAAATTACAGGCTACACGATATCCAGGGTTAAATGATAAAATTGAATTGCTCCCACATTTATAAGTATAGGCTTATGCAGTTCTGTAAACAGTTTAAAGATAGCTTTTTCATGTTATTTACATTGTTTGATAAAAATAATATTTTAGCTGAAAAAAGTTTGATAGCTAATTTTAAATATTGTTATGTGTAACAGATGAAAATAAGGAAAAGTAACATGGCATTTTTAGTGTGGATAATAGATATAAATTAATGATTAGTTTAAGTAATGTTATGCGATTAATTGCTCACGTGTTTTAGATTAATGGTTTAGTATTTAACATGGTGGTTGCTATCAGCAATTTATCTCTTGAAAAAGCGCAATGCGTCTGCATGAAACGTTGAGACTTTTCTGTGTTGGTTTGGCGGAGGCAATGTGAGTGCTGATAATTTAATAAAGGACTGAATACTATATTTTGTCTTGGATCTTTCCAGCGTGAGTGTGTGCTTAGTTTCCTTTGGTTTAGATTGTTGTATTTACTGTAAGCACCACAAACTGTGAGCGACTCTTGAGTGCTTTCAAAAAAATAACTTGCTGACCTGCTGACAGTTCAGTTATTTAGCCGGCTGACACTATGCCACCTTTTTTTTCTTCACAGCCTACAATGTTAGAAGAGGGCTGCAGGCTGTGCAGTTCATTGTTTGCTTTTGCAGCCAAGGCTACGGTGCAAGTAACATTCAGGCAGTTCAGGCATTCTGGGACAAGTGACCTGGGGTACCCAGCGATGCAGACAAGCAAGATGGGGTCTGGGCAGAAGAAGGACCGCATCCTCCACCATGTGTGGCGTTTTGGTGTTTGGCAGCCACTAAAGACCAATACCTTCTTTCTGTTCTGCCAGGCCCATTTGTTGCTGCTGTTGTTGACACCTTGCTGGACCGTGCAAACAAACTGACAGATGCATAAAATAAATGAAAAAGGTTGTTTATTCTGTACAGCAGGATGTTCTTCTCCTGAGGTCTACCCCTAAACTGAATAATTCTCTGACTGACAGGTATACATGGCACTGCCAGACAGTGCAACAAATGGTTACATGCAAGTTCTAAGTGCTCTTAAAGGGGCAGCAGCTAACAACATTAGGCCCCATACTTAATGTGTACTTCACAGCAGTAAGCTGGAACTTTGGAAAGCTGAGTAGGACTCTTACAGAGGTTAGAGAACAGCAAATCACGGCTACTGCCACTTCTGTCTGATATCTGGACCGGCTTTTTATGAGTCAATCATCTAGGTAGGGAAACACTTCTATCCACACTTTTCTAACGTGTGCAAAGCACTTGGTGAAGCCACAGGGCACCAATGGAAGTCCAAAAGGCAGGAATTTGAACTGATAATGATCGAGTCCCACACAGAACCTGAGATATTTGCAGTGACTGACCATGACAGGAATTGGTAAATATGCATCCCGAATGTCCAAGGAGGCTAACCAGTTGTATGACTGCAGATTTGGTAGTAGAGAATCCAGGCACACCATTCTAAACTTTTTATGGCTCATATACTGGTTCAGGTACCTGAGAGCCAAGATTGGGTACACGCTGCCAGTCTTCATTAGAACTAGAAAATACCTGGAGTAGAAGCCTTTGCCCTGCTCTGACTTCGATACATTCTCCACTGCCCTGTTCTCTAGAAACCTCACAACCTCTCCACTGCCCTGTTCTCTGGAAACCTCACAACCTCTCCACTGCCCTGTTCTCTGGAAACCTCACAACCTCTCCACTGCCCTGTTCTCTAGAAACCTCACAACCTCTCCACTGCCCTGTTCTCTAGAAACCTCACAACCTCTCCACTGCCCTGTTCTCTGGAAACCTCACAACCTCTCCACTGCCCTGTTCTCTGGAAACCTCACAACCTCTCCACTGCCCTGTTCTCTAGAAACCCCACAACCTCTCCACTGCCCTGTTCTCTGGAAACCCCACAACCTTTAAGGAAATAATGACTGTGACCTGGTGGTCCCAGGTTACACCACATATGGGGGGCAGGGAGAAGGTAACAAGCAGAAGTTGCCCTCTGTGTAAGGGAAGGAATTGAGGCAGTGGAGGATGGGTCCATCAAGGGAAGGAATAGAGAAATAGAATCGCTGTGGATTCGAGTCACGAGAGCATCAGGTAAGAAACTGAGCATAGGGGCAGTCCATCAACCACCACAACAGAGGGACAAGGGCAATATGGATGGAGAGGCAGAAACAGAGAACGGTGCCACAAAGGGGAAGGTTGTTGTAGTGGGGGATCTCAACCTGCCAGACACTTAGTGAGACATTCTAGTTACTAAGCTTACCAAAAGTCAGGTCCTGCTAGATACATTGCAGGACTGCCTACTGATGCACCTTGTCAAAGAACCCACAAGGCAGGCTGCCATTCCTGACATGGTGCTCACCAGCCTCAGAAACTGTGGGCAGAGTGAAGGTTGGAGAACCCCTGGGATCCAGTCACTATACTACCATATGGTTTGAGCTGACCCTTGGTACAAGTATGCCATTGTCAAAGGTTCAAGTTCTGGATTTCAGAAGAACAGACTTTAGCCAGATGAGGCAATTAGTCCAGGAGAGGTTAGCTGGAGTGGACAGAAGCAGGGGAGTGGAGGAAAAAGGGGAGAAATAAAAGGGGCCACTCTTGAGGCAACAAATTCATGTTTGGGAACAGTTATCAAGAGAAACAGGTACAAAAGAGCAGTCTGGTTCTCTAAAAAGGTCAGGGAGGCAGTGAGGGCCAAAGGGAAGACCTTCATCAGGTACAAGGAGAAGAAGGTAGGTGAAGAACAGAGGGAGTATCAAGTAAAAAGAAGAGGGGCCAAGAGGGCAGTCAGAGATGCAAAGCAAAAGCAAACACAGAGCTGCATATTGCAGAAAGGATCAATGGTGGGGAAAACAGTTTTTCAGATATACTGGACTGGGAAAAAGAAAAGAGAGGAGGGGGAATTGTTAAGGCTGAGAGAGGGGACAGAGCAACAGAAGAAGAAGATGAGCAGAAGGCAGTCATTCTGAATGACTACTTCTGCTCAGTATTCAGAAGGGAGGATAAAGAGCCTTTGCAGGAGAATGGCATAAAGGCTGATGAAAGGGGATACTAGAAATGAAGCAAAAGGTGCTGACAAGTAATATTGTCAGAAAAGGGCTTGCAACCCTGAAGACAGAGAAGGCCCTGGGAATGCATACAACAGTGCTTTGGGAAATGGCATCAGGATTAGTGGAACCTTTGGCAGGGCTGTTGAGCAGCTCAGTTCAGTCAGGGATGCTACCGACAAGACTAAAGCGTAGCAGATGTAGTTTTGTTCCACAATGGTAGGGACAAGGAACAACTGGATAACTATAGACCTGTCAGTCTTACTCTGATGTGGGTAAACTAATGGATACACAAGTCAAAGAGGAGAGAAATGGGATCCAATATAGCAAGCAGCATGGGCTTGTGGCAGGGAGGTCTTGTGAGACCAACTTGATAGTATTCTTTGACTGGGTAACGAGGACAGTGGACAACAGTCATGCAGTGGATTTGCTCTACTTCAGATTCAGCAAGGCATTCAACTCGGTGCCAAAACTGCTGAAAAACCTAAAGGATAAATATTCGCTGGAGGAGAGGAGGGAAAGGGGGGATATAGTGGAGACATTCAAATATTTGAAGGGCATAAACAGGGTAAGGGTTGACAGCACATTCAAATAGAGTAAGAACAATTCCACGAGGGGTCATGCCCACAAACTGGAGGGGACAGGTTCAGGGGGGACATCAGGGGCAGGTTCTTCACCGAGAAGGTGGTACAGCCATGGAATAGGCTGCCAGTGTGGGTGATGGGGGTGGATACAGTGGAGAACTTCAAAAGGGCTTGGGACATGCACATGGGACTGGTGGGCAGAGTGCAGGCCGCAAAGGGATGGAGGAAATCTTCTTGGGTGGCGGGAGGGGTTACGAGCAGACTAGATGGACCTAGAGGTCCATATCTGCTGACAGTCTTCTGTGATTCTATGATATAGGTGCAGCAACAGACACAGTTAGATGGGTGGGAAATTTGTTGGACAGGAGACATCAGAGGGTGGTGGCAAACAGAGTAAAATCTGGGAAAGGGAAAGTCACAAGTAGGGTGCTACAGGGATCATTCCCGGGTCCAGTCCTGTTCAATATGTTCATTAGGGACACAGGAGAAGGAATTCAGGGCAAGATGTGTCTGTTCACAGATAACATGAAGCTCTGTGGCAGTGTGGACAGTGAGGAGGGGTAAAGGAGTTGTACAGGTGGGTCCAAGGTTTGGCACCTTAAATTCAACATCAAAAAATGCAAGGTGCTACAAA
The DNA here is from genome assembly GCA_016271365.2 of Neoceratodus forsteri. Classification (NCBI taxonomy): domain Eukaryota; kingdom Metazoa; phylum Chordata; order Ceratodontiformes; family Ceratodontidae; genus Neoceratodus; species Neoceratodus forsteri. Next base: position 299,706,931 of record CM057459.1, on the reverse strand, counting down.
TAGGGAACAAGAATGCCAGGATGAGTACTGGATGGGAGAGGTTAAATAGGATACTACATCTGAGGAAAGAGACCGAGCTGTCATTATAAGTGACTCCCTTGCACAATCTAGCCAATGTAGGAAAGCATACAGTAAGGCAACCAGGATGTTAGAGTGTACTGGGAAGGGTTTTCATACCAGGAGGCAAGAGGTATTACTATGTAAGTGATAATACCCAACAGGGTGGGTGGTACTGGCCTATACTGGACTGCCCAAGGGCATAGTGAGGCCTGACACCACAGGCAGAGGGCCTCACAGCCTGTAGAAGGCCCGGTATAGCCCAATAACACCCACCCTGGAGGGTATTATTGGACTAAAATGGGTACTGTTAAAAAAAAAAAAAAAGTTGAAAAAATTGTTAATGAACAGTTAGTTTAAGATCAGTTTTGTAATAAAATAGTTCCTCCACCTGCATGAGCGATGGTGTTTTGACCTACTGGAGACTCCATAGTGCTGTATGGCGTTACACCCCCACAAAGCAGTCTGTTTATACCACCCCCACCCCCATCGTCACGGTGTATGTGTTTAATTTAGTTGGTGATTAAGTTTCATTTCGTTTGCCCCCCCCCGCAGTTTTGGAAACAAAAAGTTGTATGTTACACCCCCACTGCTTATACCCCATCTCGTCGTTATGCAGCGTGTGTTTAATTTAGCTGGTGATTATGTTTCATTCTGTTTTAACTTCGAGGCAATACAAGTTTCATTTCTTAACCACCAGCTGTTGCCATAGCGATCACGACACAAAGAAGGAGAGAGAGTGCGAGCGTGGTCTGCGGCAGAGGGTACTTATTTTATGACGAACAGTGTATATATTTTTATATTTAATTTTGTGTCCATTTCTTTCAACACTGGGGCCAGGAACTACTGTGATTAGGATCAGGAGAAGACCGTCTGTACTAATGTGTGCGTTTGGGAGAGTCAGTATGGTGGAGGAAGCAGTTTAGTTCAGGCTGCTGGTGAGACTGTAAAGTTATCCTGCTATGAAAAAAGAGGAGGTTGTTTGATTTTGTTCAGAAATGTCCTGGAAAAATGTGCTATTTCATGTTTTGGGGTGATTTATCTGTGGACAGAGGACGTACAACAAAAGGGCCAGTATCGCTACTGGCCATCAGATGAGCAGTACTTTTTTCATTTTCCGTACCGCATGAACATGTCCATCTGTGGTACAGGAAACAAAAAGTGGCAAGTTGCTCTCATGCACCATAGCCATACCCTCTAGGTTCCTTGAATGCAGTTTTCACTTTTGCAGCTCCACTGCATTTTTTTCTTAGAGCTGCTGATTTATTTGGTTTTTTTTTTTAATTTATTGTGTTTGCCACGGGAGAAAAGGGGAGATCAGCCTGGCCTATATGTAAGGGCTCACTTAGTGAGCGAGAAAAAATGGAGGCTGGTGAGTTTGAAAATTTGTGGTGGCTCAAGGATACGCTAATCAATGAGGCACCCCGAAGTGGCACTCGTTTTTCACCGGGCACTGTTGCCTGATAGACCACGGCTCTGGGTATGGAACTGACCAATGAGAAGGGAGGATTTTAGAGGCCCATTTTCTAACTTTCTATGGATCACTGGTGAGGCCACACCTGAAGTACTGTGCCCAGTTCTGGAGTTCTCACCTAAGGAAAGACAAAGACAGGCTGAAGATGGTGCAGCATATAGTAACTAAAATGATTCAGGGCCAGCAGGGCAGATTGTACAAGGATCGACTTAGGGCACTGAACATGTACTCGCAGGAGGCCAGACAAGAGAGGGGAGATATGATTATGATTGAAACCTTCCTGTTGCTGAAAGGGATGAACAAAGTATACAGCGAGGAACTATTCAACAAGAATGGCGAGCCTAGAACATGGGGACAAAAGTGGAAGCCGGCTTGGGGGGGGGTCCAGAGGTACATGAGAAAGTTTTATTTTACAGAGAGAGAGAGTAGTTGAGCTGTGGAACAGTCTGCCAGCTGAGGTGGGGGGTTGGGCAACTCCATTAATGGTTTTAAGCATGGTTGGGACAGAGTAAAGGGCTTAGTATTAACTCAGGGGGTAGCAGTAAGGCAGTGAACATGGAGGCGGGTAACACAGACAAAAAACACATACAGACAAAGGTCTTGGGGTAAGACAGAGTATTACAGGCAGCATGGATTATCTGATGTTCTTTTTCTGCCATCATTATCTATGTTTGTATGAAAAAAAACTCAGCCACTGGGCCTTTTAACCAATGCAGCTTTCTTGGAGGGTGATCAGGAGGGTACTCTATGAGTTCTAGGGAGCAACCACCCCAGATAAGCTCCAAGAACCAGTTCTCTGTGGAAATGGCCTCCCAGCACTGGTAGAACAGGGCTAGGCACCCTCTAACCAGCATAGAGTGTGCCGCCTTGAACAGCTGAGACAGACACGGGGAGCATCCCATCAGAGGGCAGCATATAGGGACTTTGCCATCTGCACCTTTTGCTGATGCTTTTGCTAGAAGGGCTTAGGATTAGACTGTTGGTGGAGGCCTCCTTGGGTGGCTTCAAACAATAAAGCTGTTGACAGCAGAAAATATATGTCCCCCTCCTCTGTTGGGAGGTACATAATGTTCTTCATATTCTTAAGCGTATTAGACTCATTAGAGTCTCTTACATGTATGTGTGTGTGTGTGCACAGGGTGTGGAACCATGCAGTTTCAGCATTTCAGCACCTCATACAATGTATAGAAAATAATACAACAAATATGTTGCATGTAATACCTTTTATTAATAATTTTGTTAGTGCAATAAAAGGTATCACCTGCAACATATTTGTTGTGTTTTTTTTTCTCTACTGGACTAACATGGCTACCACATCCCTTTTTTAACAAAGACCTCATACACATACTGGCTGTTTCTTTTTATAGGTTGGGGGGACTGGCAGCCTGTAACTAAACTGAAGAAGGGATATCTGCATACAGGTAAGACAGCTGGAGAACTGGCAGCCTGCAACTGTGTGTGAGAGAGAGAGAGAGAGAGAGAGAGAGAGAGAGAGAGAGAGGGAGAGATAGACAAACATGGACAGAGAGACAGAAAGACAGACAGATAAGACTGGAAAACAAGGGAGAGCTCATCTGTAAACCACGGGGTTTCAGCATCTCGGAGATCAACTGCAATGGAATCTATGAGACAAGTACAGTATTTTTTTTTAAATATATGTATGTATGAAGGGTTTGCTAGTCACGACAATGAGGCTGACCACTGATCACGGTTTCATCTTGGCACCACACGGTTTTTGGCGTTCAGTAAAAAGAGCAGTATGTCATACGCAAAAGGCACTTAATATTTCTTCCGAAAAGTTTGGAAATTAAAAATTACTGTGCACAACTAGTTACAGGGTGGCTCCCTAGGGAAAACTACTGCATTATGTAACATACTATTCACTGTAAATTTATTTTCAAGGGAGATAGCAACTCCCAAATATATAGAAAATACTGGATGGGCAACAGAGGGGTTCAGATTCCCACTGACCTCGAGAGCAAAGCTCAAGAGGTCCGTGGGAATCAGAACCCTGAGGTGGCAGAACTGACTGGTTGTGCATAACATTGCTCATCCAGTATTTTTTAGTATTTTGTACAGTGTATAGTAAAAGAAACCAGACATTTTCAACCATTTATTTAAAAAAAGAACTACTGTTTTGTTTTAAATCCTGCTCACTTTCTCTCTTGCCCCACTCTCCCTCCCTGCTGCAGTCATTAACTGTACATTTTTTCCTTTTCCTTAGCCATGTTTAAAAAGTATTCTTTTCCCCTGCTGCTGTTTACTTCCCTGCTTGCAGCTTCGCTTTCTGTCTGTGTGAACTGCCACGCCATCAAGTCAAAAGTGCATGTGGCAGTTCTTTCTCTTTCAAAAAAAGCTGAAACACAGTCTCTAGAGGTTTCAGAATGCTGTTGTACCACAGAAGGGTACAATCACATTGTGACAGAATTGGGTAAAACCCTGTCCCATTTGTTATACAGAGAGTTAAAAGCAAGGATCTATTTTTCTGTGCTGTCCTATTCTGTCATTTGTCTATGTCCTGTCAGTCTGACTGCGCAATCAAATTTTCCTTGTGGAACCTTGGAACTGGCCACTCCAATGGTCCCACAATTCCCTCTGCTATCTCCCTTCCTCTACTTGCTCTAGAGACTGCCAGGTGCGGATAGCCGCCTCCTGGAAGGGGATTGGCCAGGAAGACACCACCAGATGGCGAGCGCTGAGTTCACTAAGGAAAGCACGCATCTGCCACTCGGTATTGTCCCTATGGATGTAGGAGATATGAAGCTCCAAAACTATCCTCAAAAGGAAACGCTGATAGTCAGTGAAATCAGCGTCAGAGGAAAGGTGGACAGAAGGTTCCTCTTCCTCAGAGGAGGAAGACGAGGAGGAAATGTAGCTCGAATGCCCAGAAGACTCCTGCGGCCGGGGGGGACAGGCGGAAAACCTGTTTGTCCATGACCCTGACGTAGAACGGGAAGGCCGCCACAGTACCTCTGAACGTCTCCCAAGTTAATGGCCCAGCGGACCCTACATGGCCTGGGAGAGAGGGAGGTGGTTGCAGAGGGATGGGCGAGGGGCACCTAATAACACGTGCCTGGCTTCTGCCAGGGCTCTGGGATCCAGGTAGCGATGCCGCCAAGACTGGAGACCCTGAGATCATGCCGGGTTGCGTAGTAGAGAGGGAAAGAGGCAACTCCGGGAAGAGCCCTGAAGGGGAATCTCCCATGTGACGTGCCTGGGATTGCATGAGTCCAGAAGGGCAACCCTCAAAACCGCCACCAGAAGGTGCTGTAGAGACCTTAAGAGAAAGGCAAGGATCGGTGCTGTGACTCCTCCCAAAGCCCCGCAGGGTGGTGGGGGATCATCGCCACTCCTGACCTATACCCCTGAGTCCTTCAGACTCCGAAGCAGCCCTCTTCCTAGTAACCAGTGGTGGAGGTCGCTGCTGAGCGAGACCCTGAAGGGAACTCATGGAGGCAGAGTCCTCTCTCCTCTGCCGAAGGACCCCGGCAGCACCAGGGACAGCAGCTCCCTGGGACCTCCGAGAAGTGGGCATCCTCTCCGGAACTCCCAAAGGGTCCACCGTAGAGGACTCCAGGCCACCCCTAACCATGGAATCATCTGGGTTAACCAACTCCAGGGACTCGGGGAGAGGAACACCGGAACGTCTAGCCCTGCAACCTACAGGAGGCTCTGAGTCAGAAGACTCCAGTCGCTGGTCTGGGTCCTAACCTGAATCATCCTCCGAGAAGGAGGGGACAACAAGGGAAGACTCCGTCGCAACAACCGTAGGAACCTCCCCAGATGCGGCACCAGGCCTGGTACCACCGAAGGCCGTGATGCCAACGACACCAGCGGAGTCAGCCGCACCTCTGTCGGCACCAGGAACCCGGGCCGCATTGCGAACAGCACCTCCCGAGTCCCCGGCACCGTGGACGGCGCAGAGACTCAGTGCAGAATTGACGACGACGATGCCCAAGACCCCGGCACCGCAGTTGGCGCCGAGACCCAGATCAGCACCACTGACGGCACCGTCTGAGTCCCCAGCACCGTGAATGGCGCCGAGACCCAGAATGGCAGCGCCAACAGCCCCGCCCGAGTCACTGGCACCGCATGTTGCGCCAGACTCCATGGCAACAAGGGCAGATGAGAACGAAAGTCCACCAGAGCCGGGCCCCGCAACCGGGGGCCACAACACTGGGGGAGCCTGCACCTCCATGGAGGTGACTGCTGGAACGGCACCAACGGCATGACCCCGGGAAGGATCACACCATTCCTCCTGCACCAAAGAAGAAACCTCCTCCTCGGCAAGGCCGGAGGTGGAGGAGGTTCCCTCCTCGCCGGGCCGTATAGACCCAGGAGGGGACCCAGAGGAAGGGTCAAGAGATCAGGCCTGGGTGGCCCGCGGGCAACGCAGTCCTCCGAAAGTCAGCAGAGCTCTTCCGACTTTAAACACATGGACTTCTAACACACAGCGATCCATGGAGAAGCAGGCATCGCAATGATCCACATCATGGTAGGGTCCCCGGAACCGAAGACAAACATCATGACGGTCTGTGATGGAAAACTGCTGGCCACAAGTGCACCAACGCATAGAGGCACGGCCTGCCTTAGACTTGCGTTTTGGCCCCGAACCTGACATGATGTGAAACAATTAATGAAAAAAACACAGTACAGTTCTCGGTGGCGTCGAATATAATAGAAAACAGAACAGTCTTACCGGTCGATGACGTAGAGAAAAACTGAGATGAAGGAGCTTGACAACTTCAAGAAAAATGCAGCCTATGACGCAGTACTACAAATGACTCTGCGCAGCAGGTGCAGCCTCGACGGTGGGAGAAACAGAACTGGGATGGAGGAGGATTCTGTGGCGTCTAACGGCCGCCCCTCGAGCATCACGCAGCGCAACACTTGGGGTAGCCTGCGCCAACTCTAAAAAATAAAATAAAAATCCAGTGGCGAGTGCGTGCCTCCAGCTTACACTCAGCAGTAATGAATGGTGAAGACTGACAAGGGAAGATCAACAGATACAGACTCAAAGCAGGCACAGTTAAGATACATAACAGTAAATCTAGTAGGATAGGTAAAATGTACATTAAAATGTTCTCAGAATGGGTAAACAGTCCTGCCACTCTGTGGCATGTAACAGTGCCTAGACACATTAGCAGGTAGAGGAGAAATGAGCTTGGAGCATGGAGTTAAGATGTGGGGAGGAAGAGAAGAAAAAATTACTCACCTTAGTAATTATATTTCTTCTAATGGAGTCTTGCTGTATTCTGACAATTGCAGTGATTCCCAACCTTTGAACTGCCCTGGAGACCAAAGAGTTAACTTTCTATGCAGGGCATAGAATGCTGAGCTCGAGCTCGGTTGAAGTCTCTGTCTGGAGTGTTTTGAACTTAAACCGTCAGATTCTTACAAGCCCAACTAAACTTAAAATTCCATGTGGAAATTGTAAAAATTCTTACTAGCCAACTGGCTGAAAAAAGTTTTGGATTCCCAAGGAAGACTCAAGTCAGGAAACCCAAAAACAAAACCCAAAGTACTAAAAATAACAATAATAAATAAGCACCAAACAAAAGGAGGAGGGTGCAAGCAAAAACACCGCTGGGTGCACACTGCACCTGCCCACCCACTTCCCAAAAACAGGTTCTGAGAGGGAGGCAGGAGGTCAGAATACAGCAAGACTCCATTAGAAGAAATATAATTACTAAGGTGAGTAAATTTTCTTCAAACAACATGAAGTCTTGCTGTATTCTGACAATTGCAGACTACCAAGCAGTACCTCCAAGGAGGAGGGACAGAACCTACTTTGGGAATAGGCTCTGAAGTACTCCTGTGCCAAACTGAGCATCACTCCTAGCCTGGATATCCAGAAAGTAATGCTTGGTAAAGGTATGGACTGTTTTCCAGGTGGCTGCTTGACAAATTTCTAAGAGAGGGATATCCCTGGCAGTAGCCAGGGAAGCAGCTGTACCTCTTGTGGAATGAGCCCTCAGGCCTGAGGGTGGAGTTTTTCCCAGTTTTTCATAGCAGAACTGTATACAAGACACAATCCACCTGGCAACAGATCTTTTGATGGCAGGTTTGCCCTTTCCCACTTCTCCATAAGTGAGGAACAACTGGAGGGAGTCAAACCTGTGACCCTTGGTATGCTCTATGTAGTAACTAAGGGCTCTTTTGACATCTAAACTGTGTAGCCTCCTCTCTCCTGAGGAAGAATGATCAGTGAAGAAAACAGGGAGAGACATAGACTGGTTTAAACAGAAGTCTGAAACCACTTTGGGCAAGAACCTTCTATTGGTTCTAAGGACCACTTTATCCCTGTGAAATGAGATAAAATCAGGTTCCACTGACAGGGCTTGCAATTCACTGATACGCCTGGCAGAGGTAATGGCTACCAGGAACACAGTTTTCCAAGTCAAGTACTTAAGCTCTGCTGAAGACATAGGCTCAAAGGGGGGTTGCATAAGTTGAGCAATGCAAACATTCAAATCCCAGGCAGTGGCAGGGTCTCTAAAAGGAGGATTGGTGTGAAGCAATCCTTTAAAAAATTTACAGAACACAGGATAGGAAGATAGTGAGGAAGGCTTCCCCACAGACAAAAATGCAGAAACAGCTGACAAGTGTACCTTGAGAGTAGCTGGTCTGAGGCCTAGGCCATTAAGATGGACCATATAATCCAGAACCGTAGGCAATTCAGCAGTGTCTGGAGAAATATACTTCTTAGAACACAAAATGCTAAATCTTTTCCATTTGGAGTTGTAAGTCTTTCCGGTGGAGGGCTTCCGAGAAGCCTTGAGGATATCCAGAACCCCTTGGGAAAGATGCAGATCTGCCCTCTTCAAGAGCCATGCTTTGAGATTGAGAGACTGAAGATTGGGGTACCAAATCCTTCCCTGAGAAGATGTTAACAGGTTGTAATTCCTGGGAAGAGACAGGGGAAGATGGACTGCTAGGGACAGCAACAGGGGTACCAGGGCTGTCTGGCCCAATCTGGAGCAATCAGAATCACCTTGCATGGTTGAGACCTTACTTTTACCAAAACTCTGAACAGGAGTGGGAAGGGGAGAAAGACATACAGAAACTTCCCCTCCCAATTCAGGATCAGGGTGTCCAGAGGGACTGAGCCCAGGACTGGAGGTCTGCAACAAAAGAGAGAGAGTTGGTGATTGTCTGAGGCTGCAAAGAGATCTATCTCTGGAGTGCCCCACCTTGAAAAAATCACTTTCAACACTGGAGGGTCTAGGGACCATTCGTGATGGCCCTGAGAAATCCTGCTCAGTGCATCTGCTAGCACATTGTCTTTGCCTGGAAGGTGAACTGCTACAAGAGAGGTTTGCAGGGAATAAGCCAGGGACCACAACTTCATGGCTTCCGTGCACAAGGCCATGGACCGAGTGCCTCCCTGCTTGTTGATGTACCACATGGTGGTGGTGGTGTTGTCTGTTCTGACTTGAACCACCTTGTTCTGTACTTACTGTGAGAATGCTTTTAGAGCCAGAAAAACTGCCCTGAGCTCTAGAAGATTGATGTGGAGAAGGGATTCTTGGGGGGGACCACAGCCCCGGGCAGTAAGGGATCCTAGGTGGGCTCCCCAGCCCAGGAGAGAAGCATCCGTGGTAAGGACCACTGAACAAGGCTGAGCAACAAAAGGAACACCACTGAAGGGCTTGGATCAAGGTCAGAGTCACTGAGATCAGTTTGGTAAGGGAATACTTCTTCTGAGACCAGAAAGCTCTCAGGTGGAACTGAATATCCCTCATCTGGAATCTTGCCCCTTGGACCACTGCTGTTGAAGCTGCCATGTGGCCCAAGAGCTGGAGGAAATACCTTGCTGGTTGAGATACCTGAAGGCTGAAGGAAGAAGCTAGTTCCATAAGAACCCTTGCCCTTTCTAGAGGAAGAAAGGCTCTTGCTCTGAGTGTGTCCAGTTCTGCCCCTATAAAGGTAAGAAGCTGGACTGGTTCAAGAACTGACTTGGGAAGGTTAAGAAGAAATGCTAGAGAAGTGAGAACTTGCTGGGTCACTTGTAGGTGAGACTTGACTTGGTCTGGAGACTGACCCACTATTAGTCAATCGTCCAGATAAGGAAAAATGGAAATCTTTTGCCTTTAGAAAGGCAACTACTACTGCCAGGCACTTTGTGAAAACCCTTGGGGCTGATGTTAGGCCAAAGGGCATTGCTCTGAACTGATAATGGCCTGAGGGCAACTTGAACCTGAGGTACTTTCTCTGGGAGCACCTGATGGGAATGTGAAAGTAGGCATCTTTGAGGTCCAGGGAGGCTAGCCAGTCCCCTGGCCTTAAAGAGGGAAGGATTATTCACAGAGTTATCATCTTGAACTCTGGTTTTAAAAGATGTTTGTTTAGATATCTTAGGTCTAGGATGGATCGCCACTCTCATGTCTTTTTGAGGGTCAGGAAATACCTGGAGTACAGTCCTTTGCCCCAGTGTAGGGTAGGTACTCTCTCTCTAGCTTTTAAAGCTAGGAGAGAAGAAACCTCTGCCTCTAGGGCAAGGGTTTCCGAGAGATTTGCAGGTGAAAAGATCTGGCTCTCATCTTTGGAAATTTTTTGAAGCTGAAAGCCAGTCCCTGGCTTACTACTTCCAGGACCCACTTGTCTGATGTAACAGACATCCAGTCCTGGACAAGGTAAGCCAGACTGCCCCCTACTGGAATAGGAGAGTCAACCCGGGTAGGCCCATCAGGGTGTCTGCTTGGCAGGGGCTGTAGACTGAGGAGTGGATGCAGCCCTGCTCATCCCCCCTTCTGCCTCTCCCTCTGAAGAACCCCCTCTGAGAAAAGGAAGAAGAGGCCTGTGTTTGGTTAAAAGGCCTTTGAAAAGGCCTGCCCCTGCCCCTAGACTGCTGCCTTTGAGGAGTTGCTTGCCTTTCCTTGGCCTGAGCACTCCTGTAAGTGGTCCTGTACTCATCCATTTTCTTCATGTAATTCTCTGTCTGCTCCCCAAACAGAGAATTACCCACTACAGGAAAATCCACGGCCTTAGCCTGGGTGTCCAGTGAGAGGCTAGTATATCTGAGCCAAGCCATCCTCCAAAGAGCCACAGATGTAGCCATGACTCTTGATGACACATCATTAGAGTCCACAGTAGCATGAAACTAAACTTTGGATGCCTCAATCCCATCTGCAGCCACCACCTCCAGCTCCTTGGCTAGCTGGGGAGGCCTGTTTAGCCAGTGCCAGTACAGTGTCCCACCTGGACTTCTGGTACCTGGCTGTATAGGCCATGTAATTCACCTGTCTGAGTCCCAAAGAAGATGCCATGTACTGCTTCTTTGTCATGGCATCAATCTTCCTGGAGTCCTTGTCAGGGGTGTGTGAAGCCAAGGGAATATTTGCCTTGTCACAGGCAGCAGCCTGCACTACCCCAACATGGTTGCATTGCTGATATAAGAACTCTGTATCTGAGCCTGAAAGTGTATACCTCTTGTCCATTCTTCTATCCACAGGAGGTATAGTGTTAGGAGACTAAGATTTTTTTGTGTCCGTTTCCCTAAAGATTTATGGAGGGGAATAGACAGTCTCCTGGACTCTGGGATGTCCATCATCTCTACATAATCAGGCTCCTCTTGATCTTCCACAGTCTCTTCCATAGGAAGCTGGAGTGTTTCAGCCACCTTTCTGTAAAACATAAAGTGAGACGGGGACACAGAAAGCCTAGGAGGGGAAACACCTGAAGGTCTGTCTGGGGAGATGTCCAGTTCCACAGGCACATCCAGACCCTCACTTACATCATTGTCCTCAAATTCCCCTTCCTCTTCAAATTCCGGTTCATAAAAATCTTCAAGGGCATAATCTTGAACTGGGGGAACCAACCGAACATAACCCCTGCCAGAAGGAGCCGGATCGCTCGGAACCAGACGGAGCGATTCCACAATCTGAATCGCTCTGGCTATCTCTTCGGCGGTCGGAACATGAACCTCTGGATCCAAACTGGTCAATTTATCTTTACGTTTTTTTTGTCGGAACCGATCCCTTAGAATCGGCTCTCCTTTTGCCTGAACAAGTATCGCCCTGGTCAGAGGACACTCCTTCTGGTTCGGACGAAAGTGAACCGGGCTGGCCATCCAGGTTAGTGGACTTCTCTGCCTCCTTTTCCCTCAGTCTACCTAATGTCTTCTCAAGGGTAGATTTGGGAAAGTTTTTACATATTTGGCAGTCTGAATCGAGGTCGTCAAACCCCAGACAATAAACACAGGTGGTGTGGGGATCAGCCTTAGCAAAGACCTCCCCACACTCACTGCAGTGTTGAAACCCAGTGGGCCCATTTTTTTTCTTGGGTTTCTCAGACATGGCCAACCTAACCAAACTTACCCTTTTTTCGGCAACCGACAAGCAAGACTCCCTTATCGGTTCCTAACCGTGTCACAGGTATTGGAAAAAAACTGTTCAAAACACGTTTTTTTTTTAGAACCGATAAGAACCGGTAACCACACACTAAGTAAACACACAAATTTCACTAACAAATGGCCGGTTCAGCCGAACCGAGCTGCACTTTTACAAGTTCCACACAGAAAAACAGAACAATTTCTATCTAGTACTCACAGCACCACAGACAGAGACTGAACCGACTATGCGGATACTTTTCGGTTTACAAACCGACAAAAACTAAAAACTTTAACCGACTTTTGACCGAGCTGAAGAAGAACTCTCCGGAGCGACCGTTCGGTGAGGCGGAGTAAAGAATCTGACGGTTTAAGTTCAAAACACTCCAGACAGAGACTTCAACCGAGCTCGAGCTCAGCATTCTATGCCCTGCATAGAAAGTTAACTCTTTGTTCTCCGGGGCAGTTCAAAGGTTGGGAATCACTGCAATTGTCAGAATACAGCAAGACTTCATGTTGTTTGAAGTGACGAATGTTTGCGGGGAAGGAGTTCCACAACTTTGGGATGCGGTAGCTGAAGGCTGCCTGACCAACAGCAGTGGACCTATGTGGCACAGCTAAGATCTGTGAGTTATTGTTTCTGAGAGAATATGCTAGAGTGCTGGGGTTGGCTAGGGCAGTGGTGAGGTAAGGGGGGAGGGTCTGGGACCAGTACTTGGCCAGGATCTTGGTGCAGTGGGACTGCCTACAGTTATCTAGAGAGGTGAGGTTCATTGACTGGTAGAGGGCACAGTGGTGGGTGAAGTATGGACAGTTCAGGACTAAGCAACAGAAAGAGAGGGAAAGGGGGTCCAGTCTGGCTAAGGTGGACTTGGGACCGGCACTGTAGACTACGTCCCCATAGTCGAAGATGGGGAGGATCATTTTCTGCATGATGGCCCTACGGGCAGATATTGGGATGCTGTCTCGGTTGCAGTAAAGTGCACCGAGCCTGGGGTTCAGAATCTTTAGTATGGAACCAACGTGTGCAGAAAAGTTGAGGTGCTGGTCAAGCCAGACACTGAAGTATCTGAAGGAGGTACAGGTCTCCAGGGGTGTCCCTTCCAGGGTGTGGAATGTGACAGTGGAGAGGAGCCTCAAAAATATCTGCCTTGTGCCAAAGGTTGCTGAGACGGTTTTCTTGGCATTGAGGGAAAGATGACTGGAGTGATGCCAGTGCTGGATCTTAAAGTCCAGCTGCAATCTGGTTATAACCTCTGTGGCCGAGGAGCCAGCTGTATACAGCACAGTGTTGTCCACATACATGTGAATGGAGGTGTGTGGGCAGGCAGAAGGCAGGTCATTTAGAAAAATGGAGAACAGGAGCGGGCCTAGGACTGAGCCTTGTGGTACCCCTGTGGAGACAGGGAGGGGTGCCGAGGTGGAAGAACTGATTCTGATGGACTAAGACCTGCCTTCCAGGTATGAGTGGAACCAACTGATGGCCCAGCTGGACAGCCCAGCATTGGCGAGTTTGGCCAGAAGGAGTGAGTGGGAGACAGTGTCAAATGCCTTGGCCAGGTCAATGAAAATGGCAGCTGTGATGTGGTCAACATCCATGCCAGTGAGGATGGAGTCAGTGAGCCTGAGAAGGGAAGTGGTGGTGGAGTGGGATTTCCTAAAGCCAGATTGGTAGGGGGTGAAGAAGGAGGAATCCAGAAAGGGTGACAGTTGAGAGTGTACTAGATGCTCTTGTAGTTTTGCCAGGATTTGTAGAAGGGAAATAGGTCGGTAATTGCTTGGGTTGGAAGCATCCCCTCCCTTGGGAAGGGGGATTACGGTGGCATGTTTCCATTCAGAGGGGACTTCAGCAAGGGAGAAGGATAGGTTGAAAAGGGAGGCCAGGGGTTTGTCTATGGCAGGGGCAGAGAGGTGGAGCATTTTGGAGTCCAACCCAGTGGGGCATTTGCCCTTATAGGGGTTAAGGGAGAGCAATGCATTATATACCTCATCTGGGGTGACCTGAAAGGAGAAAGAGTGGGCTGTGGGTGTGGCACTGGCTGGGGTGGTAGAGGTGGGTTGCTGTGCAAGGTGAGGTGAGGACAGGAGAGTAGCATGGCAGTTTGTGAAGTGAGAGTTAAACTGTGTGGCCACTGCTGGGGGGTCAGCGATGGTGAGACTACCTACCTGTAGGGTAGGAGTGGGGGGCTGCGATGGAGGGCTGAGAAGTGATTTTACCACTTTCCAGAATTTGGCCGGGTGATGTGAGATGGAACTGAATGCGACTTTGAAATAGTTGGCTTTTGTTTGGTGGATTTTCCTAGTGCTGGCACTGCGTAACGCGCGATATTGCTGGAGGTCACCTGGAGAGCTGTAAGTTTTAAAGGATTTCCAGGCCTTGTCCTCATTTCTGAGGAGGGCTAGGATTTTGGTTGAGATCCATGGGAGGTGAGAGCCTCTGACTCTGGTTTGCCTAAGGGGGCGTAGTGGTCCCAAACGGCAGAGAACTTGGTCTCAAAGAACTCCAGGGCCTCATCTACGGAGGTGGATTGGCTGATGAATGACCAATCAGAACTGGCCAAGTCATTAAATAATGAGGTGAGGTCCAGGAGGTTTACCCATGCCGTAGCGACAGTCATCACGGAGACATCCCCGACAGCAACAGCTGCAGTGCCAACTGTCGGCACTGCAGTGTCAGAGATGCCTCCGTGTATCCATCGGGGGGCCCCCACCCCCCCAGTCTCTAGGATTCTAACTCTGAGTCAGAGTTGGACCGAGGGGGGGGGCAAACACCCAGCAAGGCAATCCCAATCGCCATACAGATGACCACAGCGACTAGCGGATTTTGCCAGATTCCTGTCGCTGTGGTGGTCTTCGCGATCTGGGAGTCGCTGCGGCAATGGTAAACGGGTCCAGGGATTTGTAGCATCTATTCATAAGGATTCTGGGAGGGGGAGCTTTTGGCCTGAAGAGTTTTCTTACTGAATAAATGCCATGGTGGTCACTTAGGGCATCCAGTAGGAGGCCTGAGGCTATCCTATGACAGTGTGAGGTAAGGGACCAATCCAGAAGAGTGTGATTCAGTGTTTTGTGGTTTAAGCGAGTGGGTTCAGAGATTTGTTGAGCTAGGTTTAGGGCAGTCACTTTGTCCCGAAGCTTGGAGTTAACCCCAGCGAGTCAGTTCTGGCTAAAGTCCCCAAGTATACGGAGCTCACCACTGGAAGCCAGAGAGTTTTGTGTTCCCAGGTGATCCAGTCAGTATAGCAGGTGTATTGGAGTCAGGTGCGCAGTAGGTGCCTGCAATGAAAACTGGAATTAAGTGGGGGAGGGAGAGTTTTACCATTAGTGCGTCAATGGACTCTGAAGGCAGAGATAGGGTGACCTGGAAAAACTGGATTGTGGAGGCAATGTACATGGCTATGCCACCCCCTTGTTGGCCCTTACGATCATGTTGGATGAGTGTATAGCCAGGTATGGAGAATTCTGTGTCAGGGTTGTGGGGCATCAGCCAGGTTTCAGAGATAATCAGGATATCCAGACTGAGGGACAGGGCGAGGGGTTGAAGCTGGGTTATTTTACGTAGTAGGCTGCATATATTTAGGCGACTCAGTTTTAGGCCTGAGGGGAGTTGGAGTGGCATGGAGGCGTTTGGGGTTTGGTGGTGATTAGGTCCGGGGTTTGGCTCAACATCACCTGCTAGGAGTAGCAGTAGCGTTATCAGGAGTTTGGTAATGTGCGCAGCCCAGTGTAGCTTTTGGGAGGTGGTATAAGGCTTGGCGATAGCAGCTGTTGGCCTACGAGCACGGGGAAGCAGGGCTAGCTGGCTAGTTTGGAAAGTTGGTGGCAGTACAGAGAGGCCAACTGATACTGTGTGGAAATGGCAACCAGGGTGTGTTACAGCTTTGGTAGCAGAGGTATAAATGTTAGTTGGCAACCTGATACACAGTGTCTGGCAGTCCATCAGATCAGGGTAGGAAGACGGGGGAGGGACATCCAGGGGACAAGGATTAAGATAGTAGTTAGGTACAGCGGTAACATCATGGAGAGGCAAGCAGTGTGAGAGTTAGAATTTTTTGTGTAGTGGCCACTAGCGGTTGAAAGGTATAACGTGCAAATGGGAGAATAGGCTGATTGGTTTTATTCTAGTTGGTTTTATTCTAGCATGTGATCTATCCTTTATAAAGGATAGTTTGCCAAGGGTGGTGGTGGTGTGGTGGGGTAGCAGACGCAAAACGTCAGCGGAGTTTGCTCTCTGCTGAACTGCTGAGGTAGCCAAGGAGCGGGTGATGCCGTACCTGCTTGCTGTGTTGTGTGGCGGTGGGGGGAGCTCTCCAGCTTGGGGAGGGCTTCTATAATACTGCCTTCACAACCTCCTTAAAGGACGAGGAGAGCTGGGGCGAATAAGAGGGAAACATGATTATAAAGTAAGAGTGAGGGAGGAGCTAAGCTCTACTGTAGCACCTGAATGAGTTGCAAAATTTACATATACTAAATGCTTAAACTAAGCTACAGGAATTAATTCGGTAGAACAGTATTTTAAATCGGAGAGCAGCACAAACAGATATGGGCACTCTTGGTTAAAGTCTCCGTTCTGAAAACAATTCTGCTAAAATTTAAAGCACCCTGCTGCAGGCTGAAAATCCTCCTTATGTTCTGTTAATAGTGAAAGTGCCCTGCTGCAGGCTGAGAATCCTCCGTATTTTCAGTTAATAGTAAAGACGCCCCGCTGCAGGCTGAGAATCCTCCTCATTTTCTGTTAATAATCAAAGCGCCCTGCTGCAGGCTGAGAAACCTCCTCATTTTCTGATAATAGTGAAAGCGCCCTGCTGCAGGCTGAGAATCCTCCTCATTTTCTGTTAATAGTGAAAGCGCCCTGCTGCAGGCTGAGAATCCTCCATATTTTCTGTTAATAATTAAAATGTGACCCGCTGTAGGCTGAGAATCCTCCGTAACTTCTGTTAATAATTAAAAAGCGCCCCGCAGCAGGCTGAGAATCCTCCGTATTTTCTGTTAATAGTGAAAGCTCCCCGCTGCAGGCTGAGAATCCTCCGCATTTTCTGTTAATAGTGAAAGCACCCTGCTGCAGGCTGACAATCCTCCGTATTTTCAGTTAATAGTAAAGACGCCCCGCTGCAGGCTGACAGTCCTCCGTATTTTCTGTTAATAGTGAAAGCACCCTGCTGCAGGCTGAGAATCCTCCTCATTTTCTGATAATAGTGAAAGCGCCCTGCTGCAGGCTGAGAATCCTCCTCATTTTCTGTTAATAGTGAAGGCGCCCCGCTGCAGGCTGACAGTCCTCCGTATTTTCTGTTAATAGTGAAAGCGCCCCGCTGCAGGCTGAGAGTCCTCCTTAGTTTCTGTTAATAAGAAAAGCGCCCCGCTGCAGGCTGAGAGTCCTCCTTAGTTTCTGTTAATAATCAAAGCGCCCCGCTGCAGGCTGAGAGTCCTCCTCAGTTTCTGTTAATAATCAAAGCGCCCTGCTGCAGGCTGAGAATCCTCCTTATTTTCTGTTAATAATCAAAGCACCTTGCTGAAGGTTGAGAATCCTCCTTATTTTCTGTTAATAATCAAAACGCCTTGCTGGAGGCTGAGAATCCTCCATATTTAGTGCAGGAAGCAGTCAGCAAAAAAAACTAACTCCATTCGTCTGCAGACAGGACCTAATTCAAAACTGGCACCCAAACTCTCTGCTGAACTGCCAAGGAGCAGATGATGCCGTACCTGCTTGCTGTGCTGTGTGGCAGGGGAGGGGGAGCAGCTCTCCAGCTCAGGGGAGGGCTTCTACACTACCACCCTCACGACCTCCTTAGTGGACGAGGAGAGCTGCTTCCTGTGCTGTGTGGAGGGGGGTAGCTCTCCAGCTCGGGGGAGGGCTTCTACAATACTGCTCTCACAACCTCCTTAACAGACAAGGAGATAATATAATACGGAGACCCAAAACCAGATTATATGCAGCACTCTGTAAAGAAGCCAAATAATTAGCAGTCAGGTGTTTCTCAAGTAAATCTGCTATAAGCTGAAAAATGAACAAACCATTTCCTAATACAGTACTATAAATATTAAACACTATTTGTACAATAACCTGTAACCATTGTCTATAATTATTATGTTAGTTGTTACTTTGGTCACTGTTGTCTCTGTTTTATGCAATGACATGGAACCTTTGTGAAGGAGTCTTTGACTCAAAGGTGTTATCCGATATTTATCAATAAACAATAAACAATAACACAAGAGTAACAATACCACTATGATACTACAGGCAGACCTCAATTTACAGTCCTATAATAGAATCATAATACAAAGTATTATGGGCCAATTGTGGAAGCAAATTGAGGAAATATTTATTTCCACAGCAAATAAGACTTGATTTGTGAACAATCAAGGACCTACAATGTCGAAGGCCTGACTCCATTAGCTCTGCTATATGACAATAGAGCTAATAAGCTGCTAATGCATTTTCCCCATCTGACTCCCATCTTAATGCAGTTCAATCTTATTTTATTTTGATGTACCACCAAAATCCTAAAAAGCTTGTTCTGAACAACTTAAACATAAATACATAAGCAATACATACAGATGATCAGCAATGGCTCTTGGATGAATGATGCTTTTTTACGGTGTTTACATAACTGTAGCTGACCAGAAACAAACCCTATATACATACGAACATACAAATCTGCCAGCAGAAACAGGTCTCATGGTCTAGCTAGTCTGCTCAAGTACGCAGCTAGTGCCCCCAGCTTGTAGCTGCGCCACCCCCACTCCCCGAACGTATCTCTGCACTACCTACCCAGTCCCCTCCCATGCCCTGTCCCATGCCCTTTTGAAACTGCCCACTGTCTTACATGATACTGCCTCCTCTGGTAGGGCATTCCATTTTGACCCCACCCTTTCCATGAAATAATGCATCCTCATCTCCCTCTTAAACCTGCCCCCTTCCAATCTCAGCCCGTATACCATGTCTACAGAGCACTTTGGCTACACTAACAATTTTACTGTGACATACGGATGACTTCTCTGTTCGTTACCTCATGACAGAGAAATGAACCATCTGTCCCACAAAAGTTAGAAAGTGATGAACTTTGTAGTGTTGCCATTAGACAATGGGATAAATCGGGCTCAAATATTTGGATTTCGTGGGTCAAAATGAGCTTCTGCTATTGATCAAACATGCAGGACAGTTGCAGGAGCTCAGTGTCTCAAAGGAAAGCCAACGTTACATAAACAGCATGTTTTTACAGCAGTTTATATGGAGACATTCTGGTTTCATTCGCAGTATGCATTGTACATTAGCTAACTCTAATCATATTTTTTGAAATGTTTAGTGGCCTGGGTCATTCCTGAAAATGGATAGTTACACTTAGTGCACTTGCCTGGTTACCAAATAAATAAATGAAATGAAACATTAAAATTCATAATGCTTTCTCAGTGGATGAATAAAATGGCTACAAGTATTTATGGTGAAACTTTTCGGGATACATGTGAATCAAATGGTATGTACCAACTGATCACAGAACCTACTAGAAATAGCAGGGTTTTAAATAACAGCAAAATTGATTAGCATTTTCACAAGTAAAACTGCTAATCAGTTAGGATAATGCATAGCTTGTGTCTCAATTTGTTTAGCAACGTAAACTGCTAGAAAATGCATGTATCTACATTTTCGCAATTAATTACAATTAAAGTGCTAATCAATTTTTGCAGTTATTTAAAACCTTGAATAGTAACATACTAGATTTAGTATTGACAGATATTCCAGATCAAGTTACAAATATTGGAGTTGAACCGTCCCTAGCAAATAGTGATCATCAGGTTATAATGTTCAATACAAAGATAAATCATAAAGTTTTGGGAAAAACGATATTCAAAGATTATAATAGAGCAAATTTTTCGAAAACATTGGAGCAACTAAAACAATGGAAATGGGAAGATGGATCAACTTCTCCAGATGAGATTTGGACAAGAGTAAAAACAAAATTACTAGAATTGGAGACAATATATGTTCCTAATAAATCAACTTACAATAAAAAAGGAAAGCTACTGATTTGATTTACACCAAAAATATCAAATTTATTGGCTCAAAAGAGAACAGCATATAGGGCACTATTAAGAGATAACAACAGTTACAATAAATATAGATATAAAAAGATACTAAAGGAGTGTAAACAGTTAATCAGGCTGGAAAAAAAGAAAATTGAATTTAAATTACCATACATAAGAGATGGGGGGGAAAGCTTCTACTCTTACGAAAATAATAAAAAAACATTACCAAGATGCATCGGTCCATTGAATATAAGTGTTAAACAACTAGCAATCCACAGGAAATGGCTGATGAGTTAAATGTGTACTTCTGTTCAGTTTTTAATAATAAAATAAATTCTTTGAATTTAAATTCCAAGAACTTAAATTCTGAAACATTGACAGAAATAACAAAACTAGATATAAAAAAAAACAACAAAAAACTAGATAGTATTAATACAAACAAGTCGCCTGGACCAGATAAGCTTCATCCTAAATTAAAGAATTATCTGACTGGTTGGTAGAACCATTATATAAAGTATTTAATCTTTCCTTACTGTCTGGAGACATCCCAAATGATTGGAAAACTGCAACAGTTACTCCACTTTTTAAAAAAGGAAATAGAAGTATAATAGATAATTATAGACCAATAAGTTTAACAAGTATTTTGGGTAAAATCTTCGAGTCATTATTTAAAATCAAACTAGAGGAAGATATGGGAATCAAAAAATTAGTAGATGGAACACAACATGGGTTTAAAAAACAGAGATCATGTCTTACGAGTAATTTGTTTTTTTATGAAATAATAAAATGCTGGATAACAAAATTCCTGTGGATGTTATCTACCTGGACTTCTGTAAAGCCTTTGATAAGGCACCACATTCAATCTTGGTGGATAAAATGTACAGACTAGGGATAAATAACCATTGTGCTACCCATTTTACAAGGGTGTTATGTGGCTGTACCCAAAAAGTTTGTATCAGAGGTCATTATTCAAACACGGGTCTCGTTACAAGTGGAGTACCCCAGGGCTCGGTATTGGGTCCTGTGTTGTTTTCTATTTTCATATCAGACATGACACTTAATCTAAAAAAATCACATAATAAAATTTGCAGATGACACTAAAGTAGCAGCTGATGCGAGCATGGAAAATAGAAAGAATTTAGAACAAGATCTAGTATCATTGGAAAAGTGGGCAAATGAGAATAATATGACATATAATATAGATAAGTGTGTCATTATGCACTTGGGAGAACATAATTCAAAACATCAATATACCCTGAATGGTAAAACATTGAAATCTGTAACAACTGAAAAGGACCTTGGGATAATTATAACAGCAGATTTATCTTTTGGAAACCATTGTGGACAACTTGTAAACAAAGTAAATAATTTGACTGGATGTATTAAAAGGGCATTTGTGACAAGGAATAGAGATTGCATTATTCCCTTGTATAGATCATATATTAGACCCCATTTGGATTACTGTTCACCCTTATGGAGTCCCTATTTAAGAAGATATATAAATAGAGCGGAGGGGATTCAGAGGAGGGTAACTAAGATGATTGACGGCATGAGTAACAGGAGCTATATGATCAGAGACTACTTGATTTGAATATGTATCCATTGGAGTTAAGAAGAGTAAGGGGTGATCTATTATTCATGTACAAACTCAAAAATGATGCAAATTTGTTGAAGGATATGGAAATTACCTTTAATACTAGAAACTGTAATCTGAGAAGTCATATATATCAGCTCCCACTGACATTTCCTAAAAGAGACTGTAGACATAATTTTTATACACAAAGAATTACTCCTATATGGAATTCCTTACCAGATCATATCGTAAATGCTAATAATCAAACATCCTTTCAAAAAATATTAGATTTTTATCTATTAAACAAGAGGGGATAAACACCAGCATGCTGGAGATGTACCAGTATGGGTCATAACCTTCTGTACATCTTTCCAACCCAAGTATGAAACCCAGGTATGAAACGGTGTTGTCTGCAGCTGGGTCAGAACTCAGAAGTGAGGATGTTGACTGGATCATATTACCCCATCGCTAGGTGTTCTGTGTTGGCTGCAATTTAGACAGTACATGAACTACAGGGTACTTTTATTAACGTATAAAGCCCTAAAGGAACTGGTCCCCCAGTATCTCAGTGATCTCCTGATTCTGTTCGACCCCACCAGGGAGCATCAGATCTAGAGAACAAGGGCTGCTGCTGCTGGGGCCTCCTTTGCAACTGAAGTCCCACAGAAACCAGGCTTTTAATGTGGTTGCTCCATTCTCTGGAACTTGTTCCCTAGGAGATTCAGTCTGCTGGTTCCCCCACCTCCTTTAAATTTCAACTGAGACAACATCCAATGTTGAGGGCGTTTAATTAAGCAAATAAATGAGTCTCTGCTTCTGGAATATGCAGAGAAGTCATGCATATTTTATGTGCTTTATATCTGTACAGTCATTACTTGTTTAGTATTTAGTCATTCGCTTTTCAATACTTCACTGTACAGTATTTATCACACATTGTTAAGGCACTCCAAGCATCAGAGAGGCACTTTGTTATGAATTAAATTACTACTACTGTCCATGAACATGCAAAGGGGATTTATTTGGTCATTAACAGGAATTCACCACAGTGATGCCAAACAAAGCCTAAAGCACTGCCAACTGTTATTACTTGCTGATTCGGGTCAGGTCTCAGCACTCCAAAAGGGCACAGGTGCCGCAGTTGCTTTGCAATATTGAAGATATGGGTAACATGCCACTTGGCATGGGGATCTTTTCGGTCACTGGACTTGTCCTTCCTCCATGAGGACTTAGCAGTTACTGAATGGTTGCCCATCTCTTCTGCCAGCACCATCGACTCTGCCATCAATTATTTCAAGTCCAATTTCCTGTCTACTAGGGATCATCACACTTTCCTCCAGATAACCAGGGTCCGAGGTTCCCACCTCCCTTGGATCTCAGTCGAACTGCTGGCCTGTCTGCATGCATGGAATCTTGCATGGATGCCTCACAAGTCCTCAGGCTCCCCTGCTGACTTACTTAAATACTGAACCAGTCGAAATGACATCACCAGAGCCACCAAATTGGCTAAGGCTGAATATTTTTCCTCCATTTTCCAAAACAACATTAATCACTCCTCCAAGTTTTGGAAGGTCATCCACGATCTCTTCACACCCCAGCCCAGTCCTCTGCCCCAGTCTTCAAGGTGAAAGACACCACCATTTCTGACCTCTCCTCTGTTGCCTCTGAATTCAATGCCTTCTTCGCCTCCTGTGCCTCAACCTTTCTTTCCTCCTCCCTCCCTCCACCCCTCCCATCGCCCCCTCCGCTTCCCATCAATCCACCTCGTCTCTCCCTTTCTCCTTCCTCCTTCTCTCCTATCTCACCGGTAGACACCCTCAAGGCTCTCCTAGCTCTTAACTCTCTCAAAAGCAAGAGCCCTGATGGGCTTGACACTAAACTCCTACATATTTCTGCCCCTGCTATCAGCCTTCCAATCACCTCCCTCCCTCCCAAACCTCCCCTTCTCCCTGGCCTCTGTCCCCAATGACTGGAAACATGCCACAGTCATATCTCTTCCCAAAGGTGGCGATTACTCCATTCCTGGCAAATACCGCCTTATCTCCCTGCTTCCTACCCTTGCTAAACTTCAAGAACACTTGGTGTTTTCTCAAGCTCTCTCCCTTCCTTGATTCGCCCTCCTACTTCACCCCTTTGCAGTCTGGTTTCCATAAATGCAACTCCACCTCCTCTTCCCTCCTTCAGCTTACTGTCTCCATTCTCTCAGGCATGGATTAGGGCCAGATCACCTCCACCATCTTTGCTGACTTGGCCAAAGCCTTCAACACCTAAGCCCACTCCCTTCTCCTTGTTAAGCTTGCAGCTGTTGGACTCTCCATCTCTGCTACTAACCAGTTCCGCTCCTAACTTGTGGGTAGGACTCACTCAGTTAGAACTGGAGAGTCCCTGTTCTCCCCCCCCCCAATCAGCACCGGTGTCCCCCAAGAATCTGTCCTTGGCTCTATACTATTTTCAATTTTCCTAAACAATCTCCCAGCTGCCTGCACCTCTGCGTCCATCCATAGGTATGCAAATGACACAGTTATATTTGTCTCTGGTTCCTCCCCCACTGATCTGATGACCATTTTCCAGCTGTACTTTAACAATGTTCAGCACTTGTTCCGATCAAATCAGTTGTCTCTCAATGCCAAAAAAAAAAAAAATGGTCTCCATGACCTCCAGTACTAGGCAAAAGCTCTCCAAGCTTACCACCCTCCCCTCCTTTCACATTATAGATGGGTGCTCCATCGAGGATGTTCCCTCCTTCTAGTATCTTGGGGTTTGGCTTGACCGTCACCTTGACTTTTCTGGGCATGTGGACGCCATGCACCCAAAATTAGGTGCGTTATACAGAAACTATGGATGCAGTGTATGTTTTCTTGTATACTGCTTTACTACATATGTATCCTTGTATGTCATTCCCCCTCCACCCCTGTAACCGACGTGGAGCCTTTGCAAATGAGTCTGTGACTCAAAGGGTTGTAATTCCGATTATATGCAACAAATAAAATAAAATAAAATACCCCTGCCAGCTCCCAGAGCCATTCTCCAGAATATAATTCTCCCTATTTTCAACTATGGAGACATTGTTTACAGTGCTGCTCCTAAGTCCACTCTAGCCAGACTGGACCCCATCTATCACTCCTTCTGTTGCTTTGCCCTGGGCTGTCTGCCACGCACCCACCATTGCTCCATTTACACCTCCCTCTCCCTTCTCTTCCCTTCCCTTGCTTGAAAACTGGCTCTCATTGCTCCTCCTTTCTTGCTAAACACTGGCTAGGCTCTCTCCCCTCTTACCTCCTTCTTTCTACACCCTTCGCAACTCAGGCTTTCGCCCTCTAGCACCCCTTCAAAGTCATCCTCAACTGACCAGGCTGCTTTCTCCTACCGCTTCCTTAAACTATGGAATTCTCTCCCTCTAACCATCCACTCTGCCCCTTCCCTTTGCTCTCTCTCCTCTCTTTTCCACGACTTCATCACTCCCTCTTCCAAATACACCTGATCTACACCTCTGCTTCTCCACTCTACTATCCCCCAACCTGTTTCTCCCCTTGTAATCTCTTCCCCCTTTAACCCTACCCTAGCCCCACCTGCTTGCCTCCCTCCCACTTACATAGCGTTTACCCCTCTCCACCTGTATATCCCCATTTTGCACTCGATTCTGTATCCTCTGCTTTATTCAGGCCTAATGCATATATGTTAAAGTTGCCAACTGTTGTTGATTGTTCTCTATGCAAATTATGTTTCTAGTCCTGCTGTAAATATTCTTTTAATCTGTTATGCTTTACTCCCATCACCCCTTCCCCCCACAGGACGCATCTGGAAATTAGCTGCTACTCAGCTCGGTATGTCTTTCCTGGTGAGACTTTTGAAATAAATAAATAAACTTGACACATTCTCCTTAGTACAATTAAAACTGAATTCCACCCTCCAATACCAACCACTGCAATTCAGATATAACCACGTCTTATCCCTAATAAACCTTGTAATTCTCTCACACGCATATACTGCACAGACATATACAACAGTCTTAATTGTCTTGATCACACAAAGCTAATCCAATATGGATCTTACAGACACCAGACAGATCACTACATCTAATTTGAAAGACTAACAACATATATAAGATAGTGCTACACCACCGTAATTAAATAAAACAAATCAAAATGGGGCAATCTAATTGCCTGACATTCCTTCTAAAGGGCTATGCAGTTTACAAAAATCCCTAATGTGCAATAAAACAATTATAATTGAAACTATAAAATATTAAATTAAAAAAAGTAAAAACAGTTTAGTTTAATACTGGCAGTAACGCACTGTGGGAATTAGGCTACTTTTGTTAATCTAATGTTAGAAGCATGAGCATTTAGCTTCTCCTTGTCCATCAGGACCCTCCCTTACCTAGAGTTACACTGATTCACAGTAACAGGACTTAGTTTGGCGTGCAGCGCTGTGAACCTGATGACCTCCTATAACCACTACTCACATGCTGTGTGATCCTGAGAAAAATCACAAACTTTCTGTACTTAAAGTTATCTCTCTGCTGTCTGCATCTCCTTGTGCACCTTAAATGGCATAAGCATTTTATTCCCTCCCTGTCCTGGACTGTATAGCACTTTGGTATACAGTTTGTAAGAAAAGTGCTATATAAAACCAGATTCCTATCCTTTTCTAACTCTACCACTGGTTGTGCCGTAATGCTTGAGTCACCAATTCCAGCTGTTGAACAACACTTACACACAGGTGCACGTGATTCCAATGTACTGTATATGGGTGGGTCAAAGGCTGAAACTACAAACTACAGGCTAGTAAGCCTCACCTACGTGCTGGTTAAGCACCTGGAATCACTTACAAAGGATGAGATCTTGAAACACAGAGCAAACATAAACAGATTAGACCCCAAACAACATGGTTTCTGCAGCGGAAGATCCTCTGCAACAAATGTATTAACTTTCTACGAGGACATACAGTAAGTGGAGAACTAGATAGAGGAAATCCAGGTGATGTTCTCTGTCTGGATTTTAGAAAAGCTTTCAACCTGGTTCTGCATCATCCGTTACTTCAGAAATTGAGAAATATAGGATCAGAGTCATTCATCATAAACTGAATTGTAACATGACTGAGTAGAAGAACCCAGGAAGTGAAACTAAGCAGGCAACTATCATCAGAAGGAAAGGTAATTAGTCGGGTGCCTCAGGGCACGGTCTTGGGGCTGACCTTGTTTGCTATTTCCATATGAGACCTAGATAACAATATTACAAACTGGTGCAGCAAATATGCTGATTGCACCGAAGCATGTGGAGTCTGTGGTACAAATGAACAATCAGATACTACAAAGCAAGAACTAAATCATATACACAGCCGGGCAAAAACCTGAGACATGAGCGTTACTATGGAAAAGTGTGCGGTGCTACATCTGGGGAACAGCAATAAGACCGGCCCATACAAGTTCGACAGCAATATACTTAAAACTGTGAAAAAGATCTTGGACTCATAGTGGACAATAAACTAGATTAGGAATATCAAAGTGATTGCTAAAACAAACAGGGTATGGTGGAACAGCAAGAGTAATCTGTCCACTTTAGATGTGATATATCTGCTCTCTTATGGATTACAGGTCATAGCTGTGGCCGTCGTAAAGAAAAGACATTAATTCCCTGGAGAAATTGCAGGGAAGGGTGACAAAGTCCATTAAAGAACTTAGGTGCATGTCATGTCAGGACAGGCTTTAACATTTAGTTACATTTATTAGAAAACCATAGTACTGGGAGAATTTATTGTTTGAAATCACAAATAGTCTGGAAATTATGGTGGATTTGGACCTTGACTTTACATCGAACACTCAGCTCACAAGAGGGCACCCCCCTACAGGTCCAGAATAAGCACTTCAGGAGCAAAAAAATTATATTACTTTATGCAAAGAGTAGCTGGCAACTGGAATAGTCTCCCCTTGGAAGTAGTAAAGAGTGAAAATAAGGATATTTTGAAGAAAAGATTAGGTTCCCATATGGAAAAAATAAGAATGATTTATTATCATTGAAATTAGTTGTGGAGTGGTTAACATAGGTCAATGGGCCTTTATCTACTCCTACCAACCGTAGTACGAAGCACAGTATGTTGGAAATGGAAAAAACACCGAACCCACCATCTTTAATGTAGGACTGAACATACCTGAAAGGTGTCTGGAGACCCATTTTCTCATTATATGTTACATTTTTACACTTTATTTAGTCAACTCTGTGCCTTTTGGAGGCTACATTTTACACAGGAGCAGCTCTTCCCCATTTTACTACTGGAACAGAGTCCGCCCCCTGATGAAGACCTGACTGGTAGAAGCGATATTGCTCGACATTCACTTTTGTCATTTTCTGGCGTTCAGTTTTATAGTTAAATAAAATCCCTTGTACTTGCCTCATGAGTGGTTCAACTGTTCCTCAAGTGCAACTTCTCAAGTTGTGTCGTCCCCATTTTACTACTGGGCCAGAGTCAGGCTTTTAGTTTCTCTCCGGGAACTGAGTTCCCAGGTTCCTTCCCATGTCTACGGCTGCTTACCAAGTGTACAAAAAATGAATTTCAACCTTCACAGACTCCACCACAAGATCCCCAAGCACCAAAAACCCCTGACAGTCAGCAATCTCAATGGGTCCTCCTCAGAGTGGTCAGTCACATGGCAGCTGGGGTTTAACGTTAGGAAGTGCAGTGCACTTCACTTGGGAGCTAGGAATCCAGGGTACAGCTAAAAATTGGGGGGGGGGAGGTACAGTTGACAGTCTTGGAGGAAGATAAAGATCTGAGAGCAGTGATCACTGGTAAAATGAATCACTCGGGACAATGCAGGAAGGCAGCGGCTAAGGCAAACAGAATGCTGTGGTGCACTGCTAGGGGGATCACTTCGAGAAAGGAGGAGGTAATTCTGCCACTGTACAAATCCTTGGTGAGGCCACACTTGGAATACTGTGTGCAGTTCTGGTGCCGTTACCTAAAGAAGGATATTATGCTCCTGGAGAGGGTCCAGAGGAAGGCGTCTAAGATGATCTTTGGAATGGGGATAAGCCCTATGCGGAGAGACTTAGGGAGCTAAACATGTACTCTTCTGGATGACAGAAGGGACAGAGGGGACAAGATCAAGACCTTTAAGTACTTGAAAGGTATTAATAGAGTAAACACAGAGGGGGTGCTCAGACTGAAGGGGGAAAGGCCCATGAGGGGCCACAGACTGAAACTGGTTGGTGGGAAGTACAGAAGAGACCTGAGAAAGCATTACTTCACGGAAAGGGTGGTGATGCCTTGGAATGTGCTACCTGAGGAACTGGTATCAAGGGAATTGGTGGGAGGTTTTAAGAAGGAATGGGACAGATACATGGGGCAGGATACAGGTAGGGTGGGTAGAGACCGGGGGACTCTGAATGGAAATCAAGGAGGGATGGAAAGGGGGGCAGCAGCAGTTATCAAACTGTGAGCTGCATCTTGAGCAGATGTGATAGATCTCAAGGCCTAATCAGCTGGCATTTTTGTATGTTCGTACCTACTGCCATCAGTTTACCTCCCACTCCCCAGTTACACTTCCTAGGTTCATCTCTCTGCTTCACTGACCTAGCTCTTCACAAAATGTCCGGGTTTGAATAGACTGACACTCGTATGTATCCAAAAGTGCTGATGATCATATTATCAAAGCTGCCTCAACTGTCATATCCCAAAAAGACTCCAATTCACACAAGCATGAAGACCCATCCAAACAGCAACAGTCCATCTTGATAAAGAAGCAGCTCACAACCAATGCAAACGGTCCAGCATTCAAAGACCACAAATATCACCTTTTCTGCCAATGTCATTCGTTTTAGACTGATTCTTCTCATTCATGTAAATACCAGACAATGACCAAACTTCTCAGACCAACTCTACTAATGATTTTGTTATTAGTGTAGTATTTCAGCAATTGAAGGAAGTGGCTAGAGATTGCCATTATCAGTTTAGCAACAACTACAGCAGCCGATGGCAATGATCAAAGCCTACTGTCATCAATTTAGTGATGATGTCTGTGTGACTGATGGCAGAAAGGAAATGAATAACAAAGTTACGATAATGTTGCCTTTGTTTTATCCAACAACACCCCTCCTCTACCACCCAAAGTAAGGAGAGTCAATAGTGAGCAAAAGTCAACATTTACTGTAGCGAAGAATACAGGTGAGCAAACATTTAACCTTTTACTGTAGTCCCTAAGAGCTGCAACTTGCTGCCCCTTTGAAAGTCAGTTTGTGCTACTGCCTCACTGTATAATCAGCAGTGACTATCTATGAGGTGGAAGACGAACTTCCAACCACTTTCAGTGATTTTTTTCGGCTTTTAATTAACAGACGGGCCTTTAGTATCCTCACATGCTCCTGACACCCTAATACCCAGGAAGGGCCACCCATGCTGTTACACAGGACCTGCTCTACAGTATGTCCTAATCTCGCATTTAAAATGTTCCTTTTTTTTTTAACTCTTTTTTCCTCTGGTCGCAGCCTGTGGAGCCTCTCTCAGGTATCCTGGCCTGATCCTGCCCGCCTGCGGTCCCCCCAATCCAAGCCTCCTCACTCCCCCCCCTGCAGTCAGTACCCCGGCTTAACCCTTCCTCTTTGGGTGCTCTTAGAGACAGGCCAAGCTGCAGGAAAGGGCCTGGGTGGAGGAACTGGAAAGCCAGGTGGGTGAGATCCGGCGGTGGGAATGGGGGTCAGGTGCAGTCACCTACCCCACAGAGCTGGTTGTTTCCTTGTTCTGTTGGACACCCCACCCAGCACTTGAGAAAGTGCAATGATGTCTAGCGCCGGTAGGTGCACACCCGCGCATGTCAGCAAGGATGTCCATCCACAGCGCTTCCCGTTGCCTTTGCAAGCATTCCTGAGTGCAGTGATCCCTGCCTCCACAGAGTGTCACTAGCACTGGGAGATGCATCCCACCCATACACCAGGAGAGGAGAGGAGAGCTGTCATCAGACGCTCGATCCTCTCCTCCCCGGCCAGCCAGCCAATGACCTGAGCTCGCTCCCGAACCCGGGTAGCCAGTATGGCACGAGGTGTGGCGTCCAGTGCCTCAACCCTCAGTGCCACCAGGCCGGCCCCTAAAATGTGCTTTTGACTAGGGTCTTTGCTGTAGCAGCTCCTGTCCTATGAAACTGATATCCATTTGGCATCCTCCTTGCATGATTTTAAGGCCAAGTGTGACACGGTTGAATAAGGCTCTGTCCCATTTGCTATGCAGAAAGAGTTAAACGCAAGGATCTATTCTATCCTCTCCTTTTCCATCTCTTGTCTGTCTGGTTGTGCAACCAAATGTTCTCGTGAGAACTAGGAACTGTTCACTCTGATGGTCTCACGATTCTCTGCCTCTCGTTATCTCTCTGCCTTCACTTACTATCATACTAATATACTAAAATGCCAGCAGAATAGGTCTAATGGTCTTTCGTGTCTGCTCGTTTGGTCAGCCCCCACCCTGGGAGCTGACCTTGCTGCCCCCCTCACCCTCTCTGGTTTCTCCTTTCTCAGTCCTGGACATTCTCGCTGCACAGGACTTTGCTTCCAGAATCCTTCCCCGTACCTGTCCCACCCTCTCTTGAACCCCTCCACCGTCTCTGCTTCCACCAGCCCCCTGGGCAGCACATTCCATGGTTCCAACACCCTCTCAGTGAAGTAGCACCTCCTCCTTTCTCCCCTGAATCTCTCCCCCCCCAGCTTCCACCCATGCCCTCTAGTTGGCCCCT
Organism: Neoceratodus forsteri; assembly: GCA_016271365.2. Classification (NCBI taxonomy): domain Eukaryota; kingdom Metazoa; phylum Chordata; order Ceratodontiformes; family Ceratodontidae; genus Neoceratodus; species Neoceratodus forsteri. The sequence continues at coordinate 299,675,760 of CM057459.1, read as the reverse complement.
CCTTCCTTCAGAGCACCCTGACTGCTCCTCCCCTATTTACCCCCTTCACATACCTGAAGACCTCTATCATGTTCCCCCGGTCCCTTCTCTCTTCCAATGTGTACATATTTAGCTCTTCGAGCCTCTCCCCATAGGTCCCATCCCCCAAGCCCCAGATCATTTTGGTTGCCCTCCTCTGGACCCTCTCCAGGAGTTCGATGTCCCTCTTGAAGTGTGGCCTCCAAAACTGCACGCAGTACTTGAGGTGCGCCTCACCAAGCAGTTATACAGAAGGAGTATCACTTCCCTCCTTCTGGAGGTGATCCCCCTAGCAATGCATCCCAGCATCATGTTGGCCTTGGCCACTGCCCTCCTACAAGTCTCAGAGTTGTTCATCTTGACATCCACCACCACCCCCAGGTCCCTCTCAGTCATTGAGACGTAGCATTCCCCCCCCCTCAGGTGTACACTTGGTCCCGGTTTCTGGCTCCCAGGTGCAGTACCTTGCATTTCCCTGCATTGAACCTCAGCTTCCACTTTCTCGACCACCTTTCCAGAGCCTCCAGGTCCCCCTGTAGGGCCAACCTCCCCTCCTTTCCATCCACTGCTACCCCCAGTTTTGAGCCATCTGCAAAGAGACTCATCTCACTCCTGATACCCTTCCTTATGTCAGAAACGTACACGTTGAACAGGAGGGGCCCAAGGACCAATCCCTGAGGAACCCCACTAATGACCCTCTTTGGGGATGAGACTATCCCGCCAACCACGACCCTCTGTTTATGTCTTTTCTTCCTCCTTGCATATCTGCGGTTATAAAAATATATGAGAATCTTTGTGTGATGGGGTGAGTGTGAATAGTCCTATGCTGGTCAATGCTCCAAGACTGGTGTTGATTCCTCTTTTTTTCGTGGTGCTTAGCAGGAGTCTAATGGAAGAATCGAAGAAACAGAAAAGTTGCAAAACCCCTCACCATCTTCTGGGGGGTCAGGAGAATCTTCCATCCAATCCTCTCCACCCACCAGCAGGTCCACAACTGGGATGGCATTGTTTTTCCTTAGAGGTTTTTGTCCTCCTAGTCTGCCCCAGCTGCCCCACTCTGATCAACCCCCCAGCCATGTCTCCCTGCTTCTCTGGAACTTACCATCCTTCACTGTCCTCTGCTGCAGGACTGTGAGGGGTGCCTGGTTGCTAATGCAGGGCCTGCAAGGGGTCCGTCATCATCCTGTAGTCAGGGTGGTTTTCTGTCATGTTTCACCCCGGGCCCAAGAACATGCACTAGATGTAATGTGCAAGATGCCCCCAGTGCCCTGACTGTGTGATCCCACCCCTCTACATGTGGCTCGCTTGTGCTGCCACCCGGACACCACCAGTTCTCAAGCAAGCAGCGAGCCACAGCAACCCCCCCCACCCGAGGGAGGAGGGCAATCTTATGGATGTTCAATCCTCCCTTCCCACCCTGCCCTCGAGCAACCCGTGTCCATTTCCAAAGCAGGTTCTCTGGTAGGGCAGGAGGTGAAGCACACAGTACCTCAGCCCTACACACCACTGGGTTGGCCATGGATGGCACTGTTAAAGGCTTGTGGGTAGCCATCACTGTCCAGGGCTGCTAGCTGCCATGCAGCAAGTTCACTGCTGTGGGAAGTCCCTGCACCCTCCCTTTAAGGACTTGCACCCTGCGACCCTCGGTCACTTGTGGTGCATGGCCTGACACCACTGCAGATTGTCCATGTCATTCTTCCTCTGTTTCGTTTCCTTTAACAAGAAATTGGAAATCAATTTGAATAAAATTAAAAAATGCGCAAAATCATAGCAGAAATTGTCACACAAAAAAGCAGAAGCTGTGGAGGAGGAGACCTGCTCTTTCTGGGATAAGAAGAGATCTGAAAGCAATGAGTGTGAAGCCAGAGGACACATACTTGGGTGGTAAGTGAAGTAAAGCTTGAGGACTGTTTCCAATGACTGAGCAAGTTGAGAGAAAGAATGTGTAAGTGTGGATTCTGAACTGAATCTAGGTAGTTAGAAATACTACCCTTCCCCCACCTCATAGCACCAATCCCACCATCTCTCTCTCCCGAGCTATAGCAGCAGTCCAGTACAATCACTGTGATTTATAATTGCACTGGACAGGTAGGATGACTGAGTGAGTGGAAGGTGGGGTGGGTAAGTAGGAGTGGAAAGGAAGAGTAGTATCATACTCAGTTGTTTCCTGGAGTAGCTGGGCAGGACGGTGGGATGGATGCATGGATGGTGGGGATGGGGGGGGACTCGCTTTTAACGTGTTTTAATCCACATCAAGGTTCTGTATAGTACTGATACAGTTTTCACGGCATTAAAAATTCTATGTATGACCCTTGTTTGTACATAATTTTATGGCAGTTTGCTAAGTTAGGGTTGTAGGGCTACGCTTTTGTCATGATAAATTTGGGAGAAAATCATGGTATCGTCTTAATAAAAATGTTATAAGTTAAGTATGTAATAAATGTGAATAACATATTATTCTCCCTGTAGTTCTAGTGATAAATCAGATATATTAAATTGGAGGCCACTGAGTTTACTAAACTCTGATTTAAAAATATTGTATAAAATAGTGGCATTTCATCCATCAGATGTCACAGTAATGATCCTGGCTGGATCCCAGACTTGTACCATTACAGAGTTAATGACACTGCAGAGAAAACTTTGAAAAACATAATAATTAGATAAAATTCTGCTTGCATTCCATATATATTCTACATTTCTCCTCCCCCATTGTTTATTACTCAGGAAGTTTGCATAAATACATGATCTTTATCTCTCAGAGTTACTTTTAAGTTCATCTGCCTTTATAGCTTACTCCCTACTTCAATTCATAATTCTCTGTTGTGACTTCACAATCTGTTGCCATGGGAGTAACTGCGATGTCACAAGCAAGTGCATTATGAGCTGAGGTAGAGAGATGGCAACAGAAACAGATGAACACTTCAGGAGCAAAAATCCTGTTTTCATGCAACAACCTCAGTAATAGATAATAGCAGTAAGGAGGAAATATAAAACTAAACTCATTTGAAATATAAGCCGAACAGTGTCTAAATATTATGTTTTGTTAAAGTTCTGCTGAAGGTGTCAGCTGCTCTTTAAGCAGAAGTCTATTTCAGATAACTTGATTATATTAAGAGAATTATGGGAATGGGGGCAGAAAGGCATGGTGGAAGGATTTTTACTCTCAACCAATCAGGAAAATGCATTTGAGTTTCCTCTGTGATGAATTGGTTAATACCTTTTTTTCTGATGGGCAAAACCGAGTTTGAACAAACACATTAAGGGATTATATACACCACATTCTGTCATGTATTTATTGTACTATGATTAAAATCAAGTGTTATGCTGGCCCGCTGGCGCAGCGATAGTGCTACTGCTTGCGATGCTGGTGACCCAGGTTTGGGAGCAGATCTGGGTCACTAGAGGGCCAGCTGGGAAGGAGGTGGACTGAGTGACCACCGTCTGCTCTCCACCTGCTGGGGAAAGGGCAGGGTTTATGCCTCCGGTGCACTGGCCCTGGGTGACCACGGGTCAGACTGCTACCGGAGCCGCAATAGGGGAAGGGATGCATGCCGGACACTTGGCACTTTGTGCCACTTGCATCATTGCACCCCATGCCACCCACTTCCACTTCAATGTAAAAACTGGCTGATGCTGGATGACACCCGCCTCGCCCGCTGCCACGTAGCCGGCCTGGGGCCACTTCCCTTGGACACCAAAATGTGGCGTCCGATGGGGAAAGCAGGGAGACTCTGGAAGCCCCGCCTGAGGGTTAAGGCAGAATGGAACACCAAGGGTGCAGTCCCCAGGAGGGACGCTGACAGCAGCCATGTGGTGGCAGGGCCAATGAAGAACAAATACGGCCCCAAAAAGCATAGTCATTTAAAAAAAAAAAATTGTTGGAGACTTACTACTACTACTCTGTTGTCCATGACTAGGAAACAACTGTACTTCCCATATTATCTGTCACTATATTTCACAGCCATTAGACCTTAACTTTTGCTCCATTGAGTAACAATCACTAGCCACTGCATAACTGGTAAACTCGAGGATTCCCCATCAAATGTGGGACATTACTTGGTTAGGGGTACATGGGAAGATGGCAGTACAGGACTCCATAAAACACAAGATTAGAACATAGGTACTGTCTTAGGGATAGTTGTCTTAATATTCCTGAATCACAGTCTCACTTCCTATTAGAATGTTCTTAAGCTAAATCATTTTGGGATAGAGTAAGTAGAATATGGGGAGCCTCAAGACTGGGTTCTGTGAATTTTCAGGTAGTGGTGTTAGGAATTTATCAAGGATTTTGGAAAACTTTCCATCCTTCCACACTAGTACTTGCATGTTGTAGATGTTACATTTTGCAAGCTAGATGTATGCTGTTATTACAACAGAAGCATTGTAACCCCCCAATGTGGAGGTTGAGATTGTTCTTAAAGCTATTAGGAAAGTACATTTGTTGGAATGTAAAAGTTTTCCAGATCAAGTTAAATGGATTTATGGAAAAACATGGCACAGTTATAATACACCTGCTATGGCACAAGTGTTTTTTTCTTTTGTAAAATGTAATGTAAGTTGTTTTTTTTATTTGGAAACCCTGTAAGAAATGGATATTAGGTATATGAAGGAGCAATATAATAGTTATTGTGATGTATTTTTTTGTACAATGTTTGTGTGTGGACCTTTTGTTTTATTTGTATGATGTTTTTTCTTTTAATAAAATTCTCCCTCTTTTTTTTTTTTAGAAGAGCCATGAGATCTTTTAACGTCCATCTGAACAACCACCAGAACAAGCAGCTGGGACCTTGGTTCAACGTCTCATCCGAAAGACGGCACCTCGGGAGTGCAGCATCCCCCTCATGCTGCACTACAGTGCCAGTATTGGGACTTAATCCAAGTCCCTGGTCTGGGGATGGAACCCACCACCTTCTGAACATCTGGCTTCAAAGGTGAGCTCGGAACCTGCTGAGCCACTGACACTGCACATTTACTTTCACAAACAGCAATAAATAAGGAGGACTACAAACAACAGAGAATAATAGATCAATTGGAAAATAACTAGTTGCCTAAAACAACAGCACCATTTTCAGAACTCATGTAGCCACATGTCAACACACTTCAGTCAAACCGAAAGCAACAAAGCTATCAGATTACTAACACCTATGCTAAAACATTACATTACATAACAGTGAAGGAAGGAGCAGAAATAACAAAGCATCCAAGCTCCTTTTTGCTCAATAAACTCTACCCAGAAGCAGCATTATAACTTGCTCAGCTTTGCAGAGCTAGTACACAATGGACACATTCACAGAGCAATCATATCAAAATGTTCATGCTTTGTAAGCAGAGTAAATCTGCATTTCTCTAGGGCATTGCCTGCTGGATTCCTGACCTACTGTAGCATTCAGTGAGCTGCTGTCCTGGTTAGAGGGATGGAAGTGCTGCACAGAGACAGAGATTACCTTGTTTTGAGTTAAAAATGAGAGACATTTGCTTCGTGAGCTAACTGCTACTGGGCAGGGTGTACCTGCTGTAAATCACTTTGTACAATTACATTACACACTTGTATTTCTCACTCTCTCTTGCTCTTTGCCCTGTCCTTTTGCAAACCTGTTTCATGAGGCTGCTCAATGTCCAACATAACGTGGTTATGCAATAGTGCTTTTAACATGTTACATGGCTTAACATAAGTAGTTCAAGAGGCTAAGAGCATGCCATGGAATGGCAAGGTCCCTGGGTTCAAATCCTGGTAGGAGTCACACTTTTCCTTTCATTTCTACAACTGGATTTAACATAAATAGGTCATTCACTTACTAAAGTTGTGCCTCATGTGCATTTCCTCTGTTGGAATTTGTGCGCAATGGCAAGTCTGCTTCTGAAATTATTTTTCAAATTTCTTTTAATTCCGTGAAATTCCAAAAAGCTTTTTATGTAAACCGTGGAATAATATTCCACTGATTACGTTATCTGAAGAATATTAGCTGCAGTTTGCAGAAGCTGCATTTTGCTAATCGGCAGCTGAAAAAAATAAACATCCCACTTTCAGAATTTTGAAATTCCACTTTTGATGGAATTCCACGGAATTAGGCAGAATTTCCAAAATTCTACTGAATTCCATCGGAAGCAGAATTTGTAAAATTCCACACAGCTCAAGCGTCGTAATTCAGTATTTCAACAGACCACATTGCTACTGCACTCCAGTCTGCTGACACTGTTTAAAATTCTTGCTGTGCACCCCTTTCCTGAACTACTATGAAATCCCCAACGTTAACACTTTTAGAATGTTTCTGGAATTTTTTACAAATCTCCAAATGGTAAATAAAGCAGCAGTCCACACTGGCAGTAGCAAAAGTTACTACTATTATTTTATTGAATAATTAACACTTAATGGAGATAAACTGGGCTGTTAAACATCTTCATTCTGTTTTACATGACAAAACTAGTAATTAAAGAAGCTCTCCTCCACTTATGGAGGCCCCAGTGCCCAATATGAAAACATTCACAAGGAGGCAGTATGGCATAGTGGTTAAAAGCACAGAGCGGCAAACCTGGAGACCTGGGTTTGAATCCCACAACCACCACTTCCACACTGTGTGACCATAAGCAAGCCACTTTACTTCCTTGTGCTCCCAGGACATTCAAATTGCTGCCTGTATACCCTTTCTTTGTAATATTGTTTTTGTATATTTTTCCTTTGTAATCTCCCAGGTCCTACCTGAAAATAGGCATTATTTGTCTAGTGTACTTACCTGGTCAACAACAAAAGCTAAATAAAAAATAAACAAACACCTGGAAACAAGCTCAGCTTAGTGCGTCTTTCCTGTCCAAAATTTTTAAAATAATAAAAATAATAATTCAGTGGGTGAAACCTGTACCTAATTTCATTTTCTGTAACTAATTAAGAAGGGGGGGGGGAGGAAAGCACAGGTCCAGCAGTGATGGCTTAATACAGTGATTTCTGTGTTCATGTAAACAATCAAATACAATTCGCATCAATAGGAATCAAATACCAAAACTACCCAAAAATCAGAATTTCTGGACATTGCATTCATAGTTAACACATCTGCATAAGAACAGACTCTGTCTCTTAGACTTCATCTGTTCTTGCTGCTTTCCTTACTCCGAGGTCATAAATCTCTGCCTGGGACAACAAAAATATTTCTGCGGGATCAGTTTGCCACTTTATGTGCCAAGGATTAAGAATGTGTGGTAGGTGTAAGCAGTGTGAACAGATAAAGCCCAAGGGGGGAAAAAGATGTCTGTGGTAATGTAACAATGTAACAAGAGCTGGATGCAGCCAACGATGGCTGCTTTGGCATTAACTTGATATTTGTTTTTTCTGTAATATAATACAACCTTACACATTAGGGTAATGTATATATGCACATATATATTGGATGCTTTGTATTTTAAATTTGCTCACTGTTTTCCAGATTTCTCTCATGTCTCTCACCCCACCCCACTCCCACCTACTGCAACTGGATATGAGCCCTTGTTGGACTCTGCACACCTGGTAAAACATGTTTTAAATAACTAATGAATCATTTCTTTGTTTCCTAAATGCTGCCCAGTCAGTTTCTTTCTTGGACTTTTTAGCCTTCCTCCAAATTCTATTTTTGTGTCTGTATTTTTTTAAAATAAGTTTGTTTACCCATGGTAGGTGGTTCTTTTTACCTCTAGTTACCTGCACCGGAAAGATGGGTTACTTAAGCAATAATCCACAACAGGGTGTGGGTTACATGCTGGGATTTACCCATGCCTGGTGTGGTTTGGTCACGAGGCCACAGGCCGAATGACCAAATCCACACCAGAAGTGGGTAAATACCAGCATAAACCACATTCTGGAGTGGATTATTGCGATTATACAGTTGGTAGTACGTAAAGGTTTAAGAAAAAAATATTAAAGCACTCATTTGCTAATAAAAAATTCTATTTTTTTTTTTACGGAATATCCTTTTTTTATGTGTTAAATAATTCTGTGTTGCTAGGTAGAATATTGGTGTCTGAGACACCCTCCCCCACCCTATTCCCAACTCAGAAGGGCACATATGTTTGCAGGCTGTTTGTTTTAAGAGAGACAGAGGGCGAGTGACAGATGAGAAGTATTTATATTCTATTTGTGCTGGTAAATGAGCGAGTCTGTTCAGTCCTACACAGCCGGGGATTGAAAACTGAAGGTTTGACTCTCTCTCTCTTGCGTTGTGGGAAACAACTTTCTCTGCAGATGCAGTGATCAGCTCGGGGGTATGGAATGGGGGTAATTTAAACATATTAAAAATGGAAGAGGACTGTAAACATATTTAAAAAGTATATTACATACTGCTCGCTTTTGAAGGCAGGCTTTTGAAAGGGAGCGACTTTAGTGGGACCGAGTTAACGGAAGCAAACATGGTGAACGAAATGTTTATATTTCGGGCCCTCAGACTGATTTTTAAGTTTTCTTTTGTGAAGAGGCTAACCTGATCTTTTTGCATGAGTTATGCAGGGATTTACTCATGGTGAAAAGACCCAGTTAGCCAATCACAACCTTATTTGTTCTTTGCCACTATATAAACACATCTAACCGTTATTCTAGGAGTAGTGTACAGTTGGCATCCATGGCCTGGTAGTTCCACTGAAACAGGCTTTCCATCAGATGTCTTTAAGTTAAGCTCCTCCCACCATCCAGTGTGTCCAGGTACATCCCCCCTGACTCTGCCCTGTGACATCAGATGTTTGCACGTTGGAAGCAGGGATCCATGTGCCACTTGCCAGTGGGTCATGTGAATGTGAACTGTATACCACTCCTAGAATAATGGTTGCAGGTGAGTACATTATCTTGCTAAGGGTGTGGATATAGTTCACTATCCGCAGTCTGGAAGACTTCTAGCAGTTCTCTGGCAGGAGGGTGAAAAGCATGCACCACTACTTGGCGAACAGAGACTGGAGAACCGAAGTGCCAAAATCAGCATCCTAATGGGACTCTAGGTCGATGCTGTAGTGGTATATGAAGGTGTGTGCTGTCCTCCAGGTAGCAGCCCTACAGATTTCCTAGATGGGAATGCCCCTGGATACAGCCACTGAGGTGGCAGCATGTCTGGTGGAATTAGGCTTAAGCCCTAGGGAAGCTCTCTACCAGCCAACCTGTAGCAAAGGTTGATGCAGGATGCATTCCACCTGCCAATCGTTCATGTTTCTGCCAGTCTGCCAGGTGCGACTTCAGAGTATGTTAGAAACACCTGGCAGGCCTCATCCCAAACTCCAGCCATGCCTTCCTTATATTAAAACAGCACTCTCAGTAGGTCCAAAGTATGGAACCTACTGTCAGCCTCCAAAGATGGCTGGTAAAGTATACCAGTAGGTTTATCACCTTGTTTAGCTTAAACTCTGTTACTTCCTTCGAGAGGAATGCTCACTAATCCTTCTGGCTGACATTACAGCCACCAAGGAAGCCATCTTCCAGAAGAGGTGTGACATCTCACACCTGTGTACAGCCTCAAATGGCTTGCCCATGAGCATAGTCAGCACCAGCAGTAGGTCCCATGGTGGTAGTAGTGGTGGTGGTGGTGGTTCACACACTCTAGGTGACTGGTGGTCCAGGCCTTTGGAAAAGTGCTTGACCACCTTCTTCTGGGCTACCATCGGTTTACCAACCCATGCCCAGTAAGCAGATATGACTGCCAAGTGCACTTTAGGGGTCGTTGCTTGCAGGCCCAACTGAGAGAGGGACCAGAGGTACTCCAAGATATTCACTACAGGGCAGGCAAGGGGATCAAGCTCCTTGACCTGGTACCATATACAGAACTTCTTCCACTTAAATGCGTAGCATTATCGAGTCAACTCTTTCCATGAGGCCACCACTACGTGGAGCACTTCTTCTGACAGACCCACATCCTGGAACTCTAACCACTCAGGAACCAGGACAAAAGGTGCAGGGATGTCAGGTACAGGTGCAGGACTGTTCCTAATTGTCTGGTCCGCAGCTCCGGGCAAAGAGGCAGCCACCACGGAGGTCTGCTGCGGAGGCTGAGGAGATCTGGATACCAGAACTGCCTGAGCCTCTGGAGCTATCAGGATCATCCACGCCTTGTCCTTCCGGGCCTTGACCACCATCTTGTGGATCAAGGGAAGGGTAGGGAAGGTGTACATGAGGCCCAAGGTCCAGGGCCTCACAAAGACATCCCCCAACAGTGCCCTTGACTGTGGGGAGCAGGCTCAAAATGGTCTCTATGTGTTGTTTTTCCAGAAGGCAAAAAGATCCACCAGAGGAAAGCCCCATGGGAAGAACAGTAGTTGCAGTCTTTATTTATTTGTGGCGCCCTTGCCCGAGGCTCAGGGTGCTATTACAAAGAAAACAAATACCTAATTATACAGACTTTACTGAATCCATAAAACAAGTACAAAAATCTTAAAATAACATACAAATAACCCGTCATCTCTAATTAATCCCCACATGCTTGTCTAAATAAAAAAGTTTTCAAGCCACATGTAAAAGCACAGAGGGGGACTCTCTCAGAGTTCTGGGCAGTGAATTCCAAAGGACTGGGACCTGAATATGCCAGATGTTGACTGGAGCACCTTTGCTGCAGCCACATCCAAGAGCAGGGCCATTCTCAATGCTCTAAAGGGGGCATGCCTCAGACAGCTAGTTTTGGAACCCACTCGGGAGAGAGCAATCTTAGACCTGGTACTCTCAAATGGGGATGGAGAGAGGATCTCTGATCTTGAAGTGGGTAGCCCTCTGGGAACAAGCCACCACCAAACAGTGTGGTTCACGATAAACTCAGTTGTAGAGTCAAGCCACACAAAAGTGAAGGTACTGGACTTCAGGAGGGCTGATTTTGTCAAAATGGGAGAGTGCCTCAGAAAAGCATTAGCAAACAGGCAAGAAGGTCGGGTGGAGCAACAATGGGGAAACATCAAAACCGCCATCACAGAGGCAACAAGTCTTTGTGTGAAGCAAATAAACAAATCAAAATGAAAGAAAAAAACACTATGGTTCTCAAAAGAAGTGGCGGGGAAGGTAAGGGGGAAAAAAGATAGCATTCAGGAAGTATAAGGAAACACAGAAGGAGCAGGACAGAGAACTGTACCAGTTGAAGCGGGTAAGGCAGTCAGAATAGCAAAGGCCCAAACCAATGAAAAGATAGCCAACTCGGTTAAGAAGGGATAAAACCTTTTATAGGTACATTAGGGAGCAAAGAAAGACTAAGGCAGGGATACTGAGGCTGAACAAAGAGGAAGGTGGTTGGGCAGAGAGCGACAGTGAAAAAGCAGGTATACTGAGCGAATACTTCTGCTCAGTATTCACAATGGAAAAGCAGGGGGAAATACCTAATCCAGTCAGTAGGAGCACTCTGGATAGGTGGGTTGATATTAGTCCTTTCACAGAAGAAAGAGTTCTGAAAGAACTCTTAAAACTGAGGGTGGATAAAGCAGTGGGGCCTGATGGGATTCACCCCAGAATTTTAAAAGAACTAAGGGAAGAACTAGCAACACCACTGACTACCCTTTTTAATAAATCAGGGGACGATGGGGTGGTACCTGAGGTCTGGAGGAGGGCGGATGTGATTCCCCTTCACAAAAGTGGGAGTAAGACAGAGGTAGGAAATTACAGACCCGTCAGATTGACCTCAGTGGTAGGGAAAATAATGGAATTACTTCCCAAGGAAAGAATTGTTGAGTATCTAGAGGCCAGTGGGGCACAGGACCCAAGACAGCATGGAATCACAGCGGGAAGGTCGTGTCAGACAAATCCAATTGATTTCTTTGACTGGGTGACCAAAGCAGTAGACCAGGGAGGGGCTGTGGACATGGCCTACCTAGACTTTAGCAAGGCATTTGACACAGTCCTGCACAAAAGATTAATAAATAAATTAGCCAGCCTGGGAGTAGGTCCTAGGGTGGTAGCCTGGGTAAAACACTGGTTGGACAACAGGACACAGCAGGTAATACTAAATGGAGTCCACAGTGAAGAAAGGAGGGTTACTAGTGGGGTACCGCAGGGTTCAGTACTGGGGACGGTCCTTTTTAATGTCTTTATAAGTGACATTGCAGAGGACTGAAGGAAAGTATGTCTCTTAGCAGATGACACAAAGATCTGCAACAGGGTTGATACACAAGGTGGGGTGGAAAGGATGAAAAGGACTAGGAAGGTTGGAGGAATGGTCAAATGTATGGCAGCTTAGAGTTAATGCAAAAAAGAGCAAAGTAATGCACCTGGGAAACAAAAACCCAGGGGAAGAGTACACAATGGGGGGTGAGATACTGACAACAACAAAAATGGAAAGGGACCTGGGGGTAGTCATATCAGATGACCTAAAGGTTGGCCAGCAATGTGAGAAGGCAGTAAGAAGGGCTGGGGGGATACTGGGATGCATAGGGAGAGGCATCACCAGTAGAAAACAGGAAGTTGTTGGCCCTCTGTACAGACAGTTGGTAAGACCACATCTGGAGTACTGTGTACAATTCTGGAGACCCCATCTCCGGAAAGACATAGACAGGGTGAAGGCTGTCCACAGGAGGGTGACCAAAATGATGCAGGGTCTGCATCAGAAGACATATGAAGAAAGACTAAAGGAACTAAAGATGTATAGCCTCGAGGAAAGGAGGGAGAGGAGGGACATGATAGAAACTTTCAAATACCTGAAGGGAATCAACAAAGTCCAAGAGGGTAGCATCTTTCAGAAAAAGAGATGTGCAAGAACAAGGGGGCACAATTTAAAGATAGAGGGGGGACGGCTCAACGGTAATGTGAGGAAGTATTTCTTCACAGAGAGGGTTGTGGATACATGGAACAGCCTTCCTGAGGAGGTCATAGAGTCAAAAACAGTGGGGGAATTCAAGAATGCATGGGACAGACACAAGGCAATTCTAGTGGGGGTAGGAGAAAGTAGGCTGTTGGTTAACTAGGATCTGCAGCTTATCCGTTAGGTAGGGAAATGGGCAGACTAGGTGGGCCAAGCGGTCCTTGTCTGCCGTCAAATTCTATGTTTCTATGGGGCAGCCATCTCAAATGCCCGGTCTCTGGATGATTTTAACCTCGCCCTTGGGACTGCTAGGAGGCCTTCCTCTGCAGAGCAGAGCAGACATCCCAGGGTGTAAGGGTGCAGGAGTTCCAACAGGTAGCCTGGACCCAGTCCGTACAGGGCCTTATGGGTCAACAGACCCACTTTAAAGGAGATACTCCACTTCATCGGCAGCCAGTGCAGTTCACGCAACACCAGTGACATGTGACAGGACCTGGAAAGGCTGCTGGTAGCCAGGCCACAGCGTTCTGCGGCAGCTACAGGCATCGCATGTACCTCCTTTGACCCCAAGGTATACTGTGTTATAGTAGTCGAGCCTCAAAGTCACAAACGCATGTATTAGAGTGGCTAGGTTATTAAGCGTGACATGGGAGTTAGACAACATCCAAGTCTGAATCTCGGACAAGCACTTATTAAACACATCGACTGCAGCCGGTTCCCAGGTGCAAAGGACAGGCAGAGCTGAGTGTCATCAGCATAAGCTTTAAAATGACCATAAATTCTGCTATACAGTTTAGTTGATTGTACACTCTGCCTTATGTTTTATATGGTCCATATTTTGCCCACTGAATGTTTACCTGCTCCTGTAATCCAACTTGCTGCTAGTATTTTTTCTTTTCAGTGTTGTACTGTACATTTTAAATAAATAAAATTGTATTCTTATCGAACCAATTGTCACTTCCCCCGTGTAATGTTACTATGCTGTACTCTCCCAGGTCGTGCCTGAAAATAGGCAACTGTTACTGTCTAGTGCATTCACCTGGTAAATAAAAACTAACTAAACAATAAAACCTGAAATGACTGGGCAAAGGTAGTAAAATCTAGTGCCTGGTCCACTGCCAGCCAATCTGAAAAGCCTCAGACTGCGGTAACCCTCTGCTGTTTGTCTTTTAGCCAGCACGCTATTCATACTATAACTTCTATACCATGAGCTTTAATGCTTCCCGTGAGCTACTCTTTTGTAACACTTTTGTGACAGGATATGAGACCAGATGCATTTTTTTTTTTTGTTAGTTTAACCCTTAAACTGCCAACACAATAAGAACATACTAGAGTTCTGGATAGGTATATCAGTCCACGGACCTGCAAGGGTAAAATATTTTGCTGTTACAGGTTCTGTTTGGTATGGACACATTACAGTTGTCAGGTCACATGCACAGGCTGCTAAGGAAAGCTGGTCACCCACTGTGGAGGTACTGACATTCTAGTGGGAAAGTTAGCAGTAATGACAGACAGGATGAGCAGAGAGGAGGCAATTAAGCCATAATCCCAGTGGGAGTCCTTCTTGGGATATGTTCCCATGTCAGGTAATGGACCCAGGTGCATGTCGTAAAACTTCTAGAGACAGCAAGGAAGGATATGAGGTTACACACACACACATGCACTCACATGGGTGGGGATACTGGGGGAACTGTCACTCAAGGGAGAGGTCACTCCCCCATAGCCCTAAGCACATAAACTGGGGGCTGGGGCACTCAGCTCTCTCTCTCTCTCTCTCTCTCTCTCTCTCTCTCTCTCTCTCTCTCTCTCTCTCTCTCTCTGACATCAGACATCTGAGGAAGAGGGAGCCATGCTTGAAGCTAGCTTGGTAAGGAAGCACAGCCTAAGGGGAATGTCTTCTGCAGCTAGCAGCAGGTACAGAGACTTTAGATGAGGCTAAAGTTTGAGTTGTTTTTGAGAAATCATCTGTCTGGTTAACTTACTTTATTTTCAATTCTCAGTAAACGTGTAAACCTTTTGTCTTACTGTAAATATATCCTATTTGTAAATACCTGTAGTATCTTATAGTAAAGAATCTATTTCTGATAGACCCAGTGACTGCCTCATTATTGACAAAGTAATTTTATTATTTCTGCTGGACCTTGTTTGCAGTCCATCTCCGAAGTGCACTCTACCAATAGTTATTGTGTTGACCTTCCTGACCCTGAACAGGGCAAAAGTGGTTTCCTGAATATAATCAGGTGGGTGGCTGAGAATTAGAAGTCCCCGACAAAACTGCCTGGTCAGCTGGGATGGCCCAAGGAGCAGGTTTTGCCACAACTTTACTAAAGGCTTTTAGCAAATCCATATATAGTAGGCAAAATCTGTTGCATCCATTTTACCTGTATCCTCTATTATTCCATAACAGAGTCTATGAGGTTAGTGAAACATGATCTTCGAAAAAAATTCAAGTTGACAGTCTGATCAACCAAATTTACCTCTGAATTACAATTTATTTAATCTTTTATTATGGCTTTCAATAATTTAGCCACTAAAAATATATGGTTACTTGGTCTATAGTTGCCAGGCTTATCTCATTCTCCTTTTTTTGCATTCAGGTGTACCCTCTGCTCCCCCAGCAGTCCTCTGGCGCAATTTCTTTCTCCAGCGACATCTGAATAAATTGTTCTTAGTCCCTCTGTTATTTCTTCACTGACGGCCTTCACTTATCATCTGGTCCTGGAGACCATTCTGTTTTTATCCCCTAGTCCCTGCAGGACGATATTCTTATAAATGCAGCTATTAGTTTCCTCTCTACTACTTTATTCATAACCCCTGGATAATTTCCTCCATTATATTACTTAAAAAAAGTTTAAAAAGATGACACTGGAATGGGACTATAAACACTTTAAGCGAAACCCAAGGAGGCAGTTTGGCCTGTATGTTATAACAGATAGCTGTGGACCTGGAGAACTGGGTCTAAAGTTCACAACCATCCCTTGCTCACTGTGTGATCTCTTAGATAGCCACTTAACCTCCCTGTGTTCAGCCTCTTTGTAACCTTTCTCTTATCTACCACATCTGTACTCATTGCATCTCCCTGTGCACTGAAAATGGCAGGAATATGCTCTCCCTCCCACCTCCCTGATTGTTATACACTTGGCATGTAGTCTGTATGAAAGGTGCTATACAAAGCCAAATGTCTTTCATTTCCTAAACTGTTTCCTACAGAAATCGGCAAGCACCACAAGTATGAGATGGCAATGCTGACAACTGGTCATTTCCTCGAAAATAGTGGCAATCACAACAACTGGAATTCAGTACGTGTTTTTCCTCTGCTAATTTTTGCACTGTTTTAATTTCTATTATAAAAGGGGTTAAAAGAATGCTGGCTTCTGATTGGTCGAGAACTACTTTCAGCTGGGTCATTGTCCCAGCAGAACAACTCAGCTGAAAGCAGCCCCCACACAAACAGGACTCCACACCTTTCAATTATAAATTATATATGGATTATAAATCCACCTACCTCAGGGCAAAATGCCCTACCATGGTGGCAAAGGAACCATCTCTGTTACAGTCCCAATTACGAAGGGACACATGGGTATTGTCTCCTGTCTTCAAACTGAGGCCTGTTCTTAAAAACAAAAAATAAAAAGTTTTGTTTACCTTAGCCACCGAACGCAGCTAAAAATAATGTCTCCTGTTCACATTCTGCTGCTCCCACAGTCACTTACTTGCAATGCAAGCCACTTCATCATCACCCACTCGCCAGCCGCTCACTCACTCTCTTTACTCATGTCCCTGAACTTGCTGCCAATTGAGACAATTCTGAAAAGGCAGCAACGGGCCTGAGAAACAAACCACTGCTCCACAAACCATAGCCACTCCACAAACTGCAGCTAAAAACTGGTGCCCTATATATAGAAGCACTGCTGACTTTCTGCTGCCCACACTTGCTGTTTGCCATACATGTAGCAAACTGCCAGCACACCTGCACAATATGGGAGAAAGGGTACTATTTTTCCTTTGTAATTTATATGTATTGTTTTAAACTTCAGTAACGTAAAACAAATACAATATTTGTTATTTTTATTTATTAACTTTTTAAGACTCATGTCATAATTGCAGTAAGGTACTCCATGGGGTACATAGTGGGATGATGGCTCTTTTAAAGTGGTGGAAGCATTCAGCTTCACCTCATACTTTAACCCACCCAAGACGGGCTGTTATCCCACCATAATGCACCACGTAGCGTGCCTTATTGCTTAATTATTTATTAGGTCTATGAAGTCCCATTACTTTACACATGACAAAAAAGTACACATATTGTGTATGCAACTGTAAAATTAGTGCAGCTTGCCTAATTGTTATTGCAGACTATTTCCATATGACTAGCTATACACAGTGACATAATCTGACAAAGCCTATAGTGGGTTACAATCTTATTTTGTTGTATAATGCCAGGTGTTGCCCCCCCCCCCACAATCATTGGAGGCTTACCTTTTGGGCTCATGGATCCTAGCAGCCTCCCCAGACACCAGCAGAGCTCCTAGCCCTCTGGCACTCCAGGACTGCAGTAGAGTGGGGACAAGCAGGGCACAGCAGCCCATGGTGTGAGCCAAGCCATGGCTCCTTTGATCGTCACGGCTGGAGTTGCATATGTTGGTACACTCCTTGAATAAGATATCGAGAAATTTATAATCTCTTTCACGTGGGACTACCTGAAAAGTGACAATAAGTGTGCTGGATATTTACTGAAGGAGAAAAAGGATTGAAGTCTTCCTGGTGAGACCAGAAAGTGAGTGCCACACTTTCATATCACCTTTCTTGCTGGACAAGGTACCCCCTTAATCCCTTGAAGCATGTCATGCACTATATTTGGTCAAGCAGGCCGTCTTCACAGAGGGTGCAAATGACCCAAAGAGACTGATTAGAATGCTAGGGCCAGAGTGTCAAACGAAGTAGTCTTCCAAAATTAGGCCCATCTGTCTCTGATGTGGAGGGCGCAACTGGTGTGACAGCCACAGGAATTGGACCAGTAGGCAGAGGATGCATCTGAGGAGTCACTGCTGTAGTCCCTGGAGGGAACGAGGAAGTCTGAGCAACCTAGTGAGAAGGATAAAGGGTCAAAAGATTTAGAACATTAGTCCTCCAGGTAGTAAGGCTACTACAAATGGAAACAAAGACTCACCATCTTCAGGATCCAGATCAACCTCCTCAAGCTGTAACTTCTGGTGGTGATGATCGCATGCTGAAGTTAAATGGTGACACTGGTCAAGCTTCCAGTTCTGCTCTTCTTATAGTGCATCCATGTTCAAGCCGGTGATGCCAATGCCAATGATACATCTGTAAGGCTCAGCTCAAAGAGGACTCACTTGATAAGGCAGTAGAGGAGGAGGAAGAGGAACAAGACTCTTTGAGAATTGGCTTCATGGTCTGCAGCATGCAGATGAACTGTCAAGAGGTTAACCTGCTCAGAAGAGAGGTCATCTTGGTCCTGCTGCCTACCCTGAGGAGAAGGCATACCAGGCACTGTTATCAAGCAGATATAGCTTTCATGGAGCAAGGCCTGGACAGCACTAACTGGGCACTCCTTCTCAAATGACACCAACAAACAATGTACCAAGGGTGATGGGGTAGCTGCCTTGTTTGACAGGGTTAGCCGAGACCTTACTCCCCAAATTAACTGGTCACAGCATCTGAGTGAGACTGACGGGAACTACTGCAGACAGTCTCCAGCATAACAGTCCTGGGCCATCTGTCAGTTTCAGGGTCCTAAAAGGGAAATGGACTGATGTTACTTTCAACTTCTCAATTGTGATGTATCACAGGGAATAATGACGATTGCTTTAATGAAGCCAAAGACCAGAAGAGTGCCTTAAGTCCCTGGTTGAGTCATACTTGACTGAAAATTTCTTTTTTTCCCCCCTCCCTCCTACTCGACCCTCCTTCTGATGAGTGCCCAGCCACGTCACCTCGACATCCGCTGGGATTTACCTTCCAGCCATGTTCCTCCAGGGCCTGCCCCCTTCCCCCAGTGGAGTCAGCAGGGTTCCCTAATCCCCACTGCAGAACGGATCCAGTCCAGGCTGGCATGCCCAGCTGGTTGGGTGCAGGGCCTGTGGGCACTCATCTTCATCCTGCCGGCAAACTCGTTTTCCCAGTTTTCATCCCCAGAGAGGTATGGTGTGCAGTGACATCATGGTGCATACCACACACGCTTGCACAATGTGCACCGACATCTGCCATGCTACCTGACCTTCCTGGCCTGGGCTGCCTTATCCCCAGCTTCTGTCAGGGGCCAGGTAAGCATTGGGCTCTGCCCACCCTCTCCCCAGAGGAGAAGGAGAGCAGTCCTATGGACGCTCGATCCTCCTCACCCCCCGGCTGGCCCTCTGACAGCTCGGATTCACTTCAAAACCTGGGTCGGCGGCATCACAAGTAGTAGCGCTACTGCTGCACCAGCCCCCGATTGAAGATTCCAATCAAACAGACTCTTTGAACCTTCCAACAGTCAGCTGTTGTAGCAGACAATGTCAGACCACAGCATCTGACAGAGCTTGAAGTTCTTCAAATCATGGCCTGGGATGAAGGAATCCAGCTACCAGTCATGAGAGTGCCATGTCATCTAGTTGTTACAGCTTGGACAGTGCTTGAAGTTAGTTGTTTTTCAACAGGATAACCATCTGAGGCTTGCACCAAGTCTAAATCCTGGAAAACTATTCAAAATTCACAGATACTGAGGTTGGAGATGAAACAAGGTCTGTTTAAGCTCAATAGCAAACGCAGAGTCAAAAAATGCAACAGAATGTGGTAAAACCAAAAAACAAACTAGGGCAAGATGTCCAGGAGGGACTTCAGTGTTCCAGTGGAGAGAAACATTTGAGGCTGGATGGGTGAGGATGTGACAAATAGAAGAGGACAAAAACAAAACTCCATCCAATTGAGTTGCAAGCATTATTAGGTTTTGTGTGCTCCCGAGCTGTTTAAGCAATATACCACGAGAGGGTGTGGGTGATGCCAGGATTTACCCATGCCTGGTGTGTTTGGTCACAAGGCTGCAGGCCAAGTGAGTAAACAGCACCAGGCATGGGTAAATATCTAACATCACCATCAAGTGGCATATTGTGATTATACAATGTGTACCCTTTTTTTTTTTAACAAAGAAAAAAAAAATTGTTTATTTGTTATATTTTCAATTATTTTTTATTGCATTTATTGGTCCACGAGAAAAAATAGTCCTTGATTGCTAGGGATGAGTCTTGGGTTGCTAGGGCTGTGAACTCCTAATGGAACTGTAGATATGAAAGGAGCATGGGTGCAATGCAGGCAAATCTGAGCAGTAAATGCCACCTACGTTACCCTGTGACCCTCCGCGCTGTACTTCAAGGCTGCCAATAGGACTACACTGTAGGAGTAGATCTGCAGTGTCTTGCACTTCATGGATTGCTGATGTTGGATTTTCCAGTTAAAGGCAGATTTTTATTTTGTTGCAGCGTAGTAAGGTACAGTGTGTTTTCTGGGTACCTTCTTTCCCCACGGACCTATGAGAGAGAAGCCTTGGCATGGTGACGTCAACAGTGACTGTTGATTTTGGCTGCAGCAGGGAGGCAGCGCTTGACTGGTGGCTAGTTTGAAGTTCTGACTCGGTGTTTGAAGTGGCAGTGGCGACTGGAGGCAGCATCGATAAACATGGATTGTTTTCTGCAACTACGGGTAAGATTTGGGTGTAAGAAGGTTTGTTGAGCTGAGAAAATATGTTTTCTAATTCGTTGGGGTCTATTAATTCAAATGAGCTATTTTTTTACTTCTTAGACGTTCCGGTTTGGCGTCTTCTTTTGAGTTGATTTTTTGGGGAGCAGCAGGATGGCAGCTAATGCCTTTATGTGGGCTATCAGAGGGATACAATTTAGGTGGGCACAACATGAGGCTGACCGGCACCTTTTCCCATGGGGTAATGCTAAGATTTACAACAGGGAAAAGGTGCCAGTCAGCCAATCAGAAGGGAGGATTTTCAGACACACTGTATAATTTCAAGACTTCCATTAGTTTATGTCAAATAAATATTTTCCTACAACATATATTTATATATCTGCCTCTGCAGTTAGTTACATTTGTTAGTTAGTTGCTTATCATCTAATTGGTTAACAGAATGCTCCATTTTACCAATTCCAGGGATTTATGTAACTCTAAAAATTGATTAGCGTTTTGCTCATAAAAGTTCTAAAACATTGTGAAAATGCATAGCACTTGCCTCACTGTGTTTAACAAACATAACACTTGTGAAAAATCTATATAAATACTTTCTGTACAGTTAGTATTGCCCCAAGGAAAAAAACTGCTAATCAGTTACTTAAAACCCTGCAATTTGGCCCTTCATTTTCTTTAGGTGCTGATCCAAATTAGATATTTTTCTCCTACTGCAATCCATCATCTGCAGGACAGTATTCCATTTCACCTTGCTTTGCTGATCCGTTAATGTTACACTTTTCATTGGTTGATCTTATTGTTCCTCGTTATGTAAAATTACAGTGTTAGGGTCCGACTGCTAACTGAACAAAGTCTGTGAAGCAACAGACTCCCAATGCATCCTACCATGGCCCAGTCCTCAGTTAGCCTCCTAGGGCTGCTGGTTAACTAGGATCTGCAGCTTATCCATTAGGTAGGGAAATGGGCAGACTGGGTGGGCCAAGCGGTCCTTATCTGCCATCAAATTCTATGTTTCAGATGAAGATTCAGGGTAGACAACTATTGTTGGTCTCACAAGTCACAATATTCAAGAAAAAACATTTTTCTAAAGTTTTTTTTTTAATTTTAAATACATTGCAGAGAATCCCAGGAATCAACATGTTTGTTATAACTTTTACCATAGATCACTACATGAATCCCAAGACATTGCTGGTCAATGAGGAAGGAAGGGGGGGAGCGAGAGAGAGAGAGGAGAGAGAGAGAGAGAGAGAAGCGTGAGAGGAGGGGAGGGAGAGAGAGAGAGCACGCGCTGGGTAATGCAAGGGACAGAACTGAATCACTGTGATAGCCGCACCGCAACAAAGCTCTGCAAGTAAGTAAGAAAACATGAGAGTGTGTGAGAAGCAATCCTGGGAGAGCTGTTAAAGAAAGCTGGTTCGGGACACCTTCTGGAGATTGAGGTGTTGCCCCATTTCTACTCAATCCTCTGGATTTGGGGCAGAGGTTGCTGAACTCCTGGCTGAATTGGCAAGGGTGCAGAGCACCTTCTGTCCCACACAGACAGGAAGGGCTACACCACATGAGAGGGATGGAATCAAGGTTACAGAAGTTCAGGGTCCCTGGAAGGAAAGGAAGGGCTGGAGGTCCTGTGGGTCATTCTGGAGACATACTTTGGAGCCACTATCCATACCAGTGTAGTGTACAGACCTCCAGAAGAGGGAGAAGTTGGAGAAGGCACTTGGGGAAGCCATCATCAGAATGACAAGTAAGGGGAAAGTTCTCCTAGTTAGTGACTTGATATGCCAGATGTGGCGAAGCCTCAATGACGACTTTGGCAAGTAGCACAGTGATCCTGGACTCCGTACAAGGGGCTTTTCTCAGGTAGCTAGTCAAAGAACCCACTAGGGACAGGGCAGTGCTGGACCTGGTGCTTTCAAACAGGGAAAGGATTGGAGACATCACAGTGGGCAGTCCCGTAGGTTCCAGTGATCACCGTACAATGTAGTTTAACATAAAGACAGGAGCAGAGGCAAACCACATGAGGGTCCTGGATTTTAGGACAACAGATTTTAAAGAAATGGGACACTGCCTCAGAAAATACCATGCAGGGAGATTGCAGGGAGGGGTAAAGGCACACTGGGGGACGATAAAGGAAGGCATAATTAAGATACCCACTCTCTGCATAAAGGAAGTGAGTAAAAGCAAAATGAAAAAGACCATTTTGGTTCTCTACTGAAGTGGCCAAGATGGTAAAGGAAAAAAGGGTGGCATTCCAGAGCTATAAGGAAATGCAGAGTAAGGAGGACAGGCAGGTATACCAAGTATATCCTGTTGATTGGTTCCATTTCTACCTCATGGGCCATCAACAGTTACTATAGTAGGAGGCATCCTGTCACTTCCACTACCCATCTAGCTTGGATCAAACAGGGCTCCATCCTGGGTCCCATCCTCTTCTCCAAGTTACTGAATGACTTCCCCACTGCCTGTGCAAACTTGCATATGCACATGTATGCTGAGTGACAACACAGTCATCTTTACCTCCAGTCCCTTTACTGCAGCTGTTGAAGACCTGCTCCAGCAGGACTTCCACAATGTTCTGCACTGGTTCCAATCCAGTCAACTTTGGATCAACACTCCAAAAAAAAAAAACCCTGTGTCCATGACCTTTGGTACCAGTCAGAAACTGACCAGACTCACAGTCCCCCGGTTTTCACCACACTGGATGACACCCTCTTGAAGTGGTGCAGTCCTTCAAGTATTTTGATGTGTGGCTTGACAGTAAGCTTCACTTTTATTGATGCCATCCATGCATGACTCTGTCCCAAGTTTGGTGCACTGTACAACAGTTCCAGAGAATACAGCACTCATCGGCAAAATACGCATGGAATCAAGTATTATCACAAATCAGTGCAAATGCAATTTACTGAAACAGTATAAGCTCGACCTGCAAGCCTTAGCCCCAACAATTCGGCTTCACAGCCTTCATTAAGGGGCACTGTACTACAACAACAAAGACTACTTATCTCCGCAGGTCAGCAGGGAGCTTGTTGCAAAATGGTGCTCTCTGTTTTTGACTACACCACCATCGTCTATGGCACGACCCCCTCCACTGCTCTTGCCATACTGGACACCCTCTGTAACGCCTTTTGCTGTTTTGCCACAAACTCCCCCTTGTAATCACCACTACTCCCTCTGCCCTCAAGTTGCCAGGCTCACTGTACCTCCTTCATATCCAGATACTGGTCTGGTTCCCTTTCCTCCTACCTCTCCCTCTCCCAAATTCCACCTGCCTCCTGCTCCCTCCATTCCAGGGACCATCGCACTTTCACCACTCCTCACCCTTGCTACTCAGCTGGGCAATCTGCCTTCTCCTAGTAGCTTCTCTCACAATGCAACTTACTCCCCTCCTCCTTCTGCCTCTTCTCCTCTCCTGGCTCCTTCAGGCACCGACTGAAACTCTGACCCCATCCCACCTGCTTCTGTTACCCATCCTCCAGATATCTTCCCAGCCTGTGCCTCAACCATCACTGGGAGGGCATCCGGCTGAGTCTCCACTACCTGCCTACTGGTTTCATCCCCACACCACCTCTGTACTTCTTCCCTTCACTGGACTAAGCATGTACACATCTTACAGGTCTCTCATCTGTTTCAGGATAACAGTAGTTTTTAGTATGCTGCGTTTTGCTACTGTGTTATTTTGTTCTTGAACTGGTGCTCCATATTGTGCTGTGACTGCATTTTATTTTTGTACCAACTTATTTTGTACCAAATTATTTGCCAAATGTTTGCTTAAAGGAATTTTGTCATATCATGCTGCTTAGAAATTGACTTACCCCATTGGATACCTGAAGGTAGTGAAAGTCATCCTGTCCCATGTTTAACATTGAATGCAGTGCCTGTACTTAGAAATTGCAGATCATATTTTGGCCCCTACAACACTGGCCAGCCCATTCCTCTACTTCCTCATGCAATGAATACACCTCTACACTATGATGTCCTGCAAGTGAGAGTGCGGGGCACGCCCCATTGAAGTGAATTGGACTCGATTTTACATCGTATTTAACACTTTACATTGGCCAGCTTGAGATTAATGAAGGACACCACTCGACGAACAAGGCCCAGAGGCATATTCACTGCATCAGGAAGTAAAGGAATGGGCTGGCCAGTCTGTTTCTAAGCAGCATAATATGAAAAAAAAAATCACTTTAATTGACTTGTTATTGTGTATTTTACTTCTGCTCTTCTGTTTCCTTCCCTTGGGATGCACATGGAAATAAGCCTTGGCCCAGTGTGCCTCTCCCAGTTACCAGTTTTCAAATAAATAGAGGGAAGCAGGAAAGGCAGTGAGGGTAGCAAAGGCACAGACAGAGGAAAGGATAACCAAAGGGGTAGCTAAAGGGGATAAGACTTTTTTCAGATACGTACGTGAAAAGAGGAAAGCAAGGCAGGGATAGTGAGGATTAGGAAGGCAGCAAGGGGTGACTGTGCAGAACAGGATCACAAAAAAGCTGCCAACCTGAACAAGGAACAACTGCTCAGTCCACTGTGGAGGGAGAAGGGGTGGACCACCAGGGAGCAGCAGGTACAAAGGGCAAGGAAGGTGGACACAGGTCCATTTTCAGAGGATAGCCATGATGGGATGTGCAGCTTTGAAGGTGGACAAGGCTATGGGACCGGACAGGATACACCCACAAGTACTAAGGAACACAGGGGGGTGTTAGTTGTCTCACTGATGGCCTTATTCAACAGTTCACTGGAAACAGGAGTGGTTCCAGAGACTGGAGAAGAGCAGACATACTCCTTCTACATAAAAGTGGCAGCAAGGAAGAGGCTAGCAACTCTACAGGCTGGTCAGTCTCACTTCAGTGGTGCTGAAATTAATGGAAACCATGTGTAAGGAAAGGCTGGCAGAGTATCTTGAATCTAATGGGCTGCAAAACCACGGGCAGCATGGATTCATAGAGGGGAGGTTATGCCAGACAAATCTGATAAATTTATTTGACTGGGTGACCTGGAAAATAATGTAGATCAGGGAAGGACAGCAGATGAGGCATATCTGAACTTTAGGCCTTCAACACCATGCTGTACAGAAGACTGATAAAGAAATTGAGCAGCCTAGGGGTGGGATCCAAAGTGGGGAACTGGGTAAGCCTAGGGGTGGGATCCAAAGTGGGGAACTGAGTAAGGAACTGGTTAATCGATAGGTGACAAAGGGTCGTGGTTAACAGAACTCACTCTAATGAGGGGAGAGTGACCAGTGGGGTGCTGCAGTGCTCAGTACTGGGACCAGTCCCCTTCAATGTCTTAATAAATGCATTGCAGAATAACTGGAAGGGAAGGTATGCCTTTTTGCAGATGATACCAAAATCTGCAATAGGGTGGACACACAGGAGGGGTACAGAGAATGCACAGGGATCTTGGGATGCCAGTGGAGTGGCCAGGAGCATGGCAATTGGGGCTCAATGCCAAAAATGCAAAATCATGCACTTAGGGCATAGGAAGCCAGAACCGGGGTACAGGATGGCGGGGAGGTACTGATAGTCACTAAGCAGGACAGGAACCTTGGGGTTATCATAACTGACAACCACAAAGTGGCAGGGCAGTGTGACAAAGTGGGTAGGACTAGTGGGATGCTGGGGCGCATAGGGAGGGATACTGCATCTCCAGCAGGAGGAGGAGGGAGGTGGTGCTGCAACTGTATGGCTTGTTGGTAAGACCCCAGGTGGAGTACTATGTCTAGTTTTGGAGGCCACACCTCAGAAAGGACACAGCCAGGGCCGAAGCAATCCAGAGGTAGGCAACTAAAATGGTGCAGTGGTTGCACGAGAAGCCCTATGAGGAGAGACTGAGAAATCTCAATAGGTATACCCTGGAAGAGAAGAGTGCAAAAGGAGACATGACAGAGACCTACAAGTACCTCCAAGGGGTGAGCACAGTGCAGAAGGGGAGTATCTTTCAAATGAGAAAAAGCACCAGGACCAGAGGGCATGCAATGAAGCTGGGGGGCGGGGGGACTTAAGAGGGATCTGAAGAAGTACTACTTCACTGAAAGGTTGATGGACACCTGGAACAGACTGTCAGCAGAAACGGTTGAGATAAAAACAGTGGGGGGCTTCAAGAATGTGTGGGATAGAAATAGGGGAATATTAGTAAACAGGCAAGGAGTGAGGAGGATTGCCCAAGACCGGTAAGGGTCTGGGAGACAGATTAGGCAGGGAACATCTGTGCAGACTGAGTGGGCCAAGTGGTCCTTTTTTGCTGACAAATTCTGTTTCCAAGGGTAATTCTTCACTGCGCATCTCATCAGCGTCTACTGGTGCACGAGGGAGCTGAATGGGCACTTCAGCATATCAGGAAGTTTGGAGATGATGATATTATATGCATTAATCTATTTGTGGAAAAAAATAATTAAAAAATACTCCTCTTCAGCATTTGAAGCTTTGAACATTCACGTTTTTTGTACAGCCCCAGATGTGAATTGTAAATTGATATGAGATGACTCTAGTGTCTGATCCAATTAGGAGCAACACCTTTTCTCTGGTTATTATCTTTCAACTTTTGTGCATACATAACATGTGTGAGTTAAAACTTATTTAGGTATAATGATGGAGAGGTGAAATCTGTGATATTAAAAGATCAGTATGTTGAAAACTGACTAGAAATTATATTTTAGGTACCATTTTTGTAAACTATATTTTTGGAAAAAAAACTACATTGCATTTTTAATGGTCACTAACAGTGTCATCTTAAAGAACATGACATTATGATGAAAACCATGTCTCCTTGACTTCCCTTATAATTACATCACAATTAAAACGAATTAAAGTACAACAGCTGAATGCCACCTATTATGAAATCATAGTGAGAAAAAGCTATGAGATACTTACACACTTACTTGTATATGTAACAGATGGGGGAAATGTGCTATGTCTGAAAGCTACTAAATGCTAAGTTAAGTATAATTTATTTATAGGTAATAGTTGACCACCCTTGCTGAAATGTACTACATTTCAAAGCTCAAGGAATACCACTGAACTCTTCTGTGGTACAACAACATTCCAGCTAAACGGAAATCCAAGGGCTACCATTTTTTTTTTTTGGTTTTGTTCATTTATACAGTGCTGTCATGCACACAACAATCAGTTGGGGCCTTGAACTGAAAACATGTCTGCAGCAGATCTGAGAGCGCCACTTAAGCAGCGAGACCGCCACCGACCAACTGGACTGAAAAGAGCAAGCATCTACACAGAAATGATAAGTAAAGGAGCACTAATTTTAAAACTTTTAGTTTCACTTACTGTAATTTGTCAGGGGACTTACTTGGCTACCACTCTTTCCGAGGGCTACCGATGGCACTCTAACTCCTGTCGCAGTGTAGTGAAACCACTGTCACTTTCTTCAAACAACAAGAAAATACTGAGTTTTATTTATTATACACTATAAAAATGCTAGGTGGGCAACACAGCCAACATGAGCTACCACCTTGGGTTTCTGATGACATCACACCTCTGAAGCTTTGCTCTCAAGATCTGACGTAATCAAAAGCCCTCTGTGGCAGCCGTAGCACAGGCTGGTTGTGCATGGTTGCCCAGCCAGTATTCTCTATATTTAAAACACTGGTCCCAATAATAGTGTGCTGAGCCTGCTCATTTCCAGAAACATTCTGGGTGAATGGGTACTGAGGAGTTACAGGCTAAGATTGTGTGCAAATATAACAGTGTTAGGGCATGGATCATATACAGTATCAATCTATTAAGGAAATGAGAAGTACCTCAAATAAACACTACAGCAATACAACAATAATATTAAATAAGAACAATACCAACAGCAACACATAAAGAAGTGCAACACACCAATCAGCATAGCAGGGCTCTTAAGCACAGTGTACACCAAGGTGAAAATACACGTGCAGGACACATGTCCAACAGAACTGAAAACAAAAATCCCCTCAACGAAGGCTCAGCATGAGCCAAAGTGCTGGGGTGGTTAGCGAACAGGCTCACAAGTACTGCAACTTGCAACAGCATTGGTGTTTTTTTTTTGTATGTTTGCACAGTTGCATTCAGCTGTAATACCAAATGACTGATAAATTTACGCTTGAGGCACTATATATATCTTTTGTCCATTTGCACGTTTGCACTGAGCTGTAATACCAAAGGACTGGTAGTTACTTCCCACCCTTTCCCCTCTCCTTCCCTCTACTAGCCCCACCTTATCCTTTTCGTGCTACTCCTGAGGAACACTGATTATCTTCTATGCAACTTGCTTTATATCGATTTCATGTATATGTATTTCTCTTTATGTATATGCACATCAGATTTATGTACTTGTAACCTATTATCATGTGGATTTATGTATTTTTGCTACCTTGTAATCTGTGTGCTATTGTAACCTTTAATTATTTGTCAGACTGTCTACTGTTCTATGTATTATTGTTTGTGTTTTACTCTGTGCCACTGTATGTGGCCTGGGTCATGCCTGAAAATGGTCCCTTGGATCAGCGCACTTACCCGGTTACCAAAGTCATAAATAAAAATAAATTTACACTTGCTGCAGAATATACCTTTTGTCCATTTGCATGGTTGCACTGAGCTGTAATACCAAATAACTGATAAATTTACACTTGCTACAGAATATACCTTTTGTCCACTTGCATGGTTGCACTGAGCTGTAATATCAAAGGACTGATACATTTCCACTTGCTGCAGATTCTGCCTTCTGTCCGCCCTTTACTTGCCTTTGTGTATGTGGGTCTGTTTGTTTTCAGGGTCAGGCGCCTTAGACAATGCCCCCACCACCCAGCACTGAGCATGCTCCACATCTGCAGGTTGGGCTCACAAGGTCATCAGGCAAGTCACATCAAGGAGTTGCCTGCATGAGGAGCTAATTTAGCCCAGTCTTGAATTATTTGACAAGGACATAAATAAATATGTAACTTCTTACACAGAGCTGAGTGCTATAGCCCCACCCCCAAAAATCAGGACTTTGATAACATGACATAGGAGCGGGGCTGAAAGTTCTTAGCATATATATTACAATGATCTGGGGAGGGGCTATATAAAGATAAATCTACTAACTTTGCTGGCTCTTCTACATTATGTGTCTAGTGTACGCATTATTATACTAGTCTTAAATATGTAGACCTGCCTCCATAAATTTATACACTGCAGGGATTTATTTAACTCCAAAAATTGATTAGCGTTTTGCTCATAAAAGTGCTAAAACATTGTGAAAATGCATAGCACTTGCCTCACTGTGTTTGACAAACATAACGTTTCTAGAAAACCTATATAAATACTTTCTGTACAGTTAGCATTGTCTCAAGAAAAAAACTGCTACTCAATTATTTAAAACCCCGCAATGGGCATGTGTATATATCTATATTAACAGATTTTTACACAAAGACATCAACAAAAATTTAACTTCGAGAAATGCCAACAGTGAGACACACAACAGTTCAAATCCCAGAAGTACCACAACACAGATTTACCAAGGCACGGGAGAATTTTGTTTTCCCTAATGTTATATTTCATTACTTCAGTGGCATTAACTGATATCTAAACTTAGTCCCCCCCACCCCCACAAAGAATAAACATACTCTCAGACTCAACATACATTGAAATTATTCCCCCCCCAAAAAAAAATATCATAATTCCAGCACCAGCTTCCATCATTGCTCGCTCACGCTCAGCTGGTCTGCTGGTAAATTATCTGAAGAGGTCTGGAGCAAACAATAGCAGGTTCCAAATCTTTAATCAGGAAGTTGCGAAGGATTAACTGATTTTCGCCTCCTTAACACAACTTACAGGCTCTCAATTCTGATCAATTTTTGTGTGTGTGTGTGAATTACAGTAATTCAAAGTACTACTCAAAGCTGGCAAGCAATTCACTTTGTGAACAAGATTTTCATAAAAGGTTTTACCCTATCAAGTTTCATCCCTGCAGTGACCTTCCCTCATTAGATGTTCTGCTGACAAAATTGCTATGCTGGTCATTTTCAGCTCCGTGTCACCATGTAGCTGAGGATGTAGAAGTTTGATATTGCTGCTGTTTAATCTCTTGCTTGTCAAGTACTGTAACTTTAGTCTGATGGAGAAAGTATGGGTCATATATCCAAGCACATGGGGAATTCACCACAAATCTGTGACAGACATGCAACAAATCTCTCTTCTAATATTTCACCCTGAAAGGCCCTTATAAAATCCGCTGCAGCCTCTGAAAGACGCTTTCACATAAGGATTTCTCTTGCTCCTTATACTTTCTAGGTACAGGTATCTTGCATCAGCATTTATGGTATCTTGTAGCTAGGGGTATTTGAAATTCATTCTGCATTCCTTTCTACCATGTTCCAACTGATGCTTGCCAGTTAAGTGTTTATAAATGCTAATCGCTATTGATTAAAATGCACTTGGCACATTTTCACTTGAATAAATCTAATTTCTATTCAGTCTAATTGCACTGGATTTCCATAATTTCAAATTATCCCTGATTTTCATTATTTGGATTCATCAACTGTCAAAGATTACAGTTTCTGAAGGAACTTCACAAATAAACGAAAAGGGGAGGGTACCAAGTGATAATGGACTATTTATGTTCTGAAGCCCAGTTTAGACTTACTTAATTGTCCTACAAAACACTATGCAGACAGAATTCTCTTTTATTACAGCTTTCATAGACTGTATGCCATAAGAAACAAAGGTAACTACTGCCAGGCTGTTCAGTCCTGACCCTAGATCACTACATCTTGATTGTGTGCTCAGATACTCCCAGGATAATAAAATACTGTTCCGTAACACCACAAAGTACTTGCATAGAGTACACTAGATTGTGTACCTTTATCTGCATCTGCTAGTCTAGGTCTTTAAGTTTATCATTAAGGCAGGTGCCATTCCCTGTGTGAAATGCCAAATGCAGAAAACCATGCCATTATAATTTGACACAGTACTGCAGTTTCTTACCACAATGAGCTGATGTAATCAAATTCAGAGTCACTAGCTCTAGGCTAGTTAGAAATGACCACTAAATGGCATACCTAATGCAAGTAATACAATGACTTGCTCCTGAATTTTAAACCTTTCAGCACTTGCCTCCTGAGTGATATTCTTGCCCATCTGCCTGTAGTTCATTTATTTATTTTTTTTTAAATCAAATTTTATTATGAATTTTATGAACACACAGTTTTACACAAGACATGCTGAAAGAATGAAAGGTAAAAAATGTTGAATGCACAACATATATAAAATCTCTATACAATGCCCATTTCCTTCTACAATGAATTCATTTGTGTACAATCCATGTGCATCAGGCATTTTGAAATAATAATAAGACACATACAAGACATACTCTAACAGTTAAACAGAAAGTTTAAAAAGAAAAAGAAAAATGAGGAGGTTGTTGGACCCACTTATTGGTGCTGTGTAAACATTTTTCAGAACACTCTCACACAGATATTATTTTGAGGCCCTGCTCAGGTAGGATTCATGGTCGGCCTTTTGTCATCTACTTAGCAACCTCAAGAAGCACACTTCTTCTCAACTGCCCCAACTGACCTTAGGAGTATGGGAAGAGGAAATTGCCCATAATCTGCCAAGATTTCCATAATATCTTTCCCTTCAATCCTTGCCATGTGGTGAAAGAAAGGCAACCATCTGCCCTTAAATTTTTCTTGATTCAATCTCAACTTAGCAGTGAGTCTCTCCATCAGCATTATTTTCCGACATATAGAGTACCAGTCCTCCACCCCGGGTATGGAAGTGGTCAACCATTTGCAGGTGATTGCCTTCATGGCTGCTGCCACTAGGATATAAAGCAGGTATTTCTGGCCCAGGAGCTTAGCAGAGGTGGTGGCAAACCAAAAATCCAAAGGAGGGGGTGGATAGAAGGGTCATGTCAAAAATGTTTCCAAACACTTCCTCCAGTTCTTTCCAATAGAGGGCTAGGAGGGGACAATCCCAAATGACATGCCAGAGTGCCTTTGCCAATGCCACACCTCCAACATCTGTCCGAGGTATGGTTACCAAGATGCTCGGAGACTACCGGAGGCCGACAGAATCTAATAGCTATTCGCCAATGAAACTCTCTCCAAAATAAAGATACAGTGGTGCAATGTATACCCCCCCAACACTGGTTCCATTGGACCTCTGTAAGGGAGATTGCCAATTCCTCCTCCCATTTCTCCTTAATGTGACCAACATCGTCTACATCTGCAGGGGCCAAAACCGATGCAATCTGCAAGATTGTTTTCTGCAGTTTGCTTTCCCAAGCCAGGTTGAACAAACATTATTGAAGGGTCTTCCTAACTGTGTGGACACCTTTTCTTGGGTTAAATAATTTCCTAATTGTAAAAATCTGAAAAAATCTCGTTGATGCACCCATACTCCAATTGTATTAGGTGAAAAGACTTAAGGTTGCCCTCTGTATAGAACTGGCCCAGAGAAGACAGTCCTAATCTATCCCATTGTTTAAAAGCCCCATCCCATTTATAGGGAATAAAATCTAGGCAGCACCTTAGAGGTGTCCGAGCATGCAAAGCCAAGGCAAACTTATGTACTCGACATACCTCCAACCATGTGTGTTTCAGGGTCATTGTCCAGGGATTATTAAATAGCACCTGGGATAACCTCTTTTCATCTAAAAGGAGGAAATCACCCACCCTTTTTAAATCCAAGTGAAATGATTCTATGTCAACCCAAATTGGGGACCCACCTTCTTTTAACAACGGGATTAGAGCCTGAAGTTGTGCTGCCCAGCAATAATGATGAATATTTGGGAGACCCAGGCCTCCTTTGTTTTTGGGGGCTATCAACATCTTCCACCTAACTCTGGGAGCTTTCCCATTCCAAACAAATCTGGATAAAGTGTTTTTTAACTCCACACAGAATTTTCTTGGGGGTCGGACTGGAAGGGTAGTAAATAAAAATAGGAACCTTGGAAGAATATTCATCTTCACCAATTCAATTCTGCCTGAGAGGGATAGTGGAATTTCAGCCCAACGATTACATTCTGTTTGCACCTTCTGTAGAAGTCAGTGATGGTTCATTGAGAAAAATTTACTTAACTCTTTTGGTACCCACACTCCCAAGTACCTAAACCCTGCCTTGGCCCATTTCACCCTGCCCAGATCAGGTAAAGGGGAACCGGGCAATAACCCCACTGGTATTATCTCGGTTTTGGTGACATTGGCTTTGTATCCGAAGAACACCCAAAACTCCTCTAAAAAATCCAGGATTTTAGGTAATGATTTGTCAGGATCAGTAACATAGAGGAGTGTGTCATCTGCATACAAGAAAACTTTTAATTCTGTATCCCTCAGTTTGATTCCCTGAAAAAAATTTGACTGTCGTAAGGCTGCAGCCAGTGGCTCCATACTTAGGGCAAATAAAAGGGGAGAGAGCGGGCAACCCTGCCTGGTCCCCCTACCTATTGTAAAGGCCGGTGAGAGGACTCCGTTAACCTTAACCTGGGCCTTAGGGGCCCTATATAGATTCTTAACCCACCCACAAAATGTTTGTCCGAAATCAAATTTGTTCAGAGTACAATCGAGATATTGCCAATCTAAACGATCAAAGGCCTTTTTGGCATCCAGGGATACCACTGCCCTAAGGGATTTAATCAAAGGGGACCGGGGTGCTGAAATGGAATTGAGGAGTAACCTAATGTTATCCTGAATATGTCTGCCAGGCATGAACCCTGTCTGATCAGGATGAACTAAATCACAAATAATATTTTGAAGACGGGATCCAACTGTTTTCGAAAAAAGTTTTGCATCCTGGTTTAGTAGAGAGATGGGACTGTAATTAGCACATAGAAAGGAATCTTTGCCAGGCTTGGGAATAACAGATATTGTCACCCCCAGGAATTCAGGGAGGACCCCAAAGTATGGGTTTCATTAAATACTTTAACCAAGAGGGTTGCCAAGTCACCCCCAAAACACTTATAAAATTTTGCTGTAAACCCGTCAGGCACGGGGCTTTACTTGATTTATGACTTTGAACTGTACAGCAAATTTCTCCTTCTGAAAATAACCTTGCTAATCCCTTCCTTTGATCAACAGATAATCTGAGTAATTCCACTGATCCCAGGAAGTCTACTACTTTGTGTAAATGATTTGGGATCCTTTCTTCCCCATACAACTCCTTATAGAAACTGCAAAACTCCACTGCAATCTTCTCCGGATGAGCGATCATGGGTTTAGTCAGATCCGATGGTTTAAGGGATGGAACATATCTTTCGACCTGTTGCTTTCTAAGGTGAAGGGCCAAGAGTTTGCCCGCTCTCCCCCCATTCATAGTATTTCTGTGCCGAAGATCTCTTCAGATTTTCTGTCTTTCTCAGCATTAAGCCATTATAATTAGCTCTGGCCTCACTGAGTTGGAGCAGCAGGTCTGGATTCTTGGATCTTTTATGCTCTGCCTCTAATTCCACAATTTTCACCTCTGCTGTTTTTAAGGCAGCCTGGTGTAATTTATTTTTGTAAGCCGCATGCAAGATTGTGTGTCCCCTAACCACTGCCTTCAGTCCATCCCAGACATATTTTAATGCAGTGCCTTTTCCCGTATTTTCCAATATATAGTTTTTAATAATTGTTTTAGTGGATTCAACATAAGTTTTGTCATTTACTAAACTTGGGTCAAACCGCCAATGGCCCGTTCCCCAATTCAGTACCGCTGAGATCATAGCTTGATCTGAAAAGGTGGGAGGGTGGCTGGGTTGGGTTTGGTGGGCAGAAACTAATGGTACCATGCATAGTGTGCTGCTGTGTGGAAGAACACGCTCCCGAAATGGGGCTGGATGCCAATGTCTGTGTGTCCCACCTATGAATGCTAGCACAGGTCATCTGGAGGGTGAGTTTAAACTCTCTCAAGTTAACTATCAGTGTGGTGTTTTCTGGCATCACAATGACGTTATAAAACAATCTGAAATACCACAAGGTCCCCCCATGACATCAAATTTGTGGGGGGTTTTGTGTGTAAAGTTACAAGAAAAGTACCCGACACTCAGAGAATCAATATCCACCACCCACTGCCCCTGGTAAGAATACTTTTTTTAATGCAGTAAATGCTATTTTGCAAGCCCCTCCTGAAACCTTAACTGCTGTTTTTTTTTTTTTTACTATAATAAATCACGCTACAGAGCTGCATCATAACCCTCCTCCTACTGCTTCAAAATACTGTGCACTAAAATAATCCTAGTAAGTGTTTTGCTCCACATTTGTACTTGTTTTAAAAGTTTACCACTCAGCCGCAAACTCTCACTCTAACAGCTTTCATCTGACCAAGTACTGCCACATCATAAATCAGCAGTCACACCAAAAACAGATACTGCTTAAATCCACCACGGCTGCATAATGAAGTTAGTGAAGTTGTGTGGAATTGTCAACGAGGTATGGAGAAACAACACAATGATTTGTAAGTACTAAGATATGTTTTAGTTTCTGTTCTAAGGAAGGCATACACATTATTAGAAAAATACATGGAGGTGTACATTTTAATGGAATGAATAGGAAGCTTACAAAAGAACCCCAGAGCAAATGTCACTGATGTATGTGTTATCCCAGATGATACTGGTCAGACAGCCAAATTTTAAAGAAAACACAACTGCACATATCCCAATAATGCAAAGCATCAAGAGAAACATATGCAAATCCCCATGATGTTACAGAAGGTGGCAGTACATGAAAAAGTAATGGCTGGTATATATTCAGCCTTGGGATTATTTACACAGTTTTTTTTTTGTTTTTTTGAGAGAAACAGGTTTTTTGTCCATGAGGTGATGTAAGTTATATTTAAGCAATGTGTTGATGTCAGGAAGTCAGGTGCAATGATGATGGACTGTTAGAGAAAATGTTATATTAACTTTCAGAGGGGGTCGCTTTTGATAAGGGCAAGGTAGTTATGCTTGTGATATGGGAATATTAGGAAAGTATGAGGTCTACGCAGAAGTGGAGTACAAATATGCACAGTTTCATAAGTATGTGCTCAGAGTGAAGGCAAATGTGATATGCAGGTTTGTTTTAGAAATAGGTAAAAACAGCGATACATGCAATTAGTAGAAAGATAGATAATTACATAGACATAGAGAGAGAGAGAGAGAGAGAGACGCAGACAGACAGGCAGAATACAAATTGCAGTGAAGTACTGAAGTGACGCCAACCCCACCCCCAACCCACAGACATAGACAGGCATTGGGGTGTGCCTTTGGGTCATTGACCATAATGCTCACGCCATTTCACATCGCCGTATCCTGCAGACACAGACAAGAGTCGAGGTGTGCCTTGGGGTTTCCAAACTTTACACTCAACCTATTCCATAAGGAAATATGCTGAAATGGGTACAGTACAAGAGAATGGAGTGAACTTTGGGGCTGAAGAGTCAAAGGCACACTTTGATACCCGTCACTGGCTGCAGGGTGGGGATGGGGGTGGAATGGCATGAGCATTACTGTTGACAATTCCAAGTCACACCCCTGGTGCCTGTCAGTCACTACAGCGCAGGGTGTTATGGTCAGAAACCCTAATGCCCTGTGCATTTCTTGTTATTTTCACTCCAAGTTTTCAGCAAGGGCTTTTTGTAACCCCACCGCATGAACAGTGACACTGTCAGTTCATTAGCCAAAAGGAGATTTTGCACAGCGACTGTGCCATTTGGCACCACAGGTGCAAAAACATATTTTGAACAGAATGTAAAAAATGACAGCTGTACATTTCTTGCTTCAGTAACTGCTCAACACATTTGTTGCATGACCTGCTTATTGACATTTTATATCTGCTATGCAATGTACTGCTGCTATGGCTGTATGGCTGAGAGGGACCTGGGGGTGGTGGTGGATGTCAAGATGAACAACTCGGAGACTTGTAGGAGGGCAGCGGCCAAGGCCAACACAATGCTGGGATGCATCGCTAGGGGGATCACTCCAGAAGGAGGGAAGCAATACTCCCTCTGTATAACTGCTTGGTGAGGCCACATCTTGAGTACTGCGTGCAGTTTTGGAGGCCACACTTAAAGAGGGACACTGAACTCCTGGAGAGGGTCCAGAGGAAGGCAACCAAAATGATCTGGGCCTTGAAGGAAAGGACCTATGGGGAGAGGCTCAAAGAGCTAAATATGTACACATTGGAAGAGAGAAGGGAAGGGGGGACATGATAGAGGTCTTCAAGTACATGAAGGGGGTAAACAGGAGAGGTACAGTCATGGTGCTAAGAAGGAAGGAGGGGGTGCAACTAGAGGGCATGGGTGGAAGCTGGAGGGGGAGGAGACTCAAGGGAGAAAGGAGGAGGTGCTACTTCACTGAGAGGGTGGCAGAACCATGGAATGCACTGACTGGGGGGCTGGTGGAGGCAAAGACTGTGGAGGGGTTCAAGAGTGGGGTGGGATAGGTACAGGGGAAGGGTTGTGGAAGCAAAATCCAATGAAGCGGGAATACCATGGACTGGGAAGGGAGAAGCCCAAGAGGGTGGGGAGGGGGTAGCAAGGTCAGCTCCCAGGGTGGGGACTGACCAAACAAGCAGACACAAAAGCCCGCTAGGCCTATTCTGCTGGCATTTTTGTATGTTAGTATACTTAATACACCAACATCATGAACCATAAAACAGATGACTGCCATAACTAGGGAGGCAGTATAACCTAATGGTTTAAGGCTCTTAACTGCAAATCTGGAGATCTGCGTTTGAATCCCACAGCCCCCACTTGTATACTGGGTAACCCTGAGCAAGTCACTTAACTTCCATGTGCTCCCAGGTTGCCCCTGTAAACAAGCTTTCAGCTTAGTGTGCCACTCCTGGTTAAACAATTGAAAGAAAAAAAACACAATGTATTATTTTTCTTGCTTTATTTTGCTACTACAAGCTTTGACTAATACATCCATCCTTATTTATAGCTTATGTGTCTGTGACCTAGGCAAAACTACACTTAAAATCTCACACATAAATAAATAAAATATCAGAATAACATTTATTTTAGTAGTATATCCTTCCTTTTCCGGTGCCCATGACACTAGGTATATATATTTATATCTTTTAACTTCAAAGCACTGAATCTATTCAAATGCAAAAAATACAAGACTTTATTCTCTTCACACATTACTGTTAAACTTTAGATCCCAGAATGGCCAAGAAACAATTTAGACTTCACTCTTACATGCCACTGTCATGCCCACTTCTCATGCAAACAGCAATCAATTACAGAAACCCTTTCATTTCTATGCTATGCACTCTTACATCAGAGAGACATAAATCTTATAGAACTGCTAAAAAAAATTAATTTATCAAGACTGGATTTATGAATTAAAACCTGTTGTTTACAGTTCCTACGTAAATAATAGTTTACTGGCTACAAACAATGCTACAGACATGACATTAACAAAATTTCTGTTTTACATGGAAACATCCATATAATGAACGTGTCATACAGGATTTGTGACCTTCTGTCTGCATGTATCTGACAAAGGAAAAGGCACCTGCTTGATCCTTTTTTTTCTATTTTATTTTTATGCCCAACTTGTCCATACTGTAAGAGCCAAATATTGACATACTTAGAGTTACAAAAAAAAAACTCATGATGTCTATGCGTGTGCGTGTTTGGGGGGGGAGTTATGTCTAGATGCAGTTACAGGCACTCCTTAATTACTTCCCTAGGCAGCTCTGATAGTCCATTGTTACAGCATGATAGATCCGCCTCATGCCCCTCCCACATGAATCAAAAAAAGGTGGGGGTGGATCTTTAGGAGCTTGTGTGTGTGTGTTTGGGGGGGGATATGCCTAGATGCAGTTTCAGGCACTCCTTAATTACTTCCCCAGGCAGCTCTGATAGTCAGTTGTTCCAACATGATAGATCCACTTCATGCCCCTCCCATGAAAATGAAAGCATAGTGCATGCAACAGACCTTAGGAACATCACATTTTTTAATGTCAGCTCTGATCTGTTCAGTCTTGCTTTATTCCTGGCTCAGTTTATAATATCAGTGAAAAGAAAGTAGGGAGAAAAAAAACACCCAGCCTTTTGCTTCTACAAGTAGTTGTTAACTGCAACTGGTATATTTTACCATGTGCAAGGCAACTCCACCCACAACTTCCCTAACACAGACAAATGACATCAGTGCTCACTGATGTGTTAACATCCTGTTTCTAGTGTCCCTGATAAAATAAAAAATACAGTTGAGATTTTTTTTAATGTCAGCTCTGATCAGAATAGCTTTTAAAATCACCAATTGTTTTCTTGTTCAATGTTTTCTTCTCTCCTTTTACTGATAGTACAAAATGAGCCATAGCTATTTCTTCCAACAATACATGACAGAAAACCCTATGATATATATATATATATATATCTCACTGTTTTGCAAAATGTATCCCTTACAATTTTTTATTTGCAAGACAGCATATATTTACCCTAACAAATGTCTTACTACCACATTCAAAATACTATCCCCCACCCTACCTGCCACATATAAACTCAATTATATGAAAAATAAATTCTAGACACTTAACCATTATTCATTCCCCAGTCCCATTTACAACACTGCTACACTTATATATAAAACATACTTCTCAAACTTAAAAGAAAAAATACATTTTATCATCAAAGAACTGTATTTACCAAGTACTGTGCCCATGATTAAAATAATTTAAACCCCCTCCCCGAAAAATGTGCCCCCACATGAAACTGCATGTTTAACTGTAAAGACAATTAAAACATGTATTTCTAAAAGCATTACTAACACCAATGCTTTCAAAGTTTTGAAATTACTAAAAAGACAAACTATATATGTGTGTGTGTATATATGTATATAGAATATGGTAAACAAATATTGTTAATCCCAAAAGCTGAACTTCATGTTTTTAGTTAATAAATGATTAAGAAAAACCTGTGGCTCTTTCAACTTGAATCAGAACGCTGTGTCTATTGTTTTCCTTGGAAGCTGTAGTTTCAGGCTCTCCTTAATTACTCTTTCCTTCTGAGGCCCCAGGTGGCTCTGATAATCATTTGTTCCAAGGGTTTTTAAGTCAATTTGAAGGCATTAAGGAACTTCTGTTCGCCTAGTCCTTAATAAAATGCAGGGGCTCCACAACTCGATCACTCCACAGACTTGTTCTGTTGCTTGGTCCAGGTCCCAAACTAGTGTGTCTTGTTCCAACATGATAGATCCACCTCATGCCCCTCCCACATGAATCAAAAAAAAGGTGGGGGTGGATCTTTAGGAGTGTGTGTGTGTTTGGGAGGGGGATATGCCTAGATGCAGTTTCAGGCACTCCTTAATTACTTCCCCAGGCAGCTCTGATAGTCAGTTGCTCCAACATGACAGATCCACCTCATGCCCCTCCCACATGAATAAAAAAAAAGGTAGTGGTGGATCTTTAGGAGTGTGTGTGTGTGTGTGTGTGTGTGTGTTTGGGAGGGGGATATGCCTAGATGCAGTTTCAGGCACTCCTAATTACTTTCCCAGGCAGCTCTGATAGTCAGTTGCTCCAACATGATAGATCCACCTCATGCCCCTCCCACATGAACCAAAAAAAAGGTGGGGGTGGATCTTTAGGAGTGTGTGTGTGTTTGGGAGGGGGATATGCCTAGATGCAGTTTCAGGCACTCCTTAATTACTTTCCCAGGCAGCTCTGATAGTCAGTTGCTCCAACATGATAGATCCACCTCATGCCCCTCCCACATGAATAAAAAAAAAGGTAGTGGTGGATCTTTAGGAGATTCTCGGGTGGAGATGGGGGTGGATCTTACTCCCCCCAAAAAACGAATGCTGCCTCCCACTACTCAGGTTCCAGTTCTTGTACCGCCCATTTAAGACAGAAAATAGTACCCTGCAACTATTGACTAACATGAAAGCATATTTATTTGAGGGCGGAAAACATTTTTTGGAGGAGGGTAAGGTGGAGGAGACTATTTACACCTTCAGTCAGTTCCACAGACAGAAAACATGACATCACTCCTTTTGTACATGCAAAACGTCTGCAGGCTCCGCCTACTGCAGCCGTAAAACGAGTGAGTAGTCACTGCATTACAAGCATGCCAACTTCGCTGCCAGCAGCTCCCGAAAGTAAGTAAATAAATAAAAAAAGAACTCACCTTAGTCACCAGTAACTGTCGCCAATCCTACCTTAAACTTCTTAGGAAAACTTTTTTTAAAAGGAGAAAAGAAACCCAGAAAGTTTTCAGCAGCTGCGGATGGCAGATCACATGGTCTTTACGCCAGCCAGACCACGGCTGCACACTGATTATATAATTGCTGTGGCAAGAAAATGCTCCCAAGCAATTTAATAAAATAAAAAAATGGGGTAGTGTGTAAAACTTTAATTTTACACACACCCTCCATGTTGGATGCTTGAACAAACCCCTCGAGCTTCTCTCTTGGAGTTTATATAGCATCCAACACCTTAGGTGTGTGTAAAATTCTCATTAAACACACCACCTCATGCATTATTCTATATATAATTACTGTGTTTCACTCCTCCCATCTGCATAATTGGTTTGATGTAGAATACTCCTCCCCAAAAAAAAAAAAACAACACAAGGGGCTATTCAGTGTAACTAAACTGTAAAACAGAGTAGATATTTTAATGCCAGTTATTGGTAAACAGCAAACCTACACACTGGATACACTATAATACAGACTGCAATTTGGTTTGGTCTATTCCTTTATTTAAGGCACCCTTCTATCAAAACGCTTAGAGCTCCTAATACAATACAAAAAATGCAATGTACTTAAAAACACATCGACTGTAAATCGCAAACCCAACCTAAAAACACGTGCAGAGCAGGTACCTTTTTACTCTGGATTTGAAAACTGCCACTGCCACTGCTAATCTGATTTCAAGTGCCAATGGATTCCATGGTTTTGGTGCCCAGATGGAAAAGCTTTGTATTCTAAGCATTTGGATGTAAGAGGCACTACCAACAGGTCCCAGAGCTGACTTTAAATTGCTGGTAGGGGGATATGGCATCAAAAAGTCAGAAACCTACCTGTCCCAAATTACTTTGCCCACTCCTACAGAGGCCCAGCGTGCTATCCTGGAATACCCAATAAGGGTGTTCCTCCAACAATTATGCAGGGCTAAAACACAAAAGTGCCTGGGTCCAGATGGTTATCCCGTAGAGTGGTACAGGAAATTCTCCGATCTACTCCTCCCCACCATAATGGGGGCCTTCAGAAAAGTGGCAGAGGGAAGCCAGCTGCCATCTTCCTGGGCTTATGCAACCATAGTACCCCCTGCCAAAGCAGGGCAAGGATGCCACTGAACCAGCTTCTTATCGCCCTATCTCCATTTTAAATATGAATTATAAATTGTTCATGGCTGTTTGGGTGTGCAGATTAGAAAAACTCCTACCGCCGGCCCGGTGGCGCTGAGGGTTGAGCCTGGACGCCACACTGCTTTACCCGGCGGGTTAGGGAATGGACTCGGGTGGCGGGTCGGTGAGGAGAGGGAGGATCAAGCGTCCCAGCAGATGCTCTCCTCCCTCGGGGCGGGTTACCAAGAGCGCTCTGCGCTCTGCATCCCTTCCGTAGCCAGTGGAAGCACCGGCATTGGGAAGGGGTGGAGGCAGCTTCGCTCGTCGGAGCCAGGGAGGGGGGACGTCGCGGTACATGAGGGTGTGCGTGCATCAGCACACTACCACTCGGGACGTACGTCCCAAGCGCTGACGTCCCAGGGGGAGTGGGATGTAAGGGGAGAATACCAGAAAAACCCCTCCGGTAGCCCTAGATGAAGGCCGCTCCAGGTCCACCCGGGCCACCTACAGGACAGACCCCACTGTGCGAGGTGAAGAAGAGGAGGAAGTACTCTAGGGGCAGATCCCTAAGGTAGGTGATTCGGGGGACATGAGCGGACGGAAGGAGTGGGGCACGGGAGGTAGGCAGGAGGATAAAAGAAAGTAAAAAAAAAAAAGAAAACTCCTACCTCCATTATACAGCCACACCAACTAAGGATTTATTAAAACTCAAAATACAATGGATAATGATAAATCACGTATCCCTCCTTATTGCAGAAGGTACATTAAACCAGACAGATCCCATCAGTCTTCCATTTGATAGGGCTTCTTGGCCCTTTTTATGAGATACCCTAAAACGCTTTCAATTTCCTGATTCCTTTTTAACTTGGTTACAAAATATATATTCCCATCCTCAAGCTTATATTTGGGTTAGTGGGGCTTTATCCCAAACAGTTCACCTCTCCCAGGGTACTCGGCAGGGTTGCCCATTTTCCCTGCTCCTGTTTGCCCTGTATATGGAACATGCCAAAATCCACTGATAGAGGGGGTTACAATGGCCCAACAGAATTACCCTGTCTCTCTCTTTGCCAATGATGTCCTTCTTACATAACTGTCCCTGGAGACTTCGGTCCAGACAGTCTGGGGCACACTACAGCAGTTTGACATGCTGACTGATTTTAAATTGAACATTTCTAAAACCAAAGTCTTGGCCCTTAATTTTAAACCATCAGCAGATTTAAAACAGAAATATCCCCTGAGATGGTCTTGAACACTTATAAAATATCTCGGTATTTACCTCCCCAACGATATCAATAATATAGACCTCGTTAACTATGAACCCATGACTACAGCAATACAAGAGGACCTGGCAAAATGGGGTAGGCTTCCTCTTTTCACCACAGGATAGAAGTCATAACAATAAATATTCTCCCACAGCTACTTTATCTCTTTAGAATGTCCCAGTGTTCCCGACAAGACTCTATTTGACGGCATGGACCAGGATGGTATCTAATTTTATTTGGAGAGGCCAATGTCCTCATATTTGCCTCTCGGTGTTTCAGCTCTTGACGGTGGTAGAAGGGGTCAACTTGACTAATTTAGAATTGTATGCTAGGGTTGCTATGCTCCGTATCATATTGTTATGGTTGTCCCCATCGTATAATCCTCCATGAAAAATCTTTGACTCTAACTTCAATGATTTGCATGATAATGACCCTATTCTCTTTGCCGCTCAGGAGAGGGAGCCTCCATTGGTGAATTTCTCTAAATTTACGGGAAATATCCTGAAAAGATGGTACTTTCTGAAAAATCATACCAAATTTGAACATACCTTTTGCTATTTTAAACTATTATCTGTAGAGGG
Source organism: Neoceratodus forsteri (assembly GCA_016271365.2). Taxonomy (NCBI): domain Eukaryota; kingdom Metazoa; phylum Chordata; order Ceratodontiformes; family Ceratodontidae; genus Neoceratodus; species Neoceratodus forsteri. Next base: position 299,631,295 of record CM057459.1, on the reverse strand, counting down.
TGACTTTCTACTGGTTCAGATGGACCTTACATTTGCTTGATGGAGACACCAGGGCCTGCAATTCCATTTCCAATTTCTTGATAAAAACGGGGTGATCCCTTTTGAATCACTCCAACAAACTCATGACTTAACAGGCCGGGAACACTATCGGTATTTACAGGTCAAGACATACCTATATCATAAGCGGAGACATCTCACTAAGCTCCCTGACCCCAAACCTTTATTATTACAGATCTTAATGCATACACTGGAGGACAGACCCTGGGGATGTTTAAATAGGGTACATTTATGGTATCCTTCGAGATAACCTGGGAGATTCCACGCAAACTACACTAGAGAATTGGAATAAAGAATTGGACCTGGCTGTAACAGATGAGAGCTGGCTGAAGTCTGCTTTCTCCTTGGCTAAACTTACTTTATCTAATACATGGAGGGAGTTTGCATGAAAGTGCTGCTACTGTCTTTTCTGTACCCCAGCAGTTCTAGTTAAATTCTTGCTCCCTTCTTATGGTAGGTGCTGGAATGGCTGCAGAACAAATCCAGCAAACCATAGTCACATATTTTGGCTATGTCCATTGCTTTCAGAGTTTTGGCAATCACTCCAAGGGGAAATAGAAGAATGCCTACGGGAGCAAATTGAGTTCACAGCTAGTTTAGTTCTCCTTTTGATTATTCCTCATCGTCGCCCATTGTGGCATAAATCTTTGTTGTTACTATATCTATTGGCGGCCAAAAAGGCCATTACTCGTAAATGGATGTCACCTAACCCTCCAAATACTACAGAATGGCGACAGATAGTCCTGGATATTTAGAACATGAAACACCTCACGACGTCACTACATGGTAAATTACCCATATTCACTCAAAGATGGCAAAAATGGGTCTGGTATATGGCCCAGGTGGATCCAGACTTTGTCCCTTGAGGGCTGCTGCGGGTGGAGTGGGGTTGTGGGTGCCCACTGCTAGTGGGGGGGCCTGGAGGGGAGAAAGTCAGAGGTATTCTGATGAAGCTGGGTCTCCCTAACTATCACTTCCTGAGGCAGTGTTATTTTTCAAACCTCGTGGGTAAAAGAATTATCATTCTTCGATATAGGGCTTATTCCTTATGTCTATAACTGACAGTGTAAACTGTGTAATCATATGATGAATACAGACTATAATGTATGGTGGAACGTTGTTATGTGATGATTTTTATCTTTTCTTCATGTTGTTATGCCGTCGATGTGACGTAATGAAGTTGTTAACCCATCGATAAGACGTCACATCGATGGCATAACAAAAAAGGAATTAACAAGCGCGTAAAATTCCAACAGCAGCACTGCTACCGAGCGATTCAAAATCACCGCAACTGTCATATTCGCAATCGTCATAAACCCAAAAGCACACAAAGAAAATGGCAGCAGCAACAAGTTAAATGTAACCCCCCAACGTGTGTCCATACAATCACCATTCGTTCATTTAAACTGAAATGCTAACCAGTTGTCCTTTTTTTCTTGTTTTGTCTCCAGTTTCCCCATAGGTATGAAGGAAAAAAAATGCAGAGTACAGTTCCTAACGTTTGCCATTTGCAGCACAACCTCTTCTCACCCACTTTACGGCAAGGCTGATTGGATGCCACATGACATTCAACCCCGATACCCGTTTTTTTTGCTCTTTTCATTAATTTTAACGAGATAAGGTTTTTTTTTTAACTCTGTTGTTGTAAAGCTACCACGATGATATGAAATGTACACTGCTGTTAATAGTCAGAATAAAATTAAACGTGAAATGAGCGACACAATCCTGTTCTCATCTGTATAAGGTAAGCCAACCACTGCTGTGCTAAATGTGTAACTCATCTTTTTCAGATGCACATGACGCCCATACACTATAAAAGACAATGTATGGGCATCAATGAACAGCAACACTATGTGAGCCTCGAGTGGTTTGCCTGGCAACCAAGGAAAACCTCTCGAGCTTCGCTCTCGAGGTTTACTTGAGTTGCCAGGGAAACCACTCGAGGCTCACATAGCGTTGTTGTTCATCGATGCCCATACATTATCCTCTATGTTGCATATGTGATGAACAATTTGCACTGATTGTATGTGATACTTCTTTCAATAAAAATAAAAATAAAAAAAAAGTCAGACCTATACACATCCCAACTCGTGGATAGCCTTGTACACTATAGCACTGTATGTCACAGGTAGCATTTTGAACTCAATCTGAGAAAAGACTGCTAGTCATTTAAAGAGCTGGTGCACTGCCCAACTTTACTTCATATATCTAAAGTCATGTTTTTCTTTTCCCTGTTGCTAACAAAGAGTTCCAACCCAACTACATTTGGTGTGATGTGTGAAGCAGTTCTGTACCTAGAGGCTGACCTGTTTAGTTTGATTCCTCTTCATACCTCATCAGCATGTTTTATAGTTTTGATTGGGAAAATTGACACAATCTTGTAGTTTCACTTTCTGTACACTGATACAAATCACAGAATGTCATGCAATTTAGCATTTTATACCAAGGCAGTGCATCTACATTACAGGCATTTTGCAGTAAATTATTTCTTGGATTATTTTCATTTTACTTTCTTAATTTGCTGCATATTTATATGTTTAATATTCTATATATTTATACATTTATTAAATGCGTAACAGTAGAATCCCAATAAGTTTAGGAAACTAGAGTGGCAATTACTGGTATAATTTCAAGAGCCTGAAACCTTGAAAATTACATTTGCTAGCTTCCATCACCATTAGGTGGTGGCCTGACTCATTAACCCTGTGATCCCACTGGCTGTGACATCACAACTGACCAAAAAAAGTCAAGTACCTGCTACCCAATAGGTCGCTTGTGATGTCACAATAAGTGAGGTCATAATGCTGATGAAGTATAAAGAGTAACATAATTTAGAAGTGTCAGTCTCTAGGTAGATTACTGCTCTTCAAATGACAAAATACTTACAAATAGAAAACCTCTTACTGAACAAATGAAAGAAGAAAAATTTATCAGTAATAAAAAAGGAAAGAAGCCCAAATCCACCACCACCTTGTCTTTGGAAAAAGCTAATTACTGACTGCATGCAGTTGGGAAAAGTGCAATATCAAAGGATGCAGTACAGAAAACGTACAGTTACATAAGAACTTAACGTAACAGTAGATAATTACATATAGGACTGACACCGGCAGACAGCAGGACCCCACAGAAAAATTTCTAGCTAGCAGTCTCTGGCGGGGGACCGCCCCCACGTCAGGTGACTGACGGCATGCGACGTCAGTATAAAGGGGTGGTCCCCCACGCCGGCCTTCCAGTTCTTTCCCGCCAAAGGCCCAAAAGGGCAAGATGAGAGAGAAGCGGATATTTCCCAACCTGGAAAAGGAGCTAAAAAGCTTAGGGGATGGGGCGGATAGACATTACCTACTGCAAGAGCCTCTCTCAAAGATCTACTGTTACGGTAAGTTCTTATGTAACTGTACTATCTTACTTCGAGAGGGCTCTTGCAGTAGGTAATTACATATAGGACTGAGTCCCAAGCAGTCTGGAACAAGCAGCAAAATGGGAGGAGGAAAGCTACTCAAAGTAGGTCCTCTAGCTGTGAAGGCCTTAGGAAGGGAGGTCTTGCAGAACAGCAAGCCCGAAGCCTGCTCTACGGCGAGAGGCAATATCCAAACTGTAATGTTTTGTAAAGGTATGGACGGAAGTCCAAGTGACGGCAGCATAGATGTCCACCGCTGACACATTCTTGAAACAAGACACCGAGGCAGCGACTCCTCTGGTGGAGTGGCCTCTCACTTGACCCAGAAAGGTCTTGTTGTACTTGTCATAACAGAAAGTGATACAATGAGCCAACCATTTAGACAGGCATTGCTTAGAAACAGCACTGCCTTCTCTTTTGTGGGCAAAAGAGACAAACAGTTGATCAGTCTTTCTGAGATCTTTTGTTCTGTTAGTGTAGTATCTCAGAATTCGGTGAACGTCCAGAGTGTGTAAGAGATATTCCCCCTAACTGAAGTGCTGCATAGAGAAAGCAGGTAACTCTATGGACTGGTTCAAAGTAGATTCCGCTACCACCTTGGGGAGAAACTTAGGGTTGGTGCACAGAGCCACACGTTCCTTGTGAAAAATCAAATACGGGATTTTACACATCAGGGCCTGGAGCTCGGAAATCCTCCAAGCAGAAGTAATGGCCACTAGGAAGAGAGTCTTCCATGAGAGGAACTTCATGTCTGCTGAGGCTGCCGGTTTGAAAGGAGGCAGAGTAAGCTTCTCGAGGATAAAATTCAAATCCCAAGGAGGGGCAGGAACCTGGATGGGGGGTCTCAAGTGGAGAACCCTCTAAGGAAAGTCTTAGAGACCTCCAGCTGAGCAAACATCCTGCCTGCAAAAGGGACATGGTAGGCCGGAATGGTCGCCATGTGTACCTTCAAGGACGAGTGACTGAGACCTAGATCAAAGCGGTGGCACAGGTAATCCAGCAGCCGCCCAACAGAGCATGAGAAAGACTCAAAATCTTTTGAAGCAGCCCAGATTTTGAACCATTTCCATTTCAAGGCACAGGTAGACCTAGTGGAGGGTTTTCTAGCCTCCATCAAAATCTCAGCCACTCGGGGTGAAACCCCAAATTGGGCTTGAACTACGTCTGCAGGAGCCATGCATGCAGTTGAAGGGACTTGAGACCTGGATGGACCAGGGTCCCCTGATCCTGGGTCAGTAAAAGTCGCGACAGAGGAAGAGGAGGTTCCTCTGAGTATTGTTGCAGAAGAGAGAACCAAACTTGCCTGGGCCAGAAAGGAGCGATCAGTATAATTCGAGCTCCTTCTGAACCGAGTTTCTGTAAGACTCTCGGAATCAAAGGGATCAGGGGGAAAGCATAGACGAATCTGTCCTTCTAATCTAGAGACAGAGCGTCTCTCCAAATAACGCCGCGCTCTGGAGCGAGCGAGCAGAAATCGGGAAGCTTTGCGTTTAGAGGTGAGGCGAACAGGTCCACCTGTGATGTTCCCCAGCGTAGAAAGATATCGTCTAAGACCCCCTGATCCAGTTCCCACTCATGAGCTTGAGCAGATGAGTGACTGAGTTTGTCTGCTAAGGTGTTCTCGACCTCTGGGACGTGAATTGCCATGAGGTGGTGGTTGTGCTGTACTGCTCAATCCCAAACTCGCATCGCTTCCCTGCAAAGAGGGTAGGAACGAGTCCCTCCCTGTTTGTTGATGTACCATACCACACACATATTGTCCGTCTGTACGGCTAAGTGGCCAGGAAGGAGATGCAGAGCTTGAAGAGCATAAAGCACTGCTCGAAGCTCGAGCACACTGATGTGAAGCATTTTCTCGAGCTTGGACCAGGAGCCCTGGGTCCTGTGAGGTCCGAGATGGGCTCCCCAACCTTTGCCCAAGGTGTCTGTGGTCAGAAGTCTGGGGGGGGGGAGAAAGACAGAAGGGAACTCCCCGACAAAGGTTCTCCTGAACCATTCACCACTGCAAGTCCTGAACCATGGGGGAGGAGACTAGGACAAGCTGGTCCAGGTCGTCCACCAACTGATCCCACTGAGACCGAAGCGTCCACTAGGGATCCTCATGTGAAGCCAAGCGCGAGGGACTGTTGGGATTGCAGCCGCCATAAGCCCGAGGAGGTGAAGGACCAATCTGGCACTGACCCGCCTGCGGCAGGACAACAGGCTGACCTGAGCCTGGAGCGTGGCCACCCTGTCCAGTGGCAGGAAGGCCCTGCCAGAGGTCATGCCCAGGATCGCCCCAATAAACTGGAGCCTCTGGGACAGGATCAAGTGGGACTTGGAGTGGTTGATGGTGATGCCCAGGGAGAAAAACACCCCCTGAGTAAGGGAAAGGAAGCACAGGAGATCCTCCATGGACAGGGCCGCCAGGAGCCAATCGTCCAGGTACGGAAAACCTGCACCCCCTGGTACGCAGGTAGGCCGCTACCACAGAAAGGCATTTGGTGAACACCCGGAGTGCCGACGAAAGACCAAATGGGAGGGCCTTGAACTGGTAGTGTCCCCCAGGAAAGCAAAACGGAGGTATCTGCAGTGAGAAGGGTGGATAGGGATATGCAGGTAAGTATCCTGCATATCCTGATCGCACAGCCACTGTCCCGGCCGAAGGAGGGGCAGAAGGCCCTGCAGGCAGAGCATCTTGAATCACTTGTACTCCACGAATAAGTCAGGGAACTGAGATTGAGAATCGGCCTTACATCTCCAGTCTTCTTGGGACCAGGAAGAAGTGGGAATAGTAACCCATTCCCTGAAGAGAAAGGGGGACGGACTCTATCGCCTCCTTCAGCAAAAGTGCTGAAATCTCTTCCTGGACCAGAAGAAGGTGTTCCCGAGAGTACGATGACCTTGGGGGAGGGTGACGAGGTGGTTTCTGGAGAAACTCTATTGAGTGTCCTTCTGCGATCAGCTGTAGCACCCAGGAATCTGAAGTTATCCTCTCCCAACCAGGGAGGTGGAGGGAAAACCTCCCTCCTACCAGTTCCTCCGGAAGGCCCAGAGGCTGTGGGAGAGGAAAGGAGTCAGGTGGTGTGGGGCAGTGTCGCGGCTGAAGCACCCGCTGCTTTTTTGGGTGGAGGGGGCTTGGCAGCCGGAGGGGCCCAGCATTTAGTGGACCGCTTTCCCTGGGGTTTCGCCTTTTGCCAATTCCGTCTGCAAAAGGGACAGTGCTGCATTTGATGGGGATGATACATGGAGTCCACAGACTTCAGTGCAGTCCCCTTCTCCTGCAGATCGGTGATAATGTCCTTGACATCACCACCGAACAGCACCGAACCCTGGAAGGGCGCTTCCTGAATAGCGGACTGCACTTCCGGGACCAACCCTGACACAAGGAGCCAGGCATGACGCCATAAGCCTATGGTGAAAGCGAAGCTCCTACCAGCAGTGTCCACTGCATTGTAAGTAGCACAAAGCATGTGCCGACTGGCCGAATGTACAGAGCGGACAAGGTCAGCCACTTCCTGTTTGACTTGAGAGTCCAGAAGGGAGTCCAATTTGGATTCCACCTCACTAAGAATCACCTTCTGGTAATCCCCCATGTGACCGACATAATTTAGGGCCCTAATACCCAGAGTGGAAGAAGCACAGATCTTCTTCCCATACTGGTCCAGAAGATGGGATTCTTTGTCAGGTGGAGACGAGCTCAGATGTTTCGGGTTAGCTGTCCGGCCATGAGCAGCACTAATCACCGAATCAGCTCGAGGGTGAGAATCTAAAAAGTCAACACCCTCAGGAGCCTGATACAGCCTGTTCAACTTCCGAGGAAGTGAGGCTAAAGCTGACGGCTGCTTCCAAATAGTGGAAACAAGATCGTCATGAGGCTCAATCCAGGGTGGCACCAAGGTGGGAGCTGTCACGGGCAGATCCAGATGCTCAGCGAGTTTCTTATGCTGGGGATCCGGCTCCAAGGAATGCCACTTATGAACCTCCTGGATTTTGTGCAGCAACTCCGTAAAAGAAGGCTCCTCTGGAGGAGACTTCGGAGGAGTCCTTGGCCTGGGCTTAGATGGACAGCGTGGCTCGTCATCTGGCTCGGAACAACCGTCGGAGTCGTCTGAGGTGTCGAGAAGGAAGAAGATGATGATGAGAAGACTCCCTCTCCCAGCGTGGGGGAGGAATGGACCCCTTGGGAAGCCCTTCGGGGAAGCGTGTCCTGCCCCGCCCTGGAACCAGAGAGTTCGGCCCTGGTGCCCGGAGATGGGGTGGGAGTCTGTCGCAGCGGACGTACAGGAACCGGAACCGGCACTGTCATCAGGAGATGACTCTCCACCTCTCTGGTGAGCTGAGCCTTGGCCTCAGCCCACCAGAAGGCCAGAGTCTCCTTCAAGTCCACCGGCGGCTGAGGGGGTGGTGGAGCAGGAGGGGGATACGGGTATGGATTATACCCATAAGGTGCGTATCCATAACCCGACGGCGGAAAGCCCGGCATCGGGTATTGAGGCACTGGGTACTGCGACGTCAGATAGGCCAGCGTCGGGTACTGGGGTGTCGGATACTGTGGAGCCAGGTAAGACGGGGTTGGATACCTGGGAACAGAGGGGTCTGCCAGAGCAGACTGCCTGGCCGGAGGGCCCACAGGCGGGTCTGGAGCAGAAGGCCCAGTGGGCAGAGGGCCTGGCATTGGAGCGGCATCCAGGAGCAGGATGTCGCCCAGAGTCGGCAAGACTGGCGTCAGGGCCGGTGGCCGGGGAGCCAGCACTGGGGCCAGCGTCCAGGGAGCCGACGTCAGGTCGGTCGGCTCAGCAGGCGGATGGTCTGACAGGGGCACAGCAGGAACCTCGGCATCGCCTGGGGATGGAGGGGAAAAATCCTCGGGGTAAGGCTGAGGAGACCTAGGGTCCCCGGAGGGCAGCGAAGGCTGTGGGGAGCCGGGAATGGTGGATGTGGGAGGGTCCGGCGTCTGCTCAGCTGCCGTGCAGACGTCGGGCAAGCCGACGTCTGACTTATCAGCGGGGTCCGGGCAGACGCTGGAGGAGCCGACGCCTGACTTAGCGGACCGTGTCGCCTGAGGCAGGTCGCTGGAGGAGGGGCGGCCTGGTCGGGCGGAAGAGGGGTCGTGCGCCACCCCGAAGGGTCGGGCGACTTATCGACCATCTCCGTGCGGGTGTCGGAGGAGCAGACGTCCAGCTTACCAGAGCCGCTCAAATCAGTAGGCCGCATGGTGGCGGCTTTACCGGAAGCGGAGGCCTCCAATAGCCCGGAGGCACTCGAAGGGCCCGAGCGTGAGCCAGATGGGCGGGCCGATGCCGCCTTGGAAACCTTCAAGGCAGCCATCGTGGATCAGTCCCCCAGGGGGGACGTTACCTACAGCACGGTGACTCCCGAAGAAGACGCAGTGGATGAGGAGCCCTTGTCCCGGTGTTTCTCCTTGTCTTTTTTCTTGCGATGGCCTTCAGGGGAAGTGGACGCCTGCTAGAGCTTTTATAAGTCCTTTTCCATGGAGGTCATTTTCTTCTTTAAAATATGGGCCTCCAGGGACTGCTGCCACCGTCTGCGGGTGGCCGCATTGAATTTAAGGCAGTGCTGGCACTTCTCCATCTGTTGATCTGGACCTAGGCAGAAGAGGTACTGGGAATGGCCGTCCTTGTGTGGGAGTTGGGCGCCACACGAGTCTCCCTTGTTCTTGTGCTCGGAGGGTGTAGGGGACAACATACACTGACAAAAAAATCAAAAATAACTCGGTAAAAACTACCAACGACTGAGGCTGATGAGCGCTGAACTTTACCGCGAGGTGCTGACATGAGCTAACGGCTGGAAAGAACTGGAAGGCAGGTGTGGGGGACCGCCCCTTTATACTGACGTCGCATGACATCGGTCACCTGACGTGGGGGCGGTCCCTCGCCAGAGACTGCTAGCTAGAAATTTTTCTGAGGGGTCCTGACGCCTGCCAGCGTCAGTCCTATATGTAATTACCTACTGCAACAGCCCTCTCAAAGTAAGATCTTTATGATCAGATATGGACGGCATTACAATGACCTCATTATAATAATGCACTTTAAAGATAAGTCCTAAGAGCGGCCCGGTAGCGCGGAGGTTGAGGCGCTGGATGCCACACCTAAGTCTCGCCAGCGACCGGGTTGAGGCGAGGCCCGGGTCATCAGGGTCAGCAGGGGAGACAGGATTGGGCGCTGGAGGACAGCTCTCCTCTCGGGAGGGAGGGGATCACTTCTTGGCATTTGCCTAGCCTCTGGCAGAAGCCAGGGGCATAGCAAGCACTGAGCGGATGTTGAGAGGGGGCAGAGTGGTAAATGTGGCCGGTGTCGCCCCTTGGGCGTCTGGGTGCGTGCCACTCCCCCACGAACAGGGAAAATGTCCTGCAGGCTCCAAGGAGACGGAGCATCGAGGTAGTCCTCTCATAGCCCCCACCTGCCTGGCTTCACAGTCTCCGACGCAGCAGAATGTACAGGGTGTATTCCACCCCACTTCGTCCCTGCCTGGGGGGTGGTAGATCTGAGGCTCCATGGGGGTCAACCGAGAAGTCAGGTAAAGTGGCAGAGGTGGGGGACAGGCCTCAATGACACTCCCGAGGACGCGGTGCCTGTGGGGGTGGAGGGAGTATAAACAGTAATTTCAAAAAACAAAAGATAAGTCCTGGATAAGTCCTTTCTGTTGTATATGATGGCTTCGTGAGTAAATCCGGGGTGCTATATTTAGAAGCAGTATTAGGAGGCTGCAATGCAGACCGTTAGAAAGTATACCAAATCTTATTTGCTGTATGCATCCTGTTTGCTTCTTAACTGCTGGAATCCCAACAATATGAATAAACAAATAAAAGAAAATATTTGCAAATAGCATACTTTGAAAAATGAATAACAATTTCTACCTGCTATGTTTGGCACTACTAGCTCTTTAAGTCGCACCAGGAAAAAATGATTACTCACACCCTAGAACTAAATTAATATTTACTGAGAAGAGAATGCCTTCACAGGAGTTCCAATATATGCTGAACCTGTTTTGCTAAATGCTGGACTAGAAAGTAAGCCCTGAATAGCACAACAAGCCTCAGCACAGCCACCTCATCAGATGCAATGCTAAAAAAAATGAACAGAGACTATGAAACAGCATGTACGCACTGAGTGTGTTTAAATAGTTTAACTGCGAAAGCAGCATAGGTTATTTTTAGTACTAGCACTTTTTGTATGTCAGCATCGTATAAAGCTTGTACAGTTATCTAAAGCCCGGCACATGCTTTGTGTGTGTGTGTGTGTGTGTGTGTATATATATATATGTATATGTGTATATGTATATGTGTATATATATATATATATATAGAATAATAGATACAGTGGCGTGAAAAAGTATTTGCCCCCTTCCTGATTTTCTCTATTATTGCATATTTGTCACACTGGATGTTTTCAGGTCTTTAGACAAAATGTAATATTAGATAAAGGGAACCTGAGTGAACAAATAACACCTTTTTTTTTTTTCTTATTTCACTTATTTAATGAAAAAAGTTAGCCAACACCAGCTGGCACTGTGTGATAAAGTAATTGCCCCCTAGTTAAATCAACCCAATTAAAGGGATAATTAGAGTCAGCTGATTGAACACAGCCAGGCTTGATTACAGCCAGCCCTGCTCAATATAAACCTCACTTATTTTGACCCTTACCATCAGAGTCACGTTGCCAGCACAAAGATTCAACAAGCACATTATGCCACGATCAAAGGAAGTTCCTGAAAAGATCAGAAAAAAAGTTGTTGCTATCTATCAGTCTGGAAAGGGTTACAAAGCTATTTCTAAGGCTCTGGGACTCCATCGAACCACAGTGAGAGCCATAATCTCCAAATGGAGAACACTTGGAACAGTAGTGATTCTTCCCAGGAGTGGGCGGCCTGCCAAAATTACTCCAAGGGCGCAGCGTAAAATCATCCAGGATGTCTCAAAGGATCCTAAAACAACATCCAAAGAACTGCAGGCTTCTCTTGCCTCAGCTAAGGTCAGTGTTCATGACTCCACAATCAGAAAGAGACTGGGCAAAAATGGGCTTCATGGGAGAGTAGCAAGGCGGAAACCACTGCTAACCAAGAAGAACATAAATGCTCGTCTCTCATTTGCCAAGAAGCACCTGGATGATCCACAAGCCTTTTGGGAAAATGTTCTATGGACAGATGAGTCCAAAGTGGAACTTTTTGGACGACATGGATCCCATTATGTCTGGCATAAAGCAAACACAGCATTCCACAGTAAGAACATCATACCAACAGTCAAACATGGTGGTGGTAGTGTGATGGTGTGGGGATGCTTTGCTGCCTCAGGACCTAGACGACTTGCCATAATTGAAGGAACCATGAATTCTGCTCTGTACCAGAAAATTCTTAAGGAGAATGTCCGTTCATCCATCCGTCAGCTGAAGCGTAGTTGGGTCATGCAGCAAGACAATGATCCAAAACACAAAAGCAAGTCCACATCAGAATGGCTGAAAAGAAGTAAAATTAAAGTTTTGAAGTGGCCTAGTCAAAGTCCATACCTAAACCCAATAGAGATGCTGTGGCAGGACCTGAAGTGAGCAGTTCATGCTCAAAAACCTACCAATGTTACTGAATTAAAGCAGTTCTGCAAGGAAGAGTGGGCTAAAATTCCTCCACAGCGATGTGAAAGACTGATATTGAATTATAGGAAGCGTTTGGTTGCAGTCATTGCAGCTAAAGGTGGCGTAACCAGTTATTAAGTGTAAGGGGGCAATTACTTTTTCACACAGTGCCAGTTGGTTTTGGTTAACTGTTTTCATTAAATAAATGAAACAAATAAAAAAAAAAAACAAGTGTTATTTGTTCACTCAGGTTCCCTTTATCTAATATTACATTTTGTCTAAAGACCTGAAAACATCCAGTGTGACAAATATGCAATAATAGAGAAAATCAGGAAGGGGGCAAATACTTTTTCACGCCACCTGTAGGTGAGAGTGTATTACAAATAGAATAATAGATAGGCGAGTGTCTATTACAAGGGAATTATACCATCGAGAGGTTCTGGGGTCAAGAACCTCGAGAGCGAAGCCTCAGAGGTTCCCTTGACCCCAGAACCTCGAGATGGTATAAGTACCCGAGTCATAGACACTGCTATTTTTTATTTTTGTAATATATGGATGCGAAGTTTGTTGGCAGTTTCAGAGGTGCCAGACTCCAGGGCAGGCTGTCGCCGCAGGAAGGACACAGAAAGTGACTCTCTCCTGGCCTCCACACTATCCCCGCCCCGCCTGCTCGCTCGCCGCTCAGTGTGTCTGTTGAGCTGCTTATTTTTTAAGGCAGTCCTACCTTTAATTGTTTCTTCGATGCCATATGCAGGATTATAAAATCAGTTTGAGGCAAAGAATCAGCAGGAGGCCAGACGGATCACTTTCTCTCGCTAAGCGAGGCAGACGCCATTTTTTCAAACTGTTTGCCCGCCCACAGAGACACTAAGTCTAATCAAGAGCCGCGATCTGAGTGACGTCATCGCGCATTAAGTGTATGGTATTGGAGGGTTTTGAGACTCGCTGTTCTGGTTTGGTGATAATATCATCGCTCAGAGCCTCGAACGATAGTATTATCACTCACAAATCTATAGTATTATCACTTTACTGCAGTGTATTACAATGAATTTTGTGTATGCATTTTGGTAGTATTATTTTGATGATCCATATATTACAAGGAGTAATAATATCGAATTTGGGGACAAGAGAACTTTAGATGTAAGCCCTAGAGGTTCCCTTGTCCCCAGAACCTCGAGATGACATTACTCCAAGTACTACACTCTCACCTATTTTTTATTTTTTGTAATATATGGATCTGATTTTAAACTTGTGCAGGCACTGCTGCTTTGAGGACTCGCTTACTGCGTTTCCGCTGCTGCACTGAGGACTCGTTCAGTGCATGTTCAAGAACTGCTCCCCATCCCCCGTCATCTGTCTCTGTACTTCAGTGGTCTGCTTAGGTTTCGTGGGGAGCCCTACCTTTTTGCTCTTTTGATGTGCAGGGAAGGCAGCATCCACCGGAAAAATGCCATTGTTTAAAATAAAAAATATGACGGAAACAGCAAAGACGAGATACTCTCTCGCTATGTGAGATACTGCCGCCATGTTATTTAAAATGTTTCGCCCGCCCACAGACAGAATTCAGCCAATCATGAACCGAGATTTGAAACGTGTGGACGCTGCTGTCTGACTGACAGTTGGGGGGGGAGCATGGCAACCACTGAATGGAGTGGGAGAGCTTACGCTTGCATTGTTAAGATTTTGTGATAATAGTATTGTTCAGAGGTCGGAACGATAGTATTACGGGCTCTGAACGATACCATTATCACCTACAAACGATGGTATTATCACTTTGGCTCTGGTGTATTACCGGAAATTTTTCATATGCTTTTTGATGGTATTATTTTAACTATCCATATATTACATATATAGATATATATATAGATATATATTGCATGTGTGTGTGTGTGTGTTATATATATATATATATATATATACACACATACACACACACAATATTATTGCCACAGATTGGCAGTAAACCTACAATAACTCAGAATATATATGAAATATGTTTATGTGTTGGCAACTTGAGGACAGGCAGTTTTCTGGTAGCTCCATACCCTGAGGAAGGCCTATTAGATGAAGAATGTGCATAAAGACCATGGAGAAAGTTTGGCATCCACAGAGAGCAGTTTTCCTCATCATTTGTCTTTGTAATTTTGTGCACTTTAATCATACAGTGATACTGCTTTTATAGTACAGGTATTTTAAATGCACTCTGTGTGTGCACACTCTTTCTCACTCTCCTGTTAAGCCATGAATAGAGATGTGCATTTGCCAAAGTAAATTTTGGAGGAAATCGTGGCACTGTCATGGTCGACAGGACAGAAGCTATGGAAATCATAATAAACGTCACAAAAAGACAGGGATTGATTTCCTGTGAACCAAACAACCTCTGTATTGACATACTGTTACACAAGAACAGCAACAAAGATTTAAATGTTTTAAAAAATTACTTGCAGATGGCAAATGTCAGTGTGGTTCAGTTGGCAGTGCATCTGCCTCTGGGTCAGAAGGTCATGGGTTCTAGTCCCACACCAGGACTGGGCTCATACCATGAACGCTGGCACCAAAGTGCAGTACTTGGTGGGTGCTGTACTATCGGGGTGTGCCGTCCTTTGGAGGAGACATTAAACTGAGATCACTTCTACCCATCTTTGGCGCTGTCCTGGTAAATGTCCAGGGGAACTACCAGTCTAGTGTTGCTTATAAAGCACTTTGGGATACAATGCGTTTGGAAAGCACTATATAAATAATTCTTCTTACTTACATTATGCTGCCCACTGGAAGACCAGGGTTCTTGTGTAAGCCTGGGAATCGCACACTAAAGCCAGCTGAGGACCAAGTGTTTTGTGGACATGAAGCCTAAAATCATGAGCTTCTTATGACCAACTCAAAGAACTTTGGTGTTTTATGGAAAATCCTACAAATTATGGTATTGCCATGGGAAATGGCGTCATACATGTATGCCATGGTGTTACAATGGAAAATTCCAAAAATCATGGTGTTTTTACAAAGTGGGAAAAACCATGTTATCCACGACTTCCGTGACAAAGGCATAGGCTTAACCATGAAGGAAGCAGGAATGCAATGCATAACAAGCTCTAGAATACAAGTGTATGAAACAATATACGATAAGTGGAATTACAGACGTACAGGAACAGACTTTGGTACACGTAAGAAAAATTGCCATGGTTTCTGAAAACCTGCATAGTACAAAAATTCAAAAAATGTTTGATCTCATTTTTACTCCTTTTGATCTCCTCTCCCAAACAAACCGGTCTTGGGGCCAGTTCTTCAGCCAGGAGTGTGTCGGTCTCCATTGCTGAGTCCATTCAGTAACGATCAGAAAGGGAATTGATGTTAAGCTAGTTTTAATGCAGTTTAATGCTCAGACAATTTTTAAGCTACTGTGATAGAATCTGGTCACTTTAATAGCTGGTGCTAGTTTCATAACATCAGGTGGTAAATGCAGCTACGTACTGCTAGTGCATCAACAGGGGACATAGGAATTTTTCACTTCAGAAAGGTTTTGCTGTAAGAGTTAATATACAGCAGGTTTATTTCACGAAGTGACTTAAGAATGTGCAGCATGACAGGACTATAGAACTAATAAATAAAACCCAGCAAGAAAGCAGAAACACAGAAAGTGATGGCAGAAGGAGACCATACGGTCCATCTAGTCTGCCCATAGGCCTACCCCCTTCCTTAACTGGTAGTCAGTGTGGTGGTGCCTTTGTACCTGTCCCAAGCATTCTTAAAACCGACCACTGGTTTTGCCCCCACCACTACCTGAAGAAGGCTGTTCCATGCATCCACCACCCTCTCGGTAAACAAAACATGTGTATGTTACCTCTGAATTTGTCCCCCCTCCAGCGTCATGTTGTGCTCCCTAGTTCTTGTGTGCTTTCTGACTTGGAACAGTTCCTGAACCCTGCACCTTGTTTATTCCATTTAGGAACCTGAAGGTCTCAATCATTTTTCCCCTCTCCCTCCGCTGCTCCAGGGAGTACATGTTCAGGTTTTGCAGACGCTCTTCATTATTTTTGTTCGGTAGGCTATCATTTTTGTAGCTCTCCTTTGCACTGTCTCCAGTCTGTTGATATCCTTTTTCAGGTGTGGTCTCCAGAACTGTACACTGCACTCCAGCTGTGGCCTCACCACAGATCTACAGAGTGGCAGGATGACCTCCTTTTTTCTGCTGGTGATGCCCCTGTCTATGCAGCCCAATATGCCATTGCCCATAGTGCTGCTTTCTCACATTGTTTAGACATCTTTAGGTCATCCGTTATAATTATTCTCAAATCCCTTTCCTGTTTGGAAGATTCCAGTTGTACCCCTCCCAGGTCCTCTCTTGGGTTGGCCCTTCTTGGGTGCATGACCTTGAATTTTTTTTGGGTTAAACTTTAGTTGCCATGTTTCTGGCCATTTTTCCAGAGCCTTAAGGTCGGACTTCATCTTTTCTACCCCACATGGAGTGTCTACCCTATTGCTTATTTTTGTGTCATTTGCGAATAAGCTCACCTTCCCCTCTAGTCCCTCAGTTATGTCACTAGTAAAAATATTGAATAGGATCGGACTGAGTACTGATCCTTGTTGCACTCCACTATCTACTCCTCCTTCTTCTCAAAGTGAGCCATTTACAAGTACCCTCTGTGTCCTTCCAGTGAGCCAGTTCCTTACCCATTTCATTACTTGCTGTCTTACTCCCATTCTGTCCTGTTTAAAAGACAAAGAACCTCTGTGCGTAAACACTGAGGCAAGGGTTACCCCGAAGGGCATTTGGCTGGGAAGCCAAGTTTCAAGAAAATACAATTCTGCTTAAAGTTGGACCAGCATAACATTCTGTGGTGATTTGCATATGCAGCCCACGATGCTTTGCATTGTGGGGGCATGTGTGATTTTGTATTTTCTGTCCTGTTTGTTGAGTAGTCTTCTGTGTGGGACCGAGTCGAAGGCTTTGCTGAAATCCAGGTATACTATGTCTACTGCTCCTCCCTGGTTTATTATTTTAGTTACCCAGTTAAAGAAGTCTATCAGATTGGTTTGGCATGGCCTTCCTGTTGTAAAGCCATGCTGTTTTGTGTTTAATTTGTTGTTTTCCTCTAGAAAGGATATAATCCTCTCCTTCAGCAGGGTTTCCATTATTTTGCCCACGACTGAGGTTAGGCTTACTGGTCTGTAGTTGTCTGACCTTTCCCTGTCTCTGCTTTTGTGCAGCGGAATAACTGTTGCCTTCTTCCAGTCTCGGGGGGACCTCCCCCAGCTTGAATGATAGGTTGAACAGATCAGCCAGGGCCACTGCCAGCTCGTCTCTTAGTAATCTAGGGTGAATTTCGTCTAGTCCCATGGCCTTGTTTGTACGGAGTTTCTCTAGTTCCTTTAGGATCCTTTCTTTTGTAAAAGGACCCGAGTGTATTTCAACTCCTTCCTTGTGTGTTGCACTGCTGGGTTCGCATCATGCCTCCTCCTTGGTGAATACAAAGCAGGAGTAACTACTGAGTAACTGATAAAGACCTTTTTTTTTGAAGGACATTCACTGAAGAGTTTGTTGTGGTAAAACAAAATGAAACAGAAAATCACATCAATGCCATGATCACTGCCCCATTCTTTCATAACATGTCATACATGTTCAGTATTGGGTTTAGGAGGAGTATTATTGATTCAACTTCTCTACAACCTCCTGGGCTAAAACTCAGGAATTCTAGTTCTAAGGCTTTTGGATTCTTGAACTAGGAGCCACCAGTGGGAGGGGCCTTAATGAAAGATTTGACCCAGCCCCCTACTTGTAGCACTAGTACTGGGGCAATCAATGATTAGGCGGTCAGGAAATAAACCACTTTTATTACCTTAAAACTGGAAAAGTTTCTGTTTTTGAGAA
Organism: Neoceratodus forsteri; assembly: GCA_016271365.2. Lineage (NCBI taxonomy): Eukaryota > Metazoa > Chordata > Ceratodontiformes > Ceratodontidae > Neoceratodus > Neoceratodus forsteri. The sequence goes on along the minus strand of CM057459.1, from coordinate 299,613,408 downwards.
AATATTATAGTTTGCAATGTTGGTGATTAACTTTTGCATGCACACATTTTGTGGTGGGATGCCTTCCGTGCATATATATGCCTGTAAGAAAATGATGGTATAAACTGTAGGCTATAGAGGGCGTCCACGTCTCTTAACAAAGCAATTACTGCAAAATGTTGAGACATTGGTGGAGGGACTGGAGTGCTGTTTGACATATTACAAAATAAAAATCTAGAAGCAGAAATCCTCTTTCATCTCTGGCGTGAATGCGGGTTATTTGTTTTTTGGATAACAACAGTCTTATTTGTGTGCAGGCCACTGAAGATAGTAGGAGATCTGGAGAAGGTTATGGGAATTGTAGGAAGCATTTTAGAATATGACCAAGAACTAGGAACGCAGTTTATTTTTTTTTAACGAGATTCTGAATAATCAATAAATACCATTTTAATATCAGCGTAGTAAAGTAGAAGACTTTCAAGATGAAGGCTACTGGCTTGTTGAATTTTCCTTTCAAGGGTATAGTGATATGTGTTGGTAAGTAGATTCTTTAGGAAAGAAAATGAGATTGAGCATCTGACCATGTGGTGCTATGAAATTAATGCATGGTCAGGTTGACATCTCTCTGCCAGTGAAGTTTCTAGATTTTTTCTTGCCATTTAATAAGGCAGACTGCTCCACAGAAGCACTCACCATTTGCAGGCCATAACAGCTCATTTTCTCCTGTCATCCTTATAGCTCCCTATTGGCCACATACGTTATATGGCCATAAAGGACTGTGGTTCACGAGAAGCAAACAGATTAGTGCCTGCCTCCTCCATCTGGTATAGTGGAACATGCCTTTAGCACTCACGATGTGCTCCAAGCATGTTCCAATACACCCTGTAGTTTGCTCCAGGTACTAATTTCCTCTTGTATAAAAACAAAAAAAATACTGCACTTGGAAACAAAACAAAACCAACTGTGATCATGGAAAACAAGAAAACCGTGGCACTCACCACCACAGATGCTGCCGACTCGAAGGTTGCAATTACCCAATTGCTTTATTGAGAGCTCCAGAATAAAATAAATTTAAAAAGCTTCAGTAGATGAACAAGTTGCCTAATTTGCTCTTGGAGCGCACTGTTTGCAAGGGCAAACCCAGGGCTTTGAATATCCTGGCCTACATTTACTAACTGCCATTCATCTAAAGGACAATAAATTCCAATGCTTTTCCTATTGTTCACTGTCTAAACATTAACTGAGTAACTATGGTCCCCATACTCGAACATTTAGTGCCGTGCTGAAGGGTTTTGCATCACACTAACCTTGATTTGAGCATTGAACAGTGTTACTGTAGCAGGTGCCATATTCCAAACACAGTTAGCTCAGCCCAAAGCTGTTAGTGCATGAGGGCTGACACCAGGCAAACATTCAACAAGGGATGATACACACAAAAAACTCACTGCACAAAAACCAGCAGAAAGTAAAGTGCTAAAAGACAACTGGGGCTGCAGTGGCATAAGATGTACTTTGCACAATAAATCCTTACTCCATGTCAGCATGGTTTCCATAAGGATCACAGGCTCAGCACAGCACCACATATGCTTTCATCAAGATCACAGACGACATTAAATCTGAAATGGACAAAGCAGCTCTTACTGCAGCTGCCTTCGTTAACCTGCCCAAGGCATTCAACCTTGTTGCTCATGCCCTTCTATCCTGAAAACTTTCTGACACTGGTGTCTCCCCCATGCCAGTGCCAGATTTGCTAAATAGTGTACATGTTAGACAGGAAACAATTTGTCAGATTTGGTGATGCCTCTTCTAGTCTTTTGCCTATTACCTGAGGTGTCCCCCAAGGATCTATTCTTGATCTACTCCAATTCTCAGCTGTCATAAACCACCTCTTTTTCTATCATCATGTACGCTGACGATACTACCCCACACTACAGCTCCCAAAGCCTCTCTCTCATTAATGCCCAAAGCACCACAGACGTCACCCGCATTTAAACTGGCTTGTGGCCAACAAACTGGTTCCCAATACCTCCAAAACGCATGCAATGTTATCTGGTTCCAAGATGTGCAGATTATTCTGCTCTCATCCCCTGGCCATCTGGTGACTCTACTCTCTCCCTAAAGGAAGAATTTAGGCACCTGGACATTACCTTAGACCCTGTGCTAGATTTCTACTTGAACATCTCTAACTTACTTAAGCAAATCCATTTATTCCAGAATCGGTCTGGCCTACCACTTCTGCCACTTCTTTACTCCAAATGCGCATTTAGCTATCTCCCAAGGCATCCTGCTCCCTTACCTACAGTATAAGTTCACTCGTCCTGTGCTAATGCCCCCAAATCTTCACTGCATAAATGGGATGTTACCTACACCAACATCTGCCATTTTGCACTATCCTCCCCCGCCTCACATGTCACTATTGCCTTTACACCTCCTTAGGGTGGCTATCCCCCTCTGCCTCTAGATACTGTGCGCTACAAGCTACTCTGATCTGACACCCCAGCCAACCCCATTTGTTTACTACACAGTGCTCACCCACCCAGATCAAAACTGAAAATATATATACTCATCGTAATTGTCAATGTCCCAGAATATCTTCATCATTTATTACCACATCTGGGTCTGTGCCAGAGGCACTAGGACCCTGCAGGAGCCAAAGCTTTCAGAGCTTAGAGCTACGGGGCTAACGTTGGTGGCGACACCACCCACAAGACAGGCGTATGACATGACATTCGTGGGTGGCCAGTAACCACCACCAGCCCCCTGCACACACCAGTTCTGTCACCAGAAGAAAAACAAGTGGGGAAAAAAGAAAGAGAGGGGCAAGGTTGCCCAATGGATAGAGAAAAGGATATCAGATATACAAAGTACAAAGCAATAAAACCCGACTACTGAAGAAAAGCAGAAGAAGAGTGAAGTGGGGGGGGGGTCTAGGCAGTAGGTTTATGATTTGAAAGAGTGGCCAAGGCCATCTGGGCAACAGTCTCAAGAAGAAGAGAAGACACCTGACTAGAGGGAGGAGAGGTCCCCAGAAAGAAAAATCTAGAAAAAAAAGAAGGAAAATGGAACAATCACTGGTCCCCAGAGGAAGTCCCAGGAGGGGAAGAAAGGGAAAAAGCAATGCCCAGTAAGTGTACCAGATCTGAAAACCAATCTGAGCCCAAAAAAGCTGTATCACATGGAGGGCTGGAGGGTAGATGTACAGATGGTAATGTAAAGCATACCTTGTTTTCTCAGATATGCTGCAAACAGGTTAAAGGGTCAAAGAGGAAATCATGTATGGCTTCCCAAGAAAAGCAAGACCATAATACTCAACTAGTGCAAAAGAATAAGGCTTTGGGGAAGGATGGCTTGTCCTTCACTCCAAAACATTACTTATTTAGTTATTTTATTTATGTATGTATGTATGTATTTATTTAGTTACGTATGTATTTCTTTATTTCTTTCATTATTTATTAATACATTCAGAAAAGATACAGATTAAAGAGAGAGAGAGAGAGAAGAGCCCACATAAGTTTGCTTCTGGAAAGCAATTCCCCCCCCCCCTTTTTTTTGTTTGTTTGTTATAAGAACAAGGGGGTTAAGTCTGGAACTTACAGGGAAGATGACAAAGAAAAATGCTGTGTGGTCTCAGGCATGAGAAAAATAAAAACAGTAGGAAAGGAGTGTGGGGGGGGGAACATCTCCCATTTTTAGTATTACTTTTATTTTTGGATGGAAAGGAGACGGGCCACTCATAGGCGTTGGGTTGTATGGGCCCATGGGGCATGAGCCCCATCAATATTTTATGACACGGGCCCAGCCCCAGCAATAAAACTGTAAAAAAAAGTGTTCAGTTTTTTTGTTCTCTGCGTGAGTTGTGACCTGTGAGCATGTGCAGCCTTTGACTGAATTGCAGCGACGGGCGGCACCCCCCCAGCCCCGGAATCCCTGACCAACCTTCATTGCCATTGGTGGGCTTTTAGTGGCACTGACATAATCATTATTTGAAATTGGTGCATGACCAACTGGGCGCAGGCGCAGCGCCGATTTCCCTTATTGGCAGTGCAAAGTTATTGGCCGGTGCATGTTTTGAAATTGCCACCAAGGTGGCGTGGTCGAGATACACCATCCAGGATCAGGAGGATCTCAGCAGGCAGACAGGGCAATGAGGGACCTGGCCGGGGACCGAGGAGTAATAGTCAGTCAGCGACCACCTCCAGATCCATCAGTGTGTGGCACAGCATGAGTTAGCCGACAACTGACCACACTGGGGAAGTATGTGTGGGCCATGGCTGGCCAAGGAGTCACTGGAACGAGTCGGTGGTGATATCGGTATAGGCCGTGTTGTGAGTGGCCGGGCGGCGGGTCATGTGTGGGTCTGATGACCAGGTCATCGTCGGGCAGGGGCAGCCTGAAAAGGACAGAGGACTGGGAGAGCGAAGGAGCCACAGGGAGAGAGGAGTCCCTAGGCCAACAGAGCAGCTAGTGAAGTCCAGTCCCCCACACAGAGGCTGAGAGCAGGCACCAGCCAGCCGAGAGGAGAAGAATGCAGCACCATGGGTGGTAACAGTAACTACCCCAACCCAAGGCAACTGACTTAAGAGCCAGCACTAGCCAGGTAAGGTCAGAAATGCAGAGGAGGCCAAGCCCAGGAGTAACTCCGGCAGTAGGAGGAGACAGTGGAAAGCGCAGCTAGATTAACTGTTTGACTCTTGTGCTTGTTGGTTGTGTGTTGTTGTTCCCACTAGTGAGGCAGTCAGGCAGTCCAGTTGGCCACTACTGATGAGAAACAAAATAAAAAAAATTAAATGTAGAGCGTGTGTGTGTGTGTGCGCATTGTGTGTGTAGGTGCTCATCGTGTTCATGCAGCCGCAAGTGACTGATGTATTTATTTACTGAACATATCAGAATTAACATTTGAGTCAGAGACCCTTTAACTGTGCATATACAAGTACAAGGAACATAGTTTGAAGAAAGCACATACAGTGTTGTAAAGCAATAATCAAAGAGTACAGTGAGTTTCATGAAAGGGATATACACAAGTATATATAACACTGAATTTTCAAATCAATTCGTGGTCGATATGGTCTCTGTTAACTGTCTGTAACACCTGCTGCCCTGGGAATTTCTTTCTTTTTTTTTTACATGGCATTTTATGAATGGGACCATTCGGTTGTTGTCTGTCTTGTGGATGTATTATTATTATGGGCAAGGGCAGTAAGTGGGTGACTATGGGACCCAACATTTGCCAAAAACCTGGATAATTAGGGCTGTTAAAGACAAATTGGAAACATTATTTACAGGACTGGGCCTTAATAAGCTGTGTGGAATATAGTAGTAAATGTTGGGATTTTAGACTTTGCCTGAGAAAGGCTATAGTAGTGTGTGTGTGTGTGTGTGTGTGTGTTTTGCACCCAGAAATCAAGTACTTCCTTTTACAAGCAGTCAGTGGCAATGTTGAGTAGGGCCAAATTCCTACTGATGGGATGGGGCGGAAGGGGTAGCTCATGGTCATTGGTGAGTGCCTACTTCATCAGTGCATGTGCATATCTCAGTGTGTGGATGCCCCCAGCTACTTTTACTGTCAGTGAGACACTGCCAGGGGCATTGTCCTCAACGAGGCTGAATTCAGCATCAGCACTGTGCTGGGAATATTAGCTGGTCAGCATGCAAACTGCCTCAGTCACCTCCTTGTGTGCAAGAAACCTGGCTCCCACCTTGGCCTCCACAGTTACCAGGCAGCAAGGCAGAAGTGTCAACTTTAAATCCCAATAGTGCTGATTAATTGCAGAATCTTTTTAAAAAATATCAAGGATTTAAATATCAAATTTTATAAGCTCTGACGTCAAGGACTCATAATGTCAGCTAAACCACACATCACCCGAATACACATTGGTGCCTCAGACTCTGACCCAGTCCTAGAAAATTAAAAAAGGTTACTGCTACTAATACTAATAAGGATTACAGAAAGGGGTACCTGCTTGTGGTCATGCACTGATGTTGACCATATTACTGCAGCTAGGTAAATCTTAACTGATTGTGAGGAAAGCTCGAAATAATTTGTGGATTAATTGACTTTTCAAGACTATGAATACAATATAAAAGTTCATATGCTAGTATTTTCTTGTTACAGCTACTGAGTTGTTTTGTATTGATTTTTTTTCCCTTTCATTTTCAGAGCATCTTATATTAGTGGTACTTTGGTCACTGACTTTATTCAGTACTCTCTGTGCACTGCAATGCATTTGACTATGCTATCTGGTTGGTCCCTACCTTGTCCCAGTCTCCCATCTATGTGTGTGTGTGTGTGGGGGGGGGGGGTTGGCGGATACCGCAGAGGGGCCTCTGTAGTGTAGGGCTGTTATGCAGTGGCTTAGTGGTGCATAGGGAACTGTGATTCATGGCCTTAGACTTTTGTTTGGTCCTTTACATTCCTCGTTACCAAAAGTAGTATAAAAAGAGCCAACTATGTGCTTTAAAGCCTGATTCCCAGTCAGTCCAGCATACAGGGGCACATGCAATTTGTCAGTCAATGCAGCTAGCACTCTAGCCACTGCAGTTTATAGGATTCTCAGCCCTCAGTTACATTTGTTTGTCCATAAGCGCAAATGTCTATGCAGGAGAACTGAAGTCAGTCGGCGGGGGGCAGGGATTCGGCTGACATCGAGTTCCAAAATGAAGCACGGGTTGCTGTCTAGTGGATCCTCTGCTCTGCGAGAGCTGGGACTTGTGGGATATGGCAGTACAAATATCCCCTTTTCCAAGTGTTGGAAAATTGAAACTACAAGGTGTCAGTGCTACCATGCCTCTCAGCCTTCCATACTGTTTCAGAGGGCTGGGGAAAACTGCCTGGGGTGCCTGTTCATGACCCTAAACTCTCCTGAGTGGTGTGGCAACCTTGGGGAGCACAGAGCAGTTACAACAAAGATGCTCCTGGCTTAACCCCTGTGCCCTCATGGGAGCTTCTGCAGTGCATATCCCATGCTGTGCACTACCAGCATCTCACTCGGATACTGTGAATTTCCAAGCGGCATACCTCTCAACTGTCCTTTAATGTTTCTGCTTGACTGACTCGGGAGGGAGAGGAAAATAGTTTATTTATTTATTTCAATCTAGGATTACAATACCTTTGAGCCGAGGCTCTTTTACAAAGATTCCACGTCGGCGTGTGCAACAGTCATCATTTTTAGTTACAAACATATAGTCACTGACTTACAGACATGTAATAACCAGTACAAAGACTTGAGCTATGAGCAAGACAAGGGAGAAGGGGGTTGGTGGGGGAGAAGTGAGGGTAGGAGATCGAGGGGTGGGAGGTGCAGGGGTAGGGGAGTATGGGAGGTGGTTGGGGGCAGGGGCAGGAGTGGAATCTGAGGGATATAGTTGGGGTCAAAATGATCCAGACTCTAGGATTCGGAGGGAGAGGGAGGGGATGAAAAGTGGAAAGTTCTCTGGGTCTGGATTCTGGAAGGGAAGGAGTCCAAGGGCAGCTCAGAGGAGAAAGATGGATGGTCTGGATGGGGTAAGGTTGGGAATATGATAGAAGGAAAAGACTGCAGCAGACGAGGTCAAACTGGAAGTGGAATTATTTGTACTTCCTATTACCTTGTCGTGCATCCTCCTCCTGTCTAGTTTCATGGCCACAAGGGATGGGCCCATTTTGACAGTATGTGCGCAGCTGGGTCGGGGTGCAAGCGCTGTCTGGAGGCCTTTGAGTCATCCTCTGCAGGCACCAGGCTTCATCCAGTCTCTTCCACAGACTACACACCACATAAGCGATGATGATCATGTAACCTTGTGTTGGAAGGTATAATGTGGTGATGGTGAACTGTAATGAGTTGCATGGGTTTTACCTTTGTGTCTTCTATTTACTCTGGCCATGTCCCCAAAAATATTATATCTATATCTATACCTATATCTAGTGTTATGTTCCTGAGTCCCCGTGTCTCTCTAACCTGACAATGGTGTACGTTTAGTGAAATACAGTGCCTCATTCAACTTACATCATGCTCTCTCGTTTCCCAACCTCTGCTAAACTCATAGAAGCAGCCAGCCAGGGGCTGGGGGTGCACTATGCTCAGAAATTACACATGTGAGTAACTTGATGTAGGGGACCTGGAAGGGGGAAACTGGGGCTTCTTTCTTCTCTCTGCTGTCTCTACTAGCCTACAGATTACATAACCTGGTGTTTCCGACTTTGCATTATTTACGGATAATTGGTATGGGATGTCCAGTCCCCAGCCAATGCAATGCAACCAAACTATCGGTGATGTAGGAGTCTGGGGCACTGGGCCGGAACTTAGTGTGGAGGAAATACAAATGATTGTGGTCCATTTTGCCAAACGGGGGACATCCCTGACCTGCAGCATTATTACCTTGATGTGCTGTAGGCTGTGTAGGTGTTTCAGCAGGCCTCCTCATCTTATTATGGCAGCATGCCTGGTTAAATGGCACCTTGTAAGTTTTGGGGTCAGGACACTGTTGTGCTGTGCCACAGTTGTTGTTGATCCCGAGGGATATCGATGTGGGTTGGGTAATTATTACAGGGGTACAGACTGTAACTAAATTACAGTATCTGATTCTGGAGGGATTTGCTAGACTGTAACTTCTTTCTTGTCCTCACACATGCACATGTTTTGAAAGCTCTTAATTCAGACTTGCCTAATTTTTTTTTTTTTTTTTTAACTATTTTCATGCACTGGTACTCTCCGTAGCATCCTTCAGAGGTGCCCAACTCGATCCTGCCCCTTCTACTCCCTACCGTGGCCAGCCATCACCAGTTAACCCCACAAGGAACTTCCCAGCACTCCGGATCACCCCCCAGAACTGGGCCCACCCTCCCTCGGCGGCACTCTCTGAAATTAGAGGGTCCATCCCTCTGGGAGTTCGGCTATGGATCCCTGGTGTGGCCTGGCGTGGTATTAAGGATGACAGGGAGATCCCTGGGGCCCTCATCATCTCCTCGGTGAGCCGGGGATTTTCTACTTTTAGATTCCCCCCTCTCCCTGTGGAGCCCAGCCAGCAAGGCAATGAACTGCTGTGGCTCTGCCCCCGTGGCACACGCCACGCCGCCCACATCGGCGATCCTTCAGCCACCGCCAGAAGCCACACCAAGAGCGAGCGCACCCCGTACCCACCCCCGGGAAGAGAGGGCAGTCCTCCAGACACTCGATCTCTTCCCTCCCCTGCTGCCCTGGATCGTTCCCGAACCCGGGTCACCAGCGTGGCATGAGGTGTGGAGTCCAGCGCCTCAACCCTCAGCACCACCGGTCCGGCTAGGGACTTGCCTAACTGATGTCTGCGGTTGGGGGTGGCAAGAGAAAGCCTGGGTAATTACCTTGGGGAGGAGGTCGTGTTTCATTTTACCATTCAAGAAAGTCACTGATGCCAATATTTATTTTGTCTGCCTGTTGAAATTGTCACACTGCTGGTCCTGGAACAATTCCTATGAGCCTTAGGACTTGTTGATTCAAAGTAGATGAATAACCTTGACATAGTTTAGGGTGTGCAACCAGTAGCCCGTAAAATATACATAGAGGGTAATGTAATACTCCAGTATACTATAGGTGTCTGTAGTCACTGAGAGGTTGCCATGGCCCATGGCGCCCATTTGAACATTGAGACTGAAACTTGAAAGGTTCGCTTGCTATGGTAACCTAAATTTGACCACACACACTTGTTTGTAGACAGTGAAGTAGACCTGCCTTTTACAGTGTGCTGAACTGAATGTGTTGACATCCCTGTCTCTTAATTGCATACTGTGTGTGTCTCAAGATTTATGGTCTTAACTTGTGACAACTTGACTAATTATGTTAATGTTCCTTCAAAGGCAAGCAGTTTGTATCACATTATATAACCTACATTAATCTACAAGTTGTAAACTGAAAATGTATGTAATAGAATTGTTGTGAAAGAGGATATGTGGTTTGTTGAGGAACAGAATGGTGTATTTGGGGACAAAAGGCCTGTTACAAATACTCTCACTGGGCAGTATGTGTTTGTTGGCAAATCTTATGGTCTTTCAGTAACAATGTATTTCTAACATCCTATGACAATGCTTTGCATATCTGTGGTTTTCTCAGACCTTTCGCAGGTCATGTAGTAATTAATGACTCGCACCATTAAAGATGGCCCCCACTGACCACACACAATTCTTAAAGATTTCTGGTCTCTGAGGTTAGCTGTGAAATGTGCAAGCAAGATTCATACTGTGGATGTATTAGGATGGTGCTGTCACATGTTTCTGATGGTAAACATGCTTGACTTTGCAACTGTAACAATTGATGTAGAGAATGTGCCTGAGTTGGGTGGGCCAGGGCCATCCCCCAATGCACATCACACAGCACTCCCACCCCAAGCCTGCTCCAGTATAGTAGGGAATGTGTTGCTGGTGTGTGGTGGTGCATATACCCCTCCCTGCTCTGATCCCAACCTCTTATAGAGAGGAACATGTTCCTCTGATCTCACCGCTTCAAGTGCAAACAGTTCCCTAAACCTTTCTCTGGTGTCCTGCCTTCCCTCCCCCACCTGCATCCATGTTGTATGTATTAGTCTCTAGTGTGTAGGGGTACCTCCCCATATCTGGTGCCCAACCCAGTAAGGATGGGAGCTCCCCCCCAATGTTTGTGAAGGCCCCACCCCTATGGCAACAGCCTGAGCCCTCCCAGTCCTGCAACAACCCTGTAGGAATCTGCTTGCAAAGAAGTCCACCCCCCTACACACACACACACACACTGCCCTAGCCTCATATCCAGTGATTTGTGCCATTCCTGCATCTGCATGAGGAATGTTCTACGCTTTCCCAGCTGCATCAACACATGCCCATACACACCTGTTGGTCCCCCTGACTGTCTTGCCACGGTGACTGAGGTGACTGTGCCTGACACAGCTCACCACACATGGGCTGCCTGCTGTCTAACCGTAGCAGGTAGTGCAGCTTAAGAATAGGGCACAGGTGATGACTCTCCATACTAGGCTGTGCTCCTCCTTATTACTGTTTGACAGAGGTAGCTGAGGTAGTATGTGGCAGGCTGTGTCGGTCACAATTGATTCGGTCACTGTGGCTCAGTCAGATCAGACAGGGGCACCACCAACGTGTGTGTGTGTGTGTGTTGATGCTGCAGCTGGGAAGGGAGGAGTCTGACACTTACCACCACTGAGGAATGGGCAGGGGCGGTGCAAATCACTTGGGTACAGGGCCATTCTGACCGAACTCCAGCCAAAATGGGGAAGAAAGACCAGAAGACACCTCACATCCACTTCTGAAGTCCCAGCCGGAGGCCAAAAGAAGGAAGAAGACACCACATAAGTACAATATTTATTAACATTCACACACAGTAGCAAATAAAATATCAAGTTTCTAAGGGAACTCGCCAACCCCCAAATGCCTCTGCCTACCCCCCCAAAAAAGGTGTTGTCCTGTTAAAGTTTAAAAACAAGTCTTTTAAATGGTATTTCAATTTCATTCCCATACCTGAGGCCAGGGGGCTTAAACCCCTGACCCCCATGTTACGATACAAGTTGCTCTGTTCCCGTAATGCCCTGGGGGTGGTGGGTTGACATCTGACCGCCTTGCCCATGCGGTGGGTCTTTGAACCCTAACCCCTGGACTGCCCCCAGTAGTTGACCTCTGACCCTACTGGTGAATGACCTCTGACCCCTGGGCTAGGGGCGAGGCTTTGACCCCTGACCCCTGGGCCCCACCAAAAATTTTACAAACCCGGCTCCTATGGGGCCACTAGAACCTGAGTCCCTCCTCTTCTCCCTTTTTTTTTATGAAGCATATGCCCATGGGGCAAAAAGAAGAATGGAGGAAAGAGCAAGAGGGAAAAAACAAAGAGAAAGAGGGTGAGCTGCCCAGAGACCTGGTTCTCAGAGAGTGGGGGATGGTGGGCGGGTTGTGGTAATAAATGTTGAAAATATTCTGAAACATCAACAATTACAGTGAGTATGTAAGTTTCATATCTTCCAAGAAGCAATCTTCACCATTTATTACAATGTCTGGGTTAGAGTACCAAGCTTACCACCCAAAGAGGGAGGCGCTGGCTTACCCTCAGCGAAATGGTTATTCCCTCAGCCTCCTGTGGGGAATGATCACAGAGAGGCAGGGACCCCTCACTAGCCTGCCAAGGTCCCAGACTGGTCAGGGACAGGCGGAGGCTCCCATGATCTGGGAGCGGAATTCGGCTCACCAACTCATGCCTGACCCTGTGGGAGATAAAGTGGGCCTCCTGGAAATACAAGATCTACACCAGGCCAATGGTGACAACTTGGAGAGACCCAAGTTATGCCATCTACCGAATGCAGACTGCTGTTTCCACCAGCCTGAAAAAAACTTCACTGGTATCATAAGATGCCCTTGATATGAACATATGAAAATTGCCAGCAGATACAGGCCTCATGGTCTATCTAGACTGCTCAGTGTGCAGCACCTCAGCCATTAAACAGCAGCTGCCCCTTCTGCTATATTTCCTCCCACTTCTTTCCCACCCACCCACCCCCAGTCCACCCTCAGTTTGGACCCTCCCTTTGATCCTGTCCCATCCCTCTTAAAGCTGCTCACCGACCTCAATGGCAGTGCATTCCACCCTGAAACCACCCTTTCCGTGAAATAGTGCCTCCTCATTTGCCTCCTGAATCTTCCTCCTTCCAATTTCAGACTCTGTCCCTTGGTTTCTCTCCCACCTTTTAATCTAAACATAGCCCCATAGCTTCGCTCTCGAGGTTTATGGGTCATCTCACACCTCGGGTGAAAAAAAAATCCATAATACACATGTACCTATCCATTATTCTCTATGTTACGCACAGCCGAGGTGTGGGGTGCTACATAAACCTTGAGAGCAAAGCTTGAAGTGGTTTATAAAGGAGTCCCACACCAAGGGTGTGTGTAATATTCAAGTTTTGCATACACCCCCCCAATGTTTTGTTTTATAGGATTGCTGGATAGTGTTTTCAAATGGGTAGTGTTTTCTCACCTTGAAAATACTACCCAGCAATTATAGAAAACAGTATGGTCAGTGGTTCCAGTAGATGGTAATGTGGTTGAGATGGAGCACAGATCAATTAAACTTTTACCTTTTTTTTTTTCCTTTCTGTGCAGTTGCCCCAAAAATAAACACATACAAAGTGAAAAGCAACTCTGTGAAGAGCAAGCTTGTGAAACTTACCCAGTTTACTGTGAGACAATCGAAGTGTGCGCCCGAGGGAGGCAGTGTGTACATGCATGGAACGAGGGAACCCAGCGTGCATTTATAACGGCAAATTATAACTGGGTTTCCCTACAGGAGGAAATGCTCCTAAGTTTTTATAACATTTTAGTGCATCCCAGCCACTACGGAAAAAAGACCTAGGGTACAGGGGTACAAATACAAAAATCAAGCTCATTCACTTATCTTGTTTGTCTTTTCTCACAGCTTTTTTTTTTTTTTTTACAGGCCTCCAAGCTTCCTCCTTCAGTTTTTTTCTGCTAACCAGCATCCCAGGTAAGTCTTCAGTGCATCTCATGTAATAACCATTCACTGCCCCCACAAATGTCTCTCTGTATCCCACCCAACTGCCGGCCCTCCCACCCGTCCACTCGCACACCTCCCCTTCTCTGGGTTCCTCAGTGAGCTGGCCTTTTACCCGATTACTGTACCACATGGCAAGTTTTACGGGCAACCACATACTTTTCAAACTATTTACTATTTCTTGCAAAGAAAAGAGTGCCTTTCCTTGGTCTCTCAGTGATATCCCTGCTATAGTCACCAACTGCTCAGTCACGTTTCCTGTTCCCCAGGCTGCACTGTCTCTACTATGCCTGACTGCCCCATCACTATTCCAAGCAGGCTGAAACCGAAATCGTCAAATCAACGATAATTATAAATGATCTCAGTGTTCCTAGCTGGGAAATGAAAAAAGCACCTGAGCCATCCTTGTGATGCTGGGGAAAGGCTAATAAATCCCCTACAAAACTCTATGGAAGAGTAAACTTTTGAAACAGAGTGTGCACTTGGTGGTAGGCACTTTACATTTTAAGAGTACATTTAAAAAACAGACAGTCTCAGTGTTCCTGTCTGGGAACACCGCATTTTATGCCATTATAAAATATTGTTTTTGTACTTTGTTTCAAAAGTACATCGTACCGCTTTGCTATCTGCGCTACTGAATGGCCTGCACACTGCATCATGCTGTTACCATGACAGCACACTGTGTTGGGCTCTTGCACTTAACTGCTTGCTCTTTCAAAGAAACTCACTCTCTCTCCCTCACTCAGTCCCAAACAACATTCAGAGGCATGACAAATAAATCAATAAAGGCACATTCATGCCCAGTGAAATTTAAACAAACTTACTGATTTCAATTAATAAAGATTAACAAGATATGCTTACATTACAACAATGCCACACAGTGACAAAAATCTACAACAAGCCATTAAAAAGTACAATAGTTACTTTTTTAAATTGGAAAACACTATAAACTGGGACAGGGCTAATAAGGGATCAAAAGCAACAGGAGAAGTAGGAGGCATTAGGCAGAAGGGGGGTTAGGGCCTGGGATCTGAGTAGGTCCAACGAAAACATGCGCAGACTAGAAGGACCCTTGGTCTCCTTCTGCCGTTTCTTTTTCTATGCTTCTAATTACATCTTTTACATCTTTTTATGTTGTTTTTTTTACTTTGGGGGTAACATTTTCTGCCATTTTATAAGCACAATAAGACACTCCAGAGATTGTGGTTATCATGGGTTAATGCTCACCCAGGGATACAGGGCACTTAGCACAAGTGCCTCATGACTTACAACAGCCCTGGGGCACTCAATGACCCATAGCAATCACCATCCTGTTGTGTCTTTTTGCATTCTCATTCCATCTATTGAATTTCTGGAAAGACAGATGGTTGTGTAACCCCCCTGCAAATTGGGGTTCCCAAAAGACTTCCAGGAGCTTGCTTGAATGCTCCAAGCCTGAATGGTGTTTGGCATTTAAGCCATTTATCAGTGAGTGTTTTTAGAACCTCTGGTACTGTCTCTTTAAGAGCTGTCTGCTTGCAGACATAATTAGTTTGTATGGGGGACTGTGTGTTTCTTTGATTGAGTACCACTCGAGCTGCTGCCAATTCACTTCATTTTGCAGTCACTAGAGTGCAAAGGGAACCTATCTGAAAGATGTAACTGTTTGCCAGAAATTATTTAGAGTAATAATGAAATTACAGTTTGTCTAACCTGCTTTCTTTGCAGTCAGAACTGTGTCTGCTAGTTCCCCATTCTAGTTTTGAACTGCTGAACTGGACCAATCAGTGTGGGGTAAGCTAGCTCTAAAATGGTGCCTTGACGAATCAGAACTTGGACTCATAATCTGAGCCAGCCACAAGAGGATTGTATGGGCAGTGACTCTGGGAGATGTAGTTTGACTTCAGTGCCTTTTTGGACCAACAGCAGCAGTCTATTGTGAGTGACAGCCAATCCAGTCAAGAACTGGGAGGAACTCAAAGGAAGTGCCCGGTTTTGTGCGGTTGGAGTTTCAGTTGAGCTTTGGCAGTGAAGAAGGAAGGAGCCCTGTGCTTTTTCAGTGTGCAGTTTTAGTCAAAAACGTGTAAGGCCCAGAGTTCGGTCTGCAGCTGTGTAACAGCTTGTTGGACTGAATCCGTCCTGTGAAAAGAATCAAAGGATCTCTGAAGAGTAGAAACCAGGCTCACCCTGTAGAAGACTGGAGGAATTGCTGAAAATTGCACTCGGTCTGTCAGGAACTGAATCTGCTGTGTGTTCTCCGGGTATTGTGCAGTAATTGCGATCGGGATACAGATGCAGCCTGCCTGGTATAGTGCTTTTTTATATGGATGTGTGAAGAGGTTTGTGTACCTCAAGTGAGCCCTGCTGACATTGAAGGACCCTATCTTATTTGGAGGTCGTGAGTACTAATTCAGGGTCGCTCCTGTTGATTGCCACATTAAATCCAAATGGAATTACTGTACTGCTGACTGTTTAATTCTCCTTTTCTCTGTGTGAAAGGGCCTACCAGCTGCCACGGTTTGGACTAGCCACTAGGGCTTGGGTACCCAGGGACAGTAACTGATAGGGATAGGCCTGTGCACAGAGCCATAGGTAGATTATTAGGTGATAAGCTAATTAACCTGATTTCCCCTGTCCTTGTTATATCCCTAAATAAATCAGAGCTGCTTGTTTCAGCAAAGTTATACTGCCTGAGGTATTTGTCTATGTTAAAGTACTGTACTGTGATTGTTGCACTGTATCTCATTTCACAGGAGGTCCCAGTGCGGAACCAGACCTGGGGGTAAGTGTATACTGTGAAGGTAATTCTGATATATTGTGTGGGCCACTAGTGGGAAGAAAGGGGGTTGCAGTGTCCCAGAGGGCTGTGACCAAGTTAGTTTAACTATTGCAAACCCTGACCTCTGGGTGGAGGCACCCGCCATTGGATCCAGGCCCCTCAACCTGTTAGTGGCAAATCAGGCAGGGGTAGTAGCCCCTGGGATAGCGCCATCTAGGGGTTACATCTTGGAGGCTCACCGCTGGGATTGTGTGTCCTCTAGTGGCCATATTCTGAACCACTGTTAAGAAAAATGGGTACCCGACAGAAGTGGCTGTGCACGGCTGGTGGAGTGGTGTACTGGGGAGGATCGACCCCCAAAATGCTATGCTTATCCTGGACATCCCCTGGGTATCAATACGGACACTGTGCAGGGAGTACTTTCCAAGGTGGAAGGTTTACAAAACCCTGTGGTGGTGGGTCGGCATGCTAATCTGCTCACCCACACTTTCCTGGCCCTAGTAGAGTTTAAGGATCCCATAGATAGCTCCAAAGTGCCACAGACCATTACCCCAGAGGGAGCCCTCACTGCTTGGAGAGTGATAACTAAGGACAGTAAAGACCCGGGGGGGAATCAGCCCCCACCACTATCTGAAACTTTTGAGGAGAAATTTGCTGAATGGTTGCTGGGAGAGGGGAAAACTGTGGAGGACTTGAAGAAACTATTCTTGCCACCTGGGGGTGTTCCTCCCCCAACACCCTCTCCTGCTCCAGTGCCCGTAATGGTGGCTGAACCAATGCAGACTCCTATTTCTGCACCTGCCATTAGTCACGACTCTTACCGAAGGTTGAGGATCTTCTCTGGCACCCTCCCACCCCCAAGGGGAGGATGACTGGGAGACCTGGATAGACTATGTTGCCCCCAAGTGCTAGAATGGCAATGCTCGGAAGCTGGCGAAAGAGGGTTAGTGAGAGCCTCCGAGGTCCTGCCCTGGCTACCATCCGTGCTAAACGGGCCAGTAACCCTGAGCGACTGCACAGGCCTATCTTGAGGCCTTGGAGAATGTGTATGGGAGCCCAGATTCTGATGAGGACCTATGGTGGAGAGTAAGAAATGCACACAGTACCAAGGGAGTTGTTGTCTGTGTATGTCTCTCGGCTGGAAAAATTGTTGCAAGAATGCCTCAGAAAGGTAGTTTGCCAGCGATTGAACTGGACCGAACCAGACTGGACAGAATCCTTAAGTCTGCCCCTTCTCAGAACTGCTGTTGCTTCAGTTACGCCTGGCAAATCGACTGGAATCCCCACCCTCCTATGATGAGTTAATGAGAGAAATTCGAGGAGTTGAGAGAAAGGCGACCTCGGAGGTACCTGCACCAACAGCTGTGGCTACGAACTCGAGTGACTGAGGGTGACCCATCAAGTGAAGTTCAGGGGCAGAGGTTGACAGTCAATGAGTGCTCTGACAAGGAAAAAGATATGCCACAATGGGGCGAACTGTTGAGAGAGATCCGGGAATTCAAAACAGTCCCTTTATGAAGGCCACGCCTGCAAATGCAGGGCCCTGACCTATATCCGACTGCATCTGCTATGGGGTGGGGGTACCCACCCATGTATCTCCTGCTGATAACAGCTCCAAACTCAATTCCTTGACCATGGAAGTGGAGAAACTGACGAGATGTCTCCAAATGCTTATCACGCCGCAGACAGAGATGGCACCCAGGTTTCCAGTTAGTAATACCCGCCCTGGCTCCCAGTGTGGCGCCTCGGCCAGCTCAAACTCCAGAAAGTATGTTTTGCTATAATTGTGGGAAAGATGGGCACATGAAAGGGAATGCCAGTCCCAAAAGACACTGACAAAGTTGCATATAGGCTACAAGGAGAGCTTGGAGAAGAAATCAGTGGTTAAGAGGTGCGACATGATCCCAGTGAGGGCACCAAAATGCTAATTCACGTCCTTTGTGGCAAGGTCAGTTGCCCAGGCCCCCACTACCGCCTCTCAGACTGGTCCAGAATAGTGGGTCCCTCCATGGAGACCACTGTAAAGGTGAATGGAGTGTCTACAAGAGCTGTATTAACAGTGGCTCCCAAGTGACAATTATGTTCCAGGATTGGTATCAGAAGCATTTGTCAGACGTACCCTTACAACCATTAGAAGGACTGCATGTATGGGGTTAAGTAGAAGGCCTACCCTATTCCGGGTATATCCGAATTTGGCTGTCTTTCCCCACCTCCGTGGCTGGAGTGGCCGAACAAGTAGAGACCCTAGCCTTAGTGTGTCCCCCACTGGACTGTATGATGGTGTCCTTTGTTGATTGGAACAAATGCTCATATGTTCGGAAGGCTGGCACAGTTGTGTTATGAAAACAGGGTCAAAGACTAGTAGAGCTTTAAGAGTTCGGCTTTAATTAAGAAGGCCTATGAGGCACAGAGAGATGCTGAAAAACAGAACCAGAGGAACGGTCGGAATTGTATGGAAGAAGGATCCTGAGTCTCTGATCCTGGCGCCAAATGCCCAGTGTACCTTACAGGAGAGGTCCGTATCAGAAAGGATGTTAAGAATAAAATATTAATGTTGGATGCACCAGGCGATGGAAAATTGCCAGAGGGACTGCTGGTCAAGCCTAGTATTTTGCCCGCTAGAGCCCATGCTTATGCCAGAAGGGTAATGGTCCAAGTTCATAATGTGTCTGAAAGAGACATTCGAGTAAACAGAGGTTGCATCCTGGCTAATGTGCATTGTGCAGACACTGCAGTGCTACCCAGCAGCAAGAGTTCAAGGAAGAATGACAGAGTAACGCCTGACTTGTTTGATTTCGGCGACTCCCCGCTGCCAGCTGAATGGAAAGTGAGGATCAGTGAGAAGCTTGCCCAGAGAGACCAGGTGTTTTCTTTAAAGAATGGGATGGGATGCGTGCAAGGAGCTGAGCACAATATCCGGCTGCATGACGAAAGACCATTTCGTGAGAGGTCTCGACGCCTGGCACCTGCTGACATAGATGATGTGAGACGGCATCTGCAAGAGATGTTAGCTGCTGGTGTAATACAAGAATCCAGAAGCCCTTATGCTTCCCATTGTGGTAGTGAGGAAAAGAATGGAACAGTAAGGATGTGTGTGGATTATCGACCTTAAACGGCGGACTATCCTGATCAGTACACAATGCCCGCATTCAGGATGCTTTGGACTGCCTAAACGGGAGCAAGTGGTTCTCTGTGCTGGATCTCCGCAGTGGGTACTACCAGATCCCGATGGCCCCAGAGGACCGTGAGAAGACGGCCTTTATCTGTCCGGGCTTCTATGAATTCATGAGGATGCCTCAAGGATTTCAGGTGCCCCAGCCACTTTTCAACGATTGATGGAGCGTGCAGTGGGGGACATGAACTTACTAGAGTGCCTGGTATACCTAGATGATGTTATTGTGTTTGGCAGCTCACTGGAGGAACATGAGAGCAGATTATTTAAGGTATTGGACCGACTGGAGGACTTTGGCCTTAAACTGTCCATTGATAAGTGTCAATTCTTTCAAACATCAGTAAAGTATGTGGGACACATAGTATCCACCGAGGGAATAGAGACCGACCCAAGTAAAGTTGAGGCCTTGACCACCTGGCCACAGCCCAAAAATCTAAAGAACTGCAAAGATTCCTGGGATTCTGTGGTTATTATCGGCGCTTCATCAAGGACTATTCAAGAGTGATCCGCCCTTTACTTAACCTTACTCAAGGGTATCCCCCAACCCACAAAAAATACCAAAAGTCAGCGTCCCTCAAGACTGAAAGAGTGTATTTTCATCCGAGTGAAGTATTTGGGGCCCGCTGGACTCCTGATTGTGAGACTGCTTTTCATGAGATCATATATCAACTTACCCATGCTCCAGTGCTGGCCTATGCCGATCCAAGAAAACCTTACATCCTGCACACTGATGCTAGCTTGCAAGGGTTGGGGGCTGTGTTGTACCAAGAGCACGAGAATGGCCTGAGACCAGTGGCCTTTGCCAGTAGAAGCCTGACCCCATCCGAAAAGAACTATCCTGTACATAAGTTAGAGTTCCTAGCTTTGAAGTGGGCTATTGTTGACCAATTCCATGAGTACTTGTATGGGGCTAAAATACTAGTAAAAACTGACAATAATCCTTTGACCTATTGCAGACCTCAGCTAAGTTGGATGCCACTGGCCATAGGTGGCTTTCTGCATTATCTACATATGACTATGCTCTCGAATACCGAGCAGGTCTGAACCACATAGATGCTGATGCTCTCTCCCGGAGGCCTGTTCCCCAGAATGATTGGGTCCGATTGGCAGAACCTGACATTCGGGCACTCTGCCGAAGTTTGACAGGGAGGAACAAATGTCCGCAGACGCAGTGGACTGCATGGTGGATTGCTTGGGAGCCTCTGAGAATTGCATACCTGCTGCTTGTGCCACTTTTCTGCAATAGACATTGGTGCACTGCCTCAGCTGGACAATGACAGTATTCGGTGGGCTCAATCCCGCGATCCCATGATCAAAGCAGCTTTAGAAGCCCTCTATGCAGGAAAAGATGTGTCAAATTACGCTCCACTGATTTGAGAACTGCACTGTTATACAAAGAAGGTCCTAAGTTGAAACTGATCAATAAACTGTTATACAGAGAAACAGTAGACAGAGGGGACAAGTAGACAAACAACAACTAGTGCTGCCCACTGCCTTTGAGACTCAGTACTGAGGTCCTTGCACAACCACATGGGGCACCTTGGTATAGACAGAACACTTGACTTGGTGAGATCCAGATTCTATTGGCCTAAGATGGGGGCTGATGTGGAGCAACACATTCGAACTTGTAGTCGCTGCTTACAGAGGAAAGCTTTGCCCCAGAGGGCTGCCCCTTGTTAACATCACCACCAGTGCACCCATGGAGCTGGTCTGTATTGATTTTCTGAGTTTGGAGTCAGATCAAAGAAATATCAGTAATGTGCTGGTGGTCACTGACCATTTCACGAGATATGCCCAAGCTTTCCCACCAAAGACCAGAAAGCATCCACTGTGGCCAAAGTACTTGTAGAAAACTTTTTGTTCACTATGGGGCTCCACAAAGAATCCATTCTGATCAAGGAGAGACTTTGAGAGTCGTCTGATCAAAGAGATGCTTTCTCTGTGGGAGTCGAAGTCAGAACCACTCCTTACCACCCCAGGGGACCCACAGCCTGAGCGTTTCAACCGCACTTTGCTAGATATGCTAGGCACCCTGCACCCAAAGGACAAGCCTAGATGGAGCCAACAAATTAGCACCCTGGTACATGCTTATAACTGCACCAAAAGTGATGCCACTGGATTCTCCCCTACCGCCTGATGTTTGGAAGAAGCTCGACTACCAGTAGATGTGTGTTTTGGGGTCTCTCTGATGGGGTTCAAGCTGACAACTATTTACAGTATGTGCAAAAGTTAAAGGCCCAGCTAACTCATGCGTACCAACTGGCTCAAACCATGGCTGCCAAAAAATTCTGGCCAACAAAGAAAGGTATGATAAAAGGTGGAAGCACAGGAACTCCAGGAGGGAGATCGGGTATTGCTAAGAAATCTGGGACTGCATGGCAAGCACAAGATTGCTGACAGATGGCACCATCTCCTCACATTGTAGTGGGCAAACTAGATGATCTGCCAGTGTCCGAAAGCTCTCCATGCGAGCCAAATGTTGTGGACTCAGAAACTGTAACTCCTGGAGCTGAAAGTGCCCCAAGTTCTAGCCTCTCTACCCCCATGGAGACTCCCTGACAAGTGAGGACAATGCTGAAAATGAGGCTCAGGTGCAGAGACTATAACAGTTCCCCTAGAAAGACTGGTCGAGCTGTAAAGCCTGTGGTGCACCTCAGTTATGATTCCTTGGGAGGCCTGTGGATTTGCCTCTCAATGTTGTCCATAAAGAGTGTATGTGTCCCGAGCTCATTGCCCAAACTGGCATCAGTGCTAACTCCAAGTTACTTGTGTTGCCCTCTAAGTATGGTGCCCTTGCCCCATCCAGCCCCAAGGTAACTGATAGGAAGGGCCCCTCTCTTCAGGTTTCATGTACAAGAGGTAATAACTTGAGTTATGGTACAATGTGTATGTAATACTGTGTAAAGTGACGTACTGCAATGTTTCAGAAATGTGTTCTTGGTAAAATGATATATTGACTGATGATTACATGTGCTGAGCCTAATGCAAATGTATATGGTTGCAGTTGAAACTTATAGAGTACCTTGCTGCCGGACGTCAAGCTTTCCCAAACCAGGAAGGGTGTAACCCCCTGCAAATGGGGGTTCCCAAAAGACTTCCAGGAGCTTGCTTGAATGCTCCAAGCCTGAATGGTGTTTGGCATTTAAGCCATTTATCAGTGAGTGTTTTAGAACCTCTGGTACTGTCTCTTTAAGAGCTGTCTGCTTGCAGACATAATTAGTTGTATGGGGGACTGTGTGTTTCTTTGATTGAGTACCACTCGAGCTGCTGCAATTCACTTCATTTTTGCAGTCACTAGAGTGCAAAGGGAACCTATCTGAAAGATGTAACTGTTTGCCAGAAATTATTTAGAGTAATAATGAAATTACAGTTTGTCTAACCTGCTTTCTTTGCAGTCAGAACTGTGTCTGCTAGTTCCCATTCTAGTTTTGAACTGCTGAACTGGACCAATCAGTGTGGGTAAGCTAGCTCTAAAATGGTGCCTTGGACGAATCAGAACTTGGACTCATAATCTGAGCCAGCCACAAGAGGATTGTATGGGCAGTGACTCTGGGAGATGTAGTTTAGACTTCAGTGCCTTTTTGGACCAACAGCAGCAGTCTATTGTGGTGACAGCCAATCCAGTCAAGAACTGGGAGGAACTCAAAGGAAGTGCCGGTTTTGTCGGTTGGAGTTTCAGTTGAGCTTTGGCAGTGAAGAAGGAAGGAGCCCTGTGCTTTTCAGTGTGCAGTTTTAGTCAAAAAACGTGTGTAAGGCCCAGAGTTCCGGTCTGCAGCTTGTGTAACAGCTTGTTAGGACTGAATCCGTCCTGTGAAAAGAATCAAAGGATCTCTGAAGAGTAGAAACCAGGCTCACCCTGTAGAAGACTGGAGGAATTGCTGGAAATTGCATGGTCTGTCAGGAACTGAATCTGCTGTGTGTTCTCCGGGTATTGTGCAGTAATTGCGATCGGGATACAGATGCAGCCTGCCTGGTATAGTGCTTTCTTTTATATGGATGTGTGAAGGGTTTGTGTACCTCAAGTGAGCCCTGCTGACATTGAAGGACCCTATCTTATTTGGAGGTCGTGAGTACTAATTCAGGGTCGCTCCTGTTGAATTGCCACATTAAATCCAAATGGAATTACTGTACTGCTGACTGTTTAATTCTCCTTTTCTCTGTGTGAAGGGCCCCTACCAGCTGCCACAGTTTGGACTAGCCACTAGGGCTTGGGTACCCAGGGACAGTAACTGATAGGGATAGGCCTGTGCACAGAGCCATAAATAAATTATTAGAGTGATAAGCTAATTAACCTGATTTCCCCTGTCCTTGTTATATCCCCTAAATAAATCAGAGCTGCTTGTTTCAGCAAAGTTATACTGCCTAGGTGTTGTCTATGTTAAAGTACTGTACTGTGATTGTTGCACTGTATCTCATTTCTGGGAGGTCCCAGTGCGGAACCAGACCTGGGGGTAAGTGTATACTGTGAAGGTAATTCTGATATATTGTGTGGGCCACTAGTGGGAAGAAAGGGGTTGCAGTGTCCCAGAGGGCTGTGACCAAGTTAGTTTAACTATTGCAAACCCTGACCTCTGGGTGGAGGCACCCGCCATTGGATCCAGGCCCCTCAACCTGTTAGTGGCAAATCAGGCAGGGGTAGTAGCCCCTGGGATAGCGCCATCTAGGGGTTACAGTTGCATAGTGGGGGAAGGACTACGTTTTACAAGATACTTTTGATGAAAGAAAGGACCTGTTCTTAATTTAAAAAAAATGATTTTTTTTTTTAATTGTTCCTCAGTTTACCCATGTTATAAGTAAAATAAGATACTCCAGGTCATTGTCTGTCTGCGGATAATGCACTTCTAAGCGCCTTGTACCTCTGGGTGTGCATTAACCCCTGAAATCAACACTGTGTCATGCCTTACTGCGTACTCACAGCAATTTACTTCTTCACTTTGTGATTTTCTGCTGGTTTTTGAGGGGGGTGTTTTGTATGTGCATTTACAGTTTGGAGTTGGCTACGGCTACTGCCGGCACCCCAATGTTCTCTGGAACAAGTCCAGTTTTGCTTTTGGTAGTTCCTGTTTGAGACTGTGCTACCACAGCTCTTTGGTAACTGTGTTTCTGGCACCTTTCACTAGGGGTATTTCATTTCAGGGATTGCTGATCATCGTGCATTTAAGATGTAGCAGCTTTCTCGAATATAACCATGCAAGCTAATTGGCTTAGCACATTTATAGGTACTGGATCTCTTCAAATGAATCATTCATTATCTCAGATGCATTTGTAAGCCACACTGTGACAGGCTGATCATTACTTAAATTGACTGGGTACCACTACTGCTTGGCCCCCTGACAAAAACTCTATGTGAAGCAAAGCATGGGGCTGTCATGGCATATGCTGTCCTCTGGACAATAAATTTAATTTAGCACTTTACATTGTTATTGAAAGGATCATGAAGCTGATGAGATGTGAATTTCTTTCATGCTATTTTTTGAGGAGTCTCAAAGTTCTACAATACCTGCATGGGGGGCATGCTGCTTACACAAACGAAGGTCGCCTACTGTTCTTCACCAGGGTCTCTCAAGCAATGATTTGGTTCAGTCCTAAACGTGATAATTTAAAGTGCACCAGGGTAGTTATGGTTTACTGCCACTGTGTATGGGAGAACGTAGTTACACAAAAGACTGACCGCTTTATGTGGAGCTGATTCTCACAAAAAAACGAGAGCAGTTAAACTAGTGGATTTTAAGCCAAGCAGCCATTATCCAATTTAGAATGCTAGGCTACAGCTGTTTTGCAGAAGCAATCACCATGAAAAATGGGAAAAAGAAAGGCGAAGAGAGCATTAGCAGATCCAGCTATGTAGCAAAGTAGCACCCACTACTCCTTTAGGCCAGCAAGAAGGAGCCGTTTTAGCCTAATTTGAGCATCTGTTGGTGAAAATGCTACCCCCCTTAAAGAAGACTAGATCCACTCTTGTCAGAGAGTTCTTAGATAACCAAGGGGCCAAGACATAGAATGAAAGGGACTGAGACAAGGCCTACTGCATTTTGGGAGCTCTGGGCACATGTCATTTTAATGGAGAGCTAAGAGAATTTCAGCCTGTTTCCCTCTTCTCATTGTGAAGAGACAAGACTGGAATATCTAGGTTTTAAGGAAAGAGCAAGTTCTTTACTAAAGAGAATTGTTTGTAAACAGACTTCTAAGAACATACAGTCAGAGTTACTAACATCAACAGCATTGCAAGTATCATAGTGGGCACTGGGCAGTCATGGTATGTCAGTCATTCCATCTCAGCTATTTCTTCAACCATCACTACCCAGTCCTTTACTTGGGGTGGTTTTATCTGTAGTCATTTTCTTGTGAAGGCCACTGCAGTCCTGACAGTCCAAAGAGATATTGTTTCCTTCCCCTTTATTTATTTATTATTTATTGATTTCAAAAGTTTCACCAGGAAAGATCTACTGAGCCAAAAAATAGCTTGTTTCCAGATGCGTCCTATGGGGGGGTGGGGTTAAGAGGACGGTCATGAGTAACAATAGGAAAGACAAAATGCTGGCAACAGGCACTCTCATCAGACTGCTGATAAAAATCCCCCATAAGCTGACAGTGTCCTTTAAAGGAAAACTCTCTTAAATCCACAGCCTCCCGCTCCTGAAAGGCTTACCCCAATCCAGCTTTTTATTTAGAAAAGTGCATTTTTCTCACGCTGCTAATTACTTTATTTTTATTTTGAAATGTCCGCGAACCGGGAATATGACGGACTCTGGGGGGCTCCATTTACTGTAAAGGTACGGCAACACACCATGCACTTCAATACTTTTGTGATGACAAACCATTGATCACATAGGATCAGTGGCCACATACAATGCATAGGGCCTACGGGCAGACTGGATGGGCCTAGTGGTCCTTATCTGCCGACAATTTCTATGTTTCTAAGTAGCAGCGCGAGAAAATCACACTTTTCTAAATAAAAAGCTGGATCGGGGGTAAGCCTTTCTGGGGCGGGGAGCCGTGGATTTAGAGAGTTATCCTTTAAGACAACGGGTATCTGAGGGTGAACCTTTGAAGTATAATTTTAACAAATTAAATGACAACATTTCAGTGTTTTTGTAAACAGCATCTGTAACGGTCTTTGGAGAACTAAAAATCATCCAAAACAATCAAAGTTTAAACATCTGTACTATTGTGCCAAACACTGAACCCAGTCTGTATTTTCATTTTGCACTGTACACGCAAGTTACTTGTTTCTGCCTACACAGTTAAATCATTAATATACAGGATATATAGAGCAAGCCCTGGGAGACTTGCCAGGAATCAAACTGAAGGACTGGCACTTGGCTGTCAAGAGGAAAACAATCAGAACACACAGAACTGCAGAGCTTATCAGAAATAAAGGCCCTACAAGGGAGTATTGCAGTATACGAGTTACAAGATTACAAACATTAGCGTGCTCTTACACAAACACCTGAGATAGAGTCACCATAATGTGCTAAACTGAGAATGCAGATGCTGTACATAAAGCTTTAATGACTCATTTCTTCTAAACTGGATTACACACTGTCCTTTTCACAACAGCACTGACTCAAAAAGGGTAAATAATCATAGTAATTATTAAAGTAACATGTTATTTTCTTTTTGAACATAAATAATTTAATTACAAATTACCAAGTGTGACACACAGTTTGCTAAATAAATTACTTACAAGATGGATTTAAAAATAAATATTTCGACGTCTTACAGTACATTTCTTGCCATTGTTTTGAAAGGGCCGAAATCTCTTCTAATGTATTTCAATGGACCACTAAAATAGAACTTGTAAAATTCAGCTGTTTAAACTACATAGAAAGGACCCCTTGGCTCATCTAGCCCAGCCAAGTGTTCCCTGCCTATTCTACATCTGCAGCCCCTATATGGTCTCTGGTGACCCTCCCCACTTCCTGTCTGCTCTAATATACCACTATGTTTATCCTGTGCATGCTTGAAGTCCCCTGCCATTTAGCCACCACCATGTCAGCTGACAGTTTATTTCAGGCATCTACCACCCTTTAAATCAAGAAATATGTCCTCACATCTCTCCCGAACTCCCCCTTCCCCAAGCTTCATGGCATGCCCCAGATCCTGGTGCTCATCTTCTTGTGGAAGAGGTTCACCTTCTGCAACCTGTTCACCCCTGTGAGGTACTTACAGGTCCTGATCACATCACTTCTCTCTCTCCTCTCTTCCAGAGTATACATGTTGAGATCCCTCAGTATCTCCTCACAGAGTTTCCCCTGTACACCCTGCCCTCCTTTTGACCGCCTCCACCCTATGTTCTTTCTGAAGTGTGGACTCCAAAACTTGATGCAGTACTCCAGGTGAGGGAGTACCAGGGAGCGATAAAGCAGCACCACCACCTCCCTCCTCCTGCCGGAGATACCCCTCCCTATGGACCCCAGCATCCCACTAGCCATACCCATAGCTTTGTCACACGGTGCTGCCACACTGAGGTCCTCGGATATAACAACCCTGAGGTCCTTTTCCTGTCTAGTGACTGTCAGTACCCCCCACCATATTCAGCCCTGGGGTTCCTATGCCTTAGGTGCATGATTTTGCACTTTTTAGCACTGACCCCGACTGCCATGCTTTTGGCCACTCCTCTAGTTTCTCTAGACACATCTCTCCACTCCCTCCTAAGTGTGCAGAAAGGCATACCTTCCCCTCCAGCTCTTCTGCAATGTTCACTATGAAGACTTTGAAAAGGTCTGGTCCCAGTACTGAACCCTGTGGTACATGACTGTTCATGCTCCCATTCCTAGAGTGAGTGCCATTAACCACCATCCTGTGTCTCCTATCTGTTAACCAGTTCAGAATCCAGTTACCAATTTGGACCCCCCTCCTAAGCTGGTCAACTTCCTCATCAGCCTCCTGTGTGGCACAGTGCTGAAAGCTTTTTCCACTGCTCTCCCTCTGGCCACCCATTAAAATAAATTCATAAGATTCATTTGGCATGATTATCCCCCCCCCCAATAAATCTGTGCTGCCTGTGGTCCTACAGTCTACTGGATTCTACATGCTCCAAAGTTTCTGAAAAGAACCCTAACTTACATAGAGTGTGGTGTGAAATGGAAACTATACCCAGAGTATTTCTTCAGGCCACTTAAATGTCAGTGTGATTTAGTGGTAGAAATTCCTTCTCTAGAACAGAAGGCTGAGGCTGGGTCTATGTTCCCCATCACGTTTATGTTGTGGAGCCCTGTTGCTATTAGCAATCAGGAAAAGAGTCGCAGCATTTAGCAACCATTGCTAGGAGTGCAAGCGCTGAGTAGAAACGCTGTTTGGAACCTTTTTAAACTGTCACTGTGGAATTACAAACTAAGACATGCATGAGTGTCTTCACAGTGCACAACTTAACATTTGAATTTAAATTTGGGGTAGTCTGATTTGCGAGGGTGCTGCGACCCCAGGGGATACTTCTGGGTTACGCCAGGATATTTAAACAAGCCCTGCAGTGAGCAGGGCGAGCTCGGTCAGGGCGCAGAGACACACGCGTCAGCGCATGTTACGCATGTTGTAAGGGGTGTGAGGAGTTACAGAAGCTAGGTAGCAGCAATTGTTTAGTTTAACAGTCAGTGAGCCAAGTTATGCTATCTACGAGGGGAATAATGGATTTTAATGCTTTATGTTTGGGTAAGCATGCGTCTCAATGTATATCTTTCGAAACGTACCTACTTTCCGAGATACCAATTTTCAACAACCGTTTACATGCCTAAAATGTAAACAAAATGCTGATATGCTTGTAGAAATAACAACGTTTAGCACTCAACTACAGGCTCTAGAATGTAGTCAACAAAACATGGTATCCAGAATAAACGAAAGAGACTGTGGTGAACTATTATTACAAAATAAAACAAATGAAAATATATGTAAACAGTATAGTGAGTACACAAGCACATCCACCCTACAGCACACAAATAACCAACATGATGAAGGGAATCCAGATACTGGTATATCTGCCTTACATAAAAGAACTCCAACAAAAAAGAGAAATAGATTAGAGGAATTTGATGAAACAAGTAATGAAAGTTGGTATACAGTTCAGGGAACTAGGCACGTTAGGAAAAAGGGAAGGAAGGCTGAGGGATTTAAGTTACCCCTCTCAAATAACTTTGATCCTCTGATCCAATTTCTGGAGGAAGAACCAAGTATATAGATCCAACTCCAACTCTCCATGTGATGTCCTCAAATCAGTCTGTTAAAGACAAGCCTATTATTGCCCCCAACACCCTACCATGTGGAAGAAATTAATCCTGAATCTATTCTGGTTATTCCTTCTAATACTGATAGTGTCACAAATACTCCCATAGAATCCCAACCAATCATTGCTAGTAATGAAAATGGAACATCAAGCCAAAGTATGTTACCTGACCAAATTTACATACGGGGAGATTCAATTACTAGATACACAGATAAATATGCCTCATAGGGAAATAAGGAAAATGTTGCAAGCTGTAGTTACAGTGGTACAACAATAAAGGATATGACTAATATGCTACCAGGCATCTTCCAAAACATTACAAATCCAAAAACAGCCCTTTTACATGTAAGGACAAATGACTTTGGGAAGCAGGAGGTTGATAAAATAACTAAAGATATGGAGAATGCTGTAAAAATACTAAAAACCTTAAATGTGACCCCTATCATTTCTGACGGTTTACCCGTCCCTAGAGCAAGCAAGTCTAGGACAAATAATATAAAGTCATACAATAACTGGCTTCAAAGATGGTGCCTCACAAATAACATCAAGTGTATTAATTCATGGGAAGTATTTGAGGGCAGGGATGACTTGTACTGCTATGATGGTTTGCATTTAAACAAAAAAGGTACAAGAATACTAGGGCGCATCATGTATGACAGTATAAAAACTTACATACCAACAAAAAACTAAATTCTGGGGGGCAAAGGGAGACGAATAATAAAAAACATATAAAACACTATGATAAACAAACAAAATATGAATGCAAGAAGTCTCCATTCTACAGAATTAGATGAGCTAGAGATATTGCTCCAAAAAGATAGTATAGACGTTGCTGCAGTAACTGAAACATGGTGGGGAGATAACTCTAGTTGGAATATGAACATAACTGGATATAACACTGTTTATAAAAATAAACTTTTAAAAAAGGGAGGAGGGATAGCTCTCTTTATAAAAAAATAACATCAATTATAAGTCCATTAATGTTCCTGATGGGGAAAAAACTAATGAAATAATATGGATTGAAATAATTAAAAAGAAACAAACTAAATTAACAGTGGGACTCTGTTATAGACCACCTAATAGTGATGCATCTGAGAATCAGGCAATTTTGAATAATTTAGATGCCAAAATAAAAAATTCAAACATTATACTTCTAGGTGATTTTAACTTCCTGGGAATAGATTAGAAAAATGGTACAGCAAACAATAAAATGTAAAATTTATTTTTGGAGTTATGTGAATTACATGATCTAGTTCAACTTGTACATACCCCAACAAGAACAAATAATATTCTTGACCTAGGAATAACTGATATCCCCGAACAAATTAGCAATATCAAAATCCAGAACCCCCTGCAAAACAGTGACCATTGTATAATAACTTTGAGAATAAAGACAACATTTGAATGCAACATTGGTATAACCACCTTTAAAAACTATGGTAGGGCAAATATCAATTTGGTAGATAAAGAATTAATAGCATGGAAATGGGACATCAGTATTACATCTCCGGACAAGCTATGGCAGTTATTGAAAAGAAAAAATTACTCACCTTAGTAATGTTGTTTCTTCTAATGGAGTCTTGCTATATTCTGACAGTAGCAGTGAGTCCCAACCTTCAAACTGCCCCAGAGATGAAAGAGTTAACTTTCCATGCCAGGCATGGAACACTGAGCTCGAGCTCGGTTGAGACTCTGTTGTTCTTCAAACTCAAACCGTCAGATCTTTACGAGCTAAACTCACTAAGGTCCTGTGTGGAAGCTGTAAACCTACACTAGCCAACTGGCTACTAAACATAAAACACATTTTTTTGGTCCCAAAACAAAGACTCAAGTCAGGAGACCCAAAAAATGAAAAACACAACACCAACTCACCCCAAGAAAGAAGGGGTGAAAACAAAAGGTGGGCACCTACTAAGTGCCAACACTGCACTGCCCACCCACATCCAAAAACAGAGGTTCTGAGAGGGCAGGCGGGGAGGTCAGAATACAGCAAGACTCCATTAGAAGAAACAACATTACTAAGGTGAGTAATTTTTCTTCAAACAACATGAAGTCTTGCTATATTCTGACATATACAGACTACAAAGCAGTACCTCCATGGAAGAGGGACAGAACCTACTTAGGAAATAGGCTCTGAAGCACAGCTGTGCCAAACCGAGCATCACTCCTAGCCTGGATGTCCAGGGAGTAATGCTTGGTAAAAGTGTGAACTGTTTTCCAGGTAGCTGCTTGACATATCTTAGAGATAGGGATGTCCCTGGCAGCAGCCAGGGAAGCAGCTGTACCTCTGGTAGAGTGAGCCCTCAGGCCTGAGGGAGGAACCTTACCCAGTTTTTCATAGCAAAATTGGATACAAGAGACAATCCACCTGGCAATGGATCTTTTAGTGGCAGGTTTCCTTTACCAACCTCACCATAAGTGAGGAACAGTTGGAGGAGTCAAACCTGTGACCCTTAGTGCGCTCTATGTAGTAACTAGGGCTCTTTTCACATCTAAACTGTGCAGCCTCCTCTCGCCAGAGGAGGAATGGTCAGTGAAGTACACTGGAAGAGACATAGATTGATTAAGGTGGAAATCTGAAACCACCTTAGGCAAGAACTTCCTGTTAGTCCTGAGGACCACCTTATCTCTATGAAAGGAGATAAAATCAGGCTCCACTGACAAAGCTTGTAATTCACTTATGTGTCTGGCAGAAGTGATGGCTACCAGAAACACAGTCTTCCAAGTCAAGTACTTAAGCTCTGCTGAAGACAAAGGCTCAAAGGGGTTGCATAAGCTGAGCAATGCAAACATTAAGGTCCCAGGCAGGGGCAGGGTCCCTGAATGGAGGGTTGGTGTGAAGCAATCCCTTGAAAAACTTGGAGAATACAGGGTGAGCAGAAAGAGGAGAGGGCTTACCTGCTGAAATAAAAGCAGACACAGCTGCCAGATGCACTTTCAGTGTAGCTGGTCTCAGCCCAAGCTATTTAAGTGGACCATATAATCAAGGACTGTGGGCAAATCAGCAGATTCTGGGAAATATGCTTCCCAGAGCACCATATGGAAAACCTTTTCCATTTGGAATTATAAGTAGCCCTGGTGGAAGGTTTTCTAGAAGCCTTCAGGATATCCATTACACCTTGGGAGAGGTGTAAATCAGCAAACTCTAACTCTTCAAGAGCCAGGCCTTGAGATTGAGAGATTTGAGTTGGGTACCAAACCCTCCCTGAGCACAGGTTAACAGGTTGTAATTCCTGGGAAGACACAGGGAAGATGGACTGCTAAGGACAGTAGGAGTGGATACCAGGGCTGTCTGGCCCAGTCTGGAGCAATCAGGATCATCTTGCAGGGTTGAGATCTGATTTTGACTAGCACTTTGAACAGGAGAGGAAGGGGGAAAAGCATAGAGAAACTTCCCTTCCCAATTGAGAACTAAGGCATCCAGGGGACTGAGCCCAACACTGGGGGCCTGCAGCAAAAAGGGAAGTTGGTGATTGTCTGGGGCTGCAAAAGATCTATCTGCAGGGTGCCCACCTGGAAAATATCACCTCCAAGACCAGGGGTCCAGTGACCATCGTGATGGCCCTGGGAAATCCTGCTGAGAGCATCTGCCAGGACATTGTCCTTGCCTGGGAGGTGAACTGCCATGAGGGAGGTGTTCAGGGAGTAAGCCAGAGACCACAACTTCATTGCTTTGGTGCACAAGGCCATAGACCGAGTGCCTCCTTGCTTGTTGATGTACCACATTGTGGTGGTGTTGTCTGTTCTGACCTGTACAACTTTGTTCTGAACAGATTTGGAAAAAGCTTGAAGTGCTAGAAATACTGCTCTGAGTTCCAACAGATTGATGTGGAGCAGAGATTCCTGAGGGGACCACAACCCCTGGGTGGTGAGGTCACCCATGTGAGCCCCCCAACCCAAGAGGGAGGCATCTGTAGTAAGGATTAAAGAGTGAGACTGGTGACAAAGGAACCCTTGTCTCAGATTGTTCTGATCCTGCCACCACTGTAGAGCCTGGATCAGGGTTCGAGTTACTGGGATCAATTTGGTCAGAGGGTCCTTCCTTTGAGACCAAAAGGCTCTCAAATGGAACTGAATGTCCCTCATCTGAAATCTTGCTCCCTGCACTACTGCTGTAGAAGCAGCCATGTGCCCCAGGAGCTGTAGAAAATGCCTTGCTGGTCGAGACACCTGCAGGGTGAATGAGGAGGCCAGAGAGACCAGGGTCCTTGCCCTGTCCTGGGGAAGGAAGGCTCTGTGTCTAGCTCTGCACCTATGAAGGTGAGGAGCTGGACAGGCTCTAGAACTGACTTTGGAAGATTTAGAAGGAAACCCAAAGAAGTGAGCAGTTGCTGAGTTATCTGTAAGTGTGACTTGACTTGGTCTGGGGACTGGCCTACTATGAGCCAGTCGTCCAGGTAAAGGAAGATGGCAATCTTCTGCCTTCTTAGAGAAGCAACTACCACTGCCAGGCATTTTGTGAATACCCTTGGAGCAGAGGTGAGGCCAAAGGGCATTGCTCTGAACTGGTAATGGCCTGAGGGCAGCTCAAACCTGAGGTACTTTCGATGAGAGCTTCTGATGAGAATATGGAAGTAGGCATCCTTGAGGTCCAGGGACACTAGCCAGTCCCCTGGCCTTAGAGAGGGTAGAATAATTCCCAGAGTCACCATTTTGAATTTTGGTTTTAAAAGGTGCTTGTTTAAATATCTGAGATCCAGGATGGGCGCCATTCTCCTGTCTTTTTGGGGTAAGAAGTACCTGGGTACAACCCTTTGCCCTGGTGTGAGGTGGAACCCTTTCCACAGCTCTGAGAGCTAGGAGGGAAGAGACCTCTGCCTCTAAGGCAAGTGCCTCTGATGGATTTGCAGGTGGAAAGGATCTGGTTCTCATCTTTGGAAACTTTTTGAAGCTGAGAACCAGTCCCTGGCTTTCTACTTCCAGGACCCATTTGTCTGATGTCAGAGACTCCCAGTCCTGGACAAAGTAAGCCAGCCTGCCCCCTACAGGTAGCTGAGAATCGGCCCTGGCAACCCCATCAGGGTGCCTGTTTGGCAGGGGCTTTGGGCTGAGGGGTGAAGCAGGCCTGCTTGTGCCCGTCTGCCTCTCCCTCTAAAGAACCCCTCTGGGCATAAGCAGAAGAGGAGGCCTGGGCTTGGTAAAGGCCTATGAAAGGCCTGCCCTGCCCCTGGGAAGCTGCCTTTGAGGTGGCCTGCCTTTCCTTGGCCTGTGCACTCCTATAGGTGGTCCTATACTCATCCATTTTCTTCATGTAATTCTCTGTTTGGTTCTCTGTTTGCTCCCCAAACAGAGAATTCCCTAACAGGAAAATCCATGGCCTTAGTCTGGGTATCCTGTGACAGGCTAGTACATCTGAGCCAAGCCATTCTGACAGTGCCACAGATGTAGCCATGACTCTAGATGACACATCATTGGAGTCCACTGCAGCATGGAATTGCACCTTGGATGCCTCAATACCATCAGCAGCCACCTGCTCCAGCTCCTTGGCAAGCTGGCCAGGGACCTGTTTTGCTAGAGCCATAACAGTGTCCCATCTGGATTTTTGATACCTAGCAGTATAGGCCATATAATTGGCCTGTCTGAGTCCCAAGGATGCTGCCATGTACTGTTTCTTTGCCATGGCATCAATCCTCCTGGAGTCCTTGTCCGGGGGGTGTGAAGCCAAGGGAATGTTTGCCTTATCACAGGCTGCAGCCTGCACTACCCCAACATGGCTGCATTGTTGTGTAAGGAACTCCGTGTCAGAGCCTGACAATGTATACCTCTTGTCCATTCTCTTATCCACAGGAGGTATAGTGTTAGGAGTCTTTAAAATCTTAAATGTCTGTTTCCCAAAAGATTTGTGCAAGAGAATAGAGAGCCTCCTAGACTCTGGGATATCCATCATTTCCACATAGTCAGGCTCCTCCTGGTCATCCACAGCTTCTTCCATAGGAAGCTGGAGGGTTTCAGCCACTTTTTTATAAAACATGAAATGGGAGGGGGGCTCAGAAAGCCTCGGAGGAGACACTCCTGAAGGTCTGTCTGGGGGAGATGTCCGGGTCAATGGGCACATCCAGACTTTCAAATCCACATTCGCTTTCCTCATACTCCTCTTCCTCCTCCTCCTTCGGTTCATAAAATTCCTCTAAATCATACTCTTGAACCGGTGGAACCGGCCGAACCGAGCACCTGCCTGATGGTGCCGGTTCGGTCGGAACCGCGGAAAGCGACTTAACAATTTTGATCGCTTTGGCTATTTCTTTGGCGGTTGGAGAGGAAAGTTTTGGCTCCACACCAGCTGATTTTTCTTTTTTAGTTCTTTTAGCCGGAACCGACTCCTCAGAATCGGCTCTCCTTTTGCCCAAAGAAGTCTCGCCCTGGTCAGAGGGCACTCCTTCTGGTTCGGTTTGAACGAACTGGGCTAGCCATCCAGTTCAGTGGACTTTTGGCCTCCCTTTCCTGAGCCTACCAGCTCTCTTTTCAGGGTAGCTGCAGGGAAATTTTTGCAAATCTGGCAGTCTGCATTGAGGTGGTCAAACCCCAGACAATAAACACAGGTGGTGTGGGGGTCAGCCTTGGCAAAGACTTCCCCACACACACACTGCAATGTTGAAACCCAGTGGGTCCGGTTTTTCCTTTGGGTTTCTCAGACATAGTGCCAGTCCTAACCAAACTTACCCTTTTATGGCAATCCGCCAGGCAAGACCCTCTTATCGGTTCCCAACCGTGTCACGGGTCATGGAAAAACCCGTAATAAAATCCGTTTTTTAGAACCGATAAGAACCGGTAACCACACTCTAAAAGCACAATTTAAGATTTTTTAAACAACTTGATTGGTTCAAACCGAACCGATAAACCGTTTACAAGTTCCACACAGAATAGAATAAAATAAAACCTATCTAGTACTCACAAATACCACAGACAGAGACTGAACCGACAGGTTACGGTTTAAATTCGGTCGAAAACCGAGAAAAGCGGTACTTTAACCGACAAATTGAACCGAGCAGAAGGAGAAATCTCCGGAGCGACTGTTCAGTGAGGCGGAGTAAAGAATCTGACGGTTTGAGTTTGAAGAACAACAGACAGAGTCTCAACCGAGCTCGAGCTCAGCGTTCCATGCCTGGCATGGAAAGTTAACTCTTTCATCTCCGGGGCAGTTCGAAGGTTGGGACTCACTGCTACTGTCAGAATATAGCAAGACTTAATGTTGTTTGAAATAAAATTCTT
Organism: Neoceratodus forsteri; assembly: GCA_016271365.2. NCBI lineage: Eukaryota > Metazoa > Chordata > Ceratodontiformes > Ceratodontidae > Neoceratodus > Neoceratodus forsteri. The sequence goes on along the minus strand of CM057459.1, from coordinate 299,576,584 downwards.
GCCCTAGAACAAAAGTACATCCCAGATAAAATAGGACATAAAAATCGGGGTAAACTTCCAATATTATCATTATTATTTAGTTGTTTAACCAGGAATAGCACACTAAGCTATAAGTTTTTTTACAGGTGCGACCTGGAAGCACAAGGAAGTTAAGTGACTTGCTCAGGGTCACACAGTATGCAAGTGAAAGCTGTGGGATTCAAACCCAGGTCTGGTCTGTTGGATGTCACCAGATTTGCAGCTCAGAGCCTTAAACCACTGCGATATACTGCCTCACTGTTGGCAACTCCATCTATATTACATTTGATAAAAAGAAAAAGGAGTGCATATAGAGCATCAATGAGATGTAACAACGAATATAACAAAAATAAATATAGGGAAATTCTTAAAAAATGTAAGGAGGCAATAAAAAAGGAAAAGAAGAAAGTGGAATTTAGGTTGGCTCATATTAAAGATGGTGGAAAAAGCTTTTATTCAAATGTTAATAAAAAACAACCAACTAAAACTATCGGCCCATTAGTTATCAGAGACAACACCATTCAGTCCCCCTTAGAAATGGCTCAGGAATTTAATAAATTCTTTTGTTCAGTCTTTACCCCTACTCTATATCAGGTTGACACGGAGGGGGGAACAAATAGAAATGATTAGGACATGCCTGAAATAACTAAACAAGAGATAAAAAATAAACTAGATGCAATTAAAATAAACAAATCCCCAGGTCCTGATAATCTCCATCCACGTCTGTTAAAAGGAATAGCATTCTGGTTGATTGATCCATTACACAAACTGTTTAATTTGTCCTTAACATCTCGGTTAATACCATGTGACTGGAAGAAGGCATTGATAACACCAATACCTAAAAAGGGCAACAAGAATGAAATATCAAATTATAGGCCTATTAGCCTGACCAGTATTTTGGGAAAAGTATTTGAGAGTATCCTAAAAACTAGACTAGAAGATGATCTAGTAACAAAAAATCTTGTGGACCCCAACCAGCAAGGCTTCAAAAGAGAAAGATCTTGCCTAACTAGTAATTTAGTATTTTATGAGAGAGTAAGTAGTCTCCTTCATGAGAAAGTACCAGTGGATATACTGTACCTGGACTTGTGTAAGGCATTTGACAAAGTGCCACATCATACCCTGATAAATAAAATGAAAACATTTGGGATACACTCCATGTTGGTTAACTGGGTGAAAGAGTGGCTAAGTAATCATACACAAGTAGTACGTATAAGAGGATACACTTCTTCTACAGGTACAGTTACTAGTGGGGTACCACAGGGATCTGTTCTGGGACCCATTCTTTTTAATATCTTTGTGTCGGATATGACAGTTAATCATAAGAATATGGCCATAAAATTTGCTGATGACATGAAAATTGCAGCTAAAGTGAGTTCACCTGACGAAATAGTAGACTTTATTAATGATCTTCAGGAACTTGAATATTGGGCAAATTAAAATGATTTGGACTTCAACACTAATAAATGTGTAATTATGCACTTGGGGGACAATAATCCTAATATGCAGTATCTGTTAAATGGTTCAGAACTGTTAATAGTAAGAGAGGAGAAAGACCTGGGAGTAATTATTAATGCAGATCTTACCTTTACTTCACATTGCAATCATATTTAGAAAAAAAGCAAATAAAATAGTAGGCTGTATTAAAAGATCATTTGTTTCAAGAAACAGAGGATGCATTATCCCACTATCTAGGGCATATGGGCATCCTCACTTGGACTACTGCTTTCCATTGTGGAGCCCCTACCTAAGATGTGACATAAATGCATTGGAGGGGGTGCAACGTAGGATCACTAAGTTGATAGATGGTTTGCATGATAAAGATTATGGGGAACGACTCAGTGAGCTGGATCTGTACACGCTGGAGATGAGAAGATTAAGGGGGGGGACCTGCTCCTGATGTTTAATATAATCAAGGACAATTAGCTTATGGCATAATTGGGAATGACATTCACTATGAGAGAATGTAATCTTAGAAGCCATCGATTCCAATTATCCTTAACATTTCCCAAATTAGATATCAGACGTTCATTTTTCACCCAAAGAATTATATCTAAATGGAACAGATTACCCAACAACCTGTTAGACACAGAAAATATAGATACCTTTAAGGTTAACCTGGACAAATTTTTATTGAAAAAGGTATAAAGACACCCAGATTCTGGGGATGCACTTATATGGGTCACAACCTTCTGTGCATCTATTACTCTTAGTATGCAATCTTAGTACGAACATGGTCTCTTAACCCCATGCTGATGCTGCCGAGGAGTGTGAAGGCACTATACTGTTGGAAGTGACCACCATTTGATGAAATGTTGGAACCAGTGTATTTTGCAACAACATTATGGACTCAAGATTGCAGATGAGATTTTGGAAGCTGAAATCTAATTTAGCTATTGAAATGACAATGGTTTGTTTTGACACGCTCCCCAATATTTTTAATAGCTTAGAATTTTATTATTTCAACCAAAACAATAAAATAAAGACAACACTGATGTTGTAGACATAATCTTGTACTGAATCCTGCATACCTCTGGTGGGTGTCCAGGTGAAACATAAAAGGGACACTGTCAACCCTTTAGGCCCCATGCTCGGCGCTATCAAAATCTAGACTGCTGCCCCTCACTGCAAGACAGTCCTCCCCATACTTGACTAGGGAGACTTTGTCTATGCAGCTGCTTCCAAGTCTCGGCTAGATAGACTGGACACCTTACTTCAATCCATCAACAGATTAAAATGCCCAGCTCATACACACCACTAAAACTACTACAGTCAGCTTCACTGGCTTTCTCTTGAGGCCTGCTATATCTTCCACTTCTCTACATTTCTTCGCATGTTCTGGCTTGGTAAGTGTCCCCACTATCCCTCAAACCTCTTATTCTCTGCCCAAAACTTCATTTTTTCAGAGTCCACAAAGTCAGATGCCTGTTGAAGCCTACTGCAGGTGTTCAAGGTGTATAGGTCAGGTGTCCTTTGCCTACTGGCTCCCTTCTCTACTAAATAAAAGGTGCAGAGAATGCCTTCCTGATGAGTATTGATAGTAAGAAAGCATTTGATTCCATCGAGTCGGCCTATCTCTATCAAGCTCTGGTGGCAATGGGCATAGGACTCACATTTATAAACTGGGTGAAGCTGCTATATACCAATCCATCGGCTCGCATCTTAACAAATGGCTTGATCTCACGGCCCTTTCCTTTAGTGAGGGGTTAAAGGTAAGGATGCCCTCTGTCATCTCTCCTCTTCCTCACTGCGATGGGACCCTTACTCTGTTGGATTGGACATTCCGACGAAATAGAAGGTATAAGGATAGGGGATACTACATTGAAGACTCTGGCCTATGCAGATGATCTTCTCCTGACACTCTCTAATCCTGAAGTCTCTTTGCCTCACGTGATGCATCTCCTAAAATCCTTCACAACTATTTCCGGCCTATGGGTAAATTGAGGAAAGACAGAAGTCCTGCCTTTGAATGAATCCTGCCATGAGGACATGTTCGGTAAATGGCACCTTAGATGGTCCCCCAAGCAGATCACTTATTTGGGCACGACTATCTCACCTGACCTCAAGCAGCCAGTAGACCTCAATCTGAATCCACTACTAAAAGAGTTGGAGGGAGATTTTCACAGATGGGTTAAGCTGAACCTCACATTTGGGTGGAAAATTGTGGCATACAAAATGACGGCCTTCCCAAATTTCTTTTTGGACTAAATAATCTCCCAGTTATCATACCCTTTAGTAAATTCTAGAGGATGGAGAAGCTTTTCATCTCCTTTCTTTGGGAAAGCACCAGGCCATGCCTATTCCTTAACAGACTCAGAGCAGCTGCTCTTAAAGGTGGATGGAGTGTTCCATGGCTATAGGCCTATCATCAAGCAGCGGACATCAAGCAGGTACCTCCTTGGCTACTACCCTAATCCCTTCTATCTCCAGTCTGGCTGCAGTTGGAGAACGCTAGCAAGTCTCCTCTCCATGGGCCCGGGCCCCTAGTAAGCATGTTCAGCAGGAACAGGAAATATCACCTATGGCTAGATTTGCATTGGCTGCCTGAACAACCCTCACTAAGGGACATAAATGGGGTTCCAATTCCCTAAGCATGTGGGAACCCCTCTGGGATAATCCACACACCCACATTGACCCTGGCGATCTCAATAACTACAGGCCAATTTCTCTCCTTCTGGTCCTGTCCAAGCTCCTAGAGACAATTGTAAATGCACAGCTGAGGACTCACCTTGAGTCTAGGGAACTGCTAAACCCTATGCAGTCCGGATTCAGAGCTAAACATAGCACTATCTCAGCCCTCGCCAAAGTTACTAATGACTGGCAGAGTAATCTTGAGAGCAAAAACTTTATTTGTGCTGTTTTCCTTGATCTAAGCAAGGTTTTCGACACCATCGACCATAGTCTGCTCCTCTCCTCCCTTCAAACCATAGGTGTGGACCCCTCCTCTCTACGCTGGTTTACTAACTATCTTACAGGGCGCCTTCAACAAGTTAAAGCCGAAGGAGGCCTGTCCCCCTTTAAAACTCTGCAGAGAGGGTACCTCAAGGTTCTATATTAGGGCCCTTACTTTTTGCAATCTACATTAATAACATTGACTACTATATAAAAGAAGCCAACATCCATCTGTTTACAGATGATACAGTTCTCTACGTGAGTCACCCAACACCTGAAGCTGCCTGCAATGACCTACAATCAAAATTCAACCTTTTGCAAAGCCAACTCCTCCGAAAAAAGCTACTCCTTAACGCCAAAAAAACTAAAGCAATGGTCCTCTCCCCTTTCATCCGAACAGCTAACCCTGTGTCCAGTGGGACAGTTCCCCAAATTACCATAGTTCTAGGTGAAAAACTAGAATTTGTTACAAAATTCAAGTATCTGGGAGTTTGGACAGACCAAAGACTCTCCTTCATTGAACATATCGGGGACTTGCCAAAACGACTTCGGCAAAGGCTTGGCCTGTTTTTTAGACTCAACCAATTTCTCACCAGAGATGCCAAGAAACAACTGGTCTAATCCATTTTCCTATCATTGGTTGATTACGCTGATTTCCTCTACAGCCAATGCCTCAACTCTTACATGGCTAAACTTGACACACTCTACCATCGAGCACTGAGGTTTATAACGGGACTTCCCTTCGACACGCATCACTGCACCCTATATGCGGCAGTGGGGTGGACATCACTAAAGTTCAGGTGCCACAGAAACACCGCTCTCTGGACCCATAGAGCCATCTCTAATAAGCTGCCTTACTATATCTCCTGCTGTCTTCCCCTGAGTATAATTGGGAAATACGTGTTAAGAAGTTACTCAGCTATTACACTTAAAGTACCCAAAGCAAAATCCCACTTCAGCAGGGCAGCCATAAGCTTTGTGCTATGTACCTTATGGAACGATCTACATAAAACCCTCAAATTAAGCACTCTAATCAGTACAAATGCCTTCAAGATGCTTTATTTCCATACAATCAGAGAAGTATGTAACTGCTTCACCCACTCAGACCCAGTACCGGTGTCTGCACTGGTATATAGCCACGCCTAGACCCAATTTTAAGAACTGACCCCCAGCTTGCTCCTCACAAGCCTAATTGTTCTCTCTCTTATCCCCTGTCTTATCAACACTAGGTCCGTCCATCCCCTTATCTTTCCTTTCCCAACCTCGGATAGGAGCTCACTACCCCTGGGTTGTGACATCCTACCATGCCCCGTACTTTATAGCATTCAATCCCAGGGCTCACACATACTCCTTTTCTCCATCCACCTTCTTTACATCCTGTTTACAACTCCTCTCTGTGCACACGTGCCCTCTAGCCTTTCTCCCCTACTTCCTCCTCCCCCCCACCTTCGCCTCTACCTGGTGTATATTTTTTTTCTCTTCCGTTACTTCCTCCTGCAACCTTAGATAACCTGCTTTATCTTCCTATAGACACTTCTATGTATGTAAATACCCTGTAATCTGTACAATATCTGTATAATTCTATGTACATATGAACTTCTTTTTCTTCCTCTCTGTAAACAGTATTATCTGTATTGCCTTGTAAATACCTGTGTTGACCTGTATATACAATTGTTCATGCTCCACCCAGGTCCATCTTGCAAATGAGCTTCTGCTCAATGATGAATGCCTGGTTAAATAAAGACTTGAGCGATTGATTGATTGACATTGCCACTGACAAGTCCCCCCTTCCAATGGAACACCTGGGCCAGCAGAGGGATTACCTTAGTGGGGCATTTATTCTGCTTCCCAACAGACCAGAACACCACACAGGCTAGCTGGTGCCATCTATAATTAGCATCTTTGTATCCCAGGAACTTCCCCTCTTGAAACAAACACAGGACTGAGAGAAGGAGCTGTATATAACTGTCTTAGATGATTGCTGGTCTCAGCTGGTGTGTAATGCACATAATGGCTTTCAGGACATTAGGTATTAGCGGATTCAAAAAAAAACACAACAATTTGCATAGGTGGTACAGAACACCAGCTGTGCTTAAAAGAATGGGCTTTATTCATACGGACCTCTGTTGGTGATGCCATGAAGCTCAAGGAACTCTATCCCATTTTGTTTGGTCCTGCTCAAAAATTCAGGAATATTGGGCCCAGATGACCTTAGTATACGCAGAGGCATTGGGAATACATATTCCTGCAGATCCAAGTTTATGGTTCCTAGGTGACTCATCCAGCTTGCCTCTCGTCTCCCACGCTGGGAAGGAATTGCTCCGACCAGCAGCCCTGGAGGCAAAGCACCAGATCTTACTGAAGTAGAAAACACAACACTCCCTCACCCTGCAAGAATGGCTAATGTTCTTATTTATGTTGGCAGAGTACAAGAAAATGCCACATACCTCTCACAACAATATACAAAGGTTTCAAGGACTCTGGGATCCCTTCTAAAATACCTGAACTAAAATGCAGGCCTCAGTACAAGAGGTTAATGCTTATTCCTTACAAGAGTGCAGTACTGCTCCACCCTTATTTATGCATTAGACATGATTACAGGGATATGCCAGTCTTTGGTTAGTTCACAGACACCCTTATGAGCAGAATTTGCAAGTTAGCTGAATATATTGATACTTACTCTCCTTCAAATACATTTGGGCCTATAGTCCATTCCTCCTTATTAGTACTGTTGTAATGATCCCTACTTAAGATAAAGATTATATACAGTATGAAAGTGCTGTTTTACGTTTCCTTGAAAGCCGTAGTTCTGTTTTTACTCTGCATTTTAAGGAAGATTTTCCTATATGTATTTAATCTTTCTCTTTGTTGTTCTCAACATTGTTTTTGTCGTACTTATGCATTTTGCTGTGCTCATGCTTGGTTGTTTGTATGTTAAAAATTCAATAAAAAGTTTAAAAGGTGCAGATAATCTGCCATTATCCTAAGGAAACTGAACATTCAAATCACACTATGTCCACAGCTACACATTTGCCATTCTAACAAGGTGATTTCGTTCTTACCTGTTTTTGGTTTTTATTTCATTTACCAAACCAGCAAGAATTTTCCAGATGGTTATGAGCTCCTGGTTCTTGAAGCATAATGCTTTCTTCTAACCTGTATATTCTGGTAACCTTAAATGTGGCACAAGTGATTTTCTGGGTAATGCTCTTTGTAATAGACATTCTTTCTTGTTTCATTATGATTTGCATTATTTTATTTGTAAGGTTTTATTACTGAATGTCTTTCCACGTCTCCTCCTGTTTTTGATTTTGCTTCAGGACGCACCTGGATAGAAGTCATTTTTCATCTCCGTCTCTTCCGGGTTAAAAAAGTTTACACATTAAATATTGTTTCTAGTTTAAAAATACACATTTTATGATTGCTCACATGCTATAGAACTTGTTGATGTAGTGTTTTTTTTGTTAGTAAAAGTGAAAAAGTGGCTATTAGTGTACCCATGCCAAAATGTGTTTTGTTTCAAATCCTTGATCTTATCTCACTACATTCTTCCTGAACTTTATCAACACCCACACATAGTACAGCCATTCAAGATGTTTTCTGCCACTGCATTATGAGTAACTTGAAGAGGTTGTTCCCAAATTTCAGGAAGAATGCAGTGAGAGTAGTTTTTATGTTAAAATATTTGACCAGAAGGGCACACTAAGCTGAACAAAGGCATGGGACAGGGGAGAGTGAGGGTTTGGGGGATGGCAGTGTAATGACAAGGGAGGGGGTGGGGCAGCTACAGACTAGGGGTGCTACCTGCACACTCGAGCAGACTCAGATAGACCAGGTGGTCTGTTTCGGCTGGCACGTTCATATGTTCGTATGTATGATAACACTAATATTGTGGACTGCAAGTTGTTTCAGTTTTATAGTGAAAATGAAAGTGTATACAAAAAGGAAAGCGGCTTATCGTAATTCTTGATTTTGTAGAGTACCTCTTCTATAGAGCCACACACTTGGGTCTTAGGGCCAGAGACATTAGGACCCCATGTAAGTTATTTATTTTTTATTTATTGTAAAATCGGAATTACAACCTTTGAGCTAAAAGCTCATTTACAAAGGATCCTCGTCGAACAGAGGGTTGGGGAACATCAAGTACATGGACAGTGGAGAAAAACAGAAGCAGCCAGTAGGCATTGTCAGTTACACATCATTAAAAAGGCTAAACAGCATTACAAATAGAAGGATGGGGAGAGACAGAATACATTGCAAAAGCCATCACTTAATTACACAATACAGAGGAAAATAGTCCATAACAGATTAGGTAGATAAAGTGCAGTTAAAGTGCAAATAAAGTTAGAACATTTGAGGATGGTGTGCTCCATGTGTATGGCACCAACATATTCGGCCACATGCACCAACAGCATAAATAATGGCGCTGGCCCCAACTACCTTAGTACCTTTTTTTTACCAAGAAAGAAAAAAAACTATCAAATGACAGCTTTTAGTCATCTCGACTACTGCTGTGCATGCTACAAAGGCTTATCTGGGGTTAACTGCATCATCTGAAACTGGATCCGAAAGTGGCAGTGATGTTCCTGACCTCCAGATAATATCAGCCCCTTGCTAAGGGTACTGGTTTGGCTGCCAGTTAAATGGCGCATTAATTTTCAGGTTCTTTTAAAAACATATGAGGCAAGCCAGCCTGGTGGTGCTGAGGGTTGAGGCGCTGGATGCCACACCTCACACCATGCTGGCGACTCGAGTTCAGAAGCGAGCTCGGACCACCAGGGGTCGGCCGGGGGGAGGAAGCAAAGCAGGATCGAGATGCCACAAGGCAACTCTCCTCTCCAGAGAGGGATGTGAGGGTTCCCCGGCTCTTGGCTGCCACCCGGTGGAGGCTAGGTGGTAGCGCCAAGCCATAGGGAGCCCTGGCATTAGGCTGGGTTGTGGGAAGGGGCCATTACTGGAGCCACAGAGCGCATGTGCGCCTCCACACGCATGCGCAACCGCGTTCTGGGGTAATGGGGAGAAAACCAGGAAAAACACACGTCTCCCCTATTGCCAAGAAGGCGCAGCTGGTAACAGGGGAGCAAAAAGTATAATAGAAAAAGAAAAACATAAGAGGTCTTGAATAACTGGGCCACCAATACCTCAGTGAGATTCTGACTTTTTACGCACCATCCAGGGATCTCAGGTTTAGGGGGGCTGCTATTTATTTCACTATCTAGACTGAGGTCCGCTGGGACTGGGCTTTATTAGTGCTGGCCTCAGCCCCCGGGGATGGTCTAGCTAAGGTGATCTGTACTGTGAGAACTATTGCATCTTTTAGGCATACGTTAGAAAGTTACCTTCTCCTCTAGGCTTTTGGTTAAGCATACTGCATGTCAGCATTGTTGGTGTTGAATTTGTAAAATTAAGATATTTAAGAATGTGTATTTTATGAGTGAACATTTCATTATTTTTTGTTTTATAGCGGTTTGTGAGATTTTAGTTTTGACATTATAGGTGCTCTGAGCTTTGGGGGAGGGCCTTATAGAAATAAACCAAACAAACTAAGAACTATTTTAAAATAATTTTTAAAAAGCAGAAAGAATTTAAAATACTGGTGGGAGGGGTGAGTGTGGCTTGATGGAGAATATACTCTGTAAGAGCAAGAGTTACAGTAAGTAATTTTCCTATCGTTCTAGAGTCAATCTGTTCCACAGAGCAACTCTCTGGTCACATGAGCAGCAGTATAAAAGCCCCCAAACTGGGGAGGCTGGAGACAATAGGACTTAAGAATGGGCAAGCCCTGTGATGCAGCCAACCCAAATTATTATTATTTTTTTTTTTATAATAATTTTTATTGGGGGGCTTGGCCTGACTGCCGGCACAGATAGATACAAGGAACAGGAGCTCCACTAGAAGTAGATTTCAAACAGATTTTAAGTAACTTAAAAGGTGTGGATTTTGCTCCAACCTGCATATCCACTGCAATAACTTACTTTTCTGTATCAACTGGAGGATTTACGGCGTAAAAAGTTATGGGGAAGCCAAAGGACCAGATGCCTACCGAGCAGCCATGATTCAAGGCCCAGAACACGCGGGCTGGAATGGGAAACCCAGCTCTCTTGATGTCTAGCGGGGAGTCCACTCTGTCCTCACTACTTTCTGCAATACAGGGGCTTGATAAAAAAAATTTGAAGAATTTAACCACAGAACTGCCCTGATTGATCAAAAAGCTGACACAGCATCTGACAAAGCTATCACGGTGACTGCAATGGCAGAAAAAGCTCTAGTAACATGCAGAGGGCTAGTCCGGGAAAACACCATGTTAAGAGCTCACCTAGAACATCTGAAGAATTTCACCAGAGCTGGGAATGTCCATATTATTGGACTGCCAGAAGATGGCAATCACAAGGGAAGAAAGAGACTTGGGCATCATCATCACAGCGGACCTGAAATCATCCAAGCAGACCACTAAAGCAGTAGGTAAGACTAGAGGAGTGTTGGGGTGTATTAGTAGGGGTATCACAAGTCATAAGAGGGAGGTAATAATCCCTCTTTACAAGACACTGGTTAGACCCCATCTGGAGTACTGCGTGCAGTACTGGAGGCCGCACCTGCACAAGGACATTAACAAAATGGTGGCAGTCCAGAGAAGGGTAACCAAAATGGTGCAGGGACTGCATCAGAAAACATTAGAGGACAGATTAACGGAGCTCAACATGTATACCCTAGAGCAAAAGAGGGCAAGAGGTGATATGATTGAAACATTCAAACATCTTAAGGGCATTAACAAGGTGAAAGAGTCTAACATGTTTCAATATAAGAAAAATAGCAGGACAAGAGGACACAGTATGAGATTAGAAGGAGGCCAATTAAGGGGTAATGTGAGGAAGTTCTTTTTCACAGAAAGGTTGTTGTATGCATGGAATGGCCTACCTCAGTAAGTGGTGGCTATGAAAACAGTGCAGGGCTTCAAACAGGCATGAGATAGGTATAAGGGAGCAATATAGATGAGTATGAATAGATAGGCCATTGACAGAGTAAAGGCCTATGGCACATTCATAAGGTAGAAAAAATGGGCAGACTGGATGTGCCTTGCGGTCTTTATCCGCCGTCAACTTCTATGTTTCTATGCTTCTAAGCAGAAGGGGATGATTTGAAGGCATTCCTGATGGGCTGGATACTGGAGACTTTCTCTATCAAACGGACTTAACAAATTACCCCACGACGGCCGCAGCAAAAAGATTCAGCTCCATGCATCATTCTCCTGGTAACGGGGGTATTGAGGAAAGAGATGAGATCCTCACAGCTGCTAAATGCAATAAAGAAACCTACATGGGAGCCAACACAGTAAAGTTCTTTCCAGACTTGAGTTTTAACCCCAGAGCATGACAAAAGGCTTTCAACGGGGTCCGGTCAGCTTTGAGAGATCTGTGGGTTAACCATTACCTCCTGCTACCTGCTCACCTGAAAGTGCATTACGGAGGCAAGATGTATTTATTCTTGAATCCTACTGATGTGGGCAAGTTATCTGAAAAGACCAGGTAGAGATTTTCTGCCCCAGTGGATGTGGCTCAGTCAGAAGCAGAATCGGACACTTGAGTAGAAACTGCCACAACAGACTCCCACTGAACTGATTCAGGTTTAAAAATATATTCCCAGTACTACTGCTCGACTATTATGAGTATATATCAATACAAATACATGAACAATATGTTTTGAGAAATGGAAGGCAGCTAATGGGGTATAGTTCCAGGGGGCTGGCAATGGGCCTTTAAAGCCTTTCTGTTATAAGTTTTGGTAGCTTGACCGCATGGTCAAGATGACGCTACTAGTGCCTCAAGATCCCCATTCTGAAGATCTCCCCTAAGCCCCCATTTACCAATAATAGTTTTTTGCATAGATGGGGCACAGATATTTAGTGCTAAAATAAGGAGTTATGAATTGAAAACTGTTTGGCTACAGATTGTAAGATCAAGTTTGATATGTTACAATGTTTGAGCATATTTACTGTAAAGGTTTGAGGTTCTTTAGTTCTTTTTCTGGCGAATGTTTCTTAACTATAGTTACAGCACAAATTAAGTTCCTAGCAACAACATGTGGGTGTTTTTTCATGGATTATGGTCACTACACCAGTGCTGATGTGGTGGGAATCTTAATCGGAGGACTTTATTCATATATCAGTGACCTTGGCCTTGAGCAGTCACGGGGCTTCTTGGACACTATTGGACTATTATACATTGCTTACGATAAATGTCTCCAATGTGGTAACACAGTATGAGGGGTGCCATAGGATTTCCTTAGTTGTAATGGTCAAATAATCTGTGAACTCTGATGTTCAGTGTATGTATTTCACCTCTACATGTATTGTGATGAGTAGTCTATTATCAAAAATGCAACAAAGAAAGTTAAAAAATAAAATATTAGAATATTAAAGTCAAGTTTAGAGTATGCACATGCAAGATATAAAGCCACAACTTCAGGTGTATACTTTGTCACAGAGAGAGAGAGTCAAGGTGGCCAAATTGTGTCCTGTTATCCAGGAGGAATCTTGATGTACTATAGATCTGGATGTGCTGGGGGCAGTGTTACCTCTATCATTTCCTATTGAAGCACTCCAAAGTATAGACAGTTGTCCTATAGCTCGATCTTTACTAGACTAGCTCAGCTTTTAGAGCTTCAGAAGGTGGTTAGAATTGTCCAACCCAAATTTTGCATGCTTCTTAAACCGTACCTTTACAGTGTTGTGTCTCAAAAAGAGAGAGAGAGAGAATACTACTATGGCCCTAACTAGAAATACTGTAGGACCGAACAGAGGGAAGCAGCTAAAGTGTTTACAGCCCAAGGTGGGCCCAAATGTCTGAGGAAAGGAATGCCTCCCTGAATATCCAGAGACATAAAACAAGTACAGCAGTATTTTATTGATCTACTTATTTATTGGATTTTGTTGACTGGGTAGGCCCCATTGAGACTAAAAGTCACTTTTTAGAGGCAACCTGGAATTAGTTAACAGGAAACAAATAATTTTGATAACATAAGTGTACACATGCTATAACATAATAAATATACAGACCATAACAAAGAAAGTAAAGTTACAGAGATGGAGCAGATACATATGCCATTACACAAGATCCATTAGTAACATCATAGTCATATCATAATTCACAAACTAAGTGGAACAGATCAGACTGACACCTCTGAGACAAAACAGAAAGATGTGAGCCATGTTCTTTTCACCAATAACTATTACAGTGACTCCTCCCCAGGTAATCTTTGAAGTCGGTTAAAGTATCACAGCTCCTGATTTCTGGAGGGAGGTTGTTCCAGATTTCTGGGGCAACAGTAAAGTAATCAAAATTACAACAGTACAGTAATCAAAATTAGCTTAACCTAGAAAGAATTCTTGAACGGGGGGGGGGGGATAAACACCCAACCCAAAATGGGAGGAAGTTGACAGGAGTTCACTGAACCTCTCAAGATAAAAACTGACATCTGAAACCAGAGCTCCATCAAATGGAATTGTAGAGAAGACTTAAATTTAACCAGTACTGCTCTGAATGTAAAGATGAATGGTTTGCCTCACAGAAGTAGGCAGTATAGCGTAGTGGTCTAAGGCTCTGAGCTGCAAATCTGGTGACATCCAGCAGACCAGACCTGGGTTTGAATCCCACAGCTTCCATTGGCATACTGTGTGACCCTGAGCAAGTCACTTAACCTCCTTGTGCTCCCAGGTCACTCCTGTAAAAAAGCTTTCAGCTTAGTGTGCTATACCTGGTTAAAAACAACCAAAAAAAAAAAAGTAGGATATACTGTGAGGAATAGCAAGGAATATGTTCAAAAGGCAAAAGTGTGGACTAACCGAATTGCAAACTCATGAAGAGTCAAAAAGCATCTAACACGTTCAAAGAAATTAGTGCCATATGGTTGTCCACTTAATGAAAAAAATAACACACCGTCATGACATAAAGTAAGGTGGCCTGAAGAAGGAACTGAGGACTGTACCGGCCAAAGCCAATAGGACTAACACTAGTGAGGCAGAAACACAAGTGTCATACAGATGAATGGCACCAAAACAAGTTATTTAGGATCATTCTGTTCTAGAGGTGCACCATACAGGGATGATCCAACTTGGGTTGCAGTTGAGGCATTCTGTGAGCTGAACGCTGCAGCCATCAGGAAGATTGCTGTTCAAGTTAAGCACAGAAGTCGAAAGCCACAGTTGACTCAAAAGATTAAGAGTTAGCCTTCTGAGCACCAGACGGAGACCCAGATAACTGCTGGCTTGTACAGCATACAGTGAACAATCCCCTCCCCTTAAGGAACTGCAAAGAGAAAGGCATACGTGCCAAACAGGATGCCTGTAGGACAAGGCTGAGAAGTGTCAAAATGAAGGCAAATGGCACAGGGAGTTACAGCTGTAAAGGGCCAACTGCATAAGGCTGCCAATGGGAGATTACAAAAGGTCACCCAAGCGAAGCCTTACTAAATCAAGAATCCCAGGCAATACAACAGGCAATGCCGAAGTGAGGATACCCTACAGGGAATCCATGGAAAAGCCACGCCCACAGGGGAAGGACTCAGAAAGAACCACGCAACAGTACATGAAGCAGTGAGTAGTCAACCTCAGAAAACTACAAAAGCAGACCACACAGCTAGAGGGTAGCTACGGTGAGGATTTCCAGATAATGCAGTCATCAAGAAATCCTGTATGAAAGAAAAGGACTTCATGACCGCAGCACAACAGCCACCAAAGGAAAGAAGCAGCCAGCCAGCAAGTGACTGGGTCCTCAAACAGAGAAAGAGAGACCCGTCAAGGATACCTTGGAAGGTGTATTAAACCAACAATGTACCACAGGCCATGCAACCCAGGCCGTAAAATAGACAACCATGGACCTGCAAGGCAATCTTAGGAGACTCACATCTGCAGGCGAAGAACACCACAGTCAGCAGTGCAACAGGTGCCGCAGGACGTAATGTGCAAAAATTATGCTACAAGAAAAAAATAGCACATGTCTGTGCAAAACAAAGCATAAAACTGCATAAAAATGATGCATTAGAATAGTGCAAGACTGCATGTGAAACTGCAAGTTTTCAAAAGCGAAAAATGCAGGACAATAACACAAGATGCAAAAAAATTTACTAGTGTTACTTGTGTAAAAAAATAATGCAAGATGCATGAGAACGACAATAAAATGCATGGAAAAGCCATTAATTGTGTGATGCTAAATGTAAACAAATAACATGTGTAAGGAACAGCGCAAGACTTGTGAAAAGACACATTGCATGACAAAAAAACTGCTGAACAAAGAAAGTCTTGCTTAAAAAATCACATGAATAAAAGTGATTAAAGATCAGTGAAAAGCATCAACTGAGTGAAAAACATCGGCTAAGTAAATATATGTAGACTTGTGTGAAAAGTCACTCAAGATAAGTGAAAAAGATGGAATATGAGTAAAAAGTTAAATTGAATGAATAGCATCCATTGTGTGAAAGTAAAGACTTGTGTGAATATCACTCAATATGAGTGAAAAAGATGCAAAATGAGAAAAAACATGCCAATGAAGTGAAAAATACCAACTGCAAGAATGTATACAGATGCATGAAAATCAGTTAGCAGAAGTGAAAAATGCACGTTGTGTGAAAAACAAAAACTGTATGAAAAATGGCGATAGTGGGAAAATAACGCTGGGCAATGCTCAGCACTGACAATGGCACTCATAATCACACTGAGGTGTTCTCACTAGGAAGTCCTCACTGAAGAAGGACCTGCCAAAGACTGGTTTGTCCAATGAGGATCAGCACCATGCTTGGCACCAAAATGATACCAAGGGTACAGAGCTGACGGAGTCTGTGAAAAACAGACTCTGGTGTCCAGTGCAGAAACCCTTCCAGAGGCAAGACTGTCAGGGGATGGAGCCTATACAGCAGATTCCCAGAGAGAGACTCAAGGCCATAGTCCATCAACCAAACTGCTCATCAGATACATTCTAACTAGGCAGCTGGAGGTATTAGAGACCAAGGTCTGGTACTGCTGGTACAAATAAGACCGGTGTTGAGTACCCCCCCCCTTGAAAAAGACTGTGAAGGGAACATCAGCATCAGTCCAATACTATGCAGAGCCAATGACCTTAATGAGGAGTGGAGAGAACCAAACCATGACTTTCACATTTTTATCTTGTGCAAAGACGAGGCTGAATGATTCTGGGAATCTGACACTGAGCATGAGTAGGGCCTGGACCATTACTTTTTATGACTTCAGAAGGACTGCTTATCCTCTACAGAATTGCTAGATTTGTGTTGAGGTGTAACTTCAATACACATCATTGTACCATGTTAGCCAGATTAAATTGGCAAACACTGACAGTAAGAAATACTAAAACATGTTCAAAACTTCTTCATAAGTACTTAAGTTTTAACCTGGTTGATTATATCACATGTACAGTATTTGGCAGAGATAGTAATACAGTTTCTGTAGCCAGCCTGGTGGTGCTGAGGGTTGAGATGCTGGACGCCACATCTTGCATCACACTGGTTACCTGGGTTTGGGAGCGAGCTCGGGCCGCCAGGGGTCGGTGGGGGGGGGCGACGAGTCAGATCGAGCAGCCGCAAGGCAGCTCTCCTCTCTGGGGAGGGGCAAGGGGTTTTCCCGGCTGTTGGCTGCCACCTGGTGGAGGCTAGGTGGCAGTGCCAAGCCAAGGGGGGAACCTGGCATTACGCCAGGAGGGAGGAAGGGGCCGTTACCAGAGCTGCGAAGCGCATGCGCACCTACACGTGCATTCACGACTGCGATCTGGGGTCCTGGGTAACAGGGAGAAAAGCAGAAATATCATGGCTCCCCAGTTGCCAAGTAAGGTGCAGGAGTAATGGGGGAGCAAAACACTTTCTGGAAAAACAAAAAAAAGTTCAGCTCATGTGAATAACATTTATCACCCAAAAACAAACACAAAGTATGGAGACAAAACTTTGAGACTTCAGGCAGTATTATTATGGAACAACCTGACATTTTCAGTTCGCACTTTGTCCTCACATCAAGTTTTTATAAATGCCTTGGATGAATGTTTCCTACTTGTATGTAAATCTGCATAGATAGAAAATTATCTAATTGTCTTTAAAGTTCTTATACGTGAAATTAACTATATGTCAAGTTTGTTCTCAAGAATTTTATGTACTTTAGAGTAACTGATAGGAACTACAACACAGGACTGTCTTGTAAACAGGGTGTAACAACCCTTATTACATGTATTCCCTGTATAAAAATAACATTTTTATCAATCTATCCGGTACCAAAACTCTCACCTGGTGAGGAATGGCGGCCCGTATCAGACTTACTGCCAAAGCACCTGGCTCTTTCAGGCACCCTTCCTGACAATGGTCAGGGAATGTACTGGTGGTCGAATGAGGTATGGCTGTGAGAAACGTGGTAAATTTGGGACAAAAAGCTGCAATGAATCTGAGAACAGCTAAATAAATAAATAACATGCTTGAAAAAATCAACATACTGTCAAAATAAACACAAACTAGAAACTAAGAAGCCTATATGGACCAACCCAAACTTTTGTTGATCCCTTGACAGCAGGGAAAAAGGAACTGAAGTAGTGTGCACCAGCACCAATATTTAGGCTGTCAGTGCACATGGCACCATGCATCGGGTGCTGTGCACAAGGTACATACCAGCACTAAAACTTCAGAGTCCCTCAGGGTCCTTGTGCCTTCGGCTCCAAGACCGAAAAATGTGGCACTATGGAGAAAACTAATGCAAGAAAGCTCACAGCTACTGTACATCAACAAATTCTACATGAAAAGAGTAATCAAAAACATGTATTTTAAACTTGGGTATAATGCCTAAAGAAGGATGATAGTAGCCATTTCATAAGAAGGATAAGAAACGACAAAACTGTAGCTTAATCACCAATCCTCTGGAAGCAGATCTACAAGCAGCACTGAAACTATGCAGTGTCACATCACCTACTTCAATTACAGGCAGGGCTGTAGTCAAGAGACTTGCTTCCATAGGGGCTCTTAGTTCAATCCTCCATTTGTAATTACAGTATACAGTATGTGTACTATCACGAAAGTGGGCGTGCAAATCACGAAAACAACTTCACTTGTCAAGAAAACAGGGCCCAATTTCGAGACTCACAACAGTCTAATTTCTGTAACATTTCAAAACCATTTTGTTTTTAAAGTAACAATTGAGGAGACACCCTTGCATCCTACACTATCGGCCACATAACTTTCAGAAATTAACTACACACACATTTTCTTGTGTTTGATACCAAATGTTTTTTATTTATTAGCTTTTGTTTACTGGGTAAGCACGCTAGACAAGGAATGCCTATTTTTAGGTGCGACCCGGGAGATTACAAAAGTAGGTTTACAAGCAGAATGAGAATAATTACAACACAGAGAAATACAGGTATTGAACAGGGTGAAACAAATAAACAAGTACAGGATGATCAGATAAGCATATATTAAGGTAAGAACATACAAGCAGTAATAACAATTCTTGGAATAACACATGGGCTTTTAAGGTGGGACACTGGGTGGTTGTCCCAGTATAAGGATGATAAGTACTGAGGTGCAGGAAACCACAAGAGTGGATGGTTCTCCTATTTAAGCTTGGGGGAGGAAGTTAGGAGCCAGGGAAGTGGATGGAGCACACCTGGTCCAAGCCAGGGTTGGAGGTACCAAGCAGCCTAAGGCCCAGTACTTCAGTGCAGGAGCTCTTAAACATGGGATGGAAGGGACTATGTGTGATGGGCGTGTAGGGTTTTCCCAGAATCTAGGGGTGTATAGACAGCAAAGGCATGATCACCTGCCAGAGTACGGTAGTTTTGGGACAAGGACGGGGAAGGAAAGCTGACCTGAGCTGGTATGACGGCAGAGCTGGTTGGAGGAGATGAAACAAGGCAGGTGGGGTGGCATTATGGACAATTTCGTCTGTGAAGCAGCCCAAGACAAGGAAACGATAATTACTTGGGGACATCCAGTGTAGGTTTTTGTATAACTCACAGTGATGGGAAAGCGGAGTCTCTTGTTTTTCCCACTTTCATGACTGCTAAGACTCACAACCTCACAAATCTTTCTTACAAAAGTGGGTTGACTCAGAAAAGTGACGTCATTTTGCAAAAATCCAGTTATGAAACATTTTTGAAAAAATTAACTAAACTTACAGAAAAATGGCATTTTTTTCTTAATAATTTAAATCTACACATTTTCAGTAACGTCACCTATCAAAGACTCATCACTCAGCCAAATGCTAACAAACCAGAAATATTCAGGTTTCAACTCGCAGTCATTTTTAAGCTATCAGTGAGAAATAAATATCTTAAAAAACATATTTTTACATATTTTGAACCTTGGAAAACTTTTCAACTGCTAACTGACCACTACCAAATTTACAGGATCCAGAAATCCTGCCACTGACAACTTGCATGCCAAATGCCAGGCTATTCTGTCCCGGGACAGCCGCGTTATTAAGGTGCAAATATCGGTGTTTAAGCAGATTAGAAGGTCCAAACAAAAAAATATGAGATTCCTTTTTCTGAACCTCTTACTTTATAAAAATACTGACAAAATCAAGACAGGACTTTACAGTAAACCAGCTTATCGCAATACCCTCCCTCCATGTCACCAGTTTCCATCCCACCCACCTCCAAGATAACATCCTGTACTCACAGATGTTTAGGAGTTTTGAGAAAAGCAACAGGGAGAAGGAAATAACTAGTATGGGGACACATTTCATACATAGGGCATACCCCCAGAACACAGTTACTAAAGCTATCACAAAAACAAATGAAAAAAACGGGAAGACTTGCATAAGGAAAAACGTCCAGTAGAAAGAAGAACAGGAAATAGAATGATTGTTGCTCAAGAATTTTCAGGAAAGAGTAGGGACATAAAATGCATCATAGATAAAAACTGGGAGATTTGGGGGAGGGATGGGAATATAGGAATTTGAAAAGAAACCCATCCTGAAAAACTAGTACCATCAAGGACAGACTGGTCCACACTGACCAATACCAGGAACCTGAGATGGGATAACAACTGCTGCTCAGTCCATTAAGACCAGGAATGATGGGCTGGCTCAGTGGTACTGAGGGTTGAAGCGCTGGAGGACACACCTCGTGCCATGCCAGTGACCCCTGTTCGGGAACAAGCACAGGTTGCCAGGGGTCGGCAGGCGAGGGAGAGGACTGAGCGTCCAATGGACTGCACTACTCTCCTGGGGAGTGGGGATTAGCTGTCTTGCTCCTTGACTGCCATCTGGTGGTAGCTGGGTGGCAGCGCCGGAGCAGAGTAGCAAGTAGGGGCCATGGCTACATAGCACGTCCACGCACACACACTTACAGCACCATGGAATGGGGAGAAAAGCAGGAGGAAAATGGTGACTGTGGGCTACATTAAGCCCTGCCTGTCCGCATCTGGCTCCATCGCAGGATAGCCAATACCCCAATCTGGATTGTGATTCCTGGGGGGAATGGCTCTCCCCTTCCTGGCCCCATCATGGGGGGAATCCATGGGGGAATGGGGCTCAGCGGAGTCGGAAAGGTGGTAAACGGATGTGGGAGGCAGGAACACGGATGACAGCAGCAGCCCACGGTGCGCCCAGGTGGAAACAACCTAAATGAGAAAAGAAATAAAAAGACAAGGAATGACAGCATGCACCAGATGCTGTCACTGCAGCAATGCAGGGAGAAAGGATTATGCAGAGCATCCCCGCACCAACCAAACATTCTGGATAAGGGAACACCTAAATGTGAAACAGACCATGTCGTGTATGTGCTCACATGCCCATGCAGCAAACTATATGTGGGCAAAACTATGCACCCCTTAAAAATGAGAATGGGGAGCATTATAGTAACATTTGGAACAGAAGCAAAAAATCTACTGTTGTATCACACTTTAATCGAGCAAAACAAAATGCAGATTTACTTAGATTTTGGCGTGCTGAAAGGGTGAAAAACTCAAGAAGGGATGGGAACTGGGAAAAGGATTTAAGCAAAAAGGGAATGTTTTGGATCTTTACCTTAGGGACTCTAAATGAGGACAGAGGAATGAATAAAGAATGAAGAATATCAGGCATGTTGGTAAAATCATCCAGCTACCAGGGATGATACGTTTGCTCCGACAATACGTGCAGAACACTACCACATAGTTTCAGTTGCAATCTAGATGCTTGCTTCTACAGAGCAGTAGTAAATCGGGTACTTATGTCCCTTGCATTCACCTCCTCAAACCACTATGCAGACGGTATATCCAGAGATCCATTTCCCTCTGACATCAGACACTACTGCATATTTTCATATTTTTGAATTTAAAAAAAAACACCCACACTCTCACCCCCACCAACAACGAAACTTACCATCTTTACATAAAAACTACTAAAGACAGTTGTTTTCTGCTGAAGCTGTAATATTTAAATAATGATTAAACTCTTTAACTACAAATATCCCTGAAATAATATGGAGTACACTTCCACTCTCTGCATCATGACTCTTGTCTTTCTGACTCCTGGCTGCCTCTCACTACACTAAGAATGCTGGAATCCATACAGGGCAAATTTAGCATATTGTGGTAGGGTGAGTACCGAGCTGACAGACAGACAGAGCTGAGCTCCACTGCATCAGCAGAAGCTCTCCCTACAGCATCACAAGCCACTGCTTAGCAACGGCGTGGATGTGGGTGGGGGGTGCAGACAGGTATGGTAATGTAAACGTGGCCATGATGAGCCACCAATGCTCCACAAACTCTGCCCTCCAAAGCACCACTATAAACTCAAGACACAGAGAAGTGCTCAGTGCACTACGATATGCCCAAGGGAGCTGACACGCCAGTTTATTGTAAGTACAAAGACTGCAGGAATGAGGCAAAATGGAACTCAGCTTACCAGATGGTAAAGTATTTCTAATTATGCTGTAAACTTTTGTCTTGCTGAAGCAGAATTTAAAATGAAGCAAGGATCTTAGTGCAAACACACAAAAGAAAAAATTACTCACCTTAGTAATTGTGTTTCTTCTAATGGAGTCTTGCTGTATTCTGACATTATGCAGTTAGCCCCAGCACTTGAACTGCTCTGGAGAAGAAAGAGTTAACTGTCCCAGAGTATAGAACGTTGAGCTCGAGCTCGGTTCAAACCTCTGTCTCACGCACTCTGAAGTGTAACCGGCAGATTCCTACGAGCCAACACTAACTACCCCCACTATGTAGAAATTGTAAAAATTCACTAGCCAAAAAGGCAACCAAATATTTTAGATACCCAAAAGACTCAAGTTGAGAAATCCAAAACAAAAACTAGGTAGTGAACAAAAATAATTACCAAAACATCTAAATAACCCACTCCCCCTGTCTAAAGAGGGGAGAATGCTAAGTACACCCCTGAGGTGCAACACTGCGCCTACCAGCCCACTTCCCAAAACCCAGGTTCTGAGAGGGGAGGCAGGAAGAGAGGTCAGAATACAGCAGGACTCCATTAGAAGAAACACAATTACTAAGGTGAGTAATTTTTTCTTCAAACAACATGAAGTCTTGTTGTAGTCTGACATTATACAGACTACCAAGCAGTACCTCTATGAAGGAGGGTATCGAACCTATTTTGAGAATAGGCTCTACAGTACTGCTGTACCAAACCTAGCATCAGACTGAGCCTGGATATCCAGAGAGTAATGCTTGGTGAATGTATGGACTGTTTTCCAGGTGGCTGCTTTGCATATCTCTAATAAGGTTATATCTCTGGCAGCAGCCAGAGAAGCAGTTGTACCTCTAGTCAAATGAGCCCTCAGGCCTAAGGGGGGCACTTTGCCTAGCTTTTCATAGCAGAACTTTATACAAGAGACAATACACCTGGCAATAGTTCTCTTAGTAGCAAGTTTACCCTTTCCCACTTCACCATAAGTGAGGAACAACTGGAGGGAGTCAAACCTAAGTGCCTTAGTACGCTCAATGTAGTAGCTAAGAGCCCTTTTAACATCCAACCTGTGTAATCTTCTCTCTCCTGAAAAAGAATGATCAGTGAAGAATACAGGAAGAGACATGAAGTGGTTCAGATGAAAATCTGAAACCACTTTGGGTAACAACCTCCTGTTGGTTCTAAGGACCACCTTATCTCTATGGAATGAGATAAAATCAGGTGCCACTGGCAGAGCTTGCAGTTCACTGATACGCATGGCAGAGGTAATAGCTACCGGGAACACAGTTTTCCAAGTCAAGTATTTAAGCTCTGCGGAGGACAAAGGCTCAAAAGGGGGTTGTATAAGCTGAGCAATGCAAACATTAAGATCCCAAGCAGGAGTAGGATCCCTAAATGGGGGACTGGTATGAAGCAATCCTTTGAAGAATTTACAGAAAACAGGGTGAGATGCCAGTGAGGAGGGCTTTCCCACTGACAGAAAAGCAGAAACAGCTGACAAGTGTACGTTGAGGTCAGCTGGTCTGAGGCCTAGGCCATTAAGATGAACCATGTAATCCAGAACTGTAGACAAGTCAACAGTATCTGGGGATATATGCTTCTTGGAACACCAAATACTGAATCTCTTCCATTTGGAATTATAAGTATTTCTGGTGGCAGGTTTTTGAGAGGCTTTGAGAATGTCTAGAACCCCTTGAGACAGATGTAAATTTGCATATTCTAGCTCTTCAAGAGCCAAGCCTTGAGATTGAGAGACCGAAGGCTGGGGTACCAGATCCTCCCCTGAGAGGAAGTTAACAGGTTGTGATTCCTGGGGAGAGATAGGGGACGATGGACTGCTAGGGACAGCAAGAGTGGATACCAAGGCTGTCTGGCCCAGTCTGGAGCAATCAGGATCACTTTGCAAGATTGTGACCTTATCTTGACCAAGACTTTGAACAGCAGAGGAAAAGGAGGAAAGGCATACAGAAATTTCCCCTTCCAGTCCAGGATTAGAGCATCCAGGGGGACTGAACCCAAGACTGGATGGGGGTCTGCAACAAAAGAGGGGATGTTGGTGATTGTCTGGGGATGCAAAGAGATCCATCTCTGGGGTGCCCCACCTTGAAAAGATCACTTTTAACACCAGAGAATCCATGGACCATTCGTGATGGCCCTGGGAAATCCTGCTCAATGCATCTGCTAGCACATTGTCCTTTCCTGGAAGGTGGACTGCTACCAGAGAAGGCTGTAGAGAATAAGCCAGGGACCATAACTCCTTGGCTTCCATGAACAAGGCCGTAGACTGAGTGCCTCCCTCCTTGTTGATGTACCACATGGTGGTGGTGGTGGTGGTGTCCGTCCTGACCTGAACCACCTTGTTCTGTCCTGAATCTGAGAAGGCTTGCAGAGCCAGGTACACTGCCCTGAGCTCCAGAAGATTGATGTGGAGAACAGACTCCTGAAGGGACCACACTCCCTGAGCTGTGAGGGCTCCCAGGTGAGCTCCCCACCCCAGGAGAGAAGCATCTGTGGTTAGAACCACAGAATGAGACTGAGTGATGCATGGAACCCCTTGCCTGAGGTTGTCCTGATCCAACCACCATTGGAGAGCTTGGATCAGGGTCTGAGTCACTGGAATAAGCTTGGTTAGAGGATATTTTTTTCTGAGACCAAAAAGCCCTCAAATGGAACTGGATGTCCCTCATCTGAAATCTGCCCCCCGGACCACTGCAGTGGAAGCTGCCATGTGGCCTAGGAGTTGAAGGAAATGCCTTGCTGGTCAAGACACCAGAAGGTGGAAAGAGGAAGCCAGCTCTGTAATGGCCTTTACCCTTGAGAGAAAGGCTCTTGCTTTGACAGTATCCAACTCTACCCCTATGAAGGTCGAGAGTTGCACTGGCTCGAGAACTGATTTGGAAAGATTGAGGAGGAATCCTAGAGAAGCGAGCACTTGCTGGGTCACTTGTAAATTTTACTTGACTTGGTCTGGAGACTGAC
Source organism: Neoceratodus forsteri (assembly GCA_016271365.2). Taxonomy (NCBI): domain Eukaryota; kingdom Metazoa; phylum Chordata; order Ceratodontiformes; family Ceratodontidae; genus Neoceratodus; species Neoceratodus forsteri. The sequence goes on along the minus strand of CM057459.1, from coordinate 299,551,308 downwards.
CCACAATGAGCCAGTCATCCAGGTATGGGAATATGGAAATGTTTTGCCTCCTTAGAAAGGCCACTACTACTGCTAGGCATTTTGTAAACACCCTTGGAGTTGATGTTAGGCCAAAGGGCATTGCTTTGAACTGATAATGGCCTGAAGGCAGTTCGAACCTGAGATGCTTTCTGTGAGAGCACCTGATGGGAATGTGAAAACAGGCATCCTTTATGTCCAGGGAGGCTAGCCAGTCCCCTGGCCTTAGAGAGGGAAAAATTATTCCCAGAGTCACCATTTCGAATTTCGGCTTTACTAGGTGCTTGTTTAAGTATCTTAAATCTAGGATGGGCCACCATTCCCGTGTTTTTTCAGGGTAAGAAAGTATCAGACCTTTGCCCCTGTGAGGTGTAGGAACTTTCTCTATGGCTTTGAGAGCCAGCAGAGATGAAACCTCTGCCTCTAGGGCAATGGTTTCGGAGGCGTTGCAGGTGGAAAAGACCTGACCCTCAGCTTTGGAAATTTTTTGAAGCTGAGGGCCAGTCCTTGGCTTACTGCCTCCAGGTCCCACTTGTCTGAGGCAACAGACTTCCAGTCCTGGAAGTAGTAAGCCAGCCTGCCTCCTACAGGAATTGGGGAGTCAACCCGGGCTGACACATCAGGGTGTCTGCCTGGCAGGAGCCTTAGACTGAGAGGAGAATGCAGCCCTGCTCATCCCCCTTCCGCCTCTCCCTCTGAAGAACCACCTCTGAGGAAAAGGAGAGAAGGACTGGTGCCTGGTAGAAAGGCTTGTGAAAGGGCCTGCCCCTGCCCCTAGATTGCTGCTTTTGAGGAGTTGCCTGCCTTTCTTTGGCCTGTGCACTCCTGTAGGTGGTCCTATACTCATCCATCTTTTTCATATAATTCTCTGTCTGCTCCCCAAACAGAGAATTCTCGATGACAGAGAAATCCATGGCCTTAGCCTGAGTGTCCAGTGATAGGCTAGTACATCTGAGCCAAGCCAGTCTCCGAAGAGCCACACATGTAGCCATGATTCCTGATGACACATCACTGGATTCCACAGCAGCATGAAACTGGATCTTAGATGCCTCAATCCCATCAGCAGCCACCTCCTCCAGCTCCTTGGCCAGCTGGGGGAAGGCCTGTTTAGCCAGCTCCAGAACAGTATCCCATCTGGACTTCTGGTATCTGGCTGTGTAGGCCATGTAGTTAGCCTGCCTGAGTCCCAAGGAGGATGCCATGTACTGTTCTTTAGCCATGGCATCCAGCCTCCTGGAGTCTTTATCTGGGGGGTTGAAGCCAAGGGTATGTTAGCGTTATCACAGGCTGCAGCCTGTACAACGCCAACATGGCTGCATTGCTGGTACAAGTACTCTGTACCTGGGCCTGACAACATATACCTCTTGTCCATTCGCCTGTCCACAGGAGGTAAAGAGTTTGGAGTTTTAAGTAACTTCTATGTCTGTTTCCCAAAAGATTTGTGATGGGGAATAGACAATCTCTTGGACTCTGGGATGTCCATCTTCTCCACATAGTCAGGCTCCTCTTGCTCCTCAACAGCTTCATCCAGAGGGAGCTGGAGGGTTTCTGACACTTTTTTGTAAAACATAAAGTGGGAAGGGGACTCAGAAAGCCTAGGAGGGAAACACCAGAAGGTCTGTCTAGGGAGATGTCCTGTTCTATGGGCTCATCCAGACCTTCCACACCACCACCATCATCATCTTCATCCCCCCTCCAAATCCGGTTCGTAAAAGTCTTCAGGGGAATAATCCTGAACTGGGGGAACCGACCGAACCGAACACCTACCAGGAGGTGTCGGATCAGCCGGAACCGAACAGAGCAATTCAACTATACTAATCGCTCTGGCAATCTCCTCAGCGGTTGGATGATGAGGTTCTGGGTCTGAACAGGCTGATTTCTCCTTTTTCTTTCTTTTTGCTGGAACTGACCCCTCAGGATCGGCTCTCTGTTTGTCCGAGGGAGTCTTGCCCAGGTCAATGGACATTCCCTCAGGTCTGGTCAGAACCAAACCGGGCTGCCAATCAGAGTCAGTGGACTTCTCAGCCTCCTTTTCCCTAAGCCTGCACAATCTTTTATCCAGGGTGGCCTTAGAGAAATTTTACAGATTTGGCAGTCTGACTCCAGGTGGTCAAAACCCAGACAATAAACACAGGTGGTGTGGGGATCAGCCTTAGCAAAGGCCTCCCCACACTCACTGCAGTGTTGAAACCCAGTGAGGCCAGTTTTTCTCTTGGGTTTCTCAGACAAAGCCATCCTGCCACTTACCCTTTTTTTGGCAACAGTCAGGCAAGACCCCCTTATTGGTTCCTAACCGTGTCACGGGTGTTGGAAAAAAAAATGATAAAACACATTTTTTTTTTTAGAACTGATAAGGACTGGTACCTCACACTAAATTCAAACTGAAAGAAAAAACACCAGACAAAATACAGACAATGGTTCAGCCAAACCGACTGAAATACAAGTTTTACAATTTCCACAAAATGTCAGCACTAGTCCACTACCTAAGAATACTTACAGTACCGCAGACAGGGATCTGAACCAAAATAAATTATTTACCGGACCGAACCGATAGCACAGGAAAGATCTCCGGAGTGACTGTTCAGTTAGGCGGAGTAAAGAATCTGACGTTACACTTGAAAGTGCAGCAGACAGAGGTTTGAACCGAGCTCGATCTCAACTTTCTATGCTCTGGCATAGAGTTAACTCTTTCCTCTCTGGAGCAGTTCAAGTGCTGGGGCTAACTGCATAATGTCAGAATACAGCAGGACTTCATGTTGTTTGAAAGGCGAGTTTATCAAGTTTAAGTCACAGCTGTGCTTGTACATGAGTAACAGTTTTTTCAGCTTGGAATGAAATGGACAGTTTTAGCCAAACCATTCTGTAAAATTAAGTATGTGTGTTTTGTACATATTCCCTTTACCTTTAGAGATAACACTGCCAGAAGAGGAGGTATGACTTGAACATGAATGACATAACAGGAACACTGATAGCAATTTTGATCTGTGAACTTCTTAGTGACAAGTCAGTTTACCATGCGACAAAAATAGCAACAATGATAGCCGAGGCATGGGATATTATAACAGACTCTTCTTTCACACGCTATTGCTTTGAATGTACTACAGACACAAACATAGACAAAATAATGTGTTAAATAACTATTAACATATAGTTTGTATAGAAATGCACAGGTATGGAGGTGAACCGTAGGAGAAATTCTATCATACTTACCATAATTTCCTCTTCAGTTAGTGCCAACGTTGTCAATGGGGAAGGCAGTTAATACATGTGGGTAACATCTTGAAGAACACAGCCCCTGCTCGAGATGCTCACCTACCCTGTGTGAACTCCTACATTGGATCTCATGCTCTTCTACTCCTGAAAGCTTGTTTTAAACACAAGGAAAACATTTAGTTAGAAGGGATATAACAAAATACACATGACTGGTTGATACTCATGCAGGTTCCCCGGGTAAACATAGCCTCGTACATCTCTCCTTGAAATTGATGGTTCATTACACAAACCATAAAGTATTGCACAAAAGCATCTAGCTATAGCTGATGACTCTCAAACAATGAAAGGGCACTGCAGGTGTCCTCCAATATAAAAAACAAAGTACACCTACATAGATACATATATAGAAATATTTATATTGGACAACATTCTCCAGAAGAGAATGGCTTCAGGGAGAGGCACCACTGACAATGTTGGAGCTAACAGAAAAATTACGGTATGATGGAATTTCTCCTTTTTCACTCCACGTTGTCAATGGGGAAGGTAGTGAATACATATGGGTTCCAATAAGCAGTACCCATCTAAGCAGGGTGGGGGTGAATATTGTCCCATATAATTCCGTAACCATTAACTACTTGATTCATCTGATAACTATTGCTTTTCAATTTGACTACTGGACGGCAGTGTCCTCAGGGTTCACGGCGTAGCCCCTGCAGTGCCTTGAGAAAAAATGAAAGGCTAAAAGACTACCTACTGATTGCCAAATTCTGACCTCACAGCCCAGGGTGCCATGAGCAACCTGAAGAGGAAGCTCTGTCCCGAACGAACCTGCCCTTTTCAGGAGGCTTTATCCTTCCACTAAAGTGACTGCTGAGTCTTTGCCCCCTTGCTGCTCTGATGAGAAACTATAGCAAAGCACTCGAAACAACAAAAAAAAGAATTTTTGTCCCACTAACTGCTTTGCCTTTCCTTGATCTTACAAGAATGTATTATCCTGTGCATTATCGGGTGGGATATCCAACCCAGAAGAAGGCAAGCACCTATAGTTTTCCAGTCTCCTGGCCAAGATGCCATTGACTTGTAGGACTATGGTGGAGCTATTGTTGACAACCATCTGCAATACACAAAACACTGAAGCTTCGTAGAATAATGGTCTTTAGGTACCTAACACCCTGGTCTCTGAGATACAACAAAAAAAGGCAAATTTTACACTCTGAGTGGAGACTGCTGAGCTGAGCCTCTCCTAGGACCACCAAGAGGATACCTCCTTGGTCATGTATCCCAGCTTCTGGTGTCTTCTCCTGACCTAGGACAGCCAGGCTGCTAACCTTGTACATAGTTATGTTAACCAATACTGAAAAACTAAGATCTCCTTGGCCATTCTGCAGTTGTCAGAGGGAGCTCACTTCTGATTCCTGCATCCTTGACAGATGCCATACAATGGAGAAACATAAGAAAATACTAAGCCAGAACAGGTAATAAGGTTTCACTGCCAGGACAGGCATCTCCTAGGAGGCAGTATAGCGCAGTGGTCTAAGGCTCTGAGCTGCAAATCTGGTGACACATAGCAGACCAGACCTGGGTTTGAATTCCACAGCTTCCACTTGCATACTGTGTGACCCTGAGCAAGTCACTTAACTTCCTTGTGCTCTCAGGTCACACCTGGAAACAAGCTCTGGCTTAGTGTGCCTTTCCTGGTTAAACAATTTCCCCTTTCCCTTTCCTTTCCTTACTGCCACCTCCCCGACCACTGGAATTAGCTGATGTACCTCAACACCTGAAGAACCTCTATGGCCGAAAAGCTCGACCTGCTTCCAACTGACCTTCCACTCTGCAGGTCAATATGCTGTACTGCCAGGTCATGGTGTGCCCTCCACCAAGTGTATATAGTCACAGCCTAGACCGACTATTTGACATTCTGTTCTTCTGATGGGAAATACAGATGTTGATGGCTCGTACCTCCTGTACCCAAATGTTATCTAGAAATAGCCCTTCTGCAGCAGCAGCTGGCTGGCTGTCAAAGGGGTCCACAACAGCGAAGAAGAGGCATCCAGTTGAGCCCCCCTGAGAACTAGCTTAGAAGTCTCCTAGTATGTCATCCAGAGTAAGACTGCCAGAGACCAATCCAATCAGAGATTGGAGATCCTTCAGGCTAGGACTACACTGCCAGGGACCACACTGACAGCAGGCCATCCTTGTGGGTCCTAAGCAGACTCTGGTCCATCCAAATCAAATCAAAGTCATGACAGCCTTCAACCCATGACTACATTCACAGGGACCACACTGACAGCAGTCCATCCTTGTGGGTCCTAATGGACACTGGTCCCTGGCACCAGGTCTCTGTCTGCTGATATGTACTGTACTGTAAGTGTACCAACCAACAAGTCACCACTCACATGTCCAAAAAGGCTTGTCCACACATCTCTCTGGTTCCTAGTGGCCTGCACTTATCACTCTTCCATCAGCACCGTGACCTCCTTGATACCTAATCATTCTGATACACAATGCCTCTCCTATTTCAGAGATGCCCTAAACAGTGACAGGACTTTTGTAATACCATTCGAATGACTGCTAACCCCCATGGGGAACAATTAGCTGAACCATGCATACCTGGTTCGTGAATCTGCAGACTTGGGGGCTGCCAGATCATCTCTCAACTATTATGTGTTGGGCAACCCATTCTAGAGGGACAAAGCTGAACAGACTGAAAACTTTGCGTCCTCCTAATGACTAGCAAGGCACGGTTTCATATGATGGAGTTGCTGCCCTGAAAGTAAAGGTATGAACCTTCTGCGTTGCGGAAAGTCACCTCTTCCATCTACACCTGTACCTGCTGAGAAATCAAGCCCCTCATACTACAGTTACCTTCTACAACTGACTGGGGATTGGAAACTGTCACGCCTTGCTCCGAACTATTCTGGACAAAGATCAAGTCCTCAACACGATACTGGCTGTCCAATGAGGAAGCCATCCCTCGTCTTGGTGTCACAATAGAGCAGGCTGATTAAAATTACCTTCCGCTGCTGACTGGGAATCAGAAACAGCCATGCCCTTCTCCAGCCTGTTCTGAATGAAGATTCAGTGCTCAGCAACAGGTGCATGATACTGGCTCATTGTAAAAGGTACAAAGCCTATGGTCCAATGTTGTAGCTAGGCCTTGCCTGTGTGTCACTATAGAGGAGGCTGACCAGGCCAATATATGTAGAAACAACAGCCAAAGTGTGAAGGACATGCCTATAAGGCCCCAAAGAAAAACTCAGTGAACCTTGTTCGTAGATGCTGTAGTAAGCTTATCTAGTCGTGCCCTGTTGTTTTATCTGAGCATCCAACTGTGACAACCCACCTCTCCCTCTGGGCTGAAACAGCTTTTAGAGAGGTGTCTGTCCTCGGGTATTCGCTGCCACCAGCCAGACTTTCCTTCCAGCACCTCTTTCAAGTGTACAAACTTGAATAATTAAACGTGCAATTGCACAAGTTAAAGTCTGGTAGTGTGTCTCTCTCAGGTGGCGGATGCTACACAGAGTTTACCTCACCCAGTGGAAACCAAATATTACCTTAGAAATGACATCACAGTCACAACGTATGAGAAAAATAAATATTTTTACTTAACAAAAAGTGCACTGAGCATTTACAGGATATATATTTACAACACAAGAGAATAACATTCATACAGGAAAAGTAAACAAATGTTTTTAAATAACAGATGGCAAAAGAAGAAGGCTATTACTGAAATATGCTATCACTAAACTTACCCTTCCCTGTCCTTACAAGAGACACTGGACCCTGTTCTAACTGCCAGCTCCCACAGACATAGCTACAAGGTAGGCTCCAAACTTATGTTTTCCTTCCCAGCTTCCAAAGCACAAGAGATTTATGACCCAGCTCTTATCCAGCAGCTAGGAATTCCACAAGCTGGATGCTGCTGGACAGAGGATTTCAGCCTGACTGTATTTTTCCCAAACTGCTAAAAAAATAAGGCACCTACAGAATCCAAACCATTAACTCTTTCCTGCCCATTTCTGTCACACCAACAACATCCAATATGGATATGTGAGGCACCCCATGGGTCTGCATATACTTCATCTGGCATTAGAGCAGACTTGCCATGGCACAAGAAAAGGGAATCCTTCTAGGAAATACAACAGCACAGCTCAGTCCAGTCCAAGGGAGCTGCAAGTGTGCCACCCTGGCCCATGTCAGTTATATCACATACACAGTGATGTGAGGCTCTAAGTAACACTTTCAGATGCCCAAGAACATGCTGCCACATAGCACAAAAGCCTTGCACCAAATAAAATAATGGTTCAGGTCACTTCCCTTCACCACCCTGTCCAGGAAAGTTGCAACTTGACTGCCTTGTCCCATTTGAGATCTGTCATACACAAAGTGATGGGCAGCTGGCCCACTCCCTCGTCTTCAAGTCATGCAACACAAGGGGGGAAAAGGCTGCCACTTTTTGTCACCAGTCACCCCTCTCCACCACAGAGAGGAGTCTTCCTCAAGATGACTCTGGCTCCATTCGGTAAGGATCATAGTAATACTCCCTCATATCCTCCTCTTGACCTTTCGTCAAGGTTGGGGGTCACCAGCAATTAGATGAGCTGATCTGCTTTGCTATGACGTAGCTGGACATGCCTCTAGGGACCCCTCCCTGACCAGAGGGATCTGTAAGACCCGTGGAGCACTGTTAAGATAACCAAGTATATTCAGCAGAAAATGAAACAGAGTGGACACTGTGTAACTCAACTTTACCACTGCCAGCAGTACCACAGGTGCACCCTCACCCCAGCTCGATGGTCCAGCTGGAAGGGACTGAAAAGGAAACATTAAATTTGGTTACCCAGTGTGCACAACAGGTCCCTTGAACAAAGAGCCTCCTAGTCCTATTGCAGGTCTAACATTTATCATTATTGGTCTGCGCTAAAGTCATGGTGTCACTACAAACACCTGAAAAGGAAAACATTTTTGTTGCATATGGCAGAGCCTACACAGCATGCCTTCTCAATTCCATTCTTGTAAAGAGATATGGTGAAGAACACCAATGACTGTAGTATGCAGTGTGACACACTTAGGGGAGAGGGGGAACCTTCGTCCAGCTGATAATGCAACACAGAGACATACTGTCATAACACAGCACTTAGACACTGTTAAGTAACTATAGATTCGTAGATAAATCAATATGCTGACACTCGTGGAAACTCTGTAAAATCCATATTTAACTGCATGCATAACTCCATCAACCATGTCAGTCCCAGCATGGAGGGCTAGTGTACTGTACAGTTGAACAGCGAAACCATCACAGTACAGATTACCAGGTTTGGGACGATAGAATGGGGGAATATGTGGAGGTCTTGCCAGGCTCAGAGCCCCCACCAAAAGAGGCCCTGTAGATCACATATCATTGCAAGTGACTGACTTAGAGAGGATGTAGGCTCCATTGACAGATAAGACCCCAATGGAATCACTGCACACCCAAGTTCATAAAGGATGACACCAACAATGCATATACTGCTACAATTCTGGAAGTTAGGTCTTAGATGAAGTGTCCCAAGTGGCACCTAGCAAACCACCCCAGCCTGGAAACATCAAGCAAGGTTAAGGAAGGTGAAAGGTCTTACTACACCTCTGGCGACATGTAAGTGGTGGTCCTCTGCCAGGCTGCTGTACCCAGAACATGAAAAGATGGCATTCCCTTGCCAGACTGCAGCCAACCAGTGCTGCTCTGCCAAACTGCTCTTCCTAGTGCAAAAAACAGTATCAACCCCCGCCACACCGCTCACTCTGAGTAAATAGCAGGATGCCACTCTGAGGAAAACTACCTCATGTACCTCTGACGGACTGCTCTTTTCAGAGCAAGTATGCATAACCTTCCCCTTCCAGACTGCTCGTGCTAAGTAATAGTGGGCTGAACACGGTGAGGAAAGGCTCCTCAAGAGCAAAAGTCGATAACTTTTCACTGCCAGCCTGCTCACATTGAGCAGTAACAGGCTGAACACTGAGAGCAAGACTCCGTGCTCCTAAACACCAGAGGACCATGCCTCTTCTTGGGCAACAGTCCATGACTTGGTGCAAGTGGGCATCCGATGTCAAGCAGAGTGTATGATGTCATCACACTGGGGTGCACCTCCATTCACCCGCAGCCCCATTTGCTCTACTGCTGGCCAGAAAGCATGCCACAAGAAAACTGGAAAACACTGGCAGTTGGCAAGCAGCCAGTTATGGGAAAAGTGCACGAAGTGCTAAGCCAAGGTGCCAAGAGAAAAATGGTTGTTTGTGAGCGGCCAGCTGCATCTAGGCAGCAAAATACAGTGAAACATGGAAAACATGCTAAAAGTTACAAAAAGGGATGGCATCTCTTTCAAAGACTGCTGCTTAGGAGCATCGTGTGTGTGTGTGTGTATGTGTGTGAGACAGGGTTGAATAAGGCCCTGCCCTATTTGTTATGCAGAAAGAGTTTAAATGCAAGGCTCTTTTCTATCCTCTCCTTTTCTGTCTGGTTGCGCAATCTTTTTCTGTGAGGCCTAGGAACTGATCACAGCCTCCCACTAGCTCTCCGCTTTCACTTGCTGTTTCTGTCTGTCTTCCTCCCCCTTGCATATCTGCTGGTATAAAAACATATGTGAATCATTTTGTGGAAATGTAATTGATACTGAGATCCCTTTGTTTAAAAATGTATATAGTTATACTGCTGACATGATTGCAAAACTATTTGGAACTCAAGTGGTTAACCTGAGAATGCTGGATGCAAAGTCTCTGCAGAGCTGGCTACAAGAGGTCAGTTTGGGTCATTATGTTCTTTTTGCTGCACCTGCAAGAACATTGAAAACTTACAAGAACATGTGTGAGAAGCATGCTGTTGTCTTAACGTGTTTCCCAGGCACAGACATATATTAACACTTGTATTAACATATTGTGCAAGGGAGAGACGGAGACTGATATTTGAAATTAAGAAGAAAAAACTCAGAAGGACTCTGTTTTCTATGTTTGCACTGCCACTGTAAATAGATATACTGAACAATTTTTAATTTTTTATTTTGTTGTTATTAATAATAAAAGCTATCTGCAAATTTTGAAACTGCTCCTGGTTTTCTTATGCTTCCTAACCTATGCCTCAATGGCCGGGGGCTAAAGAACAGCAAAGATCTAACATAAAACACAACATAAAACACAGAAACAAAGTCCTAACATAAAAAAACTCTCCCCAGCCTACCCAACAGAGGACAGTCTGGCACCTTCCATAACAAACTCCATACTTAAACACAAATGCTCCTCTTGTAACTGACCTGGCTATGAAAAATGCTAGGATGAGAGGCTATTAACAGTGAACGCCCCTCCTCCCCCCAACAAAATAAAAATTACTTTCCTGGGGCACCAGGCTAGACCTTGCAGCTCTACCAGAGAAAAACACCCTCTAAGGCAAGTGGTGTCAATCCAGGCATTGTAGGCAGTGGAAATGGGAGTTAGCTAGCAAGTCATTCAATTTGAAAGTCTCAGTTTAACAGGTACGATTTCTAAATTTATGGGTGTTCCCTGTCACCAGGAAGCCCCAGTCTGCCCAGGAGTTACACAGTCCTGACCAAAAAATAATAAATAGACAAATAATGTCCCCTGGGTTCTTTCACGCTGCTACCCCTACTGTGGTACAGCTGAAACTGAGGTGAAATGTACCATGTCTCTGTGGGTCTGTGCTGAGGTCACAGTTTTTGGGCTGTACCACTACCCATACTGTATATATTAACTACCTTCCCCATTGACAACGTAAAGTGATACAGAAAGAACAGTACACTATTTTGTTTCTACCTGGGAAATGGTTGTGTGCTACACTGTAAGAATAGTACTTACCAAGAGTTTTGGAGCGCTGTATTAACATATTGTCAAATGTGGTTTGAATGTAAACAGATGAGAGTACTGGGCTTATGACTTCTTTACAATAGGTTCCCAAAAAGAAATGATGTCACAAGCACACTATGTAAGTTATGTTAACAAGATTTCCTGTGCCTTTTTTCCAATAATTATTCTACAGGCCGCTATTCATATAAAACATTCAAGTTCTGTAAGTGACATCTAGAGACTAACTATGAATTATTTGCCTTTGATGTAATATATATTTTTATATGGATTTCATACAGGGTGTAGGGTTTCCAGCACCCAGCAGTATCAACCATTATGGCCTACACTTATTTTTATTTTTTATAACCAGATATAATGTTGTTCTCCCTGAAGAAGCCCCTTTCCAGGGCGAAACATCGGGGACAGCTTTTGGAATATGGTTGTCTGCATGTAAAAACTGATGGAATAAAAGCACAGTATAGAAGAATTTTTGTTTGGAGTTGGCTGTTTTTCACATTTTGAGATGTAACATAGAAGTGCCTATTCAACCCTACTATAGGGGCACTCCTAAAATATGTATGTATTTATACACACACTTTTTTTTTTTTAATGAAATTAAGTTTTATTACATCAAGTAATAAATGCATACAAACTAATACCATTATTGCAATAGGTTATCCAATAATAATTGTGGTCCTTAAAAGCATGTTCCTTAGGTATTATTGCAAATCTTTTATATCCTAAATATGGAATAGCTACACAGTACATTTTAAAATAACATTTACCAAACTTCATCCAGCAAACATGCAAACGTGTAAACAGAATCAATAAAGAATTAAGTACAGAATGTTTATTTTAATAATGAGCTCATTTGTACTGCTGTTTTGCAAGCACCATTTTTTTTTTTTACAGGAAAAAGAAATGTTAAAACTTCTGGAAGCCAGTAAACAGAAATGGTCAGATAATTTTCCAAGTTATAGAGGAATACGTGTCTGTCTTCTGTGTTGGTAAAAGTATGGTGAATTTAAGTCAACGTCTATACTTGATCTAGCATTCAGTTAAGTCTTAGCCAAGCATTCCCTCACCAATCCTCTAACATGAATTATGCTTTGTTTTTGTTTGTCCAATGCACTGTTATGCTGGTCCAATCTCTATTCTAATTCTTCCATTATAGTGAAAATCTGGTGCATTTGCTTTGTGGTACCTGACTGGTGCTGCTACCACTGCTGCTGAAAGGGGTTACTTGTATACAGATAACCTAGAAATGAGGACCCATAGTCATTAATTATTTGTCTATAATTGCCATGCTGGTAGATGGAGAATTACAATTTTTAATGTAAATTAGGTTTCTCCTACTGTCACACCCATCAATCTAGTATTTTCAGGTGGGCTCTACAGAGAGTTGCAGCTTAAGGAAGGAACAGGGAAAAAAGACACAAACCAGATACACAATGTATCAGCCACACTGGACATCATCACAAAATAAAAAGCACGCCTAAGCTGGCTGATGGCCAGGAACCAAGTTCCGAGACCTGCTGCCCCTTCCAGGTACTCCTTCCTGTGGCTCTCTCTTACCAAGTTCCACTATTGCCTAGGCTGTGTGTGTTGATAGGGTTGAGAGATTGGTAGCTACCATGTTTCAGTGCAGTCAAATGCATGACCAACATCAACCGCACTGCTCTATAATGCTCTCAGAATTCTGCAATCACATACATGCTCCAAGAACGTAGTTGCAGTTACAGAAATGGTTACACTGTATACAGAAGAGGGAATACAAAAAAGTGGGCATACCAACTCTGGCTTTCCTTAACCATATATGGTAGAATAAGCCATGTGGCTTCTCAAAGAAGTCAGAAATCAGTTCACATTGTGATCTTTTGTCAACACCCTCCCCCTCCCCCCAACAAAGCACCTTAAAACTTCTGCAGAAGAGGATAGTTACTTAACAGTAAAAAGTAGATAATAATAGTCTTTATTTAAATTAAGCTCCTTTCAAAATACCAATGTGCTGTACAATAAAGTTAAAACAACAAAAATAAAATCAGCAAACACAATAATAAAATAATCTGACGGGTCCCTTCAATCTATTCCAATTAAAGGCCTGATGCCATAAAAAAGTTTTCAACTCCTGTTTGAATCCCCCCCACAGTCACGCACTCCCACAGCTGACGGGGTAGAGAATTCCAGAGCGCAGGGGCCACGTACATAAATGCACGGGCCCCATAATATTTTAAAGACACCCTCAGAATCTCCAGCAACCCCTCATCAGCCGAACGGAGCTGTCACTCAGGGCAGTAACGTACAAGAAGCTCTTTCAAGTAGTCAGTAAACCAACTTTAAATGTGCAAGAGAATCTCCTCCATAGAGCCACATCTTCGGAACTCTCAGCTGCTGGATTCAGGATTACTTGGAAACATTTGCTTAGCTGGTGCCATTCAAACTGATGTATGTCGGCGCCAGCTATACGATGTAGGTGGCACCATGCCTCCACAGTTTTTCCACCACAGACTTGTACCATACCAAAAGGAAATGGGAGACCAGAACCCCACCATGCTGACAGGAGAGGTGGAGGTTCTGGAAATGAAAGCCAGTTGGTAGGACGCAGAAAAGAAGAAGACCAAGTGTGAGCCCCTACCCCCTGTGTGGTTTTAAGAGGACTGGTCCGGCTAAAAAAACTGCCCCCCCCCAGCCCTTTTAATTTTGGTGGCAGGGTCTGGGGGGAGCATAAACAAAGGCAGACATTGCTGCTGCAGCAGAAATGAAGGAAGAAGAGAAAAAAACCCAGCAAGACTGTTTTTTGCCTGGGGAGAGCTGAGCCAATCAGGAGGGAGCCTGGAGAAGGCTATAAACAGACCCAGGAACCCACCAAAATTCCAGTCCCCAAAGAGAAGAGAGACCAGGGGAGACTGCACCAAGGGCTGCAGCCCCAAGCTGTGATGGCTGGTCTAGACTCCTGCAAGCACTAAGCTACAGTGTTGGGACTGAAGAATCAAAAGAGAAACTTGAACTGTTTGCAAAATAGTCCAAGTGGACTGCTGCTAATTCGGGCTGTGTTTTCCAAACTGTTCACTACAAAAGCTGCTTAATCCACTAAAGGGTGGTGAAGATTCCTGCTAAGACATTTGAGAGTCTGGAGCTTGCCTTTAGCTCAGAGGACCTTACTTTTGGATTTACAAAAGACTCTTGCCTAATTGTTGTTCAAGGAAATTGCACTTCGGGGTGTTCTGCCAGAGACCCCAGCCTGGGATCGGGGTCTACACTGAATTGTTCCTGCCAGAATGATAGAGCTGCGGTTCATCTTTAGCTGAGAAGCTCTTGACCTAGCTGTTGTCTACCAAGCGGTCCAGAGGAGTTCACCAGAGTGATCAGAAGCCAAGGACATCCTTCTCACTTGCACCATGTCAGCTAAGTAAAATTTTGCCACCAGGGGGATTGCAAATGGTTGCTGTTGTTCCAAGCTGCTTTGCCTTGTGTTATTTCTTCATCTATGGCCCCCACGCCGGCCACCCCGCAGCATTGCAGGCCTGCCACTGTAGTGGGATACCTCAAAAGACACTGGGAAAAGTCAGCAATTCTCATTCATGAATCTTGGACTTTGGCCTGTTTAGCGTATATGCTAAGGCGTTTTGAAGACCTGGGGGAGACAGCTTACAATGTTAGACCATGGGACAGAGCCCAATACCATACTCTCATTGTCTCCATGCATAGGGGATAGGAATGGGTGCACCCTTGTTTGTTGATGTAATGCATCACACTGGCATTGTCCATCTGGGCACAGATGCTCCTGAAATGCCTGGAGGCTGTACAGGATGGCTCTCATCTCCAGGACATGTATGTGCAACCTGGGCTCCACCTAGGTCCATGACCCTTGCATCTGGTAAGGACCAAAATGAGCACCCAGGCCGAAGCCCAAGGCATCTGTGGTGAGGATCCATACAGGAGCTGGTACAAGGAATGGAACACCCATGATCCATCTACTATAGCAATGTTCTGCGAAGCAGGAATGTGATGAGAACCATTTGGTCCAGCTTCAACATCAGCTGATCCCACTGGACTCTGAGTGTCCACTGAGCGATTCCCATATCTAGGTGGTCCAGTGGCACCATCACAACAGCCGCACTTATGAGACCAGGGGACAGAACACTGTTCTCGCAGATATACAGTGACTCCTGTATGCCAACTGTACTTGGGCAATTAGATTTTCTGCTCCGTCCTGTAATGGAACAGTATAACTCTTTTCTATATCCAAAACAGACCCTATGTACTGCAGTCTTGGCAGGGAATCAGCACAGATTTTGGCCCATTTACTGTGACCCCAAGTCCCTGAACAACTGCCTTACCCGAGACAAGCTATGTAGGAGAACTTCCCTGGAGCTGGCCTTCAGCAACCAGTCATCCAGGTAGGGGAACACATACAGGCCTTACCTGTGAAAGGCTGCTGCCACTACAAACATACAAAGAAGTCAGCAGAAAAAAGTCATTTAGTCTACCTAGTCTGCTCGTATTGCAGAGTCCTCAGCTTAAGCTACTACCCCTGCCCCCCAATCTGTCCCCTGACCCTTATTTCCCCCTAACTCTATCCCAGCCTCTTTTGAAGCTGCTCACAATCTTCAACGAAACCACCTCTTCCAGAAGCACATTCCAACTTGCTACCACCCTCTCTGTGAAGAAGCGTCTCCTAGCCTCCCTCCTAACCCCCCCATTTGACGCTGTGCCCCCTTCGTGTTTCAGTTTCCACTAAGCTTAAAGAGACCCTTCTTATCCACCCTATTTATTCCTTTCAAATATTTGAAGGTGTCTCTTTTTCTTTTCTCTCGCTCTCTCTCTCTCTTCCAGGGAGTACATGTTCAGGGGCTCCAACCTCTCCTTATATGTTCTACCCTGCAGGGCCGTGATCATCTTCGTTGCCCTACTCTGGACGATCTCCAGCATGTTAATGTCCTTTTTAAAGCACAGGCACCAGTACTGGATGCTGCATTCCAGATGCGGCCTCACTAATGACCTGTATTAGGGCAGTATTACCTCCTCTCTCCTGCTGCTGATTCCTCTCGCAATGCAGCCCAACATTTTATTTGCCTTTGCTGCTGCCTTCCTACACTGCGTGGAGTGCTTCAGGTCGCTAGTGATCATCACTCCCAGATTTTTCTCCTCCATTGTAGATACCCAGACCCCTCCCAGGCTGTACTCAGTCCTGAGGTTTTGGCTCCAACAGGCAAAACTTTTTATTTCTTTGCACTACTGTCAAGCATTTGGTAAAGACCAGTGGTGCAGAAGACAAGCAAAGGGCAATACTATTAACTGGTTATGTTCCCCTTCCAGTACAAAGCAGAAGTATTGCTCGTGGGATTTTCTGATCTTGACATGCAGGTATGCACCCTTCATGCCTAGAGAAGAAAGCCAGTCGCCTGCATGCAGAAGGGGAATCAGAACTTGGAGAGATTCAAAATGTCTTGTATTCGATGTAGACACTGAGATCCCTGATAACCGATCCAACACAGGACAAAGATGCCCTGTCCATTTTGGGACCAAGAATTATCTGGAATAGAACCCTTTGTTTCTCTGTCGAGGAGGAACTGGTTCTATAGCACGTTTTTGCAATAATGACTGAACTTCCTCCTTCAAAAGGGACAAATAGCCCAGAGGATAACAGGAAGGGGGCAGAGGATTATCTGGAGGGGTTTCTAGAAGCTCCAAAGCATGCCCCTTGCAATAATCTCCAGAACCCACTTGTCCATTGTAATCATCCACCATTGTTTCAGATGCAGGGAGAATCTGCCCTCCACAACCACCCCTGGAGGTAAGAGTGGAGGTGGAGGTGTATCCTGAAGAGACTCGGGCAGAACCACTGGGGGAAGTGCCACCAGTACCAACTGGTATGGGTGCTTCTGCATGTGCATCTGGGGGAGGGAGCCCAGCAAAGCGCCACCTCCTTTGCGGACAGTAGACACAGCCACCTCTGGCAGAAGGCTGACAAAAGGATTCCCTCCTACAACCCCTGGCAGGAGTGGGATACAGGGACTTGACAGACTTTAGAACAATTTCTGAGGTATGAAGGCCTCTTAAAGCCTCTTCAGCATAATAACCAAACAGTTTTGACCCTCTGAAAAGGGCATGCAAAACTGCTTGTTGCACATCATTGGCAAAACCAGCAACTCTGAGCCAAGAAAATTTTCTCACAAAAATGCCAGAAGCAGCAGCCCTGGCAGAATCACAGGCTGACACAGCAAATGTTTGCCAACCTCAGCACCAGAAGTTAAGGTTTTAAGTCACTCATTCCTAGCAGAGCCATCCAGCAAAGCCTGGGCTGCAGTTTTTTTGTTTCTTTCCATGGGCTGTTCAGATATTTTATCATATGGGCCCAACAGTTTGCAATCCTAAGGCACAGTGAGCAGAGGCATACACACGCATGCCCATCACATCCAACCTCCTAGATTCTTTACCAGCAAGGCCACTGGTTTTCAGTTTTTAACAACAAATGCGGCAAAATTCCAGAATCTAGACTGCCTGCACACAGGTAAAAACAAAGAATTTCATGGAATTTGGCATTTTTAACCAAACCAGTAAATCTACAGAACATTTGAATCGTGGGTACATGATCGAAAATACAGGTTACTCACCTGTAACAGGAGTTCTAGGAATGGTATATGTTGTTCATCCATACTGTCTGGCAGGTTCCTTGCCGCTTTAAATTTTGCCAGAAGGTCTTCAAGCTGGCTCCTCCCACCCACCCGGGTGGTAAAACTCTTGGCCCCCCCATGATGCCAGATCTAGCCTGCTGGAAGCCAGGTTGTCGTACGGCCGGGAGGTGGGTGGGTTGTGTGGATGAACAACATATACCATTCCTAGAACTCCTGTTACAGGTGAGTAACCTGTATTTCTAGGGACATGGATATGTTGTTCATCCACACTGTCTGGCAGACTCCTAGCAGTTCTCCGGGAGGAAGGAGGCAAGGCACACACCCCCTACTTGGGAAATAAAGACTGGAGAACCGAGGCCCCAAAACCAGCATCCCGGCGTGACTCAAGGTCGATGTGGTAGTGGATGATGAAGGTGTGTGCTGACTTCCAGGTAGCAGCCCTGCAGATTTCCTGGATAGGGACGTCCCTGGAAGCAGCCACCGATGCAGCGGTATGGCGGGCAGAATGAGCTCTTATCCCTCTGGGAGGCTCCATGCCCACCAACCTATAGCAGAGATCTGTGCAGGAGGTGACCCACCTGCCTATCGTCTGCTTGGCTGCAGGTCTGCCAGGTACGGCTTCAGCGTAGGTGACAAACAGCTGGCGAACCTCTCCCCGAACTTCAGCCGTCCGCTCCTTATAGTAAGCGAGCGCTCTTCTAGGGTCTAAAGTATGAAACCTATATTCGGCCTCAGAGGTGTGATTGGGGTAGAACACCGGCAGAGTCAACACCTGGTTAAGGTGAAACTCCAACACCACCTTCGGAAGGAATTTCGGGTTGGGGCGCAGGACAACCTTGTCCCTGTGGAAGACCAGATAGGGAGACTCGATGGAAAGCGCCTGGAGCTCTCCCATCCTTCTGGC
Source organism: Neoceratodus forsteri (assembly GCA_016271365.2). Classification (NCBI taxonomy): domain Eukaryota; kingdom Metazoa; phylum Chordata; order Ceratodontiformes; family Ceratodontidae; genus Neoceratodus; species Neoceratodus forsteri. The sequence continues at coordinate 299,532,705 of CM057459.1, read as the reverse complement.
TGACGTGACAGCCACCAAGAAGGCAGGTCTTCCATGACAGGTGAAGATATCACACCTGTGCACGGTTCGAATAGCTTGCCCATAGAGCTTAGCCAATACCAGCAGTAGATCCACGGAGGTGGAGGTTCTCGCACTGGAGGGATATGTGATCAAGGCCTTTGAAAAAGTGCCAGACCACCTTCTCCTGCACTGACTGCTTCCTGCCCGCGCCCGGTAAGCAGAGATGGCTGCCAGGTGCACCTTAAGGGTCATCGACCGAAGCCCTTGCTGAGAAAGGGACCACAGGTAGTCCAGAATGCTTGCCAAGGAACAGGAGGAAGGGTCCAGGCCCTTGCTCTGACACCAAATGGAGAATCTCTTCCATTTGAAGGTGTAGCATTTTCTGGTCGACTCCTTACGGGATGCCTCAACAACGTTGAGGACCTCGTTGGAAAGACCCAAGGCCTGGAACTCTAGCCACTCAGGAACCAGGCCGTCAGGTGCAGGGATTGAAGGTCCGGATGAAATACCTTCCCCTGATTGACTGAGATCAGGTCTGGGCGGGCTGGAAGTCGCCTCGGGAGCCTGGAGCTGAGACTGAGGAGATCTGGATACCAGAACTGGTGGGGCCAGTCTGGGGCTACCAGAATCACCTGCGCCTTGTCCCTCCTCACCTTGAGAAGCACCTTGTGGATCAAGGGAAATGGGGGAAAGGCATAGAAGAGGCCCGGGGTCCACGGCCTCGAGAAGGCATCCCCCTGCAGCGAGCCCTGCTGAGGGGAGCGGGCATGCAACAGTCTCAGCTTCGCATTCTCCCTGGAGGCAAACAGGTCCACCTGAGGCATGCCCCAGTGGGAGAACAGATCTTGTACTACCTCCGGCAGGAGAGACCACTCGTGGGACACAGCCCCTATCCGGCTTAGGGCATCGGCCAGAGTGTTGGAGGCTCCTGCCACATGGATGGCAAGGAGATCCGCCTCCAGGCTGCGCATGAGTGACCAAATGCGGAGAGTATCCCTGCACAGAGGCATGGAGCACGTCCCGCCCTAGCGGTTTAGGCAGTACATGGTCGTGGTATTGTCCATCTGGACCTGAACCACTTGACCCCGTAGAAACAGAGCGAAGGTGGTGAGGGCTAGACGAACCGCTCGAAGCTCCAGCAGGTTGATGTGGCATCGGGACTCCCGGGGGGACCAGAGGCCATGCGCTCTGTGCTCCCCAGATGGGCACCCCAACCCATCAGAGAGGCATCGATCGATAGAGAGACCGTCGGCTCGGGGCGGACAAACGGGATGCCCTCCTGCAGATGTGCTGGAACGGTCCACCACTGGACAGCGTTCCACATCCCCTTGGTCACTGTCACTAGCTGATCCAGAGGATCAAAGTGCTGTGACCATTGACTGGCCAGCCCCCACTGAAGGGGACGCATGTACCAACGGGCCCAATGGACCACGCTGGTGCAGGCCACCATGAGGCCCAGGAGGTGCAGGAAGTCCCGGGCATGGCGCAATTGCCCAACCTGAAATGATTGGGCAAAGGAGGAAAGAACCTCGGCCCTGTCTGCTGGGAGCCGTGCTCTGGCTCGTAGAGAGTCGAGCTCTGCCCCGATGAATTGGATCACCTGCTTTGGCACGAGTTCCGACTTGGGCCTCGTCGATGAGGAGGCCAACCTGAGAGCAAACCTGGAGGGCCAGATCTCTGGACTGCTCCACCTCCGTTCTGGAAGAGTCTACAATTAGCCAGTCATCCAGGTAGGAGTACACCCGGACCCTTCGGCGCCACAGGAATGCTGTCACCACTGCCATGCATTGGTGAAGACCCTGGGAGCTAGGGAAAGGCCGAAGGGCATGGCCCGGAACTCATAGAGGGATCCCTCTGCCCTGAAGCGGAGGAATCTCTGGTGGGACGGACAGATTGGGATGTGAAAGAATGCGTCCTGGAGGTCCAGAGAACAGAATCACATGCCTCGTTCCAAGGACGGGATTATCTGAGCCAGAGTGACCATCCTGAAGATCCGAGACCTTAGGAACCTGTTCAGGTCGAGAATGGGGCACCAGCCCCCCATCTGTTTTGGGACCAGGAAGTACCTGGACACAAATTCCAGGTCTGGAGGAGGATCCACCACCTTCCTGATCACCTCTTTTTCGAGGAGCAGGGCGATATCGGCTCGGCGAGCCAACAGAGGGCCTTGGACCCCGTAGTCTCGAGGCACGTGAGCTCTGAAAGGCGGGGCCTGCTCAACTCCAGGGCAGGCTCCTTTCCTACCACTTCCAACACCCAGCGGTCCGTGGTGATAGCGGACCAGGCGGAAAGGAAGTGGCGGAGCTGTCCCCCCATGGGGGGAACCCAGGGGGGAGTGATGAGGCTGGGGGCGACACCTCTCAACCCGTCACTAGGCAGGCTTGGAGAAGGGACCAGCCGAGGGACCTCCTGGGCCTTTTCCTCCCTGCTTCCTATTAGAGGAAGCCTCAGGCTTAGCTTTGGGGTGCCAAGCGCAAGCCTGTTGGCCCTGGTGCTGTTGGGCTGGACATGCCGCAGGCGCAGAAGGGCGAAAGGACTTATGTTGTTGTCGATGGCCCTTGTCCTTCTGGGCGGAGGTGACTGAGTCCAAAGTGGCATTGGACTTTTCGATCTGCTGGAGGTGACCTTCCACTCCAGGGCCAAAGAGGTCAGTCCCCAGGAAGGGGACATCTGCCAGTTTATGCTGGGTATCCGCCATGAAGGTGGATATCCTCAGCCATGCTCTGCGGTGTATGGCCACTGCGGCTGCCACTGATCTGGCACAGGAGCCTCCAATGTCCAAAGTCATTTGGAGCTGCTGTTTTGCCACAGCCCTTCCCTGGTCCCGTACCTGCTTGACCGTGGTCTGCAGCTCGGCCGGGAGATGAGGGATCACCTCATCCACGGAGCCCATGAGGGCGTGGGAGAAGTGTGCCATCAGCACGGCCGAGCTGGCCTGGCGGAGGCCGAGGGAGGATGCAGCGTACACCTTGCGCCCGGCATAGTCCAGCTTTTTGGACTCCTTGTCGGGGGGCTTAACCACATCCCTAGCGTTCCTGGGACGCCGGAAAATGCTATTGGTGACCAACCCCTCGGCGGAGGGGTGTTCCGAAAAACCAGACAAAGAGCTGGTAGGGACCACCTACTTCCTGGCCATCCTGGCCGAAGGCGCAGGACAGGAAGCCGGCCACTGCCAAAGCTCCAAGGCTGGGCCAAAAATGGCTTCAGCCACCGGAAAGGCCTCCGTGGGTGAATCCCCTCGGTCCAGTATCTCCGTCAGGGGATAGTTGGCCCATTTGGATACGGGCTCGAGCTGCATCCCGGTGGACTCCGAGATGAGCTGAAGCAGACCCATAAAGGACAATGGGCTTTCGTCCATCGACTGGCCCCGGAGGACTCCAGGTCAATGGGCCTGGAGAACAGGAAGAAGTCGTCGTCGGACTCCGAGGAGTCCGTGAGGGGCTGCCCGGGGCCTGAGCCACCCTCCACCTGCCAAGGACGGTCGGGAGTGAGGGTGACCGACAACCTGTGGAGCAGACCCTGACCCGACCAAGAGTCCTTGGTCGGCGCCCCCGATTTCGGTTGTGGAGGCGGAGGTTCCACCAGAATCGGTGGGGCAGCTGGTTTCGGCCGAACAACTGGCCCAGGCTTGGGCACCTCAACTACAACGAGGGGTTGTTTCGGCCGTTTGGGTGACAGCCACTTGATGGCCGCGGAAGGCGACGGCGTTGGCTTATTCCTGGACAGAAGTAACTGCTGCCATATCAGGTCCTCGTAGCATCGACACAATTTGCGCCGAAGCCTCTCCTCTTCCGAGGAGGAAGACGAGGACGAGCGGTGGCGCCGCTTACCTCGTGCCGAGACCGAGACCGCCGATGTCGGCGGGATCGGCTGGACAGATGATGTCTGAGACCCGAGATCCTCGGTGTTTCGAGGACGGGTCTGGGAAGAGGCGGGGACAACCGCTCTTCCTCGGCTCGGAAGCCTTGACCGGGGACTCCAGCACAGGAAGCACAGGCAAGTCCTTGGTCTCCACAGCGGGAACCGGTGAAGAAGGTTGTCGCTTCACCTGTCGACAGCCCGTCCGGCGGGTCGAGAAAAATCCGACCGCGTCAATGGTGTCTCCAGCCGGCTGACCTGGCGGGGCATCGGGAAGCCAGCGGCTCTAGCCGCGAATCCCTGACCGGTCGAGTGTCCAGGGAAGGGGACCTCCCGCCCCATCGGACGAGATGGTGGGACCTACCTTTCGAGTCCTTCTTTTGGACTGAGAAGAATGTCCCAATGGCCCCTCTCCCTTCGTGGAAAGGATTGGCAAAGCTCCTTAAAAGAAGCTGTGTAGGAAGATCCCAAAGAGAGCGGGATAAATGCCGCGACCGAGGAAGAGGATGATGCGGCCTGTGCTGCCTCCTCCTCCTCGAGGGCGATCATCTGCTCAAGTTGCTCAGCCGAGCCAGCTGCAGCGGACACCGCCCAACGGGCCTCCTTGACTTCACCGCGGTAGTGCTTCTCGGGCACGCAGCTGTAACCGGGCAGCGCGGTCTTCCAGGACGGTGGTCGAAAACGAACGGCATAACTCGCAGGCCTGCGGGTCATGGTCTAGGCCGAGGCAGTAGATGCACGTGGAGTGTGGATCCATCCTGGACATTTTCTGCCCACATGGGCACCGCCGAAAACCAGGAGTCGATTTGTCCATCGCAGCCGCGAGGGAGTAATTTGACCGCAGTCTTGAAAATTTAAGAATAAGTTTTGGGTGAACTGAAGAATTAGGATCCAGCCTATACGCAGAGTGTTAAGGAGGGAACCTGAGCTTCAAGCGGTAAGGAAGATCTGGCGTCATGGGGCGGAGCCGAGAGTTTTACCACCCGGGTGGGTGGGAGGAGCCAGCTTGAAGACCTTCCGGCAAGATTTAAAGTGGCAAGGAACCTGCCAGACAGTGTGGATGAACAACATATCCATGTCCCTAGAACATTTAAATACCTTAAAGGCAACAACAGGATGCACATGCAGAACCTCTTTCAGTTAAAATGCTACAACAGGACAAGAGGGCATAACCTTAGACTTAAGGGAGGGAAGTTCAGGAGCAATATGAGGAAATTCTTCTTCACAGAGCACGTTGTGGAACCATGGAATAGCCTGCTGGAGGGTGGTGGGAGCCAAGACGACGGGGAATTCAACCGGGCATGGGACAGACAATGTGGGATACTCAAGCAGGCAGCTAAGTGGGGTTGAAACCAAGGGCAGACTTGATGGATCATACGATCCCCATCTGCTGACAACTTCTATATTTCTATGTTTCCTGTATTATTTTCAATTTACTTCATTTAATGCTCTGTATATTAAGCCTTCTTTTATTCTGATCCTTAATACACATCCTAAAAGAATGACAGCAGAATCCTGGTAAAATCCTAGCAACAGTCGTGCAATTCCTGGAAATTCAAATCTTGAAAATGGAATTTCATTACTTTAATAACTGTTAATCAGTGGTCTTGTTTATCAATAGGCAAAGTACTCATGTTTTGCTGCTCTAGACCTATCATGAGCAGCTATGATGTCTACAGAGGCAATTTCTGACTGGATAACATAAGTGATGGGGCTTAGCAGATGAAGTAGACTACTGCTTATTAGCCTTTCTGGGAACTGCAGGCAGTGAATTTGGTCTGTACCGTGCAGCAAAGGTCGCATCCTCTAATGCATGGTATATACTGTAGGTGGAATTATAATGGAGGGTGTGCAAGGTACCTCCAAAAATTCCATCAGATTTCTTTTTGTAGCATCTTCCTCTTCCACAGCAAACCCCATAGCAGTCTGCATTTGCTGCATCATGGTTTGAAAAGAAGGAGACCCTGAGGTGTAGATTTCCAAGTCCTCACTGCAGGATGAGAGGGCAGAATTAGACTGTGGTGCAACATTTTGTTCTCCGTCACATTCCTCCTCTAAAACCATGAGGTCAGGATTATATTCAATTTTGTTGTCGACGTCTCTATCTACCACAGGCACTGCAGAAGGCACTGGCACCACCAGTGCTGGCTAACAGAAAGGAATCTGCAGCATGCTAGTAGAAGCTGTCTATGAGGGCTGCGGAGCAGGAGGCCCAGTCAGCGGAATAACCGCCTGTAGTGGTTGTCCAGGCAGAATGCATCTGATCACTTCTAAGAACGATACCAGCACTGCCTGAGAGTTGATGGCACCCTGTAAAGGGGCCAGGACTACTTGTGTTGATGGGCCTTGGCCCAAAGACGAAGGCATCATACTGTCCATAGCAGGTATGGCAGTGCCTAAGCCACGCTCCAACCTTGGTATTTCTTCAACGGTCGTGGGGGGTGCTGCTGTCCATGCCACCAGAGTGGGTGATGATGCATTAAATTTACCTTGTTACAATGGCAACAGAGACCTTGCTTGCAAAGCAGATCTCGCTTTTTCCCTATGTCTGTGCTTGTGGCCAGACAATGAGGTGGGCCATGACGATGACCATTCCCTGTCTCGGTTCTTCAATGTCAGTGGCCGTTTCTCAGCTGACGGTGAGGGACACACAGATTTTGGGTCCTCTTCCTTCTCTATGGTTTTGAAAGATTTAAGACAAAGGAAATTTTCTAGAGCTTTCTTGCAGCATCACCTTGTAGCCCGGTTGAAGCGCTGGCAAACCTCACACGTCCTCAGGTTGCAAGACAGGCCCAAGCAGCACACACAGACCACATGTGTGTCTTCTTTCTACATTTTCTCTCCACACACAGAGCACTGAAATAAAGGCTCTTTTGACTCTGGTGGCATACAAAGACGACAAAATAAACTGTTAAATAAAGTAAAAGAATAAACGGCAATGGCTAGTTGATGGCATTTCCTTCAGCAGGTGCAATGACAATGACTGATGGTGGGAAAATAACTGAGTAGTGATGGGGCCACCCACATTTATATAGACGCAGACATACAATGCTGTCATGGATGTCCCCCAGCTAGCAAAAGTTTCTGTATGGTCCTAGTGCCTAATAGCTGCAGTTCCAAAGGTATGGCCTAATGGAGGAGATATCCTCAAAGACAATCTATGCTCATATTAAAAGGGGAAGAAAATAAAATGCAGAAAGGTGGAGAGCCTCACACAATGCAAAGACAGACATCATCTTGAGATGAAAAATAGGCCAGCCCGGTGGCACTGAGGGTTGAGGCGCTGGATGCCACACCTTGCACAACGCTGGCTATCCGGGTTTGGGAATGGACTCGGACCGCCGTGGGCTGGCAAGGGAGAGGAAAGATTGAGCGCCCCATGACTGCTCTCCTTCCTCTGGGGTGGGTGGGAATGGTGCATCGCGCTGCAGCGGTGACTGGTGGAGGTCAGCCGCACTGCAGTGGCATGCCTAGAAAGGAAAGGGAGAATGGTGGGCGTCAGCACGGATGTGCTTAGAAGCCATTGCATCTCCAGCTCCCTGGGGACCAGAAAAGCAGAAAATGGCAGTGCGACCTCAGCAGCTGATGGCGTGCCCTGCACCCCAGGACGTGGCCGTCGGGGAGGTGCGGCTGACCTAATGCTGGAGCAGTTTGCTGCAGACCAGGTCCAGGGGGTGCAGTGCGGCAGCCAGAGGTGGTGGGGCCTGCTCCGCTAGGGAGAAAGCATTCGAATATTAAAAAAAGAAAGAAATCCTCCAAAGTAAGCCTAAACAAGTGGGACGTTACTTACAATATAATTTGCCATTTCGCCTTGAACTCAAACTTACTTGCCCATGATTGCAAACTTTACTCTGGGCTAAACTGGCTACCTCCAGTTGTTTGTCGTTCTTTTGCTACAGATGCTCTTATGGACAGAACTGTTAGGACTGGGGCACCTCCGTCCCTAGCTGCAGGCTCACCCTCTCAAGTCTGGGGACCTGTCCCTTCTAACTGGTCCAAGGTTTACTACCAATATGGGACTCAGGCCTTCTCCCACTTTGCCCCAGATAAATGGAACTTGCTCCCAGTTGCCCTCTGGCACTCCCCCTCCCATACCAGTTTCAAAAGGAAGTTTCACTTCTGTCTAAAGGCTTCTGACTCATGTACCAGTTTCTTGACCCCACGGACTTACATGGCTATTAAATATAATTCATTTCTGACTTTGTTCACTTGTTATTTATGAAGTACCTTCCACACTTGGTTGGTTTAAGCTGCTGCTTATGCAGTGTACGTTATTTGTGCTAAGAATATCTGCTAAATTAATTGCTTATTTATCTGCTGCACTTTATACTTATTCCCACTGTATTTTTGCAATCTACTGTCCTTCCTTGCTTCTGTGTTGCACTGTAATACTATGAATTTCATACACTGTTTTTTATTGTACCTCGTACTGCATTGTGTTGTAACTGTACTCTTCCCAGTTCATGGGGAAAATGGGCATACTATTCTCTAGTGAACTTACCTGGTAACTAAAAACAAAATGAATCAATCAATAAACTGAATATGGGTATAGCGTGAAAACCTGATCTCAGAACGCAATAAGGAAAAGACGCTCCATAACCAATGCCTGCAGCACAGATACTTGTTCAGCCAAGGGGATGGCAACCAAATGACGTGCTGTTCAATCGAAAAAACGCATATCATAAGCTGCAGCAGGTCCTAATGGAGCTAAAGAAGGGACTCAAGAACCAAATGAAGGTCCCATACTCTAACCAGTCTACTGACTAAGGAATACAAGAGCATGAGCTGCTTAAGACACCTGCAAAATACCATGAATGGACCCACAGATGTGCACCCATGGAGAGGGTATGAAAGTCAGAAAAAGCTGAAGAGTATCTGCACTGATGAGTACAGGAGGCCAGAGTCTGAGAGGGGCAAGAGGGTAGGCCAAAGAACACCAGACTGGATAGTAGAAGGGTCTAGGCAGGGTCCAGGCAATGAAGAAGACCAAATACTGAAACGTGACCATAATATGGAATAAGAGTGCTGAGGAGATGGTGGCCACGCTGTCAAGAGAACATCTAAAACAGGGCAAATTCCAGAGTGAGACAGAACCACTGCAGCAGGAGCTCAGCAGGACATTCCAGAAATGGAAGGCTTGGATTCAACAGATTCCCTACAACAGAGAAATAAAAGCCCCTTAGGGAGGAGCGAAGGAGGCCCCACTGGAAGGGGCCACAGCAGAAGCAACCAATAGAGATTGGACCAAAAGGAGGCTACCAGAATCAAGGTGGCCAGCACTGTCCAGAGTGACAGTAAACCCTCCAGGAATTGAAGATGAAGAACTCAGTCAGGAGTCAGACAACACATCTGTCAGCCAAAAAGCACCAGGACAAGGAACAAGCTGTAAAGTGCGCAGACCAGGAGTGACATGGATGCAGGCCGCAGGCACAGGGGTACTGGAATGGGAATGAGAACTAGAAATGTCCACATGGTGAACATACGAAGAAGCCAGCAGAAGAAGGCCATTTGGTCTTTCAAGTCTGCTCGTATTGCAGGGTCCACAGCTTGAGCTACTATCCCTGCCCACATCAGGGACCACCCCAGCCCTACAGGAAAAAATTCGGAGCAGAGCCAGCAGCAGTGGCAAAATGCAAAACACCTTCTAGCACCAGGGTGCATAGACAACTAGGAAGGAGAACCCATGCAGATCTGTGTGGTATGCAACAGTGACAGGCAAAGCACAGAAGGCTGGGACTGCCCAAAGACAACCCAGCTGCAGCAGGGCCAGGAAATACAGTACAGTCACACAGGTACAGAAGGTAAGGAAGTTCAAAAATGCACAGCACTCACCACTTATGGGCAAAGGCATTTCCTGTTTTATCTTGATTTTATATTTTATGTATTTGAATATATGTTAGTTTTGTATTCTTGCTATACAGCGCTTTGAAATTATGAAAGGCACTTTATTAAATATTTTATTATTATTATTATTGAAGTAAGCAAGTTTCAGACATAAACGCAAGTACTGGAAAAGTGCAGTTTATAACCAAAACACAAGGCTGACAAAAGCAGACAGTCTCAGCAACTTCACGAATAGCCCCTTACACTTACCTTAGAAAATCTCAACAGAATGACATGTAAGGAGTGGTTTGTGCTGTTGCTAAGACTGGCTGCTTATGTCAACACTGTGTTCTGGTTATAAATCACATTTTTCCAATATTCAGGTCTGAGTTTGAAGCTTACTTATTTCAAGTGGTGAGTGCTGTGCATTTTTGAAATTCCTTGTACTGTGTAAACTTTTGCACTTGGCACCAGTAATCCTTGAGCAACCCTGTTTGCTCTTGGCATAGGAACAGAAGGCACTCAAATATAAAATGCAACGCAATAGCAAACTGCAAATTCAACAGGTGAAAGTACCTTGTTTTAATATGCAGTTACCAAATTTAATGTAAAATAAACTCATAGGGTAGGATTCACAAAGCAGATGTGCTGGGCGCAAATGAGATACACCTGTGCAACCCGGAAATGCACCATGGAGCCATTCAGAGACAGAGCAGATGCTCCAGCACAAGTAGGATACAGTGTGCTGAACAGGATGCACCGGAGACGCAATGTAATGACATGTGGTGCAATTCGAGGGCGAGTGTACCTGCATATACAGCGCAGAGCCATTCACGGAGCAAAATGAGTGCGCAAGTATGGAGCAACCGTGGCGCAAGTGCCCAATATGTCATGGGGAGATGAGTATGAATGAAGTAGACTTAAGTGCAAGCCCCCAGCAGGCCGACAGTACGATAGCAGGGGCAAGCAGGAAGAGAGAATAGCAGAAAGCTAAGAATGGATGGTGCACATTCCTGATGATAGGCACGATAATGGGGATAAGGAGATGGGCGAATCAGCAACATGGCAGCAGAAGGCACCGTACGCGACTAGCCCCTCGGCGGTGTCGTGTAAGACTGACGTTTGAACAGCTGACGGATACTGAAACGGTTGGCCAATACCGCCTGAACAGGGCTATTCTGAGGCAGCTCTGTGAGCTGTGCCATGACGAAACGTAGACACCCACTGGAAGAGGTCATGCCATAGCTGTGGAGACTAAGGTGACAACAGTAATGTGCCTGCTCACCACAGCAACCTTCCAGAGGCCAACCGGAGACACCATTGGCATCTCCCAGCCATCCACGTCCCATCTCCTCACACAATTCCTCACAGCACTGCTCCCACATGCTTCGGAATACATCCATTTCCCAAGCACACAGGCAGAGCAGACAGAAGCCATGCAGCAGTTCCACAGGGTGGCATACGTGCGAGGCATCACTGGGGCCACTGACTGCACCCATGTGGCAATCCGCGTACCACCTGGTGAGGATGGTGGGGCATATGTCAACTACAAGGGCTACCACTCTGTAAACTGCCAGGTGGTGTGCAATGCCACAGGGTGCATCAGCAATGTCTGTGCCACACACCCTAGGAGCACACATGATGCCTTCATATGGCACCAGTCTGCCCTCTGCCACAAGTCTGAGGCGGGAACATACTGAGCGGACATCTTGTAGGTGTGTGGGGCATGCTGAACTGCACAGGAACAGGACAACATGGCGCAGCACAGGATGGGAGGGGGCAGGTGTGCAAGTGGCACGATGCACAATGTGCAGAGGGGGCAGCACAGGAGGCACACTGGAGGGGGGGACAGTGTAGCACAACAGCAATGCATGGGAGGTGGGGTGCAGTGCAACAGCAGGCATGAGTGGCAGGGCAGACCACAAAACATGCAGACAGGCATGTGCGGCTACCATGCACACTGGTACAGACAATGGGGCCGGAACACGCGTGGGAAACCATGGCTTGGGCAGGCATGGGCAGACCTGCGCCGTATGGCCAGGCCACAGCAGGTGGGAAGGGGATGTAGGCTGGCAGGGATGGTCGACACATGGTCTGTGGTGTACAACTGGCACCCACGACAGTGAGCCATGGTGAATGGGGGGAGGGCACGATGCACATGTAAGCAGTGTAATAACAGTAACAGCCACCCTTGCTCCCCGCAGGTGATGCCGCATACCCACTCTGACCCTGGCTACTGACCCCATTCTGAAGACCCAGAACAAAGCCGGAGGAGCGTTACAGCAAGGCACACAGCTATGCGCGCCATCATCAAGCGTGTCTTCGGCATGTTGAAGATGCGCTTCTGGTGTCTGGATAGGTCGGGTGGTGCCCTGCGGTATAGCCCAGAGAAGGCCTGTGGCATATTCCTGGCCTGCTGTATACTACACAACATGGCCATTGACCGTAGAATAGCTGTCCAGGCTGAGGAGGGCGACAGTTCCGGGGAGGAGGATGAGGGTGGGGAAGAGGATGCAGCAGTCCAGGGGCATTGGCCTGGATCACCAATGCCACACAGGGACCCTCGGTTGGTCGCAAGGGCCTGGCAGCACAGGGACACTATCGTGGAGGAGCACTTTGGCTACCGCAGGTGAGTATCACAGGTGGGTACTACACAGATGGCACCCCACACAGCCAAACACACACCACAGGCCATGCAACAGCAGCAGTGCCGCAGTGCAGTGCACCCATGATGGTGACCATGTTGTGAACACACACACACAGAACAGGATCTGCATTGCAATGGACCACAGTGTATGTGCCTGGGATGACAAGGATCAGTGTACAGCTGCTGGCACACGTGCACAGCAGACACAGGGCTGCACTCATCACACCCATGTCACACAGCACAGCAATGGCACACACGGACTTGCATGTGGCAATGCACAGAGGACCCAAAATGGCAATGCACTGGGGCAGGCGCATGCAACACACGCTGCCGCAGGCATGGGGAGCCAGGTGAGTGGAACACACAGGATGCAGGTTCAGAGGCCATGTGATCAGTGACCCGGAAGTCACAGGGAGGCACCACGGACATGTGGGTGGCCACGCCCACGACTGGAGGTCACTGAAGCAGCACCACCAGCCACAGGGGAGGGTTGCCAACACCCCACGAGGGGTACTGCAGTGAGACTGTGAATGGGTGCTTACTGGCGTGGTGGCCCCATAATCCATGTCAGTTACGGGGATGCTAAGCATGGAGAGCTGTGGTGACGGTGTCAGCAGCAATGGGTCCACCTGACACCACCGCCTGTGTGTGCGTGAGGCACTCCTAGGTGTTCGGCTGGAGGCCTGGTGGCCACTGTAAGAGGTCTGAACCTCACTTTCAGGTTCTTGGCAATATTGGAGATGCAAATAATCACAAACAAGTTGCATTCAAGTAATAAACAAGTTTATTACTACAGAAAGGGATGAATCACAGTTGCCCTAAGCAGTTCTTACCAATACGAACCGGGAGCCAGTGCTAAGCGTTCCCTACACCTCGAGGTTTCTTGTAGTCTCTTGGGATCTCTCGGGTTTCCAAGGTGTAAAGCCTGTGCATACCATTATATACCTATGATAATTACTATGGTTACTGAAAGATAGAAACATTTCTAGTTACAGAGATGAGCCCTATTGGCTAAATTAGAGGTGGCTCCATGGTCCAAGATAACATTATATAATTCTGTAAAGTCATCAGTTTTAGAACAAAGACGTTCTTATACAAAGTCTTACATAACAAGGTGAAGTGGTGTCCATCACCAAAAGATGGCAATGTTGCTTTACACATTATAATTACTTCAAGGACAGGTGTCTTGGCATCTGACAAGTAAGAAATAGACAGAAAATACATGGTACAATGTGTGTGCATTAGCAAGCAAAGTGACTTACAATAATATGTATTCATATCCTGACATCTACTCTTATATGGTAGATGCCCTAAGCCCTATGTATTAGTATAGCCTATGCCTAAACATTAGCTGTCTACGGTGTACCCCTGAGGGTATCAATTAGGGTGCAGGGACCTCGTGTAACACCACGGTGCGCACTGGATGCACATGCAACCTCAGCTGCGTGTACAATCCGCTCCAGAGCTCCGGTCATGCCCACCCACAGTAGGCATGCCTCTGCCAACATCTGGGCATGCCACATGGCTGCCGACTCATGCTCAATGGCCAGCAGCGTCCGGAGGCCCCTGGGTTCCGCGCGTAGTGTTGCCTGCCCCTCTACGGTGTCCCACAGGAGGCGTGTATAGCACTCAATCTCGTCGGTGGGGATGGCGCCGACAGCTGGGTGGTGTGACAGCATGTTGCTGTGCATCCACTGTTGGTGGATGCACCACAGTAGGCTGGGGTATGAGTGGGGAATGGGCTTGTGCAACCACAGTGTATCTAGGTATAGCTGCAAGGTATGGCTGCATCACGGTCCACTGCCACCTGCGGCGGACCCACATCACCCTGCTGAGCCACGCTGACAGTCCCCGCTGCCACAGCAGCATCAGGTGCAGAGCCCACAGCACCCACCACCGTGGATGGCCATGCAGGCTCTGCGGGTGTGCCATGGGCGGCAGGAGCACCAACGCCTGCAGGTGCCACCTGTGCATGCCCCTGTGCGTCGTGTGCCACACTGTTGGCCATGTCCTCCAGGATTTGTGTGGCATCAAGTTCATTGGCAACATCGTTATATACCCCCTGTGTACTGGATGCCAGCACCAGCAGGGCATCGGTGATGTCCACTGCGTCCTCTGGGTCATCATCAGCCAAACCCAAGAAACCCTCCAGCCAAGTGGCGTCACGGTCGCCAGCAATGGCACCACTTGCCGAGGTGTTTAACAGGCCTTCCTCCACTGGTGATGTGGCTGGGGAAGATGTGGTGTGGGATGGTCCAGGGACGGTACCATCCTCAGTCGTGTCCCCAGCCCTGTGGGACAGCACTGCATCATCACCTGCTATGGCATCCCTCGGTGCATCAGACATGGCAGCACCCGTGAGGCATGATGGAGCTGCAACAGAAAGAAGGGAGATATGGTTAGAAACATGGGAGACAAGAGAGTTCAGACAGGCATCTACAGTGTGACATAGGGGTGTGCCATTGTTGCGCCCGACAGTCCCTGCGACGGACATGCAACACCCATTCCGCTGATGCACCCATGCACTGGAACTAGCTGGAGAGGCCCAGTGCCTGCACATGCCCACATGTCACTATGTGGGACTGTGCAACACCCTGGCCACCAACCACTGGGCTGGCAGCACTGGCGTACAGGGCAACACAATGCCACGGATGACCCCCCTGGACATGCCCAGACTTTCACACAGCTGCACAGCATGGGTTATGGATGGGGCGCATGGATCCATAGTGATGCACACAGGCACATGGCATGACAGTCACACAGTGAGGCTGTCATGGCGCACATGGCACACACACATGGACAGACATGCGTCTGGGGCATGCATACTCACAGTGCTGTGATAGGCTGCCACCCATCTCGAACCCTCCCTGCACTGCTTCACGGCCCATACTGTCCACAAGCAGCTCCTCTGTGGGCGTGAGGTGAACCCGTGTGCGAAGCACCCCCTGTCTATCTCAGGAAGGCCTCTATGTGCGCAACCTTCTCCTTGGCTCTCCTCCTCCTCTCATCGTTCATATGTTTCCTGCACTCCTGTGGGGTCCTGTTGTACTTCCCAACTGCGTTCACATGCCGTGCCACTGCCTCCCAGGCCTTGTCCCACAGCTTACGGCTGCCACCCCTTCCAGACAGGGCATCCTTCTGCAGCAGGCATGCCTCAGTCAGAGCCCCATCCTCATTGCCACTGAAGTCTGGACGTCTGCGTCCAGCGGCTGTCTCTCGCCCAGTCATGCTGGCTACTGTGGGTGACAATACACAGCCATTAGCCATGCATATGCAGTCCCATACAGGTGCACGCACAGCATCCAGCTGCAGCAGGATCATGACACCCTACCTGCCGAACACAACACCGCCTGCCATGCATATCTGGAACAATATCTGGGACTGTCAGGGACAGCTGTGCATTGGTCATCCAGTCCTTTTGCTGTGGCATGTGTAGAAGCACTGTCCTGGACATGATGCAGGTGTTGCATGTCATGGAACACCGGCTGGTGGCCAGGACTGCAACACATGGCAGTCAGCCATGGTGCCATGGTACACCACCCACCAGCAACCCCCTCCACAAGCTATGCCTCGTATGGCCAGTGGGACAGTGCATGGCAAACAACAGGATGTGTCTGTTGTCCTTGCACAGCCGTAGACAATACCTGTATGTCCAAGGCCTCAAACCATCCTGTGGTGCTGCTAAACTGCCTTTGGAATGTTGTAAAAAAACTACCTTTAAGGCTGCAATTCCTCTCGGTCACCTGAGCTCTGTGGAGGCACATTCAGGAACATTTATGGCTCAGGGCATGCAAATGAGGTTTGGAGCAGCGTTAACGAGATGCTAAACAGGTGAGATGCCCCTGAATATGGCAATGAGCTGATTTGGGAGCAATGTCTGTGAATTGCATAATTGCCCTCAGCTCATTCCAATCAGCATGGCGCATCCTCACATGGCGCAATTCAAGTGCATGCGCGTTCGCCTTGGGGCAGCCCTGAATAAAGCGCATCCTTTGCAGCGCATGCATGATTGGCCTGACAGGCACAGCGCTACCTGTCCGGTTGCACACGATGCGCGACTGCCCCCTGCCGCTCATGACCGTCCATATGCACGATGCCTGCTGTGCTGTGTGTTACGTTGTATGCGTTGATCGTGCAACAGAATGATTTTATGTACCTGTGGCGAATGGCACAACACCAGCACTGTGCAGTGCGCCGCGTGCCAGTCAGAAGATGGCATCCAAGTGCGGTGTGCACATGCGCAACAATGCATACCATTCACAAAATGGCATCCACATGCGGTGTGTGCATGCCCCGCCCAGCCATGATCCATGACCCCAAATTCCCGCCCTGTCAGTGCGTGGTGTGCATCTTGTGATCGGCTAATGGCGGTAATCGGCGCATCAACACGCCGTGCGCAGTGCTTTGCACGACAGCTAAACGTGCATGTGGCGAGACTGCACCAGAGGCGTGTAGCAACCATACTGTGCAAACCTGCTGTGCTGGCACTGTATGTGGAAATGCAGTGTGCACAGAGGCCTAGCCCAAGGGCCATGAACTGAAGTGAGGTACAGCTCCTCAACCTTGTGTCCCTGGTGATGCAGGTGGAGGGGCGGCTGTTTGGCCAAGAGGACCTGCACGAGCCACGGTCAGTTGTGTGGGCCAGGACTGCAATGCAACTGGTGCGGATGATGGGTGTCCCCCGCAACAGGGAGCAGTGCAGGCACCATTATGGTGACCTGCAGTGCAGGGGCCGGGTGGGGCTGGTGACCCTGCGGGACCATGCACGCAGGAGTGCAGTGTCACACCCAGGTATGTCACAGTTCTACATTTGCACAGAATGAGCATGGGGGGTTGGGGCGGCTGCACCACATGCCTACACTCACGGGGCACTCACACACACGTGATCATGGCTACACATGCACAGTGCTGCCATTGCCCACACATCACAGGGGCTGGGGATATGTGCTATGGTGCTTGGGTGGGAGGTGGCCACTGTGGCATGCATGGGGTGACACTGCCATATGCATTGTATGCCTACATCTGCGCACATGGTGGGCACAGGACGGGGTGCTGTGTGCAGCTGCACACAGCCGGGGCGATCATCACTGGGGCACTGTGGGTTGCCACCTTCACTGCATGCCGCACCAGTGTTGTGGGGGAAGGGTATGTCTCACATCGCATCTCCTTATGGTGTTCTCTGCATCTGTTTACCCTGCAGGGCCGGCGGCCAGGCGGCGGGCCATGGAAGCGGTGAGGTCTGGAGCGTTAGGGTCACTGGAGGTGCCCATGGACAGAGCTATGCTGGGGCAGGTGAGTGACTGTCTTGTGCTTTCTCTGTGTGTCAGGTGGGGTGGGTGTGTGCTCTGCTGGCTGTTACTGGTACACTGTGCATGTCCATGTGTTGCTGGGCGCACACACACATTGGAGTGTTGTGTTTGCGGCATGTTCCTGAGCCACAGTGCTCCTGGTCCCTGCATGGACACTCACCATGTGTGCATGTCGTGCACACAGTGGTGCTCCAGTGGTGTCCTGACGGGGCCTGCACGCTTGTGAGGCCTGCTGGCATGTGCATGTGTTGCATGTGTTTTGGCCTTATGCTCCTCTGCACATGCCCCTGTATGATCGCGTGGGACATGTTCCTACCTGGGTACTGTGCATGGTCATGGTGTGGCACTGTGTGCCTGCCTGGTGTGGTGTGGTTGTGCCTGGTGGGCTCTTGGCCATTTCTGTGGTGGCTGTCTCCACAATACATACAGGGGGGTTGGGGGTTGTGGAACATGGCACTTAATCTCTGTTATCTGTGTCCCCCACTGTAGGTCCACAGGGTGTAGTGCCACAAGGCCAAGGCCGTTGGACTGCTGCAGCGGGTGGGGTTCCTTGTCCAGCATTCTATGGTGGACTCCTTGAGGCCACTGTACCAATGTCAGGATCACCTTTTGCAGGTACTGACACAGCTGACCTGGCTGCTGTCAACTGGGGGACGTAGGCATATGTGCCGTAATGTGGCATGTCCCATGGCCTAGGACTTTGGACATTGTTTTTGTTGTTCACCCTTCCCTCAGTCCCACTGTTTACCCTAGCTGTCCCCATTACCTGCACCCGCACACACATTCCTCCCCTGCATTCCCCTGTTGTTCTTGTTCAGGCCCCCACACTCCCCTTCCCATTTCTGTCCTGCTGTTGTTGTTGTGTTATGTTGTTGTCTGCAGCTGTCCACTGTCCCCTTGGTGCCGTACACATGTCTGCACATGTGTTATGGCAGGCAGCTACCTCCTGCCCCCCGCTGTGTCCCGCCCATTGTGTGCCCACCATGTTGCCTGTGGCATGTAGGTGGGCATGGTGTCATGCGGCCTTTGTCTGTGCCCCTGGTCTGTATGTGATGCCCGTGGCATGCATCCATTGCGCTGCTGCACTGTTAGTCATCATACCTGTGTGCGGTCCACAGTGGCTGAGGGTGTCATATGCCTGGGTGGTGCACTACTCTCACCTGTGTGCCAGCCAGCCTATGCACTAGTGTGCCCCTGTGTGGCATCACACACCTCCACATTCCTGGGCTCCTGTGCAGGTGGCCATGTCATGTGGACACCTCCATGCTGCATGGTGTCCCCGGCGGCTAAGTCACACCTTGATGGGCGAGGGGTGCCTGTCATATGTGCCAGCTGGGGTCCTGTGTGGGTTGTGTCATGTGCTTCTGGGTGTTGCTCTGTGTGCCCTGTCTGTGCGCATCGTCTGCTGTGGCCACTGTTGAGCCCTCTGCCACTCTGGCTGGTCCCTTTGAGTGTGTGTCCCTGCCTCCTTTGTTCTACTGCAGTTTCTCCCTGTTGCGCCTCCATTCCCCACTGGGTTGCTCCATATTCACTGTTCTGCTGCCCTGGGTGGTTTTGCACATCACGGTTGCACTGGGGCATCTCCAGCTGCGCCATACACTAACCGCATGATTCACAGGGGGGATGCGCACGGGGCATCCTGCGGCGCATCCCTTTGTGAATTGCACTGTCTTGGGTCAGCGCATCCTAGCGCATCTCATTTGCGCCCAGCGCATCTGCTTTTTGAATTCTGCCCATAGGGTACAAACAGCTCAAGGACACCCAACAACCCCCACAGCTTCGAGCCACACTGGCTCTTCCTCAGGGGGCACAGCTTGGTTTTAACTCCACAACATTTAAACAGGCTACTTAAAGGCAAACTCACTCAATTCATTTTTAATTTACAGTTTCCAACAATTAACCATTTCATATTAGTCTGAAGCCCATAGCAGGTATAAGATTCTGGAACACTGACCTCTCAAGCCTATAAATAGTTAAGGAAAATAAACCATAAAGAGGAAAGAGCATATAGCAAGCGGGCAACTAATGCCAACGTATTCACTTACACATAGCCATATTAGACAACAGATATAATTTAAATATACAGAGGCAGCCACTGAATAACTTCACAATTCCACCTTTCACAAAAATTATCTCAGGTCGAATTCTTCATTTAGATCTGTTGGTCTCGATACAATCAGGAAGCTAGAGGACATGAGGGTATGAGCAAAACTGACTAACTGGGTTAGAAACTGGCTGAAAGATACAAGTCAGAGGGTAGTGGTGGGGTAGAGTTCTCGGATGTTACACCAGTTACTAGTGGGGTCCCATGGGGCTCAGTGTTTGGTCCAGTGTTATTTAACATCTTCCTCAGTGACACTGCAGATGGGATAAAAGGTAAGATATGCCTGACTGCGGAGGACACAAAGCTCTGTGGGAGAATGGACATGGAAGAAGGGAGGCAAGACATAAGAGAAGATCCGGTCAAACTGGAGAGGTGATCTGGTATTTGGCAACTGGGATTCAACCCAAACAATGTGACAATGTTTAGCAGTTCCAAACCTGACTTGCTAAGTCCACCGAGATCATTCAAAACAGACCAGTTACTCCAAACAGCAGATGAATGAATCACCAGTGAACACCATCTTCTTAAAAGATGTCACCATATTTTTTATTGAATTTCTCTGGCCACCAAACTTCAGTCCCAAACATTTTCGCTGGCCTCTGCAAGCTTTATTAAGGAGCAGTGGTCCTGTAGTTCATATACAAATGAAGTCCATTTTCAATATTATTGTTATGCAGCACCAAACATAACAGCAGTAGTATTTCTTCTCAAAATACTTTTTAAACTTAGTAATACACATATTCTCCAAAAGTAAACACAGATATTAAATGATTAAGCTTACCAAATTGACAAAGGCTTTGCAAGTTGTAATCACATATTGTGGTTAAAACACACAAGGCTGTGTGTCTCATAGAAACATGCAGCCATAAACACTAGTCTAGCTACATGCTCCCGGCTTGTGCTTCTTAAAGCTGCCACTGATCCAGACGTCCTAGCGCAATGACATCAGGCCCATTAGCACAGTATGATGTCATACAGCCAGGAACCTTGGAATGCAGGTGAGATGAAAAAGTTCCACTGGGATTGAATGCCAAACAATGTAAGGTAATGCACATGGGGTGAAGAACCCAGAGACCAAATACTGGCTCACGGTGTGCAAGTTACCAAGTCAGAGGAGAAGAAGAAGGACTTGGCTGTGATCACTAGAAGTGACCCAAGGCACTCAGCACACAGTAAGAGAGTGACGGCCAAGGAAAATAGGATGCTGGGTTGTACAGCCAGGGGTAGTGCCAGCAGAAAAGAGGAGGTCATTTTTGCCACGATACAGATCAGTGGTTTGGCCTCATCTGAAGTACAGTGTGGAGTACTGGTGCCCTAAATTAAAGAGAGGCATAAATGAGCTGGAGGTAGTCCAAAATCTTAAGAAAGACATCAACATGCTGGAGGCAGTCTAAAGGAAGGCTACCAAGATGATCTAGGATCAGCAGGGCAGACCATACAAGGAGAGACTTAGCTCTCTCAACATGTACTCTCGGGAGGATAGAAGGGAGAAGAGACATGATTGAAAGCTTTAAATAACTTAACGGTGTCAAGAAAATGAGCTCTGAGGGTCTCTTCAATCTTCGCAGTAACTAGACCACCAGCGGGCACTGCCTCAAGCTGGTGGGGGGCAGACTGAAGAGGGAGATGAGGAGACACATTTTCATCGAGAGGGTGGTGACAAAATGGAATGAGCTGCTGCAGGAAACAGACTCCCTAAAGACTGTGGACAGCTTCAAGAGAGGATAGGATAGACTGAAAAGGAAAGTTGCATTGGGGGGGGATAACATCAAGGTGGGGGAGTGGATAATGGGGAGGGGGGCAGACCCTTCAGTAGATATTGAGGAGTCTGCAAACTTGAGAAGACACGATAGACCACAAGGCTTTTCTCTGCTGGCTATTTTCGTATGTTCATATGGCAGACTGCCAAAGAAGTGGATCCATCTATCTTTTTTCAGGATCTCAATTACCCTACCCCCTTCCCTTTGTGTCTCAAATGCCATTCCTTTGAATCGCAACAAATTTTCATTACCTCTACGGACATTTTGAAAGTGTCCCCTGCAGGAGTAACCTTATTTCTGCTACAAACTGAGGAAAGATGCTCCTGTATTCTTTTTCTAAGGCTGTATGTAGTCATCCGTGTGTACACCATGTTGCACTGGGAACCAGATTACATGAATTATACCATCTGTTCTGCAATTTATGAACTCCACAATGTCCATTTTTTTATGATATATTCTGAATGGTTTTCACAAATATCACCAAATACTACCAATTTGCAGACTGAGCAGGTGCCACACCAGAAAAATCCAGCTGGTAATGGTGGCAGCCACAAATTTGTTTAGGTTTCTCATTGATAAAAGGACTGTGAACCAAGCCATCCAAAATATTTTTACCTCTGGCAAATGTTACCCTGGGGCTTGGGCCAATGGCTTCTGAGAGACTGGGTCTCCATAAAGCACTTGCCAGTGCTCTTTGATAATTCCACCAACCCTCTCAGCCACTTGATTGTATTCTGTGATGTCACAGCGTGTGGGAATAAACTTCAGATGAGGCAAATTTACAGGTTTAAAATACACCGTGGTGTGATATTTATTTTTAAAAAGTTAAAAAAAAAAATAAATGGAAATAAAAAGATTGCAAAGAAAATCACTACTTAACATCAGTAGTTCCTCACATAATGCAGTCCTGGATCTTACAGCTCCTAAGACCCTTCTCATTCGCATTCAACAGCTTGTCTGCCTCTCTCCTCTCTCTTAGGGCTGAGCCCCACTGGACTGAAATGAAGTGAACTCAGTGCAGAGGTTTTTATATCTTTTTTTGTGGGGTCACTTGACTGAGCCCTTTTCTATTTATATGTCTGGACATGCTGTTTCATATCTGAACATGTTTCAAAACCAATAGTGGGGTTGTTTCAGTGATTTCCTGGTTCAGTTAAAGGTACAGTGTATATCTTCACAGATATTGACTCTCTATATCTCTGATCCACAGTGACTAAGCACTTTTATAAAATATACCACATTCTCATACATAGAACCTTATACAGTAACAGGTTTACAGTGTGAATTTATAAAATAACTTAAGGATTTCTTATAACTGTACTAATCATGAAACTATTATTGTTTTATATGACTTCTGATCATTTTTCTTTAAAAAGGCTTTATTAACTGTATTTATTCCTATTTAAAATAGCCTTCATCGTTTTTGTACACAAAATGCACTTATGCACTTTACACAACACCTCTCTGGGTGTTTGGCATCATTCCAGGGACTGGGACTGAATGGATGGAAATGGAAAAAGAATGAAAAGAGAGAACTAGTAGGAAGTTTAGTAGGGACAGTACAGAGCTCCACTAGGTGGCCAACCTAGGGTAGGGGCGGGGAAAGAAGAAAAGCAAAGAGGAAAGTGTTAACTATTGCTAGGAAATAAGGAGATAGAAAAGTGGTCCATCAGTCAAAGCCAAGGGTGTAGCCTAACTCCGCCACATGTGACAAAATACAGTACCTGGAGTACAACCACTCAGGCCACACGGAAGTAGGGTATGGCAGGAGAAGACCAACAGAGAATGCACAATGGTGCATAAAACCACATGCGTCCACCCAAAGGTAGTATTATGTACTAAGGTTGGTCAGGGTGGGTGGGTGCAGGCTTGTCACTTCCCAAGGGATACCTAACCACATGCCAAATAGTATGAGATCAGAAAGTGTAAGGGCAGCACCAAAGGCTGAACCACAGTTGTAAAACCAGGGACAGATAACCAGAAACATGAGTGAGCAGAACCTGGAAACCATAGTCAGAGAAAAAAGCATCCAACGTGGCAAGAAGCAGTGGCACAGGAAATGGCTGTCAGTGTCCAAGCCACAGGTAGCAAAATGTTGTGTAAAAGGCTACAGACATGGAGGGGCCAGAGACAGAATTCTCAACCAACAACTGTGACTGACTGACACATACTGCATGAGTCAGGAAGAAAAAAGGCCCTATGTAAACCCATGGCAGAAGAAGCAAAAAAAGGCAGCACCCTATGGCAGCGAGGCACAATGGACATAGAGGGCACAAGGCGCAAAAAGTGTGTTGCTATAGACATATCAAGAGCTGTCACAAGAGCCACCAAGCCATTTTCAAGCAGGGTAGTGGCAAAACAGGCAAGATATTACAAAGTCACCTGCCCAGGAACTGCTGAGAAGAACAAAGACGGTGCCAAGTGACTCGGGATACAACCATCACAGCCTGAAAGTACCATGAAATCATGTAAGAAGTAAGGATCCCAGCCCACAATGGAAAAACTTGGCAGAGTCCCCGCAAAGTCATTCGCTGGAGGACAGTGGGCATAGAAATCACTGCAGCCTCAAGGAAGGATGGCACAAATTTGAGGCAGCAGTGCTGTTCCTGAAAAGAGAGACTGATAAGGGGAAAAGACAGCTCAAAACAGCAGCAGGGAAGCCCAGCACAGAGGCAGGCAGAGGAGCACTCCTTGTGGTGTTACACACAAAAAATAGCTGTATAGGAATGCACCAATTAGCATCAGAGCAGAGACGAGAAATGGACAACTTCATCAACCGCAGCAGTGAAAGTAAGCATTTTCTTATTGTAAAAAGGACTCAGGAAAAAAATGTCTTTGGTCTGACGAGAGGTCAACAGCAGGAGAAAGTATGGGGTCACCAACATTACATAACTGGCACTTACATAAGTTAACGTACAGTAGGTGGCCTCAGCTAGGCAAACATTTCGGAGTTGTCCTGACACCAAAGGCTTACAGTTCCAAAGGTGCGAGACTATGAAGGTGGGTCTTCTCAAAGAAGATCCCACAATATGTGTCTAATAACTATAGACTGAGGAATATAAGCCACTTTATAGTAAAAATTACCTTTAGTGCTTAAGTGTCTTTGTTCACAAGAAACATGGGCTACTCCCCTGAAGCAGCAGACACATCTCACAAAACACTGGGGATGTCATGCAGGTCTGACTATTACAGTATGAAGAAATAAAAATATTTTTAATATTTAGTGAAGAAGTGGCACCACTTAATATATTGCATTCAGCTGTTGTTTTGGGGCCAGCATTCCAGTTCATGCCAGATTGTGTCTTCTTCCAAGAGACTAGGATTTCTTGGACTAATTACTTTTGTATAGGTTATCATACATCACAAATTGGTCTTAAACAATAAAGAAACTATACTGGCTGAGAGCAGTAATAAATCCCAGCACATAACAACAGGCAAAAAAGTTCTCGTCAGACAACTCATAACATAGAGGATAGTGTATGAGTGATAACACACAACAAAGATGATTTTCACTCGAGAGGTTTCCGTGGTAACAGTAGACCTCTACAGCGCAGCTTCGATGAATCTAGTTACCATGGAAACCAAGAATCTCATGTCTGTGTTTGCATGATCGCTTACACACCGACTTTTATAGTGTATGGCAGACCATAAATGCGAACTATCGACCGATTTCAATACTACCACCTCTCTCCAAGGCACTCAAATGCATAGTATAAAACCAACTCACGGACTACCTGGACAAACACAATCTCTTGTGCCCACAACAACATGGTTTCAGAAAAGGTCATAGCACCTCTTCTGCATTAATGGAGTTCACTGGAGCACTGCACAGCACATTGGATATGGGTCACTTAACCGGGGCAGTATTTGTAGATCTGACCAAGGCCTTCGACACAGTCCACCATCGTCTGCTGATCCAACAACTCCAGCATTTAGGACTCTCTACTGACACCGTCTCATGGTTTAACAGCTATCTGCAAAACAGATCTCAATAAGTCAAAATTGCTGGGACACACTCGGACCTCAGACTGGTCCGATCTGGAGTCCCCTCAGGGATCCATCCTGGGTTTGTTACTCTTCAGCCTTTTTCTTAACACGCTCCCGAAATCTTGCACTGAACAGATTATCCTCTACGCTGATGACGCTGTTATCTTCTCATCCCACAAGGACCCTGTGCTTCTGCAGACCAATCTTCAGCAAGGCTTTGCCGCAGTGGAAAACTGGTTCATTCATCATAAGCTTGTCCTCAATCATAAAAAAACCAAGTAATGCTCTTTAACAGCTCTCAAAACAGGCATAGACCTCACCCCCTAGCTATCTCTACCAGCAATTGCAACACCCTTGAGCAAGTGCAATTGTTCAAATGCCTAGGGCTATCCCTGGACTCAAATCTCACCTATGGGCACACATAGACAATGTTGCCAAATCAGCAAATATGCACCTAGGCCTACTTTACTGAATAGACAACACCTTACTGCAGATGCACTGAAGATTGCCATCTAAAGCTCGGTGGTCTCCATCATTGATTATGGTCTTATAATCTATGGCTCTGCCTCTGCCACTGCCCAGAGACCAATTTCAACATCACTTAACAAGGCCTGCAGGCTTATCTCTGGTGCTCATCGTCTCACTCGTACCTGTGACCTGCATGCCCGATCTGGCTGGCTTCAACTTTCAAATTGCATAAAATACCAAACCTGCATTATGGCAAAGAAAGTAACCATGGACCTCGCTCCACCGGGAGTCCAAGCACTTAGTTCTAGACTAAAGCCACGTAATACCAGGGGCTCTGAATACCAGCTCCTTCAGGTTCCCCACTGTCGCACCTCTCAGGGCCAAAGATCCTTTGCCTTCAGAGCGCCTAGCTGGTTAAATGCGCTCAATCCTGACATCCCCTCTACTACCACCCTTGGCTCATTCAAACATAAACTCCATCTCCACCTTACTAACTCTAGCTCCTGTGAATGCTACCTATAATCTCCTCAGCCCTCTCGTTTTTGTTCCCTCCAGCTATCACCTACCACATCTCCACCCCTCCTTTTCCTCTACGTTTAGGGTTATCAGATGTCCTCTTTTATGAGGACATGTCCTCTTTTGCAGCTGCCAAATATTCTTCATGTACCTTCTCTATCCTGTTGTATTATTATGATTTTTATAATTTTTTTACTCTTTCCTACCCAGAACCTCCTTGTAAATGAGCTGTGAAGGCTGTGGAGACTTTAAACCTATTTACTTGGGGTCTGGCACAAGGGCTCATCAAGGGAGGGAGGGACTAAGTGTCCTCTTTCTGGCATCCCAAAATCTGGTACCCTTATCTATGTTACTTTTATTTCTTCTTTCTTTTCACCATTCCTGATTCGCCCCCTTCACCCCCAGCCTCTTCTGAGCCCTCAGTGATCTTTCCCTTTTTGTTGACTAGTTTCAGCTTACTCCCAGTTGATGAAAATGCCCTTTGGCTGCAATTCCTGCCCTCTCCAACTTCGCTCCTCACGTTTGTCTTCATCTTTCACTCTCCCTCCTACTTATGCCTCTGTTACTCTGTGTTCCCATGTATACATTTTACTTATTCTAGCTATTGTATTGATCTACCATTGTAACCCAATATGCCGACATATTTATTGTTTTGTTCCTATTTCTGTAACTTTTATTGTATTTGCTCTCTGATGCGGAACCTTCGTAAAAGAGCCTGGTTCAAAGGTACTTGTAATCCTAGTTGTAATAAAATAAAAAAAAAAAAATTTAAGTATTTCTCCTTACTTTTGTGTTTTTGCTCACCACTGCTCTCTTCCAGGTCGGGTCTCACCACCGCAGCCATTTCAGGAAATGGGGAGGTTAGCGATACGCGCATGTGCAAACCCATTCCATGCTGTTATGCTGCAGTAGCTACATATCTAGTGCAGCATAACAGCAAGGATGACATAGCTAGTGCAGTACAACAAACCTATTCTTGGGATGGATTTCCATCCCTGACAATATTCTAACATACATTATATAAGCATTAGAAAATGGGTAAGGAAAAGTCTAGTTTCTGATTGGCTAATGGCACTAACTTGCCAGTCGGATATCAGACAACAGAGACTGGGAATGAGTCCCAGTCTCTGGCTGCCTGATTACCTCACAATATTACAGGGACAATCGAATGTTTACTTTCAAATAGCCGCCATTTGTTTTGTGTCTGTTAGCGAGAGAAAGAGCCTGCCATGTTAATTTCAACACAGAAACAGGTAGTGTCTCGCAAAATGTATCACAAGGTGCCATGAAGCACGTACCTAGCAACACCAGCACAAAGCAACCAAAGCAGCAGCCTGACAGAAAGACTTTTCATACCCGAAGCAGCCTGACAGAAAAGCCCCCCCCACAGTCTTGCAACTGAACTGCAGTGCAGTGTCAAGAAAAGTAAGCCATTAAAAAAATTACATTTCTCACAGAAGTGCTACTTTCTTCTGAAAATTATTTAAAAGTGCTTCACATTCGCCTGCCTCAGATATTCGAGCTGCGCGGCTCCCTTCCTTCACCCCCACCCACCAGTCTGTCTGTTAAGACTTTTTTTCTCAAATCTACTTATTTGTTAAAAAAAATGCTGCACACTTGCCCTGGCTAACAGATTTGAGCCATGCTGCCATTCAAAAATTAACTTTCATAAGCATTAGCAGTTTTTACCCACAGTGTTCAGTGATATTACGTGAAAGCTTACAGGATGTTGACAGCGCAAACCCCATGCAACAGTGGGACTATTCTGTACCTTCTCGGCACCTCCACAGCTGTCCGCATGTCAGCAGCATTCGTCTCCTGATCTAATTTAAAATGGTAGCATTGCCAAGTAAGGGCGCTCAGTGGAGCCACACAACAAAATAAAAATACACAGTAATCTGCCTGTTTTTACAGACTTACAACTCTTTTTTTTTTGCCAGCTCTCTCCGTTCACCTTCAGACCTTCTGTCCCTCTAAGCAGCTCCAGATAGCATGATCATTCGCCTGCAGCCTCTCCTGTTCCAACACTGTGTGTCTTTTTTGGAGGGAGCTAGGAATGACAAACCACAGTTTGTCACCCAATAAATAAATAAATGAAACTCCATCACCAAGGAGTAAAAAAAGAGCACAAGGTGTGCATACAGTATGTGTGTGTGTGTTGGGGGGGGGGAACTGCAACAAGAAACTGCAGGAAAACAAATTAAATTGACAGTCTCTGTGCCTGTGTTTTTCTGTTGGGGTTGGGGGAGGGGAGCAGGGAATGAAAAGATACTGCAGAAAAACAAAGACAATCAGCAGTCTCTGTCAACTTACAAAAGGAGGCAGTTTTTAAGTACAGTCTTCAAACATAACAAACTGCAGGCAGAGGAACTAATTTATTTCAAAAATTACTTTAAACTTACTTTTCCTTAACATTTTTTGACCAATTTTTTTTTTTTTACAGTACCCATTTTCTAAGTGCAATAATACCCTCCAGGGTGGGCAGTATTGTGCTATACCGGACCTTCCAAGGGGCTATAAGGCCCTCCGCCGGCGGCACTGGGCCTCATTACGCCCATGGGCGGTCCGGTATAGCACAATACCGCCCACTCTGTTGGGTATTATTGCTTACATACAACATTACACTGTCATTATCTTTATAGAAACTTATCTTAAATGGCTCAGAGTCACAGCATAACATGGCATTCCTGAGGTAACTAGAACTGTTTAATTTGTTAAGTTGAAGTTGGGACTTATTTTTAAATAAATTCTTTTGAACTGAAAACTATGACTGTTTCAGCTCCTCTTTTGTCATTGTATAATACCAATAATACATTCCTGTGTGTGTCATATAATGGAATATCATAGTTGTCACTTCTTGGGTGCATGAGTCACAGTGCACCCAAGTTGTGATATCCCATTTTATAACACACCCTGTCATGTAGTATTTATATTATATATATATATTGTAATTATAAAATTATTCATTTGCATACTTCAATCTGGCTGGCCAGTGAGCCTTAGATACCATGGGTAAATCTTAGCATGACCCACAGCTTATGATCATGCATTGTTCTGGCGTGCTGTTCACCTATTTTTTTAATTAAAGGATATTTTTCTGATGTTCTTTCTTTTTTTAAACTGATAAACAATGAGATTCATATAGCACTCCGAGGTACAGGACATCATGGGATTTATCCACTTTGTGGGTGATTTAAGATCCTCGACTTTTGTCTTGTGCCACACAAACGACCGACGTGCCACACTGATAACCCATGCACTGCACCTCATTGTGCCTCAGTGCCTAAATACTTGACAATGTGGCACCAAAGGACATTGCCAGTGCTACGTTCTTTCAGTAGGCTTCAGAACTAAGTACATTAACCATTTCTAGATAAAAGTCAGTTGGGATTAAGAAATCACATCTTTAAAATGAACTGTTTAACAGTGAAAAACATTTACATATATAAAAAAATTAAGAGACTCAGGCCCTGGACTGAACTGAGTAAATTTTTAAGAAACATATAAGCAAAGAGATACTCACGTTGCCCCCAACGTCCTGTTCTAGGATTCAAGTAGTTTGGATAAAGACCATTGGGCCGCTCCATCTTTTGAAGTAGCCTTCGAATATGCATAACCTAAACACATTACAATAAGAAACTTGATATGGGAAGTGTGCTGCATTTATCAGTTTCACAATGCATTATGGGATACTTTAGGTTTGTAACATAGTTATACAGATGATACAGGACTGAAAAAGGTTATAAAACTCCAGCAAGTTATGTCAACCTAGTGGCATGGATGGTTGAAGTGCTGAGCACCTTACTTCCTGCCACGCTGTCAACCTGGGTTTGGGAATGGACTGTGGTTGCCAGAGTCAGCCGAGGCAGGAGTGGACTGAGTATCCGAGGGACTGCTCTCCTCTCCTTCCCTAGGGAGGGGGAGGCTTGTTGGCCTGGCCTTTGACTGCCACCAGGTGCAGGCCCAGTGGTACTGCAGCTACAGGTAGCATGTAGAAAGGAGCCCTTGTAACATGATGTGCGTGCCTCCACATGCACGCACACACACACGGACTGCGGCAGAGCAAGGCAGAAAATGTCAAAATGGCAGCAGGGGCTTAATGAAGTTCTGCCCATCTGCCCCCAGATCCACGCTACTGCCCAGGGCCCTGGTCCGCTCTGGATGATGTCTCTGGGGAGGATGGCCCTCCTCCCTCCAGCCCTGCCAAGGAAGGAACTCCATGGAGGAACACACCTGACAGAGTGAGTCTCAGGGGAGGTAGTTGTCAGCCTATGGAGGTGGGAAAGAACTAAGCAGCCACCCCAAGTCACCACAAGATTGAAAAACCTTAGTGGGGAAAAACAAAACTCCATCAAGTCTGCTACGTTGTTACTACATAGTACCTAGAATTCATTAAACCATTCAGAGCTCCCTGGGCCCCTGACCCTTCTGTTTACTTTTATTTACCCCCTTTGTAAATATCCCACCGGGGTTTTGAGCCTGAGATAGCTGTAGCATTAATCATATCACTGGGTAGATTGTTGTACCTATCCATCAACCTCAAACGTACTGGGATTTGTGGTGCTCACAAGAACGAAATTCAAGCTCAAACAAAACACTCGGGCACTCACAACCCACTCGTACATTACCACATGGTTCTTAATAATTAAACTTTTATTAAACAGACCACTCAACGCCTGACGTGTTTCGGACTTGTAGTGTCCTTTATCAACCTTTTGGACTTGTAGTGTCCTTTATCTCCCTGGAGGCAAAGAGATCCACCTGAGGCGTGCCCCAGTGGGAGAAGAGATCTTGTACTACCTCCAGCAGGAGAGACCACTCGTGAGACGCAGCCCCTATCCGGCTTAGGGCATCGGCCAGGGTGTTGGAGGCTCCTGCCACGTGAATGGCTAGGAGATCCGCCTCCAGGCTGCACACGAGACCATATGCAGAGAGCTTCCTTGCATAACAGCATGGAGCGCGTCCCGCCCTGGCGGTTTAGGTAGTACATGGTTGTGGTATTGTCCGTCTGGACCTGAACCACTTGACCCCGTAGAAACGGCGGAGAGAGCTAGGCAGACCGCTCGGAGCTCCAGCAGGCTGATATGGCATCGGGACTCCCGAGGGGACCAGAGACTGTGCACTCTGTGCTCCCCCAGATGGGCACCCCAACCCATCAGAGATGCGTCGGTCGACAGAGAGACCGTCGGCTCGGGGCGGACAAACGGGATGTCCTCCTGCAGATGTGCCGGAACGGTCCACCACTGGAGAGCATTCCACATTTCCTGGGTCACTGTCACCAACTGATCCAATGAATCGTAGCGTTGTGACCACTGGCTGGCCAGTCCCCATTGAAGAGGATGCATATACCAACGGGCCCAATGGACCACGCTGGTGCAGGCCGACATGAGGCCCAGGAGGTGCAGGAAGTCCCGGGCAGGGCGCAATTGCCCAACCAGAAATGATTGGGCAAGGAGGAAGAACCTCAGCCCTGTCCGCCGGGAGCCGTGCTCTGGCTCGTGAGAGTCGAGCTCTGCCCCGATGAAGTGTATCACCTGCTTCGGCACGAGTTCCGACTTGGCCTCGTTGATGAGGAGGCCAATCTGAGAGCAAACCTGGAGGGCCAGATCTCTGGACCGCTCCACCTCCGCTCTGGAGGGGGCTGCAAACAGCCAGTCGACCAGGTAGGGGTACACCTGGACCCTTCAGCGCCGCAGGAATGCTGTCACCACTGCCATGCATTTGTTGAAGACCCTGGGAGCTAGAGAGCGCCGAAGGGCATGGCCCGAACTCGTAAAGAGATCCCTCTGCTCTGAAGTGGAGGAATCTCTGATGAGGCGGATGGATCGGGACAAGAAGAAGCGCGTCCTGGAGGTCCGGGAACAAAACCACACGCCTAGTTCCAAGGATGGGATTATCTGAGCCAGATGACCATCCTGAAGGTCCAAGACCTAGGAACCTGTTCAGGTCGTGCAGGTCGAGAATGGGGCGCCAGCCCCCCATCCGTTTTGGGACCAGGAAATACCTGGACACAAACCCCAGGTCTGGAGGAGGATCTGCCACCTTCCTGATCACCTCCTTCTTGAGGAGCAGGGCAATATCGGCTTGGCGGGCCGACAGTGAGGCCGGCCCGTGGCTTCCAGGCGGCGGCTTCGAAAGGAGGGTCTGCTCGAATTCCAGAGGCAGGCCCTTCTACCACTTCCAACACCCAACGGTCCATGGTGATAGCGGACCAGGCGGAAAGGAAGTGGCGGAGCCGTCCCCCCAAGGGGGAACCCAGGGAAGGGTGATGAGGTTAGAGGCAACACCCCTCAACCCGTCACTGGGCAGGCTTGGAGGAGGGACTGGCCGAGGGACCTCCTGGGCCTTTACCTCCTTGCTTCCTACTGAAGGAAGCCGCTGGCTTGAGTTTGGGATGCCATGCGCGAGCCTGCTGGCCCTTGTGCTGGTGCTGTTGGGCTGGTCGTGCCGCAGGGGCCGAAGGACGAAAGAACTTACGCTGTTGTTGCCGGCAGCCTTTGTCCGCCTGGGCAGAGGTGACCGAGTCCAGAGTGGCACTGGACTTTTCGATCCGCTGGAGGTGTCCCTCCACTCCAGGGCCGAAGAGGTCAGTCCCCAAGAAGGGGACGTCCGCCAACTTGTGCTGGGTATCCGCCGTGAAGGTGGATATCCTCAGCCACGCCCTGCGGCACATGGCCACCGCAGCCGCTACTGACCTGGCAGAGGAATCACCTATGTCCAGAGCAGTCTGAAGCTGCTGCTTAGCCACCGCCCTACCCTGATCCTGCACCTGCCGGACCGTGGTCCGCAGGTCGGCCAGGAGATGAGGGATCACCTCATCCAGGGAGCCCATGAGGGCGTGGGAGAAGTGTGCCATCAGCACAGCCGAGCTGGTCTGTCGGAGGCCGAGGGAGGACGCAGCGTACACCTTGCGCCGGCATAGTCCAGCCTTTTGGACTCTTTGTCAGGGGCCTATCCACATCCGGCGTTCCGGGCGGAAGGCGCTATCGGTGACTAACCCCTCGGCAGAGGGGTGCTCCGAGAAACCGGGCAAAGAGCCGGTAGGGATCGCATACTTCCTGGCCGAGGGCGCAGGACAGGAAGCAGGCTGTTGCCAAAGCTCCAAGGCTGGGCCGACAATGGCCTCAGCCACAGGGAAGGCCTCCGTGGGTGAATCCCCTCGGTCTAGTATTTCCGTCAGGGGATACTTGGCCCATTTGGACACGGGCTCGAGCTGCATCCCGGTAGACTCCAAGATGAGCCGGAGCAGACCCATGAAGGACGATGGGCTATCATCCAGAGACTGGCCCCCGGAGGACTCCAGGCCAACCCGCCTGGGGAACAGGGAGGAGTCGTCATCGGACTCCGAAAGTCTGCGAAGAGCTGCCTCAGGCCTGAGCCACCCTCCACCTGCCGAGGATGGTCGGGAGTGAGGGTGACCGACAACCTGTGGGGCAGGCCGTGACCCGACCAAGGTTCCACCACAATCGGTGGGGCAGCTAGATTTGGCCGAACAACCAGCCCAGAAATGGGCATCTCGACTGTGGTGAGCGGTTGTTTCGGCCGTTTGGGCGACAGCCACTTGATGGCCGGGGGATGAATCGGAGTCGACTTACTCCCGGACAACAGTAACTGCTGCCACATAAGCTCCTCTCGCGCCGACACAGTCTTAGTGAGCCCTCTCATCCGAGGAGGAGGACAAGGAGGAGCGTCGCCACTCTACTTCGTGTCGAGACCGAGACCGCCGATGTCGGCGGGAGCAGCTTGACCGAGATGAAGTCCGAGACTGAGACCGAGACCCTCGGTGAAACCGAGGGCAGGCCTGGGAAGGGGCGGGGGACACCTGCTCTTCCCTCAGCTCGGACACTTTAACCGGGGACTGCTGGCCCGAAGGCGCGGGCAGATCCTCGGTCTCCACCGAGGAAACCGGCGAAGAGAGGTTGTCGGCTCTACCAGTCGACCACCCAGCCAACGGCTCGAGGAATATCTCGACTGCGTCGCTGGATGTCTCGGCAGGCTGGCCTGATGGGGACGCCGTGAAGCCAGCGGCCTGAGCCGCAACCTCGACCGAAGTAGATGGTCGGCTGTCCGGAGAAGGAGACCTATCCCGCTCCCACAAACGCCGACGATGGGACTTACCCTTCGACGCTCTCTTCTTGGGCCAAGAGGAATGTCCTGATGGCCCCTCTCCCTTCGTGGAAAGGGACTGGCGAAGCTCCTTGAACGAAGCCGAATAAGAGGAACTCAGAGAGAGCGGGATAAACGCCGTGACCGAGGAGGAGGAAGATGCAGCCTGGGCCGCCTCCTCCTCGAGGGCGATCATGTGCTCGAGCTGCTCAGCCGAGCCAGCTGCCTCGGACACCGCCCAACGAGCCTCTTTGGATTTTACCGGCGGGTAACACTTCTCGGGGTGCGAGCCAATCGGGCAGCGTGATCTCCAGGACGCTAATGGGCAAGAAGCGCACACCAGAGACCTGCGGGTCGTGGTCTAGGTCGAGGCAGTAGACTGACGTGGAGTGCGGATCCGTCCTGGACATCTTCTGCCCGCCAGGGCGCCTCCGAAAGCCAGGAATCAATTTGTCCATCGCAGCCACGAGGGATAAGAAGGCCGAGGTTTAGAAAATTTCAAAACTAGTTTCGGACGAACTGAAGAGTTAGGATCCAGTCTAAAACGCAAAACGCTAAGGAGGGAACCTGAGCTTCCAAGCGGTAAGGAAGATCTGGCGTCATGGGGCGGAGCCGAGAGTTTTACCACCCGGGTGGGTGGGAGGAGCCAGCTTGAAGACCTTCCGGCAAGATTTAAAGCGGCAAGAAACCTGCCGACAGTGTGGATGAACAACATATCCATGTCCCTAGAATAGTAAATCCTCCCATGAAGACTTTCTCCCCTCCCCGATGTTTGGAATAGTAAATCCCCGATGCACACTCATCAGTTCGTGCTGCATTGCCCATGCACGTTGTTTGATCCCACCATTGTTTCTGCACAATTACTGACCGTGCCGGTTTTCTCTCACTTTTTGCACTAGACCCAAAAACTGAATGCAATACACCAGGTATGGAAATATCATCTCTCAGTTTTGATTAGCGAAAGCCTGCTTCATTTTGATTTTTTATACGTGTTAGCTGATGAGTAATTTTGCCCGTTTTCACAAGCGACAATTTTTTTTTTGTTTTAGAAACATAGACTTTGATGGCAGATAAGAACCGCTTGGCCCATCTAGTCTGCCCATTTCCCTACCTACAGGATAGGCCGCAGATCCTAGTTAACCAACAGCCTATTTCTTCCTATCCCCCACCAAAAATTGCCTTATGTCTGTCCCATGCATTCTTGAATTCTCCCACAGTTTTAGACCCCACAACCTCCTCAGGAAGGCTGTTCCATGCATCCACTACCCTCTCTGTGAAATAATACTTCCTCACATTGCCCCTGAACCCCTCCTTCTATCTTTAAATTGTGTCCCCTTGTTCTTGCACGTCTCTTTTTCTGAAAGATGCTACCCTCTTGGACTTTGTTGATTCCACTGAGGTACTTAAAAGTTTCTATCATGTCCCCCCTCTCCCTTCTTTCCTCAAGGGTATACATATTAAGCTCCTTTAGTCTCTCCTCATACGGCTTCTCTTGCAGACCCTGCACCATTTTAGTTGCCCTTCTCTGGACTACCTCTATCCTGTCTATGTCCTTGCGGAGGTGGGGTCTCCAGAACTGGACACAGTACTCCAGATGGGGTCTCACCAACTGTCTGTACAGAGGGATAACAACTTCCTGTTTTCTGCCGATGATGCCTCTCCCTATGCATCCCAGTATACCCCCAGCCCTCCCTACTGCCTTCTCACACTGCTTGCTAACCTTAAGGTCATCTGATATGATTACCCCCCGGTCCCTTTCCTTTTTTGTTGTTGTTACTACCTCCCCACCCACTGTGTATTCTTCCCCTGGGTTCTTGTTTCCCAGGTGCATTATTTTGCACTTCTTTGCATTGAATCCTAGCTGCCATACTTCTGACCATTCCTCCAACCTTGCCAAGTCCCTTTTCATCCTTTCCACGCCTCCTTGTGTATCAACCCTGTTGCAGATCTTTGTGTCATCTGCAAAAAGGCATACTTCTCCTTCCAGTCCCTCTGCAATGTCACTGATGAAGACATTAAAAAGGACTGGACCCATTTTAAAGCCATATAACATGAATACAATGCAATACAGTATGGACCCAAAAAAAAACCCCACATTATGTCAATACTAATGAAACAAACAGCAAACATTAAGTGCATCCCAGAGTAAATATGTGTATAAAATTCCTTTTTTTTTTACTCTGGGATCTAGGCGAGCCATGGCAGAGCACTACCAGACCACGCTCGCTTCCAGCTGGGGTTCAGCCCGGACCTTCTGGGATAATATGAAAGAGCTAAATGGGAAGTCCTGCCCCCCTCCACCATCTCAGCTCTCCATCAATGGCACCCCCACCACAGATCCACTCCTTATAGTTGACTGCCTTAACACTGCCTTCTCTGACCTAAGCTCGGTCCTCCCCAGCAGCAGATTTGACCCAATCCCCACCTCTCTCCCTCCGGTCCTGCATCACCCACCATTCTACCTGTACACCCTATCCCCCCCAAGAAGCCAGGCCACACCTGCTAAAAGTCTTAAGCAGCAATAACACCAGCAGTGACCTCCTCGACTCCAGGATCCTCTGTGTGGTCTTGGACGCAGTCCTAGTCCCCCTGACTGACCTTCTAAACCGGTCTCTATGCCTGGGTCAGTTCCCAAGTGCTTGGAAAACTGCTGAAATCACACCCATACATAAGAGTAGGGACCGGTCCACCCCCAACAATTACCGTCCGATCTCCATCCTCCCCCCAACTCTCTAAAGCCCTTGAAAAAGTGGTGCTGATCCAGCTCTCTGAATACCTAACCAAGTACAACATTATGTCCCCAGAGCAGCACGGTTTCCACCCAGGACACAGTACAACCACGGCTCTCCTGGAATTCTCCCAACACCTGCATGCTGCTCTCGACTCTGGCAGCCTTGCAGGAGCAGTGTTCATTGACCTCTCCAAGGCCTTTGACACTGTCATCCCCTTCTACTCGACTCTCTCCACCAACTTGGCTTCTCTGGCGGTCCCATTTCCTGGTTCTCTAGCTACCTCTCTGCTAGATCCCAGCGTATCAAGATCAGCGGCTCCCTCTCCAGCACTCTTCCCGTTCGCTCCAGGGTCCCTCAGGGCTCCATCCTGAGTCCAATACTTTTTAGTCTCTACCTCACCACCCTCCCCAGCTCATGTACCGGTAAAATGCTCCTCTATGCTGATGATGCAGTCCTCTTTGCCTCACATCCCAATCCCACCTCCCTCCAATTATCCCTCCAGCAAGCTTACAACCAAGCCGAAAGGTGGTTCAGTGACCACAGAATGGTCATTAACCTAAAGAAAACCAAATCAATGCTCTTCTCCCACCACCAAAATAAAGCTAAAAATACCCCCATCTTGATTATCCCCAGCACTCTGCACCCGCTAGAACAAGTGACCACATGCAAGTACCTAGGCATCACGTTTGATACTGCCCTCTCCTTCCACACCCACATTAATGCCCTGTCAGCCGCCATTAACTCTCAGATTGGCCTGCTATACCAGCACAGGGACTGCCTGCCTCTGGTTGCCCTTAGGCTGGCCATCACCTTCTCCATCTTGTACCTCGTGGACTATGGCTTACCCGTCTACGCCACAGCTGACAACACTGCCCTCTCCAAAATCCAACTCTCCATCAATAAGGCCTGTAGGCTCCTGACCGGTGCCCCCAGCCGCACTCACACCTGCCTTCTCTATACTACCACCAATCTGCTCAACTTTGAGGAGCGACTGCTCTACCAGACCTGCCTTCTCGCTAAGAAATCACTGCTAGGACTCTTCCCCCCAGGGGTCTCCACCTCCCTATAGCAGTCATCATCGTCCGTCACCACCCGTAGCTCTGTTAAGGCCACTTTCAAGGTGCCCAGAACCAAGACCTCTCTTGCCCAGAGATCCTTCCTCTACCAAGCCCCCACCTGGTTCAACTCCCTCCCTAGCTGCATCTCCAACTTGCCAAAAATTGGCTCCTTCAAAATAGCCCTTCGGAACCACATCTTTAATACCCACTGTTGTAGGTGCAACTAACCCCCTGTTGTAATCTGTGGTAAGTGAGGTTATTGAGGTAGCAACCAATTTGAGGCATACCTTTTGTGAACTGGACCCAGTGCCAACGCGTTTCTTAATAAGATGCGTTGGCTCTGTTGGCCCGGTGTTCGCCATGATCGTACGGTGCTCCTTATCTGAGGGAGTCTTTCCGGATGCCTTGAAGGAGGCTCTGGTAAGACCCCTTTTAAAGAAACCATCTTTGGACCCGGAGATCATGGCGAATTACGTCCGATCTCCAACCTCCCATTCTTGGGGAAGGTGGTGGAGAAGGTTGTAGCGCTTCAATTGGAAGAGCACCTCGTGACTCAAGAGTTGTACGATCCCTTCCAGTCGGCTTTTCGGGCCAGACATAGTACAGAAACTGCTCTTGTACGGGTGCAGAATGATCTCCTCAGGGCTAGAGATCGGGGGGACAGGACAATTCTTGTTCTTCTCGATCTCTCTTCGGCATTTGACACTGTGGACCATAGTGTGTTGCTAGTTCGCCTTAGGGATTTATGTGGACTCACCGGTACTGTCATCAACTGGTTTGAGTCCTTTCTTACAAACAGGAGGCAACGGGTTATGATGGGTAATTTCTCATCTACACCCAATCTCCTTTCTTGTGGAGTCCCTCAGGGTTGGTACTGGCCCCAATGTTGTTAGCAGTGCATGCCCAAGTAGGGATCATTAGGAGAGTATGGTCTGAGTTTTCATTGCTATGCTGATGATACTCAGCTATACTTTTCCTTTGCCCCAGGAACATCCAATGCAGTGGATGTGCTAAACATCTGTCTGACCGAGATAAGTGACTGGATGGCCTCCAGCTGGTTGCGACTGAACCCTAACAAGACGGAGGTATTGGTAGTGGAGTCGAACAGAGTTCGTGATATGGAGGTCTCTGATTCAGCAACTGGACTTGTTCTTGGGACTGTCTCATTGAAGGCCTCTAGGGTGCGTGAGTCTTGGGAGTGATTCTGGACAGGAACTTGACCATGGAGACTCAAGTATCTCCTGCGGGTTCTGCACCTGTTTTTCCATCTCAGAAACATTGCCAGGATTAGGCCCTTGTTCCGTCTCTGGACCTCCCTACCTTGATACATGCCTTAGTCACATCTAGGCTGGACTACTGTAATGCGCTCTATCTTGGGGTCACAGGAGGGCTTCTCCATGAACTGCAGCTGGTGCAGAAACGCAGCTGCCCGGTTACTGACTGGGCAGTATAAATTTTGCCATATTACACCGGTACTGCGTGAATTGCACTGGCTGCCGGTCAGGTGGAGAGTCCTCTTTAAGGTGGGTCTTCTCACCTTTAAGGCCCTATACGGGCAGGGCCCTGGTTACCTGTCAGTCCTCCTGACACCTGTTCCATCGGTCCGCCCTCTGCGATTCTCCAGTAGTGGCCTCCTGAACGTTCCTAGGGCGAGGCTGAAGTCAGCCGGTGACCGAGCTTTTAGCGTTGCGGCTCCCGCCCTATGGAACCTACTACCAGCTACGGTCAGAGAGGCCTCAACTGTAAATATCTTTAAGATCCACCTGAAAACTTTTTTATTCTCTCAGGCTTTTGATGTTTAGACTACATGAGACCATAATGTATTTATTATCTGTTATTTCATTTATTTTATGTATTATGCTCTTTTTAAAATTTGTACGGCGCCCAGAGCCTCCGGGATTGGGCGTCTTTTAAATAAATTTGACTTGACTTGACTACCTGCCCGCCTTGCCCCCTGGCTCGACAACGTCCACCGGACAGCCTCTCCCTCCCCCAGACCCACTCCTTTCCTACTAGGTCCAAACAGAGATGTAACCCGCTGTCTTCTCTGAGGACCTACAATATCCATGAATGTAACTCACAATTTTGTAACACTATGCAACCTAAGTAACATACAAACTACTACATTATGTAACCTATGTGTATCTATGTTAAATGTTCCTTTTACTGCACCTGTAATGTTATCCTCTGTTTTAATCTGCACTGTAATAACTGTCTTGATATCTGCCCCCACCCGCGACGAGGTGCCTTTGTAAATGAGTCTCTAACTCAAAGGTTGTAAACCCGATTTGTAATGAATAAATAGAATAAAATGTACATTCATTTCTTAACAACAATCAATGTGTAAGTTTAGTACTGAATGTTCTAATGTTTGTGCAATTTCATTGGGTATAGAGTTATAAAATCTAGTTGCCCTATATAATATTGACTTTTGCCCAATCACTTTAAAAAAAAAAAAAAAGAATTTTATACACATATTTACTCTGGGATGTAGGCCCTTGTGAATTCATAGCACTGGGAAACAATGATAGGACTGTCTGAAGTAACTTGACCTAATATTCCTTTACGTGACATGGTACCCATCTTTAAACTGGCTTTTTTTTCAAGCGATAAACAACCAGCATCCTTTAACAAATTACAATGATGGGTCCTACTTGGCAAATTAGTCATAAATCTAAGAGCACTGTTATATGCAACTTTTAACTTATCAAACATTTTGTTGCTAGTGGCTGAATATACATGCAACCCATAATCAAAAACACTAAATAAAAAAACTGTGTGCTAATAGTCTACGAGACTCCGGGACAAGATGGGTTCGTACTCTAAACAAAAGCCCTAATCTCTGATGAATCAATTTGATAACATTTTTGACATGAAGTTCAAAGGATAGGTTACTGTCCAAAACAATACCCAAATATTTAAAACTGTCAACTACTTCAATAGGTTCTCCTTTTAAATATACTATCAAGGGATTCAATTCTCTTTTTTTACGTGGTCCAGAAAAGACCATGGCCTTTGTTTTTTAGTGTTTAAAACTCACTGGGTCCAGGAGACGCCATATGGCGTCGGAATCATCCATTACAGAACCTGACCCCAAATGGCCACCAGGACTCAATGAGTTAACACCATACGCCTTGACAGAAGCAATTCCTGAAAATAAATTAAATCATTTTGCACAGTCTTCAGAGCATACTTGGACTGTGTTGCAGCATTAATAAAAATGACTGCATCATCTGCATATAGGGTCATCTCAGATTCTTTACAAGTAAGGGGGCAAAATTCATAAATATTGAAAAAAGAAGAGGGCCCAAAACTGAGCCCTGTGGCATCTCACATTTAATCTGCAAAGCATCTGAGATGCTTCCTAAGTTTTTGTTCTGTGCCTTCAGTTACCCAAATAGTTATCAAACCACTCTATAACATCATTCGAAAAATGTAATTCCAAAAGAGTCTTAACAACAAGCCATGATCTACAAGGTCGAAGGCCTTGGTGAGGTCCATAAATACTGCTGCAGCAGAGTGTCCCTTATCACGGGCATTTTGCATGCAGCTTGTGAACCTCATCATGTGCTACTGCACATCCCAACAACCTAACAGCTTTCCCGTCTAGCAGGTATCAAACCCCCGATCCCTTGCTCGCAAAGCTAGTTACATTTCCACTGCCTCCATGAGCTCCAGTAAATTGTTAATTTGGTAATTTAAGAATAAGCCAGATAAATACATGGGTACTTGTGAAAGCTCATCAGAAAGGAGGGTGGGCGTGTGGTGTTATTGCACCACCTGTTGAGGTGTGAATCTAAAAAAACACCTGTTACAGAGGGAGTCCAGTCCAAACTGCTAGAATCAGTAAATTCAGAATTTGGCTCAGCATATCCCCCAATCAGCCTCTGCCAAAAATGAGATCTCTTAAGTTACTTTGTTTAAAAGTTATAAGCCATTTTGTAACCCTAATTTCACTGCCTGTTAAAAAAAGCCAGTTTCAATGAAGAGCTGTAGATGATGTCATAACCGGAATGTACAGCATAGTCCTCTCTGCAAGCTACCTTATGGACTTATTTCTCCTATGTTGTAGTAAACATCTGAAAAGGAAAGGTGATGCTGGATGGGTACAAGGGCCTGCATTTCTACAATGCACAGATGCAGTGTACTTAAGAATAGAAACACAGAATATGGCGGGAGATGAGGGCCACTGGGCCCACCCAGTCTGTCCATTTTTTTTTTTTTTACTTTCATTTTTTGCTGCAGACCCTATTTAATCTACGGTGCATCCTCTCTCCCCACCTCCCCATTCTTTACCCTTACAATTCCCTTGTGCCTGTCCCAGGCATTTCTGAACCCCGCCGCTGTTTTCACCCACACTACCTGCGTTGGAAAGCTGTTCCAGGTATCCACCACCTTTTCTGTGAAGAGGTACTTCCTCACATCCCTCCTAAAGTAACTCCCCTCCAGCTTCACAGCATGTGCCCTTGTTACAGAGCACCTTTTTCTCAGAAAAATACCCTTGTACATTTATTTACCCCATGAGGGACTTAAAGGTCTCTATCACAGTCCCCCTCTCCCTGCTCTCCTCCATCTCCCCTTATCCTTCTTCTCCTCCAATGTGATGGGGGGGAGTGAATGTAGTGTCAAACATGTCTTTGGAATGCCAAACTTGTGTGCAATTTTTAGAATACTGTAGGGAGGATATTTCAAAATGCCATCAGGTTACAGTCATGGAATGCAGCAATAACACAATCTCAGAAAGTAGCCGGGACACACAATTTTGGAATGTGGCTGGGACACTGAAATTCATAATATGGAGGAGTCATAAATTATGAATATGTGGCAGACACACACAGTTCCGATATGTGGGAGTCACATCCTGTGAATATGCAGAGAAAGAACAGTTACACAAGCACTTAACTGTAACAGTAGATCTTCGAGGGGATCTCAGTCATCAGGTTACACCATAGAAACCTTCACTGTCGGTGAAGGGGCATCTACACAGAAGATTTTCTGCAGTGCAACTGGGGCCGCCCACGCAGTAGCCAACATCACCAATCCTATATAGGCATAGGCAGCCCTGCTCCCTCCTCAGTTCCCCCC
Source organism: Neoceratodus forsteri (assembly GCA_016271365.2). Taxonomy (NCBI): domain Eukaryota; kingdom Metazoa; phylum Chordata; order Ceratodontiformes; family Ceratodontidae; genus Neoceratodus; species Neoceratodus forsteri. The sequence continues at coordinate 299,489,252 of CM057459.1, read as the reverse complement.
CAATCTGGAGATGAAGGGAGCAAGGCTCTCGCCCTGGGGAACCGAGGAGAGAAAAAGGTACCCAGACCTAATGCAAAAAGACTGGATACACCAGATAACCAGTTCCTAGACAGGTGCCCCAAGAAGGGGGATGGTGGGAGGGAAAGCATACCTGATGACTGAGATCTCTTTGAAGATCTACTGCTATGGTAAGTTCTTACGTAACTGTTCTATCTTCTTCAGGGGTATCTCAGTCATCAGGTTACACCATAGGAACGAGTACCAAGCAGAGACAAGTGTAAACATACAGTCTGGGAGGCTGGATCTCCATAAACTTAAGACAGAAGTCCCTGAAATACAGCCCTGCCAAATCCTGCACAGGCTCTAGAGGCAATGTCTAGACTGTAATGCTTGGTGAAAGTGTAGACTGTACTCCAGATGGCAGCTGCACAGATGTCAGCAGCAGAGACCCCTTTGAAATAAGCCACCAAGGTAGCCATGCCTCTGGTGGAATGAGCTTTGACAGCACCAGGCAAGTCTTTGCCGTATGTATTGTAGCAGAACACAATGCAATTTGCCAGTCATTTGGATAAGCATTGCTAAGAAACTGAAGCGCCCTCTCTACCTGGGGTGAAGAAAACAAACAACTGCTTCAACTTTCTGGACTCTTTAGTCCGAAGCAGATACTACTTTAAAGTTCTGTGCACATCTAACATATGGAGCAGTGTTTCCCCTGGACTGACACACTCAGGAAAATAAACAGGAAGGTGGATAGACTGATTCAGTGTAAATTCAGAAACCACATTGGGAAGAAACTTAGGATTTGTGTGCAAAGAGACCCTGTCTTTGTGAAAAATCAAATAAGGCTCCTCACACCAGAGGGCCTGAAGCTCTGCAATTTTTCAAGCAGAAGTAACTGCAACTAAATATAGTGCTTTCCAAGAAAGGAAGCGTAAATCACAAGTTGCAATTGGCTCAGAAGAAGACAGGGTCAACTTCTCCAAAATAAAATTCAAGTCCCAAGCCGGGACAGGGGAACAGATTGGGGGTTTCAGGTGCCTCTCAGAAAAGTACAGGAGACATCTAGCTGAACAATCGTGCAGTTACCTATGGGCTCATGAAAGGAAGAAACAGCCGAAAGGTGGACCCTGAGTGAGGAATACTGGAGGCCTGAATCAGACAAAGAGATCAGGTAGTCCAGGATATGATTCATCGAACAGGTGAAAGGGTCCAGGGCATGTCTGACAGCCCAGATGGCAAACCACTTCCATTTCATGGCATATGTGGTGTGAGTAGAAGGCTTTCGGGCGACCACCAGGACGTCCACTACCCTGTTAGAGACCCCAAACCTGGCAATGGCCATGTTCTCAGGAGCCAGGCATGCAGGTAAAGGGACCTGAGGTTGGAATGGACCAGGGTCCATTGATCCTACGTCAGCAGATTCCTGTAAAGAGGACAATGGACCAGAGGCTCCTCTGCCAGTTGCTGAAGCAGAGGAAATGATATCTAGTGAGGTCAGAATGGAGCTACCAGAATTATGCTGGCCCCTTCCATCTGCAGCATGACAGCACACTCTGGATCAGAGAAAATGGAGGGAAAGCATACAGAAACCTCCTGCTCCAAGACAGGGACATGTCTCACCAGAAAACTCCAGGTCCTGGATCTAGCAAGCAGAAATTGGGCAGTTTTGCATTGAGTGGGGGCGAAAAAAGGTCTAACTCTGGATGACCCCATCTGTCGAACCAGTCTTCTGCGATGGATGAGAGAAGCTCCCATTTGTGCATGCTGGACTGAGTCCTGCTGAGGCTGTCCACCAGGGTGTTCAGGACACCTGGCACTTGGACAGCAGAGTGTGTCAGACTGTGCTCAAGTGCCCAGTAACACACTCTCATGGCCTCCCTGCAGAGGGGGCATGAGTAAGTTCTGCCCTGCTTGTTGATGTAGTACACTATACTCACATTGTCTGACTGCACCAGCAGTTGGGCCCAGAGTGAGATGCTCTTGAAAGCCCTGCATGGCATAGAGCACTACTCTCATCTTCAGGACACTGATATGCAAGGTGGCTTCCCACTGGGACCAGAAGCCCTGGGTTTGAAAGGGGCTCAGATGTGCTCCTCAGCCCAGACTGAAGCATCTGTGGTTAAGATCTGATGCAGGGAAGAAATATGGAAGGGAACACCTTGAAGTAGGGGTCCATCCACCACTGCAGTACCTTGCATACTGGGGAAGAGACCAGGACTGGTTGGTCCAACTCGTCTATGCACTGATCCCATTCTACCCTGAGGGTCCACTGAAGGGTACGCATATGAAGCCTGGCTAGTGAAATGGGGAGAATGGCCGCTACCATTAGGCCCAACAATCTGAGGTACACACTGGCAGGGATGTACCAACTCTGAGCGACTTTCTGAGCTTGGGCTATGAGGCAATTTGCCCTGTTTTGGGGGTAGGAAGGCCTTCCCCTGCACAGAGTCCAGAACCGCCCCTATATATTGTAGCCTTTGGGATGGTGCAAGAACCGACTTGGGCAGGCTGACAGTAATGCCCAAGGAGTACAAGAGCTGGAGAGTGTGCTCCAGAGTCAGCAAAAGCTGTTCCCTGGACAGGGCCTTGAGAAGCCAATTGTCCAGGTGAGGGAAGACATACAGTCCCTCTCTTCTGAGAGCTGCTCCGACCGCTACCAAGCACTTGGTAAAGACTCACGGCGCAGAGGATAAGCCAAAGGACAGCATTTTGAACTGATAATGCTCACACTGAAAGGCAAAATGAAGAAACTTCCTGTGCGGAAGAAAGACTGAGATGTGCAAGTAGGCATCCTGCATGTCCAGTGAACAGAGCCAGTCCCCGGTCTTAACACAGAAACATAGAAGTTGACAGCAGATAAGGATGGCAAGACCCATCCAGTCTGCCCATTTTTCTACCTTATGAATGTGCCATAGGCCTGTACTCTGTCAATAGCCTATCTATTCATACTCATCTGTATTGCTCCCTTATGCCTATGCCATGTCTATCTGAAGCCCCGCACTGTATTCATATCCACCACTTCCTGAGGTAGGCCGGTCCATGCATCCACCACCCTTTCTGTGAAAAAGAACTTTCTTACATCACCCCTTAATCGGCCTCCCTCTAATTTCATGCTGTCTCTTCTTGCCCTGCTATTTTTCTTATATTGAAACATGTTAAGACTCTTTCACCTTGTTAATGCCCTTAATGTGTTTGAATGTTTCGATCACATCACCTCTCTTCCTCCTTTGCTCTAGGGTATACATATTGAGCTCCATTAATTTGTCCTCAAATGTCTTCTGATGCAGTCCCTGCACCATTTTGGTTGCCCGTCTCTGGACTGCCTCCATTTTGTTAATGTCCTTGTGCAGGTGCGGCCTCCAGTACTGCATGCAGTACTCCAGATAGGGCCTAACCAGTGTCTTGTAAAGAGGGATTATTACCTCCCTCTTATGACTTGTGATGTCCCTACTAATACACCCCAACATCCCTCTAGCCTTACCTACTGCTTTAGTGGTCTGCTTGGATGATTTCAGGTCATCTGTGATGATGATGCCCAAGTCTCTTTCTTCCCTTGTGATTGCCAGCAACTCCCCTCCCAACCTATAGGTGGCTTCAGGGTTTCTCTTCCCTATGAGCATGATCTTGCACTTCTTTGTGTTAAACCTCAGATGCCAGTCTTCAGACCATTTTGCCAGTTTATCCACATCTCTTCTCATTCTGCCCACCCCACCTGGATCATCTACTCTGTTGCAGATCTTGGTGTCATCTGCAAACAGACAAACCTTACCCTCCAGTCCATCTGCAATGTCACTGATGAAGATATTGAAGAGGACTGGCCCCAGAACTGATCCCTGAGGTACCCCACTTGTAACTTGCATCTCTTCTGACTGTATACAGTTTACCACCACTCTCTATTTTCTCCCCACCAACCAGTTTGCCACCCAGCTGACCAAACTCTGACCCACCCTGAGCCTACCCAGCTTATTAATCAATCTGCTATGTGGAACAGTATCAAAAGCTTTGCTGAAGTCAAGATAGGTGACATCAACTGCACCCCCCTTGGTCCCCCACTCTGGTTACCCAATCAAAGAAATCTATGCGATTAGTTTGACAGGACCTTCCTGTTGTAAACCCAAGGAGGGGTATTAGGCCTGGCAAAGTTACCATCCGGAACTTTTTGTACTGAATGAACATATTGAGGTCCTTTAGATCTAGGATGGGCCTCAGATCTCTGGTCTTTTTGGGGACCAGGAAGAACCTGAAAAAAAACAATGGGATTTCTGGTTCCTGGGCACTGGTTTGATGGCCTTCTCGCGCACAGAAGAGACTGTACTTTCTCCCAGAGAGCAGACAAGTGAGCCAGGGGTAACTGGAGGGTGGAGAAGGGGTGTCTGGAGACTGCTGTATGAGCTCCAAGGTGTGACCCTTTTCTATGATCTGCAGAATCCATGCATCTGAAGTTATGGTCCTTCATTGTTTCAGATGGAGAGAGGACCAACCTCTGACCACCGCCTCCTGGATCTGAATCGGGGGGGGGGGTCTGGCAAGGAGTCAAGCTGAGGTGGAGCCAGCTGCAGGGGCTGGTCTTTCACTTCTGGGGCACTTGGCCACCGCACTGGCACCAGAGGGGTTGGGCAAGGGAGCCTGGGCTCTATGTTTTCCCTGAGTATGGGAAGTTGATCCAGGCCTACTGGTCTGTTTACGAAAAGTAGGCATCCCTCTGCCCCTTGGCTGGATATGGTAGAGGGGATGGACCGATTTGATGGCCATGCCTGAGGCCTGTATATCATTTATAAGGTCCTGGACATCAAAGCCCTACAGTTTAGTGCCACTGAAATAGGCATTAAGCACTTTATGCTGCATGTCCGCTGCAAACCCCGAAAGCCTAAGCCAGAAGTGCCTATGTAGGCATATGCCAGTGGCAGCTGCTCTAGCAATGGTGACAGCCATGTCATACAGTGCTCTAAGGAGGTGTTTACTAACATCCTCAGCTACCTGGAAACACATTAAGCAATTCCTGCCTTTGTGTGCCATCAGGAAGAGCCTGACCTGTAGCCTTGCCTTTCCTTATAGTTGGTATTATGGTATATGGCCATGTGTGACAGATACTGTAGTTTGCAATACTCAGGCCTAAGGTGGAGGAGACATAAACTCTTTTCCCCCAGAAGTCAGTCCTATGAGATTCCTTGTCTGGAGAAGTGAAGGGAACTAAGGTTTTAGGTACCTTAGATTTGTCATATGCTGCCTTAATGACCACTGAACCAATTTCGGCCTCGAAGTTTACACACACCCTTGGGATTAGATGCCATGCATAAACCCCTCAGGAGTGTGTAAACTTCTCATTACACACCCTGACCCATACCTTGTTGTGTATATATATATATATATATATATATATGTATGTAATGCATGGTGGAACATTGTTATGGGCCAAAATTTATCTTTTCCCAAGGTTGTTATACCATCGATGTGACATCACTATGTTGTTAACCCATTGATAGTATGTCACACCAATGGTATAACAACATGGATCGTTCTGCATATGTGTGCTTCGTGATGCGACGGCTGGCTGTGGCAGTGAGAATTTGACAGCGGTGTCAGCAAAAAATTTAAAATAAGGCACCAGCTTCTTTTTTTTTTACTCTCTGTGTGACTATACACTACAAAACATAATGTATGATCATACATCGGCAACCAGTTTGTTTAACCATCTCGATGCTGCCATGGCAACTTACACCTCTCAAGCTTCGTACTCTAGGTTTACATGGTCGCCATGGCAACCTCTCAATGATTCACAAACCAGTTACTGATTTATGCCCATACATTATCCTCTATGCTGTTACTCTTGTTATTAAAGTTATTTTTAAGGTTACTGTTGTCACACTGGAATATGGAACCAATCAGAGAGCAGCATTCACAATGCTAATGACCTCACAATGCCTAGTTCATTACTGAAGACAGCTGTTAAAATCAAAGAGAAAGAGCAAAAACTTCAACCAAACTGCAGATTTAAAAGCTATAACTTGTAAACTACTGTTTTATATAGGGGATGTGCAATGAGATGACTCAAAATATGCAATTTATCTTCAAATGTGAGGGGGCAGGGCCATAACTCATGAGTGGCAGAGCCACAAGTGAGTTATGAAACATAGAAACATAGAAGTTGATGGCAGATAAGGACCGCAAGGCCCATCCAGTCTGCCCATTTTCTCTACCTTACGAATGTGCCATAGGCCTTTACTCTGTCAATGGCCTATGTATTCATATTCATCCCTACTGCTCCCTTATGCCTATCCCATGCCTGTTTGAAGCCCTCCACTGTATTGATATCCACCACTTCCTGAGGTAGGCCGTTCCATGCATCCACCACCCATTCTGTGACAAAGAACTTCCTCACATCATCCCTCAATCAGGCAGGGAAAGGCAGCTTGTGAAATGCCAGTTAAATAGATTTCACAGTGTCACACTCTGTTTTTCAGTTTCAGCTGAGCTGGAGTGATGATGTCACTTTGGAACTGTCACAGCAGCATAAGCCACACTGGAAGCTAACTGCAGGGAGTTAGCTTTAGAATGTTGAGTTAGAGTGGAGTTGTCTGCAGTTGGAGTCAGTGGAGGAAGTTGCAGGTAGTACAACCTCTCTCTTTAGCTCTGTCAGAGAGCTACCAGTAGTGTGGTTGTTTGTTTCTCACCCTAGTGTGGGCCAGTACAGCCTAGTGGTGAAGTGGTGGAAACCAAGCCTCGTGGTTTTCACAGTGCCCCATCTCAGGAGGGATTGGGCGATTTCCAGGATTCAGGGGCAATCCCCTGGTCCAGTCTGGACTGTGTTGAAGCTGCCTGAGATTCAACTGCTCTGTGAGTACCTGTGACTTTTGTTTGGAAAAGCCCTGGAGCACCTGCATTCCTTTTGTTAAATTTTCTCTGACAAAGGGATCCTGTCACCTACACTGTTTTCTGTTTAAAAGTGTCTGCTAAAGTTGGGGTCTAGTGAAGAGACAGTGTCAATTGCAGAACTTTTAACTTTCTGACACCTCAGAGGTATGTAATGTAGTATGTTAAGTGTGAAAGACATTTCAAGATAGCATCTACAAGTATTCTGTGAGGGTGTTATTAACCAGATGAATGGCCGAGTATAAATTTGGAAGTAAAAGGTGGCAGACCCTCATCTGGAGCAACCAGTTTACCTCTCCGGGTTCAGTTTGGGCACCTGTGTCTTCATTCTGTGCATTTGGCCAGTGCCTGAAGAAAATAGTTTACCCAGAAGTGGGTTGGATTCTCTATGAGCCTGTATGTGCTCTTTGGTGGTCGAGGGTGCCACCAGTAATTCCTCATGAAATATGGGAAAGTCTCCCAGTAATGGCCGTGTGTGCCAATCTCCTCATTCAGAACCAGAGTGTTCACTGTTCAAGTCAGAACCTGAGGATGCTCTGTGTGTGTGTGTTCTCTGTACCTCAGTAATCTGCATTACCAGTAGGAGTAGCCCTGTGTGGGTCCATCTTCGCTTTGTGATTATTCTGTGTGTATGTGAATAAAAGCCACACTGTAGAATCCCAACCTGGTTTGGACAGTACTGTTATTGATTCCATTGTGTCTGGATTTACTTCGGTGCCCCTGACCAGAAGTACAAACCTAACATAATTGTGAGCAAACGTTTTCCCCCAGGGACCCAGGTTGATGGCCATGGTAAATGGTTCCACCAGGTGTGTGCCAGGTAGCAGCCATACTTGGCTGGCCTGTCTGTGCATGGCAGGCTCAGAAGGATATGTACTAATAAACCAAACTGTAGTGACAACCCCCATCCCTCTCTTTGGTGCCATGTGGTGAGAGGAGCAGCCCTACTAGTTAAACAAGGGGGACCAGTGGGGGTGGGTTACACAGACAAAGAATAAAAAAAAGAGGCAGAATCCTTACGTAAACGTTTTTTTTAGTCACCCCCACTCCTTCGTCCAGCTTTCACTGCCGTGACTGGCTCAGGAAGACCTGAGGTTTGCGTATGGGCAAACGTGTTCTATGTTGTTGTACTATCAATGTGAGGTACCCACAATGGTATAATATCATCATGACGTCACATCGAGGGTACAACACTGAAAAATGATGGATTGTAAGTAGTAACAACGTTCTACCATATATTATAACATATTTCTGATATCTTGCTGTTACTATTGTCACTAGCTATCTTTTTTTGTTATTTCTGCCCCCACTCCTGTTGTAGATATATATCAAATATACAATAGCCTGGCTCAAAACAGACAATTTATCATCACTTGTGAATCGGCAGTACTTTCATATCTCACTTATTGCTCTGCTGCTTGTGAGTTACGGTCCTACCCCTTCATACTTGAAGATAAACTGCATATTTTCAGTCAGCCCACTGCATATCCACTATTTAGGAGTAAATCAACCCAACAAGCATTTTTGTGTCTATTTGTTTTGGGGGTATCCTAAGGGATGGAGTGGAGAAGGTTTCCCAGACTGAGTGCAAGGGAAGTCTATCCGCTCTATTCGCTGCAGGATAAAAGGTACGTTGTGCACCTCTGCCACAATGCTGTGAATGTTTCCAGGGTTAATCTAAGTGTAGCAATTATCCTCTCCATGCGGCAGAGCTCCACCACCAGACCTCTCCAACTTTCAAATGTGAGCAGCGTGGCCTGCGGCCATAGTACTCTGATTTCCTTCAAAGCCATAATGCACACCACTCTGAATAATCTCTGTTGGGTGTGGTTTCCCACATGCGGAACCGGGACCCCAAGCACCAAGTTTATGAAGATGGAAGGAATCTGAGTGTTTCAAATTTGCTACAGTTCATGGTGTATTTCAGCCCAACAGGGCTGGAGAAAGTGACCATTCCAAAATATGTGTTAGTGGGAGCCCACCTGCCCACACCCCCTCCAAAACAGATTAGAGGAACTCTCACTGAACTGAACTGTTGCATGGAAGATGTGGGCCAAACTCTTCCAACATAACTCCCTCCAACCAGCGGATGTCATTACTTTCCCATCTGGTGCCAACATTTTGCTCCAGTCCTCCACCTATCCTGGGGCCCCGAATCCCATTGCCCACTTTTCCCTTAATTGGACTAGCTCACGGTGGGTGTCCTCCAGGAGATTCTGGCAGCCTCGAGCTATTGTTCCTCTCTGCCTGAAATCACTGCAACCCAATAAAGGAATTCCTCCAGCAGGGTAACTCTCTGTCTACTTGGGCAATTAACTGTTTGAGGTCAAATAGTGCTGGGCTTGTAGGCACTGGACAGTCTTGCTTTGGTAACACATATCTTTGTTGGAGGTCCTGAAAGGGTCTGCAATGGACTCCATGTTCTATATTACTGAACTATGTTAATGTCATGCGGTTCCACCTTTGGAATCCTGGATCCATGGTTGGAGGAAGAAACTGGGGGAAGGGGACTCATAACTTTTAAATGTAACTTGGAGATCTAATTTTTGGTGTGAGGCTTATTGGGGATATACTGATTTTAATGTAGCACTTTAGGCACACGGCTGCACTGCTCTTTTTGTGTCCATTCCAAGCCTCAGGTACCTCTGTCTACCCTGCCCCCTGTGGTACCCACTTTCCCTAAATGTGATGTATTTTAGCTGCTAAAAAATGTCTGTACACCATTTCTTCATTATTACTCAACTCTATGTAATGTTTGTATTGTACCTCAATTGACATGGAACCTTTGTAAAAGAGCCTTGGCTCAAAGGTACTTGTAATACTAGACTCTAAATAAATAAATAAAGTAAACTCTCCATTTCCAGTAGTGCTTTTTTTAAGTCTGAAAATTCTACTGCATAACTTTAAAGCAAACTGCCCACCTCAAAGTGAAAATGTTAAGCATGAAAACTACTGACAGCAGGAAAAACAATACTTTGTAGAACAGTGGAGAGGAAAATCTTTTTTGAACAAATACACTACAATTATCCTCTATTGCATGAACCCAGAAATACTGTCTACTAGAATGTAACTTTTTAAGGACCATGTAATACTTTTTTCACAAAAATATACATATATTTTTTTTAATTTCTCAGCCTTGGAATAGATCTTAAAAATGTAACAGAAAATTAGCAGCCAGATGACGTAGGAGTGAGAACAAATCTGCATGCCACTTAGTGGTCCTGAGGTTGTGTATCATGTCCAGGATCCCGTATGAGCCAGCTGGAGGTAGTTGCACAGACCCAGAAGAGGACATGTAACATTTTCAGGAGCGTGTGTGCCATTGCAGTTGCTTTACTGCCCCCCCAGTGTCACAGGGAGACAGCTGCAAACAACAGAGCTCTTTCATGCTCCTAGTTGATATACTTTAAAGTGAAATGGACACCACGCTCAACATTTAATGCCATGCTTTTTTATTTTCTATTTTGCCCCTTCCCCTCAGCTGGCCCCCTTCTGCCTTGCTACTCCCCCCTCAGACCACTCACCCGTCATTACCAAAGCTTACAGCCCCACTGCCTTGCAGTGCCCATGGATTCCCTCGCTCCGGTGGCAGAGCCTCCTGGGTTCCCCACACCTGGAAGGAAATTAGGTAACGGATGCGGCAGTAGGCAGCCCAGTACACAGTGCACAGCCTGCAGGGGAATGCATCATGATTCCATAACTGCTTCTGATTTTTCTGTCATTTTCTCCCCTTGGGCACCCTGCAGACAAGGACTGAGCAGACGCACGCATGCTCCGCTTGTACCAACACCCATGGTCACCTAAGTGGCAGTAATGCAGATGAACCAGCAGGCCTCCCTCCCCTGAGAGGGAGAGCATCCTGTGGGATGTTCAATCCTCCTCACCTCCCCCACCCCCGGGCGATCCCTCCCTCCCCCGGATGACCTCAGTCTGATCTAGAAAATCTAATGCCATGTTTTGATATCCAAGGGAGGGGTTTTGCTCTTCTCATTCTGGTGAACAGGTTGTTGTTTGGGTGAACAGGATCTATCCTCCCAAGGTCTGTATGTACGGCCCTGCAGAATGGGGTGTGGACAATAGTGGGATGCCTTTCTATTTGAAGACAAGGCGCAAGAATGTCTGTGGGTAGGATGAAGCCACAAGGAAGGTGGGTGGATTTGGATGAAATTGGGGGGGGGGAGTTGAACTGCTGAGGGACTGGAAGGCTCCATGGATCTCAGAGCCTGTTACTTCTATGCCACTGGTCTGAATGTAAGACAGGCTGCTGGTGGGTGAAATCTGCTGATAGTTGTTCAAGTGGCCAATGTGAAATGAGTTATGGAGTTCTTAGTTCAGCTACTAGGGGAGAGGTGCAGTCTCAACATCATAGTCACCATCACTTTGGCACCCTAGTTAGCCACATCTAATTCAATCACAAAGACTGAATGGTCATTACATTTGAACTACTCTTTGACCTTCAGGAAGGGGTCCTTTCATAACTAGGATTACATATAGTACCAGTGCAATGTATTTGGACAAACTTGCACTGAGTCTGTCTGTGCCACACTTGTTATGCAGATAAAAAGGAAACTTTTATCAATCTGGTACTTTTCACAAACACTAAAATCCCTTAAAAAACTCTAAGGACCTGATCCACAATGAGGTCGCCATAAGATGGATATAAATGTTGCCAGTGTGCACAGCTGCTCTCCACGATACCCCTCTGTCACAGTAGGATCCTCAGCCCCCAATTCCTTGCGTCCATACATATGGATCATTGCATAGATGGGCTGGATGTGGTCCAGGGGGTAGAGCTGGGACAGACCGAACTCCCAACAGAAAGCCAGTGTCAGCCAGAGAGATGGTCTTCACTCTGAATGAGCAGGGGATTGTGTCTGCCAGGAGTGCTGTATCCCCTTTCAAATACATTGATTGTTTAGCATCAGAGGGCTATGGGCAACAGCTGGGGGGTGTCAGTGGCCACAACATCACAAGGCGGCTGGCCCGGGGAGCTCACAAGACTTATGGCAGAGATTCCCTTGGTATAGTCAGCACATCTTCTTGGAATTCTATGTAGTGTGCCCATCTCACTGTACATGGCCACAGAGTGTGACCACACACCCCTGGTAGACCCAACCTCACCAAGTAGGTCCCTGGATCAGGTTAGGGCCATCATCTGCCTGTGGCAGAGTCTGAGTTGTAGTTGTGCAACACCTCTGTACATGCGGAAAGGGTCTTCTGCATGTATTGAGTTTTTCTGTCTACCTGTGTAGGGGTGTGGATGGCTGTATGAATGGGGTCCTTTGACATAAGAAACACAGTTTTATGCTAGGGCAAAGATGCTGAGGTAAACTTGGGAAGCTTAGCTCTTCTATGCAGTTTCTCTGCACACTTGAGTAGTCTGGGATTTGAAGGTAGAGGGGGCTTATTTGCCCATAGCTTTAGGAACTCTCTATAGTACTGCTTTATGTTGTGCTTAATGATGCAGCTTGAAAGGAAAGAAATTTGACACTCCACAGCTCAACTGAAAACTTCGCTTGCTACTGACAGTGAAACAGCCATTAGCATGACTGGCATTCCCTTTCTCTGAGTCTGCCTGTCAGCATTGTGCAACAAAAACCAGCCCTGTGGCCTTTTAAAACCTAGTCTTATGCTTTGCTTCATCTCCTTTGCTTAAATGTAAGCACTACATTTGGAGTTTAATGTTATCAGCTATTTTTATGCTGATTTCTGTTGTACGGATTTTGATTTGTTTTATATATTGCTTGTTTGAGATTGGCCTGTCCTGAGAAATGAAATTGCTTACAAAACTGTTCCCCACTACTGAGATGAGGACAACCTTCAGTATAATGAACTCATATGATGGCAGGAGCAAACGTTAATTTATTTATGAACAACTGAGAAGTGTTGCAGGCCACAGGATGTATGCACTTTAGTACAGTACACACTGCACTTTAATATTTTTCTGATGAGGTTACATTTCTATATTCAACCAACGTGAGCAGAAGGAGACCCTGTCTATATCCTGTCTATATCTACAATAAAAACACAACATTCTCACTGTGACAGCCTTGTCTGCAATTCTGACATTAAGGGTACTGCCTCCATTTTCTTGATAATATGATTTTTTTTGTTTCTGTTTTTGCCAACCAGAAGGAAATTAGTATTCATGGGTTTATTTTAGCCAATGTACCTATTTTTTGCCTGGAAAATCTATTTAAAAAAAACAAATGTAGATTTACTGTACAGAGCCTGTCTCCTCTTCCTTGCTTGCTATACGTTGATGTCACAGTTATACGCTGATGCTGTAGGGCTGCACACTCAGAAGTCAAAGGAATCATGGATACCTTGATATTTCACACTTTTATTAAAAGCCAAAGACTAAGTTTTTCCTTGGCAGCAGCATCATTTGCAGCATTTTCAATGAAAACAACATAGTTTTTTGGTGTTTGCTATGACATGACTTCCACAACGCATTTGCTCATTTGCTGGCCCCACTACAGGATTTCAGGGCTGACATGTAAACCCCAGCCTCCCAGATAACAGTACGATGTGCTTCTGCCCACCACTGGGTCAGACCAAAAATGTTATTTTTATGTTGATTGTATGCATGTGCAAGAAACATATTGCGGCAGCTTGCTCCAGAAGCAGGTTGTAGAGGCGCGGCAGTGTTGTGGCCAAAGCCCCCACTGCCTTTTGAGGCTTGGCTCCTGTTCCCCAATGGGGCGGCACGCTGCTGCTGACACTAGTTCAGGCAGCGTGCCACAACTTTGAAAGCGTTTTCACGCGCCTTGGCAATCAGGGGCCTTCGTCATTGCGGCGTCAGCGATTACGCTGCAATGAGGGAGGCGACCGTCATTGTTGGGTGGAACGTTGATACTGTAATATTGTTTATGAACATGGCGGCAGCTGCCGCCATGTTCACAAACAATACTAATCTGGCCCCAATGCCGAGGGGATGCCCAATCCCCCTCGGCAGCATGCCCCCCCAACAGCAGTTTTTGTTTGCCGACGGGGGCCTCAATCCCCGTAGGCTTCATTCCCGGTCCCAGCTGAAGTTGCCGACAGGGAAGCCCACTCCCTGTCAGCTTCAGTCCCCTCCTTCAGAGTAGTTACTGTGGCCGATGGGGGAGCCCACCCTCCGTCGGCACAATGTCCCCCCCCCTGAAAAAAAGCCTTCGTTTTCTGCTGAGGGGGGTGCCCAATCCCCCTCGGCTCGTGCCCCCCCCATATGTGCTGACGGGAGTGCCCAATCCCCTGTTGGCTACTGTCCCCCCAAAATAAAACAGTCAGGTGGCACGCTGGGGCCCACCTAGTGTGCCCAATGTCCCTGTAAAGAAAAAACATTCCGCCAATTTTTTTTTTTTACACCTGTAAAAAGCGGTCCCTCGCGGTCTCCCTGCCCCTCCCACAACCCGCCCACCCACTGCGCACCTGCCTGCCTCCCACACACACTCACCCCATACTTACCTCCAGAGTCCGGCCGACAATCTTCGTGGACCAGGAACACATCTGCACTCTTCAAAGCCGACCCGTGAACTGAGGAAATACCAGTAAGCTGTATAATGGAATAAATAGTTTTTTTCAACTTTGATGCATATCTCAAGCATTTTGGAATTTTGGCACTAAATTTTCAACATGGGGTTTTTGAGACCCCTCCACATGAATTCTGCCACTGTCATGGGGTTATTCGGCCCTCAAAGGTGATTTCACAGTCACAGCGCGGAATCACCTTTCGGGACCGATTAACAAAATGACAGTGCCAGTGTTCATTAGGCGGGCTCTCAAAAAGCCTATGTTGCAAATTTGGTGGAAAAAATCCAAAAAATTACTGTTTTACGAGTGTGTGTTGCGCAGTTGCTATGCACGCTCGTAACTTCAAGAATCTGCAATATTTTTATGCCAGATTTTCAACACTGGCATTTTCCATATCTCCTTATGAGCAGTACAGCTGTAATTTTTCACATCCCGAAATGTGTTTTCGCTCTTCCGGCGCACAATAGTGCGGTCGCTGTGGGAAATCAGTGTTCGGGACACATTAAGAAAATCACACTGACACTGTTCATGAGCAGAGGTCCTAAAATGACTATATTGAAAATTTTATAATGAAACTCCATAAAATAACTGTGTTACGAGCGTGCGATGTGCAGTTTCCATGCACCCTTGTAACTTTGCAAATTAGTAATATTTTCATGCCACATTTTCAACACTGGCATTTTTCCACACCTCCTTATGAACAGTACAGCTGTCATTTTTCACATCCTGGCCGAAATGTGTTTTCACGCTTCTAGCGCAGAATACCGCAGTCGATGTCGTAAATCAGTGTTTGGGACAGATTAGGATTGAGTGAGTAAGAGAGGAGGGAGGGACTGAGCTCAACTGAGCTCTGTCAGGACTGCTGCAGATTTCTTTGTGGGCAGGAAAAGGTGCCAATGCAGGCAGGAGCCCAGTACAAAAGGGCAGCCTGCAGCACCGAGAGACACAGAATGAGCGAGTAAGACAAGGGGTGAGTAAGCTCGACGGAGCTCTGTTGGGACTGCTGCTGATTTCTTTGTGGGCAGAAAAAGGCAGCAATGCATGCAGGTGCCCAGTACAAAAGGGCAGCCTGCAGCGGCGGGAGAAACAGAACAAGCGACTGAGAGAGGGGGACTGAGTGAGTGAGGTCAACGGAGCTCTGTCGGTACTGTTGCAGGTTTCTTTGCGGGCAGATAAAGGTGCCAACACAGAGGCAGGAGCACAGTACAAAACGGCAGCCTGCAGTGCCAGGAGAAACCGAATGAGCGAGACAGGAGGAGTGAGCGACCTCAACGGAGCTCTGTCGAGACAGCTGCAGATTTCTTTGTGGTCAGAAAAAGGTGCCACGCAGGCAGGAGCCCAGTACAAAAGGGTGGCCTGCAGCACTGGGAGAAACACAATGAGCAAGTGAGAGAGGGGGAGTGAGCGAGTTCAACGGAGCTCTATCGTGACTGCTGCGGATTTCTTTGTGGACAGAAAAAGGCGGCAATGCAGGCAGGAGGCCAGTGCAAAAGGCCAGCCTGCAGCACCAGCAGAAATGGAATGAGCAAGTGAGAAGGGGGGGGGGGAACTGAGCGAGCTCAGCGGAGTTGTGTCAGGACTGCTGCAGATTTCTTTGTGAGCAGAAAAAGGCAGCAATGCATGCAGGGGCCCAGTACCAAAAGGCAGCCTGCAGCAGCAGGAGAAACAGAACAAGCGAGTGGGAGAGGGGGAGTGAGCGAGCTCAACGGAGCTCTATTGTGACTGATGCGGATTTCTTTGTGGGCAGAAAAAGGTGCCAATGCAGGCAGGAGCCCAGTACAAAAGGCCAGCCTGCAGCACCGTCAGAAACGGAATGAGCGAGTGAGAGGGGGGAGTGAGCGAGCTCAACAGAGCTGTGTCGGGACTGCTGCAGATTTCTTTGTGGGCAGAGAAAAACTACAATGCAGGCAGAAGCCCAGTACAAAAGGGCAGCCTGCAGCAGCGGGAGACACAGAACGAGCGAGTAAGGGAGGGGGAGTGAGTGAGTGAGCTCAATGGAGTTCTGCTGGGACTGTTGCAGATTTCTTTGTGGGCAGAAAAAGGCACCAATGCACACAGGGGCCCAGTACAAAGGCGCAGCCTGCAGCCATGGGAGAAACAGAATGAGCGAGTGAGAGAAGGGGGGTGAGTGAGCTCAACAGAGCTCTACCGTGACTGCTGCAGATTTCTTTGTGGGCAGAAGAAGGCAGCAATGCAGGAAGAGCCCAGTACAAAAGTGCAGCCTGCAGTGCCGGCAGAAACGGAATGAGCGAGTGAGAGAGGGGGAGTCAGCGAGCTCAACGGAGCTCTGTCGGGACTGCTGCAGCTTTCTTTGTGGGCAGAAAAAGCCACCAACAGAGGCAGGAGCCCAGCACAAAAGGGCAGCCTGCATCGCCAGGAGATACAAAATGAGCAAGTGAGACGGGGAGTGAGCGACCTCAAAGGAGCTCTGTTGGGACAGCTGTGGATTTCTTTGTGAGCAGAAAAAGGTGCTAACGCAGGCAAGAGCCCAGTACGAAGTGCAGCCTGCAGCGCCGGGAGAAACACAATGAGTGAGTGAGAGAGAGTGAAAGCGAGCTCAATGGACCTCTATCGTGATCACGCGGATTTCTTTTGTAAGCAAAAGGTAGCAACGCAGGCAGGAGCCCAGTACAAAAGGGCAGCCTGCAGCAGCAGAAGACACAGAGCGAGTGAGGTAGGGGGAGTGAGTGAATGAGCTCAGCTGAGCTCTGTTGGGACTGCTGCGGACTTCTTTGTGGGCAGAAAAAGGCAGCAATGTACACAGGGGCCCAGTACAAAATGGCAGCCTGCAGCACTGGCAGAAACACAGAGCGAGTGAGAGAGGGGGAGTGAGCGCGCTCAACAGAGCTCTATTGTGACTGCTGCGGATTTCTTTCTGGGCAGAAAAAGGCGGCAACACAGGCAGGAGCCCAGTACAAAAGGCCAGCCTGCAGCGCTGGCAGAAACGGAACGAGCAAGTGAGATAGGGGGAGTGAGCAAGCTCAATGGACCTGTGTCGGGACTGCTGTAGATTTCTTTGTGGGCAGAAAAAGCCACTAACAGAGGCAGGAGTCCAGTACAAAAGGGCAGCCTGCAGCGCCAGGAGAAACAGAATGAGCAAGTGAGAGAGGGGGAGTGAGCCACCTCAACGGAACTCTGTCGGGACAGCTGCAGATTTTTTTGTGGGCAGAAAAGGGTGCCAATGCAGGCAGGAGCCCAGTACAAAACAGCAGCCTGCAGCACCGGGAGAAACAAAACGAGTGAGTGACAGAGGTGCCATAAGTGAGCTCAACGGACTAACGCAATCAACATTCAGCATTGACAAATGCTTGTTAACCCTTGCTGTGCCATATCAGTCCAGAATTCCAATACGTTTCAATTTTGCTGGCAGCCTAAAGGTTAAAACAATTACCGTAAATCTTTGCTGATGTGCTTGTGTATCAGTATATCAAGCCAGAGGCAGTTTGGATCAATGACTTTCTGTGACTTTCACTATATTTCTATGCTTTTTTTACAGTTTGAACATGACAATACCATGCTTTTCTCCTACATTTGCTATGGCAAAAGTGCAGCCCTACATGTAATAGATGCTAAGTAAGACTTTGTTTTTTTTGGGGGGGTGAGAGATGCAGTGAGCTGCAGATTTTCAAGCAGTTGCATACTTCATGGTTTTTATATACCACAAAGTGCCCAATCACTGAATTTTCCAGGAAGTACCTATTTCGAGAAGCAATGAGAGAGCCCAGTACAAAACAGCAGCCTGCAGCACCGGGATAAAGAGAGAGATATGGAATCCACAGCGGTTACCACAGCTGCGTAATCTCCCTGGACAGCTCTTTATCTTCACCCACCATATCATACTGTACGCTTTTTGAAAGAAATGCCTCATATAAACAAGAACTCTCACACTTTGGACAGGACTTCCTCCAACTGATGATATCATTGGGTTTTACGTGGGTGATAAGCTCTGTGACCCACTCACAAGGTCATTCGTTGGATCGGGTGTTTCTGGCTGGGCAAGGAGATCTCCAACATGGTGGTGGAACCCGCTGGATGGTCGGATCACCACACTATTGGGTTCAGTTTCGTAGCCCCTCCCCCCAATAGGCCTGCCCCTACGGAGATGGTCCGATGCCACCCTTTACGGGGATTGACCCCTGATGGTCTTATGGCAGCCTTGGACCTATCGGGGAGTCCGAGTGTTAGCTGGGATCCAGAGGGGCTAAAGTTTGCCTATGATAAGGCTGTGGTAACCGCTGTGGATTCCATATCTCCTGTCCGGGTTCTCTCCCTCACCCTTCGCCGTCGGTCTCCTTGGTTTGATGGGACCTTGAGGGAGTTGAAAAGAGAAGGGAGAAGGTTGGAGAGACGCTGGTGGAAATCTGGCCTGACTGATGACAAACTTAGATTGATGTCCCATTATAAGGACTATCAATACGTGGTCTCCTGTAAGAAGGCAGAGTTCCTGTCCAGGGAGATTGCGGCTGCGCAAAATCGACCAGCTCAACTCTTCTGTACTGTAAACAGGCTGTGTAATCCAGTCTGTCTCCAGAACCAGGGAGCATTTTCACAGAAAAAGTGCGATGAGTTTGCTTGATTTTTTGCAGAAAAGGTTGCCAACATCAAATTGGAGATCGGTGCAGCTCGCTCAAATGAGCAGAGCCATGATCGGTGGGAGATTACAGTCACCCAGTCGGTCTGGTCTGACTTTGACCAGTCGGCGATCATGGATGTTGTGAAGATTGTCCAGGGCTTGCAACCGACTTACTGTAGTTTGAACCCAGGTCCAACGCACCTCCTAATGCGGTGCATTAAGGTCATTGGACCGGTCTTGGGTGAGATTGTTGGGTATTCGTTAGAGACCAGGGTGTTTCAAACAACATGAAGTCTTGCTATATTATGACTATTGCAGTTTGTCCCACCACTAGAACTGCTCTGGAGGTGAAAGAGTTAACTTCCATGCAGAGCATGGAGCTTAGAGCGTGAGCTCGGTTCAGAAGCTCTGTTAGGGTGGTTTCAAACCGAAACCGTCAGATTCTTTACTCCGCCTCACTGAACAGTCGCTCCGGAGATTCCTCCTGTTGTCGCCGGTTCATTTCTTCGGTCTAAAAGCGCTATTTCTCGGTTGAATTTTAACCTCATTTAATTATTTTAACCGCAAAACCGACGTTCAAGCTCTGTCTATGGTATCGTAAGTAATAGTTAGGTTTTTTTCTGTGTGGAACTTGTAAAATTGTTATCGGTTCGGTTGAACCGATCGAATTGTATTAAAACTTAAGTTTAAAGCCTTTTAAGGCCTGTTAGAGTGCGGTTCCCGGTTCTTATCGGTTCTAAAAAAAACGGATTTCATTACGGTTTTTTCCACGACCCATGACACGGTTTGGAACCGATAAGGGTGTCTTGCCTGGCACTGCCATTAAAAGGGCAAGTTTGTTGGTTAGGCTGGCATCATGTCTGAGAAACCCAAAAGAAAAACCGGGCCCACTGGGTTTCAACACTGTAGTGTCTGTGGGGAAGCCTTTGCCAAGGCTGACCCACACACTACATGTGTGTATTGTCTGGGGTTTGACCACCTCAATTCAGACTGCCAGATTTGTAAAAATTTCCCTGCAGCCACCCTGGACAAGAGAGTGGGCAGGCTCAGGGAACGAGAGGCCAAAAAGTCCGCTAACCCGGATGGCCAGCCCGGTTCGGTGCCAACCGAACCGGAGGGAGTGCTCTCTGACCAGGGCGAGACTTCCTCAGGCAAACAAAAAGCTGGTTCTGAGGAGCCAGTTCCAGCAAAGAAAACTAAAAAATCAGCAGGTTTGGAGTCCAAAATTCCTTCTCCAACTGCTGCAGAGATAGCCAGGGCAATACAGATTGTCCAGTCCCTGTCCCCGTTCCTCCGAACCGCCACTGTCTGGCAAAGGTTGGTTCGGTCGGTTCCAATGGTTCAGGAATATGATATAGAAGAGTTTATGAACCAGAGGAGGGGGATGAGGATTATGATCAGTGTGAATGTGACTTTGAAAGTCTGGATGTGCCCATTGAACCGGACATCTCCCCAGACAGACCTTCAGGTGAGTCTCCCCTAGGCTTTCTGAGTCCCTTCTCATTTTGTTTTATAAAAAGTTGCTAAGACCTCCAGCTTCCCTCAGAGGAGGCTTTGGATGAGCAAGAGGAGCCTGACTATGTGGAGATGATGGATATCCCAGAGTCCAGGAGATTGTCTATCCTTTACATAAATCTTTTAGGAAACAAACAATAAAATTTTAAAAGCTCCTAATTCTGTGCCTCCTGTGGATAAAAAGATGGACAGGAGGTACACTTTGTCAGGTCCTGATACAGATTTTCTTTCACAGCAATGCAGTCATGTTAGTAGTTCAGGCTGCAGCCTGTGATAAAGCTAATATTCCCTGGCTTCACATCCTCCTGACAAGGATTCCAGGAAGATTGATGCCATGGCCAAAAAACAATATGGCAGCATCCTTGGGACTCAGACAAGCAAACTATATGGCTTATGTTACGAGATACCAGAAATCTAGATGGGATACTATCATGGCCTTAGCCAAACAGGTCCCTGGCCAGCTTGCAAAGGAGCTGGAACAGGTGGCTCTTGATGGTATTGAGGCATCTAAGGTGCAATTCCATGCTGCAGTGGATTCTAACAATGTATCCTCTAGAGTCATGGCTACATCTGTGGCTTTTCGGAGATTGGCCTGGCTCAGGTGTACTACTTTGTCACAGGATACCCAGTCTAAGGCTATGGATTTTCCTGTGGTGGGAAATTCTCTGTTTGGGGAGCAGACAGAGAATTATATGAAAAAATGGATGAATATAGAACCACTTATAGGAGTGCACAAGCCAGGGCGGCAAGCCACTCCTCAGCAACCCCAGGGGGTAGGGTGAGCCTTTTCACAGGCCTTTTACCAGACCAGGCCTCCTCCTCTTCAGCCTATGCACAGAGGGGTTCTTCAGAGGGAGGCAGGCGGGGTTAGGCAGGCCTGCTCCCACCCCTCAGCCTAAAGCCCCTGCCAAACAGGCACCCTGATGGGATGCCCAGGGTCACTCTCCACTACCTGTGAGGGGCAGGTTGGCTCACTTGTCCAGGACTGGGAGTCTTTAACTTCAGACAGGTGGGTCCTGGAAGTAGTGAGCCAGGGTCTGATTCTCAGCTTCAAAAATTTCCAAAGATGAGAGCCAGATCTTTTCCACCTACAAACCCTTTAGAGACTCTTGCTTTGGAAACAGAAGTCTCAATCCTCTTGGCTCTCAGAGCTGTAGAAAGGGTTTCTCCCCTCACCAGGGCAAGGGTCTGTACTCCAGGTACTTCCTTACCCCAAAAAAGACAGGAGAGTGGCGGCCTATCCTGGATCTAAGATATCTAAACAAGCACCTTTTAAAGCCAAAGTTCAAAATGGTGACACTGGGAATGATTTTACCCTCCCTAAGGCCAGGGGACTGGCTAGCCTCCCTGGACCTCAAGGATGCCTACTTCCATGTTCTTATCAGAAGCTCCCATCGAAAGTACCTCAGATTCGAACTGCCCTCAGGCCATTATCAGTTCAGAGCAATGCCCTTCAGCCTCACTTCTGCCCCAAGGGTGTTCACAAAATGTCTGGCAGTAGCAGTCGCTCATCTAAGAAGGCAAAAGATTGCCATTTTTCCCTACCTGGACAACTGGCTCATTGTGGGTCAGTCTCCAGACCAGGTCAAATCATACCTGCTAGTTACCCAGCAGCTGCTTACCTCTCTGGGATTTCTTCTCAATCTTCCAAAGTCAATTTTGGAACCTGTCCAGGTACTTACCTTTATAGGCGCAGAACTGGACACAAAGCAGGCCGGAGCCTTCCTTCCCTTGGAAAGGGTAAGGACCTTAGTGGCCCTGGCCTCGTCCTTCACTCTGCAGGTCTCTCGACCAGCAAGGCATTTCCTGCAGCTCCTAGGGCATATGGCTGCCTCCACAGCTGTAGTGCAAGGAGCAAGATTTCAGGTGAGGGACATTCAGTTCCATTTGAGAGCCTTCTGGTCTCAAAGAAGAGATTCTCTATCCAAGTTAATCCCAGTGACTCGAACTCTGATCCAGGCCCTTCAGTGGTGGCAGGATCAGAGCAATCTGAGACAGGGGTGCCTTTCATCCCTCTGTCCCATTCCTTGACCCTTACTACAGATGCATCCCTCTTGGGATGGGGAGCTCACATGGCGACCTCTCCACCCAGGGTTATGGTCCCTCAGGAATCTCTGCTCCACATCAATCTGTTGGAACTCAGAGCTGTTTTTCTAGCACTTCAGGCTTTCTCTGCATCTGTTCAGAACAAGGTGGTACAGGTCAGAACAGACAACACCACTACAATGTGGTACATCCAACAAACAAGGGGCACTCGGTCTTGGCCTTGTGCCGAGCATAGTTGTGGTCTCTGGCTTATTCCCTGAACACTTCCCTCATAGCAGTTCACCTCCCAGGCAAGGACAATGTCCTGGCAGATGCTCTCAGCAGGATTTCCAGGGCCATCACGAATGGTCACTGGATCCCCTAGTACTGGGATAGTGTTTGCCAGATGGGGCACTCCTCAGATAGATCTTTTCTACAACCCCAGACAATCATCAACTTCCACTGTTTTGTTGCAGGCCCCAGTGTTGGGCTCCAGTTCCCTGGATGCCTTTCTCCTCGATTGGGAAGGGAAGTTCCTTTATGCCTTCCCCTTCCTCTCCTGTTCAAAGTACTAGTCAAATCAGGTCTCAGCCCTGCAAAATGATCCTGATTGCTCCAGACTGGCCAGGCAGCCCTGGTACCCACTCCTTCTGTCCTTAGCAGTCCATCTTCCCTGTGTCTCCCCAGGAACCACAATCTGTTAACCTGTGCTCAGGGAGAGTTTGGTATCGAATCTCAAATCCCTCAACCTCAAGGCTTGGCTCTTGAGCAGTTAGAGTGTGCTGATTTACAACTTTCTCAAAGTGTTCTCGAAATCCTGAAGGCTGCTAGGAAGCCTTCCACCAGGGCTACCTATAACTCCAAGTGGAAAAGGTTTTCCATATGGTGTTCTGGGAAGCATGTTTCCCCGGAATCTGCTGATCTACCCACTGTATTGGACTACATGGTCCACCTTAATTCTTTGGGACTGAGACCAGCTACCCTGAAAGTGAATTTTGCTGCTGTCTCTGCCTTCATTTCAGCAGGGAAGCCCTCTTCTCTTTCTGCTCATCCTGTATTTTCCAAGTTTTTAAAGGATTGCTTCACCAATCCTCCATTCAGGACCCTGCCCTGCTTGGGATCTTAATGTATGCATTGCTCAGCTGATGCAACCCCCTTTGAGCCTCTGTCTTCGGCAGAGCTTAAGTATTTGACTTGGAAAACTGTATTTCTGGTAGCCATCACTTCTGCCAGGCATATAAGTGAGTTACAGGCTTTATCAGTAGAGACTGACTTTATTTCCTTTCACAGGGATAAAGTAGTCCTCAGGACTAACAGGAAGTTTTGCCTAAGGTGATTTCAGATTTCCACCTTAACCAATCTATTTCACTTCAGTGTTCTTCACTGACCATTCCTCCTCTGGTGAGAGGCTGCACAGCTAGATGTTAAGAGGCCCTAAGTTACTACATAGAGCGTACCTAAGGGTCACAGGTTTGACTCTCTCCAACTGTTTCTCACTTATGGTGAGGTTGGGAAAGGAGACCTGCCACTAAGAGATCCATTGCCAGGTGGATCGTTTCTTGTATCCAATTTTGCTATCAAAAGCTGGGTAGGTTCCCCCCTCAGGCCTGAGGGCTCACTCTACAGAGGTACAGCTGCATCTCTAGCTGCTGCTAGAGACATCCCTATCTTGGAGATATGTCAGGCAGCTACTTGGAAGACAGTACACACTTTCGCCAAGCATTACTCCCTGGATATTCAGGCCAGGAGGGATGCTCGGTTTGGCACAGCCGTGCTTCAGAGCCTATTCCCTAAATAGGTTCTGTCCCTCCTCCATGGAGGTACTGCTGTGTAGTCTGCAATAGTCATAATATAGCAAGACTTCATGTTGTCTGAAGAAAAAATTACTCACCTTAGTAATGTTGTTTCTTCTAATGGAGTCTTGCTATATTATGACCTCCCCCCCAGCCTGCCCCTCTCAGAACTCCTACTTTGGGTATGGGGTGGGTAGTCCTCTGTTGGCATTCATTGATGCCCTCTTTCATGTTTGGGTGTTGTGTTTATTTAGTTATTTTATCTTATTTTTCTGGTCCACTGACTTGAGTCTTGGTGTTGGGACCAGGAAAATGTGTTAATATATTAGTGGCCAGTTGGCTAGTGTAAGTTACAGCTTCCACATAGAACCTTAGTGAGTTTTTGCTCGTAAAGATCTGACGGTTTCGGTTTGAAACCACCCTAACAGAGCTTCTGAACTGAACTCGCGCTCTAAGCTCCATGCTCTGCATGGAAGTTAACTCTTTCACCTCCGGAGCAGTTCTAGTGGTGGGACAAACTGCAATAGTCATAATAAAGCAAGACTCCATTAGAAGAAACAACATTACTAAGGTGAGTAATTTTTTCTTCCGAACACCCCTGAAGGAGGTAGTCGTATGCCCCCTTCTGAAAAAAACTTCTCTCGACGTGGACCATCTCGTCAATTATAGGCCTGTCTCTAACCTGCCTTTCGTGGGCAAGGTTATTGAGAAGGTAGTCGTGTTGCAGCTCGAGGAGCATCTTACCACCCATGACATCTATGATCCTCTCCAGTCTGGTTTCAGGAAGAGGCATAGTGCTGAGACGGCGTTGGTTCAGTTACTTAATGATCCCCTGACAGCGAGAGATCAGAGGAATTGTTCCATCTTAGTCCTCCTTGATCTCTCTGCAGCATTTGAACTGTGGACCATGAGGTGTTGCTTGAGAACCTGCAGTTACTCTGTGGACTGTCTGGTACAGTCCTCAGATGGTTTAAATCTTTTCTCACTGGCAGGATGCAGAGAGTGGAGTCCGGGGTTTTTTCCATGGCCCTTCATGCCCTGCCATGTGCAGTACCGCATGGTTCTGTGTTTTTGCCCATGTTGTTTACGGTATACATGCTACTGTTGGGAGACATTATAGGGTGGTACGGGCTGAGTTTTCACTGCTACGCAGAGGATACTCAGCTTTACATGTGCTTTGTACCCAAACAAAATGACGCTGTCTCGGTCTTTAATAACTTTTAATTTAACCTCTCTGAGATTCAAGAGTGGATGAGTGCCAACTGGCTCAGGTTAAATTTGGATAAGGCGGAGGTGTTGGTTGTTGACCCAGATCGTCAGGTAGAGGGGTCATTGGCTGGGCAACCCTCTGGGCTTTAGCTTGGGAGGTAACCAGCTGTTGACCTCTGATCGGGTGCAGAATCTGGGCACTGTGCTTGATGACGAACTGTCACTTAAGTTTCAGGGGATGGCCGTCATCAAGACCTCTTTTTACCATCTGAGGAACAACGCTTGGATAAAACACCTAGTCCTGCCTGACAATCTTCTGGCCTTGGTCCACGCCTTTGTGACCTCTTGCCTTGATTACTGCAATGCTCTATACCTAGGGCTGCTAGGGATGGACCTTCGCCGCCTGCAGCTGGTGCAGAACGTGGCTGCCAAGTTGTTGAGTGGCTTGTCAAGATCTTGCTCTGTCACACTTGTACTTTGCGGACTGCACTGGCTGCCAATACGGTGGAGGATCACCTTCAAGGTCAGTTTGCTGACCTATAATGCCCTACAGACAGGGACTGCAAGTGATTTGGTAAGACCTCCCTGTGCCCCCTACTACCCTCTCTGTCCACTCCGCCTAATGAGAGATTGCTACAGATTCCCAGGGTCCACCTAACTATGTCTGGAGTTAGATCTTCTGCTTTTGTAGCACTGACTCTGTGGAATTCTCTACCTAGTCGGATTAGAGAGTGCCCGTTCATAGAGGCCTTTAAATCTGCCTTGAAGACCTACCTTTTTAATTTTACCTTCCCTGAGGTTTAATTCCTGCTGATTTCACAACTGATTTTAAGTATATGTTTTTATGAGAACTGTGTTTTTAGTTATGCTTATGTACAATGCCATGGTCTTTTGGAATGGCATTTTATAAATAAAATTTGCTTTGCTCTTACCATCAACATTTGCAATGGGAATTAAACTACAGGACGTAAGCAGACAGTAAACCTTGTACTAATGATACAGAGGTCCTTTAAAGATTTGTACTTCCTGGAGATACCCTTTAAGTGAGCAGTAGCCACATACTGAAGGTAGCAAGAAATACCCAACAAGGAGATTCCGCTCCCTTATTCCTAAGGCTATAGCTGCAAGTTTGGTTTAAGAAAACAGTCGAATACACTAAACTTCAGAAGTCTGACTGCTGTCAGACTGAATCAAACTTTGATGCAGAAATGCAAACTAATGTTAGAAAACAAAACAAATAATTTAAAAATTCCCAAAACACTCTCTGTCCTTCAAGTCCCCCTCTAACCCAATACCCATACCTTTGAGATAGAAGATGAGCCCCCTGTCTCTGCCTGCCGTGACAGGGGGTCCATGATGAGTGCCCCAATCCCCTGAAGCCATGCCACTACCTACCCTGGCCGGGATCTTCTAATCTCTGTAAACATTGGGGAGGGCAGGTGATAGCGCGCGCCCCCCCCCCCCCAGTACTACACTGATCTACCACTGGCTGCCCTGACTCGGCAAGTCTCCATACTGTTATTGCTTCCACTAGCAAGAATGCTTCATCTATATGTAGTGGTACCCATCATCATGTTTCATCGTGACTAAAGATACCTGGATCCAGCTATCTCAATGTCTCCATCTGCAACTACTTGTAATGCATGGTGTCACTGTCCTTAAAGGGCCACTGTGAGCTTTTACTTTTTTTTTGGTAACCATGATGAATGCATTGTACCTGTAAAGTTCTTTATGCCTTCTAACAGCATACATGCTCCCCAAACTGACTTAGGATACCATTTTTCATTGCTTTTCATATAAAATTTAGTTTCACTTCAGCAGAGCTTTTTACCCGATAGCTTGGCCTGAAGTCTGGCCAATGCCTTTCTCTGTGCTTTCCTGATGTGAAAGGAAGGCGTGGCAATACAACATGGCCTACTGAGCAACTGAAAAACCCATGCATGAAATTATCTTTTCCAAGCCCCCTGGTATTTTTACATGGTACAAAAGAGGAACTTAGGCTGAATCTAGTAGGGTGCGTTTTTATCTCGAAACAAATGTTAGAACGCTACAAAACTGCATAAGAAAATCGGAGCCATGACTCTGGGCATACGTACTTGTCCCGGATGCCAGAGCGCATTCTTGGATTCACAGCTCAGATTTTCTAATGTAGTTTTGTAGCATTCTAACGCTCATTTTGAGATAAAACCCCTCTTACTAGCTCCAGTTTATGTTCCTCCATCGTATCATGTGACAATATTGGGGGAATTAAAATAATGGAAATCTCATGCATACATGAGTTTTTCAGAAGCTCAAGTTTGCCATGTTGTATTGCCGGCCACTTCTTTCATATTAAGAATACACATAGGAAGACAGCTGCCAGATTTAGGGAGAGCTATCAGGTAAAAAGCTCAACCCAAGTGAAACTTCATTTTATATAAAAACAATGAAAAATTGTATCATAAGACAGTTTGAGGAGGACGCATGATTTCAGAAGGTATACAGAGTCTCACAGGCACAGTGCATTCACCAGGCTAAAAAAAAAAACCAAAAACAAAGCTGACAGTGTCCCTTTAAATGCTATAAGTTACATTACTGTCTCCAAGATTGTTAAAGTGATTTTGCAATCCTAAGGTACCACTTTCGGGATATGGCACCCTAGGTTGGTGCCTGTCCTTTTGTGTTAGTGTTAATATTTTATTCTGAGCAACTACTTAGTGTGAAGGAATCGTAGTTTGGGCCTGACATGGTGGCCAGACAATCCCCTCCACGTCCCGATTTATCTACACATCCATGCTCAGGCACGTTATGACATGCAGCAAGGGACAGCATGGGGGTGTGCCCATTGAAATGAATGGGACTCAATTTTCATTACCACTTAATACATTATGATGGTGCGTTACAGATTAATGAAGGCCACTGCTCAACTAACAAGGGCCTTGGGGGCACTATACAGAAATAAGAGAAGTATTCTGCTTCCTGCACGTAGGTAAATCTTTATTAAGATGATTCTATTTTTGACTATGGAGGTATAGTTTATAGTGCTGCTCCAAAGTCCACTTTAGCTTGGACCCTCTTTTTCCCTCCTTCTGTCACTTTGCCCTTGATAAGCCCTTGCGTACACAGCATTGTACCTTATATGTTTTCCCCTCCCTTCCCACTCTTGAAGCCAGGAGATTTATTCACTGTGTTTCCTTTATCTCTAAAAGTTGGTTTGGCGCTCTCTACCCTCATATCCTGCCTCTCTCCTCTCCCTTCCCCCTTCATTCTCTTCCTCTCTTCACAACGCTTGCTCTCACTCTGTTGCTCTTCCTTATATGAAATCTGCTGCTGGTCAAGCTGCTTTCTCATTCCATTTCCCTAAATGATGGGGTTCTCTTCCCCTTTCTATTCACTCTGCTCCCTCCTTTCCTCCTCTCAAAGCTCTCCTCCGTGATTTGTTTTCCCACTCCTGCAGTTGTTTCTGATTTTGTTTTGAAACCCCTTTCGCATGTCCCATTTAATTTCCATCAGCTCCCTCTGCTTCTGATTTTGATATGCTGACTAATATTTATTTGCTCTTTCATCAGTTCTACAATTCACTGTATGCAAGTTACTGTCTGGTGATTTTATGCTTCAGCACTACTGTCTCGTTATACTTATTTCTGTTTTATGTATTTTACTGTGTATTTTATATCTGTTCTCTCCTCCGCTCTTCTCCTTCCCCCAGGATGCTTCTGGAAATTAGCTGCTACCTGCTCAATATGTCTTTCCTGGTAAAACCTTTGAAATAAATAAATAAATAATTAACTAAATTAATTAAAACGTAAAAAGAGAACTGCTTCTGGTCAGCTAGAGATAGTTGTTATCCCAGATGGGCTAGACTGTCTTTGTTGGGTCAAGCACTGTACCCAAATTGGAAATCTGCCTTTAAATTACGCTGTGCCAGACGGATGGCACCGCTGCAGTGCAGCCACTTACAATGACAGTGATCCGGGTTCAGGGAATGAGTCCAAGTCATCCGTCAGCCAGCATGGAGAGGAGGACTGGGTGAATCAGTGCTCTCCTCCTCTACTGGGGCAGGTGGGACATGCCACTTGCTAAAAGTCTGCCATCCGCGTGATCACAACTGGCAGTGCAGTTGGGAAGATGAAGGGCACCTGAGGTAGGGAGCAAGCCCAAATGTCAGAGGGTCACACATGATGTCACCTAAGGACTGAGAGCATGCTTTTGCTTGGGGGAGGGCTTCAACAGGTGGAAATCGTCGGCCTGGAGGCAGATGAAGCTGCACTGGCTTCCCATGAGCATCATGGGTCCTCACTCCCCCCCTGCTCTGCATGTCTCGCTCCCAGGGACTCCACAACAGCTGGCCAGGTAGGAGGGGAACACACGCCATGGTGCTGTTAGGCAGGCCACTACCCAAGGGGGAAATCTGGCAGGGGGTACCAGGGCTGTGGGTGAAGGAGTCCAGCAGGGAGTAAGTGGCGGTTGGAAGGGGGACTCCATGGTCAAGCATCTGGCTATTGCAGTCAGTGGAAGGAGATCTAACAGGTTGAGCCAAGAGGAGGCAAAAGCACTGTGACTAGTTGTCACTTGCAAGAAAAAAAGTGTAGAAGCTTTCTGTTCATGTAGGTTAGGTAAACATCATAGGCATTTTTTCATGTTAATTTCAAAATATGTGTGGGTCCAGGGATGCGAAGCCTTTTACCTTTTTGGTTCCCAGACTAGAGGTGTCATTGGCAGCACCCACTGGTTTGAAAAAGGAAGACTTGATCAGCAGGGGGAGCCCAATGACAAAATCCAACAGAGGATGTTTAGAACAGCAAACTACCAATGTTGGGGCAACTCAAGTCAATCCAGTGGATTCATTGCTACTGTAAAGCTATATGGATGGATTCTTGGGGTTAGAAGAGGCACACATATAGATATCTGAAGTCAGAGAAGAACACTCAGAGCAGGACCCAGTTTTGGGAACATTAAAAGAATCAGAATGTTGTGCATTTACCCATTTTTATCAGTACAGAGCATTCTTCTGCAAGCATCATGCACACAGTGGAAAAAACATCTATAGTCAATAAAGACACATTTTCCTATAATACAGTATCTTATGTGTGTGGATTGAGTTCCATACTCCTAGCAGTGATAAATGCACTCTGAAGACTCATCTACCGAGAACAGTGTGGTGCATTGAGAGGACGGCAGTCATGGGATGGCATTAGGCATGTATCGTAGGTAAGCCATACACCTGAGGGTGCTAAAATAAGGGAGCATATGGGTAACAGGCAAAGGAGGAAAATCTGTTAAGCTGATCCCTTGGTCCGCTCCCACTAGGGCAGCAGCAGAACTTTGCACAAAGACTTCAGAGTGAACATGACCATCACAAGCATGGTTAAAAAATATGTTGCAATGTAATTTGACAGACACTGCTTCTGTAAAGCAGAAGCTGTGTGGGTCATGCCTCAAATGGCACCTCACCTCCCTAGCATGCTTTGTCATTTCTCCAAATCTGAAATATGATGCTCTCTACTAAAGTGGCAAGCCACAGATACACTGCAGTGTGCTTTGATGTAGTGTAGGGAGTCGCATTAAATGCCACTACATCTCATACTTTCTTGGTAACCTCCATCACTGAAGCAAGTTTACTAAGGTCAGCCGTATATCCTAAAGTTTATTATTCAAACCCTGCTTATCAATTAAAAGATCAGTCAGGGTTCGGGGGCGTGACTAGCCACCACGCTGAACAGCAGCATCTGGGCAGAGCACCTGCCTAGCAGAACTTACATACACTCTTTCTGCCTCTAAACTGTAGTTAAAGTTCAAAAACTCAACAGGTTTATATTCCTGGGATTAAGAGGTTCAGTTTGTTACTAAATATGACCAATTTTCAAGATGAGGAACCCAAGGAAAACGAACACTTAAAATCAAGGTGAACAGAATTTATTTTAGCCGCGTGCTTCACATCAGGATGCAGTGAAAACTTCCACTCTGGCAGGCCTGAGGATCACACTGCGGCAGTGCTGGAGGCCCTGGAAAAGACGGTCACTCAATTGCAACTATGGACAAAAAACTGGACTCAATTACCACTAGAATAACTTCAGTGGAGCAAACAATTGACTCCATTAAACAAACTTATATCACCGAGACACATCAACTGCTAATCAGAGTTATTAATAGCTTTGACTATGCAGGACTCCAGTGTACACTCCCGGGGCTGCTGCCCAGCTCATACATCATACTCAGAACAGCCATGGAAGGTATCCTGTGTATAAGGTGATCGTGATTGAGTGCTTTCAAAAAGGGTGACTCAATCACGGCACCTGTGCACAGGGCTACCTGGCAGGGGGGTGACTGGATGGGAGGTAGGCGAATATAGTGACGGGATGTCGCTATGTATATACATGTGGGGGTTGAGAGGGACCACACCATGCAATAGGTGGAAGGGGAGGGAGAATTTGTGGGGTGGTCGACGCATGGAACAGCCTTCCTGAGGAGGTTGTGGGGTCTAAAACTGTGGGAGAATTCAAGAATACATGGGCTAGACATAAGGCAATTCTTGTGGGGGGTAAGAAGAAATAGGCTGTTGGTTAACTAGGATCTGCAGCTTATCCTGTAGTTAGGGAAATGGGAAGTCTAGGTGGGCCAAGTGGTCCTTATCTGCCATCAAAGTCTATGTTTCTAGTGCGGCTATGGGCTGCCGAGCTGGCCGTGTGGCGTGATGGGTTGGTGGCAGGCTGGGGTTGGGAGGGTGCTGGGTTCAGTTCTGAGCATGCTTGTGTTTCTTGTGCTGGGTCAGGTTTTTTTTTTTTTTTTTTTACACCCCCAACATGCATCCCCTGAGTTGAGAACCTTTAGTAGGGGTGCGGGGGCAAAGAAAATAGAGAAACCTAAATCTTAGGCACCCTCTTACTGTTCGCCACAAGTGTACATCACCGTAATTTATTTTCAGCGATGTACACTTCCCCAAATGGCGATCACTAACCCGCGATCGCTGTTATCACATGGAACCCCATGGGAGGTTGTGGGTGCATATGCCAGTGGTAGGGACGGCAGGATCAACCAGATAAAATCTTAATTACTACACTCACTGTAAGTGAAAAAATTAAAACTATCTGTGAAAATGCTAATCGAGTCCTATAGTACTGAGAAATGTAAACAGCAAACCGGAGCTATTAATACTGCCAGTCTATACCTGGTCTCGGTATAGCACCGAGACATGTACATTGCAAATTGGAACTATTAACAGCTCCAACTATATAGACAGCTATGCATGCTCCTATGGAAGCACCAGGGAATCGACAGTGAAAATAGGCCTCCACCTGGCGATAACAATACCGGCCTTGGTATTGCCACCTGAAGACAAGTGTTTTCCATGGGGAAGCCAGCCTCTCACCCCCTGACTTTAAGATCATCAACTACAGGTCGGAGTTGGTCTGGGGAGGGGGCAGAACACAGGGGGATGGTTACGCTCGAAAACGGACCATTACAGTGACTGTCGCTGTACTGGTCTTTTTTCGAGTGTAGCTGTCGAGGTGTCGAGCTGGAGTGGGGCACCGTGCTCCTACAGGTATTCACTGGCTCATACATCATTCTCGGGATAGCTGCAGGAGGTAGAGGGTGCACCACTAGGAGCACTTCCTTTCAAAATGCCAGCGGGAGAGACAGCAGGCTTGACCAGATAAAATCTTAATTACTAAACTTGCTGTAAAAAAGAAAATTAAAACTGCTTGCAAAAATGCTAATCTGGCCCTGCCCCACACTGAGGTGGGGCCCAATTACAGGTGGACTTTTCCCTTTAATACATCTGAAGCTATCTCACGAAGTCACAGGTCACACTCCACCGGACTCAGTACTTGTTTTCTATGTACAACTTGGAAGGTGGTCCACATGATAGTTGAAGCACATCAGTATGGTGCAGTGGTTTAAGGCTCTGAGCTGCAAATCTGGAGACCTGGGTTTAATCTTAAAGCCCCCACTTGTATACTGTGTGACCCTGAGCAAGTCACTTTACTTCCTCGTGCTCCCAGGTTGCACCTGCAAACAAGCTTTCAGCTTAGTGTGTCTCACCTGGTAAAATAATTGGTAAAAAAAAAAAAAACTATGGATAATACCTCAGAGAGTGCTAGAAAGGCACTACAGTGTTCACTTCGAAAGGAGTATATACTGAGTCAGTCGTTATGGTTTTTCTGTAATATTTGGCTTCTACTATAATTACTTAGCCTTGTTGGTCTGAGAAATAATTTATTTCAGATGTAAAATTTCTCCTAAGACAGATAGTGACACCACAACTTTTTTTGGGTCCTGTACAGAACTGGACTTGGGAGAACCACTTCTCAATTTAAAAACCTTTTTTTTTACTAAGCTGTTTCTTGCCCTGGTGTTACCCAGCAGCAGCCCAATTACTGACCTTCTCAGAGACTTACCCATTGTCCTCCACTTACCCAGGACCACAATGTGGTGGGTGGCCAGTTGTGTGAGAGCCTGCAGGAGGTACCAGCCTGGACAGTCAGCATTTTCCTCCTCTGGCTTGCCAGCATGCAGTGATGCCGGCGCACGTGTGAGACAGGCATCTGGTGGCAATCCTTCCCCTCTTGTGTTCCTGACTGTGCTGCTGACTGGTCTCTACAAGTTGGCAGTCACATAGTAGGAACAGCATCCCTCTCAAAGGAAGAACAGTTCCTGGGACGCTCAATACATCTTTCCCCAGCATGCCCCAGATGTCCACACACTCATTCCCGAATGCAAGTCACTGGCATTGCAAGCAATAGTGCTATTGCAGTTCTACTAGGCCAGCTCATGAACCTCTTCTTTTAGCACTGTGGGAGTGTTTACTGCAGCCATGATATGTCCACTTTTTTCTTATACACAAAATTTAATATCCTTGCACTCTTAACGGGGGACTAAACTGCATTTATGTTTCAACTGGCAAATTGCAAACCAATTTTTGTATTAGCCACTGAATTTTAAAAATGGACATGGAAAAAGGATTCCCCAATATGCTCCTTCTGAAAAGATAGAGTAATTCTGCAAAGTAATGACATCTTCACCGCAGTCATGAAATCACAGCTTTTATTATTTTAAAAGTTTACTGTATGTCTCTTCTTCCCCCCCCGTAAAGTAACTAATTGAAAGCCCCCTTCCATAAGCTTATTTACAATATTCTTATTATCAAAAGCCTTTCTTGCCTTAATCTTCCACACAGAAAATGTATTATTCATACAAACATGTAATAAACTGCAAATCTTAAAGCTCTAGTTCCAGCCCCCATTACTCCCATACTTTAAACAAACAGGAAAACTAAAGTCAGCGTCACTTCCTAAGAGATTAAATAAAATTACAGCTACCAGAGATGTCATTTTCAGAAACTCATTATTGAACCAGAGACACCTTGTCAGTAATTTTAAGCAGTCACTTAAAGCTCTGCTATACACTGTTCCATGTCATAAATCCAATTACACAGAAGGAGCTTAATGAATAAAGAAAAATGTCTTAATGACTAGTATCTAGTCTCATATAAAGGTGATGATAACACCACTTCCTAGTGACACATCCAGTTATTAGAGTTACGGTACAAGTAGTTAGTACAGAGTATGTTATTTCCTAAGTGTCACCATACACAAAATTTACTGGGAAAAATACCTTAATCAATTTAACTTATTCATCCTTCCGAAGAAACAGTGATCATCAGTTAATTATTTAGTTAATTTTTGTTTACCAAGTAGGTTCACTAGACAGTAAATACAATGCCTATTTTCAAGCACGACCCGGGACAGTACAACAATAAACACTGGTAGCACAGTAGCACAAGGGTACAAGACAATCTCAAGTACATCAGCAGTAAAAGTCAAGCAATACCGTAGTCCAGAAACTCAAGACCAGAGTACAACTTAAAATAAAGTCTCAGGTCACTATGGGTTAATTTACAGTACGATTATCAGGCCACAGATTAACAGAAAGAAAGGCCAGCTATAACCTAAACCTGAGCTATCCTCAATACACCTTGGGCCCTACTAAGAATGGCTCAATGCATATAAATAAATTAAAATACTGAAGGATGAATAGAGTCTCAATACAGGTTTGGCCTAGGAACCAACAGTCCTTGAAAACATATGAGGCAGCCAGAGATAAATCTTTCTGGGCTGCTTCACTGGTGGAATAAATTACCCTTTGGTAATTAAGATATTATTTGGCAATAATACCCGACAGAGTGTGGGGTACTGATGGATACACGCACACCCAAGGGCATGACGAGGCCTGACACAGCAGGCAGAGGGTCTTACAGCCCCTGGAAGTGTGGGTATCTACCAGTACTTCCACATCCTGAAGGGTCTTACTGTGCTTAGAAAATGGGTTGGACAAATAAAAAAATCTGTAAATTGCAAACAAAAAAAAACTAAAAATATAATAAAACATTGTTCAGAAAATGTCAAATAGCCCCTGCACATGTTTTTTTTAACCTTTCTACACAATCAATAAAAGTTTGATTATTTACTATGGAATTTAAGAATTCAGTATTCTGATTTATGTAGTAAAATGTTCAATCCTCCCCCCACAAACACACACACACACACATATGACACAAACATGGAATGCACGAATTCAAAATTCTGCAGTATTCCACTGGCACAAAGTCACATATAGGCCTCATATGGAGCCAGAGTCTCAGTTTTATCTGGGGCAGGGTTAGCAGCAGAGATTGTTCTGTCAAGTTAGAATACTGGGGTGATTTTTAATGGTCACTAAAAAACATCAGAAATGAAAACTCGGAACAGTGTTTAATTTTTTTAAATCCCTTTGTGTGTGTAAGTAGGGGATTATGAGGGAAAGAGTATTCAGTTATTCATTTTTTTTTTATTTAAGGAAGTTTTATTTTTAGGGCCTAGTTGAAGGTTTGTATGCAAGAGTAAAGGTGACAGCCATGTTTGTGACGACAATCAGTAATGAGTGAAGTGGCTCATGAATTCTGTATGTAATTTGTCAGAATTTCAGATACTCATGGTTGGACCTTTTTCTTTACAAGGTGGTACTGGCACCTAAACAAATACCCATCGAATGGCAAAGGTCAATCAAAATACAGTATTCCACTTGCCCATTTTCTAAAATTTGTTTAATTTTGGCCAGGAAAATCACAGTGCCCTTTTGGTTAAGTGTGCCAGAGTTTACTTCTAAGGTGATCGAATTTCCTTCTATCTTCTATAATTTCTACTGGTAGATCATTGTAAATAGAGATAGAAGTTCCTATAATTTAAGCCTCTTTTTCTTGTACACTTCTGCCATCAACATATCCTTATATTCGGAATGGATAAATGTTGCTATTATTGCCAGTGGAGTAGCACCTTCTTCTGGCTTTTGACAGAGGGACCTATGTATCCTATCCTATCCTATTCAGTCCTATCCTATCTTATCCTCTCCTGTCCTATCCTATCCTATCCTATGTATCCTTGGTGGCGCGACTGGTGGTGTAGCTGGAGTGGTATTCTAAGTGGCCTGGGTTCATGTCTCAGCTGAGGCACTTATTTCTTCGGGTCACCCCTGAAAAGGGGACCCTTGGACTCAATGGGCCCACCCGGTTACCAAAATTCAATAAATAAATGTATCCTGTCAGATATCTATGGTGTCTGTCTAAAATGGCAGTGATAACAGTATTCAGTGTGGATTTTAGGCTTGTATCTCTGTCCCAAGCTTCTGGGACTCCAACAGTTCTTAAATTGTTTTTCTTCTGGCTCTGGACTCATGATCAGTTTCTTTCTGTTGTAGCAGCTTTAATGTATTTTCCCAGTGTAGTAGGTCTGTCATTTGTTTTTTTTCAGCTCCCGATTCTCAGCTCTAAGTGCAACTAAGACATATTGAAAGCTGTCAATTTTTTTCTCAACGATTTCAAATTTATGGAGTTTATTATTAATTACAGCCACATTTTGTAATACAAATACATAATTATTAATTGCAGACAAATCTTTTAGTATAAATATATAATATATATCCCTCCGGCAAGCCCAGTTCCCAAAGAGGTGGAAATCTGCAGTAGTGAAACAGTGCACAAGAGCAGTGACCATGCAACACACTCGAACTACAGGCCAATATCCATCCTACCCCCACTGTCTAAAGCCCTTGAATGAATCATCTCAGATCAACCAGGCAACTATCTGAATAAATACAACATCCAGTGCCCCCAACAGCATGGATTTCAGAAGGCCCATAGTATCATTACTGCACTTGTTGAATATACAGACTACATACATGAGGCGCTAGACACCGGCCAAATAGTAGGGTCAATATACATCGACCTAACTAAAGCATTCAACACCATTAACCACAACACCCTGCTTTGAAAGCTACATGCACTTGGCCGATCTCCGGATACCACTAGATGGTTTAAGAGCTAACTAGATGACAGAACTCAGCAAGTAAAAATACACAATACCCTATCTGGAAGCAGGAAGGTGTCCACTGGGGTTCCACAAGGCTCCATTTTGGGACCCCTCCTATTTAGCCTGTTCCTCAACTATCTTCCTAGTATCTGCCCAGTCAAAATCATCCACATCCGAAACTTCACCAGGTTCAAACCGGACCTGTTCATGGAGGAACTAAGGCTCACTGACTGGTCAGAAGTCTTTAGTGCCCAAGATCCCTCCACTACTGTTGCTGCGTTCCACAACATCTTTGTGGATCTGCAAGACAGGTATGTCCCTATCACTAGGCGAAGGGTCCGTGGGACAGCCACCCAGTGGCTGCATGGGTCCTCCTCTCCCTCATGCGAGTGAGAGACAAGTGTTGGGCTCAGTTCAAATGCTCACACGATACAACCTTGCTTCAACAATACAGAAAACTCAGAAATGAGTGCAAAAAAGCCATCGGGGGGACAAAAGTGACTTCTGCAAGGCTGCCCTTCTCAGCTCTGTAAAGGACCCTAGACGGTTTTGGAGAACCATACAAACCCTGGTCAGTGGTCACTCCAACTCTGGAGTTACTGACATGATCATTGGAGGAGCCTCCTGCAACAACCCACACACGATTGCTAATGCTCTCAACTCCCATTTCACTGACCTCCCTGCTGTCCTCCCACACGTGTCAACGGCTAGGAGTATAAACTGCCCTGCTCCCATGGACCAGCAGGAGCCTGGCCTGCCCTGTCCCCCATTCCACCTAAGGGCGGTGTCGGTAAACGAGGTACGGTCCCTTCTCCAAGGCCTCTCCCAGCATGCAAGCCCTGGCCTAGATAACCTGGAGCCCAAGCTCCTCAGACTTGGCGCCCCCCCACATTGCCACACCGGTGGCCCACATCTTCAACCTATCCCTTACCCTGGGACAGATCCCAGATATCTGGAAGGTTGCCAAGGTCGTCCCTGTCCTAAAGCAGGGCAATCCCAAAGTCCTGGACAACTACCGACCTATAGCCATCCTCTCGGCTGTCAGTAAGCTTCTGGAAAAGGTTGTAGCCAAACAACTCTCAGAGCATATCCATACCCACAGACTGCTGTCCTCTGCCCAACATGGCTTTCGCAAAGGGCACAGCACTACCACGGCACTTATCTCTGTCTTTTCCAGCATCAGAGCAGCAATGGACCAGGGGCAACTCTCTGGTGCGGTGTTCATCGACTTATCCAAGGCCTTCAACCTTTTGGATCATGACCTGCTCGGCTCGCAGATGAGGTCCCTTGGCCTGTCCCCTCCTGCACTGAAATGGGTCTCTGACTACCTGCATGGCAGAGAACAATTAACTAAATTCAATAAAGTCCTCTCTGCCCCCCTGCCCGTAACCTCTGGAGTCCCACAGGGCTCAGTGCTGGGACCCCTACTCTTTTCCCTGTTTATTAACAATCTCCCCACTGTGGCCTCCAGGTGCCATGTACGTGGACGATCTGGTCCTCCTGGCCCACTCCCGTGATACAGTCACCCTAAACCGCCACCTATCAGAGGACTTCAGGAACATCCAGGCATGGCTCACCAACCAGAAGCTGGTCCTCAACCAGAAAAAAACCCAGGCCATGTTATTCGGCTCATCAGCCAAAATTCGAGCCTCTCCAGTTCCTCTGCAAATCGATTGTGAGGATGGTACCCATCTTCTTACTGTGACCTCCCTCAAATATCTTGGTATGATGCTAGACCCCCAACTGGACCTGGGAAATCACATCCACAACGTTTGCAGAGGGGTTAACTGTAAGCTGGGGCTGGCCTATAGGGTTAGGTACAACCTTATCCCTGCGGCTTGTCTGGCTCTTGCCAGGGGAGTATTACCCCCTTCCCTCAGCTATGGTCTCCACCTATTTGCTCATACTTCTAAGGTCCTCCTTAACAAGTGGAGCACGACGTACAATAACATCTGCCGGTTTGCTCTGGCCTCCCCCCGTCTTACCCATCACTGCAAACTCTACGATAAGCTAGGATGGTTATCCCCGGCCAATCACCTTAACTTTAGTACTGGGTGCCTAATGAGCAAAGTAATCAGCTCCGGCACCCACCCCGGAACTGGCCCAGCTTCTCTCCCCAGCTGACCTCACACCTACCTCCTGAGATCTCAGGGCCCAGGACTACTAAATGTACCCTCCACACACCCTCATGGGTGACAGGAGCGCAGCTCATGCACCTAGGCTCTGGAACTCCTTCCCGAAAGGTTAGCACTGCCCCTTCCCAAGCTTCTTGGGACCTCCCTGTGGGAACATCTCAAGCGGGCCTCACGCTGCGTATGCCTAAAGCCACCCTAGCACATAGTTCTCGGTTGTCACAAGACAGGTGGTTTCACCACTCCCCGAGCCTCAACCTGAACTTATGCACTACCTACTGTCTGATGCTATGGTGATCCCACGTACCTTATCTTCTGTTTGCTCTGTTGTCTATGTACCTAATTCACAAATGTATCTTGCCCCCAGTCTTGTTGACTCTGTATACCTTACAACAAATGTATAATTGTTTACTCTCCTGCTTTGTTGTACTGATGTACCTGTTATACCTGTTGTACTCTCCCAGGTCGTTCCTGAAAATAGGCATATAACTTGTCTAGTGTACCTACCCAGTTAACAAAAACTAAATAAATAAATAAAATACTGCTTTACACAGATGACGCCACCATTTTCTTCAGCAGCCCCTATCTCAACCAACTCAACAATGAGTAGCAACATAACTTTACCATAACTATAAAAAGACTAAGGTAATGCTATTCTCCAACCCACGCAACAAAAACAAATCCAGCAAACTCACAATATTAAACAGCAAACTTGAACCACTTGTCCAGCTATCCACATTCAAGTACCTTGGTATCACACTCAACAGCTCCCTCTCTTACTCCCACCACATAGATCATGTAGTCAGCACCTGTCCACACTACAGTTGGCCTGCTCTACAGACATGGAGATTGTGAGACAACTGAAGCCCTATCCCTTGCTTTTCATAGCTCTCGGTAGACTACGGTCTTGTTGTGTATAACATGGCCACTGAAACTGCCCTGAGTAGGGTAAAACAGCCCTAAACAAGACCTGTAGGTTGGTTCTGTGTGCAGGCAGATGTACTCATACCTGTGACTTATATGCATAGACCAAATGGCTAAACCTCCAGGGAAGGATAAAATACCATGTCTGTCTATTTGGTAAAAAAAAAAAAACCTCCTAGGCCTGACCCCCAACTCCTTACAGTTTCTCCTCAAACTGGCCCAAAACACATACCTGACCAGAAGCAAGTCTAGGAAGGCACTACGTATACCCTTTTGCCACACAGCACTTGCTCAACGGTCTTCTCCTATAAGGCACCACTGTGGCTCAATGAACTGCCCCTCGCTATCACAAACATTCCTAAGCTAGGCCCATTTAAGAGAACTAAAACTCTACCTGACCGCACATAGCGAGTGTGACTGATCGGATTAATCCTCCTTATCCCATACCCATTCCCCCCCACTTGTTTACTAC
The DNA here is from genome assembly GCA_016271365.2 of Neoceratodus forsteri. NCBI lineage: Eukaryota > Metazoa > Chordata > Ceratodontiformes > Ceratodontidae > Neoceratodus > Neoceratodus forsteri. Next base: position 299,447,901 of record CM057459.1, on the reverse strand, counting down.
CCACATGCTCACCATCTGAGCCCATTTTGTCCTACTCCCCCATTCCTCACGTCTTTTCTACTCTCCACCCCTCCTTTCACCCCTTCTACTCCCTGCTGCCGTCCCTCCTACAGTGCACCTTCTCAACAACTGCCAATATTTGGCTGCATACCTGCCTCTTGCCCAAGAATTACTCCCTATGATGTTCTTCTTCTCTTCTCTTTAATTCAAGCCAGGGACAGTGTAACCTGCTAGTGTAGTTGCTCTGTAATTGATGCAATAGTCATCTAAACTTTTGTAATCTTATGTAAACTTGTAATCACAATCTATGTAAAGAAGCTCGTTTATACATGCCCTATGACTTTCCCATATTTATATCGTTTATCCACATGAATTCCTTCTGTATATAGCTCATGTTTCTGTGTACTTGTTCAAATTCCTGTGACTGACATGGAAGCTTTGTAAATGAGCTCCTAGCTCAAAGGTTGTTATCCAAGACAATAAATAAATACATACATTGGCTGGCAGTATAGCCTAGAGGTTAGAATGATGAGCTGTGAATGAGCTTGATACATCCAACAAACCAGACCTTGGTTTAATTCTTAAAACCTCCACTTGCATACTGTGCGACTCTGAGCAAGTCACTTAACTACCCAGTGCTCCCAGGTCGCCCCTGAAAACAGGCACTTGTGCCTAGTGGGCCTTATCCGGTTACCAAAGACTAAAAAAAAAAATAGATAAATAAAGGAATTCCAGGGTGAAGTGCTCTCCAAAAAGTTAGACACTCCTTCAGTAACACTATCTATCTCCTTTGAAAGAGTGCTGCACCAAAGTGATGCCCTGTATTAAGTAGCTGAGAATTCCCCAAAACCTACACACACACTAATCCTTGAAAGGTTTGGTAAGTGAACCCCCCCCCGTGTCCAGTCACTGGCCTGTGAGTCAAAATTCAGGGCTGCAGTAGTAGCAGCACCAAAGGCAGAGTTTACTCCCGCAGCAGGCAACTCTCCATGTTCATGATCGGGTGCCAAAACCCATCCATCCTCATTATCAGAAGGCCCCTCGAGTTCTGAAAAGCTCGACTAGCTGGCAAACAATGGTGGGGACCCCCACAATTGCAGAAACAAGTAAAAGTCCATCTGGCTGCTTTCTGAGTTGCCAAACAAGGATCCTCACCTTCTGCCGTGCTCACCTCATCTGTTGCTCTCGCCTCTCACACATCACTGACAGGCACATGCAACAGTATTAGTAGTTTACTAGAGCAATCTAGAGACCCGTACCATGATGCAGTGTGTGGCAGCACTTTTTCACTACATTAGATAGTCAAGCAAGCAGCAGAAAACTAATAACTGTTCTGCCAACCATGACTGAAAGCAGGTCTTATTTCATTTCTGTTCCATCATTGTCAAACAGGAACACAAGTGGCTTGCAAACAAGTAGTACATCAAAAGATATTCGTACTGGGGACCACAGGGTTTCTCTCAACCACCTGACTGACTTAAGTGCTGGGAGCACACACTGGTGTGCGTGGCTGATGTTTCCCATTGTTCCTTTAGCTGGCCCTCACTCATGTCACGATTAGTCCTGATTAAATACTACGATGGAAGTGGTGCATGGTGTCAGAGGCTGCAATAATTGGCATAATCAAATGGTCTAAAGCAGTCCTAGATAAAGTGTTTCATATAGTACATACTGTAAATATTGTAAATGTGCAAACCAACACACTATGCAAATTAAGCTATAAAGTGCAACCTACTCAAAATAAAGTGCTAAGAATGATCAAAAAATGCTAATGCGGTTAATATTCACCTGAAGATATACAGGCAAGTAAGGGAAGGGGAAAAAGAATGAACAAAAGCCTCCGGGGAACAAAGGGAAGGATGCAGACAGGGCAGACAAAGAAGGAAACAAACATGAACTGAGCTTTAACAAGTCATAGGTATAACTTAGCCAGAGCAATAACCCACTCGGTCTTTCTTTAAAGAGGCAGTTCATAAAAAAGTTTCATAAAAAGCAACACAGTGGCAGATCCTCGTTCAAACATTTTGATGTCAGAGTTTCCAAAGTATACAGTATATCCTGTAAACTTCACCTGATCAGTAATTATGCCCCCCCCATTCACCTATACACCACTACAGCTTAAGTTCCTATGCTCCTCCAACAGTCCCTAACCCTTCCTCAGTGACTCCCTTCCAACCTTTCTGCTTCACTCTCTCCTGTTCTTACCCCTCCTTCCTACTTCACTCTGTCCTGTTCTTACCTCCATGGCTCCACCCGCCCATTCTATTCATGCCCCTACCTAGTATTTATCCTCTCCCCTCTCCTTCCCTCCATCCTCCCTACCTACCTAACTCCCTCCTTTCTTCCTCCCTGTCCTCTTCCTTCACTATTCTCCAGCTGTCTCCCCAGCTCCTGTTTCTCCAGCCCATCTACACCACACAACCACCATGACCTGCCACTCGGCAATAGTTAAACGACCTAGCTAGTGACAATGTCTGGCCCATGGCAGCTACTCATATTCCTCATATTGGTCTCTTACTGTAATTTCTGCTCGTACTCAGTTTTGATTGTATAATGACTCAGCATGAAGTTACTCCTTTGTAGTTATCATGTATTTTGTATCTGTGGAATTTGTATCAGTGTCAGTGGCTCAGTAGGTAGCACACTCGCCTCTGAGGCCAGGAGATCAGAGGGCTGTGGGTTCGGTTCCCACATCTGACACTTGGGTTAATATCCCAGTACTGACACTGTAGTGCAGCATGAGAGGGGTGCTGCACTTCTGAAGTGCTTTCGGATGAGACGTTAAACCGAGGTCCCATCTGCCTGGATTGGTGGTAGTTCAGATGGATGTTAAAGATCCCATGGCACTTATCAAAAAGAGTAGGGAATTTCCCCGGTGTTCTGGCCAAATTTCCCTCATTCGCTAAAAATACCACCAACAGCTTAATCTGGTTCAATTTCAGTTGCTTACTATCTGTATCGTTCCTCTTCCGGTCGCCCCTGAAAAAGGGACTTCTAGGCCCAGTAGGCTTACTGGGTCAACAAAATTCAATAACAATTGTAACTGTCTTATTTGGTGTAACTGTCTTACTCTGTCTCACGACATGGAACCTTTGTAAACGAGTTCCCAGCTCAAAGGTGTTTTCCGATGGTGCAAATAAATATCTGAAATGCGACTCAATCCAGACCAACCGCCTAGTATGGTCTGCTCCCTTTAGTTTTGTCTCACCTTTTCAATATTAGTAAAATGCAGGTTGGCAAGTGTGCCATGTCCTGCTTCTGCAAAGTGTCTTGCCATTGCGCAGGTAGGGTTATTGTTTTGGACTGCAGCTTTGTGCTCCCCACCTGTTGTTTACAGCTTCTTTTAGTTTCCCCACATAGCCCATTCCCAAAGGACAGGTCAGCAGGTAAATTACCCCCACTGGGGAGAACTTTTTGAATGACTTTATTTTTTTATTCTTGCCTGACCTGGGGTGTTTGGAAGTCCTTGAGTCACGTATGGGTGTTGTTACAATATACACAGTTGTCACATCTATAGATGCCTTGTGGGGATGATGGTAGCCAGCTAGTGTTGAGGTGAGTTGGAGGGCACAGGCTTCATACCAGTTAGTCCTTTCAGTTTGTCCCTCTCCAGAAACTGACCCCTAGCTGTGAGAGGGTGATATTATGAAAAGTCTGATCAGTTTTGAGTACATGCCAGAGTTTGTGTATAGCAGTTGTCACAGCTCAGCTTCTGGGCAGTATACTGTGACAAGTGTGATCCTAAGTGGCTCTGGCAGTTTTGGCTTTAGGTGTCAGAAGCTGGAGCTGTATTGAGTTTGCTGTTCTTGCATAAGTCACCCAGACTGCTTTAGGCGAATTATTTCCAGTCTAGGACTCTACTGCTGATTTCTTTGACTTTGGTCTCACACTCAGTTGTTGTGCCACAGTTCCACCGTACTCTGAGCATCTGACTTACCGGTACGTTGTTGACAACTTATGAACATGCAAATATCAAGTCTGCTCATTTTGCGGGGTCTTCAGTTCAGTTCAAGCTGATGACCATGTCCCCCGGCCCCATGATCTTTATCCTCCCCCTATATCTATGCCAGCCCCTCTTGAAGCTCCCCAACATCCTCACAGAGATCACCTCTGCTGGCAGTGCATTCCAGTTGGTCACCATCCTTTATGTGAAGAAATGTCTCCTAACCTCCCTCCTAAACACACCTCCCCCTTCCAGCTTAAGGCTGTGTCCTCTCATGGTTCTGCTGCAGCTTTCCCTGAACTCCTTGATACCATACTGAACCCCTTCAAGTATTTGAAGGTCTCAATCACGTATCCCCTCTCCCTTTTGTCCTCCAGTGAATACATGTTTAGGGCCCCCAGACCCTCCTTGTACGATCCACGATCTACCCTGCTGCCCTGCAATCATCTTCATAGCCCTCCACTGGACCATCTGCATCAGGTTGATATCCTTTTTAAGGTGAGGGCTCCAGAACTGCACCGCATACTCCAGATGCAGCCTCACCAGTGACCTGTACAAGGGCAGAACCACTTTCGGTCGCCTACTGCTGATCCCCCTTGTTATGCAGCCCAACATCATGTTTGCTCTTACCATAGCCTTCTTGCACTGCGCAGAGTGTTTTAAGTGACTGGATATCATCACTCTCAGGTCTTTTTCCTCTACTGTGGGAGTTACCTGGGCACCTCCCAGGTAGTACTCTGTCCTGGGGTTTTTGACTCCCACGTGCATGACCCTGCATTTCTTGGCATTGAAGCCTAGTTGCCAGATCCCTGACTGCCGTTCAAGTGTTCGTAGGTCTTCCATAAAGTCCAGTATCCTCTCTGCTGAGTCCACCCTCCCACAGAGCTTGGTGTTGTCCATGAACAGACTCATTTTGCCCTTGATGCCGTCCCCAATATCATTAATGAAAATGTTGAACAGCACTGGCCCGAGCACTGAGCCCTTGGGGATGCCACTTGTGACCACCCTGGTACTAGACAGCTCCCCTTCAATTATCACCTTTTGGGACCTGTTCCTCAACCAATTTTTCACCTGTCTAACCAGCTTCTCTCCTACTCCAAGGTCTGCCAATTTTCTGATCAGCCTCTTGTGTGATATAGCGTCAAAAGCCTTGCTGAAAACCAGGTAGAGGATGTCCTGTGCTTGGCCTCTGTTCACCTTTTGGTTACTCAGTCAAGGATGTCGATCAGATTCATCTGACAAGACCTCCCTCCCACCCACAAAACCTTGGTGCCTTGCATCCTGGAGGCCATATTCCTCTAGTTGCTCTATCAGTCTTTTTTTAAATATGGTTTCCATAAGCTTGCGTATAATAGAAGTGAGACTGACCGGTCTGTAGTTCCCCGGGTCATCCCTGGGACTGTTCTTGTAGAGTGGCACCCCATGTTCTTGTAGAGTGGCACCAGAGGTAGAAGACTTGGTTTGCAGGCCAAGGCACCTAGCTTCACCTGAGCTCTTTCCTTCTAAGACTGCTTGAAAGGCAGAGTAGAGAAACTTACCAGAGCAAGGGAAAAGGATTAAGACTTAGTTTGGCTAAGCAGATTTACTGTGTGGTGGTGTTTTTAATTTTTACTCACAGGGATTGCTACTGTTTGTTCCTAACATTTCATTGCTTTATTTTTTCTCTGATTCAAATTGTTGTTGCTGGTATACCTTCTTCTGCATTATTACAAGGTGTGCCTACAGGTGTGTGCTAACAGATTACTCCTGTAATCTTCTGATTCAAATTGTCTTTTGCAAGGTATATCTTCTGTTACTGCTTTATTTTTCTCTGGAGCAAAGTGTTTCTTACAGCGTATATCTTCTCTGAAATTATTACAGGTGGTGCTTTACAGGTTTTACAGTTTTATCTAACATTAGGATAAGCTTTCAGGGTTACTGCATTTGTTGTTGACTGATTGTTTCTGCTCTTACCTCCTTGTTTTTTCGTCCGTGGTTCTTCTTTTTAGGCAGGGGAAGGGCCCAGCCACCCACCCCCATCCCCAACCACCCCACACTACACTCCTTTTATAGGGTACTACAGTTGTGACATTTCCTGTGGCAGAGCAGGAAGGGGCGGATCAGTGGGGCCTCCACAAGGTGATCTCATTTACAGGGCACTAGTAATTTAACATTATAACAAGTTAAACAAAGCTACAATTAAACCATTACTTGCATTTTTTTCCTTCTAATTACTCTGACTAGGTTACAAACCCAGCAACTTACTTGGAATGGATTTCATTAACTGCAGGTACAGTGGAACAATTTTCAGAAGGACAGTCTTACAGGATTTAGGACACTGTCCTACATGCTGGGCCTTTGGAGATCTTAGGGCTCAGCTCCGGGCAGCATGGGCAGAGATTGCACGCCTCAAATTTCATATTGAAGAGAAATACATTATAAGAACCACCGCCATTTCCCAGCATCAACAGAAAAACCTCGACGCAGAGGGCAGTTGGTCCAGGAGGTTGGCAGGTCGTTAGGAGGAGCAAATCAGGTGCTCATCTCTGCTCTCCAAACATTACCTCCAAAAACCATATAAACACTACAAACAGGTATCTGCCTCTATCTCTGAAATCAAATAAAGAGGCAGAAGACACTGCAAAGCAGGACACTACGGCACAGGAGCTAAGCACAACAAAACTCACCCAAATCAGGAACCAAAACAAAACAAGCACAAAGGAAATCCGAAAAACTTCTGATCATAGGAGACTCCATGATTCGGGGAGTTGATACCCATCTCCGGCCAGGGGTGATGGTCAGATGTCTCCCAGGTACATCAGCATGGAGAGACACTGACCGCATTGCTAAAATTGTTCACAAAGCAGGAGCAAACATTGATGTCCTAGTACACATAGGGACTAATGATCTCGCCAGCCGGTCAGTTGTGGAGACCAAGGAACACCTGACTAGGCTGGGTGACAAACTATCATCTATTTCATCCGGCATCTCCTTCTCTGAGATCCTGCCAGTCTGGGAGAGGGAGCAGATGGGCGGAAGGTCAGAGAGGGGAGACAGGGAGGCTAAACACGTGGCTCAAGGGCTGGTGCCAGAAAAAGGACACAGATTTGTAGGGGACTGGCAACAGTTCTGAGAAGCGAACGTTCTTTAAATTTGATGGACTGCATCTGACTAAAGAGGAGTCAGTGGCATGGGGCAGAAGTTTGACGCCTTTGCAGAATATTTAAAACTAGCAATGGGAGAGGGGCACACCCCATACGCCGAATGGGAAGAACACCCTCCCCTCAGCTAGTGGTCAAACAGGAATTCAGCATGTTTGCCGCTCATTTGCATCACCAGGTAAGAAAAAGGTTTGTCTCCCCATACGACGCACATGGGTAATGCCAACTCACCCAACAACTAACACACCAAAATTCTGGCCAATGGAAAATCATGTACAAATGCTCACAGCCTGGGAAATAAGATCCCAGACCTGCAGGCAATAATGTCAGAGGCTAAACTGGACATAGTAGCAATTAGTGAGACGTGGTCTACCAGTAACCACACTTGGGAGACTTCAGTACCTGGTTATGTATTGTTCAGAAGAGACCGAGGTGCAAAAAGGGGGGGAGGAGTGGCCCTGTATGTTAATGAAAATATCAAAGCTACAGAAATTCAGAATACACATAAGGAGTCAGAAGAACTGTGGGTCACCCTGGAAACAGGAAATGGGACAGCCATAAGAACTGGGGTTGTCTACAGGCCCCCAGACCAGAGGGAAGACATAGACACATTACTGTTAGAAGATATACAAAACATGACAGCTAAAGGGAGGTTCTGATAATGGGAGACTTCAACATGCCGGATACAGATTGGTCAATACCAGCAGAACATCTGCAGAACTAGACTCATAGTGGATTCCTGCAGGGGAGGGCCTCAAACAACTGGTACAGCAACCCACAAGAGACAGGGCTATCCTATATCTAGTACTGACTAACAAAGAAGGGATCACAGATCTCCAGGTAGAAGGTCACCTGGGAGCCAGTGACCATCACATGGTATGGTTCAATTTGGCTACTACATCTAAATCATCCCATTCCAAGGCAAAAATATGGGACTTCAGAGGAGCTGACTTTGATAAGATGGCCAACAGAGTTAAGCTAGCCTTGGCAAAAAGAAACACAGGTGAGGGGGTACAGGCAAAGTGGGCAAGCATTAAGGATGCAATATTTGAAGCAACATCCCACTGTGTTAGACAGAAAAGGAAGTGCAAAAGAAGAAGAAACCACTTTGGTTCTCAAATACAGTAGCAGAAAGGTCAGAGCCAAAAGGCTGGCCTTCAGGAAATATAAGGGAACACAGCGGGATGAAGATAGGGAGGCATACCAAACTGCCCTAAGGGAAGCAGGGAAGGCAGTAAGGCAGGCAAAGTCCCAAACTGAGGAAACACTAGCACGAACAGTAAAATAAGGTGACAAGACTTTCTATAGATACATTAGTGAAAGGAGAAAGTCCAGAGGGGTATTGCTAAGCTTAATGGAGAAAAGGGAGCATGTGAGGAGGAGGACCCTGTAAAGGCATCTATCCTAAATAGATACTTTTGCTCAGTATTTACTGAAGAGAAGGTAGGGCAGGGCCCACAGCTCAGCATCATGGACACAGGGGAGGGAGGTGGAGCTACTCCCTTCACAAAAGAAAGGGTCCTACAAGAGCTTGCTAAGCTCAGGGTGGATAAGGCAATGGGACCCGATGGCATACATCCCAGGGTACTTAAGGAGCTAAAGGAGGAACTAGCAGAGCCATTAGCAGAATTGTTTAGTGAGTCTCTGAGCACAGGAGAGGTCCCAGAAGACTGGAGAAGGCTCATGTGATCCCGCTCCACAAGAGTGGTAGCAGGGAGGAGGCGGGGAACTACAGACCGGTCAGTCTTACCTCAGTAGTGGGCAAGATTATGGAGGCACTCCTTAAGGAAAGGATAGTGCAACACCTGGAATCCATAGGGGCACAGGATCCAAGACAGCATGGGTTTACAAAAGAAAGGTCCTGTCAAACTAATCTCATAGATTTCTTTGACTGGGTAACCAGAGTGGTGGACCAAGGGGGAGCAGTTGATGTCGCCTACCTTGACTTCAGCAAAGCTTTTGACACTGTTCCACATAGAAGATTGATAAATAAGCTGGGTAGGCTGAGTGGGTCAGAAGTTGGTCAACTGGGTGGCAAACTGGTTGACGGGCAGAAAACAGAGAGTGGTGGTAAATGGCATACAGTCAGAAGAGATGCAAGTCACAAGTGGGACCTAGGGATCAGTCCTGGGGCCAGTCCTCTTCAACATCTTCATTAGTGACCTTGCAGATGGACTAGAGGGTAAGGCTTGTCTGTTTGCAGATGACACCAAGATCTGCAACAGAGTAGATGATCCAGATGGGGTGGGCAGAATGAGAAGAGATCTGGATAAACTAGCAGAATGGTCAGAAGAGTGGCAACTGATTTAATGCAAAGAAGTGCAAAATCATGCACATAGGGAAGAGAAACCCTGAAGCCACCTATAGGCTGGGAGGAGTTGCTAGCAGTCACAAAGGAAGAAAGAGACTTGGGCATCATCACCACTGATGACCTAAAATCATCCAAGCAGTAGGTAGGAGGGGTGTTAGGTGTATTAGTAGGGGTATCACAAGTCGTAAGAGGAGGATTAATCCTCTGTACAAGACACTGGTTAGCCCCATCTGAGTACTGCTGCAGTATTGGAGGCCACACCTTCACAAGGACATTAACCAAATTGAGGCAGTCCAGAGAAGGCAACCAAAATGGTGCAGGGACTGCATCAGAAGACATATGAGGACAGATTAACGAGCTCAATATGTATACCCTTGAGCAAAGGAGGGAGAGAGGTGATATGATCGAGGCATTCAAACACCTAAGGGCATAAACAAGGTGAAAGTGTCTAACATGTTTAAATATAAGAAAATAGCAGGACAAGAGAACACAGTATGAGATTAGAGGAGGCCGATTAAGGGGAATGTGAGAAACTTTTTCACAGAAAGCGTGGTGGATGCATGGAATGGCTTACCACAAGAAGTGGTGGCTATGAATACAGTGCAGGGCTTCAAACAGGCATGGGATAGGCATAAGGGAGCAATACAGATGACTATGAATAGATAGGCCACTGACAGAGCAAAGGCCGATGGCACATTTATAAGGTAGAAAAAGAAATGGGCAGACTGGATGGGCCTTGCGGTCCTTATCTGCCGTCAACTTCTATGTTTCTATGTTTCATGTGCCATTCTCCAGTCCTGTGGCACCATGCCCGACTCCAGTGAACAGCTGAACAGGTACAACAGTGGCTCCACAAGCTCCCCTGCCAGTTCCTTCAGCACCCTAGGTTGTACTCCATCTGGGCCCGGTGACTTATCTGTCCTCAAAGCTAGCAGTCCTTTTTTCACTCTTTCCCCTTCTATTGCCTCATCTGACCTCCCCCCGGTCCCCTTCCCCCCTCATCAGCACCGGTCCATATTTCTCCTGTGTGAAGACAGAGCAGAAGTATTCATTCACTAACTCTGCCTTTTCCCTATTCTCCTCCACCCACCCATCCTCTTGTCTTAGTCTGACTATCCCATCTTTCTTGTCTCTTTTGCCGATTATTTAGCAGAAGAAAGCCTTCTACCCCCTCTCAATATCTTCCGCTAACTGCAATTCTTTCTGCACCTCAGCTCTCCGACCTGCCTCCAGCCTCCACTGCCTGTCCTACGTATGCTTCTCTGTCCTCCTCCTTCTTGGTTTTCCTGAATTTCCTGTATACCAGCCTTTTGTTCCTCACTGCCTGTGCTACCTCAGAGCTAAACCAGTTTAGTGCTTCGATTTTTGAGTTCTTTTTGTACCTAGCACATTCCTCCATTGCAGCCCCTACTCCTTCCTTGATAATAGCCCATTTTTGGTCCACCTCCATAGTTGCATTGATTTTCTCTCGATGCCTTTTTAGAACCTTGTCCATCTTACTAAAGTCTGCCCTCCTAAAGTCCAGGATTTTGGTCTTAGTGGTGACACTTTTCCTGCAGATGTCTAGCCTGAACCACACTGAATGATGATCACTTCCACCAAATGGTTCTTTGACAGTTATACCCTGTATGTGCTGTCCATTTGTGATTACCAGGTCCAGGATTGCTCTCTTTTGGGTGGGTTCAGTGACACCCTGGGTCAGGAACCCATGCTGGATTGCATCCAGTATTCTCTGTCTCCTGGCACATGTCATTGCTGGTGTACTCCTATACTACTGGTATGTCTCTCTAAAAGGTACCAAACACATTATAGTTGCCTGAGCTGCCGTTACTTTTCTACCAATCAGAGTGATGTAGATGGGTGTTATTTCCTTTGTTAAAAATGTAGATGGGTGTAAAAATGTGGTTAGCGGAGGACCAATGAAATTAATTAGAAATACTTAGTAAGATTTCTTCTGTCTAAATGTAGAGAAGTGTAGGAAATTTGGTTAGCTTAGAAGCAAATATGTATCAGAAATATTCAGCTAGTTTGTTTCAGCTTGGGTCTTGCCTGTATTATTTGTATTTAACAATGATGTGGGGCCTTGTTAGGCTATTCAGACCTGTGTATCCACTGACATTGCTTTGGCCTGGGTTTATCCATGTCCCTGTCAGCTAACTCCCCTATCCCACCTTAATTATAAAGGGGCATCCTACCTCTCCCTTTTATTCCCCAGGTACCTAACTGCTGCCACTGTATATTACACTTATTGTATATACCTATTTGCTGACACTGTATATTGCACTTCTTGTGTTACCTATCTGTACATTATATGTAAACAGGTTCCTATCTGCCGTCACTGTATATTGCACGTATTGTAGATACCCTTTTCTATTTTCTGCTGCAATCTCTATATTGTGTCTAATATGTATTCTCTAAAGTTTTACAATTTTGGCCTAATGTATATGTAAGTTTACCCCACTCCCCTCTCCCCCAGGACACACCTGGAAACGAGCTATTTGAGCTCAGTACGTTTTTTTGTTTCCTGGTGAAAAGCTTTAATAGATAAATAAATCCACCTGGATTATTCCAGGTCATTGGGAGATGGCTTTCCCTTGTATTACTCAAACTATCAGCTCTATATTACTTATTGTTAAGTCTAAATTGCTACAAGGTTTTAGTTTGACTAGAATGCTTATGCCTGGCCTGTTTGTATTTAGTTCAAGTAAACAATACAGCTCCTCTGCTCATAGAGGGTGTAAGAAATAAAAGGAACAGAGGAACTGGCAAATAACTGCACTCCTCGACTGGAAAGAGCTTTATTGAATCCCCCCTGATGACATACTGACATACGAAACCGGTTGGGGTTTGTTCAGTGGCTAGCCTGTTCTCCATCCACAATGGCGGCAGAGTGTGTATTAAAATTTTTCAGTAAAACTCTTTCTTTTGGATTTCCAGTCTAAGAGTGCAGTTATTTGCCAGTTCCTCTGCTTGTATTTAGACTCAGGTCATGGGGAAGTATTGCCCTGGTCTCAAGTGTCTCTCATTAACCCTCATTGTGAGAGTTTGTGTCCCTCCTTTTAGTGACAAAAGGTTGAGAGGTTATCAGACCATGATATACAGCTGAAATATAAGTGAATCTCGAGACCAGGGGCCCGATATTTAGTAGGGCATGAAGTGTAGTGCAAATGTTTACAGTGTGCTTTGTAATTGCCCAGGGGTCTCAGGATGGTATATTCAGTCTGGCACTAACCAACTGAATACAGGGCCATGTCAGGGCAGTGCTAACTCAGGTAGCACCACCCTGACAAGGGTCCCGAAGTTGGCCCCAAGAGTTGATAGTGCCAGAGCACTACCTGCAATTTTCAAAGAAACCCATACAAATGAACCCATTGGGCATGCAATGCGCTAAGGGTCCATCTGCATGTGCATTATGCTCCATTTGCACAGGTAGCAGAGGCAGGTAGAACAGTGCTGCCCTCAGTCCATGACAGCTGTAGCTATCACTGGTGCTAATGATCCCCCCCCCCAAACGCCTGCCCCAACTTAAAAATAATATTCCCTGGTGGTAGTGGTTCCCCACTCCATCCGATCGCCAGCCCCCAGATAAAATGTTAATCCCTGGTGCTAGTGGTCTCCCGCTCCAATCGCTAGCTGCCAGGTAAAAATATTAATCGGTGCTAGTGGTCCCTTCTTCCTCAATCGCCAGCCATGACATAAAAATAATATTCCCTAGTGCTAGTGGTCCCCAGACACCAGCCCCAAGTAAAGACTAATCCCTGGTGGTAGTGTCCCCCCCCTCCTGCCGATCCAAGCCTGGAGTAAAAAAAAAAAAAACTCCCTGGCGTACAGGAGGTTCTCCTCCCGGACACGGGCCCCCCACCTTAGCATTATCCACGCTGCTGCTGCGGGTGCATGGCAATTGACACAGCACTCTACCCTCCTTGGCCAGCACCAGTATGTCAAGCAGAGAGGGTACCTCTTATTTACAGGACAACCCTGTTCTATAAATAAAGGCACACCCTGCCTGGACATATAAGCGGCTGGCTGAAGAATGAGGAGAACTGTGCTGTTCACTGCATGCACCTGCAGCAGCAAGTGATAATACTGGAATGGTGCCAGTGCTGCTGGAGAGACACTGGATGACAGGAGGTGGGCTTTTTCTAAATTCCAGGCTGGCAATTATAGGTGAGGGGGCCACACTACCACCAGGGAATATTATTTTTATGTCGGACCTGACAATCAGAGAGGACCACTAGAACCAAGGGATTAATATTTTTACTTGGGGGCTGTTGAATTGGGGGGGGGGACCACACCTCCAGAGATTTATTTTATTACGTTAGGGGCTGATGATCGGGGAAGGGTCACTAGCACCAGGGACTGTTTTTTTTTTATTTAGGGGTTGGCGGAGGCGGGGTGCCACGGACCACAGGGATGGGTATGTTCTCCCAGTGGATGGCTGGCTGCATTACCTCGAGCAGTGGCTAGGGTTGCACGAAGTAAAAGGAGGTTTTCATTGGTGGTATTTGCATGGCACAAAAGGACCACTCAAAACCCTTTTGCGATGCACAAATCCGCTGAATATTAGCTTGCGCCGATATTCCTGTCCCCACCCTGCCACTTGCATACCCCCACTTTTTGGTATGCGTGGGCACTACACCTGTTTGCCGGCACAACAGAGCCCTTTCAATATCTGACTCCAGCACAAAGCCTGGTATGCTTGTTCAAACACCGGTTACAGCCCATGTAAACTTTTGAATATCGGGCTCCAGATGTAGTAGGCCTACAAAATATTAAAAACATTACTCTCAAACAATATTACACATATTCTTTGTGCTCTTGCTGTAAACATGAGACTAAGAAACCCTAAGCACTACATGTGACATTAGGGTACAGTACTTACACAGTCCATGTAACAGGTATGCTATTGCTGTGTTTTTAGAGATTTTGTGTGGATTGTGTCTACTGAAACTTTGTGAAAGGGGAATAAATGTAATAGTTTTACAGTAAGAGAACTGTTGAATTATAAGTTTATGAAATACATGCCTACTGTATTTATATCCAGAAATGTCACATAACAAAGAAGTGTTTTATATTTTCTTTCATTTGTAATGTACCTTTATTTATATATTTTACCACATGAAAGCAACAGTGCATGTTGGCAGTGCAAATCTGAATCTATAATTTGCCCCTTATAGAACACGTAGATACTTACTGTAACAGTAGATCTTAAAGAGAATCTCTTTCATCAGGCCAAACCTATGGAACTATAAGCTGCCAGGTGCTATGACCACATGGAAACTTTTGCAAGCAGTCCAACGGGGCCACCCATGATGATGTCAGACATCAGTTGCTACATAAATGTAGGTGGCCCCTTCCCTCCTCAGTTCCCTGCCAGGGATCATGCTCGGAGGACCTCCCTGTAGGGGAACCAGGGGAGAACCTAGGACTCTGCCGACCAGGTGAGGCAGAGAACAGCAGATAGACCCTCATGGAGAAGGAGACAGCACTCACCAGAGTCTCAGAATCCGATAAGGGGAAGGAGGGTGTTATGGCATGGCCTGTTGAAAGACATACTCTTGAAGATCTACTTTTATGGTAAGTATGTACAGTAACTGTTCTATATTCTTCAAGGATATCTCTTTCATCAAGCCGCACCTATGGAATGAGTACCAAACAATACTGACCATAAACAGTCTGGGTGACTGGAGCCTACAGAGCTAAGAAAGCAAGCCTTGAAGCACAGCTAGGCCAAAGCCAGCCCTTTTTTGAGAGATAACGTCCAGAATGTAGTATTTAGTGAAAGTGTGGACAGCACTCCAGGTGGGAGCTGCACAGGTTTCTGCAGAAGACACATTAGAAACAGGCAACAGATGTGGCCATGCCAGTGGAATGACCACGAACAACCCCGGGATGTTCCTTACTGTACTTCCTGTAACAGAAAGTAATATAGTTTGCTACTCATTTGGACAGGCACTGTTTAGAAACTGGGGTGCCCTCTTTTCCAGGGATGAACGAAACAAAAAGCTGCAAGGACTTTCTACAGTCCTTAGTGCAATGTATACAGTACCGGAGTACTCTATGTACATCTACAGCATGAAGCAATGCTTCCCCTGGATTGGGATGCTCAGGAAAATAAACAGGCAGGTGGATGGTTTGATTTAAAGTAAACTCAGACACCACCTTAGGTAAAAACTTAGGATCAGTACTCAAAGACATACCGTTTTTGTGAAAAATCAAATGAGGCAGCTCGCATATTAGAGCCTGTAGCTCTGAAATCCTTTGAGCAGAAGTGACTGCAACTAAAAACAACGTTTTCCAAGAAAGAACGCATAAGCCACAAGTTGCAGCTGGCTCATGAGGAGCCAAAGTAAGCTTTTCCAAAATAAAATTCAGGTCCCAAGCCAGGACTGAACTGCGGATAAGAAGCTTCAAGTGTAGAATAACTCTCAGGAACATATGGGCCACCTCCAGCTGGGCAGCTGTAAGACCATCAATAAGCACATGGAAAGCTGAAATGGCAGCCAAGTGCACTTTGATTAAGGGATACCTCAGGCCTACATCTGATAAGGGCAGCAGATACTCCAGAAACTGGTTAACTGGACAGGTAAATGGATCCAAGCAATGAGAGGTGTCCCATAAAGAAAACTGCTTCCACTTCATGGAATGAGTGTATCTGGTGGAAGGCTTCCTGGCAGCCACCAGGACATTAGCCACCTTTTGGGAAACCACTAACTTTGGAACTAATGTTTTCAGGAGCCATGCATGAAAGTTCACCCAGGAGGCCGGCCCACCAGCGCAGTGGCTGGATTTCTGCTTGTAACGCCGGTGACCCAGGTTCGGGAATGGATCTGGGTCGTTGGAGGGCCGGCCGGTGGGAGAAGGATCGAGTGTCCCTAGGACTGCTCTCTTTCTCCAGGGGGGGAAGATGGTCTGTGATCGGGCAGGAGCGACACCTGGCAGAGGCTGGGTTTGTCGCCCTGCACCGACGCATACGTAATTCTGGGGCAGGACAGATGCAGGCCGTCATTGTACGTCGCCGCCCCAGCTTACAGGGGAATAAATTCTGTGGCCGGCCGTATCAGTGAAGCCCTGCCCCCGGGCTTCGATTAGCTTCCCAGTCGGCTCTCCCAACTAGCCTAGTATCACGGCACTGGAGGCCCAGTATAGTGCTGCATCCCCACCCTCTGGGAGGTAAGCCAGGGGTGACTGGGAGAGAATGGACAATATGGGTAGGTGGAAGCTCGAGGAGCGCTGTGACTAGGGCAGATAGCCGACAGCCGGCGCAGCAAAAAGCACAATTTTAGAGAAAAAAAAAAAAAAAGGTTACCTAGTAGAGCTGTTGTGGATTGTTAAGCAGGTGGCCGCTACATCAGAGGCAAGGAGGCGTGCGATGGAGCACCGCCACAAGGAGGCGGCAACCCGGAGGAGCTTCTGCCATGCTCAGGCAAGGGGTCTGCTGAAATCTCAGCTATCAGTGGCACACCTGAGAAGGATAGGAGATGGCTGCATCAGCTTGGATTAAAAGGGGACTGCTGTTGACCATGGCGCATTCCGAGAAACTGAACAGCTCAATGAGTGAAATGACCACTTGGGCTTGAGGGTGGGCTTTTTGAACTGGCGGGCAGGCTATAAATAGCCAAGCCAAGCCCAGCCTCTGAAACTGGTTCACCCAATAGAGCTGTTGCAGGCAAGGAGCGGCGATCGGGGAGCACCCGTTGCAAGGAGCGGTGACTGGAGGGCTTCTGCCATATCGGAGGCAAGGGGATCTGCTGCTGAAATTTCTGGCTGCATCAGCCGCACATCTGGCAGAGAGGGGGGCGGCCACATCGGTGACTTGGATTAAAAGGGGGGCTGCTGTTGACTGCAGCGCATCCTGAGGAACTGAACTGCTCGGCAAGTGAGAGGACCAATCAGGCCCGAGGGTGGGCTTTTTGAACTGGTGGCCGGGCTATAAATAGCAAGCCCATCAGCTGAAAGTGGTTCACTCAGGAGAGCTGTTTTTGTCCCGCTCACCCCCCCAGCCCTGACCTCAACCTCTGTTAAATGGTTTTGGGGGAGGAGTTAGCCAAGAAGTTATGGCCAGGGGCAGGTCTAACAGGAATGGAAGAGGAGGAGACCTGAGCTGGGCTAAAGGCTCTGACCCAGCCTGATTATGTTATGCTGACATTTGTTCTGTAGCTCAATTCCTTTGTTATGGTGACATTTGTTTGGTATCCCAAATTTCTTCATCTTGCAGGGGTTTCTTAGGCAAGTAGCTGCCCAGCAGGCATTGGGAGGGTTCAAAAACGGGTTCCAGCAGGGCAGGGAAAAATGTCGGGGCAACCGACTCCAATGGGAAATCAGAACAGAATGGGGATGGGGCTATGGCATGGTCTTCAGACCACAAGGGCGGGCATCTTTGGAAGGGTGGTAGGGTGTGCTGGGTGTGGGTCAGCCATGGTGCTAGCCTTGGCTTGGAGTATGGGGGGCTGCATGGTGTGCCGACAGCTGGCTCAACTAAAGGAGGTAGTCAGGTGGTTGAGATGGATGCTAGGTAGGGCAGGGGTGTGGGGAGGAAGGTAGGGAAGGGGTGAGGGGAGGTGAGGAGGAATGTGGCTCCGCAAAGGGTATAAGATGGGGTGGGGCATAAAAGGGAGGGACAGTAAAGACGCAGTGGGTCCAGGCGTGACACCTGTAATAGACAAGAGCAGTCAGGAAAAGGATGGTAGGATCACAAATGACTACGCAATTAGGGTAGGAGTTGTAGGGGTGGGCACCAGGGGTCTCGGGTAGAGGCAGTCCTGGATGCCAGAAGGGCCATGGTTACTGGCACGTTGCAAGAAGCAGAGGTCCAAGGCATGTACAAAGGAGAACTGATGGGGGGGCTGCATCTGTGGGGGGAATTGAGGTAGTAGACATAGAGCAGACTAACAGATTTGCACCACTAGTACCGATAAATGAGGGGAGAATGTGGAATTTGGAGCAGAGGTGTCATCAGGGGGAACAGGAGAATTGGGTACAATGAACGGCTCAGTAGTCAGGAGGAGTGGGGCTGTTCCCCTGCAAAAGTACACAGCAGTGGCAGGGGGAGCTGTAAGCAGTGGGCACAGTGTATGCGAAAATTAGGTGGGGTTGGGGCAGGAGCATCGGGGCTGGGGGGTGTCGGGCCTAGGACAGGGAAGGGAGAAGGGAGGATGAAGACTCGATATAGAGGGAGAGTGGAACCCAGGAGAAAAGGGACCAGCAGGGACACGGTGAGTGGGAGAGCAGGAAAAAGGATGTTGAGAGGGCAGAAGCGAGTTCCTCTGAGAGTTAGGAGGGGCCCCTAGTTCGTGGAGGTGCTGCGGGGAGGGACCGAAGTGGTGTAGCGGAGAGGGGGGAGCTAGGGGAATATGGGTCAGTTAGGAGAACGCGCTGGAGCAGGAGGAATAAGGCAGCCAATGGCACTCAAATAGAGTGTGTGGCTGGGGAAAATGATGCAGTAAAAGCAAAGGGGGTGGCAGAAAAAGGGGGAAGGCTCAAGGGAAAGGAGGAGGGTAGAGTGCTCATGTTGGGGGACTCCATGATTAGGGATATTAATTGGGAGGGGCGGGATGAGGGAAAACCCTGTGTTGTCAAGGTCAAGAGTATATCTGGTCTGATTGTGCATGAGGCCAAGCACCCGGTCTATGCTCTGGCAAAGGAATGTGGTGGAACCTCCAACATATTAGTGCACCTGGGCACAAATGACATAGAGGGAAATAGTATGCTGGAGATTTAGGCAAGGTTCCAGGAGCTAGCCAGGGTTTGGCTTGCCGTAGGGTGCTCGGTCTCCTTGGATATCCTTCCAGTGACTAGAGCTAGTGTGGGAAATAAACAATTAGAGAGGTAAATGAGTGGTTGGGGATGTGGTGTGAGGCTGGGGGTATGGGTAGGTGGGAAACTGGAGTACAACCTGGGAGGACAAGGGGCTGTATGCAAGGAATAGGCTCCATTTCAGTTTGAGGGGGAAGGAGGTATTGAAACAAAAACTGACCAAACTCATCCAAGCTAGGTGGGGGTTATACTTGTGAGGGGAGGGCTGGGGCTTGAGGATGATCATAGCATGCACATCAAGGAAGGGCTTACCTCCCCAAGCGGTTGGGCGTGAGTGTGTGTGCGTGTGTGCCAAATGGGAAAAAACGACTATGCAAGGGGGAGCCTGAGTAAGCAGCTACCTAGGAGTCCCCAGGTTTGGGGGATGGGAGGGGTGGAGGGTGGCCCTGATCAATGCCAGGACCATGGGACACAAGATGCCCAAGCTTCAGGCAATATTAGTAGAGGGAGAAGTGGATGTGGCGGCTGTCACTGAAACTTGGGCCACTCCCGGGCATGAGTGGGATCTAAACCTGATGGAGTACACTGCTTTCAGGAAGGACAGGGCTGTGGGCGGGGGAGGTGAGTAGCAGTCATCATTAGGAACAGCATAGGGATAAGCAGGTTGGAGGGTGCAGAGGGAAATGTAGAGGCATTATGGGTCACCTTGCAGGCATCTAGGGGCAAAAGGGTGAATCTGGGGGTAGTTTATAGGCCACCCATGCAGGCGGAAGATCTTGAGTAAGGCATGGTGGCAAATCTTAGGGACCACTGTGGTCAGGGGAGGGTAGAACGGTGGTGCTGGGTGTCTTAAACATGCCAGGGGCTGACTGGGGAACTATGGCATCCTCATCTGCCAGAGAACAGTGCCTGCTGGACGTCTTCCAGGATGCGTTCCTTTCCCAGCTGGTGGCTGACCTGACGAGGGAAGGTTGTATCCTGGATGTGGTCCTGATGGATTGCAAACTGGTTGGGGACCCACTGGCAGGAAGTGATCATGCCATGGTCTGGTTTCCCATAGACCTGGACGGAGGAGAAGACTGCACGAATACAGCAGTAGTTTACTTCAGGGGAGCAGACTTCAAGGGTATGGAGCAGATCCTCCAGGGTCACTTGGAGGGGATCAGACCGGAAATGGACACAGAGAGCAGGTGGGAAATTATCAAGGGAGGGCTCCTGGAAGCTACCAAGGCCTGCACAAAGGTTCGACACAAGTTCAGTAGAGCCAACAAGCCAAGCTGGTGGACTAGTTAGGTCAAGGAAGCAGTGAGGGAGAAAAGGGCTGCCTACAGCCAACACAGACGCTCACGTGGGGTTATGGACAAGGGGAAGTATGATATGATATCCAGGAAGGTAACCAGAATGGTGAGATCAGCCAAGGTGAGGACGGAGCAGAGGTTGGCACAGAGGATCAGGAGAGGTGATAAAGGTTTTTTTAAGTACATCAGGGAAAGGAGGAGAGTCAGGGGGCAGATTAGTAGGCTGATGTCAGAGATCGGGTGGGCTGCGGAGGCCGGGGAGCAGGCGAAGGTACTTAACAATTACTTTGCCTTGGTCTTCACGAGGGAGGATGTTGGGCAGCACCATAAGGGGAGGCAGGTTAGATTTGCAGAAGTGGGAAGTCACGGATGTTGAAATTTCTGTAGGTGGGTGTGGGAAGCCCTCAAGTCCCTAAAAATGGAGAAGGCACCGGGTCCAGATGGTTTTCATCCCAGGGTGCTAAAGGAGACAGCGGATGTTCTAGCTGCACCTCTAGTGGACCTTTATAATTCCTCCCTTCAGACGGGGTGGGTACCTCAGGATTGGAGGATGGCCCACATCGTACCTATCCACAAAAGGTGGCTCACATGAAGAGCAGGGGAACTACAGGCCTGTCAGTCTGACGTCAGTGGTAGGCAAAATGATGAAGACCATCTTAAAAGAAAAGCTGAGGGTGTTTCTGGAGGCACGGGGCCATCTGGATGATCACCAATATGGCTTTGTTCAGGGCAGATCATGTCAAACTAGCCTTGTGGAGTTCTATGATTGGGTGACAAAGGCACTGGACCAAAGCAAGCTGGTGGATGTCCTCTTCCTAGACTTCAGCAAGGTGTCTGACTCGGTGACACATCCTGGGCTGCTGGAAATGGGGAGAATGGGGGTGGGGGAGCAGATGGTCAGGTGGATAGGGAACTGGCTAGATGGGCAGCATCAGAAGGTGGTGGTTTGGGGGGGGTTCATACCCTAGGAGGGTCATTAGCGGGGTCCCACTGGGCCACTCCTGTTCAATGCTTACAGCTCAGACATCAGAAAATGCATCAGGTGCGAGATGAGCCTCTTTGCCGATGACCTGAAACTGGGAGCAGTGGTGGACGGGGAGGAGGGTAGAGAAACCCTACAGAGGGACCTGGAGCCTCTGAAGAGGTGGTCATGCAGCTGGAAACTGAGGTTTAATACTAAGAAATGCAGGGTTCTACACTTGGGTCTTAGGGACACAGCTCACGAGTACCACTTGGCAGGGGAGACACTGCAGGCCTCGGGTGAGGAGAAATACCTTGGGGTGGTAGTGGATGCCTAAATGAACAACTCTGAACAGTGCAGAAGGGCTACAGCCAAAGTAAACAAAATGCTAGGGTGCATCGCTAGGGGAATAACCTCGAGAAGGCAGGAGGTGCTTCTCCCTCTCTTTAACTGCCTGGTTAGACTGCCCCTTGAGTACTGCATGCAGTTTTGGCACCTGTACTTAACAAAAAAGACATTGGCCGGCCCGTTGGCGCAGCGGTGGGATTTCGCTTGACGCGCCCGGCGACCAGAACCGAGAGCGGATCCGGGTCGTCGGAGGGCGGCGAAAAATGCGTAGGCGTCAATGGGCAGCTCTCCCTACTCCGTGGGGAGAATTGGGCAGCATTGATGCGTTGGGGACCCCTGGTGAGACCGGGAGTGCCACGCAGCCGGCGGCTATGGGGAAGGAGGCGCGGGCGCTGGCATCATTTGCGTCCCGCCTCCTCTGAGGGAAAACCAGGAAAAGAGAGAGGAGCCGCTCTGCCGCCATGAGTGGCTGCTTGGCGGCCGTGTGCCATGCCAGGCCCCAACCTAATCCCAGTGCCTGCGGCATAAGGGCCGGTGCCGTAAGGCCCACCGTGGGGGGCAAGCCACGGGGTATCGGTGGGCTGTGGCCGATTTGGGGGGCAGAAGCCGGTGGCCCGTGACCGGGCTGAAGACTAGGCGGTAGGCGGTTCGGGAGTAAAAAGGAAAATTAAAAAAAAAAAAAAAAAGACATTGACTCCTGGAGAGGGTCCAGAGGAGGGCGACCAGGATGATGCAGGGTCTGAAGGATAGGTCCTATGAGAAGAGACTTGAGGAGCTCAACTTCTACTCCCTGGAGGAGAGGAGGGACAGAGGGGACATGATCGAGGTCTTTAAATACCTTAAGGGGTAAATAGGGTAAGCCTAGATAAGGTGTTCAACTGAGGGAGGTAGGGGCCACTAAGGGGCACCTGATGACTCTGATTGGCGGGAGACTCAGGGGAGAGACAAGGAGATGTTACTTCACTGAGAGGGTAGTGGAACATTGGAACACACTGCCTGTGGAACTGGTGGCTGTTAGTACCGTGGAGGGGTTCAGGTGGGGCTGAGACAGGTATAGGGGGAAGGTGAAACTGAGTAATGCCAAAACTGGAGGAGTTTTTCAGATGTGGGTGGGGTTGGGGGTTCATGGAGGAGGCGGGGAAGGCAGCTATGGTGCCTCAAATGGGTGCTGATCCTCGAGCGGACTTGACAGACCATAAAGGCCTACTCTGCTGGCATCTTAGTATGTTAAGATGAAGACATTTAAGGTCTAGATGGACAAAGGTTACCACTTCTTGTGACAGCAGGCCCTTGCATAAGGGCAAGGGTACTGGTGGTTCAACTGCCAGCTGTTGTAGTAGGGAGAATCAGATCTGATGAGGCCACAAGGGAGCAATGAGGATTCAAGTTGCCTCCTCCATTTCACTCTGAATTAGAAAAAAGGGAGGAAAGTCATGTAAGAACCTTCCCTTTTAACAGAGGGACAACACGGTTCACCAGAAAACTGTAGGGCCTGGACTGAGTGAGCAGAAAAGTGGCAGTTTTGCATTGTGTGGGGACGCAAAAAGGTCCAACTCTGGATGACCCCATCTGTCGAACAGGTCTTTTGCTACTTAGGTCAGCATTTTCCGCTTGTGCATTGTGGACTGTGACTTGCTTAGCCCGTCTGCCAAGATGTTTTGGATGCCTGGAACACATACTGCTGACATTTCTAGACAGTGTTGCAGAGCCCGATACCCGACTCTCATGGCTTTCTTGCACAGGAAGTAAGAGTGATTTCCTCCTTGGTTGTTGATGTAATGTATCACACTGATGTTGTCCATCTGTACTAACAGAGTACCCGGGGACAGGCGAGCCTGGAAGGCCTGTAGGCCATTCAGAACAGCTCTCATCTCTAGAACATTTATGTGCAGGGTGCTCTCCACTGTGATCCATGTACCCTACATCTAATGGGGCCCTAAATGTGCCCCCACCAGACCATCCCCGAGGCACCTGTTATTAAAACCTGGTGAGGGAAGGGGATCAGGAAGGGAACTCCCTTTAACAGGTTGCTGGGTTCCATCCACCATTTGAGCACTCTGCATATACATAGGAGAGGTTACTAGAACCCTCTGTTCTAAATCACCTGTGAGCTGATCCCATTGGACTCCTAGGGTCCACTGAGGAATACTCATGTACAGTCTGGCCAAAGATACTGTGACAATGGCCGCTGCCATAAGGCCCAGCAGCTGAAGGAATGTCCTGCCTGAGACATACAGTCTGTCATATACCAGCTGGGCCTGGGCAATCAGACATTTGGCTCTGTCCTAAGACAGAAAGGCTTTGCTTTGAGCTGTGTCCAAGACTGCTCCTATGTACTGCAGGCATTGACAAGGTTTCAAGACAGACTTGGGTATATTGACAGTAACCCCCACAGCATCAATCATCTGCCTTGTTCAAGCTAAGGTATGCAGGAGCTGATCCTTGGAGTGGGCTTTTAATAACCAGCTGTTCAGGTAAGGAAAGACATGGAGGCCTTCCCTGCGAAGGGCTGATGCCACCATTGCCAAGCATTTGGTAAAGACCTGTGATGCACAGGACAAGCCAAAAGGCAATACTCTGAACTGGTAGTGTTCCCCCAAAACAGGAGCCTCAAATAGTTTTTGTGAGGTTTGTGAATTGGGATATGAAGGTAGGCATCCTTCATGTTGAGGGGAACAGATCCAATCCCCTGCTTGCAGCAGTGAGAGCAGGCATTGCAAGGTGACCATTCTGAACCTTTTGTACTGTATGAAAAAGTTCAGGTCCCTCAGATTTAGAATAGACCGCAGGGCTCCTGTCCATTTTGGGACAAGAAAGGACTGAGAGTAGAACCCTGCATTTCTTTGTTCAAAGGGCACATGCTCTATGGCCTTCTTCTAAAGCAAAGACTGAACTTCCTCCAAGAGCAGAGGAATGTGGTCTGAAGGATATTGAGTTGGCATCCGTGGATGATCTGGAGGTGTGTCCAGAAATTCCACAGCATGACCTTGTGCTACAATTTCCAGGACCCAGGCATCTGAGGTGACCTCCTTCCAATGAGTTAGGTGAAGGGAGAGATGGCCCCTACAACCACCCCTGGAGGTAATGGTGGTTGGGGGTGTACAAGGAGTCAGGCAGAGTCTGTTGTGGTGGATCAAGCTGTGCCACCACCTCTAGGGGCTTTTAAGTGTGCACTAGGAGTGGTGCCTGGGGTGGGCAAGGCTCCTGTTCCCTTGCCCTTGCCTTGTTGTCTGGTGGCTGGATGGTGCCTAGCCCCAGCTGAGTGAAAAGGTACCCTTTGCCTACTCCTTGGTTGGGTATGGTAGAGGAAGTGCACAGACTTTAGGGTCCTGCCTGAAGTCTGATGATTAGAAAGAATTTCCTGGACATCTGAGCCAAACAATGTATGTCCTTTAAAGAGAATAGATTGTTCTACATCATCTGCAAACTCTGCCATCCTGAGCCAGGAGTACCTCCATTGACAGATGCCCGAGGCAGCAACCCTGGCAGAGGCATCAGAAACACAGGCCATTCGCAGCAGGTGCTTTCCTTACTTCAACCCCAGCTGAGACAGCCTTGAGGAGCTCTTGTTTGGGGATATCATCTGACAAGGCTTGTGCAGCTGCCTTGGTCTTTCTCTAAAGAGTGTTCTGGTATTTGACCATGTGGGCCTGATAGTTAGCAATTCTAAGGTCCAGGGAGGCAGAGGCAAAAGTCCTCTTGCCTAGCACATCCAACCTCAAGCATTCTTTTTTCAGGAGGGAGGGAGCGCAGGTATTTTGGTGCCTTTGACCTATTATGGGCAGAATTAATGACCACAGAGTCTGCCTCAGGCTGGGTGGCAAAGTGTTTATCCAAAGGAGCCATGTACATTTTGTGTGCCTTTCTTGGTATGGCTGGAATGAAATTCACCTATACCAGGCAACAAAGGTGCCATTCTCTAGAGCAGGAAGGAGAGATGGTATCATGTGTGTGTGTGTGTGTGTGTGTGTGTGTGTGTGTGTGTGTGTGTGTGTGTGTGAGAATCACATAACTCCAAGAAATCTATTACATTTTTCCTGCTCCTCTAAATCAAAACCCATGACAGCCTGTAACTGTTGCATCATGGTGAGGAGAGTTGGGTCTTCTGGGGGGAACCTTGGATTGTGAACCACCAAATCCTCACTGCAGGTGGATACAGCAGAGCTATTGCACCTCTCATAGGGACTTTCAACACAGTCCTCAGGGTCCTCCTCTTTATCCTGCATTATTAAATCAGGATTGTATTCAAAATCATCTTCGGCCTGGGTGACAGGTAACAGAAAACGCACCGGAAGGGTTGGTGGTGCTCTAGGAGGGGGCTGAAGCATGGCCCTAGTATGCGTCATCATGGCATGGTTAGTAGAAAGCCCTGTTGATGGGCCTCCTGGAAAGGGAGAAGGCAGCTGGTGTCTAAGCATGTCTGTGTAAGACAACGGAAGTGCCTGGATGTCAGCGCCCGTGTGGTCGATGGGTGCGCCAGTAGACATCGACGGAGGAGGCAGAGCCCTCGACACTGATGTACCAGCCATACTAAACTAGTAACATCAGCACCATGCCCTAATCTGGGAGTTTTGTCGACGGTCAGGGGGCAAGCGGTATTGCCACCAAAGCAATTGATGGAGCAGTGGAGGTCATACCTGCTGTGTGGAGGGGTAACCTGGAATACACCAGGAAGGTTTTCTCCATCTCTTTCTCCTGGTGCTTGTGCTTATGGCTCCCGGGTGACTTTTCCCAGAATTTCAAGGACCTGGATCCGGAGGAGTGGGCCGGCAACACAGCAGTGCTCTTCCTCTGGAGTTCCTTCTCCATGTGGGCTACCTGTTGTGTTAATAGGTGCTTCTCTAGGACCCCTTCTCGGCATCACCGGGTGGCACTGTTAAAACCCCTGCAGATGGGGCAAATTTGCATGTTGCGGTCTGGGCCCAGGCAACAGATGCAGAGGTGAGAATTGCCGGTGTAAATCTTTTCACCACATTCACAATACCGGAACAGTTTTGACTGTTCCTTCGATGACATACAGGTTGTGGAAAATCACTTGTTAAAGTGATTGCTTTACTATACAGAAAAAATAAAGTGACAGCAATCACAGCGGTGTTTCCGTGAGTGTTTCGACGAGTATGGTTGATGGTGGGAAAAGAACTGAGAAGGAAAGGGTCCACCCATGTTTATGTAGTAGACGATGTCTGACGTTGTTGTAGGCAGCCCCTGGTGGACTGCTTGCATACGTTTTCATGTGGTGCTAGTGCACTGCGGGTTAAAGTTCCACAGGTGTGGCCTGATGAAAGAGGTATCCTCGAAGATCTCCAGTGTTATATGATACCGTTTTTGCAGCATTTTGATTCTGCATTAGCACTTCTGTTTTGCATCTGAAATAATAAAAAGGGGGTCCCTTTTACTATGGCTTGATCTAGGTTTTTATCAGTATTCTTAGCTGTTCTTGAACACCCATAGTTTAACATCAATTTTTGGGGACTAAAATGAACTAGCATATAGTAGACAGTTCTCCTTGATCTTGTGGGACAATAATTGTATTGAACCAGCAACGAATATGGATGAAAACCTGGTGTGAGTCACATTAAAAGGAGTTCTCCTTTTATTCTTTCAAATGTAAAAATACAGTGCTAAAGCAGATTCAAAATGGGGACAAACAGGCACTTGACGAGACAAGAGGTAAAGGACAAATAAAAAAGTAGTGGTCATTCAATCCAAGACTGAACATAGTTTGTAAAAATGATGAACCCATGTAATTTGTTGAGTTGGCACCCAGTTACTTCATGCAATGGAGGTCCTCTGAAATGCAGTCACTCTAAGCTCTACTGTAGTCTAGAACACTTACTGCAATCATGCCTCAGCCACACTTTTACAGCACTGGTGAATGAAGCTAGTGAGTTTCACTCAGTGCTCCATTTAAGGATGCCACCTGTCTCTCTCGAGGGGGCAGGCAGGATCGCTGCCAAGCCACAACTCAACTGAAGGATGCCCCTTCTCCCAAGTGGTGGACAGGATCACCATCAAGCTGTGGCTCAATTTAGGGATGCCCCCTCTCCTGAGGGAGTGGGCAGGACTGCTGCTGAGCTACAGCTCAATTAAAGGATGTCCTCTCTCTCTTGTTCTTTCTCTCTCTCTCAAGGTGGCAGGCAGGAGCACCACCGAGCCCCGGCACAATTTAAGGACACCCCCTCTCCCAAGAACAGGACAGAACACAATTGCAAGGATGTTATTCCTGTTATCACCTATGGACGACACTGCCGGTCTCCATTCTGGACATCTGGGCTCGGGACGTGAACTCGGATCGCCAGCGTGCCAGAATGATACCCATCTCTCGGTACCATGGAGCCATCCGGAATGTTGCTTTTAAATAAATCAAGCATTTGTTAATGCTGAACGCTTGCTTGCTTGTATTTTCTGTGTAGGCATTTGGCATTGATAGTGCAGAGGCTAAAATTAACAAATTAATAACATGGGTTATAATAGTGAAATTGTGATTGGAAAATGAAGAGGTCCATACCTAATGTTGTTTTCTTAGAGTGTGATCTGAATTTTCAAAATACTCATTTTTATTGCCCCTGCATATGAACATGACAAGTGTCATTTATGAAATGCGATCCAAAACTCTGTTTTGTGAAATAAGTGCGAAAACAGGTTTTGGAGGGGGATTTGATAACGACACCTGCCATGTTTATTTGATGGAGTAAAGAACATTAGTATGTTGAAAATGTGAATTCAAAAAGTAAAAATATTGCAGACTTCTGCGTAAATGATAATGTCAACTTTTGGTCATAACTTTTTTCAATTTTGATGCCAAATGTTCAACACGGTCTTTTTACTTCACCCACTTATGAACATGACAAGTCTCATTTATGAAATCCTGTTTACAATGTAGTTTTGTGGCACAAGTGTAAAAGACCTTTTGTGCAGGATTTGAAAAATGACACGTCATATTTATGACATAGGGTACAAAATGTTTATGTTGAAAATGTGGGGTCAAAATCTGACAAAATAGCAAAGCTATGAGTAAACACTGAACAATTTCAATGTTTCTTCTTAAAGAACAGTCATGTAAGAACTTACCGTAACAGATGATCTTTGAGGGGATCTCAGTCATCAGGTCACACATATGGAACTTCACCACTGGTGAAGCAGGATCCACATGGAAGATTTTCGGCAGTACTGAGGCCGCCTACGCCGACATCATGTGATGAAGTCACCAACCCTATAAAGGCGTGAGCAGCCCCGCTCCCTCCTCAGTTCTTTCCCACGGAAACAAAGGGAGCATAGTTCTAGCCTTGGGGGACTGCGGGGAGAGAGCGAGAGAGAGGTGCCCAGGCCTATAAAAAAGGGTAGATACACCAAGTAGCCAGTTCCAGCAAGAAGCCCCCACATAAAAGGGAGATGGTGGGAGGAAAACCAGACCTGATGACTGAGATCCCCGTGAAGATCTAATGTTATGGTAAGTTCTTATGTAACTGTTCAATCTTCTTCAGGGGTATCTCAGTCATCAGGTCACACCACAGAAACAAATCCCAAGCAGTTACAAGTGCAAATAAGCAGTCTGGGAGGAAGGCCAACCTTAAACTTAAGACAAGAGGCCCTGCAGCACAGCCCTGCCAAACCCTGCACTGGCTCTAGAGACAATGTCCAGACTGTAGTGCTTGGTAAAGGTGTGGACAGTACTCCAAGTGGCAGCTACACAAATGTCAGCAGCTGAGACCCCTCGGAAACAAGCCACAGAGGTAGCCATGCCTTTGGTGGAATGAGCTTTAACAGCACCAGGCAACTCTCAGTTGTACTTGTTGTAGCAGAACACTATACAATTAGACAACCATTTGGATAAACACTGCTTAGAAACTTGAACGCCCTCTCTACCTGGGGCAAAAGAAACAAACAACTGCTTCGACTTCCTGCTTTCCTTGGTTTGAAGGGTAATACTTCAGAGTTCTGTGCACATCTAACGTATGGAGCAGTGCTTTCCCTGGATTGGCATGCTCTGGAAAAGAAACAGGGAGATGAACAGATTGGTTCAAAGTAAACTCAGACACCACCTTAGGTAGAAACTTAGGATTCATGCATACGGACACCCTGTCTTTGTGAAAAATCAAATAATGCTCCCTGCACTAGAGGGCCTGAAGCTGTGAAATCCTTCAAGCAGAAGTAATAGCAACTAAAAATAATGCTTTCCAGGAAAGAAAGTGTAACTCGCAGGTTGCAACTGTCTCAAAAGGAAACAGGATCAACTTCTCCAAAACAAAATTAAAATTCCAAGCCAGGACAAGAGAACAGATTGGGGGTTTCAGATGCAGGATGCCCCTCAAAAAGTTATGAGAAACATCCAGTTGAGCTATAGTACAGTCACCCATGGTCTCATGGAAAGCCTAAACAGCTGAAAGGTGCACCTTAAGGGAGGAGTTCTGGAGGCCTGAGTCAGACAGAGAAATCAGGTTGTCCAGGATCTGGTTCATCGGACAGGTGAAAGGGATCTAGGTTATGCTTGGCAGCCCATATGACAAACCGCTTCCACTTCATGGCATAAGTGGCTCTTGTGGAAGGCTTCTGCCACACTATTAGAAACCCCAAATCTGGCTATGGCTACATGCTCAGGAGCCAAGCATGCAGATGGAGGGACTTGAGATTGGAATGGACCAGGGTCCCCTGATCCTGAGTCAGCAGATTCCTGCAAAGGAGAAGACAGACCGGAGGTTCCTCTGCCAGCTGCTGTAGTAGAGGAAACCATATTTGGCGAGGCCAGAATGGGGCTACCAGGGTCACGGTGGCCTCCTCTATCTGCAGCTTGATGAGGACCCTCTAAATCAGAGGAAATGGAGGGAAGGCGTACAGAAACCTCCCGCTCCAGGAGAGGGATAACGCATCTCACCAGAAAACTCCAGGCCCTGGATCAAGCGAGCAACAATTGGGCAGTTTTGTGTTGTGTGGGGATGCAAAAAGGTTCAACTGTGGATGACCCCATCTGTCAAAGAGATCTTCTGCGACAGATGAGAGAAGCTTTCACTTGTGCATACTGGACTGAGTCCGGCTTAGGTTGTCTGCCTGAGTGTTTAGCACTCCTGGGACGTGGACTGCTGAGAGGGTCAGACCGTGGTCCAGAAGTGCCCAATACCACACTCTCATGGCCTCCCTGCATAGAGGGTATGAATGTGTCTCCCCTGCCTGTTAATGTAGCATACTACACAGAGTTCGTCTGATTGAATCAGCAAGTGACCCGGCGGTTCTGGAAGGCATGCATGGCATACAGAACCGCTCACATCTCCAGTACATTGATATGCAGGGAGGCTTTGACCTGGGACCAAGAGCCCTGAGTTTGAAAGAGACTTAGATGGGCCACCCAGCCCAACTCGGAAGCATCTGTGGTGAGGATCTGCTGTGGGGAGGAGATCTGGAATGGAGCTCTTTACAAGAGGTTCTGGGGCTCCATCCACCACTGAAACATTTTGCGGACAAGAGAGGAGACCAGTACTAACTGGTCCAACTCATCCATCCGCTAGTCCCACTGCACCCTGAGAGTCCACTGGAGGACACGCATGTGGGGTCTGGCCAGTGGAACAGTGGGAATGGCGGCTACCACCAGACCCAACAGCCTCAGGTAAATCCTTGCAGGGACATATCAACTCTGGGCCACCTCCTGGGCCTGAGCAATAAGGGATTCTGCCCTGTTTTGAGGCAGGAAGGCCTTTCCCTGTGCAGAGTCCAGAACCACCCCATGTATTACAGCCTTTGAGATGGGACCAAGGCCGACTTGGACAGGTTAACAGTGATGCCTAGGGAGTGGAATAACTGGAAGGTTCTTTCTAAAGCCCCAGGAGCAAGTTTCTGGATGGGGCCTTTAGGACCAATAGTCCAGGTAAGGAAAGACATACATTCCCTCCCGTCTGAGGGCCGCAGCTACTGCTGCTAAGTATTTGGTCCAGACCCACGGCGCAGAGGACAAGCCAAAGGCAGAACTTTGAACTGATAGTGCTTGCCCTGAAAAAGGAACCAGAGAAACCTCCTCTGAGGAGGAAAGACTGAGATATGCAGGTATATATGCCTGCACATCCTGGGAGCACAGCCAGTCGCCCTGCTTGATTGGGGCATCAGGCCTGGCAAAGTCTACAAAGAAGTAATGCAGTGATTCACTTCATACAAATTAGGAGATCAGATTCCACTGTGGATTCTAATAGTAGTATGTACTTGTTCTGCTTCTGCTTTCCTATTTTCTCTCCTGACTGCATTGCATCATGCACAGATATGGTATGTGGCTGTAAAAATGTATCTTCTGAAGTAGTTTGAGAGTTTTGTGTTTACAATCCCTACTCTTCAGTGACAGAATCATTGACTATATGAGAGATAGAGGAAATTTTTAAGGCACCATCAGGGGCACTCCTTAATAATTAGGTACAGTGGACAGGTATGGAGGGATATGATATCGAAAGAGGCCAGTGAAACCCAAAAGAACAGGGAGAGGGAAACAAAAGTATTGCTCAGCAATCTAATTCAAGAATTAAACCAGGAACTGGAATTACTCAGAAACAATCTCTAAAGGGGTAGCAGAAAAAGTAAGAGCAGAAAACAAACTAGCATTTCGAAGGTACAAAAAACACAGAGGGAGGAGAACAGGGAGCATTACCAGGAGAAACAAAGGGAGGCAGGGAAGGTAGTTAGGAGAGCAAAAGTGCAAACAGAGGAGAATATTGCTAATTCAGTAAAAAAAGGGGATAAAACATTTTTTAGATACATAAGCGAAAAGAGAAGTGCCAAGGAAGGGATAGTGATGACATCATATTGGAGTAGCTAGCTGCTTCAGCAGTTAAGTCCCTGCTTAACTGAAGAGCTGTTAACTTCCCAGTTAGAGCAGTCTGTCGAGTTAATTGTTTATAGTATGTCTTTTCTTTTCTGCTACCTGTTCTGTATGTTTTTATTTATATGTATGTTATTGTATTTTTATTATGTAACTGACATTGATTGCAACTTAAGATCCCATCGTAAATTAGCTATGGCTAAACTGGGTTATCCTGTTTCTGATGTCAAAAATAAAAATGTTTACTACTACTTAATTATTTGCTCTCCAGGGTTTTTACTAACTCAGTCTCTGGTTTCTGTTTCGATGAATTAGCTGAAAAATCTATCGTTCTGTTCTGATAAAAAGTTGACCATTTGAGTTTCATTGCTGAATTGAAGTGGTATGAATGAGAGAAATCAGTTTGTCTGTATCACAGCTGTCAATTCTTTCTCATCAAAAATTTTTTTTCTAGCTGTAGGATACTGGGTTGTTTAATGAATATAAAAATCAATCTAAATTTTGTTAATTCATATAACTAGTTTGTCTTTGATGTAGCCTCCATAAATAGGTTCCTGTCAGATTGACAAACAGCTGCCACACTCTATTTCAGGCACTAGTACTGTATGAACTCACAAATTCTAGTTCTTTGATGGTTTCTGTGTGAAAGTACATCAGGTATGTGTATAACTAGAAATACTATATGGCATCCTGATGCCCCCATCTCCTACCCCATAGTTGAGGCAGCTGCACTCTGCTGCCCCTGCCCCATAAGCCTCTGTCTCCTGTTCCACATTTGTGGCTGCTGCACCCTGCTTCCCACTGTCTTCTCCCATAGAGTTGGGGCTGCTGCCTCATCCCCTACCTGAACAATCAGGGCCGTTGCACCCTGTTGCCCCAGTTCCTGTCACCAGTGTTAGGGCTGCTGTGTTCTGCTATGCCCTAGAGTCCCATGTCCCTTGCCTCTGGATTTGGGGGTGCTATACCATGCTGCCTCATGCCACCAGATGTGGGGCTTTTCTTGCACCCTGCTACCCACTTCCATTTCTCCAAATGGGCAGGGCTGCTGCACCATGTGCACCCGGTCCCACAGTCAGGGCTGCTGTATCCTAATGACCCCCCTGTGTCCTGCCCCACAGTCAAGGCTTCTGCACCATGCTGTTCTCTGTCCCTTGCCATCACAGCCAGAGCTACTGCACCCTGCTCCTGTCTACTCAGGCAGGACTGCTGTGTCCTGCTGCATCCTAGAACCCTATGCCTCCACAATTGGAGCTGCTGCACCATGCTGCCCCTTTCCACCACAGTCACATTTTTTTTGGTACACTGCCAAAACTGCCCAAAAGAAAAAACAGAAAAATACTGTTGTTTTGTGTTATCGGGTGGGGCTCAGAGGGCAGTAGGGTGCAGACATCCTGAATGATCAGGCAGGAGACAAGGGAGGCATCAGGGTACAGAAGCCCAAACTGTGGGACAGAGTACAACAGCCACACCTGGGTGCAACTGACTCAACTATAGGGGACAGAGGACAAGGTGCAGCAAATGCCTTGATTCTTGTGGCAAGCGGCAGCATGGTGCAGCAGCCCTCACTGTGGAGGCAAGCAGTTATAGGGCACAGCAGCCCTGCCTGAGTAGACAGAAGCAGGGTGTATCAGCCCTGGCTGTGATGGCAGGGAACAGAGGACAGCATGGTGCAGAAGCCTTGACTGTGTGACAGGACACAGAACGGCATCAGGGTACAGCAGCCCTGACTGTGTGATGGGGTGCGCATGGTGCATCAGCCCTGCTCATTTGGGCAACGGGTGTGGATACCAGGGTGCAGAAAAAAACTCACCTTTGGTGGCATGGGGCAGCATGGTGCGAGAGCTCCAACTGTACAGGAGGGACATGGGACTCTAGGGTGCAGCAGAGCACAGCAGCCCTGACTGTGGAGACAGGAACAGGGGGCAACAAGGTGCAGCATCCCTGACTGTGGGGGACAGAGGACAACACAGTGTAGCAACCCCAACTTTTTGGGTATGAGGCAGCAGGGTGCATCAACCCTGATTGTTCAGGTAGATGATGGGGCAACAGGGTGCAGTAACCCCAACTGTGTGGGAGAAGACAGTGGGCAGCACGGTGCAGCAGCCTCAAATGTGGGGCAAGAGACAGGGGGGCTTGTGTGGCAGGGGACAGGTGCAGCAGATTGCAGCTGCCTTAACTGTGGGGCAGGAGACGGGGGCAGCAGGATGCCACATAGTGTATCTAGTTATACATTACCCATTTGTATTTTCACACAGAAACCATCCAAGAACTGACATTTGTGAGTTCATATAGTACATACTTAAATAGCAGAGTATGGCAGGTACCTGTTTGTCAATCTGACAGGAAAAATAATTATTCTTACATGAACCTATTTATGGAGGCTACATCAAAGAGAAACTAATTGTATGAATTAACAACCTTTAGATTTCTTTTATATCCATAAATAACCCAGTGCTATATAGCTAGAAAAAAATGCAGAGTTTTGATGAGAAAAAAACTGTCAGCTGTGATACAGACAAGCTGATTTCTCACATTCATACCACTTCAATTCAGCACTGAAACTTAAATGATCAGCTTTCTACAAGAACAGAATGATAGATTTTTGGCTAATACATCTAAACACAAACCAGAGACAAGTCAGTAAAAGTCCTGGAGAGCAAATAATTAACTCTGCAGACTGCTCTAATTGGGAAGTTAACAGCTCTTCAGTCAAGCAGGGACTTACAGTGCTGAAGCAGCTTGCTACTCCATTATGATGTCATCACTCTTCAACACTCAATCAGAGGGGCAGAAACAGCCTGTTTTTAGTTACTGCAGAACAAGTTAACACATGCAGATTTAAAGAAAACCACAAAAACAAATAGCATGACATTTTCAGGAAACACTACTCATTACACAGGGACTTGAATTCAGGCTTTTATTAACAATGTGTAAAATGGTTGCCATTGATCTTTATGCACTTTCATAACCTCCTCAGAGAGATTTAGGCCAGAGAACGCTAGCTCTTCAAGAACCATGCTCTGAGACACAGAGTTCTTGGATCTGGGAATGTTATCCTGCCCTGAGACAATGTCAGCAGATTGTATCTCAGAGACGTGTTGATAGGATGCCTGTTGGAGAGAGACATGAGCATAGAGTACCAAATCTGTCTGGTCCAGTCTGGAGCAATGAGAATCATTGCTGACTCCTTTCTCAGTTTGAGTAGTACTCTCAGCAAAAGTGGGACAGGTGGGAAGGCATACAGAAACTTGATATATGTTATGATGCCATGTTATTCAGGTATCTGTAAAGTGCCTAGAGTCACAATGAGACACAGCGCTCTAACAAATTAATAAACTAAATACTTGATGACTAAAGCATCCTCTGAAACTGTACTCACTGATGGAGGTCTGCAACAAAATAATGAGGGCTAGTTGTTCTCGCAGAAAGTAAACAGATCTATTTCTGGTGTACTCCATCATCTGAACACTGCTGCCAGCACGTACTGGTTCAGGGTCCATTCATGATTTCCTTCGCAGATTGCTCAGTGAATCTGCCAGCACATTGTCCTTCCTTGACAGATGTACTGCTGAAAGCTGAGCCTCCAGGGAGTATGCTAGGTTTTAGATCTTCATTGATTCTGTGCACATTTTGAAGATTTTGTTCCTCCCTGTTTATGTAATACATTGCTGTGGTGTTGTCTGTTCTGACCTGGACAGACCGACCTCTGATCTGGGAGGAAAATATCTGCACTGCCAGCTACACTGCCCTGAGCACCAGGATATTTATGTACTCCTGAGTCTTCTGTGCAATTTAAATACCTCTTATAGTGAGGTCCTCCAGGGGGGTGCCCCAGCCTAGGAAGGTGGCATCTGTTGTGAATATGGCCGTAGGTGATAGCTGAAGGAAGGGAATTACCTCTCTGAGGTTGCATTCTTCCTTCCATCATTCCAGTGCCCTTACGACAGGCATGCGAACAGAGTGGTGCTGTCTTGGTATTCAATAGCTGCCTGGCCGAGATCCAGGATTGGATGAGTGCCAATTGGCTGACATTGAACTCAGGTAAGACTGAGGTGCTGGCTGTGGACCCAAGTTGCCATGAGTTGGGATGTCGGCAGGTCAACCTTCCGGGCTTTGGCTTGGGGGTGGCTAGCTGTCCACCTCGGATTGGGTGTTGTATTCGACAGTGGCCTGATGTTAAAGTCTCAGGTGTCTGCTGTCATTAAAACCTCTTTTTTCCATCTGAGGAACATCACCTGGATCAAGCACCAAATGCCACCCAGTGAACTTCCAACATTGGTCCATGAATTTGTAACCTCTCGCCTTAATTACTACAATGCCCTACACCTGGGGCTACCAGGGGTTGATACCCGCCAAATGCAGCTGGTGCAGAATGCAGCAGCCAGGTTGTTGACTGGCCTTTCAAGATCTTGTCATGTCACTCCTGTGCTCCGCAGCCTGTAATGGCTGCCGGTACAGTGGTGGATCACCTTCAAGGTCAGGTTACTGACCTACAAAGCCCTAAACGGCCTGGGTCCAGGCTACTTGTTAGACCTTCTTTACCCATACTGCCCCCTCTGCTCTCTCCACTCCGCCGACAAGGGACTGCTAGAGGTTCCCAGGGTCCAATTAAAGACCTCTGAGGCCCAGTCTTTTGCTTTTGCATCCCCTAACCTATGGAACTCTCTACCTCATCAAATCAGACAGTGTCTCACCACCGAGAGCTTCAAAATTGCACTAAAGACCCACTTGTTTGAGCTAGCTTTCTCGGAGTTCAAAACATTCATAAACAAATTATCCAGCCTGGGAGTGGGCCCCAGGGTGGCAGCCTGGGTAAAACACTGACTGGACAACAGGACACAGGGGGTAACAGTGAACGGAGTCCACAGTGAAGAAAGGGGCATTACTAGTGGAGTACTGCAGGGTTCAGTACTGGGCCCAGTTCTTTTTACTGTCTTTATAAGTGACATTGCAGAAGGACTAGAAGGCAAAGTATGTCTCTTTGCAGACAACACAAAGATCTGCAACAGGGTTGATACATAAGGTGGGGTGGAAAGGATGAGAAGGGACTTGGCAAGATTGAAGGAATGGTCAAATGTATGGCAGCTTAGATTCAATGCAAAGAAGTGCAAAGTAATGCACCTGGGAAACAAAAACTCAGAGGAAGAGTACACAATGGGGGGTTAGATACTGACAACAACAAAAATGGAAAGGGACCTGGGGGTAGTTATATCAGAAGACCTAAAGGTGGGCAAGCAATGTGAGAAGGCAGTAAGGAGGGCTGGGGGGATACTGGGATGCACAGGGAGAGGCATCACCAGTAAAAAACAGGAAGTTGTTATCCCTCTGTACAGACAGTTGGTGAGACCCCATCAGGAGTACTGCGTACAGTTCTGGAGACCCCATCTCTGCAAAGACATAGACAGGGTGGAGGCTGTCCAGAAGAGGGCAACCAAAATGGTGCAGGGTCTGCACCAGAAGACATACGAAGAGAGACTAAAAGAGCTTAATATGTATACCCTTGAGGAAAGGAGGGAGAGGGGGGACATGATAGAAATTTTCAAGTACCTCTAGGAAATCAACAAAGTCCAAGAGGGTAGCATCTTTCAGAAAAAGAGATGTTCAAGAACAAAGGAGCACAATTTGAAGAAAGAGGTGGGGATAGCTCAGAGGTAATATGAGGAAGTATTTCTTCACGGAGAGGGTCGGAGGTGCATGGAACAGCCTTCCGCAGGAGGGCGTGGAGTCAAAAACAGTTGGGGAATTCAAGAAGGCATGGGACAGACATAAGGCAATTTTAGTGGGGGGGGTAGGAGAAAGTAGGCTGTTGGTTAACTAGTATCTGCAGCTTATCCATTAGGTAGGGAAATGGGCAGACTATGTAGGCCAAACGGTCCTTATCTGCCATCAAATTCTATGTTTCTTTTAATATAAACTAGTGTTCTGTTTTAATCCTGGTATTTAATCTTTGATAATTTGCTTGATTTTATAACGGTTTTAATTCTTTCTTATATTATGCATTACTGTGGAGCTTATCATTTTGTACAACGCTGTGATCTTAGAAACAGTGCTTATAAAGATGATGATGATGATTTGGACAGTGGATCCAGCCACTGAGATCAGTGATCCTTTAGATAATACTGGACATCTCTCATTTGGAACCTGGCACATGAAATCATTGTGGTGGACGATGACATGTGCCCCATTAAATGCAGGAAATCCTTTGCAGGATTGGGCTGACCTGCTTTGAAGGATTTTGCAGCCGGAATTAAGATTTGCTACCCTTGCTTGTGTAAAGAATGCCTTCCCTTGCAGCATATCCAGCTCTGCATCTATAAAGTCCAGACTGGAACTGGTTCTGTTTGTGACTTTTGAA
This sequence comes from Neoceratodus forsteri, assembly GCA_016271365.2. Lineage (NCBI taxonomy): Eukaryota > Metazoa > Chordata > Ceratodontiformes > Ceratodontidae > Neoceratodus > Neoceratodus forsteri. The sequence continues at coordinate 299,408,997 of CM057459.1, read as the reverse complement.
CATTCATGAGGAAGCCCAGGTCTTCCAAGATGCCTTGTGTCAGTAGGAGGGAGGATTCTGCCTTCTGGTGTGTTTTTCCTGAGGGCAGCCAGTCGTCTACACAGGAACAAAACACTACCCTTCACCTCTTCAAATGTGCTGCCACTATGGCTAGGCACTTTGTGAACACTTCTGGTGCTGAGGACAGGCCGAAGAGCATGACTGTGTACTGGTAGTGACAATTCCCTATTGTGAATCTGAGGCACTTTCTGTGGTTGGTCCTGATTGGTATGTGAAAGTTGGCATCTTTCAGATCCATTGACCCCCAGCCAGTCTCCTCCTTGCAGGCATGGGATCACTGAGCCCAGTGTTAACATCTTAACATCTTGAATTTTTCTTTCTTTAAATGTTTGTTCAGATATCTCAGATCTACAATGGGGTGCCACTCCCAATTTTGTTTTGTGGGTCAGGAAGTACCTTGAGTAAAGTCCCTTTACCTACTGTCAGAGAGGTACTTTTTCCACTACATTTGCTTGCAGAAAATTTTTTTCCTCCATTTCCAACAGATCCCTTGTGGTTCTGCAGTCTTCGGAATGTTCTTAACTGCTGGGACAAACTCACTATTTCCAAGAGCCACCTGTCTGTGGTTATTTTCGTCCATTCTTAAAAACAGTAAGTCAGCATTTCTCTCACTGGCACTATATGGGAGACCTGTGCAGACTTGTCAGGGGTTTTGTTTAGCTTTAGCTCTGGGGGTTGGTTGAGCAGCTGCACACCTGGTGCCCTTTCTACCCCTATCTCTAAAGTAACCCCTCTGTGGAGGGTAGTCATAAAAACATAGAATTTGATGCCAGATAAGAACTGCTTGGCCCAGCCAGTCTGCCCATAGTCACAGGAGATGTATGCATGGGGGAAGTATCCCCTGCCTCCACCTCCCTTTCATAAGGTCTGCAGAAAGTGGAGGCCTTTTTCTTCTCAGTGCTGCTCTTGTAGGCGGTTTCGTATTTGTCCATCTTCTTCATATAAGCCTCTGTCTTGTCACCGGACAGTAAATTTCCCTCATAGGAGAAATTCATCACTTTTGTTTGGGTGTCCTGAGATATACTGGTAGCTCTAAGCCAGGCAAACCTTCTTAAGGACACTGCATGAGCCATGACCCTAGATGCGTGTCATTTGCATTCACTGCCATATGGAACTGGTACTATGTGGCATCTATGGCTGATCTTGCTGTGTCAGCCATACCCTGTGCCAAGTCACCAGCAGCATTCTCGCTCAGTGCCAGTATGGAGTTCTAAGGGGCTTTCTGATACTGTGCTGTGTAGGCCAAGTATATTGCCTGCCTTAGGAGCAGAGAAGCTGAAGTATAAACTTTTTTGCCCATGCTATCCAGCTTCCTGGAATTCCTCTCAAGAGACTAGGAGGAAACGGGCACCTTGGCCTTCTCACAGGCAGCAGTCTGAACCACACCCTCATGATCAGGGTGAGAATACAGGTATTCTGATCATTTGTTTGTCCAATTGATAATTTTTCTCAATTTTAGATTTTTCTTATCTATGTCAGCAGCCAAGGTGGGTGCTGACATGATTTTTCAGGTGGCTTTAAGGGATTTATGGACAGGCAGAAGTAACCTCTATGTGGGAGTTAAGCCCGTCATATCCATAAATTCCACCTCAGTTTCCTGTGATGTGATATTGAGGGTGTTTACCATATGCCTCACAACTGTATAGTGAGAGATATAGTCATCTAAAGGTCTAAGAGGGAAGTCAAATTCCTGTTTTGGAGAACCATCTGGTTCTCTGGGTTCTTCTTTCTTCTCCTCATAGTACATTTCAACCTCCTCCTCCACAGGCATGGGTAATGGGACCAGAGCCTGGCATGGGGGACAGGCATATTTATGAAATTCCATAGCTTGCCATGCCTTAGTCATGTCCTCTACTAAGGGCATTTATTTCTGTCTACTGGCGACTCTTTTCCTTCTTCAGGAGGAGGGACAGTACCCATCTTTGGTGTTGGCTCTAAGGCTCTTTTATTTTTGCTGGATTCAGGGTTCTCCCTTTCAGACACCCTGATTTCTGGACCATCTCTTGCAGCCTTGTCTTTCTTGTCTGTCCCCTTTGACAGGGACTGCTGCTTACTTTGAGGGATGTGACCCTTATCTGAGCCTTTAGGTGACATGGAGACAGACCGGGAAGCCATAAGATCTTCTAATTTCTTAGCTTTTTCTTTTGTGTTTTAGGGCAAAACTTAATACAGAGCTCACAACTGACAAAATCGTGGTCTGGACCCAGGCATCTTAAATATAACTCGCGGCAGTCTGCCTTTGCCAGGAGTTGAAAACAAATTTCACAGTTTTTAATAAAACACCTGTAGTTTCTGTCTTCTGTTTGGGTCTGTCAGGCATGCCAAACACTGATACCCTGGGAACACATTAGCGGTTCCCAAAGAAAAACTTTTAAACTATGAAAACCCCTATACTGGTTAAGAAAGGGTTTAAAATAGTAGAAATATGGTTTGATTCCCTTTAAAATCAGTGTCAGTGGCTCAGTAGGTAGCACACTCGCCTCTGAGGCTGGGAGATCAGAGGGCTGTGGGTTCAGTTCCCACGTCTGGCACTTGGGTTAATATCCCAGTACTGACACTGTAGTGCAGCATGAGAGGGGTGAGGTGCCACTTCTGAGGTGCCATCTTTCGGACGAGACGTTAAACCAAGGCCCATCTGCCTGGATTGGTGGTAGTTGAGGTGGATGTTAACGATCCCATGGCACTTATCGAAAAGAGTAGGGGAATTTCCCCGGTGTCCTGGCCAAATTTCCCACATTCACTAAAAAATACCACCAACAGCTTAATCTGCTTCAAGGTCAGTTGGCATTCATCTGTATCCCCCCTTCCCGGGTCGTGCCTGAAAATAGGCAGGATTTGTCTAGTGCACTTACCCGGTCAACAAAAACTAAATAAATAAATAAAATCAAACTGCAATAGAAAAACACCATACAGTGTTTAGCTAGCTTAAAGACAAATATCATCTCAGTTCCCTTAAAATGAGGGACCAAGAATAATTCAAAGAGAAATCACAAAGCAGTTTGAATTAAAGAAGTTAAATTATGAATATATTAGAAAAATAAACCAGTTATAAATTAAAGTAGTTAAATACATAAAATATAAAAGAATAAAGTGGTTCCTTAAGAGTGGGACCTGCGCTGAAAAATTACCTTCTCCGGTTCCTGGGAACTGATCGGGACTGGAGAAAAGCTGTAAATTCACAAAACTACTCTAACTAATAGAGAGTTATCGAAAAAATAACTAAACACAGTGATATGCTATAAAATTTCAAATAATAAACCAAGGATGGAAATAAGAAAGGAAAAGTGTGGCCTACTGGGAACTGAACCTCAGACCCCTGGTATGCAGTTCCAGTGTTCTAACCATTAGGCTATAGGCTCACATGGTCAACTGGCCTCAAGTCTTTCCTTAAATCCACACATTCTTTTCTCAAGTGTGTTGCGCAATCCTGCAACACAGGAACACATCAGAAATACAAACAAACCACCTCTCAGTGCAGTTTTAACCCCTGCAAGGCATATTTTTAAATCAAGGATGGAAATGAGAAAGGAAAAGTGTGGCCTACTGGGAACTGAACCTCAGACCCCTGGTATGTTGTTCTAGTGATCTAACTATTAAGTTAAAGGCTGACATGGTCAGCTGGCCTCAAGTCTTTCCTTAAATCCACACATTCCTTTCTCAAGTGTGTTGTGCAATCCTGCAACACAGGAACACATCAGAAATACAAACATACCACTCTCAGTGCAGTTTTAGCCCCTGCCAGGCATATTTTTAAATAAAGGACTTTTCCTTCTCATTTCCTGCCTAGTTAAAAGGAAATTAGACTCTGCATGAGTCAATTTTCTTGAGTTACAGTGATGCCAGCCAGGATACAACACGGTAATGCTGCAGTACATCACAAAGTGCTGGAATACGCTGCAGGGAACAGCGCAATCTGATGGCAATTAAGCCCTTCTGTCATGCAGTGTTTTGTGACATGTAATTTACTGCAAGTTACAGTGTTGAACTATGGCTGGCTCCACTGTAAATGCATCTAAAACAGATCTTCTAATTTTTGTTCCTCCTTCTCTGTCTAAGCAGCTTTCAGATTTTGAGATTGCCTTTGAGAATTTATTTATTTATTTAGTTTTTGTTGACCAGGTAAGTGCACTAGACAAATCCTGCCTATTTTCAGGCACGACCCGGTGGAGGGGGATATAGATTTATTTATTTATTTATTTCAATCTAGGATTACAATACCTTTGAGCCGAGACTCTTTTACAAAGATTCCACGTCATCGTGTGCAACAGTCATCATTTTTAGTAACAAACATATAGTCATTGACTTACAGACATGTAATAACCAGTACAAAGACTTGAGCTATGAGCAAGACAAGGGAAGGAGGGTGGGTGGGGGTGAGGGTAGGAGATTGAGAGGGTGTAGGAGGTGCAGGGGTTAGGGAGAGTACGGGAGGTGGTTGGGGGCAGGAGTGGAGATACAGTGGGGGAGGTGGGGGAGGGCGGGAGACAGTGCAGCCAGGGGGCCTTGTCGAGATGAATGCCAACTGACCTTGAACCAGATTAAGCTGTTGAATATTCTCATAAGAGAACAATCATCGATTTAGAACCCTGGTAATACCTCTAATACATTTTTCTTTTAACTCGCATGTTACCAGAACTACTAAAAAAAATGGTTTCTTTCACTTGTGAAGAATTTCAAGGCTTCATGATGTGCTGTCACCAACCTGAAGCTCTCATTCACACATTTACTACAAATCATCTTGATTACTGTGACTCTCTGCTGGCTAAGTTATCAAGGATAACTACTGACCGATTACAATGTTTGCCAGCCTGTGCTCTAACTAGAACAAGATATAGGGGCGATAGAGCGTTCAGTTCTTATGGTCACAGACAGTGGAATTCATTACCATTACACATTCACGATGCACTGATTTTGGGCACTTTAAAGAGGCCAGGAAATAAAAGAATTGCTCTTCCAAATGAGTCCTGTCTTTATTATCTACATTGTTTGCGTGAATATTAGTGAGAAAAGAAATTATATTGGGTATTCTTATTTCAATACTTATAAATTTGCCAATTTTCACAACATGGCTGTACCAAAGCTGATTCATTAAGCTTTACAGTATTCACACAACAGAAGTGAGCATGCCAGTTTGGTTTTGATGCGCCTGTTTGTCTTTCAATATCACCTGCAGTCTTTGCGCAAGGCACTCAGTATTCACCCAGTGCTGTCAAGTGGATTTGGGTCAATGAAGGGTGCTCAGTGCACTGTTATTTACTGTTAGGTCCTTTACTTATTAAAGAGACGCCGTCAACCTTTTTTGCATCATATTATTTCCAGCTAAAACCCCACATTTTATAACTGTTTACCTTCTCTAAAATTCACTGATGTGGCTGGTGGCTTTATCTGCTTCCTTTCTTAGTAGAACTGAAATGCATGCATGCCTCCTCTACTCTTACTGTATACTACCTGAAAAGTAGGCAACCCCCCCAAAGTGCAGCCACTCATGATGCAGTTGTCTGCTCTGTTTCTAATTCATAATTAGTGGCTAGACTGTATTGGGGTGTTCCCAAATCCAAGAAAGATGCAGTAGGAGTTGATCAAGTAATGCACACAAACTTGTTTTGGTGTGGTAACACCAGTATGGTTGGCAGTCTGTTTTTAACTATTTAAAAAAAAAAAAGAAATCGGAATCAAATTACCAACTACATCAGCAGTCCCTACAGAATGTGAACAATCATAATATGTGTTTCTTTAAACTAGGGACACTTTGAGCCCTTAGGGGGGTTGATAGTGTCCCTTTTAACCGATTCTTGTCAGTGTTATTTATTCATAGCCAGCATTTGAGTGAGTGTTCTGGTATGCTGTTCAGGTATGTTGTTCAATCTGTGATTTTTTTATTCCCGTTATCTATTTTGTAGATATTTATTACAATAATATTAGTACAATGATCAGTTTTATTTTTAACTTGACACTTTTTACCATACAGACAGTGAATATGTAACTTGTTTTAGTATGAGATATTACCAATATGTTATGAGGCTTTCAGAAAAGAAATCAATAAGATGTGCATGACAGTTCATGTTTATCATGCCTCTTTGTTAGTTTTTACAGATGGATATAATATGGTACAGGATCATACTGTCACACCTTGCATATGTTTATTTTTTTACTCACAGTCTGTGTTAGAGGGTAGTGAATTAGATTGTGTTACTTTTTTTTGGGGGGTATTTCACTAATTTCTCTCTTATTATTTGAATTTAATCTGAATTGAATCCATGTGTCAGCCAGGGGTTGCTCAGCAAAGGGGCAGGATCATTGCCCCGTTCCTACGACTCATGCATCGTTGAAGCGGGTAAAGGAGCTTTTGGGATCTGTGAGTTGTTTCAGACTGTTAGCGCCCAGTTACCTGGTTACAACAGCAAAAAAAGTACTTCTCAGGTAAGCAGCCCTGAGGCTTTGTCATCAGACTGCAGACTTTGCCTAGCCTGCTTTCAGCAGAGCTCGGCTCACATCTGGAGTTCCAATTTAGTCAACTAAAAAGATCAGCAATGGGGTGTGCAAGGAAAGAGCAGTCCAAGTGGACTTTCTTATGTCTGTTCAGTGCAGGTCCTACTCTTTCTCCCAGGCTGACAGTCCACGGGAGTGAAGGTCCTCGCAATCAGCACCTAAGAGCTGTCTCAGAGTTAGGCAGGCAAGAATGATCTTAGCCATGTCTCCTCCTGAGCAGCAAATCAATTCTCCTGGTCTCTAGTCAGCTGTGGGGGGACATCTCCACACATCAGCTAGGAGTTGCTTAGCAAAGAGGCAGAATCACTGCCGGGTTCCTGAGACTCCCTGCATGGTCGGAATAATGGAAGTTGATATAAGGTTTATAGCTTAGGAAACTATAGACAAATACATTATGCAAACTTCAGAACTGTACAATAATAAAATATGTGCAAGTATGAGTGCAGACTGATTTATCATTTTATTATGAGATGAGAGTGGGGGTTAAGGTTCACAGTCAAAAACAATTGTGTGTGTATGTTTTCAATGTTGTTCTAAAACATGAATTCATGACATCTTTATGTTTTTACATCACCTATGAATTAGTATTGTTTTTGATAATGCACAATCACTGTACTCTGATATTATGTATCATTATATACTGCCACAATTCTTTTCCCCATTTTTCTAAATCACTTCCCTCAATGTCTGCTCCTCTGTGTCCATTCACATGTATGCAGATGATATGGTACTCTTTTCTGCTGGTTCCTCTGCCCCGCTCTCATGAACCAGTTTCATCTGATTTTAACAACATCCAGCTCTGTTTCTCAGAAAATCTGTTATCCCTCAATGCTAAGAAAACAGTCTCTGTGATGTCTGGCAGCAGGCAGAGGTTTGCTAGAGTCTCCCCCTTTCCCTCCTTTCATACCCTAGACAGTGCAGTTATTAAAGATGTCTCATCCTTCAAGTACCTTGGGGTCTGGCTGGACCATCACCTTGACTTTTCTGGTTATGTGGCTGCTATCCATAAAAAACTCCATCCCAGGCTTGGAGCACTTTACAGAAATCAGCGAAGCATTCCACTTCCTGCATGCACAGAAATCCTCACTAAGATGAATCTCCCCATTTTTGACTATGGAGACACTTGTTTATAATGCTGCTCTAAAGTCCACATTAGCTAGACTGTACCGTCTCTTTCACTCTTTCTGTCATTTTGCCCTTGATAAACCCCTATGTACTCACCATTGTACTGTGTACTCTTCCCTCTTCCTCCCCTCTCTCGATGTCAGGCACCTATCCCGCTGTGTTTCCTTTATCTCCAGAATGGTCCCCCTTCTTCCTTTTACTCCCTTCACAATGTTTGCTCTCACTCTCTCTCTCTTGCTCTCCCTCAAGTGAAATCTACTGCTGGCCAAATTGCCTTCTTGTTCCGTCCCTAAACTATGGAGCTTTCTTACCCCTTCCATTCACGCTGCCCCTTCCTTACCTGCTCTGAAATCTCTCCTCCACGAGTTCTCTATTCACTCCAGCAGTTGCCTCTGATATTGGGGTGGATTCCGTTTCACCTACCTTCCACCAACACTGCCCTCCCCTAGTTTCGGTCATTTCTCCCTGTTTCTTATTTTGATGCTGCTTACTGTTTAATGTTATTTTGCCTCTTCCACAATTTACTGTATGGTAATTTACCATTTGGCAATTTAAGTGTTCTTAAATTCTATATTTTGATTTATTTCCATTTTGTTGTACTATTTCATACATTGTACTTTGTATATGTTCTCTTCTCCACTCTTCCCCCTTCCCCAGGATGCATCTGGAAATGAGCTGTTATCAACTCAGTACGACTTTCCTGGTGAAACCTTTGAAATAAATAACTAAATAAATAAATTATAGAATCAAATTCTTAAATTAATCATCTGACACAAATGAAGAGCATTAATACATGAGGGTATAACATTTAAATAAGTAATATGCATGAAATTTAAAAAACGATTTAATTGTTGCACATCACACAATCATATACAAATCGATGTCAGTGAGAATATATATCCCATCAAATCGGATACCGTGCAAATAAATACAATTTTCTCAATCTCACTCAACCAAGAATTTGGAGTGAAAGCAGAAGCACAAATAAATATATATGCTGCTCATGGAAAAATGTGACATCCGGAGCATTACTTATACTAAGCTGAGTTCTCCCTTCTCTCTTCAGGATTCCCTGAGCAAGTTCCATCTTCTGCACTAGCAGTCTGGCACTGAAAACAGCCAGCTGTAGGGTGCTCCCCAGCCCGCCCTCGAGAGCAAGGATCCAGGTACGTTTCAGGAAAGGAGCTCCAGCCCGGCTTGCTAGCCGTGAACTCAGTTGGTGGATGGTGCCTGAATTTGGGTCTACTACAGGCTGATTCAGCACTCTGTCTCTCCCTGACTGGCTTCAGCTCCTGGGAACTTGAACTGCCTGGAGCTCATCTCTCTGCTGCCTAAATTTCTTTTCTTTTCCTAACCTCTGCAACTGAATCTGTAATGAGCCTAATGTACCCACTGCTGAATTTGAATTGTTAGTGTAGGGGAACTACAACCATTTTTGAACAGAGTAGGAAAGCATAGCATTTTTGGAGTGTTTCTTCTGCCTTAAGCTATTTAAGTATTAACAAAGTTTGAAGTTAAAAATTGCTTTGTCTAATTGCTGAATTGTTGTTTCTCCCTAATGCAACCCCCCCCCCCCCGCTTGCCTTTCCTCTGTATACTGGTGACACTGCTGGTGCCTAATACCAGCCACTCCAAGAGCCATTCCATCCCTCCCTGGCTAACTAAGCACCCTTAATTTCTCATCTTGTTATGAGATTCTTTTATCTCCTTACTTCCCCCGCTTCTCAGACTCTGAGGCCTTTGTCCTACCGGTGCATATAAGCTGATTTCTCCCTTCTCTCCTTATCTCTTCAGGATTCCCTGAGCGGGTTCCATCTTCTGCACTAGCGGTCCGGCACTGAACACAGCCGGCTGCAGGGAGCTCCCCAGCCCGCCCTTGACAGCAAGGATCCAGGTACATTTTTGAAAGCAACTCCAGCCCGGCTTGCTAGCTGTGAACTTAGTTGGTGGATGCTGCCTGAATTTGGGTCTACTATAGGCTGATTCAGCACTCCGTCTCTCTCTGATTGGCTTCAGCTCCTGGGGATTTGAACTGCCTGGCACCTTCCCCTGGAGCTTATCTCTCTGCTGCCTAAATTTTTTTTCTTTTCCTAACCTCTGCAACTGAATCTGTAATGAGCCTAATGTACCCACTGCTAAATTTGAATTGTTAGTGTAGGGAACTACAACCATTTTTGAACAGAGTAGGAAAGTATAGCATTTTTGGAGTGCTTCTTCTGCCTTAAGCTATTTAAACATTAACAAAGTTTGAAGATAAAAATTGCTTTGTCTAATTGCTGAATTGCTGTTTCTCCCTTCTACAACCCCCCCCCCCCCGCTTGCCTTTTCTCTGTATACTGGTGACACTGCTGGTGCCTAATACCAGCTACTCCCAGAGCCATTCTCTCCCTTCCTGGCTAACTAAGCACCCTTAATTTCTCACCTTGTTACAGAATTCTTTTATCTCCTTACTTCCCCTGCTTCCCAGACTCTGAGGCCTTTTTCCTGTCGGTGCATATAAACTGATTTCTCCCTTCAGGATTCTCTGAGTGGGTTCAATCTTCTGTGCTAGCTGTCCAGCGCTGAACAGAGCCGGCCGCTGGGCACTCCCCAGCCCACCCTTGAGAGCAAGGATCCAGGTACGCTTCGGGAAAGCAGTTCCAGCCAAGCCTGCTAGCTGTGAACTCAGCTGGTGAATGGTGCCTGAATTTGGGTCTACTATAGGCTAATTCAGCACATGGACATGTCCTTCACCGCACTGCTACTGATCCTCGGAGTTTAGACATGTGTAAGTATAGCAGGACACCTTATAGACCAGTATCCACTTGATTCCACTGCTAACATCGGGATCGAGTGCAGACAACTGAAGCCACTAACTATAACTTCCTCTAACTACAGTCATGACTCAAATCAGGCTCCCTTGTTTCATTCTCAATACCTAAGAACAAACCACGCTCAGCATTCTCTGGTGTCCTACTTACTGTTGGTGGTGTCTTTAAGTCAGCAATTGCCTAACTTTGGCGGACCAAACAAATGCAAAAGTAAGCTCCAAGTCACCTTCATGTTCTCGTTAAGGAAAGAAAACCTTTACTTTTGTCCGGGAATGTGCACCATAACCCCGGCCCTAGGGCTGACACCAGCACTAAAGTGTCAAAGGCAAGTGGCTTTACAGTTGCAGCTATGAATATTTGTAGCCTGTTTCCTAAGATGGCACAGCTTCAGGCCTGGGTTGCCCTGCATACCCCTGACATCACTTGCTTCACTGAGACCTAGCTAACCCCCCAGGACAAGGATAGCGTAATTGCTCTACTGGGCTATCAATCCTTCAGAATTGATAGGAATAGCAAGGGGGGGAGTATGCCTTATATATATCAGGGATACCTTGCAAGGGGTGGTTCTCCTGTTAACTGCCATGACTGAGGACCATCAGCTACTAATGGTAAAGCTCCTATTTGGTCCCCAGAACAAATCTCTAGTTATCGTGTGTGTCTATCTCCCACCCACAAAGTCTATTGAGGGGCTCCAGAAAGTCCTGGGAGCCATAGATGGCATCTCAAAGAGCTGTGAACTCATTCTTACAGGCGACGTCAATATAAATTGGCTCAGTCCCAGCTCAGTGACACAGAGACATAGTGGGTTGCTCCTTTCTCTTGCAATTAACAGCCGAGCCCACAAGGTTAAATTACAAATCCAGAAAACACACGCTCATTGATTGGCTCCTCACAAGCTCACCAGATAGGCTCACTGACATCTCGATGCTCTCAGATACCCTGAGTGATCATTCCCCAATTATCTGTAGATGGACCAATAAATACAAAAAAATCCCCACCTAAGCTTGTGGAAAGCAGAGTGCTGCATAAAGGGCAGCTCGCCTCCTTGAAAGAAGCCTTATCCCAGACAGACTGGTCATCTTTAGACTTTCTGCAAGACCTGGACCAAGCATTTAGATTACAATACCTCAATGACAAGTTCAATCAGGTGTGCGACAGGTATGCCCCACTCAAAAAAAGGATGGTTTGAGGTTATAACAATGGGTGGATTACCAGTGGGCTATTGGAACAAATGAGAGAATGGGATAACCTATGGAGCAGGGCCAAGGTCACGGGGGGGGGGTCAATGACATCCAGAACTACAGGGCCGCTAGGAACAGATGGACTTAACTAATATGGAGTGCCAAGGCGGACTATTATAAGAATCAACCTGAATGCAGCTGGGGGGACGGCAGGTGTTTCTGGGACAACCTTAAGGTGCTCCTAGGAAAGGAAGTCAAGCAACAACCTTTATTACTCAATATTAATGGGTCCAATTCTATGGATCCATTCACCATAGCAAAGAGTTTAACTCTGCATTCACAGACCTAAGCTCCATTCTCCATGGTGAATACTTGCAGCCTGTGGATGTGGATCTTGAAAACATACCCACAAGTGCACAGCACCCATAATTCTATTTCAAGCGGATTACAGTCAAGGAAGCCATGGGCTACGTCAAAAAGGTCTTAGGAAAGACTAGGATTGAAAGTGACAGTATCAACATGAAACTGGTAGCTCAGACAGAGGATGTGCTTATTGTCCCCATCACTAAAATCTTTAATAAGTCCCTAACCCTGGTTAAGTTCCCCTCCCTCTGGAAACAAGCACTGGTCACCCCATTTCACAAGAGCGGACAGGACATGCACAGCTAATTATAGGCCCATCTTTATCCTCTCCCTCCTATCCACAGCACTAGAGAGGATCGTAGCAGACCAAATCATAGAATATATCAAGAAATACCAGTTGCAGTGTCCCCAGCAGCATGGTTTCAGAAAAAACCACAGCACCGCCACAGCCCTGGTTGATTTTACGGATTACACTCACAAGGCTACGGATCAGGGTAAACTGGTTGGATCCATTTTTATTGACCTGACGAAGGCCTTTGACATGGTCTGTCACCCCCTCCTTCTCAAGGAACTATGGGCCCTTCGGCTGGCCTCCAATGCCATTTAGTCATTTCAAGATTACCTATCCGGAAGGTCTTAAAAGGTCAGAATTGGACCAACAGTTTCTACCTCTCGGGACATATTGCTGGGAGTTCCACAAGGGTCCATACTGGGTCCACTGCTGTTCAGTCTCTTTTTGAACACAATTCCAGAGGCATGTGCCAGGAAAATTATCCTCTACGCAGTGATGTGGTGGTACTCAGCAGCAGTGCCCACATTGAGACCCAGCAGGCTGAGCTGCAGTCCACCTTCCAACAACTGGAGGTCTGGTTCAGTTCTCGTAGGCTGTTGATTACAAAAAAAACAAATCCATGCTCGTTTCTAGCCCTCAGCTAAAGAGGAGGTACCTCATACTAACAGTCACCGACAACAGGTCAGCCCCTCTACATCAGGTTCATTCCTTTAAATACCTAGAAGTAATAATAGATGATACTCTCTCGTATGGCCAGCATATTGGCCAGGTTGTGAAGGCAGCAAATACTAAACTCGGGTGCTTTTTCAGCACAAGAAAAGCCTCGCTGCCAATGCTCTCAGGCTCTCCATAAACAGCTCCATTCTCTCCGTGGTTGACTATGGCCTGGTAGCCTATGGAGCAGCAACTGATACCGCCCTTAAGAGGGTAGGCATGGCTCTAAACAAGGCATGCAGACTGTTACTAGATGTTGACCGGCTCACACACACCTGTGTACTCTATGAGAAAGCAAACATATTAAGCCTCAAGAATAGAATCTCATACCAGATGTGCCTCCTAGGTAGGAAAGTCATGCTAAGCCTAACTCCTCCCTGTATCACCGACCTGATTACCTTGACCAACTCCATGTACAGGACCAGGAATAAAGAACTACACCCGTTCTGTGTCCCTTTCCTAAGAACAGCTCTTGGACAAAGATCCTTCTCCTAACGTGCCCCACTGTAGCTTAATGAGATCCCAGCTAACACTCTAAATGCTGCTAACCCTAGAACCTTCAAAGACGAACTTAAGCAGTTTCTACTGCAAAAGAATATCTGTGAGTGCTAAACTGTTCAGAGCGGGTCTCCAGAGCCTGCACCAACCCTGCCTACCAGCAGCTACTTATGGACTCACTCACACAGGCCACTCCACTCCCTACCCCTGCCCCCCCAGACTCTGGCACCTCATGCTCTGTAGCTCTAATTCCGATAGTGGCTGCACTCTCTCATTTGTCTCGTGCCTCATCGTCCCGCGCTCTCACTCTCTTCACCCCCCCTCCCACCCCCCTTTTCTCCACAGATCTCAACTCTCATGATACCTCCCTCCCCACTTGGTGCCTCCTCCTTCCCTCTCTCCCCCTCTCCTCTCTCTCCCCCCTCCACACTCTGTCTTTCTCACCATCTTCTCCCACCTTACCACACACTCTCACAGTGAGCTGAGGAAGCTGGAGACGAATAGTGCAGGACCTATACTACGAGCTCTCTGTGACTGTGGAGTAGTACAGAGAAGCAGGACAGCATAAGCTAAATTAAAATTATTAAAAGGTATACCACTGTTGCCGTAAATGCTCTCTTACTAGTAAATCTTAATATATGCTCCTGCGATGAGTTTGCTCCCATTGTTTTTTCTCTGACCCCCAGGTGAAGTGAGGCCCGCCTCGGTGGACTGGGTGTTGAGAGCTGGAGGTGACCGATATTGGTGGGGGGAATCAGCTGGAAACTTCCTGGTGGTGCGGGACCCTGGATGGATTAAGAGACAGCAGTCGGAACGGCGCTGCAATGGGAGAGTTTTGCCGGAGAGAGAAAAAGACAGTTGGTCATCTCTAAAGCTTCCACATTTGTTTCGGGACTATTGAAAGTATACAGGACCTATTAAGGGGATCTTATTTTTAAACAAACTTATATATTTTTAGTTTTTCTCTATGCTGTATCTCCTAATTGCTTTGAGTTCTGTTCAGTAGGCCGGTTCGGCTCGGAGACCATTGTTTGTGTTTGGTCTACGTTTATGTTCTGTGTTCTGTAGTCTAGTACTGGGTTTTGGGCTCATATTTTGACTGTTTAATAGTATATAATATCATAGCTTGTTAAAAATGTAGTTTATATTTTAAAACTAAAACTCTGTATTCCCGCCATATGTAAATCAGGATACTGGATAGACGCATGATCTAAGAGTATAAAGCACATGCTCATATTCTTGGGCTAGAGCACAGCAACATACCACCATCTGGCATTTTCGGAGCTCAGGCAAGCAGTCAAAAGAAAAGAAAGGAGGACTTCAAAAGTTTTATTCTCCTGTTAGTGGCTTATTGATCAATACATGACTGCCTGGTTTGCTTGTACTCTTGTATGTAGAGAACGTATTATTAGAAGGTGCTTGACAAGCGCTCGATAAACACCTTTTATTTTCGTTAATTGGTATCCGGGCCCTGTTTGTTAAAACCAATATGACCGGGTAGTGCCTTTATAAAACAACATTTGGCTAGTTACATCTAAAACGAGTGAGGTGCAGGCCTTGACACGAACAGCTGATGAACAGAAAATTAAGTTGAGACTTACCCGATACAAGAGTGAGTATCATTTTTGGATTTGCTCTTGCTTTCAGGAGAGAACTAGCTTAGGTTTAAAATGCTTGTTTTTTGGGGGTTTTTATTTTAACAATAGACCATATTCATTTTAGATGTTTATTGATGTTGATGTCGAATTTGGATGATTTTAGTGAGTTACAAGTGTTGACCGATAGAATCCAGTGCAATAGTTTTTTTTCATGTCTGAACTGTTTTAAGTGATGTTACTGCCATTATTGAATATGCTTTTTTTTACAGTGGTGAATAGAAAAGGAAAGGAACACATTTTAGGGATATTTCAGGACACCTGCCTCAGACTTTCTACTCAAATCTATATTACAGTGGAAAGTGAAGAACTTAGGAATAAATTGAACTTGGATTTGAATTTAAAACAGGACTGTAAAGCTCTAAAGGAAATTAAAGGTGCTGAGCAGAATTCTGAATCCAAGATCGAACCTGATATTGATACTGGAACTTGGATGTGGCAATATTTCGACTCAGGATGCTTCTATCATGGAAGATTATTGAGCTGATCCATTTTTAGTTTATGACTTAATTTATGACCTAATTCAGATCCTACTGTAGGAACTGTGATCTGAGATTTGAGACTGTACTATATTTATAAGTGTGGATAACGGATCCCTTTGGTTGGATCTATTATTGGATTTCTCATTGTTATTTAATATTTTAGAGATTAGATAAGTGCCTATTTTTGCTGCATATTTTTGTTGTGCTATATATTTCTAGAGTATAATATCCCGAGATATTTATATGCATTTATATGCATGTATATGCACTTATATACATTTTAAAACTATATCTAAGATATTTTTGAGTTCTTTTTTGAACTCTATTTTTAGCATGCGATTTGCACTATGCTGAGCTATTTATGTGCTTGCTTAATTAATTGGTTAATTGGTTAATTAATTGACTAAAATTAGCCTTAGGCTAAATCAGCCACTGGTTAAATTAGTCCCTAACTAATTATTATACTAGTGCTTTGTATCTTCCTTGGTATTCTCTTCTGGGTAAATTAAAGATGGTTAATACAAGAAGTGGTTTGGCCTATAGACAGAAAATGCCAAATTTAGAGAAGAAGAAGAAGAAGAAAGGAAAGGAACACAGATTACAGAATTAGTGGAGAATAATGATGGATTATTTGAGGAAAGAACAGAGGTGCATAAAAAACCTAGAGTGAATAGCCAGATGAAACTTACTCAGTTTTTACTGGTAATACAGAAAAGCCTATTATAGTTTCAACACCTGTGGGTAGAGAAATAAATGAACTAATTAAAGGAAGTAAATCCTAAGATGGTGTAACTAAATGTACAGAGGAAACAAAGAAACACAGAGAAACACTGAATTTAAATCACTCTTTTTCAGACTCAAATTTAAACTCGGAGAGTTGAATTTTTATTGATGAGTATGATGACTTTGAACTGCCCAATGAATATAGTTATAGATGGGAGGTTTTGGATGGGAGTTCACATTTTTTCCAAGAATCAGTAGCTGCTATTAATGAACTTTGTCAAGATTGCTCTCTGTTAGAGTCTATAAATCAAGAGGAAGATGCAACACCTGATGTAACATCCACTTAGAGAGATTTATATGGGAAAATAATTATTCACAAATTGTAGAAAATGAGAGACAAAGGAATAATTATCAGTTAATAGCTAAAGAGACAGTGGCTGAAACATCTTTGCACAACGATAGTGTGGCCCAAGTATTGCAAGATTTGAAATATACAATACAGGGATTGAAACAATTGGCCAGTGATCATATTTCACAAAATGAGGAAATTGAGAATGCTCCAGTATATTTTTCACCTCCAATAGACATGGATAAGCCAGATATGAATTTAAATTCTGTTGCTGAATTTATGTTAGATGAAGATCTAGAGAGGGCAGATGAGCACTATAACAGGGATCATAAGGAATATATTGTCACGAAAGGAAATTTTGTTGAAACATCTTTCCTCTCAAAGCAAATTTTGGATTAAATACATGACCCATATCAAGCTGATGTAATTATATTGTAGAATTTATGGGACATGAAAAATGAATTAGAAGCCCTGAAAGTAAATCTATTTCAAAACCACTTACTTTTAAAAGATTTGAGAAAGATGCAAAAGGAAAATGTAAAACAGAGAATAGAAAAAAACAGTAGAAAGTTTGGAGACAAATGATGAGGATGTAATAGTTATGAATAAAGCAACCCAAGTGAACCTCCTCCACCATTTATGAAAAATACTGATCAAGAGCCAGGATATGAACAAAGGCTAAAGACGAAATATTTTAGAAAGAGATCAGTAAGGGGACAAAGGAAGTTGCGGGAAAAAAGAAAGATATAGAGTTAATCATAAAAAGAAAGCACTTTTGATGGAAAATAAAGAAGTATATTCTAATGAGGTACAAGTTTGTGATTGTCAAGTGGCATGTCCGAAGGTTTTAAGTTATAAGGGAATTTAATCAGATGTCAATGAAAGAGAATATGATTGTTTCTCATGATGAGGTTGTGGGGAGACTGAGGGTGTAACACCAGAAATGACCAAAGAAAACATATTGCCAGTTATAAAAGAAGGCATTGAGAAATCTAATGAGGATGGAAGTCAGAATGGTGAATATCTGATAGAAATTTATGGTCTGGCAGCTCTATATGAGGAAACTCAATTGACATTAACAAACTGGATAAATCAATTATTACATTTACCTAGACGTGGTGTAGGAGATCATTATATCATCAGACCTATTACTCATAATTGTTCGGATTGCGTTTTACTTTACTGTGAATCATTGAGCTTGGCTAATGAAATACGGATGGAGGAGAGTGAACCAGCTGGTAAAGGAATATATATTCGTCCACCATATTGGGTGCCATTAGTGGACCTAACAGAGGAGAATGAACATGAGGAAATTAGACAAAAGGAAAATGATAGAGACAGAATATCTAAAGTTTTAAAAGTAATTTCAGATTTTGAAAATGTTGCGAAAATTAAATGGGAGAATAGAGTTATTACTTTTTGGGGAAAAGTTTTGAACCAACCTATACCAGAACTAAAAGCGGAATTGGGGATGTTTTTATCCTGTGCCTTAAATCTAAATCTTACTAAAAATATTATTGAACGAATTAACACATATACCGATTCTTCACAGACAGATCTTACATTTAGAACATTGAAAATAGCAGAGCTTATATTAAAAAATGTACCATTATTGGATACATATGGAATCTGCTTAATAAATTACAGACTGTTGGAAAGAAATGGCCAAGTAAAGAGCCCCAAAATTACTCAAATAAACCCAAACAAAAAGGAAAAATATACATTTTCAAATTGACAAAAGTAAGAAGTAGCTGGGGAAAAAGAGTCTCAATAAAGATGAACTATCCATCCTCTCTTGGAACACAGAAGGTTTAACTACTAAATTGTCCAATTTAGAGTTTAAGAAATTTTTGGCTACAATGGATATAATAGCTCTATAAGAAACCTGGATACAGGACGCTATTCCTCCTCTTTTTCTGGACTATATAGGATATTCTGTTCCGGCCTTTACATTTAAAACTATTGGTAGGGCTAATGCAGGCCTTATACTTTATGTTAAAATGACTTTAAATTTTACTGTACAGCAGTTAGAGATGATTAAAGGTATACTGATAATACAGTTGACAGGGAAAGATTTGGAACTATCATTGATTAATATATATTTTCCTCCTGGGAACAAACTGGAAATGAATAAAACCTGGATTTCATTTGAAAATTTGGCTCCTAAATTATTTGAATTGTTTGAAAACATTCCTATTATATTTCTAGGGGACTATAATGCACAGGTTGGAAATTTATATACAACCAATTTTCAGGGGATGAATGTGGTTAATCAAAGGATTAAATATGAAAGAAAAACAAAAGATAAAGTAATAACACATAGAGAGAATTTGCGATTTCACATAATGGAGGAGAATCATTTGTGTTTGTTAAATGGACGTATGAAGGGAGACCAAGAAGGAGAATTTACTTATTTGGGGACAAATGGATCTTCTGTGATTGACCTAGTTTGGGTTAAATTGGGAGCGTCAAAAATAATTAATGATTTGCATGTTTTATCTTGTCCTGAATCATCGCATGTGCCAATTGTTTTAAGTCTGGATTATTTAGGTATATCAGGTGGATTGATATGTAATGAACAACCTCAACTAGAAATAATAAATTCAAGGAGCATAAAGTGGGATGGCCAGGCAATTGGCAGATTTGATGAAATATTGGTTGGAGAGTATTTTATTGAGTTGAAGTCCAGAATAATAAATACACTTGAGAATGATATTAAATTGGAAATATGGAGAGATATGATGACCTATTTGGCCTTGTTTTTCTTAAATAACACTATTGGAAAGAAGGATAAGATCACATGGTTTAATAAAACCTGTAAATCAGCTAAGAAAAATCTTAATACATTAGTATGTATATATAGGAAAAATCCAAATACAACTAAGAAGAACATTTTAAACAAAGGAAGAGCTAATTATAAATTGCTATTAGAAACTGAAAGGAGAAAGTATCAAAGTAAGTTGTGGGAAAGACTGAGAGAGACAATGATTAATAAAGATATAAAAAAATGTTGGCTTTTTGTTTCACAGGGCTTTAGTCAATATGCAAATAAAGTCATTGCTACAATCACTCCAAATCAATGAACAGAGCATTTCACTCAATTGTATTTTTCATTGAATGAAGCAGAAGACAGGACTCTAGAATGTCAGCTGAAAATTATAGGATCCAAACCATTTTTTATTACTAAAGAAGAAATTATAGAATCTATTAAGGAAAAGTTCAGCAAATAAAGCCCATGGTCCAGACAATGTACTCTTAGATATAGTCAGATCATTTACTGACTGGTGGTTACCTACACTGCATCACTGATACAACGTGGGTTGTCAGTTTGATACATACCTGGAATCCTGGGCAGGAAGTATTATTTGTCCGATTTTTAAAAAAGGGGATGTTAATAATCCACTAATGTACAGGCCAATCATCCTTTTAGATTAATCACAGAAAATGTTTACAAGAATAATATTAGAACGTTTACAGGGTTGGGTAGAAGACAAGTTGTTATCAGAATTACAAAATGGATTTAGAAAAGGTCGATCAACAATTCAACATTGTTATGTTTTGAAACATCTACTTTGGAAATATGTTACAGTAAAAAAGGCAAAGTTGTATTGCTGTTTTGTTGATCTTTGCTCAGCCTTTAATAAGCCGAATTTTATTATGGGAGAAGTTACAATCATATGGAATTGATCCAGCTCTGCTGAGAATAATTAGAAGTTTATATCAGAATACATGGCTGAAATTGAGATATGATCAGGCAGGGAATTTAACAAAAAAAATTAAAACAAATTTAGGAGTGAGACAGGGCTGTCTTTTGGCTCCCCTTCTATTTAATCTATATATAAATTCCATGATTTCAGCTTTTAGAATTTCATGCACCAACTATACTAGGTAAGAAGCTTTCTTGTCTAGCTTACGCTGATGATATAGTTTTATTATCAACATCTAAACTAGGTTTGCAAAGCGAGCTGAATTATTTTTCAGAACTTTGTAACACTGATAAATTACAGATTAATAAAGGGAAAACAAATGTGTTGGTTTTACGACCTAAAAGCAAACAAAAGTCAATTATTTATCGAGCCAGTGAAAAAATAGATACAGTAAGTCATTATGAATATCTTGGAGTTCCGTTTGCACAAAGCTGTCAACGGAATTTACATATAGATAAACAAATAAAAAATCTTAAAATTACAACAAAAGCGTTTAAGAGATTTAACATACATTATGGCCAAGCCTCAGTGGAAGGCTTATTAAGAACTATGAATGCAAAAATTAAGACTTCTGTACTTTATGCTTCTGAAATTTGGTCTGAAGCAAATATTAGTCCTATAGAAGTTATTATAAATCAGATTTATAGACATCTATTAAGGATACTGCTATCAGTCCCGGCTGAGATTTTAAGATTTGAACTAGGATAGAAATCCTTTAAAATACAGGTAATGGAACGAATATTTATATTAGGATTGTTTCTTCTTCCAATATCACGTTTACCACGTATGTGTTTGGAAGAGGAGTTAGATTATAAACATAGAGGGTTTATGTCGACATCTATCTCTATAATAAAAAGATCACTTTTCTCAGTAGGCTTGGGTCAATTACTATACGAGATATTCTTAATTCCATCTGAACAGATACAATTACAAATTAAATCAAGACATTGGAGTATTGAACAAACAGAGGATCATGTTAGAATAATGCAGTTAGCAAACTTTAGATGGTATAAAATAATGAAAACATCAAGTGGATTGGAGACATATTTAACATCTTTATCAGACTGGAATGAAAGGAGAGTGATTACATGATTTAGAATGGAGTTATATCCAGCAAATTATATAATGATAAGACAGAGAAGGAATGAAATTAAGACCTCATATTGTGTCTGTAATTACATAGTGGAGGATTATTTGAAACACATCGTATTATACTGTCCTCAATATAATAATCAAAGGAAATATTGGCTTGGTCCTCTTTTGGCAACCCTCGGTCTTCCCCCTGACAAGCTTCTTATTTATTTATTTAACTCTAAAGATATTACAATACTGAAAAACTTGAGTCGTTTTTTTATTATCTACCAAATTATGATAAAGGTGATTTGATAAACTACTGATTGTCTAGAAAGGGAAAAGTTTGATTTGATTTGATAATCAACTATGAATGTTGCTTCACAAATATGTGTTTTGTTATATTTTAAATATTTGTGTAAATGATTTTAATGTTCTCTATTGTAATGACAATTGTCGAACAATAAACTTTTCTACCTACCTACCACACACTCTCACATGCACTATCCCCAGCTCCTCAGCTCCAAAGCTGTAATGCAATGTGACAATACTCCTCCTGGACTGCTCTATCAACACGCTCCAGTCACTAACCACTCCCTCCCTATCCTACATTTTCTTCTCTCTCATATACTTCCTTATGCCATACAGCACTTAGTATTAAGCCCCTTAATGAAATTCATAAGAAACTTTTAGCTCTTTTCTATGTTTTTGTTACTTCCTGTACTGATAATTCAACTACAGTATGTCTGTATTTGTACTGTGAATTCAATTATGTACTGACATTTCAACTATGTCTGTATTTGTACTGTGAATTCAATTATGTCTGTATTTGTACTGTTTAACGGACATGTAACCTTTGTAAAAGAGTTCTTACTCAATGGTTGTTTCTGAAATTCCAATAAATAAATAAACTAATACAGCTCGGGTACGTGCTTTCTTTTCTTGAGAATGCCAGTGACAAATCACAAATGCTTCAAATTAATTACCAGTATTTATCAAGACAGGGTGCGAAATTTTTAAAAACAGCACAGACAGCTGAGCTGAGTGAATAGAAATCCCTTTCTAATAGATAATTTGGATATCACCCCCACCCAAAAAAAGACTGTATATCATCATTAACCACTGTAACAGAAATGCTGTCTTGATATCATAAAAAAACTGACATAAAAGGCACAGTTCATCATACAGAAGACAGATTTTTTTTTTGTTTGGACGTGACAAAAGCAATGCTCAAATAAAGTCCCAGAACACGTCTCTGCCTTCCCAAACACAGAGGAAAATGCAACATTCGTGCAATATACATTTTGTTAAAGGAATGCATCTTTAATATCCACTCATGGACTTATCGCATTGTGCGAAAGCTCCAAAATAAACATATGCCATCACATATTTTCCAAATCCTGAAAAAATAAAATAAAAAATAAACAAACATATTCAGGGTGACAGCAGCAGCACAGATCACAAAACGCAGACTCTCTTCACAAGAATCACAGTGACATCCACACCAGTTCAGATACAGTTTGTGCCACTGTGCTTGCTTCTATGAAGCAAGCAAGCAAGATAAAAACTATCTGCAGATCTTGTGCGAGAGTTCAGGATCTTAAAAAAAAAAAAATAGGAACAGCTGATCATATAGGATTTAACAGTAATCATACAACACCCCACCACATACATTATACAATGTTATAACATGGGTTCCTAAAATACTGTCTTCCGATTAATCCAAACAGGTCACCTGACCACTGATTAATCCCTGATATACCCACAGCTGCATGTTCACAGGGCTTTATTTTCCTTTTTGTTTAGGTAAACCTCTAACATCACATTACCCATGTTATAGGAGGATTAACTCACTCCAGGGTATGGGTTTACTGTGTATTAATCCACACCTGGGTGGTTGAAGTCACTCACCCCCACCCCCGGCACTTATTAATGCTCAGTAAATCCATACCCTGTCATGGGTTAATCCCTTCTTGTAATTTGGAGGCAGTACAGAACAGTGGTTTAAGGCTCTGAGCTGCAAATCTGGTGACATCCAGCAGACCACACCTGGGTTTAAATCCCACAGCTTCTTCTTGCATACTGTGTGATTCTGAGCAAGTCACTTAACTTCCCTGTGCTCCCAGGTCGCACCTGTAAAAAAGCTTTAAGCTTAGTGTGCTACTCCTGGTTAAACAACTAAATAAAAAAAAAATTAGACACAAGCACCATATGATACTAGGAAAAATGGTGACAGAAACAAGTAATCCACATAAATTGCAAAAGACTGTGTCTGGAATCTTCACTCTAATATATTTTTTTTTTATTTGTTTAAAATATAGGATTACAAATACCTTTGAGCCGAGGCTCTTTTACAAAGGTTCCACATCAGAAATGGTACATACATAAAAATAAGCAGAACTGCAGCAATTTACATAAATCAAATACATAAGTCAGCGATCACAAAGATGTAACTAGTAGGAATAACAGGGGGTGGCCCAAGAGAGGGCAGCTAGGGGAAAGGAGGGTGAGTGAGAGAAATGAGGAGGACACGCAGACATGAAGAGATTAGTGCAGCACAATGGCATTGTCAAAAGGACTGCAGGGAGAGGTGCTAGCAGATTGGACCAGTTGGGGTGGCAGTCACAGGAGCTGGAGGCAGCTAGAACGAGGCGTAGTCTTGATTTGAACATACCCAGGGTGGTGGTGGGGGGATGATAGAACTAATGGCATTCATCCAGCTGGGAGCACGGTAAGTAAAAGAACGTTGGCCCTGTGAGGTGTGACAATGGTGAACCTGAAATTGCTGATGTTCGGCCCCTCTAGTGTTGCATGGATTTAAACTGGGGCGCAGAAGAGCTCGGACACCAGGGAAAGCAAGGCCTAAGGTTTTTTTTTTCGTCATCAGGCAGGTCTGGTACTTCATGTGGTTGGCAAGTTGTAGCCACCCATTTGGGCATATAGGTCACAAGTATGCGTGAGTTGATGGGCTCCAGTGATGAGCCGACATGCCTCGTTTAAGGAGGTCACAATATGTTTGAGAGCAGTAACAGGTGCACAGCCATAAATAATGAGGCCGTAGTCAAAGATGGAGACAACGGGCCGGCCCGGTGGCGCTGAGGGTTGAGGCGCTGGACGCCACACCTCGCGCCACGTCGGCGACCCGGGTTCAGGAGCGGACTCGGGTCGCTGGTGGGCAGCTGGGTGGAGTTAAGCTTCAGCGTCCAACAACAACTCGCCTACTCCGGGAGGGTTACAGGCACTCGCCCGTACCTTGTCTGACTCCGGCGGAGGCTCGGAGTACCACCAAGCCCCTAAGATCAGGGAGGGCTACACGATACAAGCGACGTCAAGCGCTTTGGCGCTTGACGCTGGGGTCTCACGCTGTAAGGGGTGGGGAAAAGTGGAAAAATGCCTGCCATCGCCGGGAAGACGGAGCCTCCGGAGATGTGCCCTCGATGTGCCTTCGCCTGCCCGATGGCCCCTGGACCGACAGCTGATTGATGGGGTAAGGGGGCCCTGCCCCATCCCCGCTCGCGGGGGTAATCCGAAGCTCCATGGGGTTCCAGAGGGGCATACGGGCAGGGTGGAAGGTAGAGGGATGTCTGCCTTGAGGCTCCGGAAGGGTCGGGGATGGCAGGCAAGCAAGGTGGATAAAAAGAAATTTCAAAAAAAAAAAAGATGGAGACAACCGAGCTAAGAACAGCCGCCTTAAGGGCATCCAGGGTGAGGTGTTGTCTATTCCAGTAGAGTAAACCAATGCGTGAATTGGCAGCTCTGGCAACGTTATCAATGTGTGCCCCATAGGATAGGTTAGGGTCAATTGTGATTCCAAGGTATTTAAAGGATGCCACCTCTTCCAGGGTAGTCCAGAGGCTTGTAGAAATGACCATGGGGTGAGACCTATGCTTGTTTTGGGAGCTGCAAAACAGAATCGACTTATTTTTTTTGTGGTTTAGAACCAGTTTGTGGCCTGCGAGCCAATTCTCGACTGCAGTGACTCCTAGCTGTAAGTTGTGTTGAAGGGCTTGTGGATCTTTATGGGAGGTGAGGAGCACAGCGTAATCAGCATACAGGATGATTTGTTCAGGGCAGGAAAGTGGAAGGGAGTTCAGAAAAAGGCTGAAAAGTAGAGGTCCCAGGATAGATCCTTGGGGGACCTCTGAGAGGATGGCTTTAGAGTTGGAGCGTAGACCAGAGATTTTCACTCTTTGAGAGTGATTTTCAAGTTAACTTTTGAACCAGGCAGTAGAGTCATGGGAGAGACCTGCAAGTAGCAGCTGTTCCATTAACAGGCCATGGTGAACTGTATCAAAAGCTTTGGTCAAGTCAATTAAAGCTGCCCCTGTTAGTTGGCCTTTGTCCAATGAGTTGTGGAGGACTCCAGTAAATTCCAGGAGAGCAGTTGATGTGCTGTGACCTTGCCCGCGTTGCTGAGGACACAAGATGCTATATTTATCCAAGTGATCAGTAAGCTGGTCTGCAACAATCCGCTCTAGGGCTTTGGGGGTAGTAGGGAGATTGGCCAGTAGTTGTCTTGGATAGACTTGTCTCCACTTTTATGTACTGGGGTGACAAAAGCTGATTTCCACAAGCTAGGGAACTGACTGATGCTGACAGAGCGGTTGAAAATTCTTGTTAGCGGGCTTAGTACCTCTTCAAGAGTGAGGGATAGTAATTTAAGGTCCAGAGAGTCGTCACTGACTCTGGTCTTCGAGATAGTTTTTTAATGTACTTACAGGCTTCACACACCTTGACTGCTTTGAAACGGAATGGCAGATGTTTGGAGGGGGAAGGGAGGGTGCTGGGAGTAGGGAAGTTGTTGTCCATAAAAAAGTTCTTGGGGAGAACACTACTGAGATCTGTGAAAGTCTAACTGAAAGTATCTGCAATGACCATAGGGTCAAGGGTGGTAGACCCATCAATACTGAGTACAGAAGGGGTGGACTTGGGCTGCTTCCCAGTGATTTCTTTGATATTGTCCCAGAACGCCCAACCATTTCCCCAGGTGTTAGTTAGGGTTTCCTTGAAGTAAGTACTTTTCTTCAGTCGAATTAGTTTAGTGCAGTTGTTTCGAGCCTGTTTGTAGGTTTGGAAGTCTGGTTGAGCACCTGTAGCTCTGGCTATTGCCCAGAGGTGGTCTCTAGATTTGAGCTGGGCCAGGAGCTCAGCAGAGAGCCAAGGATTGGAGAGAGATTTAACTTTGCACTTTTTGACAGGGGCATAGGCATCAAAGGCTGCGTTGAAGGTGGTGATGAAATAACTAAGGGTTGAGTCAACATCTGTCGCATTGAAGATGGGAGTCCAGTCTTGATGACTAAGGCAGGATTTGAGATAGGCCAGCTTGCCACGAGGAAGAACTCAACTGGTAATGACTTTGGGGGGAGGTTTACAGAACTTGTTTGACCATTCGCAGATGACTGGGGAATAGTCACTGAGAGAGTCTGGGAGGACGGAGGTGTTAATGACACGGGTTGGGTGGCTGGTGAGGGCCTAGTCCAAGAGTGTACTAGTGCCCGATTTGTAGTTTGTTCTGGTTGTAGAAGTAACCATCTACGTAAGATTGGCAGAGGCTATAGCATCCTTATAAGGTCCTGTTTCAGGTGCGAGCCAGTTGATATTAAAATCCCCGAGGAGAAGGATCTCAGAGCCAGTAGGTAGGGTTCAGACAAAGTCCAGAATAGTATTGAGCCCTGTCCCTTGGTCTTGTGGAGGGATGTAGACTGAGACGACTGTGAGCACTTCATTGTGGGCTCCAAGGAGTAACTTAATTGGGAGAAACTGTGCAGTGGAGACTGAGGGGGGGTAGTGGGAATGGGTAGCCTGAGATGTATTCCTTGATGTAGACTGCACAGCCCCCACCTCTTTTGGTTCTCCGGTCAAGTCTAAAAATGTTGTAACCTTGCAGTGCAATGGCCTGATCAGGGATTTTAGGGGTTAGCCAGGTTTCGACAACTGCAAGGATATCAGAGTTGTGCTGGTTGACAAAGATTTGTAGGGCATCAAGTTTGGGGAGAAGGCTGCATATGTTGAGGGTAGCGAGGATGATGCCCCTCCTTAGCTTAGTATTTATGGTAGCACTTGAGGTGGGTGGGCCGGGGTTTGGGTGGACATTCCCAGACATCAGGAGGAGGAGGAACAGGAGCTTCAGCGCAAGCTGTCATAGTTCAGTACAGGAGATGTTTCGCCTCTGTTTCATTGTAGCCTGGTTTCTGTATTTCAATTGTATATCCCAGGGCAGTGCCTTGGCTAGGAGCAGCACCAGGTTTGCAAAGCACCCCCAGTCGGTGGTTCCTGAGAGCAGCCATTCCAAAGTAGGTGGGTGCCCCAGGGGAACATGAGCAAGAGTGCCAAGGTGGTTATATGAGAGGTTTAGGAAGAAGTTGGGGGGTAGAGTGGGGTAGCAGACACCCGGAAGGTGGAAGCAGAGCGAGAGCGAAAAGAAATGGGAAGAGGTGGTGGTGGAGGGGCATAGTTACAGGAGAAAGTACGAGAGGGGGGTAAAGTCAGTGTGGATGCACGGGACAGACCAAGAAAGTAAGCTGGGGAGGGAGGAGGCGGGGTGAAGCAGTTGGCAAATGCGATACGAGGAAAAAAAAGCAGGGAGGTCAAAAGGCAGGTGTGCGGAGCAAGGGTCTACTTAATTAAGGTTGGGGTGGGGAGGGGGTGGGCGAAAAATTCTGGCAG
Source organism: Neoceratodus forsteri (assembly GCA_016271365.2). Taxonomy (NCBI): domain Eukaryota; kingdom Metazoa; phylum Chordata; order Ceratodontiformes; family Ceratodontidae; genus Neoceratodus; species Neoceratodus forsteri. The sequence continues at coordinate 299,380,812 of CM057459.1, read as the reverse complement.
CCAGCAATGAAAATGAATGGGCGCAGAGCCCAGACAGCACAAAACCAGGATAGTCCAATCGGAGGGCAGAGACCCAAACCGCAGACCAATCAGGTGCTGGTGCGGTGAGCGGTCGACCTATGGCTGCTTCTCCCGGCTTCTCTGGCCCATGCTGATTTCTCACCCGGCACTTGTGGTACTCGGCAGCAGCTAGCAGGTGGTGGTTAGGGAGGCGGCTTGAGGAGCCGTGGCCGCGCCTACTGGAGACCCGGCGAGCCCAATCAGGGGCACAATCTAGAGGGGGGGAGACAGAACAGAAGAGTTAGATTTAAGGAGTAGGGATAACAAAAGAGCAGTGACACAGGTGCTTAAGCGAGGGGCAGGGGGACTGCGCCGGAGATGCCAGCGTGGGGGAGAGGGACAGAGATTAGTTTCAGAGGCTTTGTGAGGAAGAAAATAAGGAGGGGAGCAACAGGCCACAGACAAGAAATGAGTCTGTAGACTTGCCCAGGCGCCAGCGAGAAATGAGGTGTTAAGTGCAGAAACAGCCGAGGGGGAGGAGTCGGAGGCAGGGGTCGGGAGCAGAGAGACAGATTAGGTAGGGAGTGAGGCGAGAGAGAAAGAAAAACACAGTTTCCCTGAGCGCAGTAATTAAGCTCTAACAATCATTATAAGCACAGCTGTAAGATCATCAAGCAAATTAAAAACTCAAACATGGCAGGTACATAAACTAAGTTAACTGCAGAGAATAACAGAGCTAAAAACACAGAATGGGCTACTGCAGTTAGCAACAGTGTAAAAATAATTCAGTAATCAAGTGTACAGAGCAGAAGCAGCAGTACAGTGAGGCCGATTTTAAAAGAAAAGAGAAAAAAAAAATTTCAGCAGCCAGCAATGAAAATGAATGGGCACAGAGCCCAGACAGCACAGAACCAGGATAGTCCAATCAGAGGGCAGAGACCCATGAACCCAACTGCAGTAAAACCAGTTTTTCTACTCTGTGTGTATGTGGTATTTTGGTAAAACATTTAAAAGTACCAATCGTGTATTCAGCTGTAATGACAACAGACATGAATAATGAACTATTAAAACTATGACTTGTGAATATAATATCATGTGTAACAGACACATAAGGATATCAGCATTGTATCGAGCCATTAAAAGAAATTCACCAGCTTGTAAGATAGACAGGCTTTTTATTTTGAACCTGGCACCACTCTATACTGTATGCTCAAATGGAGACGTCACATCCCAACTGCTGCTCTCGAGCCTACGAACAGGCAGTATCATTGTGTCAGTCAGTTTTTGATCGAAAACAGGAAAAAAATGAAAGCAGGTGACATAGTAATGTAAAAAAATATGAATTTAATAATAGTTATACTATAGTAACATTGCAAAATACACTTAATTCCATTGATGCCCTCTTTAAAGCCTAATTTAAAGATCTACCTTTTGGCTCAGATACGCTTAACATACAGTATTGGCACTTTACAGCCTATGTAGTATAAGATATCTTGTTGCTATTATCCTTGTATAGTTATTTATTTTGATTCTAACACATGCTAGCTTACGCAGTTCCTGAATAGTCATTTTATCCATGGTTCACCAGGTTGTATTTTCATTGTATCCTCCAGCAGCTGCTTATCCACTGTTTTAACATTTGTATAAGCTGTCTTATTGATCCTATGTGTTTTTAATTTATTATTTATCCTAGTATGTTGCACTGACAGTGCCATCACAGTATTTTTACTATTTATAATTGTGCATGATTGTTACACTGGAAAATGTAAGTATGCCAGTAATCTGTCAAGGTATGTAACATTCGCAACTGCAACCCAAAGTACAACTGCTGAAAATGGACAATGCCCAGGGATCCCTACCCTGTATAAAAATCAATCAATAAATAAAGATAAATACCCTGTGTTCTTACCATGTATTTGTCTGTAAAGTGCTAAGAAATGCATTCACTTATTTGTGCTATATACAGTAAAGCTGATTGATACAAGAAAAAACAATTTTCAGAAATAAAGTTTCAGACTTCCGGTGGTGCTATGGAGCTGCAGACATGGACAAATTAGAGCTCCCACCTCATTAGAGAAATTAACGTTAATTTAAGGGGAAAAAAGGGCTCACAGTCCAAAAAAGTTTAAAAACCTAACTCTGAGACACATAAAGAGTAAACATGTCGAGGAATAGCAGAAATAGATTTTAGGCACTGACAGAAGAAGGCGATACAGGAGATGGCCTCTCAGATCATGAGACCAACGTGGCAATCGCCGACGAGGGAAAAAAGGGCCGCCCGCCTAGAACTAAACCTGAGAACGAGGAGGGCCAAGATATGACAGCCTTTCTAGACAATTTCTTACAAACGACCTTAGAAATGGGACCGACTTTCCAATAGATATCAAGAGGGCCCATCGGGTGCTGGGCCCAAAACCTTCGACCCCAGATGCTCACCCTCGGACCATAGTTGTCCGATTCCTCAATTATGTGGTCAAAGATGAGCTGCTACAAAAAGCATGGGGAAGAAAGGTTATAAAATACACAGGCCAGTGCATCTTGTTTGACAATGATTATGCGCCAACCACACAGAAACTGCAAAGGGAATACATCCCACTATTCCCTTGCTTATGGCAGCATCAATTAAAATTCAAGACTCCTTACCCATCTAGACTCGTTGTACAGTACCCATCAGGCCAGAAGATGTACGAGACAGCAGAGGAGGTGAGAAAGGATCTACAGGCTTGGGGCCGCGAAGGGACCCGGGGGGAAGAGACCGGAGTTCCCTACACAGTCAAAATGGCGTACGCAGCAGGAGAGATCAGCAGGCCCCTGAGATTCCATTGAGCGAAATAATCCAGCAACTCCAGTGTTTTTGCCCGCAAATTACCTACTGCTGAAGGACTGGACACTCCAGGATATTTAAATTAGTGCCCATCAGGCACTTAAAGGTTGGTGACACTGGTGAGACATTGAGAGAAGGGGAAGGCAATACCCGGACAATGAGGTGATACTCCTCAGTCCCCCCCCCCCCCACTGAGGGGCCAACATCATTATTAATGTTGAAAGATTATCCTTCTGATTTATTCTATCATCATTGCCAGGCTTGGCCCGTTTGTTCCACCATATGACTTTAGAACTGGGCATTGAACATTAGATATACCTGGACACAAATAATGATTATTATTATCCCATGACTGAATTACAACGTAAGAATTAAGCAATATATTAGAAATGTTGAAAGGAGCAGGACGAGGGTAACAATCATAAGAGAGCTAGATTATGCTGGCGGATCTATGGGGGTTGTGGCTGTGGGAGGCAGACAAGTGTTGTCCGGCTCTCCACTACTGCCGCCAGGATTTCCTCACAAATGGATCTGACTACTTCTCCCTCATCACAAGACAATATTCTCTCTCCCAATAGGCCTTCTCTTAAACAAGAACAGTTACATTTCTTAATTTTTTAATCTGACCTCAGAGAGAACTGGAATATTCCTTTTCACACCACAGGGTGGGTCTGGCTATTAAGACAGTCAACACAGAGACTGCCTCTTTACAGTCTATAACAGGAGAAAAATGATTACATGGTAGCAATAGACAAGGCTGAGCCCTTCAACTGACTAAGAGGAGTAGGGGCTCTCCAGGCCGTATTGGGGGGGGGACACATGGTGCCACCATGGTTAATAATAATAATTTTTTTCATTTGTTTTACTTTGGAATCTTGGAGTTCTACAGAGGGTCCATTTCACACATTGTATGGGTTTGACCCTCTGTCCTAGGGAGACCACAATGTGTGGGTCTTTTCTGGAGGGAAAACAAAGGTGGATGAATATTCCTACCTCCACAGTAGAAGTCAGGATGTATATAGGTTCAAGTTATAAATTTACAATAGTTCATGCCCCCTTTGACTGGGGCAAAGTTCAAGCATTAATCCGAATAAAACTTGTCTGTTCAAATGTTCAAAGGACTAAGGAAAAGGTAAGGAAGGAAGAGCCAATCCAGGAAAACATTTATTTCTGGGTGAATGTTTCAGAAGTATACAGATTACACACTTTTAATTTTTTCCGATAGCAACAAAACTGATGATGTATACTAAGATCATCAGAGAAAAAAAATCTTGCTTTCCTCGAGGGACGGGGAGGGAAAGCTGACAGTTATAAAGTCAGCAACTGTTAGGACCACTTTACAGGTCATATTTACTACGTCTGCTTATGTAGAAAAAAAAATTGTAACACACACACAAACAAAACAAGTCACTATCAGGTTTTTATTACATCTACTAAAAGGGTGCCTTGAAGTCCGATCAGCAAGGGATCCTCGGCATTGTACTTCCAGTCTTCTTTCCAGTCATCTGCGTCGGCTCCTTCGTGAGGGCTGGGTTTCGATGGGTGTTGCTCAGGTTCCTCAGACCGACTCAGAGTGCAGAGACATGGAGAGATTATATTCCTTTCCATGTCTGTTGAGGTACCCTTCACACTGGCCTTTAAGATGTCTATAACCCCTGTTAAAATATTCACACAGAATATCAAAGGGCATCACAACCCCATTAAAAGATTGAGATTTATGCAGTACATACATACACAAACAAGCAGCAGATCTCTATCTCATACAAGAGACCCATCTTTCAGCGATGGAACATTTGAAGTTAAGATGGGGCAGCGGTATGTGATACATGCATCATCTCACCCAGGAGGGCGTGGGGTGAGGGGGGGCTATAATTTTGGTACCTGCTTCAACGCCCCTGAAAGTTCAGGCATCTTATTCAGATCCCCAAGGCCGATATGTAATAATCAGAGGCAAGCTCTATTCCCAGGAGGTTACATTGGTGAGTGTATACCTTCCACCTCAGTCCAAGCTACCGGTTACCAGGAATTTTATAAATAAGGTACTAGAAATGCACCAGGGTATACTAATCATTGGAGGAGTCTTTAATGTTACCTTATCACCACTTGTGGATACCTCAAATCCACAGGCCCATAGAACAACAAATGCGGTCAGGTACTTGAAGAGGACCCTGGACCATTTAGGAATTATAGATTTGTGGAGAAAACTATTCCCATCCTCTGTGGGTTATACATACCATTTGGCTCAGCACCATACATACTCAAGATAAGACTACTTCTTCCTTACATGTGAACACTTCTCTAAAGTTCAAGATACTTACATCGGCCCCAGAATACTATTGGATCATCATTCCCTCTCCTTTAAAATTGATATGGGCAAATTAAAAAAAACAAAAACATTATGGTGCTTCAACCCATCCCTGCTTCGTATCCACAGTACAGAGACCACATTCACAAAAAAATATCACAAATTCTTCAAGAAAATGATAATTCCCAAGCTTCATGTCCCATACTGTGGGGCATACTAAAAGCTGTAATCAGAGGAGAAATAATAACATATGCCACTAGGGAAAAAAAAAAAGATTTTAGAAACTAAATATAATTCCCTTCCTCACCATCTCCAAACTTACCAACTAATGTACAGAGACGGAAACAAAGAACTGCAACAAAAGATCAAAGACACCGAGGCCGAGTTGCAGAAGATAATGGACCAAATGGTCAAACAGACATCAATATATCTTAAGCAAACAAGTTATGGGGGGGCCGGGGTGAGAGGCATGAGATATCTAGCATATAGGCTATGGGCCAGAAAAAAAGACTTCTACCGTCCTCAAAATGAAGCAGCCAGTCACGAAGCAAACTGGGTACCGAGAGGAGCAGATACATTTAGCTTTGAAACTTTTTATAAAAAATTATATAAAGCCGACTCTCAAACCACTGAACATGACAGGGCTCACTTCCTTAGCAAACTAACCCTACCAAAGCTAACAAAGGCCCAATAAGCAAGCCTAGAGGCACCAATAGGTGCAGAGGAGGTACTAACACAGATCAAAAATGCAAAAACCCAGAGATGTCCAGGCCCTGACGGCTTTTCGGCAGAATGGTACAAGAAATTCAAGAGATTAGTAGTACCAAAAATGCTGCAGGTGTACACAGCAGTTATGGAGGGCGAACTGCCCCTCCCTAATGGGACTATGCAGTGATTACACCCCTTCCTAAGCCTGGAAAAGATGTCACAGAAACATCATACTGCCCTATTTCTATTTTAAATGTTGACTATAAACTCTATATGGCGATCTGGGCCACTAGATTAGAACAGCTCCTACCAGGCCTTGTACATCCAGACCAAACGAGTTTCATAAGGGGAAGGAATACAATGAATAATATACGCAAGTCCCTGTTGCTAACTGAAGATCTACAAAACAGACAAATCCCAGCAGCTCTACTCAGCTTAGACGCTGAGAAGGCTTTTGACAGGGTGTCCTGGGATTTTCTCGGGATGCCCTGTCTGCCTTCCTATTTCCGAATTCCTTCCTGAAATGGATCAAAAATATCTATGCAAAGTCCAAGGCATATATCAGAGTGAATGGCACTTTAACTCCTCCAATAACATTACAAAGAGGCACTCTCCCAGGCTGCCCCTCATCTCCTCTCTTATTTGCACTTTATCTGGAGCCCCTAGCTGTGGCCATTAGGACAGAGACAAGAACTGAAGGTATTCCTTTGGGCCAAAGGGAGTACAAAATTGCCCTATTCGCAGATGACATAATGCTATCATTATTATCCCCAGAACAATCCATTCTTGCGACTTGGAATATCCCTGCTGAATTTGAAAGGGTAGCGAATTGGAATTACAAATTAAACACGACAAAAACAGAGGCCCTCCTGTTAAATTTCACTCCTTTTAACACTTTGAAGTAATCAACTATGAACCCATATCTCTGCAAATACAAACAGACCTGACTAAGTGGGGGCAATTATATCTCACTTTTTTCAACGCATAGAAACTATTTATTTATTTATTAAATTTTGTTAACCAGGTAAGCCCACTGGGCCCCGAAGGTCCCTTTTTCAGGGGCGACCCAGAGTTAGTTACATACAGTTTTCACATACAGGCCGGTGAGACAAAGTAGGAGATACTGTATCATACAGGAATTACAATGATAGTATACAGTTTTCATGGAGGAGGACAATTGAGCACATCACATTTACAGGGTACAACAGTGTTAGATTTAGGGCAGTAGCCGTATTGAGTGCATATAAGTGATACAGTGTAGAATAGGGTACAGGGTTACAGTCTTCCTTTGCACAACACATTGACACAGTTAATCAATTATGTTTTTTATCCATCGGTACAGGAGCAGGGACTGAGGTTAAGGAGGTGAGTGCACAGTCCCTTCCGGAATGTGGCTAGGGAGGGTGCTGCCTGAAGGTGGCTAGGGAGAGTATTCCACAATATGGGGGCTGTGTGGGCAAAGGATTTACTGCCAGCTCCCGTTTCCAGGAGTTTTTTGCCTGAGGTGCAGAGTGGCCTAGTGGTCCGCTTTGGGGCAAGTAGCCCGATTAACCCAACCGGAGGTTGGGCATCTAGGAGCTTGTAGGTCCAGCATAGTAGGGGGTACTAGAGCCTGTTGTTCAGGGTAGACCAGTTGAGACAGAGGCGAAGGGCTTCACAGTGGTGGGTCCTTGGGTGGGTTTTTGTGGCAAAACGTGCGATTTTGTGGTACAGTGTTTGCAGTCTGCTGTGGTTAATAAGGATGAACATCCTCCCACGTCTGTTATACCTATTTCAAAATATCCCAGTTTTCCCTCTGAGCTACTATTTTATTTATTTATGTTTTTGGTAACCAGGTAAGTGCACTGATCCAGTGGACCATTTTCAGTCGTGACCTGGGCCACAAGGTGGCGATGGAGTAACAAAAACAGTGGGTACATTTACAATTAGGTATACAGATATTTACATTTTGGTGTGCAGATGATACAGCACTCAATAAAAACAGACATTATTTATATATTGTACCGGCATGGTAACATGAAGAGGATATAACAGAGTAATACAGGCAGCAGTACCGAGGAAAAGTAGATTAGTATTTGTACAAACTAAACAAGGCGCGTCTTGAAAATAGTAGACTGCTGACATCTAGTCTAGGTAAACATGCCTGTCCTGTCAAATAACCGGTGGAGGCCGGGATAAGGATTGAGAAAGCCTATCTGGTTTGCTGTGTGAGACAGCATGCAAGTCACATGTGGGTTGAGCTCAAGGAGAGAGGAAGGATGTATGGGAAAAGAAAAAGGGGGGGATGGCAAAAGTTATAGTAGGTTTATGGCGGCTTTTAAATCATGGAATAGACTAATTTCAAATTTTATATGGGGAGGTCAAAGGCCAAGGGTACGTTTCTCTATACTTCAACTTTCAATTGCACAAGGTGGGGTAAACCCCTCTAATTTGGAAATGTATGCATGAGCAGCATACCTCAAAATAGCTATTTTATGGTTGACCCCCACATACATAGCTCCATGGAAAGATAGAGTTTATAATAAATGATCTACATGATGCAGAGAAGCTAATGTTTACTTCTGCGAACCACTCACCTCAACTACATCTCTTCATTCCATACACAGCAGACATTCTGAGAGTCTGGCGCCACTTCAAGAAACAACCAGCACTGCAAGAAATGTTTTTCCTCCATAGATTGCTATCAGAGGATGAATATTTTCATCCCAATCAAATAGACCTGGTGTTCTTGCAGTGGAGAAGACTAGGCCTCAATTATATTTATCAGTTCGTGTCCCCCTAAAGGAATTATTCCTTTCTCATCACTCCAGAGTGACTATGGCCTTAGAGAACAGGACTACTTTTACTGCGCCAATGAACAATCTCCCCAGACCTACAGACACCTTTACCTACCCTCCTGTCTTTATTGAGAGACTCACTATCAGGAAATGCATGGAACCACCTCATAGGATGGTTATATAAAATAATGAGTGAAAAGATGGGTGACTCCATGGGGTCAACACTAGAGGCATGGAATAGGAATCTAGAAACACAGGTAACCTTAGAATTGTGGGAGAAATCTGCTTCGGCAACCATTAAGATTACACCCTCCAATGTATGGAAAGAGTTTGCCTGGAAGTGCCGCAGCAGATTTTTTCTGCTCTCCAGCAGTCCTTGCCAAGTATCTCCCAGCCTCCTATGGTCACTGCTGGCGTAAATGCAGATGTGCAGTGGCAGCCCTGGCTCATGTGTTTTGGTAATGCCCCTTGCTGATGCCCTTTTGATGCCCCCTACAGGAGGAATTAAGGGAATGTATAGGGGATACAGTGGAACTCACCGCAGAGATGGACCTGCTGTCTATTTCTTCCAGAACATAGGCCACTACGGAACAATACTTTACTACCCCTACATATTTTAGCAGCCAAGAAGGCAATAACATGCAAGTGGATGACCACTGCAATTCCAACTATCTCAGAATGGAGAATAATTGTATTAGAGATATACAGGTTGGAATGCCTAACAGCAGAGATACATAATGGAACTAGATCTATTCGAGATAAATGGCAAAGATGGATATGGTACATGGCGCAGATAGAAGGGGATTCTGTACCATAGCAAGGTATAATACGAGCATCAAGAAGGGAAATAATTGTAACTTCTTAATGTCAAATGACGGAACTTGAGGGAAAAAAGGTTAATTATAAAAAGACAAACTTTAACAAGAAACTGTGTGAATACTTATATAATTAATACCTAATTATTGCATAATTTAAGGGTTAAGATTACCACTGAATCTGATATGTGACCGTAAGCCAACCTTACAGGATCAGAAACAATATGGACACTCTTGTAATGTAAAAGTGATGGACAGAAAGTCCTGTAAAATGTGTGTGATGTTTCATTCAATAAAAATGAAATTAAAAAAAAGAAGTAACGTTCCAGATAGGCCAGTCTCGCAATGACATTGACTGTACACACACACACACAAAAAAAACATTCACCCAGTGGAAACCATATTTGAGACTGAGTAAAAACAACACATAAAATGGGTTTACCTGAGTGGGGCAATTCCCGAATTGGAAGGGACTCTTTTCAATAAACTCCCTAATGAGGATACAGGGCAAGATCCATGTGGCTCATGCCACAAAAGACACCAGACATGTTTCCCGGCTCTCAGACTGTACCACTGGCCCAAGTTTCAAGATGCATCACCTTATGGTCACCAACCATGTGCCAAAACCTTTGTTTTAAATGAAAGCCTGAATGCAGTACATGATCAAACCATAACAATATATGCCAAAATGGATCAATATATATTGACCAACTCCAACTTGTGACGTTCAAAAAAAATTTTTTTTCAAAATGTTATGATTTTGGGTTCACCCCACAAATAAAATGGCATGGTTGTTCGAGAATTCTAAAATCCCAGTGTTGTATTCATATTGCAAAAGATAAAAAAAAAAAAACACTCAAGCAACCTCATAATTGTTCTGAAACCTGTGAAAGTATTTGAAGATAACAATAAACTAGAACCATCTATTTCCAATGGTTCAAAGAAAAAGATTTAAAGAAGAAAAAATAGTCTTCATATAATAAAAATAACACTGCATTCACACTGAAAGGGAAAGCGTCAGCATAATTAGAAAAAATGAGCAACAGTCATGTGACTCACCTTGTTGTAATACACAGGGTTTCCTGTCAGGTAGCTGATATGTACAAATTCCATGTGCAAGGTTCCAAACTCAGCAAGGATACTACTGCCTGCAGATGCCCAGCCCCAGTTTCTACCAACGCCACTGTGCAGTGCAACACAGAAAGAAGGACGAGAGAGAGAGAGAAATCAGGTAAGTAAAAACAGTTCATTTTAATACTGCCACAAAACGTCTTCAACCATCATACTCAAAGTCAGTGTTTACAAAACAAAATTATTAGGTGTTCAGAAATACAGCATTCCTTTAGCAGCATTCGTATTGTAAAACAAGATTTTTGAAGCATGAAATACCGTAAGAAATTCACCCTCCAAAACTTACACACTTTCACAACAGAATATTTTATATGGCCTGATGCTTTTACAGATTGACAAACAATATGTACTGGTGCATAGTTTGTATAATATGTACTGGTGCATAGTTTGTATAATATGTACTGGTAACTCTTCAGGAAACATTTTTGGACTGAGAAAGCTGCAACCATCATTTCATTAAGTGTTGCTCAGTTAGTATCATAGAAACTAGGATATCAACAGATACCTCCCATTTGGCCAGATGGACTGCAGTGCTATCTGACCACATACCCAACCCTCTAGGATCCAGTGCACAGACCCAACAAACGTTGTGGATCCTAGCAACAAATGTGGATCCTGTGGATCTTAGCAACAAACGTTGTGGATCCTAGCAACAGATCCACAGTTCTGACCAACAGATCCAGCTCGGTTCCTAACTATCTGACCTAGTATCGCTAGATCTGACCTAGGATCCCTGGATTCTACCTCGGATCCATTGCCAACTCTGGATCCTACATCCATATTTGGTAGATTCCTGGTAGGATCCTAGGCAGCATACCAGCACTATCTGACGGTGGGTGGTAAGATCCACAAAAGCACTATCTAAACAACACCAATTTCATTTTAAAAAGGCAAGCAGTACTCACACACATTTTTTTTTCCCCTGCCAATTGTTTACCAGGAGAGAGACACTAAGCTGAAAGCTTGTTTACAGGTGCAACCTGGGAGCCACAGGGAAGTTAAGTGACTTGCTCAGGGTCACACAGTATGTAAGTGAGGGGCTGTGAGATTCAAACCCAGGTCTCCAGATTTTTTGCAGCTCAAAGCCTTAAACCACTGCGCTATACTGCTTCCAACTCTTGGGACCCAAACTGTCATAATGTGAACTGTTTATTATTATGAGCATATTAGCTTGGGTACTTTTATTTTAACTAACTGCTATATAACCATGAACAGTTTGGGGCAGTGCTCTTCCTTTGAATAACTGCATAGTGAGAAACACTGGGAATTATGCACCTGTAGTGTGCATGCCTTTTGCTGCTAATAAAAGTATGTGGTTTTAATCACAGTACTGCACAAAGTGCTTAGTGTGCACAGTTTTCTTGTTTTCTAACTTGTTTATCTGTACACACAGAAAATCACATTTTCTTTTGCAGCTATTTATTTTTCTCCCTGGAGTCCTCTGCCTGTGTCTGGCGTCCCTCCCCGTCGTGTTGGTGCAGGGCAGAGACCCTCCCATAACCCCATGACATATCCTTCTAGGCAGGGGTGGGGAGGCGACTCAGCCCACCGGACCGGATAAGCGTTCGAGGAGGTGCCTTCCCGGGCCATCACGGAGGTGGACCGTCTCAATTCTCAGAGGACTCCATATTTTCTATGTTTACTCTGTTCCCCCTCGAGGTGTGGCGTGCAATGGCGCTAGCGTGCACGATCCCATGCGCATCCCAAGCGCCTGCCGCACTCTCGCCCTACTTTTCAGTGCTGACGTACCACCTCCCAGCCTCCGCTAGGTGGCAGGCAATCGCTGAGACCTGCAGTTCCCCCTCCCCGGAGAAGGAGAGCAGTCCTAGGGATGCTCAATCCTTCTCCTCCCTGCCAACCCCCCGTGCCCCATGTCCGTCATTCCCGAACACGGGTCGCCGACGTGGCGAGAGGTAAGGCGACCACAAAGAAGAAAAAAGGTCCATTTTAATTATTTATTGTATTATTGCCTTTTTAACATCTGTGCTTTGGAAGCCTTTGTGATAAGAACCTTACTGTAGCAAACTTTGTATCAAAATGCAATGTAGAGTGTACTTATCACAATGAGAGCTTTGTTTGTCACTGTTACTCTGTATTGACTGTCTTGTTAATAAGCATGAAAAAAACAATAAATTATGATTATTTAAAAAAAACAAAAAAAACAAAGAACCATACTGCAGTAGTCCCTTGAGCGGGGTTAAAACAAATCCTTAACCAGGCAGCCAGGGGCTAACCATTTATCTCAGGTAGGTCATGTATTTTGAAAGCCTTCAGTGTACCAATGAAACAGACTTCTTTGAGGCCTGTGATTTTTAACAGTGGTCTCATCTGTTATAGTTATACAGACACAGAACCTAAGCACAAAAGCACAGCGGCACTGGTTGCCCAGACAGGGCACTGGCAATAAAGCCAGCTTTCAAAGAAATGTGAAAATGCACATATCTCCATAATGCAAATCATCACATAATTTAGACTGGTTCTGCTTTAAGCAAGAGTGTCTGGTGCCAAATGTCCTCTCAAACACTCCGCAAAGACTGAAAACAGAAGACGCAGACAAGTGTTTCATTTTACAGACTCGTCAACGTGCTTTGTCTGTCTCTACCTGAAATGCAGTTCAGATTTTCGCCACATGAAACTATTCACTCTCTTTGTGAAGTGACAAAAGAATAAGTTTTGTAAATATGCATTTTCCTAGAATTTATAGTGCCAGACATTGTGAAATTGCAGCTTACAGACACAGAATCAGTGCAGTGTGGAGAAGTGTTGTAAGTAAAATGAACAATACTGTTAAGGTTTTTTGTTGGAAACAATATGGCATATCAAACATAAAATCAATATATTTTCTGATATCATTCACATACATAACTAAACACTAGGAATTTGAACTCAAGACTGGAAAAAACAAGCAACAGTGCACACCTGAGCAATTTAAAGGTAAAATGGAGTTTACAATCCACTCCATGTTTTTCAATATGTAATGAAGTTATTTAAAAAAATAAGGATTTATTTGTAAGAAAAGTGTATATTGATTATGACTCTGTTATACTAGTTACAGCCAAATAACCCTGATGAAGGGATAAGAATATTTTAAAACGTTGTCTTGTGAAGGCTGCACAGAGAAATAATAAAAGTGCTCAACAGAGGCTGTATACTGGTCCAGGTTCCTTCTTTTATTGATCATTAATCCTGGACCCTGGGCCACAACCCAAGACTGATTCTTCTTTGACAAAGGACTGTGAGAGCTCACATGTGTATTTTACATAAATATTAGAATTAACTTTTTTTTATGGAGGGCTTGGCCAAGAAAGGAGCTCAAAAGTTTACTGAGCATGTTCGTTGGGGTTTGCAGGACTACCTAACAAGAACTGGACATTAGGTAATGGCGTAAAGTGCAGTTTTGTAAGAACTTACTATAACAGTAGATCTTCAAGAGGAACTCTTGCAGTAGGCAACACCGTTAGGACTAAGCTGCCGGGCACCAGGACCACACAGAAAATTTCTAGCCAGCAGTCTACAACAGGGGACCGCCCCCTGACATTGGCACATTGACATCCGTACTGGTATAAGAGGGGCAGTCCCCCACGCCCATCTCAGGTTCCTCCCACCGGAGACCCTGAGATAAAGTCCAACAAGAGAAAAGAAGGACTCCTGGAGCCAAGAAGGGTCAAGATGGAAAGAGCACAGGGGCATGGAGGAAGGGAAAAACCTGCCTACTGCAACAGCTCCTCTTGAAGTTCTACTGATACGGTAAGTTTTTAGTAACTGCACTATCTTATTTATTTAAGAGTTTTACCAGGAAGGCATACTGAGCGGAGTACCGCTCGATTCCAGATGCGTCCTGGGGACAAAAACAATAGAACAACGTAAGGTATACAACATAACAGATGAGATAATAGATACAGGCAATATAACAGCAAGATTGCAACACTATACCGGGTATAACACTGTACAAGTGTACAAGTGCATATTACAAGGAGAGTTACAACAGCTGAGTGCAGAGCCAGGTAAGATCAATCAATCAATTAATCATTCTTTATTTTTAAAAAGCGCCTTTCCAAAATCAAGGCACTTTTACAATAAACAGATCAAATACATTTAATTAAAACAATATAATAAAATCAGTCACTAAACATTCTTAAAAATCAGATAAGATAAATATAAGGAATATGGGAGATACAGTAGTGCAACCTATACAGCCATGACAGAGGTTCCGCAAGGAAAGTAAGTATGGGGGCTCACTTAACTGAGTAAGGAGGTTCAGAAGTGGTGCAGAGTAACCAGGTGGAGAGTAGCTATCACAGAGCTGAGAATGAGTCAGGCACAAGAACAGGTGGTGGCGAAATGTGCGGCTAGATCATCATTTAGGTGCTGGCAGGGTGAGGAGTGATGGATATCAGGTGGGAGGGAGTTCCACAGCTTGTGCATGTGGTAACTGAAAGCTGCCTGACCTGATGATGAGGATCTATGTGGGATGTAAAGGAGTCTAGAGTCATTTGTCCCGAGCTCGTATACTGGTGATGGGTGTGCGGTCAGGGCCGAGAAGAGGTAGGATGGTAGAGCGTAGGCCCAGTATTTGGCAGTGAGGCATGCACAGTGTGAAGATCAGTGGTCCTAATGGGAGGGTAGCCCTAGTGTGTGGTTGAGGGTACAGTGATGGGTGGAGTAAGGACAGTTAAGAACAAAGCAACAAAGGGACTGGAAAAGGGGGTCCAGTCTGGCCAGGGAGGACATGGGGCGGCACTGTAGATTACATCACCATAGTCAAAAATTGACAGTATCATTTTCAGTACTATGGCTCGATGAGCCAGCAACGGGATAAAGCCATGATTGCGGTAGAGGGCACACAGCCTTGGATGGAGTTTTTTATGGATATCCTCGATATGTACAGAAAAGTCCAGGTGCTGGTCAAGCCAGACCCCCAGGTATCTGAAGGAAGGGCAAGCCTCCAGTATAGTCCCATTCAGGGTGTGGAAAGTTGGGGGGGGGGGAGCTGCGAGAGTCCCTGCCTTGTGTCGAAGGTCATGGAAACCGTCTCCTTGGCACTGAGGTGAAGCTGGTTTGAGCGAAACCAGTGCTAGACATTGTTGAAGTCCTGCTGAAGTCTGGTCGCTACATCCACAGCAGATGGTCCGGATGCATACAGCACAGTGTTGTTTGCATACATTTGGATAGAAGTGTGTGAGCAGGTGGAGGGAAGGGCATTTAGAAAGATAGAAAACAGGAGAGGCCCCAGAACAGAGCCCTGTGGCATGCCTGAGGTGACGGGGAAGGGGTCAGAGGTGGAGCTGCCGATCCTGACTGGTTGCGTCCAGCCAACTAGGTAGGAGTGGAACCAGGCGGTGGTTGAATAACAGAGACCTGCACTGGCAAGTTTAGTCAGGAGTAAAAAACTGTGTCGAACGTCTTCGTTAGAGCCACAAAGATAGCTGAGGTGATGTGTCCTTTATCCACAGCCGAGAGGATTGAATCCATGAGCCCGAGAAGGGAGGTGGCGGTGAAGTGCGATTTTCTGAATCCAGACTGGAAAAGGGTGTAAAAGGAAGATGAGTCGAGGAAGGCAGAGAGTTGAGAGAGAACAAGTTTTTCTTGGAGCTTAGCTAGGATAGGTAGGAGGGAAATGGGTCTATAGTTTCCTGGGGTAGATGGCAGGGGGATGACTGTGGCATGTTTCCACTTTGCTGGTAGTAGGGCTTACAGGACAGGTTAATCATGGCCGGGCGCGGCAATGGTGAGGGTCAACAGGTGTAATATCTTAGCATCAAGGCCTGTGGGGCCTCTGCCCTTGGATGGGCTGAGGGCAAGGAGGGCACTGTACACCTCAAGTGGAGTAACTGGGCGGAGGGAGAAGGATTGGGTGGGGTGTCTAGGGCAGGCTCAAGTACAGGGGGAGTGGGTGGTGGGTGCGGCGGGAGAGGGGATAGCAAGGAGGTGGTGCAGTAAAGTTAACAAAAAATGAGTTGAAGGCTGTGGCTACAGCAGGGAATCATTTATCAAGGATGAGCCTATATTAAGGGATGGCACTGGTGGCTGGGAAGGAGGGTCGAGTAGGGATTTGAGGACCTTCCAGAATCCAGTGGGATGGTTTATGTTTGCATGGAATGCAGTGTTCAAGTACTTAGCCGTGGCCTGTCGGATTAGCCTTGTGCAAGTGTTGCACAGGGTTTGGTACTTCTGCCGGTCTTGAGGCAAACCAGTCTCCTTAGAAGTTTTCCATGCCAGGTCATGGTCTTTTGAGGCTGACGATGATGCCAGCTGAGATCCAGGGGAGGTGTGCTCCATGTACCCTGGCTCGTCTGATGGGGCATGGTGGTTCCAGATTGTAAGGAACTTACTTCGAGGGGCTCTTGCAGTAGGTAGCACCGTTAGGAATGGAGTCCCAAGCAGCACCACAAGAGTGGTAAGAACCTCTGGGAGGAGAAAAAAGTACTGCAGTATACAGAGAGGAAAAGGAGGCCCAAAAAGGCCCTTAGCCCAAAGCTAGTTCTCTGAAGCAGAGGGTAGCAGTCCGATTGCCCTGTCCAAGACAGAACTGGGCATGGCCTAAAGGGGCTAAAGGGCAGGATAACCAAGTGCATCCTGATCCTGAGAGCTGCCTAATATGCAGCCTAGCCTCCCCCAAGGATGTAACCTTACCCCATCCCTCCAAGGAAACAAGCAACCAGAGGAGGATGGAACCAGGACAAGGTAATGTCCCCTTACATCAGTCACACACTGAAGCCAAACTGGTTCTGCTCATGGGCAAAGGAACAACCCAATACCCAAGGATGTCACATGGTAGGAACCAGAGGGCTGGGAAGCCCTGGGAGAAGTCCATCCTTCAAGAGGAAAGAGTCTGAACCTCTGGCAGGAAGCCTCAGAAAAGATCACCTGGGAAAATACCTCTCATTTTTGAAAGGAAGGGATGATTGACCACCCTAAGGGAGGTGGTAACTGGGGGAAAAAAGAAAAGCACAAAGCTGAAAGGGCTTTGTCAGGCAGAAAAGCAAGGCCCCCCCCCCCCCAGAACCGGGGCAGAGGAATCTTTCCCAGCTGGAAGGCCCAACCCAGAGATAAAGGGACCTTTCCCCACAGAAAGATGCTGGGAAACCTCAGAAGGACTCAACTCTTGGCTGCCTAGAGAAGGCAAGGGGCCGAAAATACCCAGGAAGAAACCTCATACATCTGATCAAGGCAAAAGGCATCCCTCTCATCTCCCCTCACCCAAAGAGGGGGTCTCTGAAAAGACCTACAGTCCCACCCTCCACAGGAGAAGTAGGGGGTGGTCCTGAGGAATGGTGATAGCCAAAAGGCCGGATTGCTTCCCTTTAAGGGCAGATGGGAAAGAACCCAGGCAAGGGTAACAGAGACTGACGCCATGCCCAAAGTAGAAGGGACACGCTGTCTTCCACCTAATGCTGAACAACATAGGAAAACTGCTGAGTAAGAGCCGTAGCCAAATACTGGGCTATCCTACAACATCAGGTTGAGGTGGGCCAGAGAATCTGTCCAAACAGACGTGGGAGGGGCTGCAGTAACAGCATCCCAACAAAGCTCAGGGAAGGTTGGGCAGGCTGCACTTGGTACCCGGTGCCAGGAAGGCAGACACACAAAAGCCGAACTCTAGGGCCCCGAGACCTAGACCATCCGAGCCCAAGGAAAGAGGACCCAAACAAAGCATCCCCTGCCCAAGAGAGGCTCCAAGGCACTCGCAAACCTACCAATCTGCTTTAGAAGTGCCCAAGGAGACCAGGGATAGGAGAGCTCTGTGAGTGTGCAAAGCTTCTCGCCTCATAAGAGTGGCTGGGGAGACCCAAGGGGGCCCTAACCAGGTATAGAAGGTTGAACCAAGGCCAACATCGAAGAACCTCTGGCCTGTGAAACCCTGAGGAGCCATCTTCAAGGAAAGAAGGGAGCCCTGGAGGGGTCGGATTTAGCAAGAGCTAGGCAAGCCCCTGACAAAAGGTGCCCTGGCCAAGAAAGAGGATGGCCTCTGAAGGAATACGAGGATAAGATAACCCCTCATAGTTTGCTCCTGGAGTGACCGTGCCCTCCTTCACGAGGAGTGGCCTGCAGTGATCATCTTGGAGCCTAGTCGTGCCCTGAGAAAAGGGTTGATGAGAGGGGATGACAGGCCTGCGTCGGGCCCCAACGTGGCTCTGGTGGAAAATGGTGGGCCCCGGAAAGGCCTGGAGGAACACTGGAGAAATAACACCAAGCCTTGGCGCACTGGGAGGACCAGAAAGCCTCACCCCGACCCTACCATCCAATGAGAGAGGTGCTGTCCCTCGCAGGAAAAGGGAGGAGGCCCATACACCGGTAGTAGTGTGTCCCTGCCTAGGCCTGAATAGGGGCCCAGAATAGCAGAGCATGAAAAAGGGCCAGGAAAAGCTCAAGGCCCGATAGCCAGGGCAGAAGGAACATAGAACCTGCCCCCCCTTCCCGTAAATGGGAAAAAATAGTAAGGTGTCAAACGACCTGACTTAAGGGGATCCTGGATTATCTACTCACAAGGTGGCACCCTGGGCCAATGCCCTACAAATGATACAGCCCTTGTAGGGCATAAGCAATGGAAAACAGGAGCTGAAAGACACAAAGTGGAAGAAGGGAACCATTGCCCCTCTCTCCCACTCCCCCAGTCCCCGAACCCAATGAAGGGAAGGTGGTTTACCGGGGTTAAAGAGGAGGCGGTAGGCGCCGACAGCAACTCTGTCCTGTGGGACTTGACAGCCAGGGTAGCCAGGGCCGAAGAGGCCTGATGTTTATTCCAAGAATCAGAGAGCTGAGGATGCTGGGGCCGCTGCCCCGGATGGCAATTTGGAGGCAGGTGTGACCCGCCCCCTCTGGCCATGGGAACCAGTACGAAAGACTGTTCCAGACTCCTGCAGGGTGGACAGCAATGCCTGCACATCCTCCCCGAACAACAAAGGGCCCCAGAAGGGGGCATCCAAAATGAAGGCCTGTACTGCTTGGATAAAATCCGACAGGTGACGCCAAGCATGGCGTCTGATACAGACAGCAGAAGCCGTACAGCTGGTGGCAACATCCACCATGTCATATAAGGCACGGAAGGCATGAAAGCTCACATTAGAGACAGAACCCAAGAGATGCTCTAGCTGAGACTGAGCTGAAGACTTCGGCAGGAATTGAAGCAGGTCTCCTACCTGTCCTAAAAGAGACTGCTGATGTACCAGCATGTGCGCAAGGTAGTTCTGGGCCCATAAGGCCAGGGTCGAAGAGGTGTAGACCCTGAGCCCCAGGGGGTCCAAATGCTTGGACTCTCTATCTAGAGGGAAGTCACCCTGACTTCTGGTTTCTCCACACTCCATCTGGACACCCGATAATGCAGAGGAGTCAGCCTTGGGGTGGGAGTCAAAATGAGGGCCTGCTGTCGGGAGCATGATAAAGTCAGTTGGCCTTCCTTGGAATGGCCAGGACTGACACTGGCTGTTGCCATACTGTAGATGAAATGTTGTCGTGCAGTACCACTAAAGGGGGGATAACTACCGACTCGACTTCCAGAAGGCGCAGATGCTGTACCAGACAGCGTCTTTAAGGATCTTGCTCCTCAGTACGACACACCTGGGCTGCCTGGATTGTCTTCATCATAGCCAGGAAAAAGGGGTTTTCCAGAAGGAATATAGGAGTGTCCCTGATCCACACTTCCCTAGGGGGTGAATGAAGGGGGGAAATGGGGATTCAAAGGAATCTGAGAGCACATGCAATGATCCCTCAGAGTCTGAAGTGGAGTGCGGAAGTGGCGACAGGCCAGAGGTCATGACCGTCCCGATACCCAACCAGTGCTCCATCGCATGAGGGGGAGCTTCCGTATCGGATGAAGAGGAGTCCCTTTCCAGGGAAGAAGCTGGCACCAGCACCTGCTGTGTAGGGGCTGGATGTTGTAAAGATGCCCATGATGCCATAAGGAAAGCGCTGTAGTCTGCTGATGTCCAGCAGAGGAGCAGCGGGTGGAAGGAACAATCCAGCACCAGATAATGCATCAGGAGGCCATAAACAGGGCCCATCATGGCGCCCAAGAGGCATGGACTGGAGGTTCAGGCCCAGGACAGGAGGGAGACCCAAAGTGCAGCCCAAAATCACAACTGGCAGTGGTTGCTGATCAGGCAAAGTCTCCATGGGATCTGAAATAGGAAGCAACTCCTGGTGCACCGAGGAGGAGTCTGGGAGCAAGGCAGTCAGGGGCGCCCGATCCAGAGAAGGAGGACCTGCAGGCCATGATGAAGGGCGGCTCAACGCTGGGTCCATAGATAGGAAACTGGCAGAGGGAGATCCTGCCGGCGCCTGGTGGGAAGAACCCTGAGAGGAGACCACCGGCAGTGGCCGAGGAGCCAAAGGCACTGCAGGTGGTACCCCGTGGATGCAGACTGTGGCCCAGAAGGAGCGGGGAAGAGCAGGCATCAGTCTGACAGACCATCATCGGACCTCAAGTCAGGGTCCAGTGAAGATGCCAAGGACGGATGGGTGGTGTCAGCCGAGGCGTCACCCAAAGAACCGGCTGTCCACCTAGCTTAAGACTCTGGTTCAGATCTGGCTTGAGCAACAGGGGCAGCAGGATGGAGGAGGAATCCCCTGAAGAAACACAGAAACAGAAATTGTCGGCAGATGAGGACTGCCAGGCCCATCCAGTCTGCCCGTAAGCCCGGTACTTGATTATGGCTTCTTACCCTCCCTCTGCTTTATCTCTATGATTCCCCTATGCCTGTCTCATGCATGTTTAGATCCAAACACAGTGCTCGCGACCACCACCTCATGTGTCCGACCATTCCATGCGTCCACCACCCTCTCCATGAAGAAAAACTTCCTCACATTCCCTGTTAACCTGCCACCTTCCAATTTCATGTCATGCCACTTGTTCTTGTACTCCTCCTGTATTGGAAGATGTCTACCCCCGCACCTTGTTTATGCCTTTGAGGTACTTGAATGTTTCTATCATGTCCCCTCGCTCCCTCCTCTTCTCCAGTGAGTACAAACTGAGGTCCCTTAATCTCTCCTCGTAAGTTTTGTGGTGCAAACCCTGCACCATCTTAGTTGCCCTTCTCTGGACTGTCTCCAGCCTGTTAATGTCCTTTCGAAGATGCAGCCTACAGAACTGCACACAGTACTTCATGTGAGGCCTGATAAGGATTTTATACAACAGCATCACTACCTCAAGCCTTCTGCTGATGATACCCCTGCCTATGCACCCCAGCATGCCAGTGGCCCTCCCTGCTCTGTACTCTGTTTTGACATTTTCAGGTCATCTGAAATAATAACCCCCAGGTCCCTTTCTTCCTTGGTGACTGTCAGCAACTCCCCCCACCAACCATCCTGTAGCTCTCCCAAGGGTTTCTATGTCCCAGGTGCTTAATTTTGCACATCTTTGAATTAAAAATCAGTTGTCACTCCTTAGACCATTTCTCAAGCTTCCCCGGGTCCTTCCTCATTTTCTCCACCCCTTCTGGAATATCCACCCTATAACAGATCTTGGTGTCATCTGCAAACAGGCAGCCCTTTCTTTCCAGCCCCTCTGCAATGTCACTAATGAAGACATTAAACAGGACTGGCCCAAGGACTGATCCTTGAGGTACCCCACTGGTCACCCTCCCTCCCCAGACTGTACCCCATTTACCACCACCCTCTGCCTTCTGTCTGTTAGCCAGTTCCTAACATAATTTACCACCTTGTTTCCCATGCCCAGACTACCCATCTTGTTAACCAGACTCTTATGTGGGATGGTGTCAAAGGCTTTGCTGAAATCGAGGTAGGCGACGTTCACCGCACCCCCCAGATTTACTTCTTCCGTCACCCAATCAAAGAAATCTATCAGATTCATCTGACATGACTTACCTGCTGTGAATCCATGCTGCCCAGGGCCCTGGGCACCGATGGCTTCTAGATGTCCCACTATCCTTTCTTTAAGCAGTGCCTCCATGATCCTTCCCACAACAGAGGTGAGGCTGACCGGCCTATAGTTCCCCATCTCCTCCCTACTGCCGGATTTGTGTAGAGGGACCACATGTGCCCTCCTCCAATCCTCTGGCACCACTCCTGTGTTGACTGACTTGGTGAACATGGCTGCCAGAGGTTCTGCTAGCTCTCTTCGCAGCTCCCTTAATATCCTCGGGTGTATGCTGTCTGGCCCCATTGCTTTGTCTGTGACCCCTCAGAAGCACTGCCCACCACAGAAATAATGGCAGGAGGCTTGTCCACAGGCAGCCCGGAAGGAAGGAGGGCTGATGTGGTCGTGGAGGTCAACCCCCCGGGGGGAGGGGGACCCAGCATATGTCATGGCCCCCAAAGGTGACAGCGATTCAGGAGTGGACTATTCCTGGTCCCGGGTGCATCTTATGTTTCTTCTTCGATGAGGATGTCTCCATAGCAGTCCCCGCTGTTGCCTGGGTCTGCAGCTCCTTTTCTAAGCAATCTTTGCTGGAGTAGATGGGTCTCTAGAAACTTCTGGCATCTTTTGTGCATGACCTGGTTGAATTTCTGGCATGCTCTGCAGGCTTCGGTATCATGGTCCAGGCCTAAGCAAGTGACGCATGTGGTGTGGCCACCTTTATCAGGATGCTGTTTGCCACAGGGACACAGACTTGGAATCTGTACAAGGAGTCAGCGACGACATGGAGCCAAAGAGCGAACTATGAACAATAGAAAAATAATAAAGAAAATGACAGTCGACTGATGCAATGATCCACAAGGTCCGACAAGGGCAGGTCAACGGTGGGAAAAGAACTGGGCGTGGGGGGACCACCCCTCTTATACCAGTATGGATGTCGATGTGCCGATTTCAGGGGTGGTCCCCCATTGTAGACTGCTGGCTAGAACTTTTTCGTGTGGTCCTGCTGCCTGGCAATTTAGTCCTAACGGTGTTGCCTACTGCAAGAGCCCCCTTGAAGTAAGATCGGTAGATACCTGAATAAGCCTGAGTGACATAGGCCAAATTCCGTTTATAACAGGAAAAACAAACTGATGCTCCCTCCCTCATAAAACTGTCACAATCTGAGTAGTCCTGCCTTCTCCCACCTCTTGAAAGTGGCATCCAATAAGGCTGGGGTGAAATCCGCACAAGCTCAAAGTGGTATATGGGGCCCTAT
The DNA here is from genome assembly GCA_016271365.2 of Neoceratodus forsteri. Lineage (NCBI taxonomy): Eukaryota > Metazoa > Chordata > Ceratodontiformes > Ceratodontidae > Neoceratodus > Neoceratodus forsteri. Next base: position 299,357,179 of record CM057459.1, on the reverse strand, counting down.
TGAAGTTTTTGGCTGCCATTTTATAAGGAGTTGCCCCCATGTATCTACCAAAAGTTTGGCCCATGGGTTTAGAATTTCTATGAAAATTGCCTGGTACTATGGGATAAAAGGCAAACCTTGGATGGGAAGGGTCCTAACACTGTTTTGTTCAGCCTCCGGTCCCATCAAGAATTTCATTACATGTTGGAGCTGGCAGACTGGAAATAGGCTCTAAAGGGGAACAGTCAGCACCATGGGCCCCACACCCAAGTATGGGGCTGGTCCCAAGTTGCACTTTGTATGCAAAAACATCTTCTTTTACTTACTGTTTACTGCAGTATAGAAGGTTGTATCAGACTAAGTCTGCTGACATTTTCTATAACTACAAATCCCAGAATCCTCTGCAGCTGACATCAGAGCAGGGCTGCAGCAACAGGAGATTCAATAACCTGCAGTGTCTTCAATCATAAGAGTGCGGTGTGCACATTTATGGAACACATAAAAACAGAAGACAGAAATAAGTAACTCAGCTATGAGTGTTAGAGCTTTTATAAGCGCCAATCAGATGTTTTCTGGTCCCACTGTTCTCCCGGGCTAAGTACAGTCCTCTGTGACTGTACTGTAATAATCATGCAGACTCCAATGTGGCGTTAACTGGAAGGTTTACTATACTATAAAACACAGTGAGAACAACTGCAGACACTGCGGGCCACTGCCCGCCATATAAGGGTTTATATAGCCCGCCATATAAGGGTTTATATATCTAGGCTAGCGCATGCGCAGTAGCAAGGCATACACAAATCGCGTATGCTAATTAACTTCCTTACATTTGCCTTCTCAATTAAACTCCCCCCCCCCCCCAAACATAAAATGTTCAAAGTTCTATGTAGCTCAAAGTTTTTCAGTCTATATAGCCACGATGTCAGGCAGGCTTTCAGATCTCCCTTCCACTGACTTGGCTGATTCTCGGGCTGGAGCTGGTGCCAGTCAATTGGTCCCACTGCTCAGGGGCGGGGCCGACTCCACAGGCTCACTTTGTGGCTGTCCTGGCATCACTTGTGGAGGGACCTCCATTACAAGCACCTCTGGGACCTCATCGTCCTCCATAATGTCATCCTGCTCACTTCTCTCTTCTTCTCGGATGTGTGAGTTTTGTGAGCTACAGGAGCGGTGCGGCTCAGGGGTTATCAAAAGATCTCTCCTGTTTCTGTGATTTCCCATTAGCCTGGACTTCATAGGAGCGTGGCTCTTCAGTATGGTATTCCACAATTGCAGGAGTCTAGGTATTCTCAGGTGTTCGCAAGTAAACAGGCTGTCCCAGCTGTAAGGCTGGGAGTAGTCAGGCATGTAAATTGTAATACGATTTTTGTCTTTCTTGAGTCCTTCGTAATGTAGCTCGCACCTCAACTTCTGGTACTTTTGGTTTAAGTAGCTCAGATCTGGTAGGCATTAAAGTTCTGGTTCTAGGGCCCATAAGCAGCTGTGCTGGGGTCCTAGCCCCTCCAGTGGGGTATTTGATGGAACAGAGGCACACCCAGTCAGTTGTTCCACTCCACAATCCATACACCATTCTGGAGAAGCATAGTTCCCCTATGGATGCACCCGAAGAGGAGACTAAGAAGGTTGCAGACAACTGTCACAAGGGAGGCCTTCAGGAAGGAGGCAGAGGACACCACAGGGAAAGGAAGCAGCTCCTGGTGGGAGACTCAATTACTAGGGGGACAGAACTGGGGGGAGCAGGGGAAAACTGAAGTAAGGTGCCTGCTTGGTGCCATGGCTTGGAAGGACAGGAAGCGCATCCTTAGGATCACGAGAACAGCTGCATGGGAGTCTGAGATGGACGTCATTGTCCACCTAGGGATAAATGACTTGGCTCATCATGAGATTAGAGCAGTGCAGAAGGACTTTGTAGAGTTGGGGAGGTGCCTAAGACAAGTAGCACACACAGTATCCTTCTCAGAGGTGCTACCTGTCAGTGGCATGGGTGAGGCGAAGGTATTTTGCACCATGCAGTTTAACGAATGGTTGAAAAAATGGTGTGGAGCACAGGGGTTTGGCTTCATTGGGGACTGGGGTTCCACCTGGAGGGACACCAGCCTATACTGGCAGGATGGTCTGCCTCTGTCCAGTAAGGGAACCAGTCTTTTGGTCAATTGGTTTAAATGCTTCATTGGCAAGCTTTTAAACTAGTCAAGGGGAAGGCACCGATAAGCAGCAGAAAAATCCCAGCCTCCCCCTACAAAACAGAGTACTAAATGAGAAAAAGACCAAGGTAGAAAGGTCAGTGGAGGATGCTGCTACAGAAGGTAAAGCCATCAAAAAATGGAGAACAATGAGTCGCAATGCCCGTAGTCTGGGTAACAAGCTTCCTAATTTAGTGGCCTTGATGGAGGAGGAACATCTGGATAACATGGCAGTCACAGAAACATGGTACACACAGAACCATGACTGGGACATAAACATACCAGGATACATTATCTACAGGAGGGACAGGGAGGGTAAAAGAGGAGGAGGAGGAGTAGCTCTCTACATAAGGGAAGGAATCAAAGCAACAGAACAAAAGGGTAAACAGGGGGGAGGAGAAGAAGCACTGTGGGTCAATTTGGAGACAGACAATGGCACCACAATCCGCACAGGGGTTGTATACAGACCCCCCTCTCAGGGGGAGGAAACGGACAAGGAAATGATATAAAGTATATTTAGAATGGCAGAAAAAGGGGAAATATTGCTGATGGGTGATCTGAATATGCCAGATGTTAACTGGAGTGCAGTTGCAGCAGCCACTTCTAAGAGTGGGGTTATTCTAGCTGCCCTACAGGGGGCATGCCTTACACAACTAGTATTGGAACCCACTCGAGAGGGAGCAATCTTAGACCTGGTTCTCTCAAATGGAGATGGAGAGAGGATCACAGATGTAGAAGTGGGTAGCCATCTGGGAACTAGCGACCATCGAACAGTATGGTTCACAATAAACACAGCAATACAGTCAAGTCATACAAAGGCAAAAGTACTGGACTTCAGGAGGGCTGACTTTGCGAAAATGGGTGAGTGCTTAAGGAATGCACTAGCAAATGGGCAGGAAGGAGGGGTGGAAGAACTATGGGGAATAATAAAAACTGCCATCACAGAGGTAACAAGCCTTTGTGTGAAGCAAATAAACAAAACAAAACGATGTAAGAAACCACTATGGTTCTCAAAGGAGGTGGCAGTGAAGGTTCAAGAGAAAACGAAAGCATTCGGGGAAGTACAAGGAATCACAAAAGGAGCAGGACAGAGAATTGTACTGTATCAGTTGAAGCAAAAGGAAGCTGGGAAGGCAGGCAGAACAGCAAAGGCCCGAACCAAGGAAAACATAGCCAACTCAGTTAAGAAGGGGGATAAAACCTTTTTTAGGTACATCAGGGAGTGAAGAAAGACCAAGGGAGGGATAATGAGGCTTAATGAAGGGGTGGGGTTGGGGTGGGAAGGGGTGACTGTGAAAAGGCAGAGATACTAAACAAATATTTTTGCTCAGTATTTACAAATGAAGAGGGGGAGGTACCTAAAACAAACAACAGAAACACTCTGGATACAGAAGTTGATACCAGCCCATTTACAGAAGAAAGGGTTCTGAAAGAACTCTTAAAACTGAAGGTGGACAAAGCAATGGGGCCTGATGGGATTCATCCCAGAATTCTAAAAGAACTAAGAGTAGAACTAGTGACACCACTGACTACCCTCTTTAACAAATCATGGGAGGATGGGGTGGTACCTGAGGACTGGAGGATGGCAGATGTGATTCCCCTTCACAAAAGTGGGAGCAGTGCAGAAGCAGGAAACTACAGACCTGTTAGTTTAAGCTCAGTGATAGGGAAAATTATGGAATCACTTCTGAAGGAAAGAACTGTTGAGTACCTAGAGGCCAGAGGGGCACAGGACCCAAGGCAGCATGGATTCGCAGTGGGAAGGTCATGCCAGACGAATCTAATAGATTTCTTTGACTGGGTGACCAAAGTAGTAGATCGGGAGGGGCTGTGGACATGGCCTACCTAGACTTTAGCAAGGAATTTGACACAGTCCCACACAAAAGATTAATATACAAGTTAGCCAGTCTGGCAGTGGGTCCCAAGATGATAGCCTGGGTAAAGAATTGGCTGGAGAATAGGACACAGAGGGTAATAGTAAATGGAGTCCACTCTGAAGAAAGGGGGGTTACTAGTGGGGTGCCGCAGGGTTCAGTATTAGGACCGGTCCTCTTCAATGTCTTTATAAGCGACATTGCAGAGGGACTGGAAGGAAAAATATGTCTCTTTGCAGATGACACAAAGCTCTGCAACAGAGTTGATGCAAAGGTGGGGTGGAAAGGATGAGAAAGGACTTGGCAAGGTTAGAGGAATGGTCAAATGTATGGCAGCTTAGATTCAATGCTAAGAAGTGCAAGGTAATACACCTGGGAAACAAAATCCCAGGAAGAGTACACAATGGGGGTGAGATACTAACAACAACAAAAATGGAAAGGATCTGGGTGAGTCATATCAGATGACTTAAAGGTGGGCAAGCAATGTGAGAGGGCAGTAAGGAGGGCTGGGGGATACTGGGATTGCATGAGAGAGGCATCACCAGTAGAAAACAGGAAGTTGTTATCCTCTGTACAGACAGCTGGTGAGACTCCATCTGAGTACTGCTGCAGTTCTGGAGACCCAATCTCCGCAAGGACATAGACAGGATGGAAGCTGTCCAGAGGAGGGCAACTAAAATGGTGCAGGGTCTGCACCGGAAGACATATGAAGAGAGACTAAAGGAGCTTAACATGTATAGCCTCGTGGAAAGGAGGGAGAGGGGGGACATGACAGAAACTTTCAAGTACCTCAAGGGACTCAACAAAGTCCAAGAGGGTAGCATATTTCAAAAAAAGAGGTGTGCAAGAACAAGGGGCACAATTTAAAGATTGGAGGCTCAGAGGTAATGTAAGGAAGTATTTTTTCACAGAGAGGGTTGTGGATGCATGGAACAGCCTTCCGGAAGAGGTTGTGGAGTCAAAAACCGTGGTTGAATTCAAGCATGCATGGGACAGTCATAAGGCAATTCTAGGGGGTAGGTGTAGAAAGAAGTAGGCTGCTGGTTAACTAGGATCTGCAGCTTATCCATTAGGTAGGGAAATGGGCAGACTGGGTGGGCCAAGCGGTCCTTATCTGCCGTCAAATTCTATGTTTTTATTTCTCAGTTCCAAAAGTGCCAAGTAAGGGTCTTGCCGGACCACCTGTGCTTTCTTTAACAGTCCCTTTATTGTCTGAATGGCTCGTTCTATCATGCCATTACTTTGGAGGTATCTAGGTGAAGATGTTACATGTTTAAACTCAAACCTTCATTGAAAGTCTCTGAATTCAATGCAGGCAAATTGTGGGCTGTTATCTGTTACAAGAATTTCTGGAATACCATGTTTTGCACATCGTGATTTAATGTAGTTAATCACCGTTTCAGTTGCTGTATTTTGCAGCTTGGATATCTCAATGTATTTGGAGTAGTAATCAACCATTGCCAGATAATTTTCCCTTTCAGATTGAAATAGGTCATCCCCAACCTTTTGACAGGGTCTTTCTAGTATTTTACATGGCTGCAGCAGCTCTCTAGATTGTGCTTTCCTGAACTGGTTGTAAATGCCACACTTGTCCACCATGTCACTAATCTGACTGTTCATTCCTGGCCAGAATAGATCTCTGGACCTGCGCTTGCATTTTTCAATGCCCAAGTGACTGCTGTGTAATCTGATTAACATGTCTGATCTCAGTAATGTGGGGACTATCCGTCTCTCCCCCTTCAGCAAAAGTTAATTTTTTGTTGAGAGTTCATCTCTGAACTGCCAGTACTGCCTTATCTCAGACTGCACTGATGTTTTCTCCTGGGGCCACCCATTCAAAAGAGTATCTCTCAACTTGACCAATGCTGTATCTTTGTCAGTCTCTCGCTGAAACAACTTCAGTTTTTCATCACTGACAGGCATATAGTCCACTGTGTGAACCTCATATTTGTCTAGTTCAATTTCTGGCACAGAATTGTCTCCCATAGCCCTGCTCAGGGCATCTGCTGTATGAAGTTCTTTACCCGATTTGTACTGTACTCGCAAATCATACCTTTACAGTTTTAGCATCATGCGTTGAATTCTCGGTGGGGCTGTGGCCAGTGTTTTTTTGAAAAGACTTCCTAGGGGCTTGTGGTCTGCAATAAATATATTGGTGGAACTTTGACAGCCAAACACAATAGCAAGCGTTTGTTTCCTTCTTAATTTGTGCATAATTTCTCTCAGCTTTATTAAGTGATCTGGAAGCAAAAGCAATAGGCTTACCTTCCTGCAGCAGACATGCATCCATCCCTTCTGAGGATGCGTCAACAGATAATTCAACAGATTTCCTTGGATCGTAATAGGCCAGCACCGGGGGGGGGTTAGTAACAACTATTTTCAGCTTTTCAAAGGCCTATTGGTGGCGCACCTCCCAGTGCCATGCTGTTTCTTTCTCTAGTAACTCTCTCAATGGCTTACTTACAGTAGATAGGTTTGGAATGAACTTTGCCAGGCAGGTTACCATTCCCATAAATCTCTGTAAGTCGGTCTTATTTTGGGGAACAGGCATCTGGGTAATTGCTTTTATCTTCGCAGGGTCTGCCAACAACCCGCTGTTACTTAACTTATGTCCGATATATTGGACCTCTGACATTTTGATTTGGAATTTTTTTTTAGGTTTAAAGACAAATGCTTATCTCTGGCTCTTTGAAGAGCATGCCATAACCTCTCACTGTGCTCTTGTACCTTATTAGCTCCCCATATTAGGATGTCATCCATAATGACCTCTGTGCCCTCGAGCCCATCAAAAATGTGTGAAATTTTCTTTTGAAAGACTTCTGGTGCTGAGCAAATCCCAAAGGGGAGGCGCTTGGACTTGTATCTCCCAAAAGGTGTATTAAAAGCCAGTAGATCAGAGCTAGGCCCATCTAGTTTAATCTGCCAGAAGGCATGCCCAGCATCTAACACTGTGAACACTTTGGCCCATGCTAGCTTGGCTACAACCTCTTCAGCTGTTTTCATCGGGTGACGTTCCCTTTTAATTGCTCTATTAAGATCTCTGGGATCTCTGCAAATTTGTTCTTTGGTTTCGCTACAACCACCATTGAATTGACCCAGCTCGTGGGTTTCTCCACCTTCTCAGTAACCCCCAATCTTTCCATATTCTCTAGCTCAATTTTCACATTGTCTTGTAATGCAAAATGTATTTTCCTAAGGGGGTGGTTCACAGGGCTGACTGTCTTATCTATTTTAATGTGGTATTCACCCTCTAAGCATCTCTGTTCCTCAAATACATTAGCAAATTCAGCCAGTATGCCTTCTGTGATTTCCTCTGCACATCCACTTGCAGCATCTACTGAAAATAGCTTCTTTATAAGCTTCACTTCCAAACAAGTAGATAGAACCAACACTGGGGTCACGTTAGCATTAACCACTTGAAATGGCAACAGGTGATACATAAGCAATAACCCACGACAGGGTGTGTGTTTACTGGGGATTAATCAACACCCCGGGTGCATTGTGAGGCATGAGGCCGAAGGCCAAATTTAAATTTGGTCATGGTTGCGTCCAGGGACGTCCAATTAAGACAATCAAAAGCCTTTACAGAATTAACTGTAATTTCAACTTTATGTCCTGTTTTCGGGGAATTCTGGATGGCAGAGATGACACCAAGAACTTGTCTCATACTGTCTTGTATATGGTGTCCTGGGATAAACCCTGTTTCATCATGATGTATTAAACCTATGATGATGTTTTGAGGCCTATTAGCTAAGGCCTTGGGGAAAATTTTTACATCCTGATTAAAGAAGGAGATGGGGTGATATCCCCTACCCTGAGTCACGTATTTCCCAGGTTTTGGGAGGACTTCAATAACTACGTCTCATCACGTGTTGGGTATCTCCCCATCTTCAGGAGCCAAACTGCATACTCTAGTTAGTGTGAGGAGCAGGTCCTCAGCAAAAGTTTAAAAATAAATTGGCTATGAAGCCGTCTGGCCCTGGTGTCTTTGCTATATATTAATGGTTTTGATTACTTCTGCCAGTTCTGTTTATGAGAATGGTACTTGTAAAGCCTCCTGTTGTTCCTCTTTGAGAGCCATGAAGGAAACTGAATCCAGGCACTTGTCACTGACTGCTTAAGCCCCAGTTACCTCTTCCACCTTGTATAGGGTTGCAAAAATTTTTTTTATGGCATTCGCAATTTGTTTTGCCTTGGTAATCCACTCTGAGGTAGGAATGTCATGATAACACGATATGATACATCACGATAATTATCGCTGACGATAACTTAATGTTGTAAAAAATCAATATCGTGACTATCGTGCAGCATGATATACTGCGATAAAGCACTTTTCCAGTAGCGCGTCCCTTTCCAGGTGCAGTCATGATGCTCAATTTCCCTACCATCCTATCAGATTTTTACCATTTTTCCTTAAAATTAATAGTGCAATGCTGGCCTGTGGTGTGAAGTTTTAAGGGCCTGGGCGCTTCACTTGCTGCCACGCTGGTAAATCAGGTTCAGGAATAAACCTGGGTCGCTCGAGGGCTGGCTGCATGCAGAAGGACTTAGCATCCATTGACAGCTCTCTTTCTCGGGGGGCAGTGCAAGCCGATGCTTCATTACCATCTAGTGGAGACTGGATGACACATCGGTGTGCAGGGGCTGGGGTTGATATGTGCAACATCTTTATGTAACACTTTTTTAAAAGACATTTAGAGACACAAGACATTTTTGGAATACATAAGCAAAAAGAGAAAGACCTAGGGAGGGATAGTAAGGCTGAAAGGGGAATGAGGAGCTTGTGTGGAAGAAGACTGCCAAAAAGTGGACATATTGAACAAATTCTTCGGTTCAGTATTTACGGAGGAGGGGGTAGGTAGTGGGCCTATGATAAAAGACAGGGGCATTAAGGGACAGGAGGTGGACACTAGCCCTCTTACAGAAGAAAGGTTCCTAAAGGAACTTTCACAGTTAAAAGTAGACATGGCAATGGGACCAGTCGGGGTGCATCCCAGGTTATTGAGCGAGTTCAAGGAGGAGCTGGCTGCTCCTCTGACAGCCCTGTTCAACCTGTCACTAGAAACCAGGGAGACTGGAGAAGGGCTGATGTAGTCCCACTCCACGAAAGTGAAAGCAAAGAGGAGGCAGGAAACTATAGGCTTGTCAGCCTGACTTTGGTAGTGGACAAAGTAATGGAATAACTACTGAAAGAAAGGATTGGAGAATATCTTGTTACCAGTGGACTACAGGATCCAAGGCAACATGCTTTCACAAGGGGAGGTCTTGCCAAACAAACCTGATCATGTTTTTTGATTAGGTAACCAAAGAAGTGGATAAGGGGGGGGAGCAGTTGATATGGCCTACCTGGATTTCAGTAAGGCCTTTGATACCATTCCACATAGAAGACTGGTGAGCAAGCTGAGAAGTCTAGCAGAAGGCTCTAAAGTAGTAAGATGGGTAGTGAGCTGGCTAGGGAATAGCAGTCAGAGGGTGGTGGTGGTGGTAAATGGAGTCCACTCTGGAGAAGGTAAAGTGACCAGTGGGGTGCCACAAGGGTCAGTACTAGGCCAAGTCCTCTTCAATGTCTTTATTAGCTACATTGCAGAAGGACTGGAAGGGAAAAGCATGCCTCTTCGCAGATGGTACAAGAATCTGCAACAGAGTTGACACACGGAGGGTGGAAAGAACGAGGGAAGATCTTAAAAAGCTGGAAGAATGATCATGAGCTTGGCAGCTAGGTTTCCAAGCAAAAAAGTGCAAAATCATGCATTTGGGGCTCAGAAACCCTACCACAGAGGGCGCCACCCTGCCACAGAGGGCAAACCATGGGTGACTACAGGAGAGGTAAGCCCTGGTGGAAGCCAGGGTGGTAGGGTTGGGAGGACCACAGGGAAGCAGGGCCAACCAGGATGGGAGCAAAAACAAAAAAAAGAGCCACACTTGATGGCCGTGATGTTCCAGACTCTCGGCTCTTCTTGCAGCATGCAGAATGTCATCCCACTCCCCTGATTCTAACAAGATCACCATGATGGTGCTAGCCAGCAGATTTTCTCTGATGGGTTTCAAGCCAGTTATGGATAAAAGGCATGATGTCCCCTTCATCCTCTGCTCCCTCTGTCATTCCCACTACTTGGATTTTTTTTTTTTGTTGACTGGGTAAGTGCACTAGACAAATCCTGCCTATTTTCAGGCACGACCCGGGGGAGGGGGATACAGATGAATGCCAACTGACCTTGAACCAGATTAAGCTGTTGGTGGTATTTTTTTAGTGAATTTGATTATATTATTATATATTATTATTATATAATATTATATATATAAATAATATTAATATAATTATATTATTTTATTATATTATCATTATTTGATGCACACACCTGATTTTCAAGGTTCTCCAAACTAGTACAGAAGAAATACAGGTTACTCACCTGTAACAGGAGTTCTAAGAATGGTATATGTTGTTCATCCACACTGTCTGGCAGGTTCCTTGCCGCTTTAAATCTTGCCGGAAGGTCTTCAAGCTGGCTCCTCCCACCCACCCGGGTGGTAAAACTCTCGGCTCCGCCCCATGACGCCAGATCTGGCCCGCTGGAAGCTCAGGTTGTGCGTCGAAGCCAGGGAGGTCGGGTGGGTCGTGTGGATGAACAACATATACCATTCCTAGAACTCCTGTTACAGGTGAGTAACCTGTATTTCTAGGGACATGGATATGTTGTTCATCCACACTGTCTGGCAGACTCCTAGCAGTTCTCCGGGAGGAGGGAGGCAAGGCGCACACCCCTACTTAGGGAATAAAGACTGGAGCCGAGGCCCCAAAACCAGCATCCGGCGTGACTCAAGGTCGATGTGGTAATGGGTAATGAAGGTGTGTGCTGACTTCAGGTAGCAGCCCTGCAGATTTCCTGGATAGGGACGTCCCTGGAAGCAGCCACCGATGCAGCAGTATGGCGGGTAGAATGAGCTCTTATCCTCTGGGAGGCTCCATGCCCGCCAACTTGTAACAGAGATCTATGCAGAGGTGACCCACCTGCTTCTCGTCCCTGGCTGCAGGTCTGCCAGGTGCGGCTTCAGCGAGAGTGACAAACAGCTGGCGAACCTCTCCCCAATTTCAGCCGCAGCCCTTTATAATAAGCGAGCGCCCTTCTAGGGTCCAAAGTATGGAGCCTGTATTCGGCCTCCGAGGTGTGATTGGGGTAGAACACCGGCAGAGTCAACACCTGGTTAAGGTGAAACTCTGACACCACCTTCGGAAGGAATTTCGGGTGGGGGCGCAGGACAACCTTGTCCCTGTGGAAGACCAGGTAAGGAGACTCGATGCAGAGCGCCTGGAGTTCTCCCATCCTTCTGGCTGACGTGATAGCCACCAAGAAGGCGGTCCTCCACGACAGGTGAGAGAGTTCACACCTGTGCATTGGTTCGAATGGCTTGCCCATGAGCTTTGCCAGTACCAGCAGTAAATCCCACGGAGGTGGAGGTTCTCGCACCGGAGGGGAAATGTGATCAAGGCCTTTGAAAAAGTGGCAGACCACCTTCTCCTGCACCACCGACTGCTCCCCGGCCCGCGCCCGGTAAGCAGAGATGGCTGCCAGGTACACCCTTAGGGTCATCGACCTAAGCCCTTGACTAGAAAGGGACCATAAATAGTCCAAGATGCTTGCCAAAGGACAGGAGGAAGGGTCCAAGCCCTTGCCCTGACACCAAATGGAAAATCTCTTCCATTTGAAGGCATAGCATTTCCTGGTCGACTCCTTATGGGACGCCTCAACAACATTGAGGACCTCGTCGGAAAGACCCAAGGCCTGGAACTCTAGCCGCTCAGGAACCAGGCCGTCAGGTGCAGGGATTGAAGGTCCGGATGGAACACCTTCCCCTGATTGACTGAGAGCAGGTCCGGGCGAGCTGGAAGCTGCCTCGGGAACCTGGAGCTGAGGCTGAGGAGATCTGGGTACCAGAACTGGCGGGGCCAGTCTGGGGCTATCAGAATCACCTGCGCCTTGTCCCTCCTTGCTTTGAGAAGCACCTTGTGAATCAAGGGAAATGGGGGAAAGGCGTAGAAGAGGCCCGGGGTCCACAGCCTCGAGAAGGCATCCCCCTGCAGCGAGCCCTGCTGAGGAGGGCGGGCATGAACCAGCCTCAGCTTCGCGTTCTCCCTGGAGGCAAACAGGTCCACCTGAGGTGTGCCCCAATGGGAGAACAGATCTTGTACCACCTCCGACAGGAGAGACCACTCGTGAGATGCAGCCCCTATCCGGCCCAGGGCATCGACCAGGGTGTTGAAGGCTCCTGCCACATGAATGGCATGGAGATCCGCCTCCAGGCTGCGCACGAGTGACCAAATGCGGAGAGCTTCCTTGCATAGAAGCATGGAACGCGTCCCGCCCTGGCGGTTTAGGTAGTACATGGCCGTGGTGTTGTCCGTCTGGACTCAGACCACTTGACCCCGGAGAAATGGAGCAAAGGCGGTGAGAGCTAGGCGGACCGCCGAGCTCCAGCTGGTTGATGTGGTACGGGACTCCTGCTGGGGACCAGAGGCCGTGCCGCCCGTATTCCCCAGATGGGCACCCCAACCCATCAGAGAGGCATCGGTCGATAGAGAGACCGTCGGCTCGGGGCGGACAAACGGGATGCCCTCCTGCAGATGAGATGGAACGGTCCACCACCGGAGAGCGTTCCACATCTCCTGGGTCACCATCACTAGCTGGTCCAATGGATCGCAGCGTTGTGACCACTGGCTGGCCAGTCCCCACTGAAGGGGGCGCATGTGCCAGCGTGCCCAACGGACCATGCTGGTACAGGCCGCCATGAGACCCAGGAGGCGCGGGAAGTCCTGGGCAGGGCGCGACTGCCCAACCAGAAATGATTGGGCAAAGGAGGTAAGAACCTCGGCTCTGTCCGCCGGGAGCCGTGCTCTGGCTCGAAGAGAGTCGAGCTCTGCCCCGATAAACAGAATCACCTGCTTCGGCTCGAGTTCCGACTTGGCCTCGTTGATGAGAAGGCCGATTTGAGAGCAAACCTGGAGGGCTCTCTGGACCGCTCCACCTCCTGTCTGGAGGGGGCTGCTATCAGCCAATCGTCCAGGTAAGGGTACACCCGGACCCCTCGGCGCCGCAGGAAAGCTGTCACCACTGCTATGCATTTGGTGAAGACCCTGGGAGCTGGAGACAGGCCGAAGGGCATGGCTCGGAACTCGAAAAGGGATCCCTCCACTCGAAAGCGAAGGAATCTCCAATGTGACGGATGGATAGGGACGTGAAAGAACGCGTCCGGCAGGTCCAGAGAGCAGAACCACAAGCCGTGTTCCAGGGATGGTATTATCTGAGCCAGAGTGACCATCCTGAAGGTTCGAGACCTTAGGAACTTGTTCAGGTCGTGTAGGTTGAGAATGGGGCGCCAGCCCCCCATCCGTTTCGGAACCAGGAAGTACCTGGACACAAACCCCGGGTCTGAGGGAGGGTCCGCCACCTCCCTGATCACCTCCTTTGGAGGAGGAGAGCGATGTCGGCCCGACGAGCTGACAGTGAGGCTGCGGACCCCGAGGCCCCCCGAGGTGCGACGGCTCTGAAGGGCGGGGCCTGCTCGAATTCTACAGGCAGGCCTTTTCCCACCACCTCCAGCACCCACCTGTCCGTGGTAATAACGGACCAGGCGGAAAGGAAGTGCCAGAGCCGTCCCCCCACGGGGGGAACCTGGGGTGAGGTGACGGGGTTGGGGGCGACACCCCTCAGCCCGTCACTGGGCAGGCTTGGAGGAGGGACCGGCCGAGGGACCTCCTGGGCCTTTACCTCCCTGCTTCCTGTTGGAGGAAGCCCTGGGCTTGGGTTTGGGATGCCAAGCAGCCTGCTGGGCCCTGACATTGCAATGGATGTCAAGGGCATAGAAGGACGAAGGGCTTAGGCTGTGGTTTGTGGCCTTTGTCCTTCTGAGCGGAAGAGACCGAGTCCAAGGTAGCATTGGACTTCTCGATCCTCTGCAGGTGGCCTTCCACCCCAGGGCCGAAGAGGTCAGTCCCCAAAAAGGGAACGTCCGCCAACTTGTGCTGGGTATCTGAAGTAAAGGTGGATATCCTCAGCCAAGCCCGATGACGCATAGCCACTGCGGCCGCCACAGACCTGGCACATGAGTCCCCAATATCTAAAGCAGTCTGGAGCTGCTGTTTGGCCACTGCCCTGCCCTGGTCCCACACCTGCCTGACCGTGGTCTGCAGGTCCGTGGGGAGATGAGGGACGACCTCATCCAGGGAGCCCAACAGGGCATGAGAGAAATGTGCCATGAGGACAGCCGAACTGGCCTGGCGAAGGCCGAGGGAGGACGCAGCATAGACTTTTCGCCCGGCATAGTCCAATTTCTTGGACTCCTTGTCGGGAGGTTTGTCCACATCCCTGGCGTTCCCGGCACGCCGGAAAACGCTGTCGGTAACTAACCCCTCGGCCGAGGGGTGTTCCGCAAAACCGGACAGGGAACCGGTAGGGACCGCATACTTCCTGGCCATCCTGGCCGAAGGCGCAGGACAGGAAGCAGGGCGCTGCCAGAGCTCCAAGGCCAGGCCCATTATGGCCTCGGCCACCGGAAAGGCCTCCGTAGGGGAATCCCCTCGGTCCAGAATCTCCATGAGGGGATACCTGGCCCGCTTAGAAACAGGTTCAAGCTTCATCCCGGTGGACTCTGAGATGAGCCGAAGCAATCCCAGGAAGGACGATGGGCTATCGTCCACCGACTGTCCTCCTGAGGACTCTAAGTCCATTCGCTTGGAGAAAAGGGAGGAATCGTCTTCGGACTTGGAAGAGTCCTCAAAGAGCTGCCTCGGGCCTGAGCCACCTTCCACTTGCCGAGGTTGATCGGGAGTGAGGGTGACAGACAGCCTATGGGGCAGTCCCTGAGCTGACCGAGAATTTTTGGTCGGAGCCCCAACTAAAGGCTGTGGAGGCGGAGGTTCCACCGGAATCGGTGGGGCAGCTGGTTTTGGCCGAACAACCGGCCTGGGAACAGGCTCCTCGGATAAAACGAGGGGTTGTTTCGCCACTCCGTGACAGCCACTTAATGGCCGGGAAGACAACGGCGTGGCTTATTCGGTCAGAAGAGCTGTTGCCACATAAGTTCCTCATATCTTGGCGCAACTGCGTCGAAAGCCTCCGTCCGAGGAGGAGGAGGAAGAGGACGGCAGCGGCGCTGCTTGCGCGTGCCGAGACCGAGACCGCCTATGACGGCGGGATCGGCTGGACCGCGAAGAAGTCCGAGACCGAGAATGCGGGAGGTATCGCGGAACCGCACTCTCAGTTTGAAGATTCACGCGAAGGCTCGGAACCGGAGGCACAGATGAGCCGACAGGATCCTCAACTCCACCGGGGAACGGGGAGAAGGTTCTCGGTCAACTGGCCTGACGGGGACACCGTGAGACCAGTGGCCGAAGCCGAGAAGTCGACCGAAGTCGACGGCCGACAACTCGGGGAGAGGGATCTTTCCCGCTCCCAAGAGCGTCGACGGTGAGACTTACCCTTGTCTCTCTTTTTGGACCGAGAAAATGGTCCAGAAGAAGTTGGACCCTCACCTTTAGTCGAGAGGGTCAGACAAAGCTCCTTAAAAGAAGCTGAATAAGAGGCACCGAGAGAGAGCGGGACAAATGCCGCAGCAGAGGTAGAAGCGGCCCGCGCCGCCTCCTCTTCGAGGGCGATCATCTACCGAAAGGATCCGGCTGAGCCCGCCGCTGACACCGCCGACCGGCCTCTTTGACTTTACCGAGGAAATCGCTTCGGGACGCCCAGTTGTAACGGGCAGCACGGTCCTCGAGGACGAATGGGGTAAAGGAAGAGCACAGGTCGCAGGCTCCGCGGGTCGTATGCTCAAGGCCCAAGCAGTAGACGCACGTGGAGTGCGGATCCGCCTCGAGACATCTTCGCCCGCAAGGGCATCTCCGGAAACCGAGTCGATTTGTCCATCGCGAGCCATGAGGGAGAGAAGACCAAGTCTTTTTAGCAAAAACCTTTTAATTTCGAAAATTCGAAGAACCAGGAACCAGTCTTATACGCAGAGCGTTACGGAGGGAACCTGAGCTTCCAAGCGGTAAGGAAGATCTGGCGTCATGGGGCGGAGCCGAGAGTTTTACCACCCGGGTGGGTGGGAGGAGCCAGCTTGAAGACCTTCCGGCAAGATTTAAAGCGGCAAGGAACCTGCCAGACAGTGTGGATGAACAACATATCCATGTCCCTAGAACTGTATTTTCTTTCACTAGTCCTGTAGCAATGGTAAAGGCTTTAGTGGCCATCTCCAAAGCTTCTTTTGCTTCTGTTTGAACACCAGTGACTTCAGCATCCAAAACTGTCACTATTATGACTGGCGATTTTAACTTCAGGCCCATGGTCTGGATGGTTGTTAGGAGTGCCTCATTCGAGGGCAGTGCAGTATCTGCTGTCCTGGAAGTGATTGGCAGCTCTCCCTCTCCCATTGGCTGTGCTGATTTTTGCCAGGCGCATTCTTGAGCCTCTCGACGATTATTTCTGCCCATTGCAACAGCAATTTGAAACTGTTTGGCTCAGCAGGGTTTTTCTTTTCAATGGGAGCTATTTGAAGTCAATCAGATAATGTTTAAAAGGAGTTTTTACCTTTAAAGTAGTAGGCTAAGCAGAGCTCGTTCTCACATGTCTGCTCAGTTTGGCACTTGGCTCTGCCTCGACCCCTTCTGTATTTTCTGCTACATAAATCCATATTACTTCTCTTGTCATTGTTCAGGAGCCCTGCGTTTAACTGCCAGACTCCTTTAAAATTGCAGAACCATTCTCAATATTCATTCCAATCATGGTGAAGTCAGAGATGGATACTGGGTGGATTATGTGACCTGAAGTGGAGCAGGCCCACTGTTTTTGGGTATAGAACCTATCTAATTGTACATAACTAGTGTTGGGGTTCAAGTAAAATGTATAATTGTGTCCTCTCAGGTTCTGTGCCTGCGACTGATCTGTGAAGCCCCCCTACCAGGTTAGAAGAGCGTTTCCATAAGAGCACTGTCAGAATTGTGCTTCCACAACAGCATGTGCCTAAATAGCGACAAGGATAGCATAGCAAAATGCAATTAATGCTACCCTGTAGCTGTACATGCACACTGGTGGAGGAGAGGAGAAGTATCTGGCAGTGTGGTGCCCTGCTGAGCTGCTCCTGTGGCGGAGGTGGCTAAGGCCCTGATCAGCTATGGCAGGGAATGCTCCTGGAGACCAGGGTTCTGTTCCTGGTCTCCTTAATGATGCCTTTTCTTCCCGCTGCCCCCCACAGTGTTTAATTTTTTATTTCTTTGGGCCCCTCACCTGATGTAACCTCCCTCCCCCAAGTTTCTCCCCGTCCCTGAGTTCCACACCCCCTCTGAGTTGGGTATTAAATTTTGGGGTGTGTGGGAGGTGTGGGGGGCAAAGCCCCCTGCAAAAACACTAAGTGTCCTTGTTGTTTTCTTCACCATGGTAGTGTTCAGTTTGTTTGTGGACCACTACCATTGGCAATATATTTGAGGGCTATGTTTTGGTCGAGTGCTGTTGTTTACAGCACGGTTTTGCGGTCGCACCTTTGTTGTGTGTGCAATCCTTACCTACTGCCATGAACCCCCCCCCCACAGCTCTCAGTGTTAAGGTCTTTACTCTATCCTTGGAGCCCCAGGTGAACAGTCCAGTTCGAGCTTCTCCACACAATTCCACTCGCCACCAATTAAAATTTGCCCCTCTGGTAATTGTGCTATTTTACCAAACAAGAATCTGAAAAATTAAGCGCTGGATAGGGTGGCGCCATAGACGTCTACCAAATCAAGGGGCGATTACCTATATCCCCCAACACAACAACCCATCTGCCTGACTCGCCTATATCTGTGGAGGTTAACTTAAAAGAGAGACACTTGTGAATCAAAATGGCGACTCCTGCCTTTTTGGCCCTAAGATGGGAGGCTGCCACTACTAACCCTACTCAACTTCTGTAAAGTTGTAGATGTTCTGTCAGTGAAAGACGCACTTCTTGTAACATTCCCACATCACAGTGATGTCTCCCAAACTCCTGCAGCACCTTTGCCCTTCTGACCACATTATTAATGCCTTTCACATTGAGAGATAATACCTTAAGTGAACCTATGAAACAACACTCTCTAGATGTGCATTAACCTCAAAATTCTATCATTTACACCTGCTGGCTACAGCTTACATCCATCATTTGTGTACCATGAAATGCATAAAAAGTAACAGTAAACAAAAGTCTCTCGGACTAGTGTCTCACTAAGAGACAAGCACAATACTGTGGAACCGCAAGCAAACAGTAGATAGCCTGCATGAGGGAAAAAAAGGATTCTCCTTCCTGAGGAATGCTTCTTACAGAACTCACATTTCCAGCTGTCAGTCGCTACTCGATCTCGAGGCCGTAGGTGCAACCTCTGGGTTTCCTCAAGCTTCCAGTCCCCCCACCATTCCCTATAATTGAACGTTACTGCTCAGTTCTTTGGAAAGGTTGGTGGATGGGAAGGAGTGGGGTGGCAGAGTTTAGCTCCACATCACCCTCCACAGCAGCAGCAGAAGGGTTATGAGGGGCAGGGTTCATTTCAGAACATTTTTAATGCTGGACAATGCCCCACATGTACTAAAAAAATAGGGGCCAAATTGAGAAAAACAGAGGACAGCTTCAAAATGTTGGAGACTCCCACTGACAAGTAAAGAACCAGTAGTACGGTGTGTCCTTGCTGCCAATATTGAGGTCTTTTTTTTTAACAATGATCTAACATTTCTTCAAGAGAAGTGGTCGAATGGCATCTGCCTCCATAGAAAACTGATACTACACCGAACAGATCTCTCCACTTGCACATGCCTTTGGGAAGACATTGTACTACGTATGTTACAGAACAACAAATGCACTGGTTCACTGTCTGCCTAAGCTAATATGCAAGTAGGCAGACTGGCTTAACTTCTGTGTCGCAGGCGAAACCTCCCCCCCCGCCACATCATGCTCGTACCTCCTTATCTGTTCATTCCTGTTTTAGTTGGTGAGTGCTCTGATCACTCAGGCTGGCTGACTCCAATCAATCATCTGGTCGCAAACACTCTTAAGCCATCTCTGCCAAGTTCATCAAGAATCACGTGTGCACAGCAACAGGCTGGAGCAGAACTGGAAAGACAACATTATGCAGCTGATCCCACCATAAGCTTAAGAGTTTCTGTGCTGTGACCAGATGATTCACCTGGAGAAGACAGGGAACAGGAGGAGTATCCTTAACAGCCAGCCAGACTGAGTGATCAGAGTGCCTACCAGCTACAGCTAAAGTTAAACATGGACATCTCAACTGAGTTCGGCAAGAATTATGTGCGCACGGCAACAGGCTGTGGCAAGACTGGAAAGACAGCATTATGCAGCTGATCCCATGTTGAGCTTAAGTGTGTCTGCACTGCGATGATTTGATTAATTGGAGGAGACAGGGTACAGAATAAGGGTCCTTAACAGCCAGCCAGCCTGAGTAATCAGAGTGCCCACCAGCTAAAACTGGAATAAACAGAGGAGGGGGTATAATCATGTTGTGACAGGGGAAGGAGGCTGTCATCGAGGCAAAGGTCAGGAAGCACAGGAAAACCAGGAGCAGTTATAACACTCGCAGGTAGCATTTTACTATTTTCAATAAAAATAAAATAAAATTGTGCAGGATAGCTCTTATACTGGCAGTTCAAGAAAAACAAAGTCCTTCATCTGTGGGTATCTTTAATTCTGAATTTCAATCCATCTCTCACCCCCTCCAACAAAATATTGCTCTCTTTATATATATCTATCATGTCTTTTCCTGGCAATTAACTTCTGCATTCTGAGGTCGTTAAGATACCGACTGTTTCTCAAAAAATGTTTTAGAACTTTGTCAATTTCTTTCCTCCTGGGTGAAACAAAATAGAACATTGTTTCCCAGAACTAATCTCCTGTTGACAGCTCTGCAAATGAACTTGTGCACGTCAAACTGCATCTCAAGGTTAACCCCATGAGTTCCAAATAACTTCTTGCAACCATTTCAACACTATAACTATATACATTTTCAAACCAGAGATCCCAGTTTCACACAATGATTCTTATATATGTTTATAACTACAGATAAGCAAGAGGGAAGAAAAGATAGAAACAGCAAGAGATAGCAGGAGGGGGAGAACAGCGAGACCGTCAGAGTGATCAATTCCTAGGTCTTACAAGAAATTTGATTGCGCAATTAGACGAGAGAGAAAAGGAGAAGACAGAACAGATCTTTGCTCTAAACTCTTTCTGCATAGCAAATGGTACAGGGTCTCATTCAACCCTGTCACATACATTCCTCTTTAAGAGGGAACCTGCTTTTAAAAGAAAAAAAAAAACAGGTTTCCAAAACCTTCTTTTAATTCTCTTCTAACATTACCTTATAACCATTACAGTTCTGCACATATGCAGTATCCAGTTTTCCATAATAACCAGTACAGCAAAGTTAAGTTTAAACCCACATATTTTTTTTAACCTTCAGAATTCTCAATTCCTGATCTACATGTTGACAGAAAAGAAAAAAATTACTCGACTTAGTAATTATATTTCTTCCAATGGAGTCTTGCTGTATTCTGACAATCTGCAGTTAGCTCCGACCTTTGAACTGCCCCGGAGTGTAGAGGGTTAATTTTCTATGCAGTGCACAGAATGTTGAGCTTGAGCTCGGTTGAGGTCTCTGTCTGCAGCACTTTGAAACCAAACCGCCAGATTCTTACGAGCAACCACTCACTGACTAACTGTGTGGAAATTGTAAAATTTTTAACTAGCCAAATGGCAGCAGAAAGTTTTGGATTCCCAAAGGAAGACTCAAGTCAGGAAACCCAAAACTAAAACCTATCCAAAATAAAAGCTTATAATACAAAGCACCCAGATAAAGCGAAGGGTGTGCTTGAAGCATCCCTGGGGTGCAAACACTGCGCCTGCCCACCCACTTCCCAAAAACAGGTTCTGAGAGAGGAGGCAGGGAGGGAGGTCAGACTACAGCAAGACTCCATTAGAAGAAATATAATTAATAAGGTGAGTCATTTTTTCTTCAAACAACATGAAGTCTTACTGTATTCTGACAATCTGCAGACTACCAAGCAGTACCTCCATGGAGGAGGGACAGAACCTACTTTGGGAATAGGCTCTGAAGTACTGCTGAGTCAAACCGATCATCACTCCTAGCCTGGATATCCAGCGAGTAGTGCTTGGTAAAGGTATGGACTGTTTTCCAGGTGGCTGCTTGACAAATTTCTAACAGAGGGATATCCCTGGCAGCAGCCAGTGAAGCAGCTGTACCTCTTGTGGAATGAGCCCTCAGGCCTGAGGGTGGAATTTTTCCCAGTTTCTCATAGCAGAACTGTATACAGGAAACAATCCACCTGGCAACAGTTCTCTTGGTGACAGGTTTGCCCTTTCCCACTTCCCCATAAGTGAGAAACAACTGGAAAGAATCAAACCTGTGACCCTTGGTATGCTCTATACAGTAGCTAAAGGCTCTTTTAACATCTAAACTGTGTAGCCTCCTCTCCCCTGAGCAAGAATGATCAGTGAAGAAAGCAGGGAGAGACATAGACTGATTCAAATGGAAGTCCGAAACCACTTTGGGCAAGAACCTCCTATTGGTTCTAAGGACCACTTTATCCCTATGAAAGGAAATAAAATCAGGTTCCACTGACAGGGCTTACAATTCACTGATATGTCTGGCAGAGGTAATAGCTACCAAAAACACAGTTTTCCAAGTCAAGTACTTAAGCTCTGCTGAGGACATAGGCTCAAAAGGGGGGTGCATAAGTGGAGTAATGCAAACATTTAAGTCCCAGGCAGGGGCAGGATCCCTAAAGGGAGGATTGGTATGAAGCAATCCCTTGAAAAATTTACAGAATACAGGGTGAGATGACAGTGAGGAAGGCTTTCCCACCGACAGGAAAGCAGAGACAGCTGATAAGTGCACCCTGAGAGTAGCTGGTCTGAGGCCTAGGCCATTAAGATGGACCATACAGTCCAGAACTGTACGCAATTCAGCAGTGTCGGGAGATGTATGCTTCTTGAAACACCAAATGCTGAATCTTTTCCATTTGGAGTTATAAGTCTTTCTAGTGGCAGGCTTTCGAGAGGCTTTGAGAATATCCAGAACCCCTTGGGACAGATGCAAATCTGCATACTCTAACTCTTCAAGAGCCATGCCTTGAGATTGAGAGACTGAAGATTGGGATACCAGATCCTCCCCTGAGAGGAGGTTAACAGGTTGTAATTCCTGGGAAGAGACAGGGGAAGATGGACTGCTAGGGACAGTAAGAGGAGGGTACCAGGGCTGCCTGGCCCAATCTGGAGCAATCAGAATCACTTTGCAGGGTTGTGACCTTACCTTAACCAGAACCTTGAACAGTAGAGGAAAGGGAGGGAATGCATAGAGAAATTTCCCTTCCCAGTTCAACGCCAGAGCATCCAGAGGGACTGAGCCCAAGACTGGGGGTCTGCAACAAAACAGAGGAAGTTGGTGATTGCCTGGGGCTGCAAAGAGATCAATCTCTGGAGTGCCCCACCTTGAAAAAATCACTTTCAACACCAGAGGGTCTAGGGACCATTCGTGATGGCCCTGGGAGATCCTGCTCAGTGCATCTACTAGCACACTGTCCTTCCCTGGAAGGTGGACTGCTATCAGAGAGGTCTGCAAAGAATAAGCCAGGGACCACAATTTCATGGCTTCCATGCACAAGGCCGTGGACCAAGTGCCTCCCTGCTTGTTGATATACCACATGGTGGTGGTGGTGTCTGTTCTGACCTGAACCACCTTGTTCTGCACTGACTGAGAAAAAGCCTGCAGGGCCAGAGAAACTGCCCTTCGTTCCCGGAGATTGATATGAAGAAGAGATTCCTGAGGGGACCACAGTCCCAGAGCTGTGAGAGCCCCCCAGATGGGCTCCCCACCCCAAAAGGGGAGCATTCGTGGTAAGGACCACCGAATGAGGCTGAGCGACAAATGGGACCCCTTGCCTTAAACTGTCCTGATCCTGCCACCACTGAAGAGCTTGGATCAGTGTCCGAGTTACTGGAATCAGTTTGGTAACAGGATCCTTCCTTTGGGACCAAAAGGCCCTCAGATGGAACTGAATGTCCCTCATCTGGAATCTTTCCCCTTGGATCACCACTGTAGAAGCTGCCACGTGGCCCAAGAGCTGAAAGAAGTGCCTTGCTGGTCAGGACACCTGAAGGCTGAAGGAAGAAGCCAGTTCTATGAGAACTCCTGCCCTTTCCAGGGGAAGAAATGCTCTTGCTTTGACAGTATCTAGCTCTGCCCCTATAAAGGTAAGAAGCTGCACCGGTTTGAGAACTGACTTGGGAAGGTTGAGAAGAAATCCCAGGGAAGTGAGCACTTGCTGAGTCACTTGCAGGTCTGACTTGACTTGGTCTGGAGACTGACCACTCATGAGCCAGTCATCCAGATATGGAAAAATGGAAATCTTTGCCTTCTTAGAAAGGCAACTACTACTGCCAGGCACTTTGTGAAAACCCTTGGAGCTGATGTTGGACCGGAGGGCATTGCTTTGAACTGATAACGGCCTGAGGGCAACTTGAACCTGAGGTACTTTCTGTGGGAGCACCTGATGGGGATGTGAAAGTAGGCATCTCTGAGGTCCAGGGAGGCTAGCCAGTCCCCTAGCCTTAGGGAGAGAAGAATTTTTCCCAGAGTCACCATCTTGAACCTTGGTTTTAAAAGATGTTTGTACAGGTATCTTAGATCTAGGATGGGTCGCCACTCCCCCTGTCTTTTTTGGGGTAAGGAAGTACCTGGAGTACAGACCTTTGCCCCGGTGTAGGGTAGAAACCCTCTCTATGGCTCTTAAGGCCAGAAGAAATGAAACCTCTGCCTCTAGGGCAAGGGTTTCGGAGAGACCTGCAAGTGGAAAAGATCTGGCTCTCATCTTTGGAAATTTTTTGAAGCTGAGAACCAGTCCCTGGCTTACTACTTCCAGGACCCACTTGTCTGAAGTAACAGACATCCAGTCCTGGACAAAGTAAGCCAGCCTGCCCCCTACAGGGATAGGAGAGTCGACCCGGGCACCCCATCAGGAAGTCTGCTTGGCAGGGGCCTTAGGCTGAGGAGTGGATGCAGCCCTGCGCATCCCCCTTCTGCCTCTCCCTCTGAAGAACCCCCTCCATGAAAAAGGGAGAAGAGGCCTGTGCTTGGTAGAAAGGCCTATGAAAAGGCCTGCCCCTGCCTCTAGATTGCTGCCTTTGAGGAGTTACCTGCCTCTCCTTGGCCTGTGCACTCCTATAAGTGGTCCTATATTCCTCCATCTTTTTCATGTAATTCTCTGTCTGCTCCCCAAACAGAGAATTACCTTCCACAAAGAAATCCATGGCCTTAGCCAGGGTGTCCTGTGAGAGGCTAGTACATCTGAGCCAAGCCATTCTCCGAAGAGCCACAGATGTAGCCATGACTCTTGATGACACATCACTGGAGTCCACAGCAGCACAAAACTGTACCTTAGATGCCTCAATCCCATCAGTAGCCACCTTCTCCAGCTCCTTGGCCAGCTGGGGGCCTGTTTAGCCAGTGCCAGTACTGTGTCCCACCTGGACTTCTGGTACCTGGTTGTATAGGCCATATCATTAGCCCGACTGAGTCCCAAAGAGGATTCCATGTACTGTTTCTTTGCCAAGGCATCCATCCTTCTGGAGTCTTTATCTGGGGGACTGTGTGAAGCCAAGGGAACATTAGCCCTGTCACAGGCTGCAGCCTGCATGACCCCAACATGGCTGCACTGTTGATAGAAAAACGCTGTGTCTGAGCCTGATAAGGTATACCTCTTGTCCATTCTTTTATCAACAGGAGGTACAGAATTTGGAGATTTTAAAATGTTTTGTGTCTGTTTCCCAAAAGGTTTGTGTAGGGGAATAGACAGCCTCCTGGACTCTGGGATGTCCATCATTTCAATAAAATCAGGCTCCTCTTGATCCTCTGTAGCCTCCTCCATAGGGAGCTGGAGGGTTTCAGCCACTTTTCTGTAGAACAGATAGTGGGGAAGGGACTCAGAGAGCCTAGGAGGGGAAACACCAGAAGGTCTGTCTGGGGAGATGTCTGGTTCAATGGGCACATCCAGACTTTCTGCTCCATCATACTCATCATCTTGCTCATAATCCCCCTCCTCCTCAAATTCCGGTTCATAAAAATCTTCAGGGGCATAATCCTGAACTGGAGGAACTGACCGAACCGAACCCCTAGCTAACGGAGCCGGATCAGACGGAACCGGGTGAAGCGATTCAACAATCCGAATCGCTCAGGCAACCTCATCAGCAGTTGCAACATGATAACTCCGGATCCAAACCGACTGATTTTTCTTTACGTTTCCTCTCTGTAGGAACCGATCCCTCAGGATCGGCTCTCCTCTTGCCTGAAGAAGTATCGCCCTGGTCAGAGGGCACTCCTTCTGGTTTGGTCGGAACCGAACCAGGCTGGCCATCCGGATCAGTGGACTTCTCGGCCTCCTTTTCCTTAAGTCTACCTAATCTTTTTTCCAGGGTAGACTTAGGAAAGTTTTTACATATTTGGCAGTCTGTAACGAGGTGGTCAAACCCCAGACAATAAACACAGGTGGTGTGGGGATCGGCCTTAGCAAATACCTCCCCACACTCACTGCAGTGTTGAAACCCAGTAGACCCGTTTTTTTTCTTGGGTTTCTCAGACATGGCCAACCTAACCAAACTTACCCTTTTTTGGCAACCGACAGGTAAGACTCCCTTATCGATTTCTAATCGTGATACGGGTATTGGAAAAAACATTAAAACACTTTTTTTTTAAACCGATAAGGACCGGTAACCACACACTAAAGGAAAACACATAGAATTCAAATATGTTGGACCGGTTCAGCCAAACCGATTGAGAAAAGTTATTTACAATTTCCACAAATAACCCAGAACTACTACCTAAAGTACTTACTGTACCACAGACAGAGCCCTGAACCGTAATACTACGGGAGTTAAGTGGAAAAACCGACACTTTAACCGACTTTGAACCAAGCAGAAGGAGAAATCTCTGGAGCGACTTGTTCAGTGAGGCAGAGTAAAGAATCTGGCGGTTGGGTTTCAAAGTGCTGCAGACAGAGACCTCAACCGAGCTCGAGCTCAACGTTCTAATAGAATAGGCTGAATAGAATGAACGGTGGGTGGGCAGAGGGGGACAGTGAAAAAGCAGGAATACTGAACGAATATTTCTGCTCAGTATTCACAAAAGAGGAGGGGAAGTGCCTAATCCAATTAACAGAAGCACTCTTGATAGGGGTCGACCCCAGTCCTTTCACAAGAAGAAAGGGTTCTGCAAGAACTCCTAAAACTGAAGGTGGAAAAGCAATGGGTCCTGATGGAATTCACCCCAGAATTCTAAAAGAATTAAGGGAGGAACTAGTGAAACCACTGGCTACTCTTTTTAATAAATCATGGGAGGATGGTGTGGTACCCGAGGACTGGAGGAAGATGGATGTGATTCCTCTTCACAAAAGTGGGACCAAGACAGAGGCAGGAAACTACAGACCTGTCAGTCTGACCTCTGTGGTAGGGAAAGTGATGGAGTCACTTCTGAAGGAAAGAATAGTTGAGTACCTAGAGGCCAGTGGAGCACAGGACCCAAGGCAGCATGAGTTCACAGCGGAAGGTCATGTCAGACGAATCTAATAGATTTCTTTGACTGGGTGACCAAAGTAGTAGACCAGGAGGGGCTGTGAACATGGCCTACCTAAACTTTAGCAAGGCATTTGACACAGTCCCACACAAAGATTAATAGTCAAATTAACCAGCCTGGGTGGGACCCAGGGTGGTAGCCTGGTAAAACATTGGCTGGACAACAGGACACAGAAGGTAATTGTAAATGGAGTCCACTCTGGAGAAAGGGGGATTACTAGTGGGGTACCGCAGGGTTCAGTATTGGGTCCAGTCCTTTTTAATGTCTTCATCAGTGACATTGCAGAGGGACTGGAAGGAAAGGTATGCCTTTTTGCAGATGACACAAAGATCTAAAACAGGGTTGATACACAAGGAGGTGTGGAAAGGATGAAAAGGGACTTGGCAAGGTTGGAGGAATGGTCAGAAGTATGGCAGCTAGGATTCAATGCAAAGAAGTGCAAAATAATGCACCTGGGAAACAAGAACCCAGGGGAAGAATACACAATGGGTGGGGAGGTAGTAACAACAACAAAAAGGAAAGGGACCTGGGGGTAATCATATCAGATGACCTTAAGGTTAGCAAGCAATGTGAGAAGGCAGTAGGGAGGGCTGGGGGTATACTGGGATGTATAGGGAGAGGAATCATCAGCAGAAAACAGGAAGTTGTTATCCCTCTGTACAGACAGTTGGTGAGACCCCATCTGGAGTACTGTGTCCAGTTCTGGAGACCCCATCTCCGCAAGGACATAGACAGGATAGAGGCAGTCCAGAGGAGGGCAACTAAAGTGGTGCAGGGTCTGCAAGAGAAGCCGTATGAGGAGAGACTAAAGGAGCTTAATATGTATACCCTTGAGGAAAGAAGGGAGAGGGGGGACATGATAGAAACTTTTAAGTACCTCAGTGGAATCAACAAAGTCCAAGAGGGTAGCATCTTTCAGAAAAAGAGACTTGCAAGAACAAGGGACACAATTTAAAGATAGAAGGAGGCGGTTCAGGGCAATGTGAGAGATATTATTTCACAGAGAGGTAGTGGATGCATGGAACACCCTTCCTGAGGAGGTTGTGGGGTCTAAAACTGTGGGAGAATTCAAGAATGCATGGGACAGACATAAGGCAATTTTTGTGGGGGGTAGGAATAAATAGGCTGTTGGTTAACTAGGATCTGCGGCCTATCCTGTAGGTAGGGAAATGGGCAGACCAGATGGGCCTAGCGGTCCTTATCTGCCGTCAAAGTCTATGTTTCTATGTTCTATGCACTGCATAGAAAATTAAGCCTCTACACTCCGGGGCAGTTCAAAGGCTAGAGCTAACTGCAGATTGTCAGAATACAGCAAGACTTCATGTTGTTTGAATCAGCAATTACATTCTCTTTTCCAGATTTGTGTATCACTTTGAATTTAAATGTCTGTGGTCCCAGGTACCACCCTGTGATTCTGGAATTTATCTCCTTCATTTGGTTAAGCCAACAGAGGGGATTGTTATCTGTTATAAGTCAGCTCCTAGCAAACCAAACTTAAGGGATTCCATGGCCCACTTTGCCGCAAGATGCTCCTTTTCAGTGGTAGAGTACATTTTCTCTCTGTCATGCAACTTCCTACTGAGATATAGGGATGTTCATTCCCCTCTATATTCTGACTCAAGACTGCACCTAGGCATACTTCTGAGGAATCTGTCTGTAACAAAAACTGTTTCTCAGTGTCTGGGCTTCTTAAAACAGTGGCTGAACATAATGTGGCCTTGATGGCCTGAAAAACCTCATCACACTCTGGGGACCATTTCACATTATTCAGGCACTGTTTCTTCGTGAGTTCAATGATGGGGGTAGCTAACTGGGCAAAGTTTTGAATGAATCTCCAATAGTAACCAGCCATTCCTAAAAATGATTTGTTTCTTCGTTTTACGAACAGGACTGTTAGCTACAGCTTCTATCTTAGAAATTTCCGACTTTATTTCTCCATGTCCCAAAATATATCCCAAATATCTGGTTTCCTCCATGCCCAATGCACATTTGGTAGGATTAATGGTCAGCTCTGCCTTTTTGATAGATTGGATAACTGCTCGTAGGTGTTCCCCCTGGCCTTTCCTGTCTAGACTGTACACCACATCATACAAGTAAGCAGCACAATAACCAGTGTCAGTAGCTAAAATTATATCCATGTACTGCTGGAATGCAGCGTGTAAACCATGTAAACCAAACAGCATGGTAGTGAACTAATAAGTATCTAACTGGATTGGCAAATGCAGTTTTGTCTCTGGATTCTTTACCTAGGGGAATTTGCCAGTAATCCTCGATGGGATCAAGGGTACTGATGTACATGTCACTTACCAGTCTGTCCACCAAATCATCTATCCTGGGCAAAGGATAACTGTCAAATTCAGACACTTGATTAAGTCTCTTAAAATCAAGGCAGATTCTTACACCACTTCTATTTTATTTACAGTCAGTACTGGTGATGATCAAGCACTTTTCAACTCTTCTAGGATATACAACTGTTTCATTTTTCTATTTCCTTAACCAAGTCTGCTCTTAACTGCTCTCGTAATCTGCTATGTCTTTTGTCTAATAAGGTGAGCATTCCCTGTCACTATTATGTGCTCAACTTCTTTTGCTTTGCCTGGCACTGTGGTAAAAGTACTATTAAATGTCTTTACCAAGTTACGAATTTCTGCGATTGTTCGGACGGTAAGGAAACATTCACCTTTATAGCATTAACAGTTGCAGTTTATTCTAGTCTGTCATAAGCTATATCGATATCTTCTTATCAGTTTCTGGTAAAACTAACAAAGCAGCCTTTGGTGTTCTTTCAACCCATTTCTTCTGGAGGTTAGCAAAGTATATTTTGGTAGGATTTTTCCTAACGGGGTCTCAATCTCACAGTTAACTGTTCCAGTATGTCTAAGCACTCAATAAGGCCCTTGACACTTCATTAGCAGTTTATTTTCGACCTTTTCACCTCGTTCAAAAACATTTTATTTTACCCCATGGTCATAATATACCTTCTGCTAGTTTGGGGCCTCTTCCTGATTATTATGGACTATTTCAACATATTTTGCCAGCTTTTCTCTCAGGGCACACATATAAAATATATTAGATTTTTTTCTGAGAGGGGTTATCATCTCATGTTTTTTTTTATTACATCTAATGGCCCTCTAGGTTGTCTACCATACAGCATTTCAAAGGGTGAAAAACCTGTTGATGCCTGTGGCACTTCTCTGTGAGCAAAAAGCAGGCAAGGTAATCTCAGTCCCAGTCTTTTACTTCCCCTTTTACAAACCTTTTTAATATGCATTTTAGGGCTTGATTAAAATGCTCAACAAGTCTGTCACCAGATGATACTAGCTGGAACAGCACCTTCAGTAATGCATCACCAAAATTACTGCCCTGGTCAGTAATAATCTCTTTAGGTATGCCCACCCTGTTAAAACTTTTGGCCAGCTACGCAGCCATTTTTGGGGCTGTGACAGTACACATTGGAACTGCCTCTGGTTATTGAGTAGCATAGTCACATACTACCAAAATTAACTGATTACCCATTTTACTTTTAAGGGGCAAACCACATCCATTGCAATTCTCTCAAAAGGCACATCTATCAAGAGTAGGGGGCACCAGGGGCACCTTGTCTTTTTTAGTCACTGGGGCTACTTTCTGACATTCAGCATAAGAACTGCAATAGGCAGCAACATATTGATGAATTCCAGGCCAGTAAAATCTGTACAGCAGTCTGGCAATGGTGCGATCCCTTCCCATGTGATGAGCCATAGGACTATCATGTGCCATCTGTTACAACTCAGTTCTATACTACTGTGGAATAACCAATTGTTCTATCTGTTTTTGCATCTGAGGATTAGTCCAAACTCTATACAGTAGCCTCTTACATTTTTTAAATATTGGTTCACCCTGTTTTTACTTCAACCCCAGCTACTTGTCAGTGTCAGTGGCTCAGTAGGTAGCACACTCGCCTCTGAGGACAGGAGATCAGAGGGCTGTGGGTTCAGTTCCCACATCTGGCACTTGGGTTAATATCCCAGTACTGACACTGTAGTGCAGCATGAGAGGGGTGCTGCACTTCTGAGGTGCCGTCTTTCGGATGAGATGTTAAACTGAGGTCCCATCTGCCTGGATTGGTGGTAGCTCAGGTGGATATTAAAGATACCATGGCACGTATCAAAAAGAGTAGGGGAATTTCCCCGGTGTCCTGGCCAAATTTCCCTCATTCACTAAAAATACCACCAACAGCTTAATCTTGTTCAAGGTCAGTTGACATTCATATGTATTCCCCTCCCCCGGGTCGTGCCTGAAAATAGGCAGGATTTGTCTAGTGCACTTACCCGGTCAACAAAAACTAAATAAATAAATAAATAAAATAACCTTGGATAGAAACATTGTTAGTTTGCTTAGAAACAAAATCACAATCAGTTATCAGTTTAGTTTCAACATTTTTATACATCAACCCCTCATGTCCATCAGTCTTTTGTTGCCACTGTTTTTTCAGGCATCTTCTTTCTTTCCTGGACTTCTGTGTCTTGGAGCTGGTCTCAAACAAGTCTGCATCAAAGTCACCAAAAGGAAAAGTGTCCCCACCAACTGAGATTTTCTTTGCCTGTGCTGTTACCACCACTGCTGAAACTGCAGGATTTACTCCCTCTGTGATTAACTCAGTAAATACTGGAAAGTCATTTCCACTGATCACAGGTACAGGTAACTTAGTGACTACCCCCACTTTCATTTGGTGTGACACCCCTTTAATGCTCAGAGTCACTTGGGTCGTGGGACAATATCATGTATTCCCATGGATGCAGATGACCCCAGTACCTGTTCCTTTTGCACAGTGTTTTCCCAGCACTTCAACATGCACCAGGGTCTGTCTGCTCCCTGAATCAATAAGTCCCTTCACAGTCTTATCTCCCACCTTGACATCTGTTAAATACTTGCCCCAATTTGCTAAGGACAAATCTGCTCCAGTGTTACCCTCTTTATTTTTATGGCAGTTTCTTGCAATATGGCCTGGCTTATTGCACTTGTAGCAAGTAAAGTCTTTGGGTGCATATTTGCTACCCCCACCAGAGTTTTTCTCTGACCTGGAATTAAATCAAGGAAAAAGGGGCCTTACTGATTCCTGGCTGTTATTTCCCTGCTGTGTGGTCTGTCTGGCCATCTGAAAGTCCTCAGCCAAAGAAATGGTCTTTTCCCCACTTTCTGATTGGTGTTCTTTTACCCAAAGCTGCACATCTGTAGGCAGGATGTTGATGAATTGCTCCACTGCAAATATGTCAATGATCTGTGGAGCTGTTTTGCTCTCTGGCTGGTGCCATTTTTTTTTTATTTATATTTTTTCCATGCTCACGCCCCCTTTGTCTCCGCAGCTCACCGTCGGGGATGTGGTGAGAGGGCACCAATCCTGGGTGCGGTCCTCAGCCCCCATCCTGCTTTGGTTTTTACCCCCCAGGTGGGGAAGCGGGGAGGGGGGACTACCTCCCAGTTGTGCCATGTGTCGGGCCTCCGACCAACCCGGGTCTGCACCTCCCCCCACCAGCCCCATAACCAGGTGAGTTGTGAAGCCATTCTCCTTTTTTCCTCCCGGTACCCCTGAGGATGCAGGTGGTCAAAGGGGTCCATGGAGAAGGCACACGCTGAGAAGTGATGCCTCTCTGGAACCCAGCCGTCATCCCCTCCCACGTGGCACCCCACACTGCACCTCCACCCGTGTGCACCCATATGGTGACAATGCAGTGGGAGTGGCATCTCTCCCTCCCCAGAGGAGGAGAGCACTCCTTAGGCCCTCAATCCTCCTCTCCCCAGCCAGCCCTCCAGCTCCCTGGGCTCGTTCCAGAACCTGGGTCACTAGCGTTGTGAGCGGTACCGCTAATGCTGTGCCGACGGGCCAGCCAGGTTGGTGCCATTTAACAAGGTGTTCTCCAAGTCAGGTGAAGGCTCGAGAATTGTCGCCTGAGTGGTTCTTCAGGGACCAAAATCTTTGCCTGTAGGTCTCTCCTGAGATGTCATATCATTTCAGGATTTCTCTTTTCACAAGCTCATAGTTTTCTGACAGTGCAGTGTCCATACTGCTGCAGGCAAGTTGGGCTTTACCTGTTAGGTAAGGTACCAGCCTGACTGCCCAGTGCTGCTTTGGCCACTGGCAGACTGCAGCAACCCTTTCAAATGTTGTCAGGTATGCTTTGATATTATCTGAGGGACACAGGTTTGTAAGTTTAATGCCTTTTAAGTTGTTTTGTGTTTTGTTGCTCTGCTGGACCTGTGCCAGATCCTTCAGCTTTAGTAGTAGTAGTAGTAGTAAAATATTTCATTCACGAGTTCATGAACGAGGATAAGCTCAACTGAGCTGAGGCTCATTTACAATGAGGTCCTATTGCACAATTTCCAATAAAAACATTACAGGTTACAGTGACAGATAGACATAAACTATATATAGATGTAAAAACTACTTTATACATGTACCAATGTGTACACATATTCATCTACACAGACAATACAGCAGCAGTTAATTGGCTTGACAGCAAACACATAATTGTTTACACTTTTTGTCCCACCATCCTTTTATTCATTTACACCCATTCTTCTCCCCTATAATTCTTAAATTAGGAGGTAAGCTATTCCATGCCATTTCTCAATTATAAAACATAGAATCTCTATCTCCAGGTTACATAGCTTTGATAGCCTGCAAGGCATCTAGCCATCGCTGCTCCTGTTGCTGCAACTATTCTCTTCTCAGCTCCTCCTGCTGCTATATCTCTTCATTTCTCTACTGTTCCTGTAACTGCATCTCTTCTTTTCTCTGCTTCTCTGTCTCTCTCTTCATTGTATAGTCCACCATTTGAAGAAGACAGACATGCTTTCAGGTTCTGTCCCTGTCTGTTCTCCTTCCATCACTGGTTCCAGCTGTACAGTCTCAGTTTGGACTTTCGTTTCTGCTTCCAGTTTGGCAGCCACTCTTCTGGTAACCACTCTTGGGGTTGCTGTTGCAGGATCCATACCATTTTGCTTCCCTGGTACCAAGTCTAGTACTCACATGCAAAACTGGCTTAGAGTTTGCACAGTGTAAATCCCACTTAGTCTGACACCATCTGTCATTGAGGCAAAGGTCAGGAAGCTTAGGAAAACCAGGATCAGTTATAAAATTTGCATGTAGCATTTTATTTTCAATAAACATAAAATAAAAAAAAATAAATTATGTAGGATAGCTCTTATACTGGCAGCTCAAACAAAAAAGTAATTTATCTGAGGGTATCTCTAATTCTGAATTTCAATCTCTCTCTCCAACAAAAGTTTGCTCTCTTTTTATATAATGTCTTTTCCTGGCAATTAACTCCTGCATCCTGAGCTCGTTAAGATACCTCCTGTTTCCTACAAAATATATTAAAACTTTGTCAGTTTCTTTCCTTACATGTCAAACAAAATAGAACATTGTTTCCCAGAACGAATCTCCTGTTGACAACTTTGCAAACTAGCTTATGCAGGTCAAACTGCATCTCAAGGTTAACCCTATGAATTGCAAATAGCTTTTTGCAATCATTTCAACACAACTATATTCATGTTAAAACCAGAGAACCCAGTTTCACACAAACACTGTCACACAAAGATTCACATATATTTTTATAACTACAGATAAGCAAGAGGAAAGAAAAGACAGAAACAGCAAGTGAAGGCAGGGACATAGCAGGAGGGGGAGAACAGTGAGATGGTCAGAGTGATCAGTTCCTAGGCCTCACAAGAAAATTTGATTGCACAATCACACAGACAAGAGACAGAAAAGGAGAGGACAGAACAAATCCTTGCTTTAAACTCTTTCTGCATAACAAATGGGACAGGGTCTTATTCAACCCAGTTACAAATGTCCGTTGGCGACACAGAAGTTGAGCCAGTCAAGCCAGCCAGCCTACTTGCATAGCACAGGCAGAAAGTAAAAGGGGAAGTGGAAAGAGAGCAGTATAGTTCAGTAATTAAATTAATCTGAATTAATCCAGAATAGCCTTCCCCTTCTCAGTCAATGGATTTGGCTGTCATATTGCAGGTGGCGGTATGGAAACATGTTCTGGAAGTTCTCTGCCATAGCTGCTTCGGCTAACTCTATGGCTAAAATAGCTCCCCGAATTATGGCATATCTTCAGTTGGGCTGGGAACATAAGGGGGAACCTAGTACGTACCTTGTCCTTAAGGCCAACTTTCAAGTCTGCAAAACTGACCCTTTTATCTTAAACTGCTTTACTCAGATCATTAAACGTGTAGAATCTAGCTTCTTGAAATTCAATCTTCAGGATGTCTTGTGCTTATCATCATACATGGAGTTTTCCTTAGATGTTTAGGAAGTGGGCGACCGTCACTCTCAGCTGTTCATTACGGACAGGTCTGCCTCGCAAGACCCTATCAGTACAGTACATACCAGGAAGTAGAATTACTTTGTAAGTAGGGGTCCAAACATTTCCTCAAAATACCGATTTGTAAATGCCACTGCATTTTGCTTTTCAGACCCTTCTGTAAAACCACACAGTAAGAGATTGTGCCTCTTGTAGCAGTTTTCTTGCAGGTCAATCCGGTCTTCAAGTTTTAGAATACAATCAGGATTTTTAATCTTCTCTCTACTTTCTTTCTCTAAGTGATCCTCTGGGCCAAAGATTCTTGTTATGGCACCTGATACCTGTCTCATTGTGGTAGTTACCTCTTCTATGACTGTTTTGGGTTTAGCCAGGGCATCTGTAATCGGCAGCCTGAGTGCCGCCATTTCACAAAACAGTTTTTCCAGCTGCATTGTGATGTCATCAATGCCATTTTTTTTCAGTCATAGCACATTAACTCTGTGAGGTTTGGCAAGCTGTGCCCTTGAGTTTGCCTTTATTTGTTGAAAGTCACTGAAGTCTGACATCCCTGAGCACAAGATGAAGTCACATATCAAAGTCAGAGCAATAAAGTGTATTTTAAAACGCTGTTTTATTGTCTAATTAATTACTTTACTTTTGGCAGGAGATGTACTCAGCTGCTTCCTCCCGCATGGGTGGCATCACCTTGACCCTCCAAGAGAACTTCTTTGCTTACAGTATGGAAGGTGAGGGACTGAGAAAGTGACAGAGGGGATAGTTTCCAGATGGCTTCAATATGCAGCCAGGGGCTCCAAAGAAGGCTACTGCTAATTGTCCAGAAGATGCAGGGGAAGGGAAAGGGGAGAGTGAGGCTGGAGGAGAGAAGGGAGTAAGCAATATAAGGCAGAGGTAGTGGAGAGAGCAAGATAAAATAGGGGGAACAGGGAGAAAAATAGAGCAAGGGTAAATAGCATAATGAAAGGAGCTGTTTAGTGAAAGTAGCAGGAGGAAACACTCTAAGGGATTACAAGGAGGAGGAGGAGGAAGGGAGACAGAAGGGAAATGAAAGAGAACAGTAATCATATCATAGCAAAATGTGCAGGCAACATATTCCTTTATGCAGTAAACAACACAGACTAGGAAGAAGAGCAGCTAACCTCAATACAATTAAACAAATCAGGCAAGGTATGAGGCAGCAAAACATAAAAGCACTTTTACAATTACAGGAAGGGAGCAAGCAACAGGCAGCAGAACATAATAGGTAGATAGAAACTGCAGCAGTGCTAGCAATAGGTTTAAATAACAGACTAGAGCAGGGCTAAGTACAGAAGCTAGAACAAGGCGACGAGTACTGCACATGTAACAACCTTACTAAACAAATTCTGGCAGAGCCACTACGGCTGCAAATGCATTTAGCAGATAAGGGTATTTCATGGGGTTAAACATAAACATGAATAAAAGTATATGAGTTACATATAAACAACCAATATGGAAGTTGTTCAGGACAAGAAGACCTTTCCAATGAGTCTATTCATTAAGCTAAACTATTTATATTTTTTAAACTATGGCCATCTGATTACCTGTATTTTCATTTTTCTTCACAATGTTCACCTTTCAGATGGCTATATTTAAAAATCTGGTTGTTTTGTGCATCTTGAATAGTTTTAAAGATATTTAGATTTGTTTGGAATGTGTGCACATTTGCTCTCAGAGAAAAGCAGCTTGGCATTCTGTATGGCTATATTTAAAAAAATCTAATGAATTCAGAGTAGTGACTACTCTCACTTGAAAGGTTGTTTTGTCATGAACAACTTTCATGTTGGTTGTGTGTTGGTAACTTGTATACTTTTCATGATATTTACATTTGTTTGGCATGACTCCTACTGTGTTCACTCCTAGAGAAAAAAAATGAGGCTGTTTAGAAGGCCATATTTTACGAAATATAAAGAATTGAGATTAATGACTGCCCTCATGTGAAAGGTCTTTTAGTCCTGGACAACTTTCACAATGGTTGTTTTTGTGCACTTTGAATAGTTTTAAAAATGTTTAGATTTGTTTGGAAAGTGTGCACATTTGTTCCTCAGAGAAAAGCAGCTTGGAGTTCTATAATAATAAATCCCGGTTTTCCCTGGCCTGCACCATTGATTGCTGCTCACGTTATATGATTTCTACTGGATGGGGGAAGGAAGCAAGATAGGAAGGCAGGGTCGAACATTGACTCCTACTGTGTTCACTCCTAGAGAAAACAAATTCTGATAGACCCACTACGGCTGCATATGCATTAACTAGATAAGGGTGTTTCATGGGCTTAAACATAAATATGAATTGCATTTAGTAAGGCCTACACCACCATTCCACATATGACTTGTGAACAAGCTGGGCAGCTTGAGAGTGGGTCACAAGGTGGTACACTGGGTTAGAAACAGGATGAATGATAGAAGAGAGTCATGGTAAATGGTGCTCAACATAAGGAAAGGAGTGTGACCAGCAGGGTGCCACAGGGATCAGTCCTGTTTAATGTCTTCATAAGTGAAATTGCGGAGGGGCTGGATAGGAAAGTGTGCCTCTTTGTGAATTACACTAAGATTTGCAACAGGGTGGACACTCCAGGAAGGCTAGAAACAATGAGGAAGGATCTAGGTAAACTGGAGGAATGGTCTGAAGTGTGGCAGCGGAGATTTAATGCAAAAAAGTGCAAAATCATGCATTTGGGTTGCAGGAACCCAGGGGAGGATTACTGGGGGGGGGACTGATGGTCACCAAACAGGAACGGGATTTGGGGTTAATCATACTGGATGACCTAAAGGTGGCTAAACAATGTACCAAGGCTATGGGGAGAGCCAGTGGGATGCTGGGGTGCACAGGGAGAGGTATCACAGCAGAAGGAAGGAGGTGGTGATGCCACTGTGCAGATCACTGATGAGGCCCCATTTGGAATACAGTGTCCAGTTCTGGAAGCCGCATCTCCGTAAGGACGTAGACAGAGTGGAAGTAGTAAAGAAGGGCAACTAAGATGGTGCAAGGTCTGCACTAAAAGTCATATGAGGAGAGACTGGGAGACCTCAAAATAAATATATATACAGTACATATATATATATATACAGTACACACATATATATATATGTTATGGTAGTACGGTAGTGCTACCATAGTTTGGGTTGAGGAGCCATTTCTATGTAAAACCCTAAAATTTTGCACCTTAACTTTAAAACCGTTTGACAGATTTGCCTGACATTTGGAATACACAATCAAGAACCATAGGCCTTAGGATCTGCCAAGTTTCGTACCGGTCGGTTATCACTGCTGCGGAGTTATTAAGCGTGATCTGCTGACGCTCTTTTCTGGAATTCTACTGTCGCTTACAGGTCGTGACGGTTTGCTGACCTGCTGAAATCTTCAGGAACGGCAGCCAGGGTCCCCGATGTGCCTTTCGAAGATTTCGTGAAAAAATATTAAACGGTTCAAAAGTTATTCAAAAAACAATTTCCCATTATAAGTCAATGGGATAAGTTAAGAAAAAGTTCGACAGTGTCGCAAATGCACTTTTTACTGTTGCAAATCGCCCTGTTACTGTCGCAAATCTGCCATCTTGTTTTCAGTTAGTGATCAGAAAAATGCTTGGCATTTATAATCGAGACCCTCTAGCAACCTAATTCTTTTTGTATTCACCTAGTTGGGCCCTGAGGATGCTAGCTAGCTATGTCTTTATTTTGGGGTAAAATACCCCAGAAATATGTTTTTCAAATTTCTGGAAAAAGTACTTTCACAAAGTAGTGTCGCACTCACGAAATTTGCGACACTTTCACAAATTGCGACACTACTTTGCGACACTATGCCCAAAATAACAGTAATTCTTTGGCACTCCACTGCAAAAGAACGGTCGGGAGTTTGGGGCTGACATTTGGAGGGAACGCAGATGACATCTCACAGATGTGCCTTTCAGTGTTGTACTGAAAAAATATTACACGGCGGCAAAGTTACGGAACTCCAAAGTTGACGTTTTTCCTATAGATAACATTATGCGTCAACGATTACAGGAGTCCTTTGGCACCCTGCTGCAAAATAACAGTTTAGTCTTTTTCCTGAAATTTGAGGGAATGAGCCAACAGCCCACAGATGTGCCTTTCAGTGGTTTGGTGAAAATATTACAGGGAGGCAAGATATGGCACTCTGAACTTCTCTTTTTTCCCCATGGGATAACATTACGGCGTATTGCGCCACTTTCAGGGCCGTATCTCGGAAACGGTGCGAGATCACGGACTTTTCGCCGGAAAATGTTTAAGAACAAATTAGCCAGGACAGTTGTAAATCATACAACTTTTAAATTTTTTTTCTACGTCATACGGTTCCTGAGATATAACGTATTTAGTATTCCAAGTTCTCATTTTCTGCTCCGATACTCATTATTATGCATACATTATTTGTACTCACCGTCTTTCTCTATGCAGGTTTTAGGAAAACCAGCCTGTGCGCTTACATTACTGTTACTATTGCCCTTTCCGCTTGCGGTTCCGTATTCCGTTCACTTACCGTTGATGTCTGCGCCACCATGCCGTTATCGCTGCTTTTCATCTTGCGCTTGCTTTCTGTTATTTTTGCAATTTGTGTCTATAGTACTGTTTCTCTTTCTGTTTCACTTTGCGTCCACCATGCCCATTGACATTTCCGTTTGCAGGCACCATGTTACTATGTGACAACACATCACATAGCGAACCGTTCTGTCTCGCCACCATATGGGTTACCCTTTCTGTTCTCATTGCGCTTGTATTTACCATGGCGCCACTGTTAGCGCTTCTGTTTGCGTTGCTGTTCCTGTTACTATGCCACAAGACATCATGATGGGAGCCTCAACAAGATTATGTGGCGGGGAGGCCCTCCACTGCATTACATTCACTATTTCTCATTATCATTCTCAAAGAAGGAAATTAGAGGCAAAATCCATTTAATGCATTAGTTAGGTTGTTCCAGCGACAAAAGTGAGAAATTTAGTGTTAGGTTGAAAACCCCTTGACCGCACCACCCCAATTGGCATTGGGGTGCGCGTGGGATTGTTGCTCCTAACTCTCACCCATTCTCCTATACTTCTGCTGCTTTAACATGTCATGGGGTGACAGTTAAGGCTGATGATCCAATGCACCCCAATGCCGATTGAAAGGTGGGCGGGTCCAAGGGGTTTTCAACTCAACACCAAATTTCTCACTTTGTCGCTAGGAACAACCTAACTAATGCATTAAATAGAATTTTGTCTCTAATATATATATATATATATATATATATATACATACACACACACACACACACACACACACACACACACCCGGAGAAGAGACAGGGTGATATGATAGAAACTTTCAAACATCTAAAAAAGGCATAAATAGGGTGCTGGAGGGTAGCATCTTTCAGAAAAGGAGATGTCCAGGAACGAGGGGGCATGACATGAGGTTGGAAGGGGGTAGACTAAGGGGTACCGTGAGGACGTATTTCTTCACAGAAAGGCTGTTGCAACCTCTAGAGACTTTACAAGTCAGTTTCATTATGAAAGAGAGAAAACAAACACAATTGACACATTTCACATAATACTAGTATACACTATAAAAAATATAGGATGAGCAACTTTATGCATAACCAATGTGTTCTATCACCTCGGGGTTCTGATTACCATGGACCTCTCGAGCTTCGCTCTCCTGGTCAGAAGGAATCAGAACCCATCTGTGGCAGAATACGTTGGTTGTGCATAGTTGCCCATCCAGTATTCTCTATATTTAGTGCTGCATTGAAGATTTCTAAGTAATAAACCTGTGTCATACAATTGCTTTAAATGAGACCAACATTTTGGTCTATTCAATTCAAATTTGTTAAGATGAAGAGCAAAGTTTTTCTAAGGAACCAAAGGAATAACAGCTCTATAAGTCAGGAGATAATGTCTTATAAATTCTTTTCTATGTAGGTGTGAAGGGCTCCCACTCAATTTTGACATCTCTGCAACAAAGCAATAAAGAAAGGCAGAAGACATTTCACAAAACCTGGAGACAGAAGTTGATGGCAGAGTTTAGCTAGCTATATGATCTGCTGCCCAGCACAGCTTTATCAACTGCATAATCAGTTGCAGTCTCATGGTTCTATGTAATGGCTACTGCCTTGAATTAAGATAAGACTGATTTAGACAGGGATATGCCTGGACAGCTGACATCTAAAGGTAAGCCCAGTACTTCATCCCCTTTGCACCTATGCTCCACTCTTGAAATTGAGTATTTTAATAACTTTTTTTTAATTCTTTATTTCCTACCACTTGTACAATCACAGTAATCCACTGCACAGTGTGGAGTGCACTGGGACTTATGCACTCCTGGCGCTGCTGGTCACTTTCCAGGTGTGGGAAAATTTCAGCCCAACCCACACTTGTGGATTATTAAAGGAAAACTGTATGTTAAAATCAGGAAAATATATGTATTATTACCTTTTTTGTGTTCTTACTTCATCCCAGTGTTTTTATTGTTCTGCTCAGGCTGAGAGAGGAATTTTTTATAACTTTCCCTGGCTGTTTTATGGCTCCTGGAGGCTGCCATTCAGGTTTGTTTTATTGCATCTTGTCCCAGAGAGTATTCCCAGAGTGCCCTTTGCTCTGATGTCTAAACGCCCTTGCAGGAGGACAGGGTCTTTATTACAGCTCAGCCACAGCAGAGAGAACACAGCAGCCAGGGGTCACAATGCTAGTCTTTGGGTAAGTGTAATAAGTTTCCTAAATATTGATACCTTATCCAGCTGTGCTCTGCTTAGGGTAGTGTGTGTGTGTGTCTGTAAGCATGTCACTGTTTAAAGTAGTTTTGTCTGCACTCATTTTGCTATCCCTCTTAGTCCCTTTCAGTTTTTGCACCAGTACTAAGTAGCAGAAATGGAACAGCACCTTACAGTTTGTTCGAGTAGCCCCTAAATGAAACAATACATGCAGCATCGGAATGGTTTATATAAACTAGTTTGGACACATCATGGAGCACAGGCAGGTATTTGTAAAGCAAGTCTGTGATTGCTCCAACAATGCCCCCCCATTGCATAGCAGAAGACGCATCATTTATCTCAGCAGCACTTACAGCTGCATACAATCTTTGTATAAACTGTGTCACTTTGCCCAGAATCCTGCCCCCTCATTTTGATCAACATATTATGTACTTTTGATTCAGTTGCTTGTGTTTTGCATAGAAGACAGTGCTTATAGACAAATGTAATCATTTTGCAGCTGTGGCCATCTAATGGCTAAGCAGGCTTCAGGATTGTTTGTGTTTATGAGATCTCCTCTAGGAGCCCACTGCATGATTTCTTCACGTTTTATTGTTAAAACCAGCTAGTATCATATTAACTGAAACTTTAAAATATTTAAAGAGCTGCTTCCTAATGGCATATTCTTCCCATTTGTGTAAGTGCTGCCAGATGCTATATGGTTTCTACTTGTGTTGTTGTGTGGTGGGGGGGGGGACTGAGGTGGCTGGATCATCTACTCAGCAGTCACTGCTGCATGCAATCTGTATATAAACTATGTCACATTGCCAGAATCCTGCCCTCCCCCATTTTGATCAACATATTATGTACTTTTGATTCAGCTGCTTGTGTCTTGTACAGAAGACGGTGCTTGTAGACAAATGTAATAATTTTGCAGCTGTGGTCATCTAATGGCTAAGCAGGCTTCAGGATTGTTTGTGTTTATGTGAGCTACTCCAGGAGCCCTCTATTTTATTTATTTATTTATTTAAAATATCGGATTTACAGAACATAGAAACATAGATTTTGACGGCAGATAAGGACCACTTGGCCCACCCAGTCTGCCCATTTCCCTACCTATTGGATAAGCTGCAGATTCTAGTTAACCAACAGCCTACTTCCTGCAACCCCACTATAATTGCCTTATGTCTGTCCCATGCATGTTTAGATTCCCCACTGTTTTAGACACATAACCTCTCCAGAGGAGGTGGTTCCATAAGTCCACCACTCTCTCCGTGAAAAGAATTTCCTCACTTTACCCCCAAGCCGTCCCCCCTCTAACTTTAAATTGTGTCCCCTTGTTCTTACACATCTCTTTTTCTGAAATATGCAACCCTCCTGGACTTTGTTGATTCCCTTGAGGTACTTAAAAGTTTCTATCATGTCTCCCCTGTCCCTCCTTTCATCAAGGGTATACATATTAAGCTCTCTCAGTCTCTCTTCATATGGTTTCTGATGTAGACCTGTACCATTTTAGTTGCCCTCCTCTGGACTGCTTCCATCCTGTCTATGTCCTTGCGTACATGAGGTCTCCAAAACTGCACGCAGTACTCCAGATGGGGTCTCACCAACTGCCTGTATAGAGGATAATCACTTCCTTTCTACTTGTGATGCCCCTCCCTATGCATCCCAGTATCCCCCTGGCTCTTCTTACTGACTTCTCACATTGCTTACCCACCTTTAGGTCATCTGATATGACTACACCCAGATCCCTTTCCATTATTGTTGTCGTTAGTACCTCCCCTGCTATTGTGTACTCTTCTCCTGGATTTTTATTTCCCAGGTGCATTACTTTGCACTTCTTTGCATTGAATCTAAGTTGCCATATGTCTGACCATTCCTCCAACCTTGCCAAGTGCCTTCTCATCCTTTCTACCCCCCCTTGTGTATCAACTCTGTTACAGATCTTTGTGTCATCTGCAAAGAGGCATACCTTTCCTTCCAGACCCTCTGCAATGTCACCTATAAAGATGTTA
This sequence comes from Neoceratodus forsteri, assembly GCA_016271365.2. Taxonomy (NCBI): domain Eukaryota; kingdom Metazoa; phylum Chordata; order Ceratodontiformes; family Ceratodontidae; genus Neoceratodus; species Neoceratodus forsteri. The sequence continues at coordinate 299,313,478 of CM057459.1, read as the reverse complement.
AAGAGGACTGGACCCAGTACTGAGCCCTGAGGTATTCCACTAGTAACCCCCCTTTCTTCAAAATGTGTTCCATTCACTATTACCTTCTGTGTCCTGTTGTGCAGCCAGTTTGCTACCCTGGGACCACTCCCAGGCTGGCGAACTTGATTATTAATCTTTTGTGCGGGACTGTGTCAAATACCTTGCTAAAGTCTAGGTAGGCCATATCCACAGCCCCTCCCTGGTCTATTACTTTGGTCACCCAGTCAAAGAAATCGATTAGATTCATCTGACATGACCTTCCTGCTGTGAATCCATGCTGCTTTGGGTACTGTGCCCCGCTGGCCTCTAGGTACTCAACAATTCTTTCTTTCAGAAGTGATTCCATCATTTCCCCACCACTGAGGTCAAACTAACAGGTCTGTGTTCCTGCTTCTGTCTTGCTCCCACTTTTGTGAAGGGAATCACATCTGCCCTCCTCCAGTCCTCAGGTACCACCCCATCTTCCCATGATTTGTTAAAAGTGTGGTTAGTGGTGTCACTAGGTCCTCCCTTAGCTCTTTTAGGATTCTAGGGTGAATCCTGTCAGGCCCCATTGCTTTGTCCAACTTCAGTTTTAGGAGTTCTTTCAGTACTCTTTCTTCTGTAAATGGACTGGTGTCAACCCCACTATCCAGAGTGCTTCTACTGTTTGGTTTAGGTAACTCTTCCTCTTCTTCTTTTGTGAATACTGAGCAAAAGTATTCATTCAGTATCTCTGCCTCCCTCTGCCCACCTCCCCTCTCCTTTATTAATCTTCACTATCCCTCCCTTAACCTTTCTGTGCTCCCTAATGTACCTATAAAAGGTCTTATCCCCCTTCTTAACTGAGTTGGCTATCTTTTCCTAGGTTTGGGCCTTTGCTTTTCTGACTGCCTTCCCCACTTCTTTCTGCTTTAATTGATACAGTTCCCTGTCGTGCTCCGTCTGTGATTCCTTATACTTTTTGAATGCAGCCTTTTTCTCCTTAACCTTCCCTGACACCTCTTTTGAGAGCCATAGTGGTTTTTTATTCCACTTTGTTTTCTTTATTTGTTTCACACAAAGGCTTGTTGCCTCCATGAAGGCAATTCTGATTTTTCTCCATTGTTCTTCCACCCCTCTTTTCTGGCCATTTGCTAATGCATTCCTCAGGTATTCACCCATTATGCCAAAGTCAGCCCTTCTAAAGTCCAGAATCCTTGTCTTTGTATGGCTTGTCTCCATGGTTGCGTTTATTGTGAAGCACACTGTGCTGTGGTCGCTTGTTCCCAGATGTCTACTGACTTCTAAATTTGTGATCCTCTCTCCATTTGAGAGTACCAGGTCTAATATTGCTCCCTCCCGAGTGGATTCCACCACTAGCTGTCTAAGGCATGCCCCCTGTAGGGCATCGAAAATTACCTTGCTCTTGGATGTGGCTGCAGTCCATGTCACCCAGTTAACATCTGGCATATTCAGGTCCCCCATCAACAGTATCTCCTCTTTTTCAGCCATTTTGAGAATGCCCTCTATCATTTTCTTGTCCATTTCCTCCCCTTGAGACGGGGGTCTGTATACAACCCCTGTGTGGATTGTGATGCCATTCCCTGTCTCCAATGTGACCCAGAGTTCCTCTTGTCCTCCCCCTTTACTTTTTAGTTCTGTAGCGTTGATCCCTTCCCTTATGTAGAGAGCTACTCCACCTCCTCTTTTACCCTCCCTGTCCCTTCTGTAGATTGTGTACCCTGGTATGTTGACATCCCAGTCATGGTTCTCCATGTACCATGTTTCTGTGACTGCCACAATATCCAAGTGTTCCTCTTCCATCAGGGCTACTAGCTCTGGACGCTTGTTTCCCAGACTACGGGCAATGGTACTCATTGCCCTCCATTTAATGTTGACTTTATCCTTTTTTGCCCCATCCCTGCTCTTATTGCCCTTGTCCATTTTTCCATTTACCCCTGTCCTACCCTCTGTCAAGCTCTGTACGTCAGTGTTTACCCTACTACCTGCCATGTTTTGTTGGGGGAGGCTTGAACTTTCCTGTTTCCTATCAGCACCTCCCCCCTTGGCTAGTTTAAAAGCTTGCCAAGGAAGCCTTTAAACCTGTCACCTAGGAGCGTGTTTCCCTTCCTGGACAGATGCAGACCATCATGCCAGTATAGACCTTCATCTCTCCAGGTGGACCCCCAGTCCCCAATGAAGCCAAAGCCCTGTGCTCTGCACCAGTTTTGCAACCATTCATTAAACTGCATGGTGTGCAGTACCCTAGCCTCACCCCTACCATAGACTGGCAGCACCTCTGAGAAGGTTACTGTGCTTGCTACCTGTCTGAGGCCCCTCCTCAACTCCACATATTCATCCTGCACTGCACTGATCTCATGCCTAGCTAGGTCATTTGTCCCGAGGTGGACAATGATATCTAGTTTCCTCTCCTGTGATGCTGCTTCTGCAATCCTGAGGATTCACTTCCTGTCCCTCCAAGCCATGGCACCAGGCAGGCACCTTACTTCCCTCTCCTCTCCCTTCCCCAGGTCTACACCCTTAACAATTGAGTCCCCTATCAGAAGCTGTTTCTTTGCCCTGTGGTGTCTCTTGCCACTCTTTTGTGGGTCTCCCTTGTGGAAGTCCCCAGCATTCTTCTTGGTCTCCAATGAGGGTGTCATCATAGAGGAACCTTGATTTGCCAGACTGACATATGATTTGTGTAGAGGTGCAACTCGGGGGCTACGCCTCGGTTCCACCACCCTCACCCTCCCAGAACCTACTGTGGTCCATCTGCTCTTCACACATGGCAACCTCTGAGGCAGTGGTTGTGGAACTGGTGCTCTTTGAGTGGGGGAGGCCTCCTTAGTCCTTGCCAGTTCAGCCTGGAGGTGGGCAACCTCCTCCCTCAGAGCTGACAGTTGCCTGCAAATAGGGCAGCAACGCAGGTCCCAGAATGTCTCCGGTAAAATTGCTGCCCCACAGCCAGTGCATTGCACCACTCCCCACATGTCCCTCTTCCTTATAATATACAATGAGTAATCATTTTTTTGTGTGTGTGTGTATTACCCTTTATGCACTGTGCTGGGTAATTAAGAATAAGACAGTTCTGCTCCAAGACCTGTTGAGGAAGTGATGTCAGAACCTTGGCTATAAAGGAAATAACCACGCCTGGGTGGGGCGGGGTGAGGGGAGGGTGGGTGGGTAGCCACAACCACTGGTGACTGTTGAAACAATCAAATACACCACTGCTCCACCACCCTGGTGAGTACTGCCCTTTATAGTAAGTGAACCAACACCACAATGTACTAGACCACTGCTCCTACACAAATCACTCTGAGTCCAGGGATAAAAACAAACTCACTGTTCAGCCAGCAGGACACTTCTAAAATATTGCACGAATATCCTTCCAAATCCTATGTGTCTAGCACAGAAATCAAGCAACTTCAGTTGTATTTCAACCCTTCTGGTTATAAAATTACTACACTTTAATGGAATCCTGCAATTCTTAATACCAATAAGAAAATAATGGAACGTTCGGTAGAAAGCGTAGCTTACCTTCCTATAGTAACTAGTTCCCTACAATATTATGTTTTACCAAGTTCCCAGTTCCTCAAATGCGTTCTAGTTTGTTCTCTGCAGTATAGCAAGTTTCTCAGCTTCCAACAGGAGCAGGCAAGTCTTTTCTGACTTTCAGTCAAAGACTCGTTTACAAAGGCACCTCGTCATAGAGAACAGAGACAGACAATATTACATAGATCATTACACAGTAATAGTTACAGGTTTCAAACAATAGTTACAAGGTTTCAACAGGTGTTACAGGAGGACAATGCCTCAGTTTTACATGAGTAGCATACAGTTAAGCAAAGTACAGACATATGGTGCCTGGTCAGCAGAGCTGTGAAATACTGAGCAAACACAATGTGGTGCCAGGTGTCAACAACAGATGTGAGATGCAAACAATAAAGCCCTGTGGGGGACAGTAGTATTCGTGCAGGGGAGAGGAGCGGACTTGTGGTGAGGCATAGGTGCAGATAAAAGCAGTCCAAGGGACACTGTCATAATCCGAAGTAGATTGGCCGTTAGGTTTGGCAGATTAGGGTCCAGAGGGGAAGGAGAGAATGGAATTAGGTACACTTACAGCACCAGGTGGTGAATAGATGGCTCCCGAGAGCCACCTTGAAGGGAACAATTTTAGTGATGTTGGTGATATTGGCTGGGAGGGAGCTGAACCAGGAGGGCGCTCTGTAGCAGAAGGATTTCTGGGCTAGGGACATCCTGGTTCTAGTTACTAGTAGTGTAGCCTTGCAGGTACTATGGGTGCAGACCGCAGGGGTGGCCCAGTAAAGGGAGACGGTTACCCTGGGAGGGAGAGCCTGAGGAGTGTTTTTTTGGCTAGCAGGCAAGTCTGGTAGCGGAATCTCTCCTCCAGGTTGAGCAGGTTGGCGGTGGAATACAGCAGACAGGTGTGAGTGCACCTGGAAGATCCAGTCAGGAGCCTGCAGGCCTTGTTAATGGAGAGCTGGGTCTTGGCGAGAGCAGTATTGTCAGCAGCTGCATAGACAGGCAGGCCATAGTCCACTAGGGACAGGACAAATGAGGTGATGGCCAGCTGGACAGCATCAGGGGGAAGACAGTTCCTGTGACGGTATGGAAGCCCCATCCTGGAGTTGGTGGCGGCAGAGAGGGCACTGATGTGAGAGTGGAAGGTGAGACCCAAGTATTTACAGGAGGACACTTGCTCTAGGGTGTGCAGAGTGCTGGGTAGTATTGGGGGGGAGGTATTTCTGGCCTTGCTTTGGTGGTGCATGAAGAGCATTGCCTTAGACTTTTTTAGGTTGATGACCAACCTATGATCAGTGAACCACTGTTCTGCTTGGTGAAAGGCATGCTGGAGGGAGGCCTGTAGTGAGACAGGGTTAGAGTGTGAGGAGAATAGTACTGCATCATCCGCATAGAAGAGTATTCTATTAGTACAGGCAGTGGGGAGTGTGTTAAGAAGGAGACTGAAGATAAGGGGTCCCAGGATGGAGACCTGGGGTACTCCGGAGTGGACTAGATGGGCGTCAGACAAGAAGCTGTTGATTTTTACACACTGGGCTCTAGATGAGAGATAGCTAGTGAACCATACGAGGGGACCAGCAGAGAAACTAATGTGGAGGAGGAAGTCAAGCAAGATGGGATGGCGGACCGTGTCAAAGGCCTTGGAGAGGTCGATGAACATGGCTCTGGCAAGGTTGCCAGAGTCTAGGGCAGAGTGCGGGAAGCTAGAGAATTCCAGGAGAGCAGTAGTGGTACTATGACCTGAGCAAAAGCCGTGCTGCTTAGGGCACGATATCATACTTGGTGAGGTACTCCGTGAGTTGGTCTGCTTCCACTTTTTCAAGAGCTTTAGAGAGATGGGGGAGGATAGAGATCGGCCGGTAGTTACTGAGGGAGGACTGATCCCCACTCTTGTGTATCGGAGTGATGACGGCTGTTTTCCAGGCACTGGGGAACTGACCCAGACACAGTGAGCGGTTTAGTAGGTCAGTAAGGGGGACCAGAATAACATCCAAGACCTGACATAGGATCCTAGTGACCAAGGGGTCATTACTGGGGCTGTTGCTATTGACAGCTTTTTGTAGATATGGCCTGGATTCAAGTGGGGATATTGTGTGAAGGTAGAATGGTGGGCGAGGAAGGGTGGGGGGGGGCTGAGAAGCCGGGACAGGGTCAAAGAAACTGCTGGGGAGGACGGAGCTAAGGTCAGAGAATGTGGTATTAAGGCTGACTGTAATGCCAAAGGAATCTGTGGAGACACTGCCATTAATAGAGAGTTGGGACGGTGGGGGGAGCGAGACTTCCTATTCAGTTCTTTTATGTTATTCCAGAAGTTCCTGGCTGACCTCCAGGATGAGGCAAGGGTGGTGCAGTAGTGCTCGGTTTTAGCCTGTCGGATGGCCCAGGTACACTTATTAAGCTTGGCGTTGTATGCTTACCTGTCCACTGGCTTGCCAGATTCAGCAGCGATGTGCCAGAGGTTATCCCTTGCATTAAGTTTCTGGATGAGGGATGCGGTGACCCATGGCGCATTTTGCTTTTTGGAGCAGGTCCTGGAGAAGGGAGCGAAGAGGTTGCAGGACTTGTTAAAGAGTGCGTGAAGAGGTCGAGAGCCAAGTCAGTGTTCGGGGCATGGCTGATGGGGGACCAGTCCATCTGGGCAAGATATAATTTGAGTTTTCCGAGGCTGCCTGGGCAGAAGCACCAATGCAGAATTGTTCTTGGTACCAGTTTATTGGTGGTAGAGGACCACGAGAATAAGACTGGGGAGTGGTCACTTAGCGAATTGGAGAGGATGTTGATATCCTGAACATAGAAACACAGAATTTGACGACAGATAAGGACCGCTTGGCCCACCTAGTATGCCCATTTTTCTACCTAACAGATAAGCTACAGATCCTAGTTAACCAACAGCCTTACTTCTTCCTACCCCCCCACTAGGACTGCCTTATGTCTGTCCCATGCATTCTTGAATTCCCCCACTGTTCTTGACTCCATGATCTCCTCAGGGAGGCTGTTCCATGCATCCACAACCCTCTCTGTGAAAAAATACTTCCTCACATTACCTCTGAGCCGTCCCCCCTCTATCTTCAAATTGTGCCCCCTTGTTCTTGCACATCTCTTTTTCTGAAAGATGCCACCCTCTTGGACTTTGTTGATTCCCTTGAGGTACTTAAATTTTTGGGGTGGTTGGTTATAACATCCAGGAGGGTGCTGGTTCCAGTTGAGGGGGTTGTATCTGGTGGGCTGGGAGACTAACTGGGTCATATTGAGGGTGACGAAAGTTCCTCTTGTTTGGGACACAGAACTAGCAAGCCGATTGATGTTAAGGTCCCCAGTAACTACTTGCTCCGCTTTGTTTGGCAGGTTTGCAAGGTAATCGGTGAGAGACAGAATAGCGGGGTTCTGTTTCCTTGGGGGAATGTAGGCAACTGTGAGGAAGAGCGGACCCCTAGCAGGGTCTGGGGTGATTTTTAGAGTGAGAGCTTGTGTTCCATTATCAAGCTTGGGAGCAGGCAGCGCATGGCCAAGGAGAGTGTCGCGCATGTAGGCAGCACATCCATCCCTGTGCTTATCCACCCAGTCTTCCCTGAACAGGGTGTACCGGGGGGAGAGAGATAAAGGAATTGGGGTGGATTTGGAGAGTCAGGTCTCAACTACGGCAATAATGTCTGGTTGGTGTTGTATGACCCAGCACTGGAGCACAGCAGACTTTTTCAGAAGGCTGCAAATGTTCAATGAGGGAATGCAGAGGCCTGGTGTAGGAAAAGGCTTGTTTTGGCTGGCGGACATAGGGCCCGGGTTTGGGTGAACGTTCCCAGAAAGTAACAGTAGCAGAGTGATTACTTTGACCAGTGGGTGGTAGTAATTGGCACAACTTGCAAAGCGCCTGGACGAGGGTCTGGTCGCTGGTATGCAGGGGATAGGTAAGGCATGGAGGGTCAGGAAGGCAAAGAAGAGCGGAGTCCTGGGGTGTGTGGGAAGGAAGAGGTGGTGGGAGTGTTGGTAGGAGGGGGTGCAGTGGGGCCGAGGGTGTTTCCAGGTGTGGGGGGGTGTGGACAATTGGTGCAGCACTGGGAATGAGGGGTATATGCCCTGGTTGTGGAAAGGCTGGTATCAGGAGGATCAGAGTGGCAAGGTTTAGCAAAGAGGTATAAGCACCCATTGCGCCTGTTGTTGTAAGGTACAATTTGGAAAAGAACTATATCTAGCCTTTCTAGAGTGAGATTGCCACAATGGAGTAGTAGCAGGGCTACGGACTTTGGTACCAAAGGTTCAAATCCCCGGGGGGGTGGTGGTATCCAACCACCTCAGTTCCCCCTCTGCATGATTCCTTCAGGTTTTATTGTTAATACCAGCTACCATCATATTAACTGGAACTTTAAAATATTTAAAGAGCTGCTTGCCAATGGCATATTCTTCCCGTTTGTGTAAGTGCTGCCAGGTGCTATATGGTTTCTACTTGTGTTGGTGTGTAGTGGGGGAGGGGGAACTGAGATGGTTGGATCATCTACTCAAAACATGAGGCCTTCATATTGTGGGAGAACAAAGCAAGTAAAATCAACCAGCATGGTTAGGAAACAAGAGAATTCACACCTCTGGATAAGTGGGGGAAGGGATACCAGCAAAGCAGGAGTTTCTCAGTTTGCAAAAGGTAGTAAATTAAGCACTGAAACTTAAAGAAAAGGCCCATAAAACACTTTGGAGCAGGTTTCAACTTGCAAAAAAAGGCAATACTGGGGAGGGCTCAATTGTTGGAGCAGGTTTCAACTTGCGAAAAAAGACAGTACTGGGGAGGGCTCAATTAACTTCTAAGCCAGAGGAAAAATAGTGCTCTCAAGCTCCCATACACAAACACAGGCAGCGTAGTAATGAGGCTTCAGTGGAGGACACTATTTTTAATACTCTGGCATGGTGTTTGGGAGGTAATTTATGCAGGGAGTCCTTTTCTCAAAGCAAAATGCCTGCAGGGCTACACCCACTGCAGCTATAAAAAATGAGGCTGTTTGAAACAATCGGCTGGGAGGGATCTGCTATTACAAGAGCAAATACTACATGAAACACCCCCTGCTAAAAGGAGTACGCCTGCTGCTAAGAAGACTACAAGAACAAATACTACATAAATGTAAATATCTCTAAAAGTATAAGAGTTACACATAAACAACCAATATGAAAGTTGTTCAGGAAAGGAGACCTTTCAAATGAACCTATTCATTAAGCTGCACTAATTATATATATTTTTTTCAACTCTATTTATCCTCCTTTGGCGGGTCTCCAGCTTGTCTGCCAGTCTACCAGACTTGGGGTCTTATGGTGCCATGCACACCCCAGTGGATCCCCAGAACCAACCCGGAGGCTTCATTCATGGCAGCCCCTGATGTTTCCTTCACTTTCGCCCCTGTGTGTGTGTGGTCCTACCCCGAGGCCCTGGAAACAGCAACGCATGCGAGTGTAGACGCACATGTGTGTCGCAGCTCCAGTACCAGCTTCTTCCACCTTCCCTCTGCCTAATGCCAGCAGTCCTCATGAGCGACGCAGCCACTCCGGCCCCCACCAGGGGGTGGCCAAGCTCCCAGGAGACCTACTTTTCCTCCCAAAGCAGAGGGCTGCCAGCAGGCAGCTGCTCACATCTTCTCCCTCCCCCCGCCGACATCTGATGACCCGGGCTCATTCCTGAACCCAGGTCACCGGCAAGCCACGAGGTGTCGTGTCCAGGCCCTCAACCATCTGCATCACCTGGCCATATATTTTTTAAACTATGGCCATCTGATTACCTGAATTTTCATTTTTCTTCACAATTTTCACCTTTCAGATGGCGATATTTAAAAAAAATCTAATGAACTCAGAGTAGTGACTACCCTCATTTGAAAGGTTGTTTAGTACTGAACAACTTTCCTGTTGGTTGTGTATTGGTAACCTGCATACTTTCCGAGATATTTACATTTGTTTGGCATGACTCCTACTGTGTTCACTCCTAGAGAAAAAAAATGAGGTTGTTTGGAAGGCCATATTTTACAAAATATAAAGAATTCAGATTAATGAATACCCTCATGTGAATTGTCTTTTTGTCCTGAATAAATTTCATGCTGGTTGTTTTTGTGCACCTTGAATAGTTTTAAAGATATTTAGAGTTGTTTGGAATGTGTGCACATTTGCTCTTAGAGAACTGCAGCTTGGAGTTCTACAATAATAAATCCTGGTTTTCCCTGGCCTGCACCACTGATTGCTGTTCATGTTATGTGATTTCTAATGGATGGGGGAAGGAAGTAAGACAGGAAGGCAGGGTCGAACATACTCTGCTGATGGAAGGCTCAATTAACTCCCCAAGCCAGAAGAAAAATAGTGCTTTCCAGCTCCTGTACACACAGGCAGTGTAGTAGTGCAGCTCCAGTGGAGGACACTATTTTTAACACTCTATCATGTTGTTTGGTAGCAAAAATAGCATCAGCCCTTTTCTGAATGCAAACGTCTGCAGTGCTATGCCCACTGCAGCCGTAAAAAGGGGTAAGTGACTCTTAACCTCTGTCCCAATAGTGTAAAGTGTTAACATTTTTCAGTCTAAAGCAGACAGAAATAAAAATGTAATCCTAATGCTTTGCAAGGGGCTCGTTGTTCTAAAACTTGTAAGTTTCAGGCACATTCTGTACTTGTTTATCTTCTGCAAGGTTCCATGTTCAGATTGCCTGCACTCAGGGGTACAAATATGGGTATCCAGGCAGAGCAGTTTCAGGTCCTGTGTTTCTGGAGTTACAGCGTAAAGCAGAGCCCTCTGTGTTCTGAGCATCAACAGCTGCACTTTCACTGGCAACAACCTGTCAGAGGGGGCTTGGGGGTCCAGGATGGTGGCTATGTACTGGGTCTGGAGTGGCACTGGCTCCCTCCGGTGCAAGTCTTAGGATCTTAGATCCCTTCCAGAATGGGGGACAGTCAGGACCTGTTGGTTGCTCACCCTCAAGAAAGCTGCCTGATGGTTTCAGAATTAGAATCCCTAATTTCCAGCAACGGAGTCAAAATGAGAGCTGTTCTTGGCAGAAGAACCAAGGGCAGTGAAAGAAGCAAAGGTTCCCGAAAGATTCAGTGTAGTTAGTGGGCACGGAGTACCTGTACTAGAGAGAAAAGGGAGAGGAGTGAGCCATGATAAGCTACTGTACTTGTGACAACAAGTTGCTGAACATCAAATCCCCAGGAGGCAAAAAACTAGGTGCAGCGGTCAAGTTGTTCAACTTCAAATCTGCCTTGTCCTGCTGGGCACTGTGACCTATTTAGGAGGGTATACCTCTCCCGTGTTTAACCTATGCTTAAGGCGCCATGTAAAATGCTGGGCCTTACTAGGCTGGGTATGTCCCATGGCATGCTTCCTCCTCAAGGCTGTGAGTGGACAATTTCTAATCCATGATCTGTGTCACCATTCTGCAAATGAAAATACGTTATATAGTTCTTTTAAATGTGTACCTGTGACTGGCTAGCTCCAGAATCACACAGATGCTGATTCATGCCAATTTACTGCGGATTGATAATGCTGATATTAACTGGGCCCTCAGTGGGGCACTGGTTGGGACTCTGGCCATGTAAACACCCGTCACCAATCTGATGTGTGCATACTAAAAGTTTTGGTTTTGAAAGCAATTTCAGTTTCAGTTGTGGTGCCCTTCATCCTGAAGTTATTATTGGGAGAGAGGAACCAGAGAGTAAAGAAAGTAAATATCCAAACTGCTGCAAACTATTAACTTTTTCTTTGTGACACTGCTTGATTTCCTTCCAGGGCTTTATCTATACCAGGCCTGTGTACCACCCAGCATTACTGCTGCCTTGCTCAGTGCATTTAGTGCGTAAGTGTCAGAAGGCACTCTCTGTCAACATTCTCCAAGAGGAGGCACATACTACTGTAAATATGCCTTCACTATATCCTAAGAACTGTGAAAGAAACCAGGATGGCCTCCTTGTTGTTAAGAGACAAACTGTCCCATGAGGGCCCCAGTACGGCTGCCAACGGACCAACTGCCACCACCAAGCATGTGGACACCAGTGGCCACGATTCCCCATGGGCTGCAGCACCAGGCAGTCTTACATAAGGTATTGTGAACTTAATTTTTTTCTCGGTTCAGAATATAGCAACCCATCAGTAGCAGCCACACATCAGAATGAAATACTATAGCAGGGTAACATGGACTGCATAGCACACATACAAGCACATATTCCAAGTTGACACCAAGTACAATATAATACTCACCTGCCGGGGACCTCCTGGTAGTGCGATGTTGACTTCAGAAGGGGAGGAAAGACCCACCTCCACTTCCACTCTGACTGTAAAGTGCTTTGAGATAGTCTGTATGAAGACTCTCTATAAAAAAAATTCCTTCCTTTTCCTTTGTAAGCGGTAAATTAGTAGAATTTATACGGATTAAGATGTACTGTCTTTAACAGCCATCCTACATTAATGGGTGTGTAGTGCATCAGAGATGTTAAAACTGCCAGCACTCTAAAGACCTACCCTGGCCCAACACTTACTTCTATTATTTTCAATGTACAGTGTAACCTTCTATAAATATCAGAGTTCTGGGTATTAGAACTAAATCAAGTCTCTGTGTCTGTAATTATAACTTTCTGCTTTTCAGTCAAATGAGGAGTCAGCAGTTATTCCCCCAAGAGCCCTTTTTTATGTTGTCTTGCGAGTGCGAAAGCAACATCTTGCGCTAATAGGAGAAATACAGAGGTGTGTCAATGTTGGCGAATGCAGGGCACGCTTTAGTAGGTGCATCCCTCATTCACCAATTAGCCAGCATGCTAGCACCAACCTGAAACAAATGTGCTGCTGCAATCAGAGACAAGCTCATCATGCAGCGGCACAGATGACATGCCTCCTGTATGTGCCTTTCCTGGTGAAACATTTCAATAAACATGGCGGTGACTCCTGCCGTCTGCCACACAATCTCAAAAGAAGGCCAACATTGGGGGTGCAATCCCCGTGTCAGCATGTCTGCCACCCCCCCACACACTGTGTGGCACACTGGGAGCCCACCCCAGTGTGCTGCCGCTCAGAGAAAGCCGACCGCATTGGCATGTTCCTGCCCCCAACCCACCCGCATTGTGTGGCACACTGGGAGCCCATCCCAGTGTTGCCAACATCAGGCCCCTCCGAAAGTCATGGGGCACACTGGGAGACCACCCTAGTGTGCCCAACATTTGTTCTATTTCATCTGTAAAGAAAGAAAACAGTCCCGCGAGGTCTGTATTTTTTTTTTATATACCTGAAAAAAGAAAATGTTCCGTTGTCTCGGCACCTCCCTCTCCCAACCGCACCCACCCTCTGTACCCCACCTCCCTACACACACCCCTCACCCCAAACTTACCTCCGGAAGTTCTGCGCTGCAATCTTCAGTGGAGTGGGAACACATCTGCACTCTTCAAAGCTGAACTGCAAAATGAAGACATGCCAGTAAGCTGTATAATGGCATAAATGGGGGGTTTCAACTTAGGTAGATATCGCAGCCATTTTTTTGAATTTTGGCTCCAAATTTTCAACATGGGGTTCTTGGGATCCCACCTCATGAACACATGTACTGTCATCTCATTATTCGGTTCCGAAAGGTAATTTCGAGGTCACTGTGCAGAATCACCTTTCGGGACTGATTAACGAAACAACAGTGCCACTGTTCATGAGAAGGAGTCCCAAAAAGTCTCAGTTGCACATCTGGTGAAAAAATGCCAAACAATGACTGAGTTATAAGCGTGCATTGCACAGTTTCCACTCACACTCATAACTTCAGACAATTTTTAATATTTTCACTCCAGATTTTCAACATTGTAATTTTTTCACACCTCCTTATGAACAGCATAGCTGTCATTTTTCACATCCTGCCCGAAATGTGCGTTTGCACATGTGGCACACAATGGCGCAGTTGTTGTAGGAAATCAATGTTCGGGACAGATTAACAAAATCACAGTGACACTGTTCATGAGCAGAGGTCCCAAAATGCCCATATTGAAAATCTGGTTACAAAAATCCCCAAAATAATTGCATTATAGGCGTGCATTGTGCAGTTTCTACGCACGCTCATGACTTCACCAATTTTTCATATTTTCACTCCAGATTTTCAACATTACCATTTTTTACACCTCCTTATGAACAGTATGGCTGTTATTTTTCACATCCTGCCTGAAATGTGTTTTTGCACATGTGGCGCACAATGGCGTGGTCGCTGTGGGAAATCAACATTCAGGACAGATTAACAAAATCACAGTGACACTGCTCAAGAGCGGAGGTCCCAAAATGCTTATGTTGAAAATCTGGTTAAAAAAAATCCCCAAAATAATTGCGTTACGGGCGTGCATTGCACAGTTTCTACGCACGCTCGTGACTTCAGAACTTCGTATTTTCACTCCAGATTTTCAACATTGTCATTTTTTTTTTACACCTCCTCATGAATAGTACAACTGTCATTTTTTACATCCTGCATGAAATGTGTTTCACACCTGTGGCGCTAAATGGCACTGTAGCTCTGCAAAATCACCTTTGGCTAACAAACTGATAGTACCCGCTGTTCATGAGGTGGGGTCACAAAAAGCCCATATTGAAAATCTGGAGTGAAAATACCAACAAATGCCCAAGGCGTTAGGGTTTCCAACCGTAATGCCCCACCATGTTGAAACTGACAGGCGTCAGGGGTGTAACTTGGGATTGTCGGCTGTAATGCTCATGCCATTCCACCCCCACCCTGCAGCCAGTGACAGGCATAGAGGTGTGCCTTGGACTCTTCGGCCCCAAAGTTCACCCCATTCTCCTACACTGCACCGATCTCAGCATATTTCCTTATGGAATGGGGTGAGTGTAAGGCCCGCAGAACCCCAAGGCACAACAACACTTGTCCATGTCTGCAGGGTAGGGAGAGGTGAAATGGTATGAGCATTATGGCTGTGACCCAAAGGCACACCCCAATGCCTGTTAGTCTCTGCAGGGTGAGCGTGGGATTGGCGTCATTTCAATACTTCTCTGCCATTCCTATTATGCATCTCTCTAACTCCTGCACTACCAATGCCAATGCCAGCAAGACAATATTCAGCATTGACAAATGCTTGTTAGCTACATGGAGCAGACAGAAAATTAATACTTGGCCAATATCTGAAGGGTGTCAATGAGATTGCCTGGACTGCATAAAAGACAATTAGCACATCCCGTACCCCTGTCACATATGACACAGTACAATGACCTTACTACATTTTTCCTTAACAGTGCTTAAAATATTGGCCCTGTACAATGTGTAGCTGTAACTGGGATGCACATCATTTGAGCAAAGCTTAGTACCCTAAAATGAAGCCTAAATCCAGTATTTGATGCTAGAACTGTTTTCATTCCTCAAGATCAGGAATAAATGAAAATTACGCACCTACCGTAATTCCTGATCTTTCTGTGTATCTTCACCATTCATCACCTTTGAGTTCTGGCCGGAGGTCACGACCCTGTGGGAGCTTTTTTTTTGGGATGGGTGGAGTCGACGCACCAACGACGCCACCCTCGAGGCCGACGCACTGTGTGGCGTTCGCGGGTAGGCCGTTAGTTGTCGTCGACCCCGCCCTCCCACCAGTTCTGAGTCACCGTAGAGTAAGAAAGGGTTGGGAGGGACAAAGAAATCCAAGGGACAGACAAAGGAAAAGATATACAAACTAAAAGGAGAAATAAACGACAGGGAGGACATAAGGAGAGTTAGAAAATCTAAGGGGATTGGGAAGGGGCCCCAATCTCTGGAAGCAGAAAGAAGAGGGAAGGAGGGAGGGGAAAAACTAGAAACAGGGAGGGGGAGGACATGCTGTGAACCTTTGACCTGTCTCCAGACTGTATAGGAACTGCGAAGGAGTAGCCAGAAGGCTGATTTGCCAGAATTCAAAGGTACAGAATCACTGGCAATAAACTCCAACATGAGCAGAAGCGGCTATTCTGGAAGAAAAGACAGGATACAGTGTTGTCCTTCCCCTGAAACCATATATCTAGAGGTGAGAAACAAAAGTTTCTTAAATTAATTTTGAGGGATGAGTCCCTAAGGACAAGAACAGAGGAGAATACAGGAAGAGAGGGAGAAAAGAAGAGAGGGCAACCACCAACTCCCACCCCAAAGGGGTGGAGCCGAGGCATTTAGGAGAGAAGTGCCCTCTCCCCCCGATCCCTCTCCCCCACTGTCAGAAGGTAAAATTCCCCCATGCGCCCAAGGTCACCCTGCTCCTGACCAGCAGAAAGGAAGGGGGGGGAAGGGGGCACACAGAGGGAGGAGGGCCCAGAGACTGAGGCCCCAGGGGGATGGAGGGTGGGATTGTGATGAATGGTGAAGATACACAGAAAGATTAAGAATTACAGTGGGCACATAATTTTCATATCTCATCTGTGTCAGCCTTCACCATTCATCACCTTTGGGTGAGTACTGAGCACTGAAGGGGGCCCTAGACCCTAAAGGACTAACTCCCTTAGCTCTCAGTGGGTGAGACACCGGGAGGGAGAACCTTCACGGGTCTGATGAGGCCCGAGACTGGGGAGAGTGAGACGGGGACACCCCCGGAGGGGGCAGGAGGTTGCCCCGACAGACGCCGCCTCAACCTAAGGGAGAAAAGATGGGTTCTCCAGTACACGGAGGAAATCACCCTACGCCGGGCCAAGGGTGACAACCGGGAAAGATGCAGCCATGCTGTCCGCCTAGTGCAGATCACTATCCCTATGACCCTGGAAGCTACCTCGCTGGCATCATAAGATGCCTTCGCTTGGTGCCTTGCTAGCTCCAGGCCACGTACAGAGAGTGCAATGGCTTGTCTGGTTACCTCCGAATCAGGCACAGAGGCTAGGAGCTGACCTAACCTGGACCACAGAAACATATTATATGTAGCAAAATGGGCCTGATGTGCAGAAATTGAAAGAAGCAACCGTGCTGAGTAGAAGGTCCTCCTCCCCCAGAAATCAAAATCCACAGAATCTTGATCCGGAGGCTGGTCACGGTGGAGGGCACGAAGTCCATCGGGAGTGTCCAGCTGCATCAGTCCTGACTGAGGATAAGGCATACGACCTGGAGACTCCAGGAGGGCACAATACCTCTGGCTCAGATCCCTAGGGGCTGGGACTCCAGAAAAGGGTCTTTGCAAGAATCGCAACTACACCTCCTGGAAGGGAGCAGGCCAGGCGGGCACCACAAGGGTATCCGCACTGAAGCCACCTAGGACGATGTGCGTCGAATGCTCCAGATTGTGCTGAGTGGGCAGGGTGACATGCAGGTCCTCCATCATCTTCACAAGCAAACTCTGATACTCTGTGAGATCAGCAGCAGGAGAGATGTGGACAGAGGGCTCCACTCCCCCTGAAGAGGGGGATGAGGAAGCAGAGGATTTCAGATATCCAGGGGTTGGCTGCTCAGGGTGATGGCGGAACACCTGTCTGTCCATGGCCCTGACATACGAAGGGAAGTGAGCAGCTGCACCCCTGAATTGCTCCCAGGAGAAAGGTCCTCTAGGACCAAGAATGCCTGGGAGCGCAGAAGATGGTGACAGAGGAGTTGGAGCAAGGCCAACTGCAGAAGGCGACCGTCCTCTGTCTGGGCAAGAGGGCGCACCAGGAGCCTCAAGAGAAGAAGGGGCTCCGGAAAACCCAACAGCCGACAGCTGATCAACCATGCTGGAACTGCCTTAGCTGTGCCCTGAAGAGTTCCCCTGTGAGGTGACCGGGACCATGGAATTCCAAAAGGACAGTCCCTACCCTCCAAAGACCAGGGCCCTCTCGAGGAGACCGAGAGAGAAGGCGGGGTCCATGCTACGACTCCTTCCAAACCCAGGTGGGTCCCGGAAAAGGGCCACCACATTGAACCCTGACCCCTTGGAATCTGAAAGAGCACTCCTCCTCGCAAACACCAGCCTAGGCAGCTGACAGCCCTACTCAGTCCCCGAAGGGACCACCCAAGGAGTAGCACCCTCCCCTCCCCTCCTGTGGGTGTTCCGATTGGCCCTAAAGTTGGGCGATCTAAGCACACCACCTGAGGGGGGGTACCCCAACTGAGGGGGCAGAAAACCCTCTGAGCCCAGGCTGCAGAGCAATAGTGGCCTGCACCACTGCCTGCTGGTCAGCACCCCTGACCCTAGACTCAGGGGCAACTGCCTGCTCCTCAGAAGGAGGCTGGCTCCGGGCAACCGAGGAAACTACCAGGGTGTCCACATGGGCCATCAGCTCCAAAGAGTCGGACAGCCAGTTCGAACCAGACTCGGACTCAGTCTCCGAGCCAGACTGTACGTGGACGCCCACTGTGTCCCGACCGAAGAGGGTACCAGTCCGGGTGTCTGCACCAGAGCCAGCATCAAACTCTCCAGAGGCACCACAAATGGTGCCCAAAGAAGACACGGCGCCAAGAGTAGGTAGCAGAAACGGAGTCAATGCCTGTCCCGGTGCTGTCCCGACCTGCAAGCGGCACCGAAGTTGGGGAGGCGCCGACGACGGCACTGACAGCTCCCTCAGCACCACAAGCAGCACCGAGAGTGACACTCCACAGCACCGGCACTAGCCGGAAAGCCGCAAGCGGCACCAGAGCTAGACACAGCACCGTCCTCAACCTTGGTGCTGCGAACGGCGCCAAGGCGAGAAATGGTTGAAGACGGTGCCGTAGAACCTCCCATGGCACTGTCAGCACCATTGGTGCTATGAACAGTGTCAACAGTGGAGACGGCGCTGACCATGGCGCCATCAGGGCCCACAGCTTTGCGAATGGCACCGAGGCCCAAGACGGCACAGATGGATGGCGTCAAGGACGGTGCCGACCCAGGCTTCCCAGCCCAAGGAAATGACACCAGGGAAGCCTTCACCCCTGAAGGGGTGACTGCCAAAGCGGTGCCTCCTGCCCGCACCTAGGGGGGACCGACTGGGCCTCCTGCACCGTGGAAGGGGCTTCTGCAACGGTGAGGCTATTAGGAGCAGAAGCCTCCTTCTCCATGGTCTGTACAGAACCGGGAGGTGACCCGGAGGAAAGGCCAAGAGACTGCGGCTTGGTCCGACGAGTGCGCGCCAGTCCCCCGAAAGTCGGCGGAGCTCGTCCAACTTTCCATGCGCATTGCTCAATGACACGACGGGCCACTGAGAAGCAGGTATCACACGAATGCATGTCATGAAGCAGGCCAAGAAACGTGAGGCAACAATCATGCTGGTCGCTGACTGAGTACTTGTGGCCGCACAGGCACCGACGCATAGTGGGCCGCCCCGTCTTCAATGATTTCTCGCCCCCCGACCGAGATATGATCGATGGCAAAACAATTTAAACACAGACTCGACGTCACTGACAAATAAAGAAAAGGAAAAATCTTACCACAGCAGCATCGAGTGGTGGCGAAAACGGAACCAGCAGAAAAAGAATACTTGGCGTCTATGACACAGAGTCAACAGCAGTAGGCCTCTTGATAGCAGCTCCACACGAGGTGCGACCTCTACGGTGGGAGACGAAGAACTGGTGGGAGAGCAGGGTCGATGACACCCAACTGCCAACCTACAAGAACCATGCAGTGCGTCGGCCTCCAGGGCAGCGGCGTCAGTGTGTCGAATTCGCCCATCCCCCCAATAAAAAGCTCCCGTGGGGTTGTGACCTCCGGCCAGAACCCAAAGGTGATGAATGGTGACACAGATAAGATCATAGCAGTCTATACTCCATGCATAAGGTGCAAGGTTGTTTGTTTAATGCCACAGCGCTTCACTCCACAATGGAATTTCACTGTGGAGTGAAGGTTCAGGACCACAAGTCAATACTGCTTTAACCTGTATATGGATTTTCACCTTACAACTTATGCATTGAATACTGCTATGTGTTTCCTGATCTTGATGAACAAAATCTATTTTAGCAGTTAGCAACAGACTTTATTTTTGAGTGCTTCTATGTAAGCACCCCTCCAGGGTTATCTTCTCCTCTCCTGCCCATGTTTGGTTTTGGTGGGCTGAGCTGCATGCTGGTTGGGCTGGGCCAGCTTGCCATGGGGGGGAAGGGGGTATTTAATATCCAGGTTTAGGCAGAAAAGGAGGGAGGCCAGCAGGAGATCTGGAAGTGCATCAGTGGGGATGGTGTATCGGCCCCGGCCTGAGTTTTGGGCCTTGGCGACTCGGCATTGAACAGTCCGCTTGGTGGGTGACTGGATGCTCATGGTTTGCAGCACACTGGGACTTGGCCCATGGGGAGCCACAGATGGGGAGACTAAAGGAGGCCCACCTGCATGCACCATGGCACCAGGGTGGGTGTGGGCCTATGTCCTGGTAAGACATGAGCTTGGTGGAATGGTGGGGGTGGCGCAGTGGTGGCAGCCTGTGCTGTAAGGCCTGGCGGTGGTGACAGCCCACCCACCCCGAAGCCAGTGGCATTCCATTCTTTGTTTTGGAAAGCCTGTGGGGAGAAAGAAAAAGGGAGCCCGGTGAGTCCTCCAGATCACCCATGGTTATAAGCTTAAGCGGGGATGCTGGGGGCCCGGGCCCTAAAGGCCCCATGTTGCAGGATGAAAGGAATGAATTGCAAAGAGCATGCAGCCCTGTGCTATTGCCACCTC
Source organism: Neoceratodus forsteri (assembly GCA_016271365.2). Lineage (NCBI taxonomy): Eukaryota > Metazoa > Chordata > Ceratodontiformes > Ceratodontidae > Neoceratodus > Neoceratodus forsteri. Next base: position 299,293,435 of record CM057459.1, on the reverse strand, counting down.
ATGTAGAAATAAGGAAAGAGTGGCTGGCCTGGTTCAAGCTGCCGTGAAATAGGCCGTGGTGAGTTGGGTTTCTGGCCTGGTTGTGCTGCTGCAGAAAGGTGTTCAGAGCCCCCCAGTTCTGTAGGTTCCAGCATCTAGGCCATGGCTCCGTTGCCACAGAAAAGAAACAAGCGGTGATGCTTCCCTAAGCCATGCGCCCAGTTCCTGGGAGCTGTATTTGTATTATTTGGCCACAATAAATTAATTTGTTGTTTTATAGCTACCTCAGTCTGCCACCTGCTCCTTATGAATTATTATGCCTGCTGCTAACCACCATTTGCTCCTGCAGCCCGAACTCCTGCTCTGCACCCCCGGTTTTGGCTGTAGCTTTGTGACTGCCTTTTGAACCCAGTAAGCATCTTGCAGGTATGTTCCATCTCTATTCCTGCCTGGGACACGTTTCTGCTGCTGTTGGTACTCTCTCCCCTCTTTGCAACATCAGGCCCCTAGACAGCGGGGAGGTGGGTGCTACACCTACATTTGCTTTACTTGTTAGGCCTGGGGTTAGCCACCCCGATAGTGAGCACCACCCTGCACTGCGAACGCTTTCTCAAAGAGACATGGTGTGATGACATCACCTGAGCAGCTTTGCAATTAATGTCTGAATGGCTGGCGGGGGGATGCCTATGTAACCAGCACTCTTCCGTTGAGTGAATTAACACATTACCTGTGTTGCATGCCCAGTCTCAGCTGCAAAATCACTGCCTCCCAAAAAGTAATAAATAATGCCATGCCACCAACATAACGTTTGGAAACAGTGTGATCTGGAGGTTACAGCACAGGCTTGGGAACCTGGAGACCCAGGTTCAAATCACACCAGAGGCACTGTTACTGAGTGAGCAAGTTACTTGACCTCTTGTGATTCTGTCCTCCCAGGTGTAAAATGGTTACAAATCAGACCCCAATGCATGTAAGACGCTGCATCTCAGTTGGGCTATCCTAAGTAAAGAGTTTGCTATAGCTAAATTTAAACTTCAAGAATTATGAGGAAAGAGGTTCACAGATTCACAGTAAATAACAAAATACATTACAGGCACTGCAGATTCCAGTTCAGCCAATATCAACATGAAGATTTGGCTTTTAATTATGATTTTTTTCCTCTCTGTAGCAGTGTGATTCTTCCCCAGTGATCTGAGGTGGGCAGTAGCCTCTGCAAACAGAACCAGAACTGCATCTTCGCTGACTAACTGGATGCGAGGGAAGCATGTGTAAATACCACCCTCTCCCCATGAGTATAACATTCCACTTTTGCAACCTAGCCCGCCTCTGCTTTATGTGGTCCAGTCTGTGGTACACTGGTATCCCCTTTGTAACTGATGCTGGCGGACCAGATCACACACTCGTATCAGCACAACACGGCAGTATGGTTTACTGGCTCTACATTTGCATTTCTTTATTTATTGTTTTTTAACCAGGTCCACTGGGCACAAGGTCCAATAGGCAGTATTTGTCTAGTGCACTTACCCGGTAAACCAAAATTCAAGAAATAAATTTACAGGTGTGATCCTTGAGCACAGGGAGATTAACTGGCTTGCGCAAGGTCATACAGTATGCAAGTAGAGGTTACGGGAGTCACACCCAGGTTTGCCGGATTACCAGGCATGTTCAAAGTTCATGCTCTAACCTCCAAGCTATACTGCCAGACTTATGCTTTTTTTCTACAATAAAATGAACATGCTGAGATCAAGGAAAGCCCACAAATTACAAATAAAATGACAAATGAAAGGATGCTCCTTGTAAAGTGGGGAGAGGCAGATGCACAACTCCTCTCAAACATATTAACGTAAAAGAAATTAAAGCAGACAGCTGATTTAATCCCAAAGCAAGAACAACGTGACAACCACTTGCACTTGTCCGAGACAAAATCTGAGAATTACCTCTTCTTTCTTGTCTCTTTATGGACCTGGGATAATCATAAGCAGATACAGACCAATTATATAAGCCTGCTACAGCCTCACCTATCTCAGTATAATGTAGGCTGATGCAGAATCACTTGGAGTCACAAAAAATAAAGCAAAAAAAAAAAAAAAAGAGACAGCTCAATGTACTTGTTTTTCTAGCAAGAACAGCAATGCAGTCACTTTTTATTAACACAGGTAACGTTCCACACCCATGGTTTCATGAATGCCAACATTTCATGAAGTGAGCATTTCACTTTATTGCCATTCCAAATTCTCCTGTCACATTAGATACTACACCACAGACCTAGTGTTTTAAAAGAAGACGCTCCTTTCCATACAGGTGTTCTCTAAAAATATCTATTGATAAAGAATCAGACAAAAGAATATGAAATCACAATTTCACACATTATGCTCTATAAATGCTACCCTGGAAGGCAGCTGCCTTGCTGTGCCTCAAAGTGTCGAATCAATCTAGCTGGTTCAAATTGGAATGACTGTCGCTGCAAACACGAGCAAGGCCTGCAACAACCCCTTGAATACAACAGGAACATTTCTGAACTATTCAATCACAGTTTCCATTTTCTAGGCAAGCATTCAAAATTAGCTGAACATACTGCAGTCTGCATTCAATTATTTATCAAGTATTACTGGACTTTAATAAGCCAGGACTATTGTAGTTGGTTACACGGGTCTGAGATGATGGTATTTTCTTACACAGAACTGGTTTAAACTTGGTATGCAATTTCTGTTATGCAGGGTAGAAAATTGACTTACAATTGTAAAAACTTGATTCACAAACTCTGATTGCTCAGTGCTTGCGGACACCATTTGTGGGCTCAGGAGGGAGAGGGTGGTGGAACAGAGGCACATCCCTCCAGTTGTACCTCTCCACAATTCATATGCCATTCTGGCAAAGTGTGGAGACCAAGGAGGATGCTAGGAACCTCCAAAAGGGAGACCCACAGGAGGGTGGCATGGGACCCCACAGGGGAAGGAAATAACTCCTGGTGGGGGACTCCATTGTTAGGAGGGTAGAACTGGGAGAGGAAGGAGAGAAGGAGGTAAGGTGCCTGCCTGGCGCCATGGCTTGGAGGGACAGGGAGCGAATCCTCAGGATCGCTGGAGCAGCTGCACGGGGAGGGAGCTGGATGTCACTGTCCACCTAGGGACAAATGACCTGGCTGAGAAAGGGATCAGAGCAGTGAAGGAAGAGTTTGTGGAGTTGGGGAGGAGCGTTAGACAAGTAGCACGCACGGTAACCTTCTCGGAGGTGCTGCCTGTCTATGACATGGATGAGGCTAGGGTGCTCCACACTACGGGATTCAATCAGTGGTTGAAAAACTAGTGCAGAGCTCAGGGATTTGACTTCATTGGGGACTGGGGGTCCACCTGGAGTGATGCAGACCTATACTGGCGTGATCGTCTGCTTCTGTCTAGGAGGGGAACCAGGATCTTAGGTGATAGGTTTAAATGCTTCATTGGCAAGCATTTAAGCTATCCAAGAGGGGAGGCACTGGAAAGGAGCAGGGAAATCCTAGCCCCCCCCAAAGAAATCAGGGTAGTAAGTGAGAAAAACACCAATATAGAGAAGTCAATAGGGAGAAGGGCAGGGGTAAATGGAGAAAATGACAAAGGCAATAAGGACAGGGATGGGGCAAAAAGGGGTAAGGCCATCAAAAAATGGAGTAGCAATGCCTGTAGTGTGGGAAACAGCCTCCCTGAACTTGTGCCCTTGATGGAAGAGGGATGCCTAGATATCGTAGCAGTCATAGAAACATGGTACACAGAGGACCATGACTAGGATGTTAACATACCAGGGTACACAACCTACAGGAGGGACAGGGAGGGTAGAAGAGGGGGAGGAGTAGCTCTCTATGTAAGGGAAGGGATAAAGGCAACGGAACAAAAAAGTAAACGGGGAGGAGAGGAGGCACTGTGGGTCACCATAGAGACAGGAAATGACACCACAATCCGCACAGGGGTTGTATACAGACCCCCATGCCAGGGAGAAGGAATGGACAAGGATATGATAGAAGGCATCCTTAGGATGGCAGAGAAAGGGGAGATACTGTTGATGGGGGACCTAAATATGCCAGATGTTAACTAGAGCACCTTTGCTGCAGCCACATCCAAGAGCAGGGCCATTCTCGATGCCCTACAAGTGGCATACCTCAGACAGCTAATTTTGGAACCCACTCATGAGGGAGCAATCTTAGACCTCGTACTCTCAAATGGGGACAGCGAGAGGATCTCAGATCTAGAAGTGGGTAGCCATCTGGGAACAAGTGACCACCAAACAGTGTGGTTCATGATAAACTCCGCTACAGAGTCAAGCCATACAAAAGTGAGGGTGCTGGACTTCAAGAAGGCTGACTTTGGCAAGATGGGAGAGTGCCTTAGAAAAGCACTACCAAACAGGCTAGAAGGAGGGGTAGAGCAACAATGAGGAAACATCAAAACTGCCATCACAGAGGCAACAAGCCTTTGTGTGAAGCAAATAAACAAATCAAAATGAAAGAAAAAGCCACTATGGTTCTCAAAAGAGGTGGCGGGGAACGTTAGGGAGAAAAAGATAGCATTTAGGAAGTATAAAGAAACACAGAAGGAGTAGGACAGAGAACTGTACCAGTTAAGGCAGAAGGAAGCAGGCAGGAGTCAGAATAGCAAAGGCCCAAACTGAGGAAAAGATAGCCAACTCGGTTAAGAAGGGATAAAACCTTTTATAGGTACATCGAGGGCGTAGAAAGACAAAGGGAGGGATAGTGAGGCTGAATAGAAAGGACGGTGGGTGGGCAGAGAGAGGAGTGAAAAGGGAAGGGATACTGAACGAATACTTCTGCTCAGTATTCACAAAAGAGGAGGAGGTGGAGGTGCCTAATCCAATTAACAGAAGCACTCTGGATGGGGGGTCGATCCCAGTCCTTTCACAGAAGAAAGGGTTCTGAAAGAACTCCTAAAACTGAAGGTGGACAAAGCAATGGGGCCTGATGGAATTCACCCCAGAATTCTAAAAGAATTAAGGGGAGAACTAGTGACACCACTGACTACCCTTTTTAACAAATCATGGGAGGATGGTGTGGTACCTGAGGACTGGAGGAAGGCAGATGTGATTCCCCTTCACAAAAGTGGGAGCAAGACAGAGGCAGGAAACTACAGACCGGTCAGTTTGACCTCTGTGGTAGGGAAAGTGATGGAATCACTTCTGAAGGAAAGAATTGTTGAGTACCTAGAGGAAAGTGAGGCACAGGACCCAAGGCAGCATGGGTTCACAGCGGGAAGGTCATGTCAGATGAATCTAATTGATTTCTTTGTCTGGGTGACCAAAGTAGTAGACCACGGAGGAGCTGTGGACATGGCCTACCTAGACTTTAGCAAGGCATTTGACACAGTCCCACACAAAAGATTAATAATCAAATTAACCAGCCTGGGAGTGGGTCCCAGAGTGGTAGCCTGGGTAAAACATTGGCTGGACAACAGGACACAGAAGGTAATTGTAAATGGAGTCCACTCTGAAGAAAGTTACTAGTTATTAGTTTTACTAGGGTTACTAGTGGGGTACCGCAGGTTTCAGTACTGAGTCCAGTCCTTTTTAATGTCTTTATAAGTGATATTGCAGAGGGACTGGAAGAAAAAGTATGCCTGTTTGCAGATGATACAAAGATCTAAAACAGGTTTGATACACAAGGATGCATGGAAAGGATGAGAAGGGACTTTGCAAGTTTGGAGGAATGGTCAGAAGTATGGCAGCTTGGATTCAATGCAAAGAAGTGCAAAATAATGCACCTGGGAAACAAAAACCCAAGGGAAGATTACACAATGGGGGGGAGGTAGTAACAACAACAAAAATGGAAAGGGACCTGGGGTAATCATATCAGATGACCTTTAGGTTAGCAAACGATGTGAGAAGGCAGTGGGTAGGGCTGGGGGGTACTGGGATATATAGGGAGAGGCATCACTAGCAGAAAACAGGAAGTTGTTATCCCTCTGTACAGACAGTTGGTGAGACCCCATCTGGAGTACTGCATCCAGTTCTGGAGACCCCATCTCCGCAAGGACATAGACAGGATGGAGACAGTCCAGAGGAGGGCAACTAAAATGGTGCAGGGTCTGCAAGAGAAGCCATATGAGGAGAGACTCGAGGAGCTTAATATGTATACCCTTGAGGAAAGAAGGGAGAGGGGGGGGCAGGATAGAAACTTCTAAGTACCTCAGTGGAATCAACAAAGTCCAAAAGGGTAGCATCTTTCAGAAAAAGAGATGTGCAAGAACAAGGGGACACAATTTGAAGATAGAGGGGGAACGGCTCGGGGCAATGTGAGGAAGTATTTTTTCACAGAGAGGGTGGTGAACGCATGAAACAGCCTTCCTGAGGAGGTTGTGGGGTCTAGAACTGTGGGAGAATTCAAGAATGCATGGGACAGACATACTAACATACTAAAATGCCAGCAGAATAGGCCTAACGGTCTTTCGTGTCTTCTCGTTTGGTCAGCCCCCACCCTGGGAGCTGCCCCACTCGCCCTCTCTGGCTTCTCCCTTCCCAGTCCCGGATATTCTTGCTGCACTGGACTTTGCTTCCAGAACCCTTCCCATGAACCTGTCCCACCCCCTCTTGAACCCCTCCACCGTCTCTGCCTCCATCAGCCCCCTAGGCAGCGCATTCCATGGCTCCACCACCCTCTCAGTGAAGTTGCACCTCCTCCTTTCTCCCTGAATCTCCCCGTCCAACTTCCACCCGTGCCCTCTGACATACCCATGACATAAGGCAATTTCCTTTTTTTTTTTTGGTCATCTCTTTTTCGCTCCCGTCATGGCCCCGAGATCCTCTCTCAGGCATCCTATCCATGTCCTGCCAGCCTGAGGATCCCCCAACTGTGTCTCCTTCTCCCCCCCTCCATCGCTAGCACCCACAGTTTAACCCATCCGGGGGTGGGTCGCCCTCCTCTTATCTGGGCGTTCTTAATAAGGCAGTCTCCAGCGACGGATGAGGGGCGGACGGGGGATGGAGGAGACCAGTTGAGGATAGGTGCTGTCGCCTGATCCTCGGTGCCAGGTTTTTCCTTGTTCGTTGTGTTACACCCTTCCCCAATGTGGGGCATGCAATGCCGCCCAGCCTAACGGCTCCCACCTCCACGTCCCGGAAGGCAGCTGACCGACGCTCTTCTCTTACTTTATGCAGCCCAAGTGCATAGCAATGTCACGTCTCCACCAGGGCCACTGCTGCACGGGCTACTCCTGGATCCCTACCCGAGAGGCAGAGCAGTCGTCGGATGCTCGATCCTCTCTCTCCCCTTCTGACCCCCGGCAGTCTGGGCTCATTCCCAAACCCGGGTCGCCGGCGTGGTGCGAAGTGTGGCATCCAGCGCCTCAACCCTCAGCACCACCGGGCCCCGACATAAGGCAATTCTTGTCGGGGGTAGGAAGAAATAGGCTGTTGGTTAACTAGGATCTGCAGCTCATCCTGTAGGTAGGGAAATGGGCAGACTAGATGGGCCAAGCAGTCCTTATCTGCCGTCAAAGTCTATGTTTCTATGTTCCTGACACAAAACATGTTAGGAGTCCAATGGGCAGCAGAATGTCTCTCTACAAGCAATGAAATCAGCATTTTCTCATAGTGACAAACTGACTACCATTTTATTTTTCAAAAGACAGTAAATAAGGCAGATAAACCATCAAAATAAACTGGACCAATACTGGTGCATATCCCAAGGGAAAACTTACCTGCCTTCTGAAATTCCTCAGACTGCTACACTGGTTCCCTCAAAGCTTAATTGTAAATCCTTGATCTGCTAATTAAATCCTGGGCAGATATACAGAAAATACAGGTTACTCACCTGTAACAGGAGTTCTAGGAATGGTATATGTTGTTCATCCACACTGTCTGGCAGGTTCCTTGCTGCTTTAAATCTTGCTGGAAGGTCTTCAAGCTGGCTCCTCCCACCCACCCGGGTGGTAAAACTCTACGCTCCGCCCCTGTGGCCTTCCAGATCTGGCCGCTGGAAGCCAGGTTGTCTTGTCGAGCCGAGAGGTAGGGTGGGTCGTAGGATGAACAACATATACCATTCTTAGAACTCCTGTTACAGGTGAGTAACCTGTATTTCTAGGGACATGGATATGTTGTACATCCACATTGTCTGGCAGACTCCTAGCAGTTCTCTGGGAGGAGAGAGGCAAGGCACACACCCCCTACTTAGGGAATAAAGACTGGAGAACCGAGGCCCCAAAACCAGCATCCCGGCATGACTCAAGGTCAATGTGGTAGTGGGTGATGAAGGTGTGTCCTGACTTCCAGGTAGCAGCCCTGCAGATTTCCTGGATAGGGACGTCCCTGGAAGCAGCCACCGATGCAGTGGTATGGCAGGTAGAATGAGCTCTTATCCTCTGGGGCTCCATGCCCGCAACCTATAGCAGAGATCTATGCAGGAGGTGACCCACCTGCCTATTGTCCGGCTTGGCTGCAGGTCTGCCAGGTGCGGCTTCAACATAGGTGACAAACAGCTGGCGAACTTCCCCGAACTTCAGCCATCCGCTCCTTGTAGTAAGCAGCTCTTCTAGGGTCCAAAGTATGGAGCCTATATTCGCCTCCGAGTGTGATTGGGGTAGAACACTGGCAGAGTCAACACCTGGTTAAGGTGAAACTCCCACACCACCTTCGGAAGGAATTTCGGTGGGCGCAGGACAACCTTGTCCCTGTGGAAGACCAGATAAGGAGACTCGATTAAAGCGCCTGGAGCTCTCCCATCCTTCTGGCTGACGGATAGCCACCAAGAAGGCGGGTCTTCCACTTAAGGAGAGATGTCACACCTGTGCATCGGTTCGAATGGCTTGCCCATGAGCTTAGCCAATACCAGCAGTAGATCCCACAGAGGTGGAGGTTCTCGCACTGGAGAGGATATGTGATCAAGGCCTTTGAAAAAGCGCCCAACCACCTTCTCCCGCGCCACCGACTGCTTCCCGGCCCACGCCCCGTAGGCAGAGATGGCTGCCAGGTGCACCTTAAGGATTGTTGATCAAAGCCCTTGCTGAGAAAGGGACCACAGGTAGTCCAGAATGCTTGCCAAGGAACAGGAGGAAGGATCCAGGCCCTTGCCCTGACACCAAATGGAGAATCTCTTCCATTTGAAGGCGTAGCATTTTCTGGTTGACTCCTTACGGGACGCCTCAATGACGTTGAGGACCTCGTCGGAAAGACCCAAGGCCTGGAACTCTAGCCGCCAGGAACCAGGCAACAGGTGCAGGGATTGAAGGTCCAGATGGAATACCTTCCCTGATTGACTGAGATCAGGTCCGGGCAGGCTGGAAGCCGCCTCGAGACCTGGAGCTGAGACTGAGGAGATCTGGATACCAGAACTGGCAGGGCCAGTCTGGGGCTACCAGAATCACCTCGCCTTGTCCCTCCTCGCTTGAGAAGCACCTTATGGATCAAGGGAAATGGGGAAGGCATAGAAGAGGCCGGGGTCCACGACCTCGAAAGGCACCCCTGCAGTGAGCCCTGCAGAGGGGCAGGCATGAAAAAGTCTCAGCTTCGCATTCTCCCTGGAGGCAAACAGGTTCACCTGAGGCATGCCCCAATGGGAGAACACATCTTGTACTACCTCCGGCAGTAGAGACCACTTGTGGGACGCAGCCCCTATCTGGCTTAGGGCATCGGCCAGGGTGTTGGAGGCTCCTGCCATGTGAATGGCAAGGAGATCTGCCTCCAGGCTGCGCACGAGTGACCAAATGAAGAGAGCTTCCCTGCACAGAGGCATGGAGCGCATCCCGCCCTGGCAGTTTAGGCAGTACATGCTCGTGGTATTGTCCGTCTGGACCTGAACCACTTGACCCCGCAGAAATGGAGTGAAGGCGGTGAGGGCTAGATGAACCGCTCGAAGCTCCAGCAGGTTGATGTGGCATCGGGACTCCCGAGGGGACCAGAGGCTGTGCGCTCTGTGCTCCCCCAGATAGGCACCCCAACCCATCAGAGAGGCATCGGTCGATACAGAGAGACCGGCTCGAGGCGGACAAATGGGATGCCCTCCTGCAGATGTGCTGGAATGGTCCACCACTGGAGAGCGTTCCACGTCCCCTGGGTCACTGTCACTAGCTGATCCAGAGGCTCAAAGTGCTGTGACCAGTGGCTGGCCAGCCCCCATTGAAGGGGACGCATGTACCAGCGGGCCCAACGGACCATGCTGGTGCAGGCCACCACGAGGCCCAGGAGGCGCAGGAAGTCCCAGGCAGGGAACAATTGCCCAACCTGAAATGACTGGGCAAAGGAGGAAAGAACCTCAGCCCTGTCCGCTGGGAGCCATGCTCTGGCTCGTAGAGAGTCGAGCTCTGCCCCGATGAATTGTATCACCTGCTTTGGCACGAGTTCCGAATTGGCCTCTTTGATGAGGCCAACCTGAGAGCAAACCTGGAGGGCCAGATCTCTGGACCACTCCACCTCCGCTCTGGAGGGGGCTGCAATCAGCCAGTCGTCCAGGCAGGGGTACACCCGGACCCTTAGGCTCCGCAGGAATGCTGTCACCACTGCCATGCATTTGGTGAAGACCCTGGGAGCGAGGGAAAGGCCGAAGGGCATGGCCCGGAACTCGTAGAGGGATCCCGCCGCCCTGAAGCGGAGGAATCTCCGGTGGGACGGACGGATTGGGACATGAAAGAACGCATCCTGAAGGTCCAGAGAACAGAACCACATGCCTCGTTCCAAGGATGGGATTATCTGAGCCAGGGTGACCATCCTGAAGGTCTGAGACCTTAGGAACCTGTTCAGGTCATGCAGGTCGAGAATGGGGCGCCAGCCCCCCGTCCATATTGGGACCAGGAAGTACCTGGACACAAACCCCGGGTCTGGAGGAGGATCCGCCACCTTCCTGATCACCTCTTTTTGGAGGAGCAGGGCAATATCGGCTCGGAGAGCTGACAAAGAGGCTGCGGACCTTGTAGCCCCCCGAGGGGTGACGGCTCGGAAGGGCGGGGCCTGCTCGAACTCCAGGGGCAGGCCCTTTCCTACCACCTCCAAAACCCAACGGTTCGTGGTGATAACGGACCAAGCGGAAAGGAAGTGGCGGAGCCGTCCCCCAACGAGGGGAACCCAGGGGGGAGTGACGAGGCTGGGGGTGACACCCCTCCCCCCGTCACTGGGCAGGCTTAGAGGAGGGACCGGCCGAGGGACCTCCTGGGCCTTTACCTCCCTGCTTCCTGTTGGAGGAAGCCGCGGGCTTGGGTTTGGGATGCCAAGCGCGAGGCTGCTAGCCCTGGTGCTGTTGGGCCGGACATGCTGCAGGCGCAGAAGGACGAAAGGACTTGTGCTGCTGCTGTCGGCTGCCTTTGTCCTTCTGGGCGGAGGTGACAGAGTCCAGAGTGGCACTGAACTTTTCGATCCGCTGGAGGTGACCTTCCACTCCAGGGCCGAAGGGTCGGTCCCCAGGAAGGGACATCCGCCAGTTTGTGCTGGGTATCCGCCCGTGAAGGTGGATATCCTCAGCCATGCTCTGGCGCATGGCCACTGCAGCCGTAACCGATCTGGCACAGAAGTCTCCAATGTCCAGAGCCATTTGGAGCTGCTGTTTAGCCACTGCCCTACCCTGGTCCCATACCTGCTGGACCGTGGTCTGCAGGTCGGCCGGGAGATGAGGGATCACCTCATCCAGGGAGCCCATGAGGGCGTGGGAGAAGTGTGCCATCAGCACGGCCGAGCTGACCTGGCGGAGGCCAAGGGAGGATGCAGCATACACCTTGCACCCGGTATAGTCCAGCTTTTTGGACTCCTTGTCAGGGGACTTGTCCATATCCCTAGCGTTCCCCGAACGCCGGAAAATGCTATCAGTGACCAACCCCTAGGCGGAGGGGTGTTCCGGAAAACCAGGCAAAGAGCCGGTAGGGACCGCATACTTCCTGGCCAGCCTGGCCAAAGGCACAGGACAGGAAGCAGGCCGCTGCCAGAGCTCCAAGGCTGGGCCCACAATGGCTTCAGCCACCGGAAAGGCCTCCGTGGGTGAATCCCCTCGGTCCAGTATCTCCATCAGGGGATACTTGGCCCGCTTGGATACGGGCTCGAGCTGCATCCCGGTGGACTCCAAGATGAGCTGAAGCAAACCCATGAAGGACGATGGACTTTCGTCCATCGACTGGCACCCAGAGGACTCCAGGTCAATGGGCCTGGAGAACAGGGAGGAGTTGTCGTCGGACTCCGGGGAGTCCACGAAGAGCTGCCTGGGGCCTGAGCCACCCTCCACCTGCCGAGGACGGTCGGGAGTGAGGGTGACCGACAACCTGTGGGGCAGGCCCTGACCTGACCGAGAGTCCTTGGTCGGCGCCCCCGATTTCGGTTGTGGAGGCAGAGGTTCCACCACAATCGGTGGGGCAGCTGGTTTCGGCTGAACAACCGGCCCAGGCTTGGGCACCTCGGCTACAGCGAGAGGTTGTTTCAACCGCTCGGGTGACAACCACTTGATGGCTGGGGAAGGCGACGGCGTCAGCTTGTTCTCAGACAGAAGTAACTGCTGCCACATCAGGTCTTCATAGCATCAACACAACTTGCGTCAAAGCCTCTCCTCTTCCGAGGAGGAAGACGAGGATGAGCAGCGGCACCACTTACGTCGGTGCCGAGACCGAGTCCACCGATGTTGGCGGGATCGGCTGGACCGAGATGATGTCCGAGACCGAGATCCTCGGTGTTTCCGAGGAGGGGTCTGGGAAGGGGCCGGGGACAACCGCTCTTCCCTTGGCTTGGAAGCCTTAACCGGGGACTGCGGCACCGGAGGCGCAGGTAGGTCCTTGATCTCCACTGGGGGAACCGGTGAAGAAGGGTTGTCGGCTTCACCAGTCGACAGCCCGTCCGACGGGTCGGGAAAATCTCGACCGCATCGACAGGTGTCTCAGGCGGCTGACCTGACGGGGACACTGTGAAGCCAGCGGCCTTAGTCGCAACCTCGACCGCAGTCGAGTGTTGACTGTCCAGGGAAGTGGACCTCTCCCGCTCCCATGAACGCCGACGATGGGACTTACCTTTTGAGTCTTTCTTTCTGGACCGAGAGGAATGTCCCAATGGCCCTCTCCCTTCGTGGAAAGGGATTGGCAAAGCTCCTTGAAAGAAGCTGAATACGAAAGTACCCAGAAAGAGCGGGATAAATGCCGCAACCGAGGAAGAGGATGATGCGGCCTGTGCCGCCTCCTCCTCGAGGGCGATCATCTGCTCTAGTTGCTCAGCCGAGCCAGCTGCCACGGTAACCGCTCAACAGGCCTCCTTCGACTTCACCGACGGGTAGCGCTTTTCGGGGTGCCCAAGCTGTAACCCGGCAGCGCGGTCTTCCAGGATGTTGGCCGAAAACGAATGGCATAACTCGCAGGCCTGCGGGTCATGTTCTAGTCCATCCTGGACATTTTCTGCCCACAAGGGCGCCACCGAAATACAGGAGTCGATTTGTCCATCGCAGCCGTGAGGGAGGAACTTGACCGAAGTCTTGAAAATTTTAAAATAAGTTTCGGGCGAACCGAAGAATTAGGATCCAGTCTACATGCAGAGCGTTAAGGAGGGAACCTGAGCTTCCAAGCGGAAAGGAAGATCTGGCGTCATGGGGCAGAGCCCGAGAGTTTTACCACCCAGGTGGGTGGGAGGAGCCAGCTTGAAGACCTTCCGGCAAGATTTAAAGCGGCAAGGAACCTGCCAGACAGTGTGGATGAACAACATGTCCATGTCCCTAGAAAACTAATTACAATTAACACAATGCTGTACTTCTCCCAGATCCGATGGACATGGAGATCCATTCAGATAAAATGAGATTTTGTACAAATATATGTCTTGTTTTGGGACCAATACTTAATAGTAGTAGCCTCTTAGAACATTATAGAGTTAAAATCACTTTTCATTTTGGTTTAAATTGCTGATTAATTCACTGTTCACAAAGCTGTGAAAATCGATCTACAATACGCTGACTGATCCATAACAGTTTGAAAAAGCTGCAGTATTTAAATGTACTTCTTTGTTGTATGATCTCTTTATTCTCCTTCTACTGTCCCAAGAAAACCACTCCTCCTGGCTCCCCCTAAATGTTCCCTTACTGCCTGTCAAACACGCTACAATGTAAGTCTCTGCCGCCTGCTCCCCCAGGTCTTCCGTCGATTCGCAGATTCTGGTTTGATCCTGCTGAGGGCTCTCCTGCAGCCACCAGGAAAGGAGCAGCATCTAGTCTCGGGATTGATGGATAGACATGTCAGAGATAACCCGCTTCAGAGTACAGTTGCACGGAAGGGGCTCCAGAGGGGCTGTTGTCCAGGGTACGTTATTGTTTTTCACTTTTCTGTTCACCTACCTCCCTGCTGCATGCCTTCAGCAGGGCAACAAAAATGGTGCAAGGACTGCACCTAAAGTCATATGAGGAAAGACTACAGGACCTCAATATGTATTCCCTGGGGGGGGGGGGATATGATAGAGACATTCAAGAACCTCAGGAGTATAAACAAGGTACAAGAGGGTTGCATCTTTCAGAAAAGAAGGTGTACAAGAACAAGGGGCATGCTTTGAGACTAGAGGGGGGTAGGCTCCAGGGCAATGTGAGGAAGTACTTTTTCACAGAAAAGTAGTGGATGCTTGGAACAGCCTCACTGTGGAGGTGGTAGGGGCAAAAACGGTAGGGGAATTCAAGAATGCACGGGATAGACATAAGAGTACTCTCGCAGTAGGGAAAAGAGGGTAAGCCGCAGATAAACTACGGTCTGCAGTATTGCATTAGGTAGGGAAAAGGGGCAGACTAGGTGGGCCACAGTATCTGCCATCAATTTCTATGTTTCTGTGTTCTGGATTGAGGATGACCCACAGTGCATGGTCACCCACACAGCCAAGCGTACCTCCACCACGCCACCACCGGGAGCACACGAGTGGTGCAGCACAGCGCTCCATCATGGGAGGAGATTAATGGACATGCCATACCTTGCCCTGATTGCCTCCACCCCTGACATCTCAGGCTTGGGAGTGTGAACCCAAACTGCTAGTGTGCCAGAGCACTGCCACACTGCTTGGAACTGGCTTTTCACTGTACTTCTAAAGGAACAACTTCAAATCACATTCTCCCCCCAACTTAAGATACACCTACAGCATCAGCAGCACTGATGCTTAAGAACAACATGGAAGAAGTGAATTAATCGGGCGGTAAATCTCCTGGGCCAGACGGGATGCATCCCAGGGTGCTGAGGGAACTGGTATATGTACTGGTGGCTCCAGTAGCGGAACTGTATAACTACTCTGTTGACTCAGTCAAGGCACCACATGAGTGGAGAACCACAGATGTAGTGTCTTTACATAAAAATGGGGCCAGGGATGAGCTGGGAAACTTCAGACCAGTCAGTTTGACATTGATCATTGGCAAGCTGATAGAAACCATTCTTAAGGAATTGTCTCTCCAAGTTAAGTCAAGTCAAGTCAAATTTATTTTTTTTGCGCTTTTCAAATGCTAAAGCGCAGATACATAAAAACATAACATTAGTATAAATAGAAATTAAATAAACACAGATAAAAATTAGCATAGTTTAACTAATCAAAGGCCAAAACAAACAGAAAACTCTTCAAAGCGGTTTTAAAAGATTCTGTGGACGGGCACTCCCTAATCCGATGAGGTAGAGAATTCCACAGGGTTGGAGCCACAAAAGAAAAAGCTCTGGCCCCAGAAGATTGAAGATGAACCCTGGGTTTCTCTTGCAATCCCTCGTCGGTGGAACGAAGTGAGCGGAGAGGGTGGTAGGGCCGAAGGAGATCTTGCAAGTAGCCCGGTCCGTGTCCGTGTAGGGTCTTATAGGTCAGCAATGCGACCTTGAAGGTGATCCTCCAACGCACCGGCAGCCAGTGCAGTTCGTGGAGAACAGGTGTGATATAGCAAGATCTTCACAGCCCAGTCAACAACCTGGCTGCCGCGTTCTGCACCAGCTGTAGGCGGCGGAGGTCACTGCAGTAATCCAAACGCGAGGAAACAAAGGCGTGGACCAGTACAGGAAGGTCATCATGAGGAACAAGGTGCTTTATCCGGGCTATATTCCTCAGATGGTAAAACAAGGACTTGACGATGGCTGACACCTGAGACTTAAGTGTCAGTTCACAGTCAAGTATTACGCCCAGATCACGCTCCTGTTCAGAGGGTCTCAACTGGTTAACCCCTAGCACAATGCCGGGGGGGAATCCAGGAGTCAGCCTCTCTACCCAATGACCAGGGTCCACCACCAGCACCTCAGTCTTGTCCGGATTCAGCCTCAACCAGTTGGCACTCATCCAGTCCTGAATTTCGGCGAGGCAGTTGTTAAATACCGACAGTATGTCATTTTGTTCAGGCACAAAGGACATGTAGAGCAGAATATCATCTGCATAGCAGTGAAAACTCAGCCCATAATGCCTAATAATGTCTCCTAATGGCAGCATGAACAACATGGGAGAAAGCACAGAACCCTGCGGTACCCCACAGGGAAGCACAAAGGGAGCAGAGGAAAAAATTCCCGATACTACCCTCTGAAATCTGCCCGTGAGGAATGAATGAAACCATCTAAGGACAGTCCCAGACAGTCCGCAGGTGTTCCAACAATATCCCATGGTCAACGGTGTCAAGTGCTGCAGAGAGATCCAAGAGGACCAAGATTGAACGGCTCCTCCGATCTCTCGCGATCAGGAGATCATAAAGTACCCGAACCAACGCTGTCTCGGTACTATGCCTCTTCCTGAAACCGGACTGGAGAGGATCATAGATTCCATGGGTGGCAAGAAAGTTATTGAGCTGCAGCGTAACCACTTTCTCAATAACCTTCATGAGATCCATGATCGCCGGTTGGTCGAAGTCCGTCCAGACAGACTGAGGGCTTGTAACCACATATCGATCTCCACACTGCTCATTTGAACGCGTTCTGTGGATGTCCAACTGGATCATAGACACCTTATCATCAAAGAACCGAGCAAACTCCTCATACTTTGATTGTGAAAGTCCTGGCCAAATTTCCCTCATTCACTATAAATACCACCAACAGTTTAATCTGGTTCAAGGTCAGTTGGCATTCATCTGTATCCCCCTCCCCCGGGTCGTGCCTGAAAATAGGCAGGATTTGTCTAGTGCACCTACCCGGTTAACAAAAACTAAATAAAATAAAAACCTTACCCAAAAAGGGCAGGTTAGAGATCGGTCTGTAGTTTGCAAGACAGTCTGGGTCAAGGGAAGATTTCTTCAAAAGGGGTGTCACAGCAGCCACTTTCAAGGACTCTGGGAACATCCCTTGATCCAGTGAGCACCAGACGATCTCGGCCAGGACTGGCCCGATCACCTCCACGCAACCCATAAGAAGACACGTGGGACCAGGATCCAAACTACAGTAGGTCGGCCACAAGCTCTGAACGATCTTCATGAGATCCACGATCGCCGACCAGTCGAAGTCCGTCCAGCCAGACCGAGGGCTTGTAACCTCACATCGATCTCCGCACTGCTCATTTGAATGCATTCTGCAGATGTCCGACTGGATTGTAGACACCTTATCATCAAAGAACCGAGCAAACTCCTCACACTTTGATTGTGAAAAAACTCTCTGGCCCTGTAGACAGGCTGGACTGCACAGCCTCTCCACAGTCCGGAATAGCTGAGCTGGTCAATTCCTTGATGCAGCAATCTTCCTGGACAGGAACTCTGCCTTCTTACGGGAGATTTCTGATTGATAACCCAAATAATGGGTGATCAATTTAAGTCTGTCACTTTCTAGGCTGGCTGGACTTCTGCCAGCAGTGCTCCAATCTTCGCCCCACTCTCCTCAAATCCCTCAATGTCCCATCAAACCATGGGGACCGAGGATCGAGGGAGAGGGGGGTGAACACGGACAGGAGCTATAGAATCCAGAGTCTCCAGCACCATATTATTATAGTGCTCTACTAAGGCATTTGGTTCCAAGCACTCCAAAGGCCAACTCGATAGATCCAACACTGCCATCAGATCTTCGGGGGTAATACCCCTTAAAGGGCAGTAATGGTCATCTCCACAGGGGTCGGCCTCATTGGGGGGGTCATAAAATTGAACCTTACGGAGTGGTGGTCAGACCACACCACTGGCTCCACCACCAGTCCGGTGATCTCCATCCCCAGGGTAAACACTAGATCCAGCGAGTGACCCTGAGAGTGGGTAGCAGCAGTAACTACCTGTGTGAAGCCCAACGAATTCATGAGTTGGAGGAAGTTTTGACTAAAGTGCGAGAGTTCATCATCGATCCAGGCACTGAAGTCATCCAGGACCAACCACCTGGAGGGCTCCAACACCAGGTCGACAATGAAGTCTGCTACTTCCTTCAGAAAAACTTTCTTGTCGCCGGGTGGATGGTAGATGAGTAGGATTCTGCAGCCCACACCTGCTCCCATAATACACTCAAAGGATCTAGGGGGTACCACTGGAACCTCCACAAGGTCCAATTTTGATCTAAAATAGATTGCGTCCCCCTCCCCTCCCCCCACGATCCAACCTCGGGCGGTGTATCACCGGGTACCCAAACGGAATAGCTGACGCCAAAATGGGGCCAGCATTCTCATCCAGCCAGGTCTCGGTGATGCAAGCCAGGTCAGATGACTCAACAAGATCAGCAATAATAGCTGTCTTGTTTTTTATAGACCTGGCATTGCATAACACCGCCCGGGTTGAACGAGAGGCCTTGGAGGAGCACGCAACTTGCCCACCATCAATGGAGCCCTTGGGTATGGGAACCAGGCATCGAAAACCCCTATCCCGGACCCATTTCACCCCAGGGCATCTCCCTAACCTCACCACCCCTATCCGCTCACTCTGCTCCCCGGCTGGAGGACTCGCCTCCCTCTCTGCCTCCTCCAAACAATTCCCAAGGCCTGGCAATGCCGGTAAACGCTGGGCTGTAAAGGGGGGCTACTGAAGGGGCGCAGGTCCTTCAGCCGAGAGGGGGAATAGCGCCTGCCCACAGAAACTCGGCCCCAACACATGCTAAAAATATGCCTAGAACCAGTCAGCAGGAATTAAACACAAACCACTACAACTTTTAACAATAAATAATAGAAAGACCCCCCCCCCAATCCCAAAACCCTAAAATACAAAAGTCCAACCACAAATCAACCCAAAAGCCCTAAAAATGATTCCGAGGAGATGATAAAACCAGGCCATTAAGCAAAAAGTTCACTGATAAGACCACACAGGCTACAGTCAAACTAAACGTGAAACAAACGATCTTCAGACCTCAGGTCCTCTCACAACCAGGGACTGATAACTTTTTTTTTTTTTTTTTGTAAATCTCATTTTTATTAAAAAGAGAAAGATTTTTTCCAACATACAAATACATTTCCACAGATACAACATTGACAGGCTTACTTAATTACAAATAATTGATCGGATTCTATACATAGTAAGCATTCTAAGTGCTATAATCTATTTCATTTGTATCATTAGTCAGCTGAGTAATCTAAAGCTTCAGTTAATGAGCATTCCATAATTACAAGTTCACTATCTTTTTGTTAATTTTAGGGGTTTCCAATGAGCCAGTAATATTGCTCCCCAAGCATACCAAGGGTGTCTGGTTATATTTTGGCCATCATTGGCCTGCTGTTGAGTATGCAGGCACTTTCTGTATATTTAGTCCCCACCTCCTGATAGAAACCCTTAGGGAGATTATCGCTGTCGTGGGTTTACCAGAGCCCCCCATAATTGAGGGAAGTCTTTAGGTTATTTTGACCTGATTGGTTCCTATAAAGGCTTAGATTCTTCTCCCAATAATATACCCTTTTCTAATCCTTGGGGAGCAACCCCGTCCCACCGGCAATCCCGTGGATTTTCTCTGTCTCTCCCTGATTACAGAGAAGGGTCTAGCTTCAAGCTTTGTTTTGGGTTATAAGAGTGTAGTTATCCAATTGGAGTCTTATAGGGTTAACTAATATTATAATACAGTACTGTTCCTTAAATGCCTATATGTTCACCCTTTTCATATGGGGCTCCGCCAAGTCAGAAGTATATGCCACCCAGGCCTACGTGAAGGGGAGGAGTCCAGTTAAACCTCCTAAACTACATCGGGCTCTTGATAAGTCTTGAACGCCCAGTCTAAGGTGACTGCTCCTCCACTCGTGACAATAGTCCATGGTGAGGGCATTGTTACTATAACTTTCTCAGGGACTCGAGGGGGTGAGGGCTATATCCTACTTACTATGCCATAGATCCCATTGGGTTCCAGGAGTATTATAGGCTAATTCCCCTCAGTTGCAGGCCCACTTCCGACTCCATGGAGCATCCTAACTCTCCAGTGGTCCATAATCTGAACCCTGCCCACCATTAACACCCTCTTATGGTACAAAAGAGTCATCCTGGGACATATAATATATTAGCCAGCGGGACCACCTCTCTGCAGATTTCTCCTTTTTTTCATACAGGTTATGTGTAATTGTTCTAACCGGTAAATCTGTTTGGTTATGCTCCACCACTCAGGTACTGTGGGTTTTTTGTCCGTCAGCCACAGCTTGGTAATAGATTTTTTGGCTGCAGTTAACAGTAGATGTAGAAGATATCTGCTATTCGGATCCCTCAACTCCTGTGGGGTGTCCAGAAAAAGAACCATCTAACTGGTCAATTGAAGCTGAGGACCAAATATCCTTCTCAGGTGATCCTGTAAGAGATCTTTAAATGGTTTGAGAGCCTCACATGTCCACATAATGTGAGTGTGTGTGGCTTTGGTTTCGCCACATTGTCTCCAGCACTCAGCTGAGGCTGCCGGAGAATAGTGCCTAGTTATAACTGGCGTCCTGAAAATCTAATTAGATTCTTCCATGCAAATTCCCACTGATGGGAACACTTGACTCGAGTGGCGTGATCTATAGAGCCCTCCGCCAGTCCTCCTGGGTGAGGGGGTTTCCCAGTTCCCCCTGCCACTGTCTTCGGATATTTTCCGTGTACGTTCTTCCCTGAGTGTTTTGGGTCTTATAATAAAGGGAAAGCAACCTTGTTCCCATCCCACCTTTGTTCAATTGGAGCTGGGACTCTAACAGCGAAGGGTATCTCTCGGGAAAACTGACCACCTCCGGGAGCCCCTGAACATAGTGCCGAAGCTGCAGGAAGCTATAAAAATCCCTGTTTGGTATATTAAACTGCTTCTGTATTTCACTGAAGGGCCACATCTCCCCATGAGTCATTATTTGAGGCAGATATCTCAGCCCATATCTCTCCCAGATCCCGAATCCATGATCTAGCCTATCAGGGAGAAAATCACTCAGGTTCGCTATTGGGCAAAGCAGACTCAAAAAAGATTCCAACATCTGGTTTCTTTTAATTTGCTGCCACACCCTACAGCATGCAGTCAACCAGGGGTCATCTGAGACGGGGGTTCCCATCCTCGGTCCCATATTATAAATGTATTGAAAATAGTCCCTGTCTGGTAGTAAGGCTTGTTCTATCTGCAACCAGTGTGGTTGACCTACCCCAATCTGCCTCGCCATTATGTGCGTCATCATTGCAGCATGATAGTATAACTGCAAGTCTGGTAGTGCGAGCCATCCGTCCCTCCGTGGAAGTGTCAAAATCCTCATCCTGACTCGGGGACTCCCACCCTGCCAGATAAACTTAGAGGGACTGATAACTTCAATGGGGACTCACTCCCAGTAATGATGAAAAGTAACTGGACCAAAACTTTTGAATAACCCCTCAACCCTCTCACGGTAAAGGGGTAGTGCAAAATAACCAGAATAAGGTGAATTGTTTGACCGTAATCCAGGAATACAAGAAACCCTTCTTGCTAGCAGCACAAACGAACCACACAGCTCCATTCTTCACATGCTTCGCATGCCAGTCTTGAAATCCCCAACCAGAGGCCAGGAAGAAGAAAACATGGCCCTCACCACGAAACTCCACGCGGTCGACCCACAAGGAGTTAACAGGCTATAGGAAGGCAGACAACATGAGTTTGAAGTGGGGAGGTCATCTTAAACAAACATGATTGAGTTTTTCGACTGTGTCATAAGGATTGTGACAGGAGCTAGGCAGCGGACATACTGCATCTGGACTTCAGCAAGGCATTTGACTTGATTCCCCATAAAGCATTGACCAAGACGTTGGATGACCTGGGGTGGAGGGCAAAATAACCAGGAGAGTAGGCAACTATTTAGGGGGAAAACACAGACAGTCGTGGTCGGAGGGAAGCATTCAAAGATGAGGAAGAGCATCAGTGGGAGTACCACAGGGGTCGGTGTTCAGGTCAGTGCTGTTCATAATGTTCATAAGTGACATTGGGGTGGCATAAAGGGCAAAATTTGTATTTCTGCAGACAACACCAAGATCTGTGGGAGTGTAGACAGAGAAGAGGGGATCAGAGGCATGAGGGAAGACCTAAAAAGACTATAGAGATGTTCCAGAATATGGCAGCTGGGGTTCAGTGCAAAAAAGTGTAAGGTCATGCACTTGGTTGGAAAGAACCCAGGAGCAAAGTACAGGTTAGGGTATGGGTGACCATCACAGTGACAGAGGAAGAGAAGAATCTAGGGGTTGACATTACAAGTACCCTGAAGCCCTCTACGCAATGCAGTAAAACAGTGGGAATGGCAGGGTTGCATGAGCAGGGGGTCATAAGCAGTAGGAAAGAGGTTACAGTATGCTGCCTCTATACGGATCCCTGGAGTGGCTACATCTGGAATAGTGTATCCAATTTTGGAACTTCTACCACATAAAGGACACAAATCAATTGGAGGCAATGCAAAGAAAAAACACCAAAATGATTCAGGGGCACATACAGTATATAAACAGAGGCTGGGGAACCTGAATACATACCCACTGGAAAAGGAGATGGGGGGGGGGCATCATAGAGACTTAAATACCTGAAGGGTATCAACAGGATAGACCCAGATGACTTATAAAAACTTGAAAGGGTATAGCTGCAAATCGGCAGAGGCAAATTTAGAACAGATGCCAAGAGATACTAGTTCACAGAGTAGATGGGTGAAAGAAGCTAGTTGTTAGCCCATAATCTATGGATAGCTTCAGCAGGGGGTAAGATATGTTAAAAGGGCTGATACAAGTGACCAGGGTAGGGGTGGAACAACATGTAACCCTAAAGTGCATGTGGGGAACCAGCTGATGAGGGCAGTCAAGGTGCAAGGTATATAAAGTACAGTAAATTAAGAAAAAAAAAAACTGACCTGGATCTGGACTTCAGTAGAGTATTTTAAAGAAATGGGAAAATGCCTTAGGAAATACCTTGTGAGGGGATAGCAGGGGGGTGGAGGCACAATGGAATAGAACAAAGCAAGGAGGGAATAACTAAGGAAATGGAAAGCTGTTTAAATGTAATAAACAAGGGTAAAAGCTGAAAGAGGCCACTGTGGTTCTCCGAGGAGGTGGCAAAGACAATATGGGAGGGAAAAAAAACATGTTCAGGAAATACAAGGAGACCATCATGGAGGCAGACTGCGAATTATAGCTAGTGAAATAAAGAAAGGCAGGAAGGAGGGTACGGACAGTAAAGGCTCATACTGAGGAAAGGATCACCCATGAGGTCAAAAATGGTGATAAGACTTTCTTCAGGTACGTGAGTGAAAAGAGGAAAGCAAGGGGTGGTAAAGTGAAGATCAGGAGAACAGGAAAGGAGGAATGTGCAGAGGAAGACCAATAAAAAGCTAACATTTTAAACAAATACTTCTGTTAGGAGGGGACATGCCATCATGCATTAACAGACACCAGGGGAAGTGGATTTCCATTTACAGAAAAGAGAGGCTGCCGGGGGCTGGAAGCCCTTAAGGAAAACAAGGTGATGGGGCCAACAGGACACTTAAGGAAATGAGCATGGTGCTACCCGTACCTCTGGCAACACTATTTAGCACCTGGCAACGCTATTTAGCACCTCGATGGAGATGGAGATAGTTCTTGAGGAATGGAGGAGGGTCGATGTGGTCCCTCTACACAAGAGCAGCAGCAGTAAGAAGGAGGCCATCATTTACAGACCAGTCAGTCTCACATAAGTGGTGGAGAAGTTAATTGAGTCCCTGCTAAATGAGACACTGATGGAGTACTTGGAGACACATGGACTGCAGGACCACCGGCAGCATGGCTTCACAGGGGAAGGTCATGTCAAATTTCATAGATTCTTTGACTGGATAAATAGGGAGGTGGATCGGGGATGCCAGTGGATGTGGCCTACCTGGACTTCAGTAAGGCCTTTGACACTATACCACACTGGAGGCTGCTAAAGAAACTTAGCAGCCTGGGAGTGGGGGAGAAGGTGGTGTGCTGGGTATCTAACTGGTTGAAAGATGGGAGGCAGAGGGTGGTGGTAAATGGTAGTCACTCAAAGGATGGCAGAGTGATCAGTGGAGTACCACAGGGATAGGCACTGGGTCTTGTCCTCTTCAATGTCTTCATTTCATTGTCTATGGAATGTGCTATGCTTGTACAACTCTGTCTGTGGCTGTACTCTATTCCTATTTCTTAGGCACTCTGAGCTGGATAGCTGGTAGGAATAGAGAGCCCCCCACATGGAAGGAGGAAAATGTTTAGAAGGGAGGATGGTGGGTAAGTTCCAGATGCTAGAGCGGTGGTTGCTGGGAGTGGCTAGCTTAAGTAGTGTTTGTGGGAGGAGATAATTCCCCCACATTGAACCTTGGGCGAGCCCTCCCATTCAACGTCTGTGGAATAAATGTTATGCTTGTGCAACTCTGTTTGTGGCTGTACTCTATTCCTATTTCTTAGGAACTTTGAGCCGGATAGCTGGTAGGAACAGAGCGCCCTAAAAAGGTGTTGATCATCTCCTCAAACTCACGAAGAGTGTGATCAGTAATATGCAGGAGAAGAAAAAAAACCCTTGGGGGGAATCTCTGAGAACCCATGGTTACTGATCCGCCCATTCTCTGGGCATACCAGGAGGAGATGAGTGAAAAAGCTAACCCTAATTCTGAATCTGGATTTGGTATGTGTTTCAAATGCCGATGACTTCCACCTTCCAAGCTTCTTGATGATATTGCTGGGGATATTATGTCTAGATGCTGATGATGCTGCTCCAATTCAGAACAAATGCCCAGAGTATGAGTTTGGGTAGAGCCCCAAAAAGTAACAAAATTCTGACGTGGCCGATGAACCATTTGGTCGTCACTGGTGTATTATAAGTTGATGTTAATAAGGGCAGAGAAAGATTCGAACTAGTATGAAACTGCAAGAGTTTATCCAGTTGGGCAATGGGGCACCATTTGTTTTTTTTTTTTGAAATTACTATTTTTCCTCCTTCCTGCCTGCCATCCCCGACCCTTCAGGAGCCTCAAGGTAGACATCCCTCTGCCTTCCACCCTGCCCGTATGACCCCACAGGAACCCCATAGAGCTTCGGTTTACCCCCCGAGCGGGGATGGGGCAGAGCCCCCTTACCCCAGCAATCAGATTTCATCGGTCCGGGGGCCATCGGGCGGGCGGAGGCACATCGAGGGCACGCCTCCAGGAGGCTCCATCTTCCAGCGATGGCAGGCATTTTCGGCTTTCTCCACCCCTACAGCATAAGGTCTCCCTGACGTCCAAGGGCAGGGCGCGACGTACGCTGTATATCGGCAGCCCTTCCTTAACATTGAGGGGCTTGCAGTACTCCGAGCCTCCGCTTCGAGGTCAGACAAAGCCTAACTCCCCGACCGGCACCAGCGACCGAGTCCACTCCTGAACCCGGGTCGCTGGCGTGGAGCGAGGTGTGGCGTCCAGCGCCTCAACCCTCAGCGCCACCGGGCCGGCCAACCATTTGTTGTTTGAAGTAAAGAAGGATATTGTAACTCCATCATGAGCTCGGTCTGTTTTAGATGAAGGCAGATGCAGAGTACAGAGGTTATCTTGTTTGAGAACATTAAATATCCTGAGAAATGTAGGAGAAGTAGGAGTATGGACTGAAAAAGTCTCTGGGTCTGAGAAATCTGTGGAAAGTCAGGCATATAGCGATGGAAATTATCAAGTTAGTTTTTGGATCTAAAGGCTTGGAATCTAGTTAGTCCAAGAGATGTCTGATTAGCCAACCTTCTATTGGCAGTTTCGGAGGAGTTTTGGGCAGAGCACCTTCCTGAAAACCTAGCAAGAGGAGTTTTACCGAAGGATTAGACAGAATTGATGGAGCGGACGGAGCATGTTGAGAATGAACAAACTGGATCCTTGCTATGTATTGTTTCATGGTGCCATGAAAGAGATGTAAGACTTTCTGGTAAAAGGTCACGAAAGCTAGAACATGATCAATGAAAATAAGAATAGCGCTCAGTTTTTGTGAGGTGTAAAAAGCTGCACATTTAGACCAGGCTATGGAGTTTGTCGATCTAGTGGACGGGGCTACGGTTTCTCACATGATGAAGGATGTATGGCATCTATAATATTCCTGGGAATGATTAGATCCTGGAAGGAAGGTGGAGATGCCATCTGGATCTGCTTCTGGACGTAATCTGCGGAATACCTGGAACTGGAAGTGGGACAATGCATCATCAGCTGCTTTACTGACATGACTGGGAATGTGAAAACATTGAAGAGTAAAATTATGACATAATGAGAGCCAGGTTAACTTCCGCATGAACATCATTATGGTCAAGGATGAAGACCGCCCTTTATTTATAATGTCAGTGGTACTTTGGTTGTCTGAGAATATGGAAACTGACTGCAGAGTCCATGAATGACCCCATAGGAAAGCAGCAGCTACAATCAGATAAATTTTGAATAATAAAGCAGTGGATGAAAAGTCTGGGATGGAGTGGATGTCAGGAGGCCAAGGGGCAGCAAACCAAGTCAAGTTGAAAATGGCAGCAAATCCATGAGTCGGCGAAGCATCAGTATAGATTCTGGGGTAGAAGTCCGGAGAGGGGTCTTTATAAAACATGGAGCAACCATTCCAATGGGCAAGGAATACAGATCACATAGCAAGATCAGATTTAGCTGCGGCTGAGAGCTGAATGAAGTGGTGGAGCTTGTCAACTGATAAGGCTAGGTTTAGTAAGTAAGAAATAAATTATCTGCTTTGAGGTATAATTCTCATGGTGAAATTTAAGTAACCTAGCAAGTAAAGTAGCTCCTACTTTGTACATGATGATCAAGTTGAAAAGGAATGGTCCTTATCTTGAATGCGAAAAAGTCTGTCTGCTGGTGGATGTACCTCCATATGTACAGAATCCAGAAGAATGCCAAGAAATCCGAGGGAGGTTGCTGGGCCCAAGGTTATCTCTTTAGCTAGTGGAATATTTAAGGATGTGAAAAACTGAATAAGAGTAGTTATACTTTCTTCTGTAATGGAGTCTGGCGGGTCTAACAGAAGAAAAGTGTCTAAGAAGTGCAGCACAGCTGATCTATGACAAATATGAAGTAAGGCCCAACAGAGGACTTCAGCAACATCCTTGTCCATCCATCTCAGGACCTCCCCTCTCTGTACTTCTGCCGTCACATGCCCATGAGTTGCCCCCTCACTCTCCTCTCCTCTCCCCTCCTCAATATTCTTCCTTCCCGTGCTATCCTAGCTGCTAACCCGACAATGCCGCCTGGCTGCTCCTCACTTCTTTGTATTTACTCCCCCCATAATTCCTCCTCTTCCTACTTCCTGCCTCTAATCACGTGCTAAACTTGCAAGGGTTTAATTGTGTTTCTTTGTATTCTGTATTTTATTCTTATTTGCTTAAATGCTATGTGAAACATGTCTGTTCTCCTCATTCTGTATGGATCCCCTCCCTACTGACGTGGAACCTTTGTAAATGAGCTGCCTGGCGCTCAAAGGTAATTGTAATCCTAGACTGAATAAATAAAAATAAATACATAAAATGAATAAACAAACAGCGTAGGCTGCTCCTACATCTAAAAGTCAGACAGACTGCAAAGTAATAACTATTTTCCCAGTACATGCTGTACAGATGCCAAAGCGAGGGATGGATTGTCAATACTTTAAAAGTATCTGAAATATTGGCTTTGGAAAGCCAAGCTCCTGAGCCAAGCTGCTTGATTGGTGTAGTAGCATCATCAATGCGGGTGCAAATAAGGAATGATCCTCAACTAGAATTAAGGAATTAACACTGGGAGTTGAAGAAGCATGAGGAGCAGAGAGATCCATGATGAGATGCTTTTGCCTAAAAACTTCCTGTTTGCTATGCCAATGGGATTGATATGGAATATATTTTTTTATTTCAGTCTTTGGTAACTGGGTAAGGCCCACTAGGCACAAGTGCCTGTTTTCAGGGGCGACCTGGGAGCACTGGGGAGGTTAAGTGACTTACTTAGTGTCATACAGTATGCAAATGGAGGTTGTGGGAATCAAACCCAGGCCTGCTGGGTGTACCACTGCTCATTACTCTAACCTCTTTGCTATACTGCCAGCCCCTGAGGAAACAGAGGCTGAATGTATGGACCAATAATGAAGTTTTTCTGGAACTCCTTCTGAAGTAGTTGCTTCTCAATGTCAGGCTTGTGTAATGCGGATTGCAGATTCTGGCAGATGTAAGAATCAGAAGGAAGGACAGCTATGCCAGTATGAAATCCATTCTGAAACCCCAAAAGGAGGTGAGCAATGGCAGGTTGGGAAGGAGGAGAAGCCAAGGCAGTTGCCAACCTGGGGATGTGGAGAGGCGTGGACAGATGGGAGAACTGTCATTAAGAAGACAGAAGAGCCTTAGGAGTGGCTGACAGTGTGGGCACCATGACAGAAGCTGCAAATGTGCAGAAAGCCGCAGTTGGAGCGGAGACAACCACTGGTGTTGAAGTTTGACAATTGCCCAACATCAGGAGAGAACGGTCAAAGGCAGGACAAGCCCTAGTGTTCACAAAGGTATGACTGAATCCAGAATGAGTAGAAGGAGGCGATGAAGGAGGAGACCTAGGATAGGCTGCTGAGGATGAAACCACCAACTGGAACAGAGCAGCAAAGTGGTTGAAAGAACCACAAAGGGAGCAGGTGAGGGCCCATTGGCTGGCAAAATGGTGACAAAACAGTTCATTGTCCAGGACTGCCCAATTCAGCCTGGTATTATAATGGTGCAAGGCAGCTGCCGCCTTGGCGGAGAAGGACTTGTGGTAGTCACAGAAAAGGGTACTGCCATAACAGGTACAAATATTAATCCAATTCCGCTTGGTGATCCAGAAAACCTGAGCAAATTACATCTCGATAAAGACTAAAGGACAGGACAAATTCCAAAATGGTCAGCTTATGGAGAAGACGAGGATCCTTGGCTTTGAAGACTACTGAGACATTGCAGCAGGAGACAATGCGATTAGCGACAAAATCTTGAGAGGAAATCAGGAGAGAAACCAAATTAACATCCTTGCGATCAATGATATCCTTACAGAGGTGATCAAAGATGAGATGGACCAGAGACATAATCGGGTCAGTAGGAGAAGGCAACGTACCCGGCACAGCAAGAGGAGCAGGAGCAGGAACAGGCAAAATCAGAGAAGCCGAAGAAGGGGGAAAGTTGCTTGGCGAAGGAAGGTCAGGCTGAGGAGTGGGCAAATTAAGAGGCAGCTGAGTCACTAAATGGGCCTTAATAGAGGACATGTGAGACTAAAGAGCAGACAACGTGGAAGCCATTTGAGCCATGAAGGCATGCATCTTGGACATGGGAGAGGTAGGTAGCAGAGCCGACAGAGCAGGCAGCGGAGCTGGAGTAGAAAGCACACTGGCCAAGTAAAGGTTGTAAAGAACTTGCTTATGAGCAGAAGTGTGGTAAGCAATGCCACGGCGGTGGAGTTCAGCAGTTAACTGGGGCACAGTCCAATCAGAAATGGAGACGCGGATTTTTGAGGTGCGCTTCCTGCCAGGTGGAGGTGCAGGAAGAGGAGCAGCTGTCGACGCTGGACAGGTGACATCAGGATGAGGCACTGGAACATCTGAGGAGGAGGCCATGGTGAGGCAGGTTCTGGAATGAGGAGGAACCAAACATGAGGAAGAAATACGTAAGGCAACACTCGGCCCAATCAGGAGCAGGCACAGGCAAAACACAATAAATGAAACAAGGCACATGTGGCCCAACTAAGCTAGAGCACAGGCCAAGTAGAGCAGAACAAAGGAAGGCACTCCCAACCCCATGGTACCAGATGGAAGGCACGTGCATAATGAAATGCGCAAGGACAGAGTCCGACCAAACAGAAGTAGGCACACAAGCATGAGGATCGGCATCCACGGCAAGGCTGCCATATACTAAGGAACTAAACTCAATACTACTAAAACATTTTAGCAAGACTCCCATCCGATGGTATCCACTGCCGAACTACAATACAGCAACTGGAGAACAGAGACCTGTATACATGACAAGCTACAACAGGACCCCAATTCCTGGTAGACAGCAGTCTACCTGCACTCAATACCCCAAAAGCAGAGTTAGGAACAGAACCGTAGACTGCTGAAGTGTGCCGGGTGAGCCAGAAGCTGAAAAACAAGGTAAGGTATGAGAAAAAAGGGGGCAGGCAGGAGCCGGGGAGGGCAGGCCTGCAAGAAAATGAAGGAATGACCATTGGGGCCACGACACTCCACCAAGACTCCTATGTCCTCTGCCATAGGATAAACAGGAAGCCATGGGAAGGTGCCATGAACCACAAGCGGATGTAAGTAGATAGGAATGGCCATGAAGGAAGATCGGATGGTTTGAAGCACAAATTGTTTGTTTTTTCTTTTTTTTTTTTTTTTGTGTCATAGCCTTGATAGGCCAAGCAGAAGGTGAATGGCACAATAGCAGCAGAGATGTGCAGCCCCAAACGAATGCAAAAGAGACCAAGGTATTTTTATTTCTTTTTTGTTGGTATTTGCTGGCAAGGCAGAGCAGCACACAACAAGCCACAATAGGATGAGCCACAGGACCAAAGCCACTTGCATGTAGACTGCCAGCTCTCAGTAAACAATCGCAAAACTAGCTCAACACTTGGAGTTGAAGACATGTGCAGACCAAAAATGTGGCAGGCAACATAACCTGATGGAGTACCCTAGGTGGTAAAATGGAAGACTGCAGAAAATAAGAATGGACACAAGCTCAGGCTCTCGATTCTGGGAGTGCATACATACTAGGCCAAATGCAGAAGCCGGACCGGAGAGGCAGAGCAGAAAACTGAAATCAGAAAAGGAGCATGCCGCTCCGTAGCAAGACTACCAACGACTGCCAGAGACGTGCTGGAAGGGAGCCGTGAACTAGGGCAGCCACAGCACAGATGGGGCACGGAGGAGATGGCAAAATGAAGCACTCAAGAGAGAGAGAGGGGCACAAGGGGCAGACAACTGCCCCGAACAGCAAGGCAGGACAGACAAAAAATGGCCACAGCCGCTGGGCAATCAGAGGGAAGAGGTGCTAGGTACCCTGATGGGAGGGCAGCGGAGGAGCTTTGACAAGCCCAGGAGAGGAGCACCAGCTACAGGGGAGCAGAGGCGCCTGCCCAAGTGGCCCCCGGCAGGACAAAGGAGGTGGCCCAGGAGTGCACAAAGCAGGGGAACAGCCAAGGCAGAGAGGACACGCGCTATGGGAGCAAGGAGGGGAGAACAGAGAACACGGGAAGGGCAGGTAACAAAAAATGGACATGGCGGTGGGGGGGACTTACCGAGCAGCAGGACCAGATAGAGAAACAGCAAGTCAAGAAAGAATGCACGCAAAAATGAGGAGAGGAGAACCAGCACACTCTCACGCAGGAGCTTAGGTAGGAGAATGCTAGTTTTTCCAGACGCTAGAGCGGTGGTTGCTGGAAGGGACTAGTTTAAGTAGTGCATGTGGGAGGAGTTTATTCCCCCACACTGAACCTCGGGCTAGCCCTCCCAAAGTGACACTGCTAAAGAACTAGAGGGGAAGGTGTATCTCTCTGCAGAAGACACAAAAATCTGCAACAGGGTGGACACCCAGGAGGGGGTGTAGAGAATGCAAGGGGATTTAGGGAAACTAGAAGAGTGGTCTAGGGAGTGGCAGCCGAGTTTCAGTGCCAGAAAGTGCAAAGTCAAGCACCTGGGGTGGGGAAACTTAGGGACTGTGTATAACCATTACCAAGTAAGAGAGGGACCTTGGGCTGACAGTGTGACAGGGTAGCAGCCAAGACGAGCTGGATGCTGGGATGCATAGGGAGGGGGATCTCTAGAAGGAGATGGGAGGTGGTGTTACCCCTGTATCACTTATTTGTGAGACCCCACCTGGAGTACTGTGTCCAGTTCTGGAGGCTGCACCTCTGCAAGGACATGGAGAGAGTGGAGGCAGTCCAGAGGAGGGTTACTAAAATGTTGTGGGGGTTGGATGAGAAACCATATGTAGAGAGGCTGTGGGAGCTCAACATGTACTCCCTAGAGAAGAGGTGAGTGAGAGGGGATACCACTGAGACCTGTAACTACCTCATGGGGATGAACAAGTTGCAGGAGGGGAGTCTCTTTAATAGGAGGCGGAGCACCAGAACAAGGGGGCATGTTATAAATCTTGATGGGGGATGGAGTTAAAGAGGGATGTGAGGGGAAAATAGTTTACTCACCCGTACCGTAGTCCTAGGAGTGGTACAGAGTTCACATTCACACTCTGGCAGTTCCACTGGAATTGCCGATTCATTAGACATCTTTAAACTAAGCTCCTCCCACCAGCTGGGCAATATATCGCCAACTCCACCTCGTGATGTCAGATCTTGTAAGTTGGAAGCAGGAATCAGTGTGCCACTTGCTAGGGGAGGTGGGGTGGGTTTTGTAGATGTTCACTATATATTACTCCCATAACTACAATTACAGGTGAGTAACCTAATTTTCTAGGGGCATAGATACAGTTCACCATCCAAACTCTGGCAGACTCCTAGCAGTTCTCTGGGAGGAGGGGGCAAGAGGCACACCCCTACCTGGCAAACAGAGACTGGAGAAGTGACGTCCTGAAACAAGAATCCCGATGAAACTCAAGGTCGATATGGTAGTGGGAAATGAAGGTGTGTGCTGACTTCCACCTAGCAGCCCTACAAATCTCCTGGTAGTAACATCCCTGGCAGCAGCCACTGAGACAACAGTATGTCTGGTGGAACGAGCTCAAAGGCCTACAGGAGGCTACCTACAAGCCAAACTATAACACAGGTCAATACAGGATGTGATCCACATGCCGTCTGCTTTGCTGCCAGTCTGCCAGGTGCAGCTTCAATGTAAGTTACAAACAGCTGGCGAACCTCTCCCCAAACTTCAGCTGTGCATGCTACATAGTAGGAAAGCACCCTGAGCAGGTCCAGAGTGTGGAGCCAGCAGTCATACTCTGAAGAAGGGTTGGTAAATATGCCGGTAAGTTAATCACCTGGTTAAGGTGAAACTCTGATACTACATTCGGGAGAGACTTCAGGTTGGTTCTCAAAGGTAGTGGCTGAGAAAGTAAGGGAAAAAAGAAAGGCCTTTAGGAAATACAAGGAGGCTCAAAAGGATGAGGACAGGGAGAAGTACAGTATCTGGAGAAACAGAAAGATTCTGGGAAAGCAGTCAGAAGGGCTAAGGCACAGACAGAGCAAGGTATAGCCACAGGCTATTAAGAAAGGAGACGAGATCTTATTCAGATACATTAGTGAGAGGAAAAAGACCAGAAAAGGTATTGTTAGGCTGAAGGAAGGAAGGAGGAGGGTGGGTGGAAGATGACCAAGAAAAGGCTGAGATGCTGAACAAATACGTTTGCTTAGTGTTCACCAGGTAAGGGGAGTGTGAGGGACCAAAACCCATTAGAAGGGGTAGTCAGGGGAAGGAGGTTGACACCAGCCCATTCACTGTGGAAACAGTCCTAGAGGAATTCAGGGAAAATAAAAACAAAGCAATGGGGCCAGATGGGAATCACCCCAGAGTAAAGGAACTCAGGGACGTACTGGCAGGTCCACTTACTGACCTTTTCAACTCATCTCTAGAGACAGGGGAGGTACCTGAAGACTGGAGGAGGGCAGGGGTGGTCCCTCTCCACAAGAGTGGCAGTAGGGAGGTGTCAGGCAATTACAGACCTGTACGCCTGACCCTCAGTAGTGGGGGAAGCTAATGGAGTCCCTACTTAAGGAGAGGATTGTGAAGTTTCTGGAGACTAGTGGGGCACATGATCCAAGGCAACATGGATTCTCAGCGGTAAGGTCCTGTCAGACAAATCAAATTGATTTCTTTGACTGTGTGACCAGCATGGTAGATCAGAGAGGGGTGGTGGATGTGGCCTACTTGGATTTCAGC
This sequence comes from Neoceratodus forsteri, assembly GCA_016271365.2. NCBI lineage: Eukaryota > Metazoa > Chordata > Ceratodontiformes > Ceratodontidae > Neoceratodus > Neoceratodus forsteri. The sequence goes on along the minus strand of CM057459.1, from coordinate 299,259,423 downwards.
AAGGCCTTCGACACTGTCCCACACAGGAGATTGCTAAATAAATTGAGAAACCTGGGAGTGAGCCCTGTGGTAGTAAAATGGGTTGAGAACTGGATAAGGGACAGGACTCAGAAGGTGGTACTAAATGATATGAAATCAGAGGAGAGGTAGGTGACCAGTGGGGTGCCACAGGGATCAGTGCTGGGACCAGTCCTGTTCAACGTCTTCATTAGCAACACTGCAGAGTGTCTGGAGGGAAAGGTATGCTTATTCACAGACGACACCAAGATATGCAACACAGTTGACACACCGGAAGGGGTGGAATGAGTAAGAAACGATCTAAGCTTATTGGAAGACTGGTCAGTTGTACTGCAGTTGAGTTTCAATGCTAAAAAGTGCAAAATAATGCACCTGGGTCACAGGAATCCAAGAGAGGAGTACAGAATGGAGGGGGAGGTTCTGTCATCCACAAAGCAAGACAGAGGCCTGGGGATCATCATATCAGATGACCTAAAGGCAACCAAGCAGTGTGAAAAAGCACTGGGGAAGGCAAACAGAATGCTGGGATACATAGGTAGGGTCATAGCCAGCAGAAAGAAAGCGGTGGTGATGCCACTGTACAGATCACTGGTAAGGCCTCACCTGGAGTACTGCATCCAGTTCTGGAGACCGCATCTCAGGAAGGACATAAGACAGGATGGCGGCAGTCCAGAGAAAGGTGACGAAAATGGTACATGGGCTGCACCACATGCCATATGAGAACAAGCTCAGGAACCTTAATATCTATTCATTGGGGGGGGAGATATGATAAAGACATTCCAGTACCTTAGAGGTATAAACAGGGTACAAGAGGGAAGCATATTTCAGAGGAAGCATTGCACAAGGACAAGGGGACATGACATGAGGCTGGAGGGAGGAAGGCTCAAGGAGAATGTCAGGAAGCCCTTTTTCACAGAAAAGGTGGTGGATCTGTGGAACAGCCTTCCAGCAGAGGTGGTGGGGGCTAAAACAATACAAGAGTTCAACAGTGCATGGGATAGACATAAGGGTACCCTGGAGACAGGCAGAGAAGGTGTGCCGCAGATCAAATAGGATCTGGGCTGTCAACACTGAGTAGGGAAATAGGCTGACTAGGTGGGCCGTATGGTCCTTATCTGCCATCAGAGTCTATGTTTCTATGATGTCTAATTTACCTATCTGATTCTGCATGGAGTAGTCATGTACAGCTTTTTTTCTGTTCAAGAAGCCTTTCCAACATGTAAAATGTTGAACTGCAGCAGTTTGGAACTTCCTGCATGCAGTGGTAAGTTGTTTAACCTCTGCAGCCTCTTCAGAATTTTTTGCGCTTTCACAGAGGGGCTGAAATGACCACATATTTTTCCTAGCAAAATCTAACAGGTTTTCAAAATTTCTGTTTCAATTTAAGAAAGTATGGATGAGAAGATTTAAACAATGTGCAAAACAAGGTATGTGTTGGTAGTTGCCATCTCTAACAACTTTGACTATGTTGGTACCATTATCTGAAACTATGAATCCTGGAGATAAGGAATGCAGAGTAAGCCATTTCTGGAATTGTTCTTCCAGCCCCTGTAAAATATTCACAGCAGTGTGGTTTTCCTCAAAAGTGGTGACACATAACACAGCCTGCTTCCTACTGCTTACAGTACAGTGGGAATTATTACTTTCTGACAGAAAACTTGCCCTATGAGCTGTACCAGTCATGTTGTCAATTGTTTGGTTGTTGGTCCATATATCTGTGGTTATGTGAACCTGCTTCACCTCAGAGAGTTTCACCTGCTTAATGACTGCAGTATACACCAAGTCATACAACTATGGAGCAACCTTTCTTGAGAAATATGTTCAACAGGGAACAGTGTACCGTGGTTCAATCTGGTTCATGAACTTGACAAAACCTTTTTAGGCAACAAATGCAAAAGGGAGTTGACAATCGGCCAACAGCGCTGCAATGGCTCTATTTAACAGCTGGCAAGTTGGATGCTTGTGGGTAAATTCTGATGTCCTCGCAACACTTTCCTTTAATGTTTAGCTGACGAGACTCACAAGATATTTTAAATTGGGGGGGGGGAGATGTATTTTTCACGCCTTTTTCACATGCAGTACTGCTTTGGGATTCTGCAGTACTTGATAGTATCAGAAGTAAACAATCTATGTTTGTCTGGGAAGACTGCAAGGACAAGTCAAGTGATTCAATGTCAGTTCCTGCTTTCAATTCATTGTCACTATGGTCACCGCCACCACCACCTCCACTACTGCTCATGCCAACCCCACTGCCCCTTGCCCTGCCCCACTCAATCATGTGTTTTCCCTTTGCATGTCGTATTAGTACTGATGTTCCAGAATTTCCTGCTTTGCCACCATGAATTATGCTCTTTTTGCACAGACTGCATACATTGCGAGAGTTGCCTGCAGGGTCAATATAAAATAAATTCCACATTAAAGATTTACCTTTTTTTGCTTTGTACCATGGTGCCTGGCACTATTTGTTATACAGTAAGGGACCTGGAGGAAACCCCACACTGTCATTTCCTTATTAAGATGAATTGTTCGCATTCATGTTCATCTTCTTATTCTTACGTTTAGCATATGAATTTTTTTCTGCACTTGCCTCTCATGCCTTACAGCAGCATTCTCTCCTACCCCCTCATCAAAACTACAGACCCCATCGTCACACTGGAAGTGCTTTCATATTATCATGCTGGACATCCTCACTATCACCACCATCTCTATCAGCATTCACTGCCTCAGCACCTAAGTTTATATACAAGGACAGCAACTGGAAGTATCCCGGCACATGTGGCAAAGCGTTCAGTACCTCTGTGAGTATCTCCAGCCAGTTCCTTCAAAATTCAACTATCATTTCATTGATAACATGCTTTTTTGGTTCAGGAGGACATTTAGTGCCAGTCCTGGTGATGTTATTATTATCATCGCTATGTTCTTCATTAGTGGTATGATTCATGTTGTCCATATCATTAATAGTTGCACGTGCAGAAGCACTGTACTTCCTTTTAGTAGACTTACAATGGGAAATACGAGACATAGTAGACATAGCCATGGAAGGAATGGATATTGTTTCACTAACTGTTGCAGAGACAGACAGTGTAACTGACCATGCCATAGACAGTAATAAATGACAGGGCTTGGAGCACCTAACAAACAGTGTAATTTAGCCTAAATGGCTTTCACTATGCTGCAGAGACACACACAGTGTAGCTTTGTCACAGTAATAAATGACAGGGCTCGGGGGAACCTAACAAACGGTGTAATACAGCTTAAATGGCTTTCACTATGCTGAAGAGGGACACACAGTGTAGCTATGACACAGTAATAAATGCCAGGGCTTGGAAAAAGTGTCATACAGCCTAAATGGCTTTCACTATACTGCAGAGACCCACAGTGTAGCTATGTCATTCCACTGCACACCCTTCCAACTCCAAACACCCCTGCTAACCCCCCTACTTCTCTGCGAACTACACCTCTCCCGAATACATTTAATTTCCCCCATCACCGCTCACGAGGTGCTTCGTGCCCTTACAGGCTTTGAATTTGACGGCAGATAAGGACCACTTGGCCCACCTAGTCTGCCCATTTCCCTACCTACAGGATAAGCTGCAGATCCTAGTTAACCAACAGCCTATTTCTTCCTACCCCCCATAAGAATTGCCTTATGTCTGTCCTATGCATTCTTGAATTCTCCCACAGTTTTAGACCCCACAACCTCCTCAGGAAGGCTGTTCTGTCGCCTACACCCTCTCTGTGAAAATACTTCCTCCACATTGCCCGTGAGCCGCCCCCCTCTATCTTCAAATTGTGTCCCTTGTTCTTGCACATCTCTTTTCTGAAAGATGTTACCCTCTTGGACTTTGTTGATTCCACTGAGGTACTTAAAAGTTTCTATCATCTCCCCCGTCTCCCTCCTTTCCTCAAGGGTATACAATTACGCTCCTTTAGTCTCTCCTGGTATGGCTTCTCTTGCAGACCCTGCACAATTTTAGTTGCCCTCCTCTGGACTCTCTCCATCCTGTCTATGTCCTTGCGGAGATGGGGTCTCCAGAACTGGACGTAGTACTCCAGATCGGGTCTCAACAACTGTCTGTACAGAGGGATAACAACTTCCTGTTTTCTGCTGGTGATGCCTCTCCCTATACATCCCAGTATACCCCCAGCCCTTCTTACTGCCTTCTCACATTGCTTGCTAACCTTAAGGTCCTCTGATATGATTACCCCCAGGTCCCTTTCCATTTTTGTTGTTGTTACTACCTCCCCCCCACTGTGTAATCTTCCCCTTGGTTTTTGTTTCCCAGGTGCATTATTTTGCACTTCTTTGCACTGAATCCAAGCTGCCATACTTCTGACCATTCCTCCAACCTTGCCAATTCCCTTTTCATCCTTTACACGCCTCCGTGTGTATCAACCCTGTTGCAGATCTTTGTGTCATCTGCAAAGAGGCATACTTTTCCTTCCAGTCCCTCTACAATGTCACTTATAAAGACTAAATCACTGAAACCTCGCAAATCCAGCCCAGATAGACGTGACCCTCTCCTACTTCAGATTTCAGCCCCAGCCATTGCCCATCTCCTGTCCCACCTGCTTAATCTCTCTTTCTCCCTTGGCACAGTACCCCAGGCCTGAAAATCTAGAAAAGGGATCCCCCTCCACAAAGGTGGTGATCACTCCTTACCAGGTAACTATTGCCCTATCTCCCTCCTTCCTGTTCTAGCCAAGCTCCAAGAGTCCCTTGTCCTTACCAGGCTCACCCACTTCCTTATCTTCTCTGATTTCTTGTCTCCCTACCAGGCTGGCTTTCAAAAAAACCCACTCAACTGTCTCCTCCCTCCTCTGGGTCACAGACGCTATTCTCACAGGCATGAATCAAGGCAACTTCACCTCAGCTATTTTTCACAGACCAAGTCAAGGCCTTTGATTCAGTCTCACATCCTATCCTACTCACCAAACTAGAACTTGCTGAACTCTCTCCTCTGTCAGTCAAATGGTTCAATTCCTACCTCTCTGGTCGCTCCCAATGTGTCCAGGCAGGTGACATACTCTCCCCCAAACTCCCAATTCTAGCAGGGGTACCTCAAGGCTTTATTCTTGGTCCCATCTTCTTTTCCATCTTTCTTAATGATTTCCCTCTTACATGCTCTTCCTCCAAAATACGCCTTTATGCTTTACGCTGATGACACTATCCTCTATACCACTGGCCCCCCTGCCCCTGAGGTGACCTCCCAGCTGCAAACTGATTTCACTCACATCTTGAACTGGTTCCAAACTAACCAACCCAAGGTAAATACTACTAAAACGGTCTCCATGATTTTCAGCACTCACCAAAAAATAGTCAAGCTCACCTCATCCCCTTCTTTCTCCACCCTTGATGTTGCCATGCTGGACAGTCCCAGCCTATAAGTATCTAGGAGTCTGGCTAGACAGCTGCCTTGACTTCTCAACACATGTCAACTACATGCATTCCAAGCTCCACCCCAAACTTACGAACATACGAAATTTGCCAGCAGATAAAGGCCTAGAGGTCTATCAAGTCTGCTCGAATGTGCAGCTAGCACCCCTTATTCTGCAGCTGCCCCTTCCTTCCACCCTTCCCCTTCACTAACCCTCCCCCTTGTCCTGTCCCATCCCATCCCCTTTTGAAGCAGTCCACTGTTCTACTGGATACCACTTCTGCAGGTAATGCATTTCACTCAGACACCACCCTCTCTGTAAAAAAGTGTCTCCTCATCTCTCTCCTGAACCTTCCTCCCTCCAGTCTCATATCATGGCCCCTGGTGTCCCTCCCCTCCCTTACTTTGAACAGCTCCTCTGTACCTGTCTTGTTTATTCCTTTCATGTATTTAAAGGTTTCAATCATGTCCCCCATGTCCTCCAGTGAGTACATGTTCAACTCCCTCAGCCTCCTCTCGTATGATAAGTCCCCCAGCCCCTTGATCATCTTTGTCGCCCTGCGTTGCACCCCCTCCAGTAACTTAATGTCCCTCTTCAGAGACGGGCGCCAGTACTGCATGCAGCACTCCAGGTGCAGTCTAACTAATGACCTATTCAGTGGCTCAATCACCTCCTCCCTCCTTGAGGATATACCCCTTGCAATACAACCCAGCATTTTATGGCCTTTGCAGCTGCCTTCCTACATTGTGCCGAGTTGTTCACTGACCCTGTAATGAGCACCCCCAGATCCTTCTCCTCCTCTGTCTGGGCTAGCTGCACTCTCCCCAGCTGGTAACTCCTCCTTGGGTTCTTCATCCCAAAATGCAGCACCTTGCACTTTTTGGCATTAAACCCCAGTTGCCAGGTGTCTGACCAGGTTTCATGCTTTGCCAGATCATCCTGCAACCCCTGCCATCTCCCTAGGTCATCCACCACCGCTCCTACCTTGGTATCATCAGCAAACAGACTGATCTTGCTCATGATGTCCCATGATATGTCTGCAATGAATATCCCAAACAACACTGGTCCCAACACGAGCCCTGTGGAACACCGGCCGTCACTTACTGTAGGTGTGAGAGCTCCCACCACCACCACCTCTGTTGCCTTCCCTAGGCCAATTTCCTACCCATCTCACCAGCTTTGCACCCGCTTCCTGTGTCTACTACACTTCCCAGCCTTCCATGTGGCACTGGAGTCCAGATGCCTTACTGAAGTCCAGATACAGGACATCCACTGCATGGCCCCTGTCCAGCTGCTTAGTTACCCAGTCACAGAACTCCACCAAGCTGGTCTGGCAGGATCTGCCCCATATGATGCCATGTTGTCTGCTGTCCTGTAGTCCTTTGGCCTCTAGGAGGGCCACCAGCCTCTCCTTCAGGATAGTCTCCATTAGCTTACCACAATGGATGTGAGGCTCACTGGTCTGTAGTTTCCCGGTTCATCCTTGGGGCCACTCTTGTGGAGGGGCACCACATGAGCCATCCTCCAGTCCTGAGATACACACCCCGAATGTAGTGAGGCATTAAATAGGTTTGCCAAAGGTCCTGCAAGGACCTCTGCCAGCTCCTTCAGTACCCTGGGTGGATGCCATCTGGGCCTGGCGCTTGTCCACCCTCAGTGCCTTCAAACCCTCCCAAACTCTGCCTTCCATGATTTCCCCATCTTTCACCCCCCCCCGTTTGACCATTTCTCCCCCTTGAGTGTCACCCCCCTCTTCTCTTTAGTAAATACTGAGCAGAAGTACTCATTTAGTGCTTCTGCCTTATCGCCCCCTGCTTCCACCCAACCCCCCTCCTTCCTAATCCTTACTATGTGGTCCTTACAGCTCCTTTTCTCCCTGATGTACCTAAAGAAGTCCTTCTCCCCCTTCTTGGCACTCTCTACAGAAATAAAAATGCCCTCTCTCTCTCTCCCCCTGTTCGCCGGATACTCCTCACTAGAACTATTCTACCACTCTTCAACTACGCTGACACAGTCTACAGGTCCACCTCCGCATCCATACTCTCCAGGCTCGACATTCTTTTCAATGCCTTTTGTCATTTCAACTTAAATGCCCTCTCCAAGACACATCACTGCACCCTCTACTCTTCTCTATCACTCACTTCTCTATCCTCCCATTGTAACCACCACACCTCCATCATCTCAGCCAAATACTGGTTCGGCTCTCTCCCCCCCTTACCGTGCCTCCCTCCTATCCCCCTCAACCCACACACCCTACCATCTCCGCGCAAGTGACCCCCATTCTTTTTGCCATTCCTGCCCCCTCAAACTCAGGCAAGGCTGCTTTCTCCTTCCTATTCTCTACATGTGGAACTCCTCCCACTTACCCAATTGCTACCTTCTACTAAATCTCACTAAACGCAACTCTGCTGCTCCCCACTTCCACCTTGCACTTACCACCAACCTAACTAATTCCCCTACAGGGCTACACTGTATTTAGGTCTTATACTCAAGTCCTAATACCTATTTAGCCAAGTTTGTACTTTGCCTGTACCATAAAATTATGGTTGTGCACCCTTTGCCTACATCCTTGCTTATGCCACGCTTGTAACCTGCCTTCAAAATCCTGTACCCGTGCTGTAATATGGTTTACAAGCAGTTTCTCATGTATTGTACTTGATACTTCCCAGGCACCAATGTAACCTGCCTGCGACTTTGCACTTATTGTACTTGCATTCTTACCTAGACACCATTGTAACTTGCCTGAACACCCATTATAGATGTATGTACTGTATGTATTAGCCTCCGTTGTACCCCTCCCCCAGGTCGCACCTGGAAACGAACCTAGGCTCAGTGTGCCTCTCCTGGTTACCAAACTTTTAAATAAATAAAATGTCCCAGTAACAAATGTCAGGGCTTGGTACACCTAACAAACAGTGTAATACAGCCTAAATGGCATTCAGTATGCTGCAGAGACACACAGTGTAGCTATGTCACAGTAACAGATGACAGGGCTCGGGGCACCTATACTTTTCATAACCAGCTGCCAGTGCCTTGCCTTCTGTGTTTTTTCGTTCCCTCCCTTGCTCCTTCTCTCCCCAGCACTGCAGCATCCACCTCCTCGACTGAGGACACTCTCCCGATTCCTCCCTTCCTGAGATCATTGCAGCCCCCTACCCCTACCCCCACTCCCTTTGCTCCTTCGTGGAGGTTATGTGTTTTTTTTTTTTAATTCAGAGTTTTCACATTCAATGTAGTTTAGCTGCAGACTGCAGATCGATCACCCAATTCCTACTTTCACACCACAGTCCAGCTGCTATCTGTGCAACAGGGCTCACAGCAGATGGAGCACAGATACCAGTGACCAATCAGGTTGTCGGCCCGGTGTCATGTGCTCCTAATTCTGCTGTGAGCTCATGAAGGACCCAACAGCCTGCCCTTTCATGTCTGTTTACAGCCTGAAAAGTCCTGGCAGGAGTCCCAGGACCCCACAAGCTGCCTGTAATGCTGTTTAAAAAATTACCCGTTACCCGTGTCAAAACTACCCGACCCAAGAAGTACACTGTTATTTCGGGTAGAGTAGGGTAGTAAATTACCCAAACTACCCTATTCTGCCAAAAATCGCTGACCTACCCGATCCAGCTACCCGACGGGTAGCTCATGCCTAATGGAAACTTACAGAAAGCCATTTAAAAGAAATATCCGTCTCCTGCTGGAAGAAGCAAATTCTTGTGAATGCTACCCTTGATTGATGCTCCACCTGGTAGAACCCTGACTAGCTTTCTACTTCCCCTCGCTCCCCAACTCCTCTCTTCTTTCCTTTTCATTTCCTCCCACCTTATTATTCACCTTCTACTCCCTTCACTCCACAACTAACACCCCCCCAACCCTACTCTTACAGGTACCTCTTTCCCGATCATTGACAAGGCCCGCTCGGGCTGCAACCCATAGACTGGGGACTGGGCCCTCCCATTCCATTTTCTCCTATTTTCCTTTTCCTCACACTCTTCCCACATTCTACCGACAAAGCCTATTCAGGCTGCTATCTATTCCACAGGTTGGCTCTCTAGTTGATAATTAGCTGTCCTTTCAGGCCATGATCACACTGTAATTCCTAACCTGTTGTTATATTCATGTCAAGAAATGCACCCTCGTAACTATTGTACTGTTATGTTACCCTAGCAACCTCTTCATATGTGTTCTGTTACATCTGTTACCCTTGTGTTGTATATTATGTGTTTTATTGACTTGGAACCTTTGTAAAAGATCCTTCTTTGTGCTTAAAGGTATTGATCCGAATGTGAAATAAATAAACAAACAAATAAAACTTAGACTGTGTCAGCAGAAAAAGATACAGAGGTCCATCCAGCCTGATGACTTCCCTGCCTAGCTCCATGCTTATGAAGCAGGGGCCCGAGTTGATGAATCTAGATTCCCATTTGACCTTAAATTACTATTTTTACTATAAAACACATGAGCATAATTAAGGAGCTAGTGGCATCAAACACAGCAGGCAGAAATTGTTATATATGTTTAAAAGCAGTCCATTGTTACTTTTTTTATTTCTGAAATATTGCTCTATTTCCAGCTGCTCATTAGAGAGTTTTCTACCTGATACCATTAGATGCAATGGAAAGAGCAGTACTTTTGCTGGATTCTGACATATCTAGTTGTATTTCTCTTTATATCTCATCAGCACTGTGATCTCACACTGACTGTGACAGGTGACTGACCCTGCAGCAGGTCACTGGTTCTTCTTGATCAGTATGTCACAGACAATGAGGTCAAAGGGCTGAAGATGTAGAAGGAGGAACAGAACTAGCTACTGTATATGTCAACTTCCTAGTAAAGTTAATACACATTACACACCACTTATTGTTAGGTACAATCTTCTAATTGGCAAACCGGGGAGAGAAAAAACACAACGTTTGAAAGCAGATATTATTTTCAGGCATTACATCAGCTCTTTAAAGTTTGAAGCCTGCACTTCACCACAGAAAATGACTTAACACTGCAACCTATGTTCAAAAGATTTTTGTCATAGACACAAACTGGAAGTTTTTGTTTTTAGGATAGGGTGGCTCACCATACACTGCGTTTTATGAAGAACAATAATATGTGACATGGTCAAAGATGAATGCTTCAATATGGTTATCTTCCTTAGTCTTGGTGAAGAACAGAAATCAAAGTCATTTTTTAAAACTCCAGCATGGCAAAATGTTACATTCTGCTGGCACTTGCGTGTTACTTAGCAACTATAGCACAAAGTTTTTGGACAAAAGTAGCTGATAGCTCTCATTATTCTGATTCATAGACTAACCACTTTTAACAACATAAATCAGGTAGAATAAATGAAGAAACAGAATTGCCAATTAGAAGCGGAGGTAATCATGAAAATAAAAGCCAAACAGAGGAAATAAGAAACAAAATTGAAACACGACTGAAACTGCACTCAATGCCAATTAATCTGCACATATTTTCTTGTCGTGCCGGCAGTTCTTCAACTGAGACAAACACAACAACCAAAGAACAATACTCAAATATTACTCATTTTAATTTCATTTATTCCATTTTCATGATTGTACACATTATAGTTAGTCATTTTTAACTCAGTTACATCTTTTCTTCTGTTTGATGATTTCTATTTGTTTATTGCAAAGGATGGCATGTCAGTACTTGTTCTTCCTTGAAGAGATTTACTGTAAAAATTAATCTTCCTGTTTCTCTTGAGGGAATGAACTGGAAAACTCCTGAATCGGAACCACCTGCTCTGCTCATACAGTATGTAGCCATAAGGCCTGGAAACATCTAGCTATGCAGCTTCTTAAGGAGGCAGAGACATATAGGCTCACGTGCCAAAGACATCTATGCATCTGAACTCTATGGGCATCATGTTCGACGAGTTAGTGTCGCTCAAACAGGGTCTGCATTGCGCTGTGTTTTGCACACAGCAGTATATGGCTGCAAGTAGAGTGCCACTGTAAGAGGTAGTTAGCAAGGCACAAAGCTGTTTGTACATTTGTGTTAACTTCTGCCTAGCCTGTAAGAAAATGAATGGCAGCATCTGGTATATAGACGCACTACCATATTCCACGGTTTTCAGTAGTGCTAACAAGCTGCCAGCGTCACACTAATAAACACTGCTGAAAACCTACTTGTGCCATTGTTCTCAGTAGTTTGCATCCCCCATGGCATCTCTGGTGTATCTGTGGGAATGGGAGCAGCTTAGGGGGTCTGAAAAGGTTTCAGAAGGGCTTCTTTTTATTTATTTAAATCTAGGATTATAATACCTTTGACCTAAAAGCTTGTTTACAAAGGTTCCATGTCAGTGGGGCAGGGTAACAAACATACAGAGGTATAACAAATTACAGGGTTGTAAAAATAACAGTTTATACTAGGCCAGTACAATGTACTAAATGTCTACAACGTACGTATTTGTATATGATTACGTAATTGAACAATCTTGGAATAAGATATCATTGAGAAGGAAAGCTCAGTTGCAAGTGACACATCATAAGAAGTGAGAACAGACAAACAGAGGAGGTGTAAAATGTGAGATAAGCAAGGAGTCAAACCAGAGAGGGAGTCGGCAGGCGAGTGAAGCTACAACTAAGAGGTACAACAAAAGAGGAGGGAACTGAGGAGACAGGAACGATGGGGGAAGCAGCCAGGGGCCTTGTCAGCGTGGAAGAGTAGTAGGGAGGCAGTAAATGCAAGGGAGACGGGGTGGGAGAATACAGGCAGGGAGAGGCAGCCAGAGGCCTTGTCAGTAGGAGGGGAGGGCTACAGAAATGGGGTAGAAGGGGTTGTATAGAGGCAGAGCCTGCTTGCTGGTGGGAAATTAGGTGTAGCAGTTACAAGAACTGTTAGAGGTAAGATGTTGATGTAGCATGCTTTTGAATGGACCCACTTTAGGCTGGGTAGCTATGTCCTGGAGGAGTGCATTAAACCAAAGAGGTGTTCTGCAGGTAGAAGAGTGTTGGCCCCCAAGTTGTTCGAAACTGAGGAACATGGAGGAACTGGGAGACAGAGCTTCACGTATGGTGAGCACTGCAGTGTGGATATATCACGTTTTCCATACCAGGTGGTAGGAGGCCAAGAAGTGTTTTTTTGGCTAACAGATAGGTTTGGTAACGAATCCTAAAGCTAAGCTGATGCCAGCCCGTTTGAGCATAGAGCTCACAAGTATGGATGAGACATGCAGCACCAGTGAGCAGTCTACACGCCTTGTTCAGAGCAACAGATATCCTACGGAGGGAAGACTGGCAAGCAGCACCATACATAGCCAGGCCATAGTCCACAACAGAGAGGATAGAACTATGAATCGCGAGTCTGAAGGCATCAGGCAGTGCTTGTGCCTATGGAGGAGATCGATCTTAATGTTGACAGCATTGGCAAGACTGTTAATATGTTGGACACAGGTTAAGCAGCTGTAAAGGGTTACCCCTAGATATCTGAAATGCTGGGTTTGTTCGAGTTGAACGCTTAGGCAGTTTCTAATGCTAAGTGCATGGGATTTGTGCTTGTTACGGGAGCTGCTGAAACACAGAAACATAGACTTTGACAGCAGATAAGGACCGCTAGGCCCATCTAGTCTGCCCATTTCCCTACCTACAGGATAGGCCGCAGATCCTAGTTAACCAACAGCCTATTTCTTCCTACCCCCCACAAGAATTGCCTTATGTCTGTGCCATGCATTCTTGAATTCTCCCACAGTTTTAGACCCCACAACCTCCTCAGGAAGGCTGTTCCATGCATCCACTACCCTCTCTGTGAAATAATACTTCCTCACATTGCTCCTGAACCGCCCCTCCTTTTATCTTTAAATTGTGTCCCTTGTTCTTGCAAGTCTCTTTTCTGAAAGATGCTACCCTCTTGGACTTTGTTGATTCCTTGAGGTACTTAAAGTTTCTATCATGTCCCCCTCTCCTTCTTTCCCCAAGGGTATACATATTAAGCTCCTTTAGTCTGTCCTCATCGGCTTCTCTTGCAGACCCTGCACCATTTTAGTTGCCCTCCTCTGGACTGCCTCTATCCTATCTATGTCCTGGAGATGGGGTCTCCAGAACTGGACATAGTATTCCAGATGGGGTCTCACCAACTGTCTGTACAGAGGGATAACAACTTCCTGTTTTCTGCTGATGATGCCTCTCCCTATACATCCCAGTATACCCCCGGCCCTCCCTACTGCCTTCTCACATTGCTTGCTAACCTTAAGGTCATCTGATATGATTACCCCCAGGTCCCTTTCCTCTTTTGTTGTTGTTACTACCTCCCCACCCATTGTGTATTCTTCCCCTGGGTTTTTGTTTCCCAGGTGCATTATTTTGCACTTCTTTGCATTGAATCCTAGCTGCCATACTTCTGACCATTCCTCCAACCTTGCCAAGTCCCTTTTCATCCTTTCCGCCTCCTGTATCAACCCTGTTGCAGATCTTTGTGTCATCTGCAAAGGCATACTTTTCCTTCAGTCCCTCTGCAATGTCAATGATGAAGACATTAAAAGGACTGGACCCAATACTGAACCCTCGGTGCCCACTAGTAACCACCCTTTCTTCAGAGTGGACTCCATTTACAATTACCTTCTGTGTCCTGTTGTCCAGCCAATGTTTTACCCAGGCTACCACCCTGGGACCCACTCCCAGGCTAGTTAATTTGACTATTAATCTTTGTGTGGGACTGTGTCAAATGCCTTGCTAAAGTCTAGGTAGGCCATGTCCACAGCCCCTCCCTGGTCTACTACTTTGGTCACCCAGTCAAAGAAATCTATTAGATTCGTCTGACATGACCTTCCTGCTGTGAACCCATGCTGCCTTGGGTCCTGTGCTCCACTGACCTCTAGGTACTCACTATTCTTTCCTTCAGAAGTGACTCCATCACTTTCCCTACCACAGAGGTCAGACTGACAGGTCTGTAGTTTCCTGCCTCTGTCTTGGTCCCACTTTTGTGAAGGGGAATCACATCCGCCTTCCTCCAGTCCTCGGGTACCACACCATCCTCCCATGATTTATTAAAAAGAGTAGCCAGTGGTTTCACTAGTTCCTTCCTTAATTCTTTTAGAATTCTGGGGTGAATTCCATCAGGACCCATTGCATTGTCCACCTTCAGTTTTAGGAGTTCTTGCAGAACCCTTTCTTCTGTGAAAGGACTGGGATCGACCCCCCTATCAAGAGTGCTTCTGTTAATTGGATTAGGCACTTCCCCCTCCTCTTTTGTGAATACTGAGCAGAAATATTCGTTCAGTATTCCTGCTTTTTCACTGTCCCCCTCTGCCCACCCACCGTTCATTCTATTCAGCCTCACTATCCCTCCCTTTGTCTTTCTACGCTCGCTGATGTACCTATAAAAGGTTTTATCCCCCTTCTTAACTGAGTTGGCTATCTTTTCCTCAGTTTGGGCCTTTGCTATTCTGACTTCCCTCCTTGCTTCTTTCTGCCTTAACTGGTACAGCTCTCTGTCCTGCTCCTTGTGTGTTTCCTTATACTTCCGGAATGCTACCTTTTCTTCCTGACTTTCACAGCCACCTCTTTTGAGAACCATGGTGGCTTTTTCTTTCATTTTGATTTGTTTATTTGCTTCACATAAAGGTTTGTTGCCTCTGTGATGGCAGTTTTGATAATTCTCCATTGTTGCTCCACACCTCCTTCTAGCCTGTTTGCTAGTGCTTTTCTGAGGCACTCTCCCATCTTGCCAAAGTCAGCCCTCCTAAAGTCCAGTACCCTCACTTTTGTATGGCTTGACTCTGTAGCTGAGTTTAACGTGAACCACACTGTTTGATGGTCACTTGTCCCCAGATGGCAACCCACTTCTAGAGCTGAGATCCTCTCACTGCCCCGCTTGACAGTATGAGGTCTAAGATTGCTCCCTCACAGTGGGTTCCAAACTAGCTGTCTAATGCCTGCCACCTGTGGGGCATCAAGAATGGCCCCTGCTCTTGGATGTGGCTGCAGCAAATGTGCTCCAGTTAACATCTGGCATATTCAGGTCTCCCATCAACAGTATCTCCCTTTCTCTGCCATTCTAAGAATGCCTTCTTTCATATCCTTGTCCATTCCTTCCCCTGACATGGGGTCTGTACACAACCCTGTGCGGATTGTGGTGCCCTTTCCAGTCTCAAGGTGACCCACAGTGCCTCCTCTCCTCCCTGTTTACTCTTTTGTTCAGTTGCTTTTATCCCTTCCTTTATATGAGAGCTACTCCTCCTCCTCTTCTCCCCTGCCTGTCTCTCCTGTAGGTTATGTACCTGGTATGTTAACATCCCAGTCATGGTTCTCTGTGTACCATGTTTCTGTGACTGCTCTCGATATCCAGGCATCCCTCTTCCATTAAGGCCACCAGCTCAGGGAGCTTGTTGCCCAGACCTGTGGGCAATGGTACTCATTACCCTCCATTTCCTGATGGCCTTACCCCCCCCCTTTTGCCCCATCCCTGTCCTTCTTGCCTTTGTCACTTTCTCCATTTACCCTGCCTTCTCCCTATCGACACCTCCATGTTGGTGTTTGCCGCACTTACTACCGTGATTGTTTGGGAGGGCTAGGATTTTCCTGCTCCTTTCCAGTGCCTCCCCCCTTGGCTAGTTTAAAAGCTTGCCAATGAAGCATTTAAACCTATCACCTAGGATCCTGGTTCCCCTCCCAGACAGATGCAGCCCATCATGCCAGTATAGGCTTGCATCACTCCAGGTGGACCCCCAGTCCCCAGTGAAGCCAAATCCCTGAGCTCCACACCAGTTTTTCAACCACTGATTGAATCCCATTGTACGGAACACCCTAGCCTCTCCTATGCCATAGATGGGTAGCACCTCCGAGAAGGTTACCGTGCGTGCTACTTGACTAAGGCCTCTCCCCAATTCCACAAACTCTTCCTGCACTTCTCTAATCCCTTTCTTAGCCAGGTCATTTGTCCCTAGGTGGACAATAACATCCAGCTCCCTCCCCTGTGCAGCTGCTCCGGCAATCCTGAGGATTCGCTCCCTGTCTCTCCAAGCCATGGCGCCAGGCAGGCACCTTACCTCCCTCTCCCTGTCCTTCCCCAGTTCTACCTTCCTAACAATGGAGTCCCCCACCAGGAGTTGTTTCCTTCCCCTGCAGGGTCCCCTGCCACCCTCCTGTGGGTCTCCTTTGTGGAGGTTCCCAGCATCCTCCTTGGTCTCCACTGTGGGTGCCTCCATAGAGGAACCACACTTTGCCAGAATGGCATAGGAATTGTGGAGAGGCACAACTGGAGGGATGTCTTTTCCACCACCCTCACCCTCCCTGAGCCCACTGTGGTCCAACGCTCCTCTTTCTTGGCAACCTCTCAGGTAACGCAGTGGCACTGGTGGTCCCTGGATGGAAGAGGAGGTCCCACAAATCCTGGCCAACTCAGCCTGGAGATGAGCAACCTCCTTCCTCAGCCCAGAGAGGTGCCTGCAGATGGGACAACACTGCATCCTCCAGAACATCTCCCGGAAGACTGCTGCTCCACAGCCACTGCACTGCACCACTCCAATCATGTCTTATTTCTGGCCCCTTAACTGTTTGCAATCCTTACTCTTTCCTCTGTTTTTTTTCTCTCTCTCTCTCTCTCCTTACTTTCTGCCTGTGTGCCCTTTAAGCTCCTGATTGTCCTGTTCTGAGACAAGAATATCCTATATTTCTCAGTAGACCACTTACTTCTACTTTAGTCCCAGCAGAGAAGTTCAGTCACACAGCAGTCCTTTCTCCTGGTGTCTTCTGCCAAGCTATTCTGAATGACATGACTTTAGTTTTCTTATAGTTCAGATCAGTTTATGTTTATTGAACCAGTCCTCCACTTCAGCGAAGCCATGTTGAAGTTGGTGCTCCAGATGCTTAGGGTCAGGGCTGCTGGAGAAGATGACTGCATCATCCACATACAGGAGTATCCGCTGATGACAGAAACAAGGCAGATTGTTGAGAAAGATACTGAAGAGGAGCGGTCCTAAAATACAGCCCTGTGGGACAACAGTGGGAACGGGCTATCGGTTAGAGATGACATTGGATAATTTCACCCTCTGTGAGTGGTCTTCCAGATAGCTTTTAAACCAAAGAGTTGATTCGGCAGAGAGGCTGATGGAGGTTAGTTGCTGTAGGAGACGTGAGTGGTGGACAGTATTAAAGGCCTTTGAAAGGTCAATGAAGACTGCCTCAACCAGAGTGCCAAGATCCAGGGGCTGATGAATGAAACCAGTGAATTCCAGCAATGCCGAAGAGGTGCTGTGCCCCTTTATGGAACCCATGTTGCTCTGGACACTGGATGGAATATTTTTCAAGGTATTCAACCAGCTGATCAGCTACAATGCGCTGAAGTGCTTTGAATAGCAGGGGGAGGATAGATATGAGTCAATAATATGCCAGCGAGGACCTACCCCCTTTCTTGTGTACTGGTGTTACAAGGGCTGATTTCCACATTTGTAGAAATTGAGAAAGATGGAGAGACAGGTTGAGGATCTTAGTGAGGGATAGCAGAACTTCATCTAGAGTGAGGGCCACTAGTTTGAGACGAAGTGTGTCACGACTTTGCCGTGATTTCCCAAGCACATTGTTAAGGTGTTTCCTGGCTAGTGAGAGAGGTACTTTCTTAAAATAGAAAGGAGGGGGAGAGTGGAGGTGCAAGTCAGAATGGTCTTTATTGGTAGGGTCTGAGTCCTCGGAGAAGTCCGATGGGAGGATTCCAGACAGGTCCGAGAATGCTCTGTTGAAACCATTTGCTAAGGTTAGTGAGTCCTGGGTAAGGATACCTTCAATATTAAGCATGTTGGGCGCAGCCATTGAATCTTTCCCAGTGACTTCCTTTATGTTATTCCAGTAGTTCTTACTGTTGCCCCAGGAAGTGGTGAGCATCTCACTGTGGTGACCGAATCTGGCAAGACGTATTTCCCACGTGCATGGCGTTCCTGGCTTTCTTGTATGCTTGTATAGCTGCAGGTTTCCCAGTATCTCCAGTAAGGTGCCAGAGGTGATTCCTGACTTTCACTTTGTTAATGAGCTCTGTTGTTAACAAGAGGTTCACAGTTCCACGAACTTTCAACCTTATTAGTGGAGCATGTATATCACAGACATTGGTGAATTGCTTTATAAAATGGTCCAGGGCAACGTTGACATCATCAGTGTCATCAAGTAGGGACCAGTTAATATTGGCTAGATCACGTTTCAGAGACTCCAGGTGACCTCGTTTTAGCACCCTACTGTATACAGACTGAGGCGGGGGTTTGTGGAATTTGTTTGACCAGCTACATGAGACTGGGGAGTGGTCACTAAGCGAGTCAGGATGCACTGTCACACTGGTGAGTTGTTCTGGGTAACTAGAAAGTATCCAGTCAAGATGGGTGCTTGTGCCTGTCTTGTAGTTAACCCTGGTAGAGGCAGTGACAAGCTGCCCAAGGTGGACTGAGGAGATATCATCCTGGTAAGTGCCTGTGTCAGGGGAAAGCCAGTTAATATTTAGATCACCTATGACTATAGTCTCTGAGTTGGGTGTCAGGCTATGAACATAGTCTAAAATACCATGGAAGCCAGTCTTCTGCTTTTTAAGGGGAACGTAAGCAGATAGAACTGTAAGGGATTTATTATGCATCCCAAGCAGAACTTTGATAGTAAGTGTCTGGGTGGTATATCCTAAATCGACTATAGGAAGGGCATGGCCCATGACTGAGTCCTTAAGATAAATGGCACAGCCACCACCACGCTTGGTGATCCTGTCCCGCCTGAAGACAGTGAACCCTGGAATGGCAACTGTGCTGTCGGGGATCTTCAGCGATAGCCAGGTTTCCACCACCGACAAGGGTTATGTTGTGAGGTCCAGGCTTGGAGGCAATCCAATGTTTGCAGAAGACTGCAGATGTTGATAGTAGCTAAATTAATTGTTCCTTGTTTTGCTTGTCCAGTAGGGTGCATGGATCTAGCAGGGCCAAGGTTGGGGTGCACAACGCCTGCCAAGAGCAGCAGCAACAGGATGAATCTGAGAAAGCAGCCTTTCAATTGCTTGAAGTAAAGTTTATTAATAGTGCCTGAGGCTGAGTAGCTTACAGGGTTTTGAGTTAAGAGCTGTGAGGGTGGGGAAGGTGGTATGTGCCCAAGGTGTGAGCCACCCCTGAGGAGGCAGCAGGAGCCAGTGGGAGGACCAGGATCCCTTCGTTAATGTAACAGAATTCCCAGTTACAAAGCAGGAATCAAAATGTATATTGTTGTCAATGATGATGAGTGACCTTGGTTCCTATTTAAAGCCTTGTTTAGAGCCACGGCACAGAACTGCCAGGAGAATAAGCAGATGGAGCAGGGGACACAGATTGCTCATTTTGGGAGACAGGGCAGGTAGATGCATTAGAATTCAGAAGAAGTTTTGGGTAGGTTAGGAGAACGCTGTCAGGAGAGGCTTAATACAGCTTGAGCTCCTAGTGGCAGTGAAGTATAGGCTGCAGATGGAAAAGTCAACACTTACTTAATTACACACACCACATGAGCAGCCTGCACTATAAGTGAAAATGATGAGATAGGGCGGGGGGAGCCGGCACACAGCGCCAGTGGGGAAAATATCTGTAGGATCAGCAGTGGGCGCCAGGGCATGGTCAGTGGCTGTGGAAGTGCCTGCTATCCGCAGAGGAGGTTCTGGTGTCCGTGGGCAGGAGAGCTGGCTCAGGGCTTAAGCTGGGAGAGAGAGAGAGAGAGAGAAAGGGGGGTTTAAGTATCAGTAGGCAAGGGTGAGACTCAGAAACAGAGAGACAGGAACACAGTAGAGGGGAAGGCAGGGTCAGAGAGTAGAAATTTGGAAGACAGTAACAGGCAGAGCTGAAAACTGCAGGCACTTTAGCTAGCAGCACAAGTTAATTATACAAGCAATTTAGCAGTAGCTTAAGGGTAGGCAGTGTAGAACAATTTTAAATCAATATCTTAAACATAAAAAGCAGTTCCAGAAGTAGGGAGCTGCCAAAATTCAAAATAAATATTGCAGCCAAGGAAAAGGCACAAAGGGAATCCAGCAGCCAACAGGAGGCAGTTTCAGAAAGGCTCTACGGTTCCGATTGGCTGGAATCAGCAGCCATACCTGTAGGATCTGCAGTGGGCACTGGTGCGTGGTCGGCAGCTATGGAAGCGCCTGTCACCCGCAGAGGAGGTTCTGGTGTCTGTGGGCAGGTGGAAAGCTGGGTAGAAGTAAAGAACTCACCAGTCCTAGAGTGTAGGGGAGAGGGCATCATGGCCCAGATGCCTTCACTGGGCATCTGCCCTCACACACAAGCAAGGGACCAGTGCAGTGCCCTATGCCAGGGTGCTGCCTGGAAGATGCTTTGCAAACATGATGGCTTTCATGGATGGGTGCAGGGAGAAGATGCTGATATGTTCTTGAAGGGACAAGCCACATGCTGTGGTTTGCCAAGTGGCTGGCTCAGGACACAGGCTGGAGAGTTTCAGTTCCATTCGGTGCTCTCACCTGGCTATGGTAATGCCATGACACCCTCAAGATTAAGAGGGAGCTGGCACACAATCCAGACACCCTGCTCATGGAGTCACACATATCATCTATAGGCCTAGGCAGCCAGGCTAGACCTTGGGGGCTCACATGTTCCTCAACCCCATGGCTTAGAGATGGGAGTTGAACGAGGTGGCCAAAGGAAGGAACAGTTAGTGGTATCCCAGGAGGGTAATGGAAACCCAGGATATGCCCTCAAGGAATGCCACCTAATGGCTTTAGGTTGTGGCCAAGAGCTGTGGCCGAAGGCAAGGGGTCATACGCAACATCAGTAACCACGCAGTTAAGTCATACAGAGAATGGAACTGAACTAGAACTGAAGTTCAATGCTGGGTCTTAGAAGAAGAGAGTCTCTGAGGGTAAAGGTTGGCAAGTACATCTGAGAAAGTGGGGAGGATCCCCAATCTTTTTTTTTTTTTGCTGTACTTTTGTCTCCACAGGATAACATCCGTCATCCAGCCCGAGACTTACCCAGCCAGAGTTATGCCCTGGTTGCACCCCACGGCAGGGCCTTGAGGGGCCCTTCCTTCTGATCAATGGCGGTACACAGTTTCAAAGGGTGTCATGGGTCAGTGGTGCAGGACCTGCGGCGCAAGGCAGGCAGCAGCCTGTGCGACCCAAGTTTTTCTGGTTTCTCCCTGGGAGGCAGGATGTGCAGTGACATCTGGGGCATGTGCACAGACACCTGCCCTACCTCCAACAACTGCTGGTGCAAGCTGTCAGTCCCCTGGCCTCCACCATGGATCAGACGATTGCTGGTAGCCTCCCTACCTCCCCCACTAGGAGGAGGAGGAGAGCAGTCCATGGGACGCTCAGTCCTCCTGCCCCTGGCTGGCCCTCCAACACCCAGGCTCGTTTCCAAACCTGGGTCGTCAGCATCGCAAGCGGCAGTGCTGTGCCTGCAGGCTGGCCCAGGAAGGGTCCCCAATCTGATAAGGTGGGCACTTGTGGATGCACAAGCGGGCAGTTCTGGGAGGGTACAAGCTGCCCCAGTAGAAGCTGAGATCTGGCTGATGTGGGCCCTGCAAGGTGTGTCGGGGTAATGGGAATTTCTGAGTGCCAGTGCACAGCTAAGGATGTGGGTATGATGGGACTAAGATAAGTAATTCACCCTGAACAGTATAGGCACCTTGCAAGAAAACCAACACAAAGAAATAATGCTCGCTATGGATAGAATGGTAACCTCAGGTGAGGAACGAAGAACCCTAATCAGGTATTGAATGGGATCATGATATCTGGGGAGCTGAGACTTACAGTTGCCAAGACACCAGATATGTTCCAAAAGTCTTGGCAGGTGCCTGGGAACAGGGACTGTGAGTCCAAGACATGGGTACTGGTCAGACCACATCTGTGGTGTTAGGACCAAGGAAACCTTGAAGAAGTTACAGTAATTAATTGTAAACAAGTCAAACTGATTTGGGATTCTGTGACCTGCATGAATTGACTATGTGCCACCTGTGCTATCTGCCTTAGTTAAGGAGAGTCATGGACTAGAAATTCTGTCTCACAGTGGTTATTTACCTCAAACCAAAGGTCTCTCTGATTCAGCAGCTCATGGGAAAGGAGAAAGGTGACTCATTCACAAGTGAATGTTTTGCGGGCTGCCGGTGAGCTGTAACATCTGTATACCCAAAGACATGAACAATCTCTGGGCCATGCTGACTCCCATCATGGGCACTTTCATGTTGGTCAGCAAACTGATAGGAGGGGGGGGTTGCACAAATAACAGCACTAGATTTCCCTGTCTCATCGGATTCTGATTTTAAGAAAAAAAGGAGCCCAGAGACTATCCCTGGTGCCAGTGGTACTGCCTCCTTCACCTAATCCTCATCAGAATAATAATAAGCATTTGTCAATGCCGAATGTTGGCTTGCTGGCATTGGTAGTGCAGGAGTTAGAGAGATACATAATAGGAACGGCAGTGAAGTATTGCACTAATGCCAAGCCCCCCAGACTGAAAGGTGTTGGGGGTGTGCCTTTGGGTCATCGACCATAATGCTGAAGCCATTCCATATCACCACACCCTGCAGACAACAACAGGTGTCGCGGTGTGCCTTAGAGTCTTCGACCCTACGTTCACCCATTCCATAAGGAAATAAGCTGAGATGAGTGAAGTATAGGAGAATGGGGTGAACATTAGACCGAAGACTCTGGTACGTCTTAATCTGTCAAGTGGCTGTGGGGTGACTATCAGCATTATATTAACGAACCCAAGTCACACCCTTGCGCCTGTCAGTCTCTACAGGGTAGGATTCGGTTGGAAACCTTAATGCCACGGGCATTTGTCAGTATTTTCCTCCAAATTTTCAAATTGGGCTTTTTGGGACCCCACCTCATGAACAGTGGCACTATCATTTCGTTACTCAATCCTGAAAGGTGATTTCGCACAGCAACTACGCCATTCTGCACCACAGGTGCAGAAGCACATTTCGGGCAAGATGTGAAAAACGACAGCTGAACTGTTCACGAGGAGGCGTGAAAAAATGGCAATGTTGAAAATCTAGAGTGAAAATATGAAAAATTCACAAAGTTACGAGTGTGCATAGAAACTGCGCAATGCATGCCCGTAACGTGGTTATTTTAAGGAATTTTTTCACCAACTTTTTAACATGGGCTTTTTGGGACCTCCCCTCATGAAGAGTGGCACTGTGATTTTGTTAATCCATCCCGAAAGTTGATTTCGCACAGCAACCGTGCCATTCTGCCCCACAGGTGCGAAAACCCATTTCGGGCAGGATGTGAAAAATGACAGCTATACTGTTGATAAGGAGGTGTTAAAAAATGGCAATGTTGAAAATGTGAAGTGAAAAATATCAAAAATTGGCGAAGTTATGAGCGTGCATAGAAAATGCGCAATACACGCCTGTAATGCGGTCATTTTTGAGAATTTTTTCACCAGATTTTCAACATGGGCTTTTTGGGACCCCACCTCATGAACAGTGGTACTGTCATTTTGTTAACTGGTCCCAAAAGGTAATTCTGCGCAGTGACCGTGAAATCCCTTTTCGGGAACGAGAAATGAAACGACAGTGACATGTTCATGAGGTGGTTTCTCAAGAACCCCGTGTTGAAAATTTGGGGCCAAAATTCCTAAAAATGGCTGAGCTATCAACCTAAGCTGAAACACCCCCCACTGAGTCCCATTATACAGTGCTTACCCAATTCCTCAGTTCGTAGTTTGGCTTTGAAGGGTGCAGATGCATCCTGGTCCATAGAAGATCACTGCTCCCGACCTCTGGAGGGTAAGTATGGGCGAGGGGGGTGCAGGAAGGTGGGTGTACAGAGGGAGGGTTGGGAAGGGGGGACTGGGGAGATGTCTCTGGATGTTTTTCTTGTTTACAGTTTAACAAACAAACAAAAAAGACTCTGGGGGACCATTTTCTTTATTTATAGATTAAAAAATAAACTTCTGGGCACACTGGGGTGGGCTCTCAGTATGCCACATGAGTTGGGGAAGGAAACATGATGCCGATGAGGACTGGGCACCCCATTGGCAAACTTCGGTGGGAGGAAACATGATGCCAATGAGGATTTGGCACCCCATTGGAAGGAATTGAGCTTAGGGGCATCGGCACGGCAGTGGCATCGGTGTTGGAAGGAAAAAAAAATATCTGGGCACACTGGGGTGGGCTCCCAATGTGCCACAATGTGGCTGGGTAGGGGATAAATGCCAACATGGGGTTGGGCACCCTGATGTAAACCTATGTGAGGGGTGTGTGGCCGTGGCAGGAGCCACCATTCGGAAGCTGCACCAGCAGCTGTTTTATTTATTGAAATGTTTCTAGGAACAGCACACCAAGTAACTGCTTGCAACTCCGGCCATGCGCATTACTGTGCACTGTAATGCACATGGCCGGAGTCTTGTCATCTGCGGCTGCAATGAGGAAACTGCATCTCACTGGAGCGGAAGATTTCTTTCAAGGTTTTGGCTCTTTTTGAAGTTTGCTGCCATCACCAGCATGCTCACTGATTGGCGGCTGAGGGACGTACACACTAAAGCATCCCCTGCATTGGCCACAACACTGACACACCTCTGAAAGTGCTACTACCACAAGAAGTTGCTTGTGCACGCGCAAGCCAACATAAAAACTATCTAAACTCACTCTGGCGGTCTAGTGGCCCCTTCTATTACCAAATCTAAGTAAAAACAAGCATTTGTCAGTGCTGAATGTTTGCTTGCTGGCATTGGCATTGGTAGTGTAGGAGTTACAGAGCTGCATAATAGGAATGGCAGTGAAGTACTGAACTGAAGCCAACCCCACCACCACCACCACCCCCCTGCAAATACTGACAGGCACTGGGGTGTGCCTTTGGGTCGTCAGGCATAACGGCCATGCCATTTTACCACACCCTACCCTGCAGACACCGACAAGTGTCACAGTGTGCCTTGGGGGTCTTTGGTCCTTATGTTCACCCCATTCCATCAGGAAATATGGTGAGATGGGTGCAGTATAGGAGAATGGGGTGAACTTTGGGGCCAAAGAGTCCAAGGCACACCTCGATGCCTCTCACTGGCTGCAGCGTGTGGGTGGGGGTGGAAAGGTATGAGCATTGCAGGTGACAATCCCAAGTCACACCCCTGATACCTGTCAGTCTCTACAGGGTGGGGCATTATGGTCAGAAACCCTAACGCTGCAGGTGTTCATTGGTATTTTCACTCCAAATTTTCAACATGGTTTTTTTGTGACTCCCCACCTCATGAACAGTGGCAATATCAGTTTGTTGCACAGCGACTACGCCATTTGGCACCACAGGTGCGAAAACACATTTCGAACAGGATGTGAAAAATGACAGCTGTACTGTTCATGGGGAGGTGTAAAATATGGCAATGTTGAAAATCTGCAGTGAAAATATTAAAAAAACTGGTGAAGTCACAAGCGTGCATAGAAACTGTGCAACGCACACCCGTAATGTAATTAGTTTGGGGAATTTTTGCAGTAGATTATCAACACAGGCATTTTGGGACCTCCACTCATGAACAGTGTTACTGTAATTTTCTTAATCTGTCCCGAACAGTGATTTCCCACAGTGACCATGCATTTCTGCGCTGGAAGTGCGAAAACACATTTTGGCCATGGTGTGAAAAATGACAGCTGTACTGTTCATAAGGAAGTGTGGAAAAATGCCAGTGGTGAAAATCTGGACTGAAAATATTACAAATTCATGAACTTACGAGAGTGCGTGGAAACTACGCAATGCTTGCTCGTAACACAGTCATTTTATGGACTTTTGTCACCAAATTTTTAACATAGCCATTTTAAGACTTCTGCTCATTAACAGTATCACTCTGATTTTCATAATCTGTCCCAAACATTGATTTTTGCACACCGACTGCACCATTGTGCGCTACATGCGTGGAAACACATTTTGGGCGAGATGTGAAAAATGACAGCTGTACTGCTCATAAGGAGGTGTGGTAAAATGGCAATGTTGAAAATCTGGAGTGAAAATATTAAAATTTGTGAACTTACGAGCATGCGTAGGAACTGCTAGCGCTGCGCCTAAGTAAATCATTCATGTTTGGAATTTTTCACCAAATTTTCAACATAGGGTTTTGAGGCCTACCTCATGAAGTGTGACACTGTTGTTTATTAAATCAGTCCGAAAGGTGGTTCCGTGCAGTGACATAAAATCACCTTTTGGGGCGATTAACGCCATGACAGTGCCAGAATTCAAGGAGGGTCCCAAAACCCCATTTAAAATTTGGTGCCAAATCAAACAATGCCTGAGATATGCATCAAAGTTGAAAAAACCTATTTATTCCATTATACAGCTTACGGCATTTCTTCAGTTCGCAATTAGGCTTTGAAGAGTGCAGATGTGTTCCTGGTCCACGAAGATCGTCCTCACCGCCTCTGGAGGTAAGTATGGGGTGAGGTGGGGTGTGGGGAGGTGGATGCGCAGAGGGTGGGCATGGGTTGGGGTGCAAGACAATCAACGAGGAACGTTTTTTCTTTTCAGGTGTTTGTTTTCTTTTAGGAAGACAACAGGACTTGTGCCACTGGGTGGGCTCCCAAGCGTGGCAGCTGAATTTTTTTTTTTTATGGGGTCGAAGTGGAGCCGGCGGGGATTGGGCACCCCCGTCAGCCATCTTCACTTATGCCACGCTTGGGTGGGCCCCGAGCTGCACCAAAACTTTGGGGGGGGGGGCGCACGGAGCCGACATGGGATTGGGCACCCCCGACAACCATACTGTGTGTGGCAGGCAGGGGGGCGCTATTCAGAGACACTCAGAGGGTTGGGGAATATTATTACAATACTGATCAGGTGTGTCAACAGACGACAACTGGGTCTAATTTTTCAGTCTCTTTGGGGTTCTGTTTTCCTGCTTTTGTCAATGCCGTTCCAACCCTGAACTCTGACTCAACATTCTAAGGTTGGCAATTAGATATTTTTTTGGAAACATTCCAAGGATGTCATTTTAGTCACTTGCCTCCTCCTGGAAAGATAGTCCTAGGAAAAGTTCACTTCAAACTGAATTTATGTTCCAGGAAGAGAAAGCACAGACGTATACAAGCAGGATTGCCGGCAATATGCTAATCAACACTCTTATCATTGCTCACTGAAGCAGTCTCTCCCTTTCAACTGTACAGCACTGCATTTTCAACTACTGTCATAGAGAGCTGCAGTATTCATTGGTGAACTGTGGCCGCGCCCGCAAACATGTGACTGAATTGGAAGATGGTGTCACACCTACAAAAACTCGGATGATGGTACTATGTTTCTTGCACATGCGTGCAAGCAAACATAATGATACAACTCTATCTATCACCTCCCTGGTAGTCTAGTGGCCCTCCCTCACCCGATCTCATTAGAATGAAAAACTCTATCTAAACCCTAAAACAAAACTGGCCTAAACTCATGAAACATGCATCTTTGCTACAGTGTTGGTTTTTATAACTTTGCACTTATGCACTTTAAAATGTTTGTTTCCAATGGAGTACTTGAACTGACGTTAAATAAATTGTTTTGCCCTTTATTTTGTCTGCCATCTCATGAGTACAGGTCATCTCTGTTTGTTCACAACCTCTATTTTGGTCTGTCCATCTAAATCCTCCCTGGTAGTCTTGTGGTTCCCCTCCCTTGCCCAGGAGGTACTTTACTTTATACCCTCACATTTATGTGAAACGTGTGTTACCTTGTGAAATTAAACTTGACCCTGGTATCACACCAGAAAGGTCCCTTGAAAATGGGCCAGAACAAGTTTAGCTAAGAAACTGTTTGTGCCGTTGATAATTTCAGTCACAGGAAGCCCTTTACAGCTGGACCTTAAGCCCAGTCTTGTAGTGGACTAGAAATGGGTTTCATGTAACTGCAGAAAGTGAGGGGAAAGGAAGCATAGCAAAAAGGAAACAATAGGGGTAGCAGGCAGGGCAGTAACAAAATATGGAAAGCCATGTGTGCAGCCGGCCCAATGGCGTGGAGGGTTAAGGCATCTGTGCCTTATCTCCTACCATTCTGGTGACCCGTGTTCATGATGTTAGCGGGTCGCGTGGGGTCGACCAGGAGGGAGAGGATCGAGCGTCTGGAGGACAGCTCTCCTCTCCCGGGGAGGGACACTTGGCTGCCCCACCGAATGACTGATCCTTGATGGAGGCTTTAAAGTAGAACGGGACAGGGGTGCCAATGGAAGGGTGGGTGTTGTGGGACTCCGCAGCATGCATATGCCTCCACATACACACGCTGATGTGTTGCGCCCCAGCAATGGGGAAGAATTGGGAGAAAATGGAGGAAAAACACCTCGAGGTGGCAGGAAGAAGACTGACCCCGCAGGCTCCACACCGCTGGCCAGGCAGCTGATCCTGTAGCTAGGACAGCTCAAGGCAAGATCCTAGGAAGAGCCGGGTGATGGGGCTGCAGGCCGCCAAGGGGAGAAAGGCGTAGAAAGTACAGATAAAAAAAAAAAAAAGAAAGAAAGCCATGAGTGCAAATGCAACAAATCTTGGAATGCCAGACCTAGAGGCCATTATATTGGAGGCAGACCTGGATACTGTGGCTATTACTGAGTCGTGGTGTACAGGAAACCACAATGGCAACATGGCCATACCAGGCTATACTTAGTTCAGGAAAGATAGGGTGGGAAGGAAGGGAGGGGTGGTGCTGTGTATACAAGGGAGGGTATCAAAGCGACGTAGACACAGGGAGTCTGGGGTGGAGGTACTGTGGGTCACCCCAGAGACACGAAACAGAGCCACTATTTGCACTGGCATGATCTACAGAGCTCCAACATTGGGGAAGAATTTAGATAAGGCACTAGCATGATGGTAGAAAAAGGGGAGGTGCTGCTGGTGGTGGTTGGGGGGGACTTCATTCTGCTGGATGCAGACTGAAGCCTCCCAACCACAACTCAAGCTAGAAGCAGGGATATCCTGGACTCCCTGCAGGAGATGGTTCTCAGGCAACTAGTCAGGGAGCCCACTTGTGATGGGGCAATACTAGACCTGGTGCTCACTAACTGAGGCAGTATTACAGGCGTCAAGGTCGGAGGCACCAGTGATCACCATACAGTGTGGTTTAACATAATAACAGCAGTGGAAGTAAACAACACAAAGATGAGGGTAAATGAGTGAATGCCTCAGAGACTACCTAGCTTGGGGGTTGGGGGGGGTGATCTGGGTGGGGTGGAGGAACAGTGGAAAAAGGGAAGGCATAGTGAAGGCAACAAACCTGTACACAAAGAAAGTGAGCAAAACAAAAGGAAAAAGCCATCGCTATGGCTCTGAAAGGAAGTGGCTGAAAAGGGTAAAGACCAGAAGGGCAGCTTTCAGGAAGTATAAAGACATGCAGAGAGAAGAGGACAGGGAGGTGTATCAGGAGAAGGAGAGGGTGGCAGGGAAAGCGGTGAGAAGCACAAAAGCGCAAATTGAGGAAAGAACAGCCCAATGAGTAACAAGAGGGGACAAGATGTTATTTAGGCTGAGGAAGGGAAGAGACACAAGAGGTCATGGGCTGAGACTGTAAGGGGGCAGATTTAGGAGGGAGATGAGGAGGCATTATTTCACAGAAAGGGTGGTGTTGAAATGGAATACCCTACCGGAGGAGGTTGTATCATGTAGGACAGTGGGTACTTTCAAAGGGCAGTGGACAGGGCACGGGAGGGGGAGTTGGTCATGTGAAGTAGTACAGAGAATTTGCCAGAGAGAAGGGGGGGGCAGCTGTGATCTAGGGGCGTTAGCTATGCACTCGAGCAGACTTGATAGACCATGTGGCCCGTTTCTGCTGGCATATTCATATGTATGTATGTATGTATGTAAGATGGCAATATAGTCTAGAGGTTAGAGGAATGAGCTGTGAATGAGCTTGGTATGGCCAACAGACCTGTGTTTGAGTCCTATAACCTCCAATTTCATACAGTGTGACTCTGAGCAAGTCACTTAAAGAGATCCACCAAGTAAATAAACTCAGCATTTGTACCTGCTATATCAGTGCCTAACCTCTGCAAAATGATATTGATGAAGAGATGATCAAAAATCTTACAATAGTTTAAATGTAGTAGCCCTCGTAAAATTGTCCCCACCAGGTCACTCCGACTTCCCGATGTATAGAGCCGCCCACGCTCCACCCCCGTGCACAGCCACATTATGATGTGAGGCCAGGGAGAGCACAGGGACGTGCTCCATTATGGTCTATGGGGGGCAGCTTACAAATTGTTTTTATATATTGCAATGGTCATTTGGCGATTAATCAAAGGCACCGGTCGACTAACAAGGTAGTCCAGAAGATGGCAACTAAAATGGTGCAGGGTCTGCACCAGAAGCCTTACAGGGAGAGGATGAAGTATTTCAATATGTATACCCTGAAAGAAAAGAGTGAGGAGAGATATGCTAGAGACCTATAAATACCTTACGGGGGTAAATAAAGTAAAGGAGGATAGCGTTTTTCAGAGGAAAAGATGCACAAGAAGAAAAAACTACTCACCATAGTAATGTTGTTTCTTCTAATGGAGGCTTGCTGTATTCTGACAATATGCAGTTAGCCCCAGCACTTGAACTGCCCCAGAGAGGATAGAGTTAACTCCATGCAGGAGCATAGAACGTTGAGCTTGAGCTCAGTTTTCAAACCTCTGTCTCTGGTACTTACCAGTGTAACTGTCTGATTCTTACGAGCAAACTAAGTACTAAACTATGGAAATTGTTTATTATATAGCCAAAAGGCAACAATTGGGTCCCAATAAGACTAAAGTCGAGAACCCAAGAAAAAAAGATAGTGACAATATAATATATATATATATATTAAACATCATAATAGTAATAATAAAACAACTACCCCACCCTTAAGAGGGAGGGTGCAAGGTACACCCCTGAGGTGCAACACTGTACCTGCCAGCCCACTTCCCAAAAACTAGGTTCTAAGAGGGGAGGCAGGGCAGGAGGTCAGAATACAGCAAGACTCCATTAGAAGAAACAACATAACTATGGTGAGTATTTTTTTCTTCAAACAACATGAAGTCTTGCTGTATTCTGACAATATGCAGACTACGAAGCAGTTCCCCCAGGAGGAGGGAATGTAGAACCTACTTTGGGAACAGGCTCTGCAGTACTGCTGTGCCAAACCTGGCATCACTCCTAGCCTGGATGTTCAGAGAGTAATGCTTGGTGAATGTATGGACTGTTTTCCAGGTGGCTGCTTTACACATTTCTAGCAAGGTTGTATCTCTGGCCGCAGTCAGAGTAGCAGCTTTACCCCTAGTCGAGTGAGCCCTCAGGCCTGGAGGGGGTGTTTTGCCCTATTTGTCATAGCAGAATTGCATACAAGAGACAATCCACCTGGCAACAGTTCTTTTAGTGGCAGGCTTACCTTTCCCCACTTCACCATAAGTGAGAAACAATTGAAGACAGTCATTTCTATGTGCCTTAGTATGCTCTGTGTAGTAGCTAAGAGCCCTTTTAACATCCAAACTGTGTAATCTTCTTTCCCCTGAAGAAGAACGGTCAGTAAAAAACACCGGAAGAGGCACAGACTGGTTCAGATGAAAATCTGATACCGGTTTGGGTAAGAACCTCCTATTGGTTCTTAGGACCACCTTATCCCTATGGAAAGAGATGAAGTCAGGTTCGACTGACAGGGCCTGTAATTCACTAATCCGTCTGGCAGAAGTAATAGCTACCAGAAACACAGTTTTTCAGGTCAAGTACTTCAGCTCGGCCGAAGCCAGAGGTTCAAAGGGTGGCTGCATAAGCTGGGCAATGCAGACATTAAGATCCCAAGCCGGAGTAGGCTCTCAAAAGGGAAGGTTAATAAGAACCAGGCCTTTGAAAAACTTACTGAAAACAGGATGAGATGCCAGGGAAGAGCCCTTTCCTGCTGAAAGAAATGCAGAGACAGCTGCTAAGTGAACCTTCAGAGTTGCAGGCCTAAGGCCTAGACCGTTAAGATGAACCAGATAATCTAAGGCTGTAGTAATGCCTGCAGAATCAGGCACAATGCTCTTCTGAGAACACCAAATGCTGAATCTTTTCTATTTGGAATTATAAGTTTTTCTAGTGGAAGGTTTCCTGGAAACCTTCAAAATATCCAGGACTCCCTGAAAAAGATGCAGGCCTGCATATTCTAACTCTTCAAGAGCCAGGCCTTGAGGTTGAGAGACTGGAGATTGGGATACCAGATCCTCCCCTGAGAGAAGGTTAGGAGATTGTATCTCTTGGGAAGAGACAGGGGACGTGACACTGCCAGAGACAGCAGCACAGGATACCAAGGCTGTCTGGCCCAATCTGGAGCCACCAGTATCACTGTACAGGGTTGAGATCTGATTTTGATCAGGACTCTGAACAACAGAGGGAAGGCATAGAGAAACCTGCCCTTCCAATCCAGAATGAGAGCATCCAGAGGAACAGTCCCCAGGACTGGAGGTCTGCAACAAAACAGAGGAAGTTGGTGACTGTCTGGGGCTGCAAAGAGATCTATCTCTGGAGTGCCCCATCTGGAGAAGATGACCTGTAGTAAGGAAGGGTCCAGGGACCATTTGTGATGCCCCTGGGAGATTCTGCTCAGGGCATCTGCTAGTACATTGTCTTTTCCTGGAAGGTGAACTATCATCAGGGAAGTCTGAAGAGAATACGCTAAAGACAACAGTTTCATGGCTTCTGTGCACAAGGCCGTGGGCCGAGTGCTCCCCTGCTTGTTGATGTACCACATTGTGGTGGTGGTGGTGTTGCCTATCCTGACTTGACCACCTTGCCCCTGACTGACTCTGAGAAGACCTGGAGGGCTAGAAAAACTGCCCTGAGTTCCAGGAGATTGATATGAAGGAGAGACTCTTGTGGAGACCAGACCCCTTGAGCCGTAAGGGCACCCAAAGGGGCTCCCCAACCTAGGAGAGAAGCATCTGTAGTTAGGGCTACTGAGGGGACTTGAGAGAGAAATGGAACTCCATGTCTGAGGTTGTCCTGGTCCAGCCACCACTGGAGAGCTTGGACCAGAGTCTGATTCACCAGAATTACTTTGGTGAGAGAGTCTTGTTCGGAGACCAAAAGAACCTTAGGTGGAACTGAATGTCTCTCATCTGAAATCTGCTCCTTGCACCACTGCAGTGGAAACTGCCATGTGGCCCAGGAGTTGAAGAAACTGCCTTGCTGAACGAGAGACCAGAGGCCGAAAACAGAAAGCAAGATCTGTTAGGGCCTTTACCCTTGTCAGAGGAAGAAAGGCCTTTACTTGGATAGTATCCAATTCTATCCCTATGAAAGTAAGAAGTTGTACTCATTCGAGAACAGACTTTGGGAGATTGAGAAGAAAACCCAGAGAACTGAGCAAGTCTTGAGTGATTTGCAGAGCTAACTTGATCTGGTCGGATGATTGACCTACAATTAGCCAGTCATCCAGATATGGGAAAATGGAAATACCCTGCCTTCTGAGGAAGGCAACTACTACTGCAAGGCACTTTGTGAACACCCTTGGAGCTGATATTAGGCCAAATGGCATGTCTCTGAACTGATAGCGGCCTGAAGGCAACTCGAACCTGAGGTACTTTCTGTGGGAGCACCTGATAGGAATATGGAAGTAGGCATCCTTGAGGGCCAGGGATGCAAGCCAATCCCCTGGCTTTAGAGAGTGAAGAATTATTCCCAGAGTCACCATTTTGAATTTTGGTTTTGAGATGTGTTTGTTCAGATACCTTAGGTCTAGGATGGGTCGCCACTCCCCTGTCTTTTTTGAGGTAAGGAAGTACCTGGAGTACTGGCCTTTGCCCCTGTGCTGAGTAGGAACTTTCTCTATAGCTCTGAGAACCAGAAGAGACAAAATCTCTGCCTCTAGGGCAAAGGTCTCTGAGATGGATGCAGGTGGAAAAGACCTGGCCCTCAGTTTTGTAAACCTCTTGAAGCTGAGGGCCAGTCCCTGGCTTACTACCTTCAGGACCCACTTGTCTGTGGTAACAGACTTCCAGGCCTGGAAGTAGTAAGCCAGCCTGCCTCCTATTGGAATGGGGGAGTCGACCCAGGCTGACACATCAGGGTATCTGCTTGGCAGGGGCCTTGGACTGGGAAGAGGATGCAGCCCTGCTCATCCCCCTCCTGCCCCTCCCTCAAAAGAACCCCCTCTGTTGGAAGGAAGAGGAAGCCTGAGCTTGGTAGAAAGGCCTGTGGAAAGGCCTGCCCCGCTCCTAGACTGCTGCTTCTGAGGAGTGGCTTGCCTCTCTTTAGCCTGTGCACTCCTGTAGGTGGTCCTGTACACGTCCATTTTTTTCATGTAAGCCTCTGTCTGCTCCCCAAACAGAGAGTTACCCATTACAGGGAAATTCATATCCTTGGCCTGGGTATCCTGCGAAAGGCTAGTACATCTGAGCCAAGCATGTCTTCTGAGAGACACAGATGTAGCCATGACTCTTGATGCCACATCACTGGAGTCCACAGCAGCATGCAATTGCTCTCTGGATGCCTCAATTCCATCAGGAACCACCTCCTCCAGCTCTGTGGCTAGTTGGGGGGAGGCCTGTTTAGCCAGTTTCAGAACTGTATCCCACCTGGACTTCTGGTATCTGGCTGTGTAGGTCATATAGTTAGCCTGTCTCAGTCCCAAAAAAGATGCCAAATACTGTTTTTTGGCCATGGCATCGACCTTCCTAGAGTCTTTGTCTGGGGGGAGTGAAGCCAAAGGAATGTTAGCCCTGTCACAGGCTGCAGCCTGCACTACCCCAACATGGCTGCAATGACTGTATAAAAACTGCGTACCTGAGCCTGATAACATATACCTCCTGTCCATTCTCTTATCCACAGGAGGTAAGGAGTTAGGTGTTTGTAAAATCTTTTTTGTCTGTTTCCCCAAGGACTTGTGAAGAGGGACAGACAATCTTTTGGACTCTGGGATGTCCATCATTTCTACAAAATCAGGCTCTTCCTCCTCCTCAGCAGCTTCAACCATTGGGAGCTGGAGGGTTTCAGCCATCTTCTTGTAAAACAAAAAGTGTGAAGGGGTCTCAGAAAGTCTGGGAGGGGAGACATTGGAGGGTCTGTATGAGGAGATGTCCGGTTCAATGGGCACATCCAGACCTTCAAAGTCATTATCTTCATCCTCATCCTCAGGATACTCTTCGACTCCCTCCCACTCCTCATAGAAAGCATCTGGATCATAATAAGATGGAGTCGGATCCAACCGAACTGACCGTCTAACCAGTGGTACCGGTTTGGATGGAACCGGGCGAAGCGATTGAACTATACTAATCGCTTTGGCTATCTCGTCAGCGGTTGGAGTATGTAGTGCTGGATCCGAACCGGCTGACTTACGCTTCCTTTTCAACGGAACCGACCCCTCAGAGTTGGATCTCCTTTTGCCCGAGGAGGTATCAGCTAGATCAGTAGACACCTCCTCAGGTTCGGCCGCAACTGAACCGGGCTGGCCATCCGGATCTATGGACTTCTCGGCCTCCCTTTCCTTCAGCCTACTCAACCTTTTTTCTAGAGTGGCTTTAGGAAAGTTTTTACAAATCTGGCAGTCTGTTTTGAGGTGGTCAAACCCCAGACAATAAACAAAGATGAGGTGGGGTCAGCCTTGGCAAAGGCCTCCACACTCAGAACAGTGTTGAAACCCAGTGGGACCGTTTTTTTTCTTGAGTTTCTCAGACATGGCCAACCTAATCAATTACCCTTAAAAGCTTTCAAGCCAGGTAATACACAACCAATCGGTAACAAACTGTGTTACGGGTTCTGTAAAAGAACCAGAAAAAGTCTGGTTCTTTTGAAACAATCGGCACCAGAACACCACACTAAATCCCAGAATAAAGTACAGCAAACAAAAAGGTCGGTTCTTAAGTGGACCAACCGGTGAGAAACCGAGAAAGAACAATTTCCACCGAATTTAATAAATTAAAAGTCACTACCTCTCTACCACACTACCTGTACCGTAGACAGAGGTGGGAAAATCCGAAAATAATAAAACTGTTAGAAATCGAATGCTGACTGAACTCTACCGAACCAATCAAAGGAGAAATCTCCAGAGCGACTTCACTGTTAGGCGGAGTAAAGAATTTGACGGTTACACTGGTAAGTACCAGAGACAGAGGTTTAAAAACTGAGCTCGAGCTCAACGTTCTATGCTTCTGCACAGAGTTAACTCTTTCCTCTCTGGGCAGTTTAAGTGCTGGGGCTAACTGCATATTGTGGAATACAGCATGACTTCATGTTATTTGAACAAGGGGGCGTGCAATGAAGCTGGAAAGGGGTACACTCAAGAGAGATGTGAGGAAGTACTTCTTTGCTGAAAGAGTGTTGGACGGGATAGGCACAAGGGATGGAAACTGGGGGGGGGCAGAGACTGAGTAGGGTCTGCAGTGACTGTATAGACAGGGGAAAAAAATGGGCAGACTGGACAGGCCAAGTGGCCCTTATCTGCCATCAAATTCTATGTTTCTGCATTCTATGATAGAGACCTGTAAATATCTCAAGGGGTTGAACAAGGCACAGGAGGGAAGTATTTTTTCAGAGGAAAAGATGCACAGGAGCAAGGGGACAGTCAGTGAAACTGGGAGGGGGAAATTTAGGAGAGATCTGAGGAAGCACATCTTCACTGAAAGAGTGGTGGAACCGTGAAACAGTCTTCCAGTGGAGGTGGTGGAGGCGAGAACACTGGTGGGCTTTTTTCTTTTTTTTTTTTTTAATTACTGTATTTTTCCACCTGCAGCCCTGGCAGGCGGCTACGACCCTCCTGATTGAGGGACTCTCTCTCCGGTCCCGCCGCTCCCACTCCTGCTGGTCCTTGGAAATTCCCCCGCAGCAGGCCAGGGAGGAGGCTGCCAGCTTCTCCCCCTCCCCCCCCGCCGAGATCCAATCCAGAAGCCGGGGACGACCCTTGGGACACGGCGGACCATCTCGAAGCCTGCCAGGCTCTTTTCTGCCATTTTTCCTTTCTCCTGTCCCCCCTCCCCTGTCGATGCAAGGACATCAGTACATGCCTGCCAACCTGTACTGCCCTCCAGCCACTGCCAGAAGTCAGTCAGCGAGCAGGATGACAAGTCTCCCCAAGAGAGGAAGCAGTCCTCCAGATGCATGATCCTCTCTCCCCGATGACTCGGTGGCCCAAGCTTGTTCCCGAACCAGAGTCGGCAGTGTGGTGCAAGGTGTAGCGACCAGTGCCACAACCTCCAGCGTCACTGGGCCGGTTAACAGTGGTGGGCTTTAAGCATGCATGGGATAGGCACAAGGAAATCTTAAAGGGAAATGGAGGGGGATCAAGTAGCGTCTTCAGTGACAGTATAGGCAGGGATAAAATGGTCAGACTAGGTGGGCCAAGTGATCCTTATCTGCCGTCAAATTCTAGGTTTCTATGTTAATAATCTGTAAAACTTACAGAGCTGTGTTTGTACTGTGCTATGGACGAAACCCATGTTGATAAGGAGCAAGGTTATTATAACTTCTTTAACTAAATAACTGATGAAAATCTGTCCTTGGCACCGGTACTTTTGTTTCCTTTTCGGTGCATGTTAGCGCTATCCTCGGCACTGTTACTTTTTACCATTGGTAGTACTAAAATAACAGTATGGGTGCCAATTTGTCTCAGCCAATCAGAAGCCATGATTTTCCATACCCATTTTTTAATACTTTATTAAAATTTTGTGAAAATCCCTCACAGATAAGTACCAAGCTGAGAGACCTATACATAGGTGACAAAACTCATGTGTACTTTAGATACCGTTACAAAGAACAGTTGCATAAGAACTTACCTTAACGATAGATCTTCGAGGGGATCTCAGTCATCAGGTTACACCACAGGAACCTTCACTATCAGTGAAGGGGAATCCACATGGAAGATTTTCAGCAGTATAAATGGGACTACCCACGCCGTCAACGTCCACCAACCACGCTCCCTCCTCAGTTCTTTCCCTCTGGAAATGAAGAGAGCAAGGCTCATACCCTGGGGAACTCAGAAGAGACAGAGGGACCCAGCTCTAGAGAAAAAGATGGACACAACAGATAGCCAGGTCCCTGGACAGGAGGCCCAAGAAGGGGGATGGTGGAAGGGAAATCAGACCTGATGACTGAGATCCCTCAAAGATTTACTGTTACGGTAAATACCTGTTCTATCTTCTTCGGAAGGGGTATCTCAGTCAGGTTACACCATAGGAATGAGTACCAAGCAGTGACAAGAGAAAAACAGGCAGTCTGTGAGGCTGGAACTCCATAAACATAAGACAGGAGTCCTTGAAGCACGGCCCTGCCAAATCCTGCATGGGCTCTTGAAGCAATGTCCAGACTGTAATGCTTGGTGAAAGTGTAGACTGTACTCCAGGTGGCGTCAGCAAAAATATCAGCGGCTGAGACTCCTTTGAAGCAAGCCATGCCTCTGGTGGAGTGAGCTCTGACAGCATCAGGCAGTTCCTTGCCGTACTCGTAGCAGAAAACAATGCAATTTTTCAACCATTTGGATAAACACTGCTTAGAAACTGAAGCGCCCTCTCTACCTGGGGTGAAAGAAACAAACAACTGCTTAGACTTTCTGGACTCCTTAGTCCACAGCAGATCATATTTCAAAGTTCTGTGCACATCTAGTGTATGGAGCAGGCTTCCCATGGATTGGCATGCTCAGAAAAATAAACAGGAAGGTGGATAGACTGATTAAATGTGAACTCAGAGACCACCATAGGGAGAAACTTAGGATCTGTGGGTAAAGATACCCTGTCTTTGCGAAAAATCAAATAAAGCTCCTCACACCAGAGAGCCTGAAGCTCTGAAATTCTTTGAGCAGAAGTGATTGCAACTAAAAAGAGCGCCTTCCAAGAGAGAAAGCGCAAATTGCAAGTCACGATCGGCTCAGAAGGAGACAGGGTCAACTTTTCCAAAATAAAATTTAAGTCCCGAGCCAGGACCAGGGAAAGGATCTGGGATTTCAGATGCCCCTAAGGAAGGTATGGAAAACATCCAGTGGAGCAATCGTGCGGTCACCCATGGGCTCATGAAAGGCAGAAATAGCCAAAAGGTGGACCATGAGGGAGGAATACTGGAGGCCTGAGTCACATAAAGAAATCAGGTAGTCCAGTACATGACTCACAGGACAGGTGAAAGGGTCTAGGAAATGTCTGGCAGCCCAGATGGCAAACTGCTTCCACTTCATGGCATAAGTGGTATGGGTGGAAGACTTGCGGGCAGCCACCAGGACATCCGCCACACTGTTAGAGACCTCGAACCTGGCGACGGTTACGTCCTCAGAAGCCATGCATGCAGATGGAGGGACCAGAAGTTGGGATGGACCAGCATTCCTTGATCCTGAGTCAGTAGATTCTTGCAAAGGGGCAGAGGGACCGGAGGTTCCTCCACCAGCTGCTGAAGCAGAGGGAACCATATCCGGTGAGGCCAGAATGGGGCTACCAGGATCATGCTTGACCCCCTCCATTTGTAGCTTGATCAGCACCCTCTGTATTAGTGTAAACCAAGAGAATGTGTACAGAAATCTCCCACTCCAAGAGAGGGACAACATGTCTCACCAGAAAACTCCAGGCCCTTGATCTAGTGAGCAGAAACTGGGAAGTTTTGCATTGAGTGGGGATGCAAAAAGGTCCAACTCTGGATGACCTCATCTGTCGAACAGATCTTCTGCTACGGATAAGAGAAGCTCCCATTCGTGCATGCTGGACTGAGTCCTACTGAGACTGTCTGCTAGGGTGTTCAGGATGCCTGGTACGTGGACCGCAGGAGTGCTGGACTGTGCTCCAGTGCCCAATACCACACTCTCATGGCCTCCCTGCAAAGGGGGTACGATTGAATCCCGCCCTGCTTGTTGATGTAGTAGACAACACTCAGATTGTCTGACTGCACCAGCAGCTGGCCGGAACAAGATGCCCCTGAAAAACCTGCACGGCATAGAGCACCACTCTCATCTCCAGGTCACTGATATGCAGGGCGGCTTCCACTGGGACCAGGAGCCCTGGGTTTGAAAGGGACCCAGGTGTGCTCCCCAGCCAAGGCCCAAAGCATCCATGGTTAGGGTCTGTGGAGAAGAAATCTGGAAAGGAACCCCTTGAAGAAGAGTCAAGGTATCCATCCACCACTGCAGTACCTTGCAAACTGGGGAGGAGATCAGGACCTGTTGTTCTAACTCATCCATACACTGGTCCCATTGCACTCTGAGGGTCCACTGAAAGGTGTGCATGTGAAGTCTGGCAAGTGGAACTGTGGGAATGGTCGCAGCCATTAGACCCAGTAGCCTGAGGTACAGTCTGGCAGGAATGTACCGACTCTGAGCGACGTCCTGATCCATAAGGCATTCCACCCTGTTCTGGGGCAAGAAGGCCTTCCCCTGCTCGGAGTCCAGAACCACGCCAATGTACTGCAGCCTTTGGGACAGTACTAGAATGGACTTGGGCAGGTTAACTGTTATGCCCAGTTATTGGAACAGCTGGAAAGTGCACTTCAGAGTCAGTAAAAGCTGTTCCCTGGATGGAGCTCTGAGAAGCCAATCATCCAGGTAAGGGAGAACGTACAGACCCTCTCTTCTGACAGCTGCTGCGACCACTGCCAAGCATTTGGTAAAGACACACGGTGTAGAGGATATGTTGAAGGGCACAACTTTGAATTGGTAGTGATCGCCCTGAAAGGCAAAACGGAGAAAACTTCTGTGAGGAGGAAAAAACAAAATGTTCAGGTAAGCATCCCGCATGTCCAGTGAACAGAGCCAGTTCCTGGCCTTGAGGAGGGGCATGAGGCCTGGCAAAGTCGCCATCTGGAACCTTTTGTACTGGACAGAGATTGAGGTCCTTGAGGTTCAAAATGGGCCTCAGATCTCCAGTTTTTTTAGGGACCAGGAAAAACCGGGGATAAAAGTCCCGGTTTCTCTGCCGCCTTGGCACCAGTTTGATTGCCTGCTTGCACAGAAGAGACTGTACTTCCTCCCAGAGAACAGCTAAGTGGGTCGGAGGGGTAGTATGAAGATGGTGGAGGGCTATCTGGAAGCTGTCGAATGAGCTCCAAGGTATAAGCGCTCTCTATAACCTGCAGGATCCAAGCATCTAAAGTTATGGCTCTCCACTGATTCAGATGGAGGGAGAACCAACCTCTGACCACTACCTCCTGGGTCTAGACCAGAGATGGGGGGTCTGAAAAGGAGTCAAGCAGAGATGGGACCAGCTGTGGAGGCTAGTCCATCATTTCTGGGATGCTTGGCCTCCGCTCCAGTATTAGAGGGGGCAGTCAAGGAAGACTGGGCTCTGTGCTTGCCCTGAGTGCGGGGGCCCAAGCCTGGTCTATTGGCCTGTCTACGAAAAGTAGAGCACCCTCTACCATGGGGTTGAGTGTGGTAGAGAGAGTGAACAGATCTAATGGCTGTGCCAGAGGCCTGCAGATCAGATCATTAATGAGGTCCTGAACATCAGGGCCAAAGAGCCTGGTGACACTGAAAGGGGCATTAAGCACCTTGTTCTGTACATCAGCTGCAAAGCCAGAGATCCTCAGCCATGAGTGCCTATGAAGGCATCTGCCAGTGGCAGCTGCCCTGGCTGCTGTGTCGGCCATATCATACAGGGCCCCAAGGAGATATTCTGGAACTTAACCATGTGTGTCAGATAGTTTACGATTCTTAGGTCCAAAGTAGAGGAGGCGTAAACTCTCTTACCCCAGAGGTCAATCCTGCGGGATTCCTTGTCTCGCAGGAGGGAACTAAGGTGTGTTGGCACCTTAGACTTGTCATGGGCTGCCTTAATGACCACAAAATCAGTTTCAGCCTGGGCAGCAAAATAAGAAAGGCCCTGAGGGGCATTGTAAAGCTTGTCTGTCCTACTTGGCATAGCTGGCACAATGTCCGGCCTGTCCCAGGCTGTCGTGGTGGCGTTTTTCAGGGCTGGCAGCATAGGAGGAATAATTTTAGGGGGAGATTCAGGAACCTCCAGGAAGTACACCAGACCTTTTCTGGTGGCATCTTCCTCCTCAGTCTGGAAGCCCATAGTGGCAGACAATTTCTTCATGACATTGAAGAAGGTGGCATCCTCAGGAGGAGACCTTGGAGTATGTTTGACTGAGTCCTCACTAACTGAAGAGGCAGTGGACATATCAGAGATAAGGATTTCTTCCTCCTTCACCTCATCCTTTATGTCATCAGGGAGGATGAGATCAGGATGGTACTCCTTCTCGACCTCATCTGGGTCTGGCGTCAGAGTGGTTGTCAGTGGCCCATGGGGAGCCTCCCTTGGCTGACGAACAGGTGTCGATGATGAAGCTGCCATCGGCGGTGCCGGCAACGATGGCCTATTGAAGCCACTAAACTGCTCAACTAGTACATTAGTGAACTTGATAAGTACTTTGTTCAGATCCATAGTCATTGTCAATGGAGGGAGATTCGATGGTACAGAAGTCCACACCCCTCTGTCCTGAAGGCCCGACAAGAGTGTAGCCTTCAGAGATGAAGGAGCAGGTCTCAATGGGGTAGCTGTCGACCATGAGCCCATTGTCGGAGGAGGAGGGGCCGATGACCTGGAGGTCGATGGACAGGCACCCTGAGATTCGGGAGGAGAAGCTGTCAGTATGGGCCTGACAGAAACAGAGACCTGGACAGCCAGTCTCTTCGGCGTGGCAGCCACCATAGATGAAGAGCCCAGTGGGGAATGGGATGGTTGCTGGGGGGAGCGGTCGTGATCCCGGACTTTGAGACTTTTCCCTGAGGACTTGTCTCAGGCCTTGGAGGCCTTGTAGCTCAAAGATCTGGTAGGCAACTGAGTGGCTGGGGCCCTGAAGGACCCCTGTCCGGATTTGGCTACCTGCTGTTCCATCAGGAATTTTTTGAGAGCCTACTTGCGTCACCTGAGGGTTGTCTGATTAATCTTCAGGCAGAGCTCACAGTCAGAGACATCATGGTCAGGCCCAAGACAGCAGTCACAAGAGTGTTCGTCTGTAGAGGCAATCTTATAC
Organism: Neoceratodus forsteri; assembly: GCA_016271365.2. NCBI lineage: Eukaryota > Metazoa > Chordata > Ceratodontiformes > Ceratodontidae > Neoceratodus > Neoceratodus forsteri. The sequence continues at coordinate 299,216,260 of CM057459.1, read as the reverse complement.
CCACAGCAGCAGCGACGGAAAAGAGAAGATGAAGGATTAACTCTTGACAAACAAAAAAATGAAAAATCTCTAAAAGAAATTTAGGTAAGGGTAGTAGGGAAAAAGAAGTGGCCATAGGCCAAAAAAGGCGCGAACACTGCGACAGAGCTTCCACGGAGACTGTGCTTGCAAGTTGATGGTGGGAAAGAACTGAGGAGGGAGCAGGGCCATCCACGCCTATATAGGGTCGCTGACGTCGATGGCGTGGGCAGCCCCAGTTCTACTTCTGGAAATCTACCGTGTGGATTCCCCTTCACCGACGGCAAAGGTTCCTACAGTGTAACCTGATGACTGAGATACCCCCAAAGAAGATCCAGTGTTGTAACATTTGTAGGGTATATTCCATTGTAACTGCAGATTCATGATTAATTCCAAAAGGGTTCAAGAGGAATCTATGCAGCATGACACTGAGCCATAAGTAAAGAAAGTGTCCCGTTTTCTGTTTTTATTATTCAAGAGCCAGTCCTTAAGCTATTAGGCTCAGTAAAAATCCGAAAAGTGTTACACTTGTAAATCAGGCCACTCCTACCATGGTACACTGCCTGAATCCCCCATTTAAAACAGATATAACTTCTTCCAATTGAACGGTCAGTGAACTATAAGAAAACACCTGTAGCTAAGATTACATCTGGGTAGCCAGCCCAGTGGCACTGAGGACTAAGACCTTGCACTACGCTGGCGACGCCAGTTCGGGGAGCCAGGGTCAGCCAGAGAGGGGGAAATGAGTGTCCGAAGGATGGCTCTCCTTTCCTGGGGGGGGGGGACTCTGATTTGTGGCACTGCTGGCTCCTAGTGGAGGTAGGAGCATGACAGCCGTGGACTGTGGATTGGGTAGGTGGCGGCGGACATCATGTATGCGGGTACATGAACGTGCCCACGCTGGACATCAATGCACATCCGTGCCCTGAGGGGGGGGTAACAAAAGTGGAAAACCCCAGACCATAGGAGGATGACGGCACCTTGAGGAGTTGGCCTGCACGCCCACCGCCGGACCCTACCAGCTCTTCCAGGTCTCTCTCTCTCCACTCCGGGGCCTCGATCAACTAAATTCTAGAAAGGACACCAGGGGTGTAGAGCCAGGGGGCGGTTGAGGGCTATGTGGAGTGGGAGGGGACCCAGCACCCAATTTCCTGGTTGGGAGGGCCTCAGGCAGGGTGGTAAAGGAGCCAACTAAGGGAGGTCGCCTGAGGGAGGTCATATATTATGATGACTGGAGGGAAAAAGAATTACAAAAAAACAAACAAAAAAAAGATTACAGCTGGGTAATTTAAGTAAGAAACGGGCTTTTAAATGAGAAATAGGCCGGGGGGGGGGGGGGCTGAAATAAGATGCATGCACGGAGTCTTCTGACTCCTCGAACATGGCGCTTCCCACTCTCCATGCTCCCACAGTGCACATGTAAATCAGCACGAGGCTATCATCATTTTAGTTAGAGTAATGCTGGAGCTCAGAACTGTCGCTTCAACTAAAAATATTTAATACCAAATTATTATTTATTTCTATTATTCGCCAAATTATTTTGAAGCATATGCAACCCGCCTTATCACATGCACTATACTATTAAACTTTAAATCATCAAGACTTAAAGAGCTGGTGACACGTTCAGTAGAACTTTAACAAAACATAATATTTAGGCACTGTCCAACTTGTATTTCCCATTAGTTCTGTATTCCTCCTCCCCATTAAGTAGTGAGATCATCTACATGAAAACAGGATCTTTACTCCTGAAGAGTTCATCTATTCCTGCTGCTTTCTCTCTTCCTGAAGTCACAGAGCACTGCTTGTGACATCACAGTTACTCCCATGGCAATAGATTGTGATGTCACAACAGAGGATTGTGACTTGAAGTAGTGAGTAAGCTATGGAGGCAAATTAACTCAAAATGAACTGTAAGGGACAGCAATCATATATTCATACATTCATACATTTCTTTAGTACTAAATTATGGGAAGGAGAAATATATAAAATATAAATAGAATGTAAGCAGAATTGTATTCAATTATATGTTTGTTTTTTTAAAGTTTTCTTTGAGGCGTCAGCAGCTCTTTAACATACAGGTATCTTGAACTCTAGCACAGAGAAAGGAGATACTGAGCTATACCAAATCCTACCATCCCTTTCAATCCTCTGTGTCCGAACACTGCTCTGCCTAATTTGCTAAAAAGTATTGTTTAATTTTGTCCATTTTTTTCCTCCCCTCTGCAGAGTCACTGAACAAAACTGTTTTCCAGCATATGAGATTTTAAGACATACTGGGAGCTAGAGGGAGAGATTAATCCCAAACTCTCTTAAACCTGCTCTCACATCAAAGGCCCTCCAATGCTCCCTTGTGGAAAAACTGAGGTCAGGGTAACAGTGTGCAGTCACATTTCCATCTAACTGCAACGGGCTATGTTCTTTGGGTTTTTGTAAGATCTTATCCCTCTGGTACATACCTCCCATAACTATCAGCATGGTACGGGGCAGTTCTGTGTTTGCCAGCTTCTTTCGGGGGTTAATTCTGTATGGCTGGACTACTTTTAAATCTTGTAGATTCCCAAACCAGGTTTGGAATAAACTGAGGACAAACTGAATAGAATTTTGCCTTTCCTAGCCCTCTGGTATGCCTAAACTGCGAACGTTGTTGACTGTACCATGTTTTCCAGACTCTCCAGTCAGAACTGGAGCCCCTTATTTTCTTTAACAAGACCATTAGCTACTTAGAAAGTTTTGTTGGAGGAGTCTGTAATCAACTAGCTGTGCATAATGACTTGCTCCACTTTGGTCTCCAATACGGTCATGTGTGTGTGAAAACGATCCACTTTTGCAGACAGTTTTTTAACCACCCTCAGAACTGTGTCTTTAATAGCCTTGAGTGTCGGTACAGCCTCTGATGGAGCGTCAGGCCACTGCCCAACCCCTCCCAAAGTCCCTGGCAGTCCAGACTGCTTCCCCTTCCCAGTCTCAGTAGCTTGTTGATTTTTTAGTCTGCTCATGGTTGATTAAGAAGCCAAACGCACTTGCGGACAGGTAAAGCATTTTACTTTCTATCAATGTAGGTCTTGACTACAATAGAAAACAGAACAATAAATATTTTAATTGAAAATATGGTTCCCACTGCACAAGAATGTCCGCTCTTGACGGCTGCTGACTCTGCCCTCCATACCCATTTTTTAAAGATATGTGCACCACATACAGTAACACTGAATGAACCTTTTATTTTATACCCTCACATTTCTATGTGAATGGTGTATCATCTTGTAAAACCTGGGTTTGAATCCCACAGCTTCCACTTGCATACTGTGTGACCCTGAGCAAGTCACTTAACTTCCCTGTGCTCCCAGGTTGCACCTGTAAAAAAGCTTTCAGCTTAGTGTGCTACTCCTGGTTAAACGAATAAATAGAAAAATAAATAAATCAAACTTGACTCTGGTATCACACCAGAAGGGTTCCTTTAAAATAGGCCAAAACAAGTTTTGTTAATAAAATGTCTATGACTATGCAACTGAAAATTTCAGTCACATGAAGCCTTTTATAACTGGACCTTCAGACCGACTTTGTAATGGACTAGAAATGGATGTAAATAAATGCCACATGGCACCAAAGTTACCTTGACCTTTGCTAAGCATGTACTCTGAGACACCATCAACCACCCACTGGTCCATGGATTGGGAGTCTGATCTCAGATCCAGGTTTGTCACATACAGTGGTGCCCAATATCAGGTTCCCAAATGTTGCGAGATCTCATAATAATATTATCAAGATGCCCTCCTTGATGACTAGTCATAATGTTGGGATACACTACACAACTGAAGGAGCAACTAGCAAGTGATCACTCTGTCTATCCTTACCAGTTCTTCACTGAAGAGCCTGACGGACATCACTAGGCAAGAAGGAACCTGACACTGGGCATTACTGTACAGTAAATCCACATGCTAAATGAATTTTTCAAAACAAAAACTGCTGGGAAATTCACAGACGTGTACAATATTTTTCTAGCAAATGAGCCCTTATTATATAAAAAAAAAAAAAAATGAAGACTGATGTGTCCACACAGCCTGTAACATGGCCTAGCCTATGGACAGAACATTGTATTTCTCAATTGTCCCTGATTTTCAAGGACATCTCTGATTTTGCCTTAAACATTTCCTCAGCTCCTCCTAAATTTGTAATTTTTGTCACCAAAAAGTGAGGTTTTGATGCGTTAAATACTGCCAAGCATTAATGCTAGTGTAGTCCTTCAGAAAATGCTTTCCATAATAAGCCCCTCAATACAATAGACTTTTTGACCTCATTATTTCCATTGTGCAAGGTGTCTCCCTGAGTTTGGTCATCTGTCCCAGATTTGCAAGGCAGGCAGTTAAAAGGTATGCAGAACTTGTTTATTGTACAACAGGGTAGTCCCAACCTTCTGGGCATAAGATTGCTTGTACTACATGACACACCCTGCAAGTTCTGCAGGCAAAGGAATTGGGCAGGCAATATAGCCTAGGGGGTACACCAGCAAGCTGTAACTGAGCTTGGTATGTCCAGTAGCCATGGGTTTAATTCCCACAACCTCCACGTACATACTGTGCGACTTGAGCAAGTCATTTAACCTCCCTGCCCCTTTAAACAGGCCTTTTGCCCAGTGGGCCTTGTCCAGTTACCAAAAGAACAAAAAAAAAAAAAAAGAATTGGGTGTCTTGTTTTGTAGTATTGAAAACAAAGGGTTCATACGAACATATGAAATTGCCAACAGAAACAAGCCTCACGGTCTATCGAGTCTGTTCAAGAGTACAGCTAGCACCTCATCTTGCAGTTGCCCCTCCCACTCCCCTCTTCCCAGTATTCCTTACCCTTACCCTGTCCCTATCCCTCTTGAAACTGCCCACTGTCTTACAGGACACTATCTCGTCTAGTAAGGTGTTCCATTTGTCCACCACTCTTGCAGTGAAAAAATGTCTCCTCATCTCCCTCCTGAATCTTCGCCCCTTCAATCTCAGTCCATGCTCTCTCGTGTCCCTCCCCTTTCTCATCTGGAAAATCCCTTCTGTGTTGGTCTTGTTTATCCCCTTTAGATACTTAAAGGTCTCGCTCACATCCCCCCATCCCTTCTCTCCTCCAGTGAACACATATTCAGCTCCCCCAGCCTGTCCTCGTAGGGCTTGCTCTCTAATCTCTGAATCATCTTTGTGGCTCTTCACTGCAGTTCCTTAAATCTTTAACCACACTTTATTACAGCATGCTCCAGCTACATACAGACAAAGACTAATGGCTCAAAGACACTTCAAGCAGGCAGGGCTGGCCACTTGTTACATGATCACTCTGTTTTAACTCACAGACCTTGAAACTCCCTTCCTGTACTGAGATGTAACTGAAGACTTGCCTGTCTGACATTTATTACTTGTTATTTAAATGTCTAGTACCTTATCAACACATCCGGTTTTCTTAAAAAAAAACAGATTACACCATTTAACATAAAGCCCTCTAAATGAATTCTAACCACAGCACTTTTTGTTTCATAAGAAACATGTACCATCATTTTATATTTTAACAGGTTTCAATAAGTCTCTGTTTTTTTTATTAGCCTACCAAATCTCGACCTGCCCAATTGTTCAGGCATCTTATAAGTAATAGTATCATTAGACATCTGAGCACTAGGCATCAGTTCAGTACCATGTTGTGGTATTTCAGGAAAGTCAGGTGGAGCCTTGTCAGGTGAACCAGAATTTCTTTCTTGTTCACAGTACTCAGTCATAGGCATTCCACTTTCCTCATGTTGTTTTTCTGACCAGTTCCTGGGTCCCTCAGGTAAATACCTTGTCTCTGTAGGTATTGTCCCTTGAATTACAGTAAGGTGTCCTGGACTTTTTGGCACTGGCATTAAATGTATCCTGTTTCATCTTATCAGGTGTCCACTTTCAGTGAGTACCAAATAGGATCTTGTAGCCACAAGACTCTGAACGACTGCTAGTTCTCCCCAACACCCTATGATACTTTACTATTCTGTCATAGGTATCACATTGTTTCTTGAATTGTATAGTTTTTTTCTTCAGTACACTTTTATTGTCTGTGTACCATTCAAATTTGATTTTAGGTAATCTGGTTCCAATCTGATGTCCCATGAGCAATTCAGCAAAGGATTTGCCACATTCTACTGTTGTTGCTCAGTAATTCAGTAAGGCAATGAATGGGTCTGTGTTTTCCTCCCTAGTCTTTTTTAGGAGAGTTTTTATGATTCTGACTCCACATTCTGCCAGCCCATTTCCTTGTGGATATGTGGGACTGGAGGTGATGTGATTGAAACTGTAGGACTTTGCAAAAGCTTTAAATTCTGCACTTGCAAACTGAGGTCTATTAACAGTCCTTACAACCTGTGGTATCCCAAATCTTGCAAAGATTACTTTAAGCTCTTGTATCACTTGGCTTGATGTTGGTGTCTTAAACTTTACAACTTCTGGGTAACATGAGAATGCATCAGTCACAGCCGTGTACTCTCTGCCTTCTAACTTAAGCAAATCTACCCTGACTTTTTCCCAAATTTTGGCATTTCCCAGAGTCTGAAATTAAAGGTTCTCTCTGCAGTACAGTCCTGTATTTTTTTTAATTATCTTTTTATTAAGATGAGGTGACATAAAAAAAAATTGGTTACATTAGGCATGAAATCTTCAATTATGAATATCAAAACAGCTTATGATGTTACATGTACAGGGCAAAAGGCGGAAAGAAAAACATCCTTATATCTTTAACATCACTAGGATTACAACTTAAAATCTCTGCTTAAAATTAAAAAGCTTTAGTGCAACCCAAGTTCATAAAATTGACGTCATTCCCCGTTCCACGACCAATATTAAGAAGTGTGGTCCACACTCTCCCACGACTAGCAAAACCACCCTAACCTTTCATCTCTCAAGACCCACCCACAGCCTAGAGCCATGCTTAAGGAACATAGTCAGGGAACAAAATCTAGGTCATATCTGGAATAATATATTATCCACAGTCTCCATTGCTGTTCGAATTGTTTTTGTTTATTATGGATTTCCGCTGTCAATGATTCCATCTAGTAAATGTCAGCGACTAGGCCCCTTCAGTCATGAACAGCTGGAACGACCGAAGAATGCCAGCGTCAGGTTATTGGCTTCTTGGATGCTAGTATGAATATAGGTAAGAGAGTTCAATGCCACCATGGGCTTTGTCTGGGGTATATAGAGAGCATCACTGTTTCAGCTGTGAGATCAAATGACTCTCCCATACAATCAGAAATCTCTTGTTGAATAGAACACCAAAATGGCGTCAATAGAGGACAGGACCAAAAAATGTGACCAAGATCTGCAAGTTTGCAAGAACAATTCCTCCAGCAAGCCCCATATGATAATGGAAGGTATTTAGTTAATAAGGCCAGAGAACGGAAAAATCGGCTCCACATGTCCAAGCCAATTTGCGCAATCTAGTGGCGTGAGTAATTTTATATGCATGCACAGAGGAATGAAGTCAATCCTATTCCTGTACCTCCAGTTCTAGGTCTTTATTCCAGCTGTCCATAATAGAGATCGAGGAATCACCCAGCCCCTCTCTTAAAATTGTATAAAAGTAACCCACCTGATGTGGCCATAAGCTACCCTTAATATTATCCTCCAAAAGCCTCCAGGTCAGAGGTAATGGCTCAGGTAACTGAATATCAATGTCTTTCTGACGTAGTAGGTAATTCCTCACCTGGTTGTATCTAAACAAATCATTATTGAGTAGATCAAATCTGGTTTGCAGGAAATCAAATGGAATAATTCCAGAGGGGGAGAGAAATTGTTTAAAAAATTGTAACCCCATATGCTTCCATCTGGAGAATGTATGGTCCAGATTTGCCGGCACGAAGGGGTCATCCTCCGAGATTAGGCTGTTGCTAGCCTTGCTTGTAGAGCAGAAAGCAGCTAACTAAAAGAAGCTACATTTTCTTATTAATTTAAAACTTATATCTCAGCAGGAGTCAGTGTCTGTTAAGATAAAGTAGACAGATAACTTTATTAGAAGTAGAAGGGGTCTTATTTAGGGTTAAAAACAGAAAAGGAAAGAAAAGAAAGAAAGTCAGTGTGTGTTCTGTGCAGGGAAGGGTACTAATCAGCTGACTTTGCTAAACCAGTAGGAGGAAAGAGAGATTACCTGGGGGTGCGGTTTAGACACTATAAAAGCAGGTGAGTCAAATTACAACTTCCCGTTGCTAGCCTTTTTTCTTATTAATTGCCCTCCATCCCACACCTCCACCCACCCAAAGCCAGTTCTACTTTTATAGCCACTGGATTTGACTGTCGACAGGAACTTCCTGTTTGACAGTAGGAAGGAAAGGATCATAGAGAAACACTGGTTTTGTCAACCCTAAAGGAAAAAAAGTAGCTCACTCTCCCCCCCTAGCTGCTGGTGGTCTGATATTGAGCAAGGAAGAAGGAGGCTATTGAAGAAGATAGGAAGTTGCTGTCCCAGAACAGGAAGGGTGAGAGTTGTAAGGAGAGGAGAATAAGCATCAGAGAAACAGTAGAGAGGACACAAATAAGACATGATAGGAGTGGTGCAGTGCAATGGCTGGGGGCAGTGTTCGGGAGACATTCTGGAGGCTGCGATGCTGCCATATTTGCAGGCACCTCTCTGGTCTGAGAGAGGAGGTTGCCGTCTCCAAGCTGACCTGGCTAGGTTAGTGAAACCTCCTCCCAACCAAGGGACCACAGGGCAATGCCACTACCTCAAAGGTTGCCAAGAAAGAGGAGAGGCTGGACCACGGTGGGCTCCAGGGAGGAGAGGGTGGTGGAACAGAGTTGCATCCTCCAGCTGTACCTCTCCACTCATTACGCTCTTCTGGTGGATAGTAGTCCTCTATGGAGGCACCTGCAGTGGAGACCAAGGAGGATGCTGGGAACCTTCACAAAGGAGACCCACAGGAGGGTGGCATGGGACCCCACTGGGAAGGAAACAACTCCTGGTGGGGACTCAATCATTAGGGTAGAATTGGGGGAGGAAGGGGAGAGGGAGGTAAGGTGCTTTCCTGGCGCCACGGCTTGGAGGGACAGGAAGCAAATCCTCAGGATCATGGGAGGAGCTGCACGAGGGAGGGAGCTGGATGTCATTGTCCACCTAGGGACAAATGACCTGGCTAGGAATGGGATCAGAGCAGTGCAAGAGGAGTCTGAAGAGTTGGGAAGGGGCCTTAGACAAGTAGCGCATACGGTAACCTTCTCGGAGGTGCTGCCATCTATGGCAAGGGAGATGCTAGGGCACTTCTCACTAAGGAATTCAATGAGTGGTTGAAAAACTGGTGTGGAGCTCAGGGTTTTGGCTTCATTGGGGACTGGGGAGCCACCTGGAGGGATGCAGACCTATACTGGTGCGATGGTCTGCATCTGTCCGGAGGGGAACCAGGATCCTAGGTGAGAGGTTTAAATGCTTCATTGGCAAGCATTTAAACTAGCCATGGGAGGAGGCACTGAAAAGGAGCAGGGATCTCTGAGCTTCCCCCCACAAAACATGGTGATCAGTGAGATAAACACCAAGGTACAGAAGTCATTAGGGAGCAGAACAGATTTAAATGTAAAAAAAGGCAAAGGCAGTAAGGACAGAAATGGGGCTAAAAGGGGTAAGGCTATCAAAAAGTGGAGGGTGATGAGTACCAATGCCCATAGTCTGTGTAACAAGCTCCCTGAACTAGTGGCCTTGATGGAAGAGGGTTGCCTGGATATTGTGGCAGTCACAGAAACATGGTACACAGAGAACCATGACTGGGATGTCAACATACCAGGATACACAATCTACAGGAGGGAAAGGGATGGTAAAGAGGAGGAGGAGTAGCTCTCTATGTAAAAGCGGATCAAAGCAACAGAACTAAAAGATAAACAGGGAGCAGATGAGGCACTTTGGGTCACCCTGGAGACAGAAATGGCACCACAATCCGCGGGGTTGTATACAGACCCCCATCTCCAGGAGGGAGGAATGGTCAAAATGATAGAAGGCTTTCTTAGAATGGCAGAAAAAGGGAGATATTGTTGATGGGGGACCTGAATATGCCAGATGTTAACTGGAGACACCTTTGCTGCAGGCACATCCAAGAGCAGGGTCATTCTTGATGCCCTACAGGGGGCATGCCTCAGACAGCTAGTATTGGAACCCACTCGGGAGGGAGCAATCTTAGACCTGGTACTCTCAAATGGGGATGGAGAAAGAATCTCAGATTTAGAAGTGGGTAGCCATCTGGGAACAAGCGACCACCAAACAGTGTGGTTCACAATAAACACAGCCATACAAAAGCAAGAGTACTGGACTTTAGGAGGGCTGACTTTGGGAAAATGAGAGAGTGCCTCAGAAAAGCACTAGCAAACAGGCAAGGAGGAGGGGTGGAGGAACAATGGGGAGTGATCAAAACAGCCATCACAGAGGCAACAAGCCTTTGTGTAAAAGCAAATCAATAAAACACACGAAGGAAAAAAGCTATGGTTCTTAAAAGAGGTGGCAGGAAGGTTAAGGAGAAAGGACAGCATTCAGGAAATATAAGGAAACACAGAAGGAGCAGGACAGAGAACTTTATCAGTTAAAGCAGAAAGAGGCTGGGAAGGCAGTCAGAATAGCAAAGGCCCAAACCGAGGAAGGATAGCCAATTCTGTTAAGAAGGGGATAAGACCTTTATAGGTACATTAGGGAGCGAAGAAAGAACCAAGGAGGGATACTGAAGCTTAATAAAGGGAGGGAATGTGGGTAGAGGTGACAGTGAAAAGCAGGGATACTGAACGAATATTTCTGCTCAGTATTCACATAGGAAGAGGAGGGAGTTACCTAAACCAAACAAGAGAAACACTCTGAAGACAGGGTCGATACCAGTCCATTTACAGGAGAAAGGGTTCTGAAAGAACTAATAAAATTGAAGGTGGACAAAGCAATGGGGCATGATGGGATTCACCCAGAATTCTAAAAGAACTAAGTGTAGAACTAGTGACACTGACTCTCTCTTTAACAAATCATGGGAGGATGGGGTGGTACCCGAGGACTGGAGGAGGGCAGATGTGATTCCTCTTCACAAAAGTGGGAGCAGGACAGAGGCAGGAAACTACAGACCAGTTAGTTTGGCCTCAGTGGTAGGGAAAATTATGGAATCACTTCTGAAGGAAAGAATTGTTGAGTACCTAGAGGCCAGTGGGGCATAGGAGCCAAGGCAGCATGGATTCACGATAGGAAGGCTGTGTCAGACGAATCTAATAGATTTCTTTGACTGGGTGACCAAATAGTAGACCAGGGAGGGGCTGTGGACATGGCCTACATTGATTTTAGCAAGGCATTTGATACAGTCCCACACAAAAGATTATCTCACAAGATAGCCAGCCTTGGAGTGGGTCCCCAGGTGGTAGCCTGGATAAAAAATTGGCTAGACAACAGGACGCAAAGGGTAGTAGTAAATGGAGTACACAGTGAAGAAAGGAGGGTTACTAGCAGGGGTACACCTTGGGGTTCAGTACTGGGACCGGTCCTTTTAATGTCTTTATAAGTGACATTGCAGAGGAACTGGAAGGAAAAGTATGTCTCTTTGCAGATGACACAAGATCTGCAACAGGGTTGATACACAAGATGGAGTGGAAAGGATGAGAAGGGACTTGGCAAGGTTGGAGGAATGGTCAAATGTATGGCAGCTCAGATTCAATGCAAAGAAGTGCAAGGTAATGCACCTGAAACAAAACCCAGGAAGCATACACAATGAGGGGTGAGATACTGACAACAGTAAAAATAGAAAGGGACCTGGGGTAATATATCAGATGACCTAAAGGTGGGCAAGCAATGTGAGAAGGCAGTAAGGAAGGCTGGGGGATACTGGATGCATAGGAAGAGGCATCAATAGTAGAAACAGGAAGTTGCTATCCCTCTGTACAGACAGTTGGTGAGACCCCATCTGGAGTACTGTGTGCAGTTCTGGAGACCCATCTCCAAAGAACATAGACAGAGTGGAAGCTGTCAGAGGAGGGCAACAAAATGGTGCAGGGTCTGCACCAGAAGACATCTGAAGAAAGACTAAAGGAGCTTAATATGTATACCCTTGAGGAAAAAAGGGAGAGAGGGGACATGATAGAAACAAACTTTCAAGTACCTCAAGGGAATTAACAAAGTCCAAGAGGGTAGCATCTTCCAGAAAAAGAGATGCGCAAGAACAAGGGGGCACAATTTGAAGATAGAAGGGGACGGCTCAGAGGTAATGTGAGGAAGTATTTTTTCACTGAGAGGGTTGTGGATGCATGGAACAGCCTCCCTGAGGAGGTCATGGAGTCAAGAACAGTGGGGAACTTCAAGAATGCATGGGACAGGCATAAGGCAGTCCTAGTGGAGGGTAGGAGGAAGTAAGCTGTTGGTTAACTAGGATCTGCAGCTTATCTGTTAGGTAGGAAAATGGGCAGACTAGGTGGGCCAAGCGGTCCTTATCTGCCGTCAAATTCTATGTTTCTATGTTTCTAGAGAATAGAGAAAAAAAATTCTATAAAAACTTTCTGTTTTAATTCATACCAAATCTTTAATATTTGGGCCGTAAATGGAGTAAAATCCCACAGAGGAGGTGATCTGCCCACCGAGACCAATGTGACCCTTACTGTATCATAAAGGTCATTTATTGCAAATTCTAGATCTTTCCAGGGAGAGGGATAAGATGGAGAAAGTCAGAGAGACATTATTCTATAGTAGGAAGTGATTGAATAAAACTTTAAATTCGGTAAATTGGCCCCTCCCTCAGAGAGGGGAAGCTGAAGAAGTGACATTCTGATTCTGGGTTTCTGGCCCTTCCATATAAAGTTAGAAATTAACCTATCCCAAGATTTTAAATAAAATCTGAGGGGAAGGTGGGGATATTTAGAAATAGATATAGTAATTTTGGGAGGACAATCATGCAGATAGTTTCTATTCTTTGGAAGAATGACAATGGTAGTCGGGACCATATATTTAGATCTCTTTGGATTCGATTAGATAAGGGTTCATAGTTTAGTAATTCTAGTAATTCATGGTTTTGGGGAACTGTCACTCCCAAATATCGAAGATTAGTTTTACACCATTTAATTGGATATTTACGTTTAAGATTTTGAAATGGAGTAAAAAATAAGGGAAGTAAATATGTTTTAGCTGTATTTAACTGAAAACCTGAAATTTTGCTAAAATTTTCCAGTGTTTGCCATAGGGCTGGAAGAAAAAATTACTCACCTGAGTAATGTTGTTTCTTCTAATGGAGTCTTGCTATATTGTGACATATGCAGTTTGTCCCAGCCTTAGAACTGCTCCGGAGGTGAAAGAGTTAACTTCCATGCCAGGCATGGAATCTTGAGCGCGAACTCGGTTGAAAAACTCTGTCTGTTGATCTTCAAACTGAAACACTTCAGATCTTTGAGCAAAAACTCACTAAGGTTCTGTGTGGAAGCTGTAAACCTACATAGCCAACTGGCTACTAAAATATTAACACATTTTTCTGGTCCCAAAACCAAGACTCAAGTCAGGGGACCCAGAAAATAAAATAAATAACACCCCAAAAGGAGGGGTGAAAAAACACAAGGTGGGCATCATTAAGTGCCAACACTGCACTGCCCACCCACATCCCAAACAGAGTTTCTGAGAGGGCAGGCAGGGGAGGTCATAATATAGCAAGACTCCATTAGAAGAAACAACATTACTAAGGTGAGTAATTTTTCTTCAAACAACATGAAGTCTTGCTATATTATGATATATCAGACTACACAGCAGTACCTCCATGGAGGAGGGACAGAACCTACTTAGGAAATAGGCTCTGAAGCACAGCTGTGCCAAACCGAGCATCCCTCCTAGCCAGGATGTTCAGGGAGTAATGCTTGGTGAAAGTGTGTACTGTTTTCCAGGTAGCTGTTTGACATATCTCTAAGATAGGGATGTCCCTGGCCGCAGCTAGGGATGCAGCTGTACCTCTGGTAGAGTGAGCCCTCAGGCCTGAAGGGGGAACCTTACCCAGTTTTTGATAGCAAAATTGGATACAAGAGACAATCCACTGGCAATGGATCTTTTAGTGGCAGGTTTCCTTTCCCAACCTCACCATAAGTGAGGAACAGTTGGAGGAGTCAAACCTGTGACCCTTGGTACGCCTATGTAGTAACTAAGGGCTCTCTCACATCTAAACTGTGCAGCCTCCTCTCGCCAGAGAAGGAATGGTCAGTGAAGTACACTGGAAGAGATATAGATTGATTAAGGTGGAAATCTGAAACCACCTTAGGCAAGAACTTCCTGTTAGTCCTGAGGACTACCTTATCTCTGTGAAAGGAGATAAAATCAGGCTCCACTGACAAAGCTTGTAATTCACTTATGCGCCTGGCAGAAGTGACGGCTACTAGAAACACAGTTTTCCAAGTCAAGTACTTAAGCTCTGCTGAAGACAAAGGTTCAAAGGGGGGTTGCATCAGCTGAGCAATGCAAACATTAAGATCCCAGGCAGGAGCAGGGTCCCTGAATGGAGGGTTGTGTAAAAGCAATCCCTTGAAAAACTTGGAGAATACAGGGTGAGCAGAAGAGAAGAGGCTTTCCTGCTGAAATAAAAGCAGAGACAGCTGCCAAATGCACTTTCAGGGTAGCTGGCCTCAGCCCCAAAGTATTTAGATGGACCATATAGTCCAAGACTGTGGGCAAATCAGCAGATTCTGGGGAAATATGCTTCCCAGAGCACCATATGGAAAACCTTTTCCATTTAGAATTATAAGTAGCCCTGGTGGAAGGCTTCCTAGAAGCTTTCAAGATTTCGAGTACACCTTGAGAAAGGTGTAGGTCAGCAAACTCTAAGTCCTCAAGAGCCAGGCCTTGAGGTTGAGGGATTGAGATTCGGATACCAAACTCTCCCCTGGGCACAGGTTAACAAATTGTGGTTCCTGGGGAGACACAGGGGAAGATGGACTGCTAAGGACAGAAGGAGTGGATACCAGGGCTGTCTGGCCCAATCTGGAGCAATCAGAATCATCTTGCAAGGTTGAGATCTGATTTTGACTAGCAGCTTGAACAAGAGAGGGAAGGGGGAAAGGCATAGAGGAACTTCCCTTCCCAATCGAGAAGGAAGGCATCCAGAGGGACTGAGCCCAACACTGGGGGCCTGCAACAAAAAAGCGGAAGTTGGTGATTGTCTGGGGCTGCAAAAGATCTATCTGAGGGTGCCCCACCCTGGCAAATACTAACCCCAGTACTAGGGGATCGAGGACCATTTGTGATGGCCTGGGAAATCCTGCTGAGAGCATCTGCCAGGACATTGTCCTTGCCTGGGAGGTGAACTGCTATGAGGGAGGTGTTCAGAATAAGCCAGAGACCACAACTTCATTGCCTCGGTGCACAAGGCCGAAGACCGAGTGCCCCCTTGCTTGTTGATGTATCACATTAGTGGTGTTGTCTGTTCTGACCTGTACCACTTTGTTCTGAACAGATGCAGAAAAACCTGAAGTGCTAGAAAAACAGCTCTGAGTTCCAACAGATTGATGTGGCAGAGAGATTCCTGAGGGACCACAATCCCTGGGTGGTGAGGTCGCCCATGTGAGCTCCCATCCCAAGAGGACGCATCTGTAGTAAGGGTCAAGGAGTGAGATTGAGGGATGAAAGGAATCCCCTGTCTCAGATTGCTCTGATCCTGCCACCACTGCAGGGCCTGGATCAGGGTTCGAGTTACTGGGATCAATTTGGTTAGGGGGATCTCTCCTTTGAGACCAGAAGGCTCTCAAATGGAACTGAATGTCTCTCATCTGAAATCTTGCTCCTTGCACTACAGCTGTGGAGGCAGCCATGTGTCCAAGGAGCTGTAGAAAGTGCCTTGCTGGTCAGAGACCTGCAGAGTGAAGAAAGAGGCCAGAGCCACCAGGGTCTTTACTCTTTCTAGAGGAAGGAAAGCTCTGGCCTGCTTTGTGTCCAGTTCTGCGCCTATGAAGGTGAGTAGCTGAACAGGCTCTAGAACTGACTTTGGGAGATTGAGAAAAACCTAGAGATGTAAGCAGCTGCTGGGTAACCTGAAGGTGTGATTTGACTTGGTCTGGAGACTGACCCACTATGAGCCAGTCGTCCAGGTAAGGAAAGATGGCAATCTTTTGCCTTCTTAAGTGAGCAACTGCTACTGCCAGGCATTTTGTGAATACCCTTGGGGCAGAGGTAAGGCCGAAGGGCATTGCTCTGAACTGGTAATGGCCTGAGGGCAGTTCGAATCTGAGGTACTTTCGGGAGCTCTGATGAGAACATGGAAGTAGGCATCCTGAGGTCCAGGGACACTAGCCAGTCCCTGGCCTTGGGAGGTAAAATCATTCCCAGAGTCACCATTTTGAATTTTGGTTTTAAAAGGTGCTTGTTTAGGTATCTTAGATCCAGGATGGGCGCCATTCTCCAGTCTTTTTGGTGTGAGAAGTACCTGGAGTACAGTCCTTTGCCCTGGGGTAGGGAGGAACCTTTCCACAGCTCTGAGAGCCAGGAGGGTTGAGACTTCTGTTTCTAAAGCAAGAGCCTCTAATGGATTTGCAGGTGGAAAAGATCTGGTTCTCATCTTTGGAAATTTTTGAAGCTGAGAACCAGTCCCTGACCACTACTTCCAGGACCCACTTGTCTGATGTTAAAGACTCCCAGTCCTGCCAAGTAAAGCCAGCCTGCCTACAGGTAATGGAGAATCGGCCCTGGGCATCCCATCAGGGTGCCTGTTTGGCAGGGGCTTTAGGGTGAGGGGTGGAGCAGGCCTGCTCGTACCCCGTCTGCCTCTCCCTCTGAAGAACCCCCTCTGGGCATAAGCTGAAGAGGAGGCCTGGGCTTGGTAAAAAGGCCTGTGAAAAGGCCTGCCCCTGCCCCTGGAAGGCTGCCTCTGAGGAGTGGCTTGCCTCTCCTTGGCCTGTGCACTCCTATAAGTAGTCCTATACTCATCCATTTTCTTCATGTAATTCTCTGTCTGCTCCCCAAACAGAGAATTACCCACAACAGGAAAATCCATGGCCTTAGCCTGGGTATCCTGTGACAGGCTAGTACACCTGAGCCAAGCCATTCTACGAAAACCCACAGATGTAGCCATGACTCTTGAAGATACATCATTAGAGTCCACTGCAGCATGGAATTTCACCTTGGATGCCTCAATACCATCAGCAGCCACCTGTTCCAGCTCCTTGGCAAGCTGGCCAGGGACCTGTTCGCAAAGCCATAACAGTATCCCATCTGGATTTCTGGTATCTTGCAACATAGGCCATATAATTTGCCTGTCTGAGTCCCAAGGATGCTGCCATGTATTGTTTCTTTGCCATGGCATCAATCCTCCTGGAGCCCTTGTCAGGGGGGTGTGAAGCCAAGGGAATATTTGCCTTATCACAGGCTGCAGCCTGCACTACCCCAACATGGCTGCATTGTTGTGAAAGGAACTCCGTATCAGGGCCTGACAAAATGTACCTCCTGTCCATCTTTTTATCCACAGGAGGTAAAGAATTAGGAGCTTTTAAAATTGTTATTGTCTGTTTCCTAAGAGATTTATGTAAAGGAATAGACAATCTCCTGGACTCTGGGATATCCATCATTTCCACATAGTCAGGCTCCTCCTGTTCATCCACAGCTTCTTCCAAAGGGAGCTGGAGGGTTTCAGCAACTTTTTTATAAAACAGAAAATGAGAAGGGGACTCAGAAAGCCTAGGGGGAGACACTCCTGAAGGTCTGTCTGGGGAGATGTCCGGGTCAGTGGGCACATCCAGACTTTCAAAATTACATTCACACTCTTCATAATCCTCCTCCCCCTCCACCGGTTCATAAAATTCCTCTATATCATATTCTTGAACCGGTGGAACCGACCGAACCGACCGTTTACCTGATAGTGGCGGTTCGGACGGAACCAGGGAAAGCGACTGGACAATTTGGATCGCTTTGGCTATCTTTGCAGCAGTTGGAGAAGGAAATTGTGGCTCCACACCTGCTGATTTTCTAGTCCTCTTTGCTGGAACTGGCTCCTCCGAGTCAGCTCTTCGTTTGCCCGAGGAAGTCTTGCCCTGGTCAGAGGGTACTCCCTCCAGTTCGGTTGGCACCAAACCGGGCTGGCCATCCGGGTCAGTGGACTTTTTGGCCTCTTGTTCCCTGAGCCTACCAACTCTCTTATCCAGGGTAGCTGCAGGGAAATTCTTGCAAATCTGGCAGTCTGCATTGAGGTGGTCAAACCCCAGACAATAAACACATGTGGTGTGTGGGTCAGCCTTGGCAAAGGCTTCCCACAGACACTACAGTGTTAAAACCCAGTGGGCCCGGTTTTCTTTGGGTTTCTCAGACATAATGCCAGCCTAACCAAAAATTGCCCTTTTTAAGCAAACGCCAAGCAAGACACCTTATCGGTTCCCAACCGTGTCACGGGTCGTGGAAAAACCGTAATGAAATCCTTTTTTAGAACCGATAAGAACGGGAACCGCACTCTAAATGTAATTTGATAAGTTTTAACAACAACCTGATCGGTTCAAACCGAACCGATAACAACGTTTGAAAGTTCCACACAGAGAAAGTAAAACCTATCTATTACTTACGATACCACAGACAGAGCTTGAACCGACCGGTTTGCGGTTAAAATAAATATAATTGCGGTTTAAACAAACTGAGAATGACACTTTTTTAACCGAGAAATGAACCGAGCAGTAGGAGGAATCTCCAGTGCGACTGTTCAGTGAGGCGGAGTAAAGAATCTGACAGTTTCAGTTTGAAGATCAACAGACAAGAGTTTTTTCAACCGAGCTCGCGCTCAAGATTCCATGCCTGGCATGGAAGTTAACTCTTTCACCTCCGGAGCAGTTCTAAGGCTGGGACAAACTGCATATGTCATAATATAGCAAGACTTCATGTTGTTTGAAGAGATGTTTCGGGAGACAGAGCAGTAATCAAGATATCGTCAGCAAATAATGCTAGCTTGTTTTCCCTTTGGCCTACTGGAATTCCCTCTATTCTCATATTACCTCTTATAATTTTGGCTAATGGTTCAATATATAACGCAAATAATAAAGGGGATAAGGGGCAATCTTGTCTAGTGCCTCTTTGAATTTGGATTGGTTGGGACAGAGCGCCATTAACATGGATGTAGGCCTGTGGCTGTGCATAAATATTTTTAATACATGTGATAAAGGGATTTGGAAACGAAAATTTGGATAAGGTAGCCCACAAATACTTCCAGTCCACTTTATCGAAAGCTTTGTCAGCATCTAGGCTGACAACTATGGATGGAATCCTTCTAGTGTGAATATATTCTAGTAACAGCATTAGGCGGCTGAGACTATCAAAGGTATTTCTTTGTTTAATAAAACCTGATTGATCCTGGTGGATTACAGTCATAAGGATAGGTTGTAGTCTCTTACCCCAAATTGACATGAATATTTTATAATCTACATTTAATGTTGAAATGGGATGGTATGACGATGGTAAAGAGGGGTCCTTATCAGGTTTAAGCAGAGGGGACAAAACCGCATAATTCCAGGAAGGTGGGGGAACTTCTCCCTCTGCCACTTCTTTACAGGCAGGGAGAAGACTAGGAAGAAGCTGAGGGCTAAAGACCTTGTACCACTCAGAGCCGAAACCAGCTGGACCTGGGCACTTTGAGGGTTTCAGTTGTTTAATTTGAGAAAGAATCTCTTCGGCTGAGATTGGTTGAGTTAAAATTTATTTTTGAGATTCCATGAGAGTAGGCAAATTAAGATTTGTAAATGAGGTAGCTATGTCTTCTTCTTGATTCTGGGGGGGGATGGGGCGGTATAAAGGGATTCAAAAAACTTTTGAAACACATGTTTATCACCTCTTCTTTATAAGAGGGGGGATCCAACGCCGTTAATCTTATTTTTAAAACTGTTGAAGCCCTTTTATTTGCCCTCAACTTTCGAGCCTACGCTCTGGCACCTCAGGCGCCACCCTCGTAATTGTACTGGCATAGATAGCTTACATTTTATAGAGTTTTATAGTCAAATATTTTTTGGATTTCTTGTTTTAAAGTTTTAATTCGATTCTGTAGAGCCCTATCACCCTCTCTGTATAACATTTGATAGGAAGACAACAAATCTGTTAGATAATTTAATCTTCCTTGTATGTTTTTTTGTTTGTAGGATGCATAGGACAGAATCTCTCCACGGAGGACCACCTTCAGTGTGTCCCACTGAACTGCTTGTGAGACTTGGGACGAGGAATTATCCAGAATTATCTGAGGGATACGTTCCTTAAAATGATTTAAGAATTTTTTATCTTTTAATAAAGAACTATTAAATCTCCAAAGTTTATGTTTCTTTTGTTTTCCTAGATTGATTTTAAGAATTAAGGGATTATGATCTGATAACATCCTTGGTTCTAGCAATATGTTTTGTACTAAAGTTAAGTGCTCTCCAGTAACAAAAAAATAGTCCAGACGAGAGTATGAATTGTGCCTTCCCGATAAGAAAGTGTATCCCGAGTTGAAGGGAAAAGCCTCCTCCAGACATCCTCTATACCCAAATAAGACAAATTTCCCTTTAAATATTTAACTGCCCCAGAGAGCCTTTGTGGTTTAGGAGACAAGGAGTTTAGATGGGGATGAAAAGAAATATTAAAATCACCACTCATTATCAGGATGCCCTGGAGCCTCTCCATCACCTTTTGTATAAAGGACTTGATTATGGAGAGCGAAGTCTGCAGTGGTAAGTATACATTTACCAGGGTAATAGCCTGTGAATATAATTTAGCCGTCAGGCTTACATAGCGGCCCTGAGGGTCCGTATAAGTGTCCTGAATTTCCAATGGTGTTGAAATAGGAATCACAATTACTGTTCCCCTTTTATAACCACTTGAGTGAGAGGAAGCCAGGATTTGATATCGCCCTCCCAGTGGAGTTTGGAATGTTCCACTTTGGATAAGTGGGTTTCCTGTAATAAATACAAGTCAGCTTTCTGTTTACCTAAACGCTGCATGATTTTATACCATTTAACGGGGGAGTGTAGACCATTTACATTCTGTGAAAAAATGTTAACTGGAACATTAGCCATGATCTCGGGGAGAAATCACTTCCTTTATTAATACGGCCAGTCATCTAAGGTAATGAGGGAACCCCCTTGCCTGGCTGCTTGAAAATATGTATTTATTCTCCTCCTCCAGGGGTCCAAAGGGACCATTTTCAGCATACCTGGAAGGTACAATAACTCCCGGATTCAGGTTTCCCCCGGCCCAGACCACCAAAGCCTGGATTGGGAGCACTCGTCCTCGCATTTGAGATATGTCACCAAAGTTTTCAATAACAAACATTAAGGTTAATAACAGTATCCATATTAACTCAAAACTAACAACTTTCAAACTAATAAACCTTCCAGTGGGAAGAACTATGTAGAAGTAGTCTTCCACTATTGGGGAGATTCCATCATCTCCAACCCAGGTCCCAGTAGAAAGATATTCTTCCCTCTAGAAAAGTGGGGAATGATCCACAGAAGGTGGATCTACACCCACTTGAGAGGGAGCACCCTCTCGAGGAGTTGGTCCCTATACGGAACCAAGTCCTGAAGTGGCGGATCTAGGAACTCGTGTTGTATCAAACCATTAGGTAACTCTCCAATAAAAGGGAGGAGAGCTCCCCCTGCATCATGATGTTGAGTGTAGTCTCATATAAAAAATAGTTATTCTTTTCTCCTTAACCCCTCCCTTCCCTTCACATCCCTATTCCCCCACCCCTTAGAGCTAAAAAAAAAAAAAAAGGTGGGGAGGAGGGAGAGAGAGCAGAAATTTTCAAATCCCAAATATGGCAAACCAGAGTTGTCCAAACTGCTCTCCCACTGCAACCCAAACCTGCCCTACACACAAAGGCAAGAACCCAGTTCTGGTCCTTGATTTCACCAGGGGAAGAGAAAACACACAGCTCCCCATAACTAAAAAACTCCATCATAGATGACCCGCAGCTAAGTCATAAGAATCAGCCTTAATAAAAGGAAATATAATAGCGGGTATTCCTCCCTAACTAGGGCACTCATCATGTGATGTGATCAGAAGGGGAAGAGCATATGGTTGACCATAACCCTGCAGTCAATTGCCCCCGCAACCAAGTGTATCCTCTATAATTCTTATATGCCCTTCAGGATAATATTGTACCTCTAGTATCTAAACAGTGCTCTCTATTGTCATCAAATAAAATGCACAGTTATTGTGATCATGGGAAAAGCCTCACTATGTTTCTGCCAGGACCATCTCAGTGGAGGAATAAACATTGGGAGAACTATTACACTAAAGAGGGTCTCTCAATGTAATGATTGATTGGGCAAAAGCGAAGCAGCAGAGTGGAGTATGATTGTGATTTAGGCTCCTAAATCATTTAATTGTTCACTACTTCTCTCAGTCTGATCCAGTACCGCTCTGCCCTAGTTCAAAGTGTCAAGTGTCTATGCCCTGTATTAAATGGACAAGGCTCCCGAAGTCTGTTCATACTTTAAAAAATGCCCCTCCCCCTTTTTCCATGACTTGAACTGTGATTTAGAAAAGTCTCTGCTTGGTAATTATCAAGTTGCAGTCCTGTTAAGCCTGACCACAGAGTCATCCTTGGGATAAGGAATGCCCAAGAAAGAAACATGGGGGGGGAAGGGTCACCATTCCAAGGGGTGAGGTCCGAAGAAGGCGGGAGAGGAGAACAACAGAGCACCTCACGCCTTTCGATGGGAAAGCTGAACACTCCATAGGGCAGAAATAGTGGATTTTTATTTAATGTTTGTTCAGGATATGGCACCTTTAATGCCCTTTGAGGAGTAATAGCTTGCTCTCAACCCTCAGGCGACTGGACAAGGTCGAACAACATCTCTCACCCCATCCCACCCTCATCTTAGTAATACATCCTTTTAATGTTCTTAGCCTTCATGACGGTTGAAGAATTGGATTTCTGAGTGATTTTATCTTATCCAGTAGTTTCTGAAGCTTTTGGTCCCCCATATTCACTTGGCCTGAGTCTTGGGAGTCATGGTCCTGTAGTGACTGTCGGGCCTTGGATGCCAATTTAAAGTCCTTGTCCAATATAATGCCCCTTTCACATAGATCTGATTTGGCTACAGCAGCCGAGTTATAAGTCGTGAGACCATTAGGGAGAAGGACCGCTAGTTTTACTGGATAAGGGGTGCGAAATTTTAGGTTTTTGGCTCTCAGAAGGGGAAACGGGGGGAATACTCCCTTCTCTGCCTCTGAGTTGCTGGGGTGTAATCATTGTTGAACAAAATGCGGTGAGAGTCCAGCATAACCTTTTGTTTTCACCACGCTTTGGTCAAGATCTGTTCTTTTTGCAAAAAGCTGCTAAACCTAATCATAAAAGATCTCGATCTAGCATCGGGTTTAGTTGGTCGAGGACCGAGAGCTCGATGGGCCCTCTCCACATCTATTTGGAACTCTGGGCCAAGTTCCAGGGTTAAGCGCAAGAAATAGTCCACAAAAGCAGCAGGATCTTTGCCCTCTTCCCTCTCCTGTAGACCATATAATCTAATATTTTTGCGTCTTCCCCTGTTTTCCATATCCTCCTGCCTTAAGGATAAGTGTAACTGCTCCTCAGTTATGGAAAGTACTGCCTGTTCCAAAACTGCAATTTTGGCTATATTATTGGTGGTTAGTGCTTCTGCATCAGAGACCCTTGATTGCAATCACCCAGGTCTGTACGAATGTCCCGGAGAGCGTCTCTCATTTCCGACCTGAACTCAGCTATCGCTGATAATATGGCTTCGGAAGGTGAGTGTTCCATTATGGGCAGTGTTTGTTTATCGCTCCTTGTCCCCCTTCTCTCCGATCTCTCTGTTTGGGCACTAGCGTGTGATGAGGAATCGCTATCTTGCAGGCCAGCATCCTCGGTCTCCATTAGGTCTTGCAAAGACTGAAAACAATTTTTCTCCTGGCGCTTCATGCCAACTGGTGCAAGACTAATTTTTTTTTTATTGTCTCTCTCGTGTTGTCCGGTGGTTAGTGCTCTTTTTTCAGTTAACTCATTGCCTCCCCAGGAGCTTTTTGAAGTTGCAGCACCTGTCTCCTGTATACTGTTAACAGTCAATCCTGGGCCTTTCTAAGCAAAATCAAGCCATAATTGGCATGCCACAAACAAATGCTAATAGTACAAAAACCATAAGTGCTAGACACAAAGTATGAGTGGCAAAAATGTTCAGCATAAAATTACCTTTCCAATGCAAGGAATAACAGGTAATTTAGTTTAATTTCTGTGCTGGTCGAAACAGCAAAACAAAATACTTTTTTCACTAAAAAATGCACCATAAACCTTTTTTTGTTGGGAAATATGTAACATATCAACACCAAATTAAGCATCCAGACATTAGATGTAATTTTAATAATTTGTTTGTAAAACTAACAGCTATTTTTGTAGTATTAAACGTAATTTTTCCCCATTTGCGTCAAGGTGTGTTGGTGAGGTTTGAGGGACAAATCTGAACCATACATACCATACCATAAACAAATGCATATAACTCCTAAAGTATACATGATACACACAATGTATCAGTGGCAAAGCTGTTCTACACAAAATTGCCTTTCCAACGGTTCTGTGCAAACAACTGTACTCAATTCGGTTATTGTTTTATACTGGCTGAGATACCCAGAATGTGTGTTTTTTTCAAAGTGCTTAGGTGGTTCTAGATGGACAAAATGTCATAAACAAATATGAATAACTCCTAAAGTGAACGTGATACGCACAAAGTGTCAGTGGCAAAGTTGTTCAGCACAACATCACCTTTCTAATGGTACTGTGCAGTCAATTCTAATCTATTCTGGCTGGCAAGGAATATTAAAACATGTGAGTGACTTCTCCAGATGTTTCTAGGGCACACAGGAAGTCTGTAGGTGACTTCTGTAGGCGTTGTGGGACACACTGCAGTTAGATTTGCTGATGCCTACAGGTGTTTCTAGGAGGCAATGAGTTAAAGATTTGTTTGTTAGGTGGGAGAGCGGCATTAAATTAAAGCGATGCTTCGGAGGAGCTCTGAACCCTACGTGCTCACAGCACCATTACTCCACTGGAAGTTCCAAGGCCTGTATTTCTGACATATATGAAAGGCCAAAACTGTATTTTCGACATTGTTAGTGATCCTGGGCCAGTATACTACCTGTCTGGCTCTGTGTTTACATTTTTTAATACCCATGTGTCCTTCATGAATTCTATGTAGCATTTCCTTTCTTAGAGTACTAGGAACCACAATTCCATCCTCTTTAAGTAGTACTCCATCCACCAAAGGCAATTCAGCCTTAAATTGCACATACTTGTGTGCTATGTACTGTCCTTTCCAACAATTTTGCATTTCTGAAACTACTGCTTGCAATGATTCATCTGCTGCTGTTTCTGTTTGCATTTTTTCCACATCTGTGCTGAGACAGCTCCCGAGGTTTTTATTCTGTTTATGTGAATATCCACCTGTTTCCCTGCTTTGATGTGTTCCTGTGAGTTTCACCCCATGTTCTTGACAAAGCATCAGCTACAATCAGATGGTTTCCCTGGTGTGTATTCTATCTTGTAATCATTCTTCTGTAGTTTGATTAACAGTCTCTAAATCCATGGAGGTGCCAGCCATAAGTCTCTTTTTGAAATAGTAATCAGTGGTTTACAGTCCGTTTCAATCACAAAGGGGGTTCCATAAATGTAATTATGAAATGCATCATATCCAAAGGCTATGGCTAAAATCTCCTGTTCTATTTAAGCATATCTGTATTCTGTTTTTGTAAAGGTTTTGGATACATAAGTCACACGTCTCCAGCTGCTATTTCTTAATTGTAACAGTACTGCTCCCATGCCATCCTTTGAGGTGTCCATGTAAACTTTTGTCCGATAAGTAATATCAAAATATTGCAAGGCAGGTGCTGTAGTCAAAAGTCTTTTGATTTCTTTGAATTCCTGCTCACATTCAGCTGTCTAACACCATGTGGCTGACTTAATTAGCAATTCTCTCAGACTGTATGTCTTGTCCGTGAGATTGTTAATGAACTTCGCATGATAGTTCATCATCCCAGGAAATGCTGTAAGTTTCTTTTAGTTTTTGTCTCTGGAAATCTGTTTACAGCTTGTACCTTGGTTGGGTCTGGCCTCACCCTTCCTGCAAAAGTATTTCTCCAAGGTACAACACTTCAGTCCTCCTTATCTGACACTTTGCTCTGTTCAGTTTAAGGCCTGTCCCCCGGCAACTTGCAACACTTTTTTTAGCCTGCTGTCATGTTCCTTCTTTGTGAAGCCCCAAATCAATTTTATTTATTTTTTTATTTATTTCAATCTAGGATTACAAATACCTTTGAGCCAATGCTCTTTTACAAAGGTTCCACATCAGGTGCGGTTAGATACATGGTAGGACAATGCAACATGGTAACAGGTTACAGAGGTTTAAATTATGACAATATAACAGGCTACAGTGGTAAATAAACACCTGTGTACATATGGTTCAGAGGACAGATTGATTAACAAAGGACTGGGTACCCAACAGTAACATGAATTTGGCAAATACACACAAGAATGCAGCCAATGGCTAGTGTCAGGGTCTCACATAACACAGAAAGTGCAAGTAGGAAGTGCAGTATGGAGGGGGTGTAGGGGAAGGGGAAGGAGGAGGGGGGTCGAGTAAGTGCTAGATAGAGAAAGATTATGGATTACAGTCACGAGCTGGAGATAGTTAGGTGCAGGCGGAGTTTAGATTTGAAGGGTCCAAGCTTAGGGATGGAGGAGATGTCACTGTTTAGGCCATTTAACCAGCTAGGAGCTCTATAAGCAAAGGATCTTTGGTCCAGCGTAGTCCAGCATCTTGGGATGTTAAGTGATTGAGATTCCGAGCCCCTTGTGGGGTAGCGATTCAGAGCAGATCAGATAAGAGCTTGAACACCAGGAGGGGCAAGGCCCATAATTGATTTTTTAGCGATAAGGCATGTTTGGTATTTGATGCGGTTAAAGAGTTGGAGCCACCCAGTTTGAGTGTATAGGTCACAAGTGTGGGTGAGATAGTGTGACCCGGTGATAAGTCGTCAAGCTTTGTTGAGGGCCATGGGTATGCATCTGAGGGCAGAGGAGGAGTCAGATCCGTAAATGATGAGGCCATGGTCAATTGCTGCAACTACCGAGCTCTGGACTGCGATCCGCAAGGCATCAGCTGTAGAGTAGGCCAATGCAAGTAGTGGCTGCTTTTGCGACATTATCAATGTGGGACCCATACGATAGGTTATAATCGATGGTGACCCCAAGGTATTTGAAGGATGTCACTTGTTCCAGGGTTTCACCTAGGCAGTTGGAGATGGAGAGGGGGTGTGACCAGTGTTTATTATGCAAACTGCAGAACATCATGTTTTTTTGGTTTTTGTTTATAGTTAAGCACCAGTTTATGTGCGCTGAACCAGCTCTCAACCCAGGAGAAGCCATGTTGGAGTTTTCTCCGGAGGAGGTGAAGGTCCTTGTGAGTGGAGTGGATGACCACGGCGTCGGCATAGAGAAGGATTTGCTCTGCACAGGATTGAGGAAGACTATTCGGAAAGAGGCTGAAAAGAAGAGGTCTGAGAATGGATCCTTGTGGAACCCCAGAGCATACAGGTTTAGCCTCAGAGAGACAGTCAGCAATTTTCACTCTTTTGGATGCATAAGCCACAATCAATATGTTATCAATGTAAACTTTAACCTCTTCAATGCCTTCTAGCAGTTGCTGCATTGTTCTGTGGAAAATGTCTGGTGCTGAGCAGATGCCAAAAGGTAGTCTTTTAAAACAGTGTCTTCCATATGGAATGTTAAAAGTACATAAGCGTGCACTTTCTGGCATTAAGAGGTATTTGCCAGAATCCTGAGGAGGCATCCAATTTTGAAAAATACTTGGCCCCTGCCATTTCAACCAGAATTTCATGTCTAGTGGGAATATGGAAATGCTCTCTTTAATGCATGCATTTAACTCTTTTGGGTCCAAACACAAGCGTAGTGACCCATCTTTTTTCTCAATGATCACCAAGGAGTGAACCCACGATGTCACCTACTCCAAACACAGAAACATAGAATCTGTCGGCAGATAAGGACCTGATGGCCTACCTAGTCTGCCCTATTTTTCCTACCTATAGCATCACTGCAGACTCTATTCAGTTTCCAGTCTCCCCCTCCACTAAGATCTCTCTGTGTCTATCCCATGTGTTCTTGAACCCTGTTGCTGTTTATGCCCCCACCACCTCTGCTGGTAAGCTGTTCCATGTGCCCACCACTCTCTCCATGAAGAAGTATTCCTTCTCATTTCACTGATTCTCCCCCCTCCTAACTTAACTTTTTCTAGGACATCCATGTCTATTAAATGTTTAATTCCTTTTTCAGCCTGTCTCTCGGGGCCACAGGGACTCTTCGTGCTGCATGAATTAATGGGCCTGCACTCTCTCTCATCCACAGTGATGTGATGCGGAATGGGTAACTTGCCCAGTCCCTTAAAAACATCATTGTATTCAGATATGATATTATCAGTGAGAGGCATATCAATTTCTATTGCAAACAATTTTTCTATCAGACCCAACTTCTGACTGGTGTCTTGACCCAAAATTGGCTTTTTGTCCCCTGTAACAATTACAGAATTGTGTTTACTGACCTTGCCTTAATGCTGGAGATTCAGTGCACAGTACCCCACAGTGGATATGGTTAGTCCATTATATGCCTTGAAAACAGTATTCTTCTTCTTTATCTGTAGTTCAGCTGGGAGCACATTTTTATGGCTGCAGTGGGCGTAGCCCTACAGATGTTTTGCTTTGAGAAAAGGACTCCCTGCATAAATTACCTACCAAACAACATGACAGAGTGTTAAAAATAGTGTCCTCTGCCCACTGAAGCCTCATTACTACGCTGCCTATGTGTGTATGGCAGCTGGAGAGCACTATTTTTCCTCTGGCTTGAGAAGTTAATTGAGCTCTATCCAGTACTGCATTTTTTTGCAAGTTGAAACCTCCTCCATAGTGTTTTATGGGCCTTTCCTATGGCTTGAGAGAAGTTAATTAAGCCCTCCCCAGTACTGCATTTTTTTTGCAAGTTGAAACCTTCTCCACAGTGTTTTATGGGCCTTTTCATTCTTTAAGTTTCAGAGCTTAATTTACTACCATTTGCAAACTGAGAAACTTGTTTTGCTGGTATCCCCTTCCCCACTCATCCAGATGTGTGAATTCCTTTGTTTCCTAACCATACTGGTTGATTTTACTTGCTTCCCTCATAGTAAAAATGTGAAACTAAACTTGTGTTATTTTAAATGATTGATAAAGTGACATGTCCAGTTTTACATTTCTTGGGGATGAAGCTGTATCCCTTTACCTGTATAGAGTAATTCACTTGCCATCAACTCTTAAGACCTCAGCTGTAAGATACATCATGCATGTAAGGTGATATGAAATCAAATTGCATTCCTTAAGTTGAAAAACAGGTTAATTTATCTTCCCTACCTCTGCAGCCACACAAAGCCAACCCCTTATCTCTCTTTCTCTCTCTCTGTGATACCTACTACTGGACAACATAGCTGTCTATACAAACAAAGCTGTTTTTTTTTTTTCTTAAAAAGTAGAAGGGTTTTTTCTTGCTTGTTTCAAGTGCCTGGGTAAGCCACAGGATAACATTTCTACTATCAGGGATATATAAAAAGTTGCAATATATCTATAGAGAGAAGAGAATACAACACTTTAATGGTTAAAACTACATTAGACTACAAATACAGACTACGACGCAAAGTTCTCATGAACTGAGTCAACATTAAACTAATTAAGTTTATATTCTTTACGCGTCTCTTTTCTTGATGTTACTACAATCCCTATTTGCTGTTGCAAATATTTGTTCTGGAGGTCCCAGCCATCTTAGAAAAGATTGGGTAAAGGCAGTACAGAGAAAGGCAACCAAAATGGTGCATGGAGCCAGCCCGCTGGTGCAGCAGTAGCACTACCGTGCGTGACACCGACGACCCGGGTTTGGGAATAAGCCCAGGAAGTCAGAGGGCCGACCGGGGGCAGAAGGCTGAGCATCCCAAGGACTGCTCGCC
Organism: Neoceratodus forsteri; assembly: GCA_016271365.2. Classification (NCBI taxonomy): domain Eukaryota; kingdom Metazoa; phylum Chordata; order Ceratodontiformes; family Ceratodontidae; genus Neoceratodus; species Neoceratodus forsteri. Next base: position 299,186,309 of record CM057459.1, on the reverse strand, counting down.
TTCTCTGGGGGGTAGGGTAGTGGATCAGCACTTCACTGGCCCAGGTGGAGACCCGGGGTACAGCAAGCACCCAGTCTGACAGAAGGTGAGGATGTAACAGACGTCGGCGGTCACACCTTGACATCCAGGGTGCACGTCATGTCCACAGAAACAGGGAAAATGCTCTCCAGGCTCCGAGAAGACAGAGCAGTGGAGCAGACCCTTAATGGCTCGCAGCTGCCTGGCCAGCCAAGATCCCGATGAAACCAGAATTGTTTGGGGTTTAGCAGCCCCACCTCATCCCCACCGGGGGGGGGAATCCGTGGCTTCATGGGGAGCTGGGTGGCTAAGGTAAGGTGGCAGAAGTGGGGGCAGACTCCACTGGTGCTCCCGACGATGCGGGGCTTGGAGAAATGGGGGAGGATAAAATACAGTTTCAAAATGGTGCATGGCCTGCATCAGAAGCACTATGGAGATAGACTCAGAGAATTAAATATGTATCGAGGAAGGAACAGCACACACTATTAAGAAGGGGACAAGACCTTCCTCCGTTATATTAGCAAGAGGAAGAAGACCAGAAATGGCATTGTTAGGTTAAAGAAGGGAGAGGGTGGGTGGTTGGAGGATGACCTTGAAAAAGCTGAGATACTGAACAAGTATTTTTGCTTAGTATTTACCAAAGAAGGAACAGGGGAGGGGCCAGGACTCACAAGGAAAGATGTATGGGGGTTGGGGAGAGGTGGACACCAGCCCATTTACGGTGGATAGAGTCTTGAAGGAACTAGGAAATGTAAAGACAGACAAGGCAATGGGGTCAGACAGGATTCATCCTAGAGTGTTGAAGGAACTCAGGGAAGTCCTAGCAGGTCCGCTGACAACCCTTTTCAACCAATCACTAGAGATGGGGGCGGCACCTGGGGACTGGAGGAGGGCAGAGGTGGTCCCTCTGCACAAGACTGGAAGTAGGGGAGGAGGCAGGCAATTACAGACCTGTAAGCCTAACCTCAGTAGTGGAGAAGCTGACGGAGTCCCTGCTTAAGGAGAGGGTAGTGAAGTTCCTTGAGTCAAGTGGTGCAAAAGACCCAAGGCAGCATGGATTAACTGAGGGCAGATAATGTCTGACTAATCTTATTGATTTCTTTGACTGGGTGACCAGGGTGGTGGATAAGGGAGGGGCAGTGGATGTGGTCTATCCGGATTTCAGTAAGGCCTTCAACACCGTTCCTCATAGAAGGTTGTTTAACAAATTGGGGAATCTGGGTGTGGGCTATAAAGTGGTAAAATGGGTTGGAAACTGGCTAAAAGGCAGGACTGAGAGGGTGGTAGTAAATGGCATAAAATCAGAAGGGGGGAGGTGACCAACGAGGTTCCACAGGGATCGGTGCTGGGTCCAGTTCTATTCAATGGCTTCATAAGCGACATTACAGAGGGACTGGAGGGGAAAGTATGCCTGTTCGTAGATGACACTAAGATCTGTAACAGAGTCGACACACAGGAGGGGCTAGATAAAATGAGAAATTACCTAAGACTACTTGAGGAATGGTCAAGGGTTTGGCAGTTGGGTTTCAGTGCTAAGAAATGCAAGATAATGCACCTCGGACACATAAACCCAGGAGAGGAATACAGGATGTGGGGGCAGGTTCTAGCCACCACAAGTCAGGAGACAGACCTGGGGGTTATCATATCCAATTACCTGAAGTCAGCCAAAAAATGCGAAAAAGTAGTGGGGAAGGCAAACAGAATGCTGGAGTGCACAGGAAGGGGCATAACCAGTAGGGGGAGTGAAGTGATGATGCCACTGTATAGATCACTGGTGAGGCCTCATCTGGAATATTGTGTCCAATTCTGGAGACCGCATCTCAGGGATGACACAGACAGAATGGAAGCAGTCCAGAGAAGAGCAACAAAAATGATACATGGACTGCACCACAAGCCTTATGAGGAAAGACTCAAGGAACTAAACATCTATTCACTGGAAGAGAGAAGGAAGAAAGGGGATATGATAGAGACTTTCAAATACCTTAGAGGAATAAACAGGGTACAGGAGGGGAGCATACTTCAGAGACGAAAGTGCACAAGGACAAGGAGACATAACATGAGGGTAGAGGGAGGGAGGCTCAGGGAGCATGCTAGGAAGTATTTTTTCACAGAGAGAGTGGTGGATCCGTGGAACAGCCTACCAACAGAGGTGGTGGAAGCGAAAACAGTACGGGGATTCAAAAGTGCATGCGAAAAGCATAAAGGCACCCTGCTGTACAGCAGAGCAGGGGAAAGGCAATCCAGATAAGAGTAGGCATTGCCAAACCAAGTAGGGAAATGGGCAGATTAGGTGGGCTGTATGGCCCTTATCTGTCAACAGATTCTATGTAATAAGGTACAGGAAGGATCAATTCTGCTAAGAAAGAGATGTTCAAGGACAAGGGGGCATGATATGTAGCTGGAAGGGGGAAGACAGAGGGGATGTGAGGAAATACTTCTTTACTGAGAGAGCAGTGGACACCTGGAACAGCCTGCCAGCAGAGGTAATGGGTACCAAAACAGTAACAGGTTTCAGACATGTATGGGATACACATAAGAGGACCTTGGTAACAGGGCTGGTGCGGGCTGGAGATCAGATATGGTCCATGGCAGCACAGTAGATAGGGGCCTTAGGGCAGACTAGGTGGGCCAGGAGGTCCTTTTCTGCCAACAGCTTCTATGTTCAATGTTAAACTAATTGACTTTATATTCGTTATGCTTCTCTTTTCTTGATGTTATTATGATCCCTATTTTTTGTTGCAATCATTTATTCTGGAGGTCCCAGCCATCTCAAAAAAGGTATAGATTGGGTGAAGGTAGTACAGAGAAGGGCAACCAAAATGGTGCATGGCCTGCACCAGAAGCACTATGGGGAAAGACTCAGGAAGTTAAATATGTACTCTTTAGAGGAAAGGAGGGAAAGTGGAGACATGACAGAAGCACTTAAATACCTCAAAGGTATCAATAAGGTACAGGAAGGTTAAATTCTGCTGAGAAAGAGATGTTCAGGGACAAGGTGGCATGATATGTAGCTGGAAAGGGGGAAGACTTAGAGGGGATGTGAGGAAATACTTCTTTACAGAGAGGGTGATGACACCTGGAACAGCCTCCCAGCAGAGGTAATGGGTACCAAAACAGTAACAGGTTTCAGACATGTATGGGATACACATAAGAGGACCTTTGTAACAGGGCTGGTGTGGGCTGGAGATCAGATATGGTCCATGGCAGCACAGTAGGTAGGGGCCTTAGGGCAGACTAGGTGGGCCAGGAGGTCCTTTACTGCCAACAGCTTCTATGTTAGTAAATAGCTGGTACATGAGCATTATACATTCATACTGACATCAATTATAAGATATTAAATATTTTATTTTATTTATTTATTTATTTAGCTTTTGTTGACCGGGTAAGTGCACTAGACAAATCCTGCCTATTTTCAGGCACGACTCGGGGGAGGGGGATATGGATGAATGCCTTGAACCAGATTAAGCTGTTGGTGGTATTTTTAGTGAATGAGGGAAATTTGGCCATGACACCGGGGAAATTCCCCTACTCTTTTCAATAAGTGCCATGGGATCTTTAACATCCACCTGAACTACCACCAATCCAGACAGATGGGACCTCGGTTTAACGTCTCATCCGAAAGACGGAAATATAAAGCCTATGGTAAAACAATGCCATTAACAAGTACTGCTCAAATATTCAAAATCCACAGAATCAACCTATTGTCAATTTAAATCAAAAATATGTATCTCTTCAGGGCCATAAAGAAGAAGAGAGAAAACATGAAGCAAACACAGAAGAAAAAGTGTGCATAAAATAAGCCAAAGTGCCGGCCAGGTGGTGCTGAGGGTTGAGGCGCTGGATGCCACAATTCACACCACACCGGTGACCCGGGTTCGGGAATGAGCCTGGGCCACCGGGGGTCGGGAGGGGCAGGAGAGGATTGAGCATCTGGAGGACTGCTCTCCTCTCTCTGGGGAGGGTTCCAGGGCTGCTCAGTGTCCTAGCAACCCTCGAAGGAGAGCGGGGGCAGCACAGGTATGCCAGCCAGAGTGAGAGGAGGCGGGAGTGTGGCAGACGTCAGCAGGTGAGCCTTGCACAGACGTCATTGCATGCCGCACTCCTGAAAGGGCAACTACAACCACAAAAAACCCCGCCTGGGACCGCGGAGATGATGGCACCAGACACAAGAAACACATCCCACCGCCGGCCCGATCCCCGATGGACTCCTGGCCAACCTGGGCAGGGTTCAAGCAGGGAGTAGCAGTCCTCGTCGCATGTGCACCCCAGAAGGATGCCCGTCCCAGGGTAAGCATAAACATAATCTACAAAAAAAAAAAAAAAAAGCCAAAGCGGGGGGGAAGGGTGAATAATATGTATAAAGCAAGTGAGCAGCACTGAATTGCATTTTCATTATACTTGTGAAAAGATGAAAGCTCAAGTAAAATATAGGACTGGCAGTATAGCCTAGAGGTTAGAGTAACGAGCTGTGAACAAGCTTGGTACATCCAGCAGACCAGACCTTGGTTTGATTCTCACAACCTCCACTTGCATACTGTGTGACTCTGAGCAAGTCACTTAACCACCCAGTGCTCCCAGGTTGCCCCTGAAAACAGGCACTTGTGCCTAGTGGGCCTTACCCAGTTACCAAAGACTAATATAAAATAACAGAAAACAGTTGAAAAGGATAAAAAGGAAGGGAAATGGTCCTAGATGCAGTAGAAAAGAACAAAACAAAAAAATCAAAGAAACTGACCAACATAAAATTTAAAACAACAAAACAGTGAATGATATTTGGCAGATTATAAAGGGCAACATATTATCATTTGCAATAGTTACATTAAAAGGACCAAGGAATATAACAATAAATAATGACGAGCAAGATAGCTAAATGAGGATGTGAAGAAAGTTACTCGACAAAAAAAAACCTAACATGCAATAAAATACCTGAAAACAAAAGCCATGACATAACCACATGGTCAGAATATTAAACATTTTAAAAGAAACAAACACAAAAGTAACCATTTCAAAAAGAAAATGGAACTCAAACTTGCAACAGATGCAGACAAAAGCAACAACAAGTAATTGTGCAGCTACACCAATAGCCTAAACAAAAAAAAAAAGGAATATAAGTAATATTAAAGGGGACACAGTAAAAAATCCAGTGAAGATAGCAAACCAGTGTAATGGATATTTGTTTTCCTTATTTAAACCCAATCACAACTCAGTCCCCTGCCCCTGTGAATTACCAGGAATGCCAACAGAATTAATATAAATACAGACATACTGCAAAATATTCAGAATAAAAAAAAAATCAGAGTGCAATATTTCCACTAAAATGCTGAAATTAAATATTGGGATGAAGCATAACCAGGCACCCCCTCAAAATAATTAAAACAAATTAATAAATACAGGTTCTGGGTAAAATTCTAGAATCACTACATAAAGATATAAGTTAGCCACATGTCTAACAGTGATTTCAGTAACAGAGTGAGAGCAGCAGGGATTCACAAAGGGACATTATACAATGGCAAAAAAGAATGGTCTCTGATTGGTCAGTCTGAAACTGGACCCGTGATGTCATCCCAGCACATCATCACGGGTCTAGTCTCAGCCTCACTGTGAACCTGCAGATTACCATTTGGCACTCCCTTTTTTTGCATCTTCTCTTAAGAAACAAAAATATTCTTCCACACTAACAAAAACATTTTTTAAAAATGCTTTTTTTCATTCTGTATTACAACAAGCCATTGTATAATAGCAATAATGTCCTCCAGAGTGTGTGTTGTACTGGGATAAAGTCACGCCTCAGGTACTGGATGCACTCGGCCTACGGCCTCGTGCCCAACCACCTGAGGTGTGACGTTATCCCAGCACAACACACACCCTGTCGGGCATTACTGCTTCAATCATGAGGAGGCAGTATAGCGCAGTGGTCTAAGGCTCTGAGCTGCAAATTTGGTGACATCCAGCAGGCCAGACCTGGGTTTGAATCCCACAGCTTCCACTTGCATACTGTGTCACCCTGAGCAAGTCACTTAACCTCCTTGTGCTCCCAGGTCGCTCCTGTAAAAAAGCTTTCAGCTTAGTGTGCTATACCTGGTTAAACAACTAAAAAAAAAAAATCATGTACCATAAATGTAATCAGTCTCTATGAAAATGACCCAATTCTTATATAACAATACCTCATAGACAACATTTCTGTTTTACCTCTGCAAAACATCTATTACTGTACCACATCTGGCAGTCATTGAAAAAATGTCTTCCCTAGCTATTCATCCCTGTATTATAAACAGTAGAACCCAAACCAGCTAAACCATATGAAGATTCATCACTGTAAGCCTTGTATACTATGCAGACTGCGATACTTAACACTTGTAAGGTAGGTTAGTGCATCTGGACTTATTTGCTGCATATGCATCTCAATTGCTATAGGGTCCTGACCATGTTCACCCTTCCTCAAGCCAAGCTAGCTACAGTATGTCTTACAACTCCTGGTAGGTGACATCACTTTAGCTTATGCGTTAATGTGGCAAGCTACTATTTTCAACAAGAAGTTAACATTTTAAAAAGACAGTGACGTGGACTGAGAAGCAGCTTGTGCAGGTGAATCATCATGCTAGCCTAGATATTTCCAGGTTGCATTCAGTTAGCCTAACCAGTGGGAGCAGAAGGGGACAGGGACATAGATCTAAAATAGAACCGTTTAACCCATTTGTGATTTAAAGTTACATTACAGAAATGTGGCCTCCAGAACTGGACATTGTATTAAAAATGAGGCCTCACCAATGATCTGCACAGTGGCATCACCACATCCTTCCTTCTGCTGGTGATACCTCTCTCTATGCACCCCAGCATCCCACTGGTTCTCCCCACAGCCTTGGTACATTGTTTAGTCACCTTTAGGTCATCCAATATGATTACCCCCAAATCCCTTTCCTGTTTGGTGACCATCAGTTTTTCCCCTCCTCTGTAATCCTTCCCTGGGTTCCTGCAACCCAAATGCATGATTTTACACTTTTTTGCATTAAATCTCAGCTGCCACACTTTGGACCATTCTTCCAGTTTACCTAGGTCCCTCTTCATTTTTCCACCCTTCCCAGAGAGTCCACCCTGTTGCAGATCTTGGTGTCAAAACGCAAAGAGGCACACTTTTCCCTTCCAGCCGCTCCGCAATTTCTCTTATGAAGACATTAAACAGGACTTGACCCAGGCTGATCCCTGTGGCACCCTACTGGTCATACTCCTTTCCTTAGTTTGAGCACCATTTACCATGGCTCTCTATCTTCTACCATTCAACCAGTTCCTAACCCAGTTTACCATCTTGTGACCCACTCCCAGGCCGCCCTGCTTGCTCATAAGTTATATGTGGAACGGTATCATTGGCCTTACTGAATGCAATTCATGTTTACGTTTAAGCCCATGAAACACCCTTATCAAGTTAATGCATTTGCAGCCATAGTGGCTCTGCCAGAGTTTATTTCAACACCAGTGTCAATCATGTAGTGAACTTTCAAGCCATTAGTATCTATTCAAATAATCCCTTCATTTTTCTGTGAGATGCCTTGCTTATCTAGAGTTCATTTTTACTGTTTGAGTTACTAAGGTTCACTAAAGTCATGTAAGGAGCAGAACAAAAAAAAAACATAGAAGCTCTGTCAGTTAACCATAATAGCCCAAATGACCGTTAAAAAGTAGAAATTTGTTGAGTCTGTTTTTAAATGCTACTATACATTCACTAATAACCACTGAAGTTGGTAACATGTTCCATGGCTTAACCACTCTTTGTGAAAAGAAATATGCCCGTTTGTTTGTGGAGAAACTGTTATACAGAAACATAGAATTTGACAGCAGATGAGGACTGCTTGGCCCACCTAGTCTGCCCATTTTCCCTATCCATTTCATATACCGGAGATCCTAAATGATCTTCGGCTTACCCTCTCTTTCCTATAGCTAGAGTTCCTTTATGTCTGTTTTTGAATTTTCCTAATATTTTTGCCCCCACAACCTCTGCCGGGAGGATGTTCCATGGATTCACCACCCTTTCTGTGAAAAAATACTTTCTCACATTACCCTTAAGTCTACTTCCTTCTATTTTCATATCATGACCCCTTGTTCTTGAACATCTTTTTTTTTTTTTTTTAAAGATGCTACCCTCTTGTACCTTATTTATACCCTTGAGGTATTTGAAAGTCTCTATCCTATCCTCTCCTCTCCTCCAGGGAATACATATTGAGATCCTCCAGTCTCCCCACAGATGACTTTTGGTGCAGCCCCTGCACCATTTTTGTTGCCCTTCTATGAACTGCTTCTATTCTATGTCCTTCCAGAGATGCGGCCTCCAGAACTGGACAAAGTACCCTAGATGAGGTCTCATCAATGTTCTATACAGTGGCATCACCACTTCCGTCCTTATGCTGGAGATACCTCTCCCTATGCACCCCAGCATTCCACTGGCTCTCCTCACAGCCTTCTCACATTGTTTGGTAACCTTCAGATCATCAGATGTGATTACTCCCAGGTACCTTTCCTGTTTGGTGGCCATCAGTACCTCCCCCCCATCATATACTCTTCCCTCACATTTCTTTCCCCAAGTGCTGGATTTTACACTTCTTTGCATTGAATCTTAGCTGCCACACCCTACACCACTCCTCAGGCTTGCATAGGTTTCTTCTCATTTTCTCTTCCTCTCCTGGAGTGTTAACCCTGTTGCAGATCTTCGTGTCATCTGCAAAGAGACACAACTTCCCTTCCAGCCCCTCGGCAATGTCGCTTATGAAGACATTAAAGAGAACTGGTCCAAGCACTGATCCCTGCGGGACCCTGCTGGACACCCCCTCTCTTCATATTGAACTCCGTTCACAACTACTCCATAACTCCTGTCACTCAGCCAGTTTTTGACCCAGTTTACCATCCTGGGACCCACTCCCAGGATGCCAAGCTTGTTTACTAGCCTCCTATGTGGGACGGTGTCGAATGCCTTGCTAAAATCCAGGAAGGCCACATCCACCGCCCCTCCCTGATTCACGTCCCTAGTCACCCAATCAAAGAAATCTATCAGATTTGTTTGACAAGGTCTTCCTGCAGTGAAGCCATGCTGTCTCAGATCCTGTGTTCCACTGGATTTGAGATATATCACAAATGTTTATTTTAGTAGTGATTCCATTAGTTTCCCCACCACCAAAGTCAGGCTGACTGGCCTGTAATTGGCAGCCTCCTCCTTGCTCCTACTTTTGTGGCAAGGGACTACATTTGCCCTCCTCCAGATCTTTGGTACAACACCTGTTTCCAGCGAATTGCTGAACAAGGCTGTCAGTGGTGGTGCCAGTACCTCCCTGACTTCTCTTAATACTCTGGGATGTATCCCGTCCAGCCCCATTGCCTTATCCACTTTCAGATTAGCGAGTTCCTTCAAGACTCTCTCTCCTCCTAAAATGGACTGGTGTTCACCTCCCTCCCAGTGGTGCTTCTGTCACCTAACTTTGGTCCCTCCCCTTCCCCTTCTTCTGTAAATACTAAACAAAAATACTTGTTCAGGATTTCTGCTTTTTCTTGGTCCCCCTCCGCACACTTCCCTCCTTCTCTTTTTAGTCTCACAATCCCACCCTTAGTCTTTTTTATTTCACTAAAATACCGAAAAAGTTATTGTCCCCTTTTGCTATTGTCTGGGCTATGATTTCTTCTGTTTGCGCCACTGCACTCCTGATTGCTTTCCCCAACTTCCTCTGCTTTTCCAAATACAGTTCCCTGTCTTCTTCCCTCTGTGTTTCCTTGTACCTCCTGTATGCCACCCTTTTTGCCCTTACCTTCTCGGGCACTTCCTTTGAGAACCATAGTGTTTTTTTCTTTCTCTTTGTTTTGCTTACATGCCTAATACAATAGCTTGTTGCCTCTGCTATGGCTCCTTTAAGAGTCTCCCATTGTTCCTACACCACCCTTTTTCTCCTTTCCTGCCAATGATTTCCTAAGACATTCCCCCACCTTTGCTGTTATGCATTAATTGCAGTAGGTGACCCCTTGTGTTTACTGTGATTTGTTTAAAATCAAGACCCACCATGGACATGAGATCTTGGTCTCTGAGAATCTCCCATGTTAACATGAGATCACCATGTGGCCTTCTTGCTCCCAGGGACATAAAGTTAAACTTTTGGAGACAATCCTCATAGTTCATATCACCAGCACCATGAACATATTTGGTTATTTTCTTTTGAATCTTTTCTAAACATACAATTTCTTTATTCTTGTAAGGACACCAGAACTGTGAGGCATAATCAATATGAGGGCGAATGTAGGCCCCACATAATGACAGAATTACTGATGGAGTTTTTAATGTTATATTATGCCTTATTGCTTACCATATAGTATTAACGTTATTAAGATTTTCCGTAATATGTTTATCAAAACTGAGGCAATTTGATATACAAACCCCCAAGTCTTTTTCAATTAGTGTTTTATTTAATAATTGCCCATTTAGAATGTAATTGTGGTTTGGATTCTTTAAACCAAAGTGCATAACTCTGCATTTATTGATATTAAACACCATACCCCAGTCACGTACCCATTGTGAAAGCTTATCCAAATCCTTTTGTAACAGATTTATTTCTATCTGATTAGTACATGGACCACTGAAATTGCAGTCATCAGTGTATTTGACAATCCAACTGTCTAAATTTGAAGATAAATCAGAAATAAAGATCTGAAAAACTAATGGGGCCAATACTGAACCTTGAGGAACACCACTAGATATTGTATGCCAGTTGGAGGTATAGCCCTCAATTATGACTCATTGTTCTGTATCCACTAGCTAATTTCTGTCCCATATTATAAAGCAAGGATCAATATCTAAAGCCTGTAGTTTTTTAATGACAGCCCACTGAGGCACTGAATCAAAAGCCTTTTTGAAATCCAAATAGATTACATTGCAGGGAATTTTTTTTAATCAAATCAAGGCTGTGACTAACAGATTCGTAGAAACAAAGTAAATTCGTAATGCAAGATCAGCCTCTAATAAACCCAGGTGTTTTTTTATCAAAATGTCCCAAGAAGCACATGAGTCTGTCTGTCTTTTATAAGATCTTCCATTACCTTGCCTAGGACAGGTGTTAAACGTATAGGACTGTAATTGTCCATTATCCCCATATTTCCTTTTTGTACACTGGAGTGATATTTGCCTTTTTCTAGTCATTAGGTACCTGCCCAGAACTGATGTTACTATCAAATATAAATTTTAATGGGAGAGCCAGATGATTCTTCATTATCTTTACCTGTCTCCAATAATACCATCAGGGACCTGGTGAAGACCCTGATTTTAAATTACTAAATTTTTCATTTATTTCATCACTAGAGAAAGAGAGTTCTGATGATGGTGGGACAAATGTACACTTATGCCTAGAATCTATCATCATTATTAAAGGCCTTACAAAATTGGTTATTTAATAGATCTGCCATAACCTTTGGTGAACTAAATGTATCATTATCTATCGTAATGGGACCCACCTTGCACTTATGCTTCTTTAAAGAGTTAATATAGTGAAAGAAAACGTTGGAGTTCCCTTTTGAAGCTTCCGAGGCTCATGCCTTCTCAGTTTTCAGTTTAGCTTTTTTCATTTCTGATTTACAATTTGTGTTTGATCGATTTACAAGCTTCCAAATTTGATATGCATTTATTTGATTGGTACTTCTTATATATTTTATGCCTTTTTTTATAATTTTGAGTAGTTTCCTGGTTATCCACCTGGGCTTTGATCTGGAATTATTATATTTTAGGACTGTAGATATATAACAATTTGCAATTTCTAGGATTTTGTTTTATATTGACCACATATTATCAACAGTGTGTCCATTGAGGAGAGTGTTCCAATCTATCCCCGTAAGGGCTTCCTCTATTTTGGCATGGTCAGCTTTATTGTAGGCATACATTTTAGTACACAAGGTCGCTATTAGCAAGTGGCAAGGAAACTGTACAATTCTGTATTAGAATACCTTTGGCTCCCAGAATTATATCTAAAATACTGGGGCTATAAGTTGGAGTGGAAACAAACTGTCTCAAATTAAGTTCTTCATTAGGAAATTGTGCTAGATGCTGTCAGTTTGGCCCACTCTATATCACTAAGATTAAAGTCTCCCATGATAACTACCTCCCCAAATTCAGTACTAGTTTCTATTTCCTCCATTATCTCTCTGGTAACAGAGGGGGCAGAATCCAGAGGATGATAGCACAGATTTATAATCTTTCTGTCAGATTTATTGTTTTCTATCTTAAGCCATATGGACCCTGTCAAAGGTGAGAGGCTTATTTTATCAGTGATATCACGTGGTCTTAGTGCTGAGTTAATGTACAGTGCTAGCCCACCCACTTTCCTTCCATTTCTATAACATGAGAAAAGATCAAAACCTGGAATCAATCCTCCCTATGAATCTGTGTTAGGCCACCAAGTTTCAGTTATGGCAATAATGTCAGGATTATCCAGTTCGCAGAGTAGTGAAAGTTTATCAAACTTATTATTGAGACTGTGAGCATTTAATAGCAAGCCTTTTAATTTCTTCACATCCTTATTTCTTGTATGGCAATTCCCATTTTATGCTGCTTGTTATATGGATTTGCAATAAGTGGACTATGGCATATCCCCTTAGAAACTAGTTTAAATCAAGGCTAGCAAAAGCAGCTTCAAAATATGCATTATGTTTCAATGCACCTGATTTGTTCAGGTGGAAACCATCTTTTGAAAACAGTAGTTTGTTATTAAAAAAAGTATTCCACAGGTCGATAAATAAGAGCCCCTTATTTTTACACCAGTTAATGGGACATGCATTTATCCTCCCTATAGTTGATTTTTTTCCCTGGGTCAGCGCGAGAGATAGGTAAAATTCCAGAAATTGTAACCTTGCAGCCTGTCTTTGCATTTGATGCCCAGCTCCATTAGTTCATAACAAATGTCCTTTTCATGTGTTCTACCCACATTATTTGTGCCAACATGTAGGACAATGTTGGCATTAGTTTCAATAATTAATTGATAAGTTTATTTGAAAAGTCTTCAATTTTTGCTCCAGGAAAGCAATTTACAGTGTTCATATAATTATTTCCTTTACATAGGTGAGAATCTGTGAAACGAACTATGGAATCACTGATTACCTTGCAGGGTCTGTTTGAAGGCTCAATGTTTGAACTGGTTTCATCCATTGGTAAAGGGGTTCATAACACAGAGAATCTGTTTGCAGACAAAAAGTTTGGTGCACAGATATTCTGAAACACAGCCTCAGAGGAAGATGGATTATGCATATTGGCCCGTCTTCCTTTTTTAATTCTTCTTGGAAGAACGGTCTCCCACTTAGTTTCAGAGGTGGGATCGCTGTCATTTTCTCTCACTCTTTTGTCCAACTGTATATTATTACAGGCATGGTTTGGAGATAAAGGTAATAATTTTTAATTTATAAGAAAGGGGATGAAACAAATGTTAAGAATTATAGACCTATTAGCTTGACCTGTCTAATTTGCAAGATAATGGAGGGGCTAGTAAGGGATAAACTATGCTACTCACTTGATTTAATTGATTCCAATCAACATGGTTTCAAAAAGGGCAGGAGCTGCACTACAAACACTGTGTTTTTATGAAAATGTGAGCTGATCACTGGACATAGGGGTTCCGCGTGATGTGATCTTTTTGGACTTCAGAAGAGCCTTTGATTTGACACCACATGGTGCCATTATAGACAAACTCAAATTATTAGAGGCAAATCGTTATTTAATGTCCTGGATAGATGAGTGGCTGACTGATAGGAAGCAGAAAGCGCAGTTGAATGGATACCAGTCAGATATTGGAGTGGTGTCAAGTGGGGTCCCACAGGGTTCTGTGCTGGGACCTGCGTTGTTCCAAATTTTTATTTCTGATTTGACATATAAGCTAAATGGTTGGGTAACAAAATATGCAGACGACACAAAAATAGGTGGACCTTGTAGTACACAGGAAGAGGAAAGACATATTTAACAGGACCTAGATAGTGACACGGATTGGGTTATCAAATGGGGTATGTCCTTTAATATGGAGAAATGTAAGATGATGCACTTGGGTATGCAAAATGGAAGAGTAGATTATACATTATGTAGACATATTCTTCACTGCTGTTCATCTGAGAAGGACTTGGGGTATTATGTGACGGATAAGTTAGAGACCAATTTACACACGCAAGAAGCTATTAAAAAATGCAATAATATCATATAGGCAATGAAAAGAAGTATCACCAGTAGGGATACTAACATAATGATGCCCTTATTTTGAACATATGTCTGCCCACAATTGGAATATGCATCACAGATATGGTTCCCATCCAACAAACAAGACAGACAAAAATTAGAACAGGTACAGAGAACATTTACAAAAAGTATTGTAGGAATGGAAAGTTTGGATATCAGGAGAGATTGAGAAAGTTGAACCTAATGTCAATAGAAACTAGAAGATTAAGAGCAGATCTTCTTTTTATGTGCAATACTATGCAGGATTATAGACTGATAAGTGGTTTAGGGATTGAATTCAAACCAGATGGATGTAATGCTAGAGGACATCCACTACAAATATAAGGGCAGAGGTTTTTGACAAATAGAAGAAAATGTTTCTATACAACAAGAGTTGTTAATCCTTGGAATGCATTACCAGAAAACATAATTATTAATAAGAATAAATGTATTTTCAAATCAAGACTGGATCAGTATCTGTTAAATGGGAACACCCTAAAATATTACTAGATGTATACAAGGAGCATATATGGGCATTGCCTACTGGCTCCAAGTCTTCCTCAGTATGAACCTCACTATAATAGGATCCTCAAAAGAAGGACACTCACTACTGGGGTCTATATTCCTAATCATGTTGTCCATGCAAATCTCTAACTCTCTTAGCTCTCAGATCTTTTTAAGTTCATTATTTAATGGATCTAGTTCATGTTTTAATTTTCCAAGACTAGAACAGTCTGGGCAGGGACTTAACTTGTTTAATTCAACATGCAGTGATACATTTGTTAATAAGTGTTTACATAAAGTGCACATTCACAAATCTTCCCCAGACTTAAGTTCCCACATCATACAGTTATTCATAAGTTCACTCACTGTGTTTCAAACAAGGGTTAGCAGGTAGTAAGCTCTATATTCAGCAACACTATTGAGAATAGTGAAAGAAAAAGAAGACCCACCAATGATGAAAAGTCAACTCACCAGGAAATACCACTTTAATGTGGGGAAAATTAAATAGAGTGGTCTTGCTCCCTCACCTACCTCAATGGATGCAGGCAGATGTGCTTGCTCTGCCCACGACACCTCCACCATGCGCTTGCCTCCGCTCGCTTAGGCAGCAGATTTTATACTTTTGAGTCCCATTTCAGTGACTGCATGCACTGCATTGCTCTGTCTGCAGCATCCTGCAAAGTGATTAAGTTGTCCACATGATCTGCACTGTTGGCCATAGGTGGAACAATGTCTCTAGGCATGTTGTTTACCACAGTTTACGGGCACCCTTTCTTTATGTGGTTGCAGCTCTTCCTGTCTCGGTTTGTCATACCTCTTGCTTTGTGAAACTTGTAGGGAACCTTTGGGTTCGATTCTTCAAGGTTTGCACAGCAGCAACCTCAGAGCTGTCATTTGCGTATGTTGCTCCAGTGAGGACTTTCATTTGCATGCGAGTTTGCTCAGCAGCTTGACACATCTGGATGGCATTTTCCATAGTTAGTTCCCAAGTCTCTTAGTAGACGCTCTTTGACTTTTCCATCGGAATAGCCCATCACAATTTAGTCTCTTATCAAAGAATGGCAAAGAGTGCCAAACTTACAGGATTGTGCTTTTAGTTTCAAATCAGTAACAAATGCTTCTATTGTTTCTTGTTCCTTTTGCATTCGGGATCTAAACACATATCTTTTCTAAGTCTCATATTTTCTGGGCACACAGTACTCTTCAAACTGCTGCATTACAGTGTTATATTTCAGCCTGTTATCTTTAGACAATTTTATTTATTTTATTTTGATTTATTTAGTTTTTGTTGACCAGGCAAGTGCACTAAATAAATCCTGCCTATTTACAGGCACGACCTGGGGGAGAGGGATACAGATAAATGCCAACTGACCTTGAACCAGATGAAGTAGTTGGCGGTATTTTTTTTTTTTTAGTGAATTGAAAGGTATTATATATGTCTAAAGCTTCTGAGCCTGCTACAGTGAGTAATAAAGCTACTTTTTGTGGGGTCTCTTTTTTGTCTGCGCCAGGTGCTTTTAAATAAAGGTTAAAACGTTGCTTGAGACATTTCTGCACTAGATGCTTGTAAAAAAGAGGTTAAAACGTTGCTTGAAACGTTTTCATGTTTCTTCTAAATTATCCTGAAACCTGATCTCTGGTGGTGGTCTTAGCTGCTCCATTCCAGCAGACTCCACTATTAATGAGACCATCCCACCAAAATCTGTATTCGCTTGAACTCGTATCACTATGAGGTGTGTCTGTTCCTCTCCCACAAGAGTTCTCTGTGTTTGCTGCTTCTCTTTTGCTTGTTTTATTTTTTGTTTTTTTTTCAGAAAGATCCCAAAACCACTCCTGGTACCATGTCTTGTTTTGTAGTATTCAAAACAAAGGGTTTGTTAGAATCTTTAACCACACTTTATTACAGCATGCTTCAGCTACATACAGAGAAAGATGAATGTTTCAAAGACACTTCGAGCAGGCTGGCACCTTGTTACATGACCTCACTGTTTTAACTCACAGACCTTGAAACTCCCTTCCTATACTGAAATGTAACAAAGCCTTGTCTGCCTGACACTGATTACTTGTTACTTGTGTCTAGTACCTTATCAACACATAGGGCAAATGGCATCTGTGAAGAGACTGCTCATAACAGCACCCATGCAGCTGAATCTCATAAGAATTGGTCTGAATGTATTAACTTCTTTACCACTCCTACTGTACTCTACCTTTTACAATAACGGTTAAGATGAAGAGTTATTGATAGAAAATGATTATACTAGCTCTCTTCCTTATAATGAAACTGTATTACATTAAATAAAATTAAACTTATTCTTCTTACTTCTGTGAACTGTGCAGAAGGTCAAAATTTCCATACAAATGGAGCTGCCTTAAAAGCATGCCATACAAATGAGACTAAAACTATTACCATTCACTGTCTATTACCCTGTTATACACTCCCACCCAATAGCCAGGAATGCATCTGTTTTCTGTCCTCCTTAGCTGTGGCACATCGTTCGACAGTGATAACCCACTCCCACCCAATAGCCAGGAATGCATCTGTTTTCTGTCCTCCTTAGCTGTGGCACATTGTTCGACAGTGATAACCCACTCCCACCCAATAGCCAGGAATGCATCTGTTTTCTGTCCTCCTTAGCTGTGGCACACTGTCTGACAGTGATAACCCTCCACCCAATAGCCAGGAATGCATCTGTTTTCTGTCCTCCTTAGCTGTGGCACATTGTTCGACAGTGATAACCCACTCCCACCCAATAGCCAGGAATGCATCTGTTTTCTGTCCTCCTTAGCTGTGGCACATCGTTCGACAGTGATAACCCACTCCCACCCAATAGCCAGGAATGCATCTGTTTTCTGTCCTCCTTAGCTGTGGCACATTGTTCGACAGTGATAGCCCGCTCCCAACTCCAGCGGAGAAAAGGCTCAAGCAGCTCTCCTTGCCATTGCCAATTTCTGAACACAGGTTGTCAGTCATCCGAGTTTTACTTTCCTGTTTTGATGGTAGGAAGTAACAGTTCAGAATGGCACGCTAGTTCTTTGCAAGAACGACACAAAGAATTTAAAGTACAAGAGCTGGGATCACAATTATAACAAATATGACCAACCAGGACTAAATACAACAAGAAAGGGAAAGCACTGGTGTGACTTACAACAAGGTAAAGAGAAAGGTAAATGCAAAGTGAAAGGCAGACAGGTAACTAAAAGAGAACAACAGTGAAATCAGAGGTGTATAAAAAGAGGCTGAAGGTATGTCAAAAAAGGATTTGGTGTAAAAACTTCTTTAGAAAAGAGGATTGCACAAAAAGCTAGAGGTAATATTAATACATTTTTTATCTACCTGAATAGCAAAAGGAAGACAGAGTGGTAGGCCTACTGACAATAAAGGGAAGGCAAGAAGCAGGCATAAAGGAGAAACAATTCTAACCCATGATTAATGGCATCCACAGCTCACTGCTGCCCATCTATGCGGGTGAAGCACTGCATGGCCATGGGGGCAATCCAGGGGAGGAGCAGCCCATATATCAGGCATGTAATGGAAAACCAGTGTCGGATGCTAATGGGATCCCCAGCTCTGTGCGAGCAGGGGATTCTGGGATATGACAGTTCTCCATGGACGGTCGTCAGCATTCAGGACAATTCAATTTTTGTTAAATAAACTTTGCAGTAGATCCCTAATTCCTAGTCCTCCATGTCACATTGGAGGGTTGGGGCAATTGCAGGAGTAGCCTTTCAGGCTGACAAACATCTATGAGTGCTTTAGCTGGGGATGGGGGTTAAGACTTATGGCAGGGTTCCCTCTGGCTTAACCTATGCACCATTCTGTCTGCCTCCGCTCTGCACAACATTTATTCAGTTAGTTTCTGTTTATCTGGTAACACGCTAGACATTCAATGCCTATTTTCAGGCACAACCAATGAAAGTACAAATACTGTACAAAGTAAATACAGGATTGAGAATTACACCAAGCACAGTATCGATTAAGGCACAAATATCGGAATTATAAAATTATACCACTTAACAAGTAATATGCACAGTACTGTATATACCAATCTAGAAATACAGCCAAAAGAAGCTTTAGATATAACTTTTGTGCATGCAAATACAAGCTTAGGGGTGCAAGTTAACATCACTTAACAGGTATCAGACTTAATTCTGGAGCTACATCACCCAGATGTGATGTGTATAACTTATGTGCAAGTACAGGCATTTGAAATAAGCGAATATTGTCTTACTTCACTATGGAAGATACGATGGGATAGGAC
This sequence comes from Neoceratodus forsteri, assembly GCA_016271365.2. Lineage (NCBI taxonomy): Eukaryota > Metazoa > Chordata > Ceratodontiformes > Ceratodontidae > Neoceratodus > Neoceratodus forsteri. The sequence goes on along the minus strand of CM057459.1, from coordinate 299,167,319 downwards.
ATTGCAAAGCACCAACGTATGAGAATTTGAGTAACTCGGAGCAAAGGAGAAGGCAAGCTGCCCCATATTAGGGGAACACTTCAGGAGAGGCAACAGTGATTTACCACTACATCTGAGAGGACAGATGCATAAAAGGGACCTTAATAGGTTGGCCAAAGAAGCAAGTGGTTGGGATCTTAAAGAAAGAGTGCATAGCCACAGGGCAAAGGCAGCCTAGCCCAGAATATAGGGGTCACGCTTAACCTTGGTACCAATCTGTACTGCCCCAACCAAGATTTACACTGGCCCCAAGCTATATGGAGGATATTAGGCAGAGGACTCCCTCTCATGCCTTGATAACTACTCTCTGGTTTCCAGTGGCATCCTCTCTCTCCCCCCTTCCCTAGTTTCTCCTTGATGTCCAGTGGCACCCCTTCCTCCCTCTCCCCTTCCCTTCCCCATAAGTTCTCCCTGGTGTCCAGTGGCACTCCTTCCCTCTCCTCTTCCCATTACATTCTCCCTGGTGTTCAGTGACACCCCTCCCCATCCTCAAACAGTTTCTGTGGTGTCCTGTGGTACCCCCACACACCAGAGCACCCCAACCCCACGACACTGATCCCTGATGGCAGCTGGCACAAACCCTCTCCTCACCTCTTTTACTGACTGCCGTCAAACCCATGCAACTGCAATACAGAAAGAAAAAAAAAACCTACAGTAATTAATACTCTTCACCCACCCATCGCAGCCCCACCACCCCTCTCCACCCATATCCCCTTACTCAAAAACTCACCCACAAGATGACAAGTATCAGTATAAAAAAGTCCTGACGCAGCATGCCACCAATCCTATCTTAACAGTCTCAATGCCAGACCTGAATGGCAACAATCTCTCCCAGTAGTGCTTTACAACATAGTGTAAGGGATGTGCTTGCATTTGGGCCTGGCTTCGAGACTGTTAATATGGGATCAGCAGCTTGCTGTCTCCCAATAATGGTACTTGTTAAGGTGTAGGTGAGTTTTCTGACTAAGGGGACATAGGTGGTGAAGGTGTTGGGCCAGAGATGTGTGGGAGGATGATTTTATTTTACACTAGTCCAAAAGGGAAAGTCAGGGGACAGTCACACTGGCCTCAGGTAGTTTATGTGGTGGGATATGCCATTGCCAGTCAGATGTACAGATATATGGTGTTATATTTTGTGTAGGTGTAAAATGCCACAAGGAATAATAGATAAAAGGGTCACATAGTACAAGGGAATGGACAGTTTCTTTCAAATGTCGGCAAATTCCCTGTGACCTAAGAGAAACTGGTTTTCCCAGGGAAGCTGGAAATTGCATTTCAAAAGAGTCTTCCTGGCTAACTAACACAGAGGTTCTAAATCTATCACCTGTAAGACAAATTCATACTAGGTTTCATACTAGGTTTTAATAGGAGATAGAGAGCCAAAAAGGCCCATGATTTACTCCTATATGTTAATAATATCTAGAAATTGACCCATAAAGGATATATTTATCTAGATGTGTTTTATAGATCTGTTTAGACTTACTGGTAATTATTTCTAAAGGCAGTGCATTCCATAACTTAATAACCCTTACTGAAAAAAATAATTTCCTTGGAAGAAAATTGAATTTCTTTAGTTGTAGCTGTAAAGGATGTCCTCTGAAATTAGAAGGTACTTCTTTGAAGTAAAAACCCAAGTTAACTATTAAGTAAGGATCATTTATGATGTCGTACATAAGGAAGAGATCACCCCTTAGACGACTTAATGATAAAGGCATTAAGTGTAGAGAGTTCAATCTGCTCTCATATGGTACATCTCTTAGATCTCGCACCATTTTGGTATATTTTCTTTGTACCTTTTCTAATACTAAAATATTCTGTTTCTGATAAGGGCATCATAATTGGAACGAATAATCCAAATGTAGAATAACATAAGCCTAATAGAGTGGCATCAGTACTCTTTTGTCCCTAGATACAATATTTCATTTAACAGACCAAATAATACGATTTGCTTTTAAAATAACCTCGTTGATGTGTGTCACTTGAAAAGCCAAGATGCTTCAGAAGACAGTGCTGGAGTAGCTATTGAAGAGGAAAAGGGTTGCGCCAGTGACCCAGGTTCAGGAATGGACCGGGCACCAGGGGTCGGCAAGGGGGAGGAGAGGACTGAGCATCCGGACGACTGCTCTCCTCTTCTGGGGTGGGTTGCAGGGAAGCATCGCTCAGCAGCGGTCCCCGGTGGAGACTGGGGCACTGCATGAGCGGTGTGATGGGGAACTACAGGACACCAGAAAACAGCCCCAGGATCCGCTGGATAATGGCTGCCAGTCTCCGATGCCACCGAAGCCCCCGAGGGAGCCATGTCCGCCTCAGCAGCACCCCGGGGCCAAATAGAAAGTGCGCTGACAACCCCCATGGTGCCTTCCCCCTTGGAAGAGAGGGACCCACCCGGTGAAGGGTTACTCCGGGTTACCTCGGGGATGGCTGCAATGTGAGGATGGCGGGCTCGAGTTAGGGTAGTAGGAGGTTAGTCAGGACCATGGCAACCTGAAGGAGTGGTGGGTAGTGGAGCACATGGGGGGGATAAACAAATCAGGAAAAAAAAAAAGAGGAAAAGGGTTATAAACTCAGGAGATGTTAACAGCTAGCCCTGTCATAAAAAAAAACAAACTTTACACTTCAAAGCACAGTGCTAGATTCCAGGAAACTGTCATGGTATAATTACATTGGTTAGCTGGCAGGGTATTGAAATTGTAAGAGAGTCTGACTAATAAAGGTATAGTATGAGTCCCTTATTAAGAATTTTTGGGGGAAAGTGCAAGAGTGACAACTACTGGCCTAAAAGTTAGGACCAGACCAAGACTTACAGACTGCCTTGGACCACAGGTATTTAAGACCCTCCAAAGAGCATTTTGAAGGCACTTTGTATTTGGACACTCTCCTGACCACAAGAGAACAACTGCCAGCATACACACAAGAAGCAAGACTGCAACAGAAAGGATTGAAACCTTTGAAGTAACATTTATTTTTCTGAACTTCATTTCACTACGAATTTAAGGTAGAACCTCAGATAACTGTTACAGTGTGGGCTTTTTGTACATATCCACTTTCATTTGTGTTACTCTGTGACCAACATTTTCCAAACCTTTTTGCTGTATGATAATTATTTAGTAAAGACATTTGTTTTGTTTAAGAAACCTGCCTGAGTGAGATTTCTATATTGTGTGTGTGATTGTGGGATGTTTCAGTAATAATCTGTGACTAAACTGTGATTGCTAAGGGGTCCCATCATAGACTACCAAATCGAACAAGGGTCTGAAAAGGGATAGTCGGGGTTAAAACAGGGGGAATACCAAAGTCTCAAGGAAGAGTCTATGGGGATTTGAACCAGGTTATTGCATGCCTTGTGGGAGAAGACAGAATCAGGGTTACAATGCTACCCCAAAGAGGTTGTAACACCTGGATCTTCCCCCTTTGTGTAAAAACCAAGAAGGGCTCATATTTGGCTACAAAACTTGAGACTAGGGACTTCCAGTTTAGCCGTCAGCCTCAATGGAAGCCTGATCTGGCAACCCCACCTCGCTCCATAAACAATCTGCAGCAATCGGCCCTAATCCCGAGCACAAGCTGTCCACAAAGGTGAAGATAATAGACTACTGGTTGCTGGCGAGACATCGGAACAAAGATTGTCTGCCTGGAATGGCTGGAAAAAGCTCGAAGAACCAGCAAGATGAGGAGCCCATGAGAGAGGCCTGCAAGGATACATCGAGGTGGCCCATGGTAGAATTATCCCCTCAACCATTCGATAAAGAATGCACAATTACATCCACCCAGTTATGCGAAACTCTAAAACAAATGAATGCCTCTCTGCAAAGATTGGAGGCGAGGGCTTCAGAAGATAGACTAGTACTTGACACATTAAATTAGCAAATGGAGGAAATAGAGAGAAATCTGTCGGAATATAACACCGTAACTGACACTCACAATACAGCACTCCTGGAACTACATCAATGGTCACTCTACCTGGAACAAAAAATGGAGGAATTGGAGAACAGAAATCGGAGAAACAAAATTAGAATTCATGGGGTGCCGGAGGAGACAGAAACGGGTAGTATGCTGGCATTCATTGATTCCTTTTTAAAAGAAATCCTAAATCTGCCTAAAGAAAAGGACTTAAATATAATCAGGGCACACAGATCTCTAATAGATAAACCAAGGGGTCCAAAAGCCCACCCGAGATCCATTGTTATAGCGTTCCTAGACTTCAGAACTAAAGAAGAGATCCTAAGCCTAGCTTGGTCCAGCAAGATTACTAATTTTGGGGATGTGAGACTTTATTTTGAACAGGATTACACTCCACAATTACTGAATCGCAGATGACAGGTACTCACAATAATTCGGCAACTCAGCAAAAGGGAATGAGAGCGTTTCTGGAATATCCCACTATGATCTGAATAATGATAGAGAAGGGACCTCAGAGATTTCAGGAATTGGAAGATGCTGAGGAAATGCTGAAATCGATGGGCATCAATTTAAAGAGGGAAGCAGCAGCAATGGGACAGGTGGAACTTAAAAAACGGTCCTGGGTTTCAGTTGGACCTAAAAGATGAGGGACCAATAGAGAGAGGGGACTTTCTGGTATGTAGGACAGGCTTCAGGAAAATCGCAGAGAAAGCATGGGAGCTGAAGTTGACCCAGATGGAGACGAGAGAGACAGGCAACAAGAGCGGGAGTAATGAATGGATGTACAATCGAAGAATGAGGACACTTGAGACCAATGAATGGGTAAGGGAAAATTGAAACTTAAAGGAACTTTGAGTGAACCCTGGAGAGACTGGGGAAAGGATGGAGAAAGGTTGGGGGGGGGACTCTAATGGAAGGCCCGATATGAAGTGGGAAGTGCGAGCAGAGACATTAGAGATGGGGAGGAGGTAAACTACTTCCTAAAATAAAGGCTGCAGATGTTAAAATATACCTGGAAGGGGTTTGCAATGGAAAGGAGGAGACCGGGGGGGGGCTTCCTATCCAACTCCTGGCTAACCTGGGGGCGGCCTGTGGTCCCGGAGGAGAAAACGTGAAGTGGGGGCGGACATGTGTGACCTAGGTGGCTTGCAAATGGAAAGTTGTGGTGGCCCCGCAGTGGGGAAGGGAGGACCTGCCACTAGGCTCAATCAGCCACAAAACACCAGACAGCCTAGGAGAGAGGAGGACACAAGTAGTGGTGCTGGAAGGTGAGTAACCTCTCGGAACCTAAGGGTCAGGCCTCTAATATCTCTGCAGTGCTTCTGGGAAACAAAAGATACAAGTATAAGGCAAGCTTCTTACTTGCAAGGCTGGCCCTCAGAGGTGGCAGGGACTACCTCTCACTGCGGTGGCACACAGTGGCAACTGGCAGATCAGAATAGAAATAGAAATAAAAATAAGGAGATTTGAAAATCTATGCCAGCTGGGATGCTGTAATCTGTCCCCGCATGAGGACCTCCAGTGGGCTCGGGGGACCTGGGGCAGGTCTGAGGATTGGAGATGAGGGGCCACCGCCTGGTTGACACTGGGGTAATCCTCCTGTTATGAAGCAAGCTGAATGGAAGAGTAATACAAAATTATGTTGAATCATTAAAAGTGGAGCGGGGGGATTGGCTTAGGCATCATGCAGTAAGAACTTTTGAGGGACTAATAGCACACTTTTTTGGACACAGAGGAACCAGATGTGAAGAACACTAGTCAAAGAGAGGAGTTCCTTACAGAAGGGACAGCCTGTGTCCTCTCTTTTTTCCCTTCTGAATAACGTCCGAGAAAGGAGGGGAGTAGGAATCCTGAGAATTGGATTCCCTACCTTGGAAGCCAAAATAATTGTTTTAGAGTTGCAGGTCATGTTGACTTTCAAGTTCCAGTTGATGTTGTGGTTAAATAACTTTTTGGTTAAGATGTTCATTGGTCACACAATCTGTCGGAGATGTGCAAAGAGGTATCTGGAAAAAGGGTCAAGGGGAGAAGATGGTTGTGAGGACCCTATATTAGAAATAATATCTAATAACATATAATGTCTAGTCAAGACTTACATATTTGTTCATATAATGTTCGAGGTCTTATAAATCCAGTTAAAAGGAGTAAAATAATTTCCTTTATTAAGAGATCAAAAGTAGATGTAGCACTTCTTCAGGAGACTCATTTGTCTAAAGCAGAACATGATAAGCTGGCTAAGTTTGGGTTTCAGGAGGTTGCTGCCGCATCATATAATAAAGGGCACAGGAGGGGAGTGACCATATTAATGCCCAATAGGGTACAATTCAAACAAGAAGGGGTATTAAAGGACAAGGAAGGTATGTATGTGATGGTAAAGGGGCAGCTGATGGGCACTAAGGTAACAACAGCATCAATGTATTTTCCACCTGGTTCTAGGTATGAGGATTATAGAGCATTTATACTCAAACTACAGGATTGGGGGGAGGGAACTTAAACTTAACTCTAAATCCACAGGTAGATGCTACATCTAAGATCCCCAGGAAGAAGCATAAATTAGCCAGGAGGGTAGTTAAATTACTTAAGGAATTAGGTATACTAGACATCTGGCGAGCCATGAATGGGAGTAGGTGGGACTATACATACCACTCTGCTCAGTACCAAATGTACTCTAGATTAAACTACCTAATAATCCCTAAGGGGGACATAAATAGGATCCAAGACAGCTGGATAGGAGATTTTGTCCTTTCCGACCACGCTCCTCTATTCATGAAATTGAGAATTAATAACATCAGGAAAAATACCTTTTGGAGACAATGTCTCACTCCTAAATGACTCAGAGGTAAAGGATGTCATTACAGATACTTAGAAACAATGTATATTGGATAACAATGCTGAGGAGATATCCCCAGCTATCCTCTGGGACACGGCAAAGGCAGTGTTAAGAGGTAGATTCGAAGAAATATCTTCTCGAAAAAAAGAGGGAACGAGAGGTTGGAATGGAGCATATAACAGAACAAATAAGGGTATTAGAAGACCAGCAAAAAGCGAAAATAAACAAGGAAAGGACAAAGGAGTTAAGGAAACTTATAGAATTACAAAATATCCTAAATTATCAAGTAGAGCAACAACTATTATTACTGAGACAGAGACATTGCCAGAGGAGTTCTCATTTCAAGCTATTAGCTGGATTTTCCAGGGCAGCGAGCTCGAGCATGCATAAATTCTATTCAAACCACCAATACGACTAAATCTGAAACCCAAATTCCAGAAATAGCAGAAGCTTTTAGAGAATTCTATGCTAAATTATATAACCCAGGCCCAGAACCAGATAAAGAAAAGGTGTCAGAATTCCTAAATAGTCTCACTCTCCCGAAAATAAATAGAGAACAAGGGGAATAATTGCTAGCACCCATAGGGGACGTAGAGATGAAAGAGGCAATTAGTAAACTAAAAGTGGGGAAGTGCCCCGGGACGGATGGGCTACCTCTGGAATTTTACAGAACTTTTTGGGAGTTAATACAACCCTTACTAATGAAGGTCTTCAGGGGGGTCATGGGAGAAGATGGCCGGGCCCCGCCCTCCTGGTCTAGGGCGGTTATATCTGTGTTGCCCAAGCCAGGAAAGGACCCAACTAGATGTGCCTCTTACCATCCAATTTCATTATTAAACAATGACTATAAAATCTTAACAGCTATTTGGGCCCAAAGGCTGCAACAGATCCTCCCAGGACTTATACAACTGGACCAGACTGGGTTTGTTCCAGGGCAACAGGCAAAGGACAACCTCAGAAGAACAACCCATACAATTGATCAAATCATTAAAACAAAAATACCCTCAGTATTGCTGAGTCTTGACGCAGAAAAAGCATTCGACAAGGTGTCATGGTGTTTTATGGGGGCAGTCCTTTCCTGGCTTGGGCTGCCTGAGGAATTTCAAAGCGGGATCTTCAGGCTATATGAGGGAGCTAACGCTTACATTAGAGCCAATGGTCACATCTGATCCAATTTTAAACTCGGGAGAGGGACCAGACAAGGATGTCCTCTATCCCCACTACTATTTGCCTTATTGAGCCACTGGCTCAGGCCATAAGACAAAATAAAGAAGTAACAGGCATTAGGGCAGGAGATGTGGAAAGTACAGTTACATAAGAACTTACGGTAACAGTAGATCTTCGAGAGGAGCTCTTGCAGCAGGCTATAACAATTAGGACTATGCTGCAGGCACTAGGACCCTCCGGAAACTTTTCAGCCAGCAGTATACAGCAGGGACTGCCCCCCGACGTTGGCACCACCCCGACGTCAGCCCTGGTACAAAAGGGGGCGGACCCAGCTCCACCTCAGTTCCTTCGCCAAGGCCCGCGAACAAGCCCTCACAAGAGAAGGAGACAAAGCACTCGATGGAGATGTAGATGAAGATGGATCTGCACATTTTGAGGGGGAAGGCAGGTGGGAAAGTAATGCCTGCTCCAAGAGCTCCTCTCAAAGATCTACTGTTCCGGTAAGTTCTTACATAACTGTACTATCTTACTTCGAGTGGGAGCTCTTGCAGCAGGCTACAACAATTAGGACTAAATACCAAGCAGTTCACACCAAAGAGGTAGACGACCCTGGGACGTGGAATATGCTGACTCCAGAGGCCTAGGACAAAAGTCCCTGTAAAACAGCCAGACCGAAACCAGCACGGCGACTGGAGACGATATCCAAGCTGCAATGCTCAACAAATGTATGCACCGAATTCCAGGTAGCGGGCGCACATATGTCCCTGATGGAGACATTTCTTAGGGTGGCAAAAGAAGCAGACACTCCCCTGGTGGAGTGACCCCTAACCGGACCCAGTAGGGGCTTATTGTGCTTATCATAGCAGAAGGATACGCAGTGGATGATCCACTTTGAAATAGTCTGCTTGGTCACCGGTTTGCCCAAGCATTGTGGTGCAAAGGCCACAAACAGTTGCTCCAACTGACAGTGCGTAGCCGTCCTTTTGAGGTAATACCTTAAAGTCCTGTGGACATCCAATGTGTGAAGGACAGCTTCCCCTCTATTAGATGGGGAAGGAAAATAGACTGGAAGGTCAACCGACTGGTTGAGGGTCAACTCCGAGACCACTTTCGGAAGAAACTTATGATTTGTTCTAAGGGAAACCCTTTCCCTGTGGAAAACCAAATACAGTTCTTTACACATCAGAGCCTGAAGCTCGGAAACACTTTGAGCTGAGGTAATAGCAACCACAAAACACACCTTCCAGGAAAGATAACGCAGCTCACAATCTGCTGCCGGTTCAAACAAAGGGAGGGTAAGCTTCTCCAACACAAAAAGGAGATCCCAGGGTGGGATAGGATCCCTAATGGGAGGTCTCAAATGCAGAATTCCTCTAAGGAAGGTGCGGGCTACATCCAACTGTGCCAACACCTTGTCTCCAATCAGAGCATGGTAGGTGGATACGGCCCACATGTGCACCTTAATAGAGGAGTAACTCAGGCCATGTTGGTACAAGGAGAGGAGGTACTGTAACGCTGAGTTCACTGAACAGGTGACGGGGTCCAAATACTGTAACGAGGCCCATAAACAAAACCACTTCCATTTCATAGCATAGGCGGAGTGGATGGAGGGCTTCCGCGCCGAAACTAGGACTGCCACTACTTCTGGGGAAACCCCGTATCTCTGTTGAGCTATGTCTGAAGGAGCCAAGCATGCAGATGTAAGGAACGGAGATCTGGATGGACCAGCGATCCCTGTTCCTGGGATGGCACCTGCGAGCATATGGGCAGCGGAGTTGGAGGTTCTATGGATAACCTCTGCAGGAATGGGAACCAAATCTGCCGAGGCCATCGGGGGGGCTACTAGAATCATTTGAGCCCCTTCTGCCTGTAACTTCAGCAGGACCCTCTGAATGAGAGGGAAGGGCAGGAAGGCATAGAGAAACCTCCCTGCCCAGCAAAGGGATAACGCGTCTGGCCAGAAAACTCCAGGCACATGCTCTTGCGAGCAAAAAATTGGCAGTTTGGCATTGCATGGTGACGCAAAGAGGTCCAGCTCTGGATGACCCCACTTGTCAAAGAGCTGATCTGCTATGGACTGTAGCAGCTCCCACTCGTGCGCTCTGGAATGAGACCTGCTTAGGCTATCAGCCAGATTGTTCAGGATGCCTGGAACGTGCACTGCAGACAACAGAATGTGCCATTCCAGCGCCTAGTGCCATCCTCTCATCGCCTCCCTGCAAAGGGGATACGAGTGAGTACCCCCTTGCTTGTTGATGTAGAAGACGACCGCCACATTGTCTGTTTGAATTAGAAGAGAGCCCAGCACCAGGTTCTCTTAAAAGGCCTGTAAGGCATAGAGAACCACACGCCTCTCCAAAACATTGATATGGAGAGATCACTCCTCGGATGTCCTACCCCTTGCATTTGATAAGCACCCAGGTGCGCTCCCCATCCCAGATTTGATGCATCTGTCATAAGAGTCTGACCTGGTGGCTCCGGATGAAACTTGACCCCTATCTCCAAATTCCGGGGGTCCATCCACCAAAGCAAAGTTCTGCTGACAGGGTTGGTGATCCTGACCATAAAGTCTAGATCGTCGTAGCCCTGGTCCCACTGTACCCTGAGCATCCACTGTGGGACCCGCATGTGAAGGCGGGCCAGAGGAGTGACTGGAATGGCCACCGCCATGTGCCCCAGTAGCCTGAGGAGGTTCCACGCTGGAACTTGAGGAGTTACTGAGATCCATTCGGCAATCTCTTGCAGGTGATCGCCCCTGTCCGGGGGTAGGAAAGCCATGCCCTGGATAGAATCCAGGACCGCTCTAATGAAGACGAGTTTTTGACTGGGCTCGAGGGACGATTTCCGAATGTTCAGGGTGATCCCCAGCTTTCGGACCAGAGTATAGGTGTCTCAGAGGGTGTGAAGTAAGCATGACTTTGACAGGGCTGTAAGCAGCCAATCGTTGAGGTATGGGAAAACGTAGTGCGCCATGCGCCTTAGAGCTGAAGCCACCACTGCCAAGGATTTTGTAAAGACTCGAGGAGCGGAGGAGAAGCCAAACGAGAGAACTCGGAATTGGTAGTGCTCCCCTTGGAAGTGGAACCTCAGAAACGTCCTGTGGGAAGGGAAGACCCCGATATGCATATATGCATCTTGCATGTCTAGGGAGCAGAGCCAGCCTCCTTGGTGCAGCAGGGGAAGTAGACCTGGAAGGGTCACCATCCTGAACCTTTTGTACTCTATAAAGAGATTGAGAGAGCTGAGGTCCAGAGTGGGTCAAAGATTCTGTGTCTTTTTTGAGACCAGGAAGAAGTGGGAATAAAACCCCTTTTCCTGCTGATGCAAGGGGACTACCTCTATTGCCTTTATCTACAAGAGAGTCCGAACTTCTCCTTCTATCAGTGGGATGTGAGAAGGAGGATATCAGGAGTACTTTGGTGGAGTATTTGGAGGGAACTCCGTCAACTCTAGCATGTGTCCTCTCCTGATGATGTCCAGGACCCATTGGTCCGCAGTTATTGACCTCCACCCTTCAAGATGAAGGGAGAAGCAGCCCCCGACTGTCTCCCCAGAGTCTTCCTCTGGAAGGGGGGGGCAGAAAGGAGTAATTGGGCTGAGCCGGGTGTAGGCAAAGAGGCCTGGGAGGACTTGGGCCCACGGGTTGGAGCACCTCCAGGTTGCTGGTTACCGGCCCTCCTACGAAAGCCGCCTCTCTGATCCTGCTGATCACCACATGCGTGTCCACCTTCACCACCTGAGGGCTTGCGAAATGGCCATTTCCGTCGCTGGTCACCACGGTACATTTGGCAGACCGACCACATGGACTTGCCTGATTCCTGTAGATGAGAAATCAAAGCTTCCGTCTCCTGTCCAAACAACATGGTAACTTAGAATGACAAATCCTTGATACCGGACTGCAGATCCTGGTGGAAACCCGAAACTCTCAACCAGGCGTGGCGCCGAAGGCACATCCTGGAAGCAGCTGCCCTGGGTGCCGTATCTGCAGTATCGTACGAGGCTCTCAGGACATGAGAACCTACGTCGGAGCCCGATTTCATACAATCCAGAAGTTCCAACTTCTGATCAGAATCTGGCATGACTTTCAGTAGCTCTTGTCCCCTCTCCCACAGAGCATTCTGGTACTGGACCATGTGCGTCAGGAAGTTAAGAGACCGGATGGAGCAGGTGGAGGCAGAGTAAACTTTCTTGCCCACCTGGTCCAAATACTGAGACTCCGAATAGGGAAGCTGTGAGCTAAGGTGCTTCAGCTGCCTGGACTTGTCATGGGCAGCCGTGATGACTGAAAAGTCCACCTGAGGGTTTTCTGCTAGAAAAGCTTCTGCCCTCGGGACCTTATACAGCTTGTCCCATTTCTTGGGAACAGCCGGGATGAAAGCCGGATGCCTCCAGGTAGTCCAAGTCAGGTCCTGAAAAGTGTCCACTAAAGGAGGGACCACCAATGGTTTTGACTCCTTTTGCCTCAGGTATTTTGCCAATCTTCGACATTCCAGATCCAGGTCCTCCATTTCCCACTCATTGGAGGCCTGAATGTGCCTCATGATGTCCATAAATGTTGGATCGTCGGGAGGTGAACGAGGCTGGTCCATCTCTCTCTCGGGGACCGCTCTAAGCTGAGAGAGGAAGAAGATGAGGACAAAGAAGAGGGAGATCGACTACAAGTTCTGGAATAGTCCAATCTCTCCTTATGACCAGATTCCCTCTGTCGTCAGTAACTGGGGGACGGACATCAGTCCAAAGACCGGCTCTGGTCCTGAGACGGAGCGAAGACCGATGTCCGTCAGAGGGCTGACGTCGGGAGCGCTCTCATCTAGGAGAATGAGAAGGACTGCGCATGCGAGACCTGGACCGACGGTCTCCAGAGTCCTTGAAGCGTCGGCGGTGGTCTTTGGACCGGGCGCGGGAACGAGCCCCGGAAGGAGGTGTAGGCGGTCGCTCTGGGGACTTCCTCGGGGAAGGCTCACCTCCCAGCTGTGGTTTGCCCACTGGGTCCTGTACCGGTGTCTGGGCCAGCGAGGGGGGGTCCGCTTCTGGACCTGTCCCCACCAAAAGGAGAACAACTCCTGCAGCTCGTCCTTCGAGAAAAGTCTGGCAGCTCGCCTGGAAAGGAGTATCCAGGACGCCGGGCCGTGAAGGAGAGCCCTCTTGGGAGCCCGGGGAGGACTTGGGAGATGGGACGCCGGTTTTTCCATGGCCGCTCCTGCACCCTTCACCCCTTCAACCAGTGTCGGTGGTGGAACCGACGACAGGGTGCCACTGGGGGGTGCTGGAGAGTCCTTCGGCTCCGGAGGCGCGCCTTTAGCAGGCAGCTCCAGTGCCTTGAGAGGTGGGGCTGCAGCTTTCACCTCCAAAGGATTGGTGGTAACCCTTCGCAGGGTTACCTTTGGCTTGGCCGGCTTCTCCCCCGATGGGCCGGCCTAGGCCTGGGAAGATTTACGCCTCCTGAGCCCGGGAACACGGGCCTTCTTGGGAGAGGGCTGTGGAACCAGAATGGGACCAGGACTGGTGCCGGACCGATCACGGTCTTTTCCTGCGGGCGCTTTGGTCTTCTCCTTACACTTTCCCTCGGAGGAGTGCGGATCCATCTTCTTTTCTAAAAGAAATGCCTTCAAGGCTTGAGACGTCGGATCTGGGTCTGGCTGGTGAACGCCTGGCAGGCTGAGCAGGTCACGGTATCGTGGTCCGTCTCGATGCAAAAGACACAGCTCTTGTGCCCGTCTTTGGCAGGGATCTGCCTCCCTCAGTTGCATTTGTTTTGGTGTGGCTCTGGAGAGACCGACGACGGCAAAGACATCCGTCGACCAAACTGAAAAACCATTGAAAACGGCACATCGATGACACTGGGAAAAAAAACGTTGAAAACAGTATAAAAAATGGGTTGAAACACTAGGATTTTGCTGTTCCTGGCAAGCTGGAACTGAAGCCTTCTTCTCACGTGTGCGGTACGCGGTGAGAAAAGAACTGAGGTGGAGCTGGGTCTGCCCCCTTTTGTACCAGGGCTGACATCGGGGCGGGGCCGACGTCGGGGGCAGTCCTTGCTGTATACTGCAGGCTGAAAAGTTTCCGGAGGGTCCTAGTGCCTGCAGCATAGTCCTAATTGTTATTGCCGGCTGGAAGAGCTCCCACTCGAAGTAAGATCACAAACTAGCTTTGTATGCAGATGACATACTCCTGTATGTATCCAACCTGGATATAACCATGGAAAAGGTGTTTAAGATAATTGAACTCTATTCTACCCTATCCGGCTATACTGTACATTGAATAAACAAAGACTGAAGTGCTTAGCTTTAACTATACCAGCTCAGTAAGCATTAGGGAAAAATACCAGATGAATTGGGATCGGCAGTCTATTAAATACCTAGGTATAAGGCTAGGAACATCGAACACGCAGCTATTTGACCTGAACTATCCCCCATTAGTTGCCCAGCTGAAAGGGGACCTTGGAAGATGGGCCATATTACCCCCTCTCACTCCATGCAAAGGTGCAGTCAATGAAAATGAATGCACTGCCACATCAATTGTACCTATTCCAATGTGTCCCATGTTCAGTCCCAAGGGCAGAATTAGATAAATGGCAAAAGATGTTCATAGACTTTATTTGGGGCAGGGAGCCACCCAGGATTAGGAGAAATCTTTTGTATCTTCCAAAGGCTAATGGGGGATTGGCACTTCCAAATCTCCATGGATATTGGTGTGCAGCACAGATGAAGGTGGCTCTGTTGTGGGGCAACTCCCAATACGATGCACTCTGGAAAAGGATAGATATGTCTGAACAAATAGATCCGCCGTTGGCTGCTGTCTTGTTCAGGAGGGGGGGGAAGAGAAACTTAAGAGTAGATTATACTGGTACAAGAGCAGTCCTGGAGGGGTGGAGAAGAGGAACTAAGAAGGGAAACACACTGAAACAGATGTGGAGATATAGATGGTTGGTGTACGATACACAATTCAAACCAGCAAAACAATACAGCTGGTACACAAGACAGGCACAAAGGGGCATGGTCTCCCCAGGGCAGTTATTCACAGGGTCAACCATGCTGTCATTTGAGGCAGCTAAACAACAATTTGGATGGGAGGAGAAGGACCGCTTATGATTTTACCAAATTAGGGACTATATACAGGACACAAGGAGGAAGTTGGATCGAGAAGGCTTAGAGATGGGAGAAGATACACCATTTCAAAAGATCTGGACATCGCCGAATGATGATAAGGCTAATTCAATTCTCTACACAAGTTACATAATTGATCTTCAACTCTCCTCAGAATATATCAAGGTCAATTGGGAAAAGGACTCAGAGGTGTGCCTAACAAACAAACAGAGGGATACATAGGTCTCTCCAATGTGGAGAGAATTCGCATAGAAGATCCAAACCAGATATTTCTTAGTCCACACACAGGCAGTGCATAGGGGCCAGGGAGGCTAAAGGGCTTGTTGGAGGGGTTGTGGGGAAACACAGGCCACATAGGCTCACATCTTCTGGAGTTACCCAGAGCTTGGGGAGTTTTGAAGAGATGTGAGTGGGCATCTAACAAAAGTATTTGTAATACCAACACCATCAAACCCGGCACACTTAGCACTGGGAATACATCCTATGGGGATGAAGGGGAAAGATGAGAAACACCTATGGGCCATCCTCACTATTGCTGCGCTGAAGGCAGTGACATGGAAGTGGATAAGAACAGAACCACCATCCACAGGAGAATGGAGGGGAATTACTGCAGAAATTCAGGGAATGGAGAAAGTAACACTACACCTTAGGAGACAGACACATATACTTCAAAACCAATGGACAAGGTGGCTGATATATGAGGAACAGATGGATTCCCCACAGCTGGGTAATCTGATAACAGGGGTGCAAGGGAAAGGTTGTGGCACTGCGAGGAGGGAGAGGAACTAATAATCAACAAGTAAGATAAATTAATACTGGATAATCTGTGTGAAACGAAAAAAAGACTAGAGAGAGAGGAATACCTTACAAATCAGAGACCAATTGCATGGTAGACAGACAATTTTAATTTAGTGACCTGTTTAATGCTACTTTTTTTTTAGTCTTTTGGTAACCGGGTAAGGTAATATTTTTATTTTTATTGTTTAGGTAATGTTTATGAAAGTCTAATAACTTAATAAGAGAATGCATGCTATTGATATTGATAAGGATATGTATTAAGCAGTTATGGTTGAACATGATTCTTAATATATATATTGCCAAGCTGGATGATGTACCAAGTGAACCTGGTTTAAATTGTAAACCATTATCTAATGTTAATATGAAAAAAAAACCTGAATCAAATAAAGAGAAGTATAAAAAAAAAATGGCTCGAGACTAGTATTGTACCCTGATCCAGAGTAAAGAGGGGACCCCCAGCGACTTTGTGGTGAGTGTTCAGTTGTGAACTCAGCAAGCACTATTGAAGGACATGAAGAGGGTATCCCATTTCTCCCTCCCTGTCATGGACTGCACTTAGGGGTGGGCACTGTGAGCTCAGTGGACCTGACCCTCAGGAGTGGATTCGTGACAGTTTGCACTATGACCAGGGCCAGTAAATTAATGTAGAAATCGACCCCTAAGAGTACAGTAGACAGGGATGTGTGAGATGATTAGTGGCAAGTGCAAAGTAGCAGATACTATACATGATATCCCACTTAACCAAGTTAACTTTAGAGGTACTTTTAAAGGACAGCAGGCTCTATGTAAGGCTAGGCTGAAAGGTACCTTATGCCACTACCAGGAACGTCTAAGCAGTAAGGTTATAGTTGTAACCCCTAGATGGCGCTATCCCAGGGGCTACTACCCCTGCCTGATTTGCCACTAACAGGTTGAGGGGCCTGGATCCAATGGCGGTGCCTCCACCCAGAGGTCAGGGTTTGCAATAGTTAAACTAACTTGGTCACAGCCCTCTGGGACACTGCAACCCCCCTTTCTTCCCACTAGTGGCCCACACAATATATCAGAATTACCTTCACAGTATACACTTACCCCAGGTCTGGTTCCGCACTGGGACCTCCTGTGAAATGAGATACAGTGCAACAATCACAGTACAGTACTTTTAACATAGACAAATACCTCAGGCAGTATAACTTGCTGAAACAAGCAGCTCTGATTTATTTAGGGGATATAACAAGGACAGGGAAATCAGGTTAATTAGCTTATCACTCTAATAATCACCTATGGCTCTGTGCACAGGCCTATCCCTATCAGTTACTGTCCCTGGGTACCCAAGCCCAGTGGCTAGTCCAAACCGTGGCAGCTGGTAGGGGCCCTTTCACACAGAGAAAAGGAGAATTAAACAGTCAGCAGTACGTAATTCCATTTGGATTTAATGTGGCAATTCAACAGGGAGCGACCCTGAATTAGTACTCACGACCTCCAAATAAGATAGGGTCCTTCAATGTCAGCAGGCTCACTTGAGGTACACAAACCTCTTCACACATCCATATAAAAGAAAGCACTATACCAGGCAGGCTGCATCTGTATCCCGATCGCAATTACTGCACAATACCCGGAGAACACACAGCAGATTCAGTTCCTGACAGACCGAGTGCAATTTTCAGCAATTCCTCCAGTCTTCTACAGGGTGAGCCTGGTTTCTACTCTTCAGAGATCCTTGATTCTTTTCACAGGAGGCAGTTCAGTCCTAACAAGCTGTTACACAAGCTGCAGACCGGAACTCTGGGCCTTACATACGTTTTTTGACGTAGCCCCATTCATAAAAATGTCCCCCACATCTGTAAACAAGGTCTGGAAACATGCATAACAGCTTAGTACACCTAATGGCGTACTAAGCTACATGTCACAGTGAGTTCGTATCTCAAAGCGTTTTCGAGATATAGCTTCCGAAAGGTACCCCGATCATTACAATGTTATCCTATGGGAAATGACAAAACTTCAAAATTATGTAACTGCAACAGATGAAAATTTTCTCAGCAAACCAGCAAAAGACACATCTGTGGGGCAAGCCCTTTGTACCCTGAAAATTTCAGTCCATAAGTGCAAACTGTTTGTTTGCAATGAAGTGACAAAGAAACAGACATATCTGGAAAAAGTAGTGTCACAAATGAATTTAGTAGAGCGGCATTATTTTTTCTGGCGCGCAACCATACATGATGCCGTGAAACCTTTTTTGATGCCGCGATAGCAAACAAAGCAAGACAGAAGCAAAGTTATGAAAACACTAAAATTTAAAGCCTTATAGCTCTGGAACCCCTTCATATATTTTCACTGGATCAGTCAAAGGCACTACCTTGGGACATGGCACGTGTCCCCTGCAAGTGTGGGGCCAAAATTCCTTTGCATGCAGGCTGTGGACGAGAGCCAAAAAAAACAACGTTACGTATAGGAAAAATGCAGTTTTTTTCTAGAAATGACACAGCTGTATCTCAGAAACCAAACACACTACCGTCACAAACATTTTCACACATCAAGATGTTGCCTCCTAGACCTCACAAAAAAATTTCAGCTCATTTTGTCAAAGGGAGGCAAAGATATTAATGTTCAAAATGTTAGGTTTAACATTAAACAGGCTACTCAACCCTAACTATAGTACAATAATCTACATTTAAAGTATGACACAGAAACATAGAATTTGTTGGCAGAAAAGGACCGCTTGGCCCACCCAATCTGCCCAGATGAACCCTGCCTAATCTCTCTCCGCAGATCCTAAGAGGCCTCCTGCAACCCTCCCTCCTCCCTGCCTATTTACCAATATACCCCTATTTCTGTCCCATGCACGCTTGAAGCCCCCACTGTTTTCACCTTCACCACTTCTGCTGGTAGTCTGTTCCAGATGTCTAGCATCCCTTCAAATACTTCCTCAGATCCCTCTTAAACTTGTACTCCTCCATCTTCATCTCATGCCCCCCCGTCCTGTTGCTCTTTCTTATTTGAAAGAGACACCCCTCCTGCACTCTGTTTACCCCTGTGAGGTACTTGGAGGTCTCCATCATATCCCCTCTCGCTCTCCTCTCTTTCAGGGTGTATATGTTGAGATCCCTCAGTCTCTCCTCATAGGGCTTCTCATGCAACACCTGCACCATTTTAATTGACCTCCTCTGGACTGCCTCTATCATGTCTATGTCCTTTCTGAGGTGCAGCTTCTAAAACTGGACACAGTATGCCAGGTGGAGGTCTAACCCGCAAATTATACAGTGCCAACACCATCCCCCTCTTCTAGCTGGAGATACCATTCTCTATGCACCCCAGCATCCCACTAGCCCTACCCACTCACCCTGCCCTGCCACTTTGAGGTAGTTACTTATGATAACCCCAAGATACCTCTCCTACTTAGTGACTGCCAGTACCTTCCCTCAATCTTACACTCAGGTCCTGGGTTCCTATGCCCTAGATGCATAATTTTGCCCTCTTTGGCATAGAACCTTAACTGCTATGCTCTTGACCATTCCTCGAGTTTCACAAGATGCCTGTGCATTCTCTCCACCCTCTCCTGCATGTCCACTCTACTGCAGATTTTGGTATCATCTGCAAAAAAGCATACCTTCTCTACCAGTTCTTATGCAATGTTACTTATGAAGACATTGAAGAGGACCAGTCCCAGTATGTAACCCTGCTGGCCACTCTCCTATCATTAGAAAGAGTGTCGTTAACTGCCACCCGATGACACCTGTCCATCAACCAGTTTCTAACCCAGTTCACCACTTTGGATCCCACCACTAGTCTGCTCAATGTCTTCATCAGCCTCCTGTGCAGCACTGTATCAAAGGCCTTGCAAAAGTTCAGATAGGCCACATCCACTGCCCTCCCCTAATCTCCTTCCCTGGTCCCCCAGATGAAGAAATCAATCAGATTTGTCTGGCATGTCCTCCCCCCATGAATCCATGCTGCCTGTGGTCTTGCAGCCCATTAGATTCAAGATACTCTACCAGCCTTTCTGTTAACGGGGTTTCCATTAATTTGCAAGCAAAAGAACCTCACAACCCTCCCCCAGCGTAACAAATAAGGAGCCATATTTGCTATACTAAGGGAGGGTTGCGAGGTTCTTTTGCTTGCACTTTTATGTTTTAACCTGATGCAACCGCAGCCGGTGGGCAACCTCTTTCTGTTCGATATTTCCATTAATTTCCCTATCACTGAAATGAAACTGACCAGCCTTTAGTTTGTAGCCTCCTCCCTGCAACTACTCTTGTGTAGAGGGACCACAGGAACCATGTATGTTTCCAGTGCGCTGCTGAATAAGGCCATCAGTGAAGCAGCTAGCACCTCCCAGAATTCCTTTAGCACTCCTGAGTACAGTATATACTGTCCTGGTCCCATAGCCATATCCACTTTCAGAGCTGCAAGTCACTCAGAACCCTCTTCTAAAATGGACTTGTGTCCACCCTCTCCCCATTCTTGCTACTCCCTGCTGGTTCGTGCCCCCCACTGCGAAAACTGGTAGAAGTTCCTGTTCAGGATGGCAGGTTTTGGGTCCTCTTCTGCACAGTACCCCCCATCCTCAGTCCTCACCCCTACGTTCCTCTTCTCATATATGTATCTGAAGAAAGTCTTACCTCCTTTAGTTACCCCTTTGGTTATCCTTTCTTCTTTTTGCACCTTTGTTCCACTCACCGCCTTTCCTGCTTCCCTCTGTTTTACTTGGTGTGCCTCCCTGTCTTCCTCTCTTTGTGTTTCCTTATACCTCCTGAATGCCACGCTTTTTTCCTTTGTCCACCATGGCCTACTCCCTAGAGAACCATAATGGTCTCGTCTTCATTCTGCTTTTACTCACTTTCTTCATGCAGAGGCTGGTTGCTATATCTTTATGTATACTGTACTTTAATTTTGTTTATATCATTAGGGTGTCTGTAAAGTGCCTAGAGTTACAATGAGATAGAGTGCTCTAACAAATGAATAAACTAAACTTAAACATGCCCTCCCTTATTTTTCCCCACTGTGCCTCTACCCCTCCCTTGCAATCCCCACCTATGAGGCAGTTTCAGAGGTAGTCCCCTATTTCTTTAAAGTCTGTCCTCCTAAAGTCCAGGACCCTCATCCTTGTGTGGCTTGCCTCTGCTCCTGTCTTTTTGTTAAACCACACTGCGTGGTTATTACTGGTACCTAGGGGACTGCCTACTATGATATCTACAATGCTGTCCCTGTTTGTAACCACCAGGTCCAGAGCTGCCCCGTTCCTAGTGGGTTCTTTGACTAGCTGCCTGACAGAAGTCCCATGTCGGGAGTCAAAAATGGCTATCCTCCTTGCCTAAACTACAGCTGGAAGGCTCCACTCCACATCTGGCAGACTGAAGTCCCCAACCAGCAGCATCTCCTCCTTACTAGCCATTCTGATGGCATTCCCAAATGTCTTATCCAACTCCTCTCACTGTGCTGGAGGTATGGAGAGCAGCCCCAGAGCCTGTCCCCAGAATGAACTACAGCACCTCCAGCCTTTCCTTTTCCTCCAGATGCCCTTGTAACTATGTGACCTTGATCCCCTTCCTCACATATAGTACAACCCCTTCTCCCTGTTCTCTCTTTCTCTCCTGAAGAGAGAGAAGCCAGGTATGGCCCTGCCCCACCATGACTTCATTACAGCCAGCCATGATGGTTTCCCAGGTCTGGAATTTTGTTTCCCAGATTCCGTGCATTGGCGCACATGGCTCTCCATACCTTACTCTCTCCCTGCCTGCTTCCCTAAAATTATTATCATCTACTCTAGTCAATTTATTGCCATGTCACTCATATCACAGGTTGTGCTCTGCTGAACTCCTTTGCCAGTATAAGCAGAAGCACAACACCAATGTGGGTGTTGTCACTTAGGGAGTTAATACAGTATAAATTGAGAAAAGAAGAGGGTCTAGGATGGAGCCCTTGGGTACACCTCTCGTAGGCCGTAGAGGACAGGAGCCCATCAGCTTTAATAAGTTGGAGTCTTCCTGAGAGATAGCTATAGAATCAGTTCATGGTGGAGTTGTTTAGGTTGTGCTTTTTGAGTTTGATTAAAAGAAGGTCATGGTCTATCATATCAAGAGCTTTACTTATATCGAGGAAGACCGCTCTGGTGGATTGTTTGTTGTCTAAGGCAATAAGCCAGTCATTTGTCACTTTAGCCAAGGCCGATATCATGCTATGGTTTTGCTAAAAAACAGATTGCAGTGGGTTGATTAGTTTTGAGTTTTCAAGGTGATCCCTTAACTGAGTGTTGACTAATTTCTCCAGAAGTTTAGATGACACAGGCAGTGTGGGGATGGGCCTGTAGTTGTTTAGGTCACAGGGGTCGCCAGATTTAAACAGGGGCACTATATGAGCTGTTTTCTCGAGGGTGGGGGGGACTATACTGGTAGAAATCAACACATTGAATAGGTGAGTTACTGAGGCAATTAGGATGTAGTACTCTAACTTTAGGAATACAGGGTCTATGCCATCAGCGGCAGCACTCTTTTTGGTGTCTAATTTCGTTAACGGGTCCTCTACCTGCTTGAAAGTTATGGGAGAAAGACAAAATGATCCCTGATTTTGCTAGTCAGCAGGAATGTCCTCTGAGGGGCAGCAACCCAAGATTTTTGTGGCTGGGGAAGAGTTAAATGCCAGGCCTGCTGTTGTAAAGTGGTAGTTTAGTTTTTTGAGAATTGTGCTTTGATCAGATGTTGTGTCACCTTGGCTGTGACCTTCTACGGATTTAATGGTTTGACAAATTTTTGTTGGGTTACCCTTTGCACCTTCAAGTACATTTACATAAAAGCTAACTTTGGTAGTTCTAACACATTTCGTGCAGGCATTACAAGATGCTCTAAAGGCTGTCCAATCTACAGGGGCTTTGGTACATCTAGCTGTAGCCCAGAGCTTGTCCCATAGGGATAAGGCTTTTTTTTTAGGTTCACCAGTGAACCAGGGGTAGGAAGCTTTTTTCGTTCTACACTTTATGAAAGGGGCATGTTTATTTATTAGGGTTAGGATATTTGAGATAAAGATGTTGATGGCATCGTTGACTGAGGATGCTAAAGTGTTTTGCCAATTCACGTTCTTAAGATCAAACAAGTAATCCTCAAGGTTAAATTTACAAAAGCTTCATTTGGTAATGAATTTGGAGCAGGAAGTATGTTTTCCAGATTTCTTAAGCAGACAACAATGTTGTGGTCACTTACATACTAATATACTAAAATGCCAACAGAATAGGCCTAACAGTCTTTCGTGTCTGCTCGTTTGGTCAGCCCCCACCCTGGGAGCTGACCTTGCCCCCCCTCACCCTCTCTGGCTTCTCCTTCCCAGTCCCGGATATTCTGTCTGACAGGACTTTGATTCAAGAACCCCTGTACCTGTCCCACCCCTCCTGAACCCCTCCACCGTCTCTGCCTCCACCAGCCCCTGGGCAGTGCATTCCATGGCTCTACCACCCTCTCAGTGAAGTAGCACCTCCTCCTTTCTCCCTAAATCTCCCCCCAGCTTCCACCCATGCCCTCTAGTCGCTCCCCCTTCCTTCGAAGCACCCTGACTGCTCCTCCCCTATTTACCCCTTCATGTACCTGAAGACCTCTATCATGTCCCCACCGGTCCCTTCTCTCTCTTCCAATGTGTACATAGTTAGCTCTTCGAGCCACTCCCCATAGGTCCTGTCCCCCAAGCCCCAAATCATTTTGGTTGCCCTCTTCTGGACTCTCTCCAGGAGTTCGATGTTCCTCTTTAAGTGTGGCCTCCAAAACTGCATGCAGTACTCGAGGTGCGGCCTCACCAAGCAGTTATACAGAGGAAGTATCACTTCCCTCCTTCTGGAGATGATCCCCCTAGCGATGCATCCCAGCATCCTGTTGGTCTTGGCCGCTGCCCTCCTGTAAGTCTCAGAGTTGTTCATCTTGACATCCACCACCACCCCCAGGTCCCTCTCAGCCATTGAGACTTGTAGCATCCCCCCCCCCCCAGGGTGTATACTTGGCCCGGGTTTCTGGCTCCCAGGTGCAGTACCTTGCATTTTCTTGCACTGAACCTCAGCTTCCACTTTCTAGACCACCTTTCCAGAGCCTCCAGGTCCCCCGTAGGGCCCCTCCCCTCCTCCCCATCCACCACCGCCCCCAGTTTTGAGTCATCCGTAAAGAGACTCATCTCATTCCTGATACCCTTCCTTATGTCAGAGACGGAGGCGTTGAACAGGAGGGGCCCAAGGACCGACCCCTGAGGGACCCCACTAATGACCCTCCTTGGGGATGAGACTATCCTGCCAACCACGAACCTCTGGGTCCGGTCCTGGAGCCAATTTCTTATCCATTTTATCATCTGGTTCCCTACCCCCATTTCTCCCAGCTTATCCAACAGGCTCCCGTGAGGAAGAGAGTCAAACGCCTTACTGAAGTCAAGAAAGAGGACGTCCACCGGTCTACCCGGATCCAAGGCACTTGTCACCCAGTCATAGAACTCCAAAAGGTTTGTCTGACACAATTTCCCTGGGATGAATCCATCACTGTGGAACACAGCTGCACATGAAATTTTATACGGCCTGTTTGTGAGGGCCAGGTCAAATAAAGAGCTTTTGGCATGAATTTTTTAATTAAGTCTAGCTGGCTCGGTGATTAAGTGAGAAATACCTAGCTCATCTAAGAATTCTTTCAGGCTATTGGATCTGGGGCTAAGACAGTCTAAATTAAGGTCACCAAGAATAACAGACTCATTGGAGTCAGAGTAAGTGAAGTTTCGGAGGGTTGAAAGGAGCTCTAATCCCCCTGCCTGTGGCCTGTAGCAGCCAATTATATTGATAGCTTCAACTGAAGACAGAGAAAGTTTTAGAGCTAGACATTCAGACTTCTTAGGTTTGGTAACAGCGATCAGTTTGGTGGCTGTGAATTTTGCATTAACATAAATGACTACTCCTCTCATGGGTCTGTCAAGTCGAAAAGTGTTAAACAATGGTAATGCTATCTGTTGATCTGAAAAAGAGCCCTTTAGTCATGATTCTGTGATTACTAGGATATCTGGGCTTCTGTGGGTTGCCCAGATTTTCACAGTGTCAAGTTTTTTCTGAAGGTTATATACATTGATTAGCCTCATTTTAAGTCCAGAAGCTGATGCAAATTCGGATGTTAGGGTGTAGACAGGACCTGGGTTTAATTCAATATTCCCTGAACAAAGGAACAGTATTGTAACAAGTTTCTTTAGCCTATGCCTCAAAGATATGTGTTCTTTCTTGTATGGGACAGTACTATGCGGCAATATTGAGGTGGAATGCTTCAAAGAGGGATAAAGGCAAAAAGCTGTGGATACAAAAGCAAGGGATTTGGCTCTGAGAATTACTGGTTGCGTTAAAATAAGGGAGAATGCAAGAGAGGTAGAGAAACAATCCTAAATAGGGTATGCATTGGATGTTTAAACTGGATTTGGCAGTAACTGCAAGACAGGTGTAGTTGCCATGGGTTCAGTACATGGGGACAGATGGGGGCATGTTGAAAGCAGGATGAATGTTAGAAGAAGCATGACTGCCAAAGAGTGTAGGGATGTGTGCAATGGATCAGGTGTATTATGGCTTTATTGAATGTCTTAGTTAAATCATGTGTGAGCAGCTAACAGCCAGACAACTTCAGTGTAGAGGTTGTTAAGGCAAGTGCAGCAATTTGTTGATAAGGGAATGAGGGATAGAAATCATCCACAAAGCCAAACTGCACTTCTTTGCAGACAACACTGTCCTTTACATATCGAAACCCTCCCTGTCAGATGTTGCCACCAAATTACAATCTGACTTTAACTAGCTACAGTATAACCTACTAAGATCTAAGCTACTGTTAAACACAAATAAAACAAAGCATGTTCCTCCTGCCCCCACACTCTTCAATCTCATTACTTAAGCATGATACTCCTCTATCTATTACAACCTTACTAGGGGACACATTAGAGGCGATAGACAAATTCAGATACGTAGGACTTTGGCTAGACAACAGCCTTTCCTTCACTGTTCGCTCTGAAACCCTTACCAAGAAAGTAAAACACCAGACTGGGCTTCTTTTAAAGGAACAAATCCCTCTTCCCCACTGAAATCAGGAAAAGTCTAGTCCAAGCCACCTTCCTCCCCCTTCTTGATTATGGCAACATCATTTATCACAGCTGTAAGGCATCCTACCTACACAAATTGGATGTGCTGTTTCATTGTTCCATTCATTTTATAACAAACAGCCCTTCCAGAACCCACCAGTGCAACCTTTATACTGCAGTGGGTTGGACGTCTCTAACCACCAGAAGGATGATCCACACTTGTACCTGGGCCTATAAATTGATGTTTAACAAACTCTCCTGCTATATGTTGTCCCTATTCCATCACTCCCATAGCCACTATTCCCTCAGAACAAAACTCCATTATTTCATTAGATGTTCCAAAATTCCACATCTGCTTTGGCGAAACTGCCATCAGCTACGCTAGCCCCACTGACTGGAACAAACTGCAATCCTCCCTTCAGCTCTCAAAGTTAGTCTCTATCAACATCTTCAAACCATTAATTAGCAAATGCTTGCAACTGCCACTCTAGCTAGTATGCTTTCTTTACTATGGCACCAATTCCCAACAGACAGCACTTATGTTCCCCCAACTGAATGTATCCTTACCTCTGCATTTCAGACCAACACAAGTGCTCTATGTTAATAACTCCCCTTTAATTGTACACCTGTATCTTTTTGTATCATGCATTGTTCACGAATTATTTGTTTTTGTATCTGGATGTGTTACACCATCCTTTGTAGGACCTCCTTGTAAATGAGTGTGCTCAATGGAGTTTTCCTGATGAAATAAACTTGAACTTGAACAAAACCAATGTCTTCGCAAACATTTCACAACTCATTGGAAAACAATGATTGTTCTTGGTCTTCGGCCAGTCTCCATTGTGGAAGACACTGACTTTCGAAGACTGTTGCATAAAAGAAATTTAGCACAAATACAACATTTCATGACATTTCACATTATTTAGGTATGCCAGGCCCAGGCAGTGTACACAGTGGGGGGGGGGCTGCGAAATCTTATTCTGCTTCTACTACCACATGAACAGACCTCCAAAGTGCAAAATAAGCAACATTTGTCATGATCCTACCCATGGTTAGTCCACTTGAATGCCACATATGCCATTATTTACAATCTTCTGCAGAAAACTAATGAAGCATACTATTATACAATCACACAGCTGTTTTTCACAGAAACATAGATTTTGTTCACAGAAAAGGACCTTTAGGCCAATGCAGTTTGCCTCCTGTCTCTGCTTATTCCATCACTGCCAACACCACAGGTGTCAATCCCTACCCCTGTTCCTTTATCTAATATGCCCCGTGCCTATCCCACACATGTTTAAAGCTCCCCACAGTCTTTGCCCTTACTACCTCCTCTGACAGGCTGTTCCAGTCATCCCCCACCCTATGCATGAAGATGTATTTCCACACCTCTCCTAAACTTACCCCCTCTTAGCTGCACTGCATGCCCCTTGTTCTAGTGCTTTCCTGTCTCTGACATAGTCCCTCCACTTGTACCTTATTCACTCCTATGAGGTACTTGTAGGTTTCAATCATGTCCCCTCTGGCTCGCCTCTCTTCCGGGGAGTACATGTTGAGTTCTTGCAGCCTTTCCTCCTATGGCTTCTCATACAACCCTCACCATTTTGGCTGCCCTTCTCTGTACTGCCTCCACCCTTTCAATGTTCTTGCAGAGGTGCGGCTTCCAGAACTAGGCACAGTACTCCAGGTGGTGCCTCACCACAGAACAATACAACAGCAGCACAACCTCTCTCTCTTCCTGCACAAAATCCCTCTCCTGCTGTGTCCCATCATCCTGCTAGCCTTTTCTCTGCTTTGTCAGATCATCCAGCTACCTTGAGGTCCTCAGATATAACCCCTAGGTCTCTTTCTTGCTTGGTGACTGTAAGGTCCACTCCCCTATCTTATACACAACCCCTGAATTCCACAGGCCAAAGTACACAACTTGCACTTTCGGCACTGTAACCCAACTGCCACCCCAACCCCTAAACCATTCTTCTAGTTTCCTCAGATCCCTCTGCATTCTCTCCACCCTTTCCTGAGTGTCAAACCTGCTGCTGATTCTTGTATCATCTGTAAAGAGATGCACCTTATCCTCAAGCTCCTCTGCAGTGTTGCTTATGAAGTCGAAGAGGACCAGTCCCAGCACTGAACCCTGTGACAAACCACTAGACACTCTTCTATCACCTGAGTGGCTACCATTTATCACCATTCTTTGCCTCCTATCCCTTAATATAGAAACAGAGAAGTTGACAGCAGATAAGGACTGCAAGGCCCATCCAGTCTGCCCATTTCTTTTTCTACCTTATGAATGTGCCATTGGCCTTTGCTCTGTCAATGACCTATCTATTCATAGTCATCTGGATTGCTCCCTTATGCCTATCCCATGCCTGTTTGAAGCCCTGCACTGTATTCATAGCCACCACTTCCTGAGGTAGGCCGTTCCATGCATCCACTAGCCTTTTTGTGAAAAAGAATTTCCTCACATTCTTCGTTAATCGGCCTCCCTCTAATCTCATGCTGTGTCCTCTTGTCCTGCTATTTTTCTTATATTTAAACATGTTAGACTCTTTCACCTTGTTAATGCCCTTAAGGTGTTTGAATGTCTCGATCATATCACCTCTCTGCTCCTTTGCTCAAGGGTATACATATTGAGCTCCGTTAATCTGTCCTCATATGTCTTCTGATGCAGTCCCTGCACCATTTTGATTGCCTCTGGACTGCCTCAATTTGGTTAATGTCCTTGTGGAGGTGTGGCCTCCAGTACTGCATGCAGTACTCGGATGGGGCCTAACCAGTGTCTTGTAAAAGGGATTATTACCTCCCTCTTATGACTTGTGATACCCCTACTAATACACCCTAACATCCCCCTAGCCTTACCTACTGCTTTAGAGGTCTGCCTGGATGATTTCAGGTCATCGGTGATGATGATGCCCAAGTCTCTCTCTTCCTTTGTGACTGCCAGCAACTCCCCTCCCAGCCTATAGGTGGCTTCAGGGTTTCTCTTCCCTATGTGCATGATCTCGCACTTCTTTGCTTTAAATTCCAGTTGCCACTCTTCTGACCATTTTGCTAGTTTTTCCAGATCTCTTCTCATTCTGCCCACCCCATCTGGATCATCTACTCTCTTGCAGATCTTGGTGTCATCTGCAAACAGACAAGCCTTACCCTCTAGTCCATCTGCAATGTCACTAATGAAGATATTGAAGAGGACTGGCCCCAGGACTGATCCCTGAGGTACCCCACTTGTGACTTGCATCTCTTCTGACTGTACCAATTTGATATCCAGCTTTTTACTTTCTTCCCCACCCCCAGGTTGCTTAGTTTCTTAACTAGCCTCCTGTGCAGCACAGTGTCAAGAGCCTCCCTTATGTCTAGGCAGGCCACATTCACTGCTCTCCCTTGATCCATCTCCCTGGTAACCCAATCAAATCTAGGAGATTAGTTTGACATGACCGCCCCCTGTAAAACTATGCTGCTGGTGGTCCTGCAGCCCTTTTGCCTCCAGGTGCTCCACAAGCCTCTCCTTCAGTACTGTTGCTATTAACTTCCCCACCACTGATGTGAGACTGACTGCCCTGTAGTTGCTAGCATTCTCCCTACTCCTGCTTTTGTGCAGAGAGACCACATCAGCCCTCCTCCAGTCCTCTGAAACTTCCCCCGTCTCCACTGAGGTGCTGAAAAGCACTACCAGAGGGGCAGCCAGCACCATTCTCAATTCCTTTAGGATCCTTTGCTGAATCCCATCCAGTCCCACTGCCTTATTCTCCTTTAAGGCTTCCAATCCCTTCTGGACCCTCTCCATTGAGAATGGACTTGTGTCCACTACCCCCTCTCCTTGTTGCTTACTGCAGCATGCTGGTCCATCTCCCCACCATCTACTATGAAACCTGAGCAGAAGTAATCTTTTAGTATTTCCACTTTCTCTTGATCTTCCTCTGTGCATTCCCCCGGTTCTCACTATCCCTTCCCTTTTCTTGGTATATAAATAAAAAATAAATGATACAATTACATTAAAATGCAAACCACAGAAGTTGATAAGTTTTTCTGAACAAAAAACATTCATTATTACAAATCATGTTGTCTTGTCATATAAATAAAAAAAAAACAGTAAAAAAGATGGATATATTTTATTATCACATTGCAATATATTACCACCATCTAATATATAAAACACTAATAACAGAAGAGACAGTAATATAACATAATAATAAAAATATCACTGAAAAATCAATGGTACTGCAAGTGAGAACATAGAAACTGGTACGAGGTAGACTGGAAAGTCAGAGACCACAGGAGGTACACACTTTAAGGTCAGTTATGAATAGTAACCATTACTATAGCACACACTAAGTCAAAGTGGTCTTTGTGAGTTTTGCAGAGTCTGTCTCAACACCACAAACAATAATCCATAGCAGATGCATGCCAAGTGCACCTACCACAAGTAAGCCACATTAATTCATACTGATTGTTGATCTTAAGGTTTTTTTCTCCCTTTTTGTAGTCTGTTTTATCCTATACCAATTAGTGCACTGGAAGCCAAAGTGGTTCAGTGGAATTGTGGAAGCCAAACCAAAAATTTCAGTACCCAAGTTAAAGTTTTTATTGATTGATTGATTCAGAATTACAAACCTTTGAGTCAGAGAGACATTTCCAAAGGCTCCACATCGGATAAAAAACAGATTCACAGGCATAAACATACAGAGTGCAGTAAAAACATAACAGGCAGAGTATATAGGTTTAAGAACAAATCAGATACAGTAGGTAATGGAGTCAGTTTTTGCAGTTGGCTGTACAGACATCACAGAAACACAGGGTAATACAATCCATAGTCATAAAGCAGTTACAATTATAGTAAGCAAGTCCTATGCAGGGCAGTAGCTAAGTTCAGTTAAAGACAAATGCAGAAATACAGAATTAAGGCAGTGCAGCCTGGAGAAGGCAATTGTCATCAGAGGAGTTAAGGGCCCCGAGAGGGAGAAAGGGCACCTGAGCGTAGGACAATACCGGTTGCATGCACATACAGCTGCAGGTGGAGAAACTGTGGTTCTTAAGAGCTGTCTTAAAAGGACCTATTTTTGAGAGTGAGGAGATTGGGGGGGGGGGCGTTGAAACAGTGGGGTGCCCTGTAATAAAAGGATCTCTGGGCTAGTGAGGTCCGCACCCTTGGGACTTTTAGAACAGTCCCAGGGGTGCTCCAAGTAGAGGCAGCGGGAGATGCCAGGTGAAGGGAGGAGGAGACACCGGGAGGGGGCCTAGAAATATTTTCTTTACCAGGAGGCAGGTCTGATAGTGAGTGAGTTCTTCTAGACTGAGAATGTTGCCAGGGAGCACAGTATGCAAGTGCGGGTCTGTCTGTCTGCACCAGTGAGGAGCCTGCAGGCCTTGTTTAGGGCCACTTGAATTCTGCTGAGGGCAGTGGCATCAGTTGCAGCACAGACTGGGAGGCTGTAATCTATCAGCGATAAAACAGAGGAGGTGATAGCCAGTCTGAGGGCCTCAGGGGGAAAGCAGTCCTTATGGTGGTAGAGGAGGCCTGTACGCATGTTAGCTGCTGAGGTGAGCAGGTTGATATGAGAGTGAAAAGTGAGGACAGAATCGAAAGTGATGCTCAGGTATTTGTAGCCGTTAACTTGCTCTAGGGGGAGAAGTGACCTGGATAGTATATGGAGGGGTACGTTTTTAGACTTGCTTTGATGGTAAGCAAATAACATTGCTTTAGTTTTTTTAATGTTAATGACTAGCCTGAGGTCGCTAAACCAATTTTCAATTTAGCTAAACGAGTGCTTCAGGGAGGTCTGAAGAGAGGAGGGGTCAGGGTGTGAGGAAAGGAGAACAGCATCATCTGCATAAAGAAGGACCATGCTAGGGCAGGAGATTGGTAGTGCATTTATGTAGAGACTAAAGAGAAGAGGGCCCAGGATGGAGCCCTGTGGAACCCCGGAGTGGAGTGGCCGGGTGCTGGATAGGGTGTGGTTTATTTTGACACGCTGGGACCTTGCAGAGAGGTAGCTAATGAACCAGTCCAGCAGGCCTTGGGAGAAACCTACCTGATGGAGGGTGTCAAGTAGGAGTGGGTGACAGACCGCATCAAAGGCCTTGTAGAGGTCAATGTAGACAGTCCCCATGAGGTGGCCTTTGTCGAGTGTTTTGTGGAGGAAGTTAGAGAACTCAACCAGTGCAGTGGTCGTACTATGACCTGGACGGATGCCATGTTGCTCTTTACATAGTAGGCTGTAGGAAGTAAGATATTCAGATAATTAGTCTGCCACTATTTTTTCCAGGGCTTTAGAAAGAGGGGGAAGAATAGAGATTGGCCGATAGTTGCCAGGGGAGGAAGTGTCACCACCTTTGAAGATAGGGGTGATCACAGCCTTTTTACAGGCAAGGGGGAATTGGCCCAGGCAGAGGGAGCAGTTTAATAAATCAGTCAGGGGGTTTAGCACTACATCAAGGACCTGTTGAAGGATCCAGAGGTTCTGAGGAGGGACTGGTGCCCTTGAGGGCTATTGCTAGATAGTGCCTGGCTTTATGTGGTGAGATGGTCCTCAGGTGGAAAGGTGGATGGGGGAGGTGTCGTGGTGGTGGTGGTGGGGTAGGGTCAAAGAAGTTATCAAGGAGAACTGCGCTGAGGTCTGAGAATGCGGTGTTAAGGCAGTCAGCAATGTTGGCGGGGTCTGTGATAGCGGCCCCATTGAGGTTAAGTAGGGACGGGGGAGGGGAGTGGGACTTTTCATTTAATTCCTTAACGTTATCCCAGAAGTTCTGGGCAGACCCCCAGAAGGAGGCAAGTGAGGATCTGTAGTGGTCCGTTGAACAGAAGTTGGCTGGACCCACTTCTCTCACTCTTAGTCCGAATGCAACCACTAATCTTTTCATTAGTCATCCTACAGTAGACAGGATCACAGATCAACAAAATTTATACATTCCCTTTTTTGTTTGCTGTCTAAATCATCAAATACTGCCTTTTCTAAATATGCACACTACATAAACGTCTGAACTTATTTTTTCCTGTAAATTATTCATTTATTTTAAGGGTTTGTTATACAGTACTGTGTTAGTTAAATGATAGTTAAATTATAACGTCCGATAAACGTAATGCACATATTAAAAACGATGTGTCTTAGGACGATTTTTTTATTTATTGTACTTTTTATCCCTGCCTGCAGCGACCGGGCATCATGCTGCTGTAGGCCAGGGAGGTATTTTCCATCTCTATTAGTCTCCTCCGCGGAGTGCTTCGGGGACTAGGGACTAATGGAAGCACCTGCTCACCCACTGCGTCTCCACTGCACTCTCACCTGTAGTTACCAAGGTGGCAGTGTCGAGGACAGCGTCCTGTGGGACGTTCAGACCTCCTCCCCCCAGCCTGCTCCCAATGACGCAGGCTCGCTTCTGAATCAGGGTTGCCATCGTCACGAGTGGTAGTGCGATGTAAGGTCAGTGACGCATTTGTTTAAATTCTACAGAGTAGCCATCCATCTGAACAGCAGTGCTAGAAGAGATGCATTTTTATTTAATGGGCATGGAAGAGAATGCAAAACCTCTTTTGTTTTGTTCTGTTGTTTTTCATGCATGAGGCAGAAAGGCAGCACATGTTCTTACCTTTTAAGATTAACCATTGCCCAGGGGATGCCAGTTGGAGTGTTGAATGCAGGCAGGAGTTTCTCTGCCAGCTGCACCGCTTTGATCTTGAAGATCTGGGATAAAAGCGAAACAGAGAGATTCAGTTAATACTTACCATACTGATAATTATTCAAGGTACTGCATCTTTTTTTTTTGTTAAATATATATATACTCAGGACAGCCCTACTGAGATGCAACATCTCGTTTCTTGTGGAGTCCTGCATTTTACCATTTCAGTAGCTGGGTGGACTAGAGCACCGAGAGGTTAAATGACTCTCCCAAGGTCACACGCCAAGTATTTGACTTTAGTGGGAGTTGAACTTGTGATCTCCCACTGCCCTACCCCTAGACCCACCACCCTAGCCTTTCGCAAGCAGCTGTAGCAATTGCCTCTCTAGGGTCAACTTAAAATCCACTTCTATATTTTTTAGGCTCACAGAAATTCTACAGACTTGAAGCTTCAGCACCAGTCTCCAGGTCAGCAAGCAGCACTGACCCAATACAGCAGCAAACAACAACCGCAATAAACCGCGCACACACAAATGGCAAGCAAAAGAAAGCAGGTACTCAGCCTGAGGCTATACTACTATATAATACACAATTTATTTGTCAAGATTTAAAGTGCAACAAAAACACAGTGTGGCAGAACCAGTGCAGGAAAAAAATCTCAAGGTTTCCTTTACCTACACTGTACTTTGTAAATGTGTGCTACATGTTTAGCCTCTTTTTTTATTCTGCACTAGCTCTGCCACACTGTGTTTTTGTTGCACTTTAAATCTTGCCAGATGGAGTTTGTTTTATACCACAGAATAGCCTCAGACTGAGTATCTGCATTCTTTTGCATTGCATTCATGAGTGCGTAGCTTACTGCAGTTGTTTGTTCATTCTGTGTAGCCGAATACATCACTACTCCATGTAGCAGCCTCTTGTTTTCTGTACTATACAACAGCACATTACCTAATTCAATTTATAAAATGGGCATGAAAAAGAAGCTCAGTGATTGGCTAGAAAACCAGTGTAATATCTGTACTACACGTAGAATAAAAAAAGTACAGGCAAAGAAATCAGTGTCCCTAAATGGAATGTTCAGAGCTAGGCATGGAACGTTCATTTTTTTAAAGGCCGCCATTGTTTTAGCAACGTGGCAGATCACCGAAGCTTTGGAGCCACTCGCTCTTGAATTTGAATTACAGCCTTTTTTTTTTAATAATCATTGTACCATTAAGGTATGTAAACCAGAAACAGTTCCTGATGCAGTGTAGCTGCAACGGACAGACATGACAGTTTCAATCCGTTCATCCGTCGACAACGCTCGCTGTATCACGGAAAGAAGGAAGCGCTTGGTCCTGCAGTCTTGTGTGACTTAAAATAACAGAAACACCTCGTTCTTAAAAAATCTGTTGTTTTAAGTGTTTTTTTACTTATTATTTAACTCCAGGAAGCTCATCAGTAATTGCAAAAACTCCACCGAACAACAAGCACTTCCGGCTCGCTCAGTAACAGCGCTCAGGAGAGACGTTGCTCAGTCCTGCATCATTTAAAAGAAAACCACTTCACAGTCCAGCAGTCACAAAAAATATACCAGGTTCTCCCCAAACCTGAGGGTGTGTGTGTGTGTGTGTGTGTGTGTGTGTGTGTGGTGGTGGTGGGGTTCCTGCCTGGCAAAACCATGACGTCGTTTTCTTGCTGGCGGAAGAAATATTTTATCAGAAGTTCTGATAAAAATTGCCTTTTGCTGCTTACAGATGTGCTATTTTGTAGGAGCAAAAAAAAAAAAAGATTCCCATGTTATAAACGCAATAAAAAACTCCAGGGTGTGTGTTGAACAGATATTACTGCACTTCCAGGGGATGAAGGCACTTGGCAGGGCCTCGTGCCTTACTACACCCCTGGGCGTGTGGTAATATCTGTTCAACACACACCCTGTCGTGTCTTATTGCTTACTAATAGCAAGTAAAGGCAGTCAGTAACCTTGCTTCCATGCAGAGCTCAGGATCCCCACTTTGTGATATACTCATCCCAAAGTTTAGGTAAAGGCAGTCTGTAACCTTGCTTATAACATGGGTGAGGAGGAACGTGGAAGCCCATTGGTTGAGAGCCCCTGCGTAATCATGCATTAAGCAGCCCTGTTAATGCACAGTTTCACAGAGTGGCTCAGTAAAGTACCCTCCAGACTCATTCTTTCTGCCAGCCTGCCAACGAAAGCAGAAAGGCAGCCATATGCAATGGGTAGAATGTGAGTGGAGCACAGCAGATCTTTACTACCCAAGTCAGCAAAAAGCACATATTTATAAAGCTGCACTCTCCTGTCTCAGTGACACATAGCTTCATGTTCCCTAGCCCATTGTGTCTTGCTGAGAGACAGGTTGCTGTGTCCTGTCTCTGTCTGTTTGTCCCCATCTGCTGAGTGCCCCGCAGTGACAGACACCTGTCCTCCACAGAAAAGAATCCAGTGAATGGATCGGAGTGCCATTCAAGGCCAGGAGAGTGTTTGCCTGTGACGGGTGAGGAACAACCTTTTTTCAGACCCTATCCCCCGGATCACACCTGGAAAGGTGCATCAGCTCAGCATACCTCTCCTGGTAGCTTGTGTTGATTAAGTCAGAGAGACACAGAGATCCAGAGATCCATTTGCGGGCCCCTCCCAGCAAGGTATGGGGACGAGAGAGAAAGACGCAAAGTAAGAAAGACTGACAGGATGCTGTACAGCTACCACAGAGTGCTGGCATTTGCTGCATGCAGTGTCAAAGCCCTTCTGTGTGGAGCTTGTTGCCATCTCCTGGCCATATATTATCACCAGAATGTGAAGTACGAATTCCAGCACTGTTGCCTGTGGCCACAAGGAGAGACAGTGTCCCCCAAACATCCCCCTACACCCATTAGTGACAGTTTTAGGCAAGCAACCATGGTAGGCAACCTCCACTGCAGCAGCCCAGAAACAGACAGACCATAGCAGTTACAGAGAATCACTTGCTGGCTGTAGGCAGCAATGGATTAACTGTCATGGTGATCATGTCCCTGAGAGTGATGGTGAGACAGACAGAGACAGAGCCGGCAGTGTCCTTTGCAGGTAGTGTGAAGCTGACGAGGGAGTGATGAGTAACAGGTGGCAGTGTGAGTGTAAGGGCGCCCGTGCCCCCCTCCTCCCAGTAGATCAGAAAACCACAAGCAGCACACTGTGGGCACAAGAAGGAGACACACAGTCCACTGCAGGCATCTCCCCACAGTATACAATACAGTGAGTAGCACAGCAGTGCGGGGAGAGCGAGAGAAAGACACAGAGTCAGCAGTGTCCTTTGCAGGTAGTGTGATGGTGACGGCGATTAGTGCCCGTACTGTGCATCAGCTAAGCAGCATTGTGTTGCAGAGAGAGAGGGGGCAGACAGTGACAAAGTGACAGCCAGCCTTACTGTGTTGTCCCAGCTGCATGTTGGGGGGCAAAGTGTCTTGAGGCATGGTAGCACAGCATATTATGCACAAGAAATGTCACAGATCATATCACCACTGTATGTGTGACATTTCTATGTGTATAAGAGCAATGAAAACTGTATTTCTTTGTTAGGGACTGTTTTGCTAGGTGGTAGGACACAGTACCATTTTTTGGTGTTGAAACACGAGAATAAAGGCTTTTTCTGGGTTTTCCCGTGGTTTTGACATAACCCATGTTATAAGTGCAATAACCCACTCCAGGGTATGGGGTTATTGGGTGCTATGAGGATATTCCGCCTGTGGCCTCGTGCCTCAAAACGCACCCAGCTGTGCATTAAATACCCATAACCCCATACCCTGTCGTGATTTATTGCTTACTTCCATGCAGAGTTCAGGATCCCCCCTTTGTGATGTACTCATCCCAAAGTTATTTAGCAAACAGTGGGAAATGCACCATACTTTTATTTGCTGTCTGTAACTCACCTGAATTTCCAAATTAACTCGAATATCACTGAAAGTATTGTTTATATTTCAAATAAATTACAGTCATAGATAACATGCATTTGTTCTGAGTACTGTTTTGAATTTATACTTCCAGTTTTGTTGTAGTCTGTGACCTAGTGTGGTATTTTGGGCCATCGTATTAGTTTCCTGCCATCCGGGCAGCTGCAGTATATATTCAATATCACATGAAGCAGTTGTAGCCACTGTTAAATGGAAAGGGCTACCGGTACAATGCACAGACTATGGTGCCATGGAGAGGACATACTGGCGACAGAAACCTCGAGAAATCCAAGGCCACGTGATCTGCCCATTCCTACCAAGCACACCACTTCCTAAACAGAAACACAGGCAATGTCGGCAGAAAAAGACCACGAGTCCATCCAGTCTGCCCAGTTTTATCCTACCCTACCCCATAACTTATTGTCCAGACAGGTTTTCACCCTCACCTCCACATCCTCGCTCCCTGCCCTACTGCTACCCTGATGAGAAACTATTAAGGACTTTACTCTGTCCCAGCCGTGCTTGAATCCATTATTGTTTTTTATGCCCACCACCTCAGCTGGTAGTCTGTTCTATGGCTCAACCACTCTCTCCATAAAGCAAAACATTTTAGCATCCCTCCTGAATTTCCCCCAACCAGTTTACATTCATGTCCCCTTGTTTTCACCCCCATTCCTACAATAGTTCCTTGCAGTTTACCTTGTTTATTCCTTTCTGGAACCTGTAGGTCTCTATTATGTCTTCCACCTCCCTTCTGGCTTCCACTGAGTACATGTTCAATGCCCTGAAGTGATCCTCATAGGATCTTCCGTGTGGCTGGATTAATTTTGATTACTCTATGCTACACCATCTCCAGCCTGTTTGTCTTTTCTCAGGTAAGGACTCAGAACTGGGCAAAGTATTCCAGACAGGGTCTCACCAGTGATCAACAGAGAGGAAGTACTGTATTACCTCTCTCCTCCTGTGAGATATGATTTTCTTCTATGAGATATGCTGTTTAAGACACTCCCTTATGAATGAAATGATGTATCCAGCAATGTTATTCTCCATGAGAAAGTGAGCCAACTACAGTTGGAAAGAGTCAACACTCCCTACTTGCACTACTTCCTTTATGAGCTCATTCCATTTGTTTGCCACTCTATGGGTGAAAAACTACTTTCTTTCATTACCCCAGTGTCTATCCCCCTTGAGCAAAGGGTAAGATCTGCTGCCCTGAACACACTGAAAAAGTTCAACCTAAACCTGATTCAGTTCCTTTAAAATTCAAACAAACTGGGTCAGCCTGGTGGCGCTGAGGGTTGAGACGCTGGACGCCAAACCTCGTGGCACACCGGCAACCCAGGTTCGAGAGTGGACTCAGGTCATCAGGGGTCGGCAGAGGAGAGGGAGGATTGAGCGTCCTGTGACTGCTCTCCTCCCTCTGAGGTGGATAAGGTTTCTATGTTGCTCTGCAGCAACAACTGGCAGAAGTCAGGAGCACTGCAGGTAGCGGCGTACAGCTGGGGGTTGGAGCGCAGCAGGCATCAGCACTTAGTGCTCTGACGCCACTGCACGACCGGCTCCAAGGGAAGAAAAATACAGGTGGAAAATTGCGGGGCGGTCATGGCAGTTGATGGCTGTGCACCTCCCCAGGTATCAGGACCTAGGTCCCCATGTGGGGGGGGGACTCTGCGCGCTGGCCTGCATGGAGGAGAGCATGTCACTGGCTAGACCGGGTCTGGGGGTGCGGGTGCCAGCGGCTGGACAACCTGTCAGCCTGCTCCGCAGTGGTGAGGAGGAAAAAGAATGACATGATAAAAAAAAAAATTACAAATTAAAACAAACTGAAATCATACCTCTTCTTAGTATTCTTGGATGCTGCAGCAGGGCTGACTTCTGGACTGCCTCACTCTGAATATATTGCGCTTGTGCTGTGGTAGTGGCACTGGCTTCCGACCAGGTGGCACACCACCTTTAAGATCACATTGTTATCTTACAAAGCACTACGTGGATTGGGGCCAGACCATTTTAAAGACCTCTTAGCCTGGAATACTCCAACTCACTCACTCTGCTCCACTGAGGAGTTTCTCCTGGCCATCCCGAAGGCACAGGTTAAATTCCCTGGTGACAGAGCATTCTTGCTGGCGGTCCTTGATCTGGAACCCCCTCCCTTGTAATCT
Organism: Neoceratodus forsteri; assembly: GCA_016271365.2. NCBI lineage: Eukaryota > Metazoa > Chordata > Ceratodontiformes > Ceratodontidae > Neoceratodus > Neoceratodus forsteri. The sequence goes on along the minus strand of CM057459.1, from coordinate 299,127,744 downwards.
TAGGAGTTCCTCCTCAGTTCAAAAAGGGTTTGAAATATCATCTATCTGAACTAGTATTTAACTTGCAATATTAATGTAAGCTTCTATCTCAGTGTTTTAATGTTGTTTTTTTATTAATGAACTTAGGTTATGTCTGGCTGTTTAAAATGTACTCTTTGTTTTTATTCAAGATATATCCAGCACACTGAGCCCTAATTTGTGATATTTTCAGTGCTCTGAGCCCCTGTGAATAGTGTGCTATACAAAACGAAAATCCTTTCCCCTGCCTTGCCTCTTTTTCCAGTGAAAATCTACCTAGCCTGTCTCAGCATTCCTCTTAGCTTGACCACTTCTCCCTTTAATCTTTTACTTGCTCTCGGCCACACCTTCTTGACTGCTGTAATAATCTCTCCCCCCCCCCACCCGTGGTGACCATAATTGCACGTAGTACTCCATGTGCAGCCTTACCAGAGCCCTGTAAAGGAGCAGAATCACAATCACCTTCACAGCATGTCGTGCCCCTTTAATGCAGCCCAGCATCAGATGTGTCTTTCTCACCCACTGCCACTGTATATGGCTGTAACAGCTTCAGTTTACCATCAGTTACCGAATGGCACTTCGGCCTTTTTCATGATCTATTGTTGCTAGCTCTATACTGTTTAAATAGTACCACAATCACAATTCTGTGCGTCTAAGTGAAGGCTGTTACACTTACGCACACTGAACTGCATTTGCCACATGCTGGCCCAATCTCCCAGCACATCTGACTCTTATACAATCCCTCTTAACTGGCTATCTACAGGTTGGCCTTTCACATTAGTATTGTATAAATGTGTGCAAGGGTGTGTGGGTATGTCTATGTGTGTGGGTTTGTGAATAAGTTTATCTGTGTGTTGTGAGGGTAGAAGACAAAGGCACACTGAATTTTTAATATGGGTATTTGAGATGGGTGGTTATGTACGTACAGTGGATGTGAATATTGTGGGGATATTGACGTAAACTTATGTTCGGGTACATGACATTAGGTTGTCATTGTGGTTAGGACTCTGGACTCATAAGAGTGGATATTCACTTCCTTATGCTAGTTCTTAATTTAAATATATACTGTAATGTTTTTATACTCTTTTCCCCGGGGGGGGGTTGTAATTCCTAAGAATTCTGGTTTGGATTCCTTACACTGTTTCTATATACCTATATTATTTTGATTATACACTGACATTTACTTGAAATCTGTACATATCAGGCCGCATAGTCTCAGTTTCTTGGGGGTCCCCGACTAGCATTCTTTTTATCTGTCACTTACACTGACAATTGATATCATCATGTATACAATCTTGTTATAACAAGGTCTTAACATAATGGGTTGTTGAGAGTATGTTGGGAATATATTTCCAGCTTTTTATACTTTTCTCAGTGTGATACACTTACTCACCTTGGGTATACATCATTTTCATCATTCTATATGATCATTTCTGATGCTGTAATTTTGGGGCTCGTCTTTTTTTTTTTTTTAACTTGGTTATATGTTACATTTTAACTTGTAGTTGTTTCTCGAGGGTCAGCTTATTATAAACAGTTCTACTCTGAGCTGAATGATGTACTGTGGCCTCACTTGCAAAACATGTGCCTTCGGGAGGTTTTCTTCACTTGATATGTAATTTACTGAGCAGAGAATCTTATGGTTCTTTTTGGGGTTTTTTTTGTCCGTTAGACTGATACATGGTACCATCTGCTGTTATCTTTAAACAATCTTTGACCTTTTAGTTTAGTTCAGCTGAAATCACTCTTTAGATATTCAAGGTCACTTTATTTCTGAAAACCTGTTTTAAACCAATGAAAACGATTTCTGTTTTTTTCTGCATGTTCTAAATGTTAATAATATGGGATTTTCTAAATAACTCTCATTAAGCTTCTGAAGAAGGACTTGTTGGTCTGAAAGCTAAAGCTCTTTGTTCTTTTTGTAACATCCTTGTTCGTCCAATAAAAGGTATCAAACCATTTGTTCTGGGCCAGTACATATAAGTCGCTCCAGACTGTCTTTCTTTTCCCTGGTGTCCACCACACTCATTATTTTATTTATTTTTATTTCTTGAGATCTCAGATTACAAAATACCTTTGAACGAGTGGTTCATTTACAAAGGTTCCACGTCAGTAGTACAATACAGAGACAAATAACAGTTAATACAAGGTACACTGAATTACAAGATATAGAGAGCGAGGTTGGTTAGTCAAGTTAGTTACCAGACTTGAGAGTTGTTTTAGCTGATAAAGGATGCAGCGTTGATATAGGGGGAAGTAAAGAGGGTATAGGATGTAGCGTTAATAAAGGGGGTAAAGGATGTAGCGCTGATATAGTGGGGAAAAAAAGAGGGTACAGAGTTAGATGGATAGAAGACAGGGAAGCGGTCTGAAGGGTAGACCTTGTCATAGAGTGCGAGTGTCGAGGGTAAGTGCAGTTACGATGTGAGGCATCCTAGAGTGGATTGAGTGGCAATGGAGAGTTGTTTAAGCCGGTTGGGCAATGCGGGAGCAGAGGTCAGAGGTGACAGGGACATGGTGGAGGTATAGCAACAGTAAGGGAGTGGGGTATGGCAAAGAAACAACAGTATGTGGTCTAAACAGAGGGTGGCAGGAGGTAGTAGAGGAGCGGCGAGGGAAAAAGGATGAGAGAGGTTGGGGAGAGGTAGAGTGGGTAGACAAAGCAAAGGTATGTGGAATAGTTAGAGGGTGGTAAGTGGTAAGCGAGGGGAGAAGGATGAGAAAGGGTGGGGCGAGATTGAGGTTGAGAGGGTAGACAGGATGTGACTGGAGGACAGCGTATAAGGACACTCAGAGGGTGGCTAGTCAGTGCAGTCACAGTGACTGAGACTCCTAAGGTGGTGCTGAAGATTGCGTTTGTTAGGGCCAAACACAGACTTGGATAGGATCTCCGGGGTAGTCGGTTCATTAGGGTGGGTGTCCTAGTGAAAAAGAAACGTTGGACTTGGGTTGTACAAAACAAAGGGATCTGGAAGGTGAATTTGTCAGAATTGCGGGTGGAACGTGTGGCTGTTGTTGGTGATAGGAGGCCATGCGTGCAAGGAGAAGTTAGACCGAGAGTGATTTTCTTCACCAGGAGGCATGTTTGGTATGCTATCCTGCTTTGGAAGTGCAGCCAGCTTGACTGCTTGTACAGCTCACAGGTGTGGGTTCTTTTCCCAGCACCAGTCACAAGGCGACAGCACTTATTCAGGGCTGTTCTGACCCTAGTTAATGTGGTGTCCGTGGCCGTGCCATAGATGTTTAGACCGTAGTCGATTAACGATATGACTGAGCTGTTTACCATAACATGCATTGCCTCTTGAGTAAGACAATTTCGATGGCGACAGAGGGTGCCTATTCTGGAGTTAATAGACTCCAGTTAATAGTTAATCTGTTTTCCAGCCACCATGACATTACAGTCCTTGAATCCCAGCTGCAGCTCGACTTCAATCGCATCGGAGACTGGTTCAATTCTCATAAACTTGTCCTGAACCACAGCAAGACTAAAGCCATGTCCTTCTGTAACCGACAGAGCAGGCACAACTCTCTGTCCCTAACCATCAAGAACCACGCTGGGGAACCCACTCGAACATGTCAAGGAGTTCAAGTACCTTGGTATTACCCTGGATAGTACCTCTCCTACACTCGGCATATTGACACTATTGCCAAGACCGCCAATATAATGGATTGACTACTACACAAACACAAGCACTGTATGCCTGCAGATGCCCTTAAACTAGCCATCTACAGCTCTGTCACCTCTATCATTGACTACGGCCTTGCCATCTATGGCTCTGCCCCAACAAGTGCCCTCCGCAGGATCTTAGTTGCTCTCAACAAAGCCTGTAGACTACTGACAGGTGCAGCCCGACTAACTCACACCTGTGACCTCTATGCACAGGCCAGCTGGCTACTCCCACGCAGCAGAATACAATACCAGACCTGCTTACTTACCAAAAGATTCTCTTGGTCTCATGCCACCTGGTGTTAGCTCACCCTTACTACCTACAGTGGCACTCAACAAAACATGGTGCCCAATCTCTAACCTTTCAGGTTCCCAGATGTCGTACCTCCATGGGTCAGCGGTCCTTTATCTATAGAGCTGCTCAATGGTTCAATTCCTCAATAAAGAATCACTTTCCTCTACTACACTTGGACCTTTCAAAAGGAATCTCAAACTTTACCTCACCTCTACCACTCAATGTGACTGCTTTGTTGAACAGAGATCTCTAAACACCTCCCAGCTCACTCATGTCTCACAGCCCTTTCCCAATCTCATTCCCTCTGGCACTGGGCCTTCCTTGTGACTCCTTTCCTGCTTCACATCTCCACTGGCACAAGACATTTTCCACTACCATCGGACAGTGGCCCATTAGCCTGCCAACTTCCTCTCCCAGTCGCATGCCTGCAAAACTAACTGCCTATGGTGCCCTCTTTCTCTTATTGTTACAAGCTAGCCGTCACTCAAGCTGCTCGTTTACTTAATATTATCTCAAAGTATGTTACAGCTGAGTATCTTTATTTTTTCTTTTAGTTGTTTTGGTTGTTTATTGTGCATTCTTTTACTAACTCTGTATGTATGTTGACCCTCATCCTTTGACATGGAACCTTTGTAAACGAGCAGTTTCTGCTCAAAGGTATTTGTAATCCGAGAATTTAATAAATAATAAATACATAAATAAATAAATAGCTCCAGAGATTGCCTTCACATGGGTAGTGTAGGAGAGCGGGGTGTCCAGAGTAATACCAAGGTATTTCAACTCTTGGACTTGATCAAGTTGGAGGCATTGGTTGTTTTGGATGTGTAGGTCAGCCATTTTGTGTTTGCTGTGGTTGCTGGAAAACAGCATGGCCTTTGTCTTTTTGTAGTTCATCAACAATTTGTGTTGACTGCACCACCTATCAACTGCGTTAAAGCTGGATTGCAGGTCAGAGGATAGTTGGGTAGGGCTATGATGATTGGAGAAAAGAACGGCATCATCCGCACAGAGGATCAAACTGGCATCACAAGCTGCAGGGAGATCATTTAAAAAGAGGCTAAAAAGCAATGGACCAAGGATGGAACTTTGCGGGACTCCTGAGTGAACTAGAAGGCAGTCAGAGAGAGTATATCCAATTTTAACCCTTTGGGACCCTACCCATCAGGTAACTTTCAAACCAGCTGGTGACATCAGTGGATAGCTCTAGGGCAGAGAGTGAATGTAGGAGTAGCTGGTGATTAACAGTGTCAAAGCCTTAGTTAAATCCATGAACACTGCACCAAGTAGTTGGCTGGTGTCGAGGGCCTTATGAATGTGAGTTGTAAAATCAAACAGTTCAGTGGACGTACTATGTCCCTTCCTGAAACCATGCTGTTGTTTACACTAGATGTTGTACTTATCTAGGTGCTCGGTCAGTTGGCCAGCTACTATTCGCTCCAAAGCTTTGGATATTGGGGGGAGAATTGATATGGGTCGGAAATTGGAGAGCTGGGTACGGTCTCCGCTTTTATGCACAGGCATAACAGTGGCAGATTTCCAAGCCTGGGGAAACTGCTTGAGGGTGAGTGAGAGGTTTATGAGATTGGTGAGGGGTTGTAGGACAGTTTCCAGTGCAAATCAGAGAAGTTTTAAGTCGAGGGTATCGCTTCTTGTTCTGGCTTTACCAAGCACCTTCCCTAGGTATCTGCAAGCTACATGTGGGAATATCTTTCTGAAGTAGAATGGGGGGGCTGGGGGGAGTAGTATTTATGTCTCTAGGGGGGAGCTATCTAGAAAATCAGGAGGGAGTATTCCACTGAGATCAGTAAATGCAGTATTAAAGGAGTCAGCGATTAACTTATGATATTGGGTGAGTGAGCCATTGACCTCTATCATTGTTGGAGGGGATTTGTTTGGTTTTCCTGTAAGGTTTTTTATGTTTTCCCAAAATTGTTTGCTATTACCCCAGCTGTCTGTTAGAGTGCCTTTATAGTACACCTGCTTGCTTAGCTCTCCACACTGTTTGGGTGCATTGGTTTTTCGCAGCTTTGTATTTCTGCATATCAGTGTGGCGTCCGGATCCCATTGCTACATGCCACAGATTGTCCCTATTTTTCATCATAGTTTTTTTTTTATTTTTATTTAGTTTTTGTTGACCGGGTAAGTGCACTAGACAAATCCTGCCTATTTTCAGGCACGACCCGGGGGAGGGGGAATACAGATGAATGGCAACTGACCTTGAACCACATTAAGCTGTTGGTGGTATTTTTAGTGAATGAGGGAAATTTGGCCAGGATACCGGGGAAATTCCCCTTCTCTTTTAGTGGTAATGGGATGGGGGTTATGTGCCCATATGGATTATTTTTTGTACTCCATGTATGCAGTAATACTTGTTTCTGTTTTTTAATTCTTTTCTTATGGTTTTGTATGAAGTCAGATGATTTGTATATTTTGTTTTCAGTTTTCAATAAAAAATTCCCTACTCTTTTCGATAAGTGCCATGGGATCTTAGACATCCACCTGAACTACCACCAATCCAGGCAGATGGGACCTCAGTTTAATGTCTCATCCGAAAGACGGCACCTCAGAAGTGCAGCACCCCTCTCATGCTGCACTACAGTGTCAGTACTGGGATATTAACCCAAGTGCCAGATGTGGGAACTCAACCCACAGCCCTCTGATCTCCCGGCGTTAAAGGCGAGTGTGCTACCTACTGAACCACTGACACTGCTCAGTGCAATAGTGCAGGGGTGATCCAAGCATTAGTTATGCCCTTAGGCTTTATTTTCCTAATTGAGGCAAACTGGTTGCAAATTGAGTTGAAATGGCTGGTAAAGAAGTTTAGTGCAGTATCAGTACAGGTCATACAGTTAAGGTGGGACCAATCAATCGCTGAGTGTGCACTTAAAAATTCTGTGAGTTTCCCAATTTTTAGTATACGGTGGCAGGCAAACTTAGTTTTAGGTTTGAGCACTTTATTGGACTACTGGCAGAGCACTGGGGAGTGATCACTTAATGCGTCAGACAGGACACGCACATTAAAAATTCTACTGGAGTGAGTGGTGAGCAGCCAGTCCAGTAAGGTGCTGGAGCCAGTTCTCTAGTAACCTCGTGTAGGACAGGTTACGATCTGGGAGATGTCAATCAATGTCAGAGCATCTTTGAGTGGGTCAGCTTCCAGAGCAATCCAGTTAATGTTGAAATTCCCCATCATTATTGTCTCAGTGCAGTGCGAGAGTTTTTCGAAGTAGTCAGTAATCATTCTAACACCATAGGCTTGATCCCGTGGTGGAATACAGATGGACATGATTGTAAGGGATTTTCTTTGATGACCAAGGATGATTTTCACTGCAAGCATTTGGGACGCGCTGGTTAGAGGTGCTATTGGAAAGGCGTGACTCGTGAGGGATTCTGATACATAAATGGCACAGCCACCTCCTCGCTTCCCTATACGGTCAAGTCTGAAGATGGTGTAGCCAGGGATAGCAACAGAGTTGTCCAGCACATTAGCTTTGTTTAAATCTGTAGATTTAATTAATTTACTTTGAGACCCCTGTCTACAAGAGGTCGTGCCTGAAAATAGTAATTTCACGGCTAATGCACCTACCTGGTTAACAAAAACTAAATAAATAAATATTGAACAGCAGAGGACCTAACATTGATGCCTGGGAAATCCCACAAGTAAATTTATTCCAGTCTGATGCTGTTTCTAGCATACTTTGACACGGTGCTGCACATGAGGCTGATAAAGAAGCTGAAAAGCCAAAGGAGTGGGATCCAAAGTGGTGAACTAGGTAAGAAACTGGTTAATGGATAGGAGAGAGAGGGTGGTGGTTAACAGCACTCACACTAATGATGGGACAGTGACCAGCACGGTACCACAGTGCTTGGCACTGAGACCAGTCCTCTTCAGTGTCTTCATGGGGGAAATACCAAAGAACTAGAAGGGAAGACATGCCTTTCTGCAGATCATACTAAAATCTGCAATAGGATGGACACCCAGGAGCAGGTGGAGAGAATGCACAGGGATCTTGGAAAACTAGAGGAGTGGTCAAGGCATGGCAACTGGGGTTCAATACCAAAAAGTGCAAAGCCAATGTATTTAAGGCATAGCAACCCAGGAGCTGAGTATAGGATGGGGTGGGGAGGTACTGAAGTCACTAGACAGGAAACAGATCCTGGGGTTATCATATCTGAGGACCACAAGGTCGCAAGGCAATGTGACATGGCAGTGAGTCAGGCTAGTGGGATGTTGGGGTGTGTAGCTGAGGGGTATCTCCAGCAGAAGGGAGGTGGTGTTGCCACTGTATCATTCGCTGGTGAGACCCCACCTGGAGTACTGGAGGGAAGTGGTGTTGCCACTGCATTGTTCACTGGTAAGAACCCACCAGGAGTACTGTAACCAGTTTTGGAGACTGCGCCTCAGAAAAGACATAGACAAGGTGAAGGCGGTCCAGAAGAGGGCAACTAAAATGGTGCAGAGTTTGCATGGAAACCCTACAAGGAGAGTCTGAGGGATCGCAACATGTACACCCAGGAAGAGAGAGAGAAGAGACATGATGGAGACCTACAAGTGTCCCACAGGGGTGAACAGGGTGCAGTGGAGGGTCTCCTTCAAATGAAAGAGCACCAGGACCAAGGGGCATGTAATGAAGCTGGGGAGGGGGAGTTCAAGAGAGGTGTGAGGAAATATTTCTTCACTGAAGGGGTGGTAGACCCCTGGAACAGACTGCCAGTGGAAGAGGTGGAGGCCAAAAAGTGGGGAGCTTCAGTTATGCATGGGGTAGACACTGGGGTATATTAGAAAAGAGGCAGGGAAGCAGGAGGGTCACCAGAGACCAGACAGGGTCTGCAGAAGTAGATCAGGCAGGGAACATCTAGGCAGACTGGGTGGATGAAGCTGTCTTTTTCTGCCAATAACTTCTATGTTTCTATGTAAGCAACACTAAACACTGAGCTCTACTGCTTATCCAGCTATCAATCCATTGTGCTACATTTCCTGTAACTGGAAACTTACTCAACATCTTAATCAGCTTATCAAGAGCCACACTGAATGCTTTATTAACATCCAAGTATAATACATCAACTGCCATTCCCCTGCCTACTTCCTCTGCAATTTCTTGTAAGAAGCCAACAAGTTAGACTGGCAAGATCTCCCCTTAGTGACCTCATGCTGACTCTCCTTTAAAGGGGAACTGTCATCTTCAGGATTTCATACTGTCTGAAAGCCCATAAAACGCTAATTTGAGTGAGCCATTGTGCTTACCTGTGAGTCTTAGCAGTCCAGAGTTATTCACATGTAAATCAGCCTGTTATTAAGTGCAGGGGGTAGCCATGTCTTTTAGGCTCCTGACAGGCAACAATGTCACAGAGGGATTTAGCTCTGCTTTGGCTGTAGATTATCCAACAGGTTAAATAGGAAATTATCAAGTGTGTATTAAGGTGTTATTACAACACTTTCTACATTTATAATTGTTTTGCATGTGCATTTAAACTAGTGAGTTATCACCTTTACATTTCAAACTGTTAGTAAAAATAATCCAACAGAATTCTGGCATTGTTACGGTAGAAAATTCCATTCCATCCAAAGTATTTCAGTAAGAAACTATTATACTTTTCACTTCATCAAAAGAAGTAAAATATTCTTTCAATAATGCATTTCAGGTTACGCATGTTACAACAATGTTGTCCATCTATGTGTTTTTGCAATTAATAAACAAATAATTGTGTCCTATTTTTTCTTTTCAAATTAAATCTGGATAGAAAGAGTATAATATTTTCAGAATCATAACACAAGCACATATTGTTTTTACCGTCTTTTTCCAGGAAAGGTACACTGAGCTACAGCTTGTTTCCGGGTGTGTTGTGGGAGCACAGAGAGGTTAAGTGACTTGCTCTGGTCACACAATATACAAATACAGCATGTTGGAATCAGAACCCATTCTGCTGGATGAACGAAGCTTGTTCACAACTCACTGCTTTAACCTCTAGGCTGCATTGCCAGCTGATAATCAAAAACTACACATTTCAAGGCTGGCCACATGATGCCAGGCCAGCAGGTACGTAGCCACATTTTTATCTTGCAGACCTGAGTTCACAACTGAAATTGTAAGAGAAAAGACTGTAAGAGAGGGAAAGCAAAAAGACAGACGGTGGTGCTGTGGCAGCCCCAGAAATCTGTACTGACATTAACACAGCCAGGGTTTAGAAATCCTGATATACCTGTTAGCACCATGGAGTCAGCCTTGAGATGTGTAGTTTTTGATGATCAGCTGGCAGTATAGCCTAGAGGTTAAAGGAATCCTGAAGATGGATTATTTTTACTAACAGCTTAAAAGGTAAAGGTGATAACTCACTAGTTTCAATGCACATACAAAACAATTATAAATGTAAAAAGCGTTGTAATAACACCTTAAAACATACTTAATAAAACAGATGATTTCCTATTTAACCTGTTAGATTATCTACAGTCAAATCAGGGCCAAGTCCCTCGGTAACATCATTACCTGTCAAGAGCTTAAAACACATGACTGCCCCCAGTCCTAAATTACAGGCTGATTTACATATGAATAACTCTGGACTGCAAAGACTCACAGAAAAACACAATAGCTCACTCAAATAAGCTTTTTATAGACTTCAGACATTAAGAAATCCTGTAGATGATAATTCCCCTTTAACAGCTGAAATCAATCCAGATGCTCCATAATCTTATCCTTGATAATTGTCTCCAGTATTTTCCTACAGTCAAGGTTACGCTCAATGGTCAGACACTTCAGTATTTTTATGTAACTTTTGTTGTTTTCCCAATCATCTGGATGAACTTTGCTCTGCATGGCTTTGAGTAGGGCCAACTACAATTCAAGTGGAAAAGTGCTAATGAAACAATATTGTCTTGATGGATCTTGTCAAAGAACAGTTTCTGAGGAGGGGAAAACTGAAGTAAAGTCCATCCCTGGTTTGGATGATGGCCCTTTTGTCCCACCCATGTCAAGAGATATGTGCTCTAAAGTGACCTTCCTCTTTGATTTCCCAACTTGCCACTGTGCCACTTCATGTCTCCACCCCATGTGGGGAGGGGGCCCTCCATAAGGGATAGTTATAGAGCCAAGGAACGAGGATGAACCTCTGAAGAGGTTAACATTAAACTCAAGTACCCAGAGCAAGAGCTAGGTTACTGACAAACCAGAAGGAGTTACACTGGTATGGGCACGGGATGCACAAAATTAATTTAGGCAAGGCTAAATTTATTTATAACACACCCTTTCCAAAAAGCTCAGAGCACCTTACAGGGAGAAAATACAATAAATAAATTAAAATAGAAGATTCGTTAATAAGCAATAAATAAAGATAAATTAATTAAGACAGTAGTAGTAGGAGGACGAGCAATGGGTGCCATCTTTGTTGAGCTGTCTAAAGCTTTCAACCTGGTCGACCACACCCTGTTGCTCTCCTCCCTCCGCACCCTTGGCTGCTCTACTGAGACCACGTAGTGGTTCCAAAGTTACCTTTCAGACAGATCTCAGTCAGTATGTGTAGGACCTTCCACCTCCCCGCTCTCCCAATCACTACTGGTGTACCCAGGGCTCCACCCTGGGCCCACTCTTTTTCTTCCTGTTTATAAACTCTCTCCCCTCTGACTGTCTCACTTGTGATGCCCTATTTTATGCAGATGACCATGTCCTCTTCATTAGTGACAAAGCTCTTGAGAATATATCCAGGGCTTTATCCGATAACTACTCTGCGGCGCATACCTGGTTCCACTCACATCGCCTAATCGTTAATGCTAAAAAAACTAAATCCATGCTATTTGGAGCTAAACCTTTCCTATCTAAGGTCGCCAAGTCTGGATCCACCCTCTCAGTAGACACACCGGACAACACTGTACTTGAAAATGTACTAACTTTTAAATATCTGGGAGTTATCCTGGACCTGTCCTTCTCCTTTTCTGATCGTATCTCCTCTGTTATCCACCATATTAACTAGAAACTTGGTGTGGCTTATCGGATAAAGTCACTCACGACCAGGGAAGCCCATTTAGCCACTGCCCAAGACAACCTGCTACCCTTGATTGACTACTGCTCCCCTATTTACTCACACACAACCTCAGCCTTGTGTGCGCACCTCTGCTCCATGTACAACAACGTATGTCATTTCACTCTCCTGGCACCATATTCCACTCACCACTGCCACCTCAACCAGACTCTTGGCTGGCTCCCACTACACTGCAGATTTGATTATGGGCTTGGCTGCCTCCTAGACAGTGCCATCAGGCATGGCGAGGTCTCCCCTTATACATCTCAACTCAAGACCAGAACTCCCACGAGGTGTCTGCGTGCATCCTCAGTCTCCCCCCCCACCCGATATCCCAAAAGTCTCCTCGGCTATTGGTAGCAGAGCCTGTGGAAAATCCCTGCGCCCATCCGCTCTATGGACTTCCATGCCACTTTCAAGACACATCTCAAATCCTGGCTGCTTGATAAGGTCACATGCCATTGCTAGCTTGGATAACCCCCCACCACCACCACCACCACCACCTTTCTGACTTTTCCATCTTGGGCTGCTTTGGCCTCACCTGCCCTCTCTCATTTCTTTGGACTCCTGTCTTACATCCCTCACTACCTGTTTCTCAGGCTCTACCACTTGGCTATTGTCTTGTATGTTTTTTGGTTGTTTTTTTACATCATGCAATAATTTGCAATGGCCACTTATCCTTTGTAAACAACTGTATAATAATTGTTGCTTATTATGATGTACTGTTTTTTTTTTCAGCCTCTCATTAATTTTACTTTCCTATGTCACTTTCTTTGTTCACCAATGTCATCTGTATATCCACTTTGTTCACCAATGATATCTGTATATCCATATGGCTTGTACTTACTGTATAACTTGTCACTACCTCTGTAACTGTCATCTGTGTGGCCCGGGTCATGCCTGAACACGGTCCCCTGGATCAGTGCACTTACCTGGTTACCAAAGATTTAAATTAAATAAATAAACAAACAGTAGATCTGGGTAAAGGAGTAGGATTTTAATGTCCCCTTACAGGCCTCCACTGAATGGGCAGAATGGATGCTGTGGTCCAAGCAGTTCCAGAGAATTCATGCGGCAACCCCAAATGCTCTCTACCCCGAGAGCTTAAGATGAGATCAGGGGACCACTAATAGACCTGCTTCAGTGGAGCAAAGAGGGCAGATGGGGCATAAGAAAACAGGAGTTCTGTTAGGTAGCCAGGACCCAGACTGTGTAGTACTTTGCACGTTAATAAACAAATCTTAAAGTTGTTGCACCATTGAACAGACAGCCAGTGCATACTGTACAGCACTGGCGATGTGCTCCCTACAGATGTTCTGGCTACCAGGCAGGGTGCAACATTCTGGACCAGCTGCAGATGATGCATCACACTTCCAGATGACCCTAAGTGAAGAGCACTACAGTAGTCCAGTTTCGATGGGACAAAGGCATGGACTACTGTCACTTGGTTCCCAGGTACCAGACATGGTTTTATCTGTCCGATGTTACACAGATGGAAATAGCCACTGCGGACTACAGTGGACACCTGATATTCAAGCATTAGCTAGTAGTCCACAATGACATCCAGATTCTTAACCATATCCAAAACTCAGAGTGTGATGCCATTTAACAGTGACAATACAACTTCTCTACTTGTCACTGCAGACACACAGGGACCTGATTTGACAATTAACGACCTTCTTCTTACCTCGGCTGAGGCTAAGCCTGTTAGAGGCCATCCTACCACTGATTTCTCCAAGACATTGAGCCAGCACAAAGCTTCCATTTCTCCTGTCAGGTGCACAGGACAGGCACAGCTGAGTATCATCAGCACAGCAATGAAATTCAACACCATACCATCTTATGATCTGACTCAGCAGCAGCAACATGTACATCGTGAACAACAAGGGTGTGAGGACTGAGCCATGACACACACCACAGTTGAGCACAGCAAGTTCCAGAGATGGAATCATTTAGAGCCACCTGCTATGCCCTCTCTGTGATACAGGATTCAAACTAGCAAAGAACCATGCAAGTGAATCCTGCACAGTGTCTCAGGTGATCCAGTTGCACACCATGGTCCACCATATCACAGCACACTCTGTCCCTCGCAGTGAGAAGATCATGGAACATCTTGACAAGAGTGGTTTCTATGCTAAGGCGGGGCCTAAATCCTGACTGGAAAGGCTCATAGATGTCAAACTTTTCAAGGTGAGCCTCTTTACACTTTTCTGTGGAAAACGCTCCTTCAGACCACAGGCAGGAGGGATTTATTTATCTGTCTATGGTGCTAAAGAGTTGAAATATAGAAACATAGACTTTGACAGCAGATAAGGACTGCTTGGTTCACCCGGTCTGCCCATTTCCCTACCTACTGCACCTACTGGATAAGCTGCAGATTCTAGTTTATTAACAGCCTACTTCCTCCTACCCCCCACTATAATTGCCTTATAGCTGTCCCATGCATTCTTGAATTCCCCCACTGTTTTTGACCCCACAACCTCCTCAGCAAGGCCATTCCATGCGTCCACCACGCTCCATGAAAAAATATTTCCTCAAGTTGCCCCTGAGCCGTCCCCCCCCCGTCTTTAAATTGTGTCCCCTTGTTCTTGCACAACTCTTTTTCTAAAGATGCTACCTTCTTGGACTTTGTTGATTCCCTTGAGGTACTTGAAAGTTTCTATTATGTCCCCCCTCTCCCTCCTTTCCTCAAGGGTATACATATTAAGCTCTCTCAGTCTCTCTCTTCATATGGCTTCTGTTGCAGACCCTGTACCATTTTAGTTGCCCTCCTCTGGACTGCCTACATCCTGTCTATATCCTTGCAGAGATGGGGTCTCCAGAACTGCATGCAGTACTCCAGATGGGGTCTTACCCCAACTGTCTGTACAGAGGGATAACAACTTCCTGTTTTCTACTGGTGATGCCTCTCCCTATGCACCCCAGTATCACCCCAGCTCTCCTTACTGCCTTCTCACATTGCTTGCCTACCTTAAGGTCGTCTGATATGACTACCCCCAGGTCCCTTTCCATTTCTGTTGTTAGTACCTCCTCCACAACCCATGGTGTACTCTTCACCTGGGTTTTTGTTTCCCAGGTGCATTACTTTGCACTTCTTTGCATTGAATCAAAGCTGTCAAACTTCTGACCATTCCTCCAACCATGCCAAGTCCCTTCTCATCCTTTCCACCCCCCCCTTGTGTATCAACTCTGTTGCAGATCTTTGTGTTGTCTGCAAAGAGGCATACTTTTCCTTCCAGACCCTCTGCAATGAGTCTTATAAAGACATTAAAGAGGACTGGACCCAGTACTGAACCCTGCGGTAGCCCACTAGTAACCCCCCTTTCTTCAGAGTGAGTTCCATTTACTATTACCCTCTGCGTCCTGTTATGCAGCCAGTTTGTTACCCAGGCTACCATCCTGGGACCCACTCTCAGGCTGGCTAACTTGTTTATTAATCTTTTGTGTGAGACTGTGTCAAATGCCTTGTTAAAGTCTAAGTAGGCCATATTCACAGCCCCTCCATGGTCTACTACTTTGGTCACCCAGTCAACAAAATTGATTAGATTTGTCTGACATGACCTTCCTGCTGTGAATCCATGCTGCCTTGGGTCGTGTGTCCTGCTTATCTCTAGGTACTCAACAATTCTTTCTTTCAGAAGTGATTCCATAATTTTCCCTACCACTGAGGTCAAACTAACAGGTCTGTAGTTTCCTGCCTCTGCCTTGCTCCCACTTTTGTGAAGGGGAATCACATCTGCCCTCCTCCAGTCCTCAGGTACCACCCCATTCTCCTATGATTTGTTAAAAAAGGGTAGTCAGTGATGTCACTAGGTTTCCCCTTAGTTCTTTTAGAATTCTGGGGTGAATCCCATCAGGCCCCATTGCTTTGTCCACCTTGAGTTTTAGGTGTTCTTTCAGGACCCTTTCTTCTGTGAATGGACTGGTGTTGACCCCCCTGCCCAGAGTGCTTCTATTGTTTGGTTCAGGTAACTCCTCTTCATCTTCTTTTGTGAATACTGAGTGTAACCCCCAGGTGGCGCTATCCCAAGGGCTACTACTCCTGCCTGTTTGGCTACTAACAGGTTGAGGAGCCTAGGTCCAATGGCGGGTGCCTCCACCCAGAGCTCAGGGTTGATAGTGGTTAGACTAGCTCGGGTACACCCCTCTGGGACACTGTGACCCCCCTTTGTTTACACTAGTGGCCCACACAATACTCAGGAGTTACCTTCCCAATACCCCACAATTGCACACTTCTTACACATACAGTAACACTTACCCTCAGGACTGATGTCTTGCAGCACGTCTCTGAAGACCCCCTGTAAAACAAGGTAAGGCAATATACACAAACACAATGCAATGCTTTTTTCTACATGTACTGACACCACAGACAGCATATAGTTCAATAGCAACAAATCTGATTTATTAGAGGGGGCAGTAACAAGGAGGGGGTAATCAGGTTGATTTGGTTTGGAAATATTCATATCACAGTACTGTGCATACATATAGGGTCCAAAATGTCACTCTCTGGGTACCCAGGATGGTGGGGGGCTAGCCAAGGTCGGTGCAGCTGGTTGCGGCCCTTTGATGGAAAAACACATGCACACACAAATTGTAATCCGAAGCCCTGGGGCTCAGTTCATGAAGAAATGAAACAGGAATAATCAGATGACACACTTGTAATAGATAAAAGGCTGCAGGGAGATACCCAGATTTGTACTCACAATACCAAAGCTGAAAGCTGGATGGAGGATGTTCTAGCTGGACTGCCAGAAAAACAAGGTATAGAGACAGGGTCCTTGTGGCTGGACCCAACTGCAGTTGATAGCAAGTGGATTTAGTCAGACTCAAGCTGGGATCTGCTTCCAGCTTTAGCACACAGCTCACAGAAAAAAGGGGAAATAACATTGCGATCCCCCACAAGAACTACGCACATTTATATGAAAAATGAAAGTACTATACTAGGCAGCTGCTTCTCGATCTCGATCGCAAACACTTGCAAATTACCCGGGAGCACACACAGCATCAACAGTCCCTGACAGGCCGATCGCACTTCAGCAAATCTTCGGTCTTCTACGGGCAAGCCTGGTTCTACACACTGCTTCCTTCTCTTCAAAACTCAGATTCAGTCTAAACTGGCACTTACAAACGGTTGCAGGCCAACTTCAGGGCATCCCACGAGCTTCCCGCGCGAACTGTAACGCCGCATCAGAAGCAGGGCTCCTTCTCTCTTCATTGACACTACTGATCTGAGCTTTCCAGTAACAGAGCAGGGCATTTCCTTTGAGTTCCTCCCAGTTCAGTTGGCTGGTTCGGCTGTCATTCACAATAGGGCTCCCTCTGTTGGTGTAAAAAGGCACCAAGGTCCAAACTACATTTCCCAGAGGCACTGGCCATACAGTACATAGGTGGCTGGCTCCACAATGAGAGTCCAAGTTCTGATTTGCCAGCAGCAGGCTCCATTTTAAAGGTCCCCCCACACTGATTGGTCCAGTTCAGCAGTTCAAAACCAGAATGGAGAGCTAGGCAAAAACAGTTCAGACTGCAAAGAAAAGCAGGTTAGACAAACTGTATTTTCATTATTACTCTAAACAAATCCTGGCAGATTGTTACACCTTTTGAAAGAGCTCCCCCTTCGCATTTAGCGACGACAGAAATGGAGCGAGTTGACAGCAGCCCGGGTGGGATTCTGGCATTGAAACACACAGTCCCCCTTCTAAATTAATTATGTCTGCAAAGCAGACAGCTCTTAAAGAGACAGTGCATGGAGGCTCAAATAGCACTCACTTGGAACCACATTTAAACAGCGTAGATGCCGAACACCTCTAGGCTTGGAGCATTCCTGCAAGCTCCTGGAAGACTTCTGGGAAACCCCCATTTGTAGGGGGGATACATGAGCAAAAGTATTCGTTCAGTATCTCTGCCTTTTTACTATCTCCCTCTGCCCACCTCCCCTTCCCTTTATTAAGCTTCACTATCCCTCCCTTGACCTTTCTTTGCTCTCTAATGTACCTATAAAAGGTTTTATCCCCCTTCTTAACTGTGGTGGTTATCTTTTCCTCAGTTTGGGCCTTTGCTATTCTGACTGCCTTCCCCACTTCCTTCTGCTTTAACTGATACAATTCCCTGTCTTGCTCCTTCAGTGATTCCTTATACTTCCTGAATGCTATCTTTTTCTCCCTAACCTTCCCCACCACCTCTTTTGAGAACCACAGTGTTTTTTCATTCTGTTTTGTTTTACTTGTTTCACACAAAGGCTTGTTGCCTCTAAGATGGCAGTTTTGATTTTTCTCCATTGTTCTTCTACCCCTCCTTTTTGCCCAATTGCTAGTGCATTCCTTAGGTATTCACCCATTTTGCTAAAGTCAGCCCAGCCAAAGTCCAGTATCCTCGTTTTTGTATGATTTGACTCCATGGTTGTGTTTATCGTGAACCACACTGTGTGGTGGTCGCTTGTTCCCAGATGGCTACCCACTTCTAAATCTCTGATCCTCTCTACATTTGAGAGTACTAGGTCCAAGACTGCTCCCTCCTGAGTGGGTTCCAACACTAGCTGTCTAAGGCATGCCCCCTGTAGGGCACCAAGAACGACCCTGCTCTTGGATGTGGCTGCAGTAAATGTGTTCCAGTTAACATCTGACATATTCAGGTTCCCATCAACAATATCTCCCCTTTTTCTGCCATTCTGAGAATGTCTTCTATCATTTCCTTGTCCACTTCCTCCACCTGAGATGGGGGTCTGTATACAACCCCTGTGCGGATTGTGGTGCCACTCCCTGTCTCCAATGTGACCAACAGTGCCTCCTGTCCTCCCCATTTACCCTTTTAGTTCTGTAGCTTTGATCCCTTCCCTTATGTAGAGAGCTACTTCTCCTCCGCTTTTACCCTCCCTATCCCTTCTGCAGATTGTGTACCCTGATATGCTGATATCCTAGTCATGGTTCTCCATGTACCATGTTGAGATGGACGATTCTTCCCTGCAGCAATCATCCTTGACAGGAAATCTTTTTTTTTTTCCAACAGGATTGACCACTGATACCACAGAGCCTTCAGTGCCTACTTGAGTTCCTCTGATCAGGACCTCTGTCAAGAATGCTCTAACTTCCTTCCCTTAGTCTTCAACCATCTCGGCTCATCACAATACTATGGTGAGCTGCAGCAGGATGTTAAGGGACAGATACAGTAAAGTGCTAGGGAATCTGAGGCAGCAGTAAGAGCCTTGTTATAGCTCTTCATGGCTCCTTTAGCACAAGCTGTCATCATGTTCAAGAAGTCCAATACAGCCCAGAGCCTGCCAGGCTCCAAATTGTGTTTCAGATGCTATCGGACCATCTCTGTGGGGGGATATTACTACGGTGTCCTCACAGAGGAATGACACGGCATGATGATATGACAAGAGAGCCTCTGAGAAAGCGCTGTTAGTATGAAACACATCAGGTGGTTGATGGTGGACTGGGGGGGAAGGAATCCTGCCGACACGTCAAGGTTGGCATTTTTTCGTTGAGCTGTGATGTATCTCATGAATTAAACTATGAGCCGTGAGTACACTGAAAAAAGAACACTGCACAAGGTAACCTGCTTCTGCTTTATATCACTGAATCAAGGAAACACAAAGCCGAATGCGTCTTTTATTGGTGGCTGTCACCATTTGAATTTCTTGATTTGACCAGATGACCAGATCAACTTTGAATGCACAAATGTCAAAACCCAATGAGAAAACCAGGCCCAAGGCATGACACTGCTGGTGGGTACTGGAGGTAACAGCCGGTGCAAGGTGCAGCAATGATATCAGCTGAAGAAACTGCTAACCAAAAGGTAAGGCTTCACCCTCAACCCAAGCACTGAAATCTCCTGGCACAAGCAGCATAGCAGTGTCCACCAACAGGTAACCCATGAAGTTCGCCACTTCCTGCAGGAAAGTCTTTCCATGCCCTGGGGATCAGTATACGAGAATTATGCTGCAACCAGCACCCAGACCACACGTAACGGGCACACATTCAAACAATGTAGTAGGTCCTGCTAGCTTTCTGGTGCAGAGGCAGAGCTAGTGCTTGCAATGCTTATGACCTGAGTTCAGGTGAAAACTTGGAGCATCAGAGGGTCAGCCAGGGGAGGAGGATGAGTGTCCAACTAACTACTCTCCTCCTTTGGGGAGGGAGGGATCTCAAGCCTGGCAACATTCTGACCCCTAGTGATGGTTAGGGGCAGGCACACCAGGCACTAGTGCTGATGCTGGGACTGGTGGATTGGCAGATGGGGGCATGAGAGCCTAATGTACGCTGATGTCACTGCACATCCAATCCACTATGACTTCACAGTCAAGGAAAAGGCCCTTTGTGAGCATGCAGCATGATGCCTGGTGAGTGCTTGAGCCCTGCCCAAACAACCCGTACCTGAGCCAGTGCAATTTCGGTCAGGTTTCAAACAAACTCATGTTTTCAGGTCTGAGGGCTTATGGGCTCTGAAATTTCTGTTACTTGAATTTCTCTATTTTATGACACTGCTGCAGTACTCCCTCTAATTAATGTCTGGTTAGGACAAAGTTGTGAAATAAGTAAGAGTGGCAGACAGGGCTGTCCACTTAGTCTAATATTATATTGCTTAGATCCACTTCTAAGAAACACAGAACAGACTAAAATGATTAATTGCTTAACAACCTTGGAAGGCACCCTATAAATCAAAACCGTTGCATATGCGGATGGTGTCAGCTTGTTAAAGATAAAAATTCTGGAAAGGAGCTACCAGGCAGTTTACTATCTTTCCAAAATTTGCAGGTTCTAAAATTAACTTTGAAAAAGCGTGGGGCTGAAATTAGGGGCAGCAAATAAAAGCAACAGTTAGTAGAATGCTGGGATAAAGCTGTCTGATGTTCCCATAAACATTTCAGGAGATTATTTTGGAACTGGGGACACGGTTACATTTCATTGGCAGACAAAACTAGAACAGGTATCTTCCAAAGTAGAGCGGTGGAAGGCATGGCCCCTGAGCAAGAAAAGGGTTATAAGATAAAAACATTATTGCTACTGATTTTTTCTCTATATTGCTTATGTCCCCCTTCCCATTGTAGCAGAAGAGACTTGACTTCTTAGTCTACTTTTTCAAGTAGTTTGGGGGAGTAGACTGAACCCAGTGAAAAGAAACTAGACATATCTAGTTGTTCTTTAATACTGTGTTTCCTCTTTTGTTGACTATTTTTCATACGGTACAATAAGCAAAGTCCTGGTTAGGGGGAGTTTTCTGTATTTCTGGCAAGGGAGATCTTTAAGGAAAATAAGGACAAGTTCTTTGAAAGTTCTATAATATTTGAAGGAGCATGAGCAAAAATAAAATCCTGGAACACCTCAGTGAATCAAGCACAATGTAGAGCAAGAAAATGTTATCAGCACACTGGGTCTGAACGCATCACAGTACAGTAACTCCAATTATTCAAGTGAGTTTTGGGAAAAGGAGCAAAACACGATTGGCCAATTGACTGATCAAAGCCCACCTGAAAAACTGTGGGACATATAACAATACTGCTGTAGTAGTAGTAGTAGAGTTTATTTATATCTGGCACTTTTCCCGGGAGGCTCATGGCACCACTACAACAAATACAGTAGGATCATTCAAGACAAACAGATATTTCAATAAATACAATAACCCCCCCACTAATAAAAACATTTCTACCAAAAATAGCCTACTATGTAGAGTTATCAAATAAATAGAAATAAATAACATAAACGGAATAGCTGGGACAGAATAAAATAATGGGCTGTGGATTGTTCCTCAAAAACGTGGAGAAAGAGGAATTTCTTGAGGCCCTTCTGAAGGCCCCCACTGAGCAACTTCCAAAGCAGAGCGGTGAAAAGCATGGCCCATGGGCATGAGAAGAGAGTTTAGAAGACAAAAAATGTTTTTGCTACTGATTTTTCCTTTATATTGGGTATGCCCCCGCCTATTGTAGCAACAGTGACTTGTCTTCTTAGTCTATTTTTGTTTTGATGTACTGCACACCAAAAGTTCTAATAAAAAGATTAACTGCAAAAAGTAGTTTGGGGGAGTAGACTGAACCCAGAGAAAAGAAAAAAACAGTTACTCACTGTAACAGTCGATCTTCAAGAGAATCTCCTCCATTGAGTCACATCATGGAATTGTAAACCACTGGTCTCAGGACCACCCATAAAACTTTTTTCAGGATGAGGCCATCTATGTTGATGGGCTTATATGACATAAGCATCCCCAGCATGCTTCAGTTTCCCACCAGAGACAAGCCTGGAGGATCATCAGACTGGCAGGGAATGAAGCAACTAGGACCAAATCAGACACACACAGGAGAGGGTCTGGAAACCCAAGTATGAATGCCTTAAGGGCATCAGAGGAGAAAACAGCTTGTGACAGCAGACAATACAGTTGCTCATCACCTTATAAGGGTGGAAGGTGGGAGAGTGAGCTGTGGCTCAATGGAGGAGACTCTCTCTAACATCTACTGTTACAGTAAGCAACTACTCTATCTTCTTCGAGGATATGCCCCTCCATTGAGCCACAACATGGAATGATTCCCAAGCAGTACCAAACACTGAGAGAGGATTGCAGGACCTGATACTGAGTGAGGAGCCTTGTAGAATACTGAGGTCGAAGCCAGTACATCTACAAGAGACAATGTCCAGACTGTAGTGTTTAGTGAATGTATGAACAGTACTCCAAGTGGCAGCAGCACAGATGTCAGCAGCAGACACATTTTGAAAACAATCCACTGAAGTAGCCACCCCCTCGGGTGGAATGAGCATTGACAGGACCAGAAAGCTGTTTATCGTACTTCTGGAACTAAAACATAATACAGCTGTCCAACCATTTGGACAGGCCTTGTTTAGAAAATGGGGTGCCACCATGGGGGGAGTGGGTGGGCAAAAGCAATAAACAGTTGAGAGGATTTTCTACACTCCTTAGTGTAGCCCAGGTGCCATGTGCCAATGGGCTACTACCCCTGCCTGTTGACTACCACACAGGTTAAGGGGCCTGGGTCCCGACAGGGTGGTGTTTGGGGGTTCTAGCCCAAACTTAAGAAAGTAGCGTGGTGTCTCCACCCAGAGTAAAGAAGCAGTGAGCCAGGTGTTTGCTTGGTACAACCCCCTGGGATGCTGTACCTACCCACCTCCCCTTCCAACCACCCCACATACTAAGTGCCACGTTGTACCCCAGTACCTTAAAATACATATACTTAACAGCTGTACCAATAACTTGATCACAATACAGGATTTGCAAAAACAAAACACAGCTTTATTACTAAGTGGGGGAGGGCCTGGGAAACAGATATCAGGAACAGGAAGGCTGTGAATAGAAAGATTTGGTTATTATTATTTTTTTAAGTAACAGAGCCTGTGGGCTCAAACAAACAGTAACCCACCCTCACTGGTACCAGTGAATCCCCCTATGACCTGATTGGGTGCCCAGGTTTTGGCAGGCCTGTTCGGTGCCGTGGGTTGGCCAGCATTGGGGCCCTTAAAACAATTCTTTCTGAAGTGTTAACAGTTTTATTACCTTTACTCCTCTTTTTAACAGGGCAAGCCCTGGGTACTCACAGTCCTGAAGCAGGGGTTTTGGTCACTAGCACAGTGGGCTCTGGCAATTCGGGTTCCGGGCAATCACTATCAGAGGGCAGCAAGCAGATGGGCAGAAAGGATTTGCTTAAACAACCTTGCACTTGCTTGACGGTCTAGCTACTTGTCCTCTTCCGACTTGCTTGAAGGTCTGGCCACTTGTCCCCTTCAGCCTGTTTCCAGGCCCACTGCAGAGCTTCAAGTGCAAGGCCTACCAGGCCACAAGGAGCCCAGACCTGGGAGTGGCTCCACAGCCTGGCTCCCTCTATGGATCTAGAGTGCACTAGTACTCAGGCACTTGCCCATGGCTCCCTGCAACCCAGTCTACCCCACTTGGTAGGGGTTAGCAAGTTCTCTACCTTGCTCTGAATTGCATCTGTGACCAGTCTCAGATTCCGCTTTTCCCTTAAATAAAGCAAACAGCTCTGGAGTGCAGCAAGACAAGTTCTCAGGGCTTTCCACCTTTCCGGTGGCTTTTGGCTAGGGGATTTCAGTCCTTAACACATACCTTCACCGTTTCACAGCTGGCTTCCAGCAGACCACAGGCTCCTGAAACTCTGGACACCTGCAAACCTTTCCCTTTCAAAGTCCTTTGCTTCAAACAGCAGTGCCCTTTTGCTCTGGCACTCACAGTTCCAAACCACCCCTTTCACTGCCTCAGGGGGTTTTCTTCATACTGATGCAGGCTCACTGCAAAATCCTGGATCCTCACATGGCTAGGAGTTTTTCACCCAAGAGTCTCAGATATTCAGATGCAGTATCACAACACTCTCCCAGAATAAAGTCCTTTTCAGTTCCTCCAAACGCTAGAACGATTTGCCAAATTAAGGCCTGGAAAAGACCTTCTCCCTTGACACACACACGACCTGAGCCCTTCTTGACTTGAGAGGAGCCCAGCAAAGACTGACTCAACTGCCCCAAAGTCCTTGGGATTTCAACCGAAAATCCTGCCCTCTGATTGGCTGAATCCTGGTGTCAGTCACAAACATCAATAATCATTATCCCAGTTTGATCAGTGATTGGAAAAAGGTTTTGGTGCCTGGAATAAGGTTCTCACCCCTCCCATAATGCAGTTCACCAGTCTTTTGGGTGCCTAAGAAGTTGATTGGCCGTTCCCAGAGGCCACAGTAGCACAACATGGCTGCTGGTAAACAGTTCCACTGCAGTCCACAAATAATGGCCAACTAAACAACCCTGGTGCAGCTACAAGGAACACTTTTATTTTAATATACTTCCACAGTTGCACAGCAGCTTTAGCGCCCTATTAAACATTAGCAGGGTTTAACATTTTACTTTTGCCCTTTTCCTGTCACTAGCACTGATTCACAATGCCCTCAGGTGCTAGCAGGCTCCCTCATACATATTAATTTTCCCTCATTATTATTCATGAGCCCCTCTGATTCTATAGTGCTACTGACACTACTCAAATAAAATATCTGGCTGTTTCCCTTGTGCCTTCTCCAGGTCTCCAGTCCCCAGTTAGCTAAACAAGGGGACCAGGAGCACCGGATAGGTATTCACATAGCTGCAAGAACGTCCGAAAACACCAATGCGCTCCTGTGCATGCGCAGACCACTGGCCCTGCACTGGAGTGCACAAAGAAGCGGCACTCCGCTGTTCAGCTCCTCTGGCCCCAAACTGGACTTAAATGTCTGCAGGGGCCAGAAGGAGGATTTGGAGACCATTTGGGGCTCCGGCCAGCAGAGAGACCAGACTGAGAAAACTGGAGGCCGGGGCAGCCCTGAGGGGCTAACAGGTAAGCCCCCACCAAGGCGGTTACATTAGTATGATTCAGGTACTAACACAGCATCCTAGGAACATTTGGCGTATGTATGTAAACAATGCTTCAAACTATCCATGGGAGAGGAAAAGTAAACAGGAATGTCCATGGTCTGATTTAGTGTTCTCTCAGACACAATCTTCAGATGAAAACAAGGACTGGTGCATCATGTGAACCCATTCTTGTGAAAAATAATAAATGGAGGATCTGCAACCAGAGCCTGTAACTTCAAGATGCATCTAGCAGACATCACAGCCTCTAGAAACAGTGTCTTCCAAGAGAGGAAGCGCATCTCACCAGCAGCCGCTGGCTAAAAGGGTGGTGCAGTAAGTGTCTCTAAAGTAAAATTAAAGTCCCACACTAGAACTGGATCTCAGACCAGGAGGAAAGGTGCATAAGGAGGATGCCCCTCAGGAACCTCTGGAAAACCTCCACCTGGGCCACTGTCTTACCCTCAGATATGGCATGAAAGGATGATAAAGCGGCCATGTTGACCTTTATGGAGGAATACCCAAGTCCTGAGTCCTTGAGGGACAGGAGGTAGTCTAGAATTTTAGGAATTGGACATGTAAAGGGATTCAGCACATGCCCAGTACACCATACTGTAAGATGTTTCCATTTCTGCGAATAAGTGTAGCGGGCAGCAGGCTTTTTAGAGAGTACCTCAGCCACCACAGGGGAAACCCCGAAGCAGGAGAGCTCTACATTCTCAGGAACCTTGAGTGAAGATGCAGGGATTGAAGGTCTAATGTGTACCAAAGCACCCTGCTCCTGTGTCAGAAGTCCGGCTTGCAGGGGCAGCAGGACAGTAGGTTCCACTGCCAATTGTTGGAGAAGTGGAAAACAAATTTGCCTGCGTCAGGGAGGGGCCATCAGAATCAGGGTAGCATGCTTGGCACGCTGTTTCACCAGACTCCTCTGTATGAGAGGGAATGGGGAAAAGTATACAGAAACCTCCCTTTCCAAGAGAGGGACAATGTGTTTCAACTAAAAACTCTAGGCCCTGGAGTGAGCGAGCAGAAACGCTGCAGTTTTGTATTATATGGAGATGCAAACAGGTCTATATCCAGGTGAATCTATTTTTGAATTTTTGAACAAGCCATCCAAGATGGAGTCTGAGAGTTCCCATTTCTCTGCAGAGAGCATATGAATGAACTCCACCTCGTTAATTGATGTACCTCACTGACATATTGTCTGTAAAAATCAACAACTGACTCCCTGCAAGGACAGCGGCAAAGTCCTGCAGACCATGTAGAACAGCCCTCATCTCCAGAGTGTTGCTGTGAAGCACCATAGTCAGAGAGCTCCACTAGCCAAGGGTCCTGAAAGGAGCCAGAGAAGCCCTCCAACCTGTCCCTGAGGCATCTCTGGACATAACCAACAGTAGGAATGGCTGCAGGAATGGTGGCCCTTTCTCCAGGCTGGATATGTCCAGCTACCAGAAGAGGGAACGAGAAAGAGAAGGAGTGACCTGTATGAGGTGCTCCAACATGTCTGAGTGCTAAGCCCATTGTGCCCTAAGAAACTATTGCAGGATTCTCATATGGAGGCAGACGAGTGGAACAGTCAGGATGGCAGCAACCATTAGACTGATCAATCTTAAGAGACAACGGGCTGACACATAATCATTGGAGGTCACCAGCTGTGCCTGCACCACTAATACCATGGCACATCCAAGGGCAGAAACGCCCGACCGAGACCTGCGTCCAAATGGCTCCAGTGTTTTGGAGACATTGGCAGGGGATAAGGACTGAATTTGGCTCACTGACCAATATGACCAGTTGATTGAATAGTTGTCTGGACAGAAACAGTTTGTACACTACCGTGTCCCATTATGGGGCTTTTAATAGCCAATCATCTACATACAGGAAGACGTACAGACCCTCCCTGCAGAGGGCCTCTGCTGCAAATACTTTAGTAAAGACACACAGTGCAGAGCATAAGCCAATGGGAAAAACACGAAATTGGTAGTGAGAGCCCTGAAGCATGAATCACAGATAATTTCTGTGAGATCTTCTGATCCTGATGTAAAGGTAAGCACCATTCATGTTCAGTGCAGCCATCAAGTTCCCTTTTAACAGGAGGGGTAACAAGGACTGTAGGGACACAATTCTGAACTTCTTATATTCTATGCATGTGTTCAGTTCCCTTTCAGTTCCCTGAGGCCTAAGACACGCTGTAAATCCCCTGTCCGCTGTGGAACCAAAAAGTACCAGGAGTAAAAGCCTTGATTCACTTCTGTTGCCAGGATTGAGGAGGGACTGAACCTCCTCCAGCAGAAGGACAAGATGTCCTGGAGAGTACTGGTTTGGTAATCGGGGAGTGACTGGAGGAACAGTTAGGAGCTCTGGGGCATTTCCGTACTGAACCACCTCCAGAACCTAAGCACTGGTAGTAATCTCTCTCCATTATTCTAGAAAGAAGGAGATACAGCCTCCCACCAAAACCTCCTGAGGCAGTGAGGCTGGAGGAAAGGGAAGGGAGTCAGAAGGTGGTTGGAGTGCTGAAGTGTCTGACCTTTTGTAAGTCTGGCATGGGCACCAGTGGGCAGGCTTGTGGCCTGGGAGGTAGAGGGCTGAGGCCTCTGTGATCCACGGCCGGGGCCTCTGAAATAACTTCTGCCAGGATGGGCACAGGGCCTATGAAAAGAATCATGACCCTGTCCTCTGGGTTTGGGTTTTGAAATGTGCAGGGACCAGAGAGTCATTCTTGAAGTCTGCAGATCCCTTGAAGTATGTTCAACGGCATTTCCAAGTAACTGCTTTTCTCTGAAAGGAGCAGTCATTACTGATTGTTATACATGAGAGGAAAACACAGCCTCTCTAAGCCAAGAGTAAAGCCTAATGCATACGCCTGAGGCAGCAGCAGCATTAGAAGCATCATATGCTGATCTTAGGAGATGCTTACTGGGCTCTGGCCATTAGCAATTGTTTGCTGAGCCAACATTTTGTCCTGGCCCTCAGGCATTTTTTCCAGCCTGACCATAGGTTTTCTACAGGCAATTCTGATATTTAATCATATATGGTTGATGGTTTACAATCGTTAGGCCTACGGCAGCTGAGACAAAAGGAAAAGCCCTCCTACCCATGACATCCAACTTCTGTGACTCCTTGTCAAGAGGCAGGTGTGTTTAGGTACTTTAGAGCTAGCATGAGCTGCCATTATTGCCACAGTCTCTCTTTCAGGCTGTGACAAATATTATGGGAGCAGGATATTGTTTATCCACCTTGCTGGGAAAAGCAGGCAATTTGTGTAGGCCTATGCCAGGCAGCCAATGTAACATCAAGTGGCGCAACCATCATACTTCCTGTACGCACAGGCATACAGTTTCCAGCCTGACCAACCAAAAATATTTCAAGCTGCCCCTTTAAAAATCCTGAGTCCCTGGGGGCTGGCTGGACCTTAGCTTTGATCAGGTGGTGTAAGATTGCTGTGGCAACCTTGGTACTGGTTCAGTGCATCACTCGTTGATTGTATGTCACAAGTTGTGGTCTCGTCAATGTGGGGCCGCGGTGGTGAGTTCAAATAGTGCAGCTGGGGACAACCATTGCAGTTACAACTTAAGATATTTAATTTCCTTCCATGGAAGTTCTTTTTCACATTACGTATTAAGTCATGGAATGCTTTACCTATTGAAGTGATTGTCAGCAATTCTAAACAAGCATATAAAATGCGGTTGGACAAATTTATTCTTTCGGGTTCAATTCTTAGTTATTATTAGTACATAGGAGCAAATCATGGACCTTATGGCTCTTTAGCTCCTACCAAATCCTAGTATGAATCCTAGTATAAGATCTCATGTTATCTCTCTAATTAAATCAGGGGTTCCTTCCTTGATCATGCATCGTTCTTTACCATTGTATTTTTTTTTTTTTTTTTTTTTTTACTATTTTACATAAGGTACAGTAGGTGAAGTCTTGGATTGGGAGTTTTTTGAAATTCTGAGAAGGGAGACATTTAAAGAAAATAAGGATAAGTTCTTTGAGGGCTCTAGAATATTTGAAAGGTGAGTGCAAAAATAAAATCCTGTAACATCTCAGTGAATCAAGCACAGTGTGGAGGGAGAAAACAATGTTATCAGCACACTGTGTCTGAACATTTCTCAGAGCAGTAAGTCCAGTTATTCAAGTACGTTTTGGGAAAAGGAGCAAAACGCAAATTTCTCTGATTAAAGCACACCTGACAAAAATGTGGGGCATCTAATGGCACTGTTGCTGTAGTAGTAGTAGAGTTTATTTATATTGGGCGTTCTTCCCTGAAAGCTCAGGTCCCCATTACAACAAATGTAATAGGGCAATTCAAGACCAACACATATTTACATTAAATACAATAACTCCACTAATAAAAACATTTCTATTAAACTCCTCCAGGGCCTGAAGAACCCGGGAGGCTCTGCCACGAAGGAGGGGACAAACCGTGGGGCATTGTCAGGTCAGAGGTGAGTCCCAGGGACAGCGGGTGAGAGGGCTGGGGGAGAGAATGGCCGAGGAATTTCTTGAGGCCCCTTTTGAAGGTATCCACTGAGGGGACCTCCCTCAGGTTATCATGGATAGTAAAATGGTAAAAACAACCAAGAGAGACGCTGCATGAGACAAACGTGGTAGCAACAGCTAGGAACAGTGGAGCAATTATTTTTAATGTTCTTTTATTCAAGACTTCTGCTCAGTGGTTGTGAGAAAGTGACAAGGATCTTTGTTTCGGTCTTTAATGTATGAAACTGTCATTATGGGATTTTTTACGAGACTGGGGGAAATGGCAACCTGCACTTTAATAGTACTTATCCCTCGCACCTTTTTACAGCACTCCGAGTCGTAACAACTAGGTCTTAGAGGTGTCCTCTAATAGGCTGATGCACAAACTGAAACTTGGACTCTGATCTTGACTCCTCCCCTTCCTACGGGATCATTCTTCAGTTTTAATTTGTGCACCACTCCAAGCTGGGTACATCTATTTTGGCTCCGTGCCAACCTTTCACATTTTAGTGGCAAGAACTCTATTTTATGTATTCTGCAAGTACTTTTTCATGTTTAGTTATCACATCACTGGCACTTATGCAGTTTTTGCCTTTAAAGCCCTTTCTCACTTTAAGCTGTGCATTTCTCTGTGCTGTGAAATTCATGTGGGGCCCTTGGCCTGGTCTAGATTCTGTTTGCTAGTTTGTTTTTTTGCTCCCGTATGTTCTATGCTGCATTACTGTTTGTCTTTTTGCTACACTTTTTAGTCTTCTGTCTGGACTGCGTTTTAGTGTCGGACCATTCTTATGAAACTGAGACCCAACAGGGCGAAGTCTGCAGTGCTGCTGCTATACACAGTCTGAGTCTGATTTTTGGGTGATTGTGCTATCTGGGACATATGGCTGCCTACTCAGTTTGTCCTGCCAAATTACAAAGACTCCCTCCCCCAGCTTACCTTGCCCAGCCAGGGGGTTGAGTACCGCCCAAGGTTTCGACTGACGTGGTCCAGGTGTCCCCCCCTCCGGTTTCTTCTCAGCTGTGGCTCAGAAACAGTGGCGGTGAGGAGGGCAGCCATTGTTTGATATGTGTGGCAGAACTTCTTGGATTGTTAAGTTTTTACATGGTTGCCAAAACAAGCCTCTGTTTCACGTCTGGAATTTGTTGCTCCTGGAGAATCTCACGACTAGTGTGAACTCTGCTCCACGGCATCCTGACTCTCCAACCATGGACTCTGTTCACTTGGGGACTGGGCAGTGTGTGTCCAGCCTTGCTCATTCTGTAGGTGCAGTCGAGCAGGGTGAGGAAGACCCCACCATGCTAAAAGGCTACTTTGCTGGTTTTCTTTTTGTTGGTTCTGTAGGAAGACTTCCCCTGGCATTGATTCTTGCATACTGGTCAAACCCCTCTTAAAATGACGCCAGGATTGCAAGGTCACTCCGATCTCAGCGGCCATACTGGACACCCTCAGTCTACTGAGAGTTCTGCTTGGGCAGTGCCAGAATCTTGCGGTATCTGAAGAACCTGGTGGTCATTTTGTGTTCCCCAGGAACTCATCCACTCATTCTAAGATGGCACCAAATCTAGCGAGATCAACAGATGCTAGCGGTCCTGTTTGTTTTCTCCCTGCTGCTTGCTACACTCCTAAATGCTATGGCGTTTCATGGCAGATTTCTTGTGGTTGACTCAGCACTGCGTTGTGGCACAGGGTACTACTTTCACTTTCTGTTTTCACTGTGGTTGCCTATACTATTTCAGGGCCTCATTCCTTGGCAGTGTTTGTTTTTTCATGCCAGTTCTCACTGGATGGTCAGCAGAGTGGCCATTTTGCTGTCCACTGGGATCATTGTTGCAGGGAGTTCTTTTTGAAAGTCTGCTTTTTGGCCTTGTTTTCCTTGCTCCCTCATTCCTTCTGCCACTGGGTTTTCATATTCCTGAAACCAGAATCCTCCTTAGTCTCTTCCATTTTTTCCTTACATTTTTTGTGATCTCACTATGCTTTCCAGGATACTCACGTCTACATTTCAGCTTTTCCCTCTGTTCGTAGGTGTTCCCTTCTTCAGCATGGTCAAGATTAATCGAGTGTGCTGCAAGTACCCTAACTTCCTCCTCCTGAAATCTTCCAGAGACCTCTGTTCTCTGTGCATAGTGGATGTAGACCCCCAGGGTCGACAACTTGGCTTCAGGATCCTCTGCATAGGATAACGCGGAAGATAACGCCTCCATAGTCTGAAGGAGACTTATGGTGGATATGTTCCAAATGTTTTTGGAATGGATCGAGACACTGGTAGATCCCAAGCATCCTAGAGATCCCAACAAAGATGCCCCTAAGACCAAGAAACAGAGGAAGGATGACTATCGGGAACCAGAGGACTCAAATGGAGAAAATTCCTCTGAGGAATACTCCAACGAGGAGGAAGAAGAACTAAGATAATCTGGCAGCCCCATTATGCCCTTATGATATAGTCCCAGAAATCATCACAGTGGTATGCAAAACACTCAAGTTACAAGAACCAGCACCATCAGAGGAACAGAAACTGGACCCATTGGTCAGGGAAAGAAACACCACATTTTCCCTAGGTGCACGGCCCTAGAAAACATTCTTTCAAAGGAATGGGATGCCCCAGACCCAGCTAGAACCAGAGAGAAAGTCTCCTTTAACAGGAGATGCCACTTACCAGAGGACAGAGAGGAAACTTGGTCCTGCCCCCTGAAACATTCACAGATCAACTCCCTTAGTCATAAGACTGTCCTACCATCAGCAGGTTCCTCGCACCTCAAAGATCTCATGGACAAGAAGGTAGAGGACGCAATCAAAAAGCCTCACAAAATCCTAATGATGACCTTGAAGGCCTCCACAGCAGCCATCTACACTGCCATTGCCATCCTCAGATGGCGAAAGGCCATTCAAAAAGACATGCCCAAAACTAGCCCTCACATGGCCACCATGAACTACACCATCCAGGCAATCAAGTACATGGTAGACTCTTCCATCAACATCTTCATAATTTATTTATTTAGTTTTTATTTAACATGTAGGTGCATTAGACAAGAGCAATTGTCTATTTTTAGGCACAACCCAGGAGAGTTACAGACAGCATGAGCAGCAGTAATGAGGAGTACAAATAATACAAAACATAAACATTGGTCTACCAAAGCTACAATAACAGTTTTCTGGTCCCTGGTAGTTCACCATTTCCTGTAGATTTTATTACTTTTCACAAATCACGTGGCACCTCTGAGAATCATGGCTTTATATATTGTGCTCTGCAATATCACGGGGCAAACGCAGACCAGCAAGGCCAAGAGGACTAGATGCCCTACAACAAAACTAGTCTGCAAAATGATTAAAGCGTACCTTCTTAGGATACTACTTATGCTACTTCTGATATCTGGAAATGTTCATCCTAACCCGGGGCCTACCAGCCGAGCACCCCATGCCACAAAAAGGCGGTACGGGTTCCTCACATTAGCCTCAATCAATGCCTGCAGCCTCCTTAACAAACTTGACATCTTGCAAACCTGGGTCCAGCAACACAGCCCTGATGTACTCTCTGTTGTAGAAACATGGCTTAACCCCAAGATACCAGATGCTGCAGTCACCATCCCTGGATACTCTATATTCAGGTAGGACAGGGTTTTCAAATGATATGGAGGCTGTGCCATCTACCTGAGGAATTCCTATCTGGGTCAAGTCTTCCCGTTCTCAAACCCTAAACTACCCTCGCAGTTCTCGCTATTAAAGTTCTATCAGGCGCACAACAAGAGCTCACCATTGCCTCTGTGTACCTCCCCCAAAGATCAGCCCAATGGATTTATGAGCATATTGAAAGCCTACAGGATTACACCATAACTCTGAACTCATAGTACTAGGCGACTTCAACATAAATTGGCTATCACTGGAGGCCAGAAACTACAAGGATGCTGTCATGTCACAGAACCTCACCCAGCTTGTTACCACCCCACCAGATGCAACTATAGGACAGGGTCGCACACACTTCTGGACTGGATCCTTATAATCACCCTGAGCAGATCTCAAAAGTCTCAGTGCTCCTGATGGGATCAGTGACCACTCACCGGTCACATGTACCTGGACAAACAAATTCATTAAGCCCCCTCCTAAAATAATCTACACCAGAGTGTTAAAGCAGGGGTACTTGAGCTACTAAAGACACACCTAAGCCACCTGGACTGGACACCAATCGACTCTGCCATTGATGTAAACCAAGCCTTAGACCTTTTCATCAGCTACTTCACTGCGGCCTGCAATACCTTTGCACCTCTCAAAAAGCTGAAGGTCAGGGGCAGAGCTAACCCTTGGATAACCCCTGATCTAATCACTTTACTCAAACATAGGGATCATCTCTGGCACTGTGCCCGTGCAACATCCAAACCTGGGGATATTCAAAAGTATAAAGCTGCCAGAAATGAGTGCACGTGGGCAGTTAGGAGCGCCAAAAGCAAATACTTCAAGGAAGCTCTCTCCAACTCCTGGGGTGATGGAAAAAATTTGGAGTAATTTGAAAGACCTTACAAGCAAGGACCCTAAGTCACCACCCACCATGCTCAACATAAATGGAACACCAACATCTGACCTGTACACAATCACCACCACCTTTAACAATGCGTTCTCCAACTTGGATAGTGTTCTCCCTTCTAATTTCTTTGATGCCCCCTCTAGTAGTAACCCTCCTGCAACTACTCCTCTCCTACACCCTGCACCACAATTCTACTTCAAGGAGATCCCAGTGCAAGAAGCCAGAACCTATATTAGGAAGGCCATTCCAAGCATGAGGCTACAGCGGTGACTCCCTTGACCTGAAGTTGTTAGCACTTGTCCTTGAAGAAGTCCTTGAATCCCTGACAAAGGTCCTCAATCTATCACTAAGGATGTCCCAGTTCCCATCTCGCTGGAAACAGGCGACCATCGCACCAGTACACAAAAGTGGAGACATATTACTGCACTCCAACTACAGACCTATCTCCATCCTCCCTCCATTGTCTAAGGCCCTGGAGCGCATCGCCTCAGACCAACTAGTCAAGTACCTGGAAAAATATGACATCCTGTGTCCTGAGCAACATGGTTTCCGAAAAAGGCACAGTACCACCACTGCACTATTAGAATTCACGGGCTTCATCCATACCACGCTCGATCAAGGAAACTGTGTAGGGGCAGTATTCATCGAACTTACGAAAGCCTTTGATACTGTGAACCACCCACTCCTACTCAAGCAATTATCAAACATTGGGCTCTTCAATGAAGCGCTGCTCTGGTTTTCAAGCTACCTTGGGGAGAGGGTCCAGCAGGTTAGGATTGCCGGTGTCACCTCGGAAGAAAAGCCAGTCCTTTCAGGGGTCCCACAGGGGTCCATCCTGGGGCCACTACTCTTCAGTCTCTTCCTCAACAACCTTCCCAGTGTCTGCCACCAGAAATTACTGCTCTACGCTGATGACGCAGTCATGTTCACCAACCACTAAAATGCAGAGCTCCTTGAGAAACAATTACAGCTTGAATTCATGTGCATCGAAGAATGGTTCAAGTCACACAAACTGGTCATAAACTACAGCAAAACAAAGGTTATGACCTTCTACAATGCCAGGAGCAGGTACAAATCCCGTGACCTCACCATCCTAAACCAAACAGGGACCTTACTTGAACACGTTCCTGATTTTA
This sequence comes from Neoceratodus forsteri, assembly GCA_016271365.2. Lineage (NCBI taxonomy): Eukaryota > Metazoa > Chordata > Ceratodontiformes > Ceratodontidae > Neoceratodus > Neoceratodus forsteri. The sequence continues at coordinate 299,092,294 of CM057459.1, read as the reverse complement.
AATACCTAGGTATCACATTGGACAGCTCACTCTCCTACCATCAGCACATAGATTCTGTCGCCAAAGCCACCAACATCCGTATAGGCCTGCTCTACAGGCACAAACACTGCATGACTCCTGACACTCTCCGGTTGGCTATCAACAGCTCTGTCACCTCCATCATCGATTCGGACTAGCAATTTATGGCTCTGCCTCCACCTCTGCCCTCCGCAGAATTACAGTTGCACTCAACAAAGCATGCAGGCTGCTAACTGGAGCTGACCGACTTACACACACTTGTGACCTTTACACTTGGGCAGGATGGCTTCCTCTCATCAGCCGGATACAGTATCAAACCTGCCTCTTATCCAAAAAAGTCCTCCTCGGGGTCATGCCCCCGGGCATTGAAAAGCTCCTTATTGACCACCACAGCACCCAGCGAACTAGAAGTTCACAACAACTAACCTTCCTTGTCCCCAGATGCCGGACTACCATGGGCCAGAGGGCCTTTGCCCACAGAGCACCACAGTGGTACAATACTCTCAACAAAGAAACTCTTACTGCTGCTGCTCTTGGCCCTTTTAAGAGACAACTCCGACTTCATCTCATTTCAACTAGTCGTTGTGACTGCCTTGCCTAATCAGGGGCCCACCGCTCACTGCCCTCCACTTCAGTCTTGACAGCTACCTCTCCCGCCTTGCCCCTCCTGCCTCCCACCTTGCCCCCTCCCTTTCCTCCCCCAGGCATTTCCTGACTTTTGTCCCTCCCCTCCCTCCTCCCTTTAGAGCTCTTACCCTCACCCTCTACCCTCTGACAATGGCTTTCTTGCCTCGCATACCCCACCTGCAGCACTTATTTCTAAGATTGCCCTTGGCTGGTATGTCATGCTACCTAACATTTGGCACATTTTGAATTACTGGAATTTCCTAAGCCACAGTCTCTTACTACTTTTTATTGTGTAACTATGTATTACTATGTTGACCTTTGTATGTATGTATACCCCCATTCCTTCGACGTGGAACCTTTGTAAACGAGCAGTTCCTGCTCAAAGGTATTTGTAATCCTAGATTTCAATAAAATAAAAAAAATAAAAAACTACAGAGATTTCCTAAGACATTGTGCTGGATGAGTACAGCCTATTTTCTAGCATGATCCAGTACAGTTACAGACAGCATGGGCAGTAGTAAACAGGTAATAATATCCTCTCAAGCCACTGCCACAATCAATACAGCCAGATGACAACTGTGGCTTAAATTTTTTTTTTGAAGTTTATTGCAGGAAAGACTCCGTTGAGCAAGCTCATTCATAAGGAGGTCCTGAGGCACATACGCATACAGTTCGCAATTACATAGACAGGACATATAAAATGTAGAACAACAAAGAAAAAAATATATATACTACAAGAGGTATACACAATAGAAGTCCTTATGCAATATATGCAGTACATTCCAGCTTTAACCTTGCCCTAAATTATGCAACACATTTCAGCTTAATAAGTAGAGGGCCAGTTGGTACTAGGAAGTTGACTATGCTAGGCCTAGTAGCACCTCACATATGTCTTTTAATTTAGAGATAGCTAGTGTTTTGTAGGAGTTAATTGATACGATGCTGGTTAGCTTCAGCATGGCTTGTAGTTGGTTCCAAATGTTTGGGAGGCGCACAGACAGCTCTTTGGCCAGCTGTGTCGTGTCCTGGGAACATCTAGTAGGATAAGGTCGGATTTCCTTAGGAGCAGGCGCTATGCTAGATGTGTATGAGAGACGTTAAATAGACAGGCAGTTTGTGGAGTAGTAATTTGAGGGTCAAATGCCAGCATGCAGGAGGCGTCTGGTGGCAAGAGGTCCACCCAATTGCTGCATAAAGATCACAGTGGTGGGTCCTGTCACAGAGTTAGTAATGAGCGAAGAACATGGTGATAAAATGCGTCCAGTTTAGATAGGCTCAAGGTTGGGGAGGAGATAAAGATAATGTCTCCGTAGTCAAGCAAGGGAAGATAATTTAGCTTGGACAAGTCTTTTATTGGTCTGAGAGAAAAGAGGGTCCTATTTCTAAAGAAGAAACCCAAGCATGCTTTAGCCTCTTTGATAGATCCTCGATGTGGTCGTTGAACGTAAGCTTGTTGTCTATCCACATACCTAGATATTTAAATTTAGGTACGACTTCCAAGGGTTCACCTAGGGATGTAACTATGAAGTTTTTAGGTGGGGTAGGCAGGGCACCAGACAAGACAAGTCTCGAGAAAATCATTGTCTTGGTTTTTTTGGCATTTAAGAGAAGCTTGGCATTGATAAGGTTGCTTTCTAACTGGATAAAGTCAGCTTGGAGTGCTTCCCTGACTTCAGTTAAGGACGAGCCTGATGCGTACAAAACCGTATCGTTCACAAAGAAATGTATGCTAGAGTTCTTTACGTGGGAGTCAAGGTTGTTGATGTACAGGGGAAAAAAGGATTGGTCCTAGGATGGAGCCTTGAGGGACTCCTCTGGCAACTGGAAGGTGGGCAGATAGTAGGCCATCAGCTTTGACTTTTTGTATCCTTCCTGTGAGATAACTGTTAAACCACTGTAAGGTAAGTGGAGTGGCACCTATGTAGGCAAGACAGTTGATTAGGAGGTGATGGTCTACAGTGTTGAAGGCCTTACTGAGGTCTAGAAAGACTGCACCAGTAACCTTCTTGGTGTCCATAGCATGGATCCAGTCATTTGAGACTTTAGCCAAGGCTGAGATGGTACTGTGCTTCGATCTGAAACCAGATTGGGCATGGTTTAGGAGTGAGTGTGCTTCGAGGTGATTTTTTAGTTGGTTGTATATAAGTTTTTCCATCACTTTGGACAGAACGGGCAAGATAGAGACAGGACGGTAGTTGTTTAAGTCACAAGGATCTCCTGATTTGAAGAGAGGAAGAATATGGGCAGATTTCCAGCAGGATGGAACAGTGGCTGTGGTAATAGAGAGGTTGAAGATGTGAAGGATGGGGGCTGTGAGCTGGGCATAGCCTAACCGCAAGAAAAATGATTCAAGGCCATCATCCCCTGCACTTTTCTTGGTGTCAAGGCTAAGAATTATGTCTTCGACTTCTTTGTAGCTAAACAGGCACAACTGGAAGGGATGAGGTGGAGTAGCATGTGTAGTATCTGGGCTAGTGTTGCTATTCACTCGGCTAGCGTATGGGGAGGAGTCGAATGTCAACCCAGCAGTGGCAAAGTGAAGGTTAAGTTCTTCGAGGATTCGCAGTTTATTTTCAACCATCCCGTCCTTGGCCAGAATCTTGGTGGGAAGGGAGGAAGCAGCAGGATAGCCTTCAATGGATCTCAGTGTCTTCCAGATTTTTTGGGAGTTCCCTTTGGCCTGCTCCAGAGTGGAGATGTAGAAGTTTGCTTTAGTAGCATGTACAGTTTTAACACAGGCATTTCTTGCAGTTCTAAATGCCTGCCAGTCTGCTGGGTCCTTTGTGTGCCTAGCCCTAGACCATAGTTTGTCTCTATTGGTAAGTGCAGATTTGAGCTCTTGGGTGAACCACGGATGCGAGATTTTCCGCACCCTCATTTTAATAAGAGGAGCATGCTTGTTAATTAGGGTGGTGAGGTTGTCATTTAGGACAGAGACGGCGGCATCAGTAGATTTGGCAAGATATAGGTCTTGCCACATGATCGTAGCTAGATTGGTTAGGAAGTTTACTGAGTTGAATTTACGGAACGAGCATTTGATTCTGAATTTAGGGTGCTGCTGGGTTTTAGATTGGAATCTTGTACATACAACGATACTGTGGTCGCTCATGTCATTATGGAAAACTGCAGAATGTGAGATTTTATGGGGATGCGAGGTTAAGATGACATCCAAGAGTGAGCTGTTGGCAGAATTAGAAGCATTGATTCTTGTGGGTTCAGTTACTATCTGTGTAAGACCCAGCTCATCATCACAGATGGCTTTTAGGGAGTGGGATTTAGCAGTGAGCCAATCCATATTGAAGTCCCCTAAGATTATTGTTTCCGTGTTAGCAGCCAAAGTTATGGATTTCAACACGTTAAGAATTTCTGTGCCTCCTGACGGGGGTCTATAGCCACCAATGATTGTGATGCACTCTGAGGATGGAAGGTGAAGTTTAAGCGAGACAATCTCGTATTCCTTGGGCTTAGTTTTACAGGAAATACTGCGAACATCAAATTTTGATTTGGCGTATACAACCACTCACCCGATCCCTATCAGCCCTAAAGAGCTTGAAGCCGGTATAGTAATTTGTGGATAAGTGTTAGTCTTTTTTAGCCATGACTCGGTAATTATAATCAGATCTGGGTCAGTGTGGGCTGCCCAAACTTGAAGATGATCAAGTTTTTTGAGCAGGCTTAGAATATTGACCATCATCAGTTTCATCCCAGGAACAGCTGCAAATTACGACGGAGAAGTGATTTGAGTTGGGGGACCTGGATTTAGTTCGATATTGCCTGAACAGAAAAGAAGAATTAGAAACATTTTCTTGAGGGCATTTATCAGGTAGAAGTGGGCTCTTTTCGTATGGGTTCTTGTGTGGTGTTCAGTCATTGAGGTACGTCTAGCCAGGGCATAGGAGATGCTGACATGGCCATTCAAGGCTAGCAGGGGAAGTGCATGGAAAGACATTGGTGAAGGGAGGAGGGCCAGAGGAGAGGGATGAGAATTAAAATGAAAACCCGACAGATTAAGAGTAGGGAAGCAATATGAAGATGCAGCAGGAACTATGATTGTGGGTTCCCAGGCTGGGATGACTTCTGACTTAGCATGGATCAGTGCTTTATGAGTCATAATTTTGCCAGGATTAGAAGTAGAATGATAATGCAGGCCATATTGCCCATGATTGAGTACAGTGATTTGTGTAGAAAGACCAAGAATCCCTCTAGTGGCAGGTCTGTATAACCTGCTAATGGAAAACTAGCCACTAAAAAAAAACCAAAAAAAAAACCTTCTATTACACAGTTGAAATGTGCTTAGTGCTATCGAAAATCTATTTGTAAAAAGTGCCAGGTGGCTGAAGCAGGGGAAAAGTCCTGGCCAATCAGAGCGGGTTTGCTGGAAGCGCCCATGTTCCGATTGGCTGCGCTGTCCCGTACCTTCCAAGGCACTGCAGGCAGGCATCCTGGTCTCGGTCGGTGGCTGGCTGGGTGCCGGCTGACTGTGGGGGAGCTGAAGCAGCCCCGTTCAAGGGCAGGCAGCTGGAGAGAAGAAAAAAGAGCAGGTCTTAAATAGCATAGAGGTTAGGATGGGTTAGATTTCAGCAGTTTATTAAGACAAAAGGTAGTTAGACTTTTCGGCGCCAAGGCAGAGTGCTTGGATGGGGGGGGGGTGCAGGAGGAGCACTGAGACAGAAGAGGTGTAAGCACTTTAAAACACCAGTAGAAATTACAATCCAGCCAATACAGTTGAAATGTGCTTAGTTCTATCGAAAATCTATTTGTAAAAAGTGCCAGGTGGCTGAAGCAGGGGAAAAGTCCCGGCCAATCAGAGCGGGTTTGCTGGAAACGCCAGTGTTCCGATTGGCTGCGCTGTCCCGTACCTTCCAAAGCGCTGCAGGCGGGCGTCCTGGTCTCGGTCGGTGACTGGCTGGGTGCCGGCCGACCGTGGGGGAGCTGAAGCAGCCCCGTTCAAGGGCAGGCAGCTGGAGAGAAGAAAAAAGAGCAGGTCTTAAATAGCATAGAGGTTAGGATGGGTCAGATTTGAGCAGTTTAGTAAGACAAAAGGTAGTTAGACTTTTCGGCGCCAAGGCAGAGTGCAGGTAGACCAGGAATCAAAAAACATATTAACTAAGCTGCAGTTCAAGGGGAACATGGTATTCGAACTAGGGTTGGAAATGTTTTTGAAGCTGAAAGAAGAAAATAAGGATCTACCAGGAATACAAGCTACCTTACAGTCTTTTCACAACACCCACTTTAATAACTATGCTCAAAAAAACAAACAGACCCCAGGCTTTTCATGGGTCAGAATACACAGGTTACTCACCTGTAACAATAGTTCTAGGAGTGGTATATGTTGTTCATCCACACTATCTGGCATGGTCCTTTCCCCTTTAAGAAGTGCCAGAAAGCCTTCAAGCTGTCTCCTCCCACCTACCCAGGTGGTATAACCCTCGGCTCTTCCCCAATACACCAGATCTTGCCCACTGGAAGCAGAGGTTGTGCGCCTAAGCCAGGGAGGTCGGGTGGGTCCGTAAGGATGAACAACATATACCACTCCTAGAACTACTGTTACAGGTGAGTAACCCGTGTTTCTAGGAACGTGGATATGTTGTTCTATCCACACTATCTGGTAGACTCCTAGCAGTTCTCCGGGAGGAGGGAGACAAGGCACACACTCCCTATTTGGGAGCAGAGACTGAAGAACTGAGGCCCCAAAACCAGCATCCTGGTGTGACTCAAGGTCAATGTGGTAATGAGAAATGAAGGTGTTTGCTGACTTCCAGGTAGCAGCCCTGTAGATTTCCTGGATAGGGATGTCCCTAGAAGCAGCCACTGACACAGCAGTATGACAGGTGGAATGAGCCCTTAGCCCTCCGGGAGGCTCCCTACCTGCCAACCTATAGCAGAGATCATTGCAGGAAGTGATCCACCTGCCAATCATCTGCTTGGCTGCAGGTCTTCCAGGTGGGACTTCAGCATAGGTGACAAACAGCTGGCAAACTCTCCCCGAACTCCAGCTGTGCGCTCTTTGTAATAAGCGAGCGCTCGCCTCAGGTCCAAAGTATGGAGCCTGTGTTCAGCCTCCGAGGTGTGATTAGGGAAGAACACTGGAAGAGTCATCACCTGATTAAGATGAAACTCTGACACAACCTTTGGGAGGAACTTCGGGTTGGGGCACAGGATAACCTTGTCCCTGTGGAAGACCAGGTAAGGAGACTCCACCAAAAGCGCCTAGAGCTCACTGATCCTTCTGGTTGACGGGATAGCCACCAAGAAGGCGGTCTTCCATGACAGGTGAGATATGTCACACCTGTGCATCAGTTCGAATGGCTTGTCCTTGAGCTTTGCCAAAACCATCAAGTCCCATGGTGGTGGTGGTTCATGCACCGGAGGGAAAATGTAATCTAAGCCTTTGAAAAAGCACCAGACCACCTTCTCCTGTGCCACCGAATGCTGACCAGCCCATGCCTAGTAAGCAGAGATGGCTGTCAGGTGCACCTTAAGGGTCGTTGACCAAAGTCCCCCTTTGGAGAGGAACCACAGGTTGTCCAAAATGCTGGCCACCGGACAGGTCAAAGGGTCCGGCCCCTTGCCCTGACATCAAATGGAGACTCTCTTCCATCTGAAGGCATAGCATTTTCTGGTCAATTCTTTTTCTAGATGCCTCCACCACAGTGAGGACATCTTTTGGAGAGACCCAAAGCCTGGAACTCTAGCCGCTCAGGAACCAGGCTGTCAGGTGCAGGGATTGAAGGTCTGGGTGGAGTACCTTCCCCTGACTGATGAACAGCGGTCCAGGCAGAGTGGTAGACACCTCGGGAGCCTGTTGCTTAGGCTGATGAGACTGTGGTACCAAAACTGGCGTGGCCAGTCCAGAGCCACCAGGATCACCCATGCCTTGTCCCTCCTGACTTTGAGTAGCACCTTGTGGATCAAGGGAAGGCATAGAAGAGACCTGAAGTTCAAGGCCTTGAGAAGGCATCCCCCCGCAGCAAGCCCTGCTAAGGGGGTGGGCACAAAACAGCCTGAGGGGTGCCCCACTGGGAGAACAGACTGTAAACTACCTCCAGATGGAGAGACCACTTGTGAGATGCCTCACCTGTCCAGCTGAGGGCATCTGCCAGCTGGTTGGAGGTTCCTGCCACATGGATGGCTAGGAGATCCACCTCCAGGCTGCGCACGAGGGTCCCAATGCGGAAAGCTACCTTGCACAAAGGCAGGGAGTGCGTTCCGCCCTGCTTGCTGAGGTAGTACATGGTCATGGTGTTGTCAGTCTGGACTTGGAACACTTGACCCTGAATATACAGAGTGAATGCAGTCAGCACCAGCCGAACTGCCCAGAGCTCCAGCAAGCTGATGTGCCATCGTGACTCCTTGGGGGTCCAGAGCCCGTGGACTCTGTGTTCCCCCAGATGGGCACCCCAGCCTGTGAGAGAGGCATCAGTCGTCAGGATAACCATCAGCTTGGGATGGACAAATAGGATCCTTTCCTGCAGATGCTCTGGGACTAGCCACCACTGGAGGGCGGCCCACATCTTCTGGGTCACAGTGACCAGCTGGTAGAAGTGACCTTTATGCTGGGACCACTGGCTGGCCAGCTCCCACTGCAGGAAGCACATATTCCAACGGGTCCATCAAACCATGCTGGTGCAGGCTGCCATGTAACCCAGAAGGAGCAGGAAGTCCCGGGCAGGGCACAACTGCCCAACTCGAAATGATCGGGCAAAGGAGGAGAGAACTTCTACCCTGTCCACCAGGAGCCAGGCTCTGGCTCAGCAAGAGTCGAGCTCTGCCCCGATAAAGCTGATTACCTGCAAGGGCACGAGTTCCGACTTGGCCTTGTTGACCAGGAGGCCAAGGGAGGTGCAGGTCTGGAGGGCCAGGTCCCTGAAATGTTCCACCTCCTGCCTGGAGGGACCTGTGATCAGTCAGTCATCCAGGTAGGGGTATACCCGGACCCCTCGGTGCCTCAGGTAAGCTGCCACCACTACTGTGCATTTAGTGAAGACCCTGGGGGCCAAAGAGAAGCTGAATGGCATGGTCCAGAACTCGTAGAGGGTTCCTTCAGCTCGAAAGTGGAGGCACCTTCAGTGGGACGGACAGATCAGGATGTGAAAGAACGCGTCCCGAAGATCCAGGGAGTAAAATCACATATTTTGCTCTAGAGGTGGTATGATCTGAGACAGAGTTACCATCCTGAAGGTACACAACCTGAGGAACTTGTTCAAGTCATGCAGATCTAGATAGGGGCACCAGCCCCCCATCCACTTTGGCACCAGGAAGTACCTGGAGTCAAACCCTGGGTGTTCTGGAGGATCTGCTACTCTGACCGTGACCTCCTTGCAGAGGAGCTGGGCTATGTCATCTCAAAGAACCGACCAAGTGTCTGTGGATACCAAGTCCTCCCGTGGGGCATGCAGGCTAGGCTTGGAGGGTACCACTCTAATTCCAGAGGCAGACCCTGACCGACCACTTCTAGAACCCACCTGTCTGTAGTGACAGCAAACCAGGTGGAAGTAAAGTGGCAGAGCTGGCCCCCCACAGGAGGACCCAGGAGAGGCATGACCGGTATGAGGGTGGCACCCCCAACCCATCATTGAGCAGGCTTGGAGGAAGAGGAGGAGGACCCGGCTGAGGTATCACTTGGTCCCTTCCCTCTGGGTTTACGGACCACCGAGGCGACTGACTTGGGCTTAGGTCACCAGGACTGAGCTTGCTGGCCAGCCTGATGCTGGGCAGGTTTTGCCGCAGGAGTGGAGGACCGAAAGGCTTTTCACATCTGTTGCCTGAAGCCCTTGAGATCCTTCTTTGCAGATGTTACAGAGTCCAAGGTGGCACTGGACTTTTTTTTTTTAACTTTATATTTATTACTTTCATAAACAAACATAGAGTCAGTTTCACAAGCAAAGACATTGCATTTAAAAAATGAATACAAGATTTTTATTTATCTATTTATTTAGTTTTTGTTAACCGGGTAGGTGCACTAGCCAACAGGTAACTATTTTGTCAGTGTCAGTGGCTCAGTACATAGCACACTCTCCTCTGAGGCCGGGAGATCAGAGGGCTGTGGGTTCAGTTCCCACATCTGGCACTTGGGTTAATATCCTAGTACTGACACTGTAATGCAGCATGAGAGGGGTGCTGCATTTCTGAGGTGCCGTCTTTCGGATGAGACGTTAAACCAAGGTCCCATCTGCCTGGATTGGTGGTAGTTCAGGTGGATGCTAAAGATCCCATGGCACTTATCGAAAAGAGTAGAATTTCCCAGTGTCCTGTGGCAATTTCCCTCATTCACTAAAAATACCACCAACAGCTTAATCTGGTTCAAGGTCAGTTGGCATTCATCTGTATCCCCCTCCCCCAGGTCGTGCCTGAAAATAGGCAGGATTTGTCTAGTGCACTTACCCGGTCAACAAAAGCTACATAAATAAATAAATAAATAAATAACATAAAAATTTTCAGGCACGACCCGATGAAGGCGCCACTCCTCTTACAATACTTAAACATTTCTTTTTTTGCCTTTTTGTACGTCCTTGGGTAGGGATACCTTAGTAGAGCAAACAAAGTTTTACAAAATGACTGCTGTTTATGGAACCCGTGAGCAGCATGATTGAAGTTCCATTAAAGTTCAAATGAGCCAAGTCCCAGTGTCCAGCCCTCAGAGAGGGTGAGATAGAAAACCATGCTTTAACGTATTTTATACTGTACAAAATGTGCACAACAGTAAAAATAGACTGAAGGAGCTCTAACTCGGCTAAATCTTTGGTATTTTAAACAGATGTACTGGCGCTATAGGTTATCACACTAGATTAACTCCGCTGAAGTAGGTTTGTGATCTGACATTAACATTTATGTTTAAAACACAGAAAAGAAAAAATCTCAACAAGATTCTCCAGTGCCTGATCACTGATCAGCAAATGGTTACATTTAAGACTCAAATGAAAACTACTCAAAGTCCTGATGTGTTCATAGCAAATCGAGTCAAGTCCCGAGAGAAAAAAAGAAAAATACAATTCTATTAGATGAGATTTCCACTGTAGATCTGCCACATCAGGTTATAACTCAGATTTCTAAGAGATTCAAAAGTCAAAGTTGTACCTTCATGTATTCTCCTTGTCTGATGATTCCTCATTCGATAAAACTGAACGAGCCTTGACAGGTACATGTTGGTGACTCCATTTGAGGGCATTGTTCGGGTCCGTGAAGAGAAAGATTCTCCCTTTATGTGCTACACGAAACTCCGCAGGAAAAATTATGCTGTGTGATATGGAGGCCTCTTGAAGCATGGCTCTCACTCCAGCAAACCTCTTCCTCTTCCGGCGCGTGGCGTACCCTATGTCTGGATAAAGATAAACCCTCTGCCCATCCTGTAGCAAAGGTCCCAGATGAAGCCCCAAGGTTAGAAGCGCATCCCGAGTGCCAGAGCCATCTGCTACCAGTAGAATTGGTCTCGGTGCCTCTGGGTTATCTGGCCTCCCTCTCTGCATAACTTGGTAGGCTTTCTGGAAGGACTGTGTTTTTGAAGCGATCTCATCCTCTAGTTGCTGAGTGAACCATTCCTGCAAGAAAAGCAAAATGTGATCGTCTTCACATTCTTCCGGCATCCCTAAGATGCGAATATTTGAAGAGCGTACTTGATTTTCGAGAGTCTCCAAACGAGCCCTCCAATGTGAGCTTTCCTTTATCATTGTGGAAACAGCTGCCATAGCCGAGTCGGCCCTATTTTCTGCATCTACTGCCTTAGTTTGAACCGAGTCCATTGTGGTCTCCAGCACCAAAACGCTGCTGCTAAGGCCGTCATATTTGTCAGACAAATTTCCTACTGAGGCAATCAGTCGAGAAAGTTTTAATCCAATTGTCTGCAGGGTCTCCTCTCCCGACACCTCAGTAGATTCCTCCAGCCTGGCCTGGTTAGACCTTGTGGTTGATGCTGCAGACTGGTTTTTAGATTTTCCTCCCGAACCATGAGATTGATCTTTTCGAGGATTTCCCATGTCAGGACGTAGATAATCAGATACAGTTTTTTATAATTTTGGCATCAGTTACTATCAGGTAAAATAATGTAAAATAGTACTTTGATGATCGTTTTGTAGAGCTCCCTCAGTTAGTTTCCTTGTTGCTCGGGCTCCACAGCGCCCCCTTGGCACTGGACTTCTTGATGTGCTGGAGGTGACCCTCCACACCGGGCCCAAACAGGTCAGTGCCCAAGAAAGGAACATCCACCAGCTTGTGCTGAGTGTCTGCCGTGAAGGTAGAGATCAGCAGCCAAGCCCTATGGCGCATGGCTACTGCGGCTGCCACCGAGTGGGCAAAGGAATCTCCCAGATCCAGAGCCGTTTGCAGCTGCTGCTTGGCCACAGCTTAGCCCAGATCTCGGACCTGTCTGACCATGGTCTGAAGGTCCGCTGGCAAGTGAGGAATCACCTCATCTAAATAGCCCAAGAGAGCATGGAAGAAGTGTGCCATCAAGATGGCCGAGCTCACCTGACTGAGGCCAAGTGAGGAGGCAGCATAGATTGTTTTAGCCGCATGGTCCAATTTCTTGGACACCTTTGTTCGGCAGCTTGTCGATGTCCCCAATATTGCCCAAGTACCGAAACACGGAGTTGGCCACCAGCCCCTCGGCCATGGGGCGCTCCGTGAAACCCGAGAGGGTATCCATGGGCACCACATACTTGCGGGCCATCTGGGCAAAGGGCGCAGGGCAGGATGCAGGGTGCTGCCAAAGCTCCAGGGCTGCGTCGACAATGGCCTCAGCCACTGGAAAAGCCTCCAGAGAGTCCCCTTTGTCCAGAATCTCTGTAAGGGGATAGCGAGCCCGCTTATGGACGGGTTCCATTTTCATCCCTGTGGACTCAGAGATGAGGTGGAGGATGCCCAGGAAGGAAGTGGGCCTTGCCTCCATCGAGAGATCCCCCATGGACTCCTCATTGACTGGACAGGAGTGTAGTGAAGAATCCTCGGACTCGGCATAAAGTGGCCGAGGCTGGGGAGGTGGTTATAACAAGAATGTTAGACACCCCCAAGGTGTGGGATGCCACATAAACCCCCGAGGCATCCCACAACGAGTTTCACAGACCTCCCCAGCTTTTATTTTATATAATTACTGAAGAACGCTTTTTCACCTCAGCAGTTATATAAAATAAAGACATCCCCATGGCGCTGTGCAGTTGATCGGCTTTCACGTAGTCTGCAGCTCGTGCAAAAAATCTTGTCGTCGTACAACCTGTCATAATATAGCCAGTTTGGGAAGCGGTCTTTTCAATTATTTTGTTTATACTTTAAGTTGACTTACTGCCGATTCCAACTGGTGGCAAACTACGACATGCTGTCTCGTGAGGAGGAGCGGAACATCGCTTTTTGCGCATGCTCAGACCCATTATAACGGGAAATTATAACCCACTTTCCCTATGGGAAAAAGGGGTCCCCAGTTATTATATTTGGTTATTGTGAAATTGTCATTATCTTTGTATGTGCAATCAGTTCAGAGATATAATGTTAGACTATGTGTAAACCTGAGTGATTTTTGATTCTGAGAGATGAAACATTTTTAATATGTAATGCTTATATTGGGAGGTTTCAGGGTTTTAATAATCGTTTCACACTAATATATCATGCAGCAATTTAAACTCACTACTCAATGTACATATATGGGTTAAATGTGAGGGCACTTTGTCTCATGAATATGTATGACTTGTACATTTAAAAGCATTGACTTGCGAGTTTGCACACACTCCCTGATGAGGCCCCATATTAGGGGCACTACGTAGGGCAGCCTGCACTGCATCCTGTACCTTTTGGTTTGTAAATAAATAATTAAATCTAAGCACCTGTGGTGAGTGCTCTGTTCCATTTTTTAATTTTTTTTATAAGTCAGGGAGGTATCAAGGCCACAGAGGTACAGTGGCACAAAGAGTGTAGTGTACGGACCTGCAGCACTGGGTGAGGAACTGGATAAGGCACTTGGGAAAGCCATCATCAAAAGAGCAGGTAAAGGGGTTGTGTTGCTAGTTGGTGACTTCAATCTGCCAGATGTGGAGGTGAGCCTTCCAACTGTAGCTTTGGCAAGGAGCAGGGCCATCCCTGAGACTCAATACAAGGTGCTTTTCTCAGGCAGCTAGTTAAAGAACCCAACAGGGACAGGGCAGTGCTTGACCTGGTGCTTACAAACAAGAACAGCACTGAAGACATCACAGTGGGCAGTCCCCTTCATACTAGTGACCAGCATACAGTGTGGTTCAACATAAAGACAGGAGCACAGGCGAACCACATGAGGACGAGGGTTCTGGACTTTAGGAGGGTGGATTTTAAAGAAATGGGAGACTGCTTCACAAACTGCCTAAGAGGGGAAGAGGCAGAGGCACAGAAGGGCAAAATAAGGGAGGAAATGACTAAAGCGCCTGACCTATGTGTGAATGAAGTGAGCAAAAGCAGAAGGAAAAAGAGACCAATATGGTTCTCCAAGGACGTAGCAAGGGTGGTAAAAGATAAAATGGTTGCATTCAAGCAGTATAAGGAAACACAGAGAGGGGAGGACAGGAAGGTATACCAAGAAAGGCAGAAGGAAACAGGCAAGGCAGTAAAGGAAGCAAAGGCATAGGCAGAGAAAAGGATTTCCAAAGGGATCACCATAAGGGATAAGACTATCTTAAGGTACAAACATGAGAAGAGGAAAACAACGGTAGAGATATTAAGGATTAGAAGGGCAGTTGGGGGTGGGGGGAGGCTGTGCAGAAGGAGACCAAGAGAAAGCCAACATCTTAAACTGGTACTTTTGCTTAATTTTTACAGTGGAGGAGATGGGCACCAACGATAAACAGGAACAGGGTTGGGGAGGTAGACAGAGGTCCTTTTTCAGAGGAGAGAGTACTGAGAGGACTTGCAGCCCTGAAAGCACTGAAGGTGGACAAGGCTATAAGTCTGGACGGAATACACCTCAGGATACTAAAAAAAAGGTCAGGGAGGTGGTAGCTGCCCCAATGACAGCCCTTGGTCAACAACTCACTAGAACAAGAGTGATTCCAGAGGACGAGAGAAGGGCTGACATTGTCCATCTATGTAACAGCATTAGTAGGGAAAAGGCTAGAAACTATAGATCAGTGAGTCTCACTTCAGTGGTGAAGAAATTAACAGAACACTACTGAAAGACTAATAGAGTATCTTTAATCCAGCAAGATCACTGACAGCTCGGATTCATGGGGGTTGGGGATGTCAGCCTAAACTAATCTAATAGATTTCTTTGACTGGGTGACCAAGTAAATTGATTATAATAGGGTAGTGGACGTGACCTATCTGAACTTTAGCAAGGCCTTCTACACAGTGCTGTGCAGAAGGCCGATTAGGAAGCTGACCAAAGTAGGAGTAGGAGCCCTAGTGGTAAATGGGGTTTCAAACTGGTTAAAGCATAGAAGACAGAGGGTGGTAGTAAACAGCACTTATTCTAAGGAGGGGAGTGTGACCAGTAGGGTACCACAGGGCTTGGAACTAGGACCAGTCCTCCTCAGTATCTTCACAGGGGACATTGTAGAAGTGTTGGAAGGGAAGGTATGCTTTTTGTTTTGCAGATAATGTGCAATATGGTGGACACTCAGGAAGGGATAGAAAAAATATGCAGGGGTCTTGGGAAACTCGTAGAATAGTCAAAAACATGGCAGCTGGAGTTTAATGCCCAAAAGTGCAAAATAATGCACCCAAGGCATAGGAATCCCTGCACAGAGAAAGATGGCGAGAGGTGTTAACAGTAACCAGACAGGAAAGGGACCTCTGGGTTATCATACATGAGCACCTCAAGGTGGCAGGGCAGTGTGGCAAGGCTGTGTGTAGGGCTAGTGAGATGCTGGGTTGCATGGGGGGGTATCTCCAACAGGAGGAGGAAGGTTGTGTTCCCACTCTGTTGGGTCACCAGTGCAGCCACACCTGGAGTACTGCATTCAGTTTTGCAGACCACACCTCAGAAAGGACACAGACAGTGTAGAGGTGGTCCAGAGAAGAGCAACTAAATGGTGCATGATTTACACGAGAAGCCCTACAATGAGAGATTGAGGGATCTCAACATGTACACCAAATGAAGTGGGGGGGTTCAAAAATCATGTGAGGAAAAATTTATTCACTAAACGGGTAGTGGACGCCTGGAACAGACTGCCAATGGAAGTGGTGGAAGCTAGAACAGTGGGGGGCTTCAAGCAGGCATAAGATACACATAGGAGTATATTAGATAAGAGGCAGGGAGGCGGGAGGTCGATGAAGACCAGTTAGGGTCTGTGAAGACAGAATTTGTAGGGAACATTTGGGCAGACTAGGTGTCCTTTTCTGCTGTCAGATTCTATGTTTCTGTTACATTCCTTTGACAAGGTTTAAGGAGAAGATCATTTTTCCTGTTGGCTTTTTTGAAACTGCATTACATTGAATGACTATGAACAGGGTAGGAAAATTTGTTGTAATACCTCATCGCTTTTTGCACCCCCCTTTTCTGACAGGATGCTATGCCCTGCTTTCTAAGAGTTAAACAAGTAAAGAATGGGTATTAAGGAAGAAGCGGAGCAGACTGGATTGATTACTCAGTAATTGCAACTGAGGTCATCAAATTCAGCATGACCCCACTTAATCAGAATTCCGCAAGGAATAAAGACCTATTTGTAGATTCACTGTCTCTCTTCATGTCCCCCAAATCAAGCTGAGCACTAGGACACTGCTGCATTCTGCCCTACACTGCAAAGCTATAAAATGGTCTGAAAACAAAAAGATACAGGGAAACAAATCATGGGAGAAGTCAGGAGAAAAGTCTACAGGCAATATCATGGTAGGCTAGGAGTCACACTGTGTCAACCAATTAGCTGATGCGGCTTAACAATGCTCTGTGAATGCGGCGCAATTATATTCTGCCTAAATCTTGTGGGTTCAGCTCTAGCTGTGCCTTGCAAAAAAAGAAGCACTCCTGCAGAGTTCTTTTGCTGTTACTGTGTTATAATGGGGCCAGTTCTATATCACAGTCTACAGATGAAAAAACAAGTGAGAGCAGAGCTTCTTAGAACAAGCTAAGAAGTCAGAGGTCTGCAGAAAGGCAAGCAATGCCTTCTTTGATGGTTCATAAAAAGATCAGGACAGTCCTACTCCCCTAAGAAGTTGACAAGCTCTGTCCTCAAGAGACAGCTGTATTTCTGATGAGCACTGCACTAAAGCAGGAAAAAGGGGCAAATGATGCTTGAGATGAGTTTATCAAAAAAACAGACTGTTGGCATGTCAGTTCTAGAAGCAAAACTAGAGTCTAAATCATGAAAGATGTCAAAACTGGATTCATTTTGAAGTTGTGTTCAATGTTATCTGTGAATATACTTTTATTTTAATTAGAACATTTACAGTACATGCCTATTCCTCTCCAGAAGTGCACTTGCCACAGTCATACAGAAAATGAATATATACATTTCAAAATTCTTAAGACGGTTGTGTTGGAAACCTTGTTTGCTTAATGTCCTGCTTAAAAATAAATGCAGTTACCATCAGGTTCTCCAGTGAGCCTCACACAGGTGAGCGCCAAAGATTCAGTGGGAAAAGCAGCTACTTACCAGTAACAGCAGATCTTCAACAGAACCTACTCCACTGAGCCGTATCTATGGGACTGTAAGCAGTCAGCAACAGGGTCACTTGGAAAGGTTTGCTAGCTGGGAGCTGCCCACAATGATGTGCAATGTCAGCACCTATTAGAACATGGACAGCACCATCACTCACCAGTTCCCCACTGAAAACAAGCTTGGAGGGCTTCTTACCATGAGTAACCAGGAGACCAGACCAGTACCAGGCACACAAGGAGAGACACTGGACTGGGAAATAAACATAAGGCATTTATGGACATCTCCAGACAAAGCAGTGAACCACTGCCAGAAAATATATCAGCAACAGAGAAAGAGGGAAGGATAGTGGGTGTGGTATGGCCCAATGGAGATTTTCTTGAAGATCTACTGGTAATGGTAAGCAACTGCTCTTTCTTCTTGGTGGAAACCTCCTACATTGGATCATACCTATGGAATGATTCCCAAGCAGTACATAAGGTACTCAGGGAGGCTGGCAGAGTTTGATATGCAAAGAGGACAGAAGGCCTTGCAACATAGCACGACCAAAGCCAGCACAGCAACATGAGATTGTCTAGACAGTAGTGGTCAGTGAAAGTATGACCAGTGCTCCATGTGGCAGCATCACATATGTCAGCTGTGGAAATATTCTGAAAACAGGTAACAGACATAGCCATACTACGTACAGAGTGACCATTCACAGCACCAGGAAGTTCTGACCATATTTCCCATAACAAAACTCAGTACAGAGTCAGTCATTTGGACAGACACTGTTTAGTAACAGGTGTGCCCTCCTTCCCAGGAGTGAACGAGACAAAGAGCTGAGGGGACTTTCTGCAGTCCTGAGTGCAATCAAGATAGAAATGCAGTGTTCTATGTACATCAAACATAGAAACAGACTTTGACGGCAGATGAGGACAGCTAAGCCCGCCCAGTCTGCCCATTTCCCTACCTACTGGATAAGCTGCAGATCCTAGTTAACCAACAGCCTACTTCTTCCTACCCCCCACCAGAACTGCCTTATGTCTGTCCTATGCATTCTTGAATTCCCCCATTGTTTTTGATCCCACGACCTCCTCAGGAAGGCCGTTCTATGCATCCACCACCCTCTCCATGAAAAAATACTTCCTCACATTGCCCTTGAGCCGTCCCCCCTCTATCTTCAAATTGTGCCACCTTGTTCTTGCACATCTCCTTTTCTGAAATATGCTACCCTCCTGGACTTTGTTGATTCCCCTGAGGTACTTGAAAGTTTCTATCATGTCCCCCCTTCCTCCTTCCTTTCCTCAAGGGTATACATATTAAGCTCCTTTAGTCTCTCTTCGTACGGCTTCTGGTGCAGACCCTGCACCATTTTAGTTGCCCTCCTCTGGACTGCCTCCATCCTGTCTATGTCCTTGCGGAGATGGGGTTTCCAGAACTGCACGCAGTACTCCAGATGGTGTCTCACTAACTGTCTGTACAGAGGGATGACAACTTCCTATTGTCTATTGGTGATGCCTCTTCCTATACATCCTAGTATCCACCCAGCCCTCCTTACTGCCTTCTCACATTGCTTACTTACCTTTAGGTCATCTGATATGACTACCCCAGGTCCCTTTCCATTTTTGTTGTTATTAGTAACCCCCACCCCACTGTGTACTCTTCCCCTGGGTTTTTGTTTCCCCAGGTGCATTACTTTACTGACTCTAAGCTGCCATACTTTTGACCATTCCTCCAACCTTGCCAAGTCCCTTCTCATCCTTTCCAGCCCCCGTGTATCAACTCTGTTGCAGATCTTTGTATCGTCTGCAAAGAGGCATACTTTTCCTTCCAGTCCATCTACAATGTCACTTATAAAAACATTAAAAAGGACCAGACCCAGTACTGAACCCTGCAGTACCCCACTAGTAACCCCCCTTTCTTCGAAGTGGACTCCGTTTACTATTACACTCTGTATCCTGTTGTCTAGCCATTTATTTTACCCAAGCTACCACCCTGGAGCCCACTACAAGGCTTGCTAGTTTATTTATTAATCCTTTGTGTGGGACTGTGTCAAATGCCTTGCTAAAGTCTAGGTAGGCCATGTCCACAGCCCTTCCCTGGTCTACTACTTTGGTCATCCAGTCAAATAAATCTATTAGATTCGTCTGACATGACCTTCCCGCTGTGAATCCATGCCGCCTTGGGTCTTGTGCCCCGCTGGCCTCTAAGTACTCAACAATTCTTTCTTTCAGAAGTGATTCCATCATTTTCCCTACCACTGAGGTCAAACTAACAGGTCTGTAGTTTCCTGCCTCTGCTTTGCTCCCACATTTGTGAAGGGGAATCACATCCACCATCCTCCCATGATTTGTTAAAAAGGGTAGTCAGTGGCGTCACTAGTTCTCCCCTTAGTTCTTTTAGAATTCTGGGGTGTATCCCATCAGGGCCCACTGCTTTGCCCACCTTCAGTTTTAGGCGTTCTTTCACAACCCTTTCTTCTGTGAATGGACTGGTATCAACCCCCCTATCCACAGTGCTTCTAGTGATTAGATTAGGTACCTCCCCCTCCTCCTCTTTTGTGAATACTGAGCAGAAGTATTCATTCAGCATCCCTTCTTCTTCACTGTCACCCACCCCTTTATTAAGTCTCACTATCCCTCCCTTGGTCTTTCTTCACTCCCTAATATAGCTATAAAGGTTTTATCCCCTTCTTAACCGAGTTAGCTATCTTTTCCTTGGTTTGGGCCTTTGCTATTCTGACTGCCTTCCCTGCTTCCTTCTGCTTTAACTGGTAGAGGTCTCTGTCCTGCTCCTTCTCTGTTTCCTTGTACTTCCTGAATGCTATCCTTTTCTCCCTAATCTTCCCCGCCACCCTTTTTGAGAACCATAGTGGGGTTTTTTTCCTTCATTTTGATTTATTTATCTGCTTCACACAAAGGCTTGTTGCCTCTGTGATGGCAGTTTTGATGTTTCCCCATTGTTCCTCCCAACTCTTCTTCTTGCCCATTTGCTAGTGTTTTTCTGAAACAGTCTCCCATTTTGACAGTCAGTCCTCCTAAAATCCAGTACCCTCACTTTTGTATGGCTTGACTTTACAGCTGTGTTTATCGTGAACCACACTGTTTGTTGGTCACTTGTTCCCAGATGGCTAACCACTTCTAAATTTGAGATCCTCTCTCCATCCCCATTTGATAGTACCAGGTGTAAGACTGCTCCCTCCTGAGTGGGTTCCAACACTAGCTGTCTGAGGCATGCCCCTACAGGGCATCAAGAATGACCCTGCTCTTGGATGTGGCTGCTGCAAAGGTTCTCCAGTTAACATCTGGCATATTCAGGTCCCCCATCAACAATATCTCCACTTTTTCTGCCATCCTAAGGATGCCTTCTATCATTTCCTTGACCATTTCCTCCCCCTGAGATGGGCATCTGTACAAAACACCCGTGGCGGATTGTGGTGCCATTTCCTGACTCCAGGGTGACCCACAGTGCCTCCACTCCTCCCTGCTTACCCTTTAGTTCCATTGCTTTGATCCCTTCCCTTAGTAGAGAGCTACTTCTCCTCTTTTTCTACCCTCCCTGTCCCTCCTGTAGACTGTGTAACCTGGTATGCTGACATCCCAGTCTTAAAGCTACCAACAGTCCCTATTTTCCTAGGATAGTCCCTATTTTAGGAAGCAAGTCCAAGTGTCCCCACAAGTTTTGCAAAATGTCACTTTTGTCCTGGTTTTTGCCTGCTTGTCCCAGTTTTGTCCCTTTTTTTTTGCTGGCTGCTAATCTGTGAATGACAGTTATTTCAACACCACCGTGGTGCTGCTCGGGCTGGAGAGCAGTTTGCAGCTTCAATCCCTACACCTGTGTTGCACCACAAGCATGTCAGTGGGAGTACAGTAAAAACAGGTTACTCACCTGTAACAGTACTTCTAGGAGTGGTATATGTTGCTCATCCACACTGTCTGGCATTGTCCCTTTCCCCTTTAAATCCTGCCGGAAGTCTTCAAGCTGGCTCCTCTCACCCACCCAGGTGGTAAATACCTCGGCTCCACCCCATGACGCCAAATCTAGCCCGCTGGAAGCAAGGTTGTGCGCCTTAAGCCGGGGAGGTCGGGTGGATGCCTGTGGATGAACAACATATACCACTCATAGAACTACTGTTACAGGTGAGTAACTTGTTTTTTCTAGGAGCGTGGATATGTTGTTCATCCACACTGTCTGGCAGACTCCTAGCAGTTCTCCAGGAGGAGGGAGGCAAGGCGCACACCCCTACTTAGGAAGAAGAGATTGGAGAACCGAGGCCCCAAAACCAGCATCACGTCGTGACTCAAGGTCGATGTGGTAATGGGTAATAAAGGTGTTCGCTGACTTCCAGGTAGCAGCCCGACAGATTTCCTGGATAGGGATGTCCCTGGAAGCAGCCACCGAAGCAGCAGTATGGGGGGTAGAATGAGCCAGACTCTGGGATGCTCCCTCGTTCACACTCATAACACAGACTTATGCATGATGCGCTCCATCTTGCAATAGTCTGCTTGGCTGCAGGTCTGCCAGAAGCGGCTTCAGCATAGGTGACAAACAGCTGGCAAACCTCTCCCCGAATTTCCGCCGTCCTCTCCTTATAGTAGGAGAAAGCCTGTCTGAGGTCCAGAGTATGAAGCCTGTACTCAGCATCCGAGGTGTAGTTAGGGTAATATACTGGCAGAGTCAACACCTGGTTAAGGTGAAACTCTGACACCACCTTCGGAAGGAATTTCGGGTGGGGGCGCAGGACAACCTTGTCCCTGTGAAAGACCAGATAAGGGGAGTCCACCAAAAGTGCCTGGAGCTCCCCTGTCCTTCTGGCTGATGTGATAGCCACCAGGAAGGCAGTCTTCCACAACAAATGCGAGAGCTCACACTTGTGCATGGGTTCAAATGGCTTGCTCATGAGCTTTGCCAAAACCAGCAGAAGATCTCACGGAGGTGGAGGTTCACGCACCGGAGGGGGGGGTGTGATCCAGGCCTTTGAAAAAGCGCCGGACCACTGTCTCCTGTGCCAATGTCGGCTGACCGGCCCGCGCCCGGTAAGCAGAGATGGCTGCCAGGTGCACCCTAAGGTTCAATGACCGAAGACCCCCTTTGGAGAGGGACCAAAGGTAGTCTAGAATGTTAGCCAGAGAGCAGGATCAGGGGTCCAGGCTCTTTCCCTGACACCAAATGGAAAATCTTTCCCATTTGAAGGCATAACATTTCCTGGTCGATTCCTTTCGAGATGCTTCCACCACAGTGTAGACATCGTCGGAAAGACCCAGAGCCTGGAACTCTAGCTGCCCAGGAACCAGGCTGTGAGGTGCAGGCATTGAAGGTCTGAGTGGAAGACCTTCCCCTGGTTCAACGATATAAGGTCCGGGCATGTACAAAGCTGCTCCAGGGTCCTGCAGCTGAGGCTGAGGATGAGGAGATCTGGATACCAGAACTGGCATGGCCAATCTGGGGCTACCAGGATCACCTTCGCCTTGTCCCTCCTCACCTTGAGTAACACCTTGGGGATAAAGGGAAATGGAAGGAAGGCGTAGAGGAGGCCTGGGGTCCACGGCCTCGAGAAGGCATCCCCCTGCAGTGAGCCCTGCTGAGGGGGTTGGGCATGGTACAGCCTCAGCTTGGTGTTCTCCCTGGAGGCGAACAGGTCCACCAATGGTTTGCCCCAACGGGAGAACAGATCGTAAGCTACCTCTGGATGGAGAGACCACTCGTGGGATGTCTGGCCTATGCAGCTGACAGCATCCGTCAGTTGGTTCGAGACTCCTGCCACATGGATGGCTAGGAGATTCGCTTCCAGCCGGCTGACGAAGGTCCAGATCCGGAGCGCCTCCTTGCATAGCAGACAGGAGTGCATGCTGCCCTCTTTGTTGAGGTAGTACATGGTTGTGGTATTGTCCATCTGGACTTGAACCACTTGACCCCGGACCTGAGGAGTGAAAGCTGACAGTGCCAGTCTGACTGCTCTGAGCTCCAACAGGTTGATGTGGCATCGGGACTCCTCGGGGGTCCAGAACCCGTGAGCTCTGTTGTCCCCCATGGGGGCTCCCCAGCCCATGAGAGAGGCATCAGTTGTAAGAACGACCGTCGGCTCGGGGCGGACAAATAGGATTCCTTCCCGCAAATGACTCAGGACGGTCCACCATTGGAGAGCGTCCCACATCCTCTGGGTGACAGTGACCAGCTGGTCGAAGAGACCCTGACGCTGAGACCACTGGGCAGCCAGCCAACGGACTACTGAGGTGCAAGCCTCCATGTAACCCAGGAGGCACAGGAAGTCCCAGGCAAGGCACAAGTGCCCAACCAGAAATGATTGGGCAAGGGAAAGAACTTCCGGCCTGTCTGCCGGAAGCAGAGCTGTGGCTTGACAAGAGTCGAGCTCTGCCCCGATGAAGCCCATCAGCTGAGAGGGCACGAGTTATGATTTGGCCTCGTTGATTAGGAGACCCAGGTGGGAGTAGGTTCGGAGGGTCAGGTCCCTGGACCTCTCCACCTCCTGTAGGGAGGAACCCGCCAGGAGCCAATCATCTAGATAGGGGTAAATACGAACCCCTTGATGCTGTAGATGGGCTGCCACCACTGCGATGCATTTGGTGAAGATCCGTGGGGCCAATGACAGGCCGAACGGCATGGCTCTGAACTTGTACAGGGTCCCCTCAACCCTGAAGCGGAGGAACCGCTGATCGGACGGACGGATTGGGATGTGACAGAACGCGTCCTGAAGATCCAGTGAACAGAACCACATGTTTCGCTCCAGAGATGGTATGATCTGGTTCAGAGTTACCATCAGGAAGGTGCGAGACCTGAGATATTGATTCAGGTCATGGAGATCTAGGATGGGGCACCAACTCCCCATCCGCTTGGGCACCAGGAAATACCTGGAGACGAAGCCTGGATCTGAAGGAGGATCCAGCACTGGAGCTACCGCCTCCTTGAAGGGGAGCTGAGCAATGTCATCCTGAAGGGCCGACTGAGCACCAACTGAGATCCTTTCCTCCTGTGGGGCACGGGCCCGGCTGGGGGGTACTGCTCGAACTCTAGAGGCAGTCCCTGCCCGACCACTTCCAGAACCCACCTGTCCGAAGTGATACCGGACCAGGCGGAAAGAAAGTGGTGGAGCTGGCCCCCCACGGGAGGACCCAGAACTGGGGTGATGGGTGTAGGGGAGGCCATCCCGGACCCATCACTGTGCAGGCTTGGAGGAGGAGGAGGCACCTGGACCAGCACCTCGGCCTCCTTTGTGGGGCTGTTGGGGACCTTGCTTGGGCCTACGGCACCAAGCTGAAGCCTGCTGCTGTTGCTGACCTCCCTGGAAGGAGGGCTGTCTAACCACAGGGGAAGAATGCCGAAAGGACTTCTTCTTGTGCTTCTGCTGGTTCTTGCCCAAAGAACCCTTAGCAGAGGTAGCATCTAAGGTGGCATTAGACTGCTCTATGCGCTGTAGATGACCTGCCACTCCCGGATCGAAGAGGTCGGTGCCAAGGAAGGGCACGTCAGCTAGCTTGTGCTGAGTATCCGCGGGGAAGGAGGATAACCTCAGCCAAGCCCTGCGGCGAGTGGCTACCGCGGCAGCTAGTGAACGGGCACAGGAATCACCAATGTCCAGGGCCGTCTGGAGCTGTTGTTTAGCAACAGCACAGCCCTGGTCCCGGACCTGCTTGACCGTGGTCTGCATGTCTGCTGGGAGATAAGGGAGGACTTCATCAAGCGACCCCAGAAGGACGTGAGAGAAGTGTGCCATGATCACTGCTGAGCTAGCCTGACAAAGGCCTAGGGATGATGCCGTGTAAACCTTCCGGGCCGAGTGGTCCATGTTTTTGGACTCCTTGTCCAGAGGGCGGTCAGTATCCGCAGACCTGCCCGTGCGCCTAAACACCGAGGTAGTCATAAGGCTATCGGCTGAGGGATGCTCAGTGAGGCCCGCCAAGGACCCCATGGGCACCGCGTATTTGCGAGCCATGTGGGCAGATAGAGCCAGGCAAGAGGCAGGATGCTGCCAAAGTTCCAGTGTCGGGCCAACTATGGCTTCGGCCACTGGGAAGGCCTCTGTCGGGGTATCCCCCCCTCTTAAGAATATCCATAAGAGTATATTCCACCTTCTTTTGTATGGGCTGCAAAGGCATACCTGTGGACTCCGAAATGAGTCGAAGGATGCCCTGGAAGGAAGAAGGGCCTTCCTCCAGGCCTGTCATCGTCAGCTCATCATGTGAGTGAAGGCCGGTAGTATCCTAATCTGAGGAATCTGGATACAGGAGTCTCCCAACTAAGTTCCCCTCAATGCACCTAGGGCAATCAGGAGTGACCGTAATGGACAACCTATGGGGCAAGCCCGTAGTTGGTCAATCCTCCTTAGAGGGAGCCCCTCCCTGAGGCTGTTTGGGTGGTGGTTCCACCAAAATTGGTGGGGAGCCCATAACGGTCCGAGCCGAAATATGCACCGGTCCCACCGGAGGGAGAACCGGAGTCCTCGGAACCAAGGGAGTCGGTGTCGGCCGAAGAGGCTGGGGCCAAGTAATGGCTGGTACAGCTGGAGCAGACGGCTTTTGACCTGTCAAAAGAAGTTGCTGCCACATGAGGTCCTCATAACGTCGATGGAGCTTCCGTCTAAGTCTCTCCTCGTCCGAGGAGGATGAGGAACAGTGGCAGCGCCTCTTCCGGGAGTGTTTGTGACCCTTTCTCGGTTTACCGACCGATGGGGTCCTACTCCTCGATCGAGACTGACGGCGTCGGCTCTGTCGGTCAGAAGAAGCTGGATTCAGTGAAAACCGAGGTTCCGGCTCTTGTCCCTCGATTGGGATGCCCGAAAGACAGGTCTCCTTGTCGGGGAAGGAGAGAATGGGAGTCCTCTCCAAAGAGTCGTCGACAGGCGTCAGCGACAACGGCTCAATTGGGTCGAGAGAAATCTCAGCCGGTTCTGCCGTATCCTCGGCTTCGGTGCCCTGGCCTGACGGAAGGTCCAAAAAGCCGGCAGCTGAGAAAGTGATCTCGACCGTGGCCGAGACCGCCTGCTCCTGAGTGTCGGACCGCTCTCAGTCTCAGGAACGTCTTCTTCGGGAAGAAGATGATGATTTTGGATCCATATCCTTCTTTTTGGATCGGGAGGAGTCCGAGCCCAAAGGCGCCTCACCCTTAGTAGGGAGAGACTGGCACAACTCCCGGAAGGATCCCGTGAAGGTGGAGCCCAGGTTGAGCAGCACAAAGAAGCTTCGTTTGGCCGAAGCTTGGGCAGCTTCTTCTTCAAAGGCCGCCATCTGCTCGAGCTGCTCGGCGGATCCCGCAGCCGTGGAAACCGCCCACCTGGCCTCCTTCAATTTCACCGTGGATTGCGAAGCCCTGCTCCTCAACTTAAGGCGTGCCTTGTGGTCGTCCACAACAGGGATGGAAGGCCAAACAGATGGTGCAAGCCGAAGTATCATGCATAGCGCCTAGGCAGTAGACACACGAGAGGTGGGGATCGGTGCGAGACATTTTTTGTCCACAAGGACACCAGCGAAATCCGAGGGACGACTTGTCCTCCATATCCGAAGTGTTCGGATCTGAACTGTAAACTCTGATGAGTTTTAAAGCAAGTAAGTGCGGTGAAAAATGTCGATTTGACTCCAGGGCCTATGGTATTTGCAAAGTAGCATGAGGGAACCTGTATCTTCCAGCGGAAAGGAAGATCTGGCATCACGGGGCGAAGCCGAGGTATTTACCACCCGGGTGGGTGGGAGGAGCCAGCTTGAAGACTTCCGGCAAGATTTAAAGGGTAAAGGGACAATGCCAGACAGTGTGGATGAACAACATATCCATGCTCCTAGAAAGCATGTTCCTTCCTGTTAGAGTAGACTGGGTAGTAGTGCAAACAAGCGCATGTGGACAACTGCCTGCCAGCAGCTGAGAGGGACTCCAGACAGAGAAGTGACTGGCAGCAGTAAGCCAAGGTACCTGAACCTGATCTGCAGTAGGGAAGTGTGTGAAAACAATCTGGTGCAGTGGTGGGAGTCACCGCAGTGAAGTTTGCTCAGCAAATTAAGTGAGTGTAAGCGGGCTGGATGGGACTGTCCTGAGGAGCAATACATGCAGCTCGAATGTCTGATCACAATTTAATGCAGGTTTGCTTCTAATGAACTTTCTGTACATCATGATTTGGAACTTGCTGCAACAGAATGATGTATTGTTTTAACCAGAATGTTTGCTGCTGGTGTTACTGTGGGGTTGCATGGCCAGAGCAAGCAGCAAAATTTAATTGTGTGCAATGTTGTCTGCAGCGGTGCCCATGGGACTGACATGGTGGGGTGGTAGGGGGTCATGGTCAGGATGGACCGTCCCAGCTTTAGGCCTCGCAAAGCTGGTAGCTTTACCCAGTCATGGTACTCTGTGTACTATGTTTCTTTGACTGCCACAATATTCAGGCATCCCTAGTCCATCAAGGCCACTAGTTCAGAGAGCTTGTTACCCAGACTACGGGCATTGGTACTCATTGCCCTCCATGTTTTGATGGCCTTACCACTTTTAGCCCCATCCCTGTCCTTACAGCCTTTGCCCATTTCTCCATTTACCTCTGCCCTTCTTCCTATCGACTTCTCTATCTTGGTGTTTACCTCACTAATTACTCTGTTTTGTTTTGTTTTTGGAGGGGGCGCTGGGATTTCCCTGGTTCTTTTCAGTGCCTCCCCCCTTGGATAGTTTAAATGCTTGCCAATGAAGCATTTAAACCTATCACCTAGGATCCTGCCCCCCCGGCGGACAGATGCAGATCATTGCACCAGTATAGGCCTGTATCCCTCCAGGTGGACCCCCAGTCCCCAATAAAGCCAAAACCTTGAGCTCTGCACCAGGTTTTCAACCATTCATTGAATCCCGTGGTGCACAGCACCCTAGCCTCACCCATGCCACAGACAGGCAGCATCTCCGAGACGGGTATGGTGGGTGCTACTTGTCTAAGGCCCCTCCTCAACTCCACAAACTCCTCCTGCACTGTTCTGATCCCATTCCCAGCAAGGTCATTTGTCCCTAGGTGGACAACGACGTCCAGCTCCCTCCCCCGAGCAGCCGCTCCCGCGATTCTGAGGATTCGCTCCCTGTCCCTCAAAGCCACAGCGCAGGGCAAACTCCTTACCTCCCTCTCCCCTCCCTCCCCCAGTTCTATCCCCCAACAACTGAGTCCCCCACCAGGAGTTGTGTCCTTCCCCTGTGCGGTCCCGTGCCACCCTCCTGTGGGTCTCCTTCGTGGAGGTTCCCAGCATCCTCCTTGGTCTCCACTGCGGGTGCCTCCATAGAGGAACCATGCACTGCCAGAACAGCATACGAATTGTGGAGGGGTACAATTGGGGGGATACACCTCTGTTCTTCCACCCTCACCCTCCCTGAGCCCACCATGGTCCAACCACTCCTCTTTCTTGCCAACCTCTGAGGCAGCGGCATCGGCCCTGGTGGTCCCTGGGTGGGAGAGGCAGTCCCCCGAATCCTGATCAACTCAGCATGGAGACGAGCAACCTCCTCCCTCTGCCCAGAGAGGTGCCTGCAGATGGAACAACACTGCATCCTCCAGAACAACTCCCAGAAGACTGCCACTCTACAGCCACTGCACTGCACCACTCCCATCATGTCTTATTTGTGGCCCCTTGACTGTTATTTTGTATGCTTACTCTTTCTTCTCTCCGTTTACTTTTTTTTTGCTTTGTTTTTTTCTCCCTACTTTACTACTGCCTATGTGCCTGCGAGGCAGTAGGGAGTGTATGGAACAATGCCTCACCTCTGTCAGCATGCTCAGGAAGATTTATAGTCCAAGTCAGAGTGAAAACAGAGACTACTCATGGTAAGAAGCATGGATTACTATGCAAGGACACCCTGTTCTTTTGGAAAATCAGGTAAGGAGGCTCATGCTTGAGGGTCTGAAGCTCGGAAATCCTTACAGCAAAAGTCATGGTGACCAAAAATAGAGCCGTCCATTAAGGAAGCACATTTCACAAGGCACTGCAGCCTCAAATGCAGCCAGAGTAAATTTTTCATGTATGAAATTAAGGTCCCATGGTGGCAGTGGTTTATGAACCGGGGGCGCATGTGCAAAATACCCAATGTATAGGACACTTCTAGCTGTGGCACTGTGTGGCTATCAACAGGGGCATGGAAAGCAGAGGTGGCAGCCAATTGCACCTTAATGGATGAGTACTGGAGACCAGAGTCAGACAGAGACAGGAGGTAGGCCAGTATTGTATTGACAGGACACGTAAATGGGTCCTCTGAAAGAGAAGCACAACATATGGAGAAACGCTTCCACTTCAGTGAATGGGTGTGCCTCATAGAAGACTGCCTAGCTGCCAGCAAGACATCAGCTACTTGGGGAGAATTCCCCAAAACAGGCAATGGCTACATCTTCAGGAGCCATGCATGTGGATGCAGGAAATGCAGGTCTGGATGAAGCAGGGAACCCTTGTTCTGCAACAGTGGACCCCGACACCAGGGCAGCTGAACAGGCTGCTCCACTGCCAGATACTGCTGCAGCAGGAACAGGATTTGGCAAGGCCAGAAGGGGCCACTAGTATTCAGGTGGCCCGCTAATGAGAAAGATTGGAAGGAATGGTAAAAGAAAGGAACCTCTTGTTCCAGGAGAGGAACAACATGTCTCACATAAAAAAACCTCCAGGCCCAAGAGCAAGCGAGCAGCAATGTGGCAGTTTTACACTGTGAGGGGTTGCAAAAATGTCTAACTTTAGATCACCCCATACTGCAAAGAAACTGTTTACCACAGAAGTCAGCAGTTACCACTCATGCACCTGTGACTGGGACTGACTTAGTCTGTCTGCTAAGTCATTTTGGACACCTGGGAGAAACATGGCTGATACCAGAAGATCATGAGACATCGGCCAGTACCATACTCTCTTGGCTTCCCTGC
This sequence comes from Neoceratodus forsteri, assembly GCA_016271365.2. Classification (NCBI taxonomy): domain Eukaryota; kingdom Metazoa; phylum Chordata; order Ceratodontiformes; family Ceratodontidae; genus Neoceratodus; species Neoceratodus forsteri. The sequence continues at coordinate 299,062,255 of CM057459.1, read as the reverse complement.
ATAGGGGTAAGAGTGAGTGCCTCCTTGCTTTTTGATGTAATGCATCAAACTGACATTGCCTGTCCTTATCAACAAGGGGCCAGGACTATGTGTTCTGGAAAGGCTTGGACATCAAGTAGAACAGCTCTCATCTTCAGAACACTATGTGGAGATCCATGTCCAGGCTGGTTCACAATCCCTGGGTCTGAAAATGACCCAGATGGGCACCCCATCTGACCCGGAGGCATCTGTTGTGAGGATCTTCATTGGAGTGGGGGGGGGGGAGAATGGGACAATGTGCAACAGGTGCTGGTGATCCATCCAACATATCAGCACACTGCAAAGAGGTGATGTGATGAGAATCATTTATTCGAGCTCATCTGTCAGTTGGTCCCACTGTACCCTATGTATCCATTGCAGTATGTGCATATGAAGGTGAGAAAAGAGGGCCATTACAATGGCAGCCGCTGTAAGTCCCAGGAAATGGAGCATTGTCCAAGCAGACACATAATGACTACAGCATACCAGCTGGACCTATGGTACAAGGGCCTTGACTCTGTCTGCAGGCAGAAATGAGAAACCCACCGCTGTGTCCAGCATAGCAGCACTGTACTGGAGGCAGTGACAGGAACTAACACCGATTTCGGCACACTGGCCGTAATACCTAGGTCCTCAAAGAAAATTGCTCTGTTCTAGACAATGTGTACCAAATCACTTCTCTGGATGGTCCCTTCAGTAGCCAAGCATCCACATAAGGTAAGAGATAAAGCCCTTCTCTCCAGAGAGTTGCTGATAGAGCCACAAAGCATATGTTAAATACCCACAGTGTCAAGGATAAGCCAAAAGGCAAGACTCAGAACTGAAAATGGCTGCCCTCAAGCGTAAAACGGAGGTACTGCCTGTAGCAGTTTTGGATTCTGACATAAAAGTAAGCATCCTTCATGTTTTAAATACCTGGGTGTCACTCTTGATCCCTCCTTAACTTTCAATGCACACATTAACTTTACTGTCCAGTGTATTAACCAGAAACTGGGGTCTGGTTTCCGTATCAAGCACTGCCTGACTCGCGAAGCACAACTCGCCATTGCTCAAGGCAACCTGCTCCCTCTGCTTGACTACTGTGCCCCCATATACTCCACCTCCTCACTCCTGCTCATTAGGCTCAACACTGCCTATAATAACATCTGTACGTTTGCACTTATGGCACCTTACTCCATGAACCACTGCACCCTGTACCAATCCCTAGACTGGCTCCCCCTACAAGCCAGCCATAATTACGCCCTCATGTGCATCACTGACAACACTCTCAGAAGCACTAACATATCCCCCTACTCCTCCCTGGTCAAACCTAAGACTGCTTCCCACTGCCTCCAGCAATCCACAGTACTACATCTGGAAGTCCCTTTGACCTCCACTTGCCTGTGTATCAATGCCTGGTCCATTACTGCTCCCAAGCTGTGGAACAAACTGCCATCCTTCCTCGGCCCCCTTGACTCCCGCTTCTCCTTTAAGACTTATTTCAAAGCTTGGTTACTGGATGAGGTCAAATGTAACTGCTTAGCGAGGTGACCTCTTGGGTGATCGTCCTTTCCCCCACTCCTTATATCAACTACTGCCCGCTCTGCTCTCTGCTGAATGGCCTGCCTGTACCACTATTTTATTGCACTTACCCTGTTGTATGGGTTGTATCTATTGTAACCAGTGTATTCCTGTACCTACTGTATCTTGTTTAGACCAAATGTATTTCTTGTACTTGCTAGTATCAACTGTACTCAACGTATTCTATGTATCCGCCTCCTTTCTCTATTTGTATTTTGTGCTGTATGTATCACTTACTGTGCCATCTTTATGGCCCTGGTCGTGCTTGAAAACAGTCCCTGGGATCAGTGCACCTACCCAGTAAACAAATGAAATAAATAAATAAATGTCCAGGGCACAGAGTCAATCTGTTGACAATACCCGTTAGAGGGTTCCTGATTACCGATGTTGTCAAGACACAACCCGATGATGGAGGGGCATACCATTCATAGTAGGTATGGCAGTGATAGACCCACGTCCCAACCTTTGTGTCTCAGCAACTGTCAGGGGACTTAGTCAACAATGCTAAGACAGGCCGGCCGGTGGCACTGAGGGCTGAGGCGCTGGACGTCCTACCTCGCAGCACGCTGGCGACCCGGGTTCGGGAACGAGTTCGGGTCGTCAGAGGTCGGCAGCGGGGGGGAGGGCGGAGCTGGACTGAGCTGCCAGCAGGCAGGCTCTCCTCTCCTCTCAGGGGAGGGATGCGGCACCCCTCAGCCGATGGGGACCCCTAGTGGAGGCTAGGAGTGGCACGGGCTTAGATGGGGCCGGGTGTTAGGCCATGGGGTTGGGGAAAGGAGCCGTAGCCGGGGCCGTAGGGCGCATGTGCACCTCCACGCGCATGCGCTCCTACTCCTGGGGCTCCTGGGTGATAATTGGAGGCAGAAAATGCCAGCGGCAGCAGGATGATGACCGACTCCCCGCAGGCTCCGCTCCCGGATGGGTATAAGGTAGGCGCCGGCTATTCCGGGGGATGGGGCTGGGGGGGTCGGTCGTAACAAAACAATGCTAGGGCAGTCGACAATTTGAATTTACCAATATCAGTGGAGACCCTGACCTCACCAGTGAAGCCTTTTTCTTCCTATAACTGTGGTGATGGCTAGAGGGCAAGGGCTTTGAAGATGATTTTTCGTTGACCTTCTCTTTTATTTTTTTCCAATGTTCTCACCAACCGTGGTGGCAACAGCACTGCCAGCCATCTGGGAGTGTGCATCCTGGTGGTGATCAGGCATAAGGGAGAAGCTGGTTTGGAGCCTGTGACCTTGGCATGGCCTTAATGGCGATGAAGGTTTCTAAAGCCTTCTTCTGGCATCTCCTTGTGGCCTGGTTGAATCCCTGGCAGATCTTGCAAGCCCTTACATTATGGGATAGGTCCAAACAGCAAACACACACAGTGTGAGGGTCACCCTTGTAGATCTTGTAACTGCAGGTATGAAACCTAAATAAAGGTTCTTTCAACGGCAGCATACAGGGACAATGTTGATAAATTAAGTTAAAATAGAAAAATAAAATTGCAAAAATGATAGCATTGTTTGACTGCAAGTCTGATGAGTGGCCGATGACAGAAGAAAGAACTGAAGAGCAATTAGGCTGCCCATGTTATAAGTGTCCAACACTGCATGTCTTCGTGGGGGCCTCCAGCTAGCAAACATTTCCAAATGGTCCTCACGTAGATGGCTTACAGTTCTATAGGTATGGCCTAATGGAGGAGATGCCCTCGAAGATGATCGTATCATCTGAAGGTTTAGGGTCAGGGTTTAAATACTAATTGGACAAGCAGTAAAACTATCCAGGGGGGAGGCAGTAAAACCAAGGGAGGCAAAAACTGCAGCCCCCCCATATGATGAAGCAGAAAGGAGGAGAGCCCGAGGGGATAAAACTCCCCAAGGGCAGGGGCACAGAAAGGCAGAGATGAGGTCAAGACAGAAGAAAAGGGGGTTAAACTCAGGTAAGCTAGGGTAAAGGAATGAAGCAGACAAAGAATGGGGAAATAAAAGGGGAAGAGGAGAGTTGGGGGAAGCTTCAGGGAAAAGCACCAGGGAGGAAGGGGGGGGGCAGCAGGCAAGGGGTAAAGAAAGTGTGGAGAGCCATGTGCACCAATGCAAGGAGTCTTGCAAACAAAACTGCAGACCTGAAAGCCATCATGGTGGAGGCTGACATGGATTTTGTGGCTATAACGCAGTTGTGGTGCACTGAGCACCACAACTGCGATATGGCCATACCTGGCTACTCTGTGTTCAGCAAAGACAGGGCAGGGAGGAGGGATTGTTTTGCATGTGAGTGAGGGACTCAAGTCCATGGATGTACAGGGGCATCATGAGGAAAAGGAGGGGCTGGAGGTGCTGTGGATCACCCTGGAGACATGCTCTGGGCCACTACCCATACTGGGGTAATGTAGAGACCTTTAGCACAGGAACAAGAATTGTAAACTGCATGTGGGGAAGCCATCATCAGAATTACAAATAAGGGAAAGGTGCTGCCAGTTGGTGACGGCAATCTACCTGACGTGGCATGCCGTCTTCCATCTGGAGCTTCGTCAAGGAGTAGGGCATTCCTTGATTCCAACAAGGGGCTTTTGTCAGGCAGCTAGTCAAAGATCCACTAGAGATAGGGAAGTGATGCACCTGGTGCTTACAAAACAGAGATAGCACTGCAGAAGTCACAGTGGGCAGCCTCCTGGGTACCAGGGATCACTGTACTTTAACATAAAGACAAGAACAGAGGTTAACCACACATACGTGAGGCTCCTGGACTTTAGGAGGGTGGATTTTGAAGTAATGGGGGACTGCCTCAAAGGGGGGATTGCCAGGAAGGTGCAGAGGCACAACAGGGAAAATAAGGGAGGCCATAATTAAAGCACCCAATCTCTGTAGGAAGGAAGTGAGTAAATGCAGAAGGAAAAAAAAGAGATTGTTATGGTTCTCTAATGAGTGGCAAAGGTGGTAAAAGAAAAAAGGTGGCGGTATAAAGAAACACAGAATGAGGAATACAGGGAGGTATATCAAGTAAAGCAGAATGAAGCAGGTAAGATGGTAAGGGGAGCAAAGATGCAGAAAGGAGAAAAGATGGCCAAAGAGGTCGCTAAGTGGGATATAAGACTTTCCTTAGATACTTAAGTGAAAAGAGGAAAGCAAGTGGCGAGACAGTGAGGATTAGAAAGATGATGGTGGGAGACCACACAGAAGAGGACCAAGAAAAATCTGACATCCTGAACAGGTACTTCTGCTCAGTCTTCACAGTGGTAGGGAGGACAGACCACCTGGAAGTGGCAGGAACTGAGGGGAAGGTGGACACTGTCACCAACGCACTCCAAAGGTCAGGCCCTCTGCTCCCACAGTTCCAACCTCAGAGTGCAACAGTGTTGGCAGGTAACAGACAGGGTAACCCTCCTGTCTGCTTTGGGTCCGAAATCACCTGTTAGCTTCAAGTTCTGGAGGGATTCAAACTGTGAACCTTATGCTAGCATACCCAATTACAGGCTCAGATATGTACCCTCTTCGGGACTGCAGTACAATCTTTCGCCAGGGGCACCCAGCCAGGTCTCCAAAATGAACCCTTTAAACTCTATAAGGGACCTTAGGTATATCTTACCTTTTCCAAGCTTGGTAACACCATCAAGGCTTTTAACAGCTGTCAGACTTAACCCCATATACATCACATGCAAAAAGAAACTGAGAAGACATCCAGGCAGTATTTCAAAGAAACGGTTGTTTACTAAAATATGATAAAATGGTAAAATTAAACACAGAACACTGTATCATACAACTTACAATCGTGTAAAACAAAAAGGAAGTTACAGACAAAACACTCCTACCACAAAGACTTAATTTCTTTCTAACTATTACCTTTCTAAGTGCTTTCCCAGTCAGAGTCTAGAATCATATGTCACAATCCCATATACAATGTTTCATTTTTAACTCTATCTGTCCCCACCCATAGAAACATAGACTTTGACGGCAGATAAGGACCGCTAGGCCCATCTAGTCTGCCCATTTCCCTACCTACAGGATAGGCCGCAGATCCTAGTTAACCAACAGCCTATTTCTTCCTACCCCCCACAAGAATTGCCTTATGTCTGTCCCATGCATTCTTGAATTCTCCCACAGTTTTAGACCCCACAACCTCCCAGGAAGGCTGTTCCATGCATCCACTACCCTCTCTGTGAAATAATACTCTCACATGCCCCTGAACCACCCTCCTTCTATCTTTAAATTGTGTCCCCTTGTTCTTGCAAGTCTCTTTTTCTGAAAGATGCTACCTCTTGGACTTTGTTGATTCCACTGAGGTACTTAAAAGTTTCTATCATGTCCCCTCTCCTTCTTTCCTCAAGGGTATACATATTAAGCTCCTTTAGTCTCTCCTCATACGGCTTCCTTGCAGACCCTGCACCATTTTAGTTGCCCTCCTCTGGGCTGCCTCTATCCTGTCTATGTCCTTGCAGAGATGGGGTCTCCAGAACTGGACACAGTACTCAGATGGGGTCTCACCAACTGTCTGTACAGAGGGATAACAACTTCCTGTTTTCTGCTGATGATGCCTCTCCCATACATCCCAGTATACCCCAGCCCTCCCTACTGCCTTCTCACATTGCTTGCTAACCTTAAGGTCATCTGATATGATTACCCCAGGTCCCTTTCCTTTTTTGTTGTTGTTACTACCTCCCCACCCATTGTGTATTCTTCCCCCGGGTTCTTGTTTCCCAGGTGCATTATTTTGCACTTCTTTGCATTGAATCCTAGCTGCCATACTTCTGACCATTCCTCCAACCTTGCCAAGTCCCTTTTCATCCTTTCCACGCCTCCTTGTGTATCAACTCTGTTGCAGATCTTTGTGTCATCTGCAAAAAGGCATACTTTTCCTTCCAGTCCCTCTGCAATGTCACCGATGAAGACATTAAAAAGGACTGGACCCAATACTGAACCCTGCGGTACCCCACTAGTAACCCCCCTTTCTTCAGAGTGGACTCCATTTACAATTACCTTCTGTGTCCTGTTGTCCAGCCAATGTTTTACCCAGGCTATCACCCTGGGTCCCACTCCCAGGCTGGTTAATTTGACTATTAATCTTTTGTGTGGGACTGTGTCAAATGCCTTGCTAAAGTCTAGGTAGGCCATGTCCACAGCCCTCCCTGGTCTACTACTTTGGTCACCCAGTCAAAGAAATCTATTAGATTCTGCCTGACATGACCTTCCGCTGTGAATCCATGCTGCCTTGGGTCCTGTGCTCCACTGGCCTCTAGGTACTGACTATTCCTTCCTTCAGAAGTGACTCCATCACTTTCCCTACCACAGAGGTCAGACTGACAGGTCTGTAGTTTCCTGCCTCTGTCTTGGACCCACTTTTGTGAAGGGAATCACATCCGCCTTCCTCCAATCTCTCGGGTACCACACCATCCTCCCATGATTTATTAAAAGAGTAGCCAGTGGTTTCACTAGTTCCTCCCTTAATTTTTTAGAATTCTAGGTAATTCCATCAGGACCCATTGCTTTGTCCACCTTCAGTTTTAGGAGTTCTTGCAGAACCCTTTCTTCTGTGAAAGGACTGGGATCGAACTCTATCAAGAGTGCTTCTGTTATTGGATTAGGTACTTCCTCCTCCTTCTTTAGAATACTGAGCAGAAATATTCATTCAGTATTCCTGCTTTTCACTGTCCCTCTGCTCACCCACCATTCATTCTATTCAGCCTCACTATCCTCCTTTGTCTTTTCTACGCTGATGTACCTATAAAAGGTTTTATCCCTTCTTAACTGAGTTGGCTATCTTTTCTCAGTTTGGGCCTTGCTATTCTGACTTCCCTCCCGCTTCTTCTGCCTTAACTGGTACAGCTCTCTGTCCTGCTCCTTCTGTGTTTCCTTATACTCCGGAATGCTATCTTTTCTTCCTGACTTTCAAAGCCACCTCTTTGAGAATCACAGTGGCTTTTTTTTTCGCTTTGATTTGTTTATTTGCTTCACACAAAGGCTTGTTGCCTCTGTGATGACAGTTTTGATAATTCCCATTGTTGCTCCACACCTCCTTCTAGCCTGTTTGCTAGTGCTTTTCTGAGGCACTCTCCTATCTTGCCAAAGTCAGCCCTCCTAAAGTCCAGTACCCTCACTTTTGTATGGCTTGACTCTGTAGCTGAGTTTAACGTGAACCACACTGTTTGATGGTCACTTGCCCCAGATGGCAACCCACTCTAGATCTGAGATCCTCTCACTGCCCCCGCTTGAGAGTACGAGGTCTAAGATTGCTCCTCATGAGTGGGTTCCAAAACTAGCTGTCTAATGCCTGCCACCTATAGGGCATCAAGAATGGCCCTGCTCTTGGATGTGGCTGGCAAATGTGCTCCAGTTAACATCTGGCATATTCAGGTCTCCCATCAACAGTATCTCCTTTCTCTGCCATTCTAAGAATGCCTTCTATCATATCCTTGTCCATTCCTTCCCCTGACATGGGGTCTGTACACAACCCCTGTGCGGATTGTGGTGCCCTTCCAGTCTCCAAGGTGACCCACAGTGCCTCCTCTCCTCCCTGTTTACTCTTTTGTTCAGTTGCTTTTATCCTTCCTTACATAGAGAGCTACCTCCCTCTTCTCCCTGCCTGTCTCTCCTGTAGGTTATGTACCCTGGTATGTTAACATCCCAGTCATGGTTCTCTGTGTACCATGTTTCTGTGACTGCTACGATATCCAGGCATCCTCTTCCATTAAGGCCATCAGCTCAGGGAGCTTGTTGCCCAGACTATGGGCGTTGGTACTCATTACCCTCCATTTCCTGATGGCCTTACTCCCTTTTGCCCCATCCCTGTCCTTCTGCCTTTGTCACTTTCTCCATTTACCCCGCCTTCTCCCTATCGACACCTCTATGTTGGTGTTTGCCGACTACTACTGTGATTATTTGGGGGCTAGGATTTTCCTGCTCCTTTCCAGTGCCTCCCCTTGGCTAGTTTAAAAGCTTGCCAATGAAGCATTTAAACCTATCACCTAGGATCCTGGTTCCCCTCCCGGACAGATGCAGCCCATCATGCCAGTATAGGCTTGCATCACTCCAGGTGGACCCCCAGTCCCCAATGAAGCCAAACCCCTGAGCTCCACACCAGTTTTTCAACCACTGATTGAATCCCATGGTGTGGAACACCCTAACCTCTCCTATGCCATAGATGGGTAGCACCTCCGAGAAGGTTGCCGCGTGCTACTTGACTAAGGCCCCTCCCCAATCTCCACAAACTCTTCCTGCACTTCTCTAATCCTTTCTAGCCAGGTCATTTGTCCCTAGGTGGACAATGACATCCAGCTCCTCCTGTGTAGCTGCTCCGCAATCCTGAGGATTCGCCCCTGTCCCTCCAAGCCATGGCGCCAGGCAGGCACCTTACCTCCTCTCCCTTCCTCCCCAGTTCTACCTTCCTAACAATGGAGTCCCCACCAGGAGTTGTTTCTTCCCTGCAGGGTCCCCTGCCACCCTCCTGTGGGTCTCCTTTGTGGAGGTTCCCAGCATCCTCCTTGGTCTCCACTGTGGGTGCCTCCATAGAGGAACCACACTTTTCCAGAATAGCATAGGAATTGTGGAGAGGTACAATGGGAGGGATGCGCCTCTGTTCCACCACCCTCACCCTCCCTGAGCCCACTGTGGTCCAACCGCTCCTCTTTCTTGGCAAACTCTGAGGCAACGGCAGTGGCACTGGTGGTCCCTGGATGGAAGAGGAGGTCCCACAAATCCTGGCCAACTCAGCCTGGAGATGAGCAACCTCCTCCCTCAGCCCAGAGAGGTGCCTGCAGATGGGACAACACCGCATCCTCCAGAACATCTCCTGAAGACTGCTGCCCACAGCCACTGCACTGCACCACTCCAATCATGTCTTATTTCTGGCCCTTAACTGTTTGCAATCCTTACTTTTCCTCTGTTTTTTTTCTCTCTCTCTACTTTCTGCCTGTGTGCCCTTTAAGCTCCTGATTGTCCTGTTCTGAGACAAGAATATCCCAAATTTCAGCAGACCACTTACTTGCTCAGAGGCAGACCTCCAGCAGTTACAGGGGCCGAGAGCTACTCTTGCCCTTCTAGGATGGTGGGTCCTTGGTGGTTCTGTGATCACTCACTTCCTGCCCCTAAACAGGAAGTTCCTGTTGTCAGTCAAATCCTGTGCCTATAAAATAGAACTAGCTTTGGGTGGAGGGAGGGAAGGAGGCAATATAGTCCCAGTAGAGACGTTCAGTCACACAGCAGTCCTTTCTCCTGGTGCCTTCTGCCAAGCTATTAGCTGAAACTTTCTAAGGCAGTCTTTAAATGTAGCTTCCTTCTAGCTAAGCCACCCCTACTTACCAGATCTTTCTACAAGTAATTTAAACCTCACAGCAGTTAAGTCCTTTCAGTCACCTGAGATTTACACCTAGATAACTCTTCAGATACCCATTCAGTTCAGTTAACCCAAACACACACTTTTTTTTGTATGTTAGTTTTTTTACCCTAAATTAAAGGTCAAATACAAAAGTTCTTCTACTTTAGTCCCAGTAGAGAAGTTCAGTCACACAGCAGTCCTTTCTCCTGGTGCCTTCTGCCACTTTTGATGAGGTCAGCTAGAACCTCCCTTAGATAAATTCTGACACAAGTGTGTCTGAGGATGTGAGTCATTGCTTTTGAAAAATCTGTAACTAGCCATTTCCCAAATATAACAGTTTTTAATTAAACATTTCTCTTTGAATTTAACAATCCCACACCCATGTCCTCTTGGGCTGATTTCCTGTGTTAGTGTGATCTAAGGGATTTTATGACTCTTCACACATTTCTGGTTATATGCAAAAAGGAGAGGAACTAGTCCAATTTCCCTGCCTCCTGTAACATCATAAAACTCACATTTAGTTTCAACTTCAAAAGCATGGGCAGGTCACAAAAAGGTAATAAAATACCCTTCTGTAAGGAAGTCTTCATTAACTGGTTCTTCTGGTCTGTTTTACAACATCCTGTGGTTTCAGCTACTGACCTTGAAAGTTAAAGGCAAAATCTCTCACAAACTGACATTTCATACACAGACCATTTATTTATAAGATAAATATCATACAGGTAACCAGAAGCAGGGGCCGAGTGTCTCAGACACAAGTCCATTTTCAGAGCTGAAGGTGGACAAAACTATGGAACCGGACAGGATATACCCAAGCATACTGAAAGAACTTAGGGAGGTGTTGGCTGTTCCACTGTCAGCCTTGCTCAACAGCTCACTAGAATCAGGCATGGTTCCAGAGGACTGGAGGAGAGCAGACGTGGCCCCTTAGCATAAGGGTGGCAGCAGGGAAGAGGCTACCAACTATAGGCTGGTGAGCCTCACCTCAGTGGTGGACAAATAAATGGAAATACTGTTGAAGGAAAGCCTGCTAGGGTATCATGAATCCAATGGACTACAAGACCAAGGGCAGCAAAGATTCACGGGGTGGTCATGCCAAACAGATCTGGCAGAGTTCTTTAACTGAGTGACCAGGGAAATAGATTGAGGAGGACAGTGGATGTGGCCAATCTGGACTTTAGCAAAGCCTTCAACACTGTGGTACACAGGAGACTGATGAAGAAACTGAGCAGCCTAGAGGTGGGATCCAAAGTGGTGAACAGGGTTAGAAACTGGTTAACAGATAGCAGACAGAGGGTGGTGGTTAACGGCACTCACTGCAATGATGAAAGTGACCAGTGGGGTGCTGCAGGGCTCAGTACTGGAACTGGTCCTCTTCAATGTTTTCATAAGTGACACTGCAGAAGAACTGAAAGAAAAGGTACACCTTTTTGCAAATGATACCAACATCTGCAATAGGGTGGACACTCAAGATATGCTGAAAGGTGGCAGAGGGAACTTGATAAGCTTGAGGAGTGGTCAAGAGCATGGCAGTTGGGGTCCAATGCCAAATGCACCTAGAGCATAGGAACCCAGGAGCTGAGTATAGGATGGTGGGAGGAACTGACAGTCACTAAACAGGAAAGGGACCCGGGGTTATCATATCTAACAGCTTCAAAGCGGCAGCATGGCAATGTGACAAAGCAGTAGGGGCTAGTGGGATGCTGGAGTGAATATGGAGTGGTATCTCCAGCAGGATGAGGAAACGGTTGTTGCCACTACATCGCTGACTGCTGAGACCACAGCTGAAGTACCTTGTCCCATTTTGGAGGCCGCATCTCAAAGAAAATAGACAGGGTGGAGGCAGTTCAGGGGCCGGCAACTAAAATGGTACAGGGGCTTCATGAGAAGCCCTGTGTGGACAGAGTGAGGGAGCTCAACATGTGCACCCTGGAAGACAGGGGAGCGAGAGGTGGCATGATTGACATACAAGTACCTCACAGGAGTAAAAAGGGTGCAGGAGGGGAGTCTCTGATTTCATTTTCCATTTTATTGTGTTCAGGAAATCTTTGAGCTCAAGAGCCCTTTTTTAAAGGTGTCCAAACCAAACAAGGTTACAAACAATAGCAATAACAGAAACATCTATAATCCTGACAATAGGTAAAAAGAAACAAATGCGGCTGCAGGGTAAAATCACAATCTGGCTTCAAACTCTGCGCATGTGAGGGCACAGAGTACAGCCCCCACAGAACTGTACAGTACAGAAGAGAGTTGTGGCTGCTAAGGAGCATATTGGGTTCTCAGGTCAGCATACAAGGTCCTCTGAGAGAAGCCAGATGCTGTGCAGGAGTGCGCAGCTTACTGGTTTCTTCAGCTGAGGGGTACAGGAAAAGAACCTGCCGTTTCTATACAGAAATAGGCCCTAAGCCACTGAAGGGCTGTTGTGATGTGTATCTGCTCTGTGTGTTGAGGACAGACTTGAAGTTTTAGTTTTAAACTGAATTGGGGCTGGACCCCGTTTTAGTCAGAGAAGGTGTGAGCCCTGTCTTGATGTTCCCCTGGTTAGGTAATATCAGTGGTCCACATATTGCCCAATGCTGTGCCCCAAAAACTCCAGCCTGCTGCTCTGCTTTTTTTTTTTTTTCTGCCTGTTCTTTTCTTTCGATATTCTTGTGTTATGTCCTCTACTGCTAACACTCCTCTCTGCTGTAAATAACAAAGTGCTAGTGCTAGCCTGTTGCATAACCAAAGTTCAGGCCAGCCTGTTTATATATTTTTAAGTATGTTAACCCACACCCCCTACCTTGCTATGTTTTGTTTTCAAACTCCTCCGTTTGGAAGTGCAGGCATTTCCCTGACAACCACACAGTCTGTCTTCAAATGTAAAACCCTTCAGGTGAACCAGTTTAACAAAAAAACTCCACAAAGCTAACAAGGAGGACTAAGACTTCTCTACACTGTTTAGGCCTCTCAGTTTGGCAGTCTTTTCACTTGCTACACCAAGTGAGTCTCCTGCATTGTTTTAACCCCCTGCAGTTCTTTATAAAGTGACAACCCTCCTGTATACAAACAAATAAAACTCCCCTTCCTGAATAGTGTATTTATGTCTGTGCTCCTCCTGGGTTGAGATAAAAAAGCATAAATGTTTCTGTTGTTAGCTGTGCTGTCACTGTCAGACCCTGAAAAGTTACAAACGTACCTGTTTTTAAAGATCAGGCTGGAATTAGTAGAGAAATCTGGAAAGATCTGTACAGAACACCGTGGTGCTTCTTTGTGAAGTCAGCCTGATGCTGGTGTTTGCTATAGACTGTGGCCGGTCTCTCCTCCTCCTCATAAATACTCTGATAGCCACATAGAGTGTGATGTTGTATGGGCAGAATTCGTGAGGAGTTTGACAATACGAGCATATGAAATTTGCCAGCAGATAAAGGCCTAGAGGTCTATCAAGTCTGCTCGAATGTGCAGCTAGCACCCCTTATTCCGCAGCTGCCTCTCCCTTCCACCCTTCCCCTTCATTGACCCTCCCCTTGTCCTGTCCCATCCCCTTTTGAAGCAGTCCACTGTTCTACTGGATACTACTTCTGCAGGTCATGCATTCCACCCAGCCACTACCCTCTCTGTAAAAAAGTGTCTCCTCATCTACCTCCTGAACCTTCCTCCCTCCAGTCTCATATCATGGCCCCTGGTGTCCCTCCCCTCCCTTACTTTGAACAGCCCCTCTGTACCTGTCTTGTTTATTCCTTTCATGTACTTAAAGGATTCAATCATGTCCCCCCATCCCTCCTCTCCTCCAGTGAGTACATGTTCAACTCCCTCAGCTTCCTCTCGTATGATAAGTCCCCCAGCCCCTTGATCATCTTTGTCGCCCTGCGCTGCACCCCCTCCAGTAATTTAATGTCCCTCTTCCGATACGGATGCCAGTACTGCACGCAGTACTCCAGGTGCGGTCTAACCAATGACCTATACAGTGGCAGAATCACTTTCTCCCTCCTCGAGGATATACCCCTTGCAATACAACCCAGCATTTTGTTGGCCTTTGCAGCTGCCTTCCTACATTGTGCCGAGTTGTTCATTGACCCTGTAATGAGCACCCCCAGATCCTTCTCCTCCTCTGTCTGGGCTAGCTGCACTCCCCCCAGCTGGTAACTCCTCCTTGGGTTCTTCATCCCAAAATGCAGCACCTTGCACTTTTTGGCATGAAACCCCAGTTGCCAGGTGTCTGACCAGGTTTTAAGCTTTGCCAGATTATCCTGCAACCCCTGCCATCCCCCCTAGGTCATCCACCACCGCGCCTACCTTGGTATCATCAGCAAACAGACTGATCTTGCTCTTGATGTCCCATGATATGTCTGCAATGAATATCCCAAACAACACTGGTCGCAACACCGAGCCCTGTGGAACACCATTCGTCACTACCTTTGGGTGTGACAGCAATATAAAGTTTTGTGGCAAAAACAATGTCTAAAAGTCTTTTATAAGGGGGAAATGTATGTCAAAACATTTTGCCTGTATTTATGTAGTTTGAATAATGTCTGTATTAAGATGCATCCATTGTAAATAATGTAAATATTTCATATTTTGGTATAAATGGTATGGCTAACACTATGAGTGACAGTGTCAATCACAATTATAGTGTATAAAGCAGTGAGTATGTCAGACAGTGAGCAGTGCGCACAGAGTCACTGACAGAGTACGATCTCTGGGCTGGGTTCCTATCACACTTATAGTGGTACTCTGTTGCCTGAAGCTGCAGTCTTTGTACATTTTGTATACATTTGCATTTTGTTTATTTTCCTTTTTTGGTGTCAAAGTGGATTCATTGGGATTTTGGTCATGTGTAGGGTCTGCCTCTGCCTGCATCACCACAACCTCTAAACCTTACAGTGCAGTTACATATACGCTTCTGGAAGAAGAAAGCATGCTCCCTGGCCAAATGAGAAAAAACACCAGGACAAGGGGGCATGTGATAAAGCTGGGGGACTTCAAGAGAGATGTGAGGAAATATTTCTTCACTGAAAGGGTGGCAGATGCCTGGAACAGACCTAACAGAAGTGGTGGTGCACAAACAGTGAGGGGCTTCAAGCACGTGTGGGACAGACACAGGTATATCAGCAAATAGACAGGGAGGAGGGAAGGTCACCAGAGACCAGTTAGGGTCTGCGGAGACAGATTAGGCAAGGAACATCTGGGGAGATGGGATGGGCAAAGCAGTCATTTTCTACTGACAAATTCAATGTTCCAAGGGAACTAAGATTATGCGAGTCTGGTACACAAAAAGGGTCACTACCAAGAAATATTCTAAGGTTTGAGCAGGAACGGTGGATACTGCCACAGTTCAAATCTATGGCACAATATGTTTTAGAAAGTAATGCTGCAGCTTCCTTTATCACTACTTTTTAGAGTAATAATTGTTAATTAAACAAAACCAGTTAGATTACATTACAGTCAGACTACAGATACTCACTTACTCGGCACACCCACCAAGCTGTGCTATAGATACTAGAGACATGTTTATACCTTTTTACAATACTTGGCACCTCAGATACTTAGCTATTTGTTGCTCACTACTCACTGTTTGGACATTTTAGGAAAACCATTTTGTTAAAAGTCCTTCTGTAGCTCCCTAGGTGGCCATGGCTATATATGCCTTTGACCACTCCCTCTCCAGACCCACTCTATTCCCCCCTCTACCTCCCTTCCCATCCTGATCCTCACATACATGGCTGTCAATAAAAGAAAAGGGAAAGTTGCTTACTGTAACTCTTGATCTTCAAGAATATCTTTTCCACAGAGTCACACTCTTTATTCTGTGGGCCGGAGAAGCTATGACACTGTGGGAGTGAACGCTTTTGCCAGGGCTGCTGGTGATGGTGTCAGCACAAGAGTAAGCACATCACCATGTATCTGAGCCAATGATGATTGCCAACAGTCCCAAATGTCTCAGTTGATCAAGGAAACTGGAAAGCGCATAAGGGAGAAAGAAAAGCAAAAGGATCTGAAAGTATCAAATAAACAACAGAATTAAAAATGACTAGTCAAATAAAAAGGGGAGAGGAAACAGCTTCCCTTCTCAAGGGCAAGAAGACTTCCCCAGGGAAGTCAGGAAAAGATAAATTACTGCTAAAATAACAGGGCAAAAACTGCCTAGAACCAGGAACTGTCCATCATCTGGTCCCTGTCTGAAGTGGAGAAAAGGGTTAACACACGACACACTGTGGCTATGGTGATGCCTGGGGTGGGTCTGAAAACACTGTAAGACCCTGTGATACTACTGTCACAATGTCCTGAAACGACTAGTCATAGTGCTTGGAATCACTGTGCCAGCCTAGGTGGTTAAGCAATTAGCAACTGTTTGCTCGGTCTACTTGTGCTAGATCTTCACTGAAGACCTCATCATGACTAGAAAGAAAGACCTGACACTGGGCCTCACCGAAGTAGTTGGCATGTCTAGCACCTAGTGTAAAAACGAATCATAATATATTAAAAATTTACTTGTAGAAGCAAATCACCAGATTAACTGGAAACGTGAAAGGAAAAAGGAGAAGTACCAAAATTAATAAATGCCAGCATGTGGGTAACGGACTGGATTTTGACCACTGAGAATATCAGTATGTGTACTGTAAATAATTTTTTTACCATACCATACTCTGGGGGCAACAGTAGGCACCATAACTAAAGAAATTCCTCAAAATACCCCTTAGACCTGATAAAGGCAAAAAAGGGGGAAGTTTTGAGTTAGATTGGCTCTACAGACTAAGCAGGGGTTGGCCTTAATCTTCGTCTTTTTTGGCACTAACCAGCCAGACAAGTTGACTCAGAACTGTAGTAGCCCTCAGATGGTTGCACTAGTCTACAATTATAAAAGAGAATTTTATGCACATACAGTATGAAATGGAGGTCAAGAAATATTACATGATTGCTGCACATTTATCAAACCCCAACACAGAACAGTCACCCGAGAAAAAAAAAAAGGAGTGCTGTGCAGGAACACAAAATCTTCCCATTCTATGCCACGGCTACCCCCCCCCACACACACACACACCCACACACACCGTGTTTATGCCACATTTTCTGTAACTTTGCAGTCACCTCCATTGTGGCACTGCTCCTGCTGCACTCCTGCTGACTGTGTAGACATCCAGTTGCAGGCCCCGTCTGCCGACTTCCTGCACCGTGGTCAGCATTTCCTGCAGGGTGGAGGGTTAAGCCACAATTGCTCAGACCTCAACCAAACGAGACTACTGGGCAAGAGGTGCACTTCACCATACTGAAGGTAAATGTGAAACAGTTTGTTTCTGCCAGACACAGAATGGGTCAACAGGTGCAGAATGTACTCTCTTTCCTGCAGATAAAAAAAACAAACAACAGAGGACAGAATGGGTGTAGGGGGTCCGGAATGGACTTTATACCAGACGGCCACTGCAGGGCATAACTTGAAGCTGCTTGAACCATACAGATTCGTGATTTTTTTTTAAACCTAAGAGGGGCAAGGTACCAGGAAATGGTGCAGGGTGACACAGGGCCGCACCACTGCAGGTGGAGCAGCGTGTTTACATGCTAGTATAAACGCCTGCACTGATAACATGGATCCACCAAAACACTGACTGCACTGCAATGGAGTGACTTACAACAATCAGACAGCTATTTACACTACTGGATCTGCACTGGTACAACTGATCTATACCGCTCGCAATGGTGCAAACTGGGTAGTGTAAACACACCTACACACACACACACACACACACACACACACACACACACACACAGATTTCATAGCAGCAACTAATCAGTCGAGTAACCCTAGCTCAGCACAAGAGAGCTCAACCCCACCTCCACCTGCTTAGTGATGAACACAGTAGGACAAAGACAAACTCAACCTCTATGCTGTGACTAAACAGAGAGCTCCACTTCTGGAAGTGGCTGAGCCAGCAATTAACCTTGGAGGGTCACAGCAGCGACCTCAATGGCAGTCACAGAGGACTTGCTTTAGTCAAGACGGACAGATAGAGGGTAAACTGCACTAGACTGAGACAATTTGCAGTACTGTATGTACTAGACAAATCAAACTGTGTAAAAATTGACGCCTGTGCAGCCAGAAGGACCACACACCGAGAGATAAATGAACGTGGCTGAAATTCCATGCAGAAATGAAAGCTATAGAATCTGTAGCTTTGACCTGGCTCAGAGAGGAATTTAACTCTCTTTTTCAGAGGTGCTATTACCTGAAGAAGAAAAGTATGGTCAAGTTGATCCTTGGCTCAGATGGACATTATAAAGTTTCTGAGATCAGAAAAGCTTTTTAGCACGAATGTCTTGGTTCCAAGCAGCCACTGTACACATAAAGGGGTCAGAGGGTGGGTGAGTGTGGTGCTATGGAAAAGATATTTTAAAAGATTTAGAGTTACAATAAGTACCTTCCTATCTTCCATGAATCAATCTTCTCCATAAAGCCACACTCTTTGGTCAAGTAGCATGCAGTTCCCAAAAGGGAGGTGTGTAGACTCCACCACAGAGGACAAAATGAGCGTCAGTCCTCAGTGGGGGTGGGGAATGTGGCAAAGGGGCAGAAGGGTGTCTTTCCCTATAGGCTGCGCCAGTGGGTGCAGAAGATTCTGATGGACTGGGTGAATAGCTGGCCCCAAAAGCTCCTGCATCACCCTGGCCAAGAAGAGTGCTTTCTCCCCGAAAGGAGTATTAAGAGCTGTGTGGCAGCCAACCAGACCTAGGCGGGAAAGGCATAGCCAGGAAATCTACCCAACACAAATGACAGATGCTGCTGAGTGGGAGGCCACCTCATATGTGTCATAAAATGTTCCAGTCTGATGCTGTGCTGCCTTTAAACCCTTAGCAGCTATGCCAATGCCAGCCTGAACCTGGTCACACAAAGACAGCTCAGACAGCCAAAGTGCACCATAGGTTACAGATGGTGTTGCTGTGCTGCCATGTGCACCTGTTACGAGGATATACTAAAGGTACTAGCTGGATGAAGTAAAAATCTTTCTCCATGAGGTGTCCATCTGCATGGAGTCTGTTGAAGGGGGGGCACAATCTGAGCACAGGAACACCCTGAACCCTACTGGAGTCTGAAGATGTTATCCCCAACAAGAGATGATGATGTTCTTCAGAGGACCCAATGGGGCAAAATATCTAGCCAGGAAGTGGGGGCGTGGTGGAATATGGGCACCTCTGGACTACCAATGTAGCCTTCCCCGAGCTGTATACAGGAGGATCACCACAGCATTGTACGGAAATCCAATGACAGGGCCAATCCAAGGTCTCCTAAATCTCCCTTTACAAATCATGAAGAGGACGTCTTTAGCAGAAGAGAAGAGAAGAGCTAGATGGATGACTCACTGTGCTCACAGGATGACATCAAAAGAGAGTAGGCTGAACTATCACATGTGGATGGAAGAGGGGTAGATGCTGGAAAAAGTGATGGGTTGGTCTCCTGGAACCAATGCTTCATGTGCTCCATCCAAGCCTTCTGTTGCTGGGGAGACAACGGCCTAGGAGGCCTGAGGGTCTCCACTGCCATGTCGAACACTGACTGGGACTATTCAGTCAGAGACATTGTGGCACCCTAGTGTCCTCGCCCAAGGGAAGGAGCACAGGCAGCTTCTCTGTCCAGTGGCACCAACACAGGTGGCTCCTAGCAACTGGCTGTCCCAAGGGGGTAGCCCCTGGCTGGATGATGACAAGCCGGGAATGCTCCAGACGTGGTGTCAATACCAGTGCTAAAAGAAGCACCAGTGCCTATGCCAGTGCTGACATTTCAAGTGATGCTGACACCAATACCTGCACCAGCAGTGGTACTGGCACCAATGCCAACAGCAGGGATGCCGCAAGTGACACTGGCACAGAGGCTTGCATCAGCACCAACAGCCGCATCGATTCTGACAGCAGCACCGCTAGTGGTGCAGACAGCTGCCAATGATGTTGACAAAATGCCAGGCATTTAGGGTGGTGTTGGCATCTGAGATGAGATAGTCTGGCGCCAAAGGCTACCAGACCATAGCTGATGCTTCTACGACAGCCTAGGAGTGGTCCCATGACCTCCTGACTCCACCCCTGGAGACTCCAACACAACCCCAATGCACTGTATGGAGGGAGATCTTCCAACCTTGACTGACTCCATAGAGTGGGGAAGGAACCAGGGGAAACAGTCCAGAGACTTACCTGTAGACTACCTTCTCAGAGGTCTGCCTGTGAACTTTGGGATGGACCATCCCCTCTTCAGCACTCGGTACTCCAGCATCTGGGGACTGACAAAGCAGCAGGCCTCAAGGTCCTTCAAGCTGTGGTCATGACCCAAGAAGGAAAAACAAACTACAGAATGAGTCAGTGTAGGCAATGGTTTTCCCATACCAGCACAATTGGAAAAGTGGCCCTTTTGGTCTCAGGCCACCTTTTTATGCTTCGCTATAGGAAGGAAGGAAGAAAGAAAGAAAGAAGTGATGCACTTAGGCACAATGTCTGCTTCTTGATGGTGAGAAAACAGAACTGAATCAGTTGGGACTGTCAGCAACTGCCACTGGCTCTGGGATGTGGTGACAGCCATGTGCTGGTGCTGACACCGTCCCCGGAATGCCTAACAAAATGTTTACTCCTGCTGGGTCTTAGGATCTCTGGACTGAAGACCAAAGAGTGTGGCTCTATTCAGAAGATTGATTCTTCAAAGACTGGTAGGCTCCTTGCATAGTGCCAAGAGCCAGCACTTTTTTTTCATACTTTTATTAATTTGCATAATAGACAGACAGTGATATTATATATTCACAGCCTGGAAACAGTAAAACAATGATACCAGATGGAATTACATACACTTCCAATAATAAACAGTATGGGAGCATGTCCAGGCATGTTGCTATAATCTGGAGGGCTGTACTAAATGTATCAATTAAACCTAGAACAGTAATGAGACTACAACCCGTGGAACTGTAGCCCAGGAGCATGTGGTAGTAGTCTGAATGAATGTCCTGAAAGTGTCCTTCAAATAGCCACACCTCAAATCAATCAATTTTTATTTTACCAGGAAAAACACCATTGAGAGGACTCATTTACAAGGTGGTCCTGGAAAGACACTACAAAAAATGTAACACAGCACTACTAATACAATGCAATGCTACTGTACAAATAAGCAGACGGTACACTACATCAGGAATGGGCTAACAATACAAATCTAATATCACAAATGAAGAACAGGCAAAATAGGAAGGAACACTACAATGCGGAGAACAAGGATCTGATAAATAGTGGGAAGGGAAGAGGGGGAAGTTCAGTAGGGAATGACGGTCTGGAGGGTGTCACAGTTGGTAGGGAGAGAACAGGACTAACAACGACCAAAGAGCAGACAGCAAGTGCTAAAGAGATAGTCCAAAGGGGCGAGGGTTCCTAGAGGTTATAATGCAGGTGGGAATAGCAGTTGCAAGTTTCCTTCAACAAGTCTCTCAGCAATATGTTAAAGGTAGACATCCCAACAAGTTTTGGAAGTTTTAAGTTTTTTTGTAGGGTGTTCCAGAGTGTAGGGAGAACATGACTTGGGGAGGACTATTGGGTACCACAGTAATAACAAAAGAAATGTCCAGCACAGGGATAAGACTGTCCCCAAAAAGTTGAAAAAGGATGCAAGTGAAAAACAAAGTATCACATCAAAGTGCTAAAGGCTATCCTATAGTGAGTGGTGGGATAGTTACCCCCCCCCCCAATCAATTAGTGAACTTAATAAACTGGTCCTCAGCTTATTAATCCTGAAGGAAAGAAAACATCATCAGTAAAGACAGACGCCGTAAACTCTTTAAAATACTCACAACAGGTGGTACTGAACTACGAAACCTGTACGGGTCCCACTACATAAGGAAAGGTTAAATAAGTCCCTTTTCTAGCACTTCAGGTAATGTTCTCTGTTTTTCCCCTGGTCACCTTGGTTGGCCTGCTGTTTTCGAAAGGCTTCTAATTTAGCAGCCCATTTACCCGCATCCAGTGGGTGTCTGAAGATATACTGCAGACCCAATTGTCACGCGTGAGGTGAAGCTTGGCTGGAAACAACATGGTAAGTGGAACATTCAGCTCCCAAAGTTTCACCCTCACGGCATCACATTTTTTCTCTGCTGGTGGGTAACGTAGGACACATCAGGAAAAAGGTGAACCATGTGTCCTTCAACGTTAAGGGGTCCAGGCTTTTTTTGCTATATGACGAATCTGATCTCTGGTGCCCATACTGTCTGTGACCACCATTACAGCTTGAGGAGCCCACTTCGTTATTCTACCACAGGGCCACACCCTGTAAACCTTCACAATTCACCAGTCCGAGTAATCTGCCTGACCCTCTGCTTTTTCCAGCAGACAGTCTTTAATATAAAGTCAGGGATTATAACCCTCTGTGCCCTCCTGGAGGCCACTCACATGTATATTTGCACTCTGAATTTGAGTTTCCAACAGTTCAAGTCTATTATTGATGTATTGTGCCTCCCGCACTCACCCCAAGGTCCCCACCTTACATTTGTCAGCATGCCTTTTGAGCTCTTCTACCTCTTCTTTGAGCTGCTCCATCACAGTTTCTGTGAGAGTTATTCTGCCCGAAATGTCAACCAACTTGGTATTAATAGTGGACACCAAGGAAAAAAAGTGCTTCCATCTTAAGGCCCAATGACTGCACAGTTTCTTCTGCACCATCACCATCAGTGGGTCCCAGCTGGTATGATCTCGTAGCAGCCCCAGCCACCCCCAGCTTTCTGGGTTTTCGCTGGCCATCTCCAGTCTGATTTGCCTTTTTAGGGTTGACCATGGTATGGAGGATGGCTTCAGTAGCAGTTTAAGACCACTGTGGACATTCAGGGTGCAAGTAAACGTCCAAAAATAAAGTTTGGTTTAAGCACCAATGCAGAGCTGTGTAAACTGGTGTCCACAATGATCAGGCTCCACAGTGCCCCCCAAGAACCGGCACCTTTAAACTCAACTGCCCTTCAATGCTCCCCTTCCCAGATATGGTTATGCATGGTGCACACGACTAGGAGATAGTCATTAATACTGCAGACTGCTCTGCCAACTGTCAGTAGTCTGCTTAGTATCATCATAGATACAGACTACTTCTCCCCCCAACCAGATGAGCACATGGCACACCTTCTGGGAGAGAGAGAGGCAGACTAGTTAACCCGGATGTTAACAACCACTGCCCCTCCAAAAAAAATAATTCATGGCTTGGGGAGTGGGAGAAGATTACTGAATATGTATATTTTGGAGCCTTGGTGGAGGGCTTCTTTTTTGGGGGGACTGAATTTAATAACAGTGTTGGCCGTGCCAGGAAGCTGTAATTATAAAGAAGGTATGATCTGGCTCATTGGCACAGCAGTAGGGCTACTACTGGCGATGCCGGAAACCCAAGCCCAGTCATCACGGGCAGGCCGCGGGAAGAAGATCAAGTATCCCAAGGACATCTCTTCTCCTTCAAGGAGTGGGGACAGCGAGCTCTGCAACATGTCTGTCAGCAACTTAGCTGAACCTTGGCGACAGCACAGATGGAGCCCCTAAGACCCCCTTAGGCTGAATCAGTTAAAGAGCCTGGTCAATTCAAACTGCTTGGTCTCTACTGTCTTAGATATGATTTTCATTTCCCCTGAGCTCCCAATTTGTGCTTCTGGTTGCCAGGTTATTTAGTGACCATGCCATTACTTTTTGTACGCTCAATCTTCCTGTCCCAAATGTATTCCCAATAGTATGAGGTTTCATTGTTTAGGAATTACCATTTGAACGTTTTTTATTTTGGTTTGTCTAAGTTTAACTGGGGGAGCTGTTTTATTATTCAAATGTTGATGCAGCCTAGGAAGCATTTTAATTTGCTTTGTGATCAGCGTGACCCTTTTCTTGAAAAAAGAATTAAATCTAAACATGTCCCTTGGGTTACCTGCTTTATTCTCACTTAGTTAAAGACTCTGGACAAACCGTATCAAAAGGGCAAAAATTGGACTCATCTGAATCCTGGCAGATTTTTCAGGAATTCTGCAAGTAATGCGTTTGTATTATTAGGAAATATAAATCATCCTATTTCAAAGCAAATTCTGACATATGGTAGACTCCGTTTAGAAGATTCCTTCGGAGTTCAGCATTACAAATGTGTCCTATTCTAAGGAAGGTGTCTATACTATGTTCAAGTCCTTGTTTGTTGAGGCTCCTGCTATGCTGTTTAATAAATCTGGTTTATTCTCTGCTGGTTTGTATCATGACACCCCCCCCCTCCAAAACAGCATTTCCCCTCTCAAGACCTAGATTTTATTTTACGTCTATAAAAACTGATGAAGCATTCACATTGCCATGAGACAACTTAGACAGCAGTTTTACTCAAATGCATTGCTGACATTTTGGCACCTCCCTTAACCTTCATATTTAACTTCTCACTCACCAAGCAAACCTTCCCCACAGCTTAGAAACATTCCCTTATCTCTCTCCACAAAGGGGGGGGGGGGGGCCAAACTTTGGTAGATAATTAATGTCCCATTTCCTTGTTCTGAACAGTTTTCCAAATGTATGGAAAAAACTGTTTTATCACGGACAAATGATTATTTAGCAAATACAAGGTTCTTTTTAGTTTTCAATCAGGTTTCAGGCCCACATGTTCCACCCAAACAGCACTGACTGACTTTCATGACTCTGTTTCTAGGGTTTCAGACCAACAATGTCTTGTGAGATCTGTTTTCATTGATCTGTTGAAAGCTTCTGATGTAATCAATCACTCTTTGCTTCTAACTCATTTGTCTTCTTATGGGTTTTCATCAAACATCACTCACTGGTTTTCATCCTATTTATATGGTGGAATTCAATCAGTTTCTTGAAATGGCTGTCATTCATCTCAGTTTCCTGCCTCCTCAGAGGTTTCTCGGGGGTCTATACTAGGTCCTGTCCTATTCAGTCTTATTGCATATCCTTGCTCTGTTAGAGTTTATGATGATGGCACGATGCTCTTTTATGCTCACCGACTTCTCTTGCCACAATTCTTCAGGGTGATTTTGACAAGGTTGTGAAATGGTTCTCAGATAACTTCTGAAAAAAACACAATCAATGCTGTTTGGGTCTCAGCACTCTCTGCCCCTGGCAGGATCTTCTTTCTCCAGCTTCCTGAAAAACCATCCACTGGAATGTGTAACTAAATTTAAGTACCTTGGACTCATTTTTGACACTTCTTTGACCTTTAATTCACACAACGATAAAACTGGTTTTAAAAGTTCGCCAATGCCAGGGACACTTAAAGCAAGCCAGACACTGTTTCTAACTCCTGGATCGTAAACACATTATTGGGCAAGCAATTCTGTTTATTTTAGGCTGCGGGAATACTATCTACCATCACACTCTTGACTCACATCATCTTCTGCTAAAAACACTATTTTCAGTTACTTCGTTCTATTTTGAAAGCAAGGTGGGATGAACATCATTGCTCTTTATTACAACAACTGAAATGGTTATCTCCCTCTTCTAGGTGCAATCTTCACTGGTTATCCCTTCTTTATAAATTGACTAATAACCAGACCGCTACTTATTTATCAGAAAGATTAGTTATTCCTGTTTACCAATACAGTTTCAGAGATGTGCCACAGTGTAGCTTTTCACTACCCAAATTTCACACACAAGTCATGATAAGAAATGCTTCTCATATGGAGCTCCTTTTCCCTTGGAACAACTTCTCCCCTCAGCTCAGAAGTGTACCTTCCTTTAGCACTTTTAAACTTAGTTTAAAAAACTGCAGCTTCCTGAACAATCTTTTTGTAACTGTTTTATTAACTGATTTGTGTATATTTAGTTGCATTATATTTATTGTTTGTTGTACTCTTGTCTTAATTATGAATTGGGACGTTCTGTAAATGAGACTCGCTTCTCATGGAACCTATCCTGTATTCTTGCAAACTTTAAATAAAAATAAGACAGGGAGGGATGCCTCTTGAACCAGCGCAGCTACATGTATGCACATGCCCAGTGTGTCACTACACAGTGACATCCCGGGGAGAAAACTCAGAGGAAAATCACTGATCGTCGATGGATGACAGTCCAGTCCTCTAGAAGCTACCCAACACTGGCTTGCTGCTTTTTGCCACTGAATCCTACTTCAAAGGGATCTTCTCAACCTCAATGGCCATGCTACGGGGGGAAGGGTCATGGAAGACAGCAGAGGGGTAAGTTCCAAAGAAGGCAGGTGTAAACCCTAAGTGGCGCCATCCCAAGGTCTACTACCCCTGCCTGTTTGACTACAGAGAGGTTGAAGGGCCTAGGTCCTATGGCGGGTGCCTCCACCCAGAGGTCAGGGTTTGTAGTGGTTAGACTAGCTTGGTCACAGCCCTCTGGGACACTGAGACACCCTTTTATTCCCTCTAGTGGCTCACACAGTACACCGGAGTTACAGCCCCAATACCCCACGTATACACACTGTTCACTCATATAGATACCACTTACCCTAGAGACTGTTTCAGCAGCACGTCTCTGAGGACCCCTATAAAATAAGGTTAAACAACATACACAGCAAAACACAATACTGTTTCCATAAGTACCAACACCACAGACAGTATATAGTATAACAACAACAAATCTGATTTATTTAGGGCAGTAAACGGAGGGGAAATCAGGTTAATTGGTGGCATTAAATCACAGTACTGTGCACACATACAGGGTCTGAAAAGTCACACTCTGGGTACCCAGGTTGGAGGGGGGGCTAGCCAGGTCCGTTGACTGGGGTTGGCCGGCAGGTGCAGATGGATAGGGCCCTGTAGAAGAAAATATATGCACAACACCCAATTGTAATCCGGAGCCGGATGGCTCAGTCCATGAAGCAGGGAAACAACAAGAATTAGATTATACACCTGTGATTGAAAACAGACTGCGGGGGAATACCCTGATTTGTACTCACAATACCCAAGCAGAGGACCAGATGGTAGATGTTCTTCTGGATTGCCAGAACAACAGGGCATGGAGACAAGGTCCTTGTGACTGGATCCCATGCAGTTGATAGCAAACGTATTTAGTCCAAGCTAAGCTGGGGTTTGCTTCCAGCTTCAGCACACAATTCACTGTACAGGGGATTTGAAATAGCGATTCCCCACAAGCACTACGTACATTTATATGTAAAAGGAAGGTACTATACCAGGTGGGCTGCTCCTTGATCCCGATCGCAATTACTGCAAAATACCCAGGAGCACACACAGCAGCTTAAGTTCCTGACAGACCGAGCGTGATTCAGCAATTTCTCCAGTCTTCTACAGGGTGAGCCTGGTTTCCACACTTCTAGTGCTTCTTTCTCCTCACAACTCAGATTCAGTCCAAACTGGCACTCACAAAGGCTGCAGACCGAAACTCAGGGCCTCACACGTGCTTCCCGCGCGCAACTATACACTGCAGAAGAACACAGCTCCTTCTCTCTTCACTGCCACAACTGATCTGATCTTTCCAGTCACAGAGCAGGGCATTTCCTTCAGCTCCACACTATTCTGTTGGCTGATACAGCTGTCACTCACAATAAGACTCCCTCTGTTGGTAGAAAAAGGCACCAAGGTCAAAACTACATTTCCCAGAGTCACTGCTCATACAATCCCCTTGTGGCAGGCTCAAACAGCACTCACTTGCAACCACATTTAAGCAGCTTAGATGCCGAACACCACCCAGGCTTGGAGCATTCAGGCAAGCTCCTGGAAGACTTTTGGGAACCCCCATTTGCCGGGAGATTACACTCTTCCTGGACTGGAAAAACTTGGCGTCCGCATCAAGTAAGTACCCCCATAAGTTTCAATACAACCATATACATTTACATCAGTATCACATTAGGCTTATACATGTAATCATCAGTCAACATATCACCTTACCAGAAACACATTTCTGAAACTTTTCAGTACATCACTTTTTACACAGTATTATACACACATTGTACCATAACTCAGGTTATTACCTCCTGTACATGGAACTTGAAGAGACAGGGCCATTCCCTATCAGCTACCTTGGAGCTGGATGGGGCACGGGCACCATACCTAGAGGGCAACACAAGTAACTTGGAGTTAGCACTGATGTTCAGTTTGGGCAATTAGCTCGGGGACACATACACTCCTTTATGAACAACATTAAGAGGCAAGTCCACAGGCCTCCCAGGGGAATCATAACTGAGGTGCACCACAGGCTTTACAGCTCGACCAGTCTTTCTAGGGGGAACTGTTACAGTCTCTGCACTCTGAGCCTCATTTTCAGCATTGTTCTCACTTGTCAGGGGAGTCTCCATTGGGGTAGAGAGGCTAGTACTTGGGGCACTTTCAGCTCCAGGAGTTACAATCTCTGAGTCCACAACACTTGGCTCACATGGAGAGCTTTTGGACACTGGCAGTGGATCGTCAGGGCACTCAAAATACTCTTCTTGTTCTGGTATATCACCAGTCTGTTTCAGTCCATCATTTTCCTCCTCTGAAAGCTCAAACAGTTCAACCATACACAATGACTCCGTATCATCTGACTTGATGCTTTGCACTTCACTTTCTGGGAGCACTGGCTCCAGGGACAAAGCTGGGGGCTTAGACAGTCCAGAAGGCCCAACTTCATCTCCAGGATTGACTAGGGGATTGCCCTTTAACAACTGACTCAGTTCGTAAGAAGGGTAGTATTCAAAACCACACTCACTTTCTTCTGACATGGACTGACAGCCATGTTCAACTGGGACTTGTGAAGGGGAACACTTTAACTCAGCTTCTGTAGGTGCAGACTTTCATGATTTTTTCCTAGCAGCAGCTGCTCTAGTCACTGGTCCAGAGCGGGCATTTTCTGGGGGCTCAGGCTCAATCAAGATTTGTCCAATGGGCAGTAAATGATTTCTATGCATCGTTTTAACATCTTTTGAATTATTCTCAGGTCTTACTTTGTACACAGGCAGATCATCTGATTTGCCCACTACAATGTGAGGGAGATGGTGCCATCTGTCAGCAATCTTGTGTTTGCCACGCAGTCCCAGATTTCTTAGCAATACCCGATCTCCCTCCTGGAGTTCCTGTGCTTTCACCTTTTTATCATACCTTTCTTTGTTGGCCAGATTTCTTTTGGCAGCCATGGTTTGAGCCAGTTGGTATGCATGATTTAGTTGGGCCTTTAACTTTTGCACATACTGTAAATAGTTGTCAGCTTGAACCCCATCAGGAGAGAGACTCCAAAACACACATCTACCAGCAGTCGAGCTTCTCTTCCAAACATCAGGTGGTAGGGGGAGAACCCAGTGGCATCAGTTTTGGTGCAGTTGTAGGCATGTACCAGGGTGCTAATTTGTTGGCTCCATCTAGATTTGTCCTTTGGGTGGAGGGTGCCTAGCATATCTAGCAAAGTGCGGCTGAAACCTTCAGGCTGTGGGTCCCTCTGGGGGTGGTAAGGATGGTTCTGGACTTTCGCACTCTCCACAGAGAAAGCATCTCTTTGATCAGACGACTCTCAAAGTCTCTCCCTTGATCAGGATGGATTCTTTGTGGAGCCCCATAGTGAACAAAAAAGTTTTCTACAAGCACTTTTGCCATAGTGGATGCCTTCTGGTCCTTGATGGGGAAAGCCTGGGCATATCTTGTAAAATGGTCAGTGACCACCAGCACATTACTAATATTTCTTTGATCTGACTCCAAACTCAGAAAATCAATACAAACCAGCTACATGGGTGCACTGGTGGTGATGGTAACAAGGGGGGGCAGCCCTCTGGGGCAAAGCTTTCCTCTGTAAGCAGCGACTACAAGTTCGAATGTGTTGCTCAACATCAGCCCCCATCTTAGGCCAACAGAATCTGGATCTCACCAAGTCAAGTGTTCTGTCTATACCAAGGTGCCCCATGTGGTCGTGTAAGGACCTCAGTACTGAGTCTCGAAAGGCAGTGTGCAGCACTAGTTGCTGTTTGTCTATTTGTCCCCCTCTGTCTACTGTTTCTCTGTATAACAGTCTATTGGTCAGTTTCAACTTAGGACTTTTCCTTGTATAACAATATAGTTCTCAAATCAGTGGAGCTTACTTTGGACACATCTTTCCCTGCATAGAGGGCTTCTAAAGCTGATTTGATCATGGGATCTCAGGATTGAGCCCGCTGAATACTGTCATTGTCCAGCTGAGGCAGTGCACCAATGTCTATTGCAGAAAAGTGGCAATAAGCAGCAGGTATGCAATTCTCAGAGGGTCCCAAACAATCCACCATACAGTCCACTGCGTCCGTGGACATTTGTTCCTCCCTGTCAAACTTCTGGCAGAGTGCTCGAATATCAGGTTGTGACAGTCTGACCCAGTCATTCCGGGGAACAGGCCTCTGGGAGAGAGCATCAGCATCTATGTGGTTCAGGCCTGCTCTGTATTCAACAGCACAGTCGAATGTAGAGAATGCAGAAAGCAACCTATGTCCAGTGGCATCCAACTTAGCTGAAGTCTGCACATACTGTAGGTCAAAGGATTATTGTCAGTTTTTACTAGTTTCTTGGCCCCATACAAGTACTCATGGAACTGGTCAACAACAGACCACTTCAAAGCTAGGAACTCTAACTTATGTACAGGATAGTTCTTTTCGGATGGGGTCAGGCTTCTACTGGCAAAGGCCACTGGTCTCAGGCCATTCTCGTGCTCTTGGTACAATACAGCCCCCAAGCCTTGCAGGCTAGAATCAGTGTGCAAGACATAGGCCAGGACAGGAGCGTGGGTAAGTTGATATATAATCTCATGAAAAGCAGCTTCACACTCAGGTGTCCATCTGGCTCCAAATACTTCATTAGGACGGAAATACACTTTCTCAGGCTCAGAAGAAACTGACCTCTTATATTTTTTGTTAGTAGGAGGGTAACCTTGAGTAAGATTAAGTAAAGGACGAATCACTCTTGAATAGTCCTTGATGAACCGGCGATAGTAGCCGCAGAATCCAAGGAATCTCTGCAGTTCTTTTAGATTATGGGGCTGTGGCCAGGTGGTCAAGGCCTCAACTTTACTCGGGTCTGCTTCTATTTCCTCAGTGGATACTGTGTGTCCCACATACTTTACAGAGGTTTGGAAGAACTGACATTTATCGATGAACAGTTTAAGGCCGAAGTCTTCCAGTCGGTCCAACACCTTGAACAATCTGCTCTCATGTTCCTCCAGTGAGCTGCCAAACATAATAACATCATGTAGGTATACCAGGCACTCTAACAAGTTCATGTCCCCCACCGCACGCTCCATCAGTCATTGAAAAGTGGCTGTAGCACCTGAAATCCCTTGAGGCAGCCTCATGAATTCATAGAAACCAAGCGGACAGGTGAAGGCTGTCTTTTCACGGGCTTCTGGGGCCATCGGGATCTGGTAGTACCCATTGTGAAGATTCAAAACGGAGAACCACTTACTACCATTCAGGCAGTGTAAGGCATCCTGAATGCGCGGCATTGTGTACTGATCAGGAATAGTCCGCCGGTTCAAGGTGTGATAATTCACGCACATACTTACTGTCCCATTCTTTTTCTTCACTACCACGATAGGTAAAGCATATGGGCTTCTGGATTCTTGTATTACACCAGCAGCAAGCATCTCTTGCAGATGCCGTCTCACACCATCTATGTCAGCAGGTGCCAGGTGTCGAGACTTCTCACAAAATGGCCTTTCATCATGCAGTCGGATAT
The DNA here is from genome assembly GCA_016271365.2 of Neoceratodus forsteri. Lineage (NCBI taxonomy): Eukaryota > Metazoa > Chordata > Ceratodontiformes > Ceratodontidae > Neoceratodus > Neoceratodus forsteri. The sequence goes on along the minus strand of CM057459.1, from coordinate 299,030,801 downwards.
GGTGCTCAGCTCCTTGCATGCATCCTACGTCCCATTCCTTTAAAGAAAACATCTGGTCTCTCTGGGCAAGCTTCTCACTGATCCTCACTTTCCATTCAGCTGGCAACGGGGAGTCACCGAAATCAAACAAGTCAGGCGTTATTCTGTCCTTCTTCCCCGAACTCTTGCTACTGGGTAGCACTGCAGTATCCGCACAATGCACATTAGCCAGGGTGCAACCTCTATTTACTCGAATCTCTCTGTCAGACACATTTTGAACTTGAACCATTACCCTTCTGGCATAAGCATGGGCTCTAGCAGGCAAAATACTAGGCTTGACCAGCAGTCCCTCCGGCAATTTTCCATCACCTGGTGCATCCAACATTAATATTGTATTCTTGACATCTTTTCTGATACGGACCTCTCCCTGTAATGTACACTGGGCATTTGGTGCCAGGATCAGAGACTCAGGATCCTTTTTCCAGACAACTCCAACCAGTTCCTCTGGTTCCACTTTGTCAGCATCTCTCTGGGCATCACAGGCCTTCCTGATCAAGGCCGGAATTCTTAGAGCTCTACCAGTCCGGGACCCGTTTTTCATAACACAACTGTGCCAGCCATCCAAACACATGTGCATTAGTCCCAATTAGTAGAAGAACCCCATCATACAGTCCGGTAGGGGGACACACTAAGGCCAGGGTCTCTACTTGCTCGGCCACTCCAGCCACAGAGGTGGGAAAAGACAGCCAAATTCGGATATATCCAGAGCAGGGCTAGGTCTTCTCACTTAACCCCCAGACATGCAGCCCCTCCAACAGTTGTAAGGGTACATCAGACAAATGCTTCTGATACCAGTCTTGGAACATAATTGTCACTTGGGAGCCACTGTCTAATATAGCTTTTGTAGACACTCCATTCACCTTACAGTGGTCTCTATGGAGGGACCCACTATTCTGGATCAGTCTGGAGAGACGGTAGTGGAGGGCCTTGGCAACTGACCTTGCCACAAAGGGACGTGAGTTAGCATTTTTGGGGCCCTCACTGGGATAATTTCATGCACCTCTTAACCACTGATTTGTTCTCCGAAGCTCTCCTTATAGCCTATATGCAACTTTGTCTGTGTCTTTTGGAGACCGGTATTCTCTCTTCATGTGCCCATCCTTCCCACAATTATAGCAAAACATACTTTCTGGAGTTTGAGCTAGCTGAGGCGTCACACTGGGAGCCAGGGCGGGGGTACTACTAACTGGAAACCTTGGTGCAATCTCTGTCTGAGGCGTGATAAGCATTTGGAGACATCTCGACAATTTCCCCCTCTTCCATGGTCAAGACATAGAGTTTTGAGCTGTTGTCAGCAGGAGATGCATGGGTGGGTGGATACCCCCACCCCCATAGCAGACGCAGTCGGATGAGAGTCAGGGCCTGTACTTGCAGGAGCGGCCTTCATAAAAAGACTGTTTTTTATTTCCCTGAACTCTCTCAGCAGTTCACCCCATGGTGGCACACCCTCATTGGTCCCTACTTCACAAGGACCTTCTGATGCTGTGATCAATTGGGCTGCGCTCACCCCAGAATTAAAATCCCCCTCCTCATCTTCAACCTCCCAAAGTTCTTTTATTAAGTCACAATAGTCCGATGGGTTACCCCTTCTGTCTGGGAGCCTTAATTGAAGGAGCTGCAATTTAGAATGCTTTGCATGTTGCAGTAGGTGCTCCAACCTTATACGGTTTAAGTCACTGGCAGCCACTCCACCTTTTTGGTAAGCCTTCTGCAGAGCTCTTTCCAGATGAGTAACATATGCAGAAAAACTTTCCCCATGCCACTGTTTTATACCTTGAAATTTTCACATCAAGCTCTCCCCTGACTCAATGCTCCCAAAATTGCCTTCAAGTGCAGATAGGTATTTCTGGGCAGATGCATCAGGATTTGTGGACCTCAAAAATGTAATGGCCTCTAGGGCAGGACCCCTCAGACTTTCTATGATTCTTTTTCATTTCTCAGCCTCCGCACACTGCCATTCAGGTATCGGGGGGGCATGGGGAGGGTGCCAGAGAAGATCTTCAACCTTCCGTAAGAGTCACGACTAATGGCAGGTGCAGAAATAGGAGCCTGCATTGGTTCAGCCACAGAAAGAGGGGCAATAACGGGTGCTGGAGCAGGAGGGGATGTTTGGGGAGGAACACCCCCAAGTGGCAGAAATAACTTCTTTAAGTCCTCCACAGTTTTCCCTTCCTCCAGCAACAACTTAGCAAATTTCTCCTCAAAAGTTTCAGATAGTGGGAGGGGCTCATTCCTCCCCAGGTCTTTACTGTCCTTAGTTATCACTCTCCAGGTAGTGAGGGCTCCCTCTGGGGTAATAGTCTGTGGCACTTTGGAGCTATCTATGGGGTCCTTATACTCTACTAGGGCCATGGAAGTGTGGGTGAGCAGATCAGCATGTCGACCCACCACCACAGGGTTTTGTAAACCTTCCACCTTGGAAAGTACTCCCTGTACAGTGTTCGTATTGATACCCAGGGGGATGTCCAGGATAAGCATAGCATTTTGGTGGTCGATCTCCTCCCAGTACACCACTCCACCAACCAGTGCACAGCCACTTCTGTCAGGGTACCCAATTATTTTTTTTGAACAGCGGTTCGTAAAAGTGGCCACTAGAGGACACAAAATCCCAGTGGTGAGCCTCCAAGATGTAACCCTTAGGTGGCGCTATCCCAAGGGCTACTACCCCTGCCTGTTTGACTACGGACAGGCTGAGGGGCCTAGGTCCTATGGCGGGTGCCTCCACCCAGAGGTCAGGGTTTGTAGTGGTTAGACTAGCTTGGTCACAGCCTTCTGGGACACTGAGACGCCCTCTTATTCCCTCTAGTGGCTCACACAGTACACCGGAGTTACAGCCCCAATACCCCACGTATACACACTGTTCACTCATATAGATACCACTTACCCTCGAGACTGATTCAGCAGCACGTCTCTGAGGACCCCCTGTAAAATAAGGTTAAACAACATACACAGCAAAACAATACTGTTTCCATAAGTACCAACACCACAGACATTAAATAGTATAACAACAACAAATCTGATTTATTTAGGGGGCAGTAACACGGGAAGGGGAAATCAGGTTAATTGGTGGCATTAAATCACAGTACTGTGCACACATACAGGGTCTGAAAAGTCACACTCTGGGTACCCAGGTTGGGGGGGGCTAGCCAGGTCTGTTGCCCAGGGTTGGCCGGCACGTGCAGATGGATAGGGCCCTGTAGAAGAAAATATATGCACAACACCCAATTGTAATCCGGAACCGGATGGCTCAGTCCATGAAGCAGGGAAACAACAAGAATTAGATGACACACTTGTGATTGAAAACAGACTGCAGGGGAATACCCTGATTTGTACTCACAATACCCAAGCTGAGGACTGGATGGTAGATGTTCTTCTGGACTGCCAGAACAACAGGGCATGGAGACAAGGTCCTTGTGACTGGACCCCACTGCAGTTGATAGCAAACGTATTTAGTCCAAGCTAAGCTGGGGTTTGCTTCCAGCTTTAGCACACAATTCACTGTACAGGGGATTTGAAATAGCGATTCCCCACAAGCACTACGCACATTTATATGTAAAAGGAAAGTACTATACCAGGCAGGCTGCTCCTTGATCCCTATCGCAATTACTGCAAAATACCCGGGAGCACACACAACAGCTTCAGTTCCTAACAGACCGAGCGCGATTCAGCAATTTCTCCAGTCTTCTACAGGGTGAGCCTGGTTTCCACACTTCTAGTGCTTCTTTCTCCTCACAACTCAGATTCAGTCCAAACTGGCACTCACAAAGGCTGCAGATCGAAACTCAGGGCCTCACGCGCACGTCCCACGCGAAACTATACACCACAGAAGAACACAGCTCCTTCTCTCTTCACTGCCACAACTGATCTGATCTTTCCAGTCACAGAGCAGGGCATTTCCTTCAGCTCCACACTATTCTGTTGGTTGATTCAGTTATCACTCACAATAAGACTCCCTCTATTGGTAGAAAAAGGCGCCAAGGTCAAAACTACATTTCCCAGAGTCACTACCCATACAATCCCCTTGTGGCTGGCTCAAATAGCACTCACTTGCAACCACATTTAAGCAGCTTAGACGCCGAACACCACCCAGGCTTGGAGCATTCAGGCAAACTCCTGGAAGACTTTTGGGACCCCCCATTTGCAGGGGGGTTACACCGGTATCAGGGCTGAGAGCCAGAGAAGGCAGGTATTAGATTTGAAAGGACTGGACCAGTTGGAAGCATGTTGGTGACAAGAAGAAAAAAAAACATGATTGAAAATAAAGTATGGGAGGATGGGGAGGAGCTGGAGGGTAGGAAATTACTATAGTTGGGGAAAGGGGTGGCCAAAGGAGCAGTCCTTGCTACCTGAGGAATACCTTGTATACCACAAGATATTTTTTTTTGCTCCCCCTTCCCCAGATAGCCCTCCTCTAGAGGTGTGCCCCAGCTCCATCACCCCAAAGTCTGTGGGACTTATCTTATCCACCAGTCTTCCTCCAGGGCTTGTCTCCCAGCAGGGTCAATGAGGGGTCCGGCCAGTTTTTACTGAAGCATGGATCTAGTTTGGGCCAGTGAGCTCAGCTGGTGTGGGTATGCAGGCCTGCAGGCGCTCCTCTTCATCCTGCTGCTGGGGAGTTTTTCCAGTTTTTCTCCATGTGGGGATGTGGCATGTGCTGACGTCAAGGTGCTCATGCCAATATCTGCCAATTCTCCCTGCCTTTTTCCAGCTCCGGCTGCCTTTTCCCTGGCTTCTGCCAGGGGCCAGTTGAGCACCAAGCTCTGCCCCACCCTCTCCCCCAGAGGAGGTGAGTGGTCCCACAGACACTCGATCCTCCTCCAACACCTTGGGCTTGCTTCTGAACCTGGGTTGTCGGCATCATGAGCAGTAGCACTACCACTGCGCCAGTGGGCCAACCATATCACAAGGTATTTAAACAAATATATATATATTTTTTTTTTATTGTCCCAAAACATTTTTCTCAGAATAGGGAAAAACGCTCACAATTTGGATCAGAGTTCCGAGTACCTTATTATTCAAGGTTTTGGAAAATGGCATTTGGGCATGCACATCCCTAGTAGATACCTAGGCAATGTACTGTTTATCTGATTAAAGAGAAGATATAAAGGATAGGAATATTACCATTTTCCATTTCTCCGATATTTTCTTTATAAGAACTTTATTAATATTCCAAAAATTATACAAACAAATTCTAGAAACATGCCCTTGCAAACTCACAAAGAAAATGATTAATGCACCAAGCTAGTATATACACAAAAGGACAAAATGAATCCATTAAAGAAAAGACTAAATAACAGAGTTCTCCAATAGGTTTTACTTATAGTTATCTTTTGCAAGAAATTTCACAAGGTCAGCCAACTTTTATTAAATTAATGTGTTTGCTGCTCCAGGTTGTGAGATGTTCTTTCAAACCTAAGACAGTCTAACGTTTCTTCAACCTTTTCCTTTTTGTTAAATGAAGCACCATCAATCCAGTGTCTTGGGATAGGTATTTCCGTAACCAAAGATATTAATAATACCAGGGCTAGAAATTAATGATATTCTGCCATCACGCATACTAGTTTTCAAAGTGGAATACCATTTTCATCACACTGTTATTCCTTTCAGGAATACCACTTCTCTATGCTGCCACACTGCATCTTGATGTAGCAAACCTCTTTTAGATAAGTGGAATACCATATATTGAGATGGAATACCAATTTTCAGGTTTTGGTATTCTGCCTCCCACACCAGATTATTTTCTTAATTTCTATCACTGGATACCATATCATGACCTTTTTTTAAAGTAATAACTATTGGCAAAATTCCCCGATCTACTTATTCTATATGAAAATGGGGTGCCAGTGATGTCTCTTAGATAATTAAGAGCGCCTCTTTATGACTTCTTAGGGTTCTAGAACACTAAGAAGTTATGATGAGGCACTCTTGAAGTATTTTTGATTACCCAAGAGACACCTCTGGCACCCCATTTACTTTTATTAGGCAAATCTCTTTTCTTCAGAAAACTGCACTCACTCTGAACCCATGTTTATTTTTTATTTTATTTTATTTATGAGTTTTTGGAAAACCTTTGAGCATGAGCTCTTTTACAAAGGTTCCACGTCAGGGTGGACAAATAGTACAAAACACAAATACAGTAGTTACAGATTTTGGAACAAATTCAGTTACAAAGGTTCCATGTCAGGGTGGACAAATGATACAAAACACCAGTTCAGTAATTACAGATTTCAGAGCAAATACAGTTGTTACAGGATTTAGCACAAATACAGTGGTTACAGACTACAGGACAAATACAGTCATTACAGGGTTCAGAGCATTAGGCAGTTTAAGAGTAGTTTGAGATTTATTGGCTAGTAGTGAAAAATCTAAAGTGAGAGGAATTTAGTTATGTCTTGGGAGATTCTAGGGTGGCTCTGCCTTAGAATCCTCGAGAGGTCTATTGATAGAATATGGTTAAAGAAGGTGGGGGGGGGGGGGGGTTAAGATTGGGGACTGTACGCAGATCCTGAAAGGAGGATCAGTAGCTTATTAGTGCTCCTGGCTAGGCTAGGATGAGGCAAGTGTTCTCGGTTTCAGTGCTGGGTTTAACGGTGGTAGTGGGTGAGTCTTTCAGGTTTGGCCTGAGGAGCATGTGCATTGTGAGATAAACTGTAGGTGCTGTTTGAGGCCAGTTTTGAACTGAGGCAGGCTGTGCATTTGTAGTTTCTGCAGGAGTTCATTTAGCCAGAGGGGGGCTCGGTAGGAGAAGGTACGCTGCCCAAGTGAGGTTCGCCAGAATGGGATGGTCAGTACTCCATTTTTCTTCCCTCTGGTGATATGTGATGACAGAGAGGCCTCGAGCAGGTTTTCTATGCAGGGTGGTGCTTTTCCAAGGAGTGCCTTTTTACCCAGTAGACATGTTTGGTATTTAGCCAGAGCCAGAGGGTGTCTTTTAGGTTCAGCCAGTCTGTGCTCTTATAAAGGGTGCAAGTGTGAGTGTAATGGTCTGCGCTCAGGGTTAGGCGGCATGCCTTATTTAATGCAATCTGGACCCTGTTGAGTGCAGTGTCAGTGGCAGCTCCACAGACCACAAGCCCGTAGTCTATCGTGGGAAGTATTGAGCTGGAGACTGAGATTCGGAGTGCTTCCAGAGTGAGGGATTTCTTATGTCTGTAGAGGACCCCAATCTTTGTATTTACTTATCTGACAAGGGAGTCAATATGGTTTGTATACATTAGTTATGTTAAATTAAGATGTGTTGGCAAAAACAAAGCAGCAAACAGTTAAACCAAAAGCAGTACAGTTATTCACTAAAATGCCACCAACAGCGTAAATCTTAAACTCCAACCCCTCCTCACCTGTTTCTGTTACCATTCTTCACGACACAACCACGGTCAAGCTGTTGTCACCAGAGTAAGCAGCCGGCTGGGTCTCCGCCCCTGCCTTGATTAAACTTAATTTTGTCAATCATTGATTGTCCACATTGTTTTCTCACCAAATATTATTGCCACCTCCGAATATGCACTTGCTAGGCATTTCTTACTGTGCTGTACCATCACTTTAGTCTCTGCGCACACTATATGAACTAATTTTGTACTGTGTGCTGTTCAAAATGTTTGGCTATATGTATTGTGCTGCTGTTCTTTACTATGTTTGCCTCCCCCAGATCACACCTGGAATGAGCCTTGGCTCAGTGTGCCTTTCCCGGCTACCAATTCTCAAAAAAATACATCTGCTTCAATGTCAGTTGGTTTGCTTCTATATCCCACCCCAGAGACATGTCTGAAAATAGGCAGTATTGTGTATCCTTCCTTTCCCAGCCAACAAAAAAACTAAATACATAAATATCGGTGCCAGTGCTGTTTGAACTGAATTTTCTATTAGCTTTACACAATGAACATTACTCACTCCTGTGATCATCAGACTGACTCAATTCAGCTTAAAATTAACATTTTGTTTGGCCTCCCCACTCCTTGCTCCAATTCCAGAAGACCTGAAGTCACAGTGACACACATTTATTTAAAATAGCATTACTTTTTTTTTTTTTTATTTCTATCTGTTGGACGGGAAACAAAGTTTTGCATCAATAAATTTTGACAACTGGAATGGTCATAGGAGGTGGTCACATAAGGTCTGTGATGATACTGCTGTGTACTCCACCCTTCACTACATCACAGTTCTTCACTTTTATAGCCTGAAATAATCCCTTATGAAGAGCCAACAGTCATATCCCACTGGGCATTCTGCTCAGCTGCTCCAGGCATCTTTAAAAATGAATTTAAAATGGACGTGTAAAGAATTCTAATGAAATGAAGATAACTTTGTAATCAGGTTATATTAAGGAATAAATGGGACAAATATAATCCATAAGGAAATCAATATAAGAAAAGCCCTGTTTGCATCTGATTGTTATGAGAAATACCATGTGCTGCTGGGTTTGAATATGAATTTCTACTTAAAGTAGATGTTACAGTGTAAAGTGTGAATTGACACCTTCTCAATGTGAGCCACAGGGTTCCTGAGAGGAATAAGTGACCTCATATGTAATGCTGAATAGTTGATAGGGATATCATATGAGGGTCAATCAAAATGTTTGCGGCCTGACATGGAAAGAAATGCACAATGAACCTAGTATTAGTTTATTTTTCAACATAGTCACCTTTCAGTTCAATACACTTAGTCCAGCGTCATTCTACCATTGCTAGCCCCTCGTAGTAGAATTCTATGTCTTGGCCCCCCAGAAATCTCTCAACAGAAGATATCACCTCTTCATCATTAGCAAATCTCTTTCCACTGAGTTCAGCCTTCAGTTTTGGGAACAGGTAGAAGTCTGAAGGAGCAAGATCTGATGAGCAGGGTGGGTGAGGAAGCAGTTCATACCCACATTCTGTTGCAGTAACCACTGCAACCTGTGCTGTGTGGGGCGAAACATTATCTTGCAGGAACAAAACACCTTACTTCAATTTTCCACGACGTTAGCGTTGATGGCTACACTCAGCTTGTACAGTTGTTCAGCATAGTACTCACCAGTTATTGTCTTTCCTTTTTCAAGATAATCAATCGTGATCACCCCTTCAGAGTCCCAGAGGACCGACGCCATGATTTTGTCACTTGAGGTGGCCTGCTTGAACTTCTTTGGTGTTGGAGATGCATGATGTTTCTATTGTTTGCTTTGCTGTTTAGCCTCCGGATCAAAATGGTGAACCCAGATTTCATCCATTGTTACAATACGACTGATAAAGTTTGCCGGATCCTTCTTGTACTGTGCAAGAAGTTGGCTTGAAGTGTACCTTCCGGCTCATTTCTTATCCGGTGTCAACATTCTTGGCACCCATCATGCCGACACTTTGCTCATCTCCATGTTTTCAGTCAAGATTGATTGTAGTGGCCCAAAACTGATGCCCAAGGTGCTGGCTACATGCTGTATAGTTAGTCGTCTGCCTTTCATCACCATTTGATGGACTATGTCAATGTTCTCAGTGGTCAACTCCCTTAGGCGCTCTGACCTGGGATCATCTTCAACACTTCTTCTGCTCACGCTTAAATTAAGCAGCCCATTTCCTGACAGTTGACTATGAAGGGGCTTCTGTCCCAAGTGTGTTGACCATATCCCCGTGGATTTTCACTGGAGTCATTCCTTCGATATGGAGGTACTTGATTGCTCTGATCTCAGTTTTCTCCATTCTCAAATGATCATTACCTATCAAACTTTGTCCGGCATGTACCAACAAAAGAAAACATTTGATCATTATATCAGTAGGTCATATTCTATTCATATTAGTGTAAACATACATTAAAAATAATACTGGGTTCATAGAGCATTTCTTTCCGTGTCAGGCCGTGCACTTTTTGATCGACCCTTGTAGCTTTTTTAGTGGTCAACTGACCATTCAGATGAGACTGTTGATTACTTAAAATGAATAACAGTTGGGCAGTCTTGCTGATCCCAAGACAATATCAACAGTGGGACCATACCAGAGGAATGAAAGGTGCCGAATGTAATGTGTCCTTAAAAAAAGGATTTTTTTCTCGTTATTTGGAATAAGGAATCTGAAACAAATGTAACATTACTGAACAGCAGCGCAATGCAGTCCAGTCATAACATATCATAAGCCTAACCAAAGCCTCCACCTCCACTCCCAACCCTTTTAGAAGGGACACCATTACTAAATACATTATGTAAACAAAAAAACCCTACCATGCCCAGAAATAACAGCAACCAAAAAGACAATCTTCCATGATAGAAATTTCAAATCTCATGAAACCAGAGGTCAGTAAGGTTCCTGCACGAGTTGGGAGAGGACCAAGGTCAAATCTCATGACAGGCAAGGTTCTTAACTGGATGGCTAAGGTGGTTAAAGCAGCAGTATTTGTTAGCTGCCAAAAAATGTCATCGTATAATTTTTTTTTTTTTTTACGCCTACTGCCCCCCAGCCTCTACTCATTCAGGCCGCCAAGGAGTGACACCCTTCCGACCCTGCAGACTCCTCAGAGTCTGCTCCTAGAGTGCCACACTCACCATCAGGGCTCTTGGTGGCCCGGATTACCCCCAGGAGAGGCGAGGAGAGATCCTCCCTTACCTCCCTCTTCTTCCCCTGAGGTGAGCTGCACAGTGGGGTCTGCCCTGTTCGGTCGGCGGGTGGCAAGACTGGCTCTGAAGGATGTCATCTAGGCAGCTGGAGGGAAGTTTTTCCTATGAGTTGTGTGATCCCCATCTGGTGCAATAAGGCAAGGCTGCCAGTATGTGTGTAGACGACGCTGATGCCGGGTCCTCTGCCAGCGCCTACCTTACGGTTGGCGCCCTCAGCTGCACCGACCACCCTGAGTTCCCCCAATAGGTGGCAGTATTGCAGCGGAGAGTGCAGTCCCTCCCCAGGGAAGGAGAGCAGCCGCTACGCCAATCCTTCTCCCTCCCAGCCACCCTCTCGACCGAGTTCACTCCCAAACCCGGTCGCCGGTGTGGTGTCCAGTGCCTCAACCCTCAGTGCCACCGGGCCGGTCCCATCATATAGTTTTTTAACACAAATGTATTTTTGGCAACCTTAGATTTATCACCAGTTTATTTTCAATCCCCTGCAATATTATTAAAATAGCTTTTATAACTAATTTCCTTTTTGTATTTTGTATAACTGTAATAATTTCAATTTTTATTTATTTATTTATTTTTTTAATACAGCTGTTTGGTCCCCGTCACCTCCTCCTGCTAACTGGCAATGGGGACACATAATGATTTTACAGATTTTCCCCCCTAACCTCCCCGAGGCCCTGGCACACAGCCGTGTGAGCGCGTGGAGGCACGCTACGCACTCCTTGGTGCCAGCTCAGCTCCTTCTACCTCCCGGAACTTTTTGCAGCCCCCCCTACTACCCACTGGACCTCTACCCAGTGGGAGTGAAACTATTGGGGGGAGTCAACCCACCCTCACCACCCTCAGGAGAGGAGAACTGCCCATCGGCATGCTCGATCCTGCTCCACCCTCCTTCCCCCACACTGGCACCCCGACAACCTGAGGTCGTTCCCGAACACGGGTCACCAGCGTAGCATGAGGTGTGGTATCCAGCGCCTCAACCCTCAGTGCCACCGGGCCAGCCAATTTCAGGTGTTTTCATGGTTGCAATAAAGAAACCAATCAATCAATCAAATTTTATTTAATCAGGCAGTTACATCGTTGAGCAAGCTCATTTGCAACATGGTACTGGGCACAGAGGACAAATTCATTTACAGTATTCAACATCATTTCATAACACAGCAGACACTGAAGCAGACTATTTTTAAGTACGAGATCATTAGGTAACTGGAGCACGACTTAGATAACGAGGGCTATATACATATACAGGCAATCCATCATATATGGGTTAGGAGACAGTGGCGGACAGAGGGAGGAGAGGATGGCAAACACATAATGGAGGACAGAGAGAGGAGGGTAAAGATACATGAGGGGAGCGGGAGGCAGCACTGCTAGGGTACAGGTCCCCAGTGGGGTTGCCAAGGGGAAGGAGGAAGGGAAGGAGCTGAGGGGGTAGTTACTTTAAAAAGGAATGCTGGCTGACAGGGGGAATAAGAAGGCCAGGGAGGTCCAGGAGCTAGGGGAATATTCAGTCCATGTGCCAGTAATTACCTGAAGCAATTGCACGCAGTCTTCAGGCATCGATAAAGCAGCTGCCTGAATACGTAGGGGCTAGGCAGGGAGGGAAAGTTTAAGTGCTTTTTGCATGTTGTTCCAAAGTGATGGTAGGAAGGAGCTGATGGCAATTGTGCCATGATGTGTCCTCATCCGTGGTAGCTTGAGCAGGACAAAGGAGGAGTTCCGCAGACTGTACGCACCTTTGGACAATTCAAACAGGTTGCAGATATAGGGTAGGAGCTTGTTAGGAATAGCCCTGAAGAGCCATATGAGGGTGTGTGTTTGCCTCCTCATGAAATGGGATGGCCAATCAATTGCCTGGTACAACAGGCAGTGGTGAGTCTGCAGCGGCATGTGAAGTATGACTCTCAAAGCGCGATGGTAGAGTGTGTCAAACTTCTGGAGGGCAAACTGGGGGCAGTGACTGTAGAGAAAGTAGGCGTAGTCAAGCAAGGGTAGAAAGGTTGTTTGAACCAGCCACTTCCTAGCTTCGAGAGTGAGTAGATGTCTTATGTGGTAAAATATGCCAAGGCACTGTCTTGGCTTTTTTGTCAACTCACTTAAGTGTACAATGAAACTGAGTTTGTTATCCAACCAGACTCCCAGATATTTGAATGTATCCACTATTTCCAGAGGTTCACCAAGGAGGATGATAATCTGGGGGTTACCAGGTGTCCCCATATTGAGGGAGGAGTGTGGGGAGATAATCATGGCTTTGTTTTTTTCGGTATTGAGCAAGAGCTTCAGGCTCAGCAGGTTATGTTGGAGGATGATAAAGTCCTGCTGTAACTCCTTGTAAGCAAGATCTAGAAAGGGACTGGTTGTATAGAGGACTGTGTCATCCATGAAAAGGTGAACATTTCCTGTAAGTATGCCAGAATCTATACGGGTAATGTAAAGTGCGAAGAGGATAGGCCCCAAGATAGAACCTTGCGGGATGCCTCAGGGAAAAGCTTTTAGTGGGGACATTTCCCTTGTGCTTTAATTTGTTGTCTTCGATTTGTGAGGTAGCAGTAGAACCACTTTACTGCAGCAGGGGTTAGACCAATACTACCCAGAGTATCAAGTAGGATGGAGTGATCAACTGTGTCAAAGGCTTTGCTAAGGTCAAGGAAAAGTACGTAGATGTGCTGTTTAATATCCAGGGCTTTTAACCAGACACTGTGGCTAGAGCCAACACGGTGCTATGCTTAGGTCTGAACCCTGATTGGGCAGGGTTAAGGATATTTTCACAGTCCAAATACTCCCTCAGTTGTGAGTTGACAATTTTTTCTAGTAGCTTGGATAGTACAGGAAGAAGTGAGATTGGTCTGTAATTATTTAAGTCTGTAGGGTCTCCCAACTTGAACAAAGGGATAATATGCACAATTTTCCAACTGAGCGGTAGTTCACCTTGGGTAAGTGAGCTATTAAATAGATGAGTGATAGGTGCTGTCAGATGATAACAGCCTGCTTTTAGAAAGTAAGGTTCTAACGAGTCAGCATCTGCGCTCTTTTTGGTATCTGGCGAGAGAAGAAGGTCCTCCACCTGTTTAAAGGACATTGGCTGGAAATCAAAGGGAGGGTGGCCGGTACAGGGGACAGACATAGGGCTAGTACCTACACTGGCGGCACTTGAGGCACTCAGTTTACTAACAGGCAAGGCACTGAATGCGAGGCCTGCAGTAGCAAAGTGGTTATTGAACTGGTCAAGGATCTCAGACCTATCTGTGCAGGAGTTATTGTTCACTACAATTTTGGCCAGAATTGAGCTAGAAGGGGAGTGTCCTTCGATCTCTCTCAAGATTTGTCAAAACTTGGCAAAGCATTTTTGTTTTCCTCGAGGGCAGACTGAAAGAAACATGATTTTTCCTTCCTGATCAGTTTGGTGCAGGTGTTCCTGGCTACCCGAAAGGAGAGCCAGTCTGGGTCGGACTGCGACTTCCTTGCCCTTTCCCATAGCGTGTCTTTGGGCGGCAGGGCCCTCTTCAGGGATGGGCTGAACCAATCAGGTGCCCGTTTCCTAGATTTAACCTTACTTAAAGGTGTGCATTTATTGATTGCCCTTAGTAACAGATCCTGTAAAATACAGAAAGCTTCAGACACAGAAGGTGCAAGACAGAAGTCCTGCCACTTAATATTCCCAAGATCTGTCAGAAAGGCAGGAAGACAGAAGTGTTTTAGGCTGTGCTTTAGCTTGAAGACAGAGGTGGAAGGTAGGTGCAGGGAACACCTGACACAGGCGACAGCGCACTGGTCACTCAGATCATTATGGAAGACCCCTGTAAGGGACATATGTGGCTTGGTGATGAGCATAAGATCCAGGAAGGAGCTTCCGTCAGGGTTTGTTTTTTTATTAGGTCGGGTAACCTCATGGGTAATCTGAGTTAGCCTGTGCTAATTGCAGAAATTCTTGAGCCTGTTGGCACAGGCATCATTCCAATTAAGATTAAGGTCACCCATTATGATGCATTCAGTAGTCGCTTTCTCCAAAAGTGAGTGACGGTGAGGTAGTACACACAGGCCAGCAGCAGGCGGCCTATAGCATGCAGCTACCAGTAGGGCTACTCCAGGCGATAAGGTTAACTTGAGGGCAAGACACTCAAATTCTTTGGGCATTGATGTATGGACAATATCGGAGCTTAGGAATTTGTCCTTAATATATATGGCAACACCACCACCTCTGGTCGACCTGTCACACCTGTGTAGGTTGTAGCCAGGGATGTTAAGCATTTTGTTGGGTACATAATTCTTAAGCCAGGTTTCTGAGAACATTGCTACAACAGGCATTGCGTGTAGCACTCAGGCTTGGACCAGGTCAAATTTATTGACTAGGCTGCATACATCCATATGCAGGAGGCTCAGGCCCTTTAACTGTGGGAGCTTCCCTGGAGCAGCTAGCAGACAGGGGAGGGGGGCCTGGGTTTAGTTCCACACTGCCTTCACAGAGCAACAGCAGGATTAATAATTTCCTGAGACATCTTACAAGGAATCTCAGGAAGGCTTTGTTAGGTTGCTTATCATGGGCACTGCCTAGGGCAGTAGAACAAGAGTTGGAGCAGCAACGAAAGGTGGTCAGAGCAAATACTGCTACCCTAACGGAGAAGATAAGGAGTGTCTGGTTAGGGGGTGTAGGGCAGTAAGGGATGTGAAATGTTCTGACTGCGTGAGGATTGCTGCCTTTGGAAGGAGTTAGCTGAGGAGCAAACACCGCCAGACTTGATTCCTGGCATGTAGGAGAGTTCAGGAAGGTTGTTTCTTTCAGAGTGTCCA
Source organism: Neoceratodus forsteri (assembly GCA_016271365.2). NCBI lineage: Eukaryota > Metazoa > Chordata > Ceratodontiformes > Ceratodontidae > Neoceratodus > Neoceratodus forsteri. The sequence goes on along the minus strand of CM057459.1, from coordinate 299,015,407 downwards.
TATTAGGCTCTAATGTTAGATGGAGGACGCAACCAAGGAGGAAAAGGTAAGCTATGGACGCCATCCTGGGAGTGCTGAGTAGTACAGGAGAGGCGACACCTTATAGGCATTCTAGGGTGACAGCAACCCTGTAAAGGCGAAGAATCCTGGAGTAGGCCAAGGGCTATAGGGCAGAGTGTTAAGAGAATGATTTGGTGAGGTGGGTTAATAGAGCAGCTGAACAGGCAAAAAAAGCCAACAAAGGTTGTAAACCAGTAAACATAGTGCAGTATAGGAAAGAAAAGGAGAAAGAAATGAAGGAAGAAGTAAAAAACGAAAAAACAGAGCGCCAGTTAAAGACATAAAATGTAGGTTAAAATAGAGCATTTTAGCTAGGGCAGGGGGGTACCAAGGCAACTTGGGGACTATTGGGACTATGTAGAGGGTAGCAAGGGAGGAAACTCAGGTATGGAACTGTAAGTAGATAGCAGAGCAGGCACTAAACAAAGCTGATAGATAAGCAGATGGCGAAAATAGGAAGATGTCTTTAAAGGGAGGGCAGGACAAGTGTTAGGCCTAATAACTGCACTCTGTATCTTTAAGGGGAGTTGTGATATTAGTGAGAGGGGAGGATGTAGATTGCCTAGGAGCGGTGCTGAGGGGATAGGGAGAGCATTTAATAAAGGCTGGGGGTGGGGGAAGGGGGCAAAAAATTCAGGAAGGAGACAAAGTGAAACAGAAATTGGATTATTTGCAGGCATAGCTTACAACTGTGACCCAAATGAAACCTGGTCTAAACAGAGAAGTGCACAAAAAACTGTATCATTTTAAACTTAGTTTCTGACCCAGGGTAAATTACCACAGGACCTTAAAACAAACAGAAGAATAAAGAATCTAAGAATCTCTATCTAAGAATCTAAGGAGGCAGTATAGCGTACTGGTTAAGGGCACTGAGCTGCAAACCTGGAGACCTGGTCTGAATCCCATTAGCCCCCAATCTGCAAACTGTGTGACCGTGAGCAAGTTACTTAACTTCCTTGTGCTCCCAGATCACACCTGGAAACAAGCTCCATCTTAGTGTGCCTTTCCTGGTTAAACAATTTCCCCTTAGGATCTAAAAATTTTCTAATTAGTGATTCAAGTCATTAAAAATATTTGCCACTCACAATTTTTAAAAACTCTCCTCAACTGAGGCTACCTTTGAATGCACATACACAATTCATACTGTATATGTATTAGGATGGTGCTACCACAGGTTTCTGATGACATAACAGCATAGCCCCACAGCAGGATATTTCATTTTGTCACAGCAGGATAGCGAGAGAGTGAGAACTTTTTTTTTGTATAGCTATTGGTCCCCATTGCCTCCTCCCACCAACTGGCGACGGAGGGACACAGGTGTTTTTACAGGTTTTCTCCCCTGACCCCCTCCCCAAGGCCCCAGTACATGGCCGTGCTAGCGTGTGGAGGCACGCTACGCACCCCATGGCGCCAGCTCAACCCCTTCCACCTCCCATAACTGTTTGCCGCCCCCTCTCCGCCTACGCTACCCACTGGACCTCCACCTGGTGGGAGCGGAACTACAGGGGGAGGGTCAACCCACCCTCACCACCCTCAGGAGAGGAGAGCTGCCCATCGACATGATCAATCCTCCTCTGCCCTCTCCCTCCACGCCAACCCCCCCCCCCGACGACCCAAGGTCGTTCCCGAACCTGGGGCTGCCGGCATAGCGTGAGGTGTGGCATTCAGTGCCTTAAGCCTCAGCATCACTGGGCCGGCTGAGAGTGAGAACTTTTCAAAAATGAAAACTCCCATATCTCAGTTCAGGAGTGGAACAAAAGGAAAACTGGTATATTGCGGGGTTTGTCAGAAATACATTGCTGCTGATAAGCACTACAGGGTGACTAACAAATACTATGTTGCTTCTTTAAGACCCTTGAAAAATCTTGTAAAGATACTGTTATAGGCAAAAGATGCCTCACTTTGTGTGAATCTGCAGGCTGACGTAGCTGAGAGATGAACGTACTGCAGATGTTGGCGGCAGAAAAAGGCCAAAAGGCCCATCCATGCCTCTCAAACTTTTTTCACTGAAGTGGAGGCCACAGCCACTCAAAATAATGGACAGTGAGGGACACTGGCCCTCATAATGAAGGAGACATCCTCGAGCATAGAGATATAACCCCAGAACATTGTGGAAATCACTGTCCTTACCTGTACAACATTTATTTTTGATTAACAGCTGAGAATATTATGAATTTCTGTTGTAAAGTCTCAATTTGTAGCACATTCTCTATATGGTGTCATTGAGGCACAGGTCAGGAAGCATAGGAAGACCAGGAGCAGGTATAAAATTCGTAAGTAGCATTTTATTTTTTCCAATAACAGTAAAATAAAAATAAAATTGTTCAGTATAACTATTTACAAAGGCAGTACAAACACAGGAAAAAAGTCCTTTATCTGAAGATATCTCTAATTTCAAGTCTCAATCTTGCTCTCTCACTCTAGCAAAAGTATTGCTGCTCTTTTTATAAGTCTTTGCCTGGGAGCTCATTAAGGAGACATCCTGTTTTTCAGAAAATGTTCCTGTCAGTTTCCCTCCTTGCAGGTTCAACAAAACAGTACATGGAGACCCAGAACTGACCTGCTGACAGCTCTGCAAAAGGGCTAGTGTTGCATTCCAGGTCAACCCCCTAAGTTCCAAATACCTTTCTGCAATCATTTCAACAATATAACTATATACATTTTCAAACCAAGGGATCCCATTTTCACATAAAGATTCACACACATTCTATAACTTCAGATACGCAAGGAGAAACAGCAAGTGAAGGCAGAGAAAAATTTGATTGCGCAATCAGACAAGAGACAGAAGAGAAGAGGATAGAACAGATCCTTGCGTTTAGCTCTTTCTACATAACAAATAGGACAGGGTCTTATTCAACCCTGTCACATACGGGCACCATCTTTTCCATGAGAGATAGATGAGGGACAGAGATCTGTTGAGAGGTAAAATGAGGAGTACCTCTCATAATCAAGGACAGTTGAGAGGCATGGGCCCATCGAATATGCCCAGTACTTGCCTGCATCCGCAACTAATGTAATGCTGAACAAAAGCGAGTATATCGATGGCCCTGACTTTATTTCGACACCCCCTTTCCCTAGCATCCAGTTCCCTCGACTGCCCACCCACCCTGCCTCCTCTAGTCTGGGCCATTCCCCTGTGCCTATCTCACGCGTGTTTGAAGCCAGCAGTGGGCTCCACACTCACCACTTCTGATAATGCACCCAACTTCTCCACCACCCCTTCTGTGAAGAACTTCCCAGCATCCCTCCTAAAGGTTCCAGCCAAAGCTGCCTGTTACCTTTCCCTTGCTTCTCATGAACAGGGTACTGCTGCCTAATTTATTTAATAACCCTTAGGTACTTAAAGGTCTATGTCATGTCCCCCTCACCCTTTGGCCCTCCAGCGTGTACATATTGAGACCCATCTGCCTAGCTTATGTTTTTTCCTTGTTGCCCCTGAATCAACTTCCCGGTCCTCCTCTGAACAGCTTCCAAGAGGTCCCTGTCCTTCTTCAGGTGTGGGCTCCAGAACTCTGCACAGTTCTCCAGGTGAGGTCTCACCAAGGATCTATACAGGGGCAGAATTACCTCCTTCCTTTTGCTAGCAAACATCCTTCTTGTCCCCCCCCCCTTCAACATTCTATTTGCTTTCCCTGGAGCCTTATGGCAATGAGCACAGGACTTTAGACTGGCGTGATATACCTGATACTAACCCATGTTGCCTCTTGTCCTGGAACCAGACGGTCTCCAGCCATTCCAACTTATGCTCTTATATAACGGTTTCTGGTAGTTTCCTCAAGACCGATGTCAGGCTGACTGGTCTGTAGTTCCCTGGGTCCTCTCTAACCCTACACCTGATAAGTGAGACCACACTGGTCTCCCTCCAATCTGGTGGAACCATCCATGCTTCTATGAAGCAGTTAAAAATGTCAGTTAATGGTTCTGCCAGAAACTGGGCAACCTCCGTCTGAACCTAGAAGACAGATCATCTAGGACTGGTGATTTGTCCACCTTTAGTATCATGAGCTCCATGCGTACCCTCTCCATTGCTATGCCTTTCATCTGATCCATGTCTTCTGTGGCTAGAATCCCACCAGTCTCTCCTCCTTTCTGAAGACAGAGAAGAAATATTTTAGAATATCTGCAGTCTTCTAATTCTCCTCCTCTGCTGTCCCTCCTTTGTTCAATTTGATGATCCCTCTTTGTCCTCCACTTTTTTTTTGCTAGAGCAGACTAGGTCACTCTTCTTGCAAATGGTCCCTAGTCCAGGATGCGGTGCAGTACATTTCACTTCAGTGGGATTCTTTAGAGATAGATCTGTAGTGAATTTTGCTGCTACTTTTGTTCTAGACTCGCACAGGATTCCCTCAAACTCCTGGGTTGTATGTTATTGACTACAGCTGTAGTTCCCCTGAGCCAGATTAACAAAGAGGAAAATTCAGTGATATCTAAAATAATTCTGCTGTCATAGAATTGCTGTCATGACAGTTAGTTCCAGTCCGGGTGAAGATGGCAACAGCATTCAACTGGTGGAAATATTCTGCTACTCTCAGAGAAGGAGTTCCCTTTTTTCTTCCAGAAAACAGTGGGATGCTCCCTACAGATTTATTTATTTATTAATTTATTTTATTTAAAATTGGTGACCGGAAAAGGCACACTGAGCTGAAGCTCGTTTCCAGGTGTGACCCGGGTACAAGGTATACACAGAAATATACAGAGGTACATCAATTTTTGGTTGCAGACAGTAATAGCAACAACTATAGACAATATGTACCACCAACAGAAACACAGTTTAGACGTTTGACTTTACAGAAAGGTAATATACAGGCACTGTACAGACAATCAAATTTAAAATTCTGCATAAATAAGCACAGGCATAGTACAGCAGAGAACCAGGAAATTCAATACCGTAAGTGGGGACATGTACACAATGACTGTAAGAGGCCTCCTAGAGAAGGTTAGGCCCTAGTAGGGGAGGGCACCGTGGGGCAACTTTGGCAGAGAGGGGAAGGGAGGAGCCTGAGGAGTTGTTTAATGGCAGAAAGGGAGGAGGCCTGGCGAAGGTTGGGTGGAAGGTGTTCCATAGGAGGGGAAGACGGTAGGAAAAGGCGACTTGCCCCGTGGCTGAGTGGAGGAGTGGGGGCATGGGATGAAGAAAGTGTGAGCATCCCTGTGGTGCAGGGAGTATCCTAGGGGTGCGGTAGGGGGGCAAGGAGCCTAGCCAGTATTTAGCTATGATGGAGGCGCTGTGAATGGTTCTCCTGTGTGAGAGTGGGGCCAGGGTGAGGGTAGATGTCTCTGAATTGGAATGGGGAGGTCATCTACAGGGAAACTCGGTGAATGGAGTACAGTCCCCTCAGGAGAGGTTGGAACATATCAACCTATTGAAACTGTTGACACTTTTTTGTCCTTCAAAGAATTTGCCAGTCAGTCAGAACAAAGTAGCACAAGTACATGGATTCACTACAGGAAGGTCATGTCAGAGAATTTCGTAGATTTCTTTGACTGGGTGACCAGGGGGTGGAGCCATGGACATGGCCTACCTAGATTTTAGTAAGGCTTTCGACACCTTTCCACACAGAAGACTCATAAACAAGCTGAGCAGTCTGGGAGTGGGTACAAAGGTGGTAATCTGGATAAGAACTTGGTCAGAGAATAGAAGGCAGAGAGTGGTGGTAAACGGAGTTCACTCTGAGGAAGGCAGAGTGGCCAGCGGGTGCCACAAGGATTGGTACTGGGTCCAGTCCTCTTTAACATCTTTATTAGTGACACTGCAGAGGGGCTGGAAGGGAAAGTATACCTTTTTGCCAGTGACACAAAGATCTATAATAGGGCAGACATTCCAGGAGAGGTGGAACAAATGATTAGTGATCTAAGAAAGCAGGAAGAGTAGTCAAAAGTGTGGCAGCTGAGATTTATGGCAAAGAAGTGTAAGGTCGTGCACTTGGTGCACAGAAACCCAGGGGCAGAGTACATGAAGGGAGGGGTGGTACTGACATTTGCTGACAGAGTGGAGTGAAAGCACCTAGTTTTGCCTTAAAGGTATATTTATTTATACTTCTCTTCCTTTTGAAAGTAGTATAAGTGGGGAGAAAAGATCTGTAAGCAATGGGGGGGGGTTAATTTTCTGAGGCTGAATGTTAATACTGCACCTGGGGATTGCTAACATGAGACTGTTTAATATTGTATCAGAGGGTTATTTTCCTGAGGGTCAGTGTTGGGTAAGTTACTTTTTCTATTACTTTTGAAAGCTTGTTCCAGAAAGCTCTGTGCAGTCACTAGCAAGAATGGAGAAGTACTGGAATATGTAATACATCTTACAGTTACTTATGTCTTTTTATACCAAAGAAAAATGTAACTGTAACTGATTACATTTATTTGAAAGTAACTAGTAACTAACCTATTACTTTAAATAAATGTAATCTGTTACAGTTATTTATTATTTTTGTATTTTTTTATAAACAGAAATAAGTAACCATAATTGTAAGATGTATTACTTTTTCTAGTCCCTTTCTATCCTTGCTAGTGACTGCACAGAGCTTCTTGGAACAAGTTTCCAAATGTAATAGAAAGTAATAGAAAAGTAACTTATCCAACACTGCTGAGGGTGTGTGTTAATGTTGCATCTGGGGATTGCTAACGCGAGGTTGAGTGTTTAATATTGCATGGGGGGGGGGTATTTTCCTGAGGGTGCGTGTTAACATTACATCTGAGGCTTGAGACCCTAACATTTTGTGTTTAATACTGCGTCAGAGGGTTATTTTTCTGAGGGTTGTGTTAATATTGCATCTGGGGACTGATATCTTGAGGCTGAATGGTACATAGCGCACCTGGATGTATTATCCTGATGTTGTGAGAGACAGAGAATCAAAAACACACACCAACATTTTTTTTTTTAAGGGGTAGTGGGTTAAGACCTAATAGTAGGTGGATGCTATGTGGGGAGGAGTGCAGTGGCTGTGAGGCGACAGTCTTCAGGGAGACCTTCTGGAGACTGCGGTACTGCCCCATCTGTATGCACCTCTCTGGGAAGAGGTTGCCAGACTCAAGGCTGAGGTGGCTCTTGGTTAGGAGAACCCACTCCCCGCCTGGGACCACCTAGTCCACCTCCAGTGTCTCAAAGGGAGCTGGGAAGGAGGAGCGACTGAAGAATGGTGGGCTAGGGGAGGGTTAGGGTGGTGGAGCATAAGTACATCCCACATCCTAAACCACTACATATCTCCTATGTTGCACTGGCTGGGTGGGATTGTCCCACAGAGGCACCTGAAGTAGTGATTGGAATGGATGTGGGGGTCCACCATGATGGAGACCCTGGAGGGGAGTAGAGGACTCTGGAGGAAGAGGAAGCAAATCCTGGAGGGGGACTCAACAGTTAGGGGGATACAGTTGTGGACAGAGAGGGATGAGGAGAGGGAGGTAAGGTGCCTTCCAGGTGCCACGGCTCAAAGGGATGGAAGGAAGATCCTAGGGATTGCTGGGGAAGCAAGGAGGGAGGGAGAGCTGGATGTCACTGTCCATTTGGGGACAAATCACCTTTCTAGGGAGGAGACAGAAACAGTTCAGGAGGAGTTCAGGAAATTGGGGAGGGGTATTAGGCAATAGTACACTCTGTTACTTCCTCAGAGGTGCTACCTGTCCATAACAAGGGGGAATGACAGGAAAGTCTCTACCAGGAACTTCAATGTATGGTTGAGTAAATGGTGCAGAGAGGAGGGATTCAGATTCACTGGGGACTGGGGCTCCACTTGGAGGATGGAACAAGACAGAAAGACACAGACTCCCCCCCCCCCCCACACACACACACATATACACTCACAGGGTCAGCAGGGAGAATCCAGAGGGTGAGAAATCCCAAAAGAAACAAATACAAATAGGCATCCAGGAAGGAGCGAGAGAGGGAAAAAAAAAACAATTTAGGAAATAGGGGAGGTGGCAGTGCAATCTGGAGAGCCATGTGTGCAAATGCTCGAAATCTGGCAACAAAATGGCAGACCTAGAGGCCACCATGGCAGTAGCGGATCTGGACATGGTCGCAAATACAGAGACCCGGTGCAATGAAAACCAGGACTGAGATGCAGCTATACCAGGGTATGCTCTATTCAGGAGGGACAGGGTAGGGAAAAAAGGGAGGAGGAGTGGCTCTCCATGTGAGGGGAAAACATGAAAGCCACAGAAATACAGGGGGTACAGGAAGAGGTGGAGCTACTGTGGGTCACCCCGAAGACAAGGAAGGGGGCTGCTATTTGAATAGGGGGTGACCTACAGACCTCCAACACAAGGGGAGGAGGTGGATAAGTGCAACTCCTAGGCGGTGCTACTCCTGGAGTAACACCCCTGCCTACTACTTAGGATGTAGGCTAAGGGGTTTGGGTTCCCAAACTTACTTTAGGTTCTAAAATGCGCAGTGCCTCCACTCAGAGTTTAACTTTAACGTGGGCTAGCTGTTACCTGGTACAACCCCCTGAGATGTTACATCACCCACAATTACCTTTTGCCACCCCAAAAAACATGACCCACTGTCATTTCCCCTACATTTCAGACATGTTGTAATTTAAAGAGCCTCTCTAATTTCCCCACCACTGGTACCAGTTCCCAGACAACTATGAAACCCCTAAATCTCACACTATGCCCTGGGTACCCAGTTACCAAAGTCCTGGAAGGTTGCAGGCCTGGTGGATGTTGCAGCTGGTGGTGTTGGCCAGCTTTAATTTGTATGAAAATTAAATCTCGGACCTTGGTTTTAAATAACCGATGTTCAACTAATTATAGTCTCTGTGAAGGAGCAGGGGTTGCCCTGCATTTGGCAGAAGAGCAGGGATTGCCCTGCATGTAGAAATTGATCAATTCACGAGGAGGTAACAAATGTGGTTGGAACAAGGACTGGCAATCCTGAACAGTCAGCACATTCATATGGTTGTCACATCAAGTACATTTATATTTCTAGTATGTCTGTATTTCCAGACATAATTAAGCACAGTTACCATAAGAGAACGCCTCTTACCAGGGGCAAGGAGGGCCACCCATGTTACCCTGAATTCAGTGGAAAACTGTCATTTCCAGATTGTATAAGCCAGTCTTCATTGACTTCCGAGGTCTCAGTCCCTTAATGTGGCAATGAGACTATGGCTGGCAGCTATACAGGACAGTCTTGACCAGAAAAATTAATGCTAGTACATTTCAGCACATTTATGTGATACTTTTGGGCTCACAATGGGTCCCCCAAATAGTTGAATGCTGCTTGGGCTCTCTTGGGTCCCCCAGCAACAGTTATGATCAGCAAAACAGTTCTAAAGATCCACCCGCGCTAGGCCAGACAGGGTAGCAGAGCAAGGTGTGAATCAAAGAACTATCTTTCATCAAACAGTCACTTTAGGAAAAGCTGCCCCACCTCAGCAACTCAGCATGGTCACTTTCTTTCTTGCACCGGCGGGGGTACAAGAGTACTCACTCAGGTTCCTCATGGACGATCCCCACTATAAAGGCTCCGGATGATCTTCAGTTCTCTCACAACTGAGGGCTTTTTCAGCTCTCTCACAGCTGCTTGATGTCATCTGGTTTCAGTCCACATCTTTCCCAGACGTGGAAGGGAGAGGTAGCACCTGGAGGACATTCTGGCAACCCCCAGGCTAGCAGTTTAAGAAGCTACATTACTTTAAACTTTTAACTAAGTAAAGAAGGCACACCCTCTCTAGGCTAGAGAGGATTAACTGGATCTCTAGGCTTGGCTGCATGGCTGGGGCCTGAGCCCTCACTCCTGTGGGGGGCTCCTGCTTGAATCTCTCCCGATATCCCTCTCAAATCTGGAATCTGGCAAAATGCTGGAAAACACAGTCTCTTATAGGGCTCTCCTGAGGCTCCCGATTGGCTGAAGCTTTTGGTTGCATGGCCTCCGACTGGCAGGAGGGCCTGTCAGTAACAAAAATGAATAATGCATGACCCTCACACCATGCACTGTTGGTCTGTTTTGGCGCCTAGAGTTAGGTGCCTGTAAGTCCCCATAAGTACTTGATCTTTTCCCATGAGCGTTTGCTAATGTCCCACAAGTCCTAGCTTTGTTATCCTGGCTTTTTGATTGGCTGTGGCTGCTTGCAATGGCTGCTTAACCCACTGTCCTTGGAGCAGATCAAGTGTAGTCCCAAATCAAAAGTTCTGGTGCAGCCAGAAATAAATATTTGCCCCAATGCCCCCACAGTCCATTTGCCCTGAAGGTGTACTTGCTGTCATTGCACAGATCTTTTAGTTTGGTCAGTCCATTTTCCTGTCGCTGTTACTGATATTTTAGCTCCCTGACATGCAGCAGCAGACAGGCTGACATTTGTGTGAGTACCAACATTCGTCTGGTGCAGTCAGGAGCAAAGCATTTATTCATTTTAAACACTTTCCCCCAAACATACAGCAGTTACTATATCTATTTTAAAACATTTTCTTTTCCTTTTCTTCGGCCGCAGCCAAAAACAAGCTGCCCCGAGGGCAGACGGACCCTCATGAATATTTAAATAGACTGGGTCTCAGGCTCATGAATATTTATGAGTCCCAATCAACACTCCCTTGTGGATCTCTTTAAATTCTAAAGACAGCGGCCACTCAGAGCCCTCTCCGTGGTCACTGGGTCCCACTCACCACATGGGGATCCCAGGACCAACGGAACACTCCTCAGTTCGACCGCAAATTCGGGCAGTCATAGATCAAAGGCGCCGCTCCAGCCTGCGTGATTCTCACTGCCCTGAGGGCATGCTTCAAGCGGGAGATCACGGTTGTGGCCTCTCAAGCCCCAGAGGGCTGGATTTTACAGGGGGCTGTGAATGGGGCACCAGAAAAGGGCAGAAGAGGACCAGGGGACCAAAAAATAAAAAGCAGGCCAGTCCTGGAGGCGCTTGGGAGAAAGGCTGGAAACAAGAGCTGCATGCTTAGGTAGGCCCCCATTTTGGCGGGGGCCGGTTACACTCTCCCATGGCAACAGACCTTGGTGTCCATGCCAAGGGTGTGCCAAGCCTGGCACACTTAGGTACCATCTAAGCAGTCTGCAAAAACTCCACACATTTTGTACATTTTGTCTTGTCTTAGGCATATGGCTTCTTAGCTAGCATGGATTACCATAAACATCCTATTCTAGACAAACGCATCCTGTGCTAAACAGCAAAACAATTTTTTAATCATTGTGAGCATTATTCATGTGTTACATTATATGGGGCCCCTTAATAAAACAAGGTTTTAGGCTGAAAGAACATTTTCGGTGCAATTCTGCTTTTCCCCTACCTTGTCACTAAGCTAGCAGTGAACAGACGGCTTACAGCAGTTTTGGCGCCAAACACATTTTTAGCAGCTAGGCGGTGGCAGCCATTTTGTGTAAATATATATTTATTTTTTTTAGTCTTTGGTAACTGGGTAAGACCCACTAGGCACAAGTGCCTGTTTTCAGGGGCGACCTGGGAGCACTGGGCAGTTAAGTGACTTGCTCAGAGTCACACAGTATACAAGTGGAGGTTGTGAGAATCAAACTCAGGTCTGGCCTGCTGGATGTATCAAACACCTTAACACCTCATTCCTCTAACCTCTAGGCTATACTGCCAGCCATTTTAAGGGTCCCAATACATCCAAAATGGGGTGGGGGGGTCCATGCTGGTTTGGAGCATGGCATGCAATATAATCCTAGCAGTGCCTCCATTGTGTAACCCCTAGGTGGTGCTATTCCTAGAGTTACACCACTGCCTACTACTTAGGATGTAGGCTGAGGGGTTTGGGATCCCAAACGTACATTAGGTTCTAAATGCACAGTGCCTCCACTCAGAGTTTAACTTTACCCGAGGCTAGCTGTTACCTGGTACAACCCCGAGATGTTACACCACCCACAATTACCTTTTGCCACCCCAAAAACATTACCCACTGACATTCCCCCCCATTTCAGACATGTTGTAATTAAAGACTCTCTCTAATAATATGCTTATGACAACCATTTGCAAAAAGCAATAACAATAATATTTATTTAGGGGACATAGGACTTAGGAAGGAGAAACAGGAGTAGCAGCGGTTATGCAGTGATTGTATTATTTACAAATGTACAATTGATTTGTTTGTGCTGGTGAAACCCTCCAGCTGGGTGGGTACTAGATTAGCAGAAAGAGAATGACATTTTACCAACCAAAACGATATCCAGAGCCCTGGTTATCCAGCTGCTGACTAATCAGATGGAACACATTTAATTTCCCCACCACTGGTACCAGTTCCCAGACAACTATGAAACCCTTAAATCTCACACTATGCCCTGGGTACCCAGTTAGCAAAGTCCTGGAAGGTCACAGGCCTGGTGGATGATGCAGCTGGTGGTGTTGGCCAGCTTTAATTTGTAAGAAAATTAAATCTTGGACCTTGGTTTTAAATAACCAGTGTTCAACTATTTACAGTCTCTGTGGAAGGAGCAGGGGTTGCCCTGCGTTTGGCAGAAGAGCAGGGATTGCCCTGCATGTAGCAACTGAACAATTCAGGAGGAGGTAACCAACGTGGTTGGAACAAGGACTGGCAATCCTGAATATTCAGCACATTCATATGGTTGTCACATCCAGCACATTTATAGCTCTAGTACGTCTGTATTTCCAGACATAATTAAGCACAGTCACCAAAAGGGAGTGCCTTGTACCAGGGGCAAGAAGGGCCACCCTTGTTACCCTGAATTCAGTGGAGAATCGACATTTCCAGATTGTATAAGCCAGTCTTAATTGACTTCGAGGTCTCAGTCCTTTAATGTGGCAATGCGGCTATGACTGGCGGCTCCACAGGACAGTCTCGACCAGAAAAATTAACACTAGTACATTTCAGCACATTTATGTGATACTTTTGGGCTCACTATGGGTCTCCCTAATAGTTGAACGATGCTTGGGCTCTCTTGGGTCCCCCAGCAACAGTTACGATCAGCAAAACAGTTCCAGAGATCCACCATGCTGGGCCAGACAGGGCAGCAGGGCAAGCAGAACCAAAGAACTATCTTTCATCGAACAGTCATCTTGCAATCAAGTCAAGAGTACTCACTCAGGTTCCTCCCGGACAATCCCGCTTATAAAGTAGTTTTTTAGCTTCCATTTCGTGTATTGGACATTGTAGTTGAAGTCTGTCTTAACTGCCTTTTTTTGTGTGCTTTTAAATTTGTTTGGGCAGGATTAAGAGAGTGTAGCAGACAAACTGGTGATTGTGGGTTTAAATGTTGCTCTCTGGCCTGTAGGCGCAGGCATCACATTTCAGGGATTAGTGCTGTTAGAGGTGTGGTGAACTGCCATCTGAGTCAGTCTGCAGCTAGAGAAGTGGGAGAAAGGGCTTGTAGCTGCTGAGTTAGTGCATTTGTAAGTTGATTTAAAGTAGTTTTTTAGCTTCCATTTCGGTGTGTTGGACATTGTAGTTGAAGTCTGTCTTAACTGCCTTTTTTTGTGCGTGTGCTTTTAAATTTATCTGGGCAGGAAAGGCAGACACAGGGCTGATACACTCTCTCTCTCTCTCGAGTCTGGTGTAGGCCCTAATCTCACCATCCCTCCCCAGAGCTCTGCTAATTTATAGGGGAACACCAGCCTTGCAACTGGAGGAAAAGGCTTCAGGTGCAGCTCATGTAGTTCTAGCCACTGGGGGTTGGATTTAAAGGCTGGGAGAGAGAAGCTTAGGGAGTAGTTCACTTCCCTTATAAAGTTTACTGTGTTGTACTGCACCTAGTATCAAGGTTACCGGTTTACTGTGGAAGGGTGGTGGGATGCACAGGGTGTGGGGCAGCCATGATACTGGACTGGGCTTGGAAGTTCAGTGGTTGCCCAATGTGCTACCAACTGGCACAGCTTAGGGAGGAGGTTGCGGAGATTAGGAGACAGCTGGTGGAAGGGGGGAGGTATGGTTGGGGAAGAGGGCAGGGGCTCTCCCACGGGGTTGCGCCAAGCACTAGGGGTGGGGGCATAGGGAAAGGAGTGCAGGAGAGTACTTTGGAGTCACATAGGGACCCTGGCAGAGGAGGCCCAAACGGAGGACACTACCAAGGAAGCAGGCAGGTAACTGGGGACCCTCACAGAGGAGGGCCAGAGGGACAACATTCTCAGGGATGTAGGCAGATGGCTGGGGCTGGACAGAAGGAAGCAAGGTGGGGAGTTGGATCGGACCTTAAGCTCAATAACCGCTTCAATTCTCTTCTTCCGCTTGAGGATGAGGGGGGTGATGTAGCCATGACAGGGTGGTTAGAGATGGAAAAGGAGTGGGGGGCAGGAGACAAGGGCCGGATAGCAGGAGGAACAGGGGGAACCTGGAATGCGGGAAAATGGGGGGAGCAGTGGATCAGAGCAGGAGGAGCAGGGGGAAGAGGGAGGAAAGTGCAAGGAGAAGGACCAGTTGGGAGGAAAGGGCAAGGAGAAGGACCAGAAGTACAAGGAAGATACAGTAAAGGAAGCTGAGGGTTTAGGCCAGGGGATCACGACAAGCAAGAAGGGGCTGAACAGACAGGAAGGAGGGGGGACGAGCCAGGCTAGTTTAGCAGATGGGGGAGAAGGACCAGTCGCGAGCAGTGAGGGGGAAAGGAGTGAGGTATAGAAGGATACTCGGAAGGAGGAGAGGCATAGGATCTGAGGGGGTGGCCAGAGTAAATAAGGAGGGGGCGGCAGGTGGCACCTAGATAGGGGGAGGAGCAAGGAGCCAACTGGGTGGAGGGGCCGGTAGAAAGGATGAGGGACATGGAAGGGGGGGAAATAGAGGAAAAGGAGCGGTCAGAGTGCTCTTGTTGGGGGATTCTATGATCAGGGGTATCAAATGGGATACGGAGGTGGAAGCCTGGCCAGTTAGAACAGAATGCTTCCCTGGACTAATGGTGCATAGGGCCAAGCACGAGGTTTATCCGCTGGCAAAGGATTGTGGGGGTTCTCTGGACATACTGATCCACCTGGGTACAAATGACATTGACGGAAATAGCGAGCTAAAGATACACGCATGGTTCAGGGAGCTTGCCAGGGTCTGTCATGACATAGGATGCGAGATTTCCTTCTCGGAAATCCTGCCGGTGCCAAGGGCTAGTGGGGAACACAAAAGGAAGATTAGGGAGATAAACCAGTGGCTCAGGGTGGTGTGAGGCCAGAGGGTATGGGTTGATGGGGACTGGGGGGAGACCTGGGAGGATAAGGAGCTGTATGCTAGAGATAGGCTCCATCTCAATTTGGAGGGGAGGGGAATCCTTAAGTTGAAAATAGAGGGGTTCACTGGTGAAAAGTGTGGTTTAAACTTGTGAAGGGGGGAAGGATGGGAGAAAAGGCTGTCGAGGAGGGTCCGATACAGGAGGGACTCTGTCACCACCCCCTGGGGAGCTGGAGGAATGCGGGAAAAGGCCGACTGATAAAATGCAGACCAGGGGAAAATGGAATCCCCATGGAACAAGAGCAGGAGAAATGGAAGTATAGGGAAAGGGTGGAAGGTAGTCCTGCTAAATGCCAGGACCTTGGGCAATAAAATGCCTGAGCTCCAGGCGATGCTAACTGAGGGAGGGGTGGATGTGGCAGCGGTCACTGAGACCTGGGCCACCGCAGGACACGACTGGGATCTGAACCTGGAGGGTTACACTATGTTCAGGGAGGACAGGGGGGAGGGAAGGGGAGGAGGGGTAGCAATAATAGTCAAAAACTGCATTGGCATAGGGGGAGTAGAGGAGGTGGAGGGAACCGTGGAGGCGATTTGGGTCACCTTGATAACAAGGGGGGGGCAAGAGAGTAAAAATAGGAGTGATGTATAGACCCCCTGCACTGGCGGAGGAGCTGGAGGAGAGTGGTGGCAGATGTTGGGAGACACTGCAGATTGGGCAGGGGAAGGGTGGTGGTGTTGGGGGACTTAAACATGCCAGGAACAGACTGGGAGACTATGACATCCTCGGTGGTCAGGGAACAGAGGATGTTGGATGTCTTTCAGGACGCGTTCCTAACTCAGCAGGTGGGGGAACCGACCAGGGAGGCGCAGGTACTGGATGTGGTCCTAGCAGACAGTGACCAGATTGGGAGCTTGGAGGTAAGGGACCCATTGGCAGGGAGCGACCATGCCACGGTCTGGTTCTGCCTGGACCTAGGAGGCGTAGAAGGCTGCACAAAGACGGAAGTAACTGACTTCAGTGGGGGGGATTTTAAGGAAATAGGAAGGATCCTTAAGGAGCATCTGGATGTGATTGGGCCAGACATGGACGCTGACAGTAGGTGGGAAATCATCAGGAGAGGGGTGCAGGATGCTACCAGCACCTGTGCAAGAGTAAGACGAAAAGGTCTGATGCACCCCCTGCACCATTTAGTTGCCCTCCTCTGGACAGCTTCTACCCTGTCCACGTCTTTCTTGAGCTCCCACATCAGATATTCAAAGGTGATGCAAGGTTTGCATCAAGCCCTTGCTGTGTGCCATACCCCTTTTCTGCAACTGTGCCTGATTTTACAGTCTTGGGCGCAGTTGCAATAATTTACCTGTTTTATGGCAGCTTGTGCCAAATCTCAGGCACAAGCTCTGTGAAAATACTCCCCGGTACTGACACAAGCTAGACCAAAAAAAGCTGGTCTCACCTGTGTCAAGTGCCGCACAGGATAAAAACTCCAGTTAGATTGCAGCAAGACTGGTGCACCATATCTTTAGTGCACCCAGGGCTTGCTGCAATCTAGAGCAATTAAAAAATTCAGGCCGTGGTCTCCAGAACTGGATACAGTACTCCAGATGGTGTCTCACTAACCAGCTATACAGTGGTAACACCACCTCTCTCCTTCTACTGGTGGTACTTCACCCCTATGTACCCCAGCATCCCACTGGCCCTACCTACTGTCTTGTTGCACTGCCTTGCCACTTTGAAGTCATCCAGTATGACTGCTCCATATACCCTTCCCTGTTTTGTGACCTACAGTACCACCTCCCCCATTTTGTACTCTGTCTCTGGATTTCTGTGCCCTAGCTACATGATTTTGCACTTTTTCACACTGAAACCCAGCTGCCATGCCCTTGACCACTCCTCGAGTTTTCTCAAGTTGCTACACAGTTTCTTCACCCCTCCCCCTTGTACTGTCTACCCTGTTGCAGATTTTGGTGTCACCTTTAAAGACACACACCTTCCTTTCCATCTCTTCTCTAATGTCACTCATAAAAACATTATAGAGGACTGGTCCCACTACTGAGCCCTAAGGTACTCTACCGGTCACTCTCCCCACTCCTGAATGGGTGCCATTTACCACCACCCTCTCACCTGTCTATCAAGTGGTTTTGTATCTACTTTAACACCTTCTGTTCCACCCCCAAATTACCCAGTTTCTTTATGAGTCTTCTCAGCTAGTGATTAAAAGGAGTTCAGCATATTTGTAGTTCATTTGCATCACCAGGTATGGAAAAAGGTCCGGCTCCCCATACGACGCTCAGGGGAAATACCAGACCTCGCCCAACAACTAACACACCGAAATCTGGACAATGGAAAATCATGTACACAAATGCCCGCAACCTGGGAAACAAGATCCCAGACCTGCAGGTAACAATGACAGAGGCTAAACTGGACATAGTAGCCATTAGCAAGACATGGTTCACCAGTAACCACACTTGGGAGACTTGAGTACCCAGCTATGTACTGTTCAGAAGATCCAGATGAAGATGCAACTGCAATACAGGCCTGCTGCTGAGCCTGAGGAGATCTAGGTACCAGAACTGTAGTGGCCAGTCTGCAGCTATCAGGATCATCTGCACTGAAGTACCTGAACATGCATCCCTGACCTACCAGGGTTTCTAGGGCAAGGGTTATAGCCCCTTTTGCAAGGAGCTGAGCAATGTCCCCCCCTTAGGTTGGACAGTGTGTCCTGTGACATTGAGGACTCCCAAGGAGTGTGGGATTAGTAAGGCGGGAGAGCCTCAAAATCTAGAGGCAACCCTTTGGCTATCACTTCTAGTACCCAATGGTCCATGGTAATGATGGGCCAACATAGTCAGAAGTGGCAAAGCCGACCCCCCATGGGGAGCTGGGTCAGGGAAAGGACAGGCAAGAGTCTGACACTCCAGACCCATCACTGGACAGCTTTGGAGAGGGCACTGGCCACTAGGGCACCGCTTCCCCTACCCCTGCCTCTTTTTGGTCCCTGGCCAAAGAACCTGGCCTTGAGATGCCAAGCTTTGGACTGCCCCTGCTGGGGCTGGGGCTGCTGCTGCCAAGGCTGCTGTGGCTGAAAGGACTTAAACTGAAATGGCTTCTTTTTAGGTTGCAGGCCCTTAGGGTCCTTTTGGGACAAAGCCAGTGTGTCCAGGGTGCACACTGGGCTTCTCAATCCTCATGAAACATCCTTCCATCCTAGGGCCAAAAAGGTCGGTGCCCAAGGAAAGGGCATGGGCCAGCTTGTGCTGAGTGTCTGCAGTGAAGGTGGACAACCTCAACCAGGCCCTGTGACACACTGAAATGGCTGCTGTCATGGCACAGGGGCAGGAGTCACCCATGTTCAAGGCCATATGAAGCTAGTGCTTAGCCAGCACCTGGCCATGGTCTCTGACCAACTTTACTAGCAGCTGCTTGTCAGCAGGAAGGTGAGGGAGGACTTCATCCAGCACACCCATCAGAGAGCGACCAAAGTTGGCCATCATTACAGGATCGCTCGCCTGATGGAGATTCAAAGAAAAAGCAGCATATACCTTCTTTGCCACATGTTCCAAGTTTCTTAGGTTTCTTAGACTCATTGTTGGGGGGCTTATCAATGTCTCCTTGGCCTCCAGATGACCAAATCCATGAACAGTCCCTCAGTCAAAGGGTGATCTGAGAACCCCGGGAAGGACCCGGTAGGGACCGCATACTTGCAGACTATATGGGTGGACACTGCCGGGCAGAATGCTGCCAAAGATCCAGAGCTGGTCCCAAAATGGCCTCAGTCATGGGAAAGGCAAGCCCCAGGGAATTGTGCTTGTCCAGGATGTCAATAAAGGGGTATTACAGTCCACCTCTGAACTGGCTCTACAGATACATGCATGGTCTCCAATATTAAATGGAGGACAGCCCCAAATGACACCGGCCAATGGTTGGTGGACAGGTCCTCGACCGAGACATGGCTGAAGTGTGGGTCCTCAGTGACGCTATGAACAATCCATCTGCATCATCTGAGGACTCTTTGAAGATGGCCCATGGCTGTGTGCAACCTCTGACCACCCTGGAGTTTTCTAACAAGGTGATTTCCCCCAACAGCGAACTGGCAAGCTGGTTGCAGCATGGGAGTCCTTGTCAGGGCTCCCACCAAATGCAGCGGTAGAGGAGGCTCCACTCATTCTTGACCCCACCGCAGAGGAAGTTATCTTGGGACCCTTCAACTGGAGCTTTGGATCCCTGTTGGCTTGCCGAGAAGAAGCCAGGCTACCTGAGCTTCAAGAGAAAAGAGAAGCATCACCTGACACTGGTCACAGCCAGAAATGTTGTGCGCTACCCCAGGCAACAGAAGCAACACCCATGATGGTCCATTTTCAACATTTTCTGCTGGCACGTGACGCAGAATTTGAAGCCACAAAGTGGCTTTGCTTCCTTGGAGTCCATCTTCCGTCAATGAGGCAGAGCCAGAGCGAGGGAGAGGAAAGCCATCAAGGAGCACTGCAAACCCAAAGAAAGTGTTCATTGTTTTTGAACTAATGCACCAAAGGTGTACTACGGTAGCCCCTAATGCAACAGAGCTGCGAAGGAAGAGACTAGACTCTTCCAGTGGAAAGTAAAATATGACATCATGAGGCAGAGCCGGAGGATATACTGCCTGGGTGGTGGGAGGAGCTTAGCTAGAAAACATTCTGATGAATCAGCACTTCTAGTGGAACTGCCAATGTGTGGCCAGTGAACGCTACATCCACCCCTCTAGAACTGGACTTTTGGTGAAAAATGAAAGTCTGTGCTCAGCTAAGAACAGTCTTGTTAGTTGAGCACTGGCTTCAATTTTTATGAAAAGTTCTTTTATTATACTTAAAAGCTTCTTTAAAAAAAAAAAGAGGTTTCATAGACTTGTATACCGTGTCTCTCCCCACGCCCCGTGCTCTTCTATACAGATGTAACCAAATGTCTGAGTGTGGGGCGGAGCCAGCTAACAGAGAAGTGAAGGGATCATTCCATGGCTAGGAGTATAGCCTAGAAATTAGAGTAACAAGCTGTGAATAATTTTGGCACATCCAGCAGACATGTATTTGATTCCCACAACCTCCATTTGCATACCGTGTGACTCTGAGCAAGTCACTTAACCACTCCAGTGCTCCCAGGTTGCCCCTGAAAACAGGCACTTGTGCCTAGTAGTCCTTGCCCAGTTACCAAAGAATAAAAATAAATAAATAAATAAATAAATCATACGGCCAGCCCCATGGGGGAAACCTGCACTGCCTTCTGAATGGGCTGACTTAGAAGAACTTGGAAGTGGGAAAATAAAAGTTACATACTTAGCATTAACAGCTGCTCTCCCAGAAAATCTTCACCACTGATTACACCTCATGGTCAGGGAGCCAGAGGTACTAGGACCTTGCAATAGCATAATGTTTGCTAGTAGGTAGCCAGCCATGGCTACTGAGCATGGCGACTGCACACCCCTATGTGGCCCCAGACCCATAAATGGGAATCAAAGGTGAATTCTGATTATTGGATGATCAACAGGACAAGCACCGAGAGTCAGAACTCGTGGTAAAAAATGAAGCATCAGCTAAATACTTCCTGTAACTGCTTCCTTTATTTCAGTGCAACAAACATGATGCAAAAGTGCAGTTCTGTAATGTAACAATGACAAAAAAGTACACAACAGTCCACCATTTGCCACTGTTCCATTGTTGAATTGCACTTTTGCACTGCTTTGCTGCTGCACTGAAATAAAGGAACTAATGGTATTTATAGTAGGTGTTTAGCTTGTGCTACTTTGTTTGTTTACAGTTCATGTTGATTCTGGGTGCCTGTCTTGTTGTTTCCCACTTCCTAATCAAAGTGAGACCCTTTCCTTCTTTTTATTCTATGAGAAACTTATATACAAGTAAGGAGTCTTCCTGTTTTGTTTTGTTACTCAGTTGTTTCACTGAGCTGGACAAGTGCCTTTGAAGCCTACAGTGACCTGACCCAAAGATATGAACTTTCCTCATTCTGAAGATGTATAGTAAAGTACTACAACAATGCACTATTTATTACAAGTAGAACTGAGATTTGTACAGCAGACAGCTTGGGGACAGGATACTAGTGTAACTATGCTTATTAACTAGCTGATTCACTGACTCCTGGAATAAGGGTCACATGCCTTCATTCAATTACATAACAGGACTTTTTTAATTACATTTGCTAAATAATTTCACTGACATAGATTTCTGCAAGCTGCATATCAACCATAAAAAATGCTCACCAGGAAATGCCCAATAACCTGTTCAAACTGGACCAATATTCCTTCTTTGCCACTAATTATTTCAGTACCAGGCAATCTCCCTTGAAAATAAAGTGGAGCGGGCAAGGGCATGTCTGAACTCTGTAAAAGTTGTTTTGATTACTGACGCGGGGGCACTGGATATTTCAGACTATAAGTTCTTTATTTATCCTGACAGATTTCACAGTGAATTTATCCACATGAATTATGCTGTTATTATCTTACCCTGCAAGGATGGTACACTGATGTCGCTTATAAAAATGAGATGAGACAATCACATAAAGGAACTGCTTTATAACAGAGGCCAGCAAAGGTAAACACAATAAATCATTGTGTGCGCTTTTTTATGCTGTGAATATTTAGTAGAAATACCCTTGCTTGCACAGACAGGAGATAAAGCTCCTGGTTTATGATATTAATAAATCAAAAGCAGACAGCAACACTCTGTCACGAGTGCCCTTTTCTCCATTTGATATTGAAATGTCATCCACTTGTGTTTCACTCATTGTGTCAAAGGCTTTTTCAGATAGATACATTGTTCTTTTATACTTAGAAAGTGGATACAGTTAGCATGAATCAGAATAATTTCATTCTAACCTTGTCAACCAAGGCCATGCCCTAAATGAAGGACTGCACACGGTCATGTGGTGCCACTGTTGCAAAATTACTGCCATTACAAAACACCTCTCAATGTAGCAACTTTACATGAAGTCCCATGCTTGGCTATGCCATTAAATTTCAAATGTAAAAATAAAAAGTAATCTGGGGTTTACAGATAGAAAACAAATTACTTTGACATTAGTGACATCTATTCCAGTAGAAAACTGTACTGCAAACAACCCTCGGACAGAAATGGAAATTACATACTTACCACAATTCTTGATCTTCTATGAATATCTTCACCATTTATTCACATTAATGGGTCTAGGCTGGAGGTACTAGGACCCCATGCGAGTCAAACATTTGAGTGGGGGCCAGCACCGAGGCAAGCGATGCGCATGCACGGCACCACAAGAATGGCTTGCAGCACTAGGCTTACCTTGGCGCCAGCCCCCAACTGTCTCAGTTCCTTTTTTGTCAAGGAGGTGAAGTATAACCTAGCTATTGATGACCTGTGCAAGAGTGGTCAGTATGAGAGTAATACAGTGTCTTCACAGTTCAAGCCCTGAACAAGGGAGAAGACCAATAAGATACTGGATTGAGCTTGGGGGATGGCAGGGTGGGTGTGTGAATAAATGGTGAAGATATCCCTAGAAGATCAAGAATTATGGTAAATATGTACTTTTCATGTCTTCCAGGAATGCATCTTCACCATTTATTCACACTAATGGGCCAGGAGTACCAAGCTGAGTTAGAACCCCTGGGGTAGGGCGGTAGGAGTGAAGAGCTCACTCAAGACTGAAGTCCATACAGGACAGTCCTGCCAAGTGGCATACTGCTTGGCAGTGACACGCAGGGCTTAGTGCGTAACTAAAATGTGTACTGTGATCCCAGTTACAGCTTTGCAAATCATTACCGACAGACAAGAATGAACCTCTGCTAAGGACGTGACAACTGCAATGGTGAAGATGGCGCACACTTAACCTTTCAACATGACCTATGCCATGGCACAGCAGAGGTGTAGATGGCACACATCCCAGGCAGAAAGGGCTTGGGTGGAGTAGGCAGACTCTTTCAACTGAAAGCAAAGGAGACCAAAAACTGTCTGGATTGACTGAAATTCCAGTTCTGTGCAGGTGAGATGTGACGAGCCCTTGAATGGTCAGAGAATGGGAAGAGTGTGCTCTCCAACATTCTGGAAGCTGGCAAATAGGAAGGCAGTATAGTGGCAGATTCAGACAGAACTCCGATGCCACTTAGGAAGGAACTTATTGAGCGCGGAGCACTAACTTTTCCCTGTTGAAAACAGTAAAAGGAGAATCTGCAATTAAGAGATGATTTCAGACAATCTGTAAGCAGAAGAGATGGCCACTAGAAGCTGCTGTCCCAGTAGAAACCTAGCTTACAAGTCCCAAAAAGTCCCAAAGGGCTTGTAGTGAGCATGTCTAGCACAAGGTTGATATCCAGGCAACCACCAGCTTCTGGAGAGGGGCCTCGTGTATAAAAATGCCCTAAGTATTGCAGGGATGGAATAGAAGACCCTGAGACAACCTGTCCAACCTAAAAGGAAGGATCCTCCGTTGGCTGAGAAAGCCTGATTAACAGAGAAACTACACCTGTCGAGGCCACAGGGTGCAATCAAGTGCGTTTGGCCGAGCGTACCTGCCAGTTTGTACTAGATGCTTGGCAGATAATTGGCCTGGAGTAGGATCCTCTGCTCCAGGCCCTCTCTCTCCACACTCACACAGCTTCTCAGGAAACAAGGTAGGAGAGTGCCCTTCATTGCTTGTTCATGAAATGCAAGGCAGACCGTCGTCCATTCTGAAAAAGACTGTTGTGTAGCTGTTGTGATCCAGCAGGGCTGACAGGCTACATAAAAACAGTTTGCACTTGTAACCTACTGAAGTGGAGATGACACTCTGATGGATGGGTTCCAGACACCATGTGACTGAAACACTGGCAGTGGGCTACCCAACAAGGAGGCCTCTGAAGAGAGAGTTGCCCATGGTTTCGGATGAGAGAAGGGAAACTGTGGAGGAGATTGTTCTCCACTGACTGACAAGTAAGTGATCAAATCAGGGGCTTGATCAGCTGTCATAAGGTCCAGCATGGGTTGCAAGGAGTGGGCATAAACAGATTTGCTGTCCAAAAAGTAAAATGCTATATGTAGGATCATCTGTATATCACTCTCAAGGGAAGGCTAGGCCCTGTCTGTATCCGGGAGAGCTCCTAGGAGCAGCAACTACTGCGAGGGTCAGAGCCAAGATTCCTAGATGCAACAGAACTCCAAGAAAGGAAGGATGGAAGCAAGAGGACATGGCTAAAGCTTTGTGGCTGGAGGAAGTGGCTATCAGCCAACTGTTCGGAAGGTTAACTTGGAATCCTAACATCTCAGGTGTGCTGTGAGAGCACAGGAGGCAGTACCTAGAAGCTTGCATATCTAGGGAGCTAACCAATCCTGGATAATGAAAGAACTGGTGACTGCTTGGAAAAACCCTGTACCTGGCAGTCAGCAGAATCCCCCCCCTTTTTTTTTAAACCCTGTGCCAGGGGCAAGATGAGCTCCAAAGGGGTGGACAGAAACTTTACCCTTGGAGACAGCAAGCACACGAGCATGTCCTGAGACACAGCAGTAGTGCCTAGGTCTGAAGAGCCAGACCCAACGCCAGACCCGGCACCGGACAAGACACCGGACCTGATATGACACCAACCCGGCGCCGACGCAACGCCAGGTCAACTCAAACATGACACCAGATCAACAGCAAGGCCCCACTCCACACACTAGAGGCACCGAACTAGCACCAAGGCAGGAGGGAGGGAGAGAGAGAGTCTGGCACCAGGAAACGCTGTAGAGCTGAACCGGCACTAGAACCAGGGCTAGGAAGGCACCAAGATAGACCAGGAGGCAGAACTCAGCACCAAAGCCAGCCCCAGAGCACCAACGATCCTGGCAGCACCGAGGTGAACACAGTAGTACCCAGCCAGTCCTACCAAGAAACACAAGGTACGGGTGCGGCCAGCAGGGCAGGAGTTGGTGGCGTGGTCACCAGCAAGGGCAGAAGGCCGTTGCTGGAGCCAGACGTTCCACTTGGCTTGGGGGACCTCGCCCGTGGGTTCAGTGCCAAACCAACAAGGGCCAGGGACAAGCTCCACCAGCAGCGACACCCCAGCCTGACCCTACACCCTCTGCTCCGAAGAGCTGCCCAGGGAAGACTGCCCACTGGGGACCCCCTAGGGACAGAGGGGAGACTCGAGGCGTAGGTCTAAGTGCCCCAGCACCAAGGCCCATGGCAATATGGATCGTGGCAACAGGCCCACAGCCCCGGAAACCGAGGGTCTCGCGGAAACTTCCCGTAGGGCGACCTCGAAGAACTCGAGGCAGAGCAGTGCCAAGACCCCAACCGAAATCAGGGACTGGCCCACTCCTTCATGCTCTGGAGAACTGCCCTTCCCCTGAGCACAGGACCACCTGTGGTCAGAACCTTCCTTCGGGGGAGAGTGGACCAGACACAGCCCCCGCTGCTGGAACAGCCTGCCAACCAGGGCACCAGCCCAAACACAGCACCAGCTCAAAATGGCAGCTGTCGAGCATGGCACCAGGTCCAACACAGCACTGGGCCAAACACATCGCTGGATCAACACGATGCCAGGCAAAACACGGCACTGAGCCAAACACGGCACCAGATCAACACAATACTGGGCCAAACACGGCGCCGAGCCAAAACGCCAGAAAGGCTCCCTACTGTGATCCTATAGGGATGTTGTCACGAAGCTCAGTAAGGCTGAGAGACACTGACAGAAAATGTTACATAAAATCACTACACTGATACAAAAATAATAAAGTCTAGCTGTAAACAACTAAAACAAACTGAAGAGGCTGTGGTATAGACGTGAAGTTCTGATTCTCAAAGGGTGAGTGACGTCATCACTGAAGTGCACTTGACAGCGGCCGAGGTAAGCCTAGTGCCGTGAGCCACTCTTGTTAAACCTTGCATGCACACCGCTTGCCTCAGCGCTGGCCCCCCTCGATCGTTTTGACTTCCACAGGGTCCTAGTGCCTAGACACATTAGTGTGAATAAATGGTGAAGATATATTCCCGTAAGATCTGCATGCTCCCACTGTGAAACAGCCAAGGAAAGTGAAAGAAAAGAAATCACAAATCCCTGTAATGGTAGACAAGGAATTTACATTGTGGCAAGTGCTAGTTTATAATACAACATAATGTAGTATTAGAATCAGAAGGGGCATTGTATCTGATTCTCTACTAGTCTTGAGAGCAGATCCAGTAACCCCTTTCCTTCTCAGATACTAGTCCAAGAGCTTCTCAAATGGCCCGTCATTCTTAGCACTCACTACCCATCTAGGTAAAGTGTTTCACTGTCTCACCAGTCTGTTGGTAAAAAAATGTTTTTCCCGACCTCAAGCCTCAACACTCCTGAATCTATCTTCAGGCTGTTACCCCTCATTAGTCCTTGCTGGACTGTCCACAAATCACTTACAGATATCACCACCGTACCATGTAGTATTTTAAAGACCAATGTCAGTGGATCAGTAGGTAGCACACTCACCTCTGAGGCCGGGAGATCAGAGGGCTGTGGGTTCAGTTCCCACATCTGGCACTTGGGTTAATATCCCAATACTGACACTGTAATGCAGCATGAGGGAGGTGCCGTCTTTCGGATGAGACGTTAAACCGAGGTCCCATCTGCCTGGATTGGTGGTAGTTTAGGTGGATGCTAAAGATCTCATGGCACTTATCGAAAAAGAATACGGGACCTTCCCCGGTGTCCTGGCCAAATTTCTCCCATTCACTAAAAAAAATACCACCAACAGCTTAATCTGGTTTAATTTCAGTTGCTTACCATCTGTATCCCCCCTTCCCATTGTCGCCCCTGAAAAAGGGACTTCTAGGCCCAGGGGGCTTACTGGGTCAATAAAATTCAATAAATAAATAAATATTCATGTCTCTCTACAGCTTCCTATATTCCAAGGAGGAAAAAAGGGTTACATACTCACAGTAACTTGAACTCCCTGAACATCTTTTCCATTAAGCACCACTTACAGGTCTAAGCCAGAGACACTGCTGTGTACTTTTCAAATCCAGTGATGTTATCACTCCAACATCCCTCTCTTCTTCCATCCTTTCCAGAACTGCATCCTCCAAGGTGTATCTGTACCTGCTGTTTTGACCGTCAGTGTGCAAGACTTTGCATTTTTTGTATTAAACATTATTCCGCATTTTGCCGCCTAGACGCGAAGTACATTTAAAACCTTCTGTAATTCCAGTGCATCTGCTTTAATCTTTGAGTCATTTGCAAACTTTGTGACCCATGATCCTACCCCACCCTACAGATCTGTAACATAAATCTGAATAGCAAAGGGCCCATCTCCGAGCCCAGCAGCACTTCACTCATCATCTTTCCCCAGTTTACACCTTCTTGTTAAAACACACCATCAGTTTCCTCCCCAACAGTGCACATTCCACCCAGTTTATTATTCTTACATTCAAACCCAACCTTTCAATTGGGTAATCAACTTTACATGTGACACTTTATTGAAGGCTTTAAAGATATCAAGGTAGACAACATCTACAGGATACCACCATCTACAGCTGCAGTCACCCTTTCCATTAAGGTAAAGATGCTTGTCTGGCATGATCTCCCTTCACTAAAACTACAGGTTACTCACCTGTAACAGGAGTTCTAGGAATGGTATATGTTGTTCATCCACACTTATTGGCAGGTATCCTTGCCGCTTTAAATCTTGCCGGAAGGTCTTCAAGCTTGCTCCTCCCACCCACCCGGGTGGTATAACTCTCTGCTCCGCCCCATGGCGCCAGATCTGGCCGCTGGAAGCTCAGGTTGTCGTCCGAAGCCGAGAAACAGAGGTAGGATGAACAATATATACCATTCCTAGAACTCCTGTTACAGGTGAGTAACCTGTATTTCTAGGACATGGATATGTTGTTCATCCACACTTATTGGCAGACTCTAGCAGTTCTCCGGGAGGAGGGAGGCAAGGCGCACACCCCAATACTTACTTGGGAAAGAGAGACTGAGAACCGAGGCCCCAAAACCAGCATCCCGGCGTGACTCAAGGTCGATGTGGTAATGGGTAATGAAGGTGTTTGCTGACTTCCAGGTAGCAGCCTGCAGATTTCCTGGATAGGGACATCCCTGGAAGCAGCCACCGTTGCAGCAGTATGCGGGGTAGAATGAGCTCTTATCCTCTGGGAGGCTCCATGCCCGCCAACTTATAGCAGAGATCTATGCAGGAGGTTACCCACCTGCTTATCGTCCGCTTGGCTGCAGGTCTGCCAGATGCGGCTTCAGCGTAGGTGACAAACAGCTGGCGAACCTCTCCCCGAATTTCAGCCGTGCGCTCATATAATGCGAGCGCCCTTCTAGGGTCCAGAGTATGGAGCCTATATTCGGCCTCCGAGGTGTGATTGGGGTAGAACACCGGCAGAGTCAACACCTGGTTAAGGTGAAACTCCGACACCACCTTCGGAAGGAATTTCGGGTGGGGCGTGGGACAACCTTGTCCCTGTGGAAGACCAGGTAAGGAGACTCGATGGAAGCGCCTGGAGCTCTCCCATCCTTCTGGCTGACGTGATAGCCACCAAGAAGGCGGTCTTCCACGACAGGTGAGAGAGCACACCTGTGCATAGGTTGAATGGCTTGCCCATGAGCTTTGCCAATACCAGCAGTAGATCCCACGGAGGTGGGGGTTCCGCACTGGAGGGAAATGTGATCAAGGCCTTTGAAAGCGCCAGACCACCTTCTCCTATGCGCCATCGACTGCTTCCGGCCCGCGCCTCGTAAGCAGAGATGGCTGCCAGGTGCACCCTTAGGGTCGCCGACCTAAGCTCCCTTGACTGGAAAGGGACCATAAATAGTCCAAGATGCTTGCCAAGGAACAGGAGGAAGGGTCCAAGCCCTTGCTCCTGACACCAAATGGAAAACCTTTTCCATTTGAAGGCATAGCATTTTCTGGTCGACTCATACGAGACGCCTCAACTACATTGAGGACCTCGTCGGAAAGACCCAAGGCCTGGAACTCTAGCAGCTCAGGAACCAGGCCGTCAGGTGCAAGGATTGAAGGTCCGGATGGAACACCTTCCCTGACTGACTGAGAGCAGGTCCGGGCGAGCTGGAAGCTGCCATGAATCCTGGAGCTGAGACTGAGGAGATCTGGGTACCAGAACTGGCGAGGCCAGTCTGGGGCTATCAGAATCACCTGCGCCTTGTCCCTCCTCGCCTTGAGAAGCACCTTGTGGATCAAGGGAAATGGGGGAAAGGCGTAGAAGAGGCCAGGGGTCCACTGCCTCGAGAAGGCATCCCCCTGCAGCGAGCCCTGCTGAGGGGGGCGGGCATGGAACAGACTCAGCTTCACGTTCTCCCTGGAGGCAAACAGGTCCACCTGAGGTGTGCCCCAATGGGAGAACAGATGCTGTACTACCTCCGGCAGGAGAGACCACTCGTGGGATGCAGCCCCTATCCGGCTCAGGGCATCGGCCAGGGTGTTGGAGGCTCCTGCCACGTGAATGGCCAGGAGATCCGCCTCAGGCTGCGACACGAGTGACCAAATGCGAGAGCTTCCTTGCATAGAAGCATGGAGCGCGGCCCCGCCCTGGCGGTTTAGATAGTACATGGTCGTGGTATTGTCCGGCCTGGACTCGGGACCACTTGACCCCGGAGGAACGGAGCAAAGCGGTGAGAGCTAGGCGGACCGCTGGAGCTCCAGCAGGTTGATGTGGCATCGACTCCGCGGGACCAGAGGCCATGAGCCCGGTGTTCCCCCAGATGGGCACCCCAACCCATCAGAGAGGCATCGGTCGATAGAGAGACCGTCGGCTCGGGGCGGACGAACGGGATGCCCTCCTGCAAATGATCTGGAACGGTCCACCACTGGAGAGCGTTCCACATCCCCTGTGTCACCGACACAAGCTGGTCCAAAGGATCGCAGCGTTGTGACCACTGGCTGGCCAGTCCCCACTGAAGGGGACGCATGCTCCAGCGGGCCCAACGGACCACGCTGGTGCAGGCCGCCATGAGACCCAGGAGGCGCAGGAAGTCCCGGGCAGGGCGCAATTGCCCAACCAGAAATGATCGGGCAAAGGAGGAAAGAACCTCGGCCCTGTCCGCCGGGAGCCTGCTCGGAAGAGAGTCGAGCTGCGCCCGATGAATAGAATCACCTGCTTCGCTCGAGTTCGACTTGGCCTCGTTGATAAGGAGGCCCAGTTGAGAAGCAGACCTGGAGGGCCAGATCTCTGGACCACTCCGCCTCCTTCCTGAGGGAGCTGCTATCAGCCAGTCGTCCAGGTAAGGCACACCCGGACCCCTCGGCGCCGCAGGAATGCTGTCACCACTGCCATGCATTTGGTGAAGACCCTGGGAGCTGGAGACAAGCCGAAGGGCATGGCTTGGAACTCGAAGAGGATCCTTCCGCTCGGAAGCGAAGGAATCTCTGGTGAGACGGACGGATAGGGACGTGAAAAAACGCATCCTGCAAGTCCAGAGAGCAGAACCACACGCCGCGTTCCAAGGATGGTATTATCTGAGCCAGAGTGACCATCCTGAAGGTTCGAGACCTTAGGAACTTGTTTAGGTCGTGTAGGTCGAGAATGGGGCGCCAGCCCCCCGTCCGTCTCGGAACCAGGAAGTACCTGGACACAAACCCTGGGTCTGAAGGAGGGTCCACCACCTCTCTTATCACCTCCCTTCTGGAGGAGAGCGAATCGGCTCGACGAGCCGCCAGTGAGGCTGGGGATCCCGAAGCCCCCCGAGGGGCGACGGCTCTGAAGGGTGGTGCCTGCTCGAATTCCAGAGGCAGGCCTCTTCCCACCACCTCCAAGACCCACCTGTCCGTGGAAACAGCGGACCAGGCGGAACGGAAGTGCCGGAGCCGTCCCCCCACGGGGGGACCCAGGGGTAAGGTGACGGGAATGGGGGCGACACCCCTCAGCCCGTCACTGGGCAGGCTTGGAGGAGGGACCGGCCGAGGGACCTCCTGGGCCTTTCCTCCCTGCCTCCTGTTAGAGGAAGCCAGCGGCTTGGGTTTGGGATGCCAAGGCGGAGCCTGCTGGCCCTGACGTTGCTGGGCCAGGCTGCCGGGGGCACAGAAGGACCAAAGGGCTTAGGCTGTGGTTTGCGGCCTTTGTCCTTCTGAGCGGAAGAGACCGAGTCCAAGGTAGCATTGGACTTCTCGATCCTCTGCAGGTGACCTTCCACCCCAGGGCCGAAGAGGTCAGTCCTAAAAGGGAACATCCGCCAACTTGTGCTGGGTATCCGAGTAAAGGTGGATATCCTCAGCCAAGCCAGCTGACGATAGCCACTGCGCCGCCACCGATCTGGCACATGAGTCCCCTATATCCAAAGCAGTCTGGAGCTGCTGTTTGGCCACTGCCCTGCCCTGGTCCCGCACCTGCTTAACCGTAGTCTGCAGATCGGCCGGAAGATGAGGGATGTCCTCATCCAGGGAGCCCAACAGTGCATGAGAAAAATGTGCCATGAGGACGGCCGAACTGGCCTGACGAAGGCCGAGAGAGGACGCAGCGTAGACTTTTCGCCCGACATAGTCCAATTTCTTGGACTCCTTGTCAGGAGGTTTGTCCACATCCCTGGCGCGCCACGGGCGCCGAAACGCTGTCGGTAACCAACCCCTCAGCAGAGGGGTGTTCAAAACCGGACAAGGAACCGGTAGGGACCGCATACTTCCTGGCCATCCTGGCCGAAGGCGCAGGGCAGGAAGCAGGGCGCTGCCAAAGCTCCAGTGCCGGACCCACTATGGCCTCGGCCACCGGAAAGGCCTCCGTCGGAGAATCCCTTCGGTCCAGAATCTCCGTGAGGGGATACCTGGCCCGTTTGGAAACGGGTTCGAGCTCCATCCCGGTGGACTCCGAGATGAGCCGAAGCAGTCCTAGGAAGGACGACGGGCTATCGTCCATTGACTGACCTCCTGAAGACTCCAAGTCCAGTCGCTTGGAGAAAAGGAGGAATCATCTTGGACTCGGAAGAGTCCTCGAAGAAACTGCCTCTGGCCTGAGCCACCCTTCACCTGCCGAGGTCGGTCGGGTGAGGGTAACTGACAGCCGATGGGGTAGACCCTTAGCCGACCGAGAATCCTTGGTCGGAGCCCCAATTGGTGGCTGTGGAGGCGGAGGTTCCACCGGAATCGGTGGAGCAGCTGGTTTTGGCCGAACAACCGGCCTGGGTATAGGCTCCTCGGATAAGTCGAGGGGTTGTGTCGGCCGCTCCGGTGACAGCCACTTAATGGCCGGGGAAGGCGACGGGGTCGGCTTACTCCCGGCCAGGAGGAGCTGTTGCAACATAAGGTCCTCGTACCGTCGACGTAATTTACGCCGGAGCCTCCCCTCATCCGAGAGGAGGGGCGAGGGCAATGACTGACGCCGCTTACAGCAGTGCAGGGACCGAGAACCGCCTATGGCGGTGGGATCGGCTGGACCGCGAAGAGGTCCGAGACCGAGACCGAGAGTCCCGGAATTTCCGAGGTCGGTGCGGGGAGGTGTCGGCCGGAACCGGCACTCCCTTCGGCTCGGATGGTCCATCCGA
Source organism: Neoceratodus forsteri (assembly GCA_016271365.2). NCBI lineage: Eukaryota > Metazoa > Chordata > Ceratodontiformes > Ceratodontidae > Neoceratodus > Neoceratodus forsteri. The sequence continues at coordinate 298,982,846 of CM057459.1, read as the reverse complement.
GGCTCGGAACGGAGGCACAGGCGAGCCCACGGATCCTCAACTCCTCCCGGGGAACAGGAGAGGGAATCTCGGCTGCTAAAGCGACAGCCCGTCAATGGGTCGAGAAAATCTCGACTTCATCGGTGGGAGTCTCGGTCAACTGACCTGACGGGGACACCGTGAGGCCAGTGGGCCGCGAAGCGGTCGACCGAAGCCGACGGTCGACGGCCGGGAGAGGGACCTTTCCCGCCTCCCCAAGAGCGTCGAATGGAGGGATCTACCCTGTCCTCTTTTGGACCGAGAATAAGGTCCAGCAGACGAGGCCCTTCTCCCTTAGTGGAGAGGACAGACAAAGCTCCTAAAAGAAGCCATGTAGGAAGAACCCAGAGAGGCGGGATAAATGCGCGGCCGAGGAAGTACTGACCCGCGCCTCCTCTTCGAGGCGACCATCCGCCGAGCTGATCCGCCGAGGCTCACTGCTGACACCGCAACCGGCCTCCTTGGACTTCACCGGAGGGAACGCGCTCGGACGGCCCAGCTGCAATCGGCAGCACGGTCTTCGAGGACGTAGGCCGAGAAAGATGAGCACAGGTCGCAAGCCTGCGGGTCGTGCTCAAGGCCTAAGCAGTAGACACACGTGGAGTGTGGATCCGTCCGAGACATCTTCTGCCCGCATGGGCATCTCCGAAATCCGGGAGTCGATTTGTCCATCGCAGCCGCGAGGGATAGAAGACTGAAGTCTTTTGCCAAATTTATTTTTAAATCCGCAAACGGAGAAATAGGAACCAGTCTCAAACGCAGAGCGTTAAGGAGGGAACCTGAGCTTCCAAGCGGTAAGGAAGATCTGGCGTCATGGGGCGGAGCCGAGAGTTATACCACCCGGGTGGGTGGGAGGAGCAAGCTTGAAGACCTTCCGGCAAGATTTAAAGCGGCAAGGATACCTGCCAATAAGTGTGGATGAACAACATATCCATGTCCCTAGAACCATACTTTCCATCCTCCTCCAAACTGGACCTTTCAAGATGGTGCACAATCATCTATTTTAAAGATCCCTCCATCACTTTACCCACCACTGACATTAAGCGCACAGGTCTATAACTGCAAGGGTATGTTATCCTCTCACTCTAGTACAGTGCAATTACATTTGCCTGTTTCCAAACAACTGGCACCATGGCCTCCTTTACAGATTTGTTGAAAATGTCTGCGAATGGTTCCACTACCACCCCTGTCACCTCCCTAAGCACCCTCAGGTGCAAACCATCTAGTCCCAGTGACATGTCCATCTTCAGTCCCAAAAATTCCTCCTTTACTTCCTCTCAATATAGTGAGACCATCATTCACCCCACCCAGGATTATTAGCTCCTACATGCTCCATCTCCTCCCCATGATCTCTCCTGCTATATGACTACAGAAAATACCTGTTGTGGTTTTGTGCCTTGTTAACATCGCTGTTGCACATACCCTCCACTTTGTGAGTGTAATGGACCTTGCCCTTCCCCTCAATCCACAGATATATTGAAAAAAACTCTTCCTGTTTCAGCTTTTGTCAGTTGCAATTCCTTCTTTCAATTTAGCTTTGCTGTATTAATTTTAGTCTTATTCTGCAAGGCCCTGTACTCCTCCAAATTCCTCCACTTTCTCCAGCCGTCCCTATATGCCCTTCTTTTATCCCTTACCAACTTTCTGAACCCACTGCTCATTTTTTGCTTCCCTCCTTAGTTTACTGTCTAAGGGAATATATTTCTTCTGGGCCTGCTCCACCATTTGCATGAATTTCTCCCATTTTTATTCACACTAAGCCCTCTTATCTCATCAATCCATTTCACCCTCAATTCCTCCTTCAGTTTTGGAAAACTGGCCCTCCTAAAATTCCACATTCTTATTGTATTCCCTTTCTCCCTAATTTGGACATTTACTTTAAATTCAACAACTCCAACATCCTTCCAGGACTCTCATCCACCTTCACCCGCCTACTCTAGTCTTTTGGGTAAACCTACACATCCCTCACCTTCTGCTGCTCTATTTGCTCCAAGTAGAAGTCTTGCACAAGTTCCATAAATTCCCTTGTGTGTAATGTTCTTGCTGTGCATCTCTTCCAATCAGTGCCCGAAAAATTAAAATCTCTCATTAGTATTACCTTCCTATCCCCAGTTACCCCTTAGCACAGCACATACCAAGATACCATAACTCTCTGTTGTAATGTTAACTATACATGCAGGTGACCTATAATGAACCCTAACAACACCTCCATCTGATTTCCAGCCATCTTGATTCATAAGTACTCCCCTCACGTTTATCATCTCTCACACATTCTTTTTTTTTTTAAATTGAGGAAACTTTATTAAGCTTGACTAGAATGAGGTACACAGTGAGCACAATAAAAGGATCAAACGTACATAGAATATAAACTAGTATTGCATAAAGCACAAAGCAATCACAGAGCAAATGTTCTATGAGTAAATAACAGCTGTGATACCATAAACAAGAACTATGTATAATTCTAATCAAGGTATAGAACAATGTCCCACGCCCCATATCTCAAAATAAATAAATAAATAGCCCTCCCCCTTTCTCCAAAGGCTAAGTTGTTTCTGAAGGTAGCGGGAACAGTGACATGTCCCAGATGATGCACAACACATGTAAAACCTCATATTCCTGAAAGGATGCAAAAGAGGGACATCAAGCTAAAAAGCATTTTCAAGCGTGACCCATCCAATCTTGCCAGGCTGTGGACATTATAAGCCTGCACGGCCAACCATCACTCACCACGGAGAGTCAACAGGGTATACAGACGTTGCCATATTCGAGAATATTTTTTCTTGGAGTCTAACATATTTGCAATAGTGCGCTCAGCCTGCAAGGCAAAAAGTATTTCCCAATACCATTCCATATATGAGGGAGTGGACTGATCGCACCAGTGCCTAAGAATAACTTTCTTAGCACAAGCCAAAATTAAAGCAACATGAGGTTTTTGGTTGCCTACTAAGGCCCCAGCAAAATCTCCCAGGATGCAAATCTCGGGTATGAATGCTTGATCAAGTCCTAATAAGGGATCCAGGAACTGCTTAATGTTTTCCCAAAAAAGCACAACCCTCTCACAAGTCCAAAAAATGTGATATAGCGGGCCCTGTTTCCTCTGGCACCTGGCACATAGGTCCGATGTCAGTTTACCCATCCTGTAAAGTTTAGTCGGAGTGTATAACATGTTATGTAAGATTTGAAACTGCATGAAACGATATTTGTTCCATTTAATGTATTTGTAGATAGCTTTCCATATACCTGACCAATCACGATGACCTCCCTGAAGGGGAAGAGCCTGATCCCAGGAGTAGAAAAAGCTTTGTTCTTTCTCAGCAAGAAGTTCCCACAGCTGTACATGGTAAAATGCTATTGCATGAGATGCAGGGGCCGCTGGTACCAAGCAAAGTAATTTGTCTCCGTACCTTCTGGATCATACTACATTACCAAAGTGATGAAGCAACACGTGCCTGAGCTGGAAATACCTGAAGCACATAACCGAGGGCCAGCTGAATTTCTGCTGGACCTCAGAGAAAGTATGGAGTTTGCCAGACTTCATCAAATGTTCAACAGACCATGAGTCTAAAGAAGACCAGGCCACCTGGGTCAACAACTTCCCAGCTATTTGTAAGTTAGGCTTACCCAATATGGGTTGAGTAATGTCTAGATGGGGATCCAGGCTTACCAAGAGACATAATTGTTTATGAGCATAGAGAGAATGGCCTATGGGAGTGCCTTTTAGAGGTCCAGGAATCTTTTTGGAAGGAACACATAGTAGGGCGCAAAGGTTCAGGCCTAATTGGGAACAAAATGAACACTCAATATCTAGCCAATGGGGAACGTAAATGGGGTCTGGTAACCCAAAAATCAGGTGACACCAGGAGAGACAACGGGAACAATGGATGGCCAAATAATAAAGATAAACATTAGGGACATTTAGACCACCAGCCTCTCTTGTTCTCATAAGCTTAATCAGAGCTCTTCGAGGAGGTTTCCCTTAACACAGGAATTTGGAGGAAAGTCTGTTGATTTGGAGAAACCAAGTCTTGGGCAGAGCCGGGTTAAGCATTATGAGAGGATATAGGAGTTGTGGGAGAACATTCATTTTAAGGATGTTCAGGTGGCCTCACAAAGACAAGGGCAGTAAGGACCAGCGGTCTAGATCAATTTGGATTTGATTAAGCACATGGTCTAGATTATATTGTTTCAGTTTGTGTGGATCGGTACAGAGATAGATTCCCAAGTATCTGAGTTTCTCCCTAACCCAGAGAAGGCCCAGGAGCTCCACACTGGCCTGAGTAGTAATTACATTTAAAGGCACAAACTCTGTTTTGGTACGGTTAAGCTTATAGTTAGAAATCATTCCGAATAGAGTTATTTTATTTATTTATTTTATTTCAGTATTTGGTAACCGGGTAAGGCCCACTAGGCACAAGTGCCTGTTTTCAGGGGTGACCTAGGAGCACTGGGCGGTTAAGTGACTTGCTCAGAGTCACACAGTATGCAAGTGGAGGTTGTGAGAATCAAACTCGGGTCTAGTCTGCCGGATGTACCAAGCTCGTTCACACCTCATTCCTCTAACCTCTAGACTATACTGTCAATACAGCTGGTAGTGAAACTGAATTGTTAAAAGCTCCTGTGACATTATCGGAGGTTTACATGGCACATGTTGCTTCATCACTTTGGTAATGTAATATGTCCAATACAGCTGGTAGTGAAACTGAATTGTTAAAAGCTCCTGTGACATTATCGGAGGTTTACATGGCACATGTTGCTTCATCACTTTGGTAATGTAATATGTCCAATACAGCTGGTAGTGAAGTAGAAGGGGACGTAACATGGAGGAGAATGTCATCTGCATAAACAGACAATTTATAATGGGATGGGCCTAGGGGATACCATGAACTTGAGAGGACAGATTAATTTTCCTAATCAGTGGTTTGAGATACAAGTTAAACAAGAATGGGGATAAAGGACAGCCCTGATGTGTCCCCTGCTGTAAGGGTAATGAGTCAGACAAGACCCCGTTGCAGAGAACACGTGCAGAGGGACAAGTGTAAAGCATTTTAATCCAACGAATAAATTCTTGAGGGAAACCATATCTAGGGAGCAGGTGGAACAAATAATCCCAGGAGACTCTATCAAAAGCTTCCTCTGCGTCCAAGTAAGCCAGAACTGACGGAGTAGAGGAATCCTTGGACATGGAGATAAGGTGCAAGGATTTCTGAGATGGTCAGCGGACAGCCTACCTGATACAAATCCGACCTGCTCCCTGCTGAGGAAACCGTCCCAGACCAAGTTTAGCCTGGTGGCCAGGATTTTTAAATCCACATTTATTAGGGATACAGGTCTGTAGTTAGAGACCAATAGGTGACCCCAGCCTGGTTTGGGAAGGACTACTATAATAGCTGCCATAAGTGAAATGTCTGAGAGACCATGTGTAAAGAGGTAGTTAAACAGGTTCAGAAGGTATGGTGCCAAAAGCTTTTTAAATTTTTTATAAAAGTCAGAGGAGAAGCTGTCTGGATCGGGGGATTTATCGCGAGCCAAAGAATCTACAGCCATGTAAACCTCCGAAGACACAGGAGCTTTTAACAATTCGGCTTGAGCATCCTCCAGTGAGGACAGGTCCAGATCCTGAAAAAAGGTGTTAAAAAGAGACAGGTCAAATGAGTCTGAAGGGGCAGCATATAGAGAGCGGTAAAAAGCCTGAAATTGTGAGACTATATCGCTGGGTGACGTGATGAGATTACTGGAGTCTGACCTGAGGGATGGAACGATTCTGTCCCGTTTGTTGGGTGCGCATGCGCAGAGCAAGAAGTTTTCCAGCTTTCTCATCTTGATCAAAATACTTGGTTCTGGTCCTCAAAAGGAGATGCTCAGCTCTGTCTCCAAATAACATGCTGTACTAGACCAGAAGAGCCTCATGGTGTCCCCATTCTGACTGTGGAGAAGCCTCAAAGAGTTCCCTCTCTGCCAGTCTAATCTGAGACAGAAAGGAGGAGGCGGCCTTGGACAGCTTTCTCTTTCATCTAGTAGCGAACCGGATAATTTCTCCATGCATTTAAACAAACCCTAGAGTATGTCAGTTTTTGGCATCATGGGTGAGTTGAGAGCAAAAAATATCAGAGACAAAGTGCTGCAGTCATGCAAGTCTCAATAACTGCAAGGGAGTCTCAATAACTGATTATTAAATCGCCATGTTTTGTCTCGTACCAGAGAGGGAGCAAGATTTACCTGTAGTACAGCTGGGTGATGGTCGGACACCACCCATAGTGACTCAAAACAACACCTGGCAATGCTTTAATACTCAGCAGAAAAAAGTCAATATGAGAGAAAAAATTATGTGGAATAGAATAAAATGAGTATTCTTTTGTGGCTGGGTGTAAAGTCCTCCAGGGGTCCACTAACCCTAAGGAGTCTATAAGATCTCACAGAGTGAGTTGGCTCGGAGTGAGAGCTTGACCACGTCTCGTGGTCCTGTCCAGATTAGTATCTAGAACCAGATTCCAGTCCCCAGCTAGAATCATGGGAAGAGAGGCCCACAGGGACAATATGGAAATGAGCTGGGGAAAAAAAAAAGGGGGGGTCTTCTTTATTAGGCCCATATACGGATCCCAAAATTACTTCCAGGTAGCCCAATAGAGCTCTCACGAAGATGTATCCACTGTGAGGATCGGTTACTTCCTGGAGGAGACAGAATGGGACAGATCTGGACACATCTCTCACACATTCTACCGTTGGTATACTTTCCTTCACATCTGTTGAAAGTCCACCCCCTCTCCTACTTCCCGTCTCTCCTAAACAAATTGTACCGATCCAAATGTACACCCCAAATCAACTTCCTCCTTCCATCATGTCTCAGTTATGGGCACTAAATCATATCCACCTTCAATAATTAATAATCTTAAACTGATTTTGTTACTCAGACTCCTTGTACTGTACTAGTCAAGAAAACTTTCAGACTTCAATTACTATATATTTGCCTTTTTCTGAGATCATGCCCATATTTTATCTCTGGTACTATACTTTACTGTTTCCAGCTTCAAGTCCCTTCTGTCTCCCTACCCCCCATACATACCTAGTTTAAATTGGCTTCTCTACTGGTTTGCTCCAATCACTTTGCTAGTAGTGTTAGCCTCAGTCTACTTACGTGTACCTCATCTCATCCATACAGTTCTTTCCTCCACCTAAATGATTTCCAATTATCCATATAGATAATTTCTCATTCCGAGTACTCCATTTTTAAGCGAACTGCTGACTGCCTTTCTCTTTTCCCTTTTCAACAAATAGGCCAAGATAGCCCTCCACTCCCATGAAAACATAAAAAGAAATCTACAAGAGGGATCTGCTCCACTGTTGCAAACAAAGTATCAACCAAAAAATGAAATAAAGGACCCATTCACTGGAGTATGGTATCAGAAATACTGTTGTTACTCAGATATCAGACCAATGACCCATAAAAGTCAGCATTTCATGACTACCAATGTCACTTCTTCAGGCCAGCCTATAGTTAATAATTACATATCAATTAAAAAAAATTCTTTCTATTTTATGTAAGCAGTAAGACATGATGGGGTATGCATAGAACAGATTTCACCGTACGCCCAGGGGCGTAGTGAGGCACAAGGCCACAGGCCAAGTGCCTTCAGCCCCTGGAAGTGCGGTAAAATCTGTTCTATTCACATCCCTGGAGTGTCTTACTGCGCTTACATAATGAGCCCCTTATTTTTTTTATTTTTTTACAGTTAGGAAAAGCATGTTTATATGTAGAAACATTAAGATTTATTTGTGTGTGATTATGATAAAACAGTCCTTCCAAACACTGCAAATGATGTCACTGTATCACTGCTGGACAAAGTTTGCCCTTTGCTGGCATCAAGATTCAAGATATGGAATGTTTAATATGGAATGTTCAGGGTTTTAAATAATTGATTAGCAGTGTTTTTCTTGGGGCACTACTAACTGTACAGAAATTATTTATATAGGTTTTCTAGAAGTGTTATGTTTGTTAAACACAGTGAGGCAAGTGCTATGCATTTTTTACAACGTTTTAGCACTTTTATGAGCAAAACGCTAATCAATTTTTAGAGTTAAATAAAACCCTGATGTTTTACAATGGAACACATGGATTCAAAATTCTGCTCAGTTCCACTGGCAGAATGTTCCTCTCCTAACATACTGTACACACACAACACCAAAGGCCTCTTCTACAGCCAGAGACTCAACTATCTTACTGTCAGGGCAAGCAGAAGAGATTTCCCTGATGAGCAGGTAACGATAGAAGGGGGATTTTTCACTGTCAGCAAAGAAACAGTTGTAATGAAAACTATAAACAATACTTAATGTTTCTGATTTGTTTATGTGTATCAGGAAAGTGTGATGATCAGGGACATAATATTTAATTAATTTGTTTTACTTTTTATTTCAGGTAGTTTTATTTTTAGGGCCCAGTTGGAAGTTTTTTTTTGCAGTGTATAGGTAGCAGCCATGTTTGTGATGGAAGATCAATTCTGTTTGTAGGGGGACTGGTGGAAGATGGTTCTGGTTGTAAGAGGACTGATTTGCTCATGTGATTTAGGACCAGGATGACTGTGCATGAAACAGATTTCATGCATGGTCACATGATATATTTTGAAAAATGAGACTTCTTTATTTTGGATGCCCATTTTTATAAACAAATATTGATGTTAACAACAATATTTAATAAAAAACAGAGAAGAAGAAGAAGAAAAACATTAAATTGATATGTAATTAATTATAAGCCCTCATAAAGAACTGACAACGGTAGTCACGAAAGGTTGACTTTTATGGGCCATTGCTCTGATATGTGAAGAAAAAAACAAAACAGTATATCTGATACCACACTCCAGTAAGTAGGTCTTTTACTCCGTTTTTTGCTTGATACCTTCTCTTTTCCTGCAACCTTCTTTCAGCTCTTTAAGTTGAGAGCAGTACACTCACAAGTAGTGTAACTTGACAATTTTTACCTTCTCCATAATGTTTGTAAAATTATTAAGGCAAGGCAAATTTATTTGTTAGGTGCCCACTCGGCATCATACATTTCACACGAGACATACAAATCTGATTAGCAATCAAAATATATACATGGTAACATTCTATCTTCTGTGCAAGATTTTGTAAAAGGCGAGACTTTTGTTTCTTTCAGAGCTTTTCAACAATTGCACCAAATTACAGATAGTAATAGTTTTAAGTTTTTACAGTTACAGCACTGTCTTTTGCAACTTTTGGGCACTACTCCATGGTCTGCTGGGAATGGAAAACTCTCTTATCCAATCTCTTGGCTGTATGCTGCCCTATAAGCAATGGGACCCTCATATATTAGATGGTAGATGCCTGTACTGGGATTCCACACAGTTCCTATCTTTGGAGGGAGATGCGTGGCAAAGAGTATGATGGGATTTTTACAAGTATATAAAACAAGACAGAATTTGATTACAACAATTCAAACTGTTACATAAATTTTATTCACTCCTAGTAGATTATACAAAATGAGGAAGCAAGAATCCGATGTCAGTGTTATATACGGTTAGTGGGAGGGCACCCTTTTTTATGTCTTATGGCAATGTCCCAAGATTCAACCCTTCTGGAAGGCTATTCAAGATTCTTTGGATCTTCTCCTAGGCCTTCAGGAAGCTTCTACTCTGGAAATCTGTATGGCTGGACTATATCACAAGTGGGTGTTTGGGCCCCGGAGAGGCTATATCACCTAAGTGGCAGCAACTGCAAAATTGGTTATTTTACGCCATTGCTTAAGATTCATTAGACAATGGGCACCAAATCCTGCATTCTAATTGACTGGCACCTTTTCTCTGCTGTAAATCCTCCGATATACCAACAATAAAAGGTGCCAGCCACCAGTCAGCCGCATCAACCCCCCCCCGAAATCACTCCGAGCATGGGAAGCCCAAGACTGGCAAAGATGGCAGTTCCGCTAAATGGACATCTCGCAGAACTGCTGCACCAGTCCCGTTCCGATCTATTCTGCTGGAATAACCTGTGAAAGCTGTAGCAGACAAGAAAGAGGGCAACAGCAACCAAAGTAAAAGCAGTCAGGAAACCCGTAATTACAAAAATGTAAACAAATCATTACCTCTTGTTTTTCACCCTGGTACCGGTGACCACAGAGGACCTCCTATCCCATGCCAGCAAGTTACCTCACTTAAGTCACAACAGTGCATGTATGTTGGAAGACACTAACAACGAGGTACCCCAAGTGTATCTGAATAAATATAGATATTAAACAAAACACAGCAGAGACACAGTAAAAAAAAGCAACCAAGGAATACATTTCAGCATTTCCTGCTCCCACAAAAAAGCACCACGTTCCGGAGCACAAAGCAATACTGCACCTGCGCAGTTTCCCCACAGCCCGAGTAACCAAGAACTACTTCTGACGGAGCAATAAAAACTCAGAAAAAAACAAATTAACACAAAAAAGAACATTTTATTTACTATTTTTTTTTGAGGGAAAAAAAAGGACATTGTATAATCGCAATATGCCACTTCAGGATGTGGGTATATGGTGGGATTTACCCACTTCTGGTGTGGATTTGGTCACTTGGCTGCACCTCATGACCAAACAAAACCAGGCATGGTAAATCCCACCATATACCCACACCCTGTTATAGTATATTGCTTAAATGTTCCAACTATGGATGAATGGCATAAGGAAATCTTGTTGGCTTTGAAGGTTGAAAAGGCAATAGCAAATTTGGCAGGACATTATTCAGCCTTCCAGAAGCAGTGGGAGACTTTGTATACCTTGTTGTCCATTGTATGAGGCAATAACCAGGCACTGGCTTTTCTTTCTCTCTTCAACAGCAACATTTTTTTAGGGCCTACTGGAGATCATGGATATCCTTAATGATATACAAGTGCTTTCCAAAAGAAAAGTTACGTAAGAACTTACCGTAACAGTACATCTTTGAGGGGATCTCAGTCATCAGGTCACACATATGGAACTTCACCGTTGGTGAAGCAGGATCCACATGGAAGATTTTCAGCAGTACAACTGGGGCAGCCCATGCTAACATCGTCTGCCAACGTCACCAACCCTATAAAGGTGTGAGTGGCCCCGTTCCCCCCTCAGTTCTTTCCCCATGGAGACTAAGGGAGTAAAAATCTGGCCATGGGGGACTGAGGAGAGAGAGAGAGGTGCCCAGGCCTAAATATAAGGCTAGAAACACCAGATAGCCAGTTCTGAGAAAGAACCCTATAAAGGGGGATGGTGGGAGGGAAGGCAGACCTGATGACTGAGATCCCCTCGAAGATCTGCAGTTAGGCCAAGTTCTTACGTAACTATACTGTCTTCATTGAGGGTATCTCAGTCATCAGGTCACACATATGGAATGAGTCCCAAGCAGTTACAGATCATCTAAGCAGTCTGGGAGGAAGGCCATCCATAAACTTAAGACAGAAGGCCCTGCAGCACAGCCCTGCCAAAACCTGCACGGGCTCTTGAGGCAATGACCAGACTGTAGTGCTTGGTGAAAGTATGGATGGTGCTCCAGGTGGCAGCCACACAAATATCAGCAGCTGAGACCCCCTTGGAAACAAGCCACTGGGGTAGCCATTCCTCTGGTGGAATGAGCTTTGACAGCACCAGTCAGTTGTTTGCCATACTTGTTATAGCAGAACACAATGCAGTTAGCCAATCATTTGGACAAACACTGTTTAGAAATCTGAACGCCCTCTCTCCCTGGGGTGAAAGAAACAAAAAGCTGCTTCGACTTTCTGCACTCCTTAGTTCAGAGCAGATAATACGTCAAAATTCTGTGCATGTCTAATGTATGGAGCAGTGCTTCCCCTGGACTGGCACACTCAGGGAAATAAACAGGTAGGTGGATAGACTGGTTCAGAGTAAACTCAGACATCACCTTAGGAAGAAACTTAGGATTTGTGCACAAAGACACCCTGTCTTTGTGAAAAATCAAATAAGGTTCCTCGCACCAGAGGGCATGAAGCTCGGAAATCCTTCGAGCAGAACTAATAGCAACCAAAAAGAAAGCATGACTTGCAAGTTGTGACTGGCTCAATGGGAGACAGGGTCAATCTCCAAAACAAAATTGAAATCCCAAGCAGGACAGGGGAACGGATTGGAGGTTGTAGATGCAGGATGCCATGCAGCCACCCACAGGCTCATGAAAGGCCAAGACAGCCAAAAGGTGCACCTTGAGGGAGGAGTACTGGAGACCTGAATCGGACAATTACATCAGGTAATCCAAGATCTGGCTCACCAGACAAATGAAAGGGTCCAGATGATGCTTGGTAGTCCAGATGGCAAACCTCTTCCACTTCATGGCATATGTGACCTGAGTGGAGGGCTTCTGAGCAGACACGAGGACACCTGCCACCTTCTGGGATATCCCAAACCGGGCAAAGGCTATGTCTCAGAATCCAGGCATGCAGACAGAGGGACTGGAGGTTGGGATAGACCAGGGTCCCCTGAGCCTGCATCAACAGATCCCTGCAGAAAAGCAGAAGGACTGGAGGTTCCTCCGCTAACTGCTGCAGTAATGGAAACCACATCTGCCATGATCAGAATGGTGTTACCAAGACCATGCTGGCCCCCTCCATCTTCAGTTTGATTAGCACCCTCTGACTCAGAGGAAATGGAGGAAAGGCATAAAGGAACCTCCCACTGCAGGAGAGGGACAACGTGTCTCGCCAGAAAACTCTAGGCCTTGGATCTAGCCAGCAGAAACTGGGCAGTTTTGTGCTGAGTGGGGACGCAAAAAGGTCCAACTCTGGATGAGCCCATCTGGTGAACAGATATTCTACGATGGATGAGAGAAGTTCCCATTCGTACATGTTGGACTGAGACTGACTGAGGCTGTCCACCAGGGTGTTTAGCAAGCCTGGGACATAAACTGCTGATAGAACCAGACTGTGGTCTAGCACCCAGTACCAAACTCTCATGGCCTCCCTGCATAGGGGATACAAATGCATCCCCCCCTGCTTGTTGATTAAATAGACTACACTGAGGTTGTTATACTGAATCAACAGCTGACCCGGGAGGAGATGGTTCTGAAAGGCCTGTGTAACCCCCCTAACACCCGGGGTTACAAGAATCCCAGTTAGATCTAGTGGCAGGGAAAGCAGCTTGTGAAATTCCAGTTAAATGGATTTCACACTGTCTCACTCTGTTCTCAGTCGAGCTGGAGGGATGACATCATATAGAATTTTCGCAGCAGCATAAGCCACATTGGAATGTTGCAGCTGGGAGTTAGATAGAATGTTGGGAGGTTTTGGATTCAGTCTTCAGTTAGTCTAGTGGGAGACTCAGTGGAGCAAGGAGGTGCACTGCAGTGGGCAGTCCCTCAGAGCCCTCAGCTCTGACCAGAGCTACCTGTCGTTGTCGGTGTCTGTTCTCGCCCTAGATAGAGACACAGAAGATACTGTTTGGAAGGGGTTGAGACCATCTCCCAGTTGTTCCAGGGCCCCATCCCTGAGAGGGATGGGGGGATCCAGACCAGCTCTCAGGGGCAATCCCCTGGCCTTGCTAGCAGAAGAGAAGCTGCCTTGAAGATTTGTGCTGAGGCACAAAGAAGTATTTTTGGTTTTCCTGTGGAAGAAGCCTGTGGGCACCTGCAAACCAGGATGAGTCGCTCTGCCAGAGAGCCTATGTTTCAACGAGAATGTTGTTTAAGTATCTGCTACTGTGGGTCAGGAAAGGACAGCCAAGTACAGTGCTTAAGGCATATGTGACTTGAATGCCTATAATATGTGGGGGTTTATAGGGATGGACATAGCCACTTAGAAAAGTATGTCACAAGCCAGTACATTGGAGTTCCAGAGACTGTAGATTGTGAGTGTGATAAATATTTAAAGTGTTAATTTACAAACCCAGAGTTTTCAGTTGAAGAGGTGTTTGAGACCAAATGAATAGCTGGGTAAGAATTATGGGAGCAAGAGGTGGGAGACCCCCCATCAGGAGTAACCAGATTCACCTTGGGACACCTGTTGCTTTCTTCCAGGCACTTGGCCAGTTTTCCGGGAAAGTACCCAGACATGGGATTAGATGGAAGATTTTTCCCTTCATGGAGCCTGTATGTGCTCATGGGTGGTTTAGGGAGCCACCGAGTAATGTTCCATGCCATATGGAAAGTGGTCCAGTTGCTGGCTGGATGTGCCATGCAGGGAAGTAGTCCAAGGCTGGTCGGATGTGCCAGGCCAGGGAAATCCAGAGAAGAGTACAAGTTTGGGCTGAGTGCCCAGTGTGTTTCTAAACCTGAGGGTTACAGTGTGTAGAAGATGTGTTCTGATCTCTGTAAATCTGAATTACCGGGAGTGTAGCCCTGTGGGGGTCCATCTATGCTTTGTTATTCTGTTTGGTTGTGAATAAAAGCCACACTCTAGAATCCCAATCCTGGTTTGGACAGTACAGTTATTGCTTCCTGTGTCCGGAGTTACTTGGGTGCCACTGACTAGAAGTCAAACCTAGCAAAAATACTGGGCAACAGTTTTCTCCCTGAACACAGGAAGCCAGGTAGTGGGTTACATAATGGAGGCACCACACAGTGCTAATAAAACAAAAAATAACATCAACCCTGTGACAACCCACCTCTCCCTCTGGGCTGAAACAGCTTTTAGAGAGATGTGTGTCCTCGGGTATTCGCTGCCACCAGCCGGACTTTCCTTCCGGCACCTCTTTCAAGTGTACAAACTTGAAAAATCACACGTGCAATTGCACAAGTTAAAGTCTGGTAGTGTGTTCTCTTTCAGGTATGGATGCTACAGAGTTTACCTTAGCCAGTGGAAACCAAATCTTACCTTAGAAAAATGACATCAGAGTCACAACTGTTGAGCAAATAAATAGCTTTTACTTAACAGAAAGTGCAATGAGCATTTACAGGAAATGTATTTACAACACAAGAGAATAACACTTATACAGGAAAAGTAAACAAATGTTTTTAAACAACAGATGGCAAAAGAAGGCTATTACTGAAATATACTATCACTAAACTTACCCTTCCCTGTCCTTACAAAGGGACACTGTGACCCCTGTTCTAACTGCCAGCTCCCCACGGACATACCAGGTAGGCTCCAAGCTTATGTTCCCCTCACAGCTTCCAGGGCAAGAAAGAGTTCTCTGTCTTACAGAAGCTTATATAGTCTATGGAGACTAGGTCATTCCTATCCTCCCCTTAAATGCACCAACCAACTAACATGTATGTATTTAATTGTCCCAATCAGAGTGAACACCTATTGGTGACCAATTATAGTCCCTTTTCACCTTAAGTTTATATTTGAATGATCCAATCCATTCAAACTGCCCTGTGTCCGTGTCTGCAAGGTCTGTGTGTGTCTGGAGATGTCCACTCGAGATTTATGACCCAGCTCTTATCTAGCAGCTAGGAATTCCACAAGCTGGTTGCTGCTGGAGGATTTCAGCCTCAGTGTATTTTTTCCACACTGCTAAAAAAATAAGGCATCTACAGAATCCAAACCATTAACTCTTTCCTTCCCATTTCTGTCACAAACCCGATGCCAGGCTGGTTACAAATTGGAGGCTATCGCTGGGATTTGGCTTGCAATTTGGGAGAGAATGCAAGAAAGGTTGCTCGGATAGTGGCTAGCATTTTGGCTGTCTGTCAGTAGGTAGCCCAAAAAGTAGAAGCACTGCCAACTGAATGTGCTGCTGTGTGCTGCTATGTGCTGCTGTAATTGTGCCAACTGTTTACCAAGGAGCAGTAAAGCCCGAGTGTGTATGCCCTTGTCCTGCATCAAATTACAACGTTTGCCAGCTTTTTAAGTGTTGTGTGACAGAAAAAAGTGTGGAAAATTGTGGGAAACAAAGAAAGATTTGTGCCCTAGACGTTGGAAATGCATGTGGCATGGACTAAGAGAGTCGCTGACTAAAATGCCATGATAAATGGTTAAAATGGTGCTCCCGTCGAGGAGCTACAGTTGAGAAAAAGTGTGGTTTGCTGTTTAAGTTTTGACTGCTCGACGATCGCCATGGAGAAGCAGAGCCCGAGAGGAAAGAGGCTCATCTGCATGGCGTCCAGTGATTGGCGAGACTGCAATCAGTCCCACCCCCAAGCCAGCTCAGAGTGACTGCACAGTGTTCGAGAGGGGGAGAGAGAGAGAGGAGTGTGCGAGCAGGTTTGCAAGGAGGAGCGTCGCGGTGACTGAAAACATAAAGTTAGTTAAATTGGACTTTTCTGTTTAAAATCGGGCTCAACCTGCATTCCGATTCATCTGAGAAGAGAGCGAGGTGTTCAGAGGGACAAACAGCAGGACTGCCAACCCACTTTATTCCAGAGGCCTTCATGATCGTCTGTAGGCCGCATTTAACATCGCAAATACAAGCCACTGATTAAGTGAGTACCATCCTAAAAAACACCTCAAACTGTGTGATTTTAATCTAAAGCCAGTTGAATCTGTGTGTAGCAGTGTGATCGTTTTGCAAAGAAGGACTGTGTCAAGTTTAATCAGCTAAAAGCAAGAATTCTGTGCAACAGACTGAGCACAATTATAGGTTCAGCAACAGTATAATTTTCAGAGCCATGTGAGAGACAGTGAGTTGTATGAGAGATGCAGCAAGAAATACAGGCAATCCTGTGTGATGAAATGCTGTGGCTTTGGTAGGACTTTAAGCTAGAACAGTGATTAAAAGAGAATGAAAAGTCTAGTAAAATCATACTAGGAGAACAACCAGTGCAATTTAAGCAGCTTGAGTGAACTTTATCAGTGGAGTGTGTAAATCGGGTGCACAGTGGCTTGGTTCATAAACAGAATGTTGAGGCACAGGAGTGCTGCCGCCGCCATTACAGGGTGGGGTAGTAATGTAAACACAGCAGCAAGGGGAGCCATTTTGTAAAAGTTTTTCCAAAAGAGTGGGACTTGAAATAACAGTGAGTGTTTGCTTGATTTCTCAGCAGTCATGGCTTTGGGACCAGCCCGCTACCTGGATCATGCCCTGGTTATGACAGTAGAAGCTAACAAGTTGAGAGATATTACTACGGGGATGACTGCCTCCTCATGTGGCAATTCCTGGATATCCAGTACGAGTAAGTGTGATGGTCTTAAATGCTGGAAGGGACTTCTTCATAGTACCTCACTATTCCGGGTGCCTAGAGAAATATGGCTTAACTAAAGCACCCAAGATTCATTTGACTCCCACATGGACAAAGCTTCAAGAACCTGCAGTTGGCAGCACACAGCACCAGGCGGAGCCTGACAGGGAAGGCCCCCTCAGAGTGTGGCATAAAGCAAGAGGGTGCAGATTTACAGACAGAACAATGTACTGATGTATCAGAGTACAGGTCCCAGAGAGACGCTGCAGAAGGTGCATCAGTAGACCCTTGGAGAGAGAGAGAGGCCTAGCCCAAGTCTCATAAGTGAAGACGAGGGAGGCCTCTGAATGGGAGGTATCGACCTCCACACCCAACGAAGAGTAGAGAATCTCAGGAGTGAAGATGACTGCTCACTCCTGGGCACAGATTCTTAGCAAGGAAGATGATGAGGGAGAACCTATGTGGCCTTGTGAAGAAGGTACGGATCCACAGCCACAAGCTCTTGCCTCAGAGGAACCGATGATAGAAGAGAGTAGTGACTCTACAGCTCAGCCCCCACAAGGAAGAGTTAAAGATCCATTCTGTGTTGCATTAAGTATGCGTAGCTGGCTGAACCAGGACTAGCCACCCCCAAGCCAGGCCAGAGGTCACAGGTTGACCAAGAGCAGTAAAGAGGAAAGACTGGTTCGTAGGAAAGCGAATGAAATCTATGGGATACTCTTTCCTACCTTTCCTCGGAAAGTCTGGGAGGAGATTGAAAAAAAGCAGGAAATCCTGGATAACAGAAGAGGCAATGACACATGTGTGACAACCCACCTCTCCCTCTGGGCTGAAACAGCTTTTAGAGAGGTGTCTGTCCTCGGGTATTCGCTGCCACCAGCCGGACTTTCCTTCCAGCACCTCTTTCAAGTGTACAAACTTGAATAATTAAACGTGCAATTCCACAAGTTAAAGTCTGGTAGTGTGTCTGTCTCAGGTGGCGGATGCTACACAGAATTTACATCAGCCAGTGGAAACCAAATATTACCTTCTATAAGCCTCAGGAGTTAATTCAAAACGTTTCAACAACAACACTGTTTTCACTTTATCATAATCAGCATAGTCTTCATTACTCATTTTAGCAAATGCATGCAATGCTCGCTCCGTCAGCAGGGGTATGAGAAAAGTTGACCAAGGAGCCTTAGTCAATTTTAATTGATCGCATACTCTCTCAAATGACCTTAAAAATAAAACAATGTCATCTCCCTCTTTAAACTGAGGGAACAATTTAGAATTCATTTTGGCTTCATGAGGTAAACTCACTCCACCATTACTCACGGTTTGCTGGCTGCGTAGGGTAATCATCTCCTTCTCGTGCTGTCGTTCTTTTTCTCTTTCTTCACATTCTTTCTCCTTTTCCTGATGTTCTTTCTCTCTGTCTTCACGTTCCTTCTCTTTGTCTACGCATTCTTTCTCTCTGTCTGCCAGTCTCTTTTCTTCAAGTTCTTTCTCTGCTTCCTGTCTTCTTGTCTCTGCTTCCAACCTTCTTGCTTCTGCTTCAGCATCCAGTCTTTTACTTCTCAGCGCCCCTGTCTTGCAGCACCAGCTGCAGTTGCAATGCCTCAAGCTGGTTTGGGATCTGCTGCCTCAGTTCCTGACTCACCCCCAGTGACTGTCTGCTTCAGATCATGTGCCAAGACAGTAGCTATGAGGTCTGCCTTATTTCTTCTGCTTTAGACCTTCAGGTGGAATCCCCTTTTCCTGGCACCTTTCAAAAAGCTGTGGTACAGTAAGTGAGTCATACTCCGTGGAGCTCATTCTCTACTGCCACACTTTACTGTGCTATCTAGAAACATATAAAACTGTTGTACAAATGTATCCTCTTGTATATTCTGTTTTGCAATGCTACGGTAACTGTTCCACTGGCAAACTCTATCTCAGTGTGCAACGCAGTCTGCTATCATCACCCCACCACTGCCAACCAATATGTGACAACCCACCTCTCCCTCCGGGCTGAAACAGCTTCTAGAGAGGTGTCTGTCCTCGGATATTCGCTGCCACCAGACGGACTTTCCTTTCGGCACCTCTTTCAAGTGTACAAACTTGAAATAATTAAATGTGCAATTGCACAAGTAAAAGTCTGGTAGTGTCTCTCTCTCTCTGGTGCTTTGGAAGCTGGGAGGGGAAACGTAAGCTTGGAGCCTACCTTGTAGCTATGTCCGTGGGAGCTGGCAGTTAGAACAGGGTCCAGTGTCTCTTGTAAGGACAGGGAAGGGTAAGTTTAGTGATAGCATATTTCAGTAATAGCCTTCTTCTTTTGCCATCTGTTATTTAAAAACATTTGTTTACTTTTCCTGTATGAATGTTATTCTCTTGTGTTGTAAATACATATCCTGTAACTGCTCATTGCACTTTCTGTTAAGTAAAAAGCTATTTATTTGCTCAACAGTTGTGACTGTGATGTCATTTTTCTAAGGTAATACCACTGGCTGAGGTAAACTCTGTGTAGCATCCACCACCCGAGACAGACACACTACCAGACTTTAACTTGTGCAATTGCACGTTTAATTATTTCAAGTTTGTACACTTGAAAGAGGTGCCGGAAGGAAAGTCCGGCTGGTGGCAGCGAATACCTAAGGACAGACACCTCTCTAAAAGCTGTTTCAGCCCAGAGGGAGAGGTGGGTTGTCACAACATGCGCATCCTGGTGCTAACAGACATGTCAAAAATAGAGTGTTATAATTAAAAATCAGCCAGTGGAAAAGGGGCAGGACACTTTATGGACACTGTTCGAATTGTGGATGGAGAGGGACATGAAACCTTTCACAGTATGGATTATGAGCGCCCAGACGGGGTAATAATTCCAGCACCTGACCCTTTGTGCTATTGGCCACAGTGCAAAGACCTCCCTGCAAATGTGCCCATGCCTACCAAGTGGAGAGCAGAGCAGTGGTAACTAGTGCTGCCATCCAGCCATTGCTGTACCTATGTTGTTCTGCCAGATTGGCGTTCCAGGAACCAGGTGTGCCACATTCATCAGTCTTGCAGTGTACTGGCTTTCCAGATTCCATCGACCGGCCCGCCAGATGACTTCATATCCAGAGAGGACACCAGCCCAGCTGTATCCTGATTCATCGCCTGGGATTCCGGATGACTTCAGACCAGCTGTTTTTCCTTTTTTCCTGTTCCAAGGTTCCACCTCCTAGATGACATCATCCCAGCAGTTTCCAGATGTGCCCTCCTGTCATTTTCTGGAAGATGTCCGCCCAGCTGTATCAGAAGAATGCTGCCATGGAAAGTCTTCGGCTGGAGGACCAGGTGGTGTACCATTTTCATTCTACAAGGGACTGGTAAGTCCAGACTTTTCTATTCTTATGACATTGCAGTACACACCCTACACTAGCAGACTCCAGATGTTTGAACTGTTCTCAAAGACTCTCCCCTTCAGGATTTCAGCCTGCTAGAACTGTGTTTTACCGGGCTCCGGCCCAGGAGAGACTCTTTATTGGACTTGCCTTCGGGCACTGTTGTCACTAGATGGGACTTTCAGGGCACTCCATCCCCCAAATAAAGTGTATTGTAAATAATGTCATTGTTTTCTACTGTTTTTACTGTTTATACTGTTTTTTCTACTTATCCAAAAAAAATATTTTGGGGATTCTTCAGTGTTTGATGGTAGGGGTTAGATAGACTGTGCATGCAGATTAGGAGTATGTTTGTCTTTCTTTTTCTTGCAGGTGTTCCTTAAGAAGACAAGAAGAGGAGGAGGGACTCAGCGGAGTTCCTCACAGTACTTTAATGTAGTAGTGTTTAAAGTACAGGATGTTGTAGTTTTCTGTACGTAACTTTTCCTTCCACAGGTATGGTTGTGGGGGAGTAATGTACAGTACATAGATTAGCTCCGTGTGTGGCTGCAGGGGTCCCAGGTTGGGGGGAGGTTCCCCTGTTTGTTTTGTTTGGGAATTTGGGTTAGAGGCAGATAGGTTTTCCCTAGAGGGCTAGGGTGGATAGACAGGCTGTGGTCCTGACCGGCCGGAGGGGATGCAGTACTGATCTATCAGGGCTATGCTCTGGACAATTCTACCAAGGCCACTAGGTGTCCATAGTAAGATCTTAAAGTAGAGGCTGATGCGTCAGCCGATGGCCTCTGAGCCCTTAGTGTTGTCTGCCTGTGTCTAGCACATGGTAGGAGAGGGCCTGATCACCCCTCTCCGTAGGTAGCACAGAGGGTAGGATGGGCCTAGGCCGGGTTAGTAATGACTGCGGATAGTCATTTTCCTGGCCAAGGGTGGGTGTAACCCCCCTAGCACCCGGGGTTACAAGAATCCCAGTTAGATCTAGTGGCAGGCAGGGAAGACAGTTTGTGAAATTTCAGTTAAATGGATTTCACACTGTCTCACTCTGTTCTCAGTCTCAGCTAAGCTGGAGGGATGACATCATATAGAATTTTCGCAGCAGCATAAGCCACATTGGAATGCTGCAGCTGGGAGTTAGCTAGAACATTGGGAGGTTTGGATTCAGTCTTCAGTTAGTCTAGTGGGAGACTCAGTGGAGCAAGGAGGTGCACTGCAGTGGGCAGTCCCTCAGAGCCCTCAGCTCTGACCAGAGCTACCTGTCGTTGTCGGTGTCTGTTCTCGCCCTAGATAGAGACACAGAAGATACTGTTTGGAAGGGGTTGAGACCATCTCCCAGTTGTTCCAGGGCCCCATCCCTGAGAGGGATGGGGGAGATCCAGACCAGCTCTCAGGGGCAATCCCCTGGCCTTGCTGGCAGAAGAGAAGCTGCCTTGAAGATTTGTGCTGAGGAATCAAGAAGTATTTTTGGTTTTCCTGTGGAAGAAGCCTGTGGGCACCTGCAAACCAGGGTGAGTCGCTCTGCCAGAAAGCCTATGTTTTAACAAGAATGTTGTTTAAGTATCTGCTACTGTGGGTCAGGAAAGGACAGCCAAGTACAGTGCTTAAGGCGTATGTGACTTGAACGTCTTTAATATGTGGGGGTCTACAGGGATAGGCATGGCCACTTAGAAAAGTACGTCACAAGTCAGTACATTGGAGTTCCAGAGACTGCAGATTATGAGTGTGATACACATTTAAAGTGTTAATCTACAAACCCAGAGTTTTCAGTTGAAGAGGTGTTCGAAACCAAATGAATGGCCAGGTATGAATTACGGGAGCAAGAGGTGGGAGACCCCCCATCAGGAGTAACCAGATTTGCCTCTACGGGTTCACTTTGGGACACCTGTTGCTTTTTTCCGGGCACTTGGCTGGTGTTCGGGGAAAGTACCCAGACTTGGGATTAGATGGAAAATTTTTCCCTTCATGGAGCCTGTATGTGCTCATTGGTGGTTTAGGAAGCCACCGAGTAATGTTCCATGCCATATGGAAAGTGGTCCAGTTGCTGGCTGGATGTGCCATGCAGGGAAGTAGTCCAAGGCGGGTCAGATGTGCCAGGCCAGGGAAATCCAGAGAAGAGTACAAGTTCGGGCTGAGTGTCCAGTGTGTTTCTAAACCTGAGGGTTACAGTGCACAGAAGATGTGTTGTTCTCTCCGTAAATCTGCATTACCAGAAGTGTAGCCCTTTCAGGGTCCGTCTATGCTTTGTTATTCTGTTTGGTTGTGAATAAAAGCCACACTCTAGAATCCCACTCCTGGTTTGGACATTACAGTTGTTGCTTCCTGTGTCTGGAGTTACTTGGGTGCCCCTGAGTAGAAGTCAAACCTAGCCAAAATATAGAGCAACAGTTTTTTCCCGAACCCAGGAAGCCAGGCAGTGGGTTACATAATGGAGACACCGCACAGCGTTAATAAAACAAAAAATAACATCAACCCAACCCCTAGCTACATCTGCATGACATACAGGACCACCCACATCTCCAGGAAGTTGATATGCAGGGAGTTTTCGATCTGGGACCAAGAACCCTGAGTGTGAAAAGAGCCCAGAAGCACCCCCCCTCTAGCCAAAATTGGAGGCCTCTGTAGTAAGGATCTGCTGAGGCGAGGAGATCTGAAATGGACCCCCGGCAACAGGTGCAGAGGGTCCATCCACCATTAGAGCACCTTGCGGACTGGGAAGGAGACCAGCACAAACTGATCTAACTTGTCAGTGTGTTGGTCCCATTGCACCCAGAGTGTCCACTGTAGGGCTCTTGCACGTGCAGCCTGGCTAGTGGAACCGTGGGAATGTCCACAGCCATCAACCCTAACAGCCTCGACTCTGGGTGACATCCTGAGCCTAGGTGATAAGGCCCTCCCACTCTGTTCTGGGGCAGGAAGGTCTTTCCCTGTGCCGAGTCCAGATCTGCCCCTCTATATTGCAGCCTTTGGGATGGGGTTAGGACCAATCTGGGCAAGCTGACAGTGATGCCCAGGGAAAGAAACAGCTAAAGGGTTCTCTCGAAAGTCCGGAGAAGCTGTTTTCTGGATGGGCCTTTAGGAGCCAATTGTCCAGATAAGGGAAGTCCCTCCCTTCAGAGAGCTGCAGCTACTGCTGCTAAGCACTTAGTAAAGACACATGGCGCATAGGATAAGCTAAAGGGCAATACTTTGAATTAGTAGTGCTCACCTTGAAAAATAAATTGAAGGAATCTCCTGTTGGGGGGGGGGGCACTGAGATATGCAGGTAAGCATCCTGCATGTCCAGGGAGCACAGCCAGTCACCCTGCTTGAGAAGAGGCATCAGGCCTGGAAGGGTTACCATGCAGAATTTTTTGTATTGGACATACAGATTGAGGTCCTTGAGATCTAATATGAGCCTCAGATCTCCAGTCTTCTTGGGGACCAGGAAGAACCTGGAATAAAAATACAGGTTACTCACCTGTAACAGGAGTTCTAGGAATGGTATATGTTGTTCATCCACACTTATTGGCAGGTTCCTTGCCGCTTTAAATCTTGCCGGAAGGTCTTCAAGCTGGCTCCTCCCACCCACCCGGGTGGTAAAACTCTCGGCTCCGCCCCATGACGCCAGATCTGGCCGGCTGGAAGCTCAGGTTGTGCGTCGAAGCTGGGGAGGTCGGGTGGGTCGTGTGGATGAACAACACATGCCATTCCTAGAACTCCTGTTATGAGTAACCTGTATTTAGGACATGGATATGTTGTTCATCCACACTTATTGGCAGACTCAGCAGTTCTCCGGGAGGAGGGAGGCAAGGCGCACACCCCAATACTTACTTTGGGAAATAAGGACTGGAGAACCAAGGCCCCAAAACCAGCATCCCGGGCGTGACTCAAGGTCGATGTGGTAATGGGTAATAAAGGTGTGCTGACTTCAGTAGCAGCCCTGCAGATTTCCTGGATAGGGACATCCCTGGAAGCAGCCACGATCCAGCAGTATGACGGGTAGAATGAGCTCTTATCCTCTGGGAGGCTCCATGCCGCCAACTTATAGCAGCGATCTATGCAGGAGGTGACCCACCTGCCTATCGTCCGCTTGGCTGCAGGTCTGCCAGGTGCGGCTTCAGCGTAGGTGACAAACAGCTGGCGAACCTCTCCCCGAATTTCAGCCGCGCGCTCCTTATAACAAGCGAGCGCCCTTCTAGGGTCCAGAGTATGGAGCCTATATTCGGCCTCCGAGGTGTGATTGGGGTAGAACACCGGCAGAGTCAGCACCAGGTTAAGGTGAACTCCGACACCACCTTTGGAAGGAATTTCGGGTTGGGGCGCAGGACAACCTTGTCCCTGTGGAAGACCAGGTAAGAAGACTCGATGCAAAGCGCCTGGAGCTCTCCCATCCTTCTGGCTGACGTGATAGTCACCAAGAAGGCGGTCTTCCACAACAGGTGAGAGAGATCACACCTGTGCATTGGTTCGAATGGCTTGCCCATGAGCTTTGCCAGTACCAGCAGTAAATCCCACGGAGGTGGAGGTTCTCGCACCAGAGGGGAAACGTGATCAAGGCCTTTGAAAAAGCGCTCGACCACCTTTCCCTGCGCCACCGACTGCTTCCCGGCCCGCGCCCGGTAAGCAGAGATGGCTGCCAGGTGCACCTTTAGGGTCATCGACCTAAGCCCTTGACTAGAAAGGGACCATAAATAGTCCAAAATGCTTGCCACAGAACAGGAGGAAGGGTCCAAGCCCTTGCCCTGACACCAAATGGAGAATCTCTTCCATTTGAAGGCGTAGCATTTTCTGGTCGACTCCTTACGGGACGCCTCAACAACATTGAGGACCTCGTCGGAAAGACCCAAGGCCTGGAACTCTAGCCGCTCAGGAACCAGGCCGTCAGGTGCAGGGATTGAAGGTCCGGATGGAACACCTTCCCCTGATTGACTGAAAGCAGGTCCGGGCGAGCTGGAAGCTGCCTCGGGAGCCTGGAGCTGAGGCTGAGGAGATCTGGGTACCAGAACTGGCGGGGCCAGTCTGGAGCTATCAGGATCACCTGCGCCTTGTCCCTCCTTGCTTTGAGAAGCACCTTGTGAATCAAGGAAATGGGGAAAAGGCGAAGAGGCCCAGGGTCCACAGCCTCGAGAAGGCATCCCCCTGCAGCGAGCCCTGCTGAGGGGGGCGGGCATGAAACAGCCTCAGCTTTGCGTTCTCCCTGGAGGCAAACAGGTCCACCTGAGGTGTGCCCCAGTGGGAGAACAGATCTTGTACTACCTCCGGCAGGAGAGACCATTCGTGAGATGCAGCCCCTGTCCGGCTCAGGGCATCGGCCAGGGTGTTGGAGGCTCCTGCCACATGAATGGCTAGGAGATCCACCTCCAGGCTGCGCACGAGTGACCAAATGCAGAGAGCTTCCTTGCATAGAAGCATGGAGCGCGTCCCGCCCTGGCGGTTCAGGTAGTGCATGGTCGTGGTATTGTCTGTCTGGACTCGGACCACTTGACCCCGGAGAAACGGAGCAAAGGCGGTGAGAGCTAGGCGGACCGCTCGGAGTTCCAGCAGGTTGATGTGGCATCGGAACTCCCGCGGGGACAAGAGGCCGTGCACTCGGTGTTCCCCCAGATGGGCACCCCAACCCATCAGAGAGGCATCGGTCGATAGAGAGACCGTCAGCTCGGGGCGGACAAACGGGATGCCCTCCTGCAAATGGAATGGAATGGTCCACCACTGGAGAGCGTTCCACATCTCCTGGGTCACTATCACTAGCTGGTCCAAAGGATCGCAGCGTTGTGACCACTGGCTGGCCAGTCCCACTGAAGGGCTGATGTGGCCAGCGGCCCAACGGACCACGCTGGTACCGCCGCCATGAGACCCAGAAGGCGCAGGAAGTCCCAGGCAGGGCGCGATTGCCCAACCAGAAATGATTGGGCAAAGGAGGTAAGAACCTCGGCCCTGTCCGCCGGGAGTCGTGCTCTGGCTCGAAGAGAGTCAAGCTCTGCCCCGATGAACAGGATCACCTGCTTTGGCTCGAGTTCCGACTTGGCCTCGTTGATGAGAAGGCCAACTCGAGAGCAAACCTGGAGGGCCAGATCTCTGGACTGCTCCACCTCCCGTCTGGAGGAGGCTGCTATCAGCCAATCGTCCAGGTAAGGGTACACCCGGACCCCTCGGTGCGCAGCAGGAATGCTGTCACCACTGCCATGCATTTGGTGAAGACCCTGGGAGCTGGAGATAAGCCGAAGGGCATGGCTGGAACCGAAGAGGGATCCCTCCGCCGAAGCGGAGGAATCCCGATGACGGACGGATAGGGACGGAAAGAACGCGGCCCTGTAGGTCCAGAGAGCAGAACCACACGCGTGTTCCAGAGATGGTATTATCTGTGCCAGAGTGACCATCCTGAAGGTTCGAGACCTTAGAACTTGTTCAGGTCGTGGTAGGTCGAGAATGTGGCGCTAGCCCCTCGTCTGCTTCGGAACCAGGAAATACCTGGACACGAACCCCGGGTCTGAAGGGGTCCTCTACCTCCGTGATCACCTCCTTTTGGAGGAGGAGAGCGATGTCGGCTCGACAAGCCGCCAGTGAGGTTCGGACCCGAGGCCCCCAGGTGCGATGGCTCTGAGGGCGGGCCTGCCTCGAATTCCAGAGGTAGGCCTTTTCCCACCACCTTCCAGTACCCACCTGTCCGTGGGTAACAGCGGACCAGGCGAAAGGAAGTGTCTGGAGCCGTCCCCACGGAGGAACCAGGGGTGAGGTGACAGGGATGGGGGCTACACCCTCAGCCCGGCACTGGGCAGGCTTGGAGGAGGGACCGGCCGAGGACCTCCTGGCCTTACCTCCTGCTTCCTGTTGGAGGAAGCCGGCTTGGGCTTGGGATACCAAGGTCGAGCCTGCTGGCCCTGACGCTGCTGGGCAGGCGTCAGCGGGCGCAGAAGGACGAAAGGGCTTAGGCTGTGGCTTCTGGCCTTTGTCCTTCTGAGCTGAAGAGACCGAGTCCAAGGTAGCATGGACTTCGATCCTCTGCAGGTGACCTTCCACCCCAAGGCGAAGAGGTCAGTCCCAAAAGGAACATCCGCCAACTTGTGCTGGGTATCCGAGGTAAAGGTGGATATCCTCAGCCAAGCCGATGACGTATGGCCACTCGGCCGCCACGAGACCTGGCACATGATCCCCGATGTCTAACGCAGTCTGGAGCTGCTGTTTAGCCACTGCCCTGCCCTGGTCCCGCACCTGCCTGACCGTAGTCTGCAGATCTGCGGAAGATGAGGGACACCTCATCCAGGGAGCCCAACAGGGCGTGAAAAAATGTGCCATGAGGACGGGCCGAACTGGCCTGGCAAGGCCGAGAGAGGGGCAAGCATAGACTTTTCGCCCGGCATAATCCAATTTCTTGGATTCTTGTCGGGAGGTTTATCCACATCCCTGGCGTCTCGGCGCCGAGAAACGCTGTCGGTAACCAACCCCTCGGCCGAGGGTGTTCAAAACGGACAGGGAACCGGTAGGGACCGTGATACTTCCTGGCCAACCTGGCCGGGCGCAGGGCAGGAAGCAGGACGCCTGCCAAAGTTCCAAGGTCGGACCCATTATGCCGGCCACCGAAAGGCCTCTGTAGGAGAATCCCCTCAGTCCAGAATCTCTGTGAGGGGATACCTGGCCCGGTTAGAAACGGGTTCAAGCTTCATCCCGGTGGACTCCGAGATGAGTTGAAGCAACCCTAAGAAGGACGAAGGGCTATCGTCCATTGACTGCCCTCCCAAGGACTCCAAGTCCATGCGCTTGGAGAAGAGGGAGGAACCATCATCGGACTCAGAAGAGTCCTCAAAGAGCTGCCTCGGCCCTGAGCCACCCTCCACCTGCCGAGGTTTATCGGGAGTGAGGGTGACAGACAGCCTATGGGGCAAACCCAAAGCCGACCGAGAATTTTTGGTCGGAGCCCCAACTAATGGCTGTGAGGCGGAGGTTCCACAGAATCGAGTGGGCAGCTGGAATTGGCCGAACAACCGGCCTGAGAACAGGCTCCTCGACTACAATGAGGGGTTGTTTCGGCTGCTCCAGTGACAGCCACTTAATGGCCAGGGAAGACGACTGGGTCGGCTTATTCCTGGTCAAAAGGAGCTGTTGCCACACAAGTTCCTCATACCTCCGACGCAACTTGCGCCGAAGCCTCCCCTCGTCCGAGGAAGAGCGGCGGCACCGCGGCAAGACCGCCTAAGGCAGCGGGATCGGTTGGACCGCGAGGATGTCCGAGACCGAGACCGAGAGTCTCGACTAGGCCGAGGAAGGCGAGGAGAAGTGTCGGAAATCGGCACTCCCCTCGGCTCGGACGATCCCACCGAAGGCTCCGGAACCGGAGGCACAGACGAGCCGACGGGATCCTCAACTCCCACCGGGGGAACCGGGGAGAGGGGATTCTCAGCTTCTCCAGCCGACAACCCGTCTAACGGGTCGAGAAAAATCTCGACCGCGTCGACAGGAGTCTCGGTCAACTGGCCTGACGGGGACACCGTGAAGCCAGTGGCCGAAGCTGAGGGGTCGACCGAAGTCGACTGTCGACAAGGGGAGGGGGATCTTTCCCTCCCCAAGATGTCGACGGAGAGACTTACTTTTGCTCTTTTTGGACCTGGAAAAAGGTCCCGAAGAAGTTGGACCCTCACCTTTGGTCGAGAGGGTCAGACAAAGCTCCTTAAAAGAAGCCGAGTCACGAGGCACGAGAGAAGCGGGACAAATGCCGCAGGAGGTAGAAGCGGCCAGCCGCCTCCTCGCCGAGGCGATCATCTGCTCTAACTGATCCGCTGAGATACGCCCCATGGACACATCGCCAATCGGGCTTTAGATTTCACCGTGGAATTCTTTTCTCGGGCGCCACAGTTGTAATCGGCAGCACGGTCTTCAAGGACGTGAGGTCAAAAGGAAGAGCACATGTCGCAGGCCTGCAGGTCGTGGCCAAGGCCCAGGCAGTAGACGACGTGGGAGTGCGGATCCGCTCCCGACATCTTTCTGCTCGCAAGGGCACCTCCGAAAACTGGGAGTCGATTTGTCCATCGCAGCCGCGAGGAGAAGAAGACCGAAGTCTTTTAGCAAAAACTTTTTAATTTCGAACTTTTCAAAGAATTAGGAACCAGTCTTAATTGCAACGCGTTAAGGAGGGAACCTGAGCTTCCAAGCGGTAAGGAAGATCTGGCGTCATGGGGCGGAGCCGAGAGTTTTACCACCCGGGTGGGTGGGAGGAGCCAGCTTGAAGACCTTCCAGCAAGATTTAAAGCGGCAAGGAAACTGCCAATATGTGTGGATGAACAACATATCCATGTCCCTAGAATCCCCTGTTCCTTTGGCGTCTGGGCATTGGCTCAATGGTCTTTTTTGCACAGAAGGGATTGAACCTCCTCCCAGAGAATAGACAGATGGGCTGGAGGGTAGGTGGAGGCCAGGGCACTTGAAGAGTCTCTGTGGGCATCTCGACGAGTTCCAGAGTATGACCCCTCACTATGATCTGAAGAATCTAGGCATCTGAACTAATGGTTCTCTACTGACTGAGATGGAGGGAGAACCGACCTCTGACCACCATCTCTTGGTTGGGATCAAAAGAGGGGGGTTTGGCAAGGAGTCAGGTGGAGGCGGATCCAGCCACTGGGGCTGATCCATTACCCCAGGGTGCTTTGCTGTGAAGCCGGAAGAGGAGGGGGTGGGCAAGGCAGAGGAAGCTCTTCTCTTGACTTGGGGTCGGGGGGGGGGGGGGCTCTTCCAGCCTTCTGGGACACCTTTCGAAAAGGAAGGCACTGCCTGCTTTAAGGCTCAGTATGACAGAGCAAGTAGACAGACTTACTAGCCCTACCAGATGCCTGTAGCTCATTTATGATGTCCTGCTCATCTGGTCCAAACAGCTTGGAGCCGTTAAAAGGGGCATTGAGCACCTTTTGCTGGACATCAGCTGGGAAACCCGAGACCCTCAGCGAGGAGTGCCTACAAAGGCAAATGCCTGGGACAGCAGCCCTGGCACCTGTATCTGAAATATCATAAAGGGCCCTCAGGAGGTGCTTGCTAATATCCTCAGCACTCTGCAAGCATTTGAGATCATCCTGTTCCTATGAGCAATCAGGAAGGGCCTGGGCCACAGCCTTGCCCTTCTTCCAGATAGTATTCTGGTACTTGATCATGTGGGAGAGGTAGTTGGCAATCCTTAACCCAAGTGTGGGAGGAGGCACAGACCCTCTTGCCCCAGAGATCAATCCTACAGGATTCCCAGTCAGTGGGGAGGGAAATAAGGTGTTTGAACACCTTTGACCTATCATGAGTTGCCTTAATAACCACTGAGTCAATTTCTGGCTGAGCAGCATAATGCAGCAGACCCTGAGGGGCACGGCTGGCACTGTATCAGGCCTGTGCCAGGCCACGGTGGTGGCATTCCTTAGAGTTGGAATGATAGGAGAAATTACCTTGGGAGGAGACTCTAGAATCTCCAGGAAGTCCACCAGACCCCTTCTGGTGGCATCCTCCTCCTCCTCCTCTGCATGGAAGCCCATGGCTGAGGATAGCTGCTTCACGACACTGAAAAAAGGTAGGGCCCTCTGGAGGAGACCTAGGAGTATGTTTGATAGAGTTTGTGCTCACTGAGGAGGCAGTGGACCTGTCAGAGGATGGAGACTCTTCCTCCTCAGGTAAGAGGAGGTCAGGCTGGTACTACTCCTGTAGATCGATTTGTTCCAGTTCCACATCCAACGAATGAGGGACCATTAACAGCCAGCAGGGGCCAAAATGGTGTCGATGATGATGGTGCCATCAATGGTGCAGGCGAAGCAGGCCTATATGCGCCCAGCTGATGGACCAAGACTATAGTGAACTTGATTAAAATGTCATTAAGGTCAATGAAAGTGGATTGCTGCATCGACGGTGGGGGAGGGATCGATGGCACAGGGTGTGATCGACCCATCCAGCGGACCCTGAGAGCTGAAGCCCGAAGATGTGAGGAAGCATCAGGCCTTGACGGGAGAGTCATCAATGACGAGACAGTCATTGACAGAGTAGGGGCCAACAACCCAGAGGTCAATGTCCAGCCACCCTGTGCAGCGTACGGCAGGGCTGTCAGTAGGGGTCTGGGAGGAACATAGACCTGGTTAGCAGCAGGCATCGGCACAACCACAGTTGACAGAGTACCCCCCCCCCGGATGAAGAAGAGCAGGTAATTTGGAATGCCATTGGGGGGGAGTGGTCTCGATCATGGTCTTTGTTATGACTTTTCCCCCCGAGGACTTGTCTCGGGCCTTAGAGGCCTGGGAACTTGACGAACCTGCAGGTGACTGGGAAGGAGGGACCCCAGAGGACCCCTCCCCAGAACTGGCTACCTGTTGCTCCATCAGGAATTTTTTGAGAGCCTTTTTGTGTCGCCTGAGGGTGATTTGGTTAAACTTCTGGCTAAGCTCACAGTCCGAGATGTCAGGCCCAAGATAGCAGACACAGAGTGAGCATTCGTCTGTAGAGGCAATCTTCTTTCCGTAGCGGCAGCGGCTGAAGAGAGAAGTCGAAGGATTAACTCCTGATATAAAGTAAGGGAATCTCTCTAGAAAAAGAGATTCTAAAATGCTAAGTATGTAAAAGCTATAGGCAAAAAAAGACGCAAAACTGCGTTGGAGCTTCCACAGAGACCCATGCAAACTGAATCAATGGCAAGAAAGAACTGAGGAAGGAGTGGGGCCGCTCATGCCTTTATAGGGTTGGTGACATCAGCAGACAATGTCAACGTCGGCGGCCCCAGCTGTAATGCTGAAAATCTGTGTGGATCCTGCTTCACTGACAGTGAAGTTCCATATGTGTGACCTGATGACTGAGATACCCTGAGGAAATCGTTTATGAGGTATTCATAATATTATGTGAGGACATGGCCATTTTGTAATATAGTTTGCACGGGGAGGGCTGCCCTGTACTTGGGGGGAGAGGGTGTTTGTCGATAATTGTTATATATTTTTGTTCTGTAGGATCGTTGTTTACCTGTTTTACGGTTTTGTATATTTAAAAATGTTAATAAAGCATATTAAATTAAAATAAATAGTAACATCCAACATAAATATTTTAAGACAGTCAGTTAAGGTTCTAAGCTAAATCCACCTTGGGTGTGTCTTGTTAACATTCTTCGCTCCTACATGTATAGCCATCAATGATTTCTCCCCAGCTGTTCTACGTACATCACCCCTCATTTGTATTTATATATTTGACCACAAAAAGGCACCATCAAGCATTTCTCATTTACAAGGAGGTACTGGTTAAGACAGCAGACAAAAGCACTTTCAAGAGAACAGCTGAGATACAAACAGGATACATGATAATACAGAAGTCTGAAAGATACAATACTACAGCCTGACCTTACATAACATAAACTGCAGGCAAGGAAACTTTACATAAGATGCATGAGGAATAATAAAAACACATATACTGCAGATACTTAAATACAAACAGAGGGTAAAATTAGTTCTTACCCCTGAAAAATAATATCACAGTGTGCTTCTTCCTGCCTTCACAGATGATCCTGTCCATGCCCTGTAACAGTGAGTCCCCAATCACTATAGTTTGTTTAATGATGCTGTGTAGTCACTTGTCCACCATTCCATCACTCTTTCCTCTCCTAGTATCCAATCCCCACCTCCTGTGTTTTTTCTGCATTCAGAATCTCAGATCTGCTTGTAATATGCATCCATCCCATCTCCTCTTAATCCACTTCATATCCTGCTGCTCCATCCTCTCCCTCCTTTTCCTCCTCACCCCTTTCCTGCTCCCGTTCTTCCAACCCAGTCTGTGCATACACTTCACTCCTTAACACATTTTCTGATTGTCTCAGTTTCTCCTTTAACTCCTCCAGATATTTTACTAGTTTCTGACACTTGCTACAAATGTACCCATCTTGCATATCCCTGCCAGTACATTTGTACACCCTGCATCCAATACAACATGCCAGTTCTTTAAAACAATCCTCCTCTTCTTATGCACCACCCTTACTTACTCCAGCTATAATAATAATAATAATATCTTTATTTATATAGCGCAATTCCAATATCAAAGCGCTTTACAGACAAAACATCAACAGACAATTCACTAAAATCACATAAAATAACAGATTTTATTAAAATCCACAGAATACCTAAAAGTTCAAATATTAAACGCCTGTTTGAATATTATGAATAAATAGGTCTTTATACTGGTCTTGAAGCCCTCCACGGTCTCGCACTCTCTAATCTGATGAGGTAGAGAGTTCCACAGGGATGGCGCCACAAACATAAAAGCCCTGGCACCAGATGTCTTTAACTGCACCCTGAGAACCTCTAACAACCCCCTGTCAGTTGAGTGGAGAGGTCGGACCGAGCTGTAAGGAACCAGGAGCTCATGCAGGTAATCAGGTCCCAATCCATGTAGGGCCTTGTAGGTCGGAAGATCAACCTTGAAGGTGGTCCGCTACTGTATAGGCAGCCAGTGCCGATCACGCAAGACGGGAGTAATGTCCCACCTTTCGGTGTCCTCCCTTGACAGACTCTCTGTCACACTCCACCTCAGCCCGAGTGTTTGGAGCTCGACAGGGAAACAACACATTGAAGGAGTACTAACAAAGGATGCAGCTCGGAGAAAAGCTTCACTTGTATGACACAATGGAGCAATATACTTGTCTAATCATGACAGGACTTAATGGAAAGAAATAATACACATGAGCAAGTACAGGGTATTAAATAGCTGGTATTGCATAGCAAAACGCTACGCTTATCAGTGGGTACTGCTAACCATTTTATAAACTGTATAGCACAGGACTGCTATTTTTTAAATGTTTTTATTCAGGTTTACACATTTAACATATTAAAGCATTTTTCACGTTGCTAATCAATCTGTGCCATTCACCATGCATTTTCATAGATGATTAGCACTTTCCCACGTAAAACTGCTCCTCTATATTTTTGGGTTATTTGATACCCTGAAGTAAAATCAACAAGGTGGTTTGAAGATTGCCATTTGTAAATAGAATGGCTCAGCACTCCGCATACTGTATGTTTAAGCCTTAATTCTAATCTGGTGATGTTTTCATGAACTGATTATAGAAGCAAGCTGGAATGCAAAAGTCAGTTTGAAAGGGTGCTGCACACTCAGTCACACAGAAAATCCAAACAGAGCATGCACAGAAACAGTGTTCAAGCTCTGAAGCGGTGTCAGAATAAGAAAAAAACTAAAACTATGATTTGAGACACTGCACGTGCGTGGCCAGTTTGTGTGCTTTCAGTGTCACCATAGCTACCTCATGTCTAGTTATGGGATGTCGGAGAGGAAGCCAGCACACCTCAACTACTCAAATCAGCGAAAAGGCAAGTGGGGTGTTTGCTCCTAACATATTTCAAGAGATTTCATTCATCATATCATTCAGCAAAGGCAGAGGATATAAAATAATTTACTTTGTATTCTACCTGCACTAAAACACTAGAGAGTGTACGTTAAGTGTATCTCTAACTACGTAAAACACTTTAGCAGGACCACAGCAAGCACCCAAGATTCTGTTTTGATTAAGTAGAAAACAACAAATATTTTATTTATGCAGGTACAACACATACAAATTTCAACAAGATAAGTTTGAAGGTACCAAAAAAGCAAGCACTACAATCAGAGCATGAAACTTTTCTGATTCCTGCAGTAATCAAACTATATGAAAGAAATTCTCAGTTTGATGTTTTGTTGAATCTAAAAATTTAGTACTTTATCTCTTAACTTCCAAGGCAATAATTTATCCAAAGAAAAACCAGAACTGGGATTAGTTTACCTATATATTTTTAATTTTTATGAGTCACAGAATAAAGAATGATCTTACTTCGTGAGGGATCTTGCAGTAGGTAATCACTTGTAGGACTTGCACCCCCTGGCATCAGGACCACGCAGAAACTTCTGCTAGCATTGTCTGATGGGGCACTGCCCACCGGACGTCACGTGACTGACATCAGCGTGACACTATATAGTGGGCAGTCCCCATGTCCGCTCTCCAGTTCTTTCCTGCCGTCAACCTGCTCACGTTGGACTGACAGAAGCTTGTCTCAGCAGTTTCAACGCCCGTTCCGGATGAGTAGTTGTTTTCTTATTTTTCTCAAAAATTGTTTGTATGCCGTCCTCTTCTCCAACAGATCCACATAAAAATAAGTGTACTTCATGCGGTGTCCAACTACCACACAAAGATCAACTTTCCCTTTGCCTCTTCTACCTAGGGCCTAACCACAAAGTCGAGGAGTGTGAGGCCTGTGCCCATTTTAACCAGGCTAAACGGAAATGATGCCAACAGCCCCTCGAGGCCCATATCCTTAAGGAAAAAGTGGCTTTTATGGAACAAGAGTTGAAAAAGCTTAAGAATGCTTCTTCCTCACCTGGGGACCCTCACAAGAAGAAGAAAAGGGATAAGGAGAAACATAGGGAACAGGAGCAGTCCCTCCCTCCAATGAAGCCGCCTGCGAGCCCTTTGACGGAGGACCGACCTTCTTCTTCCAAGAAGGTAAGTGCCATGACCAAGCCTGTGCTCCTGCCTACAGAACAGGCCTTCGTCCCCCCCCACCGCCACTGGTTATGGTGGCGATGGGCTCCCCAGATTTGTCCGAGGCCACCACCACTCCTAGGCCCATTTCCACCCAGGGCTCTAAGACGGCAGGCACGGCCGATAAGTCGCTTGTCAGATCCTCCGGCAAGCGCCCAACTGGGGTTGTTAAGTCGGGATCCGGGTTCTCCGACTCCTGCACAACCTTGGTCAATCAGTCGATCGTCAGACCCTCTGACAGTCACATAACCTCTTTGCAGCCATCAGGCTCTGATGCGGCGCTACCAGACGTCAGCACCATCCAGGCTGGAGGACAGGGGTCTCCTCAGGGTTCCCTTCACAGCGAACCCCCACTGCCTGATCCATTGGAGCTTCCTCCGCTATCGCTGGTCCCGCAGGCCCCGACTTGATGACCACCCTTTGCTGGGTTTACCAGACAGAGTGCTGACAGGCCTTACGGTGGCTCCAATGCCACCTACTGTGATGCTAGATCCTGTCCCTCAATGCCCATAGGTTCCCTTACCTCCGCCGGGACCGCCATTGGGCCTAGCCCTGCCGGGGCTCCCTACAAGTATTCCTCCATCAGGGCAACCCTCGGGATCTCGCCCTTCTGGGCCTGTAGGCCCTTCAGGAATTTCTGCAGGACCATCAGGCTTCCCTCCATCAGGGCCGCCGTCAAGCTATCCCCTGTCAGGAATACCATCAGGCTATAAATCGGATGGACCCCCTTCATGTCTACCCTCCATCAGAGCCTTCAACTTACTCTCCTTTAGGGTAGCCGTCTGGATACCCTCCGTCAGGCCTATTGCTAGGTTACCCTCACTACAGTCTGGCGTCAGGCTTTCCAACATCAGTTTATCCTCCATCGGGTTACCCACCATCAGCCCTGACACCGGATCCTTTTTCATCGGCCTATTACCATCCAGGTTACTCTGGTTCTTACCCTTCATCAGGCTACTCACACCATTACCCCCCTCCTAGTTTTGGGGGACATGGGCCTGGATCTGGGTTTACTCAACCACCTCCTCCTCCTCCTCCCACTCCACCTCCTCCACAGCCTCAGGTAGACATTAAGGAAATTCTAAATTCTTGGTGGACCGCGACCAAAAGTCAGTTGGTCTCCAAACAAGACAGCAGGCATCCTGTCCTGCCAGACGTCAGCCACCCAGCTCCTACACCTAGGGCGCCTTCTCCAGTATTTACTCGTTCTTTGACGTCAGGCTGTCTGTCGGAACCTACTATACCCCTGACGTCCAAAGTCATCACCAGAGCACCAGATCCTCCAATTACAGAGATTCCAGATGATTCCGACGTGGACTCAGATTCCTCAGGCACCAGTTCGTGCCTAAAAACCCCTCCCCATGAGGAAGCAGTCCCTCGGGAATCCCCAAAGTCCCAACCAGAAGATCCCTCCTTCGTGGACCTCCTCAAGAAGATGGTGGAGGCCCAAGGGTGGAAGTCAGAGGCTCTGAACCCAAAAAGACGATGGTTGGCAGAGCATCTGGACTTTCCTGATTCAAATTCGGTACTCACCCCACCCTTGGTGGAACCCCATGAGGATTTATCCTCAACTATATGGCAGAGACCTTCCTCTATCCCAGCCATGGCAAAAAGGCCGACTGAGTCTACAGCACACCTCAGGATAAAGACCACCTGAGCGTACACCCTAAAGCAGACTCGGTGGTCATCATTGCAGCCCATGATAGATCTGCTAAGCTGAAGCACCGCAGTACCCTTCCCGACAAGGAGTCCAGACAAATGGACCAGTCTGGGAGAAAATGTTATGCCTCTTCTACCCTAGCAATACGTGCTCTGAACTATGTCTCGCACATACTAGAGTACCAGAAGACCTTGTTCCGCCAGCTCGAACCTGTCATCAAGCCCTCCCCAGACTCCGATTTGAAGTCATCCTTGGCATCCACTTTGAAAATGACCAAGGTGGCTGGACATCATTCTTTGTGGGCCACCTACGATGCGGTGGATTCCTCCGCTAGAGGTATGGCCACTGCTGTGAGCCTTCACCGATACTCTTGGCTAAGAGTAACAGGCCTAACCCCTGGTGTTCAGTCGGCTATCCAGGATGCCCTTTTCAGGGGATCTGTCCTGCTTGGCGGGGACGCCCAGGATATCATAACTAGTCTGCAGGATAAAGGCACAGCACTTCGGTCAGTTCATACCATGTATCGGCCGAAACAGCAACAACAAAAGCGTCCTTTTCATCAGCAAAACAGACACCAGACGAAGAACCAGCAAGCACCCAAATGCTAGTTTAAGCATAAGGCTTTCAATTCTGCTGCTGGCCCCGAAGCCAAAACCCAAAGAGCTGCGGGAGCAGCCCTCCCTCCCATTCCTGACTTGGTGACTCCCCCCCTGCAGTCTATCGGACGAACAGGTGGGCAGAAGATTCACGAGGCCTCTGGGAGACTGGGAGTCCATCAGGACAGACACCGGGACGCTTCAATTAATAAAGTTTGGTCACATTCTAGAATTTCGAAAAAACCTCCAGACAATCCACCGAGGTTTTCTCATTACCCAAGGGTGCATATTCCCCTTCTAAGGGAGGAGATCATGCAGGGGTCAACCTTAACCTTTTTTGCACTAGCCAGCAGGGCAAGTTGATTCAAAATTGCACTAGCCCGCAGATGGTTGCACTAGCCCTTAATTATAATGGTACATTTTGATCACTTATACAGGAAACAATACAAGCAAAGCCAAGAAATACTCTGATTATTGCACATTTATCCTGCTCCCACTTTGCTTCCAGTGCCCCAGCAGAAAAAAAAAAAAGACTGCAATGCCATCTATCACAGACAGTGAGCCCACCCATTTTTTTGTACCATGGCCTCCTCTCTTCCTCTCCCCCCCCCCCACACCAAACAGAGAGAGGATATCACAACAGCAAATGTTCAATCAAGCAGTCCTAGCTCTGCACATAAAATAGCTGGCATCATCATGCACCTCACCACACTGTCACCACCACCCACAGGGCAATGAACAGAGTCAGGCAGAGAAAGACACTCATGGTCCCCACCCTATAGTCAGCTGGAGACCTGCACTTTTGAAAGTTTTTGTACAGTCTCAAGTGAGCCAGGAGCACATCTAAGATTTCTTTGGGGTGGGAGCTAAATAAACCTAAGGGGCTTGGAAAATAGAAAACTATTACATTTTTATTTGTAAAAGCATTGATTTTAATATGCTCTGCCCCAACAATAACACATTTTTCTTTAACATTGTCCTTTTATCAGCCCAGAGGAAACAGTACACAGGCATAACACTATACTATTTCTATTTCCGTATAGGATGATCTATGCACCCCAGGAATACCTATTTCAAGGTTTCAAATTATGTATTTTATCAAGGTTTATTTTTGTACCATACATGATCTAAAGCTTTGTTTTTAGGCCGAAAGGACATGCCGAGTGGAATAAGGGTGGAACTGTATGGATGGTGATGGCTGGCATGGTCCATTTAGAGGAGCTGAGGACCCCATACACTTGCCAGTAATGGCAACTATGGATCTATGAATGGTCACTTCAGAGTCTGGTCTGCAGTGGTGTCCAGGGAAAGAACAGAGTTAAGAGATTTGGAAGAGGGAAGTTATGGTGAGGCTGGGATAAAACCCACCACTTGCAAGGCCGATCCTGTATACCTCTTTACATTGTGTCACTGAAATGTTGGATACAAACACTCAAAATGTAGAGAAATGAGGGGCACTGGTCTTAATAATATTGGACAAATTGTTAGACATAGACACATTCAGAAAACTGGAAACTAGTGACTTAACAACACTCTACCCTTGATCACACTCTGAACGCTAGCTGAAAGTCTTAACAGTGGAGTGATAATGACTCACATTGAGTCTTTTGTGGGATCCCTCTCTTGAACTGACAGATAATTGCAGCTCTTAATGAGCTGTTAATCACACCTGGCCATCTGGAACATTGACAGAGATTAGCATGAGGACTAGAGCATACTAAAGTAGAGACTTTTTTAACTTCATTAACAGCCATGAAAATCTGCACTAGTCAAGGCGGGCAAGTAGAGAGTTAGCTGCACTAGCCCTGGTCAATTTTCACTAGTGTTTGGGCTAGTAAAACAATGTTAAGATTAACCCCTGAGATCACGGCTCTTCTTCACAAAGAAGCAACAGAGTCAGTGCTGGCAAACCAGATCGGGAAGGGA
Organism: Neoceratodus forsteri; assembly: GCA_016271365.2. Lineage (NCBI taxonomy): Eukaryota > Metazoa > Chordata > Ceratodontiformes > Ceratodontidae > Neoceratodus > Neoceratodus forsteri. The sequence goes on along the minus strand of CM057459.1, from coordinate 298,942,794 downwards.
TTCTACTCCCACTTCTTTCTGGTACCCAAAAAGACAGGGCATTTTCACCCGATATTGGATCTCAGTACCCTAAACCTCTTCATAGAATTCAAGAGGTTTTGGACACTGACATTGCAAAGCCTTCTGCCTCTCCTATCTCCTATCTAAGGGTCAATGGTTCTATGCTCTGGACATGAAGGATGCGTATCTTCACATCCCAATCTTCAGTCCTCACCGCAAATTCCTCAGGTTTTACTTCCAAGGGGAGCATTACCAGTTCAGGGCTCTCCCTCTTAGCCTGTCCTCCGCTCCGTGGGTTTTTACCAAATGCCTAGCAGTAGTGGCAGGGACCTTGAGTCAGGGGCACGCTGTTTTTCCCTACCTTGACAACTGGCTCCTGGCAGCTCCATCGCGAGAGGAATTGGAAGCCTCCCTATCAGCTACTCTGCACCCATTTGAGTGCTTAAGTATCACGGTCAGTCATCCCAAGTCCCAACTTACTCCTTCCCAATGCCTTCAGATTATCATGGTGGTGCTGGACACCGTGCAGGGCATGGCCTTTCTTCCCCTGGACAGGGTAGATACCCTGAAGAGTCAGACCAAGCTGGTATCTTCCAACCGACATATCTCAGCAAGAGCGGCTCTCAGTCTTCTTGGCCTCATAGCAGCGGCTATTCCCAAGGTCCCATTGGCTAGACTCCACATGCTTATTTCACAGTGGACTCTAAGATCAGAGGGAAGACAACTTAGATTACCTGATCCTCATCTCCACACCAATGCAACAGGACCTGTTTTGGTGGCAGGACTCCAGCAATCTGTTGCTAGGAATCCCTTTCCAGACCCCTCCCCACTCCCAAATACTGATTACAGATGTGTCGAGACATGGATGGGATGCCCATCTGGGATCCCACAGAACCCAGGGATTGTGGTCCCCTGTGGAAACACACCTGCACATAAATGCGCTAGAGATGAGAGCAGTGCTTTATGCTCTTCAGCACATCCTTCTTCAGGAAGTCCTCTTGATCCAGATGGACAACATGTGCATAGTGTGGTACATCAACAAACAGAGGGGCACCCGCTCATATCCTCTTTGCAGAGAAACAATGCGGGTTTGGAACTGGGCAGTTCTGCACAAAATCCATCTTTGAGCGGTTCATGTCCCAGGGGTGCAGAACGTTATCCCAGACAGTCTCAGGCATACCAGGGTAAGGGCTCATGAATGGGAGCTAAAGCAAGAGGTAATAGATCAAATATTTGGCCTTTGGGGTCATCCAGAGGTGCATCTATTTGCAGCCCCATCAAATGCAAAACTTTCTAAGTTTTGCTTGCTTGATCCCAGGTATGGTGCTTTCTGGCAAGATGCACTGTAGCTTTCTTGGACAGGGAGATTTCTGTACGCATTCCCTCCCTTTCCAATATTACAGAGAATCTTGACCAAGCTCCAGTCGGAAGCAGCACAAATGATTTTGATAGCTCCATTTTGGCCTCGACAAATCTAGTTTCCACTGGTTCAGCAACTAGCAGTGGAGCTTCCGATCCCTCTACCTCTATCCTATGATCTACTCACCCAGAAAGAGGGAGCAATGGTACATCCGGGGCTAAAGTCCCTTCATCTTCATGCGTGGCACCTCAGGACATAGTTGCTTCTAGGTATGTCATTTTACCCAGGGTAGCTCAAATTTTAGTGGAGGCGTGAAAACCATACACCAGAACTACCAATGCCATGAAGTGGAAGCATAACATCTGGATCCCTTCACATGTCCCACACCCCAGGTTATGGAGTACCTTCTTCATCTGTCGGACCTGTGCTTGAGTTATTCGTCCCTGAAGGTGCATCTAGCGGCCGTCTCTGCCTATCATGATCCAGTAGGAGGCAAGACAATGGCTCAGTTAGAGGTCTCCAAAACCTTTTTGAAAGGTATCTTGCATCTGAATCCCCTCGGTGCGTAACCCTGCTCCACTGTGGGACCTCAATTTTCTTACAGAGAAATTGAACTTACTTCTCTTTGAGCCGGCAAGTTCTTGTGATATGTACTTTTGTCCTGGAAAGTGCTCTTTTTAGTTGCAGTTACCTCAGCTCATAGAATTTCTGAGCTTCAGGCCCTGATGTGCAATGTGCCTTATTTGATTTTTCACAGAGACAGGGTGGCTCTGCATACAAATCCTACGTTTCTTCCTAAGGTCGTGTCGGAGACAACCTTCAGTCAGTCCTTAGACTTGCTGGTGCATTCCCCTGAGCATTCTAATCAAGGGGAAGCCATCCTGCATACATTAGATGCTCACAGGATTTTACGTTATTATACGAACAGGACTAAAGATGTATGCAAGACGGATCAATTTTTTGTTTCTTTTGTACCAAAAAGGGAGGATGCAGCAGTTTCCAAATAGTGCCTTTCAAAATGGCTGGCAAACTGCATTACTTCTTGTTATCAAAAGTATGGTAAGGTCCTTCCGGGTCAGGTAAAGGGACATTCTATCAGAGGAATGGCTGCTTCCACAGCCTGTTTCAGAAATGTATCTGCTGCAGACATCTGTGCAGCAGCTACGTGGAGTTCTGTCCATACTTTCACAAAACATTACAGTTTGGACATTGCCTCATGGTGTAGGGCAGGTTTTGGACTAGCAGTCCTCCAGGGACTCCTGTCCTAACTTCCTGGTCTTTCTACTAGGATTATGTTCCAGCCTCCCATGTTTTCTTGTCCCTTGGACTCCTTACTGCTTGGAACTCAGTCCTACAAGTGATTACCTACTGCAAGAGCCCTCTTGAAGTAAGATAGTACAGTTACGTAAGAACTTACCATAACAGTAGATCTTTGAGAGAGACTCTTGCAGTAGGTAATCTTTTTCCCACCCACCTTCACCCTTTTTTATTTTACAGCTCTCTTTCCAGAAAGCCATTTTTTGGAATTCAGGAGCCTCTTTACTTTCTCCTGTCATGACCTTTGGTGGTCTCCGGAGGGAGAACTGGAGGGTGGACGAGGGAACCGCCCGCTATATAGTGTCACGCTGACGTCAGTCATGTGACGTCTGGTGGGCGGTCCCCCGTCAGACAATGCTAGCAAAGGTTTTCGTGTGATCCTAATGCCAGCAGGTGCCAATCCTACAAGTGATTACCTACTGCAAGAGCCTATCTCGAAGATCTACTGTTATGGTACGTTCTTACGTAACTGTACTTTATCAGGTGCACTAAGCTTGGGTTCACTACACCGGAGTGGGGTTTACAATTAAATATAATTATTATATTCAGTATTTAATAATACACTAATAAAAATCTGTTTACAGTAGGAAAATGATGACTGATATAGATGTAATGAAATATGATGTGTTGTTATTACAATGTGTTTTACATTTTTTTTTCATAGTTCAATTACGCATATTTTACTGTTCTAAAGAAGAAGTCAGATTTGCATTAGAACAATGGAACATTGACTTATGTGCTACGATATGCCAGTCACTAGTGATACCAGTTTCATGAAATAAAGAGTATTAAATAAATTTACCAGTGAGTGAGTGAGTCATTTCCTCCACTGTGTTTGTGCGCACATCTTGCATGTTCCGACCAGTAAATCTGTACACCCCACATCCTGCACAACATACCACTTTTTTAAAAGTAGCTTCTTCTTCTTCCATCACAATACTGTTGCTGACTTTGGCCATAATGTCCCACCTCCTGGCATCTCCCCTCGACGAACTCCCTGGCAGACTCCACCTCAGTCCCACAGCCTCAGCCAAGTTCACCTGAACTTGCTGGGACTTCCTTTTATAGAGAGTCTGCTTTGTCCCTGGAGCTCCTAAATCAGAAGCGACGTCAACGAGTACTTCCTGTTACAGCGCTACACGAAATACATCAAACAAGGTTACAAAACCAGAAAAAAGACCCTTGCCTACATAGGGCATACCTCACAATGCTTAAAAAAGGCAAATAAAGAACAGTTATGTACTTACTGTAACAGTAGATCTTCGAGAGAATCTCTTTCATCAGGCCACATCTTTGGAATTTATAGCCACCAGGCACTAGAACCACAAAAAAACTTTTGTAACAGTCAGCCAGTGACCACCCACAATGAAGTCAGACATCAGCGTATACACAAACATGAGCGGGCCCTCCTCTCCCCCGTTCCCCACTGGAGATCTGCTCAGAAGACCTCCCTCTAGTGAACCAGGAGAGACCCCAGCCCTCCACAAACCAGGCGAGAAAAAGGACTGGAAGATGCTGCAATGGAGACTACAGAAGAAGAACACTTTTTTGCAACCCTTAAGGGGAAGGAGGGTGGGACGGCATGGCCTGATGATAGAGATCCTCTCGAAGATCTACTGTTACGGTAAGTATGTAACTATCGTATCTTCTTCGTGGATATCTCTTTCATCAGGCCACACCTTTGGAATGAGTACCAAGCAGTACCAAAAGCTGGCAGTTTGGGCAGCTGGAGCCTATAGGCTTATGATAAAAGGCCTTGTACTTGTACAATGGCTAGGTCAAAGCCCGCTCACCTGTGAGATACAATGTCCAGACTGTGGTGTTTAGTGAAGGCGTGGACAGTACTCCATGTAGAAGCTGCACAGATCTCTGCAGTGGAGACATTCCGAAAGCAGGCAACAGAGGTGACCACCCCTCTGGTGGAATGACCGTGAACCACACCACAAAGTTCCTTACCATACTACATGTAACAGAACATAACGCAGTTTGCTAATCATTTGGAAAAAAAACTATTTAGAAACTGGGGTGCCCACTTTCCAAGGGGCGAACAAAACAAAAACTGTGAACACTTTCTGTAGTCTTTGGTTTCTTTGCACATCTAAAGTATAAAGCAGTGCTTCCCCTGGACTGGCATGCTCTGAATAATAAACTAGCAGATGGATGGTTTCTTTTAAAGTAAACTCAGACACCACCTTTGGGAGAAATTTAGGATTATTACACAAAGACACCACATCTTTGAGGAAAATCAAACAAGGAGACTCACACGTTAGAGCCTGTAGCTTTGAAATCCTTCACGTAGAAGTGATTGCAACTACTAACATTTTCTAAGAAAGAAACCATAAAAAGTCAGTTTCTCCAAAACAAAATTCAAGTCCCAAGCTGGGACTGGATTACGGATGGGAGACTTTATGTGTAAAATGGCTCTCAAGAACGTACATGCTACCTCCAGCTGAGCAACCATACACCCATCACTAGGCACATGGAAAGCTGACATGGTGGCCAGGTGCACTTTGAACAAGGAATATTGCAGGCCAGAATCCGATAAGGACAGCAGATAATACAGAACCTGACTGACTAGGGCGGTAAACAGATCCAGGCTATGTGAAGTGGCCCATAAAGCAAACCGCTTCCACTTCATAGAGTAAGTGGTTCTGGTTGACAGTTTTCTAGCAGCCATCAGATCATCTACCACTTTTTGAGAAATCCCAAAGCAATCTATGGCTGTGTTTTCAGCAGCCATGTGTGCAGATGAAGAGACTTCAGGTCCTGATGGACCAGGATTCCCTATTCCTGTGACAGTAGACCCTTGCAAAGGCGCAGAGATATTGGCGGTTCCACTGCCAGTTGTTGCAGCAGTGGGAACAAACACTGATGAGTTCTTAGGGAAGCAATGAGTATCAGAGTTGCCACCTCCATTTGCAACTCGAGTAGTACTCTCTGAATTAGAGTTAAAGGAGGGAAGGCATACAAAAACCTCTCTTTCCAAGAGTGGGACAATGCATCTAGCCAGAAAACTCCAGGCCCTGGAGTGAGTGAGCAGAAATGCGGCAGTTTTCCATTGTATGGGGACACAAAAAGGTACAACTCTGGATGATCCCATCTTTCGAACAGGCAGACTACCATCGAGGTCAGCAGTTCCCACTCATGAATCCTGGACTGTGACCTGCTTAATTTGCCTGCCAAGATATTTTGGACATCTGGAACATGTACTGCTGATAGCTCTTGAACACGTTCCAGAACCCAGTACCAAATCCTCATTGCTTCCCTGCACAGTGGATAAGAATGAGTCCCCCTTTATTTGTTGATGTAATGCATCGCACTGACATTGTCCATCTGTATTAACAGGGGAATTGGGGAAAAATAGTTCTAGAAGGCCTGGAGTCCATACAGAACAGCCCACATTTCCAGAACACTGATGTGCAAAGTGCGTTCCACAGGGGTTCATGTACCCTGTGTCTGGTGGGGACCCATGTGGGCTCCAAATACCAACCCTGAAGCATCTGTGGGGAGGATCTGAAGAGGGGAAGGGATCAGGAACGGAACCTCCTTGGGCAGGTTGCTGCATTTCACCCACAAGTTGAGCACTCTGCGCAGATGGGATGTGACTAGAACCATCTGTTCTACATCATCTGTGAGCTGATCCTACTGGACTCTTAGGGCCCACTGGGAAATTTACATGTGCAGCCTGGCCAGTGGCACTGTGATAATTGCTGCAGCCATGAGTACCAGAGGGCATAAAAATGTCCTTGCTGAGACATAACAGTTGTCATGAACTAACTGTGCTTGAGCAATCAGGCAGTTGACCCTGTCCACAGGGAGAAAAGCTGAGCCCTGGGCCGTGTCCAGTACTACCCCTATGTACTGCAGTCTCTGGCAGGGTGTCAACACTGATTATGGTATGCTTACTGTCACCACCAAAGCACTGAACACTTGGCTGGTTCAAGCTAAAGTCTGAGCGGAACCAAAGAGGAAGTAGGAGCGCCCTGCATTCATGGGAGCAGGAGCTGTCCCCCTCCCCCCCAGAGACAGAGTTTCCAGTATGAGGTAAGGAGGAAGGAGGGAGAAACGGCTTGATCTGCCGCAAGAGATTCTCACGAAGATCTACTGTTACAGTAAGTACCCACGTAACTGTACAATCTTCTTTGAGGATATCTCTTGAAGCTGGTCACACATTTAGGAACAAGTCCTTGTGACAGGGTTAAATATGGTCCTGTCCCATTTGTTATGCAGGGGGAGTTTAAATGCAAGGGTCTGTTCTATCCTCTCCTCTCCTCTTCTGTCTCTTGTCTGTCTGTCTGTCTGTCTGTCTGGTTGTGCAACCAAATTTTCTAGTGAGATCTAGGAACTGATCACTCCAACGGTTTCACAATTCTCCACCTCTCGCTATCTCTCTGCCTTCCCTTGCTATTTCTGTCTTTTCTTCCCCTTGCATATCTGCGGGTATAAAACTATATGTGAATCTTTACGTGGAAATGTCACTGATACTGGGATTTCTTTGTTTAAAACTGTATATAGTTTTACTGTTGAAATGATTGCAAAAAGTTATTTGGAACGTGAGTTAACCTGACAATGCTGGATTCAAAATCTCTGCAGAGTTGGCTACAAGAAGTCAGTTCTGGGTCATTATGTTCTTTCTGCTGCACCTGCAAAAACATTGGAAACTTACAAGAACATTGTATGAGAAGTATGCTATTTTCTTAACGAGTTAGCCAGGCACAGACTTATAAAAAGTGCAGCAATGCTTGTGCAAGGGAGAGAATGCTAAGAAGTGCAAGGTAATGCACCTGGGAAACAAAAACCCAGGGGAAGAGTACACAATGGGGGGGGTGAGATACTAACAACAACAAAAATGGAAAGGGACCTGGGGGTAGTCATATCAGATGACCTAAAGGTGGGCAAGCAATGTGAGAGGGCAGCAAGGAGGGCTGGGGGGATACTGGGATGCGTAGGGAGAGGTATCACCAGTAGAAAACAGGAAGTTATTATCCCTCTGTACAGACAGCTGGTGAGACCCCATCTAGAGTACTGTGTGCAGTTCTGGAGACCCAATCTCCTCAAAGACATAGACAGGATGGAAGCTGTCCAGAGGAGGGCAACTAAAATGGTGCAGGGTCTGCACCGGAAGACATATGAAGAGAGACTAAAGAAGCTTAATACGTATAGCCTCGAGGAAAGGAAGGAGAGGGGGGACATGATAGAAACTTTCAAGTACCTCAAGGGAATCAACAAAGTCCAAGAGGGTAGCATCTTTCAAAAGAAGAGGTGTGCAAGAACAAGAGGGCACAATTTGAAAATAGAGGGGGGCGGCTCAGAGGTAATGTAAGGAAGTATTTTTTCACAGAGAGGTTGTGGATGCATGGAACGCCTTCGGAGGAGGTTGTGGAGTCAAAATCAGTGATGGAATTCAAGCATGCATGGGACAGTCATAAGGCAATTCTGGGGGGTTGGGGTAAGAAGAAGTAGGCTGCTGGTTAACTAGGATCTGCAGCTTATCCAGTAGGTAGGGAAATGGGCAGACTGGGTTGGCCAAGCGGTCCTTATCTGCCGTCAAATTCTATGTTTCTATGAGACAGACACTGAGATTTGAAATTGAGAAGAAAAACTCTGAAGAAGGACTCTGCTTTCTATGTTTGCACTGCCATTATAAATAGTTATACTGAACAATTTTTATTTTTTATTTTGCTGTTAATAATAAAACGATGGCCAGCCCGGTGGCACTAAGGGTTGAGGCGCTGGACACCACACTTCACGCCACATCAGTGACCCGGGTTCGGGAACGTGATCGGGTCGTCGGGGGAGGAGAGGATTGAGTGTCCGGAGGACTGCTCTCCTCTGCTGGGAGGGAGTGGGGTTTCTGATCCTTGGCTCTAGGGACTCCTGGTGGTGACTGGGGGTATGGCACCCTGGGATCCTTGCCACGGGGATCGGCAGTGGTGGCAATCCTGTGTGCATGGATGGCAGCATGCACGTAATGGATGCATTGCACGTCCGCGCTGATGGGGGGACAACAGAACAAGGAAAATGGCCCTGGCCCTCGGTAGGTGATGGTGGGTCCAGTGGCCGACCTCCATGACCAGTGCTGGGTCCTTCAGCCTGCCTTCGGTGCTCCCGTCATTCCCTGGTCACCCGTCTAGATTCCAGAAAGGTCGCCAGAGGAGCCGGCGGTCCCACCCCGGGGTGCTTAGATCCAGGAGGTCGAGGGGTCAGAGGAGTGGAGTGGAGACCCCCTTCACTGCAAAGATAAGGTTGGGAATTCAGGCAGACAGGATAGGGTCAGGCTGAGTTCCCACACCGGAGGGAGTCTGGGGTCAGAGATGGGGGAGCATAAAGAGTTTAAAAAAAAATAATAATAAAACGCTACTTACAAATTTTGAAACTGCTCCTGGTTTTCCTATGCTTCCTGACCGGTGCCTCGATAACAATCCCTAGCAGTTGGGAGGAGAAGGGTGGTGGACTCATGATAACAGACCCTGTAGAACTGCACAGCTATAGCTGGTCCCTCTTTTGGAAATTATGACCAGGCTGTAATGTTTGTTAAAAATATAGACTTTTGACCAGTTCAGAAATCTCCGTGGCCGAGACTCCTTTAAAGCAAGCTACTGAAGTAACCGTCCCTCATGTGGAATGAGGTTTCACTACTCCAGGAAGTTTTTTGCCATATTTTTTGTAACAAAATATAATGCAGTTGGCCAGCCATCTGGACAGGCACTGCTTAGAATCTGGATTGCCCTCTTTACCTGGGACAAAGGAAACAAAAAACTCCGCTGTCTTGCGTGTATCCTTGGTACAGGAGAGATAGTATCTCAATATTCTATGTACATCCAAAGTGTGGAGTAATGCTTCCCCTCGATTGGTATGCTCCACGTAATACATGGGCAGTTGGATCGACTGGTTTAGCGTGAACACTGAAACCACTTTAGGAAGAACGTGAGGGTTTGTGTGTAAAGAAACCCTGTCTTTATGAAAGACTAAGTAAGGCTGTTTACACATTTATTTTCTTTATTTTTTTTATTTTTTGATTATTTAACCAGGAGAGACACACTAAGCTGAAAGCTTGTTTACAGGTGCGACCTGGGAGCACAGGGAAGTTAAGTGACTTGCTCAGGGTCACAGAGTATGCAAGTGAGCACTGTGGGATTCAAACTCAGGTCTCCAGATTTCCAGCTCAGAGCCTTAAACCACTGCACTATACTACCTCCAAACATTAGCACCTGTAATTCAGAAATGCATCTCACAGGCATGATTGCCACTAAGAATAGGGTTTTCTATGACAGGTGACACAGCTCACATGTAGCCACAGGTTCGAATGGAGGCAGCGTGAGTTTCTCCAATATGAAGTTTAGATCCCATGGAGACAGGTGGTTTCTCACTGGTGGGTTAAGGAGTATGCCTCTTAAAAGGTCTTCATGACTTCTAATTGGGTCGGGCGGTCAGCAACTGGGATGTGGAAGGCGGCGATCACCGATAAGTGTGCTTTCAGGGAGGACTACTTTAGATCAGTGTCTGAGAGTGACAGCAGGTAGTCAAGGATTTGTTGCGGGGGGGGGGCACGTGTATGGCTCCATCCCTTGGTCAGCTGCCCACAGTGCGAAACGTTTCCACTTCACAGAATATGTAGCCCTGGTTGATGGTTTTCGGGCTGCTCGCAGAACTTTCGCAACCTGGGATGAGACATGAAGTCTCACTAGAGCTACATCCTTAGGAGCCACACATGCAGATGAAGTGAGTAGAGGCTAGGGTGAAGTAAGGTTTCCCGAGCTTGTGTGAGTAGGGTCGGAGAGATGGGGAAGGGAATGGGATCTTGGACTGCTAACTGTTGTAGCAGGGGTAACCATACCTGATGGGGCCACAGTGAGGCTATGTGGATCATGGTTGCATGATCCTGGAGCAGTTCAAGTAGCACTCTCTGTATAAGTGGGAATGGAGGGAAGGTGTAAAGGAATCTTCCTGTCCAAGAGAGTGATAATGTGTCTAGCCAGAAAACTCCAGGTCTGGGCTCTAGTGAGCAGCAATGTGGCAATTTTGCATTGTGGGGGGAGGTGAAGAGTTCTAGCACTGGACGTCCTCAGCGGTCGAAGAAATCTTCAGCAACTGACTGAATGAGCTCCCATTCATGTGTGCATGTTTTAGAGCGACTAACAGCATCTGCTAGTACGTTCGTGTTGCTTGAGACATGTACCGCAATGAGGTGTGGTCCATGTTCTATTGCCCAGTACCAGACTCTCATCACTTCCCTGCAGAGCGGATAAGAGTGGATGCCCTCCTGCTTGTTCACGTAATGGAACACTGTACTGTTGTCCATCTGTACCATAAGGATGAACGGCAGTAGTAGACCTTGAAAGGCTTGTAAATCATAGAGAACTGCATGCATCTCCAGAATGCTGATGTGGAGATGGGTCTCCATGGGATGCCATGTACCTTGAGTCTGCATGGTGTCTAGATGGGCTACCCAACCCTGTACAGATGCGTCTGTGGTCAGGGTTTGTTGTGGACTGGGAATATAAAAGGGGAGCCCCCGTAATAAATTGTCTAAAGTCATCCACCAGTGAAGGACTCGTCTTGCTGGGGTTGAGATCATGACATCCATGTCCAGATCGTCTGTCTTCTGGTCCCACTGCACTTGCAGAGTCCATTGCAAGATGCCCATATGCAAAGCGGTGTAGGGTATCAAGGGTACTGCTGCTGCCATGTGGCCCAGTAACCTGAGGTAGCAACAGCATACCTGCTGTTGCTGATGTAGGACACCAGGTTGATGAGCCTTTCCACCCAATCCCAAAGCAGGAATGCAAAGCCTATGGAAATATCCAGTATGGCCCCAATGTACTGGAGACATTGACAGAAGTCCATCTTGGACTTTGGAATACTGACAGTTATGCCCAGAGAGGAAAACAGCGCAAGTGTTTGGGAGACGGTTGCTGCTAGTTCATGTTCTGATAAGACTTTCAGGAGCCAGTCATCTAAGTAAGGGAAGATATAGTGCACTGCCCTTCGTAAGGCCGCTGTCACCACTGCCAGGCATTTTGTGAACACCCATGGGGCCGAAGACAGCCCAAAGGGAAGTGCATGAAACTGACAGTGGTGACACTTGAAGGAGAAGCAGAGATGCTGTCTGTGCTTTGGATGTATCATTATATGAAGGTATGCATCCTTCATGTCTAGACAGCAGAGCCAATCTCCCTTGTTCAGCAAGGGAAGGAGGGTTGGTAGGGTAGTCATCCTGAATTTCTTGTATTGTATGAAAAGATTTAATTGCCAGAGGTCTAAAACTGGCCTCAGGTCTCCCATCACTTTCGAAATGAGGACGACATGGGAGTAAAAGTCACGACCCTCTTGAAGAGGAGGGGCCGGTTCTATAGCTTTTCTGGTTAAAGAGTGCTTGGATTTCTGCTTCTAGAACTGCCTCGTGATCGGGTGGGTAGGTGGTTTGTTTTGGAGGCATGTTGGGGGTGCATTTATCAAGTCTAATGTGTGTCCAAACTATTAGTTGGAGCACCCAGGTGTCAGTTGTTACTGACTGCCATCCCTTAAGATACATGGAGAATCTTCCCTCTGTCTCTGTGGGTTGGGACCCTAGGACCACTGGCTCAGGGGAATCCTCACACTGTGTCAGGTACCTGATAAGGGGCTGGGTGGGTGGACTTGGTTGTGGGTGTAGGTCCTGGCAGGTAGACGGTGGCCTTTCACTTGGCACACTGCTTGGAAGCAGGTCTTTGTTTAATGTTGGACTTCCGAAACGTGCCTTTATAGAATGGTTTCGGTTTGGTATGGTACAAGGAGTGTACCATTTTCAGTAAGTGTCCAGACAGCTGCAAGGACGTTAAAATGACTTGCGTAGGGGCTCCAAAGAGTTTGTGACCCTTAAAGGGAGCATTAAGTAAGGATTGTTGCACATCCAGTGCAAATGCAGAGACCCGCAGCCATGAATGTCCCCTCACACATATGCCCATAGTGGATACCTGAGCTGTGGAGTTGATGGCATCATACGCCGCCCACAGCAAATGATGGTCCACTGCTGCCACAGTCTTCAATGTTTTTGTCAATTCCTGTTTGGATACAGTATCTGTCAAGGCTTGTGTGGAAGTCTGGGCCGCCTTCCAAAGTTCCTCTTGATGCTTCAGAAGGTAGCCCATGTAATTCAAGGTTCACAAAGTAAGGGTCGAAGAGGAGAACATCAGTTTGCCCACAGCATCCAACTTCATAGACGCTCTGTCTGGGGGGAGAGCACTTAAGTGTTTAAGTCATATCGACCCATCATGGGTCGGATTGATAACCACAGAGTCCGCTTTTGGAGGTGCAGTAAAATACGGGTGTCCTGCTGGAGCATGATATACCCTGATGTCGCCTACCTTGACTTCAGTAAAGCTTTTGACACTGTTCCACATAGAAGATTGATAAATAAGCTAGGTAGGCTTGGGGGGGGTGGGTCAGAAGTTGGTCAACTGGGTGGCAAACTGGTTGACGGGCAGAAAACAGAGAGTGGTGGTAAATGGTATACAGTCAGAAGAGATGCAAGTCACAAGTGGGTACCTCAGGGATCAGTCCTGGGCCAGTCCTCTTCAACATCTTCATTAGTGACCTTGCAGATGGACTAGAGGGTAAGGCTTGTCTGTTTGCAGATGACACCAAGATCTGCAACAGAGCAGATGATCCAGATGGGGTGGGCAGAATGAGAAGAGATCTGGATAAACTAGCAAAATGGTCAGAAGAGTGGCAGCGGGATTTAATGCAAGAAAGTGCAAGATCATGCACATAGAGAAGAGAAACCTGAAGCCACCTATAGGCTGGGAGGAGTTGCTAGCAGTCACAAGGAAGAAAGAGACTTGGGCATCATCATCACTGATGACCTGAAATCATCAAGCAGACCTCTAAAGCAGTAGGTAAGGCTAGGGGTGTGAGGGTGTATTAGTAGGGGTATCACAAGTCGTAAGAGGGAGGTAATAATCCCTCTTTACAAGACACTGGTTAGGCCCCATCTGGAGTACTGCGTGCAGTATTGGAGGCCACACCTTCACAAGACGTTAACCAAATTGAGGCAGTCCAGAGAAGGGCAACCAAAATTGTGCAGGGACTGCATCAGAAGACATATGAGGACAGATTAACAGGAGCTCAATATGTATATCACCCTTGAGCAAAGGAGGGAGAGAGGTGATATGATCGAGGCATTCAAACACCTTAAGGGCATTAACAAGGTGAAAGAGTCTAACATGTTTAAATATAAGAAAAATAGCAGGACAAGAGGACACAGCATGAGATTAGGGGGGCCGATTAAGGGGAATGTGAGAAATTCTTTTTCACAGAAAGGTGGTGGATGCATGGAATGGCTTACCTCAAGAAGTGGTGGCTATGAATACAGTGCAGGGCTTCAAACAGGCATGGGATAGGCATAAGGGAGCAATACAAATGAGTATGAATAGATAGGCCACTGACAGAGCAAAGGCCAATGGCACATTTATAAGGTAGAAAAAGAAATGGGCAGACTGGATGGGCCTTGCAGTCCTTATCTGCCATCAACTTCTATGTTTCTATGTTAGCTTTTCTAGGTGCCGAGGGAATATAGAACAGTTGGTGCCATGCTGCCAGAATGGCATCTTCACTGGCCTCCATCAGAGGTGGGATTATCAGAGGGGGGTGTCTGGTAGTCCCAAGTAGTGGGCCAATTTTCACCTAGAGGCATCCAGTTCGGTTTCCTCAAAACCAAATGTTTTTTGAAAATATAGCATGATGTCAGTGAAACTGGGATCATCCGGAGGTGAGCAAGGCAGGTATGGAGTTCTTTCTTCTCCTGGCGAAGAAGCAGGGGCTGCTGAGGATGCAGTAACTTCATCTATTTCTTCTTCCTCTTCTTGATCCCGGTCCTGATCATACTGTTCCCCTTCCATGTCGATGTCTGGGGAAAGAGCAGGGGAAATGGAAGAGGCACTGGCAGTAAGAGAAGTGGAAGGACGCCTTGGTGGGACTGGAGGCGGTGCTGGAGAAGGCACATTGTAGTGGTGGTGGCCTTCTGGGTCAAATCCAGGATGGTACTTACCAGAGCCTGGATATCGACCATTGTCATTTCAGGCTACATGGTCGCTGAAGATGTGGTATTAGTAGGCCCTACTGGAATTACTGACAGAATTGGTGACAGCTGAGGCACTAAATGTACGTTTGGAAAATTTATTTATTTATTGTCTTGGAGAAACACCTTTGAGATAGAAGCTCGTTTACAAAGGTTCCACATCATAACAAGTACAAGTTACAGGGAAAAAAGACAAACTAACAGTACAGTCAATGAGAAAACATGAGTATACAAATGAGAACAAAACATCATTAAACATTCAATATTTAGCATGTATTAAGGAAGCAGCCATGTGACTGACTTTGTTAAGCAGGTGGGTGAGAGAAGCAGGATAGGGAGTGAGTGATGGGGGTAACTGGGAGCAGAGGTAAGGTGGAAAAGGACAGGTGCGTGGGCAGGGAGGACGGGGAGGTAGCAATCATGGTTTGACTGTCAAAAGGGAGGGAGGAGGGGAGGTAAGGGTAAGTTAGATTAGTAGTGTGTGAGGGGGAAAGGTGGGTAAGGATAAATAAGGTTAGTAGTTTGAGAGGTGGGAAGGATTTTTTGGAAGCAGTGGATGACTGGACAAGGCCCGTCGACAGAGCCGAAAGAACGACTCTTGTACTTAAGACTGCCTGGGAGACAGTATTAGGCAGTGAAGTCATCAATGGAGAGCAGTGCTTTTTCCATTCATGGAAGTGCTTATGCTTTTCCCTGTGGTCAGCCTTATCTGTCAACAAATGTTCCCTTTTTGAATGGTGGGCACTGGAGGAGGATGACAATGAGCTGGGGGAACAATTTTAATTGTAGTGCCCACTCTAGGAGGGAGATTTTTTGCTCCATCAAGTGCTCCCGCAGTGTTTGAAAGTGCCATCACTTAGTAGCCTTGTTAAATCTTTTGCACAATGTGCAAGTATGGGTGTTGTGCGAGGGTCCAAGGCAACGCACACAAAGCTCATGAAGATCCTCAGTTGCAAGCTTTTGTCCACAGGCACAGATCCTAAATAGTGAGTCTGAGGAAGACATCGAGAGGCTGAAGACATGGCGCTACTCCGCGATTCGCTGGTCATGGCTAGCAAGTTCAGTAACTTCAGAGAAGTAGTTTGTCAACTATGGCTATACTCCCTTTGGGAGGTGTAGCATGCAGGTTGGCGGCGGGAAAATAACTGAGGAGGACTTGGAACCACCCACATTTATATACCTTATAGGACAGCACGTGACATTGTTGTGGGTGGTCTCAGGTCGGCTGCTGGTGAAATCCTCTGGCTGGATTCGGTGCCTACGGCTTGATGTTCCTAGATGTGACCTGCTGTGAGAGATATCCTCAAAGAAGATCCTGTGTTCCTCTGTTCTAGAGGGACCGTTTCTATGACTCATTTTTGCAGAAGTGTCAGAACTGCTGCAAAAACGAGCACCTGGGGGTAGTGCTGGGGACTGGCAAGGCTCCTGCTCCTTTGCCCCTGTCCTGCCCTACTGTCCAGTTGGGAGGGTGTACAAGGAGTCAGGCTGAGCCGGTAGAGATGGCTCCACCAGCTGCCATTGACATGTTTAATAAATGCTTGACTGAGATCCAGAACTGGATGGCTTCCAGCTGGCTGAGACTGAACCCCCAAGAAGACTTGAGGTATTGGTGGTTGAGCCGGGCCAAAAAGAGGGGATTGGGGGCTGGTGTAAGACTGACTGGGCTTCAGCTTGGTGATTCTAGTTTGCTAGCCTGCCCAAGGGTGAAGAATCTGGAAGTCATTCTGGACAAAGGGCTGGCAATGGAGGCTCAGGTGTCAGCCATAGCCCAGAAGGCTTTTTTCATCTCCGGAACATCTACCAGATCAAATACCTTATCCCCCCCACCCCCAAAAAAAAACACCTGGCCACACTGATCCATGCATTTGTGACCTCGAGTCTAGACTACTGTAGTGTTCTTTACCTCGAGGTAAATGGAAGTACGCTAAGACGCCTGCAGTTGCTGCAGAATGCAGCCGACTGGTTATTCACGAGCTTGTCAAGATCTTGCCATATTTCTCCAGCACTGCGTAATCTTCACTGACTGCTGGCAAAGTGGCAAATCTTGTTTAAAACAGGTTTGGTAACCTATAAAGCCATGTACAGATTGGGCCCAGACTACTTGAGCGAGCTCCTGCAGCCGTGTACCCCAGTTCACTCACTCCGATCCTCCAAGGAGGACCTTCTCACGGTCCCAAGGGAAAGAGTAAAAACTTCAGGCGACCGGGAATTTTAATTAGCAGGCCCGCGCTTTGGATCTCCCTGTCCAGGAACTTGAAGGAGGCCCCCTTGGTGGACGTCTTTAAAAAGGAGCTAAAAACATATCCTTTTCAGCAGACTTTTGGGGAAGCCATTCAATGTTTACAGCACATCCATCTATTGTCTTATTAAGAGAGCTTTAGTATTTATGCTATTTTATGGGATTGTTTTTAGTGGGAAATGCTATTGTATTTTATCTGTTTTGTATTGTATTGTTTATTTGTGTAATAATCCCTAACTGTTTTGTGTGTATTTTATGTTTTAAGTTGTATTTTATTGTAATGGTACCCTAGGCCTCAGGGGAAGGGCCCCATATATAAATAAACTCTACTTCTACCACTTACTCCCACAACATGGGTAGGTGCCCTGGAGGGTATGCTGACACAACAGGGGATGATCTGGAGGGTTGTCCAGAAGTTCCAGAGCATGACCCTATTTTACAATCTCCAGAACCCATGCATCTGTTGTCACCTCCCTTCACTCGGCTAAATGGAGGGAGAGGTGACCCCTACAACCAGCCCCTGAGGTAAAGGTGGTTGGGGGGTGTACAAGGAGCCAGGCTGAGCCAGTGTGCGCAATACCACTAGCTCTGCCACTTCTGGAAGCTTTTGAATGGGCACCTGGGGCAGTGCTGGAGACTGGCAAGGCCCACTGCTGCTTTGCCCCTACCCTGCTGACTGAGGTATGGACACTGTCCCCTAACACCAGCTGGGTGAAAGGCACCCCTGCTCCTACCCCTGGGTTGGGTATGGTAGAGGGAATGCACAGATTTTAAGGTCCTGCCCAAGGCTTGGAGATCTTTGAGAATCTCTTGCACTTTATGACCAAACAACTTTTGCCCTCTGAATGGGTTATTAAGAAGTATTTGTTGCTCCTCTGTGGCAAAGCCTGCTACTCTGAGCCAAGAATATCTCCTGAGACAGATGTCAGAGACCACAGCCCTGGCAGAAGCATCAGAAACACTGTAGGCTGTGCAGCATAAAAAGTCTTCCCAGAAGGGGCAGAATACATTTTATCTGCATTTCTGGGTACAGCTGGTATAATGTTTGGTCTGTGCCAAGCTGCATAAGTGGCATCCTCTAAGGCTGGGAGCAGAGGAGGTACCACAATAGCAGGAAACTCTGGTAGCTCCAGGAACTCCAGCAGGTTCATTCTGGTAGTACCCTGCTCTTCTAGGGCAAAGCCCAGGGCAGCTTGCATAGATACACAGATACATAGACAGTGTCGGCAGATAAGGGCCTATGGCCCACCCAGTCTGCCCATTTGAGCTTGTAAGTTCAGTTTGTTTTCCTAGAAGTCTGTTGCCCCTTACCCCTGACCTCCAGAATTCCTTTATGTCTATCCCATGTATTCTTAAATCCCGTGATTGTTTCAGCCCCCACCACTTCCTCTGGCAGGGTGTTCCACTTGTCCACCACCCATTCTGTGAAGAAATTCTTTCTCATGTTTCCTCTGAATCGTCCTCCCTCCAACTTCATCCCATGCCCTCTAGTCCTGGAACATCTTTTTCGCTTAAAATAGTGTTTTCCTGCACCCTGTTCCTCCCTGTAAGATACTTGTATGTCTCTATCATATCCCCTCTCTCCCTCCTCTCCTCCAGGGAGTACATGTTCAGTTCCTTCAACCTGTCTTCATAGGACTTGTGATGCAATCCATGCACCATCTTTGTTGCCCTCCTATGAACCTTCTCTACCCTGTCTGTGTCCTTACGTAGGATGCATCTGCTGTATCATGGTGAAAAATGTAGGGCGTTCTGAAGGGAACCTTGGTGTGTTCACCACAGAGTCTTCACTGCAGGTGGAGTCTGTAGAGATGGTGCCATGTTCATACTGGCTCTCAGCATAGACTTCTGCTTCTTCTTCCTCTTTCTGCAACATTGAGTAACCTTCCCCAAGGTTGGGGGATTACCAGCGGCTCCTCTGCCCTCTTCCTGTCTGTCCATCGCCACGTGGTCCGAGTCCTGGTGCACTCTAAAGCCTCTGCCCGGTACCAGCAACATTTTTCCTATAAAAGGGGGCCAGTGGAGCAAAGATTCCTGACCGCCATGCAGACACACCACAAATGTGTGAGCTGGTGATCTGCGCATGCACAATAGTGCGGTATCATTTTTAAGCCACTCTTGCAGCGAAACAAAGGTTCACCCCATGCTCCTGGACCCCTGGATCAGCTAATCAGCGTCTGGAGACATGAAGGATGGACCATGCAACTTTTTAAAAAGCACTAATGTGTGCCTGTAAATTAAGCAGCAGCTGAGGCTGCTGGGAAATGTAGTCCCTGCACCACTACTGAACTGAGCCCACCTGCCCCTGAGGGGATAGCACTTCAGTGCCAACAACAAACAGGTGAAGCCCCTGTCTTGCCTCTCTCTGCAATAGGACATAAGGGCAGAGGAGCTGCCACTAAATGCTGGGGTCAAAAAATGTAAAATAATAATGTTGGTCTGCAAGGTGGTCTTAAAGTTGGGGCTGTAAATGAACCGTATGTATAGCAGCTATATTAGACACCTTTGACCTGTATTGCACCCAATGAGAGAGCCAGGAGCCATAAGGGACTGCAGCTATGGCTTCTGGGAAAAGAAGCAAGGAAAATTCTTGGTGCGAAAACCGACAGCCAATGGGGTGTCGAAGGAGCCTAATGAATATTATTTGTCAGATGGACAGTTTGTTTTAACCAATGGGATGCTGCCATGATCCCCTGAAATCCTGAGGACAGAGACTGTTCAGTTACGTTTGTCTGGCGCTCCTCCAGAAGGGGGCTCCAGTCATTGCTCCATGATGTTCCTGCAGAGAGTAAAGAAGGTCTGCATAGGGCTTGCATAGCCATCAGATCAGAGGCCCTGCAGTTGCCTTCTAATGTCTGGAAGAAGTTGTTCCAGAGTTAAAGTGCTAATTTGCTGTTCAGAACCAAGAAAGCCATCTGAGAGGTTCTCAAGAGAGGGGAAGCCTGATGTGATCTTCGAGGGTAGGAGACCAGCCTGAAGGTCACTAGTCAGGAGGTGTTCTACATTGTCCTGTGTTGCCTTCCAAGGGATGGAAGGAGTGTGTCAACAGAATGAAAGTGTCGTCTGATGACCAGTGTTAAAGGGACACTGTCAACCTCTTTTGCATCATGTTGTTTATAGTTAAAACCCCACATTTTATGACTGCTTACCTTTTCTAAAACTCATTGATGTCGCTGGTTGTTATGTCTGCCTCCTTGCTTAGTAGAACTGAAATGCATAGCTATAAACATCCTTGTTTTGTTTCAAACCCTGAATCTGTTTTTACAGAATACTTCCTGAACATTATAAACACCCCCAAACAATGCAGCCACTCATGATACAATAGCTTCCTAAACTACCACTGCATAATGAGTGGTTAAACTGTGTTGGAGGCCTTCCAAGTCCAGGAAAGATTCAGTGGCAGTTGTTCAAGGAATGTAAACAAACATGTTTTTGTGTGGTAACACCAGCATGGTGGGCAGTCGATTTCTCACTTTTAAAAAGGAAAAAAGAATCAGAATCAAACAACCAGCTACATCAGCAGTCTCTAGAGAATATGAACAATCAACTGGGGAAACTTTGAGGCCTAAGGGGGTTGACAGTGTCCCTTTATGGTCATCGGCTGGGAGTTTCTGGAGGGAATGGAAACTGCCTGTGATAGATGAAGACGTCTGGAGGTTTATGTGGAGGATTACATAGCTAGAGAGCCAAGGAAGCCTGCCTGATGTCCTGCTTGGAGGTTCATGGAGCCACGTTTAGTTAAGAGGAGCTGCCTCTGGTGTTTCTGTGGATGGAAAGTGAAGTGAGAAGATTTATTCTTCTGTTTTTGTCTGCACCTGTAAAGTGAGAAGATTCGCTCTTCTGGCGTGTCAGAGCTTTGACGTGAGAAGATTCGTTCTTCTGCACAAGTCTGAGTCTTGAGGGTCAGAAGATGTGCCCCCATCTTCTGGCTCATGTCTGAACCTAAAATGTCTGAGTCCGAGAGCCTGTTTCCTGCTAAAATTCAGTGGGAAGTCCAGAAATTATGTGTCTTTGTGTGACAGCTACTGCTGCCATGCTGGCAGTGTGGCAAGCCATTTATTACCAGATGTGTCCGAAAACCTGAAAGAGAGTGACTGCCATCCGAGGTCAGTTTGGGAATCAGTTAGGTGATGCCACTGCTAGGCATTACTGATGTGTCTCCCCCTGAAGGTTTGTGCCTGGACGTGGATGTGAGGGTTGAGGTGTACGGTCTGGTCCCCAGCACTGGCTTGTTCCAGTTCTTTGTCAACGAAAGTCGAAGATGACAAGCTGCCAGAAAAGCTCAGAGGAATCCAGCTTGGCAAAACTGCAAGAGCCTGCTGATGAGAAGGCCACAGCTGCAAGAAAGGCTGAAAGAAAGCCCAAAGCTGCAATATGCCTGTTGCTCGTCTCAGAAATCTCAGCTTTCCAAAGTTTCTACGGATTCAAATACCCCACATGTACAGTCTGCGTGCCATCAGCTCTATAAGCCAAGATACTGTTAGTAGCAAAATATCTTTATTTTTATACAGGAGAACCTCAAGGAATTCACATCATTAGGCCCAAAGGTACTGTTTATAAGGTGGTCCTGTTTGGACATGAAATCAGTTTCAACATACTTTGTCTATTAAAACAAATTTTACATTCTAATACAGTTCACTACAGACTTATTACATACACTCTAAATCAGACTAGTACATACAATATCTACATATGTCAATTTGATTGGCAGGGACATACAGTTCATCTTACTAAACATTTTCTATGAAACCCTTACATTATGTGCATTCTTAATCATATATAAATTCAATAAGTTTTTAATTTAAACACTAGGAGTACATGTCTATAAATATTCTTAAACAATATAAATCAAGTAATCATAAAATGTCATCTATGTTCAAACAGGTGTCTACCTTTTGCACATACATTCAGGGTTTTAAATAATTGATTAGCAGTTTTTTTCTTGGGATGATATTAACTGTACAGAAAGTATTTATCTAAATTTTCTAGAAGTGCTGTGTTTGTTAAACACAGTGAGGCAAGAGCTATGCATTTTCACAAAGCTTTAGCACTTTTATAGCAAAACGCTAATCAATTTTTAGAGTTAAATAAATCCCTGACATTTAACCTTTAATTCATTTTTAAGTTGTCACAAAGAATTTTGGATTTTTCTTCGATTTCATAACTTTTTTGTTTTGTATATATTTGCATATATACAATTTGCATTTTGTATATATTTGCATTTTTTTTTGGTTTGGGTTTACCATTTCCCAATAATTCATAATTATATGTGGGAAAGTCATAACACCAAATATAATCACTGTCCAGGGTAATAAAAATGTATGTGCACTGTTCTTCAAACTATGAGTAATTCAGGGCTTGCCCTGCAACCAGGGAAAGTACAGTTACATAAGAACTTACCATAACAGTAAGTTTTTGAGAGGAGCTCTTGCAGCAGGTAACACCTTTAGGACTGAAGCCAGCAGGCACCAGGACCCCACAGAAAAATTCTAGCTAGCAGTATACAGCGGGGAACGCCCCCTGATGTTGGCCTGCCCCCAGCGTCATGTTTGGTATAAAAGAGAAGGTCTCCCAGCCCATCCCCACTTCTCCCGTGGAGATCCCAGCAAAGAGTTACTAAAAATGGAGAACTGAGGAGGTTCCTCTAGATGAGGAAAAAGCAAAGGTATCCATGATAGAGAAGCAGCTACCAGGGGGAAGGTGGGTGGGACAAATAGTACCTGCTGCAAGAGCTCCTCTCGAAGATCTACTGTTACGGTAAGTTCTTACGTAACTCTGCTATCTTACTTCAAGGGAGCTCTTGCAGCAAGTAACACCTTTAGAACCGAGTCCCAAGCAGTAAGGAGAGACCCCAGTCAGCTGGGTGGAGGTAAAAGTCTCCCAAAGAAAATTAAGAGAGGAAGCCCTGGAGGAGAGCCAGTCCGAAGCCTGCTCTGCATCGAGATGCAATGTCTAAACTGTAGTGCTTGACAAAAGCATGGACAGAATTCCAAGTAGCAGCTGCACAAATGTCGGCAGTGGACACATTCCTCAAGGAGGCAAAGGAAGCAGCCATGCCCCTGGTACAGTGACTCTTTACCGAGCCTGGTAAGGGTTTGTCATACTTGATGTAGCAGAAAACAATGCAATTAACCAACCATTTGGATAAACACTGCTTAGAAACAGAAGCCCCCCCCTTCATTCTGGGGGTGAATGATACAAACTGGTCAGACTTTCTAGTGACTTGAATGCACCCCAAGCAATAATGAAGCACCTTATGAACATCCAGAGTATGAAGTAGTGCCTCCTCTCGGTTCGAGTACTCTGGATAGTTGTCCTGATTCAAAGTAACTCTGACACCATCTTGGGAAGAAACTTAGGATTAGTCCATAAGGACACCCTATCATTGTGGAAAACCAAATAAGGCTCGTTACACATCAGGGCCTGAAGCTCAGAAATCCTTCAAGAAGAAGTAATAGCAAGTAAAAGTAACGATGTCCACGACAGAAAGCGCAGCTCGCAACTTGCAGCAGGTTCAAAGGGAGGCAAGGTTAATTTTTCTAAAATGAACAAAAGATCCCATAGTGGAACAGGGTCCTGGATGGGTGGCTTTAAATGCAGAATGCCCTGTAAAAATGTACAAGTAAGATCCAGCTGAGCAAGAGTTTTGCACTCAATGGGTGCATGGCTGGCTGAAATAGAAGTGTCAGTGGCTCAACAGGTTGCACACTCACCTCTGTGGCCGGAAGATCAAAAGGCTGTGGGTTCTATCCCCACTCCAGGCACTTGGGTTAAATCCTAATACCGACACTGTAGTGCAGCATGAGGGGGGGTGCTGCACTCCTCAGGTGCTACCTTTCAGATGAGATGTTAAACCGAGGTCCCATCTGCCTGTTCTGGTGGTAGTTCAGGTGGATGTTAAAGATCCCATGGCACTTCTCAAAAAGAGTAGGGGAAATTTTTATTGAAACAGAAGAGAAAATATATACAATCTTATACAATTAAATCCAAAATTAAAACAAACATAAAGTCATAGCTCTGCCTCTTCTTAATATAACTTCAAGTCATAGGTACATCGTTGTCTGTTACCCAAGGAAGGCTTTTCCAAAGTTCCAACACCTCCCCCCTTGACAATCTGTTCTTTTCTCTGTGATAAAGTAATTTTAAATCCTGTGTTACTCTATTCAATAATTCTATGTGATTCCCTTCTTTTTTGCTGTAAAGGAACATCTCGCAATCCAAATATTCTATTTAAAAATTGTCACAATTACCCGTAAAGCACTTATGTTGCACTTTCTCCACACATTTGAGAATGAACTATACGTGAGCTGCTCATGTGTCACTGCACTGAACACTGGCTCTCCCCATTGTTGTGCCACACAATGCCAAACGCCTGCAATAAAAGAGCAGTGAAAAAGCAGCTGCTCTGTGGCTCCTTCGTTTTGAGTACACTGCAACCTGCAACATAATCTTTCATGTTGTTGTTTGTGTTTATGATTGAATTTCACGTTTATTTTTCTGTGACAAGATAACCAGTGTAAATCCACGTGCCCTCTGGAATCCTTTCGTTATTCAACAACTTTTTTAATGACTGTATGTGCTGTGGTGGGCATTTTTCAAATACTGTTTCTACTGTACATATGGAATTAATTAAATGTGAATATGGTTGTTTTCTTTGCAGGGTTACCAACATTTGTGTAGTAATTATCTCCTTACAGTCTTCAATTTGTTTAATTCCCACTGTTGAAACCAAAGTTTGCAACTGTCATATAGGAAGACTTCCCATCCTATGATCTGGTTACCAAGTAGAGGTCTGATGTTTTTTGTAATAAATATGGTATTTCAAAAACAGTACAGGATTTGTCATGTTCATCCCTCCTTGTTTAATAGGTAAGTATAAAATATTTATTTTTATTGGGTTCAGCCGACTACCCCAAAATGTTTGGAAAAAAAGGCACAATATCGTAGTTTCATATTTTTTTGGAGGAGGGTAGATCTAACCGATAAACCGATATACAAGAAAACTGGTATCAGATAGGTTTTTATTAGGTAAATACCTTTTTTTTTTTTTTACTCAATTTCCACCTATTCCATTGTGCTACCTTCTGCTTGTCATTATTAATTTTAGTGTCCCAGTTTAGTCATCTAACTCATCCAGTCCAAACTGGACTCCCAAAATATTGATAGGGTCTGGCTGTATTTTAATGCCTGCTGTTTCAGTCCTATATGTCAGTGTACAGTCCAACCTTTGGCCTACACATTTCAGCAGATTTAGAGATGCTCCAGACATCTCCCCCAAATATCCACATATTTTGATTATTTCTTTGATAGACATTTCATTTTTAACTATCACATTCATATTGTCCGTATATGCCAATATTTTATGCGGAAAGCATTAACCTGTAATCTGTAAGGGTGAGATTTGAGAAGTTTATTAATTTTACATAATAAGGGGTCAATGAAGAACACATATAAATTAGGACTAAGAGGACAGCCCTGCCTTACCCCTCTTTGAAGCCGTGTCATGGGACCCCTCCATCCATAAATTAATGGCATTACTGTTGCTGTGTTATAGATATTTTTGATCCAATTTATTACTATGTGTGGGACTTTGTAATATGCTAAAACCTTCCAGAGAAATTCATGCCACACTAGATCAAAGGCTTTCCTCTAATCCAAAAAGACCAACTAGCCATCCAGTGTACCATTTTTTCCCCTTTCCATCAGTTCCTGAATCAAAATTAAATGGTCAGAGATTTGTCTACCAGGTATGGAACAGGACTGAGCTGATGAAATCACGTCTTGTGCTATCAGTAACAGCCTTTTTGCTATGCTCTTAGTTAAAATTTTAAAATTAGTATTTAGGAGACTAATGGGTTTCCAATTTTGTAATTAAGTCCTGTCACCTTTTTCATACAAGTAGGATAAGACACCTTTGTTCATGTTCAGTGGCACATATTAGTAGATAGTATGCTATTATATATTTCTGTTATTTCTGTTAACAATTTGGTACCTATGTTTTTATAAATTTAATTGGGAAGGCCATCTGTACCAGGGGTTTTCCCATTTGCCAACAAGGAAATAGCTTCTTGTATGTCTGACTGTTGAATAGGTTGTGACACTTCTTCCAGTGTTTTCTTGGTTACTACCGGTATTGAAGATACATCCAAAAAGGCCTCTAAATTATTTTTTTCAGTTAACGGTGTATACATATTGTTTGTGTATACTGTAACTATGCATAGAATGTCTTTTTTTATGGTTTTTGGTCATAAATAATTGGTTATTCCCATCTCTTATGCTTGTCTTTCTTTAATATTTTTGTGTAACAGCTATCAAAAGGACATACTACATCTGTAGAGCCCTGCATTCCAAACTGTTGCTGATGATATAAGGATTTATTTTATTTTTATTTATTTTTTTATTTAGTTTTTGTTGACTGGGTAAGTGCACTAGACAAATCCTGCCTATTTTCAGGCACGACCCGGGGGAGGGGGATACAGATGAATGCCAAGTGACCTTGAACCAGATTAAGCTATTGGTGGTATTTTTAGTGAATGAGGGAAATTTGGCCAGGACACCGGGGAAATTCCCCTACTCTTTTCGATAAGTGCCATGGGATCTTTA
The DNA here is from genome assembly GCA_016271365.2 of Neoceratodus forsteri. Classification (NCBI taxonomy): domain Eukaryota; kingdom Metazoa; phylum Chordata; order Ceratodontiformes; family Ceratodontidae; genus Neoceratodus; species Neoceratodus forsteri. Next base: position 298,916,217 of record CM057459.1, on the reverse strand, counting down.
ACATCCACCTGAACTACCACCAATCCAGGCAGATGGCACCTCAGTTTAACGTCTCATCCGAAAGACGGCACCTCAGAAGTGCAGCACCCCTCTCATGCTGCACTACAGTGTCAGTACTGGGATATTAACCTAAGTGCCAGATGTGGGAACTGAACCCACAACCCTCTGATCTCCTGGCCTCAGAGGCGAGTGTGCTACCTACTGAGCCACTGACGCTGGTTATTTAACTTTAAGAGTATGAAATTCCATCAGTTCCTTTCTAATTTTGTTAATTTGTGCAGACAGTTCTTGCCCTGTGTCATGTGAAACGAACAGTAGATGCTGAAACAATTTTCTATTTCTGAGGTATATCAGATACTTCTTCTTACTCTGTGCTTTACTTAGGTGTTTGCATAATTTTTGTAGTTCATATTTAGTGTCTTCCCACCATGCTATGGGGTCATCAAATAAGATATATACTGATTTTCTGGCCTGTATTAAATGTTGTATTTCTTGTGAAACAAAATTATCATGAAGTAATGAGACAATTATTTTCCATGCCCCTGGCCCTTTAATAAAGGAAGACTCCTTTCCTACCTGAATAGATAGATTATGATCCGTAAATTCTGCAGGCTGTACCTTTGCCGATAGGGTTGGCAGACCCATAGAAGTAAAAAAATAAATTCTGGTGGCCAAATGATCTTTATTAAATGTGGGTGTGTTCTGATTGTTATGTATCCCTCAGCCTTGCTTTACTCATAATTTGTTTTAAAGTATTTGTATGGCAATAAAGTTTAGTAGCATTTGCAGTTGCACGTTTATCTTTGAGAGACAGACTGCAGTTAAAGTTTCCTGCAAAAACAACATGCTGTGCTGTGTATAAAAATGGCTGAATCTGTTTGAAAATCTCACTTCTTGCTGCCTTAGATAGTGGTGCATACAAGTTGATTAGTCTATACGTTGTACGATAAATACACACATCCAGAATCCACACCCTGCCAGGTACCAGATCAATCAGTTTTATAACTTTAACCTCAGGCATTCTGAATAGTATTCCTACCCCTGAGCAGGATTCTTGTCCCATGGACCAAAATGAGGGCCCAAGAAACCATATTTTGTAGCCCCTTGTATCTCCTGCAAGGTGTAAAACTGCACATCTTGTAAAAAAATAATACCTAGTTGTAAATAGGTTAAAAAAAAAATGCTTTTCTTTTCTCTGGTCGATTTATACTATTAACATTAGCAGTATAGAAAGCGAAGGCTCCTACCATATGTTTTTATAGACCTATCATTTATACTTCCCTTTCCCTGTGTTGTGTTCTTTATGTTTAGTTTTCATTCTTGCCTTTCTTTTTTGGGGCCCAGGAGGTTTTGGCTTGTAATTCAGTGCCTGCGGTGCCTTCTGGTAAGGACGAAACTACTGAGGAAGTATCAGATTCCTCGTCTGTGTTCCCAGACTGTGTTTGTAATATCTCACACTTATTGGATAAAGCTACAAAGTCCTGTTTTGGTGCTGTGTTCAAAGGGCCACCCTTCAATTTTTGTCTGGTATACAAAGGTTCTGCTTTGAGCCCTGGCCTGGAGACTCTTGGTCTCACCATAGAGGAGTCCCCATCGTTCGACGAACATATACGCAATATTACCATGGCGGTCAATAGGAAACTAAGGGCTCTGTACAGGCACCAGCTCTGTCTTAGCCCCAAGACCAAGACCAAGACACAGGCAGTCAGAGGTACAATCCTTCCAATCCTGGACTATGGGAATGTAGTCTATGGGGCCGTCACTGAAACTAGCCTGCTCAAAGTGCATGCCTCCTTAAATAAAGCCTGTAGGTTTGCATTAGGAGCAGATCGCTTACTGCATACATGTGAACTGTACATAAGGACTGAATGGCTCCCACTTATGGACTACATTAAGCTCCATGCCTGCATCTTGGGACAGAAGTCCCTACTCAGACTTGCACCTCCCTCTATACAACCCTTATTCTGTCCTGCTCCAGCAGAACATGCCACAAGAAGTGTTACCAAACATGCATTAGCAGTTCCATTCAGAAGGACTGCCTTGGGGAGATGAGCCTTTGCCGTCAGGGCCCCTGCTTGGATAAATGAGCTACCAACCACCACCACAAGTCTTACCCAACTTGGGCTTTTCAAGTCCGAACTAAGGAAGTCTAGCCACCCTCCAGTACGTTGCTATTGCCACTCTTAACCCACAAGCCAGCACGCCTCTGTTCCCCAAAGCCAAACTCCTAATGACTATCTGCTCTCTTAATGCAGCAGGTACCAGAACCCTAGGCTTGCCAAGGTTCTTCTTTCACCCTACAATTTGACACAAAACTCCCTGCTTACCACCTGCCTGCTCACCTTTCTCCTCTCACACTCTCCCTGACAAACCTTCACCCGCTGACCTCCTTACACCACCCACCTTTGAGCCTACCGTCATCCCCCTCCTCTGATTCCTCTTCTCCTACCTAATCCTGATTGGTTCCCTCTACCCTTTGACTACTATGCCTAGGCTGACTCCTCTGGATATAGCCTAGTAACCTTTAGGTATCAGTTTTCATGAACAGCTCCATCTCCTGTTTCCTCCCAGTACAAGAGCCTGCCTAGCTTCCACCTCAGATTTTTTCTCAAACTAGCACCTAACTCTGACTTTAGCACTTAATTGTATAGCGTGACATGTGAATCCAACCCCATTGACTATGTACCCTTGCTTTGGTTATGTGTTGTTATTTGCCTATGTTATCCTACATTGTTATGCTATTGCCAGTGTTTACCCATTTCTCCTGTTCACATTTTTCTTACTATTAGATGTTCTTGACAATGCCTATTAAGCTGCTACTGACTCCAAACTTATGCACCCTCCCCTACCCTTGTGATGGTGATCCTTTGTAAATGAGCTTTTAGCTCAAAGGTTGTAATTCTGATTACTAAATAAATATTTACTTCAGCATTGGGGCGTCCCCCAGGCTGAGATTCCTGTGTAAGTGTCACAGGCCTTTCATCACTATTAAGTATTTGCAATTGTGGATTTTGTGTGAGGGCCAGTTCCTGGGGAATCTCAAGATCCAGCACTGTGGTATTAGTAGAAATGTTATTTACAGTACCTGTCTGTATTTCTGTTTCTGTGGGCATTTGAATGGGAGAAGTACCTGACTTCCACTGTTCCGAGTTGGATCCTGCTCCCAGCTGGCAGCTTGCAATGCATTAGACACCGACCAGTCTTGTTTATTTATTTTATTTTATTTACTGAAGTCTAGGATTAAACACCTTCGAGCTAGGAGCTCGTTTACACAGGTTCCAAGTCAGTGGGAGGGGAGACAATACTTACAAATGTTGTACAAGCAAGACAGTAAAAAATACTGGCGATTATACTACAATACATTAGGTTTGAGTACACAGTAAGCAAATCAATGGGAGCAAACTAGAGCAGGGTTGATGCATATATTAGGTGGGTATAGGCAGACGAGAGTAACAAAGGGGCAATGGGAATAGGTGGGTCATGGTGGGGATGAGAGTGAGGTGGGGAGAAATGGGCAGCAGTCAGCGACATTGTCAAGTTGAGGGGTGTGGGGAACTCACAGGCAGTGTGGGGAGTGGGGAAGAGGCAGTCAAAGGCCTTGTCGGTGCACGGAGCCGCTAGGGGAGAGGGGGAGAGACTGCTTGCAGGAGGGACTAATTGTTGCAGTCGCAAGTGCCGGTTGAGGATAGTTGTTGATGTAGCAGTCTTTTAATGGGTCCAGAATAGGTAGGTTGGATAAGTTCCAGCTGAGCTCATTGAACCAGAGGGGTGCTCTGTAGGCAAATGAGCATTGGCCTTGCGTCGTTTGAAGATGAGGAACATGGAAGAAGTGGGTGCTGGAGCTTCGTGTGTGTTGCGAGCTACTGTGCAGTAGAAGCAGGTTTTCTGTGCCAGGGGAAGGAGACCAAGAAGTGATTTTTTGGCAAGCAGACAAGTTTGGTAGCAGATCCTCTCACTGAGTTGAAGCCAGCCCGTTTGAGCATAGAGGTCACAAGTATGGGTGAGTCATGTGGCTCCTGTGAGTAGTCTGCATGCCTTGTTCAAGGCAATGGATATCCTGCGGAGTGCAGAGTGGCAAGCTGTGCCACAGATTTCCAGACCACAGTCTACTATAGAAAGGATGGAGCTGTTGATGGCAAGTCTGAGGGTGTCCAAGGTAAGACCATGCTTGTGCCAGTGGAGGAGAACAATCTTGGTGTTGAGAGCTCTGGAGACATTGTTGATGAGTTGGTCATAAGTTAGACATTTGTTGAGGGTGACCCCAAGATATCTGAAGTGCTGAGTATGTTCGAGCTGAGCTCCAGAGTGGGTGCTGATGTTAAGTGCATGGGATTTATTCTTGTTCCGAGAGCTGCAGAACATCATGACTTTGGTTTTATTGCTGTTCAGAATTAGTTTATGGTTGTGGAACCATTCTTCAACTTTCGCAAAGCCACTTTGCAGTGAGCTTTCAAGTTCCACTGGGTCGGGGCTGTTAGAGAAGATTACCGCATCATCTGCACAGAGAAGTATCTGTTGTTGGCAGTGGCGTGGTAGATTGTTGAGAAAGATACTGAATAGGAGCGAACCTAACATGGAACCCTGAGGGACACCTGATCTTACAGGCAGATGGTCAGAGAGGACATTGTTAATTTTCACCCTTTGTGAGCATTGCTCCAGATAGCTTTTGAACCAGTGAGTTGACTCTGCAGAGAGGCCAATGGAAGTTAACTGGTTTAGGAGGAGGGTGTAGTGGACAATATTGAAGGCCTTTGAGAGGTCGATGAAGACTGCCCCAGCTGGAGTTCCTTGATCCAAAGACTGGTGTATGAATCCAGTGAGTTCCAGTAACGCTGTGGAAGTACTATGGCCTTTGTGGAAGCCATGCTGCTCAGGGTTTTGAATGGAGGATTTTTTGAGGTATTCAACCAACTGATTGGCCACTATATGCTCAAGGGCTTTGGAAAGCGGTGGGAGAATTGAGATGGGCCTGTAATTAGACAGCGATGCCCTATCCCCATTCTTGTGAAGTGGAGTCACTATGGCCAATTTCCACATCTGTGGAAATTGCAAAATACGGAGTGACAGGTTGAGGATCTTTGTTATTGGAAGAAGAACTTCTTCAATGGTGAGTGCAACAAGTTTGAAGTCCAATGAGTCTGCACTTTGTTGAGATTTCCAAGCACTTTGCTGAGGTATTTTCTGACTAGCGAGGGAGTTAGCTTCTTGAAGTAAAAAGGAGGGGCATGCTGATAGTGTGAGTCAGTAGTAGTGTTGTTGGTGTGTGGTGAGTCCTCGAAGAAATCTGGGAGGAGTATTCCAGACAGGTCAGAGAAAGCTTCATTGGAGGCATTAGCTAAGATTCGAGGGTCCTGGGTTGTGGTTCCTTGAACGTTGATCAGGTTAGGTGATGCTTTTACATCTTTCCCTGTGACTTCCTTTGTATTATTCCAGAAATGTTTCCCGTTGCCCCAGGAGACAGTAAGCAGCTCCTTGTGGTAGTTAGATTTGGCAAGGCATATTTCCCAAGTGCAGGCATTTCTGGCTTTCTTGCATGCTTGTACACCTGCAGGTTTACCTGATTCTCTAGCTAGGTGCCAGAGGTGATCACAACTCTTCAGTCTGTTTATGAGATCAGCTGTTAACCAATGGTTCACTGTACCCCCGAGCTTTAAGCATTTTGAGAGGGGCATGCATGCCACAGACCTTTTTGAACTGCTGTAAAAAGCATTCCAACGCAGTACTGACGTCAGGGTGTCATCAAATTGTGACCAGCTGGTGTTGGCAAGATCTTGTCTCAAGGACTCCAGATGCCCATGCTTTAGTACCCTACTGTAAGTGAACCAGGATGGAGGCTTGTAGAATTTGTTAGTCCAGCTACAGGAGACTGGGGAGTGGTCACTAATTGAGTCCAGGTGCACTGTCACATTGGTGAGTCATTCAGGGTTGCTAGAAAGTATCCAGTCAAATACGGTGCTTGTGCCAGTTTTGTAGTTAACCCTGGTGGGGATGAAGACAAGCTGTGTGAGGTGGACTGCAGAGATATTGTCCCAGTAAGGGCCTGCATCAGGGGAAAGCCAGTTGACGTTGAGGTCACCTAGGACTACGGTCTCAGAGTTGGAGGACAAGCCACGGATGTAGTCCACGGTACCCTTGAAGTCCTTCTTGAGATCACTGGGGGGAACGCAGGTAGAGAGAAAAGTCAAAGCTTTGTTGTGTGCTCCAAGTAGGACTTTGATAGCTAGTGCCTGTGCATTAGGTCATAGGTCCGTCTGAGGGGAGGACATGTCCTTTCATGGAGTCCTTAAGTGTAGATCGCGTATCCACTGCCTCTCTTGGTAGTTCAGTCCTGCCTGAAAATGGTGAAGCCTGGAAGAACAACTGCACTATCTGGGATCTTAGGCGTCAGCCAGGTTTCGACCACTGACAGAATATCTGGGTTATGCTGTAAAGACCAGGCTTGCAGGTAATCCAGTTTGCGTGGAGGCTATGGATGTTTGAGGCAATCTTGATTGTTCCTTGAGCTGGGTGGTCGGAGGGGTGCAGCAGCCCAGCTGGTCCAGGGTTTGGGTGCACATCAACAGCCCTAAGCATCAACAATAAGGAGGCTATAGGCCGGTAGCCACACAACTTCGTACAGCAAAGGCTTCTGTTCTGCTTGTAATCGCAACGTGTACTGGGTGTAGTGAGCCCTATGACTTTGGGGTGGTGGGTGAGGGGTTAGTTATAAGTCCCCAGTGTGAGCCACCCCTGCGGAGGGAGCAGTAGCCAGTGTAGGGACCACGACCCCTTAGCAAGCGAGATGTAGTGCCCAGTGACACAGCATGGTTCATAGTGGATGTTGGCACCTGGGTATGCTGGTAGTTGGTGGGCCTTATGGCATCTTGTACTTAGGCTGTGGCACAGGACTGCTATGAGGATAAGCTGCTGTAACAGAGTGCAGAGACTAGTCATTGTTGTAGACTATGCAGAATGCTACCAACACTGAGCGGGGCGTGCTGAGGGAGATTAGGAGGGCTGGTAGCAGGAGTAACTGAAAGCAAAACCCCTAGTGGTGGTAGGGTATAGGCTGTAGATGGAAAAGTTGACACTTAATTGACAACACCTCGTGACCAGCCTTCCCTATAAAGTAAAGTGCCCAGATGGGGTGGGTGGGTGGGTGGGGCGCCAGTGGGTTGCACTTGACTGGCAGCTGATGACGTACCTTCTTTGCTTTCAAACGGACTGGTGGTTCTGCGGCGGCCTGAGTGGTGCCGACCGTCCTGGGGCCGAAGCGGAGCTGGGAAGCCCTGTGGAGGGGTGTCCCAGCTGCTGTAACAGAGAGATAGGGTGAGGTTAAATGCTGGCTGTTGAACAAAGGAGCAGACAGACCAGTGGGGGTCAAATTAGCAGGACAAAGGAGCAGTTAGTTTGGGCACCAAAGTCTGGCTCCCGAGAGAGAAAGGTTCTGAAAAGGCTGTAAACACTAACTTTAGGCAAATTGCACAAATTCTTTAAGGATTACAGTCTTTTATGCACATTTAATTTAGCTAAAAAAGCAGTAGCTATACAGAAAAGCATTTTTTAGTGGAAGATACTGAGAAATCAATGGGAGAAGCTTTGGACCACTCGGAATGGGGCCAGGAATGGTGCTCGCGTTCTGATTGGCTGGTGGCAGGTGGCATACCTTTCTTGCTTTCAATCCAGGCTGGTGGTCTCGGGCAGTGGCCTGAGTGGTGCCGACTGTCCTGGGGCTGAAGCCGGTAAATCACTCATTTCAGACGATCTTAGGCCAGGTCTCACAGGATCTGTTTGTGCCATTCCTGACATTTCTCCTGAAACATTATCAGCTTCTGAGGTGTCCTTAGGATTCAGTTCCATTATTCCTTGCCGTGAATTCAGTTCGGCTTTTTCAACTTCTGCCACCCAACTCATCGACAGTTCTTTTGATGCTGCCACATCAGCAGCAACTCAGCTGAGTGTGTTTGACAGGCCATTTCCGCCTGTCAGCCTTAAGATTTCTTAATTGCTTCTGTAGTTTCATTTTCTTTAAAAATATTGTCTCTCTTCAGTTTCCAGTTGTTTTTCAAGACCTTTTGATTCCATACATGTAGATTCCAACTTGCCCAACACTTCAGATTGTTCATACTCCATTTCAGTGTCCTCTGGTGAAATATCGGTCATTTGTGCCATCAGAGGTTCAGGTCCATACATCCTTTTTTCCACAAGTCCTTTAGATTGGGTCAAACTTTCTTCATCAAAATGTTCTTTTTGTGGTTCCTGCTGACTCTCCGCATTTTGCAAGATAGGAGAGACCACCAGCCTCCCCCCCCTTCCATTCTCTCTCTCTGTCCTGCCTCCAGCCTCTCGGTCAGCCATCTTGGCAGCATGCCAAGAGGACAGCAGTTCCCCCTACCAAACAGTAGGGGAAGTTTTTATTGAACATCAACTGAACAGAAATAGAAAAACAAAAATGATAACAGAGAAAAATATAAAACACAAAATAATTAAGTAACAGGAAAATCAGAATCAGTTATCCAAGGTAACAGTGTCCATAAGTCCAACAAGGAGTCAGACGGCAAATGCTCTGCCTCTGAAAAATATATGGCCTTCAAATCATGTTCAATCCTTCGAATAATGGTAAGAAGAGGCACATCCTGATTCTGTAAATTAAACAGACAACGAGCATTCCACACATTCCATTTGATTATTACAAAAATCTAATTTAACGTATTAATATTCCAATGAGACCAAGTGAGGGGGAAAAAAACATACATCAAATTTTCATAAATAATGAGAGCAAACAAGGGTTCACGCCATCTGGCAGCTAATAGAGTCCAAAAAGAAACAATAAATGTACATGGAAAAAAAAAGGTGTGAAATAGTTTCTTCTTGTTGCTGACATTCAGGTCTGGAACAAAATCTGTCCTGTAGTGATTTGTGTTTATGGTTACATTTAGCGTTGATACGTTCATGGCAGCTAAGCCAATGCAAGTCCCACATCTTTGGGAACCCTAGAATTCAGAGTAAAGTGAGCAAAGCAGGGAGATGTTGCGTAGGACATTTGGGAAAAACAACAATCTCCAAACATACAAGGTCCGCTAAATACTTATACAATGATTTTCTGGAGACAGTTATTAGCATGTGACTAGTAATCTGCCAGTGTTTCAAACGAAAAAAACTATCCCTAACATAAGCAGAAATCTGGGGGGAACGTGTTAAAACCGTCAATTTGTTAAGTTCCCATTTATGAAACCACGTACCACAGGATTCAAGAAACCAAGGTTCCCAACCTCGATCTTGGTTAACCAGCAGGGGTCTAATATTATAAAACAAGAAAAAACTAGTATAAAAAAAAAACAGGTTGGACCATAGCTAGGCCTCCATCCCGAATAGGGAGATAGGTGATCTGGCATTTAATGGGGTTCAGGCGGCTACCCCATAGGGCTTGAAAAAAAAAGACTACGCAATCTGGTTTCAAATTGCCGGGGAAGGGGGGAAATATAAGCCAGAAAAAGGGGAAGCAGAAAGGTTTTAATCATGTAAATCCTTTTTTGTTACTCATCTGCCATGAATTCCAACGTGCAACCATAGTCTGAGCATAATCTAATTTGGGAGTCCAGTTAAGGACATCTAAAGGACCAGTACCGTATAAAATGCCCAAAATCCTAATAGGGTATTCACAAAGTCTAATGTCAACAGAAGACTCGTCTTCAAAAGGGGAACCTAATCTACGGCCTACACATTTATTAAGATTAAGGGCCGCACCATAAACAGCCCCAAACTTGGAACAATGCCATAATGCAGAACGCACGGAGGCAACATCAGCCACCATGAGACTCATATCGTCTGCATAGGCCAACACAGAATATGGGGCTGAGGGAAGTGGCATAATTGTGGGGGCCGAATTAATAGAACGAAGTAGGGATCCAAAAAAAAACATATAAAAGTGGACTAAGGGGACAGCCCTGTCTAACCCCTCTGTGTAGAGGAAGCATAGGGCCCTTCCATCCATTGATCAGTGGGACAACAGTTGCAGACCGATATAGCAACCGGAGTCTTTTCAGGGTATAATCAGGTACTTTATAGTATCGAAGAGTATACCATAAAAAATCATGATGTACAGAATCAAAAGCCTGCCGTTGGTCCAGTGAGAATATGAAACCATGTAAAACATTAGAATTTCCACGTTCAATCATTTCTCTAAGTAAAATTAGATGGTCCTGAATACATCTCCCAGGGACACTGCAAGATTGTGCGGTAGAAATCACATATAGGGCCAATTTAGAAAGTCTGAGGGCCAAAATTTTGGTCAATATTTTAAAATCAGTATTTAAGAGGCATAAATGTCTCCAATTGGAGAGCAATCTTCTATCTCCTTTTTTATGTAAGTAAAATAAACAACCCATGTTAAAGTCTAAAGGAAGATGTTCGCACTGTAGAATAGAATTATAAACTGTTGCCAATTCAGAACTCAGGTCAGCAGAAAACAATTTATACAGCTCACTAGAGAGACCATCCAGGCCCAGTGTCACTCTTGGACGTAAAGACTTGATTACTGCTTCAATTTCATGTGCTTGTATCTCAGTATCTAACATATCTACAACAGAAGAAGGTACATCAGGAAGTTGTAAAAAGGAAAAGTAGTCCATTATGGATGCAGATGGGGGGGGGGGCATGGGACCAAACCGTTTTTGTGTATAACAGGTAACACGGTGCCTGATAGCCAAAATATCAGTGAGCTCAGTGAAACTGTCATCAAACAGCGTAGTAAAGGTTTTACTCTCTACTGTTCGCCGAATAGAAGCATATGGACATACTGTGTCACGGGTACCAGAGGTCCCAAAACGCTGTTGATGCTGAACAGAAGTAGCCTTCAGAAGGTGATAATCCATCATGCGCTCCTTAAAAGTACTTATTTGGGTGGAAAAATCATGGCCAGTTTCATGAGATAAAGTAATTTTTGAAGTCGTTGTCTGTTAGTGTGGTAAAGGAAATACAATGAATCATGATGATGTTTACCAACATTTTTAAATAAAGTTTGGAGTCCAGATTTCGTATCCCGCCACCAATCCCAGGGGGCATCATATAAAAAAAATACAGTCTTTTGAGTATGAATATACTCAGTTAAGTGACTTAACAAACAGGAATCAGATAACAGGGAAGCATTCAGTTTCCAAATGCCAGGGCCAAAACGAGATGTCAAGGAAGGGCCTAAAGAAATAGATAATAAATTATGATCCGAAAATTCCGCAACTTGAATTACAGCATCAGAAAGTTGAAGGTGGGAAGAAATAAAAAAAAAAAATCAATATGGGTTGCAAGGCGGCCTTTGTGAAAAGTAGGAGTATGCCGACCCGTAAAAGATAAATATGCATCCTGTAAACCTGTGGAATGGAGCAACTGTTTCAGAAAATTCGTGTCACAAAACAACTTAGTAGTCTTTGAAGTAGAAGACTTATCTTTAGTGGATAACCCACAATTGAAATCACCCCCAAAAATCACATGCATTGATGTGTATAAATAGGGTTGAATCAGTTTCAGTAGTTCAATTCTGTGGGATTTCAATTGAGGGGCGTAAATATTAATAATCCGGAAAGGGACAGAAGAAATCAAAATATCCAACAACAGAAGTCGACCCAGGGAGACAGCCAACAGTTTAACAACAGTAACATCAGGTATACTAAATAAAATACCCAAACCAGAACAAGAGTCCTGTCCAAAGGACCAAAAAGAGAGCCCAGAGGTCCAGGCACGAGTGGCCCTGGAAATTTCTGGAAGAGCATGGAAACATACATCTTGTAAAAAGATGAGACCAGCTGTCAAGCCAGATAAAAAGGAAAAAACTGCATCCCTCTTAGCATGCTTCTTTATACTGTTAACATTAACAGTATGCACTGAGAAAGCAGAAGACATGAAACGGGAAAGTGAAAACAAAAACACAAAAGTCACCTTAACCTACCTTTCCTAGGGGTACCTTCCCTATGTTTCAGTTTTGCCTTAGCTTTCCTTTTTTGAGAACCAATATTATCAATGGGTACTTCAGCGTCCATAGTCACATCAGGGTGGGAAGAAGAACAGAGGGACGATCAGAGTCCGTGTTGTCCTGAGTGTCGTAGAAACCTCAAATTTATTCATATGAGTCACAGTAGAGGATTTCAGGGCCTTAGAAGAGGGAGAAGTCCCCTTCTTAGATCCTTGTGTAACTCTAACAAAAGGTTCGGGGTCCATGGAAGACCCAGAAATACTAGGCAAGACAGGAATAGGGACCTCTTCCGAGGTAGAAATAGCAAGATCAGAGGAAGGGGGAGGGAGAGCTGTAGTAAAGGTCTGTGGTTCCAAAACAGGAGCAGACCGTCTGTAAAGTAGAAGAGGGGTCAACAGCAGGTACAACAAGGTGAGGGAGGGGTACCCGTTGAGGTCTAGAAAGAGTGTCAGATAAACGAGAACGTTGTAGCGACAGTAATAATCAAATGTTGTTCTTCCCCATCAGCAAGAGTCGGGAGTTGTGAGCTGCCCAAGTACAAGTCTGAAAGTGCGCCCGATTCGTCACAAAGGATCTAAAGAGGTTCATCCACACATTGGGAACCTGCAGCCAAGGTTACCACAAACAGAGCATTTAATCTTGTCACAGACACTACTGATATGATTGGACAGCCACATCTGTAGCAAGCTTTAGGCTGGCCGGGGTAAAAAAGAACTCCCCTGTCTTTCCCAAGCATAAAGCTGTTCGGGAGATGCTGTATTCCAACCTCCGAAGTGCGAAGCATAACCCTCGCTCTCCACCCACCCATCCAGATATTCTCAGAATCAAAGACAGCCTCAGGGTCAGAAAGCACAGTACATCTTTGCTTTAACCAGACAGTAATATCATTAAGACTGACACCTTCATTACGAAACAATATAGTAACAGTTTTCTGAGTAGGTTTAGTTAAGGGAATGGCATTAAACAGTGACCATAAAGGAGAAGTTTTAAGCTTCTGATATTTTCTCCAAAACTTTTCTAAACCAGTGATAGTTTTAAAACTAATATCAAAATGAGACTCTGAAGAAACATGAATTAAGGCATGAATCTCAAAAGCAGCAAATTGCATAGAATCCTTCAAAAGAGTGCGACCTACAAAAAATCGGTCAGGAAAGTCAGGTAAGCCCCCCCAAATAATGCAGCCGAACAGCACTGTCTCTTTTAGCTTGATGTACAGGGGTTGAAAGCATGCAGCATAAGTTTTAGGGGGAAGCAGTAAAGTAGCTAGGAACTGGACGAGACACAGGGTCCGAAGAGTCCGTTGTTCTTGTAGAGGAGAGGAAGCAGGACCAAATTGCAAAGTCGGTTCTGAGTCAGAAGAAGTTCAGTTGGCAAAGAAAGATCAAGAGAAGCAGCAGAGTCTTTCAAAACAGGAGAGGCCAGCAGTTTGTCAGGTGGCCTAGTACAGATCGGGGAAGAACCAGAACGCCAAGTCCCAACGGTAGGATCCTTCTCCCACCCAGCCGCTTCCAGGGCCAACTCAACAGACCAGTCCGTCGTGTGCAAGGCATCAGGAGGAGCAGAAGCAGGCACCTGTACAGAAGAAATTTCTGGAGAAAGCTGAGCAAGAGGTGCAGTCAGTACAGGCAGCAGGGAGTGAGGAGGGTCCGTAGCAACAGGCAAAGAATGCGGAAGTGTCAGAATCGGTGAAGATACAGTAAACAATCTTTCCCAGATGGAGAGTCAGTAGCAGCAGGTACAAAACCAGACTGAGGCTTAAGGGCTAACAAACGCTGTCTGGCAGTGAAATAACGCTGTTCCTCGATTTTAAGTAACATATCTACATCCACAGAAACAGGAGGAGAAGACTCACATGTATCCATAGTAGCAGGGCTAGAAGACGTTGTAAGCACAGTTTGAGGAATAAATGAAGGATCCACAGGCAAACACTGCACACAAGTATCCACAACAGCAGCAGGGGAAGTATCCAAAGGCACAGAAGAACCATATTCAGTAGACTGCAGCACAATAGGCATAGAAGATGGGGTCTCTCTCTGAACAGAGACAGGGGAAGAGACCAGCTCCACTGCCTCCAACACCTCCATGTCCTCCACAGCATGTCCAGCTGCAGCCATCTTGGTCCCACATGAAAATGGGACCCCTCTGCTTCCAGGAAACAGAGTAGGGGAATTTCCCCGGTGTCATGGCCAAATGTCCCCATTCACTAAAAATACCACCAACAGCTTAAAATCTGGTTCAATTTCAGTTGGCATCCATCTGTATCCCCCTTCCCCCAGGATGAGGCTGAATATAGGCAAAAAAATTTCTAGTCCTCCTTCCCGGTCAACAAAAACTAAATAAATAAATAAAATAAGACGCACCTTAAGCAAGGAGTAGCATAGTCCAGAGTCAAAAAGGGACAGGAGGTACTCCAGAACCGAAGTAACCGGGCAGGTGAAGGCGTCAAATTGCCAAGCGGTGGTCCACATGCAGAACCGCTTCCATTTCTTAGCATAAGTTGCCCTAGTGGAAGGCTTCCTAGCAGTCACAAGGACTAGGACATAGCTAGGTCTGCAGGAGCCATGCATGAAGATGCAGAGATCTAAGATCCGGATGGACCAAGGTTACCTGCTCCTGAGAGAGCAAGTCTGAGCGTAGGGGCAGGGAAACTGGAGGTTCCATTGCAAGATGCTGGAGCAGCAGAAACCAAATCTAGTGTGGCCAGAAAGGTGCCACCAGAATCATCTCCGCTCCTTCTGACTGCAGCTTGAGAAGAACTTGCTGTAGTAGAGGGAAGGGAGGGAACACGTCAAGGAACCACCCTGTCCAGGAGAGGGACAACACATCTTGCCAGAAAACACCAGGAACCCTGGATCTAGTGAGCAAAAACTGTGCAATTTTGCATTGGATGGGAAGATAAATAGATCCAGTTCTGGAAGTCCCCATCTGTCGAAGAGGTCTTCGGCCACAGAGGGATGAAGCTTCCACTCATGTACCCTGGACTGGGACCAGCTGAGGCTGTCAGCCAGGGTATTTTGCATGCCTGGAACATGGACTGCAGTCAAGTCCAGTTGACAGTCCACTGCCCATGACCAGACTCATATGGCCTCCCTGCAGGGGGATAAGAATGAATCCCCCCTGCTTGTTTATATGAAAGACCACTGACATGTTTGTCTGTCTGGATCAACAGAGGGCCAGGTAGTAAGACTGTCTGGAAGGCCTGCAGTGCATACAGAATCACCCTTCTCTCCAGGACATGGATGTGGAGATGGAGCTCGTGCTGGGCCCAGGTTCCTTGTGTCTGACAGCCTCCCAAGTGGGCTTCCCAGCCTCGGCCCGATGTGTCTGTAGTTAGGATCTGACTGGGAGAGTCCTTCCTCAGCCAAACCCCTCTGGAAAGGTTGGAGGAATTCAACCACCATGCTAAGGCCTGTAGTACAGGGTCGGACACCAAGACCAGTTGCTCCAGGTTGTCTGAACACTGATCCCATTGAACTCTCAGGTTCCACTGAACTACCCTCATATACTGCCTGACCACGGGGACTGTGGCGATGGTGGCCGCCATGTGTCCCAAGAATCTGAAGACAGACCTGACCGGGACCTGGCGAGAGGAGGAAATCTGCCAAGCGTGCGTCTAAAGGCATTCTGCTCTGTCTTGAGGGAGGAAGGCTTTGCCCTGCTCTGTGTCCAGAATGGCCTCTATATATATTGCAGCTGCTGACTTGGCCAAAGGGGGGACTTGGGGAGGTTTAAGGTAACTCCTAGGTCCTGAAACAGGGAAATGGTGGCCTGCATGGTGTGGAGTAGCCGGTACTTGGTGGGAGCGGTCATTAGCCAGTCATCCAGATGAGGGAAGACATAATATTCCTGTCTTCTTACAGCTGCAGCCACCATTACGAGGCATTTGGTGACAACTCTGGTAGCCGACGACAGGCCGACGAGCAGAGCCCAAAACTGGTAGAGACTTCTCTGGAAGTGGAAGTGAAGGAACCTCCTATGTAGTTGCAAAATCAGAATGTGGAGGTATGCGTCTTGCACGTCCAGGGAGCATAACCAATCCCCTCAATGAAGAAGAGGGAGTAGACTGAACAGAGTTACCATCCTGAATCATTTGTACTCAATGTACTGATTCAGGTGACTGAGGCTGAAGATAGGACACAAATCCCCAGTTTTCTTTGCCACCAAGAAGAAGTGGGAATAAAACCCTTTCTCCTGTTGTGCCAGAAGGACTGGCTCTATGGCCTGCTTTCGCAGGAGGGCTTGGATCTCCTCTGCGATAAGAGCACTGTGAGCCTGAGAGTAAAGGGATAGGATTGGTGGGTTGTCTGGGGGGTATCTCTGTGAACTTCAGAGTATGCCCCTTTCCAATAAGTTGTAGGACCCACTGATCTGTGATTATCTGACCCCAACCTTTTATGCACTAGGAAAATCGACCCCCTACTGCCTCCCCTAAGGCTTCGGCCAGAGGAGGGGGTTGGGCAAGGAGTCAGACTGAGGAGTCGGGGAGGGGCAGCATGGCCCGAGAAGTTCTTGGACCACGAGGGGCAGAACCTCCAGAAGCCAGAGTGGAAGCCTTCCACTTAAATCCTGCTCTCTGTTGGCGTCTCTGGGTTGCTGTCTGGCATTCCTCTGAAAGGACTGCTTAGGAGGCCATTTGGGCTGGGATTTGTACATAGTGTGTACAGATCGGACAGCCTTCTCGGATTCCTGCAGGCGAGTAATGATGTTTTATGAGTCCTCACTGAACAGAATTGGGCCCTTGAAAGGTGCATCCATGATTTCAGATTGCACATCCAGAGCAAAGTCAGACATTCACAACAATGAATAACACAGGATACAGACTGCAGAGGCCGTGGCCCTGCCCGCGGGGTCCACCGTATCATAAGAAACTCTGAGGACATGGTTGCCTGCGTCCAAGCTCGATTTTAAAATGGCCATCAATTCTGCCCTATCTGGGCAATCTGGTATGGCTTGAGCCACCTCCACTGCCTTGTCCCATAGGGCGTTCTGGTATGGAACCATGTGGGCAAGGAAATTCTGAGACCTTATCACACATGTGGCTGAGGAATAAACCTTTCTGGCCAACTGGTCAAACTGCTTAGTGTCTTTGTCTGGAGGCTGTGTACTCAGGTGTCTAGGGCGCCTAGAGTGGTCATGGGCAGCACTGATTACAACAGAGTCTGCGTCTGGGTGTTCCCCATAAAAGGGATCCTCTCTTGGAGCACAATAGAGCCAGTCTGGTGCTTCCAGGCCACTCTGTTGATGTCCTTATAGGATTCCACAAGGAGGGGGGACCACCATGGGTTGGGTGTCCTTCCTCCTGAGACAGGTGGCCAACCGACGACTCTCCGGATCCAGTTCCCCTGTGTCCCAGCTGTTTTAACTGCTGGATGTGCCACATTACATCCATAAAGGACGGTTCGTCATACGGTGAGTGAGGGGTGTTCTAACAGCCATCAGGCTCCGAAGAAAGATCTGAGTCATCGCGGCCTGAGGAGGAATAACCATCCAAATCCCCTGAATCCAGGGAGGGAGAAGGTGAATGGGGTTGCCTGCACGACTGTTCTTTAGGAAGGGGAGTATCTCCCCCATCCGTCATCGGAGTAGTCCCCCTAGGTGGAGAAGTAGGTGGGCAAACCAGAGGCTTGTCCGGAGATGGCCCCTGAGAAGCAGGATTAGAGGGTTCCCTAGGGGCCTCTTTGTCTTTGAAATGGCCCACCAGGTCACAAAAAGCCTATTCTGAGCTGAGGAGGATTGGGCGGCAGGGCTGGTGTGTCTGGCATCAGGGGATTAGGCTTAGAGGGACCCAGGATCAGGTTATCAAGCTGTGGTAACTTGGGTATTGGAGTAGGCCGATTCGGGTTCCAGGGCATCAGACCCAAAGGAACAGAGCCATCTGGCAGTGGACGGTCTGGACCTAACATCTGGCCACTGGGCATCAGGCCCTCGGGTGTTGGCTGAGGGTGGGAGTCAGGCCCAGTCAGCAAATTTGGAGGGTTAGGTGGTGACGGGTTTACCCAAGGAGATGGGGAAGCCGGCGTTGAATGCACCAGTGTAGGATGAGGCCGGACTGGTGATTCAGCTGGCAGCTGCGGGGCAGAGGCCCCTCTTTCCCAGAGGAGGGTGCTGGTCCCAGGAATTTCCTGTTGAAGTCGGTCCCTGACATCATGGAGGACTTGACAGATACCCTTGCTGGGAGAGCGACAGGCAAAGGCCTGCCGCCCGCAGACCCACCAGCTAAGTCACTCGGCGTAGAGCCCATGGGGACTATGGGCTTAAGCTTGAAAGGCTGAGAGATAGGGGGATGAAGTCCCATGCCCCGAAGAACCTTCTCCCACAACAGTAAAAAGAGAGGGTGGTTTTGTTACTGGGAGCCCAGAGGGAGAAAGGGCAGCCACTGTGGCAGGAGCCGACTCCCCACGGGGGTGGGGGGAAAGACCCAGAAGAGGTCGCCGACTTGGTCAGGGACTGCAAGCGGGAGTCCGACTGGGGTTTCTCCTTATGCTTCTCCCGGTGCTTATGTTTGCTACTCAATTTCCTCTCATGAGAGGAGGAGGAGGAGGAGGCAGAGGCCCTGGAGGGCAGGGAAGAGGAAGAGCTCTTTCAGTGAAGCTCCTTCTCCATCTCAGATTAGCTTTTTGGTAAGCAAGAAGGCTTCGAGGGTCTTCTAGCGGCGGAGCAGTGTGCATTGGTTGAAATCTTGGCAATGCTGGCAGGCCTCTATGTCATGGTCCAGGCCCACGCAGAAGAGGCAGGCCAAAACACCATCTTTGTGAGGGATCTGCTTGCCGCACGCACACTTCAATTGCCGCTCCTCGACTGAGGAAGATGGCGAAGAAGACATGCAAGATAAATCTTGAATATAAACTGTTTGAGGAAGAAAATAACAAAATCCTGGTTTAGTGCTATTTACAATGGTGGTCGACTAGCTGAAGGCGTCCACGGAGGACCGACTTGAGCACGGTCGATGGCAGGAAAAGAACTGGGGATGGGCTGGGGTACTGCCCCTTTTATACCATACATGATGTTGGGGCGGGCCAACGTCAGGGGGTGGTCCTCTGCTGTATACTGCTAGCTAGAAGTTTTCCATGGGGTCCTGGCGCCTGTCTGCTTCAGTCCTAAAGGTGTTACCTGCTGCAAGAGCCCCCTCGAAGTAAGATCGGTGAATAGCTGCCACCAACGGTTTTGAATTTGGCCATTCATCCCAAAGTTGTCAAGTTTCAACACTGGCTACTGCAATGATCCAAAAGAGTTTAAATCTAATTTGTTGTTAAAGTGCATCAACGCCGGCCAACCAGCTGCAACGCATCAGGGCTGCAGCTCTTCAACAGCTGGGTACCCAGGGATAGAGTGTCGGGGCTCCTATCTAACTGACTGGGGAACAGGTACCAGTTGGGGTGTGGTCATTAGGCTAGTTAGAAAGGAAGTACTGATCTGTATTCATCTAAATGCCGGTGGGAGGTGGGTACTGTGAATAGTCTGGTTTATCAGCAAAGTGAATACTGATGTTTACCAAATGCTAAAGTCCAAAATGTTGTTTAACCTCCACATCCATTTTTCCTTTTTCCAACCCCACCCCAAGTAAATAAATTGTTGGTTAACCTGTTTACAAATGCCTCATGAGCATATTATTAGTGTGCATATTATTAGCTTAAGTCAATAATTGCAAATGCACTGAAACCAGGTTTTGGTTTACAGTAATCTATGTGTGGGGTGACTGTAAGGGGAGGTGGATAGGTACAGCATCCCAGGGGGTTCTACTGCTCAAATATCTGGCCCACTACATATTTTAACTCTGGGTGGAGGCAACGCACTATTTACTTTACCTTTGGGAAAGAACCCTCTTTTCCACCAGAACAAAAGCCCAGGCCCCTTACCTGTATTGTGGTCGTCAGGCAGGGGTGGCAGCCCATTGGTGCATGGTGCACAGGTGACAATTAGATCAGGATTATACTTATATTTGTCATCGACTGGGTCGACGGAAATGAGATACCCTGCCAGCGATGTCGGCAACGGCATAGGAGGATTCTTGGCAGAAGCAGCAGTGACGTTTCCTACAGCGGTCCGATGAGTCTGACTGACAACAGAATAAGAACTGAGGAGAGGAGGGACTACCCATGTTTATGTATATGCTGATGCCTGATGTCATCGTGGGCATCCCCTGGCTGGCTGCCTGCAAATGTTTCTGTGTGGTCCTCGTGCTTATCGGCTGTAAGTTCCAGAGGTGTGGCCTGATGAAACAGAAATCCTCAAACAAGACTGCCTGATACTAATCGCAAAAAGATTTATTTATTTCAAAAGTGTTACTGGGAAAGACATACTGAGCTGGTAACCGGCTTGTTTCCAGATGCGTCAGGGGGTGAAGTAGTAAATATATGAGAAGGATAGGGAGGTTTATAGAGATTTAAGAGCCAGAAAAACAGTTCAGAGCTTCCACCACACACATATACTGCATAAATATTTTGCCAAAACTCACTGGTGCTCTCCTTTTATTTGGGGAAGACTGCTTGGTCCTTGGGAAGTTTAGGAGGGATGCAAGGAGATTACTTCACTGAAAGAGTGATGGACATCTGGAACAGACTGCCAGTGGAAGTGGTGTGGCAAAAACAATAGAGGGCTTCGAGCATGTGAGGGATAGACATAGGGGAATATTAGTAAACAGGCAGGGAGGAGCAAGGGTTGCTGGAGACCAGTTAGAGTCTGTGGAGACAGACTAGGCAGGGACCATCTGGGCAGACTGGATGAGCCAAGGGGTTCCTTTCTGCCCACAAATTCTGTTTCTTTGTTTCTAAACTGAAAGCAATATCACCAAGCACTTTTTGTTTCAGTCCTACACTAAACATCTAAAAAAAAAAAAAGGCTACAAAACCTGCTTACACAGCGTATACTATAGAATGGAAAAAAAGCACAGAATGTCTTTTGCTAACTGCAGAAAGCCCTCTTTGGATTGGTGGGCTGGTGCTGCTGTCCCTTTGTTCCCTGTCCCCACAGCGGCAGTACTACAATTCAACTGCCAATTCAGGAAATAGAGTTTAGAGATGCAGCTATTCTTAGCAGCAAGAAGAGATTACAAGGTTTACAGAGCTTTAGGAGCCAGAAACACAGTTCAGCATTCCTACCACATGTATTTACTACACAGCTCTCTATCACACATGGTTTGTTATGCAATACCATTTATTTACTTCCCCGCTAAAGGCAGGGGTATTCTTTTCATCATGAAGTGGTTTCATTAAATTCGGTACAGTTTTCAGAGTTTTAATTACTATGAAAAAGAAAATGACCTTTTTTAATTCTTTAAAACTGCAGCATATGGCATTCCCTGCCATTTGTCTCGCCATATTTGATTTGATCCCACTTTTAAGAAGAACATAAATAAATTGCTACTTAACGCTAAAATTTGTCAATGTATACTTAAAAATCATTGTATGTTTATTGTGACAAACTGTTTGAATGCATTGCATGTTGAAGTTTGACTCGGACACCTCTGAAAAAAGGTGATTTCCTGAATAGGTCTTCCAGATGATAAATAAATTACATACAAGAAATTCTTCCCAAGATCCTTATGCACCCTCATGGAAAGAAGATCAAAATCAAGCTGGTGAGCAAACTGATTACATGCTGGATAATTCTCCCTCCTACACTCCCATTTTAAGCAGAAGTAAGCAAGATAAAAGTAAAACCATAATCTGTTGTTATCCATGGTCCAGCATCTGATTGTACCCTCACCTCACGGACAGCAGCCTATATGTAGATACATGTACTAACCTTTGGGCGAAGACAGTTATTATATGGCCTATCTGGACTTCAGCAAGGCCTTTGACACTGTGCCACATAGAAGACTATGACACAAACTGGGGAATATAGGTGTGGGCAGGACAGTAGTGTGGTGGGTAGGTAACTGGCTGGGCGGCAGGACACAGAGGGTGGTGGTAAATGGCTGTCACTCCACAGAGGGAAGAGTGACCAGTGGGGTACCACAGGGATCAGTGCTGGGACTGGTCCTATTCAACATCTTCATCAGTGACATTGCACAGAACCTAGAAGGCAGAATTTCACTGTTTGCTGATGATACTAAGCTCTGTAACAGAGTAGAAACACCAGAGGGTGTAGACAGAATGAGAAGAGACCTGCAGAAACTTGAAGAAAGGTCAGGGGTTTGGCAGTTGAAATTCAATGCAAAGAAGTGCAAGATAATGCATATGGGGCACAAAAACCCTGGCACAATATATCAGTTGGGGGGTGAGGATATAGCATGCACCAAGCAGGAAAGGGATCTTGGGGTTATCATCTCTGATGACCTCAAGGTAGGGGAAACAGTGTGACAAGGCAGCAGATTAAGCAAATAGGATGCTGGGATGCATAGGCAGGGGCATCACCAGCAGGAAAAGGGAGGTCATAATTCCACTATACAAGACACTAGTGAGGCTCCACCTGGAGTACAGAGTACAGTTCTGGAGACCTTACCTACGTAAGGACATAGACAGGGTAGAGAAGGTTCAGAGGTGGGCAACAAAGATGGTGCATGGATTGCATCACAAGTCCTATGAGGACAGGTTGAAGGAACTGAACATGTACTCCCTGGAGGAGAGGAGGGAGAGAGGGGATATGATAGAGACATACAAGTATCTTACAGGGAGGAACAGGGTGCAGGAATACACTATTTTTAAGCAAAAAAGATGTTCCAGGACTAGAGGGCATGGGATGAAGTTGGAGGAAGGACGAGTCAGAGGAAACGTGAGGAAGAATTTCTTCACAGAATAGGTGGGGGACAAGTGGAACACCCTGCCAGAGGAAGTGGTGGGGGCTGAAACAATCACAGGATTTAAGAATGCATGGGATAGATATAAAGCAACAGTTCTCAGACTTTGTCATAGTGAGCCTCCCCTAAGCCATGGAAAAGATCTTGAGCCTCCCCAAAAATATTGAAATATTTTTGGGCCTCCCCATAGAAAAATAGCCTACTTTTCACAATACATCAGGAATAAATTGAAACCTCTTTGCATAGCTGGATGTCATGTTATTAAGCTTGTAACCCCCAAACAGGACAATCTATTTGCTCCAATATTTTGACTCTCAAACCATTGTTACCCCTTACTGCCATACCTTCATGGGTCAGACTGCTTTTTCTGTTTCCCCCTCTAACTGTAATAACAATCCTGCCAAACTCTGCCTCTCCCCTCTTAAGCAACTTCTCAGGGATCATTTTGCTCCCTCCTGCTCTTATTCCTAGTACCTGTATGGTTAACTCTTGTATTTAGACAGTTCTGCTGCCAGTCTAATTGATCAATTGTTCCTCACATTGTTAGTTTATTGTTCTTAATTTGTTTGTACTTTTATTCATTTTGTATTTCTTGAGTGTTTTGCAGTAACATTTTGAATTGTAGTCCTTCACTACCCTTCCCTGGCTACACCTGAAATAAGCCATGGCTCAGTGTATAGTACCTTCCCTGGTCACAGACTTGTGAATAAATACATAAATTCACCTACTATTATCCTTTTTAAGTTTGCCTTATCCCTTCACACAAAATCTATAAAGTTCAAAATTGAAATATAATACTTTTTCAAGACTTGCTTGAGCCTCCACTGGAACAGGTTGGGGCCTCCCCAAGGAGGCTGGCCTCACCATTTGAGAACCCCTGATATAAAGGAATTCTGGAGGTCAGGGGTAAGGGGCAACAGACTTCTAGGAGAACATAAACTGAACTTACAAGCTCAAATGGGCAGACTGGGTGGGCCATAGGCCCTTATCTGCCGACACTGTCTATGTATCTATGTATATAAGCATAAGTGTCAGGATCTGTGTTTTACTAATGCATATTATGCTTTATTATGTTTTACTGATATATTTTAGCTATGAGAGATGCTGTTCACTCTGTTTTTACTATATACTTATAAGTAAGGCAACAGTGCCATCTTTAGTGCTTGTGCATCACTGTAATTGTAGCTGACCTTGGGACATATAGAAGCCCTATTGTATTACATTATCTATGCAAGCAAAGCACGTTCTTATGTTAGTTCGGATAGTTACTCAGGCCACCTGTTTTGGGCCAATTATATACTTTTTATGTATCTTCTTTAGCTGTTGCTATAGCAATTATCGAGGTATAAGACCCTCTGTAGCATGTAACTTCTCTGAGAGGAGAGACTGCATTACCTAGGTAAGGAAAACTGGTAGTTCTCCCAGTGATTACACTGTTGGTAGTAAGCCTGCATTACTGATCTATAATAAATTATGTTTATTACATGAGTATCACTTGTCTGTTGTATTTTCCTTTGTGCTGTTCCACCAAGAACCTGAGAAGGTAATTTATTACCAAGTTACATTTGGCGACCGTGTGCAGGTTGGAAGGTACAAAAAAAGATTCTCATTCAATTTATTTTGAATGTCGAGTAGTGTAATGCGACTTTGGCCTACTTGGACCTACTACGTGCTTACAGTATTAGCCGGATATGTGATTCCTTTCCCTCTTGGTCTCGAGCATGGCGGACCCACACTGGATCCCCCTTCACGCCCTCTGCGCATGACAGCATACCACCTTGGCATCACCATTCACCCACCAGGGACCGGAAAGCAGTTGGTGATGGCGCCGAGGTATTTTGACCAGTTTTCCAACTGCTTATTTCTTTGTTTGTATACCCCTTCTTGTTATGTCTGACCTGCGCACAGAACTGAGACTCGATGTCTCAAACTACCTCACATCCCATGGTGGATGGACAGATTTCTCGCTGGATGTGAAAGCTGCTGAAAAAAACATTGTTGCTACTATCTGATCAATACCTAGAGTCCAAACAAACAGCCAAGAAATACAACCTTAAAGGTCCCTTGGTTGCGGCTCTACATACTGCTGTTGAGAGTCTCACAGTGAGGTGTGCCTCCCTTAAACTGCAAAATGCGTCTCTAAAAAAACAGATGGGCTTGCATACATCAGAGTTACAGAAAAAGGAACAGAAACTAACGAAGGAGAGAGAGTCACTCTGCACTGTGCTGCCCAAGACACTGAGCGAGAGATATGTTTATTAAGAGACGATTATGAAAGGTTGAAATGTGATAAGAAACAACATATTTGAATGATATTCTGAGTGATATGAATGAAGGTTTGAGAGGGGAGAATGCTGAGTCGAAAGAGGATTACAAGCGTGTGAGTTGTGAGTTGGATAAAGAGCTTAGGGAGAACGTCAAATTGGGTGCCGCGTATTGAGTGCTACAGCATGAGGTTGAGAGAGGTACTGAGCAGGGCACTGCAAAAGTTTGTCACAGGAAATGTAGACAAAAGATGGCGAAGTTGCACCATCAACAGGAGGTTCTTGCTGGCCATGTTAAGGCCATGAACGGGTTTCAGTATACGCCCATTGAGACTGCGTCATCCGGCAATGACTACTCTGACTTTGATGACGAGGCATGCCATGTCACACGCAAGTCCAACCCCCATGGTGGAGCACTTCTGCGGGCCATCCACAAGATGGCACCAACATTGGCATGCACACTACATTGCCACGTCTATACAAACATGGCGGATGCCACGTATAATGCCAAGATGGCACCCCCCCATGATACAGGCGGAGGGCCTGTATTCTGTGGTGCACCTCCACTCGCTTCCCTCATCAGGGGAGATGAGTCGGAGATCTGCAGCATAATTAAGGATGTGATTAGTAGGATCACTGTTCCGGAGGATCAAAAGAAGGCCATCCAGGACCAAACTGACAAAATGCTAAAAGATTCTGTTAATCAGGATCACACGTACAAGGCAATCGCTGATGCGGCAGCGGAAAATGTGCTTCGCAGAGCTTGGGAACGTAATGAATTGAATACAACTACGCATACTTCCAATCCCCTACAAGTCTCTCACTTTGTCCAACAAATTACACAGAGCATCAGACAGATGGGCCCAACTGACAATCTCAGTTGTCACTTTGAGAAAGAGCGCTCCCTTTGTGAGAAGCTCTCTCTCCAACCTGAGTACCAGGTTCAAGTCTTGCAGCAGACGATCGAACCTACCCTCTGGGCCAAGCTCTCAGAGACAGTACATAACTCCGACACCCTCACTTTTGACAACATGTCAGCGGCCCTCATATCTGCCAATTTCCCGGGTGTCATAGGAGCTCGCTTGGCCTACAAGGTTAAGCAGGCCGTAAAGAAAGTCTCGCGGCCTGCCATCAACGGTTATTGCTCACGTACAGCACTGGCAAAGGCCTCGCAAACGAAGATACAGAGAGAGACCAAATTGAGTACAAGGATTTGTACATCCGGAATATGCCTTGCAGGAAAAGGTTCAGTTTAATGTTTACCCAAGTATTGATACATTTGCGACCATCCTCACTAAAACGGAGCATGCCTATCAGGTCTACCGCCGTACCCTTACTTTCAGCAAATCCAACAGGGCAGCTGCAGTAAAGGTGGCTGCAGTACAGCCCGTACCCGACACCCTACCCATTATATGGCAGAGGGACATAACCAATCAAATGATGCTCCTTCTAATGACAAGCAGTCGCACAAGGTGGGGGGGAGGAACCGGAACTATAAAAACAACAGGAATAGAGACAGAGGCCATTGGAAAACTCCAAACACTCAACAGTATAGCCAGAACCGCAATGGTCCTAGCTATCGAAAGAACAAAGATGAAGACGAGACCCTCCACAAGCTGTTGGAGGAGATCTGTGCCGAGAAGGAAGCTAAGTTACACAAACTATAGTGGCCCTAGCCCCGACTGCTGAATGGACAAGCAACCGGGGAAATTCTTTCCTGACCCCGGCTGTCGAATGCTCGAAAAGTTGAGGGAATCCTTTTGTTGCACCGGTTACTGGCCAGGCTGAATCAACATCCAAGGAGGAACCACCCATATAGGCTGTCGCAGCGCCTGTGACTTAACAGGTACCTCTGGACCCATTGCAAGACATACAGAAGGCCTTGGAAGACCCTTCAGGCCTTTGGTTTTAGGAACAGGATGATGATGCTGATTCTGAAAATACCGATTGACAATTACAGGCCCCAGTGCAACCTGTGAGTGATTTGATCATCGACACAAACGGACAACCTTGCGTTAAGGCCACAGTCCAGGGCTGCCAACTTACCATGCTTCTGGATACCAGAGCAGCCATGTCAGTTCTCCATGATGACGACCCAGTCTCATCTGACTGGTCTACCGGCTAAAGACCAGTGTCCAGGGTGTAGATGGTACCCAGCTACACACCTACTGATCTGTTCCTCTACCTGTGGTGGTAAGCCACCTCAGGACTGATTTTGCTTTTGACCTCATGATTCTACATGATCACCCCAGCATCCTGGGAACTGACTTCCTAGCATTACACGGCTGTGTAGTGGATCTGGCCAACAGGCTACTCCTTCAGATCAAAGGATAATGTCATGCCGTCACCATTTCAGACTCGCATGTGGTGGCAGCAATCTCCCATAACAACAAGGAGTATAACATCATGGCTTGGTTCAAAAGTCATGACCTGTTTTCTGAGCTGGCACCTCTGCTGCAAAAACACCTTGATGTGTTTGCCACCAACAAGCACGACTGTGGTAGAATGCACACTACCATTGAGATCACAGGGCCTAACCCTGTGAGGCAGAAGCAGTACCCATTCCCTGCTGAAGCCTTGCCATCACTGAGGGAGACCATCCAATCACTGCTTCAACAAGGTGTGACTAGGACTTGTGTCTCCACTGTTAACTCACCCATTTGGCCTATGCAAAAGCCAAATGGAGCTTGAAGACTCATAACTGATTACAGGAAACTTAATCAAGTTACCCCAGCTGTGCCCCAACAGTGGCATCAGTACCTGATGTACTCAAGCTGTTGCCACCTGACAAAAAGTGGTTCACAGCTCTTGACACCACTAATGGGTTCTGGTCACTCCCATTAGCACAGGCAAGCCAATACAAATTTGCTTTCACCTTTGATGGACGTCAGTACACCTAGATCTGCCTTCCCCAGGGCTTTCACAACAGCCCTTCCCTCTTCCATCACCACACGATGGATGCTCTGCAGGGGTTCTCCACACCCCAGTGTCTCCTACAGCATATGGATGACTTGCTATTAGTAACCACCACAAAGAAAGATCATTTAGCCCTTCTAGATGAACTTCTGTCTCTACTTAAGACAGCAAGCCTCAAGTGCAACCCCTATAAGGCACAACTGTGTGAAAAAGAGGTAATCTTCCTTGGCCTACGCATTACAGGCCAAGATATGAGCCCAGCTGTTGAGAAGATCCAGGACTTACAAGATCTGCCACTTCCTACTAGCGTGGCTATACTCAGATGCTTTTTAGGAATGGTAAACTACTCCAGGGACTTTATCCCTGATTTTGCCTTGAAGGCCACTTCTTTGTATGAACTTTTGAAAAAGGATGTCCCATGGACGTGGGTCCCCACTCGTACTGAAGCTGTAACACAGCTCAGGCAGGCCCTAGCCTCAGCCCCAACACTGGTCAATCCTAACCCACCCCTTCCATGACATTTCGAACCTGCCACATCTGATGTAGCCATAGATACATAGACAGTGTCGGCAGATAAGGGCCTATGGCCCACCTAGTCTGCCCATTTGAGCTTGTAAGTTCAGTTTGTTTTCCTAGAAGTCTATTTCCCCTTACCCCTGACCTCTAGAATTCCTTTATGTCTATCCCATGCATTCTTAAATCCCGTGATTGTTTCAGCTCCCACCACTTCCTCTGGCAGGGTGTTCCACTTGTCCACCACCCGTTCTGTGAAGAAATTCTTTCTCATGTTTCCTCTGAATCGTCCTCCCTCCAACTTCATCCCATGCCCTCTAGTCCTGAAACATCTTTTTCGCTTAAAATAGTGTTTTCCTGCCTATTCCTCCCTGTAAGATACTTGTATGTCTCTATCATATCCCTCTCTCCTCCTCTCCTCCAGGGAGTACATGTTCAGTTCCTTCAACCTGTCTTCATAGGACTTGTGATGCAACCCATGCACAATCTTTGTTGCCCTCCTCTGAACCTTCTCTACCCTGTCTGTGTCCTTACGTAGGTATGGTCTCCAGAACTGTACACTGTACTCCAGGTGGGGCCTCACTAGTGTCTTGTATAGCGGAATTATGACCTCCCTTTTCCTGCTGGTGATGCCCCTGCCTATACATCCTAGCATCCTATTTGCTTTACCTGATGCCTTGTCACACTGTTTCCCTACCTTGAGGTCATCAGGATGACAACCCCAAGATCCTTTCCTGCTTGGTGCATGCTATATCCTCACCCCCAACTGATATATTGTGCCAGGGTTTTGTCGCCCCATATGCATTATCTTGCACTTCTTTGCATTGAATTTCAACTGCCAAACCCTTGACCATTCTTCAAGTTTCTGCAGGTCCTTCTCATTCTGTCTACACCCTCTGGTGTGTCTACTCTGTTACAGAGTTTTGTGTCATCAGCGAACAGTGAAATTCTGCCTTCTAGATCCTGTGCAATGTCACTGATGAAGATGTTGAATAGGACCGGTCCCAGCACTGATCCCTGTGGTACCCACTGGTCACTCTTCCCTCTGTGGAGTGACAGCCATTTACCACCACCCTCTGTGTCCTGCCACCCAGCCAGTTACCTACCCACCACACTACTGTCCTGCCCACACCCATATTCCCCAGTTTGTGTAATAGTCTTCTATGTGGCACAGTGTCAAAGGCCTTGCTGAAGTCCAGATAGGCCATGTCCACTGCCTCCCTGATCCACCTCCCTAGTCACCCAGTCAAAAATTCAATGAGGTTGGTCTGACAGGCCTCCCCTGGTGAAACCATGCTGCCTTGGGTCCTGTAGTCCATTGACAACCAGATGTTCCACCAATCTCTCCTTCAGTAGTGCTTCCATGATCTTTCCCACTACCGAGGTGAGGCTGACTGGTCTGTAGTTCCCTGCTTCCTCTTTGTTCCCACTTTTGTATAAGGGACTACATCTGCTGTCCTCCAGTCTTTGGGTACCTCCCTGTTTCCAGTGATTGGCTGAACAGGATAGCCAGAGGTTCAGCCACCACCTCTCTTAGTTCTTTAAGGACCTGAGGTGCACCCCATCTGGCCCCATTGCTTTATCAGCTCTTATTACTTCCAGTTCCTTCAGGACCCTTTCTAGTAAAGGGACTTGTGTCCATTTCTGCACCATTTTCACCCTTGTACTCCTTCAGACCCATTACCCCTCTTCCTTAGTAAAGACTGAGCAGAAATACCTGTTCAATATGTCAGCTTTACTTTGTCATCCTCCACTGACTTCCATCCTCCCCTTCAGTCTCACTATCCCTCCCTTTGTCCTTCTTTTTTCACTTATGTACCTGTAAAAGGTTTTGTCCCCTTTTACCACTGATTTTGCAATGTGTCTGTAGTGCTGGCACAAAAGTACAATGGGTACTTCAGGCCCATTGCCTATGCTTCTCAGATGCTGTCCCCAGTAGAGAGAAAGTATAGTCTCTGTGAAAGAACACTTTTGGCAATCTTTTGGGCTGTCAAACATTTTCTGTACACCATTGGGTATGCACCTATTGTTTTGCATACCTGTCACACCTCAACCAACTTTTTGCTTTCAGACAGAGTAAAAGATGGTTCAGTTTCCAATACCAGACTCACCCACTGGTCTTTGCTTTTGCAGGACAGGGACATCAAAGTACTGCCTGCAAAAATGCCATCCATCCTGGCTCACGGCCTACTCTACACAGGTAAGCCCCATGACTGTGCACTCCAACCTCCTGACTTACCTGAGCCGGGACCATTCTTACCAGCCACACCAGATGTTTTAGAAGTCACCAGCATGTGTCGCGTCTTTACAGACGGATACGCCTCCTATGTGGACGGAGAGCAGGTAGCAGGATTTGGGGTGCTCATATTAAATAAAGATGGTGATCTCAGGCGCATTTCAAGGAAATGCACTGTCATCTCCTCACAGTATGCCGAATTGGCAGCTGTGGCCTATGCTCTAGAAGTTATGCCCCATGGCGACAAGAACGCCATCATCTTTGCAGACTCCAATTGGGTCTGCTCCTCCCTTACTGAGTTTCTACCATTCTGGAAGAAAAATAACTTTACATCATCTGATGGCACACCTGTCAAGTACAAGGATTAGTTTGTGTATATACACACCCTGACACAACAGTTTACTCACAAACTGCACATCCACAAGGTAAAGGCTCACTGTAAATCTGACCCTTACCATGAATTCAATGACCGAACAGACGCACTTGCCAAAGCAGGCGCTGGAGGGGGGAGAAATGGTCAATGACTCACCAAGTAGCTGTGGCAGCTATTTTCTTAGCCGCCAACACTAGGCAGAAACCACAACCAGAACCTCCACTGGACCTTTCTGCTGCACAGAAATCCGACACAGAGCTAAAACATGTGTTCAGATTCTTGGATGAAAGAACTGAACAGGAACTACCTACTGGTAGTCCATACAAGAGATACTCTGACAACATACACCTGTCTAGTGATCAGATGCTCATCTGGTATCGAAAGGAAGATACAGGTCATAGATTGTGGGTTGCACCACAATTTTTGCGAACTGAATTTATTCATATGGTTCATGACACCCTCACTGGTGAACACCAGGGGGTAGATAATACCATCCAGAGACTTAAAACCGTTGTCTGGTGGCCTGGTATGACCAAGGACGTGAAGCACTATGTGGACAGCTGCATAGTGTGTGCCCAGAACAACCCAAATTCAATGAAACGAAACACTAAACTATTGCCACAAAGGCAAGCTGGACCATGGAATGTGATATAAATCGATTTCATTGGCCCCTTGACAAACTCAAGCAAGAACAAGTATACACTTGTTGTTACAGATCTGTTTTCTAAGTGGGTGGAGGCATTCCCCACTAAGAATAACACAGAAAAGGCAACTGCCAAGATACTGGTGGATCAATTGTTCTCCAGGTAGGGCCTACCCCCTTAAGGTAGACTCAGACCAGGGAACCAGCTTTTCAGCTGAGCTGGAGAAGCAGACACTCCAAATGCTTGAAGTAGATCAAAAATGTCATATCCCATACCATCCTCAATCCTCAGACCAGGTAGAAAGAGCAAACAGAAGAATTAAACAGATGTTATGTAAATTCATCAATGAGAATCCCAAGGATTGGGATTCCCTCTTGCCACTACTACTCATGGCAATCAGGGACACCCCTGCAGACACTACCCAGTGCACACCCTATGAGGTTATGACTGGTAGAGCCATGAGACTACCTGAGCACCTATTGATTGATCTCCACACCCCCATTGCAGATCAAGTATCTGTGAACAAATATGTTGAAAAACTTTATGATGACATCATGAAGACACACCTGTTCCCTGCCAATCATATGGGTAAAGCTCAACAACAAGTTAAAGCTCATTTTGATAAGCATGTCAAAGAAGTTGACTGGCAAGTTGGAGACCAAGTTATGCTCCTCCAATACAGACAACCAGCTCATTCATTTGCCAGCAAATGGGAAGGCCCATATCAGATTGTCAACAAACTCGGTCCTGCTGTCTATCAGGTCAGAGTTCAACATCAAAAACAGACCATCGACAATGGTTCCATGCTAATCAGCTCAAGTTGTATAAAGGTGACTAATTACTTTTCCCAACCCTTTTAGGGCGGAATAGTACCCCTCATTTAACAATTCTTTTCTGTTTCTTTCACATACACTGGCAAGATGGCCATCTTGCACATCCTCATCCTGGTGGGACTACTTTCTTTGACTTACTCTCAAGACAAACCCCTCTTGACTGAACACAGACAACATATAGAACATTTGCCTGATAAACCTGAACATTCAGCCTGAGATATCCCAGACACATAGGGCATTCATATTGCTGTCCCCAACAAAATGATTACTGTTAAGGAAGGATCAGACGCCTATCTTAATGCCATGGTTGTTGCCCCACACAAATCCGTACTGCAGATACAATAGGAAACTGATTTTAATGGTTACACACTTCCTGTAGCTCGTCTATCTAAAGGTAATTTTCATGGATGGCCCAATACAGGGATTGCACCAAACGGTACACTCTCTATTCGACAAACTTCTTCTAAACATACTGGTCTTTATGACTTGACTGCCTTAGATCCTACCTTTTGTGACCACCTTAACTTTGAGGAATCACGTGCCTTCTGTCTTCATAACTATGTGGCTACTGAAGCTATGTTCCTTTCTGTAGTCCCACCCACCGAAGAACTGACTGCATGTCCTCCCCAGGAGCCTGGTCCTCCTAGTGGTTCGACTGCCACTTCCCTTCAAGGAGCTTTGATTAATAATGTACAGTTTATGCATGTCCCAGTTATTTTCAGTCTTACACATTGGAATATGGCAGAGTTTGGTCTCGGTCACATGACCAACACTTCTAAATTTTTCAGCATGATGCTTCTAGACATTGTAGCTGCATACCAAACTCGCACAAATGATCCAGTTACTGGACCACGTTACTCAACATGCAGGAGTCTTTAGACCCGCATCTAATGCTCATCGTACATCACGTACTAGACATGACACTGCAGATGTTACCAGTGTGGCAGGCACCGTCTCTGGCCTTTTTGGTTCAGGAATGTCTATCTGGAATAGAGCAGATATAGCCACTATTAAAGCACAAACACAATTTTCAACAAGCTATTAAAATGATGTGTTACCACTACCGTTACATGGTGTAGGTGGTTTAAGTAAAGAAGAGCGCTTTACTGTTTATAATATGCAGGAAATTGCCACAGGGTTCAGTGACACTAAAAACAAAATTAATGAATTGATTTTCCAAAATAACGAGGAGGCAGACAAGCAATATATTGCCCGTGGACTTTTATTTTGCAATTGTTGCAACTGTTTAACCAGGAGTAGCACACTAAGCTGAAAACTTGTTTACAGGTGCAACCTGGGAGCACAGGGAAGTTAAGTGACTTGCTCAGGATCACACAGTACGCCGCCTATGGTTCTTACGTAATTGCCACTGTTAACAATCGCTTCGGGGACTTGGAAACAGGTCACATTCCAGATCTTATTCATGATAGGAGTATGTCTAAATCGTATTGTCCTCACTGCAAGTTTACTTCATGTATAACTGTATGCATGTCAAACAATGTTAATATTTCTATGTCTACTGCTAGAAATCTTGGCTATGTTTCCCGATATCCAAACCAGGCACCAATCCATGAAAACATGTTCATTACTTTTACTGTGTCACCACCTTGCTTCAATTCATAAACTTCTTTTTTTGACAAACTGGCTGCTATTCATTCCATCGGATATCCTGATGAGAACATTTACCGAAAACAAATTGATTTACCCTCTTTACTTGTATACCACTCTGTTCTACAAGCTTGGGTTGCACCGTATACCAACTGCTGCGCCAAGAAGGGATATTATTACCTGTGCTGCTCTGACGTATTTGACATTGTTAAACCTGTATGTGGATATTCCCTGTAACATCTCGACTGGGCTTATACTTTGGGTGATGATCTGCCGTCCAACCTGACTGATGATTCTGAACCTTCACAAACTGCATCTTCAGCGCCTGACGCCGAAACAGCTGCATCCCGAAGCTACCTGGAAGAGGTACATCGCTTCACTTCACGGCTCACCAACCAGTCTTTCACCTATCCTACATGTCTACAAAAATGGAGGGTTTCTACTGTACAAGTTACCTGCAATTCTGATGGGCAGTATTGTGTAGTGACAAATCATAAATATTTTGCTTATGGTGCCAAAACTTGTGCTATGATGCTCCTAACTTCTGTTTTACTCCACAGCAGAAAACAATACTGATCCGCAATACTTGCTTGCCTTGTCTCAATATTTGCCCGTGTTTAACGTGCACATTGACCCTTTGACACTATCCTTACAATCTCTTTTAGCCAGAAAGGATTTGCATTTGATTTATATCAGCAGTAATATTTCTCAGGCAGGTGATGCTCTTAATGATCTTACTCACGATGGTGATTTACTATCTATAGAAGCACTGCTCTATCCAACACTTGGTTAGAATTGACTTTTAAAGCTTTTGTTATTATTCAAGCATTTTTAATTGTTTTTCTGATACTAACCCTTTGCTGTCTGTAACATACTCTAAGACAACATCAAGAACAACTCGAATTCCTTTACAAGGCTCGTGCTTCAGGCTTGTAAACGACCTTTGTAGCTCTAGCTCACTAATTCCCTGTGGTTGTTGCCTTTTCTTTTGAAAGCAACAAGGGTGGGAATGTTATCCATGATCCAGCACCCCGACTGTACCCCCACCTCGTGGACAGCAACCTATATATAAAATCCAAAATCTATGTCTTCTGTTAGCACCCTTTGCAAACTGTGTGAGAGGCCTTTCGGCACCATGCAATTCTGCTTAAAGTTGGACCAGCATAACATTCTGTGGTGATTTGCATATGCAGCCCATGATGCTTTGCATTATGGGGGCATGTGTGATTTTGTATTTTCTTAAAACTTGGCTTCCCAGCCAAATGCCCTTTGGGGTAACCCTTGCCTCAGTGTTTACGCACAGAGGTTCTTTGTCTTTTAAATAGTTTTTTATTTTAATGGGTTCACCACAATATATCCCAGACACACTGCCTTACGGGTAGCTGGTCCATTCCACTGGGGTGTCAAACAGATGAGGCATACTGATGAGTCCTGGTAGGATGAAACACGTGTCTATGTCTTCTGTTAGCACCCTTTGCAAACTGTGTGAGAGGCCTTTCGGCACCATGCAATTCTGCTTAAAGTTGGACCAGCATAACATTCTGTGGTGATTTGCATATGTAGCCCATGATGCTTTGCATTATGGGGGCATGTGTGATTTTGTATTTTTTTAAAACTTGGCTTCCCAGCCAAATGCCCTCTGGGGTAACCCTTGCCTCAGTGTTTACGCACAGAGGTTCTTTATCTTGTAACCTATATATAGGTACATGTACTAACCTTAGGACAAAGACACTTATATAAACATAAGTGTCAAGATCTGTGTTCTACATAGATACATAGATACATAGATAGTGTCGGCAGATAAGGGCCTATGGCCCACCCAGTCTGCCCATTTGAGCTTGTAAGTTCAGTTTATGTTTTCCTAGAAGTCTGTTGCCCCTTACCCCTGACCTCCAGAATTCCTTTATGTCTATCCCATGCATTCTTAAATCCCGTGATTGTTACAGCCCCCACCACTTCCTCTGGCAGGGTGTTCCACTTGTCCACCACCCGTTCTGTGAAGAAATTCTTCCTCATGTTTCCTCTGAATCATCCTCCCTCCAACTTCATCCCATGCCCTCTAGTCCTGGAACATCTTTTTTGGTTAAAAATACTGTATTCCTGCACCCTGTTCCTCCCTGTGAGATACTTGTATGTCTCTATCATATCCCCTCTCTCCCTCCTCTCCTCCAGGGAGTACATGTTCAGTTCCTTCAACCTGTCTTCATAGGACTTGTGATGCAATCCATGCACCATCTTTGTTGCCCTCCTCATAAACTTCTTATGTTAGTTAGGATAGTTACTCAGGTCACCTATTTTGGGCCAATTATATACTTTTTATGTATCTTTTTTAGCTGTTGCTATAGCAATTATCGGGGTATAAGACCCTCTGTAGCATGTAACTTCCCTGAGAAGAGAGACTACATTACCTAGGTGAGGAAAACTGATAGTTCTCCCAGTGATTACACTGCTGGTAGTACGCCTGTATTATTGATCTGTAATAAATTCCATTTATTACACGAGTACCAGTTGTCTGTTGTCTCTTCCTTTTGTGCCATTCCACTAAGAAGCTGAGAAGGTAATTTATTATCAAGTTACACTGTGAATTGTGCAGGAAGTTTCAAGCAGCAACTATCTTGTGCTATGATCGACACAATGTACAGTACATATCTGCTTTGAAACCCTCAGAATGTTCTAGGAGCCAGATAAAAAGCGAACTGCAGTTCAAGAAATCCATTTTACATCTGTAAGTGGCTTGGCGGGTTAAACCTTATTAAACAAGGAAAAGAATCTGAGAGAGTGGGTATTATGCTATGTTAGCATACCACCCGGTGGGCTGTCATGAGCTTCAGCCACCAGGAGGTACAGTATGCTTACATAGCATAACACCCAAAGCAAACAGCGTCTTGTTCAACTTATACATGTTTTTTTAATGAAAAAAATGAAACAGACTATTTTAAGGACTCTTTTACTCAGTGCATATGCTTGTATGTTAGAACTGCTGCCTTTAAAACTGCTTCCTGTTGGATGACATCTCAGAAACCTCAGTTTGGGAAAAGCCTTCCTGCCATGCACAGATAGAGCAGCAGGTCTTACGATTGTTTACAAAACAGGTAAGGAACATCCTGCATCCTAACTGACCAAGAAGTTTCTGAAACCACAGGGTTTAAGAAATGAAACCCATGCCCTTCAGTAGCTCCAGCAACCAGGACACAGTGGGTTCACATATCAATAAAGTTCTAAAAAAAAAAAATACATTTTTGGCAGTCATCTTTGTAAGGTAAAATAACTGGATCCCTCACTTGCCAACATATGAAAAACAATACATATCAGTTTTATACCACCTACCCGCACCCCATACCACATGCGCCTTCTGTCTAAAAAAAGGAATTTAACCCCCTTTTGTAACCATGGCAGAAACCAGAAGATTAGAATAACTAACATGGATTGGAGGAATGGCAACAGGTGACCATAAAGCAACCACAGATTAATGCCACAGTAGAACCATGGTTGCTTGTGTAATACCAGTATGAACCACAATAAAATACATACAGTAGCACATTTTTCTAATAATCCATGCTTGCTCCAGCAGTTCTGGGCTCAAGTGCAGTTCCCATGGCAGCCCAACAGATGGCTGTAAGAAAAAATTACTCACCATAGTAATGTTGTTTCTTCTAATGGAGTCTTGCTGTATTTAGACATAATGCAGTTAGCCCCAGCACTTGAACTGCCCCGGAGAGGAAAGAGTTAACTCCATGCAGAAGCATGGAACGTTGAGCTCGAGCTCGGTTTGGCACTAAAATATGGAAATTGTTTAACATATATAGCCAAAAGACAAAAAATAGTTTTGGGGTCCAAAAAGACTCAAGTCGAGAACCCAAGAAGAAACAAGGTAGTGGCAATTTAGGCTATGAACATAAGAATAATAAACATAACTGCTACCCCACCAAAAGGGAGGGTACAAGGCACACCCCTGAGGTGCAACACTGTACCTGCCAGCCCACTTCCCAAAAACAGGTTCTGAGAGGGGAGGCGGGGGGAGGTCTGAATACAGCAAGACTCCATTAGAAGAAACAACATTACTATGGTGAGTAATTGTTTCTTCAAACAACATGAAGTCTTGCTGTATTCAGACATAATGCAGACTACCAAGCAGTTCCCTACGGAGGAGGGAATGCAGAACCTACTTTGGGAACAAGCTCTGCAGTACTGCTGTGCCAAACCCAGCATCACTCCTAGCCTGGATGTCCAGGGAGTAATGCTTGGTGAATGTATGTACTGTTTTCCAGGTGGCTGCTTTACAGATCTCTAACAAGGGAATATCTCTGGCCGCAGCTAGAGAGGCAGCTGTACCCCTAGTGGAGTGAGCCCTCGGGCCTGAAAGAGGTGTTCTACCCAATTTGTCATAGCAGAATTGTGTACAAGAAACAATCCACCTGGCAGCAGATCTTTTAGTGGCAGGCTTACCTTTCCCCACTTCACCATAAGTGAGAAACAATTGAAGACTGTCATTTCTGTGTGCCTTAGTATGCTCTATGTAGTAACTAAGAGCCCTTTTAATATCCAAACTGTGTAATCTTCTTTCCCCCGAAGAAGAATGGTCAGTGAAAAACACAGGGAGCGATATGGACTCGTTTAGGTGGAAATCCGATACTACTTTAGGCAAGAACTTCCTATTAGTTCTTAGGACCACTTTATCCCTGTGGAAGATATGAAGTCAGATTCAACTGACAGGGCCTGTAATTCACTAATCTGCCTGGCAGAAGTAATAGCTACCAAAAACACAGTTTTCCAGGTTAAGTACTTCAATTCAGCCAAAGCCATAGGCTCAAAGGGCGGCTGCATCAGCTAAGCAATGCAGACATTAAGATCCCAAGGTGGAGTAGGCTCCCTAAAGGGAGGGTTAATGTGAAGCAGACCTTTGAAAAACTTTCTGAAAACAGAATGATATGCCAGGGAAGAGCCCTTCCCTGCTGAGAGGAATGCAGAGACAGCTGCTAAATGAACCTTCAGAGTGGCAGACCTAAGGCCTAGACCATTCAGATGAACTAGATAGTCTAAGGTTGTGGAAATGTCTGCAGAATCAGGCAAGATGTCTTTCTGATAGCACCAAATACTGAACCTCTTCCATTTGGAATTGTAAGTTTTTCTAGTGGAAGGTTTCCTGGAGACCTTTAGAATATCCAGAACTCACTGAGAGAGATGAAGTGCTGCATATTCTAACTCTTCAAGAGCCAGGCCTTGAGGTTGAGGGACTGGGGATTGGGGAACCAGATCCGCCCCTGGGAGGAGGTGAGAAGATTGTATCTCCTGGGAAGACAAAGGGGACGTGACACAGCCAAGGACAACAGAAGAGGATACCAGGGCTGTCTTGCCCAATCTGGAGCCACCAAAATCACTGTGCAGGGTTGAGTTCTTATCTTGATCATAACTCTGAACAGGAGAGGGAAAGGAGGGAAGGCATAGAGAAACCTGCCCTTCCAGTCCAGAATGAGGGCATCCTGGGGAACTGTCCCCAGGACTGGAGGTCTGCAACAAAACAGAGGAAGTTGATGATTGTCTGGTGCTGCAAACAGATCTATCTCTGGGATGCCCCACCTGGACAAAATGATCCTCGGAATGTGAGGATTCAGGGACCATTCGTGATGTCCCTGTGAAAGCCTGCTCAGGGCATCTGCTAACAGATTGTCTTTCCCTGGAAGATGAACCGCTACCAGGGATGTCTGAAGGGAATAGGCCAGAGACCAAATCTTCATGGCCTCCGTGCACAAGGCCGTGGACCGAGTGCCTGCCTGCTTGTTGATGTACCACATTGTGGTAGTGTTGTCCATCCTGATTTGGACCACCTTGCCCTTGACTGAATCTGAGAAGGTTTGAAGGGCAATGAAAACTGCCCTGAGTTCCAGGAGATTGATATAAAGAAGAGACTCCTGCGGGGACCAGATTCCCTGAGCTGTTAGGGCTCCCAGGTGGGCTCCCCAGCCTAGCAGAGAAGCATCCGTAGTCAGTACTACTAATGGAACTTGAGAGAGAAATTGAACCCGTTGTCCTGGTCCAGCCACCACTGGACAGCTTGTACCAGAGTTCGGGTCACTGGAATCCGCTTGGAGACAGTGTCCCTTCTCTGACCAAAAGGACCTTAGATGGAACTGAATGTCCCGCATCTGAAATCTGGCTCCCTGAACCACTGCAATGGAGGGTGCCATGTGGCCCAAGAGTTGGAGGAACTGTCTCACTGGAAGAGAAACCTGAGGCTGAAAGGAGGAAGCGAGGTCTACTAAGGCCTTCACCCTTGCCAGAGGAAGGAAGGATTTTGCTTGGACAGTATCCAATTCCACCCCTATGAAGGTGAGAAGCTGTACTGGTTCGCAGACTGATTTTGGCAGATTTAGAAGAAACCTCAGAGAACTGAGCAAGTCCTGGGTGGTTTGCAGAGCTGCCCTGACATGATCTGATGACGGCCCTACCAGCAGCCAATCGTCCAGATATGGAAAAATGGTGATACCCTATCTTCTGAGGTAAGCCACCACTACTGCAAGGCACTCTGTGAACACCCTTGGTGCTGATGTTAGGCCAAAAGGCACGGCCTTGAACTGATAGTGGCCTGAAGGCTACTCGAAACTGAGGTATTTTCTGTGGAAGCACCTTATAGGGATATGGCAGCAGGCATCCTTGAGGTCCAGTGATGCTAGCCAATCTCCTGACCTTAAAGAGGGAAGGATTATTCACAGACTTATTTTGAATTTGGGTTTTGATATGTGTTCACTCCCCTGTTTTCTTTGGGGTAAGAAAGTACCTGGAGTACAGGCCTTTTCCCCTGTGTTGAGTAGGAACCTTCTCTATGGCTCTGAGAGCTAGGAGAGAGGAAACCTCTGCCTTCAGGGCAAGGGTTTCTGAGATTGATGCAGGTGGAAAAGACTTGGCCCTCCTTTTGGGTACCTTTTTGAACTGAGGGCCAGTCCCTGGTTTACTACTTCCAGGACCCACTTGTCTGAGGTAACAGACTTCCAGGCCTGAAAGTAGTAAGCCAGCCTGCCTCCTACTGGGACTGGGGAGTCGACCCGGGCTGACACCTCAGGGTGTCTGCTTGGCAGGAGCCTTAGACTGGGAGGAGGAAGCAGCCCTGCTCATCCCCCTCCTGCCCCTCCCTCAGAACAAACCCCTTTGTGGGTAAGAAGAAGAGGCCTGGGCTTGGTAAAAAGGCCTATGAAAAGGCCTGCCCCTGCCCCTGGACTGCTGCTTTTGAGGACTGGCTTGCCTTTCCTTGGCCTCTGCACTCCTGTAAGTTGTCCTGTATTCGTCCATTTTCTTCATGTAAGACTCTGTCTGCTCCCCAAACAGAGAGTTACCAACTACAGGAAAATCCATAGCCTCAGACTGGGTGTCCTGTGATAGGCTAGTACATCTGAGCCAAGCATGCCTCCTGAGAGACACAGATGTAGCCATGACTCTGGATGCCACATCATTGGAGTCCACAGCAGCGTGAAATTGTACTTTGGATGCCTCAATTTCATCTGCAGCCACCTTCTTCAGCTCTTTGGCTAGCTGGGGGGAGGCCTGTTGAGCCAGTTTCAGAACCGTATCCCACCTGGACTGCTGGTACCTGGCTGTATAGGCCATATAATTTGCCTGCCTGAGTCCCAAAGAGGATGCCAAGTATAGTTTTTTGGCCATGGCATCAACTTTCCTGGAGTCCTTGTCTGGGGGGTGTGAAGCCAAAGGAATGTTTGCCCTGTCACAGGCTGCAGCCTGCACTACCCCAACATGGCTGCAATGTGAATAAAGGAACTCCGCAGCTGAGCCTGATAACATATACCTCCTGTCCATTCTTTTACCTACAGGAGGTAAAGAGTTAGGAGTCTGTAGAATCTTTTGTGTCCGTTTCCCCAAGGACTTACAAATGGGGATAGACAAGCTTTTGGACTCTGGGATGTCCATCATCTCCACAAAATCAGGCTCTTCTTCTTCCTCTTCAGCAGCTTCAACCATAGGCAGCTGGAGGGTTTGGCCCACCTTCTTGTAAAACAAGAAGTATGAATGGGGACTCAGAGAGCCTGGGAGGAGAGATATCAGAGGGCCTGTCTGGGGAGATGTCCGGTTCAATGGGCACATCCAGACCCCCCTGGTCGTCATCATCATCATCATCGGGATAATCTTCGTCTTCCTCCCACTACTCATAGAAAGCATCTGGATCGTAATCCGAAGGAGCAGGTTCCGACTGAACCAACCGCCTAACCGGCGGTGCTGGTTCGGATGGAACTGGGCCAAACGATTGGACAATACTAATCGCTTTGGTTATCTCATCCGCGGTTGGAGTATGCGTTACTGGATCCGAACCGGCAGACTTTCGTTTCTTTTTTGACGGAACCGACCCCTCAGAGTCGGCTCTCCTTTAGCCCGAGGAGGTATCGCCCAGGTTAGTAGGCACCTCCTCAGGTTCAGCCGCCAACTTGAACCAGGCTGGCCATCCGGATCAACAGACTCTTGGCCCCTTTCCTCAACCCACTCAGTCTTTTTCTAGAGTGGTTTTGGGAAAGTTTTACAAATTGGCAGTCTGACTGGAGGTGGTCAAACCCCAGACAATAAACACAGATGAGGTGGAGGTCGGCCTTGGCAAAGGCCTCCCCACACTCAGTACAGTGTTGAAACCCAGTGGGACCGGTTTTCTTTTTGGGTTTCTCAGACATGGCCAACCTACCAAAATTACCCTATAGAAGCTTTCAAGCCAGGCAATACCAACCGATCGGTAACAACCGGGTCACGGGTTTGGAAAAGAATCGAGAAAAAGCCCAGTTCTTTTGAAACCGATCGGTACCGAAACACCACACCAACCCCAGAAACATATTATTTAAAATTAGAGAATTCACAAGGTCGGTTCCTAACCAGACCGACCGAAAAGAAACCGAAGAGACAAACGATTTCCACAGTTAAATAAAATAAAAACACAGTCACCGCCTATCTGCAACACTACCTGTACCATAGACAGGCTGGAAATCCGATAAAACAATAAAGAAAAGTTTTTTAAACCGAATGCTTTACTATATCGAACCGAGTAGAGGAAATCTCCGGAGCGACTTCACTGTTAGGCGGAGTAAAGAATCTGACGGTTACACTGGGAAGCACCACAGACAGAGGTTTGAAAACCGAGCTCGAGCTCAACATTCCATGCTTCTGCATGGAGTTAACTCTTTCCTCTCCGGGACAGTTCAAGTGCTGGGGCTAACTGCATTATGTCTGAATACAGCAAGACTACATGTTGTTTGAAGAGAGTGCTATGCTGCTAGTATCGTTTCACAGCCATCGTAAAATAGCAGAATTCCCCGATTTTCCTACCCACCCAGTGGATCACCACTCACAAGTGAAGCACAGAAGGAGAGCAATACATAATTTAAT
Source organism: Neoceratodus forsteri (assembly GCA_016271365.2). Taxonomy (NCBI): domain Eukaryota; kingdom Metazoa; phylum Chordata; order Ceratodontiformes; family Ceratodontidae; genus Neoceratodus; species Neoceratodus forsteri. Next base: position 298,872,776 of record CM057459.1, on the reverse strand, counting down.
GTCAACGTTTATGTGTGTGGAGTAGTGGGATCATTACCTTGATAAATACACACTTTGGTTGAAGTGATTTTTCCGACTTAGCTCAGGGCAGCTACCACTCACATATTGTGGTAGCTGCCCTCAGCGCTAGTTATTCCAGCCTGGTTTAAATAATTAATTATGTTAGTTAGTTTTTTTTAGTTTATTGTTCTAGGAATTACTATTTTTGAGCCAGAGGCTCTTTTACAAAGGTTCCACGTCAATTAGGTACAGTACAAAAAGTTATATAGATAACACAACAATTCGTGTTGTGTTAAGAGCAAGAAAACATATACAAATACATATCAAATCACTTGTGCAAAAGGACATGAGATATCAATAATCACATTATTATTACAAGAAAGAGGTCATGCCAGATTAGGAGAAACAAATAGGGAAAAAGTCCAGAACAGAGAGGGTAAGTGAATGGTGTGGGAAGCAGACAATAGCAGGAGAAAAGGTTTACCAAACATGTCTTTGTCAAATAACGGAACAGGGTGGGTAGTGAGAAAATAGGAGGTTTAATCAGGGCAGTCACAGGAGCTGGAGGTGGCAAGGTGAGAGAAAAGCCTTGATTTGAAAATACCTAGAGAGGTGGAGGCAGTAATATGAGTGCTGAGGGCATTTAGCCAGCTGGGGGGCACGATAGGCAAATGATCTTTGTCCCTGAGAAGTCTGGCATCGGGGGACTTGGAGAGGCTGGTGTTCTGATCTTCTGGTAAAACGGGTGCTAGCGCTCGGGCATAACAGGTCTTGGATACAGGGTGGAGTGATGCCGAGAGTGGATTTTTTCTCCATCAGGCAGGTAAGGTACTTTATCCGGTTTGAAGAGTTGCAACCAACCTGAGTCAGCATAGAGTTCACATGTGTGGTTACGTCGATGTGCACCAGTGAGCAGCCGACAGGCCTTATTTAGGGATGTTGTAATGCGACTAAGTGCTGTAGTAGTGGCAGATCCGTATATAACTAAGCCATAGTCAACGACTGAGATGATAGAAGATTGGATGGCAATCCTCAGTACAGAATGGGTAAGAAGCTGTCGGTTCCGATACAGAATCCCAATTCGCTGATTAACAGTTTTTGCTGTACTATCAATGTGAGTTGCAAAGGTTAGGCCTTGATCAAAGTTGATTCCAAGATATTTGAAAATTGGCACTTGTTCAAGGGTATTTCCAAGGTATGTATTAATGGTGAGTGGGACTTGCCGTTTCTTGTTTTGCGAGTTACAGAAGAGCATGGATTTAGTTTTTTTGTGGTTTAGAACCAGCTTATGTTCAAGGAACCACATCTCAACTTTGGAAAAAGCATGCTGAAGGTTGGAGCGTAAGAGGTTCGGATCTTTGTGTGGCAAGAATCACGGCATCGTCGGCATAGAGGATTATTTGTTCAGGGCAGGATTTGGGGAGGAGTTTAGGAAAGGCTGAAAAGGAGGGGCCCAGGATGGATCCTGGGGAACTCCTGGCGAACCGGTTTTGAGTCTGAGAGAACTCCAGCTACTTTTACAGATTGAGGCGGCTGAGCAAGGTAATTTTTACCCAGTCACCAGGACCCTCAGAGAGCCCTAGGGATAGAAGTTGTTTGATAAGTAGGCCATGGTGAACTGTATCAAATGCCTTGGTTAAGTCAATGTAGACTGCTCCAGTTAGGTTTCCTTTGTCCATTGCATTGTGGATTGCTCCTGAGAATTCAAGTAGGGCAGCTGATGTGCTGTGCCCTTTCCTAAATCCATGCTGCTGAGTGCATAGGATGTTGTGCTTTTCCAGGTAGTCTGAAAGTTGGTCTACCACCAAGCGTTCAAGGGCCTTAGAGAGAGGTGGTAGTATAAATATCGGGCGATAGTTACCAGGCAGTGACTTATCACCACTTTGTGCACCGGAATGACAACTGCAGCCTTCCATTTCCTAGGGAATTGGCTGTAGCAGAGGAGAGATTGAAAATTTTGTGAGGGGAGCAGTACTTCCTCCAGAGTGAGGGACAGAAGTTTAAGGTCAATAGTGTCGCTGCTTGTTCGGGACTTAGAAATGGCCTTCTTTACATATTTATAGACTTCATGTGCCTTTACTAGTTTGAAATGGAATGGTGGTTTGGTTGGAGAGGCAGTAGCAGAAGTAGAAATTGGAGGGTCAGCATCAGTGAAGAAATCAGATGAGAGGACACCACTAAGGTCCGTGAAGGTATCATTTAGGGTGTTTGCAATGATCTCTGGGTCTAATGTAGTGGTTCCATCCACATTCATTATTGTAGGAGAGGATTTGGACTGCTGACCCATGATATTCTTTATGTTGTCCCAGAAGGATTTCCCTTCGCCCCAGGAGTTGGAGATTGGAATTATGTCCCGTACCTTTGTATTTCAGTGTTTTATTTAACTCGAAAAATCGATTAGCCATTTGTTCATAAAAGTGCTAAAACACTGCAAAAATGCAGAGCACTTGCCTCACTGTGTTTAACAAACACAACACTTCAAGAAAACCTATCTAAATACTTTCAGTACAGTTAGTATTGTCCCAAGAAAAAAACTGCTAATCAATTATTTAAAACCCTGTATTTTTTACTTGTAATTTTGTATTTCTCAATGCGGCCCGACAAGTTCTGAAACTCCTGGTAATCATGACACGCCCCCACCTAAAGACTAATGAAGGACACCGCTCGACTAACATGACCCTTGTTAGTCGAGTGGTGTACTTCATTAATCTTTAGGTGGTCATTCTTGATCTTAAAACTGAATGAAAGATAAAGCCCCATTCATTTCAATGGGGCACACCCCCATACTCTCCCTGGTCACACGTCATTACGTGCTTGAGCGCGGGGGCATGTCATGATTACCAGGAATTTCTCCCTGGTCACACGTCATTACGTGCTTGAGCGCAGGGGCATGTCATGATTACCAGGAATTTCAGAACCGGTTGGGCTGCATTGAGAAATACAAAATTCCAAGTAAAACTACGAAGGTACGGGACAGAATTTATTATTTAAACCAGGCTGGATTAACTAGCACTAAGGGCAGCTACCACAACGTGTGAGTAGCTGCCCTAAATTGGAAAAACTTCCTTCAAGATGAGCCTCGCACCTTCTGTAACAGAAAGCAAAAATAACAAAGACAGTGAGATAAACATAGCAAGGTCAAAGAAAGAGGCTGCTTCTATGGGTGAAAACAAAAATAAAGAAAATAAGAAAAACAAAAGGAAATCAAAGAAAGAGACTAACAATACTAGTCAAAACAAGTATTTGAAAGGCGAGAGCAGTAAACGTCATGTTGTTCTATCTTCTGCTGAGCTAGCTAATTTACAGAGGGAAAAAAGTGAAGTTAATACACATTGGCCTAAGGGAGTGGGGGGGGGGATGGCGGTAGGCCCATTGACAGGTGGATTAGAAATTGCCTTTCAGGTCGCACTCAGCAGGCAGATGTCAGAGGGGAGGTCTCGTCTCCTAGGGAGGTCATAAGTGGGGTCCCACAGGGATCAGTCCTGGGGCCACTCCTGTTTAACACCTACATCTCCAATATCAGGGAAGGTATTGGGTATGAAATGAGTCTCTTTGCAGATGACTCTAAGCGGCCCTGCAAGAGGACCTGGATACTCTGGAGAGGTGGTTCTGCACCTGGAAATTGAAACTGAACTCCTCCAAGTGCAAGGTGCCACACCTAGGGTGGGAAAACCCCAACTATGTGTACACCCGGGGGGGGGGGATGAGTTGTAGGCCGAGGCAGGGGAAAGAGACCTAGGAGTCTTGGTGGATGTTAACATGAATAATTCAGAGCAGTGCAGGACAGCTGCGGTCAGGGCAAATAGGATGCTAGGATGCATCACTAGGGGAGGATTACCTTAAGGAACAGGGAGGTGATTTTGCCACTGTACAACAGCCTGGTCAGACCACATCTTGAGTACTGTGTGCAGTTCTGGAGGCCACAGCTAAGGAGGGACATCCAACTCCTGGAAAGCGTTCAGAGGAGAGCAACCAGAATGATCTGGGGCCTGGGAGATATGACATATGAGGAATGACTAGGGGAGCTCAACCTGTTCTCACTGGAGGAGAGGAGGTACCAGGGAGACATGATTGAGGTCTTCAAGTACCTCAGGGGAGTAAATAAGGTAAGCCGAGATAGGATCATTCGATTGAAGGAGGGTGGACTCACCAGAGGACACAGCTAGAAGTGTGAGGGTGGTAGGATTGGGGGGAAAGGAGGAGGAGGAGGTACTTCACCGAGAGAGTGGTGGATCCATGGAATGCGCTGCCAGGGAGCTGGTACAGGCAGCTACGGTGGAGGGATATAAGAGAGGGTGGGACAGGTATAGGCAAGGGGGTGAAGCAGAGACTGGTTTGCCCAGGTTGGGGATAGGACTGGGGGATGAAGTAACAGTGGAAGGAGACAGATAGAGGGCTACGGTACCCAATCAGGGTGCTAAAGCACAAGCAGACTTGATAGATCAATAGGCCTACTCTGCTGGCGTCCAGTATGTTAATACAAAAATAGTACTTGGTCTATGAAAGTTTTTTTCAGATTGGCTCAATTCAGTACATTTGGAAATTGATCTAGAAATCCTGGGCTGTAAAACAGTACTGTGCTGCTAGCATTGATTCACAGCCATTTGTTGGCCTGCCAAGGGTACTGCAGGAACAAAACATTAAGATCTACCCTAGCACAGTCCCACCATACAGTGCAACCCATATCTTGTAATGCACACACATGAAGATCAAAAAACCTAACGCAGAACGTTAACTCCAAGTTTTTGAAAAGTTTTAAAATATGTTTTGATGTTAGGAAGCTTAAAACTTGTAAAGAAAGATATTTTTGCAAAAGTTAAATAGCAGCCACAATATTTCCAACAGGTGTGTTCCAACTGTTTTGTACTGTGTGTACACCATGTTTAACAGTACAGCATAAAGCATTCCAAACTTAAATCAGTCTGTTCTCATTCATATTGTGAATATTAGTCATACAATCATTGCCATGTTACAAGCGCACTAAACCACTCCAGAGCATGGTTCTACTATGTAGCATTAATTCATGGTTGGAAGGTCGGATGCACTCGGCCTCGCGTGCCAACCAGCCCAACCATGGATTAATGCCACAGTAGAATCGTGCTCTGTCGTGGTTTAATGCTTACTTATCTTTATCAGTTTTCCTTCCTTACCTGCCGTTACAAGGCCTGCAAACGCCGAACAAAGATTTTCTCATCTTCCCAGCAATAACTGCCCAACCTGTCATATGTTATTGCTTACTCTGCATACTATGAAGATAACCGTGGAATTCCTTGTCAGTAAACAGTATGTGTGCACCTATGCCAGTCTCAACTGCGACTAAGGTCACTTCATAAAACATATTTTAACAATGCATATCCATAATGTGATGGGATTTGGACTTTAACCCTGCTTTATGTATTGCCTGGGGGCACTATATTTTAAGAATAATGCTAGATGAACATTCATTGTGTCATACTGAACATTTCTATAATAACCATTCCTAATGTATACCCAAGAAGATAGTGCAAGCTCCTCTTGAAAACTATAGGGTTCCACCATGAATCCCACTGTGGTACCAGTGGCATGATGCAGAACAACCAGATTTATACAACAGGTGTGAAAATAAATTTACCAAGATAAAAATGTTATTTTGGACAACATTAGCAAGATAGATGAAATTAGCCACTGAGCATGCTCAGAAATTGATCTCACTCCTTTTGGTGACACTGAGCATGTCCAGAAATGTATTCTCACATGTGAAGATAAATTTCTGAGCATGCTCAGAGACCAGCTTCATTTATTTTCCTGCAGGACACCACTGGAAATGAGTTTTATGGCTCAGTAGGCCTTTCCTGGTAAAACTGTCAAAAAAAAAACAAAAAAACCTGAGATGCCATTTATTTTTTGATTTAAATATATGGCAATTTACTTTTTTCGTTTGTAATGTTTCACCATTACTGTCACAAAACCACCTAAACACCTGTTGTATAAAACAAATATGACATGGGCTGACTTAAAATATCACTTTTTGTCTTCATTTGAGGGTATTGGCCTATTGCTATCTCGCTCATGGCTTTGCCACTCATGAGGTATCAACAGATCAATCCCCCCACCCCGTGAAGATGAATATTACATCTTAAGTCATCCCATGTTATATCACCTGTATACTGATACAGTATATCTCAGTAAATCCCCATTAAGTTCAATTGGATTTCCTATATTTCCCAATATATCCATATACAGTATAGTACATCTTGTCACTGGCTACCACATATACTGTATACACTTACATAAGTGGGTTTTATGTACTGTACAGAGCACTGATATCAAACCGGGGCTGTAGTATAGTAAAGGTTGGTGGTGAAAGACAATTTAGCATAGTATTTTAAAAACAAATTAAGAGTACAGCAAAATATATTGGGTGATGGCCTACGCTGTACTGAAACTGGTGAACACAAGAGTGTGAATGATTCAAAGCAGTTGCCCATGTGAAGCTGGTGGAATAGCAGGTCAAATGAGTTAGTACAAGTTTCTTTTCAACTTCTCACCTCCTGTCCAGACAGGTAGTATGCTGCCAGCAGGCCCCCAATGAACCGAATATTCACCTCAAACACGGACACCTCAGAATGCTGCACAGAAAAAAAAAAAAAAGAGTTGTTTAGGATTTCAGAAAGCTCTGAATTAGGGAACACACGTCTACCAGAGGACTGAGAAACAAGAGCAACATGAAGTCAAAGAAAGCTTGTAAACTACGGGGAGGCCTACTTGGTCTCACACTGGTAATAGTCCACACAAGGCTGAAAACTAGGGTTTGATCTTGCAGCAGGATTTCTTCTAACTGGACTTTACAATGGGGGGGGGGGCGCTTGATTGCCATTAACAGCAAATCTTTTTAGATGATGAAGGCATAAAAATTTTGCCTTTTAGGGAAAGGCTTTTTTTTCTGTTGAGTTCCCCAAACCAGTGAAGCTTACAGATTACATCTGTTTTGATGGTTTGGCAGCAAAATATTCTGGGCTCACACAACTCTAGTCGTGACTGAAGTTGGAAGAATTCCTTCATCCAAACCAATCGGCATTTTAACATGAGAATGCGTTAAAAAACATAATAGTGTATGCACTCCCATTATAAACAAACTTAAGAAAAGTAGATGACTTGGGGGGTCAGATGTGTGTATGTGGGAAAGGTCTGCCACAATGGAGAGAGATATTTTATTTATTTATTTATTTTTATTGTTACAGCTACAGTTCGACAAAGCCATGTATCCTTTTCTCAGCACTGAACCAAATGGGCTTTTCTGAAATAGCAGGCATCTGGGCTAATTTAATCTGGCAGCCAACTGGGCTAACCCAAACTAGCAGCAACTGATAGCAGTCAAGTGGCAAAGTTGGACTAGCCCATTTATTTTCCCTCTGCGAACCTTTAAAGGATTTCAAAGCACGTCAGCTCAGTGCATAGTGCAGCAGAGTGCAAGAATGAAAGAGCTACATAACATTAAGCATGCAGTTCTGTGATAATGTAATTTATTACCACATGCTGTTATAAATACAACCAAAATGTAGGCACTTAATTAAAAAAAACACTAAACTCATTTTCACACACTTCATATGAGGGGTGACTATTTGTACTAGTATGCTGTTATATATGACTGAACTGAATGGGGTGATCAATTACAGGAATTATGCTGTGCGTAGCTGGCATATTTTAGGTTGAACAAGTTATCTTTCTTTATGATACACTCCGTAGTCACTCGTAATACTTCAACAAGGATACACAAGAAAAACGTCCAGCACTATTCTTCTCTCCCACAGCACACAATCATATATCAGAATTTTGTTTGTGTGTGCTCCTGCTGGCCTTGACACCACTCTTTCTGGCACTCCACAAGGCATACACCCACTGCCCACCAGACTCACCCTGTGCTGCTGCATTCTTCCCCCAGGTCTCTAGTACCTCCATCATTAGATGAATCTGACTTATCCCTGTGGGACAGAAGGGTCCTCCTGCTGCCACCGTTAAAGGAAGTGCCTTAGTTCTGGGGGCCAGCCTACACTGGGGCCTGGTAGCATGGGAGGGACTACCATGGAACGCATCACTCAGGGTGCTCTGGGCTATCTTTTTCGTGCTCAGAGCCCTGCCCATCATCTACATGTGCACTACCACATCACTGTTACTTGTGGCAGAGATGCTGGGCAATGTGTGGTCATCCTCTGCCCCATTTCCAGGTGTGAGCCTTTCCAATGTCACAGTCCCCCAATGATCTCTGTCCCCCCGCCATCTCTGCTCCTAGTGGGTGCAAAGTTCTCACATCACTGCTGCCTACTTTCATTAGATCCATGATAGAGGGCATAAATAAACACCTGCACTTGCAAAAGCAGGGGATGCAGTGCTTTAGCGAATGGTTTGAGGGGGTCATTTGTCTGGTGACCCCTGGCCCCCTCACAATAATTCCACAATTCACACAAATTCAACAAGACAAGAAAAAAGAGGAACTGCTGTCTCTATACAGGTCACTGGTGAGGCCACACCTGGAATGCTGTGCTCAGCTCTGGAGCCCTCATTTCACCTCAGAAGACAGGGACAGGCTGGAGACGGTGCAATACAGGGTGGCCAAGATGATTCAGGACCAACACGGCTGAACAAGTACTCACTGGAGACCAGGCGAGATATATGGGGTATTAGAGAGACCTTCAAGCTCCTGAAGAGAATACAGTAAAAAAGCAACTGTGGGGAACTATTTAGCATGTGTATAGAGTCATGAACCCGAGGTCATGAGTGGAAACTGGAAGGGCGGGAAGGTTTAAGAGACATGTGAGGAAGTTCTGTCTTACAGAAAGGGTGGTGGAATCTTGGAACAGTTTGACAGAGGAGGCGGTGGGTGCCTATACCATAAAATGGTTTCAAGCATGGCTGGGACAGAGTGAAGGGTATGTTGGTTGCTCAGGTCGATAGCGATAGGCAGGGGGTAGACCAGGGAGGATAAAATTCTGCATGGACAACTGATCCCAGGGCAGAAAAGGAACTCCAGGCAGAGTAGATGGACCTGTGGTCTTTTTCTGCCATCACTGTCTATGTTTCTAAGTAAACTGTGAATGTGTGTGAGGGGCCTGCAACCCTGTTTGAGCATAACTCCGAGATTCCAAGCAAGGGATCAGTGCAAAAGTACTATGCACACACCTTCTCCCCAGTCCCTTGCAACTAATAAAGGGGTTACCAGTCTTCGTTCTTTGGACTTTAGCTATTCCAGCTGCTGATCTACACATGCAATATTGCCATAATCTTCTCTTTATGATACTACAATTAATTGCTGAGGAAATAATTATGATGCCACACACAGAGGATTACGATGTCCTACGTAGCAATTCAGCAAATGAACTCTACGGGAAAACACTTCTTTCCAGACAAATATCAATGAAAAGCAGTACTAACATAATAACATAGTAATTTAAGGTCAGAAGAGACTCTTAAGTTCATCATGTCATCCCCCCTGCTACATAAGCAGCTATGTACAAGTATGCTTTTCAGACACGTATGAATTAAAGAGGTTCCTTGCCCACTCTACTGCCCAGAATGCCCAGTAATTCCCTGGTAAGCATCAATTTGTCCAGGCCTATTTTGAAGCCCTGTGCTGTCTTCAAGCCACAGTCTTTGCTGTTTCACAATCATCTGGGAGAAAAAGTACTTCCTAATGTTACTCTTGAATTTACCACCTCTGAGTTCAGGAAGCATCCATGTGTCCTGCTGAAGGACACCAGATTAAACAACTGTTCGACCAATTTTTTTCAATATCACTGAGTATGTGGAAGATCGAATGTCCCTGAACAGCCTCCATGTTCCTAAGTAAACATGTCAACAGCCTTCAGACTCTCCTTGTAGCCAGCTTTTGTCTTCCATACCCCTGACTATTTTAGTGACCCTGTGTTCCACCTTTGACTGGCTCAATAATTTGATAAGGTGCCATACTAGGAAAGGAACTATTGCATTTGAGCATGCGGCTCCACAGCTGTGGAATTCCCTTCCCCTCGACATTAGAGTTTCTAGCTCCCACACATGCTTTAAGAGAAAACTGCACTCAAATCTGCTGATTGCTGATACCTGTTCCTGCTTTCACCCTACCTAATGACTGATGTCTCTGGCCATACAATAGTATTTCCTCACCTCTATATAACCCTCTTACTGCCTCAGTCTGTCCCAGCTCCCTTTCTCTACCCATATACAATCCTGCACTGCAGGCATCTCCCTTACACTCACTGTACATACACTCATATAATCTAATTTCATGGCTTGCTCCCCTCTTCCTCACTTACCGACCTTTTCCTTAATGACACCCCCTGCTCTCAATGGTTATTTCTTCCTTTTGTATTACCTGTTTTTGTTTTTGTATACCTTGTTCTGTTCATATGATATGTCACCTGATAATTTATTGTCCAAGGTCCTCTCATTGCATAGGTAGGCACCTATGAACTTATGAATGGTCTACTCTGTATGTCTTTGATATATTGTATCCACTTTAACTCATTGTATGTAAAGCACTTTACTTTGTATGTTCTGATATACTGTATCCTCTTTAACTCATTGTATGTAAAGCACTTATAAATTGTTATCCTGTTAAGTTTCTGCATGTCTGTACTCTCCCGGGTGGTGCCTGAAAATAGTCATTTTATGGCTAGAGCACCTACCCGGTTAACAAAAGCTAAATAAATAAATAAAATAAATATCCTTTTTGTATTGAGATCCCAGAACTACATGCAGTACTCCAGGTCAAGCCTAACTTGGGCCTTGTAAAGTGACAGGATAACGACCCCTATCCTGCTGGCTACCCCTATTTAATGCACCCTAGCACCCTGACGGCCTTCTTGACAGCAGCTGTGCACTACTTGTCATGCTTTAGCCCCATGTCTGTTGTCACTCAGGTCCTTGTCCACCTCCACAGCAGCAACAGAAGACAAACACAGTGGGTAGGTCGAACCTTCTCTTTCTTTCCCAAGTGTAGCAGCCTGCATTTGGCTACGTCGAATCTGGAACTTGAGGAGGCCAAAAAATCTTGTTCAAGTCCTCTTGAAGTTTGTCTACATCCTCAAGGAAGTTACCAACCTGGCCAGCTGACAGTCATCAGTGAATGTAAGAAGACTGATGGAGATCCCAGTTTCCAGATTGTTGATGAAAAGCCAAATAATTCAACAGCACTGGCTGGTAGTGCTTTGAACTCCCATGCTGAGAGACCTGGGACTGAATCTTGATTACCAGCTTCCACAGTCTGGGCCGGTGGGTCGCTGGGTATGCTACTGAGGCAGAAGAGTGGTTGTGGCTGCTCAGTTTATAGTGCTGCCTGTGGACCATGAAAGCCTTGCCATCGTGGGCGACCACACGATGTCAGCTGCTCCACCCACAGGCCAGTACAAGCCTGAAAACCAATGCATGATGTCTCAGGAAGGCAGGCGAAAAGGGGGAAAAGTCCTCCTCCTCCTACGACTAAAGAAGGCTAGATCCCCACCCCAAAGTCCAGACCACTCCCTCTTTTACAAAAAACATGCAGATGCATTTTGTCAGGTCATCACCACCCAGCCCAAGCCACACTGTAGATGGCAAGCTTTGGGACATTGCCAGCAATTAGGGGGTCTGGTCTGGTAAGCTGTAGGACAGACAGAAGACCTGATAGGGAAAACAGGGGTAAGGAGCGGACCAAGCAAGCCAGCAGGATTAGTGTAGCACCTACATGGCATGGACTGGTGAGGGTATGACTGGCAGCTGCCAGGTGACCAAAGGTCCAGGGGGTAAAGCCCTACCCCACCCTGCAGTGGCCCACTGCTTTTAGAGGAACTCCATGTACCACTGGTGCAACATGCAGTGGTGTCTCTCCTCGCCCAAGAATGAGGAGGTTGAGAAGTGTCGACAGTGATGCCTCACAGTACAGCAGTATCGAGACAGAGAGAGAGAGAGACAGATAGAGAGAGGGCCTTGAGCGAGAGCTCAGCCACAACCTTCACCATCAACCAGATGATCGACATCGAGAACAGCCTTTCGGCTATTTGTGGTACACCACATGCCTGGCTGGACTGACAAGGAAAGGCTTAGAAGGCTCAACTGCCGGGCAGATGCCACTTCTGAGGTAAACCTATCAGGGACGCTGACCAGTCCACGTCCTTCTGAGTGAGAACTGGGAGCACTGGGGTCTGAGAGATTGAATCTTCAATCTCACCCAACAGCTGGAGGGCAGGTTCAAGGAAGATTTCCATGGCCTGCTTGACTGGAGTCAAGTTCAACAAGCCTAAGCAGCTAAGCGCTCAGGGGAGCCAAGGGAGTAGGAGGCTCTCGATCTCCCCTGGTACCACAACTGGTGCTGGCAGCACTTGTGTTTCTTACCACAGGGGCAGGACTCTCTTCCAGGGTCACGAGGGTCATGTACACCTCTCAGAATCTGTCTTTGAAGGAGCCTCTGGTGCTGGCCCCAGCGGGGAGCAGCCCCGAGACAGAGAAGGGGCCTACCATGACAGCTGCTGCTTCCTCTTCAAGGGCTGCAACTTGTAGGGCAGATGGGGCAGCAACTGAGGCCTTTTCTGTAGCCCTCAGAATGGTCCCTGGGATCCTGCTCTGAAGGTCATCCTGCCGTCTAGAGATTCAGGGAGCATGGATAAACAGAGGCCACACCCAGCCATGTTGTATTACCCACCCACCCAGGCAGTACAGGCACATTTCGTGTGGATCGAAAACCAATGTCTTCTGCCGGCACCGCGCACGACATCTGAACTCTGGTTCTATTGCTCCACGTTCGCCAATGCCAGAGAGTCGAAGGGACCATAAAACGTAAATACAACACTTTGAATACTTAGACAATAAGGTTTGCCTAATGGCGCACTAAGTCCTAAACAGGACCTGTGAAGGAGGTCACCTGTTCTTCCACTGGAAAGAAAGATCTGACATTAGGGGGCAGAGTCAGGGTAGCCGGTTGGAAGGAGGAGCTTAATTCAAGACATTTGATAAATCAGCACCTTCAGTGGAACTGCCAAAGTGTGTCTAGTACGAACAAATGAACATGTGAAAACTGCCAGCAGAAAAAGGCCTTAGTGGTCTATCAAGTCTGCTCAAGTGTGCAGCTCAGTCTATTTAACTGGAGCTGCCCCACCCTCCTCCTGCCCCCAGAGCGAACCTAGCGAACCTACCCCCCATCCTCCTTCCTGTTTCCACTCTCAATTTTAGTCTGTCCCATCCCCCCGCCCCCCCTTTAAAACTTCCCACTGTTTTCTATGATATCACTTCCTCAGGCACAGTTCATTCCACTTTGACACCACCCTTTCCATTAAAAAGTGCCTTCTCATTTCCTTTTAAATCTACCCCCTACAAGTTTCAGACTGTGGCCACTAGTGGTCCCCTCCCTTTTTAAATTAAACATGTCCTACACTCCAACCCTGTTTATACCCTTTAGATACTTGAAGGTTTCTATCATATCCCCCCCCTTTCCCTTCTGTCTTTCAAGGAATGCATACTGATCTCCCTTAACCTTACATCATATGGTTTGTCTCCCATGCCCTGGATCACTTGGTCACCCTATGCTGGACCCCCTCAAGTAGTTTGATATCCTTCTTCAAATACGGGCGCCAGAACGGCATACACTACTCCACATGTGGTCTAATCAATGACCTGTACAAGGGCAGAATGACTTCCTCCCTCCTGGAGGTGATTCCTCTGGAGATGCATCTCAGCATTTTATTTGCTTTGGCTGCTGCTTTACAACACTGCACAGAGTGAACTATGTTCCTAGACCTAGAAATGTAAATTTAAATTTAACTAAAAAATAAAAAGAAAGAAGACTCTGTTAAAATGTAGTGGCCTCTACACTGAGGGACACTGCTGAGTACCACTCTCGACTCAGGGTAGTGCCCATCCCCCCCACAATCCTTTGCTTCCTGCCCACAAGGTAGCTATCATCCACCTTGTGTCTGCCTCATGTACACCACAATGGTGTATCTTACCCAGAAGATTATCAGTTGCCATAGTGTCAAAGGCATTGCTCAAGTTCAGCCAAACTATGCCTACAGCCTGGTCCACTTTCTCAGTCTCCACCTCACAGGTGATCAGTCCGATCTGGCACATCTGTACCTCATAAAGCCATGCGGGGGGGTTGGGGGCGCCAAGAACTCTGACCTCCACCAAGTGTTCCATTATTCTGTCCCTGATAATTGCTTCCAGGACCTTTCCCTGAAATTATTTCAGGATGGCCTGCTGCTGAGGTGTGACTCTGCACTCTCTTCAATAGTGGACACCCGGTGCCCACACTCCAGTCATCTGGCACCACACATTCCTGGGCAGACTCCTGAAAGATTACTATATTGTGATCCTGGGTCATATCCATGCAATCCACCCTTTGGGATCAACCTAACTGGATCTTTGCCAGGTACAGCTATACCAGGGTGGATGTGTTGTCTTCCAACTGCATCATGGCTACTCCTGATGCCATGGAACCTCTCAATCAGCAAACTTCTGCCTCGGGGCTCCTTGGTAGACACCAAAGTGAAGTATTCACAACCCCTTGGCAAATGTGAGGAATTTTGTTTTTTACTTATGGGAAGTAAATTTGTGTGGACCAGGAAAAGAGGACTATGAAATATTTACTGTTTTCAGCCCTGTCCTGTGAGGTGGTTATACAGGAAGTGCTGACTGATACTGAACCAAGTTAAAGGAAATCTCCAACATTTTTTAAACTGCTTATGGGCCCATTATCTTATGGCTGCGATAGTCATTTCCTGCATAAAGTTACATTTCTCTCAGTCCATTTAAGAAGGGATTGTAAATCTCAGCGAACTGACAGTCACCTGATCCCGTCCACTTCTCTGTCTGCCAGCCCTGCCCTCGTGTTCAGACATTTTATGACATCTAACCAGGGACAGCGCAAGGACTCACCTCACTAGTCTATGGAGGGGCATTTTAAAAACATTTTATTACATGCTGAAAGCTGTGGATTGTACTTGCTGCTCACTCCTTCCTCCCTTGGCCATTATTCCCCTGTTTTACAAGTCCTATATCTACCCTATTCCTAAGGAAGCCAGCCTGACCATTTAGCCTACCAGTCATCCATTTCAAACGGGACCTGTGCCTCCTGCCCCAGCCCACCTGCTACACTGTATATTATACAGGCATACTAGTAAATCTCTGCCATTCACTCTGTCCCCCTTCTAATTGATTCTGGTACCCTGCAACCAACCGTGCCACTCTTCTTTCTTTTCCTATGCTCCTAAGCGCCCTCTGTCTTCTCCCATTCCTCTTCCCCTTAACATCTCTCCTGCTTCCTTCCCTGCGCGTCCCAGTTCACAACCCCTGCCCATCTCATTATACATACTATGATCTGACCTTCCTTCATCCTCAGTGTCTGCACTATGTCTCCCTACCTGGTCCCACTACCTCTGGCTTCCAGAAGCAGTTTTCCTACCTGCCCCTTGTTCCTGTGCTTTGCTTCTTGTGCTAAAGCTCCACTAATGACGTAAAGCACCAGGGTACCAGTGCTGAGATTCATTTAGAAAAAAAAACTCAGATGGCTTCAACTGCAGTGTTGTAAGTTGATCATTTGTACCTTACCTGGTTTCAGCTAAAAAAGATTTTGGCCACAACCTGCTGTGTTGGTCATGAGCGTGTGTTTCTTATGCTCTTTATCTTAACTTCCTGCTCGTTTTTTCAAACATGCAGCCTGTGGTAGCAATTTGTTAACTGGCTTTTTTACCATCTGGTTATTTGGTGTTTTACATGAAAGGATCGAGTTTTATGCACTACCATTATCAGGTTTCTGTCAGCCGCTCTCGCAAGGATTTTTGTTTTAAACTTACATCCATGGTAACTTTCTGAAATAACCCTACAGGCATCAGTGTTAGGAGCGTGCTACCATGAGCAACAGTGGAGTTGACAATCAAGCTCACAAGCAAGTAATAACACACAATGAGGTGTGGGTTATCTCCTGATAACAGCACGCCCAGGTGTGTTATAAGGCACCTGGGCGTGCTCTTATCAGGAGATAAACCACACCTCGGAGTGTGTTATTGCGCTTATAAAAATGGGTCCCCAAGTAACTATTTAAGAAGAATGAAAAAAAAGAACAAAAAACATAGGAAAAAATGTAACAAAAATGATGTTTAATACTGAAACAGTAAAAATAGTCCCCCTATTGGCAATTGCTGATGACCAGTACAGGGTGCTCCCCCCAACCACCTCTACCATACACACAGATACTGGTCAGGTTGTTCCTCCATCTACCCTCTCACTGTATTCCTGACTGGCACATACCCATTTTAATTAAGTGTGTCTCTGCTACCAAGCAAAACGGGTGTTTCTTTCAGAGTAGAGTGAGCATCCCCTTTTATTCAAACCAAGCGTGTCTCAAAAAAGTGGTGTACAAGACAGCAAGCGGAGGAGAGGGTTTGGACTTTTACTTGGAAGACGGGTCATAGCAGCACGTAGCATCATTTGGTTTCATTTCAGTTGCCTTTCTTTTTTATTGGAGAACCACAGATCAGAGTTTTATTTTGTTGCATTCTATGCCTTTTCAAAACCTAATGTGCTGCACGTGTGTGTGTGTGTGTGTGTGTGTGTGTGTGTGTGTGGGGGGGTGGCCAAGGCGGGGTACTGACTGTTCTGCAGCTCGGCCAGGAAGATTCAGCTAGCAGACTGAGGCACAGTGTTTCTTTTGTAACTCATCCCGGATGGCTGATGAGGTGCCGGTTGGCACAATATGCCATGATAAGGACATGGCCAGAGGTGCCAATCAGGATGCAGATCCATTTTATAACCCTATATATACCACAGATTTCCTGCTTTAAATTGACAACAGCATCGGTTAGACGCCGTCTGGCAGCAGCAACAGAAGCTGCCATTCCTCGGCAGCGCCTGAAAGTGATTTAACAATGAAAGATTTATTTTACCAAGTTAAAAAACTGAAGTTCAAAGAAATAAAGGTCTATTACAATAAGTCAAATCTCACTGAATATAAAAGTAAAGGGTGGGCTCCTCGAAGCTTAAGAATTAAGACACCAACAAAAGGTTTAGTACATTTACAAAGCCGGATGACAAGAAGCCCTACTTACCTGCTCTAGTGAACCAGTGGGTGAATTCTTATTGACCAAGACAAGAACAGCAACAGTATATTATCACAAGAAACTTAGCAAGTAAAAGCAAAATTAATCACCCTAAAAGAACACCCACTGTTTGAAAGTTACTGGGGTAATTTACGGAACAAATCAGTATAATATGAAAAGGAGGCTTCCGACAGAAAAAAGGGCACACTTAAAAGAGATTTGAGAGGCTATGAGTCCAATCAGATCTTTGTGTAGCAAAAACCAAGCTGCCCTGCCAGCAGAGGGAGATCAGGAACCAGACTGAAATCAAGAAACCGCACAAGAAATAAAATTAGCTGACACCACAAATAACCAAGCAGCACCAGCAAAAAGACACAGAAATCAGACAAGTGCTTTTTTTATGGCTGTGGGCGGAGCCTACCGCCATCTTGCTGTCTGTAGCTTGAAAACGGAGTGTTGTGGAACACATTTTTTGGACTTTTCAATGTATCCTTCCACATCTATAAATCACTATGCCAACTAAAATAAAATACTCCCATCTTTCTGTTTAGAATGTTGGAGACATAACTCTAAGCTGCTTATCAGATGGTCATTAGGAAACTGAAACAACTTGTTAAATATTGGTTGCCTATTAAACTGGAGATTTGTTTACCCCTTTCGAAATGCAACAACTTGTTCATTTGAATACCTAGCATTTAAACATTTTTTGCTACTATGTATTGTCTTTCAAGAAAGATTCATACCTCATAAATTTCACCCTTTCCCAGCAAATGTCTAATGATTTACACTGTTTTTAACCTTTTTAAGACACTATGTGATCAGCACCGTCTCAGACATATGCCAGGTATTCAGTGAACTGCTTTCCAAACATAACAGATAACAGCCTGCCAAGTACTGAGATAGGGGGGTGTGTGTGTGTGTAGAAATAATCAAACTCTTGGCAAGGGAGACCTCATCTAATGAATTAACTGCTGACAAACCAGAAGAGAGACAAATTCATCTGTATAATTACCTGATTCCTTATGTTCCCATATAGAGTTATAAAAAAAGTTAGCCAAAATAACTGAGAAAGAAATTTGTACAGGACAACTGCTGAGTTTTTCTTGTGTTTTGGATCTCCAGCTCTAGGCTGTGGAACATAAATGTATTGTTTGTGGTTGAAAGGTCCTGATCAGACAACTGGAAACAGAAGACTGTTTTTTGTCATTTTACAATATGATGTCCTGCATGTGTATTTACTGAGTTGCTGGATCAGAATGTTGAAGAAAACAATGACATTTACTTAACTCATTCAAGATTCCATCAGGTGATCAGAAAAAAGTCTGAGAATCTGTCTGAAAACTAACAAATATAAGATGCAACAAATAGCATCTGTGTATATGTATATGGGAAAATGTCTAATTTATTTGCAATAAATTTGTTTACAGGCATTACTAGTATCTTTTGAAAGACTGGCCGACGTAATTACTAATTTTGAGTAAAGTTCATTAAATAATGAGTCTGATATTTATTTCATATAGTCCCCCATTATGCCTTATGCATACCATGTAAATCCAAATCATTCCAAAGCCATCTTGACATATAATATTAATACAGAACAGCTGCTGATATAATAAATAAAGAACAAAGTCATAAAGAAGGAACCAGTGGCATATGGAAAAATCTACAGGGATTTGATTCTGCCTCTGCAGGGAAAATACAGGAAAAATGAGGGCTTGTTACAGGGAAATGGTCATCTTGATCTGGGAGCAGTGAATATTTCTTATCCTGTATTTTGTATACTGGATAGCGCAGGGGAGATGCTACATCTCACAGTCACAAGGATGTTCATTTATACATTTTTGCACGGTATTTACTCAGGCTATCCCAAATGAGATGTAATATCTTTTTTTCAGTGGGGTCATGATTTTACCATTTTTATAATGTATTTAATCAGGGTACCTAGTCCAGGGCCCCCCGTATTCAAAGGAGAAGCGTAGCGCTTCCCAGCGGAAAAGGGAGACGTGCCGAGCAACTCCAACAATGCAACGTAGCGTGATATTCAAATGTGTGGGATGTCCTGGCCACAAAAGAATGGGCCAGGGCGCACACAAATGGTATGCCGTGCAAGTCGAGGGGGTGTTCCCATGTATATGCTGTGCTGCGGCATATTCAGTGGGAATGTGTCCCTCGCAGTCCAGAGCACTGTGGCCCACAGTTAGACCATGAATAGCTGGCCTAACCTGACCAGTCACCCACAGGCGGGCTGTGGAAGTGCACCCAGGTGCACAGCAGCCTGGCAGCCCCGGTGGACTAGAGGTACCCCCTTCCCATCCCCAATCGATCCAACTCCATCCCCGAAGAGCTCCATAGTGTTGAGCCCCCAGAACCAATCACACCGAAGGAAGCCATGGTCCATATCCATAGCATAGAAGACCCCCACTCACCGGTATGCAGACACCCCCGCTCCACCCCATACCCGACCTGTTGCAGAGACTGGCACTGCCCTCCACACCTTGCCATGGCCAGAAGCCAACAGCACTGGACCCAGACTGGGGACCTGCACACCGGAATGACCCAAGTGACTGTACCATGCATTGGGGCACTATGCAAGGTGCAGATTCACCAGTATATGCAGCTGCGTGTACGTCCCTGGCAAACCATAAGAGGGAAATGACATTCCTCCAAAGCATGCCTTGTTGATGCTGAAGCTTCCTACTGTCATACACCACTGCAAGTCCACACTCTCTCCCTTTCCCCTGTGTAACATGCCACCCTCCGGACTGCTGAGGTTTCCCGGGTGACATGGGGTGCGGTATCTTGCAATGCCATTTGCATTGTACATTCCAGGCGATGGTTAGTTCATCCACGATTCCCTGATTGTACAAATGAATGGGAGGTTGACTGTAATATCCCTGTTCCGGGACCTGTGTGAGTGGGTACAGCATCGACAGTCACCCGCACGGAGAAGTACAGTGGCACCAGGACGATGCATCCACATGCGAGAGCCTGAGGTGTATGGCCACTGGGTGTTATCACCCACACACTGCTCGTGCCTACATATGACACATTCCAGCATCCTACTGCCAGTGCTCTGCACCCACCTATACAGTGGTATGATCCCATCACAGTACCAGTCATCACAACGGGATGGGTTGGGGGGCAGGGAGGGGCGTGTCTGTGTACTGTTGAGGGGGAGTGGGGGCCACTACACTGTGGACATGGGCTGTAGGTGTATTTCAGTGCTATCAGGGATTGAAGTGAGGCCCCACAGCATGAAACTGATAGAGCCTGGACTCTGGTACAATTGGGGCTGATGGAATGGGTGGGGGGGTGCCACTTTACCACCAGAGACTTCAGGGCAGATCCCACATGAGAGCAAGTGGGGTTGGGGCTTGGGGGCAAGAGCTGCTCCGGCGCATTCATCCCTGTGCCAACATGTAAATGGGCCAGTAATGAGCATGCATAAGGGCCCTTTGCACTCTGCATGTTCAATTAGTTCATTTGCATTCCTGGGCTGAATATCACCCATGGGGGCTGCGGCACATACCAGTATTTGCCCAGCATTCCCCCTGGAAGGTATTCAGTTGGGGCACCCTGGATGCACCTGTCTTGGCGGCTGCCTGCACTGCGGCTCCTGTCCAGGGTCACACTTTCAACAGGTACAGTATGCGCCAAATGTACCGGTGGCACATTCTCTTTGAATATTGTATCGGTGCCAACCAGCGCACCCTCTTTGCGTAACACATCTTTCTGCTCGCACATCGGTCCGGTACTTAATATGTCCTCCCAGATGTAAAATATTGTTTTCAGTGCATTCTGATTTTATGCAATGCAGCATAATATTGTGTCGATGTAGCACCCCACTGAAAATAAGATGACATTTCTTCCGTGAACTATCCAGGCTAAATATATAGCAATCAGCAGGCATATTCTAGGAAAACACATTGTAAAATGTGTAAAAGGAAGACCGCATTGAAACTGCCCTCCACAGATCTGCATTGTGCAAATTTATTAGAAATAATGCGTAAAAGCATTCCAAAAGCTCTCCACAGCCATATCAGCTCTGACCAGAGTTTGTTTAGAGAAGCCAGAACAACCAAACACATCTGCACAAAGCAAAAGAAATGCAAAACATGCCAATCTAGGAGAAGGAAAGATAAACACAGAACGATCCCCTGTGGATAGCTTGAGGAGCAGAATACACAGATGATAAATAATTCTAGTAAAGAGCTTAAACTGCCCAAATCAACATTTTGCAACATGGCTTAACTTTTGTGTCTGATCCCAAAGTCAACGAATTTGAAACATTCATTGATCTAAAGAAATTCTTTAGAAAAGTAAATCTTAAGAAATGTTACAAGCACTTGAAGCAACATGGGATTTGCCCATATTGAAAGCCTGCCTAATTTTGATACTGACCTTCAGGCACTTACGGAACTTTTAATACAATCAGACCACCAAGATTCTAATAGTGAGGATCCTGATCTAATCTTTTTTGATTTGGAACAAGCTACACAGCAACTTATGGAGCTGCATACTGACTTACCAGCAATAACAAGTTTCAAACCTCACTCCATTCTCAGTCCTATGGTACATAGTTCTCCTGGCTCTTATGACTTATCAAAAGTTGATCCTCCAAGAAATTAAACAACTTCTGTCATCCAGATAGTGTTTCCATAAGCCATACTGGACCACAGAAGAATACGCTGCATTACAAGAATTGAAACAAATAAAAAAATACTGAAATTAAGACGCCGACAAGGGCAGCAAGACTGTGATACTTAGCAGGCAGCAAAATAAAACACAGACCTGTCGGCAACTGGATGATGTTGAGAGCTACAGGCATCCTGCAGATCCCACCAGGAGTCTCAGATATCGAACTGACGCTTTCTTAGAGGACTCCTCTGCACAGCGTATTATCACGAACCCTGAGTTATCTTGCATGTAAGTTGAACATCCTACAATACCTACCATTTATGTTTTATCCAAGATATATAAGGAACAGACCAACATGCCGCCCAATCATTTCTGACACTTTAACTGAGAAAAATGTCCATTTTTGTGGACTATTTTTTGAAATAATTGGTTTCCCGAAGCCTTGATAAATACGTGAGTCGATGGACATTTTGTCCAGACTTGAAGGGTTGGTCTGGTCCTCTGAATTTTTATGGGTATCTGTGCTTGAGGTTAGCCCATACACTAGTATACAACATAATGCAAGTTTAATGGCACTCAAATATCACCTCATTCATAATGCTAAAGCTCAGACTTTCTCCTAAGAATTCATTATTGAAACCACTAGACTCTCACCGGTAACTATTTCATTTTTGACAACAAATATTACCCATTTCTTCTGATTTCAAACCTATTTTGGTGTACTTTTAGTGGAGGCTGTTATTTCTTGGGTGTTTTTACTTGCTGTTGAAAATTTGAAACCTAGTTTGGTGTGATTTAAGAGGGGCTGTTATTTCCTTGCTGTTTTTACTTGCTATTAAAATCTGAAACCTATTTTGAAGTGATTTAAGTGGGGTTATTTCCTTGCTGTAACTTTTTACCCACCCCCACTGTTAATTAAATGCCCTGTTAAATCTGACTGTAAGGAACCAAGCACAGGAAATAGCAGGGGCTGCGCAGTGGGAGGGGCATATGGGGGAGTAAGCCCACCCTTGGCACAGCAAGTTGCAGTAACGTAGAAATGCAGTCAATTCAGGGTCTACCGTAGCATAAATTACAAAACCAAAAATCTGACATCAAGTAAAAATTACAGCGTAAATGAAAAAATTACTCACCTTAGTAATTATATTTCTTCTAATGGAGTCTTGCTGTATTCTGACAATTGCAGTGATTCCCGACCTTTGAACTGCCCCAAAGAACTAAGGGTTAACTTTCCATGCAAGGCATGGAACGCTAAGCACGAGCTCGGTTGAAGTCTCTGTCTGGAGTGTTTTGAACTCAAATCATCAGATTCTTACGAGCCCAACTAAACTAAAAATTCTATGTGGAAATTGTAAAAATTCTACTAGCCAACTGGCTGAAAAGTTTTGGATTCCCAAGGAAGACTCAAGTCAAGAAACCCAAAAACTTAACCCAATGTACTCAAAAAACAACAATAATAAATAAGCACCCAAAGAAAAGGGAGGAGGGTGCCAGCAAATACACCCCTGGGGTGCAACACTGCATGTGCCCACCCACTTCCCAAAAACAGGTTCTGAGAGGGGAGGCAGGGAAGGAGGTCAGAATACAGCAAGACTCCATTAGAAGAAATATAATTACTAAGGTGAGTAATGTTTTCTTCAAACAACATGAAGTCTTGCTGTATTCTGACAATTGCAGACTACCAAGCAGTACCTCCGAGGAGGAGGGACAGAACCTACTTTGGGAATAGGCTCTGAAGTACTGCTGTGCCAAGCTGAGCATCACTCCTAGCCTGGATATCCAGAGAGTAATGCTTGGTAAAGGTGTGGACTGTTTTCCAAGTGGCTGCTTGACAAATTTCTAGGAGAGGAATATCCTGGCGCAGACAGGGAAGCAGCTGTACCTCTTGTGGAATGAGCCCTCAGGCCTGAGGGTGGAATTTTCCCAGTTTTCATAGCAGAATTGTATACAAGACACAATCCACCTGGCAATAGATCTTTTGGTGGCAGGTTTGCCCTTTCCACTTCTCCGTAAGTGAGGAACAACTGGAGGGAGTCAAACCCATGACCCTTAGTCACGCTCTATGTAACTAGGGCTCTTTTGACATCTAAACTGTGTAGCCTCCTCTCTCCTGAGGAAGAATGATCAGTGAAGAAAACAGGAGAGACATAGACTGGTTTAAATGGAAGTCTGAAACCACTTTGGGCAAGAACCTTCTATTGGTTCTAAGGACCACTTTATCCCTATGAAAGGAGATAAAATCAGATTCCACTGACAGGGCTTGCAATTCACCGATACACCTGGCAGAGGTAATGGCTACCAAGAATACAGTTTTCCAAGTCAAGTACTTAAGCTCTGCTGAAGACATAGGCTCAAAGGGGGGTTGCATAAGCTGAGCAATGCAAACATTCAAATCCCAGGCAGGGGCAGGGTCTCTAAAAGGCAGATTGATGTGAGACAATCCTTTAAAAAATGTACAGAACACAGGATGGGAAGATAGTGAGGAAGGCTTCCCCACAGACACAAATGCAGAAACAGCTGACAAGTGCACCTTGAAAGTAGCTGGTCTGAGGCCTAGGCCATTAAGATGGACCATATAATCCAGAACCGTAGGCAATTCAGCAGTGTCTGGAGAAGTATTCTTCTTAGAACACTAAATGCTGATTCTTTTCCATTTGGAGTTGCAAGTTTTTCTGGTGGAGGGCTTTCGAGAAGCCTTGAGAATGTCCAGAACCCCTTGGGAAAGATGCAGATCTGCAAACTCTAACTCTTCAAGAGCCATGCCTTGAGATTGAGGGATTGAAGATTGGGGAACCAAATATTCCCCTGAGAGGATATTAACAGGTTGTAATTCCTGGGAAGAGACAGGGGAAGATGGACTGCAAGGGACAGCAACAGGGGGTACCAGGGCTGTCTGGCCCAATCTGGAGCAACCAGAATCACCTTGCAAGGTTGAGACCTTATTTTGACTAAAACTTGGAACAGAAGTGGGAAGGGGGGAAAGGCATATAGAAATTTCCCTTCCCAATTCAGAATCAGGTCATCCAGGGGGACTGAGCCCAAGACTAGAGGTCTGCAACAAAAGAGAGGGAGTTGGTGATTGTCCGGGGCTGCAAAGAGATCTATCTCTGGAGTGCCCCACCTTGAAAAAATCACTTTCAACACCTGAGGGTCCAGGGACCATTCGTGATGGCCCTGAGAAATCCTGCTCAGTGCATCTGCTAGCACATTGTCCTTGCCTGGAAGGTGAACTGCTACAAGAGAGGCTTGCAGGGAATAAGCCAGGGACCACAACCTCATGGCTTCTGTGCAGAAGGCCGTGGACCGAGTGCCTCCCTGCTTGTTGATGTACCACATGGTGGTAGTGTTGTCTGTTCTGACTTGAACCACCTTGTTCTGAACTGTGAGAACGCTTTTAGAGCTAGAAAAACTGCCCTGAGCTCTAGAAGACTGATGTGGAGAAGGGATTCTTGGGGGGGAACCACAGGCCCTGGGCAGTGAGGGACCCCAAGTGGGCTCCCCAGCCCAGAAGAGAAGCATCTGTGGTAAGGACCACTGAACAAGGCTGAGCAACAAAAGGAACACCTTGCCTTAAATTGTCCTGATCCTGCCACCACTGGAGGGCCTGGATCAAGGTTGAAGTCACTGGGATCAGTTTGGTAAAGGAGTCCTTTCTCTGAGACCAGTAAGCTCTCAGGTGGAACTGAATATCCCTCATCTGGAATCTTGCCCCTTGGACCACTGCTGTTGAAGATGCCAAGTGGCCCAAGAGCTGGATGAAATACCTTGCTGGTAGAGATACCTGAAGGCTGAAGGAAGAAGCTAGTTCCATAAGAGCCCTTGCCCTTTCTGGAGGAAGAAAGGCTCTTGCTCTGAGTGTGTCCAGTTCTGCTCCTATAAAGGTAAGGAGCTGGACTGGTTCGAGAACTGACTTGGGAAGGTTGAGAAGAAATCTTAGGGAAGTGAGCACTTGCTGGGTCACTTGCAGGTGAGACTTGACTTGGTCTGGAGACTGACCCACCAATAGCCAATCGTCCAGATAAGGAAATATGTAAATCTTTTGCCTTCTTAGAAAAGCAACTACTACTGCCAGGCACTTTGTGAAAACCCTTGGAGCTGAGGTCAGGCCAAAGGGCACTGCTCTGAACTGATAGTAGCCTGAGGGCAACTTGAATCTGAGGTACTTTCTGTGGGAGCACCTGATGGGAATGTGAAAGTAGGCATCTTTGAGGTCCAGGGAGGCTAGCCAGTCCCCTGGCCTTAGAGAGGGAAGGATTATTCCCAGAGTTATCATCTTGAACTTTGGTTTTAAAAGATGTTTGTTCAGATATCTTAGGTCTAGGATGGGTCGCCACTCCCCTGTCTGTTTGGGGGTCAGAAAGTACCTGGAGTACAGTCCTTTGCCCCAGTGTACGGTAGGTACTCTCTCTCTCTCTCCAGCTCTTTAGGCTAGGAGAGAAGAAACCTCTGCCTCTAGGGCAAGGGTTTCCGAAAGATTTGCAGGTGGAAAAGATCTGGCTCTCATCTTTGGAAATTTTTTGAAGCTGAGAACCAGTCCCTGGCTTACTACTTCCAGGACCCACTTGTCTGATGTAACAGACATCCAGTCCTGGACAAAGTAAGCCAGCCTGCCCTACTGGAATAGGAGAGTCGACCCGGGCAGACCCATCAGGGTGTCTGCTTGGCAGGGGCTTTAGGCTGAGGGTGGATGCAGGCCTGCTCATCCCCCTTCTGCCTCTCCCTCTGAAGAACCCCCTCTGCGAAAAGGAAGAAGAGGCCTGTGCTTGGTAAAAAGGCCTTTGAAAAGGCCTGCCCCTGCCCCTAGACTGCTGCCTTTGAGGAGTTGCCTGACTTTCCTTGGCCTGAGCACTCCTGTAAGTGGTCCTGTACTCATCCATTTTCTTCATGTAATTCTCTGTCTGCTCCCCAAACAGAGAATTACCCACTAAAGGAAAATCCATAGCCTTAACCTGGGTGTCCTGAGAGAGGCTAGCACATCTGAGCCAAGCCATCCTCCGAAGAGCCACAGATGTAGCCAGGACTCTTGAAGAAACATCATTAGAGTCCGCAGCAGCATGGAATTGCACCTTAGATGCCTCAATCCCATCTGCAGCCACCACCTCCAGCTCCTTGGCTAGCTGGGGAGAGGCCTGTTTAGCCAGTGCCAGTACATTGTCCCACCTGGATGTCTGGTACCTGGCTGTATAGGCCATGTAATTTGCCTGCCGAAGTCACAAAGAAGATGCCATGTACTGCTTCTTTGGCATCAATCTTCCTGGAGTCCTTGTCAAGGGGGTGTGAAGCCAAGGGAATATTTGCCTTGTCACAGGCAGCAGCCTGCACTACCCCAACATGGCTGCATTGCTGATATAAGAACTTGGTGTCTGAGCCTGAGAGTGTATACCTCTTGTCCATTCTTTTATCCACAGGAGGTATAGTGTTAGGAGACTTTAAGATTTTTTGTGTCTGCTTCCCAAAAGATTTATGGAGGGGGAACAGACAGTCTCCTGGACTCTGGGACATCCATCATCTCTACATAATCAGGCTCTTCTTGATCTTCCACAGCCTCTTCCATAGGAAGCTGGAGGGTTTCAGCCACTTTCCTGTAAAACATAAAATGGAAGGAGACTCAGAAAGCCTAGGAGGGAACACCTGATGGTCTGTCTGGGGAGATCTCGGTTCCCACAGGCACATCAGACCTTCACTTACATCAAATCCACATTCCCTTCCTCTTCAAACTCCGGTTCATAAAAATCTTCAAGGGTATACTCTTGAACCGGGGAACTAAGCTTAACCCAACTCTACCAGAAGGAGCCGGATCGGTCGGAACCAGACGGCGTATCTCCACAATCTGAATCGCCTCTGGCTATCACTGCGGTCGGAACATGAACCTCTGGATCCGAACCCGGTGGGTTATCTTGCGCTTTCTTTTGTCGGAACCAATCCCTCAGAAATTGGCTCTCCTTTTGCCAGGTATCGCCCTGGTCAGAGGGCACTCCTTCTGGTTCAGTCGAAACTGGACCGGCTGGCCATCCGGTCAGCGGACTTCTCGGCCTCCTTTCCCTCAGTCTACCTAATCTCTTTTCAAGGGTAGATTTTGGAAAATGTTTACATATTGTGCGTCTGAATGAGGTGGTCAAACCCCAGACAAACACAGGTGGTGTGGATCGGCCTTGGCAAAGACCTCCCACACTCACTGCAGTGTTGAAACCCAGTGGGCCCAGTTTTTTTCTTGGTTTCGTATGGCCCAACCTAACCAAACTCTACCTTTTTTCGCAACCACCAGGCAAGACTCCTTATCAGTTCCTAACCGTGTCACAGGTATTGGAAAAACTGTTAAACACCTTT
The DNA here is from genome assembly GCA_016271365.2 of Neoceratodus forsteri. Lineage (NCBI taxonomy): Eukaryota > Metazoa > Chordata > Ceratodontiformes > Ceratodontidae > Neoceratodus > Neoceratodus forsteri. The sequence continues at coordinate 298,844,775 of CM057459.1, read as the reverse complement.
TTTAGAACCGATAAGAACCGTAACCACACACTCAAATATAGCAAAATTCACATCAAATGGTCGGTTCTGCCGTACGAATGCACTTTTACAAGTTCCACACAGAAATATAGAACAATTCCTATCTAGTACTCACGGCACCACAGACAGAGACTGAATCGACCATGCGGATACTTTTTTTCCGTTTAAACCAATGAAAAACTGAAAACTTTAACCGACTTTGAACCGAGCGGAAGGTGAAATCTCTGGAGCGACCGTTAAGTGAGGCGGAGTAAAGAATCTGACGGTTTGAGTTCAAAACACTCCAGACAGAGACTTCAACCAAGCTCGAGCTCAGCGTCCCATGCCTTGCATGGAAACTTAACCCTTAGTTCTCCGGGGCAGTTCAACGGTTGGGAATCACTGCAATTGTCAGAATACAGCAAGACTTCATGTTGTTTAAATACAAGAAAAAAAACTGACACCAAGTAAAAATAATTCCAAAAAACAAACACAGGGACCTAGAAGGAGAGCTACATGTTTAGGGGAGAATGATAAGGATAGACAAGACAACTAGTGTAACAGCTAACAGACAAACAGTGTAACAGTGTAATTACACAAATAGTGTAATAGCTGTATAAGTGCAGAATAATGTAGAGAGTGGTGCAATGCAGTGGAAGCGGGGCAGCCGTATTCAGGCAGATCATTTGGACACTGAGGTGCTGCCCTATCTGTGGGCATCTCTCTGGACTGTGGGACGAGATAGCCAGACTCAGAGTGGAGCTAAACTAGGTCAGAAGTACCTTTGCCCCCATCCAGAGACAATCCAGTCCAAAACCACTGCCTCAAAGGATGCCAAGAACGAGGAGCACTTGGACAACAGTGGGCTCTACGAGGGATAAGATGGTCAGGCAGAGGCACATCCGAAATCCTGTTCCACTCCAGAACTCATATGCCACACTGACAAACAGAAACAACCAGACAGAGGCACCAGGAGAAGTGGAAGGGAAGAATGTGAGGCAGCCAGGAGGTGACCCTTGCGGGGGAGCAGTGGACCCCAGAGGAGGAGGAAGCAACCTGGTGGGTACTCCATCAACAGGGACTAGCTAGGAACATGCAAGGGGAGGACAGGGAGTGAGGTGCCTACCAGGTGCCACGGTGTGGAGGATGGGAGGAAGATCCTGGGGATCGCCAGGAAGGCAAGACAGGAGGGAGAGCTATATGTCATTATCCACCTAAGAACTAATGACCTGGCAAACGGGGAGCCTAAGGAAGTTCAGGAAGAGTTTAGAAAATTGGGGAAGGGTCTCAAGCAAGTAACTACATCCGTCACGTCCTCAGAAGTACTACCTGTGAGAGGAATAGGAGAGCGTAGGGGTGCATGCACCAAGAACTTTAACACATGGTTGAAGAACTGGTGCTGTGAGGAAGGGTTCAGATTCACTGGTGACAGGGGACCCACCTGGAGGGATGGGGACTTGTTCAAGCCTAATGGCCTCCATCCATTCTGGAGAGGAATCCAAGCACTCAATGAATAGTTCAAATGATACATGGACAAGCATTTGACCTAGCTGGGGGGGGGGAGCAGGTTAGCAAGGGGGATACTTAATTGCCCACCCTCCATAGATAGCAGTGAAACCAGAGAACAGGAGGAAGAGATATCATTACAAAGCAGTGTAGAAAAGATGGAGATAGGCACCCAAGGGGTAGATAGGCAGAAAAAGGACAAAATACAACAGACAGGCAGACAACAGGAAGAACCAAGGATAAAGGACAACCAGGGAAGGGACTGGAGTAGAACAGCAAAACAGACCAAGGAGGTCAGATCATGGAAAGCCATGTGTGCCAATGCCAGGAGCCTTAGCAACAAGATGGAAGATCTGAAGGCTGTCATGGCACAGTCAGACCTGGACATTGTGGCCATCACAGAGATCTGGTGCAATGATAACCAGGACTGGGAGATGGCCATACCCGGCTACAACATATTCAGAAGAGACAGCGCAGGGCAGGCAGGAAGGGAGGAGGAGTGGCACTTTATGTGAAAGATGGCATAAAGGACACAGAGATCCAGGAGGAACAAAATGAGGGGGAGATACTATGGATTAAGCTGGAAGGAAAACGGGGTCAGCCATCCACACAGGGGTGGTCTACAGACCACAAGCCTAGGAGAAAGAAGCATATAGGGAGTTCATGCTAGCCATCCAAAGGATGGCGGACAAGGGGGAGGTGGTGCTGGTTGGAGACTTCAATATTCCAGATGTGGACTGAAGCCTCCCAGCAGCAGCATTAACTAGGAGCACATTGATGCTGGACTCCCTTCAGGGTGCCTTCCTTAAGCAACTCGTCATGGAACCAACTCGGCAGAAGACAATACTGGACCTTGTGCTCACAAATGGGGACAGTGCGATGGGGTAACAGTGGGGAAAGCACCTGGGGAACAGTGACCACCGGTTGTGGTTTGAAATCACAGAAGGAGCAGAACCAATCCGCACAAAAACATGTATCCTGGATTTTAGGAGGGCAGATTTGGGGGAAAATGGGGACATGCTTGAAAGAGGCACTAACAGGAATGGGGAGGGAACTGGGAGTGGGGGGGGACAGTCGGCAATATTTAAAACAGGGATAACAAGAGCAACACAATTATGCATTAAGCAGGTTAGCAAGGGGAAAAGGAAGAGGAGGCCATTATGGTTTTCCAAGGAAGTAGTGGAGAAAGTGAAAGCCAAAAAGATTGCATACAGGCAATACAAAAAGACACAGGCAGAAGGTGTTAGGGAGAAGTACCAGGAGAAGCAAAGCCAAAGCTCATACAGAAGAGTGCATTGCAAGATCAGTGGTTAGAGGAGACAAAACCTTTTACAGGTACACAAGTGAAAAAAGAAGGGGAAAGGGAGGGATAGTTAGACTGAAGGGGGAGGACAACAATAAAGCTGACATACTGAACATATATTTCTGCTCAGTCTTTACTGAGGAAGGGGAGGGTAACAGGCCTGAAGAGAGTACAAGGGGTGGGAAGGGCACGGAAATGGACACAAGTCCCTTTACACAGCAAGGGGTCCTAAAGCAACTGGAAGGAATGAGTTGATGAAGCAATGGGGCAGGATAGGGTGCACACCAGAATCCTAAAGGAACTAAGAGAGGTGGTGACTGAACCTCTGGCAAGCCTGTTTAGCCATCCACTGGAAACAGGGGAGGTACCCAAAGAGTGGAGGACAGCAGATGTAGTCTCCTTATACAAAAGCAGGAACAAAGAGGAAGCAGAGAACTACAGACCAGTTAACCTGACCTCAGCAGTGGGGAAGATCATGGAAGTACTACTGAAGGAACAGACTACAGGACCCAAAGTAGCATGGTTTCACCAGGGAGAGGTCATGCCAGATCAACCTCATTGAATTTTTCGACTGGGTGACAAGGGAAGTGGCTCAGGAAAGGGTAGAGGACGTGGCCTATCTGGACTTCAGCAAGGTCTTTGACACTGTGCTGCACAGAAGGCTGTTAAACAAACTGGGGAATATGGGAGTGGGCAGGACAGTAGTGCAGTGGGTGGGTAATTGGCTGGGTGGTAGGACACAGGGTGGTGGTAAATGGCTGTCACTTCACAGTGGGAAGAGTGATCAGTGGGGAGCCACAGGGATCAGTCCTATTCAACATCTTCATCAGTGACATTGTGCAGGACCTAGAGGGTACAATTTCCCTGTTCGCTGATGACACGAAGCTCTGTAACAGAGTGGACATGCCAGAGGGTATAGACAGAATAAGGAGGGACCAGCAGAAGCTTGAAGAATGGTCAAAGGTTTGGCAGCTGAAATTTAACGCAAGAAAGTGCAAAATAATGCATATGGGGCACAAAACCCCTGGTACAGTATATCTGTTTGGGGGGGGTGAGGATAAAGCATGCACCAAGCAGGAAAAGGACCTTGGGGTTATCATCTCTGATAACCTCAAGGTAGAAAAACAGTGTGACAAAGCAGCAGGTAAAGCAAATAGGATGTTGGGATGCATAGGCAGGGGCATCACCAGCAGAAAAAGGGAGGTCATTATTCCGCTATACAAGACACTAGTGAGGCCCCACCTGGAGTACAGTGTCCAGTTCTACAGATCTTATCTATGTAAGGACATAGGGTGGAAAAGGTTCAGAGGAGGACAACAAAGATGGTACAGGGATTGCATCACAAGTCCTGTGAGGACAGGCTGAAGGACTTCAATATGTACTCCTTGGAGGAGAGAAGGAAGAGACTGGATAGAATAGAGACATACAAGTACCTTACGCGGAGGAACAGGGTGCAGGAAAACACTATTTTCCAGCGAAAAAGGTGTTCCAAGACTAGAGGGCATGGGATGTAGTTGGAGGGAGGATGATTCAGAGGAAATGCGAGGAAGCATTTCTTCACAGAAAGGGTGGTGGACAAGTGGAACACCCTGCCTGAGGAAGTGGTGGGGGCTGAAACAATAACGGGATTTAAGAAGGCATGGGATAGACATAAGGGAATCCTGGAGGTCAGGGGTAAGGGGCAACAGACTTCTAGAAAAACCTAAAGTGATCATACAAGCTCATATGGGAAGACTGGGTCGACCATAGGCCCTTAGTTGACAGTATCTATGTATCTTCAAACTAGGGGAACGGCCATGGTACCACAATGGCCCCCTCCTATGCCAATCTGTTTTTGGCTTGGTGGAAAGGACCCAACATGTTTAACCATGATAGGAGCCCTATTCTGCCCCATATTCATGTATAGGGCAGATTTATTTATTTTTTTTATTTAGTTGTTTAACCAGGCATAGCACACTAAGCTGAAAGCTTTTTTACAGGAGCGACCTGGGAGCACAAGGAGGTTAAGTGACTTGCTCAGGGTCACACAGTATGCAAGTGGAAGCTGTGGGATTCAAACCCAGGTCTGGTCTGCTGGATGTCACCAGATTTGCAGCTCAGAGCCTTAGACCACTGCGCTATACCGCCTATTGATTACATTATGATCATATGGCATGGTCAGGCTACCTATGTATCATTATTTATTGATTTTATAAATGATAATGAATTGGGACTCAGTTTTACGGGTATGGCTAACCTATAGTCCATTAACTTTTTAGATCTCAGGCTAAGTGATGTGGATAGTGAAAACATTCATTCAGAAACTTATAGAAAACCTACTTCAGGCAACACCCTATGTCATGCTACCAGTGTCCACCCATACTACCTCAAGAAGGGCAGTCCCAACTTCCGGTGATGTCACCAGGTTGATGGCAGCTTAGCTCTTTTGCTCCATCTCCTCCCTGATAAAAATCTAGATTCATCTGAAATACATACCATGGATTCACCAGCGAAAAGCACCAGATCAAAGTTACAGACATCCAAACATCCTGAAACACCGTTTCAAAAACTCTGAGGCCTCCTTGTCCAGAGAAAAATAACAAGTTATCCGATACCGGGCCCCATCAAGGCCCTGAGATGCGCATGCAGGCTGCAGATAAAGATGCTATGGACCTGTAAACAACTATAAAGCACAAAGCTAAAATGGTTAGCAAAATCGATCAATCTCTAACCCAGCTCCGCTCAGACATTAAACAGAAAACTGACTGTGCTGAAGAGCGACTGATGGAGTCTCTGATCAGACTGATCACCATTACCACCTACTGTTGTACCTGCTTGCCAGAGAGAGGGAACTGACACACAAACTCAATGATCTGGAGGGCTGTAGTAGGTGAGAGAACATACAGCTTTATGGTGTGCCAGAAGACATGGAAAAGGGGGCGAAGTCAACAATTATATTTATACAGGACTTGTTAAAAGTAGCTATGCACCTACTGGAGGGATACCTTCTGCCTACTGACTGAGCCCACCAAGCGTTATCACCACGCCCGGCAGCCCCAGGTTCTCACTCACGATCCTTTGGTATCAAGTTCTCAGGCTATGGGATTAAAGAGGACATCCTCAAACGTGCATGGCAACATAAGGACCTCTACTTCTATAACAGCAGAATTACTGTAGACCACAATTACACAATGATTGTCCAAGAGAATCGACACACTCTGTGGCTATTATTTAAGCAAGTCAGAGAAAGGGGAATAAAAGCGCAAATGCTATATCCTGCCCACCTTCGAACTGAAACAACATAAGGCCCCCAAATCCAAGCGGATCTGTTACAGGTAGCACCATACCTGGCCGAGTGAGGGATCCCCCTTCCCTCACTGGTCAAAGATAAGTTGGAACGGGATCTCTTGCAAACTGCATGGGAGGTGGGCAGGGGTGGCCACCCTTCTGTGGGCTCAGGAATGGTGTCTCAGAACTTCTCCAGTCTTAGAGGTGACATTTTCTCTCTACTGCAGTATTACAGAGGAACCACGGCTCAAGAAGAAATTTCTGCAGGGGCCAGCAGAGGGACACAGGAAGTGCCACATTCCCTGACAGACCGACCCACTACAGAGACTTAGCCGCATGACTGGTTTCCATCGCAGAGAAAGTAAGTACTTTTACCAATGCTCAGTAGTAGTGTTGGGGCTTGTATCCATCGAGAAGGTGGCTAAAGACCCCATTAAGCGATTGGCTTTTGGTTTCACAGTTGACTGAACTGTAGGTGGCATGACAGCTCTGCCGTGGGTGTGGTTGTTTCCCAGACTGACTAACGTTTCCACAATTGATCCCCAGGCTCGGTGAGCTCCTGAATTAGAGAGGCTCACTGTCCGTCCTCCTGGGCATCTCCTGTGACCAGTACCACTACTGCCTAAAACTAAGCCTTTTGTCTTGGGATTGGATGGGTCGACGACCCTCTTTTTGCTTGTATAGTCTGCATGGTTGCTCTTGTGCACCTCTTAGTTGTACCTATCAAAGCTGAAGCACTTAATTCTGTATTCTGTTTTAAGTGTTCCCGACTAAGAGAGTTATGTTCATTGCCTTCAGAGACTGTCAAGATCATTATGATTTAGTAGCTTTTTGCTCCTCGCCTGTAAAATTTACCGCTAGAGCTGCAGTTATATCCTAATTGTACGGCCTCTGGCTCACTATCATAAACAACAAATGCCTGTGGGGGGACTCACAAATTCTTATGTTGCTAAAATATAAGTTTCTGACGCTCACAAAGCAGCAGTTGCGGGGAGGAAGGTTTTTTACTTACTAACTACTTAATAAGATATCTGGTTCCTTATGGATGAGGCCCACAGTACGCTACTGAAGTCCCCTAGAACTGGATACTGACATTACTCTCCTTGGGCCAGGCTTATGCCATCCTTTTGGGGACACAATGTAAACCTAACAAAAGGTCTCCACAGTTTCACCACTTGTAACAGAGGCTAAGCATAAGAATATCAGTATCTAGGATAATTCTATTCACCTAAGGATGGGCCCATTAGCGATGAGTAGCAGAGCTACAGATGGGTTTGTTCGTTTAATGGGGGGGGCACTGCCTGGAGACTATATGTTGTCACTTACTTTTCTTGGCCTGGTGATGTATGGGTTTTTTCACAGACTTGGCCTTTTCTTTTGGGGGCCAGGGTGGATTTCTTCCCAAGGGCTTATGGAAGGCTAGTGCCGCAGGTGTGACACACCCCGTGAGGCCTTTGAGGCTCTTCATGGACTGTGAACATAAGACAACAAAGGGTATAATTGAAATTCTAACATCTATACCTCACTGTTCTCCTTGTGCATATGCCTTGTGGGATATGTCCTGGGAAATGTTTGCTTGTTTGCTTAAGAGTCTTTGGTTCCAGGGGATGAATTATGTTAACTGTTTACTGTTTTACTATTTTTCTTAAGGTTGCAGTTCTAATAATTGAATTGTTTGACCATAATTATGGTTGGGTCATTCAAATGTTACTTCCTCTAATATTTCAAGGTACAGTTCACGTTTACAAGCAGCTAATCTCAACGTTGATAATCTTTTTGGTTACAGCTAGACTTGAGAACTTTTCTACAGCACTGTAACATTCGTTATGGTTGGTTAACTTTACAAAAATACTGTCCTTTAATGTTAATGGTGTAAACAATCCCATGAAACAGAAACAACTACTTAAATACCTCAAAGACCAGAAAGGTGAACTCATATTTCTACAGGAAACTCAGCTGATGCCACAGGAAGCTCTGAAATTTCAGAGATGGGGATATTCAAAACTATATCATGCATCCTTGCATAGGGTGAAAAACAGGGAGTTAGGGTTTTGATTCCTCCTTCTGTACCCTGGGAAGAGATAGAGGTCATTTCTAACCATGGAGCAAGATACATCCTAGTGATGGGCACTATACAAGACAAGATCATTACCTTAGTTAATGTACTGTATATGACCCACCGGGCTCTCCGTCCTCATTCTATGTTTCCCTCTTGAAGTTGGAGGTGGAGAAAGCTAAAGGCACACTCGTTATGGGAGGGGATTGGAACTTAATCCTTAACAGAACTTTAGATATTGCTTCTCAAATTCCCAACCCAACTAATAAAATAGTGAAAAACTTTAAAATTATGCTAACCGAATTAGGTCTTGTGGATATTTGGTGCACCAAGTACCCCACAGCCAGGGATTATACATGGTATTCTCTTTGGTTCAAAATATTTCCAAGGCAGGATTTTTTTCTGACTTTTTCTAGAGATCAGTCTCAGGTTGCTTCGATGTGGGTTGGAACTTCCACCCTCTCTGACCATCAACCATTTTTTTGCGAGATAGAACTTAATATTCCAAGGAAAAACACCCACTAGAGACTGAATCTCTCTCTTGAGAGACCCTAAAATCTTACAGGAAGTAAAACAGACGTTGAAGGAAGCAGTACAGCATAATGACAGACCCCACACCACTCCTCAGATTTTATGTGATACCACTAAGGCCATACTTAGAGGGAAGCTAATTTCAGTACCCGCTCATAAGCAGAAGAAGAGGCAGAAGCACTTAACAGATTTTACAGTCTCCCTGCAGGACTTGGGAGTCCCAACAGAAATTCAAATGGTCCCCAGAATTAGATATTGAGGTTTGGAGGAGGGTGGGGTGCTTCCGCCTTCTTGGCAATATGGCACCATTACTGTCCTCCCTAAACCCGGCTAAGGATCCAATGCTATGTAACTCTTATCGCCCCATATCATTATTAAATATGGACCATAACATTTTTGCTGCAATTATTGCCAAAAGATTGAACCCAATACTCCCAGCACTATTGGCACCTGACCAGATGGGTTTTGTTACAGGTCGGCAGGCTCCTGACAATGTCATGCGCACTGTGAATGTGACTAAGGCTATTAAACGCTCGCAGGTGCCAGCATGTGCCATGAGCATGGATGCTGAAAAGGAATTCAACAAGGTTGTCTGGAGTTTTTTATTTCGTACCCTAGAATCGTTCGACTTTCCCCAACCATTTATCACAGGTATGCAATCCCTATATGCTTCCCCCTCAAGCATATGTTCGTACTAACGGACACCTCTCTCTGCGCTTTAACCTGTACAGCAGCACATGGCAGGGCTGCCCTCTTTCTCCCCTTCTTTCTGCTTTATACATAGAACCCCTGGCAAAAAGTACAAGGAATAATGATAGAATACAGTGGGTAGGGGTTGGGGGACATCAGCACAAAGTTTTGCTTTACGCTGATGACCTGCTACTATATCAGGGTTTTATATAATTGAGTAGCAGTTTTTTTCTTGGGACGCTACTAACTGTACAGAAACTATTTACATAGATTTTTCTAGAAATGCTGCATTTGTTAAAACAGTGATTCAAGAGCTATGCATTTTCACAAAGATTTGGCACTTTTATGAGCAAAACTCTAATCAATTTTTAGAGTTAAATAAATCCCTGTATATTTAGTGAACCCAGAAGCTTCCATCTCGGAGGTCTAGTTGACATTAGAGGCATTTGGCCAACATGCCGGCTATGTCTTAAACAGATCCACGACAGACGTGCTGATGTTTCATCACTCTCCCTCTATTCCTATTAAGCAAATGTTCCCACTAAATGGGACAGCTAAACAAATAAAATACTTGGGAATACAGATACCTAAGAACCTGCATAAACTATTCAAAGTAAATTTTGGCCCACTTACTAGTAAGATCCAGGAAGACATGAAACGTTGGTCATTGCCTGGTCTTTCTATGTACTCCCATGTACAAACAAGCACCATGAATGTTTTGCCAATATTTTCGTATTTATTCCAGTGTCTTCCAATAACCATTCTCATCTCACAATTCCATAAATGGCACCAAGTCTTGTCAAGATTCATACGGGCCATGAAGCATCCAAGACTTAAATTAAAGCTCTTTACAGATGCCCAGATGCTTGGGAGGGAGGGTGGTCCCGGAACTTGAAGACTACTATTTAACTACACACCTGAAGACAGCCCTACAATTGGACATGTCCACATCTGACTCCAATTGGAAGCTTATAGAGACTAAGGAGGAAGAGGGCCCACCGTCAGTGGCAGATCTAGCAGGTGGTGAAGGGTGCAGCTGCACCCTTCATAGTAACTTGCTTGCTGCTGCTGTTACATTTCACTTTGTTGAAGTCCGATTTATTGATTGTACAAATGTTTCTATTCAAAACCATGGATTACATTTGTAGGTTCTGTCAAAAATGTGCTAAAAAAGATATCAGCAGACCATATAAAGGTTTAATAAAATTTTTTAAAAGTGCATATCAAGTATGTCCACCACCTCAGCACCTTCCATTGCAACATCCTGGATCCACCACTGCCCACCATTGCCGGCATGGGCCTTCAACCCAACCTTAGCATGACATAATGAGGGTATAACAATGATGGCAGTTGGTTCCACCTTACAGGGAGTGAATACGCTCTGCAGCAAGCACTGGCTGGGTCTCTTTCTATGGTCTTTCCGATGGTTAGCTTGAGACGACTCTTTTTCACCATCCCCATTAGACTTTACTTTTCAGAGATGATCTTGACATTGCTTATGCTACATACAACACCTTGTGCATGGGAAGCAGATATGGGACTTTCAATCCCTTAAACAAAAATACAATTGAAATAATACGGACTTCTTTAGGTTTCTTCACCTTAGAAATCATATACAACAGATGTCAACTGCATACCCTGGAATCCCACCGCACTCTTCATTGATGAAGGCTATGTCAGGAATTTTGTCAAATAAAATTACTAAAAGCTATATTTTGCATTTATACAAAGCTCTTCACTTATTGGGAGGCAATCCTAGTAGAAATTTTAAACAGAAATGGTCTCAGGAGGTGGGACTTGCTCTGGGGGATGAGGACAAGGGGAAGATTTTTATTAATAGTTCAAAGACACATACTCAACTCTGTGGAAGGAGTTCGCTTGGCAGGTATGAACCCATTACTTCCAGACCCCTGTTCTTCAGATGAAATGGGGCTCACAGTTCTCAGAGAAGTGTTGAAGAAAATGCGGGGTCCTTCCTGCACATCATACGCATATATTTTGGACTTGCCTGGCATGTGTCCCCTTGTGGGAGCAGGTGACTGAAGCATTGCAAACACTATTCTCCCTCTCAGCCACCCATACACTCCAGCACTTGATTCTAGGCCTTTCCCCACCAGAGGTTACTGGTGCTGATAGGATGTTCTTATGGAACATATTATTGGCTGCAATATAAAAGGCTATAACCCATAGTTGGTTTCAAGTATTTCCCCCCACCTTCCAACAATGGGTGGCCATTGTGCAGGAGGTTAACATAACGGAGGAGCTTACCCACAAGGTGAATCTCTGAATCGACATATACACCAGATGCTGGGCTCGATGGATTCTTTGTAGAGATGCTGAAAACGTTTCCTCCTCCTGATGAGTAATTCTCACCTCCTGATCGGCAATGTGTCCCACACCCTAGCTGGGTTGTTTCACCATAGACAATTACTAAATCTTCTAACATGTTACCTATGATGTCAGTAAGTTGAAAAGTACAGCTGCTGTGCCTGTGATACTCATGTGCTGTACCTATCTTTTGCAATAAAGATGAATAAAAAAACAGAAGAGCATTAGTAGAAATTGTTCCACTCTATCAAGTTTTTGTAAACAGGCCCAGTAGTTGAAATCATAATTTCTGCAGAGGGACCATATTGACGCCTCCCTTAATGAAGCACTAAATAGGGCCATGCACCTTAACAGATCAGATTAGCTGATCCATAAACAAAAGGGTGAGTCTAACCAACCACCTACACATTTTGTCACAGAATTCAACTATCTGCGCCGCCCCACCCCCATTTCATGTACTGTGGCAACATTCTGGAATTAAAACAGGTGATAGACGACTGCCCAAGGATAACCTATAGAAGAGGCAGAAAACTTGGGGATCTAGTCACTAGCAGCATTTATTCCAAGCCCACTGTGGACATTCATCCTGAATGGATGCCACCTCCCTTGCCATATTGGCTATTTTTACTGTGAGTGTTGTAGCATGGGTCTCTACTGCAGCCAGGCAAAATCTTTTGACTATTCAGCACTAAAACAGTTACTATAAAAATATGTATTCACATTTGTTGTCTATGTTCTAATTTTTTCTTGTCCAAAAATATACGTTGGACAAGCAATATCAACACTCCAAGAAAGGATTCAGGAGCATTTGTGCTCAATTACCAAAACTGAATCAGATACTCCAACTGGCATGCCATCTTGCAAAGTGTCATAACAGCAACACACTGAGTTCAAATTTACTGGCATATGCCGATACATCCTCGGGTGGGGGGGGGGTGCAAGAGGTTGAGACACCTACTCCAGTGTGAATCCAAATGGACTGACACACTTAAAGTTACTACTTTGATTGGACAGAATGATAATACTAATACTTTACCTTTTTTGTAATCTTTTTTATTTCAGATTTGAGATGACGGAATTCTGATTATTTGGAAATCTTTAATTTTCTGTACTTGCAAGACTGGACTATGGGACTCATTTGCTCACTACATTTAGTATCTCCATTTCAGATTTGAAAAGAAAGGACCCTGACTATGTAGATGCTATTCATTTTTCTTAGAAGACTGTATATATTTTTGGGATCAATTCATATAAATAAGATTTGTTCTTTGTTTGGTACAACTAATTTGGTCTTGTATCAATTAATTAATACATTTTTTATCAGAGTGGTCTAATCCTCTCTAATTCCCTTTTTTCACCCTCTTTCACCTTCTGTATCCCCCCCCCCCCCCGCCATGCACATCTGTATTTAATAAATTAGCATTTTCTTACTTTTATCCTTTGGCTTTCACATCTTCCTTCCCTTTCCTCTGTCTTCATGCTAGTGCCAGCATTTATTGCCACTGCTGCTTCTAACTGCAACAATATGCTCCGTTTGGTATTCACTATTTAGGTTTATATAAAGAAAGGGAGCAGCATGTGTTTTAACTTTTAACTTCAGTTTGTGTCTGCACTGAAATGCTACAGTGGGCAGGTCCCACACTACCATTTTACTGTGTATACCTTTAAATCTTTTGAATAAATGTGAGACCTGGATGCATCACATTACTGACACAAAGCACCAGGGTACCAGTGCTGAGACTTGAACAATAAACCCAAATGGCATCAACTGCAATGCTGTGAGTTTATCATTTTTACCTTACCATCTTGCCAGAGTGCTGCTTTAGTGTTGCGGTTTGGGGTAAAACGGTCAGCTGTAAGAGGCCTAAAGAAAGGAAGAAGTGAAACACAAACCTCCGCATACCAGCAAAGGTGAGGGACAGAGACAGTTTAATAATTAGGCACATAGGCAGTTGCCCATGGCAAAATTAAAATTCCACCAATTGAATTTGGTCAGAATTAGATTCTGTTTCCCTCAAATTTAATGAAACTGTCCAAAATGTTCACAAGATTGCACCCAGTTAGTAATCTGTGTAGTTTATCCAGTAACAATAACACTATACAACTGAAATTCTCAACATTTAACACTAAGACCCCTACATGAAATGTATGCATGCAAATGTTTTATGTTCCTAGCTCTAATGGTGGCTGAAAGCAGTCAAATATTTTGTAACTTTTCTTGACATTTCGCAACTAAGTACACTGAACATTTTCAGCACTCTAACTTCATGTTTACTAAACTGAATGCCACCAACCTTGGAATGTTCTTGGACCTTTTACAGGTATGCATGCCAATGTTCAGCTCTCTAGCTGTAAGGGCAGCCACCTTGTAAAGCAAACATTTTAGAAATGTTCACAACATTTCACAGGTAAGTAAACTTAAATATTTCAAGTTCCTGTAACTTCAAATGGCTTAAACAAATGTCACCATATTTGGCATATTCTAAACCACTACAACAAAATGTGTACAGTTACAGTAGTTCTCTTGGCTAAAAGATGGTGGAGTTACAAGCATCCAGAAATTGCAATTTAATGGAGTGATTATGGTGGAATTTCACCTAAAATTTGTCGACTGCCTCTGAGGTGAAAGTCCCATGATTGTTTCTTGAGGGGGGGGCCGCAATGGTCATAAACACTGGGCCATCGCTCTGGCCAGATGCTGTAAGTAAGCAACTCCTAAGGTGGTGATTCAAGGTTTGTGGTGGTTGCCCCCACCCCAACATCCCTCAGTCATATGGATTAGTGGGCATGGGCTCTAGGGGCAGAAATTATTTTGGGCAGCGGCCACTAGACATTTTAGCACTTGGTTGACAGTGGGTAGTCAAATCCCGTGTTGAAAGACAAGAGGAGAGTAGGGGATATTTTCAGGAGAAACGGATGCTCATCGTGTCCACAGCAGCACCAACAGCCAGCCCAGAAGTGAGGGCATTTGCACTTACCCACCCCACCTACCTGACCTGTCCTCCCCCGCCTGATACTTAAAGTCAGCATTTAATAAAAACCAGCCACCAGGATGGAAGACATAGTAAATTAAGGGGGTAGGGAATGTTTTTTTGAGGTGAGTGGATCTTTCTTCAAGGTTGGCCTGAGGGTAAGTGTTTACTCCATGGGGAAGGTGCAACTGTATTTGGAATACATGGTTGGATGTGGATATGGAAATTCCAAATCTGATTTCAATTCTGCATCTGCGCCCTAAACTACCATCAGAATGGTACTGGACTTGAAATTAGAAATTTCAGCAATCTGACAGACCAAAAATGGAACAAACTGGCTGATTCTGAGCATCCCTAGACAAAAAGTAACCAAGGTAAACAGAGAGGGATCCAAACACAAACTTGAATATGAAGGAGATAGTAAGAGAGGCATCTGCCCTCAAGAGAGAGGGAAAGAGTAGGGAGAAAAGTGATATGTGTGGAAAGGGCAGTCAAAGGCAAAATGACAGAATGTGGGAAAGAAAGGTCCAGACTATTTGGCTCTGGAGGAAGACAAAGCAAATAAATGTGACACAATTAAGCAAGAAGACATGCCAGGGTATGCATTATTGTGGGATAACAGCACGCCTCAAGAAGTGAGGCACAAGGCAATTACCTTAAAGTACCTTAGACACCCTGGAGTGCCTTATTGTAACACAGAAACTTAGAGTTTGACGGCAGATAAGGACTGCTTGGTCCACCCAGTCTGCCCATTTCCCTACCTATTGGATAGTTAACCAACAGCCTACTTCCTCCCACCCCCACTAGAATTGCCTTATGTGTGTTCCATGCATTCTACAATTCTCCCACTGTTTTTGACCCCATGGCCTCCTCAGGAAGGCCATTCCATGTGTTGTGATTATAAACTAGTTCTTCTGATGTCTGTCACTAACGCACTACGCAGGTTAGGCCCTCTGCTCCCACAGTGCCAACCTGAGAGTGCAACAGTGTGAACAGGTAACAGACAGGGTTACCCTCCTGTCTGCTTTGGGTCTGAATCACCTATTAGCCTCGAGTTCTGGAAGGATTCAAACTGTGATCCTTATGCTAGCATACCCAATTAACAGGCTCAGATAATACTCCTCTCTTCGGGGGAATGCAATATAATCTTTCGCCCAAGGGCACCCAGCCAGGTCTCCAAAATGAACATTTAAAACTCTATATGACTGGCCCAGTGGTGCTGACGGTTGAGGCGCTGGATGCCACACCTTGCACTGTGCCGGCGACTCAGGTTCGGGAGCAAGCTCAGGTGCTGGGAATCAGCAGGGGAGGGATTGGATTGAGCACCCGCCGGGCTGCTTTCCTCTCCGGGGGTTCTAGAGATGTCCGGCACCCCAGCAGCTCCTGGTGGAGACCAGGGCTGCTGCAGAGTGCTGGACTGCACGCAGACAGCTGGGTCTGATGCAGCTGGGCTGCTGTGCCGTAAGGTCAGGAACATGCACCCACGAGGGAGGGGGAGGAGGGAACATACAAGGGGAAAGTCCTTCCTGACAGAGAGGCGACGGCTCCTCCAGTGCTGCCGCCACACACCCAACGCTGGTTCCCCCCCCCCACTGCCCCTCTGATCTCCCCAGGGCTGTAGCCCCCCCGTGTCCCAGGGAGTCATAACGACTTTGAAGATGGTGAGGAACACAGCGGGCGGTAGAGCTGTACAGGCGAGAGAGGTAGTCTGAGAGAGTTCCAGTTTGGAGGAAAGAAAGAGAATTGACAAAAAAAAAACTCTATATGAGACCCAGGTATTTCTTACCTTTTTTCATGCTTAGTAACACCATGCAAGCCCTTACAGCTGTCAGACTTAATACCGGTTCAGCAATCGCGTGCAAAAAGGACTGAGAAGACACAGGCAGTATAATAAAGAAAATGTTATTTACTAAAAAGTTTAAAACAGGTGAAATAAAATACAGAATAAATATCAAGAGCTCACAATCACATAAAAAATTGGAAGTTACAGACAAAGACTCCTACCACAAACTTAAGATCTTTCCTATCTACCCAAGTGCTTTCAAGAGTTCAGAGAGAATATTTTGGGTCCAAAAAAATGATATGACACTGTTTCCCTCTGTTAGCTGTTCATTTGAAACACCATCTTCCCTCACCTTTCGTAAAGTCAGCTAGATCCTCCCTTAGGTCCAATTTCTAACATAGTTACCTACAAGTAAGCAATAAGACATGACAGGGTGTGCATGGAACATATTTTACCACACGGCCAGGGGCGTAATAAGGCACAAGGCCTTGGCCGAGTGCCTTTAGCCCCTGGGTGCGGTAAAATATGTTACATGCACACACCTGGAATGTCTTATTGCGCTTATAAAATCGACACCTATATTTATTTTTATGTTTACAGATAGAAAAATCTTGCTTGCATGTGGAAAAAAAGACTTTAAGATGCTAATGTAAGCTAAAATAGTCCTTCCGAAGACACTGAGTTATATTATTCATGAGTTGATTTGCATTTCTGACTCCAGGTTTTGTGTACTGTGCAGTCTATGCTGAAACATATTTAGATTTGCATTTATGTGACTCCAGTTTGCTATAATTGTAGTGTGCACAGTTTGCAAACGAATGCTGAAGCCTGTTTTTTTTTTGTAAACACGCCTGCTGAAGCCGACTGAAGTATGCTATCCCCAGTCCACGTACCTCCCGCCAGCAGTTGTATGTTTGTGCTGCTCTCATGCGTTCCTTCACTCCCATTGACTGAGCCTTTCTCTGAATTTACAGGGGCATTTCGATTAATCAGATTAAGAGACCCACACAGTAGAAAACAGCAATTGCTGCGGGAAACTACCTGGGAGCAAGCAGTAGAAAAAAAAAAGACTAGAAGGCAACAGGGGCTGACTGCCGTACAAGATGTGAAATAGCGCTGCTTCACAGGGGCTGACTCTGACTGCCGGAAACAGATTTGTGGACAGTAACAACAATCTTTAGCGGGAATTTGTAAACTGCATTCTATTCGAAGGCACACAGCTGTTCAAATGTTGATAAATTAAAAATGAAATCAACGGAGTGTTAGCGAGTGAATAGAAGATGGCGGCATTTTAAATGCCAACATTCTAACGCTCCTGATTTCATTTGGAAATGCGGTTCTGCTTCTCTGACCTTTTTTTTACCCATGCATGGAACATATTTCATGCATGGGTAACTAGCCAATCAAATTGCTTGATATAGCCTACCCATTTTATAAGGATGTATTTTAAATAATGTGAACATCAGCAAAAAGCCTTTTCCCAAATATGACAGTCTGGGATCAAACATTTCTCTTTGATTCCCCTCTGCTGATTTCCTGTTGCTAGTGTGATCTTAGGGTTTATGACTCTTCACACACTTCTGCTACCAACTTGCCTTTTTTCTGCAGGAGCCATAAACGTTTACTAGGCCTTTTTCTTGCCCAGATGTGTTCAGAGGGTTTCTCTGGTCTGTTTTACAACACCCTGTATTATTACTACACTGCAACCTAGGTTTTGGGGGGGGGTTCATCCACTGAAGCCCAGCTTGGCTACATCTAAGCAGATATTCAGACACATTTGTTCATCATACAATAATCATAAGCAGATGGCAGCGTCACTGTCTATTTTAAAAACTGAGTAATGAGGTTCCAAAAGATAAGCATTTTTGACCTGTAATGTTGTGCTAAAATAACACATGGCCATGTGATCATAACCAATCACAGGGCTTAGTTTCTCTTACCCGTTTTCTAATTGTAATAATTACAGCTCATCAGTTTAAGTACATTTCTGCTGTAAGAATCCCAATGATTTCTACGAACATACAAACATACAAAACTGCCAGATGATACATGAACCTTGGTGGTACCACGGCACTCCACCCTTATTGGCCAATCGGGTTATTCTTATCACCTCCCAAAAATCTGGAATTCACGTCCCCCTCAAATTCGCCACTCATCCTCTTGCTACTCCATTAACTCTGCCCTCAAGAACTTCCTTGCCCTTTCCTGTGCCTGCCATGGCCCTCCCTAATCCCCCCGCCATCTCCCCTAAACCCATATTACCATATGCCTACTCCCCACCTCTCCTGCTTCCCTCTGATCATGCTCCTCCTAATCCTCTGCGTCCCTCCGTAAATTTCCTTTCCCGTCTTCCATTCTGCCCTCTGCAATTTTTTGTTCCATTCTTCCTCTCTTTACTCATTCACTGTAAATCTTGAATATCTATGTTACACTAATGGCTACCGATTACTATTGTGTCATCTTACCATCTGGTGCTACTTACTGTTGGTAAGTTATTATATGTGTTCCAGTGTTACCAACTGTTGCCAAATTGCTATATGTGTCTTCATATCTACTATAGTTAACTGTTGCATTGTTAGCCAATGTGATCCACCTGTAATCCCTCCTGCTCTCATTGTATGCAAGTAAACAAACTGTATTCCAACACTGTAATATTTTTCTGTATTCTATCCCATTGTTCCCCACCCTCACCCCAGGTTAATTCCGGAGACGAAAGAATTTGTTGCTCAGCATGCCCTGGTGAAACATTTCAATAACAAGATGCAGGCTATACAGTCTATCAAATCTGCTTGATTGTGCAGCTAGCAATCCATTACACTGCAGCTGATCCTCCTGCCACACCCCCTTGCAGTGACCCTCCTCTTCATTTTATCCCACCCCTTTAAAGCTGCCCACTATCTCACAGGACACCACCTCTTCAAGCAGCGATTCCACTTAGATGCCACCTTTCGTGAAGTCGTGCCTCCTCATTTCTCTCCTGACTCTCCTCCCTCCAATCTTCAACCCATGTCCCTTGTGTCCCTCCCTCAACCTAAACATTCCTTATGTATCAGCCTTGTTTATACCCTTTATGTATTTAAAAGTCTAAATCATATCCCTCCTCGGGAGCACATATTCAGCTCCCTCAGCCTCCCCTTGTAGGGTTTGTCCTCCAATCCCAGGATCATCTTTGTTGCCTGTGCTGGACCACCTCCAGTAATCTAATATCCTTCTTCAAATATGGGTGCCAGTACTGCACGCAGTACTCCAGGTGTGGTCTCACCAATGACCTGTACAGGGGCAGGATCACCTCCCCCCCTCCACGAGGTAATAGCCCTAGCAATACACCCCAGCATCCTGTTGGCCTTTGCTGCCACTTTCCTGCACTGCGCTGAGTGGTTCATTTGCCCTGTTATCATCGCCCCAAGATCATTCTTCTCCTCTGTAGTGGCTATCTGCTCCCCTCCCAATTGATAACACCTCCTCAGGTTCAGTGCTCCCAAGTGTATGACCTTGCACTTCTTAGCATTGAACACCAGCTGCCATGCATCTGACTAATCCTCGAATTTAGCCAGATCATCCCACAGCCCCCACCACCCTTCTGTGTCATCCACCACTGCACCAATCTTGGTGTCGTCTGCAAAAAGACTAATCTTGTTCTTAATGCCATGTGAGATGTTGGCTATGAATATGGCAAACAACACCGGGCCCAGTACTGAGCCCTGCAGTACCCCTCTTGTTACAGCCCTTGGAGATGAGAGTTCCCCACCATCACCACCACCACCACCACCCTCTGTTGTGTCCCCTGCAGCCAGTTCTTGATCCAGTTCACCATCTTTAGCCCTGCTCCCTGGTTTCCTACATTACTAACCAGCCTCCCATGTGACACTAAATCAAATGCCTTGCTGAAATCCAGATACAGGACATCTACCGTATGGCCCTTGTCAAGTTCCCTAATCACCCAGTCATAAAAGTCAACCAGGTTTGTCTGGCAGAATCTGCCCGAGACAAACCAACTTTGCGTTCTGTCCTAGAGTCCATTAGCTTCCAGAAATGTTACAAACTTCTCCTTCAAGATTGTCTCCATTAACTTTCTACAACAGATGTGAGGCTTACCAGTCTATAGTTGCCCGGCTCCCTCCTTGGATCCGCTTTTGTGGAGGGGCACCACGTGAGCCATCCTCCAGTCGTGTGGTACATCCCCTGTTCCCAGAGAGGTATTGAACAAGTCTTCCAGAGGCTCCACCAGGACCTTCACCAATTCCTTCAGTACCCAGGGGTGTACGCCATCCAGTCCTGGTGCCTTATACACCCTCATTGCCCTTAACCCTTCTAGCACCCTGCACGCTGTGATTACCCCTATCTGCCCCCCTCTCTTCCCCCATGCCTACCCTCCATGACCCCTAAGGCAGTGATCCATCCTTCTCCTTAGTAAATACAGAGCAGAAGTATTCATTTAGTGCTTCCGCCTGCTCTGCTCTTTTTTCTGCTCACCCCCCATCCTTCCTGATCCTTTCTATCTGATCTTTGCAAATCCTTCTCTCCCTTATCTACCTATTTTTCCCATCCTTGATGCCCTGTGCCAGCCTATGCTCCCTGGAACCTTCTGTCAGCAACTCTCAGTCCTTTGGCTCCCAGAAGCTTTTTTTTATTTTAATGTCCCCATGTAAACATGTTGAAATATTGGATCGACTCCACCTGTTTAGAGAATTTTAATACAGTCTCCTAGAAGTCTGACACAGAAGAAACCATCACTGTAGCAGCAGTAACGAGGTACTGTAACATGATGCTATTATGCCCAACTGCACCCCTAAGTGCCAATGCAAATTAGGGTCTCTCAGTTACATGAAACAAAGTTAACAGTCGTGAGATGCTAATTCTGACACCACACATCTGAAACTAATAAAGGAAATTTGGTATCATGCTTATGCAGCATGGGTCTGTGTGCAAGGACATACTGTTTGAAATCCCAGCTCTCCTACTGGTTCGCTTCTCGGCCTTCTTCAAATGTGAACAACAATCTTAAAAGTGGACTTATTAAGCCATCATAATATAACAACCCGTTTACCTTTTTCATCTACAGTATACCTTTGTTTTATCCACAAACGGAAAATTAGAGAAATCCAAAGCATTTGGCTGCAAATCATTAGACAGCATTCCAAATCTTCACCACGAATGCCACCTTGTGACCAGTTTATAAGCCATCACTCAGGATATAGTAGCATTAAGCTCTACATCCATCTGAAGCTACAGCTTAGAGACCTCTAAGCTGGCCCATACAACATGCATTAAGTAAAGGATACAGTGATTTCTCTACCCGCTATATATATATTGTTCCCGCCTGTGGCAATGATTCACAAAGTGACATTACTACTGCCTAGATACTGTAGAAGGCTGAAAATGTGCCTGAAGAATAAAATTTATTTCCCAACATTTTCTTCTATAATCTTAATTAGGGAGAGCAGAGGACAATGCAGACCTTGCTGTATCACAGCAATCTGTAGAAATCCTCCTAGGGAAAGGTGTAAATATAAGTACTCTGAACTCTCTCTAGACACCACATACCTTTACTCAATTTTTGTCAATACCAGAAGCAGCAGTAACCGGCTACTTAAATACTTTTCTGTTAATTCACATAACTCATTAATAGGAAGGGTCACTCTTTTTGAAGGTGTAAGGCCTAAATTTTAAAACATATAGGACAGTGTATGGTAGCCCATATACAACAACGCTATTCTGACACCTCATGGTTGCTATGACATCAAAGACCTCGACAGCAAAGCTTGAGAGGTCCCTCTGATGTCACAGTAACCATGAGGTGTCAGAAGAGTATCCTGTCGTGTATTGGAGCTACCATACACTATTCTATACAGTGTATGGTGTCCAAAGGCCCAGAATCGCTTACTTTTTTTGTTTTCAGAACCCAGTCTCTCCACTCTGCCACCTGCACTTCACCAACAACTGCCCGCTGGCCAGCTCATGCGTGCAGCTCTTCAACTGCCACTGCCCACTCGCATTGTGGTGTTTGCCTGAAAATAAAGATAAATTATCTTTGAACTCTTGGGCCTACTGTCTCTTTATACAGAGGATGAGTGCAACCATTTAGAACTTGTACCTGGATTAAGCTTGCCATGCCGCACCTTCATCCTGGTGCTTACCACCACTCCCCAGAATCGCTTACTTTTTTTTTTTTTTTTTGCACCCAGTCTCTCCACCCTGCCACCTGCATTTCACCAACAACTGCACACCGGCCAGCTCATGCACGCAACTCTTCACCTGCCACTGACCAATGAAAAGTGCTTATGGGGTCACTTGCACTGTGATGCAGATACTAACGGAGAATGAAAAATCATCCTGCGTTAGTGTCTACCTCACTACAGCAGAAGAATTACTTTTTACGGTATATTGATCTCCTTACACAATCGCATTCCACCATACACTATAAAATGTATGACTGGATTACAGTGGTGAATGACTCTTGACCCTCAACCATGACTCTTGTATGGCAACCACCAAATGTTCAAGCAGCACTCTGAGACAAGTCAAATATAAAGAATGCCCCGTGGGGCAGTGGTTAAATTGGAAATGTTTAGGGGTGGGAACAATCACATCCAGATTTTTAGGTGGTGGAACTGCCATTTCTAGGTGGAGGAACTCTCCAGTAGTAGCCAGTGGAGAAATATGACAGAGGTGGTGGAACTGTCACACAATTTTTTTAAGAGGTGGTGGAACTGACGTCTGTGGGCTCCTGCCTCTGGGATATGAGGCGAGGAGCAAACACCCTTATCTCCTGTATCACAGGAGAAATCCCTTTTATTTACCTGCCATCTAATGTTACCTAAATGGATTCTTCCGGTAGCTAGGACAGTAGCACATCTGTTTCTAATTTGTTGCATGAATTGTGAGATTTTCTTGACCTCTTCCACAACCAGCTGTGGAATGAGATGGGTCATCTGTGACCCACAGAACCAAGTCCTTCATCAAATTCTTCTCTTTGTGGGGGCTTTTTACCTCTAGTAGCACTAAGGGACATGACAATCCTAAGCAGCCTTTTTATGATTTTCTGTCGTATTGCACATACCCAGTAGTGAAAGCCTTATCATGTGTTTTGTCAACTTCTTTTTTGAAGAAGGGTTAATATTTCTGAATCTTTCTCCATATTTTTATTTTTCTCTGGCGAGTACTTTCGTTACTGTAGCAGATTAGCTCATTGTTGAAGCACCTTAAAACCTTGAGTTTCTGTTTTTTTTTTATGCTGAACCAAATCTGATAAAAAACTACTAAAACTTAAAGCAGCTAAGTATTTTACGTTCCTTGCACTGTGAATGGAACTGAGAAAAAGGCATAAATTGCATTTAAACAATAGAACCACGAAAAAGATGCAGCCTACATTGAAAAATGGAACTGAGAAAAACACGAAAATAGAAATGAAATAATTTGAAATAGTAACAAAAACATTGTTATCATCCTATAAACATTATTATCAACCTATTGCATGTATTATTGTACTTTTGAACCTCATTGTTCTATCCAGATTCTCCCTCTCCCCCCAGGGCACATCTGGAAATGAGCTGCTACCAGCTCAGTATGTCTTTCTTGGTAAACTTTTTTTTTTTTTTTTTTTTTTTTTAAGTCTTTGGTAACCAGGTAAGGCCCACTAGGCACAAGTGCCTGTTTTCAGGGGCGACCTGGGAGCACTGGGCGGTTAAGTGACTTGTTCAGAGTCACACAGTATGCAAGTGGAGGTTGTGAGAATCAAACTCAGGTCTGGTCTGCTGGATGTATCAAGCTTATTCACACCTCATTCCTCTAACCTCTAGGCTATACTGCAAACCAAATACTTTTGAAATACATAAAGACAGCAACAGATGTAAATATTTTACATCAGAATTAAAAATGCATTCCAATGTTGCTCCTTTGATAACAGGGATATACTACTGTATGTTTACTTGTTTATTGATTCATTTGAAAACTGGTGACCGGGAAAGGCACACTGAATCGAGGCCCATTTCCAGGTGCTACGAGGGGGAAGGGAAGAGAGGAAAATATATATATAGCACAGACACAATTCACTGTTACAGTAAAGTGCAAAATCAAAGACCATGATAAAATTGCAGAAAGTGCACAATGAGCCAACAAGGCAAAAGCAACAAGTTGAGCATTTCAAGCAAATGAGTGGAGAACTGTTAAGGGCAGGGAAAACAGAAGCTGGGGGAGGGGGTGGAAGGAGTCTCGCTGATACCCGAGGGAGCCAAGGGAGGTCGTGAAGCACAGGGAAGAGGGAAGCTGGTTCCAAAGAGAGGGAAGATGATAGGCAAAGGCTGACTGACCAATAGAAGTGCGGGGATGTGGTACAGCGAAGATGCGAGGATCCCTAGAGCATAGGGAGCAGGAGACAGAGGGGAATGGAGAGAGTAGTGGTAAGAGGTAGGAGGGAAGGGACCCAAACCAGTATTTAGATACAAAGGAGGCACAGTGCATCTGGCAATGTGAGGCTAAAAGGGCAATGGATAATGATGAGTAAAGTGAGCAGTGATGAGTTCAAGATGAGGAGTTAAAGAGGGTATCCAGTCTGGCCAGGGAGGTGGAGGGAATGGAGCCACAGAGCGAGCTGCATAGTCAAAAACTGGGAGCATCATTTTGGAGACAAACTTCTGGCAAATCTGTACAGAGAGACAATTTTTATTGCAGTACAAGGCATTGAGTTTAGGTCAGAGGTTGGCACTGATGCTGTTGATATGGGCAGTAAAGTCAAGCATGCAGTCAAGCCACATATTAAGGTATTTGAAGGAAGGACCCACTTCCAGCTGAGAGCTATCCAAGGAAGAGAAGATGAGCACAGAGCAGAGTTTGACCAGTTTTTGTCTGGTGCCAAAGGTCAGGGACACAGTTCTCTTTTGTGTTGACCCAGAGTTGGTTTGAGTGGAACCATCGCAGGACGCTGTGTAAGTCATGCTGGAGCAGACCTTCCATTATAGCAGTGGAGGGACCAGATGTATAGATGACTAGTATGTAACAAATAATTAATACAGTTAGATAACAAGGAAGTGTGTATACCGTGTAGATTAGTACTAAGGGAGAGAAGAAATTCCCAGTGGGGAAAAACACAGATTACACAACTGAAAACAGTTGGAATACAGTGTTTGGTGGCACACTTACAGTGGACCAGGACAGTTACAAATGGGCATGTTCTCGACAGAACTTAACAGGTTTGGAGATCTAGAGTCTTTCTGAGTATCCTTCTGTCCTGCTGGAGACTCCTGATGACACCAGCGGAGATACCTTCCTGCTGTGTGGCCCCAGTCCTGGGCAGGGGGAACCACTCATAGGAGTCACTAGAAGTGTGGAGAAAGAATTTAGGCAAAATCCCACCCACATGCCACTCAATCTGCCTAGCCTGCTGACTGAAGGGGGAATTTGGTGTCACTGGTCCAGATGCTGCATTCTGCCCTCCTAGGCAGAAACGAAAAGGGATCCCTTGTGGCTCTTGAAACCCTAGTCTGATGAAAATACTGGTGGCAACTGAAGCAAGCCCACTCCAACTGAGCTAGTGGGAACCATGCAAGATTTAAAGTCCAGCTGCTGGTTCAGACAAAGTCCCACTAAAAAAAGCAATCTTTCCCCACCCTCCCATCCTTTGTTTATCTCCCAAGTCACCCAGCTGGCCCCATCTGCCGGCACCCTCCAGCCCTGACACTGACTTTAACCAGGACATACCTCACACCTGACACAGGACCATCTTGGGTGGGGAAGTTCCGCAGTCAGAGGTGAAGGACCTATTAGGGTGCTGGTTTTATCTTGCCATCCAGGGGCTTTTCCTCTGATTTCAACCCCAGGGGCCACCATAGAAACAGAGAATTTGTTGGTAGAAAAGGACTATTTGACCCCTTAGTCTGCCCAGATGGTCCCTGCCTAATCTGTCTCCACAGACCCTGTCTCTGGCGAACTTTCCTCCTCCCTGCCTATTTACTAATATTTCCCTGTGTCTATCCCACATATACTTGAAGCCCCCTACTGTTTTCACCTCCACCACTTCCACTGGCAGTCTATTCCAGGCCTCTACCACTCTTTCAGTGAAGCAGTATTTCATTGCAATCCTCTTAAACTTCTTCCCTCCAGCTTCATTATATGCCCTCTGGTCCTGGTGCTCCTTCCTCATTTGAAAGAGACTCCCCTCCTGCACCCTGTTCACCCCCATAAGGTACCTGTAGGTCTCTATCATATCCCCTCTCGCTCTCCTCTCCTTCAGGGCATACATGTTAAGATCCCTCAGTCTCTCCTCATAAGGCTTTTGGTGCAACCCCTGCACCATTTTAGTTACCCTCCTTTGGGCAGCCATCACCCTGTCTATGTCCTTTCTGAGGTGCAGCCTCCAGAACTGGACACAATACTCCAGATGGGGTCTCACCAACAAGCAACACTATGGCAACACCACCTCCCTCTTCCAGCTGAAGATACCTCTCCCAATGCATCCCAGCAATGCGCTGGCCCTACCCACTGCTTTGTCATTCTGCCTTGCCATTTTGAGGTCATCAGATGTGGTAACCCCAAGATCCCTTTCCTGCTTAGTGACTGACAGTACCTCCTCCCCCATCCTCAGTTCCTGGGTTCCTATGCCCTAGGTGCATGATTTTGTACTTTTTGGCACTGAACCCCAACTGCAATGTTCCTTTTCATTCTTCGAGTTTCTCCAAGATCCCTACACATTCTTTTCACCCCCCCCCCCCCGATTGTCCACTTTATTTCAGATTTTGGTATAATCTGCAAAAAGACATATACTTTGCCTTCCAGTTCATTTGCAATGTCACTTATGAAGGCAATGAAGAGGATCAGTCCTAGTACTGAGCCCTGTGGAACCCCGCTGGTCACTCTTACATTGTAAAAGTGAGTGTTTGTCACAGATTCACTCAGCAGGTCAGGCCCTCTACTCCCAAAGTGCCAACCTCTGAGCGCAGTCTTGTGAACAGTGTAACAGACAAGGTAACCCTCTTGTCTTTTTTTGTGAGTTCGGATCAACCTTTGGTCT
Source organism: Neoceratodus forsteri (assembly GCA_016271365.2). Lineage (NCBI taxonomy): Eukaryota > Metazoa > Chordata > Ceratodontiformes > Ceratodontidae > Neoceratodus > Neoceratodus forsteri. The sequence goes on along the minus strand of CM057459.1, from coordinate 298,817,337 downwards.
CAGTTCTGGAGGGATTCAAACTGTTAACCTCTTGCTAGTATACCCAATGCACAGGCTCAGATATATCTGTCTTCAGGGGGCCAGATATCTTTGCCTTCGGGCACCTAACCAGGTATTCAGAGATAAACCCTTAAAACTTTATAAAGACCTCAGATTTAAAATGCTTCTGTTTCCAGTTTGGTACCACCATCAAGCTATATGTCTGCTGAACTATAAATATTTCTTGGCAAAAGAAAGCAATTCAAAGACAGACCAGGTTTGCTCTAAAATTTGAGTTTTTACTAAAATATATAATAATATGTCAAACATACAATACAGAACTCATAACACAAGACATACATATCTTTAAACAAAACAAGGCTTAAAACAGTGCAATTCCTAAAACTATATTTAGATTTTGTCTAGCTTTCTAACTACCTGTTTTCAGTGCTCAGATGTTTCCTTAGTCAGCGTCAGATACAAATGCGTCTCTGTAGTGAAAGAGAATAATCTTTTCAAGCAGTATTCGACAACCCATTTTGGATGAAGTCATCCAGCCTCTCCTCTGGTCAAATATTTAACAAAAATATATTTTTATACAACTACAGGATGTAATTTTATTAATCTATACTATACAGCTATATAGGATCTATCAATTCTGCAACCTTAGCATAACTCAAGTTTCAATGACACCTCTTTTGAGCTCATGGGGTACCCTCTTCACACAGGCTTCATAGGGTCATTTACAACCTTACACCTCTATCTAACATCCTAGCTTCCCTTATTTTAACGTCATAAACCTAGTTTATGATTTTTCTCCTAACAAAATTAACGTAACAACTCTGTAATTAGCTCAGAGAAACAGGATCCTTAATAAAAGTCTTCCAGTAACACACTGTCTCAAAAAAGACTGAGTGTGCGATACAATGCTGTCAGCAGTTCTCTTGGCCTGCATCTGTCAGCTAAAATCTGAGGGGGGAGGTGAGAGAGGTCATTCCTAGAGCATTTGAATTTTCAGCAGACATTAATACATTTTAAATTAAAAAAAATATAATACAGCACTCAGAACTGGCTGTCTACGTCACATTGTTTACCACCCTCTGTCACTTATCTGTTAACCAATTTCTAACTCAATTCACCACTTTGGATCCCACTTTAGGCTGCTTAATTTCTTAATCAGTCTCCTGTGTGGCACAATGTTGAAGGCCTTGCTAAAGTTCAGATGGGCCATGTCCACTGTCCCCTGATCTACTTCTCTGGTCACCCAAAGAAATCAATCAGGTTCATCTGGCATGCCCCCCCCCCCCAATGAATCCATGCTACCAGTGGTATAGCAGCCCACTGAATTAAAGATACTCTCTCAGCCTTTCCTTTATCAGTGTTTCCATCAACTTCCCAACAATAAGGTGAGGCTCACCAGCCTATGGTTGCTAGCCTCTTCCCTGCTGCCACTCTTTAGCAGAGGGTAAACATCTGCTCTTTTCCAGTCCTCCGGAACCATGCCCAATTCCAGTGAGCTCTTGAATAGGGTCATCAGCAGGGCAGCCAGCACCTCCCTGAGTTCTTTCAGTACCCTTGGGTGTTTCCGATAGAGTCCCATAGCCTTGTCTACTTTCTGAGCTGCAAGTCCCTTCAGAACTCTTTCCTCTGAAAACAGACTTGAGTCCACCTTCTCCCCCTTTTTCCTGCTGTTCCCTCATTGTCTGCCCCCCCGTGAAGACAGCAGAAGTACCTTTTCAGGATGGCTGCTTTTCATGGACTCCTGTTGTGCAGTGTCCCTCTGCCACCTCCTTATATTCACTATCCCTCCCCTTGCTTTCCTGTTCTCTCTCATATTCCTGAAGAAATTCTTATCCCCATTTGCTACCCCTTTGGCTATCCTTCCCTCTGTCAGTGCTTTTGCTCCCTCACTGCCTTACCTGCTTCCTCTGTTTTACCCGAGCTGTATGAATGGCTGGGGTAATCAAGTGCAGAAGGGAGCACCACCCCTCCGTGCAGCCGGCAGGCCCCAGTACACCCAATGTGCACCAGTTGGACTCAGGCTTGTGTCTACATGCTGTGGATCTACAGTGCATAGGCATTTCTCCCCTTGATGCATAAGGGCCCACATTTTCAGTTTCCTGGATCAAAAAAGAAACCCCGAAAAAGGCACAGCCTGGGTTGAAAAAGAAAACAGAATCATGAAAAAGGTGCAACCCACATCAATAAATGAAACAGGGAAAAAGACGTAATTAGAAACTAAATACTCTTTAGAAGTACTCAGTGCAGCCAGAACTACTATCTATATAGTTCCCCAAATAAACCAATGGCTTAAGATTCAAATAAAGTCAGAAAACCACAGCTTTTGCAGAAATCCAAGGTGTCCATCTTTTTTTTTTGTAGATTCTCTTTATCTCTCTCCAAGCTGGAACTCTCTCAGGCTTACCCACTGGCCTGACCGCTCTACCGCCCGCCGTGCCTCCTGTCATCTTCAAGGACATTACTACTCTCCAGGGACGTGGGCCTTACAGCCCCAGAGAGATCGAAGGGGTAGTGACGGGAGATCAGCATTGGGCGTATGGTGGCGACTCTGGAGGAAACCATCGCCTATCTGGCAGGAGAGGGCTTTTTCACTCATGTTGCGCCTTCCTCCCCCCTCCCATGTGTGGTGCATGTCTCTCGACTTCTCAGCACACGGCCACCCTGCCAGCATCAGGCCACGCTGTATACGTGCAGCCCAGTGCTCTGCGGTGCCCCCAGTCTCCACCAGGGCCTGCCAGAGCGCCGGACTCCCCAGTACCCTTCCCCCAGGATAGGAAAGCAGCCCAGCAGGCGCTCAATCCAATCCCTCCCCTGCTGACACCCAGCACCCGAGCTCAGGTCGCCGGTGTGGCGTCCAGCGCCTCAACCCTCAGCGCCACCGGGCTGGCACCAAGGTGTCCATCTTGAGGCAGTTAAAAAGATCTGATGGTTAGAGTGTGGAGGAGAGGGCACAAGAACATATCACAGTGGACAAGTTTAAGTCTTTACTCCAAACATTCCAAAGCACAACAAATGGGCGAATTGCTTAAGTGTGAAGCAAACAAAACAAAACACTGATGTTGTTAGCTAAACCTTTGTGGGAAGCCATTCAGGGCAAATTGGACCCTTTTCTTGGTGCTGAACAGGCCTTGACACCTGATACATGCATCTTGCTAAGCAGAAACAGCATATTGTGTTGATAGCCACATGTGCCAAGAAAGTGATTTTTTACTGCAATGGATGGACCAAGAAGTGCCCAGCTACAAGGAATAACATTGGGACTCAATGTCTGCCTTAAAGGCTAAAAAACCTACTGTGAGTATGAGAAATAGAATGAAATCTTTCAAGAGACTCTGAGGAAAACTGTATGTACTTATGCAATTAGATTAGTATACCCCAAGGGAAGATCACCTAAATACAGGTGCAGAGAGATGTACCGGGAAGGTGCGTTTCAAATGCTTATAGACTGCAGACCAAAATATTACAACCGTATATCAAAACTCATACCTTGTCAATCAATGTAGTGACATCAATACATAACAGTGTATTCTGGTTCATGCGGAGATGTTTTCTTGTCTATGTTAGACATGTTGTCCAATGTTTGTGCTGTTTTTATGTATTAATTATGAAAATTCAATAAGGTACACTGAATTACAAAAGGCATGGGTTTAGAGAGGGAAGGCCCATGCCAAACCTATCTGTTAACCTTTCTGAGCATGTCTCCCAGAAGGTAGACAGATAAAGACAAATAGAGGTGGGCCTATCTTTACATGAGTAAAGCTTCTGATTTACTTCCTCAAAGTACAGTAAGTTAATGGTGAAACTGGACATTTAAGGCATGCTTAAACCTGTCCAGAGATGGGCTGATGCATGGCTAATTAACAGGAAATAAAGGCGGCACATGTCCCAGGTAGTAAGCAAGTCATATGCCAGAGTTAAGGGCTACATCCGTCTAATCATCAGAAAACAGACTGTGAAACAACCAATCCTTCCCCTTATAGACTACAGGGACATAGTCTACTCAGGTGCTAACCTCCACCTCCCTTGATAAAATCAACACCCTGTGTAGATTTGCCCGCGGCTGCCCACCACCACCAATGCAATATGTACAATGAGCTAGAGTTTACCCCTCTCCCACACGACAAATGATGCATATTGCCCTCCTGGGTGCCAAGTATTGGTTCAGCAACCTGCCTGGATAGCTGTCCGACCTCTTCTCCCCTGCAGCAAACCCTTCGTATCTGCTCAGATCCGAGACAGGATGCCACCTCCATGTCCCACGGTACAGTGCAATCTAGGTCAAGCCTCCATCAGCTACAGGCTCCCTAACACATGGAACAGTCTTCCAGTCAATGTCACTGTCCCCTTCCCCACATCAAGCAAGGCTCTGATCAAGTCTCATTATAAATCCCTGACACCAAGTCTCCAATGCCAAGACCCCCACCCCGAGCTTATGTAACATCTAGCTAATGCATATCATATTAACCCAGTTGTGCTAACTGCTGTGATTCTCTGTGGGACATCCATGATTCTACCTTTTATTTTCTTTCCCTGTGGCTACCCTGTCATGTTGCTATAATTTACTGCACCAGGACAAGCCACTTACCATGTACTTGTTTCATTTGTTTTAGGAATGTGTAATGTGTGTAATGTATGAATGTTGCAAGATTCCTCAGTGTCCCATTCCTCCCCTCCCGCAGGTCATAAACAGAAACGAGCCCTGGGCTCTGTGTGCTTACCTGGTAAAACATGTTTAAAATAAATAAATAACTAAAACAAAGAATATGTTCAGGAGAGGAAGCATCAAGGTGGACTATGGCAATGGATTAAGATAACGTAGCAACTGGTATTAGCCCTGACTCTGTTCAAAATATATAAGAGTCTTGAATACTGGATTCAACAGCTAACCCTGTAAATTTTCAGACAACATGAAAAAGAAAGGAACTGTGCATAAAAAGGAAGGCATAAGGGAACTGCCAGAGGACTTGTTTAAATGAGCCAGCTTGGGTGATCAATGTAATGTCAATCTCTGCAAGGGGATGCACTTCAGGCATAGTAAGCAAGCCAGCAATATAAACTGGAGGACCAACAATGGATAATGAGTGAGAACCAGGGATGAACAGTAACACATGACCTAAAGAGTGCAAACCATTGCATCAAATTACCTTGAATAGCAAACCCTGTCTTGGAAAACATTAGAAGGAACTTTGAGAGCCAATCAAGGGAACTGATATTGCCAGTGTACTGCAGGTATGTAAGGCTACACAAATATTCATACTTGCTCATGAAGCAGAGGTTCAGACATGATAAAACTAGAGAACTTTCTGACATTAAATTACTATGTCACTGTGTTACCTGAAGTACTGACTGGTCCCAGTTCTGGTCACCACATCATTGAAGGGAAGTTTGTGGATGAGCCAGAGAGTGCCAAGTACTAAGAAAGGCAAAAAAACAATCAAAGGGTCTATAAAGGAAAGGAGTAACGGAGCTAGAGGAGTTCACAATGTTCTCATTTGAACAAAACAAACTAATGGATAATATGATTACAGTGCAGAAGAGCATAAGAAAATATGTCCCCCCCCGGAAGCCCTGGGGAAGTGCATCCCACTGCCTTTCAGAGAACCTGGATTCACAGTCGGACTCGGATCCCTCTAACTGTCTAGCTTGGCTGGGAACAGCACTGCCCATGGCTACATATCACAGCCTGAGGAAGGATGGTAGTACAAGACAGTGTTTCAATGACTCCTTATAGTGGTTGGGGAATTAGCTCCCCTGTAAGGGCTAGGTGCTGCATGTGCACAAGGCCATGGAGTGATGATGTGCAGCACTGTTAAGAGGCAGGAGGGTCATACTGGTACTGGGGAGAAAAACAGAAAACTCCTTCCAACCAGAGGACAACATCCAGTACTCTCAGGTCCCTTTGCCATGGATACCCACTCAATCATATGTGTCACTCAGATGACATCCTTGACCTCCACAATCTCACCATGGGGATAAACTGTAAAGGAAATCAACTGGGGGTTAGTAGCGGACAGGGCTTAGAGGTTGTCCATCAGAAGGCTGGGCTAAACAGAAGCAAGAAAAGAAGAAATTCTATCAGACTTAACTGTAATTTCTTTTTCTGTAAGTTCCAGCATTGTCTCTGCACTAGTCTTTTACTGCTGGGTTATACATGCTCATCCACTAGGCCCAACACACTCCAAAGCTATGATATAATCACAAAACCCTTAGCTTCTCCACATTCTGAAGTTTATTCAAGCTATTGTAATTACACACATAAGATGTACTAGGATACAAAATCAAACATTTTACACCAGCCAAGATGACCAGATCTGGCCAGCAACAAAAGGTAGTACAAATCAAATCCATAGTCTAGAGCTCTACAGGAAACTTTGACATGACAAGTCTTCCTAGGGTTGAAAGAAATCCAGTCTATGCACATACTGTAAGGGCTGGTAAAGTAATGTCCATTTGGTCCTGCAGATGTATGGAGAGGGAAGTCAACACATCTAAAATCTTGCAAAGCAGTTAAGAATAAGGGTGGTCTGGTTGCATGGACCCAACTAGATATATTCCCTGTACTGTCATGTACAGCATGCAATCAAATGAGGGATCAATCCTTGAGGCAGGTATTCTTAATTCCCTGCATGCATCAGGTCCCATAGTCTCTTGGTCAGTCTATAGGCCCACTGGCTCAGTCTGAGTCAGATTGACTCTCCTCAGAGAGCCCCTCTTCTCCTGACATACCAGAACAGTATCTGTGCCATGGGGCCCAGGTCTCCTTGAATTTTTGCCTAGTCAAGCAAAGATTGCTTGTGATATGGTCCATTCTCTCTTATTTCCTCTACTTTATCTTTTCAGGCAGTAAGAGTGGAGACATCTGCAGTCACCTACCTAATAGTAACGCATTTTACTGCTGCCAGCCTGAGTGACTGCACCAACTTTTGTATGCTCTTTGCCTTATTCAATAACCATGGGAACCTCAGTACCAAATCATAAAAAGTATCAGGAACCTGTATCCCTAGGTTCTTCTTTAAGACCATAGGGATCTCCTTTCAATAGCCTCTCAAGACTGAACAGGCCCAGAAAATGTGTTGGTGAGTCCTCACCTTCATCCCACTGTCAACACTCATCAGTAAACACGGTTCTGTAGTGTTTTGTAACACTAGGTGGTCTGAAAAATCTGAACTTCCAGTTACACTCTCTCTAAGTGGGGGAGGCTGTAATATTTCATCCTCTTTCTAACCTGTGTGACCACTGTTTGTTTGTGATGAGGCCCCCCATTTCCCTCTCCCAGGATTTTCTCACCCTCTGAAGCAATGATTCCCCATTGTTCCCTAGTAATTTGTATAATTTTGCCACACATTGTACCTTGAACCACAGGGTGACTGCCCAGTAGAAAAAATTCTTCCATTCGATTTGTAGTCCAGTGAGCCTTTTCAAACATCTAGGGTGGAAAGAAAACATCTTGGGGTGAAGGTATCTATGCGAGTCACTATCTGAGATGAAAGGACACCTGTAACATCCCAAATGGAATGCAGCCTAGCGGCGCAAGACACTGAGCATGATCCCTTTGCCTCCCAGTATGTATCTGGGCGAGGAGCCGTGCCTACTGCCAGCAGAGGACCGCCTAGAAGCGCCCCCAAACCAAGCGCCGGGGCCAGACTCCGCCAGTGGGCTGTCGGCCTCCTCAGCTGATGCTTGAACCCACCAGCCTGGATTAGCTGCCCAGGAAAGGTACGGCAAAGCCGCAACCAATCGGAAAGCGAGCACCCTCTGCGGCTTCGCCTCCGATTGGTCCCCGCTTCACCTGCACTTTTCTGCCTTTTTAAAGTTTTTTGGGGGACTTTGATAGTTAAAATATTCAAGAAAAAGCTGTTTCACTGTACTTGTAGGGTGTGGGGAAACTGTCTGCTGAAGAATAGATTCATTTACTGTGATATCAGCCCTTCCTGTGATTTGTTTTGCTGGACCAGACGCTTCGGCTCCTAAGCTCCTTCCCAAACTATTCACTTGCTAATTTAAGCCCCCTGCTGCACTGTTGATGATTGTCTCCTGCACAGCATTTAAAATTTCTAGTGCCTCTCCTTTTCCTCAGCCGAGGACCGCCTCAGCAGCGCCCAAACCCGAGCGTGAGGCCAGACTCACCAGCGGCGGTCGGCTTCAGCCGACGCCGGACCCACCAGCCCTAATTAGCTGCCCAGGAAAGGTACGGCAAAGCCACACTTATGGCCACCCGCCCCCATTTCTTATATAGACCCTTTCCGCCTCACTAAAAATCACGCCCTTATGTATTGCTGCCCCATGGCCTGTACTCTATTCCTTGCTAGCAACCAATCAGCCGTTCCATATACTGCTTTACTACTCTGCCCATACTCTTGTGTATGAACCTTGCCATTGTTAGCACTTAAGCATATGATTGATAATTAACTATCCTAGGCATCTCCTTACAGCGCTATTCTACTTTTCCTCACTCGAAGGACAGTTCCACACTAATTTAAGATCTACTCTCCCTGGCGTTATCTAGATAGGACAATTACTGTGGACACTTATTGTGGTCATTCCAAAACACACTTCTTAGAAACACATTATTGTGCTCCAGACAGCACAGCCCGAAGCAGTAGATCATATATTACCATCCTCACATCACTCACAATGGGGGGAATCCTCTGGATCCTCCTTGTACTCCTTCTATATCCTGATCCCTGCGGAAATTGCAATCAATCGCAGGATGATACACAGGGGGACTGGATGTTGCCCTTGATCTACCGCAATACCTCAACAGTATCAAGAGACTGGGTATGTATATATAACCTCCCACTACTGCAACATTACCCATGGACTAGCTGCGATGGAGGGACACAGTCGGTCTTGCTATTGCCTGACACACATCTCCATCTCTACACAGTAAACTCTTCTATGCTCCTATCTGCCAGAGTATTAGTCATCGCTCCTTCAAGAGGGCAAAGCTTCGCATCTGGATTTCATAGAATGCTGAACCAGAACAAAAAAAAGCGGGCAAAAGCAAGAATGTATGAATTATCTCTTGCTGCAATCATGAAACTACTGATTCTATTATTAATATGCTCAGGAAATGTGGAACTTAATCCAGGGCCCCCAGAGGTTATTACTGCACCATCAGATCTAGTCAAGATTAAAGGATTAAGCTTTCTCCATGTTAATGTGTGCAGCCTACTAAAAAAGATCACGATGATCCAAGCTTGGGTTAACCACACCATACCAGATATATTGGTAGTTTCTGAGACATGGCTCAGGCCCACCACAGCCGACAAAGATATAAATTTACCCAACTACCGACTATTCAGAGCTGACCGACAATCTAGAGGAGGGGGTGTAGCTATATATGTAAAGGACAACCTAACTGCAACCTGCCTCACCTCATCTTCTATGGCAAAAGAATTCGAATGCCTATCCCTTAAAGTGGCTTTTTCCCATACTGCATCGTTGCAGTTAATTGGCTGCTACAGGCCTCCTTCTGCTGGTCTCAAGCTACTATCCCACCTGGGTGAGTTAATCAAAAAGGAGTCTGTAGAAACTATAGTTATTGGAGACTTAAATCTAAACTGGCTCTCCAAGGCAGCTACCCCATTAATTCATTCTGTGACACATATGGGCTTACACAACTCATCAATGAGCCTACCAGAATAAACAAAAAGACACCCAGTAACAGCACACTTTTAGATGTTATTCTGGTGAGCAAACCTCACCTATTCTCCCACGTTGGAGTCCTGTTCAATGATATCAGCGACCACTGCCTCATTGCTAGCGTAAGAACATCCTATAAACCTACATCCCCCACTAAGTTCACAGTGAGGAGATCAAAACAAAATTTTAACATTTATGCATACCTGGAAGGGATAAAGTACTCCACACGATGGCAAGAATTTTACTTAGCAGACACAGTGGAGATAGCATATGATGTTCTAAATGGCATTATCACAGGAACCCTTAACATACATGCACCAGTATCAAAAGTGCGTATCAAACACAAAACCTGTCGTTGGTTCACATCAGACCTTAAATCCGCCCTCCAAGACAGAGACAAGCTATGGAAAAAGGCACGTAAAACTAAGACGACATCAGATTGGGGGCAGTTCAAAAAAGCCAGAAATATCTGTACCAGGAAAGTAAGGGATGCTAAGGCTGCTTGCTATAGGGCTGAACTAGACTCCTCTTGCCACAACCCCTCCAAATTCTGGAACACTATAAAAGACATAGCAGGACATGACCCAAGTAATTCACTCCCAGCCAAGATACACATGGGAACGAAAATCACCAATGATAGACTGGAAGTCTTGGAGTCCTTTAACAATCACTTTACAACTGCAGGGCTAGCATTTGACACCTCTGCCGCTAACCAAATGCGCTCCTAATTAGGTATACAAAACACTGAAGCACTGGTAACTGACTCTACCTTCTCCTTCACACCAGCCACTTTGAAGCAAGTGGAAGAATTAATATCCCAACTGGACATCAAGAAAAGTGCATATGCAGACTCCCTCGAACCCTACTTCTTAAAGATTGCCGTACAAGTATTAGCAGTACCAATAACACACTTATTTAACCTTTCATTACAACTAGGAACTATCCCATCAATCTGGAAAACCACTCAAGTCATTCCACTACTGAAAGCAGGGGAACCCTCGGACCTCAACAACTACAGACCGACTTCTATTCTCCCTGTGCTATCCAAACTTCTGGAAAAAATCGTGAGCACCCAACTAAGAGGATATCTTGAAGCGGCTAACCTTTTAAACCCAGCACAATCTGGATTCAGAGCCAAACATAGTACCATTACAGCCCTTGCAAAAGTAACCAACGACTGGCAACTCGAACTGGATTAAAAAAATTGTGTCTGCGCTGTGTTTTTAGACCTGAGTAAGGCATTTGATACGGTCAACCACGAATTGCTCCTTTCCTCCTTGAAATCCATAGGACTCGACTCAAACTCCCTTAGATGGTTCAATAACTACCTTACAGGAAGAACCCAGCAGGTGAAGGCCAAAAGAGATCTGTCACCACTCAAACCACTGCAAAGAGGAGCACCCCAAGGATATCCTTGATCCGATCCTCTTTGCCATCTATATCAATAGTATCGACAATAACCTCACCAAAGCCACTGTACACCTGTTTGCCGATGATACAGTATTGTATGTCAGCCACCCTTCTCCTGAGACAGCATGCATAGAACTGCAAGCAGAATTCAACCTACTCCAACACCAACTACTGGGAAAAAAACCTCTGCTCAATGCAAAAAAAACGAAGGCAATGTTTTTTTCTCCCCAAACCCAAGCAGGATATTCTACTCCAAGCAATCTCCCTCACATATCCACCGTTCTCGGTTAAAACCTTGAATATGTCACAAAATTCAAATACCTGGGTGTCTGGCTAGACGGCAGACTCTACTTCATAGAACATTTGGAAGAATTACTAAAAAAAAATTCGACAGAGACTTGGACTCTATTACAGAATAAAGCATTTCCTCACAAGCGTCCAAAAAAAAGATGGTCCAGGCCACATTTCTTTCAGTAGTCGACTACGCTGATTTCTTATATGGACGTTGCCCCATCTCATACCTGGAAAAACTGGATACACTCTACCATAGGGCCCTGAGGTTTATCACAGAACTCCCTTTCAACACCCACCATTGCTCCCTCTATGCCGCAGTTGGATGCACCTCGCTCCACTTTAGAAGGGACAGAAACGCTATACTATGGATTTACAGAGCCATAACCCAGAACTTACCAAAATATGTCTCAGACTGCCTCATACAAGCCTCGTCAAGTAAATATGCCCTAAGAAGTTACAATTTCATCATGCTTAAAGCGCCCAAATTCAATTCTCGCTTTGGTAGATCTGCCATTAGTTTTGTGTTATCCTCCTTATGGAACACTCTGCAGAAATTACTGAAAGTGAGCAAACCCGGATCCATTGCATCCTTCCAATCTCTGTACTCTAGGCTTATCAAAGAAAAATGTAACTGTTTCCGACAGCAGTAGAGAAAATCTTATTCCTCTCCCTCACCTCCTAGCCATCCCATCCTACGAGGTTATCTGCCACTCCCAAGATTCGTCATCCTTACATTCCCCACATTCTTCCTTCCTTCTTTTTCTCTTTCTTCTTTCACTATGCGCTTATATTACCGCTCTATTCCCCCTGTTATACTCCTCACCCAATCACCGGCTTCCTTCCTCCTTCACTGCCCACTGGCACCCCTCCCCTCTCTCCTTCTCTTCACCCCTGCCTATAGCCTCTGATAAGGCCATAAATACCATCTATCTCTCTTGCCACCCGTCCCTCCTTGTAATAACAATTCCAACTTACCTCTTCTTGTAGAACCACCTTCTCATCTGCCCAGACCGCATATCATCCATTCCCAAACCTCTGTCAAATCCCCTTATACCTCATACTTTACACCTTAATCCCCACATATTCTCTCTTCAACCAAACTTATGAGCTGCCTATTCCCTAATCCATGTAAATATGTAAATGGTGTTAATAGCTTTTTGCTCAATTTGTTATATATCTATGTACTATTACCCTTGTTGCTATTGTATCCTGTATATTCTGTTCCTCATTGTGTGTGTACATTGAATTGTACTATATCTTTTCATGTAAATTGAACCTTGATCTTACCAGGTCCATCCTGCAAATGAGCTCTGCTCAACGATGTTCGCCTGGATAAATAAAGATTTGATTGATTGATTGAGTAGGCAAAGCCCAGATCTAAAGAAGGAAGTGTAAAACCTTTATGATGTCTGATAATGGTTAGTGGCCCTATATCATTCGAGGTGTGAGTCAGTCTACGCAGCTTTACTTGTACTCTCAGAGTATGCTGTGTCCAAGGGTTCATGGAGGAATGCCAAATGATCTCTGTTGGAAGTGACCAAAGTGGATACACTGGGGACAGGTTTACCTTAGTCAGGTACCACCCTGAACTGAATTTCTGCTTGACCCAAGTGTACAGATATGTCACCTGCGCTGCCAAGTAATAGCTATGGAAGCAAGGAACGCTGAGGCCTCTTTTATCTATGGGGAGCTGCAAGACCTTTTCAGCAATTCAGGGTCATTTTGCAGCCCAAATAAACTTCCTAATGTCATTTATGAAACAACTTCTCTCCATTCTGAGACACTTAGTTTTGAATCATCAGTTGTAAACCTTCCAGAAATTTACAACAAAACTCAGCCAGGTTTAACTTATATGTTCCTTAAAAATACAGAAAAATCATATCCCTTCCTTACAGGAATGTGTAGACAGCAATGGTTCACTGTTAAATCTTGCGTGGTTCAATGATTCATAATATCATAAAAGTGGACCACACTGTATCATGAGCTGCAGAGGTAGAATATTTCCTTGAGGACATTAAGGTATCAACCACTCTCTCAGAATATCCTAGTCCGAGAAGCTTTTGCCTTTCAGGAGCCAAGCTACCAGCTGGAGCTGAGTTATACTGGGATAAAATACCAGACCGTGACACAGAGACCACACGGCTGAGGAATCCAGAAGGGCCTCTGGACTGCCAGACAGTGCAATTCAAGGATCACAGCCTTCTTGGCGACTTTAGGACCACAAGAATTAATTAACCGTGCAATCAATAAAGCTTTCTCAGGACTACCAGGAACAAGGGAAATAGAGGGAACACATACAGTACGTCTAACTGAAAATTCACAGTTGAGACTGCACATCCCTTGCTCTTTCTACTCGGGCATCTGTACTGACTAAAATTTTTCCACCCAAGTTTTGCTTCTGGAGGCAAAAGGTCCATCTCCAGAGACCCAATTCTACAACAAACATTTTGAAATATCTTGCGATTCAGAGACCAGTCTCTCGGAGGTACCCAGTGGCAGCTGAGTCAGTCCGTCTGAGAGTTAAGCTGTACTACCAGGTGGACTGCCAAGAGAAGTATGCTTCTGTGAACTTCATTTCACTTCTTGTGTTGCCTTGCTTGTTAACATAGGTGACAGTCACTGTGTTGCTGGAGAGGACCTTTACTGAGTTCAAAAGTACTCTGTTTCTGATGTGCCACAATGCCAGAAAGACAGCACTGGTCTTCAGGACGTTAGTTTTAAAACTCTTCTTCTAGTGACCAGATCCCCTGAACTAGAATCTAGTCTAGAACCACAACCCATCCTGCTAGGCTGGTGTCAGTGGTCAGAATGAGTTGCTCTAACGAAGCTTATGGAGACACCTTCAAGAGGTTTTGAGGGTTTTCCCACTACTGAAATGTCATTACCAAAATGGCTAATGCAACTGAAACTGCAGTTTACTTCAGACTAGAAAATAAAAACATTTTAGAAAATTACCACCAGCTGTCAAACACCATGCAGACAGGCGGGTCACTCAGCTGGCCACAACACTAACGTTTCGATGTCACCACACTGACATCTTCATCAGAGGCTCTGCGAGTCTTTTATTTTCTAGTCTGAAGTAAACCACAGATCTTACTTGGAGGAAGGCTCTTGCAGTAGGCCAGCACGGATAGGACTAAGCCGCCAGCTGCCAGGACCACACAGAAAACTTTCTAGCTGGCACTCTACCATGGAGGACCACCAACTGACGACGTCAGACTATCCTATAAAGGTGATCAATCCCCCACACCTTGCTCAGTTCTCTTCCCACCGTCGACCCACACGTCAGACTTTAGCGGATGCTGCAGCTACAGTCGCCCACCATTATTTGGGTTTCCTATGCTTTTTTTCTTTTATTTTCCTTTTCTTCAGTAATCTAACATCGAATTTTCAGTGTTTCAGCCACTCAGTTTATGTCTTCTCCACCAGCCTCGTCTTCTGACTGCTCCATGAAGTGTGCCTGCAGCAAACAAATTCCTGAAAAAGATGACCACTCTGAGTGCATCCTTTGCCTAGGCCCCGCCATGAAACAAAAGCCTGCCAGATTTGCAGAAATTTAATCTGGCCACTCGGAGATGTCGTCATAAGATTCTGGAGAGCCATCTTATTAAACAGAAGCTGGTTGTGCTGGAAAAGGAGCTGCAGGACAGGAGCTCTTCGGCCTCACTAGCACAGTCCTCTGGCGCTTCTTCATCTTCTCAAAAATCCAGTGGGGAGCATAAGCACAGGGACCAGTCTGCTTCCCTTTCACTGTTGGCTTACAAACCTTCCACCATATCAGGGTCATCCGACCATGGGGGGAAGGGAGTCTGCCCCCTCAGCCCTGCCAGCCCTTTCCTCTGCCGGGCTGCTGGTGGCACAGACACCTGCCGTCATTGCCATAATGGCCAGTGGCTACTCAGGGCAGGTGACCTTGTTTCTTGCCCCCGACGCTCGGGTCCCTTTCTTCCATCGGCTCTCAGCCAGGAGGCTTGGCCGGTGTTGGTGTCTTGGACATCAGTTTCAACACCATCACCCCCCCGGCCAAGGCACTGCCTACGTCAGTCCTCTCTGCAAGACCTGAGGTCAGATCTTCAAGGCAGCACCCTCAGCAGGCTACCGGCACTTCTCCTAGCCCAGCATCACTTCCACCTTTGCCTAGGAGGTCTCCTTCCCCCAGGCATCTGCCTCTCCGGGTTGCCCAACGTTAGCAGATCCTTCTCCCGGGCGCTCCCTGTTGATGTCTGCTGGGCTACCACTGGTCCTGTCTCTGCCCCAGCCTGTGGGCCTGGTGCTGGCACCGCCTCTTCTGCAGCCTGCGCCGCTACTAACTCCCAGCCCAGCACAAGACCCCCAGCTGTGCCGGGTGGTCCTTTGCCAGAGTACACCACATCGGCCCCGCTGCCGTCATACCCTTACCCGGTGCTGTCTTATCCGTACCCACCGGTCTATAATTTTCCACTTCCAGTGGGCTACAGTACCCTGTTCTCTACGTGGTGGTCTTTTGTTCAGAGACAGACCCCCGCTCCTCAGAGCCCACCTCCGGCATCCTAATTGGGACCTGCCACCACAAGATCCAGGCTGTTCTGGCACCAGTGAACCACGGACACTGGGGTCCTCTGGGTCTCGACCCAACATCGGCTCTGGCTCTCGACCGGACAAGCGCCCACCACTGGAAAGTGATCCAGATGATATGAATGGGGATCACTCAGATTCCTCGCAATCTTCTGCCTTGCCAGGGGAGTCTTTAGAGGGTGAAGAGCCCTCCAGGGTGATTCTCAAGTCCCTCCTGATGATCCATCCTTTATGGACTTCATGCACCACATCCAATCCATTATGGGTTGGGACACGGAGGAGCAAGACCCACAGAGGCGCCATCTGGCCAATTACTTAAGGCAGCGGGATGCCCTCCCGGTGGTGGTGCCATGCCTGATTGACTCCTATGATGATGTCACCAGGGTGGATTGGAATCACCCTTCAGCTATCCCTCCATTTTCTAAGAAGGAAGACCATCTTTATTATGCTCCTGCTGGTAAACTCTTTTTAAGGGGCCACCCCAAGGCTGATTTGGTGGTTATTAATGCGACATATAACGGTACCAAAAAGCCCAAGCACCACAGTGCCCTTCCCCTGGACAGGGAGTCCAGGCAGTTGGACCACCTGGGTAAGTATGTTTTCGCTTCCACTACCCTGGCTATCCGGGTCATTAACTACCTGGCCCATGTGGTTCAATATCAGAATGTCCTCTGGGACCAAGCTAGGGATCTTATGCAGGCTTTACCAGATGATCCCACTAAGACACAACTTGCCCAGCTCCTTAAGTCGGGCTCCGACATTGGCAACCACATTCTCCGGGCAACCTATGATGCTGTGGATGCCTCAGGAGGGGGGACGGCTGTTGGTGTCTGCCTCCGGGACCATTCATGGCTTCGGATATCTGGCTTTGCCTCAGATGTGCAGTCCAGCATCTTGGACGCCCCCATTCAGGGCTCCATCCTTTTTGGTGAGGATGTTCAGGACATAATCTCCACCCTCCAGAAGTTGGGTCGAGCTCTTAGGATGGTTCATTCGCTCCATCATACTCAGCCTAGAGCGGGTCAGCGTCCTTCCTTTTGCCACTCCTCCCATAAACATTCCCACAAGTCTGCCAAAGATCAGAGCAAACGCAAGACAGTGTCGGTCCCCGCAGCTGCTGCTGCCAGAACTCCAGGGTACTTCTAGCCCGCCCTCACTTCCTGACTCCTTAGCCGCCCCCCCCCCAAAGCAAGGGTTCTGGGGGATGCTGTCGGGAGTTGGTTCTCTCTCCACCTCAACAGATGATGGGAAATAACCATGGAAAACTGGGTACTTCAGATCATAGAGCACAGTCACAATCTAGAATTCCTAGAGTGGCCTGCACAAAATCCTTCGGTAAACTCCTCATACCCCCCCAGCCCAACTGCCCCTGGTCTGTGAGGAAATTCAGGCTCTTCTCCAAAAAAGAGCCATACAGCCCATTTCTCCAGCTTAATGGTGAAGGGGGTTTTCTCCCACTTCTTTCTTGTCCCCAAAAAGACCAGGGATCTTCAGCCCATCTTGGACTAGAGTCATTTGAACCTGTACATCGAGTACAAGCATTTCAGGATGGTCACTCTTCAAGGGTTGTTACCCCTCTTGCAAAAGGGGATTGACTCCGTTCTCTGGATATGCAGGAAGCCTACCTGCATATCTAGATTCTTCTTGCCATCGTTGTTTTCTCCACTTCCACTTTCAGGTGACCCATTTTCAATTCCGGGCCCTCCCTTTTGGCCTTTCTTCAGCCCCCACGGTCTTTACCAAGTGTCTGGCAATGGTGGCAGAGTCTCTGAGGAGGCAGGGCTTCTACATGTTCCATTACCTGGATGACTGACTGCTAGTAGCCTCCTCCAGAGACCGTCTGGTCCAGACCCTGGAATACACCTTCCGTCTAGTTCAGGCCTTGGGGATCATCATCAGTCTGCCGAAGTCCTGCCTCTCCCTGTGCTAGCATGTTCAATACACAGGGGTGGTTTTGGACACCACCCAGAGCATGGCCTTTTTGCCCATGGACAGGGTGGAACAACTGATGGAGCAGGTCCATCCTGTTTCTTCCAGTTGCCAGGTCCCCGAACAGGGTGTTCTTGTGACTCCTGGGCCACATGGCAGCAGCCATTTCCACAATCCCCCTCGCCTGCCTGCACATGCAGGTCCCTCAGTGGACCTTACCGGTCCAGTGAAAGCAACGCATGCATGACCTTGACCAGCTAAGATGACCAACCTCCTTCAGGGAGTCTCCTTTCAGCTCTCGACCCCTTGCCAGATTCTCAAGATGGACGCGTCCGGCCTGGGATGGGGTGCTCATCTGGCCGACCACCAAATTCAGGTTACCTGGTCAGAATTGGAACAGGGTCTCCATATCAACGTCCTAGAGATGTGAGCGGTTCTTTATGCCCTACAGGGCTTTCAGGCTCATCTCCTCCCTGGTCTGCTGCTGCTACAGACGGACAACATGTGTGTGGTATATTACAACAACAAGCTGGGGGGGGGGGAACGACTCACTCTTACCCCAAGTCGGAAGGCGATGAAGAGTCTGGTATCAGGCCATCACGCACGGTCTGGAGCTCTCGGCCGTACATGTTCTAGGCACCCAAAATGTCTTGGCCAACAGTCTCGGCTGCTCCCGGTCGCGGGCTCATGAGTGGGAGCTTCTGACCATGGTGGTCGAAGATCTTTTTTTTTTTTTTTAAATCGCCCCATGTCCGACCGGCCTCTCCTTCAGGCCTTCTGCCAGGGACTACCCCCCTCCCACTAACTCCATTCCGAACCCTCCCCGAGGCCAGCTTCTCCCTGCTCCCAGATCGCAGCCAACCAGGGTAGCCTGAAGTAACTCTTCGTCGGACAGGTCCCCTCCTTCCAGAGGGAAACTGCCTTCAGGCATACTTACTCTCTGCCCTGATGCTGCTGGGATCAGGATTCCCCTGGCTCTTCGGGGGTTCCATGGAGGCGGAGGATCCAGGCGGCCGTCATCTGGTCGTTTGGATGCCATTTTTCCGCTTTCTGGTTTTTCCCCTGTTGCACCGCTTCTTGTAGTGCCCCCGGTCTCCACCGGGGGCCGCTACAAAGCGAATCACAGCCCTAACCCACCCCCAGGGAGGAGAGCAGTCCTTAGGACGCTTGATCCTCTCCCGTCCCCTGCCGACCCCCAGCGACCAGAGTCCATTCCCGAACCCGGGTCGCCGGCGTGGTCTGAGGTAAGGCGCCCGCGCCTCAGCCCTCTTCGTCACCGGGCCAGCTCGAAGATCTCTTCGACATTGGTGGGGGTGTCCAGAGTTGGACAGAAAGGGCAGTTGATGCTTGGAATAGTCTGCCACAGGAAGTAGAGGGGCAAGCACAGTGGAGGGGTTTAAGCATGCCTGGGACAGGCACAAGGGAACCTTGAGAGGGGAGGTGAGGGAGTGATGAAAAGCCATTGATCACATAGGATCAGTGGCCACATACAATGTATACAGCCTACTGGCAGACTGGCTGGGCCTGGCAGTCCTTATCTGCCAACTGTTTCTATGTAACGCAAAACTGCCACTTTTCTGCTCGCTGGATCCCAGGCCTGGAGTTTTCTGGCAAGATGCATTGTCCCTCTCCTGGATGGGGAGGTTTCTGTATGCCTTTCCTCCCTTCCCGCTCCAACAGAGGGTTCTGCTCAAACTCCAGTTGGAAGGGGAGGAGATGATTCTCATAGTTCCCTTCTGGACATGTCAGAATTGGTTCCCCTTGCTGCAACAGCTTGGCAGTGGAACCTCCAGTGCCCTTGCCCCTATCCACTGGCTTGCCTTCCCAGGACCAGGGTACCCTAGTCCATCTGGACCTAAAGTCTCTGCATCTCCATGCATGGCTCCTGCGGACCTAGCTATCGCCCGCTTTGTGGTGTCCTCTCGGGTCACAGATGTCCTGATTGCTGCTAGGAAACCCTCCACCAGGGCCACTTATGCCATGAAATAGAAGCATTTCACCCTTTGGGCTGCCTCACATCAATTGAACCCTTTCACTTGCCCGGAGAATTAGATGTTGGAGTACCTTCTTTCCCTTTTGGACTCCAGCTTGGGATACTCCTCACACTCAAAGTGCATCTTTCTGCCATCGCTGCCTACCACGCACCTATTGAGGGCAGAACTGTGACTCAGCTTAAGGTGCCCCACACCTTCCTGCGGGGCATTTTGCGTCTCAAATCTCCCATTCAGGACCCAGTCCCTCCATGGGACCTCAATGTTATGTTGGAGAAACTCACTTTACCTCCCTTTGAACTGGCTGTGAGTTGTGAGCTGTGCTTTCTGTCATGGAAAACGCTCCTTTTAGTTGCTGTCACTTCTGCTCGGAGGATTTCTGAGTCTCAGGCTCTTATATATAAGGAGCCTTATTTGGTGTTTCACAAAGACAGGGTGTCTTTGTGTACTAATCCTAAGTTTCTTCCCAAGGTGGTGTCAGAATTTACATTGAACCAATCTATCCACTTTCCAGTTTATTATCCTGAGTACTCTAATCAGGGGGAGATTTTGCTCCATACTATGGATGTACATAAAATCTTGTGGTACTATACGCACCAGACCAAGGCTTCAAGGAAGTCTGAGCAGTTGTTTGTTCCCGTCGCCCCCAAGAGAGAGGGTGCTCCTGTTTCCAAACAGTGTTTGTCTAAGTTTAGCAAATTGCATTGTTTATTGTTACCATAAATACAACAAGAACCTTCTGGGAGTGGTCAAAGACCATTCCACCAAGGGTATGTATGGCTGCATCCACGGCCTGTTTCAGAAATGTGTCTGCTGAGGACATCTGTGCAACTGCCACCTGGAGTTCTGTCCACACCTTCACCAAGCATTATAGTCTGGACATCACCTCTCGGTGCAGGGTCAATTTTGGCCTAGCAGTATTTCGGGGCCTTCTCTCCTGAGCTCTTGGCTGCTGATCTGTCTCCTTCTCAGTGCTGTTCTCCTGGTCATGCCCAGAACTGCTTGGGACCCAGTCCTACCGGTGTTGGCCTGCTGCAAGAGCCTTCCTAGAAGTAAGATAGTACAGTTATGTAAGAACCTACCATAATAGTAGATCTTCAAGAGAAGCTCTTGCAACAAGCTCTGCTTTCCCTTGTTCCTCTCGCACTACTTCTGCCTTTTCTTCCTTGTCTCTCGGGAACTTCTTCGGTTCTTCATTCGCTGTCTGCTTTGGCTCTCCGATGGGAGAACTAAAGCAGGTGTGGGGGACAGCCCACCTTTAGAGGATAGGCTGACGTCGGTGGTGGGTGGTCCCCTGTGGTAGACTGTTGCTAGAAAGTTTTCCATGTGGTCCTGATGCCTGGCGTCTCAGTCCTACCGGTGCTGGCCTGCTGCAAGAGCTTTTCTCGAAGATCCACTGTTACGGTAAGTTTTTATGTAACTGTACCTTTCGATTGCATTAGCCATGTTGTGTATCACCTGTTTCACTGAAGTGTTTCATTCTTATTTTCAGTATGGGTATTTAGCATTAAATCTCAGTTGGCAACCTTTTTGATTTCCTAATAGTGAGAAATGCACTTTCCTACCATATAGCATTTTTATGACCGAATTTCAGTCTAAATTGTGAATGACCAGTACTGGTGCTGCTTTGGAGTATGTAGTTATGCAATGTTTTGGGAAAATGTGTTTTCGGCATTTTCTACTACCTGGTAAGCTGCAGTAACCTATTTCTCTTAGAAGCTAATCTACTGAACACTACCCGCCATGCAGAACTTTGCTCTGTTTTTTTAACCTCTAATATGTGCACTCCCTACACTGTTTGAGCTGCAACTATTGCGATTAATTAAAAGGTCTTATGGCATGCTTTACATTTCTTATTAGTTGAAAAGTGTCTGAGGAACACCACAGTGCCTTTCAAAACTGTCTCTTCACCTAAACTACCAAAGGAGGATCTGCTTCAAAGGCTTTGACTACTTCTGTCAAATGTCTTGCACACCTGCATCTTATTCTTACACTTGCATCAGTTCTGCCACACTTGCGTCAATTGTTGCACACTTGCGCAAATGTTTTGCAAACCTGTGTCAATTTCTGTGCACTTGCATAAATTGTTCCGCACTTGCAGTAAATTCTTCCACAGTTGTATCAATTATTCTGCCCTGCATCAAAATTTTTGCTCAGTTGTATCAGACCTACCAAAATGACCCAAATAGGTAAAAAATGCTGCAACTGTGTCAAAAATATGGCAGCGACAATCGATACACAAAAATAAGCAATCAATATAAACCTCAAAAACGTCAAACGACCCTAGAGTGGTACCAACAACTCTCAGGAATGGGAGGGAACCCAAACTCAGTAAGCTTACGTGAAGGGGACAAAAACATGTTTTTTTCGTCCTGGAACATATACCCCCTCTTAAAAGGGGCAAGTGATCGGGAAAGAACACTTGTTGGGAGAAGCCTTTTGGATCATTAGATTTCAAGTTACAAACAGTGAGCATGGCATGAATGAGGAATTGGACTGGTCGACTTTACTGTAAATGACTCTTTTCATTTCGGATTATTGGTGCCCTTGGTTCCCATCTTGGGATATGATTTTGGACTCTATGGCCACCTCTGGACTGGCATGCTATGCCATTCTTTTGTTTCCTACACCTCTGTGGCACGTTTGGTTAAACAATATTTTGAGTAGATTTCACAAACTTGCTGTATCTTTTTTTACCAGGGGAGGAGGTGTCTTAGGAGAATGGGTAGTATGACTATGGACTTCAGTGTCTATTGTGTGTGTTGTTTTATAATTAAGAATTCAGGAGTAACATTAAGGTTCTGTTAAGACTAAATTTATTTTCTTGGTCTCACCCCCACCCTATCTCCCCCATCCGAGTAATATACAGCGTATAAGTATGACACATTAAATGGTTGTCTACATATGTGACTTCACTATCCCCTATTTTTTTGGGGTCCAGTTTTTTAAAGCAGGCAAGGTAGAGGCAGGTGGTATGCACCATGGATCTCTTTATGGAGATCCTGCCTTTGGTTGGTGTGTAAGGGTAGTTTAATGTGCTGTAGTTTGAAAAAAATTAGAATTAATGTGCTGTAATCTAAGAAAAAAATTTAAATTAGGCAATATTGTCATGAGCAATGTATTTTTAAGATACTCTATAACTGTACCTTTATGTACATTATAAAGTCTCTTACTGGTACTTCACAACCATTTAAAATTTTAAATAATAATTTTTTATAGTGAGGTTTTCTCTCTATTTTATCTTTGTTACATGCCTTATATATTACAAAATATAGTAACTTAAGATAATTTTAACTAGATGAATATGAGGAACATGTAATGATGACTCCATTAGGATTTGGCCATCTGTGTGTTGCAAAATGCTGTAGGCTTCCTTTTGTTTACACTTAGTTGCCTGGCAGCCTCCATACTATTCTGTTTCCAATTTTCAGTATCTGTGAAATCGGCTTTTTAAACATACTGTAAGAGGAAGAAGACCATACAGATTTGCTTGTGGTCAGTGGTAAGCTGTTAAATCAGTAATAACTTTATAAAAATGTTTCTCTGAATTTGGAAATATGGTAATGAGTATGTGACATCACCATGCTGATGTTTTTCTGTGACAGTGTCATGGATATGGTACATGCCACCTCTGCCTCAGTCTAGTACTACTTAAGGAGCAGAATTGTAAATGCTCATTCGCCAGTGAAGCTGCACAGAGAACAAGGCACGCTGTTCTTGGAATTATTTGGTATGCAATCAAGACAGTGCTCGGAACTCTGATGTGCTCATTTTGAATCGTTTAAACCAGCAGTAAGAGTACTTATGTAGAATTTATGACTTTTGCTACTTGTAGGAAAGGAAAAAACAAAAGAGTTAAACCAAGCAGAAACAAATAATGGATATGCATGACTGAAAGGACTTGAAAACGTAAAAGGTGTTATAGAAAGTATTTTGCATTTTTTGAGGAATGAATATCTAATATAAGTGCTTAATAGTAGCTACAGATGAGCCGGCACAGTGGCACTGAGGACTGAGGTACTGGACACCACTCCTTGCGCCATGGTGGTGATCAGAGTTGGGGAGTGAGCTCAGGCTACCAGGGGTTGGCAGGGGGAGGGCTGGGAGATGATTCTAGCAGCTGGTGGGCTTCTCTCATCTCCTGAATTGGGCAATTGTAGTTCCTTACTCTCAGCTGACACCTGGTGGAGGCCAGGTGTCAGAGCAGAGTCAGGGTCTGATGCAACAACGGGGAAGGTGGAAGGAGTACTCGGTTTTGGGGAGTGCGCACCTCCATGTGCCTACACTTGCTGTGCTCGCCGTTGCTCCAGGGGGCAGGAGAAAACCGGAAAAAAACATGTCTCTCCATGGTCATATGTGACAGCCCCCGCCACACTCTTGGACCCTGCTGCTTGGTGGGGGGAGGGGTTGGCGGGGCAGACGTGGGCCCAACAACAGGAGTAGGTGGCCACGGAGGAACAAACAGCTATATAAAAAAATAGTAACTACAGAAACAGATATCTATCATAATATAATTTTATGTTTTTTTAATTTTTTATTAAGAAGTTTTTGTCATACAATGTACAACAAGTACAAACAACAGTACAAGTGTAAGAACATATCATCATTTAGCATTAAATTAGAAGAGGTACCTAATAATTCTGTATAGGGTCCCATGTTCCTCTCTGTGAGTTACAGAGGAGTAAATTTACTAGGTCTATGCCATTTATAGTCCAGAAAAAGAACCTATAGCCTAAATCTATAAACATCACGGAACAAAATCAGCTCACCTGGCCATAATATAGATATCCCATCTTCTCCACAGCAATTCAAATTTAGGTCAAGACTGAGAAACCTTAGCTGTAAGTTTTTCCATTTCATAGATGGAATTCATAATATCCTGCCACAGGGCAATAGTGAGTAAATTAGGACTGAGCCAATTTTTTGTTATGGTTTTTCTAGCTGTCAGAATACAAATGTAAAGTCGTTTTTAGTTGGGGAGAACCTAAAGCCTTCTGGCAGGTCAAGAAATACTAAAGTGCATGGAATTAGGTAGAAAGCTCATTCTCCAGGCTTGGCTAGCACCTTATACAAACTGAATACTGTGATAAACGTTTACACTTTGTGCAGCCATGTGATCATCTTCCACTGAACACTGTTACCATTCCATTGTAAAACTTAATGTGCAATCTAATGCACCTCCTGCTGAGGCCTTTGAAAATACTGCAGCCTCCTGAACATTTGGATCTACCTTTGGAAAATCTAAATGCATCTAATCTAAACTATGAATCTTCATTTAACACTTGAAGAAATCCTGGATTTATCCCTGGAACTGTTCGTAGTTTATGGCTTGTGGACAATTACACTTTGTGTCCTGTCCGACTTATCAACTGAAAAATGCCATCCTTCAAGGTGGTATATTCTGCTGATGTGGAACACTGTGTGGTGACTAACTATACATTCTTCTGATATGGACTAAAAGTTATGCAAAGTGAACTTTTCAAACTTCTATTTTTACTCCCTAAACAGATAATAGGTTATACGGTAATCACACCTGTTCCCACTTCTGAACCAGATACTATTAAGTCTAGTCCTAACTATCTTGATGCTCCATCTCAATTTTTACTTATATGTAATATCCATATAGGCAACTTAAGTTTGTCTCTCCTATCTCTTCCCAATAGGACAGATACACAACTGATACATATCAGCCAATGATATTGTGTTGATATTGGAAAACCCCATTGTGAAGTTTATTCCAAATGTTTATAGTAATACAAGGTTTACTAACATTTTCCCTTATAATTACATTTTGTTGTTTAAGGAAAACCCTGAAACACCACCGTGACCAGTTAAAATTCCTCTATCAGGCTTGCGCCTCGGGCCTGTAGATGAATGGTGCCTAACCATCGTCTTTTTGTTGTATTGCCACTTTTGAAATTAGGGCAACAAAGAAGGGACTGTTGCACCTGGGTTATGCCCCCATCATCCCACATATACCATACACTGTATTTCTGGTCTATGATACTGCTATTTTGCACTAACATGTAGATTTAGGTGCCCATCATATAAGCATAAATGCCAGGAATGTGACTGTTGCTAATATTTGCTAATGTTTACATCCTTTATAGGATTAGATCATGCATGATTATTATACCTCACTGTAATGCATTATGTTTGTCGTTTACATATATTCCATATATAATCCATCTAATTACTGATATGATGACTCTGAGGGATCATCAGTGATTACTTTATACACTATATATATATATTCTCATATAATCATATGTAGTAGTGGCCAGTCAGCACTTCTCTTTGTCTAAGCAAGCTGACAGAGAAAAAAAGTACAGTTACGTAAGAACTTACCGTAACAGTAGATCTTCAAGAACAGCTCTTGCAGCAGGTTACACCATTAGGACTGAAGACGGCAGGTGCCAGGACCCCATGGAAATTTTCTAGTTAGAAATATTCAGCGGGGACCACCCCCGACGTCGGTCCCCCCCCCGACGTCAGGCATAATACATAAGAGGGCGGTCCCCCAGAATCCACAGTTCTCCCGAGACTCCCGGCTGCTGGATGACATCAGAAGAGGAGACTGAAGATCCACCATCAAATGGCAGTCAGAGAGATGCTGAGACACCTGATCCTAAGAGAAGGATGATGGAACTAGAATCTACCTCTAGCAGGGATGGTGGGAGGGAAAGTACCTGCTGCAAGAGCTGTTCTCGAAGATCTACTGTTACGGTAAGTTCTTACTTAACTGTACTATCTTACTTCGAGAAACAGCTCTTGCAGCAGGTTACACCATTAGGACTGATTCCCAAGCAATAATGGAACTCCCACACCATTGGGAGGAGGGAAGGTAAAAATCCTTAATGAAACCAAAGCCTAGGCCAGAAGTCCTTGAAGGACTGCTAGACCAAAACCTGCTCTTCGCCTCGATGCAATATCCAGGCTATAATGCCTGATGAAAGTGTGCACGGAGCTCCAAGTAGCTGCAGCACAGATGGCAGAGGTGGACACATTCTTGAGGGCCGCAAAGGAGGTAGCCACTCCCCTTTTGGAATGACCCGTAACCGTGCCCGGTAAGGGTTTGTTGCGCTTCTGGTAACAGAACGTGATGCACAGAATGAGCCACCTGGACAGCGACCGTTTGGAGACAGAAGCTCCTATCATCCTGAGGGCAAAGGAGACCAAAAGCTGGTCCGACTTTCGGTGGTGTTTGGTTCTGGTCGGATAGTATCAGAGACACCTATGCACATATAGGGTGTGCAGTAGAGCCTCTCCTCCATTCGAATAGTTAGGAAAGTACACTGGTAGATCGATATCCTCATTAAGGGTGAGAGCTGAGACCACCTTAGGAAAAAATTTGGGATTAGTCTGTAGGGATACCCTGTCTTGGTGAAAACCAAATAAGGCTCTTTGCACATGAGTGCATGGAGTTCAGAAATTCTTCTGGCCGAAGTAACAGCAACTAAAAACAACATCTTCCAAGTGAGAAGACGTAGCTCACAATCCGCGACTGGTTCAAAGGGTGGCAGCATGAGCTGCTCCAGGACAAAGGGTAGATCCCATAGCGGAATTGGATCCTTAATCGGAGGTCTAAGGTGGAGAATACCTCTCAGGAAGGCTTGTGCCGTGTCCAACTGGGATATGGCGCATTGGCCTACAGGACAATGATAGGCTGATATGGCACAGAGGTGTACTTTGATCGAGGAGTAGGCCAAGCCTGTCTAAAAAAGAGACAGGAGGTAGTCCAAGATCGACTTTTCTGGACAGTCTAGAGGCAAACCCCCGCGCTTGAGCCCATAGGCAAAAACGGTGCCATTTCATGGTGTAAGTAGCATGAGTGGCCGGTTTTCTCACAGCCACCAGGACATCAGCTACCTCTTGCGAGACCCCACGTCGCAAAATGGCTATGTCTCTAGGAGCCAAGTGTGCAGGCTCAACGAACGAAGGTCCGGATGGATCAAGGAGCCCTCCTCCTGAGACAACAAGTGACAGCTGATTGGCAGAGGCACCGGAGGTTCCCAGGATAGCTGATGTAGTAGAGGGAACCAGATCTACCTGGGCCAGAACTGCGCGATGAGTATCAGCGTCACTTGCTCTCTGCAAAGTTTCAGAAGAACCCTCTGGATCAACAGAAAGGGGGGAAGGCATAAAGGAATCTGCCCGCCCAGGAGAGGGACAACGCGTCTCACCAGAAAACACCCTGCCCTGGATCCAGTGAGCAAAAATTGGGCAGTTTTGCATTGGATGGAGATGCGTAAAGGTCTAATTCTGGTGTACCCATCTGTGAAACAGATCCTCTGCTACCTCCTGGAGCAGTTCCCACTCGTGGACTCTGGCCTGAGAGCGGCTCAGGCCATCTGTAATGACGTGGTCCACTCCTGGGACATGAACAGCAATGAGGTTTACGCTGTGTTGCAAAGCCCAATCCCACACCCTCATGGCCTCCCTGCAAAGCAGGTAGGAATGGGTGCCTCCTTGTTTGTTGAGGTAATACATCACCACGGAATTGTCTGTTTGTAACAGAAGGGTACCTGGTGGAATCTCTGACTGGAAGGCCTGCAGGGCGTAAAGAACTGCTCTCATTTCCAGGATGTTTATGTGAAGATGAGTCTCTTGGGCTGTCCACAGGCCCTGAGACCGTACACCATCAAGGTGTGCTCCCCATCCGAGCCCTGAGGCATCAGTGGAGAGTGTCACAATCAGAGACGGCGCAATGAAGGGGACCCCTGCCAACAGATTCTTCGGATCTAGCCACCATTGTCAATCCCGGATTACGGTCTTCGTGATCCAGATGGGAAGCTGCAGATAGTCTTGCTTTTGATCCCATTGGACCCGTAGCATCCACTGGGTGACCCGCATGTGGAGACGAGCAAGCGGGACTGTTGCAATGGCTGCAGCCATGTGTCCGAGCAGGCAAAGGACCAATCTGGCAGGAACGGTCTTCTTCACCGAAAGGTCGGTTCTTCATGATGAGGGATCTGATGTGTTCCGCTCTGTCCTGGGGAAGAAAAGCTTTCCCTTGGACGGTGTCCAGAACTGCACCAATGAACCGCAGAGTCTGTGACGGAACAAGGAGTGACTTCTCTTGTTTGATCATGATGGCCAGTGTCTCGAACAGAGACTGAATATAATGAATGGCGGACATCAAGGCCTCCCGAGAGGGTGCCATGAGAAGACAGTTGTCCCAGGTAGGGGAACACGTAGTGGCCTCGTCTCCTCAGAGTCGCAGCTACGACCGCCATACAGTTCGTGAATACTCGAGGTGCCGATGACAGTCTGAAGGGGAGGGCTCGGAACTGATAATGGTGGCCCTGGATCTCGAAGCGCAGAAACTTCCAGTGCGTTTGAGCAATGGATATATGCAGGTAGGCATCCTGCATGTCCAAGGACGCTAGAAAGGTGCCCTGCTTGAGCATGGGAATCAGACCTGGAAGGGTCACCATGCGGAAGGATTTGTACAGGACAGACTCACTGAGGTCGCTGAGGTCTTGTATTGGATGGAGGTCCCCTGTTTTCTTGGGAACCAGAAAGAAGTGAGAATAATACTCTGCACCCCTCTGGTTCCGTGGTACGTGCTCTATCGCTTCTTTTCCCTGGAGCGCGAGCACCTCCTGCTGAATGAGCAGGGCATGCTGACCCGAGTAACAGGAGAGCAGGGGAGGTCTTGCCGGTGGGTGGTTGAGAAATTCTATAAATTTACCTTTCTTATTTATTTATTGATTTATTTATTTATTGATTTATTTATTTGATATATCGGTTTTACAACCTTTGAGCCAGAGGCTCATTTGCAAAGGTACCTCGTCACATGTAAGACAGATGGAAACATAGAGTAGGTATAACAACAATTACATTAAACATGAGATACATGGTATAACAGTGGTTACATTAAGCATGTGTTACAGACATTTGTCACAGACAGGAGTTACAAGATTTGGAAGTAGGTATTTTCTGACATTATTTTTATAACCTTTGGATGATGATAATTTACAACATAACAGCAGTGAGGCATTATAAGCTTGAGAAGGCATCTAAACATAGTAGTCAGACCTAATCATGGGTTTGGTGTTAAAGATGGAGGTTGCAATCCATAATGGACTTTGTCAGAGAATATTGGATCAGAGTGGGTAAGTGGTGAAGAATTAGAAGCAGTTGCAGGAGCGGACATTGAAGAGGTGGCTGCAAAGAGTGGTTTTGAAATGGGTGATCTTGGGTGCACTAGTGATGGTGCTTGGGAGTGCATTAAACCATGTGGGTGCCCTATGGTGAAAGATTTCTGGGCAAGGGAGGTTTTTACCCTGGGCACAACCAGAGGAGCTTTCTCTGAAGTGCGGGTAAAGATAGTGGGGGTTGCAGGCTGAAGAGAGGCGGTGACCCCAGTGGGGGAGAGTCCGAGCAGTATTTTCTTGGGAGAGTAAGCAGGTCTGGTAGTGGAGCCTTTCATCAAGGTTGAGAATATTGGTAGAGGTATAAAGCGAGCAGGTGTGAGTGAGCCTGGGTGCATCTGTAAGGAGCCTGCAGACCTTGTTTAGTGTGGCCTGGATTATCTGGAGTGTGGTGTAATTTGCTGCACCATATACAGGGAGCCCACAGTCCACTAGGGACAGTATCGATGAGGTGATGGCAAGCCTAAGGGCGTGGGGGGGAAGGCAGTCCCTGTGTCAGTAAAGGAGTCCAATCCGGGTGTTTGTTGCAGCAGCAAGGGTGTTTATGTGGTCATGGAAGGTAAGAGCCGAGTCCAGGGTAAGTCCAAGATATTTGTAGTTGGATACCTGCTCAAGGGGGTGCTGGGTGCTGGGGAGGATGTTGAGCAGTGCGTTCTTAGCTCTGTTCTGGCAGTGAGCGAAGATCACTGACTTCGTCTTTTTTAAGTTGAGGACCAGTCTATGGTCCTTAAACCAGGTTTCGGCCTGGGAGAAGGCAAGTTGAAGGGAGTCCTGCAGGGGTGTGGGTTTATGATGTGAGGTGAAGAGCACTGTATCATCTGCATATAGTAAGATTTTTGTGGAGCAGGCCTTTGGTAAGGAGTTTAGGTAGAGGGAGAAAAGAAGTGGTCCCAGGATAGAGCCCTTGGGCACCCGGGAGCGGACGGGTAGTGTGTCGGATAGAGTTCCGTTAATTTTGACGCATTGGGACCGGGCGGAAAGGTAACTGGAGCACCAGGCCAGGGGGCCTGTGGAGAAACCAAGCTGGTGGAGTAAGTCAAGAAGGAGAGGGTGGCAGACTGTGTCGAAGGCCTTGGATAGGTCTATGAACACAGCACCCTCAATGTTACCGGCGTCTAGGGAGGAGTGCAGGAAGTTGATGAATTTTAGGAGGGCTGTGGTGGTGCTATGGCCTGAACGGAAGCCATGTTGCTCTGGGCATAGGATGTTTTACTTGGCTAGGTATTCAGTAAGTTGGGCAGCCACCACTTTTTCTAGCGCTTTGGGGGGGGGAGAATGGAGATGGGTCGATAGTTATTATGGGAGGCTTTGTCACCACTTTTATGGATGGGGTAATGACAGCAGCTGTTTTCCAGGCACTAGGGAATTGCCCTAGGCATGAGGATTTGTTGAGCAGGTCTGTTAGGGGGACTAGGACCACGTCGAGGACTAGTCGAAGGAGCCTGGCATCTAGGGGATCATTTATAGGGTTATTGCTGTTTAGCGCTTTTTGTAGGTAAGGATGAACTTCGTGGGGGGATATTGTGCGCAGGAGGAAACAGGGATGCTGCAGGGTTGGAGGCGGGGACTGGGGCACAGGGTCAAAGAAACTGCTAGGGAGAACAGTGCTGAGATCTGAGAAGGTGGTGTTTAGACAGTTTGCTATGGTGAGTGTGTCTGTGGAGGCAGTGCCATTTATAGTGAGCTGGGAGGGAGGTGGGGAGTGAGATTTCCCATTGAGTTCTTTGATGTTATTCCAGAAGGTCTTTGCAGACCCCCACGTGGTTGTGAGAGTGGACTGATAGTGGTCTGCTTTGGCTTTATGGATGGCTCGAGTGCATTTATTGCGAGTGGCGTTATAAGAATGTCTGTCCGCCAACCTGCCTGATTCTATGGCTTTGTGCCAGAGATTATCCCTGTCTCTCAACATTTGGAGTAGGGAGGGGGTTATCCATGGGGCATGTTGCCTTTTGGTGCGGAGTTTGGTGAGTGGAGCATAGAGGTCACAGGCCTTGGTGAAGGCCTGTGTAAACAGGGTGAGTGCAATGTTGGCACTGGGGGCTGTATTAATGGGGGACCAATCTATCTGGGTGAGCAGCTGTTTAAGTTTTTTTTAACCCTCCTGGGCGGAGACGCCTTCTGAAGGTTGTTTGGGCTATGGGTTTGGGTGTGGAGGAGGTCCATTGGAATAGGATGGGTGAGTGGTCACTTAAGGAGTCGGGAAGTACTTGTATATCCTGGATTTTGTGAGGGCGGTTAGAGATAAGGATATCCAGGAGGGTGCGGGTACCAGTAGATGTGTGGAGCCTAGTGGGTTGGGTAACTAATTGGACCATGTCAATGGCGAGAATAGTCATAGTTGGTGCTGCAGAGGGGCCAAGCCAGTTGACGTTGAGGTCCCCTACTAGTGTCCGTTCTGCATTGTGTGGTAGGGTAGAGAGGTATTCGGTGAGGGATGTGATGGCAGTCTTTTGGTTCTTAGGGGGTATGTAGGCGACTATGAGGTATAGTGGGGCCCTGGAGGGGTCAGGGGTGATTTTTAGGGTGAGGGCTTGTGCTCCGTTTGTGAGTTTGGGGAGTGGGAGCACGTGACCAATAATATTGTTGGTGATGTAGAATGCACAACCACCCCCACGCTTTCCTACCCTGTCTTGACCAACTGGAGAACCCACCCGTCGGTGGTAATCGACTGCCACCCTAAAAAGTGGCGAGCAATGCAACCCCCGACCTTTTGTGCCTGTTGATCCAGAACAGGGGTGGGGGCCGGGAAGGAGTCATGCTGTGGCAGCACTGGTCTCTGCAGGCTGGGCTGGTTTAGTATAGCATTGGGCTCTGCCTGGGAACAACTTAGCCTGGGCTTTCCTCTGAAAGGTGCCCCTTGGTTGCTGGCCGGAACGTGGCTGCTGCCTTTGTTGTCGGCTGCGAAAGCGGCTCTGGTTGCTACGAAAGGAACCGGGCCTGGATCTGTACATAGCCTGTACAGACCTGACTGCCTTTCCAGCACCCTGGAGTTTGGTGATCACCTTCTCCGAGGGTTCACCAAAGAGTACTTCGCCACTGTAGGGGACATCAAGAATGTTCTTCTGTACGTCCGGGGTGAAGCCAGAGACATGGAGCCAAGAGTGTCGCTGGAGACAGATGCCTGAAGCTGCAGCTCTGGCGGACAAGTCCGCAGAATCGTATGCGGCTCATAGTACTTGGGTACCCACATCAGACCCTGTGCGGAGAAGGTTTAGGAGCCCCGCCTTCTGATCGCCATCCGGAAGCTTATTGACCAGGTCCTGGCCCTGTTCCCATAGGGTGTTCTGAAACTGTACCATGTGGGTTAGGTAGTTCACGGACCTGATGGAGCATGTAGCAGCCGCATACATGTGTCTCCCCAGGGCATCCAATTGTTTGGATTCCTGGTCCGGTGGCTGTGTACTCATGTGTTGTGGTCTTTGAGACCAGTCACGTGAGGCTGTAATGACCAGGGAGTCTGCCAGAGGTTGTTGAGCCAAGTACTGGTCCTCTCTCAGGGCCTTGTACAGGCGGTCAGCTTTCTTCGGCACCACAGGAGTTCAGTGCAGATGCTTCCACGCAGCCTTGGTGACATCTGCGAAGGTGCCCACCAAGAGTGGCACTACCACAGGCTTTGGGTCTTTCTGCCGAAGATAATGGGCGAGGCGCTGTCTTTCGGGGTTGAGATCTTCAGCGTCCCATCCCATGTTGTCCTGGATATGCCTCATGATCTCAGAGAAAGAGGGATCATCCGGAGGAGACCTGGGTAGGTCATGTGGGTCAGGTGATGGAATGCTGAGTGGAGAAGGAAATCTGGAGTAATCCGAAGTATCCGAACTGGAGTCCTCCCCTGACAGAGTATACCGCCGACGTCTGGGTCGCTTGGGGCTGGGAGACCCTGATGGGGATCTTGAGGGAGGCCTTCTCCGATCCTTGGATCTACCCCAGGGAGGTGGAGTCTGCTCCTCAGGGGTTGGTGATAGTCCTGCTGGCCCCTGTGGTGGAGGTGGGGGCGCAGGAGGTGAAGGAGGAGGAGGAGGAGGTGGAGGAGGTTTTACAGGGACCACATCATTTTGGATGGTGTCCCACCAGAAAGTAAAGAGGTCGTTTACTTCTTGCAGGTTCATGCCTGAAGATGGGCCTGGTGCCGGTGGTCTGTCGCCAGGGTCTGGCGTCGGGTCTGCGGGTGTCTCCGGGTTGGACGAAGGTTCCCTCGGGAGCCCGGCATCCTCAGTGTCGCCCACCTGGTCTTCGGGCAGCGTCGTGTCCTCCTCTGTTGAGTCCCTGTGACCGGTGTCCACCGGTGACTGGGGGGCAGTCTTCGGCTCCGGTGAGTGCGAGGCCGACGTCGGTCGCTTGGCTGATGTCTTCGGGTTCGGTGAATGCCCAGCTGGCGTCTGGTGCCTGGCTGGTGTCCGTGGCTCCAGCGAACGCCTGGCCGGCTTTGTATGCTTAGCCGATGTTGGGTGCTTGGCCACCATCGAATCCGACATCCGCTTTAGGGACGTCAGGTCCTTAGTCTTCCTGGGTGGTGGATCTGGACCTCTGGGAGGCTGGGAGACTGACCTGGAGTCGGGGTCCTGACGTCGGGCCGATGAGGAAGACTTGTGGCATTCTGAAGACTTGGAGGAGGCCCGAGAGGGAGTAGAGGAAGCCGAAGGCCTTGAAGTCTTGATGGGCTGAAGAGTCGCCTGAAGCCTGGACTTTGACCGGAGGGTGCTGAGAACGAGCCCTGGAGGGAGAGCAGTCAGATCTGGTAGAGCCTGAGCTACGGGAGTCCAAGGCCCGGTTCGGGGATCTGGACCTTACTTTCTCCCAGTGTTTATGGGCCTTGGAAGAAGAATCGCCCCTGGAGGAAGGTTGTTGGTCCATCCTACTAAGTCCTTCTTCCAGCAGGTAAGCCTGAAGTGCCTTCTGACTGCAGATACTGGTACGGCTGTTGAACTCTTGGCAGAAAGTGCAGGCCTTGGTGTCGTGGTCTGGGCCTAAGCACCGCGCACAGGAGGAATGAGGATCCTTAAAAGGGATCTGTTTTCCACAGGCACACTTGGAAAGGTGTTCATTGACTGAAGGAGTTGGAGAGGACATCAGTTTGGAGAAAACTTTTGAAGTTCTAAGTCGTCGTGCGCTAGGTAGAGACTGAGAGGCCGATGCTGGCGAGTCGATGGCGGGAGAAGAACTGGGGATTCTGAAGGACTACCCCCTTATGTACTATGCCTGACATCGGGAGCGGGACTGACATCGGAGGCGGTCCCCGCTGAATACTGCTAGCTAGCACATTTCCGTGGGGTCCTGGCACCTGCCGGCTTCAGTCCTAATGGTGTAACCTGCTGCAAGAGCTGTTTCTCGAAGCAAGATCCTTTGTTATGTCTTATACACAGGAAAGAAACGCCACATGTAATGCAGTTTGAATCTGTCAGCATTTCTTTTGTCCAAGCTTCATTCTAACTGAAGCATATTCTTTGTCTCACATTACACGCATTAGTAATTCTGTCTCCTAAGTCATTATTCAATGGAGAATGTCTTATACAATCTTGTTAGTATAAATCCAATACATAATGTTTCTCATATCTGTAACTATGAGGTGATCTCTGTTACTATACTGTTATCTGTAGTATATAGCGTTGTGTAACCTAACTCCACACGGAGAGAATAAGATCTTGGAGAGCGAGATCCTAGAAATTCTGGAGATTATGTACATTCCTCAGGAGAGTGGTGAGAAACCCATCTCCCTTGTGATTTTCTCTCTCACATGCTTGGCGTAAGTAGTATAATAAACCTTTATTAGTACTCCTGCTTGTTTACGAATGTTTCTTGGCAGTCTCCGAAGATATAAGAATCTGTATTATTATTATTTGTCTACTGACTAAGATTGTTTAGGCAACATAAAACTCGAAAGACCGTTAGGCCTATTCTGCTGGCATTTTAGTATGTTAGTATAAATAGTGACCGCAAAAGGTGTCTGGGTGTTTGCCAAAGTTACATTTTAATTTCCTCTGTAAATTAAAACACCGGGTGATAAATCTTTAGTAACAAGCAGCTGAGAGCATCTCCTGTTTAAATTTTTGGTCAGCTATGTACCACAGTGCAGACAAAATAATCTCTTGCCAGATATTCAAACTCTGTGTAATGAGTCGTTTTATTTTTTAGGGTTTCTTTTCCCCTCTTGTTTCTCTGTGGGAACACAGAGCTGTAAAGGGATCCAAACAGACAGAGAGACTGCTTTCATTTGTGGTTTCAAATCCTAATGGGTCTATACTCATCTAGGAGTCCACATACATCAAATGCTGTTTGTGTCCTGTCATGAACTTAGGTTGCAAACAAAGTTTTTGATCCACAGACAGCTAAGGGTTTCTCATTTCTTAAATGACATCTCTAAAAAATCAGTACTGAAGTTGAGGCTGGATACCTCACAAAATCAAACTGCCTACGGTGGCTTGAATGATTTTGCCAATGTGGCAAAAACCAGAAACAGCCCCATGAGGGTGATTTCTGAACACTATCGTGACTTAAAACATGGTACCAAGGAAGACATTCCTGAAAATTTGCTAATTGCAACACTATTTGTTTGCTTAGAATTTTCTATAAAAAATGTGATACTCTTAAGTCAGGTTACGCTGCATACAGGCAGAAGTTGAGTGTTTTGAATGTCAAGTCTGCTGAGAAAGTTAAAGAGCTGTTATTTCAAAACAGGACCTTGACTAAGCAATGTGATTCATTACTAAGTAGCTATGAAAACAGTAGACATAAAATGCATGCTTTGAAAATCAAATGTGATAAAGCTTCTCTTGATAACAGACTAGTTTTACAGTACGAGACAGTCTTGTGGTCTGAAGTTAGATTACTTCACAGTGTGCTCGCTCATGTATTTGAGGAGCTAGAATGTAAGAGTAAGGAAAATGCCCAACTTACCACTGTGGGAGTATGCAAATTGTCTGCGGCAGTGTATTCCTTAGAACTGTACGCCACTGCATCTGAACGGTTGTCATAGATAGCTCAGACATTCATTGGCACGGCGCAGCCGCGCCTGCAAAAGGGAGCAGGGCATTGGAAGTGGGGGAGGCACATCTACGAAAACTCGTATGGTGGCACTATGTTTCTTGCATATGTATGCAAACAAACATAAAAACAACTCTTGCTATTATTTCTACACGTATTACATATCATTGTACAAAATGAATTTTATTGAGAGAGAAACTTAGGAAGAAAAGGTTACCTCTGGTGAGAACAGCGTGAGTCGCGAGTGAGTGTGAGTGGATTAAAAGACGACCGGGTGGGAAAGGTGATTATAGGAACTTGCAGAAGGACACAAAGTGAGAAGTTTGGTTCCCTTATTTGTGTTTTCTTTTTTTCTTTTTAATTATTTGCTCAACAGTTTTGGGATTTGGGTACTTCCTGGTTGAGGCTTGAAAGTGCTGTGATAGGGACATAGGAGTCAGCTGACACCTGCTTGATAACGGGCATGTGCTAGCAGACAAATCCAGATCGTCATTTGAGAAGTAGCTTGGGAAGACAGAGGAAGCAAAGGAAACTGAGCACGAGAGGGCTAAAAGAAAGAAAGCAAGAGAAAGAGAAGGAGATTTATCTTGTGCCGAAGTTTATTTCTTTTGCTTAGACCTCTGCCTTATCGTCTTATCCCGTAGTGCACTCCGGCATACTGTATTCGTTTCTCATTATTTTCTCTGTGGGGTTTTTATGCCCACTCATTATTTTTTAAGAAAGAGAAAGAGAACTGGATGAAACTGCAATAATAACATATTGGATAAGAAGGAAAAATCATACATTGTTAGGAAACAGGCTTCAAAAGTAAGTTTTTTAGTTTTTATAATCTTATTTAACTATTTAAAAGGGCAGTTTCATATTTCTAGAATCTTTGCCACAGTTCTGATATTATTTTACTTGTGTGGTGTTTATATCTTTGTTTTTAGTGTACAAAATGGTTTCAGAGCTATGTGCTTACGAGAAGGTTCACCACACTGAACTTAAATTGGATAGAGGATAGTACAATAAAGTCAAGGAGAAGAACATACTTTGGCAAAATACCCCGAAAGAATCGTGCTTGTCAAGAATTACTGACAGTTTGACTGTGATCCATCATAAGGGAAAGCCTGAAAAGAGAACAAGAGAATAAGACTGTAGCGGGAGTGGAAATAAGAGGTGAAAGTTTATAACATCCGGGGCTATAGACTATAGGCGATAGATGAATTGAAGAACTTTCTCTGATAAAGTAAATAACTAGCAACTTGCACTATCCTTCTTAGTATATGGGTTATGCAAAGATTAGTGTGTTGTATATATACTTATACTGATAAATAGGTAATTACTGTGTGCTTTATAACATACTACATGAGCAACTACAAATTATAGTAATTTATTGAAATATGGTGCAATTTATTGTAGTTAGCTGATTCTAGGGTTGGTAAAGTTATATGGTATATGATATATGAGAAATAATTTATGATATTGTGTCCTTATTTGTTTACTTTGATAGGAGAAAGCTTTGGATTTAGTCAAAATCTAGGATTCCCTGCTAATTGATATAACTTGCTGGCCACCATCTAATAAACAGGTTCATTACTTGGAACTGATAAACAACGTTCTCTTTTTATCTCGTTTATTTCCTCCAGGATATCCTACAAATAGGCCTAACAGGACTTAATAAAACATAGGAATTAAAGGGATTTAGAGGGATCGGTAAACCTAAATGGGTGGAATTGGGTTGAATTCTTAATTAAGCCCCATATTGGCTTTGGGGTTGGGGGTTCCATTTAAGATTGTGTTTTGGTAAATATAAGAAAAGAGGGCCTTGTTATTCTAGATAAATTGTGTTTATTGATAATTAAGTAATGCCAATTGAGACAAGAAGTGGTAAGAACTGTGTTAATAGTAAGGAAATGGAGAGTAGGAGATTGAATTTAGGAAAAAATGAAAAACGATATAAAAAAGAGGATAAAGTAATAAAAAAAGAACAGAAGTGAATGAAGGTAGTTTAACTGAAGGAAACAGAGATATAATGGATAAGAATGGAATAGAGGTGGAATTAAATGATAAAGATGGAATATACGTTACTGATGATAAAACAATGTCCAAAAAGTTATATACCCCCAAAATGATACAACCATTAATATGGGAGGTACTGGATTGTAATTTTAAGTGAACAAATATGAATGTCACACAGAAGGAGAGTAGAAGTCTTGTACAACATGATTTAATTGATTTGATGAAATGTAGTACACCGATTTCACTAGTTAAAGAACCAGATGAGAAGGATGAAATTAAAGAACTGGATGAGGATTTATTAGAAAGGGTTAACAGAGAAGTATCAAAAACAATTGACAGTATAAAAGAAACTATTTAAACAAATAATAGAATTGAACAGAAAATTAAAGAAATCAAAGAACTAAGATATGAGAAAACTAATCTTTCAGTATTTGAGAATGATTTTGAAACTAAAGAGCTAAAAGATATAAACAGAAAGGAAGACAGCATTAACAATGAATGGGAAAATATATCTGGGGAAGATACACCAACTATAAGCCCAATTGAAACTGTGACCCTACCTCTGGATATTTTAATCAGAGAATGTGTAAACACTCTGAGAGACCCATTATTGGCTAATGCAATGATATATGAGCAATTGATAATGTTTAAGAAGGAATTGTCATTTTTAAAAGGAATTGGAATAGAAAAGAAGAACATCATTGAAAAGATTGTGAAGTGGACTGAAAAAATGAAGGAAGAAAATATACTATCTAACTACAATGAAGGAAATTCTTAGGAGTGTTCAATAGACAAGTTAGAATTATCCCACTACATGACTCCAAGTTAAAAAAAACAAGAAAAAATGGATTAAATAATTCTGGGTTAACGTCAAGTAATATTGAAGAAGATTTGGAACTGGTAATGTCACCAGAAATTTACACTGAACAGAATAGTGTCATTATAGAAATGAGATCAAAACACTCAAGATTGTGGGAGAAAGGAGTTGAACAAAATTTGAAAGTGATAAAGAAGATGGAAAGTAAACAGGCTATAAAGCATAAGGAAAATAGGGGGATAAGATGTAATAAAACCCCTTTTTATGCAACGAGTAGCAATATGGGGGAAGGTATAGAAATGGGGGTAAGGAAGAGGATTTGTATATTTTAGAAGATAGTATGGGAGTAGAGCAACAAAGGTGGAAAAGAGTAAGGCACACACTGATAGTGAAGAAAATAAAACAAGAAACACAGAATATATGACTACAAATATGCAATTAAAAACTGAAAGTGAGGAAAAGAAGAATGAGAAAGAGAATGAAAGGAAAGAAACAAGCATTAAAGAACAACAAAAAATGCGAGGAGGAGAAATTGACAAAAGGTATAAGAAAGCTTAAACCAATTAATAAAAAGTGTTTGAGAAATATGGGAAGAGAGATGAATAACAGAGCAGGGTAAGGTTAATAAGAAAAAGAAGCCAAAAAGAAATTCAATCCATTCACATATGCATGCCTGTG
The DNA here is from genome assembly GCA_016271365.2 of Neoceratodus forsteri. NCBI lineage: Eukaryota > Metazoa > Chordata > Ceratodontiformes > Ceratodontidae > Neoceratodus > Neoceratodus forsteri. The sequence goes on along the minus strand of CM057459.1, from coordinate 298,776,883 downwards.
TAGTACAGTATGGACTGCAGGCCCACTGGTCCACACTGTGGACCAACAAGCGTACAGTACATACTGTACACTGTCATTCAGCAGGTGGCTGGGTGGTATGAGGGCGGGGTGCTGCCGCCCGCCAATGGCTGGGGAGGAGCTGGTGGCCAGGGTCCTCTGAGGGTGGGGGGGTTGGAACCACTGGACCACCAGGTAATGGGATTCCTATACTAATTCCGCGATCGGGCATGACGGGGGGACCACTAGACCACCAGGTAGGGGTCAACTTCACTGATGCCCACGATCAGGCATGACGGGGGGATACACTAGACCACCGGGTAGGGGTTAACTTCACTGATGCCCGCAATCGGGCATGATGGGGGGGGGACACTAGACCACCGGGTAGAGGTTTAATCCACTGATGCCCACGATTGGGCATAAGGGAGGGGGTACCACTAGACCACCAGGTTATTAGTGCCTGTACATGGGCCCACAATTGGGCATACTGGGGACAGCATCACATTGGGCAATGGGGAGGGTGTGTGTGCTCCTGGACAGTGTCCCTGTGGGTTGGGTGGCCACCCACGGCTGGCATGTGCTGCGTTGCACCCTGCAATGCAGCAGCCCACCTGTGGGTGACCAAGATATGTTCCTCCTTCATGGGCTCAAGACAGCTCCCCATATGTGGTGCATATCAGGGACAAAGCAAGATATGCGCCCACACATCTCGGCTGAATACCGATGTGCTGTATATGCCTGGGCACGCTCTGCAACTGTGCCACATACATTACCATTCGCCTGACGATCAGGATTTGTGAAGTACCTGGCAGTCTTCTGAATATCCAATTGGGTGTATTATGGGGTTGTTAGTAACCTGTTGCGCCCAGGTACACCCCCCTTTGAATATCTGGGCCCCAATGTATAATATCAATGTGTTACGAGAGGAGATGGAAGATAAATTGAATTTACATTTAAAACAGTTTTTGGCAACAATAGTATATAGAAATAAGAGAAGGGATGGCGTGTTAGATAACTTAAGTGTTGTAAAGCCATTTGAAAACCTGGAACTGGTATTGTTAATTTCTGATCAATATTTCATACTAAAGGCTATAGAAAATAAGAAAGAGGAATTAAGAGGTTTGGGTTTCAAGATGGAATGTGTTGTAATTATGAAATCTCTATTCCCAGATTATTATTATAAAGAAGGGAATATAGAATCGAAAAATCTAAAGGAGTATGTGATTTCTTTATATGGGATAGGAAACTTTATAAATGAGACTAAGACAGATATCAGAGGTAAAACTTTGGATCTTCTGCAAAACCTACTGAAAATTAATAACTTAAATAAAATAATCACAAAGGTCAGAAGATGGGAAAAGGATGGACAATTATCATTATGGTTAGTAAATGAAGAACAATATTTAAGGATTTTGACACTGGTAGAGGAGTTGGACAAATTAGAAATACCGTATATCTTCGAACAGAAGCCAAGGCTTTTATTTCAAATTTGTAATTTCAGGTGCGGCTTCTATTTGAGGGCGGCTACTAAATGAGGGCGGCCTTTATTAATTGCTGCCAATCTGGCCACCAATCTGGATTGCTCTAAGCATTTAAAATTACTGTCAAAACAACTGTCAAAGTTCAGCAGTCAGCTGAAGAAGAAATTAAAAACAAATAGTAGTGCGAGTAGTAGGAAGTGAATGGTGGGTACAATTTTATGAATTGTGTATCCAAGATCAACAAACTAACCTAGGGGTGTTTAAACTAAGAATTCCAACCCCTCCTGTGAATTTCAGGGAATCCAGCTATCATTAGGGGTATGAAACATCTTTTACCATGACTATAAATATCTGATGGTATGTTTCTCCAGGCAACTCGGCTGCTATATAGTACCATTATTCAGAAATACTCTGGCTAGTAGACCATGTATAGTAGCCGCACTCTCTATTCGAGGGCAGCTTTTATTACAAAGTTATTTTTTTCCTTGTGGCTTCTATTCGAGGGCGGCTACTAATTGAAGATATATGGTATATATGGTGGGAGAAGATCCAGGAAAACAAGAAGAGAAAGAAATAATATATAGTGACAATTGGACCAGCCCGTTAAAAATGGCAAATAGATACCAAATCTTGCAAGAGATTAAGGATGATTGACATAATATAAGCAGGAATAAAGGATTGAAGGAACAAACACACCAAGGATATGAAACTAAGATATTATCTTGGAATGTAACAGGTTTAAGGGAAAGATTACCTGATCCTTCTTTCCTGGAATATATAACTAAATTTGACTACATCTGTCTACAAAAGACATGGGTAAATAAAGAAATCAACATAAATGGTTATAAATCATTTAATAAGAAGGCAAGAAGTACTAAAACATTTGGTAGGCTATCGGGAGGAATAATAACATGGTGTAGGGTAAAGGAGTATACAGAATACATAGAAGAGATCATAGAAGCAGAACATATCCTGATGGTTAGAATAAAACAGAAAGATTGGATCTTATATATTATTAACATATACCTTCCTCCTAAAGGATTGAACTATGTAGAAAAAGATGAGATAAATACTATAGCTAAACTTTCTGTAGTAATAGAAATCCTGATTGTGGCATTATTTTATTGGGTGACATGAATGCTAGGGTGGGTCACAGCCTGGAGCCCTCTGAGGAATTAATGTGGGCCTGTGCAGCTCAGGATGTCATGCATGTTAGAACAGAGTGAGGAACAGTAGATAAAAAAGTATGTGAAAGCGGGAAACAGCTAATAAAAATAATGGATAGCAAGAACATGTTATTAATTAATGGCAGAATAAAAGGAGATTTATTGGGGGCATACACGTACATAGGCCCAAGGGGTTCCTCTGTAATAGTTCTTTGCTGGTGTACAGAGAACATGGTAGCTCAGATAAAAGATTTAAAAATAGGTTGTAGAGGGGAAAGTGAACATTGCCCTCTGGAAATACTGATTGACTCTGCCATACCCACTTCTAATAGGAAAAAGGATACATTAGAAATAATAAAAGTAAAAAAGGGTGTCAAGTGGGATTTAATAGATAATTGTAGGTCTATATGGATGTTGAATGATATAGGGGTTAGACAAGAATTGTCTGGTTTGATTCAAAGTAAAGAAGAAGATCAAAAAATTTGAGGGTATAATGAATAATATCTCAAAAACCTGATGAAAGTTATAATCAGTAAACAAAAAAGGCAGTAGATGGTATGATAAAGAATGTAAGTACTATAAAAGCATAATAAATGAATTAGTTAAACATTTACAAAAAAGTCGAGATAAAGAGGGGAAGAAAACATTAAACAAATTAAGAAGAGAACATTAAATGTTAATGGATCAAAAAAAGACAAATAAGAGATTACAATTATGGATGGAATTTGAAAGTACAGTAAAGGAGAAAAATAATATTAAATTTTGGAAATTGGTAAATAAAGGCTCGGGTAACTACAAGAGCAAAACTGAAAACTACATTAACCCAGAAATATGGGAATCATACTACAAAAGCTTATTTTATGATCAAGAAATAAGCAGTGAACATATTATTTGGATACCTATGACAAATTTCTTATTCTCTCTAAAAGAAATTTCAGAGGCTATACAAAACTTAAAATGTCATGAGGCACCAGGCCCCGATGGGGTTCCCCAAGCTATAATGAAGGATGATCTGGAACTATGGACTAATGTATTAAATGTAGTGTTTAAAATAATCCTGGAAAAATATATTATACCCCAAACATGGAAAACTACTATAATAATACCAATATATAAAAAGGGGATAAACTCGACCCAGGGAACTATAGGCCGATATCTTTTAGACACTTCACAGAAAATTTTTACTAAATTACTACAACAAAAAATAATGGATTGGATAACAAATTATGAATTAATAGATGAGGCACAGGCGGGATTTATGCCAAATCATTCCACGATTGATCATTGTTTCACATTAATGCATTTAATTCATAAATATGTATATATTAAGAAACAAAAATTATATTGTGTCTTTGCAGACTTAAAAACAGCCTTTGAAAAAGTTTTGAGAATAAAATTATGGGAATCCCAGGGGAAATATGGACTGGATAAAGCGGTGCTCAATATTCTGAAAGTATGATATAAGGATAACTGCACATTAGTAAGATATAATAAAGAAGGGGATTACACCAAGAAATTTGAGTCCAATGTAGGTTTAAGGCAAGGATGCATCCTTTCCCCGATATTAATCTATTTTTGAATGAGGTATTGAAAGATATGTATGATTCTGAGCTGCACATGCCCAAGCTGGGCTCCAGGCTGTGCCTGTACATGGCATATGCAGATGATATAGTGTTAATTTCAACCAGCTACTTAGGGATTAAAATAAGTATACAAAAATTATATGAGGGTTGTTAGAAATCAGCACTGGAAATTAATTAAAAAAAATATATGATTTGTAGTAAGCAAATGGTTAAGAAAGGGAGGATAAGTATGTTACAATGTAATAATAAAATTGAAACTGTTGGAACATTTTGCTTTCTGAGAATTATTTTTAGTTATAATTTAAACTGGAATGAACATGTAAATCACATCAAAGAAAAAATAAAGATATTTTATCCAGCTTTAGAAAGATTCTCATACAAGTAGGGAGGTCAATCAGTAAAGGGATGTTTAGCAGTTTTAAATGCAAAATTAAGATCTCAGTTACTATATGGAGTGGAATTTTGGGGTTTACAAAATAGTAATAATTTAGAGTGTACGCTTAATAAAGTATATAAAAAACTACTAGGTTTACCTAACTGTGCATCCTTTGGCTTAGTAAGGCTGGAATTGGGGCAAGTTTCTATTCAACAATATATAGAACAAAGGCAATGTAGCTATTGGGTAAAAGCATATAATAAACATGAAAAATGTCTTCCAAGAATATGTATAGAAGAATCGCCGAACTACAGAGAAAGGGGCTTTATTTGTCCAAGTATTTTTATTTTAGAGAAAATATTAAAACCATGTGGAATTTTGGAGTGCATAACTGACTCTAGCAGGCAACCATTGAAGCTGACAAAAGAGTAAATAAAAATAAGAATACAAGATATCCACTATAATCAATAAGTTAATTTGGCCAAAAAGTGTAAAATTAGTAGGTGGTTGGCAGAAAATAGAAAAAGAACTATGGGATTAGAGTACTATCTTTACAAAATCTCTAACCCAAATAATAGAAAGGCATTAACTAGATTTAGGTTTGGATATGTTAATTCACAAACTTTAGAGAAACAATATGAAAAGATACATTCAGCGACGTGAGCCTGTGAGGGTGGTGATGATACTCCATTCTACTTATAGATTCTGTGATCATTATATAAATATGAAAGAGAAAAGATTTTAGCAAATGTTCTTAAAGAGCTAGATATGGATCCTCAATATCAGTTTAATGCCTATTGAAATCTGAGCATATTTTATGTTTGGATAAAGTAGCTAGACTCTGCAGGATAATACTGAGAAAGTAGAAGCATTTGCGGAATAAGAATAAGTAATTTTGTGCATCTTTTAATTAATGTAAAGATATTATGGAAAACTGTATAAATTATGCTATATGACGAATGTGGTATTTGTGGATTTAAAAAAAAAATCTTTTGTAAAAACAAATTTTAAATGCTGTTATAAAATAAATAAACTGAACTTGAATGTGAAATAATGCAGGAAATTCTGGATTTGTTATGGGTAAAACAAAAGTTTCATATCCCTTACAAACCACAGTCATCAGGACAGGTGGAATGGGCTTACAGGCAGATCAAAGTTATGGTAATCCAAACTTGTTCAGGAAAACCCCAAAGAATGGGATTCATTATTGCCTTTACTCCTTATAGCAATATGAGGGACACCCTCTACAGGTACACAGCATACCCCATTTTTGAAATCATGACCAGATGGTCCATGAGACTCCCAGAACATTTACTTTTGGACCTGTGTAGTGCCACTGCTGATGGAGCATCAGTAGATAAATTTGTTAATTCAAACAAGACATCCAAAGGGTACACTTGTTTGCTGCACAAAATATGGGCAAGGCCCAACAGGCCCTATCCCATTGTAAACAAACTCAGTCCAGCAATCTACCAAGTTAAACTGTCTCACTATAACAGTCATTGATAAATGGCTACATGCCAATGAAATTAACCTTTTTAAAGGAGATTAAATTACTTTTCCATACCCCAATGGGCGGAATAGTACTAAACTATGTTTTTCTTTTCTCTTTCCGTTTAGGTTCCAGAGAGACAGATGCTTGCTATTATGTTTATTTTTCTTTTTAAAGTATGGGTCTTCTTGCAAGCCCAAACTGCACAACGTATTGAAGATAAGAACCAGTGACCTAAACCTAAATAGCTTGTTGAGGCAGAGTACCTCACAAGCCCACATGATATAACTGCATCCTGTAGAATTCACACCAAAGTCCTAAATGACATGTTCATCATCCAGAAGGGTAGTGAGGCCCTACTGAATGTTATGATTATTACTTTGGATTAATCCTAGCAGCTAGACTTGATCTGGACCCCTGTTTATATTTTATTGATAATCAGGAATTTTGCATCCAAACTTTATATGGTAATAAAAGCCAATTAGACCTTAAGATTCTACCCTATGATGCCCCATCATCTGTGACCCCTAATACTGAGTGCCCAAAACAGAACCCTGACCCACCCAGTGGTCTAATAAGCACTTCCAAGCCAGGTACCCTAGTTAATAATGTGCAGCTCATGCACAGCCCAGTGATTTTAAATCTCACCTTTTAGAACTTGGAATGATTTGTTATATGTTTCACAACAAACATTTTCACAACAAACATTTTCTACTGTTAGTTTTTAATAATGATGTTACTGGAAACTCTGGCAGCATACCAGGTACTTAATAATGACCCCCTATATAGGGACTGATAGCATGACACACTCACATGATTTTCACATCCTGACCACTAGTGGTACATCCTATAATAGTAAACCTACTCAAATGCACTAGGCTTTTTTTTTTTCCATTTAAAAAACACAGGTTTAGACTCATGCTTATTTGACTCTGACATATCTATTTGAAATAGGGACGATATAGCCATTATTCAAGCACATATGTTAAAGGTTCATGATAGTATGAAATATAATATCATACCCCCCCCCCCCATTGCATGGTATACATGATCCTGCTCATGAGAAGCAATTTGCATTTATAGTATTGAGGATATTGTGAAGGGGTTTGACCTGACAAATGTTAAATTAATTTCTGCTCACATTAAGGAAGCAGACGAGCATCACATAACTAGGGAAGTCCTTTGCACTGCTTACAGCTATTATGTTTTTACAACCCTTTGGTTATCTTTTCCGGGATCTGGAATTAGGACATATCTTTGATCTCATACATGACACACATATCGTCAGTGGTATTGCCACATTATGCACTTCTATTGCATGTGTTAACAACTGTTTATCGGGAGGAGGAGAGGCATAGGATCGGAGAGGAGGGGGTGGCCAGGGTAAATGAGGGGGTGGCATGTGGCACCCAGATAGGGGGAGGAACAAGGAGATGGCTGGGTAGAGGGGCCGGAAGAAAGGATGAGAGACATGGAAGGGGGGGAATGGAGGAAAAGGAGTGGTCAGAGTGATCCTGTTGGGGGATTCTATGATCAGGGGTATCAAATGGGATAGGGAGGGGGAAGCCTGGCCAGTTAGAACAAAATGCTTCCCTGGACTAACGGTGCACAGGGCCAAGCACGAGGTATATCAGCTAGCAAAGGATTGTGGGGGTTCCCCGGACATACTGGTCCACCTGGGTACAAATGACATTGAGGGAAATAGCGAGCTAGAGATACAGGCAAGGTTCAGGGAGCTTGCCAGGGTCTGTCACGACATAGGGCCACGATTTCCTTCTCAGAAATCCTGCCGGTGCCAAGGGCTAGTGGGGGAACACAAAGGAAGATTGGAGATAAACCAGTGGCTCAGGGGTGGTGTGAGGCCAGAGGTATGGGTTGATGGGGACTGAGGAGACCTGGGAGGATAAGGAGCTGTATGCTAGAGATAGGCTCCATCTCAATTTGGAGGAGGGAATCTTTAAGTTAAAATAGAGGGTTCACTGGGTGAAAAGTGGGGTTTAAACTTGTGAAGGGGGGAGGGATGGGAGAAAAGGCTGTTGAGGGGGGTCCGATAAAGGAGGGACTCTGTCTCCACCCCCCTTGGGAGCTGGAGGAATGCGGGAAAAGACCGACTGGTAAAATGCAGACCAGGGAAAACAGAATCCCCATGGAACATGAGCAGGGGAAATGGAAGTACAGGGAAAGGGTGGAAGATACCGCTACTAAATGTCAGGAGCTTGGGCAATAAAATGCCTGAGCTCCAGGCGATGCTAACTGAGGGAGCGGTGGATGTGGCAGCGGTCACTGAGACCTGGGCCACCACAGGACACGACTGGGACCTGAACCTGGAGTGTTACACTATGTTCAGGAAGGACAGGGGGGAGGGAAGGGGAGGAGGGGTAGCAATAATAGTCAAAAACTGCATTGGTATAGGGGGAGTAGAGGAGGCGGAGGGAACCATGGAGGCAATTTGGGTCACCTTGATAACAAGGGAGGCAAGAGAGTAAAAATAGGAGTGGTGTATAGACCCCCTGTGCTGGCGGAGGAGCTGGAGGAGAGTCTGGTGGCAGATGTTGGGAGACACTGCAGATTGGGCAGGGGAAGGGTGGTGGTGTTGGGGACTAAACATGCCAGGAACAGACTGGGAGACTATGACATCCTCGGTGGCCAGGAACAGAGGTTGCTGGATGTCTTTCAAGATGCGTTCCTAACTCAGCAGGTGGGGGAACCGACCACGGAGGCGCGGGTACTGGATGTGGTCCTGGCAGACAGTGATCAGATTGGGGGCCTGGAGGTAAGGGACCCCTTGGTGGGGAGTGACCATGCCACTGTCTGGTTCTGCCTGGACCCAGGAGGGGTAGAAGGTTGCACAAAGATGGAGGTAACTGACTTCAGGGGGGTGGATTTAAGGAAATGGGAAGGATCCTTAAGGAGCATTTGGATGTGACTGTGACTGGGTCAGACATCGACGCTGACAGTAGGTGGGAAATAATCAGGAGAGGGGTGCAGCATGCTACCAGCACCTGTGCCAGAGTAAGACAAAAATGCGGTAGAGCCTGAAAACCCTGCTGGTGGACCAGGGAAGTCCCGGAGGTGGTGCAGGGAAAGAAGGCAGCCTATAGGCAATTCCAGTGCTCAAGGAGTGAAAGGGCTCAAGGGAAGAACAAACTAATGGCTAGAGGGGCCACTAGGGTGGTGAGGGTGGCTAAGGTAAGGAAGGAGCAGAACCTGGCCAAGAAATTAGGAGAGGGAACAAGGGGTTCTTTAGATACACTGGGGAAAAATGAAGGGTGAAGGGGCAGATTAGCCGGATTAAAACATGGGAGAGATGGGCACAAGACCCGGGGGAGCAGGCTGAGGTACTAAATGAGTAATTCACCTCAGTTTTCAACAAGGAAAATGGGGGAACTGCTTCATACATCGGAGGAGACAGTGATACTGAGGAGGGGGGGACCTTTACCGATCAGCAGGTCTGGAGAGAGGGGGAGGCATCACTGGCAGGAGGGGGGGGAAGGCTAAGCAGGGAGAAGAGGTAGCGGAGGTGGAAAGCACAGCAGAGAGAGTGAGGGAAGCCCTCAGGTCCCTTAAGATGGAGAAAGCACGGGGGCCAGATCAATTACATCCCAGAGTGCTGAAGGAACTTGCGGATGTCCTGGCGAAACCCCTGGCGGAGCTTTTCACCATCTCTCAGAGGACAGGGTGGGTGCCCCAGGACTGGAAGGTGGCGCATATAGTGCCTATCCACAAGGGGGGATCAAGGGAGATGGCAGGGAACTACAGGCCTGTCAGCCTGACATCGGTGGTGGGCAAGGTAATGGAGGGCATTGTCAAGGAGAGGCTGGGGGGGACCTGGAAAAGTCAGTGCCTGGACGATAGACAGCATGGATTCGTCCCAGGGAAATTGTGTCAGAAAAACCTTGTGGAGTTCTATGACTGGGTGACGAGTGCCTTGGACCTGGGTAGACCAGTGGACGTCCTCTTTCTAGACTTCAGCAAGGCATTTGACTCTGTTCCTCACGAGGGCCTCTTGGATAAGCTGGAAGAAATGAGGGTGGGGAACCAGATGATCGGATGGCTAGGCAATTGGCTCCAGGACCAGACCCAGAGGGTCGTAGTTGGCGGGATAGTCTCATCCCCAAGGAGGGTCATTAGAGGTGTCCCACAAGGATCAGTCCTTGGGCCCCTCCTGTTCAACACCTACGTCTCTGACATAAGGACAGGTATCAGGAGTGAGATGAGTCTCTTTGCAGATGACTCAAAACTGGGGGCAGTGGTGGAGGACCGGAGGGTGGCCCTACAGCGGGACCTGGAGGCTCTGGAAAGATGGTCTAGAAAGTGGAAGCTGAGGTTCAATGCAGGGAAATGCAAGGTACTGCACCTGGGGGCCAGAAACCCGGCCAAGTGTACACCCTGGGGGATGCTCAAGTCTCGATGGCTGAGAGGGACCTGGGGTGGTGGTGGATGTCAAGATGAACAACTCGGAGACTTGTAGGAGGGCAGCAGCCAAGGCCAACAGGATGCTGGGATGCTCGCAAGGGGATCACCTCCAGAAGGAGGGAAGTGATACTCCTCTGTATTAAGTGCTTGGTGAGGCCACACTGAAACTACTGCAGTTTTGGAGGCCACACTTAAAGAGGGACATTAAACTCCTGGAGAGGATCCAGAGGAGGCAACCAAATGATTTGGGGCTTGGGGGACAGGATCTATGGGAGAGGCTCAAGAGCTAAATATGTACACATTGAAGAGAGAAGGGACAGGGGGACATGATAGAGGTCTTCAGGTACATGAAGGGGTAAATAGGGAGGAGCAGTCAGGGTGCTTGAAGGAAGGAGGAGGGCAACTAGAGGGCATGGGTGGAAGCTGGAGGGGAAGATTCAGGGAGAAGAGGAGGAGGTGATACTTCACTGAGAGGGTGGTGGAGCCATGGAATGCGCTGCCCAGGGGCTGTTCGAGGCAGAGCGGTGGAGGCATTCAAGAGGGGTGGGATAGGTACAGGGGAAGGGTTCCGGAAGCAAAATCCAGTGCAGCGAGAATATCCGGAACTGGGAAGGGAGAAGCCAGAGAAGGCGAGGGGGGCAGCAAGGTCAGCTCCCAGGGTGGGGGCTGACCAAATGAGCAGACACAAAAGACCGTTAGGCCTATTCTGCTGGCATTTTAGTATGTTAGTACGAATCTAGCACTATTCCCTTGGCAATGGCAAGGAACCCTGGATATGTCACCACACACACCAGTATTGCTACGTTTCGAAACTTATTCCTGCGCAATCCCGGAAGCTATGTTTGTGACTCTCACAGTGTCACTGCCTCATTTTCATGTGGCAAAATCCATCTCTGATCGTCTAGTAACTGTCCATTCTATTAGTCATCTTGATGGGAACTTTTATTGTGAAAAGGTTGAAACTACCTCCTTTCCTTGTTTACCATGAGGTCTTGGAATCGTGACTGACTCTGAACTTTGATTGTCGTACCTGAAAGGAACACTACAATTTTATGCAGATGTGACATCTTCAAACTTGTCTTAACCAACTTGTGAATACTGGCCTAATAATTGAAAGTAAGCTTCCTCTTGTGAACTCTCAAATAAACTGTATTCGGTCCAGCCAATTAAGATTTTACAATCAAGCTCATTGTTATGCATACTATGAAGCAAGCCTGGGGTTGGGGCAATCCCCTAACTTCAGCAAGAAGACTCTTCTTCATTTGATCTACAATCAAGAAATCCATTTTCTTCACTGCTTGTTTTCCAGGCTTGGCTGCACCTTATACAAACTGAATACTGTCATAAACCTTTACACTTTGTGCAGCCATGTGATCATCTTCCACTGAACACTGTTACCATTCCATTGTAAAACTTAATGTGCAATCTAATGCACCTCCTGCTGAGGCCTTTGAAAATACTGCAGCCTCCTGAACATTTGGATCTACCTTTGGAAAATCTAAATGCATCTAATCTGAACTATGAATCCTCATTTAACACTTGAAACCCTGGATTTATCCCTAGAACTGTTCGTAGTTTATGGCTTGTGGACAATGACATTTCGAGTCCTGTCTGACTTACCAACTGAAAAATGCCATCCTTCAAGGTGGTATATTCTGCTGATGTGGAACATTATGTGATGACCAACTATACATTCTTCTGATATGGACTAAAGGTTATGCAAAGTGAACTTTTCTAACTTCTATTTTTACTCCCTAAACAGGTAATAGGTTATACAGTAATCACACCTGTTCCCATCTCTGAACCAGATACTATTAAGTCTAGTCCTATCTTGATGCTCTATCTCAATTGTTACTTGTATATAATATCCATACAGGAAACTTAAGTTTGTCTCTCCTGTGTCTTCCCAGTAACACAGATACACAACTGATACATGTCAGTAATGATACTGTGTTGATATTGGAAAACCCCATTGTGAAGTTTTATTCCAAATGTTTATAGTAATACAAGGTTTACTAAAGTTTCCCCTTATAATTACATTCTGTTGTTTAAAGAAAACCCTGAAACACCACCGTGACCAGTTAAAATTCCTCGGGCCTGTAGATGAATGGTGCCTAACCAGCATTTATTTGTTTTGCTGCCACTTTTTGCAATTAGGGCAACAAAGAGGAGACTGTTGCGCCTGGGTTATGCCCCCTATCATCCCACATACACTTTACACTGTATTCCTGGTCTATTATACTGTGATACTGCTATTTTCCACTAACATGTAGGTTTAGGCACCCATCATATAAGCATAAGTGCCAGGAATATGCTTTTCTGCTAATATTTGCTAATGTTTACATCCTTTATAGAATTAGATCATGCATGATTATTATACCTCACTGTAATGCATTATGTTTGTCTTTTACATACATGCATATATAATCTACCTTATTTCTGATATGATGACTCTGAGGGATCATCAGTGATTACTTTATATATATATTGTCATATAACCATACATAGTAGTGGCCAGTCAGCACTTCTCTTTGTCTAAGCAAGCTAACAGAGAGAAAACCTTTGTTATGTCTTATACATAGGAAAGAAATGCCACATGTAATGTACTTTGAATCTGTCAGCATTTCTTTTGTCCAAGCTTCATACTAACCGAAGAATATTCTTTGTCTCACATTGTACTCCTTAGTAATTCTGTCTCCTAAGTCATTATCCAATGGAGAATGTCTTATACAATCTTCTTGTTAGTATAAGACCAATATATAATGTTTCTCATATCTGTAACTATGAGGTAATCTCTGTTGCTAAACTGTTATCTGTAGTATATAAGTTTGTGTATTCTAGCTCCACAGGGAGAGAACCTAAGATCCTACAAATTCTGGAGATTATGTACATTCTTCAGGAGAGTGGTGAGAAACCCATCTCCCTTGTGATTTTCTCTGTCACATGCTTGGTGTAAGTAGTATAATAAACCTTTATTAGTACTCCTGCTTGTGTATGAATGTTTCTTGGCAGACTCCGAAGACATAAGAATTTGTATTATTATTTTTCTACTGACTAAGATTGTTTAGGCAACAGGGTATTATACTTGACCATGGGTTTTTGTTTTCCCCAGAGATACTGGGAAATCATTCTGTCCCAGGTTCTAAACTGTAAGGTGGATGGGGAGATTGGAAATGTTTGCACAAGATCTAAAATTCTCGGCATAACATTCATTTTGATCATGTTAATTTTGTGTATAAAGGGGAGATTAATAGTTTGCTATTGCCTTATATCTGCTTGTATAGCCTGGGTCAAAGGGCCATAGTTAAGAGGATTAAGAGAACCAAATTCCAAAGAAAGGTGAACACCTAGATATTTAAGAGATCGCCTGTCCCAGTTATGTTTAAATGACAGTCTAATTTGCTCTGTAGGGGTATACAGAAGGCAAAGGGCCTCTGTTTTTTTTTTTTTTTCATTTTATAACCCAGCAGTACAGCGAAACTGGTTAAGAAGATCCCACAGCTGAGGTAAGAAGTCATCTGGGGTGGTCAAATAAATAAGCATGTCATCAACACAGAGGGCAAATTTCTGTTCTCAGCCAGCCAGGCTCAGTCCGTGGATTTGGTCATCCTGTTGTATTGTCTGCACTAAGGGTTCCAAGTACAATGCAAATAATACTGGGGAGAGAGAACAACCCTGTCGGGTGCCTGTGGAAAGGGGAAAGGAGAGGAGATCTGTGCATTAGTTTTGATATACGTCTTTGGGGTCTCATAGAGGGCTCTTATAATACATATAAAAGGGTTCAAAAAATTTAGTTAGGGTAGTAACGACAACATCCCACACCACCCAGTCGAAGAACTTCTCTGCATCCAGGCTTAGGAGTAGAAAAGGGATTTTCAACCTGGCGGCACTGTGGAGGATATGTAGAGTTCTCTTTATGTTATCTTCGGTTTGCCGAGCGCGAACAAACCCAGTTTGGTCTAACTGTATGAGTTGAGGGAGGAAGATGATCTAAAAGTTTTGCAAGTATGGAAGAAAATATTTTATAATCTTGGTTTAGAACTGATATCTGTCTATAAGATGTACAGAGTGAGCTTTCTTTGTTATGCTTTAATATAGTTGTTATAGAGGCAAAACTCCAGGTGGGTGAGGGAGTATTAGCTGCTACCATCCATGCACAGAACTTGGTGAATGGAGTTACCAAAACATCTTGAAACGTTTTATAAATCTCGCTAGTATATCTGTCAGGGCCCAGGCTTTTGTTGTTCTTTAGATTTTTAATTGTTACCATTATTTCTTCTGCTGTAACGGGATGGGACACTGGGGTAAATTGGACTTCAGTCAGTACTGGAACGTGGAGTGAATCAAAAAAATGTAGCTATCCTCTGAGGATCTAATGGGATATCCAGGATATACAATTTTTCATAATAGTTTTTAAAGGCAACTAGGATACCAGCCTGAGTGGTATCCCATGTCGAGTTTCCTGGGTCACAAATCTGAGTGACCGTGGTGTCTATAACCTAATGGCACAACCGGTATGTGAACAGTTTAGTGGCTCAGGCTCCTCCCTCAAAATATCTCTGTTTCAGATAGCGGAGAGCCATCTCTGTTTTTGTGTTTAGAATGTCTTGTGTTTCTTATAATTTTTTTATTTTGTCAGTTTGCGTGACATATCACTGCATATGTAGAGTCTAAGCCTGCTTAAGAGAGTGTTGAAGTTGTTCCGTCTTTTTGTCTCATTGATGCTTCATCTTCACAGCTGACTAATCAGTTCACCTCTGAGGATGACTTTTACCATAAGGTATTTAACTTGTTGCTACTGAACTGTAGCTTAAGCATCAATGGGGCATGGTTTGAAAGATAAATGCAGTGAAAGTCACAGCTGATTAATAAGGGCAGGTGCTCCTTGGAAATATGTAATAGGTTAATCCTAGTACAAATTTTTTGAAGCACTGAGAATGGGTATACTGTTTGGTCCATGGATAGAGGAAACACCAAGCATGCTGCAAACCATAGGTTCTAAATAGAAATTTGCTCCTTTTAGCCACTCCAGATGGTCTGAGGGGACATAAATTAGAGGGGTCAACAATTGGGTCATATTATCATGTTATGATCTCCACCAATAAGTAAAATACCTTTTTGATATCAGAGACTTTTGCCAAGTAGTAAATCAACTGTGGGACTGTCTGTTCCTGGGGGAAACATAGGTGCCAAGGTAATCTCTTTATCCATAAATTAGCCCACAGCAATAGCCAGCGGGCCTTGGGGGTCACTGAAGGAGGCAGTGACTTTGAAAGGAGTATTTTTAGGTATCAAAATAGCAGTTCCTCTTTGTTTGCCTTTAAGGTAACTGGCAGAAATCACTGCAGAATATCCAAATTTTGTCAGTTTGTCATGCTCCTCTGGTGTTAAATGGATCTCCTGAAGGAAAACAAAAGTGGGATGGAATTTCTTGATGGTAGAAAGGACCTTATGACATATGATAGGGTCATTGAGGCCATTGACATTATGGGAATACATTTTTATGGTGTTTAAATTAGCCATGAAGAACACGGAGATAGGTACAAAGCAAGCAACTGCCCCCGTGCTGTCAAAAGCAGGCAGGGTGGGACCAAAAATTAGCCAGCTGGGGACCTGAGAGTCCAGCCAAGCCTGGCCAGCTACTAGGGCAGCTGTGGTAGCCAAGGCACTTTCAAGAACATTTTCTTCTGGTACGATCTCAGAATCACCTAAAATACCGAAGTAGGGTTGTATACAGCTGTAATACAGAAACAACAGACAAATTAAAACAATACTAAACATTGATGTAGAACACAATGTGTGGGAGGAAAATAGACTCTCCATCTCCAACTATGGGGGGGGGGTTGCAAACAGGGGATCATAAGAAAAAAATTACTTACCATAGTAATCTTGTTTCTTCCCAGTGATACTCAGGTATTCATAACTTTCTGCAGTGTCTTTTTAAGCCAGAACTGCCCGGAAAGGATAGAACACCTGCAAATGATGGAACTCTTTGCACGTGACAACTATTCAAATGCTGCCTTAAACTACCTGCCTTAGTTCTAAATCCCTCAGATTTCCTGGACGCCTGGAAAGGTAGGTCCCCAAGGACTATGAATACTGAACAGCAGTAATAATAATAATCAATATTAGTACTAGTGTTAATTAACCCCATAAACCCAATAAACCCTCCAACTGGAGGGGAAAAACATAACAAGATACCCCTTAAAATGTCAGAGTCACCTGAAAAAGGGGGGGGGAACACAACATGAACCCTGTTTATCTAACTTGCACCAGAAAGTGGCAGGTATACCACTAAGAGCACAGTATGCAGGAGTGCAGAGGCTAAAGTTTCTAGAAGCGGAGGCAGGGAGGGAAGTTATGAATACCTGAGTATCACTGGGAAGAAACAAGATTACTATGGCAAGTATTTTGTTCTTCTAACCCCAGTAATACTCAGGTATTGCTAACTTTCTGTAAACTATGAAGCAGTACCTTTGGAGGTGGGCACAGAACCTTATTTTGGAAACAGACTTTTCAAGACTGCAGTGCTGAACCTAGCATCACCCCTGGACTGAATATACAGATTGTAGTGCTTTGTAAAGGTGTGTAATGTTTTCCAAGTAGCTGCTTTACAGATGTCCACTAGTGGAACATCCCTAGCAAGCTGCTAAGGTAGCAGCTGTCCCTCTTGTGGAATGGGCCCTCAATCCTGTTGGAGGTTCCCTTCTAGCTTTGTGTAACAGAACTGGATACACTGGACTATGCATCGAGAAGTGGACCTTTTTGATGCTGGATTACCCATTCCCACATCCCCATGAGTCAGGAACAGCCGTTTCCTGTCCTGCCTGTGGTCCTTAGTGGCTGTCATAAAGTAGCTGAGAGTGCTCTTGACATCCAGACTGTGAAGCCTTCTTTCACCAGAGGTCGAATGCTCAGTGAAAAAGACAGGTAGGGTAATGGTTTGGTTCAGGTGGAAATCAAACCACCTTACGGAGAAATTTCTTGTTTGTCCTCAGGACCACTTTATCCCTGTGGAATGAAATGTAGTCCTGTTCAATGCAGAGAGCCTGATGCTCACTGATTCTCCTTGCAGAAGTCATTGCCACTAGGAAAATTGTTTTCCAAGTGACATATTTCAGATAAGCAGAGGACATGGGCTCAAAAGGAGGTCCCATGAGCTTAGTTATGCACACATTAAGGTTCCATGCTGGCACCGGTTCCCTATGAGGGGGGGGTGCAAATGGGCCAAACCCTTGAAGACCCTCCTAAAGATAGGGTCTGAAGCTATTGTCATATTTCTTTCAGCAGAAATGTAAGCGGATGCTGCAGCCAGGTGGACCTTGAGGGTACTGGGCTGCAGTCCTAGGGAATGTAAATAAGAGAGGTAATCAAGGACAGCTGGAACCCCAGGCTGTGTTGGTACCAGCTCCCCTAGCTGAGCATCAAATAGAAAACCGTTTCCATTTTGAAGCATAGGTTTTCTTAGTGGAAGGCTTCCTGTAACCTTCTAGGATGTCTAAAACAGCTTCAGAGAGGGGTAAGCCTGCATATTCTAGGTCTTCAAGAGCCAGACTTTGAGATTGAGAGATCTGAGATTCGGATACAGGAGTTTCTCCTGGTTGGAGGTTAACAGATTGTGCCTCCAAGGGAGGTGTATTGGCTCGGCTACAGACATGGAGAGTAGAAGAGAGTACCATGACTGACTGGACCAGTCTGGAGCTATCAAGATCATTGACGCTGACTGGGACTTGAGCTTGAGCAATACCCTGTACACTAGAGGGAAGGGAGGAAAAGCATATAGGTGCTTCCTTGACCAGTCCAAAGCCAGGGCATCCAGGGGTAGTGTGCCCCAGTCTGGTGGTCTGCAACAGTACTGTGGCAGGTGGCGGTTCTGGTGAGATGCAAACAAGTTTATCTCTGGGCCGTCCTACCTCCTGAAGATTACTTCCACCACTTGCCTGTTCAGGGTCCATTCGTGATGGGCCTGCTTGATTCAACTCAGAACATCTGTTAGGGTATTGTCTTTTCCTGGCAGATAGAAACATAGAAACAGACTTTGACGGCAGATAAGGACTGCTTGGCCCACCTAGTCTGCCCATTTCACTACCTACAGGATAGGCCGCAGATCCTAGTTAACCAACAGCCTATTTCTTCCTACCCCCCACAAGAGTTGCCTTATGTCTGTCCCATGCATTCTTGAATTCTCCCACAGTTTTAGGCCCCACAACCTCCTCAGGAAGGCTGTTCCATGCATCCACTACCCTCTCTGTGAAAAAATACTTCCTCACATTGCCCCGGAACCGCCCCCATCTTTAAATTGTGTCCCCTTGTTCTTGCATGTCTCTTTTTCTGAAAGATGCTACCCTCCTGGACTTTGCTGATTCCACTGAGGTACTTAAAGTTTCTATCATGTCCCCCCTCTCCCTTCTTTCCTCAAGGGTATACATATTAAGCTTCTTTAGTCTCTCCTCGTATGGCTTCTCTTGCAGACCCTGCACCATTTTAGTTGCCCTCCTCTGGACTGCCACTATCCTGTCTATGTCCTTGCAGAGATGGGGTCTCCAGAACTGGACGCAGTACTCCAGATGGGGTCTCACCAACTGTCTGTACAGAGGGATAACAACTTCCTGTTTTCTGCTGGTGATGCCTCTCCCTATGCATCCCAGTATACCCCCAGCCCTCCCTACTGCCTTCTCACATTGCTTGCTAACCTTAAGGTCATCTGATATGATAACCCCCAGGTCCCTTTCCTTTTTTGTGGTCGTTACTACCTCCCCCCCCCATTGTGTAATCTTCCCCTGGGTTCTTGTTTCCCAGGTACATTATAGATGGATTACCTGCAGGGAAACTCCCAAGGAGTAAGCCAGGCTCCAAAGTTTCATGGCCTCTGTGCAGAGAGGACCTGACCTGGTACCTCCCTGCTTGTTTATGTAGTACATTCTGGTGGTATTCTGTTCTGACTTGTACCACCTTTTCCTGTAGCAGTGTTGTGAAGGCTTTTAGTGCCAGAAACACTGCTCTGAGTTCCAGCAAGTTTATGTGCAGGAGTGACTCTGCACTCGACAAAGTGCCCTGGGTTGTGTGCACTCCACCCCAGAAGTGATGCATCTTTTGTGAGAACAACTGACGAGGACCCTCGTTGGGTAGGAACCCCTTCTCTTAGGTTGGATTCCTCTTTCCACCACTGAGGTGCTTGCAACAAAGTTTTTGTTACTGGGCTCAGCTTTGAGAGGGAATCTCTTCTCTGGCACCAGTGTGCCCTTAGGTGGAACTGGATGTCTCTCATTTGGAACCTGGAGCCTAGGACTGTGCCTGTGACTGCAGCCATGTGGCCAAGGAGCTGTAAGAACTGCCTTGCAGTTTTTTGCTTGTGCAGGCTGAATGAGTCTGCAATCAGGTGGAGACTTCTTACCCTATCCAAAGGCAGGTAGGCCTTGCCCTGCAGGGTGTTGATCTCTGCTCCTATGAACTGCAGCACCTGTGCAGGTAGAAGGACAGATTTTTTGTGATTTATCAAGAACCCCAGGGACTCCAGAAGCCTCTGGTTGGTCTGCAGATGCTGTCTGACCTGCTCTGGTGATTTTCCTACCACCAGCCAGTTGTCCAAGTATGGAAACACTGCCTTTGAAAGTGTTCTACAACCACTCCCAAGCACTTTGTGAATACCCTTGAAGTCGAAGTGAGGCCGAATGGCAGAGTTGAAAACTGGTAGTGACCTGATGGGAGTCTGAACCTGAGGTGTTTTCTGTGAGACTCCCCTATGGGGATGTGGAATTAGGCATCTTTTAGGTCCAGTGATGCCAACTAATCTACTTTTTGGAGTGTTGGCAGAGTCAGTGTTAAAGTTACTAGTCTGAACTTTGGTTTTGTCAAATGCTTGTTTAGGACCCTGAGTTCCAAGACAGGCCACCACTCCCCATTTTTCTTTGTAGTAAGGAAGTACCTTTAGTAAAACCCCTTTCCTTTCTGCCGAGTTGGAACAGATTCCACTACCCCTGACAACAACAAGTTTCGAACCTCTGCCTCCAGCAGCTTTTTCTATGCAAGGGAGGATGATCTGAACACTCTGGTTCTGAAAGGAGGAAGGGATTTGAAACTCAGAGACAGTCCCTGACTCACTATCCCCAGGACCCATTTGTCTGTGGTGATCTGTTGCCAAGCCTGGAGGTAGTGAGACAGTCTGCGTCACACAGGTAGAGAGGAGGTGGCCTGTGAAGACATGTCAGGGTGTTTGTTTGCTCTGGGGCTGAGGCTGGGTTTGGGTTCCTCGCCTGGCACCCCTCCTGCCCCTACCTCAGAAGTATCCTTGCTGGGGATACTGTTGGTATTGGGGTGCAGCCATTGCCTGGAAAAAGGGCCTAGTATGAAAGGACCTGACCCTGCCTCCCCTTCCATAGGATCTGGTGGTTGGAGAGGCTTTCTCTTTAGCAGAATTGCTCTTGAAGGTGGCCTTATATTCATCCACCTTCTTCATGTAAGCCACTGTTGTTTCACCGAAAAGGGAATTACCCTTCACAGGGTAGTCCAGAGCCTTTGTCTGAGTATTCTGGGTAAGATTTATAGCTCTTAGCCAGGCAAACCTACGTTGAGCAACAGTGTTTGCCATCCAACTGGCTGCTGCATCACTGGTATCAGCAGCCATTTGGAACTGATACTTGGCTGCCTATAAGCCAAACCTGGCAGTTTCTGCCAGGTCATTTGACAAGGGTGAAAGGGCTTTGTTTGCCATGGCCAGTACAGACTGCCATATAGACTTCTGATACTGGGCCACATAGGCTTGGAAATTAGCCTGCCTAATAGCCAAGGAAGCTGACAAGTATCCTCTTTTTGGCCATACCATCAATCTTCCTGGACACCTTGTCTGGTGGGTGAGAAGAAATTATTACTCACCTTAGTAATTATGTTTCTTCTAGTGGAGTCTTGCTGTATTCTATTGCAGTTACATCCTGCCTTTCAACTGCCCCGGAGAACAAAGGGTTAACTTTTCTATGCCTTGCATAGAACATTCATCACAAGCTCGGTTGAAGCTCCTGTCTGTTGTTGTTCAAACGGCAACCGTCAGATCTTTACGAGCAAAAACTCACTAGGTGTTCTGTGTGGAAACTGTAAAATGTTTACTAGCCAACTGGCAAATACATAATGTTTTTGGTTCTCAAAGGAAGACTCAAGTCAGAAAACCCAAAAACCAAAACACATCCAAAACACAACATTCCACCCAAAGAAAAAGAAGGTGTAAAATGAACACCCCTAAGGTGCCAACACTGCTCCTGCCCACCCACATCCCAAAAACTAGGTTCTGAGAGGGGAGGCGGGGGGGGGGGTCAGAATACAGCAAGATTCCACTAGAAGAAACATAATTACCAAGCTGAGTAATTTTTTTCTTCAAACAACATGAAGTCTTGCTGTATTCTGACTATTGCAGACTACCAAGCAGTACCTCCATGGAGGAGGGACAGAACCTATTTTGAAAATAGGCTCTGAAGTACTGCTGTGCCAAACCGAGCATCACTCCTAGCCTGGATATCCAGAAAGTAATGCTTGGTGAAAGTATGGACTGTTTTCCAGGTGGCTGCTTGACAAATTTCTAAGAGAGGAATATCCCTGGCAGCAGCCAGGGAAGCAGCTGTACCTCTTGTGGAATGAGCCCTCAGGCCTGAGGATAGAGTTCTACCCAGTTTTTCATAGCAGAATTGTATACAAGAAACAATCCACCTGGCAATAGATCTCTTAGTGGCAGGTTTGCCCGTACCAACTTCTCCGTAAGTGAGGAACAACTGGAGGGATTCAAACCTATGTCCCTTGGTACATTCTATGTAGTAGCTAAGGGCTCTTTTAACATCCAAACTGTGTAGCCTCCTCTCTCCCGAGGAGGAATGGTCAGTGAAGAAAACAGGGAGAGATATAGACTGGTTGAGGTGGAAATCTGAAACCACTTTAGGCAAGAACTTTCTGTTAGTTCTAAGGACCACTTTATCTCTGTGAAAAGAGATGAGATCAGATTCCACTGACAGGGCTTGCAATTCACTGATACGTCTGGCAGAAGTAATGGCTACCAAAAACACAGTTTTCCAAGTCAAGTACTTAAGCTCTGCTGAGGACAAAGGCTCAAAGGGGGGTTGCATAAGCTGAGCAATGCAAACATTAAGGTCCCAAGCAGGAGCAGGATCCCTAAAGGGGGGGTTGGTGTGAAGCAATCCCTTGAAAAACTTACAGAATACAGGATGGGATGACAGAGAGGAAGACTTGCCTACCGACAGGAAAGCAGAAACAGCTGCCAAGTGTACCTTGAGGATAGCTGGTCTGAGACCTAGGCCATTAAGATGGACCATATAATCCAGTACCATAGGCAATTCAGCAGAGTCTGGAGAAATATTATTCTTAGAACACCAAATGCTGAATCTTTTCCATTTGGAGTTGTAAGTCTTTCTGGTGGAAGGCTTTCGAGAAGCCTTAAGGATATCCAGAACCCCTTGGGAAAGATGCAGATCTGCAAACTCTAACTTTTCAAGAGCCAAGCCTTGAGATTGAGAGACTGAAGATTCAGGTACCAAATCCTCCCCTGAGAGGATGTCAACAGGTTGTAATTCCTGGGAAGAGACAGGGGAAGGTGGACTGCTAAGGACAGCAACAACGGGTACCAGGGCTGTATGGCCCAGTCTGGAGCAATCAGAATCACTTTGCATGGTTGTGACCTTATCTTGACTAACACTCTGAACAGGAGAGGAAGGGGAAAACATACAAATGTCCTCCCAGTTCAGAATCAGAGCATCAAGGGACTGAGCCCAAGACTGGGGTCTGCAACAAAAAAAAGGAAGTTGGTGATTGTCTGGGGCTGCAAAAAGATCTGTCTCTGAAGTGCCCCATCTTGAGAAAATCACTTTCAAAACCAGAGGATCTAGGGCCCATTCATGATGGCCCTGGGATATTCTGCTCAGTGCATCTGCTAGGTCATTGTCCTTCCCTGGGAGGTGAACTGCTATGAGAAAGGTTTTCAGGGAATAGGCCAGGGACCACAACTTCATTGCTTCTGTGCACAAGGCCGTAGACCGAGTGCTTCTTTGCTTGTTGATGTACGACATGGTGGTGGTGGTGGTGTCTGTTCTGACTTGAACCACCTTGTTCTGTACAGATTTGGAAAAGGCTTGCAGTGCCAGAAACACTGCTCTGAGTTCCAAGAGATTGATGTGAAGCAGAGATTCCTGAGGTGACCACAGTCCCTGGGTGGTAAGACCCCAAATGGCTCCCAGCCCAGCAGGGAAGCATCTGTGGTGAGTATCACTGAATGAGACTGAGTGACAAATGGAACCCCTTGTCTCAAATTGTCCTGATCCTGCCACCACTGCAAGGCTTGGATCAGGGTTCGAGTCACTGGGATTAGTTTGGTAAGGGAATCCTTTCTTTGGGACCAAAAGGCTCTTAAGTGGAACTGAATGTCCCTCATTTGGAATCTTGCTCCCTGGACCACTGCTGTGGAAGCTGCCATGTGGCCCAGTAGCCTTGCTGGTTGAGACACCTGAAGGGTGAATGAAAAGGCCAGTTCTATAAGGGTCCTTGCCCTTTCCAGGGGAAGGAAGGCTCTTGCCTTTACCGTATCCAGTTCTGTACCTATGAAGGTGAGGAGCTGCACTGGTTCGAGAACTGACTTTGGTAGGTTGAGAAGGAATCCTAAAGAAGTGAGCACTTGCTGGGTCACTTGCAGATGTGACTTGACTTGGTCTGGAGACTGACCTACTATGAGCCAGTCGTCCAAGTATGGGAAAATGGAAATCTTTTGTCTTCTTAGGAAGGCAACAACTACTGCCAGGCACTTTGTGAAGACCCTTGGGGCTGATGTTAGGCCAAAAGGGCACTGCTCTGAATTGACAGTGGCCTGAGGGCAACTCGAACCTGAGGCACTTTCTGTGGGAGCACCTGATGGGAATGTGAAAGTAGGCATCTTTGAGGTCCAGGGAGGCTAGCCAGTCCCCTGGCCTTAGAGAGAGAAGGATAATTCCCAGAGTTACCATTTTGAATTTTGGCTTTTTATTTGGTATTCAGAAAGACCTTTGAGTCAGAGACTCATTTACAAAGGTTCCACGTCATACATAAATTGCACAGGGGACGGGACTTAAGATACAGAAAAAACAGCACATTACATAGTAACATGAAATTTAAAAAAAAAAACAGGTTCCATAGTTGTTTCATAGCAGGCTAACAGAGAAATTTAGGTACTTTAGCACAGCCAGGAGTGAAAAGAAAAAAGTGTCAGAGAGATTCTGTAGGAGGCTGATTGTCATGTTTCATAAATGCATTTGAGGTACATTTGCTGCTAGTAGCTTGTTTGTAAGGAGGCAAGGCAGATCAGGTTTCAAGGGCAGTCACATCTATTTGAAGCCTGCAGGTATTCCATTAGCACTGATTTATATGGGCCCAACCTTCTTTCCTCAGTTATATGGATAGGGAGGGAGTTTGTCCAGGATGGGGCCCTGAAGTTGAAGGTGCATTGGTATTGGGAGGTCCGGCCATGGGATACCCAAAGTAGCCGCTTGCTTCAGCTTGATTTGCTTAGTGGTGTTGGGAGGATAATTTGGCATAGGGAGGGTGGGGTGAGGCCTAGTAATACCTTTTTGATCATAAGGCAGGTGTGGTACTCGATTCTGTTATCCAGGTTTAGCCAGTCTGTGCTGCTATATAGGGAGCAGGAGTGAGTGAAACGATCACATCCTAGGATGGGGCGGCAGGCTCTGTTGAGCACAAGCCGGAGTCTGCTTAGGGCTGTGGAGGGTGCGGCACTGTAAATTAGGATGTCGTAGTCTAGCAGGGAGAGGATCGAGGAGTTTACGGTAAGTTGTAGTGCTTCAGGGGTGAGGCAGTGTTTGTACCGGTAGAGTACACCTAGCCTGGAGCTAAGAGCGGTTGTTAGGTGTAGGATATGTTGATTAAAGCTGAGGGCAGGGTCTAGAGTAATCCCTAAGTATTTAAAGTTGTATATTTGTTCTAGGGGGGTCTGATTTGCAGTGAGGAATTTGGGGCACAGGGTTTTGTGTGGGTTTTGAGGGTGGGCAAATATCATGACTTTAGTCTTATTATAGTTGATAATAAGACGGTGGGTGGTGAGCCAGTCTTCGATTTCACGGAAAGAGTGCTGGAGGGTTTGGTGGAGTTTGAGGGGAGCTGGGTTGGAGGCGAACAAGACTGCATCATCTGCATAAAGGAGCAGATTTCCAGAGCAAGAGGATAGGAGGGAGTTGAGGTATAGGCTGAAAAGTAGGGGGCCAAGTATGGAGCCCTGTGGAACACCGGATCGGATTGGGAGGCAGGGTGATAGGACAGGGCCTACCTTGACTCTCTGCGTTCTATCGGAGAGATAACTGGAGAACCATTTTAGGGTGTCATCGGAGAGACCCGTGTAGGCCAGGGTATTTAATAAGAGGGCATGGTTTACTGTGTCAAATGCTTTAGATAGTTCCACGAAGATGGCACCCGTGAGGTGGCCGTGGTCCAGGGCTGAGTGGACATGGGAGGTAAATTCAAGGAAGGCGGTAGTGGTGCTGTGGCCATTTCGAAAACCATGTTGCTGTTTGGTTAGAAGATTATATTTATTCAGGTGTTCAGTGAGTTGGTCAGCGACTATGTGTTCTAGTGCCTTCGACGGGGGGTTGGGGTAGGATTGAGATGAGGCCGTAGTTATTTGTGGATGTTCGGTCATCACTTTTATGGATAGGTGTGATATAGGCCGACTTCCAGTGGGTGGGAAATTTCCCTTGGCAGAGGGAGCGATTTAGAATGTGGGTGAGAGGGGCCAGAACTTCCTGGAGGGTGAGGCGCAGAAGTCTATGGTCTAGGGAGTCGTGACTGTAGTGGTTTTTGCTTAAAACTTTAGTAAGTTAGGGTTCTATGAGTCTCCGTGTAAGAGACTTCGTGGGTAGAAAGGCAGCCAAGTGGGGGTGGGGGATGATACGTGTCCGGCAGGGGGTCGAAGAAGTTAGGGGGCAATACATGGGAGAGATCGGAGAAAGCAGTATTTAGGGCCGCAGCTATGTTGACAGGGTCGGCGGAGAGGCTACCATCAATGAGTATTTGGCTTTGAAAGATGTTTGTTAAGATATCTTAGGTCCAGGATGGGTCGCCGCTCTCCTGTCTTCTTGGGGGTCAGGAAGTACCTGGAGTACAATCCTTTGCCCCTGTGTAGGGTGGGAACTCTCTCTATAGCTCTGAGAGCTAGGAGAGAAGAAACCTCTGCCTCTAGGGCAAGGGTCTCTGAAAGATTTGCAGGTGGAAAAGATCTGGCTCTCATCTTAGGAAATTTTTTGAAGCTGAGAACCAGTCCCTGGCTTACTACTTCAAGGACCCACTTGTCTGATGTAACAGACATCCAGTCCTGGACAAAGTAAGCCAGCCTGCCCCCTACTGGTATAGGAGAATCGACCCGGGAAGACCCATCAGGGTGTCTGCTTGGCAGGGGCTTTAGGCTGAGGGGGTGGATGCAGGCCTGCTCATCCCCCTTCTGCCTCTCCCTCTAAAGAACCCCCTCTGTGAAAACGAAGAAGAGGAGGCCTGAGCTTGGTAAAAAGGCCTTTAGAAAGGCCTGCCCCTGGACTGCTGCCTTTGAGAAGTTGCTTGCCTTTCTTTGGCCTGAGCACTCCTGTAAGTGGTCCTGTATTCGTCCATTTTCTTCATGTAATTCTCTGTCTGCTCCCCAAACAGAGAATTACCCAGTACAGGAAAATCCATGGCCTTAGCCTGGGTATCCTGTGAGAGGCTAGAACAACTGAGCCAAGCCATTCTCCAAAGAGCCACAGATGTAGCCATGACTCTCGATGACTGTACTTTCGGTGCCTCAATCCCATCTGCAGCCACCTGCTCCAGCTCCTTGGCAAGCTGGGCGGGAGCCTGTTTAGCCAGTGCCAGTACAGTGTCCCACCTGGACTTCTGGTACCTGGCTGTATAGGCCATATAGTTAGCCTGCCCGAGTCCCAAAGATGCTGCCATGTGTTGTTTCTTGGCCATGGCATCAGTCTTCCTGGAGTCCTTGTCTGGGGGGTGTGATGCCAAGGGAATGTTTGCCTTATCACAGGCAGTAGCCTGTACAACCCCAACATGGTTGCATTGCTGAAAAAGGAACTCCGTGTCTAAGCCTGAGAGAGTGTACCTCTTGTCCATTCTTCTGTCCACAGGAGGTACAGAATTAGGAGACTTAAGAATTTTTTGTGTCTGTTTCCCAAAAGATTTGTGGAGGGGAACAGACAGTCTCCTGGACTCTGGGATATCCATCATCTCAACATAATCAGGCTCTTCCTGATCCTCTACTGCTTCCTCCACAGGAAGCTGGAGGGTATCAGCCACCATTCTGTAGAACATGTAGTGTGAAGGAGACTCAGAAACCCTAGGAGGAGAAACACCTGAAGGTATGTCTGGGTCAATAGGCACATCCAGACTTTCACCATCACCATAATCATCCTCATACTCTCCCTCCTCCTCAAACTCCAGTTCATAAAATTCTTCCAAGGTATAATCCGGAACCGGGGGAACCGACCGAACCGAGCCCCTGCCAGATGGTGCCGGTTCGGTCGGAACCGAACTAAGCAATTGCACAATCCTAATCGCTTTGGCTATCTCATCGGCGGTTGGAGTATGAGATTCTGGGTCCGAACCGGTCGATTTGTCTTGTATTTTTGTCAGAACTGATTCCTCGGAATCGACGTATCGCCCTGGTCAGAAGACACTCCTTCTGGTTCGGTCGGAACCAAACAGGGCTGGCCATCCGGGTCAGCGGACTTCTCGGCCTCCCTTTCCCTCAGTCTACCTAATCTCTTTTCCAGGGTAGATTTTGGAAAATTCTTGCAAATTTGGCAGTCTGAATCGAGGTGGTCTAACTCCAGACAATAAACACAGGTGGTGTGGGGATCAGCCTTAGCAAAGACCTCCCCACACACACTGCAGTGTTGAAACCCAGTGGGCCCGTTTTTTTTTCTTGGGTTTCTCAAGACATGGCCAACCTAACCAAAACGTACCCTTTTTTTGGCAATCCGTCAAGCAAGACTCCCCTATAGGTTCCTGACCGTGTCACGGGTCTTGGAAAAAAACGTACTTAAAACCCATTTTTTTTTTAGAACCGATATGGACCGGTAACCACACACTAAAGTAAGCACAGGTTTTTACATCACAATGATCGGTACAGCCGAACCGATCCAAAGTTTACAAGTTCCACACAGAAAACAGAACAAAAACTGATCTAGTACTCACGGTACCACATACAGAGACTTGAACCAACTATGCGGAAACAATTCAGTAGAAACCGACCAAAAACCGACACTTCAACCGACTTTTTAACCGAGCAGCAGGAGAAATCTCCGGAGCGACTGTTCAGTGAGGTGGAGTAAAGAATCTGACGGTTGCAGTTTGAACAACAGACAGGGGCTTCAACCGAGCTCATGATGAACGTTCTATGCAAGGCATAGAAAAGTTAACCCTTTGTTCTCCAGGGCAGTTGAAAGGCAGGACCTAACTGCAATAGTCAGAATACAGCAAGACTTCATGTTGTTTGAAGCCAGAGGCACCTTAGCCTTGTCACAGGCAGCTGCCTGCACCACCCCCTGGTGATCAGGGTGGGAAAACAGAAATTCTGCCCTTCCTTTCCAATTGATACTTCTTGTCCAGCCTCTTATTGGGGGCAGAATTAGAGTCTATAAAATCTTCAATGCATCTTTCTTGAAGAATTTATTGACAGGCAAGAGGAGCTTCTTTGTGGGGGTTAACCCCATAATTTCGAGGTATTCCACCTCTTCTTCATCCTCTGTTTCTTCACTCATGGTGATGTCCAAGGCATCAGCCATCTTTCCCATAAAACTACAATGAGAGGAATAATCCTCAGTGGCTCTAGGAGGTGAACCAAAATCCTGCTGAGGGGAGACCTCAGGTTCAATAGGTTCCCCCTCATCCTCCTCCTCCTCACATTCAGCATAATCCTCTTCTTCAGTAAATGAGGATTCACTTATGCTGCCAGTCTGTCCAGCTGGGACTTGCACAAATGGCTGCTGGCCAGTGGGGAAAAGACCTTGTAAGGAGTGCACCACTTTAGAGGCTTGAGCTATTTCCTGAGGAGAAGGAAGAGCCAGAGCACCCACAGAAGTCCCCTTTTTTCAGTAGGGGGTTCTGTGTGCTTTACTTTCTTTGTCTTTTTAGAGGGAACCGGGGAATCAGCTGGTTCAACAAGCCTCATAGTGCCATTATCACCCACCTCAAGGGTAGTGGTTTCACCCACAGTAGAACAGGGTGTCGGCTGGTCAGAGCCAGAGGGACCCTTAGGTGGAGGAAGTTTTTATTAAGCAGCTCCAGGTGTCTCTCCACTGTTTTTTCTGGGAAGGTTTTACAGATATCACAATCTTCCTTAAGAAGATCATAGCCCAGGCAAGCCACACATAAACTATGTTTGTCTGCCTTGGTAAACACTTCCCCACAATCAGTGCAATTTTTAAAATCAGGTTCACCGGTTTTCTTTTTTGGTTTCTCTGACATTTTATCGGTAACTGATAAAAATGTGAACCGCTAAATAATTTAAAAGTTTTAACCAAAGTTTAGCGGTTGCGGTCGGTTCCAGAACTGGTAAGTAACCGATAGGAACCAGAACCGATGGAGAAAATGAACCAAAGCTATCGGTTCAGTAACCAATAAAGCGGTTACTAAAATAACATATTTAAAATAAAATTAAACTAATCTAAATGGGGTTTTTTAGTCAGAAAACACCTGAACTAACAAAATTAAGTCGGTTCCCCACTGGTTATACTGAACCAGGAGGAACAGATAAAAACACAAAATTTCACACTAAGACCAAGGTTTAGATAAAATTAACAATGAGTAGAAGGCAGCAAATGAAAAAAAAAAGATACTTCTATGAAATTATACGTTTCTTCATGTCACAGGAACGAGCTGAAGAGCGAAACTCCGAGCGATTAGACTTTACAGGCGGAGAGTGAAATCTGAGGGGTTTAGAACCAAGGCAGTTAGTTCAAGGCTGCATTTGAATAGTTGTCACATGCAAAGAGTTCCATCATTTGCATGTGTTTTATCCTCTCCGGCAGTTCTGGCTTAAAGGGACACTGCAGAAAGTTATGAATATCTGAGTTTTACTGGGGTTAGAAAGAATCTATAGGTTTGTGGATAATAGTTGTCTAAGAACTATTGTGCCTGAGGAAAAAAGTAAGTACTGAGGGGTCAGTGCATAGAACCGAACTTGCCCATCAAAATGGTGGTGGTGGGGATTTCCAAGGTAGGGGTGTCTTACCAATGACACCCTGTAGTATGAAGGTCGGACTGTGTCTGACACACGGCTGGCCTTCAAAAGTAGAATATATAAGCCTTGTAGAGGGCCAGGTCTCTTGTAAGTGGTTCTGTTCCACCAAAGGGGGAGGTGATTCAGGGTATAAGGGGTTGTCAGGTCCCATGATGCAGGGGTAAGTGTAAAACAGCACATTAAAGAGTAGCAAAGCAATCATCAGTTAATAATACTGACTCCATATCTGACTTTATCCTGGTCAGGTATGGGAAAACAAAAGGGTAGATAGGTGGCATGGGGGGGGGGAGGACAGAGGAGGTTTTTGAGTATCCCGATGCCTATTAGTTGATCAGATCAAAGACTGCATTATCTACACTGTTATTTCTGCTTAGATAAAAAAACAGTCCCCAGAGATTCCCTCTCCTAACCCAACCTCCCAATTCAGCCTGAGGCCATCTGTCTCCAATGTGGTCAAAGTTCGTACTGCCTTCCAAAAAGGGGTAAAGGGAAAAGCAGACCAGTGAGGGCCCTAGCAGGAATTAAAGATCAGAGTAAGACAGCAATTCACATCCTTAATATTAGATTCTTACTACAAAAGGGAAGATGTTTCTAAGCACTGCACACAGCATGGTCCCCCGAGTAATAAGTGGATTGTCATGTACCCCAGGAAAACAGTATGCAAATCCATGCTGTCATATAACTGCACAGCAAAAATAATGTTCTGCTGAGCTGTCTATAGGAAGCAGCACAGAGGGTGCCAGGTACGCATGCACATGCATGGACCCAGTGGGAGCAGGTTCGGGTGGGGCTCCCCATGAAAGGAGACGTTACATTTAAACCAGAAAACCAACCCATGCCTGTGGCAGAGGTATCAATCGAAGTCAAAGCATTCCCTCCAGAAGGCATGCCCCTAGCAGCAGGGGCAACCATCCCTCCTCTGTCTACAACTGCTAAAACCCTTGGACTAGAGTCTCTACTACGTGGCCACAGGTCTTAAACCATTAGAGATGAGTAGCCCTCTCAAAACAAACAGTATGACAGATTGATTAATGCAATAAAATGAGCTAGGGAGAGAGGGTATCAGGTCAATATGTCGGATGAATAATGCTGCAGGGAAAACCGTGCAGCATAAACAGCGTGCGGTACTACAGCTACAGGGGACACAGGGGGCATTGAAGAAACTGTGAAGGAATGGTAGCGCTACCCCTGTAGCTGTTGGCTGGGAGGCAGTGTTACAGAGAATAAGACCTCTGCTGGGTGGCCATCCTCCAAGCAGCTGCCATGGCTCAGAGGGTACAGCCCCCGGCAGTGGAGGGAATGGAGCATCTGTGGGCTGGGGTTCTGTTCCCGGTCCCAGATTACCTGTATGTTTCTTTATATTTTGTGTTAAGTGTTGTGCAGCTGCCAATTTGCCCCCAACTCGAGTTTCTCCCCATCCCAGAGGTGCCTCACCCCTGAGGTGGTTATTTTATTTGGGGGGGGGGTAGCAATATTTTTTTCAGTGGTCCGTCGGCATTATTACTGCTCGGTGTTTTTACTGAGCGTTGTATTTAGTGTCGCTGTACTGACAGTGCGGTATGTTGCTGTGCTGTTTTTGTACATGACACACTGACCCAGTGCCGGGGGAGAGAGAGGCAACCAGCAGACCCCACCCCAAAACACTCATTCATGGTTCCACTAAGCAGCCCCCCCCCTTCCCCAACACTAATAGGAAGCCTCATGAAGGGGACTGTTCAAATATGGCTGGGTATAGCAATTTCATGCAGAGAGGGGATCCCCGGCATCTTCGAGCCAGTGCCCACCACTGAGGGTGATCCCCCTCCTCATACCAGGGACCCAAGCATCTTCTCACTCCCCCATCCTCACACCAATTCAGGGCAGGCTGTTTTCTCTTACTGTCTCCCAAACATTTGGAACTCTCTTCCTAGCTCCCTCCGTCTATTCCTCTCTATGCTCACCCAAAAACATAACCCATGTCTGCACATGTTCCATTCCATCCTAATTCCCCTTCACCCTACACTCCCCCTCCTCCACCAATTCCCCCCCCAAACCTTTCAGCCCTCAGTTTCCTTAGCCACCCCCATGCAACATGTGTTTTTGACCCCTTTGTACTGCGTTGCTGCCCATTTTGTCTACTTTGTTCTCAATCTCACTAGGGATGTCACGATAACAAGATATGATAATATATCACAATAATTACCATAGATGATAATTTGTTGTAAAAAAACAATATCGCGATTATCATGTAGAACGCTATACCGCAATATACAGTGATAAAGCACCATAGCTTGCTTTTCCAGTAGTGTGTCCCTTTCCAGGTGCAACCATAATTCCTGATTCCCCCACCATCCTCCTATGAGATTTTTATTCCTTAAAATTAGAAATGCAGTGCCAACCCTGTGGTGTGGAGTTTTGAGAGCCTGGGCACCTCATCTGCCGCCATGCTTGTAAACCAGGTTCAGGAATAGACCTGGATCACTTGAGGGCTGAATGCATGAAGGAGGACGGTGCATCCATTGAAGGCTCTTCTTCTTTGGGGAAGGGGGACAATGCAAGCTGCAACTTGGTTGCCATCTAGCACAGGCTGGATGATGCAGCAGTAACAGCCTTCTGACAGTCTAGGTGCAGGGGCTAGGGCCAAGTAAATGCAACATCTTTACGTCACACTTTTTGGTTTTAATGCTCCCCCACCCGCACACTTGCCAATCACTCCTTCAGGTCTCTCAAGGACCTATGCTCATCCTGGGCTACTCCCTTCCACCCACTGGCCCCATATCGCAGCCACTCAGGGTGCCCCAATGTATCCCTTCATCTGGTGGGTCCCCTTCCTGCGAAGAGAATTAGCCTTACCGGCCTGCCAGTGGTCCTGGGTGCTGCTGGGGTGGCCATTAGTGGTCCAGGAGCTCTGGTGGCGACAGTCCAGGAGGCCATCATCCGATTGACCAGTGCACCATTTTCCTCCATTTTTCTCCCACAGGAGTGTGATGTGCAGGACGTCAAGGCAGACACTGAGGTCTATCACGTCCCCCTAAGCAGTGGGACCCTGATGCATTGCAATCCTCCAGGCCTCCGTCAGGAGTCAGCAGGCACCGGGCCTCAACCCCACCCTCCCCCTGAGAGAGGCGAGCAGTCATTGGACACTCAAGTATTCTCTACCCCGGGCGGCCCTCCGATACCCAAGTCTGTTCCCGAACCTGGGTCACTGGCGTCGCAGCAGTGAATCTTTCCACTGGGCTGGCCCTTTACACCTTTTTAAAGACATTTAAAGAATCATTTTTTTAGATACATAAGTGAAAAGAGAAAGACCGAGGGAGGGATAGTAAGTCTAAAAGGGGAAGGAGGGGCTTGTGTGGAAGAGGACCGCCCAAAAAGCAGACATACTGAACAAATACTTCAGTTCAGTATTTACAGAGGAGGGGGTTGGTAGCGGTCCTATGATAAAAGACAAGGGCATAAGGGGACGGGAGGTGGACACTAGCCCTTTTTTTGGCAACTTTCTGTTTATTGAATTATCAGTAAACATACAGTCTATGTGCCAGATGCACCACTCAAAAATATTATTAGTCATATGAGGGCGCCAACCCTCTTAATACATGCCATTAAGATATCTGAGTGAATCAATTAGATACATCATAGGGGGTAAATCCTGTTTCAAGCTAAGTAAACCAGTAACAGCTTATGCTGTGAATAATGAGCCATGAGCTGCATGTGTAAACTAACCCAACAGTTATCAGTTTGTTAACACAATTCCTTGTATCCTGTAAGAGGAAGAGAAAAAAAAACATGCCTATCCTGCATTAATGGACCCTAAAGGTACCCCCACATTAGGATTCAGACTCCATAACAAGCATCCTGGCTCCTTGTTTACATACAATTATAAACAGAGTTTTACTTGAGATATTTAACTCAAACTTTATAACTTGAAGAGAATACTAACATTTATGTTTATGCAGTCGGCTGCTATATTACCCTTCCTATCCCCACTTGCAATTATCCAAAACGTAAATCAGCAAAACCATGAGGTAAATCAAAAAGTAATATAAATTTATAATAAAATGTTTAGCGGGACAAGCAGCCTGACAAGCAAACCTGAACTCGAAGATCAAAACTAGAGAAGGGCTGATGTAGTCCAACTCCACAAAAGTGGAAGCAAAGAGAAGGCAGGAAACTATAGGCCTGTTAGCCTGGCTTCGGTAGTGGGCAAAGCAATGGAATCACTACTGAAGGAAAAGATTGGGGAATACCTTGTTACCAGTGGACTACAGGATCCAAGGCAACATGGTTTCACAGGGGAGGCTTGCCAGACAAACCAGATCGAGTTCTATCATTGGGTAACCAAGGAAGTGGATTGGGGGGGGGGCAATTGACATGGCCTACCTGGATTTCAGTAAGACCTTCAAAACTGTTCCACATAGAAGGCTGGTGAGAAAGCCAAGAAGCCTAGCAGTAGGCCATAAAGTAGTAAGATTGGTAGTGAGCTGGCTAGGCAATAGGAGTCAGAGGGTGGTGGCAAATGGTGTCCACTCTGGAGAAGGTAAAGTGACCACTGGAGTGCCACAAGAGTCAGTACTAGGCCCAATCCTCTTCAATGTCTTTATTAGCTACATTGCAGAAGGACTGGAAGGGAAGGAATGCCTGTTCACAGATGACACAAAAATCTGCAATAGAGCTGACACACCAGGGGGTGGAAAGAATGAGGGAAGATCTAAAAACACTGGAAGAATTGTCACGAGCTTGGCAGCTGGGTTTCAAAGCAAAAAAGTGCAAAATCATGTACTTGGGGCTCAGAAACCCAGAGGCAACATGCCAAATTGTAAGACAAGTACTAGCTGTCACAAAACACGAAAGGGACCTAGGGGATAATCATTACTGATGACCTGAAGATACAGTAGCTAAATAGTGTAACAAGGCAGTGGGAAAAGCTAGCGAGATGCTTGGATGCACAGGCAGGGATATTCGTCAGCAGAAAAAGTGAGGTAATAATACCCCTGTATAGATCGCTGGTAAGACCCCCACCTCAAGTACTATGTCCAATTCTGGAGGCGCCACCTCTGAAAGTGTGGAGGCAGTACAAAGGAAGGCAACCAAAATGGTGCAGGGCCTGCACCAGAAGCCCTAAGAAGAAAGGCTTAAGGAATTAAATATGTACTCCCTAGAAGAAAGGAGGGAAAGGCGGGATATCATTCAGATACCTCACAGGTAGGAACAAGGTACAAGGAGGGAGTATCTTCCAAAGAAAAAGTTGCTGGACGACAAGGGGGTCACACTATGAAGCTGGAGGGTGGGAGGCCGAGAGGAAATGTGAGGAAGTACTTTTTCACGGAAAGGGTGGTGAAACAGCCTCCCACCGGAGGTCATGAGGGCTAAAATGGTTACAGGGTTCAAGAATGCATGGGATAGACACAAGATGATCTACTTAGAAGTAGGGTAAGGGAGGGTGAAAACTGGAGATCGAGTAGGGTCTGGCGGTGGCACTATAGGTAAGGAAAATAGGGCAGACTAGGTGGGCCAGGAGGACCTTCTCTGCTGACACCTTCTATGTTAAGTTTCAATGTTTCATGCTCCTGCACCACTGCACATGTGCCAGCCTGAGGGATGGGAAAAAGAAATGGAGGGAAGGTATGTGCACCAGTTGACTTACTTACATAGAAACTGACGGCAGATAAGGACCACTTGGCCCACCACTTGCCCACAGGTGGAGGTCGTGGGGGCTAGAACGGTCACAGGATTTAAGAATGCATGGGACAGGAGACTTCTGGTGACGTTATCCCCTTGATGGCAGCACTTTCTTAGAATTCTCCTACCTCCATAAACCAGCCCTCCTTTCTCCAGCAAAAAGGCAACGTAATTTACATCAATAATGGCTACTAAAGATAAAGGAGGGCACAGAGCAAACAAATCCAGAAACAAAATGGACAACAGACCACGGGATGGAGACAGATTGTTGGAGCCAGATCAGCCGAGCCAGAGCTCCTCGCCGACAGGCTTGGAAGCCTGTGAAATGGATACCGACCAAGAGACGGAGAAACTTTCCAGAGCAAGATTCGAAATCCTACTAGGAGAGCTAAGAGCATTCCAAGCTGAAACAAAACAGGCATTTATCGCCCTGCAAAATTGCCTCATGGAGGTTGAAACAAGAGCTGAGGCCTCTGAACAATGGATTTCGGACCTGGAGGATGATCACATAGCATACAAGTGGCAGTCAGTTTCATAATATCCCACCAGGAGGCCTTGAAAGAAAAGCTATTAGACCTAGAGGCCAGATCCAGACAGGAGAATATTAGAATCTATGGCCTCCTAGAAGGTGCAGAGACTGGTCGCATGGAAGAGTTTTTAGAAGATTTGTTCTGAGAAGTTTTGGATCTACCTGCAGGCTTCTCCTTCAAAATAGAGATGGCACACCGGGCCCTGTCCCCCAAACCAACAAACCCTCGTGCCCTGATCAATTGTACTGAAACTTTCCAGCTATCAGGACACGGAGAGGTTACTTCAATTAGCATCTACACAGAAAATAGTTAAATATAACACAGCAAGCCTATTTTTCGACAATGACTACCCCATCAAGATAGCCAAACAACTGACGTTGTACTCGCCCATTTTAAGGATCCTGAAAGAGCACAAGGTCTAGTTCCAAACCCCATATCCCACAAAGATAAAAGTTTGCTGGGACAATAGACCAACAGTTTATGATACACCAGCAGAAATACAAAGGGAACTGAAGAACAGAGGTTGGGGTTCTGAGCCGGACCACCCGATGGAGCAACGTACCTGCCCGATACGGTCTGAATGGCGCACATCCGGTAAACACCCTCACGAGAATGCAGCTTGAGCAGTGGCACCAAAAACCATGGGGGACATCAAGAGGCTCCTTGACCAGATGAGGACACACGTCTCCCAAGATACTGGACTGCTAGAAGAGGAAGCCAAAAGCACCTGAAGAAGCGGTGAGATCGGCTGGAAACGGTTTTCTCTGTTTAATTGCATTCCCCATTAGGGACCGCTTATTTCTACCCTGAGTATGGTCCATGGGACTTATTAACTGATTTAAGATCGTAGCGGAGTGAGCGAATATTGGAAATCCTCCAACTAAAAGAGTTTCTGGACTTAACATTGTTTGAGCTAGGGGATGTTATTTTTCTTACCTTGTTTCTGGGTTTTACTAGAAGGGGAATGACATTTCTATAAGAGAGGCGGAGGTTAATCACAAAACTAAAGGGATTCATGGGGGTGGGTATACATGGAGTTGTTGCCAAATATCAAAATATCGATAATAATACCCAGGCTCTGCCCTACTAAACAGGAGGAGTGTTACCTCTAATTTTTTTTGTTTTTTTTTTAGAATGCCCTCCATTATGAGACATACCCCCCCCCCCGATTGGTTTGGATAGCAAGCAGAGTAGCTTGGTACCCCCAGCTGGGAGATAAGAGATGGGAGGGGGAGGGGGATATTCACAATACAGTTAAAAGGATTGTTGAATTAAATGTTTTTTCTTTCTCAGTGGAGGAGGGACAGATGTCATCATTGTGAGATGGCAGTTTATCAGGATATAGTCACCACCCCTGCAGACCTCAATGATTCTTGGGCTCAGGAGGATCTGGTCTGATAAAGTCCTCAGTAAACCCCATTTTACCCAGTACTGCCCCCAGGAAAGGCTGTGCCACCCGGTCGAAGGCCTTCTGTGCATCCAAACTAAGTATTAGGAAAGGGGCCTCGGACCGGGTGGCATATTGCGTTAGATGGAGCTATCTTTTAATATCGTCTTGTGTCTGCCTGCAAGGGACGAAGCCTGTCTGGTCCTGAGCAACAAAAAGAGGAAGCACCTGTCTCAACCTACCGGCCAAAATTGGCAGCCACTCTCCCTCCCACATGGGAGGCGGTCACTTTAGGCCTACCCCACGTGTCTTCAGGGGGCACGACAAGTGCCCCCCTACCTTCAAGTTTAATCAAGCAACCCCCTGCAAACAAAGGTTCCCAAAAGATTTCCAGGAGCTTGCTGAATGCTCCAAGCCTGAATGGTGTTTGCGCTAAGCCATTTATCAGTGAGTGTTTTTAGAACCTCTGGTACTGTCTCTTTAAGAGCTGTCTGCTTGCAGATATAATAAGTTTGTATGGGGACTGTGTGTTTCTTTGATTGAGTACCACTCGAGCTGCTGCCAATTCACTCCATTTTGCAGTCACTAGGAGTGCAAAGGGAACCTATCTGAAAGATGTAACTGTTTGCCAGAAACCATTTAGAGTAATAATGAAATTACAGTTTGTCTAACCTGCTTTCTTTGCAGTCAGAACTGTGTCTGCCTAGTTCCCCATTCTGGTTTGAACTGCTGAACTGGACCAATCAGTGTGGGGTAAGCTAGCTCTAAAATGGTGCCTTGGATGAATCAGAACTTGGACTCATAA
This sequence comes from Neoceratodus forsteri, assembly GCA_016271365.2. Classification (NCBI taxonomy): domain Eukaryota; kingdom Metazoa; phylum Chordata; order Ceratodontiformes; family Ceratodontidae; genus Neoceratodus; species Neoceratodus forsteri. The sequence continues at coordinate 298,737,738 of CM057459.1, read as the reverse complement.
TCTCAGCCAGCCACAAGAGGATTGTATGGGCAGTGACTCTGGGAGATGTAGTTTAGACTTCGGCCTTTTTGGACCAACAGGAGCAGTCTATTGTGAGTGACAGCCAATCCAGTCAAGAACTGGGAGGAACTCAAAGGAGTGCCGGTTTTGTCTGTTGGAGTTTCAGTTGAGCTCTGGCAGTGAAGAAGGAAGGAGCCCTGTGCTTTTTCAGTGTGCAGTTTTAGTCGGGAAACGTGTGTAAGGCCCAGAGTTCCGGTCTGCAGCTTGTGTAACTGCTTGTTAGGACTGAATCCGTCCTGTGAAGAAAATCAAAGGATATCTGAAGAGTAGAAACCAGGCTCACCCTGTAGAAGACTGGAGAAATTGCTGAATTGCACTCGGTCTGTCAGGAACTGAATCTACTGTGTGTTCTCCCGGGTATTGTGCAGTAATTGCGATCGGGATAGAGAAGCAGCCTGCCTGGTATAGTACTTTCTGTTTTACCATATAAATGTGTGAAGAGGCTTGTGTACCTCAAGTGAATCCTGCTGCCATTAAAGGACTTTTGCCTGTTACTGTTCACCATATAAATGTGTGAGGAGGCTTGGTTAGCTCAAGTGAATCCTGCTGCCATTAAAGGACTTTGCCTGTTGCAATTTGCCATATAAATGTGTGAGGCGTCTCGTGGAGCTCAAGAGTAGCCCTGCTGACGTTGAAGGACCCTATCTTGTTTGGAGGTCGTGAGTACTAATTCAGGGTCGCTCCCTGTTGAATTGCCACATTGAATCCAAATGGAATCACTGTACTGCTGACTGTTTAAACTAATTTTTCTTTTCTCTGTGGGAAAGGGCCCCTACCAGCTGCCACGGTTTGGATTAGCCACTAGGGCTTGGGTACCCAGGGACAGTAACTGGTAGGGATAGGCCTGTGCACAGAGCCATAGGTAGATGAGTAAAGTGATAAGCTAATTAACCTGATTTCCCCCTGTCCTTGTTATATTCCCCCTAAATAAATCAGAGCTGCTTGTTTCAGCAAAGTTATACTGCCTGAGGTATTTGTCTATGTTAAAGTATTGTACTGTGATTGTTGCACTGTATCTTATTTTACAGGAGGTCCCAGTGCCTGAACCAGCCCTGGGGTAAGTGTATACTGTGAAGGTAATTCTGATATATTGTGTGGGCCACTAGTGGGAAGAAAGGGAGGTTGCAGTGTCCCAGAGGGCTGTGACCAAGTAAGTTTAACTATTGCAAACCCTGACCTCTGGGTGGAGGCACCCGCCATTGGATCCAGGCCCCTCAACCTGTTAGTGGCAAATCAGGCAGGGGTAGTAGCCCCTGGAATAGCGCCATCTAGGGGTTACATGTATATACTTCTCTACAAGTTTGTCTGGTTATAATTGTTTGTCTGTTCACCTTTCAAAAGCTGCAGCAGACCAATTTGGTTCACGGAATAGAACTACTGGTAAGGTCAGATGGGTATGATTCTGAAATGCAAGACAGTGCCCTAGCTCAGGAGAAAGGAATTCTGAGAGGAGAAACGATGTGGGCAGCTCCTGGTAACCCATTCGAAGACTCTGGCAGGAGCCTGGAAGGGAACATTTTAGATAATGGGTAGTAAGTCACATATCATGTTGCTTTCTCACAATGTGAATGGTTTAAATAACCCCATAAAAAGATACCGGGTTCTCTCAACTATTAAGAAACAAAAACCAACATTTGTGATGCCCCAGAAAACTCATTTGAGTGAAGTGGAGCATCAGAAATTGACTAAATTTGGGTTTGCCACAGTGGTGGCCTCCTCCTTCCTGAAGGAAATTGCAGGGGAACAGCAGTCTTAATACCGAGGTATACTCAATTCCAACAAGAGGACTCCTATATGGACTCGGAATGTCATTTAGCCATTAGTGTGGGGCAACTAGAGGGCAATCCTATAACTATTGCTTCCCTGTATATACCTCCAGGCTCCACAGGGGCAACAATACGGGGACTTTGTCAAAAGATAACGGAATTACAGAAGGGGGTGCTGATTATAGGGGGGATCATAATCAGATCTATAACCAAGAGGACACTACCAATCTCAGGGCAGTAAATAGATCTGCAGCACAAAAGACAGCTATGAAAATGTTGGTGGGGGGGTGCAATGGGTGGACGCATGGAGAGCTCTCCATTCGAAAGGAAAAGAGTATACTCACTACTCGACTCCCCATAGGGTGTATACCAGGATAGACTCCTTTTATATTACTAAATAGCATTTACACCTTGTGGCGGACTGCTGGCACTACCCTTCTGTTCTGTTGGACCACTCTCACGTGGAACTTAAATTGAGCTGGACGACGGTTAAGGCCCTGAAATTATGGAGGTTTAATAACTATCTTTTGAATTTGTTGGAGTTCAAGGAACTGGGGAGACCAGAATTCCCCAGATTATACAGGATAACCTTTCCTCAGAAATAAGCAAATCTACCCTATGGGACACTATCAAGGTGGTTCTTCGGGGAGATATTATTAAATTTGCATCTAATTATAAAATGAGGCAGGAGCAGCACCTCAAGATCCTTCAGCAACAACTTAGGTATCTCCAAAGGCAGCATGCAGAAAAGGATGAGGGAGTGACTCCACTATTATTAGCTACCAGACAACAGATACAGCATCTGCTGGACATTTGCACAGAACAAGCCCAGCAATACCTAAAACAAAGATACTATGAGAGCGGCCCTCAAGCTACTCGATTGTTCGCACATAGACTGAGGCAATAAGTAGTCAGATCAACGATTACTCAAGTTAGGGATCTGGAATCAAGGCGGTTGGTGCGATCCCAAGAGATTACCCATGCTTTTTTGAAATATTATCAAAGCTCTACATACCCCAGAGCAGACACCTAGGGAACAGCAAATTCAGGCATACCTGTTTACTCTTCAGCTTCCAACTCTTTCCCAATCTCTCCAACAGATGACAGATAAATCTATCTCGGAGCAAGAGCTCTGTCAAGCTATTACTGCCTTGAAAGTTAATAAGAGCCCATGCTCTGATGGGTTTACGGTGGACTTTATTAAGTTCTTTAGGACACCTTTGAAGGTCCTTTGTTGGATGTCTGCAGGGAAGTACAATTGGGGGACCATGTGCCATTCAGCTGGAATTATGCCATCATCACTAGTATCCCTAAGCTGGGAAAAGACTCTACCAGCTGTGCCGCCTACCGACCAATCTCTGTATTAAATACTGATTATAAAGTGTTTGCTTCGATTTTGGCCAGTAGGTTGAGACAGGTGCTACCTTTTTTGGTTGCTCAGGATCAGACAGGCTTCGTCCCTTGCAGGCAGACACAAGATGATATTAAAAGATCACTCCATCTAATGCAATATGCCACCCAGTCTGAGGCCCCTTTCCTAATGCTTAGTTTGGATGAACAGAAGGCCTTCGACCGGGTGGCATGGCCTTTCCTGGGGGCAGTACTGGGTAAAATGGCGTTTACTGAGGACTTTATCAAAATTATTAACAGTATATACACATCTCCCTCTGCATATGTCAAAATAAATGGGGGGGGGTGTCTGCACCGCTACTCCTGAGGCGGGGCAGGAGGCAGGGTTGCCCCTCCCGTCTCCGCTCCTCTTCATTCTGTACCTGGAACCACTGGCACAAGCCCTGAGCCAAAATAAGGACATACCGGGGTTGGCAGAAAAAAGATCTTAAATACCTGGACTCATAGACCAAGACTACCCACCTGAAATACAGCACGCCAGGCAATGGTGGGCACCTTTCTTCAAGATCCTCTGAGAGAACCAGCTCCGCTTCCAGACCCCTTATCCAGCGAAACTTAACATTTATTGACAAGAGGGAGAGAAGTCATATAATTCGCCTGAGGAAGTAGTAGTCGCTCTTGAGAAAAAAGGTATCACCCCACCTCAACTGGAACTGGAATGTATTAAACGGAAGTAGCTGCTGCACTCAGACTGGAATTTGGTTACAAGCAGGAAGAAAACAGCCTCCGCATTGGAGATGGCACGAGTACTTCTGGATCAAGTCTCTGCTCGTCAGAAACAGAAAATACAAGATTCGCTGCAGGGCTCCTCAGTGGCGCTGGGTTGATGCTTAAATCCTGAGGTACTTTTGAATTCTTTCTAAGGTGCCCAGAGTGGGTAGCTCTGCCTCAATCTCTACAGAAGGAGCCTTGAACCCTACTTTACACAGATACTGGTTGCAGCGGTTCTCTTCTGGACCAGATCTGCACGTTCACTTAGCTCCTGATTTCTCAACCAGTCCTATTTCTCTAGCAAAATGGTTTTCCTGGGTAATTTCTCCCCAACAAATACTGGGACTTGGCCCTTTTTTTGTGGAAAGATTTTTTCTCTTTGTGGAATGATAATTCCGGACATAGACTACCTTACCTCCTCTCCACCTGACAACCCAGAGATGAACTTTCTTTTTGGGCGGTTGGTTACGATGTACCCCACTCTGCAGAATAATACTGGTGGTCCTTTGCGAAGACTGCTCTGTGCTCTAAACTATTAGGGCAAGTGCGAGGGAGGGAGGGTGAGGGTTTGACAGAGGCTGGAGTGGACTAAATGGGAACAACATAATGGTCCTCAGATAAGTCTGGGTGTCAGATCTTGATGTGAGCTTTGGTTCTCGAAAATGTTTGGGGGGGAGGGAGTGGAGCTTTGATTCCAAGTTTTTTCATGATGGGGTCACTTGGAGTGATCAGGGGGAAAACAAAGATGTTGCCTGAGGGTCATCCGTGCGGTGGAGGAAGGAAGAGCTGAAAAATGGTAAAATAAGAGGATGACTGAGGTATACATAAGAAAGTATTTGGAGATATAGGTCTCAGTCCTCTACTATATAATATGGGATAAATATGACAGCTCTCATGGGGAGGGGGGCATATCTGCATTGCTGCTGGGACAGATATGGGAGTTGCCGTGACAGAGACTACCGACCTAATACGAGGTCCTGAACAACACTCACAACCTCAGGGGAGGGCCCCATTCACATTGGGCATTTTATTACCTCCTCTTCTCACCCCTCCTACCTGTAGGACGGAGGGACGAGAACAGAAACCTGAATCAACAGGTTTCCTACCTAGGAAGCGAATACTCTATTCATTTTGTGTTATGTTTCAACATATGTTGGTGGTTACTGCCCTGTTGGCAGGAAAATTCTCTTATTCAACAGGTCACAACATAAAGAAAGTACTGTTTGCTGAGTGGTACCAATCTTGGGGGGGTCAGGGGACTCCTGGAGTGGTTGGTGGGAGGTGGATTTCAAACGGTTTTTCGACATCAGGTAAATAGCTAAAAATACTAAGTTTTGCTCTTACAATGTCCATGGTTAACAAGCCCAGCTAAACGATCTAAAATATTGAGTTATTTGAGAAAGGCTGCAATGGATTTTATATTTATCCAGAAGACTCACCTATATCCACAGGAACATGCTAAATTGGGCTCTATAAGATTTAGGGACTCTGCTACGGCCTCATATATAAAAAGAGTCGGAGCAGAGGTGTAGGTGATCCTGATTCTCTAAACATGTCCCATTTGAAAAAACTGATATGTTGGCTGATCGGGAGGGGAGGTTTGTTTTGATGAAAGGAGATTTGCAAAGCAGGCTATTAACCTTGGCATTTCCCTCCTGGATCTGATGCAACTGTGTACCTAAAGTTCTTAACCACCTTACAAAGCTGGGTACAGGGAGATGTGATATGGGGAGGAGACTAAAACCTGACTTTGAATCCCAATTTAGATTCTACTGCACAGACCCCACGGAGGGAACATCACACTGCCAAAAGAGTTAAGAAAATGTTAGGGGAGCTTGGCTATGTGGACATTTGGCGCCACCTGGAGGGTAAAAGGAGGGATTATACTTTTTACTCGGCAGTGCATCAAACATACACTAGATCAGATTATTTTTTGGTGCCTAAGGAGCTGACTGGACAGGCGCAGGAGGTCTCGATTGGGGACTTTGTCCTGTCAGATCACGCCCCTGTCTCTGTGACTATGAGACTGAGTGAGATTAGGAAAAAACATTTTGAAGACTGAATTTATCCCTACTATAAGACAATGAGGTGCTGGACTCCATCCGGGAAACGACTGAATATACCATCAAAGAGAATGGCTTTCCTGGAATATCTCCAGCTATTTTGTGGGATACTACTAAGGCGGTTGTTAGGGGGACATTTATTGAATGGTCTGCCAGGAAAAAAAGAGAGAGGGAGACTAGGAAAGTGGAATTAATGGTCCAGATTCAACGGCAAGAGGCATTACAAAAAATAAAGACAGACAAAGAAAGAGCAAGATCTCTGAAACAACTTAAAAGTAAGCTTTCCACTATTTTAGACTATGGGGTGGAACAAGAACTTCTCTTCCTATGACAGAAATACCATGAGGGTGGCCCTAGAGCCTTATGGCTCCTAGCTGGGAGATTACGGGCACATCGGGCTAGGGTAACTATTCAGGCAATAAAACACCCTTCAACCCATCAGATAGAGAAAGGGGTTATTGAGATAGCTGAGGATTTTTGGGAGTATTACTCTAAGTTGTATGAACAAGGACCTCAGCCCCCTAAGACCTATATTAAAGATTTCCTCCAGGATCTAAATCTCCCCTCGCTTTCAAGGAAACAGGCTGACCATCTAAATCGTTCCTCTGGAGACGGGGAGACAGACAGTGTAATCAAGGGACTCAAATCCCTTAAGTGCCCTGGCACTGATGGACTGCCTGGGGAGTTTTATAAGAAATTCAGGTTAGAGCTTACTCCTCTGTTAGGGAGAGTCTTTTGAACCTTACAGGGAGAACACGGACAGGTACCCCCCTCATGGTCACAGGCCATCATTTCTGTAATCCCCAAATCTGGAAAAGATTCCCTTCAATGTTCCTCGTATCTCCCCATTTCAATACTAAATATAAGACTATAAAATCCTAACTTCTATTATCACTAAAAGGCTCCAGGTAGTGATTCCAAATCTGGTTCATCTTGGCCAGACAGGCTTCATTCCTGGAGGTCAAGCTCACGACAATCTGTGAAAGACTTTCCATATAATAGACCACTTTAATCAGATCAAAACACCCTCCCTTTTGATAAGTATCGATGCTGAAAAGGTGTTTGACAAAGTCTCCTGGTCCTTTCTGGAGGAAACAGTAAGTCAGTTTGGATTGGGGGCCCCCTTTCTAAAATTGATATCCAAAATATATTCTGCTCCAGTGGCCTATATTAGAGCAAATGGTCATTATGCTCAAAGCTTTACCCTCGAGGCAGGGGTGCCCTCTGTCCCCTCTCCTATTTGCTCTCTATATTGAACCCCTTGCACAGAGTATAAGGCTTGATGAGGGTATCAAAGGTGTTGTGATTAATGGGTGTCAATATAAAATTTGGTTATATGCAAACGACATCCTTTTATACCTGTAGGATCCCACGGTCTCTCTATTACAAATGATGGAGAGGTTGACACATTTCTCTACCTTGGCAAGGTACTCCTTAAATACTTCAAAAACAGAAATATTATCTTTTTCTTATGCCCCCCCCTTCCCCCACCTCGACTAAGGAATATTCTTCCTATGAGATGGGACTTGAACCAAATGAAATATTTGGGGATTAACATAAGTACATCTCCTGCTCAACTATTTCAACTTAATTATGTCCCTCTATTAAACCAATTGAAATCAGATATCCAGAAATGGAATGTTCTCCCCGATCCCTTCTACGCCCGCATACAAGCAGTGAAAATGACTGTACTGCTGAGGTTTCTCTGTCTCTTTCAGGGCACCCCTTGTACAATATCTAGAAAAGATTTAGAGACTTGGCAGAAAGTTTTACTGAAAAATATTTCAGCTAACAAGAAACCCAGAATCCAAAAACAAACAATGTATCTTCCAAAGGAACAAGGAGGGATGGCAGCACCCTGTCTTGAAGGATACTGGGTCGCTATACAAATGAGAATTGGTATATTGTGGGGACATACTGTTTATAAAGCTACATGGAAGGAGATTGAGATCGGAGTGCCCCGCCCCCCGGCTGTCCTTATATTTCACCCTATGGAACTCTCCAGGGATATGAAGGGTTTATTTACTGGTACTAAAACTGTATTGGAGGGTCGGAGAAAAGGGACCGGGGCAAGTCATATCTGAACAGGGTCTGGAGATATCAATAGTGGCTACTGGATCCAGGGTTTGGTCCAGCATCCCTGGATTCTTTGTTCACAGCCAAGGCTAGAGAGGGATTACAAGTTCCCTGGCAGCTACTACAGGAAGGGGGATTACTCCCTTTCGGAGCAGCTCAAATAATTTTTAATCTAGCATCTCCCGATAAAATGAGATATGTACAGCTATGTAGTTATATTGATCAGAAAAGTAGGAAGGAGTAATCCAGTGGAGGCCCAGGTGTTGTAGAAGAGGTATTTGACCACCTCTGGAAATCAGAGAATTCCTCCGGAGCGATCACCCTCCTATATAAGAGATACATTCAGCAATTTGGTCTAAACACAGACTACATTAGACAGAGATGGGAGCGGGAAATGAACTTGGTTCTGAGAGTTTATGGGAAAGGGGTTGGAGGAATATTTGGAGAGTATCCTCCTCACCGATTTGGAGGGAATTCCTATGGAAATTAAGGATTAGATATTTCAGGGTACCGGTGGTTGTCGCTCAACAGCAAAGACGTGTCTCCTCTATATGTTGGAGGCAGTGTGGTGAATCCCTGGGCACACATACCCATGTCTTTTGGGCATGTCCAGGTTTGTCCCAATTTTGGACATGCATTGTACACTTGTTGAAGCAAATATTCCAGGTACGTGGTCAATGGGGACCTGAGGTTCTTCTGTTAGGGGAGATCCCAGAGGGGATCGGAGGTAGGGAATCTGTTTACCTTTGGCAGATATCGATTGTGGCTGCCTTAAAAACAATTACTAAAAGTGTCTTCAGCCAGCCCCTCTGACAATTTTAGACTGGCTCGAGGTGGTCTCCCAGATGCAACAATTGGGGGAGCTCACCATTAGGCTTCAACGGAGAACCCCGGCCTTTCAGAATAGGTGGTTGAGATGGGTGCTTTGGAAGGGCCAGGACATCTGATAGTCCCCAATGGGCCCTTTTACCTCTTTTCCCACTGGGCAAACATACTGTATGACTTATGTGGGCGGTGAGCCTGGCACAAAGAGGCTAACTCCTTTTCCCCCACCGTTTTTTCCCCTCCCCCCCCCGAGAATCTTTATCATGAACTACTTGTAGTATAAATATACACTCAGCACAAGCAAATATCTTATTTGACTGAGATCATAGCAGTATTGCTAAATATGATTAGGTGACCTTATATTTCTCTGATTGGTTTGTATTTGGTTTTGTGTTTTTTTTCACTTGTAGTTCTCAGTATGATGGTACTGTCTTATAAGGGTACAATGCCTATTATACATGTTTAACAAATGGAAATAATGCATTCCATGGTTGGATCCCAGAACCAACTGTAAAAGGGGCTGATTGTGAAGAAGTATTTGAATCGAATACTGGTCATTTTTAAGCGTACCATAAATAACACTGTTAATTGTAGGAAGAAACAGTTTTTTATAAAATTGCATACAATATGTACTGTTTTGATGATATAAATCTGTACAGGATCAAACAAAGAAGCATAAAAAAAGAAATACCTGGGGGTTAACAACCCATAATAGTGCAGATATGTTTAAAAGCAATTATTCCCCACTTCTGGAGAACCTGAGTAGAGACTTAGAGAGCTGGGCTATAATCTCTATTCCGCTTATAAAAAGAGTATAAGCGGTCTGGATGGTTCTCCTCCCAAGGTTTTTGTACCTTGCAGGCTTGCACAGACTCTTCCCTTGGTGGTACTGAAGGAATTCCATAGGGATCTAAACCGAAAGGTCTCTGCATTTCTGTGGGGGCACCAGAGGGCTAGGATTAAATACTCTGTGCTCCAGTTACCTAAGTCCCGGGGGGTGGGCTTGCTCTGCTGGACCTCAGACTATACCATTGGGCTGCCTAGCTGAGAAAGGTGGTCTACTGGTGCCAAAATAATTATACTATGCACTGGAAGGAGCTAGAAATGAGAGCAGAAGACCTCCTCCAGACAAATAAGATTTTACTATCTCAACACAACAGCCCGGGGCAGGGAGGAGAGAACAATCCTTACACAAAGGCAACCCTCCATGTGTGGCAGGAGCTCCTGATTGAGAGAAAATTAACCACTTGGAAACCCCTCCTTAGTTCTAGTCCATATACAGAATCTTTTATCCTGGCGAAGATGGACTTGGGCTTTATAAGGTGGGAGAGGGCAGGGTTTTCACCTTGTGGTACACTTCTTATGGGGAGAGATATTCTGCCCCTATCCGAACTGACGGAGCAATATGGGCTTCTCCCACAAGACAGGTTCAGGTACTTCCAGGTGCGGGATTTTATTGGCTCCCTTTCCCCAAACTTTTGGGCCACGGCCCCTATCCCAACAATGATATCAGTACTTATAACGGCCATAGATAGTAAACCTAGCTTAGAACACATCATCTCATATTTGTACAAGGCATTGATCTCCCTCCAAGACAACTTGCTTGAAAGAACTAGAAAGACATGGGAGTCTGACTTGGATATGCAAATACCTGAGGAGAGGTGGGACAGCCATTTGGCACAGATACACTGGGGGACCGGGGCGATTAACTGGAAAGAATTTGCCTGGAAAGTCACCCTAGATTATTCAGGACCACTAGGGTTCAAGCGAAATACCAGACTGGGATGACCCCTGAATGTTGGAGAAGATGTGGGGAGTCTCTGGAGGCCTTGGCTCATATCATGTGGAGTTGCCCTAAACTAAAATATTACAAAGCAGCATTACAGGAAGAGCTGAGGAGTATTTTCTCTAAGTCACTAATCCTATCCCCGGATTTATTCTTTTTCTCTGAGCTGCCCCCAGAATGTAGGGATATAAATACAAAAAAACTATTAAAGATTTGTATTCTGGCAGCCCAGAAGGCTATTATCACAAGAAAATGGCTAACTCAAGACCAGAGAACCTCATCACAATGGCAGGATGTAATGCTAGCCATTTATAAGATGGAATCCCTAACAACCTTAATAAATAAGAAACAGGCAAAATGTGAATTAATTTGGAGAAGATGGGTGCTATATATCTCCCCTCTGAGACCAAAGTTCATTCCTCAGCCACATCTGGAGGTTTTTAATTTTCTCTCAGACACAGGGGGATCTCTCCTATAAGGAAATCTTGCCTTTTGGGAAATCCTGAATCAAAGGAGTTCAGACCCCGTGATATAACGACATTTTGAAAACACTGAAATGAGCAGCTATGTTTTTTAAATGATATGTTTTCATATTTTTTAGTAGTGGTATTGTCAAATTCTGTAATGTTTGTCATCTGTCTATGAAGTTGAGGGAGAAGAGGGGAGGGTGGCCCTGCAAGGGGACCTGGACACCCTGGAAAGCTGGGCTCACACATGGAAATTAAATTTCAATACCACCAAGTGCAAGGTGTTGCATCTTGGTCGGGGAAACCCTAAACACAGGTACACACTGGGACGGGAGGCACTGGAGGCCTCAATAGGGGAAAAAGACCTAGGGGTCATGGTGGATACATGTATGAATAACTCCTGAGCAGTGCAGGAGAGCAGCTAGCAAGGCAAACAGGATGTTGGGATGCATCGTGGGGGATCACCTCTGGGAACAAGGAAGTGAATCTGCCACTGTACAATGGACTGGTTAGACTACACCTTGAGTACTGTGTACAGTACTGAGACCACATTTGAAGAGGGACATACAGCTCCTGGAGAGGGTACAGGTAGGGCAACAAAGATGATCACGAGGGCTAGAGTTTGACTTATGAGGACAGACGAGGAGCTCTGCCTGTTTTCATTGGAGGAGAGGAGAGACAGGGGACATGATAGAGGCCTTCAAGTACCTCAAGGAATAAATAGGTAAACATGGAGGGGATCTTTAGACTAAAGCAGGGAGGTATCACCAGAGGGCATGGTTTGAAGTTGGAAGGTGGAAGGGTGAGGGGGGAAAAGAGGAGGAGGTTTTTCACCGAGAGGGTGGTGGACCCTTGGAATGCACTGCCTGGTGAGCTGGTTCAGAGATCCACTGTAGAGGGCTTCAAGAGAGGGTGGGACAGACACAGAAAGTGGATGTATCAGATGATGGCCTGTCCCGGGGGGGTGGGGATGGATGATAGGGGTTTCTAGAGAACAAGGGATGGGAGGGTCTCGGCACCCAACTAAGGATCTAGGTTCGAGCAGACTCGATAGACCGTAAGGCCTAATCTGCTGGCAAATAGTATGTTAGTATGTTAGTATGTAAGTTAAAATATAAATAAATAAAGTTTAAAAAAAAGAATGCATGTGATAGACATGAGGGAATCTTAGCAGCAAGAGGTGCAAGAATCAGCAAGAATCTTAGCAGCAAGAGGTGTGTGTAAGGCGGAGTCCAAGTTGAGTCACCGGAAACACTATAGGTAAGGAATTTAGGGCAGACTAGGCGTGCCATGAGGTCCTTATCTGCCGACAACTTCTATCTTCCTATGTTTCTACCTAGTCTGCCCATTTCCCCTATCTACTTTCCTTAGGTCTCTATTATTTTTTTTTTTTACCTCACACACACACACCCCTGGAGTGTCTACCCTATTGCAGATCTTTATGTCATCTGCAAAGAGGCATACCTCCCCTTTGGTTCACCCATGCTGGTATGACAACGATGTTGCCAATGCAGATTATGGCACAGGCAATATGTCGCTCGACATTACAGTGCCAGGCATAACATCTCCCGGGAGTTGGTGTCAGCGTGGCTCAGTTGGTAGCAGATCCGCCTCTGGACCAGAAGGTCGTGGGTTCTCGTCCCACACCGGGATTGGACTTACACATAAAAATCACTGGCATCAGAGTGCAGTATTGGGGGTGCTGCATTGCTGGGGTGTGGTGTCCTTCAGATGAGATGTTAAACCAAGGTCCCTTCTATCCATCCTGGTGTTGTCCTGGTGGGTGTCCAGGTGGAAGTAAAAGAACCCAGAAAGGTTTGCACCGATATCGTTAGCATAAAAAGTACCTAATAATGTTGGACAAAGCCACTCCAGAAATTTCTGACAAAGATTTTCTGGTCTACCCCACCCCTACCCCTCAACCCCCCACATTTGAAGCAGAGGATCAAACTGACCCCCACTTTACCAGTGCAACACAAAGTCCTGAATATGTATGCTCTGTATAGTTTATCTGCCAATCTGCATTTAAATTTTTTTTTTTATTAACTGTAGGTAAATATGTTTATCTCTGTTGGCTGTTACAACACTTATGTTATTTGTTGTTGTCAATTATTGACTGTTAACACGGAATTCTAATGCAACCAAGATATTCACAATTTAATAAAGTTTTTTTCCTCAGATACTAAAATATATTATTATTATTTACAGCTGATTACATCAAAAACAGAGAAGCATTGGAAGTCACACTCTTGCACCTACAGGTGTTTCCTACTTAGGGTGTCCTTTATTGAGATATGTAAAAAAAAGATTATTAGTATGTAACATGATTTAGTTAGTATTTTGGTACTTGATTGAAAGTGTGTCGTGATAATGGAGGGTCTTTAGCAGCTCAGTATTTTTCAATTACATCCTGTGATGATTGATAGTATCCAGTTAATAAGAGATATAGTGAAATATTAACACTCTGAAATAAAATTGTGTTAAATACTTATTTTAAAATACAATTATATATATTTTACACTTATATTGCTTATGCCCAGAAGAAGAGGTTTTCTCTCGAAACATTGGCTTGTTATGTAAGAAGTAGCTGGTGCAAGTGCTTTATCTCTTGAACATGTGGCTTAATAAAAAAAAAATTAAGCAAATATTTATTAAAGTGGTGAGTAGGTCTATATTTCCTAACCCTTGTGCTTGTTAGATAGGCTTGTTGGGAACAGACTCCTCCTGCTCTTTTCATTATTCCTCAGGAGGCCTTTGTTGGATCTTACCTACGGAATAAAACAAAGCAGAGAGAAGATGCAGAAAGAGGAAGGTAAAGCTTTTCTGAAGACAAACATTGTTAAAAAGGTTTACCTAAGCGCCAAGCTAACTGCAGACCACCATAACAAGTTCTTAGTCACTTATCTTACACCCTTGAAGAGTTCTTGGGCAGAATGGCAAAATACCCAGCCTCCGACAGCAATTTGGGGTTAAAAGCTAAAGCCGAATAAGCAAATAAACAACAGGCATGGTCAACTTTTTTAATTCTGTCTGTGAAAAATACAAGATTTTCTGCCAAGATTTGCTACAATCTGAGAAAACAAAAAAGATTTTTAAGAAAATCTTTCGGAAGGAAAGCTCTAGCAATGTTGCCTCCCCTAAAGCCAACAAATTAAGACTAATAGTTCAAAGTTAACTGTCCCAGTATGGGATGGTACAAAGATTTTGTGTTGATGTCATAGCTTTGGAGTATGTTAGCCCCTAGCTGGTGAGAATGTACCGCAGAACTACTGTTTGTACTTGTTTTATTTTGCGCTACCACAACTGTTGAATTAATAGCGTGTATTAAATTTTGCACTCGTGCTCACCAAGTTAACTTGGTAATCTGCATCAGCTGAGCTGTCCATAACACAGTAACACGCTGGTACCTAAATAAGGCACACTTGCAGGCTCACCATAGTTAGCCAGATACTACAGTACCTGTCTGATCTGGTAAAGCCCACAGTGTCTCTTCTCAGATGGTTGCAGCCCAGTAGGGCACTAAAATGAGACTTTAACCAGACTGAGGATGTCACTCCCGAAGCACTCTTGCAGGCTATTGGTGTTTCACTGTGTGCTGCAGAAAATGTGGTACATGAATATGCTTCCTACAGTGCCTCTGTGCTTTTCCATCTTTGAAACCATGCCATTGAGAGCGATGGAAGGGGTGCTGTTTGACTTTTTTCAGCTACGCACAGGCAAAAAAAAAAAAAAATCAACAAGTCTACCATCAGGAAATTAAAAGAAATTCCTGATCCAAGCCAAATTCCACACACTTCGCCCACAAAACGCATGGGAAGGCCAATGCTGTTATTATCAGAGGCGGAAGATGAGTTGAAAAACATCATTAGGAGCCTATGAAGCAAAGGTGCTGTGATGATTAATAAAACATATCGAATTAAAAAAAAAAAAGGTGCTGTGATGAATGCTCAAATGGTTACTACAATTACTAGTGGTGTCATAAAATCACACAATGAAATGCTTTTGGCTGAATACAGCGGCAGCCTTGCTTTTTCCAGGCAATGGGCTTGGCTCTTTTTAAATCATATGAAAAACAAAGGGCACCAAAGCAGCTAGGAAAACCCCTGAGGACTGACAATTTGCGGTCTTAGTTTCTAAAACGTGTTTCTACCACTGTCAGTTGGGAGCTTATCTGTCCAGAGTTGTTAATCAATATGGATAAGACTGGTGTTAACCTTGTCCCATGTTCGCAATGGACTACAGCATAGTGTGAGGCAAAACAGGTGTAGATAACAGCGTTTGGGAGTATAAGACCCAAGTGTCCCTAGTTCCATCATGCTTCCCCTGCAGGTGCTTTACCAGGGTAAAATTCCTGTCATCCAGTTTTCACCTTTCCTGCAGACTGGGCAATAATGTAGCCCGAAAACCACTGTGCTAATTCTATCACAGTGACGGGCTATATTGACAGAGATTTATGCCCTGCGTTAATTTTGTCAAAGGAAAGAATATCTTTCTCCTGAACAGTAATCCGCGTTACTGATGGATCTTTTTCAGACACACAATACTGAATAGGTACTGCACAACCTGGAATCTATAATTCTAAGTCTAATTAAGTATCCATGGAGCAAATCCACACTCTAACTGGCTGCTATACCAGGCATTAATCCCTTAGAATTGTCCAGTAAACTTCAGAGCAATGTGTGTCTTTGTAAACTTTGTTAAAAAAAAAGGCAATTTTCCTCCCTTACTAATGCAATTAGATTTGGAACTGCCATAATGACCCAACAGCTGGTCATTTCCTGGAGATTAATGACCATCTGGGGGACTAGTTCGAAGTGCACCCTCCAACTAGCCAGTCGTTAATCCTCATGTAATTACTAGCTGTTAGCTCATTATTACCTAAATATTATCATGATTTTTGTACCTGCTTCATGCTCAGACCTCTTAAAACCCCTGGATTTGAAAGGCAATAAACTTTTCAAAGACTTTATTAAAAAAGATCTTTTCCCTGACTGATATGACAAAACTGTTATCTACACAGCTTTCAAAAGGCATGTCATCAGCTGTTAGCAATGATCTTAAGGTGACGTCACTGAAAACAGATCATGCTCTGTGGCTCATAATGGCGTTAAAAAAAACTATGCACATGCCACGAGAATATGGAGGGGGGGGAGTGCTCACTCAACATGCTTAGATGTTTTGCTTTTTGAATTTACCACATGAGCAGTTTTATTTCAGGGATTATTTTCATAATTTCTGTGGTCCCCCTTTCACAGCCATACCATGTGGTACCCAAATCATATAATGCTGAAGGCTGAAAGCTAAAACAAACCAGCAGTGCTTTACTGGTACAGTAGAGCCCGCTTATAAGAACATCCTATATGCCAAGGAAAAATGTTCTTATAAGCAGGCTGTTACTAAAAGCGGGCTTACATTATATTCAATTGTACCACTAACAGCTAGATGGTGACTAACCCCCACTGCATTGAAAATAAAAAAAACACAACGTTTGGGTACAAAATACTTCACTTGGTGCAAAATTTAATAAATACAGCACAGTAGGTTTAAAACACAAAGGATAAAAACGCTACTCACTAACGATAGCGCTGATTAGAAAAAGCACAGTACACATTTAAAACTTCAGTACTCGATGTGTAAGCAACTAAGTGACTACAGTACATTTAAAATATAATTACCCCTGCTTTTTTTCTTTGGCAGCCTCAGAATGTTAACTTCAAGGAATGCTCAGGCACTCAGCGATCTGGATTTTTTGTGCTAGTGTTGGCGCGGTTCTCTTGTATTTCACCATGGCAGTCTGCTTTGCAATGGGTAACTAGTTTTAAATGCCAGGTTAGCCACGGAGGAACGTTTTTAATGCGATGTCATTAATTTGTGCTTTTACTATTGCACTGAATAGCTGCTGGTAGCCACTGAGAAATGTTAACTGCTAATCAGCAGTAAATGTGTGCCACTTAGCTCATAGAATACCAATGCAAACAGAGACAGCACAATTAGGATCAAAGCAGGTACGAGCTGAGAAACGGTACTACTGTTGTATGCTTAATTAGCTGTAATTGGCAAGTGTGATTAACATCTTAATGACAACTCTGACTGTGAAACAGGTCCCAGGACAGCACAGATTACACTGATTTACTAAAAAAAAAATGTTCTTATAACCAATCTGGCTGTTCTTATAAACGGGCTTCCCTCCCATTGAAAACAATGGAGTAAGATCGGTACATGGGCAAAATGTGACTATACCCGGGATGTTCTTATATCCGATGTTCTTATAAGTGGGCTCTACTGTATTTAGTTTTGTTTCAGTTTGCTGTAGATGTTAGTGTATTGTAGCGAGGAGCCGGTACTGTTAGCAACCACTGATATCTCAGTACATGCCCACAACAAGCGCGTTGAAACAATATACTGAAATGCTGTAGTTTGTTCACAGGGTAATTATTTTCGCAGGTACCAACTGTTGCGCGAACACAGCAAAAACTTATTGGCAGCAAACATAACTAACTGTAAGTAGTACCCAGCAACAAAAGACTTGTCCAGTGACAATGTGGAACAACACAGAAAATGTTGATTAAAAAAAAGATAATGAGTGGATATCACTGGGTAAGTAGGTAGGATTTATGGGGGGCTAATTAACCATAGTAGAACCAAAGATACAATGACAGGCCAAGGATGGAGGGGTTCAGGTTAATGGGTAGAAAATGTTTCCTCACTCACAGGCTCATCAGCCTCTGGAATGCACTCCCGACTCCCCTGGGTCTTACAAGAGCAAACCGTGCAGCATTCAAGAGAGGACTAGATTTAGTTTTGAAAAAGGGCCAACTTAATGGACAGGAGTGGCCAGGAAACAAAGAGACACTCACACTAGGAAATGCCTCCTTCTGGTTTAACACATGAAATGTAAAGTAAAAAAATCTTCAATGCGGAAGAAGTCTAAAAGAAAAGAATGCACACTTTCACATACACAAGCACTGTTTCTATCAGAGTGCAAAGGAGCCTGTGAGGTCATCTAGAGACAACTGAAAGATATGACCCTATTTTTTTCTGCTCTTCCATACAGAATAGTACCTAGAAAGATACTGGCGGTTTTGGTGCCAACTGTGTTGTGTACCAAAGCAAAAACTACAACATCCTACAGGGAAAGGGTACTATTTCTTGGTTAATAGGTTTAGACCAGCAAAACACTGGTGTGCCACAAAAGCGATGGGCTTTTAATGTACATATGAAGTTACATTTTATTATCTTGTTTTTGCTGTTAGGCACTAATGTGAGCCACACAATGAAGAGAAAGATGTGAAGTTTTGCTGCTCAGTGCCTGGAGACAAACAACAGGTAATAACAAGATCCCTATTACAGGACTGCTGTGAGACAGTTTCATGTTCAGAATAAAAGTACCACATACATTTTTTCTCACTAAATTATCTCTGCTTATAGCACCTGCAATAGCACAGCATGTCCCAGCTCACTGCTGGAGCCTGCAATCTGTTTTATTGAACAGTTGGCACTGAGTTTCAAGCTTGACTTAGTCATCCCATTGGGAGTAAAATGGGAAAAACAAGCCTTTTCAATATATACACCAGCCAGCTACTGATGATCCTGAGTGGATGACAACTGCTTTTCCCATTAATGCTTTAAAATCTAGTTCCTCTCTTCCACAGGAAGGTCCCAACCAAACCAATGCCTTTATAAAATATAACGTTGCATCTTACAATATTACACAGCAACAAGATAGCAACACCTAAAAAAAAAACAGAAATGGGTTTAAACTGTATTTGTAAATGAGCTTATAGAATGAATTGTACCTAATTTTCTAAGTAGCCAGACATGATTGATACCTTTCAAGGCTAGCAAATAGTTTCAGTATATAAGTTTTAAAGACCCTTTGTTAACTCCACCAGTAAGGATTCCGTTTTCATTTCCATCCTCTTACTGTCCTCCCTTACCTGAACCTCGAATTCCTGTTTAATAAACAATGCTATTCCATATTTCTCTTCCCCTTTCAGTCCCTCCTGGATACTTTATACCCCTCAGGGTTTGTAGCCCACTGATTAGAATAATTCCACCACGTTTCAGTGATACCAATGATGTCAAACCTACCTACCCAAAGTAAGGCTTTTAACTCTTATATAGTAAATGGTTAAGCTTGATTCTACACAGATTTCAGCAACTGCTGAAAACTTGAAGTACAGTTCAAACGTCAAATATGATGATGTACTATCGACATCGATAGTACAACAACATTCCTATCAATCAAACAGATACACACTCCCACGTTGATGCTCCGCTAAGAAAATCAGCAAAAAAAACATGGCGGCAGCACTTAGCGAGAACCTTACCAAAACAGTTGAAAAGAGCCTCATACGGCTACATGCCACCGAAGTTGATTTTTTTGTATTTAATTTTTAAAAACTGACCACCGAAACCCAAAAACTAAAAATTTAGGACAGAGTGACTCTGCAAGCGGGAGCACCAAGGAGCAGGATCGGGGAAAAGCAGACGGGAGCGTGAGCAGCAACAGCTAAAGCAGAGAGACAATGGAGCCAGCGAGTAGATGAGTGAGCCAGTAAGGAGAAAAAAAGACAGCCTCTTGGGTCCTGCAGTTTGTTTGGAATCATATGCTATATAAAATAGTATATGGACAACCATACGCAGACAAGACTGTTTCCATCTCGGGGTTGAGATGACATCGGGACCTCTCGAGCTTCGCTCTCGAGGTCCCTGTGATGTCATCTCAACTCCTCGATGGAAACACAGCCTTGTTGTGTATGGTTGTCCATACATTATTCTACATGTTTTATTGCTGAGACTACCTACATTCATACAAGTACATTTTCAGTTTAATCAGACTCCCACTTTTGTATATCTGGAGTTGCTGTGTGATTGCACTAAAATACTACTTACAGCATTTTCCTTTTTTTGTTCATATTTTATTAACTTCTTATAAATGTACAGATAACTACACACTGTGAATCAGAGTATAAAACAGCTTAAATATATTGTTTTTAAACAGAACGTTCCTCACTATTAATAGTGGGTTTTTGATCCACTGGGCATAGGTACTTTGCTCATCTGGCCCATACCCCCTCCTCCTCTCACCTATTTTAAACACTCATCCACCTGTCTGTCTAGCCTTCTTGCAAGGATGTCTCTTTTGTTTAGGTGAGGTCCATCATTCTCACATAGACTATCTGTTCTGAAGGACAAGGGACGACTGGATTCAGTTTCGATCCATAAAATTTAAAGAATGAGAAAGCAGCAGAATTTGCATACGTGCTCTTTAACTTTGTGGACTCCAACAACTCCAAAGGATGACAGGTCAAGGGCCATATGCAGTATAATGAGTTTTACTTCCATTTTTATGATATATTTATCACAAAATGTTCAATTTTGAAAATAAAAATAATGCTGAAATATACCACTGTTTTTTTTTGCCAGCTCTGCCAGCAACCCAAGTTCTCAAAGCCAATTCCCATCTACTACATATCCCATGATGTCCCATGACCTAAGGACAAAGATCATTCGCCTATCGGGTATCCAACTGGCTCAACTCTCTTGGTAGCAACATAGTGACCGCTCCAACACTCGGCCTCTTCAAGTCCAAGCTGTGCCTCTCACTGCTTGTATCCTGCGATTGCCCATCTTAACATTTCCACCGTTCCGGCTGCACATGCCCCAGCACCCAGCACTTACAATCAGTCTTTGCACCCGCACCCCTAGCATCTTACCTGTCATATTCCCTCGACAAGGCCCCCTGGCTGCACTGTCTCCCACCCTGGCCCACCTCTCCCATTATCTCCACTCCTGCCCCGCCCCCAACCACCCTGTCTCCCCCTTACCCCTGCCTCCTTCCCCCCTTGATCTCCTACCCTCACTCCCCGCCCTCCTTCCCTTGTCTTGCTCATAGCTCAAGTTTTTGTACTAGTTATTACATGTCTGTAAGTCAATGACTATATGTTTGTAACTAAAAATGATGACTGTTGCACACGCTGACGTGGAACCTTTGTAAAAGAGCCTCGGCTCAAAGGTATTGTAATCCTAGATTGAAATAAATAAATAAAACAAATTTTCCATGGGAGAGCAGAGGCATAATGAAGCCTTTTTTTTTTTTTTAAATCACAGCAGATTATTCTCTCTGCTAAAATTAGGCATATTGAGCTCTTGATTGTATAAGCCAATGCAGCATCTTTTCGTATCTAAAATAACTTTTTATAAAGGTACATGAATAGAACTCAAATATAATTATAGTGATGTGGGTCTGAGAGCTCAACAAAGGGGTAACAGCAAAAACAATATCTCACAGTCAGTTGGAGCACTATTACTGGTTTTCTACATGTTCTTTATCCCCTCTATCTGGCCACCTTCCAGCACTGTCCGCATATTCTCTGTCCCTAAAACCACCTTCCAGGGGTCCACAGGCCATGAGGCAGTATAGCACAGTGGTCTAAGGCACTGAGCTGCAAATATGGAGACCTGGGTTTGAATCCCACAGCTCCCACTTGCATATACTGTGTGACCCTGAGCAAGTCATTTAACTTCCCTGTGCTCCCAGGTTGCACCTGTAAAAAAAGCTTTCAGCTTAGTGTGTCTCACCTGGTTAAACAACTGGAAACAAAACTTTCCCTCCTGGCAGTCACCCGGGATTAGAAAGTGCCCCTTTTGCAGGCACTATGTGCCGGGAAGGCAACAGGGCTGTCAGCTCGGTGAGACCTGAGGGTACCAACTTCTTGCTGTGTGCATTCTGGGTTTACCTTCCTTGTGTTTCACCTGTTCCTCAGGACACCCAGGCAAGGGCTCTAAGGCATGCATGCAAGCAATGCATGTCAGAACTGCCAGGGCCAGGTGACATCCCTAAGGGCTGCATCACCACCTGTGGTTCCCCAGCTGGCAGTTTTGCAGCACAGCATACTTGCTTCAGGTTCTAAATATGCAGTTTAAAATGGATTTCATAATATAATTAATTAGACAAACGCCTTTGTACGGTCAGCTTGTCTTTAGTATGCTTTCATTCACAAGCTGTAGCTTCATCGTAACAGCATTTTGATGATGCTAAGTGAGGGAAAGGGCTACAGCACGTTCCAGGTTAAGTGTAGTACAATGGTGAGGTGTGGCTGTTTATAATAACTCTACACAATTTAACAGGCCATTCTTAAGTTTTTCTGGTAGTATATTACACCTGATGCTACCCCCAAACATGAAAGGTGGCCTGCTAACTTCAGTAAACTGATGTATACCAGCCTCCTCACCACAGACTGCATTACACTGAACATGTTATACATAGATACATAGACAGTGTCGGCAGATAAGGGCCTATGGCCCACCTAGTCTGCCCATTTGAGCTTGTAAGTTCAGTTTGTTTTCCTAGAAGTCTATTTCCCCTTACCCCTGACCTCTAGAATTCCTTTATGTCTATCCCATGCATTCTTAAATCCCGTGATTGTTTCAGCCCCCACCACTTCCTCTGGCAGGGTGTTCCACTTGTCCACCACCCGTTCTGTGAAGAAATTCTTTCTCATGTTTCCTCTGAATCGTCCTCCCTCCAACTTCATCCCATGCCCTCTAGTCCTGAAACATCTTTTTCGCTTAAAAATAGTGTTTTCCTGCACCCTGTTCCTCCCTGTAAGATACTTGTATGTCTCTATCATATCCCCTCTCTCCCTCCTCTCCTTCAGGGAGTACATGTTCAGTTCCTTCAACCTGTCTTCATAGGACTTGTGATGCAACCCATGCACCATCTTTGTTGCCCTCCTCTGAACCTTCTCTACCCTGTCTATGTCCTTACGTAGGTATGGTCCCAGAACTTTACTGTACTCCAGGTGGGGCCTCACTAGTGTCTTGTATAAGCGAATTATGACCTCCTTTTCCTGCTGGTGATGCCCTGCCTATACATCCCAGCATCCTATTTGCTTTACCTGATGCCTTGTCACACTGTTTCCCTACCTTGAGGTCATCAGGATGACAACCCCAAGATCCCTTTCCCTGCTTGGTGCATGCTATATCCTCACCCCCAACTGATATATTGTGCCAGGGTTTTTGTGCCCCATATGCATTATCTTGCACTTCTTTGCATTGAATTTCAACTGCCAAACCCTTGACCATTCTTCAAGTTTCTGCAGGTCCTTCTCATTCTGTCTACACCCTCTGGTGTGTCTACTCTGTTACAGAGCTTTGTGTCATCAGCGAACAGTGAAATTCTGCCTTCTATATCCTGTGCAATGTCACTGATGAAGATGTTGAATAGGACGGTCCCAGCACTGATCCCTGTGGTACCCACTGGTTACTCTTCCCTCTGTGGAGTGACAGCCATTTACCACCACCCTCTGTGTCCTGCCACCAGCCAGTTACCTACCCACCACTACTGTCCTGCCCACCATATTCCCCAGTTTGTGTAATAGTCTTCTATGTGGCACAGTGTCAAAGGCCTTGCTGAAGTCCAGATGGGCCATGTCACTGCCCTCCCTGATCCACCTCCCTAGTCACCCAGTCAAAAATTCAATGAGGTTGGTCTGACATGACCTCCCCTGGTGAAACCATGCTGCCTTGGGTCCTGTGGTCCATTGACACCAGATGCTCACCAATCTCTCCTTCAGTAGTGCTTCCATGATCTTTCCCACTACCGAGGTGAGGCTGACTGGTCTGTAGTTCCCTGCTTCCTCTTTGTTCCCACTTTTGTATAGGGGACTACATCTGCTGTCCTCCAGTCTTTGGGTACCTCCCCTGTTTCCAGTGATTGGCTGAACAGGATAGCCAGAGGTTCAGCCACCATCTCTCTTAGTTCTTTAAGGACCCTGGGGTGCACCCCATCTGGCCCCACTGCTTTATCAGCACTTATTACTTCCAGTTCCTTCAGGACCCTTTCTCGTGTAAAGGGACTTGTGTCCATTTCTGCACCATTCTCACCCCTTGTACTCCCTTCAGACCCATTACCCCCTCTTCCTTAGTAAAGACTGAGCAGAAATACCTGTTCAATATGTCAGCTTTACTGTTGTCATCCTCCACGCGGCTCCCATCCTCCCCCTTCAGTCTCACTATCCCTCCCTTTGTCCTTCTTTTTTCACTTATGTACCTGTAAAAGGTTTTGTCCCCTTTAACCACTGATTTTGCAATGTGTTCTTCTGTCTGAGCTTTGGCTTCCCTTACTGACTTCCCTGCCTCCCTTTGTTTCTCCTTGTACTTCTCCCTATCCCCTTCTGCCTGTGTCTTTTGTATTGCCTGAATGCAATCTTTTTGGCTTTCACTTTCTTTGCTACCTCTTTGAAAACCATAATGGTCTCTCTTTCTTTTCCTCTTGCTAACCTGCTTAATGCATAGTTCTGTTGTTCTTATAATCCCATTTTAAATACTGCCCACTGTTCCTCAATCCCTGATTCCTGTCCCATTCCCCTTAATGCCTCTTTCAAGCATCTCCCCATTTTCCCAAAGTCTGCCCCCCTAAAATCCAGGATACGTGTTTTTGTGTGGTTTGGTTCTGCTCTTTCTGTGATTTCAAACCACAATGACTGGTGGTCACTGTTACCCAGGTGCTCCCCCACTGTTACCCCCATCACACTGTCCCTGTTTGTGAGCTGAAGGTCCAGTGTTGCCTTCTGCCGAAGTTGGTTCCATGACCAGTTGCTTGGGAAGACACCCTGAAGGAGTCCAGGATAAATCTGCTCTAGTTGATGCTGCTGCTGGGATGCTCCAGTCCACGTCTGGTATATTGAAGTCTCCAGCCAGTACTACCTCACCCTTGTCTGCCATCCTTTGGATGGCTAGCATCAGCTCCCTATCTGTTTCTTTCTCCTGGGCTGGTGGTCTATAGACCACACCTGTGCGGATGGTTATATCCCTGTCACTCACGTAGCAAAATTAAAATGCTGCTTAGGAGTAAAGCGCCAGCTTGAGATTCCAAAGCTTACTAAATACAAGCCAGCCCTACAAAGGCATCTTATAAAGTGGTTTTTCAAACTGCTTCTTTCAAGCATGAGGCAAGGTAGCACACTGGCATGATGCATCTACCCTAAATTAAACAAGCATTTTGTCAATGCTGAATGTTTGCTTGCAGTGTAACAGGGCTTTAAAAAGCCCCTGATGTTGTTGGGACAACTCTGAAAAACTTCATATCCAGAAATAACTTAGCTTACATTTCACACTTTTTTGTAATTGTTGCCCTTCTTTATTACTAAGGACATTTGCATGGCACTAGGATCACTGCCCTATTTGCTCTGTCTACTTGTCTACTTCTGCAGTCACAGTTCTGTTCATGACACCCCAATCTGTTGCTGTGGCAATAATTATTATGTCATAAACAGGGTGTTATGATGTCATGGGAAGACAAGCAGCCAGAGCTAATAAACTCCAAAAATACGTTACTCACCTGTAACCATAGTTCTAAGAATGGTGTGTAGTTCACATCCACACTCTGGCAGTTCCACGGGAACAGTCCGATTTGCGGGACATCTTCATGCTAAGTACCTCCCACCACCAGGGTGGTATATCCCCCAAGTCCACCACATGATGTCAGATTTTGCATGCTGGAAACAGGGATCCATGTGCCACTTGCCAGGGGAGGCTGGGATATGTGGATGTGAACTATATACCACTCCTACATCTACAGATATAGGTGAGTTATCTGTTTTTCTAGAGGGGTGCATACAATTCACTATCCACACTCTGGCAGACTACTAGCAGTTCTCCAGGAGAAAGAGGCATGGTGCACACCCCTACATGAAGAACAGAGACTAGAGAACCAAGGTCCCAAAACCAGCATCTCCAGCGTGACTCAAGGTCAATGCAGTGGTAGGAAATGAAGGTGTGCTGACATCCAAGTAGCAGCCCTGCAGATTTTCTGGAAAGGAACATCCCTGAAAGCAGCCACTGAGGCACGGGTATGTCCCCATAATTTGCTCCATTTTTCTTTGTTTTTGTTTACATCTCTCCCACCTGCCATGCTGAACTGGAACCCTCTGCTTCCAGCTGCACATGTGCATGACTTGTAGAACTACACAGGGATGGCGGGAAAGTGCAGCACAGGGTCCCACGGAAGTACTGTAAACAAAAGATGTGATGTCATGTGAGGGGGAGCTCAGCTGCAAATTAGGCACCAGACATATCTGCTGTGGATCCACAACAATGAAAATAAATTTTAAACATCGAAAAAAAATGAAGATTGCTAGAAAAAATATTTATAGATATGGAAACTGGAACTGTGGCTGCATGCTTACAGTTAAAAAGCAGAATTTTGATAATCACTTCCTGATTATCCAGTACTGCTGCTTTAAGGGTCGTCACTCGTAGTCCCATCTGAAAGATAGACCAGAGGTTGTCTAAAATGCTCACTATAGGGTAGGCAAGGGGATCACGCACCTTGCCCTTGCACCAAATGGAGAACCTCTTCTACTGAAAGGCAGAACACCAGTGAGTCCACTCTTTCCATGAGGCCTCCACAGCGTGGACCACTGCTTCCGAAAGACCAAAGGCCTGGAAGAAAAAATTACTTACCATAGTAATCTTGTTTCTTCCAAGAGAATCTTTACTGTATTCTGACATATGCAGTTAACCTTCACCATTCAACTGCCCTGGAGAGAAATGAGTTATTAGAACCTATGCTAATAGTGGAACGTTAATAGGCTCAAGCTCGTTTTTCAAACCACTGTCCCTGGTGCATTCTATGCAACCATCAGATTCTTACGAAGCATGCATGAAAAAAATCCTAACTATACTATCCTAAAGAGAACAAATCCACCCACCGACAAATAATCCCCCCTTTTAACAAGGTGGCATCCCAAAGACTCAAGTCACAGATGCCCAAAATAAAAATCAATTCAAACAGGTTTCATCAACAAGATGGACAGCTGGAGTGCAGTGCCCCCCCCCTCCCCAGGTTCTAGTAGGGGAGGTAGGGTATGAGTTCAGAATACAGTAAAGATTCCCTTGAAGAAACAAGATTACTATGGTAATTTTTTCTTCAAGCTCCAGGAAATCTTTACTGTATTCTGACATATGCAGACTACCCAAGCAGTACCTTTGGAGGCGGGAATAGAACCTTTTTAGGAAACAGGCTCTGCAGTACTGCTGTGCCAAATCTGGCATCACTTCTAGCCTGAGTGTCCAGGCAATAGTGCTTAGTAAATGTGTGAACAGTTTTCCAGGATGCTGCTTTGCAGATTTCTAACAAGGGAATGTCTCTGGCATCTGCCATAGAAGCAGCTGTACCCTGATGGAATGAGCCCTAAGGCCCACTAGGGGCTCCTTGCCCACTTCGCTGTAGCAGAACTGTATGCAGGCCACAATCCAGCATGCAATAAGTCCTTTTTGCAGCTGGTTTTCCCTTCCCCACAGGTCAGAAAGAGCAGCGTGTTATCCTGCCTTTTGTGTGATCCAAATAGTAGCTGATAGGCCTCTTGACATCAAGACTATGCAGCCTGCGTTCCCCTGAGCTGGAATGATCTGTGAAGAAGACAGGTCACGTAATGAACTGCTTGAGGTGGAAGTCAGACACCACTTTAGGGAGAAATTTCCTATAAGTCCTAAGGAATACCTTGTCCCTTTGGACTAAAATGTAGTTAGGCTCTGTGGACAAGGCCTGGAGTTCATTAATCCTCCTGGCTGAAGTAACTGCCACCAGGAACACTGTTTTCCAGGTCACAAACTCGAACTCTGCCGAGGACAAGGGCTCAAAAGGGGGGTTGCATCAGTTGTGCAATGCATATAGTCAGATCCCACGAGGGGGATGGTTCCCTGCGTTGGGGGGCGGGGGGATGCAAATGTAGCAGGCCATTGAAAAACTTTCTGAAAATTTGGATCAGAAGCCAGGAGACAGCCCTTCCCAGCCGAGAGACAGGCAGGCACAGCTGCCAAGTGTAACATAAGGGTAGATGGCCTCAGGCCCAGGGAATGGAGATGGGCCAAATAGTCCAACAGTACTGGCAAGTCAGCCTGGTAGGGCACTATTTCCTTCTGCTAACACCAAATAGAGAACCTCTACTTGGAAGTGTATGTTTTTCTGGTGGAGGGTTTTCTAGAAACTCCAAGACCCCTTCGGAGAGGTGCAAGTTAGCATACTCTAGGTCCTCAAGAGCCAGGCCCTGAGCTTGAAGGCCTTGAGGTTGGGGTACAAGATCCTGCCCTGGGAGGATGTCAGTAGGTTGTACCTCCTGGGGAGGCAAATCGGTCTGGATAGTGACAGGGACATGAGCAGGGAGTACCAGGGCTGCCTGGCCCAGTCTGGAGCAATGAGGATCATTGTTGCTGGCTGAGTCATGGGCTTGTTCAGTACTCTGGGCAGCAGGGGGAATGGAGGGAAGGTGTACAGGAGCTTCCCTGTCCAATCCAGTGGCACTGTGCCCACTGCAGGAGGTCTGCAACAGAACTGTGGCAACTGCTGATTGCCTGGGCCTGCAAAGATGTCCACCTCTGGAGTGCCCTACCTCCTGAAAACAGCTTGCAGGACCTGCCTCTCTTCAGAGACCACTCGTGGTGGTTTTGGTTGATCCTGCTCAGGGCGTCTGCCAGGACATTGTCCTTTCCTGGAAGATGAACTGCTGAGAGAGAAATTCTGAGGGAGTAGGCCTGGGTCCAGATTTTCATGGCCTCCATGCACAGCAAGGTCAACCTTGTGCCCCCTTGCTTGTTTATGTAGTACGTAGTGGTTGTATTGTCTGTTCTGACTTGAACCACCTTGCCCTGAAGTATTGTGGCAAAAGACTGGCAGCCCAGAAGAACTGCCCTGAGTTCCAGCAGATTTATGAGCAGCAATGATTCCTGCTGGAGCCATATATAGTGTCCAATGTGCTCCCCCAGGTGGGTGCCCCACCCTAGGAGGGAGGCATCGGTTGTCAACACTACTGTTGGGGACTACTGCAGAAATGGTATGTCACAAATGCACTCCACAGGTCAGGCCCTCTGCTCCCATGGTGCCAACCTCAGAGCGCAATAGTGTGAACAGGTAACAGACAGGGTAACCCTCCTGTCTGATTTGGGTCTGAATCACCTGTTAGCCTCAAGTTCTGGGGTTATTCAAACTGTGAACCTTATGCTAGCATACCCAATGTACAGGCTCAGATATGTACCCTCTTCGGGGATTGCGGTACAATCCTTTGCCGGGGCACCTAACCAGGTCTCCAAAATGCACCCTTAAAACTCTATAAGAGACCGTAAGTATATTCTTACCTTTTCCAAGCTTAGTAACACCATCAAGCCTTTTAAACAGTTGCCAGACTTAAAATACAAGCACTTCACATGCAAAAAGAAACCGAGAAGACACTCAGGTAGTATTTCAAGAAAATGGTTATTTACTAAAAATTGTAAAATAAAATACAGGACAAATATCAAGAGCTCACAATCACATAAAAGAAAAGGGGAAAACTATAGAACAAAACTCCTACCACAACACTTTAGATATTTGCGATCTAATGTATTACCTCTGTAAGTGAGTTTTAAGTTAGATGTTTCCGTTTTTAGAGCCCAAGATATCATCACACATTTCAGAAACAATGATACATTTTCAACTTTGTCTCCCCAACCCTTTGATGAGTCATCTAGCTCCTCCTTTTAGAATTAATTCTTACAAACATAATGTACTGTCAGAAGGTATTTTAGAAATTAATGGTACATCAGAAGAAAAAAAAAATTCCTAAATATGGCATCCTTTTTAATTAAGCATCTCTCTTTGATCTTAACATTTCTACATCTGTCATGTCCCTTGGCTGATTTTCTGCCGGTGAGATCCGAGAGATTTTATGACACTACAGCTGTTTGCTAAATTTAAGAGGAACCTGCCCAATTACCTGTCCCTTTTAAAACGTCATAAAATTTGTACTTAAGTTCTAACTTCAAAAGCAGCAGCAGGCAGCAAACTGCCTCTGGAAGGATATCCCAATTAACTGCTTCCTCCTGGTCTGTTTTATTACCTCCTGGTTTCAGCTACTGACAGTTTTACGTTACAGGCCAAATCTGCCAACTTGTGTGAGCCAAATTTCATACACACACCAGTTATTTATTTTACAGATGATATAATCTCATAAGCAAGAGATAGAGCGTAACATGGTACACCTTCTCTGAGGCTGTCCCTTCCCTGCCACCACTGAAGTGCTTGAAGGAAAGTTCCTGTGACTGGTACTAGTTTTGACAGGGAGTCCTTTTTCTGGGACCAGTGAGAACTTAGGTGAAAATAGATGTCTCTTATTTGGAACCTGGCTCCTGGTACTGTTGCTGTAGGGGCTGTCATGTGACCCAAGAGTTGCAGGAAATGTCTTGCTGGCCTGGGGGTGTACAGCTGGAAAGATCTTGTTAGCTGCACCAAGCTGTCCACCCCTCCCTGAGGGAGGAATGCTTTTCCCTGCAGTGTATTCAACTCCACTCCAATGAACTCCAGGAACTGAACCAGTTGCAAGACTGACTTTTTCAGGTTTACCAGGAACCCCAGAGACTGCAGAGTATCCTGTGTAAGAGTTAGAGCATCTTTGACCTGCGAGGGGACTGTCCCATGACTAGCCAGTCATCTATGTAAGGGAACACTGTCACCCCCTGCCTCAAGTGTGCCACTACTACTGCCAAGCACTTTGTGAACACTCTTGGGCCAGAGGCCAGGCCAAAGGGCAGGGCTCTGAACTGGTAATGGCCTGATGGCAATCTGAATCTAAGGTACTTTCTGTAGGATTGCCTGATAGGAATGTGAAAGTACGCATCTTTGAGGTCTAGTGATGCCAACCAGTCTCCCTGCCTTAGCGTGTGGAGAATGGTTGCCAGAGTGACCATCTTGAACTTTGGCTATGTAAGGTGTCTGTTCAAGTGTCTGAGATCTAGTATGGGTCACCACTCCCCAGTTTTCTTTAGTGTTAGGAAGTACCTTGAGTACAGACCTTTTCCCCTCTGAGCTACGGAACAGGCTCTACTACCTTCTCGAGCAGAAGGCTGGCTACTTCTGATTCCAGCAATACCTTTTCTGTTAGGGTGGCAGGTCTGAATATTCTTGTCCTCAACCTTGGTATGACCTTGAAGCTGAGTGCAAGGCCCTGGCTTACTACTTCCAGGACCCACTTGTCTGTGGTGATGGCTTGCCTTGCCTGGAGGTAGTAAGCCAGCTTACCCTCTACTGGGAAAGCAACCCTGACCAGCACATCAGGGGTTCTGCTTTGCTTATGCATTGGACTGGTGCCAGCCCGACTTCTACCTCTTCTACCCCCTACCTCTAAAGTACCCTCTCTGCTGCTGGTATACTGGGAAGGCCTGGGGGGGAGAGAGACTGTGGGTTAAGCTAGAAAAGGAAATGGGGCCAGCCATCCACACAAGTGTGGTCTATAGACCACCAGCCCAGGAGGAAGAAACAGATAGGGAGCGCATGCTAGCCATCCAAAGGATGGCAGACAAGGGTGACGCATTGCTGGTTGGAGACCTCAATATTCCAGACGTGGACTGGAGCATCCCAGCAGCAGTATCAACTAGGAGCAGATTTATCCTGGACTCCCTTCAGGGTGCCTTCCTCAAGTAACTGGTCATGGAACCAACTCGGCAGAAGGCAATACTGGACCTTGTGCTCACAAACAGGGACAGTGTGATGGGGTAACAGTGGGGGAGCACCTGGGCAATAGTGATCACCAGTCATTGTGGTTTGAAATCACAGAAGGAGCAGAACCAAACCACACAAAAACACGTATCCTGGATTTTAGGGGGGCAAACTTTGGGAAAATGGGGAGATGCTTGAAAGAGGCATTAAGGGGAATGGAGCAGGAATCAGGGGTTGAGGAACAGTGGGCAGTATTTAAAATGGGGATTACAAGAACAACAGAATTATGCATTGAGCAGGTTAGCAAGGGGAAAAGGAAAGAAGCCATTATGGTTTTCCAAGGAGGTAGCGGAGAAAGTGAAAGCCAAAAAGATTGCATTCAGGCAATACAAAAAGACACAGGCAGAAGGGGATAGGGGGAAGTGACAGGAGAAGCAAAGGGAGGCAGGGAGGTCAGTAAGGGAAGCCAAAGCTCAGACAGAACAGCACATTGCAAAATCAGTGGGTAGAGGGGACAAAACCTTTTACAGGTATATAAGTGAAAAAAGAAAGGCAAAGAGAGGGATAGTGAGACTGAAGGGGGAGGATGGGGGCCGCGTGGAGGATGACAACAGTAAAGCTGACATATTGAACAGGTATTTATGCTCAGTCTTTACTGAGGAAGAGGAGAGTAATGGGTCTGAAGTGAGTACAAGGGGTGGGAATGGTGCAGAAATGGACACAAGTCCCTTTACACGAGAAAGGGTCCTGAAGGAACTGAAAGTAATAAGAGTTGATAAAGCAATGCGGCCAGATGGGGTGCACCCCAGGGTCCTTAAAGAACTAAGAGAGGTGGTGGCTGAACCTCTGGCAATCCTGTTTAGCTAATCACTGGAAACAGGGGAGGTACCCAAAGACTGGAGGACAGCAGATGTAGTCCCCTAATACAAAAGTGGGAATAAAGAGGAAGCGGGGAACTACAGACCAGTCAGCCTCACCTCGGTAGTGGGGATCATGGAAGTACTACTGAAGGAGAGATTGGTGGAACATCTGGTTGTCAATGGACTACAGGAACCAAGGCAGCATGGTTTCACCAGGGGGAGGTCATATCAGACCAACCTCATTGAATTTTTCGACTGGGTGACTAGGGAGGTGGAACAGGGGAGGGCAGTGGACATGGTCTATGTGGACTTCAGCAAGGCCTTTGACACTGTGCCACATAGAAGACTATTACACAAACTGGGGAATACGGATGTGGGCAGGACAGTAGTGTGGTGGGTAGGTAACTGGCTGGGCGGCACGACACAGAGGGTGGTGGTAAATGACTGTCACTCCACAGAGGGAAGAGTGACCAGTGGGGTACCACAGGGATCTGTGCTGGGACCAGTCCTACTCAACATCTTAAGCAGTGACATTGTGCAGGACCGAGAAGGTAGAATTTCCCTGTTCGCTGATGACACAAGGCTCTGTAACAGAGTAGACACACCAGAGGGTGTAGACAGAATGAGAAGGGACCTGCAGAAACTTGAAGAATGGTCAGGTGTTTGGCAGTTGAAATTCAATGCAAAGAAGTGCAGAGATAATGCAAATGGGGCACAAAAACCCTGGCACAATATATCAGTTGGGGGGTGAGGATATAGCATGCACCAAGCAGGAAAGGGATCTTGGGGTTATCATCTCTGATGACCTCAAGGTAGGGAAACAGTGTGACAAGGCAGCAGGTAACGCAAATAGGATGCTGGAATGCATAGGCAGGAGCATCACCAACAGGATAAGGGAGGTCATAATTCCACTATACAAGACACTAGTGAGGCCCCACCTGGAGTACAGTGTACAATTCTGGAGACCTTACTTACATAAGGACACAGATAGAGTAGAGAAGATTCAGAGGAGGGCAACAAAGATGGTACATGGATTGCATCACAAGTCCTATGAGGACAGGTTGAAAGAATTAAATATGTACTCCCTGGAGGAGAGAAGGGAGAGAGGGGATATGATAGTGACATGCAAGTATCTTACAAGGAGGAACAGGGTGCAGGAATACACTATTTTTAAGTGAAAAAGATGTTCCAGGACTAGAGAGCATGGGATGAAGTTGGAGGGAGGACGACTCAGAGGAAATGTGAGGAAGAATTTCTTCACAGAACGCGTGGAGGACAAGTGGAACACCCTGCCAGAGGAAGTGGTGGGGGCTGAAACAATCACGGGATTTAAGAATGCATGGGATAAACATAAAGGAATTCTGGAGGTCAGGGTTAAGGGGCAACAGACTTCTAGGAAAACATAAAGTGAACTCACAAGTTCAAATGGGCAGACTGGGTGGGCCGTAGGCCCGAGTCTGCCGACACTGTCTATGTATCTATGTAAAAGGTCTAGAACTGGATCTTCCCCTACCTCCCCTGTTCTGGTGTTCTGGGGTGTGGATGCCTTTCCTTGGCAGCAGTACTCCTGTAAGCCACCTTGTACTCATTCATCTTCTTCAAGTAAGCCTCTGTCTGTTCACCAAATGAAGAGGCTGGCTCACAAGGAAAATCCAGCGCCTCACGTGCCCCGAGTTACGTTAGTGGCCTTGAGCCAGGCAAACCTCCTCAGAGACAGTGAGGTTGACATTACCCTGGCAACAGTGTCATAAGAATCCAGTGCCATGTGGAATTGGTACTTGGATGCTTCAATGCCAAGTTTCACAGCTTCCATAAGATCAGCTGCCAGTGGGGGAGAAGCTGACTTAGCCATCTACATCATAGAATTCCAGAGGTTTTTCTGGCATCTGGAGACATAAGCCATATAAGAGGCTTGTCTGATAGCCAATGAAGCCCCTAAATAGGCCTTCTTGGCCATGGAGTCCATCTTTTTGGAGTCTTCATCAAGAGGATGAAATGACAGGGGTATGCCTGCTATACCACAGGCAGATGCCTGTACAACCCCCTTCATCACTGGGATGACCGAGAAGGAATTCAGCTCCCCCTCTGCAACCATTTCCTTTCCATCTTTTTGTCCACGGGGGGGACAGAAGTGGGGTTCTGCAAAATCTTAGAGGCTTGTCTCTTCAGAGACTTATGGATAGGGAGAAGCAACCTCTTTGTTGCTGGCACATCCATCATCTCCATGTAGTCTGGGTCTTCCTCTTCCTCAGTGGTTTCTTGAATGGGAAGTTCCAGGGTCTCTGCCACCTTTTTCATAAAAGAAAAATGTGAGGAATAATCTTCAGGGTGTTTAGGAGGAGACTCAAACTCCTCTCTGTCTGGGGAAACCTCTGGCTCAATAGGTTCCCTAAAGTCCTCTTCATCCTCCTCCTCCTCCTCCTCATAATAGGGATCCTGGTTCAAATGAACCAGGAACTGCTGACACAACCAGTGTTTAAACCAGGGGCTGTTGTGGCACTTGCTGAAGAACCGGAACCAAAGCACTGGGCTGCAGCGATTGAATAACTCTAATCGTGTTCCTGATCTCCTCAGTGGTCAGAACCATAGGTACCTTCGGTTACGGTTCCTGCACTGTATACTTTTCCTACTTTTTCCTCTTAGCGGCAGTGTCTGGTTCAGGGGTCAGTTCTGTGCTCCTTTTTGTTCCTGAGGAAGTTTCACCCTTGTCAGAGGGCTTCCCCTCCAGTTCCTTCGGTTCATCTTTACTAGGAGGAGGAATCGCATGTCCTGAAGCTGGGTCAGCAGCTTTATCAGACAGTTTTTCTCTCAGTCGGTTCAGTCGCCTATCAAGTGTAGACTGAGGAAAATTCTTGCAGATTTTACACTTTGTGTTCAGGTGGTCAAACCCTAAACAGAGGACACAAATTAAGTGTGGGTCGGCCTTAACAAATGGCTCACCACACTCAGTGCAGTGTTGGAAACCAGTAAGGCCGGTTCTCCTTTTAGACTTCCGTGACATAACCTAAAACCAGTAAAATTGTGGGTTCTGAGAGCAAACACACTACAATTACAAATAAACAAAATTCTCTATTTTTATTATTTTTTTCACGGTCGGTTCAGCAACCGATGATAAACCGAGAAAAAAAAACCCTGTTTAAACCCACAGGATTGAGAGGAGGATCTGGCCAACAGAGAACGATGGTAATACATTTACTAAAACTAATAACTTTACCTCGGAAAAACAATGAAAAGACGGTTCTCTCTCGGTTGCGAAGAACCGACAAGGAACCGCAAAACTTACCAAAATAACACTAAATCTAGACTAGTCTACCTGTAAACCAAGGACAGTGCTTTGAAAACTAAAATAATTTAATCGGTACTTTGAAAAAACAAGAAAAAAATAAATATCTTCAAGAAAACTGAAGAAGTCTCCGAGGCATGCTACTAGGCAGGCAGAGTTAAGAATCTGCGGTTGCATAGAATGCACCAGGGACAGTGATTTGTAAACCGAGCATGAGCTTATCAACATTCCACTATTAGCATAGGTTCTAGTAACTCAGTTTGCTCCATGGCAGTTGAATGGTGGAGGCTAACTACATATGTCAGAATACAGTAAAGATTTCCTCAGCTGCAGGACCTTCTCTTGTCTGGTCAGCAGATCTGGGTACACAGGTAGCCGCCACAGAGGTCTGCTGCTGAAACTAAGGAGATCTGGGTGTCAGAACGGTCAATGCCAGTCTGGAGTTATCAGGATTGTCCATGACTTGTCCATCTGGGCCTTAAAGATCAAATGCAATATTTCATAAAAAGCTTGAATTCCTTGAATTCCATCCATGTGTCATGATTAGTGTTTCCTGAAAATATCATGCTGTTTGGTTTTGTGGTTTTCTTTAATTCAGCATCTGGTAATGTGCTCTGCAGTAACTGAAAACTGTGAAGAAACAGTGACGATGTCTCTGTCCGTCTCAGTGAGCAATTACATCATACCTGTCCAGCCTGCTGCTTCACCAATTAAGCCCCTGATTGTCTGAATAAGCTGTTGCAGTTCCAAGTTGGAGCAGTCTGTACAGCTAATTGTTTTCACTCAAAGTTCATTATTAACCCATCTGGTTTGTGTTTAGAGAGATCAGCTTAAAATCATTCTGTTCTCATAAATAGTTGATCATTTGGGGTTCAGTGTGGAACTGCTATGAATGAATGTCTGTGAGAAATTACCTTGTCTGTATCACAGATGTCAGTTCTCGGTCATCAAAACTATGAATTCTGTTCTGGCTATACAACACAGGGTTGTTTAATAGATATAAAATAAATCTGCATTTCATTAATTCCTAGAAGCAGTGTGTCTTTGATGTAGCCTCAATGCTATTTCAGGAACAAGTACTGTATGAACTCATAAAATTCAGTTCTTTGAGGGTTTCTGTGTGAAAATACATCATGTATGTCTATAACTAGAAATACTATATGGCATTCTGATGCCCCTGTCTCCTGCCTGACAGTTGAGACAGCAGCTCTCTGCTTCCCCTTTCCCCTGCCCTCATATGAGGCTGCTACAACCTGCTGCCTACTGTCTTCTCCACACAGTCAGGGCTGCTGCACCCTGCTGCCTCCTGCACAAACGGTTTAGGCTGCCGCACCCTGCCACCCTCTGTCCCCCACCCTATAACACAAGATGAAAGTATTTTTTGTATTTTCTATTGGGCAGTGTACCAATGAATCTGACTCTAGTGGCAGGAAGCAGCATGGTGCAACTACTCTAACTGTGGGGACAAGAGGCTCTATGGTGCAGCAGGGCACAGTGGTGTCAGAGGACAGAGGACAGCATGGTTCAGAAGCCTTGACTGTGGTGCAGGACACAGTGGGGAATCATGGTACAGCACCCCTGACTGTGTGACGGGGTGCACGTGGTGCAGCAGCCTTGCCCATTTGGGGCAATGGAAGTGGGTAGCAGGGTACAGCAAAAGCCCCACCTTTGGTGGCCTGTGGCAGCATGACGCAGCAGTCCAAACTGTGAAGGCAGGGGCCCTGGGACTCTAAGGCTTAGCAGAGCACAGCAGCCTATCTGTGGAGACAGGAAAAGAGGGCAACAGTGTGCATTGGCCCTGACTGTGGGGGTGGGGGACAGAGGGAAGCAGAGTGCAGCAGCCTCAACTAAAAGGCAGGAGACAGGCATCAGGATGCCATATAGTATTTCTAGTTATACATATACATTATGTATTTTCACACAGAACCCCACAAAGAACTGCATTTTATGAGTTCATGCAGTACATGTTCCTGAAATAGCAGTGTGGCAGACACGTTTGTCAATCTGTCATAAAAACAAAATTGTTCTCACATAAATGTATTAATTGAGGCTACATTAAAGACACACTGCTTCTATGAATTAACGGAACTCAGATTTATTTTATATCCATTAAACAACCCTGTGTTATGTAGCCAGAATAGAATGCAGAGTTCTGATGACAGAGAACTGACATCTGTGATTCAGACAAGGTAATTTCTCACAGACATTCATTCATGCCACTAAAATTCAGCGCTGCACCCCAAATGACCAACTTTTTTTATGAGAACAGAAAGATAGATTTTAAGCATATCTCTGTAAACACAAGCCAGATGTGTTAGTAACAAACTCTGAGTGAAAATAATTAGCTCTACAGACTGCTCTAACTAGGAACTTCAACAGCTTATTCAGTCAATCAGGGATTTAATTGGTGAAGCAGCAGGCTTGACAGGTATGATGTCATTGCTCACTTACAGGGACAGAAACATCTTCACTGTTTCTTTACTGTTTTCAGTTATTGAAGAGCACATTAACAGATGCTGGTTTAAAGAAAACCACAAAACCAAACAGCATGCTATTTTTAGGAAACACTAATTATGACACAGGAACATGTACTCCAAGTGAATTCAATCTTTTTATGAAATAGGTGTGCATCTGCTCTTTAACCACTACCCTGTGGATCAAGGTCTGGGGTCCAGGGCCTCACGAACATATCCCCAACAATGTCCCAGGCTGTACGGTGGTGGGCACAAAACAACCTGAGCTTGGTGTTCTCACAAGAGGAAAACAGGTCCAACAGAGGTGTGCTTTACTGGAAGAACAGCTGACTTACCATCTCCTGATTCAGGGACCACTCATGCGACATTTCTCCTTCTCAGCTGAGTGTGTCCGCCAGCTGACAGTTCTGTCTTGCGACATGAATCGCCAGGAGATCTGCACCCAGGCTGCGCACGAGGGTTCAGGTGCAAAGGGTCTCCTGAAACAAGAGAAGGGAGTGAGTTCCACCCTGCCTGTTCAGGTAGAACATGGCCATGGTGTTGTTCGTCTGGACCTGCACAACCTGACTCCTAAGCAGAGGAGCAAATTCCATCAGCACAATTTACAGTGCACAGAGCTCCAGAGGTTTATGTGGTGACTGGACTCCTGGGCTGACCAGAACCGATGGGCTCTGTGGTCTTCCAGGTGCACTCACCTTCTCATCAGAAATGTGGCCATCATGAGCATCATTGTCAGTTCTGGGTGGACAAATGGGATTCCTTCCTCCAGTTATTCTGGGATCAGCCACCACTGGATAGCATCCCACTTTGGCTGGGTCACCATGACCAGCTAGTCCAAATGATCTAGGCACTGGGAACACTGAAGTCCCAACTCCCACAGGAGACGGCACATCCCCACTTCATGCCCAACGTACAATGCTGGTGCAGGACACCATGTACCCCAACAGCATCAAGAAATTCCGTGCCGGGTGCGAGTGTCCAACCTGAAATGATGAGACAAAGGAGGCTAGATTCAGTGCCCAGTCCACAGGAAGTCTAGTTCTACCCTAATGAACCTGATCACCTGCACAGGTACCAGATTGGAATTGTCCGGTTTAATCAACAGGCCCAAGTCTCAGCAGATCTAGACAGTCAGATCTCTGGACCTCTCTACAGCCTCCTGTAATGAACTGGCCAGCAGCCTGTCATCTAGGAAGGGATACACCCTGACACCTAGTTGCCTCAGGTATGCTGCCACTATTGCTATGCACTTGGTGAAGCATTGGGGTGCCAAGCAGAAGCCACAGGGCATGACTTGGACACTTCTGCTTGGAACTGGAGGTACCATGGGTGGGACAGACAGACTGAGATGTGGAAGAACACATCCTAGAGGTCTGGGAAGAGAAAACAAATGTTTTGGTCCAGCGACAGAATGAGCATGACCATCCGGAGCTTGCACTTCCACATGAACTAGCTCAGATCACGCAGATCCAGTATGTGGTGCTAGCCCCTGGTCTGTGTTGGGATGAGGAGGTAACTGGACACGTAACCCTGACTGGCCATGGTGTCCGGGACACAGGCTATCTCCCCTTTTGCAAGGAGCTGAGTAATGTCCTCCTGAAGGGTGCACAGTGTGTCCTATGACACCCTGGACTTCTGAGATGAGTGGAAGCCTTGGGATGCCAGCCAGCTGGCTAACAGGCAGAAAAGCAGTGAGCGAGCACATCAGCCAGATAAACACAGTCACTGTCAGCCTCTCAGAATTAACTTTTGAGAGGCAAGCCTCCTACATTTCTACATCCATTGGCTTATACAGCACACACTTACACAGCCCCCTATACTACAGTAAAAGTATGTTGACTCTGCACATGTGTGCAAGCAAACATAAAAAGGCATCAGCTGTTCATTAAAGTGGTTTGCCAGTTTCCTGCAAAAAGTCTTACTGTTGGCATCAGCAATAATTAAATCTTATATTACACAAAAACTGAATTTCAAGGTGTTTTATCTTTATTACTAAAGAAATGTTTATGGAATCAGGCTCTATATCTTTCAGACATGATCCGATTCTTTTCCTGCTGATGTCATAATCCTCTGCTTATAACATCAGAATCATTTCCACTACAATAGGTCAGGATTGTCAAGCACAAGATTATGACTTTGCGGCGGGAAAATACAAGAATAGATGGGGTCTAAGGGGAAAACTTTATGTTTTAAGGTAAATGACGTCAACATTAGAAAACAGAAGGTCCTGCAATTTAATCTTATGGGGTATTTTGTGTAACAAACTTCTCCTGCTGAAGCCAACTGCCAGTTATTTTTGCTGGAAACCAGAAAATCTCTTAAGATAGGTGCCAAAATCCACAGATGTCTGGAGCAGCTGCAAGAGGCTGGTAACACACTGCTGGCTAAAGAAAGCATTCAAAGCAGCTGTAGAGGTCTGCAATCCTGTGAGAAATAAGGGAAACAGGCCAAACAAGTGCCCCCTGGCCCAACAGGGAGCTAAGGCAACTGATTCTGAACAAAAAGGTCTATGACAACTGGAAAGAGATGGGTCGGTGCCAGGCCACAGAGGAGTACAGAGCAGCACTAAGTGACTTCTCAACTACTACAGAATTACAACTGCAAAGAAAGGTCTGGAAGCTAGGCGCAGGCACAGCAACAGGAGCTGCAGACAACACCAAAGCTTCGTTCCGGTATATAAATGCAAAAAGGAAGGTAAATGAGGCAACCGGGCCCTTGTAAACAGGAGTGGCAAAGTGAACCAGTGAGGGAGCCAGAGACAATGGCTGAAATGTTTAACAAATGCAGAAATGCAGTACTTTCTTCAGTGTTCATCAAAGGGCCCCTGTTGAGGAAAGGGTGACAGAAGGGGGGGTTCACTGGGAGAACCCATAACATCAGAGATAGACACAATGCAGTCATTTGACATCATGCCTGACCTGGTAGCTGACTTTCTGACAACAGTCAAGCCAGCTAAGTCCCAAGGGGTGGATGGGATACACAGCAGGATCACAGTGGAGCTAAAGTAACAACTGGTGACACCACTTGGCAATAATCTTTCAGGCGTCTGTATCAACAGATGTGATACCAGAGGACTGGAAAGTTGTGGTCCCAATAAAGAAGAGGTCAGACACAGGCAACTACAGGTTTGTCAGCTGACATCTGTGATGATCCTGGTCCTGGAGGTCATTATCAAAAAACAGACTAATGGAGAACTTGCTTGAGGCCAGTGTATTTGTCCCCACTTAACATGACTTAATGAGGGAAAGACTGTGCCAAAACCAACCTGATTACCTTCTTTGAGGGGGTGAACAGAGAGGTGGACTGGGGCAGGGCCATGAACATAATCTATCTGGACTTTAGCAAGACCTCTAATAATGTGGTGCATGACAAGTTTCTGGGCACGGTAAACCAGTGCAG
Organism: Neoceratodus forsteri; assembly: GCA_016271365.2. Classification (NCBI taxonomy): domain Eukaryota; kingdom Metazoa; phylum Chordata; order Ceratodontiformes; family Ceratodontidae; genus Neoceratodus; species Neoceratodus forsteri. The sequence goes on along the minus strand of CM057459.1, from coordinate 298,696,082 downwards.
TATACATGTGACATACACAGGGTGGATTGCTAACTGGCTTGGGGGGGCAGCAATTAAGACAGTGGTGGTGGACGGGCACTACTTCCAGTGGACAAGACTCGTCACTGGAGTACCTCAGGGATTTGGTGCTGCAGTCACTGCTCTTCAACATCTTCGTTAACAATTTCAAAGCTCTGGTCTCCAGCAGGCTACTTAAGTTTCTGGATGACAATACACTAGTTAGGGTGGTGAACTACCCTGAGAATGCAGGCAAACTGAAGGAGGACCTAAACAAGTTGGCCAATTGGTCTGACTCCTGGAGCCTCAGATTCAATGTAGACAACTTCAACGAGCTACACCTGGAGAGGAAAAAGAGAGGTGGAACCTTCACACTGTGTGGGGTTCCTCTTGCTGTAGTCATGGAGGAAAACAAGCTAGGGGTGATAACAGACATAGGGCTGAAGCAGGACGAGCAGTGTGAGGGCCGGCAGAATATTGAGGTGTACTGTATCAAAAAGGGAGGGCTAGCTGAACTGGGGAAGTAATCCTGCCACTTTACAAGGCCCTGGTCAAGCCCCACTTGGAGTAATGGGTGCAGTTTTGGTCTCCTGAATACAAAAAGGACATGGAGGCAGTCGAGAAGGTGCAACCCAGGGCCACCAACAGAATCAGTGGTATGGGGACAAAAGCTATGGGGAAATGCTGGAGTTTCTCAATATGGCTCACCCTGGAGAAAAGGAGACTGAGTGAGGACATGGTCTCATTTTTTTCTCCACATTGAAGAGCATTAACAAGATCAATTCGGGATGTGTTTGATCTGATGTGCTTCGCATGATATGGGGACATGCGCAGATGCTCAGGGGTGGCTAATTCAGGGGTAATGTTAGGGGGCACTTTATCTCCCTGAGGGTGGGGAACCTTTACAATAGCCTACCAGCACAGACAGTGGCCATGAAGACAGTACAGGTCTTTAAGGTACACCTGGACACATTTCTGCTTACCAAGAGACTCGCTGGGTATCCTGGGTAATAGAGTGGGTAGGGAACCCCTATAAGTTGGTACATGTTTGCACTGCATACTTATTTCAACACTGCTTATGAGTGGGTGGCATGGATCTGATAACTTTAGAGTCCCATCCAACCCTAAATTGTGATGTCACTCCATGCACATAATTTCTTTTTTAAATGGAAGCTTGTAGTCTGGGCAACACCATGCACGTGCTACATTGTATCTATACAGTTTTCAATTCCTGATATTTATGAAAGTTTATTGTGCATTTATATACATTTCTAGCCCTAACATTTACATACTTAACCTTTTTCAAATGTCTAACTTTGGAAACATTACATCAAGAAACAACTATTTTGAAAATGAAGGCTTGAAGTCAGGGATAGTTTGCAACTATTAACACTTTAATTATCAATACTTTTACATGACTTTATTTTTAATTAAAAAAAAAAATCACTTTTTCAAAATATTTAGATTTGTGGTTTGGTTTACAATTTTAGTCCATTCACAAAGTACTAAATCACGTCATGAACATGCCAAAATGCTGCAATTCATGTTCAGTTATCCTGATATCTTCTTTGCTGTTGCAACACAGAAATGAATAATATATGGTTAATCTTATACAACATCACTGTGCTTCCATCAAGGGCTTCTGATGTCCTCAGAAACCTGAGATGGAAGCAAAGCCTTGTGTGCACATGATTATACTGTACATTATTTTACATACTGTATTGGTTTTAGCACTGGCCCACCCCTACCTCCTTCACAAACGCACATTTTCCAGCTTCACGTAATTTTAAAAAACAAACTCAAGCTACACCAAGCTGCTTAGTACTTACCCATACAATCCCCAAACAAATACTGTTGCTGGTGTTTCTATTTTGTTTATAACACTGTTTACTTAGTGAAAACATCCAGTGCAACACCTCCTCACAGAAACTCTGTCTGAATGTTAAACGGCTCAGTCATATAGAGTGAAGTCATCACATGGTACTGGACGTTTTCAAGAAGTAACTCCATTTTACAACAATCCTGTATACATTGAAACATACAGTATTTGCATCACTAGTGGAGAATGGCCATAATTACCCAAAAGGCGACAGCCGCATATTCAAACATACTTTGCACTTTTTGATTGGAAATGATCAGTGAAGGACCAGTGCACCAGTACCGGCAATCAAGAGTTGTATGGTCCACTGGTGGGTGGAGGATAAGCATCCACTGGACTACTCTTCTCCTCCGGCATTTGGGGGGGAGGGGCACAGAGCTTGGTATTTGGCTGACGCCTAGCCGTGGCTGGGGCGCAGCACACCCAGACTACAAAGAGTGTGGAGGGGACCAGTGGCAGATGCCCAGCGCGAAGAAGTGTGTGTCACATTGCCAATGGCAACACTGCATGCCTGCTCCTCCATGACGGGCAGGATGAAAATGGGAAAATGGATCCAGGCAGCTAAATGATTCTAGACACCTGCAGGCCCCGCACCCAACGAACACCCAAGCCATGCAGTAGTAGTGCGATGGCAAGTCCTGGAGGAAAGCTGGGGTGACAGGGCTGGGGTGTCTGGCACAAAAAAAGGGACACATGGTCCAGTGGGGTGCATAAAGAGTACTAACTGCAAAAAAGAAAATGATCTGTGAAAAGCCACTGTGCCAATAAATGTATTTATTTTCTTGCATCCAATCCCTCCATGCTCAGGGTAACAGAAAACCAGTGAATGTGCTAAAAAACACAGCATACGACCCAGGTTTGAAGGCACTCAGGTCACTTGGAAGTTGGCAGGTGGAGGGAGGACTGAGCATCCCATGAACAATTCTCCTCCTTCCAGGATGGGGGACATCATGTCCCACCTGCCACCCAGCAGAAGCTGGGTGACAGCTAAAAGTGAGAATGTACACACCTGGGCAGTACATGCCTTCAGATGCAGACAGCATGTATGCATGCCTCACTGCACGCTGGCGGACCTCAGGGAGAAAAAGAGACGGAAAAACCCACCCCAGCCCACATGATGCCCCAATATCACCTATCAGTGAACTCACCAGAAGTTGGTCCTGAGTAAGTGGTGAGGTAAGTCCAGTTAAGGTGGCAGATGGGATTGGAGGGTGCCAGGGGAAAGGGTAAGCAGGGTGACTTGGAATGCAAACACCTAAATTAAAAAAAAGTTTAACTTATAAACAGCTGAGGTTCTTTTGCACTTTGTAGGCCATACCTGTGATCTGTACAAACAATTCAGCAGCAGCTGCCTTAATTAGATGCAATGCATTACATTTCTTAAAAATCAAGATTAAATTAATAGGATATACTGTCCATCTTAAGTTTTGAAAACCTAGCTCTATAACTCTTAGCATATCTTGCAATTTTCCAGTACTATTAGGTACAGCATGTCAAAGAAATAAACTGTTTTACTTACGACATTGAAGTCCAAATTTTTTTCAATCCATTCCTGTCCTTCACGGAATTCGTCACGAAAACCCATGATGTAGAGAGTATCTAATGCATCTACTATTGTAGCACCCATCTGGGAGTTCCCTACAAAAATACACAAACACAGAATGCATCAGTGAACATCATATTGTTAGCTCCACTAAACTTCATCCTGCATGAAAAGACCATTTCAATATCTGAATCATCATTTAGCTATATCAAAGCATCAGAAAGCAATACACTGCCAAAGGTATGTATACTGAAATTACTGCAAGTACTATCTCTTACGTCTCACCCCTCTCTATTTGGGCAGATGCACTGCCAACACTTGCTGTTAACAAAACTGGAGATCCGAGACCTGCAGGCATCTGTAACCATTCAGCTAAAGGGTGTCATTGGGGCACAGGCCAGGAAGCATAGGCACACCAGGAAAAGTTATAAAATTCGGAAGTAGCGTTTTATTATCACTGACAATAAAATAATAAAATTATGTAGGATAGCTCATATACAGGCAGTTCAAACAAAACAAAATCCTTCATCTACGGGTATCTCTAATTCTTAATTTCAATCTCTCTCTCCAACAAAAGCTTTGTCTCTTGATGTATATCTAATGTCTTTTCCTGATAATGAACTTCTGCATCCCGAGCTCGTTAAAATACATGTCCAGTTTTCACACGTCTCAAAACTTTGTCAGTTTCTTTGCTTGCAGGTGCAACAGAACACTGTATCTCAGAACTGATCTCCTGTTGGCAATTCTGCAAATGAGATTGTGAAGGATAAACTGCATCTCAAGGTTAACCCCCTGAGTTCCAAACAGCTATTTGCAATCATTTCAACAATATAACTAAATTTATTTTCAAACCAGAGAACCTAGTTTCACATAAAGATCCACATTTATTTTTATAACCACAGATAAGCAAGGAGGAAGAAAAGATAAAAACAGCAAATGAAGGCAGGGAGATAGCAGGAGGGGTAGAATTGTGAGACTGACAGAGTGATCAGTTTCTAGGTTTCACACGAAAACTTGACTGTACTATCAGACATACAACAGCCCGAAAAGGAGAAGACAGAACATATCTTTGCTTTTAACTCTTTTTGCATAATAAATGGGACAGGGTCTTATTCAACCCTGTTACAAAGGGATATCAACTTTTGCTGAGAGGTTAGAGTACTCTTTCATTTTATTCTTGCTATCTTAAAGGGACACTGGTAGTGGTTTACTCACTTTTGGTGGGGTGTCCCTAAACATGTCTTTAATGTCTGTAGCAGTGTCAGAATTAAGGCAGAATGTAATGCTGCACTTATTTCCACCTCAAAGTACTTAATTTAAAATAACTTCCTATTAAAGCAAAACCCCCACAGTCCACCTGGGTTTAATGCACCGGCTCTCAATGCACAGTCACATCTCTAAATGGCGCTAAAGTGCCAGAAAGTTTGTCCACGGCTTAGCACACCAGAGTTCAGCTAAACATATTTTTTGTGAGTATGAAGAAAGCTGAACTCGGGAAAGTGCAAGTTGACATGAAACAAGGACTTAAAGTAATACAAATTGAGATCTTAAACTCAAGCTGCAATACCGAGCATGCACAAATGCATATGTCATAGATGAACGTACCGAAGAGAATCTGTCCCAAGACCGACACCTGGGGCACCCCGTTAGTGACTTCACTGATCCCTGATGACTCTTCATTCAGTACTACCCTCCGAGTCCTCCCAGTCAGACAGTTTTTTTACATACCTCAATATTTTATCCCCAATCCCCAAATCTCCTAGCTTCTGCACCAGCATTCCATGAGGCACATAGCTGAAGATTTACTGAAAATCCAGGAATAATATGTCTACAGTCTGCCTCTTGTCCACTGCTATCACTCCACTGAAGAGGTCAATCAGGTTGGTCTGGAACATCCGCTGCTGGTAAAAGAATGTTGCCTGGAATTCTGCAGTCCATTTGCCCCCAGGAAGCCCACAATCCACTCCTTTATAATTGATTCGAAGATCTTTCCCACTATAGACGTTAGACGGAGTGGTCTATAGTCGCCTGGCTCCTCTGTACCCCCACTGTTGCTTAGGTGGACTACATCTGCCATCCTTCAATCCTCTGGCATCTCTTCAGACTCTAGTGAGTAGCTGAAGAGGTACAGCACTGGTCCTGCCAAGACCTTCCATTTCCCACAACACCCTTGGGTGCAACCTATCCCAGACCAATTTATTTTGTTACCTTCAGTGTCTGAAGTCCCTTCAGCACTCTCACCCCAGTAGTGGGTTCCTCGCTGAACCCCACTAGCAGTCCCTTACTGGCCATATGTTGCAGTTTGGTAGTGGCCCCATGTCCTCTGCCATGAATACTAAATAAATATAATCATTCAGTAGATTTGTTTTGCCCTTCTCATCCTCTACCAAATTATCCATCTTTTTCAGCTTGATCAGCCTCTCTCCTTGCTTTGCATTTCTCCAACATATAGTGGAATGACTTGTCAACCTCCCTGACCCCCTATATCAGCCTTAGATTTTCTTCAGTCATTGCCTGCCTCACTACCCTACTGGCTTTTCTTGTCACTTCCTGGCAGGCATCCCTGTCCTCACTCATTTGACTACACTGATATTTAATGAACGCCTCCCATTATTCTCTCATTGCCTCAGGTTCACTCTTTGCAAAACATAAGTTTCCTTCCCCTCCTATTCTTCCCTATAATTTTTGCACAGAGACCAGTTGCTGCTTGTGCTTCTTTCTTATCACCCATGTTCTGTCTACTCCTACCACTTCATCCACCTGTCTAATTTTTCCTGAAACATTTTCTCATCTTCCCCAAATCAGCCCTTTTGAAGTCCAGGACCTTGATCCTAAATGTGTGCCTTCTTAGCCTTCAAGTTCCAGTTTATTGTAGGAAAGTTCCACTGAGCAAGCTCATTCACAAGGAGGTCCTTTGACACAGACAGGCAGTTACAGATTGAATAATCAACAATAAGACAGTACAAATTCAGGTACAGAAATATGGGGCAGACAATAACACGTTGCATAAAACAACAATATTACAGGAAAATACAAGTACAGAAATATGGTACAAAGTGCTTGATTCGGAAATAACAAGGCAGCTACTACCAGGTGATTAAGGGGAAGCAGCGGGGGAAAATGGCAGAGCTAGGGTTTAGAAACAGCTGGAAGTATATTTTATTTTGGCTGCAGCCAACCTTTTGAATAGGATAACAGGGACAGTACCGGGAAACTTCAATGTGCATTGGAGCTGGTTACAGATAGTTGGGAGGACACTTGATATGGCCCGCTTGTTGAAGGAGGTGTGAGTTCTCAGTACATCGAGGAGGAGGAAATCACTTTTTCTAAGAGAGTAGGCGCTGTGAGAAATACGGAAGAGGGTTGTCAGATAGTTTGGGAGCTAGTTCAGGAGTAGCTTAAGAGTCAAGATGCCAGCATGAAGTGTGCGTCTAATGGAGAGTGATGTTCAGCCAGCGGCTACACACAAATCGCAATGACGGGCCTTAAAGGGACAGTGTCAGCTTTTAGTTTATTTTTTAGTTCTATGCAAAAACAATATCTTCAGCCATCTCTAGTGTTAGCCCTCCCATGTAAAGTGCCAGCAGGACTTAATATGAGCATTTAGTGTATTTTTTTGCCATATTGTGTCTTGTTAGTAGACCTGACAATCTCCAGCAGCCTGCTCCTCCCACATGTGCCCATCCAACATGGTGCCGACGCACCTGTAAACTCATGCATTGACGAGTTTGACTTTTTTAAGGCAAATGAGTCCAAAGTTATTTTCTGATTGCAGAGAGTATCCTAAGTGCCAGAAACTGGCTCAATTATTAAAATAAGTGCACTAATATGAGTAATTTTCTGTTTGCAATATAAAGCTGTGACACCAGGCATACACATTATCTTCAATGCTAAAGGCTGATAGTTTCCCTTTAAGGCTGGCTTCAGTCCATACATATATATAGATTTTTATACCCCCAAGTTTTTCCCCATTTTCATCCCCCCCCCGGTGCCTTGGTTGCATGCGTGTGGAGGCATGTGCACGCTGCATCACCAAGGTGCCCTCCCGCTACTTGCCGCCACATCCACCTATGCTGTCCATCAGACTTCCATCCGATGGCAGAGGAACTACGGGGGATCCTTCAGGGAGAAGAGCTGCCATAATGGCTGCTCAATCCTGCTCCCTCCCCCATCTGACTCCCCATGCCCTGGCTTGTTCCCAAAACCAGAGTTGCCAGCATGGCACAAGATAAGACATCCCACGGCCCGTCGGCGCAGCGGTGGGATTTCAGCTTGCGGCGCCCGGCGACCGGGTTGAGGCGGATCCGGTAAATGGGAAGGCGGCGAAAGGTAAGTTGAGCGTCCGATGGGCAGCTCTCCTACTCGAGGGAGGGTGAGTCGCTATCGGTGCGTTGGGGACCCCTGGTGGAGAATCAGGAGTTCTCCGCATAACCGGCACTGACGTGGGGAGGAGGCGAGCGAGGCAACTGGCGTCATTATTGCGTCCCGCCTCCTTTCGAGGTGTAAAAGGCGGAAAAAGGAAAGGCGGGCAGGACCACCGGAATGAAGCCTTCCTGGAGAGTTTCCCAAGAGCAGCCGCTATCGCTATGGGACCCCGACTAGTTACAGTTCGGGGCCAGGAAGGTGGCCAGCCCTGCCCTCCGGGGCAAGCCGGGGTGACTGTGGGTCCCCAGCAGCAAAATAGACGGCGGTTGAGGTCTCCGGGAGCCGTGACCAGGGCGGATGGCCTGGTGGTCCTGCCAGGATAAAGGTCAAATTAAAAAAATAAATAAATAAATAAATAAATTAAAAAAAAAAAAAAGATAAGACATCCAGCGCCTCAGCCCTCTGAGCCACCAAGCCGGCAGTCTATACTGTTCAATGATCACATGATCCCAATGGCTCCCTACCCTATGCTATCCCTGTCTGTAAGGATATGGTCCACTATGGATAGGTTCTATGCCTTTCTGGCTCACTAATGCCTACGGTATTCTGTCCACCAGGGCCTGTCTTATTGCTCTTTCAGCAACTGTGGTGCTCCAGACCACATCCAGCAGATTAAACTCCCCCAATATCAAATCTTCCCTATGCTGAAAGAGAGGAGAAAACAGAGCAGCTGTTCTACTGGAGAAGGAGGCACAGCAGAGTCGTCATATGACACTAGGAACCAATTGAGGCACAGCAGGAAGTCTAGGTGGGCTATTTGAGCCCGATGCCTGAATGTGTCTGTATGTATGAGTGTTCCTGAAAGTGAGTACAACAGCAGAGGGGTGTGGCACTGGCGTCTGCAGCAGGAGACCACAGAAGGCAGGGGACACTGCTGCCAAGGCCACACAGATTCCAGGAACTGAAGTAAGACAACCCCAGTACCAGTATGAAGGAATATGATAATCTAGTGATGAAAAGGTATCTGTTGGTTGTGCATAGGTAATACTCCATAGCAACCAGCTAACACCTGTTCTCTGATAAGGACTGTATATACTGTATAGTGGTCAGTTTGTGAACAAATAACAGGAATGTAGTTGATTCCCTACCTGGGGTACAGCTACTGTACAAGTCTGCCCACTGTTCACCAGGTGGTACTAGAAGTCCTAAAATCAGCCAACACCCTATCTAAACACGTTGGGAGCGTAAGATAAGCATCAAAGACATGAGACATACTGTACTTGTTCCTTATGTGCTTTGTAATTTTCTGTTCTTTCTTTGTGTAGGTACTAAGTTTTCTTTTTCTCTCCGTTTCCTTTTTATTCTTTTTTCCTCAATACCACCTGTGCTATAACAATAACCGCTTAGAAACCACTGCTCTGTCTCAGCATGCCAGAGGCATGGAGCGTTCAGAAAGCATAGGTAAAAAATATAAGAGAGGCACCACCACACATAAATGCTTTAGGGAAAATACTTAGTGTGAGGATTTGTGGTTTTCCTCCTTCTATTTGTTGCTCCTAATCCATACGTAGTTTTTTTTTTTAATAATCTCCCTATAGCCTTGACGGAGGTCAAGGGTACAGGTATACTCTAGTTATAAACCATGCTTTTATAACAGAAGAGTATTTCTCCTTCAGCAAAACAAAAAAGCCATGGGGGAGGGGTATCTCTGTTTTTTCCCTTAGAACACTGTTCCAGTAGGAATCAGATTATCAGGATATGACACTGAAATACATTGTCCTCTCACCCTGCAGCTAGTCATAGCCTGTTTGAACATCAGCTGGCCTTGGAAAGGGAAAGAGAAAAAGAAAAACAAAAATCCTGAAAGGCTGCAAGATACATAAAAAAATTAAAAAAAAAACAGTCATTGCTCAGATTAATTGACAGCCTTTTAATGATTTATATAGCTGGCTGTAAAACAAATGCATCAAAAGGGTATGCTATTCTACTGAATGATAAATTAAAGACTAAAAAAAACAAGAAGAATATTCCACTCCTGAACTTTTTATGAAGAGGTAGCACAGTACCCAGAGCTATGAACTTCATGCCAGTGTGACGGAGAACGATTCCACATCATTCTGAATGCAGGTTAGAAACGTACTAGATCCTCAATGGCACTATGTCGCTTCACTGTGAACATTAAGCAGGTGCCTCAAGGACGAAAAATCTTTCTCTCTCTGAACACAGTGTACCTACAAACATGTCAGCACTTGTAATAACTACTAGCACCATGCGAGGACCCTTGTGAACAATATGCCAAAGTACATAGCCACAGCAACTGTAAACACAGAAGACCTGTTCACTTTCACAGTGAAGGTAGTGTACTGAGGCAGGGTATAGAACTTTCCACAACAGCTTGCTGACAAAACCAAAAGAAAACTCTAGAAGGTATCAGTTTATTTAGTTATTATTGAATTCTGTTGACTAGGTGAGCCCACTGAGACTAAGGTCCTGTCCACACTGAGCCCTGTAAACCGTTACCAGTCTGGTAAACCGTTACCGCTACCTCCAAAAACGGTTCGCATCCACACTGGTAACTGTTTAACAGGCATTTTTAAAACCGATCTCAAGACCTGTAAGGATGTGGTCTTTATGGGTAACGTTCTGGAGCCTGTGTAACGTTACAGTTACCTGTGTGGACGCGTGACTGTTTGGACCCTCCATTCACAGGGTCTTCCAAACAGATTAAAACTGGGAGAAATGAGGCGTAATGTGGATGCCACACTAATGTATGTAACGTTTTTAAAAATTTTACTACCAGAATGCGGACACTCCAAAATGGTAAAGGTGGTAACGGTTTTAAAAACGTTACCACAGACAACTTTGTAGTGTGGACAGGGCATAAAAGTCCCTTTTTTTTCAGGGGCAGCCTGGAATTAATTACATGGCAACGTAAAATGAAAAAGCAGCAGACAAAATCAGATGAGCAATACAAGCCATAACAATAACAATGAAATCACAGGGTTACAGAGTTAGCAATATTGGTATAAACACAATAAAGTGCAAGCATACAAACAGGTCTATGCTTACAAACCAGCAAATTCAAAAACAGGCAGGTACAGCTTAACAAATACAGAGACTACACTCGAGGAGAAAAGTCTTAAGTCTTTTTTTAAAGTCATCAACTGAGGAACAATCTTGAAGTGGTGCAGGTACGGCATTCTACAGATAAAGAACACATTAGACAAAGGATTTTTTGCCCGCATAGGACCATGTTCTTGGAACCCTGAGTAGCATGCAACTGGAGGACCAGAGCACTCTCCTTGACGGTTTAACTGCCAACATATCACTGTGGCTGGGAGGAGGCAATACCTTTTTACTAGTTTGTATGACAGCCAAACAGAGGACAGTGAATCGTCTTCCAAAGGAAGGCCAATTTAATTAAATAAGTGGAAGAAATCACAATGGTGCTCCCTAGGTGAAGCACTGGTAGCAAAAACACCAATTTTATTACAGAGGACCTTTAACCTATTAGCTTCTGTGCACCTTATGTCTGAAGAAGCGGAGCACCATGTAATAGAATTAAGAGTAGTGTACTGTTAGCAACAGCAAGCCTGGAGTTACTGAACAGATAACTGTTTAGTCAGTAAAGTAACCTCATTTTCTGGTGTAGGGACTTGGAGACATGTTCCACATGGAGCTTAAAGGAGACTTCTTGGTCCATATACATTCCAAGATATTTAATACAGTCAACCACCTCAGTTAGGGTCCTTGAGGTTGTGGCAATTGGTAACAAATGCTGTCTAGTGGGACAAAGTCTGGAACCAAACAGGATGACTTCAGTTTTCTTGGTATTCAGGACTAGCTTGTTACTAGCAAACCATTCCTCTCGTTCCTTGAAGTCACTAGTAAGCATACTACCAATTTGGATGACATCAACAGAGCATCTGTACAACAAGGCATCAGCAGCATACAACAGTAAATCACATGTGCTACAGTTACCAGGCATAACATTAATAAAGAGAGAGAACAGCAGAGGACTCGAGATAAACCCTTGTTGAACACCATTAATTACTGGCTTCTGTGTAGACTAAGTACCCTTACGCTTAACCAGTTGAGACCTATTTGTTAGGTAATGAAAGAACCATTTACAGGATCGATTCTCAAGACCAAGCAGTTTTAATTTATCTAATAGGAGGGAGAGGTCAACCAAATCAAAGACACTGATGAGATCAACAAAGACAGCACCAGTCTACTGCCCTTTATCCATGGCCCTTAGCACATTGGTAGACAACCTGACCGATGCAGTGTCTATCTCATGGTGTTTCCTGAAACCATGCTACCTGTCTGTCAGGAGTTGTTACTCTTCCAGAAACTCCCACAGCAGATTGTAAATTAGCCTTTCAAGTATTTTGGCCAAGGAGCTAAGCCAGGAAGTTGGGCAACAGTTTCCAATAGGTCTCCTATGTTCACATCCCAAGATGTCGACTTAGCCCTGTGCCTGCCATCTTTGCAGACCTGGCAAAGGCCTTCAATTCCATCTCCCACCACCTTCTGCTCCACAGACTGGCACCATCTGCAGTCAGCTGGTTCAGCTCCTACTTACACAACAGACAGCCATCCGTCCTAGTAGGAAATGCCCTATCCCCCCCCCCCCGTCCAAGCTGGAGTCCACCAAGGTTCCATTCTTGGTCCCATTCTTTTTTCAGTTTTAATAAATGACCTTCCCTCCATCTGCTCTACCTCCCAAAATCATATTTATGTGGCTGATACCATAATCTATACCTCAGACTCCTCCACCACTGATGTACGTACCCACCCCCACAGCATGATTTTGACAAGGTTCAATGCTACTTTCAGGCCAACCAGCTAAAACTGAACTCTAAGATCTTCGGTTCCAGGCAGAGGATGTCTAGACTCCAGTCCTCCCCAATGTTCGTCACTCTAGACAGCTCCTCCCTAGATGTGGTCCACACTTTCAAATACCTAGGGGTCTGGCTGGACAGCAGTCTTGATTTCTCTTCCCATATAGATGCCATCTTCACTAAACTCTGTCTAAAACTTGGCATTCTCTGTCACCACAGAGACTGCCTTCCTATACCTACCCATCGTGATCTAGTCATGAAAACGATCTTACCTGTCATGGAGTATGCCAATGTTGTCTATGGCTCTGCCCCTACGACCTCCCTCTCTAGACTTGACACACTCCTTTAATTAATTGTGTCGCTTTGCTACTGCCTCCCATTCTCTTACTTACCACTGTCTCCTACACTCCTCTCTCTCCATCAAGCCTCTATCCCACAGGCAAGAGGTCCATTGCCTCACCCTCATCGCCAAATACTGGTTCAGGACTCTCCCTTCCTGCCTCTGCTGCAGTCTACTGCCAACAAACCTTTCTTCCTATTCCCTTTGATCCAGAGACTCTCGCTCTTTCTACCTCCCCCACCCTCACACTTGGGCAGACCAAGTGGCTTTTTCATACCACCTCCCCTTTCTCTGGAATTAACTTCCCGGGGACATTCGGCATTCCCCCTTGCTCACTTCCTTCAAAACCCTTCTACATCTCATCCCTGGCACAAATTGCTCATGGCATTGCTCCTCCTCCGTTCCCCTCCTAAAACCTCCCTAGCCTCCTGCACCTTAATGCTAGTTCTTTTCCTGCTCAAATTTTCTGCTTGTTTTTGGCCCCATTGTCTGGTTCCCAATACATCTACTGCCTCTCACATTTTGTAACTTAAATTGCCCTGCCACCCCTCGATTTTGCTGCTGTTCTTTTTGTTGTACTAACTTGATTTTTGTATTTTCCTTTCTTGTTGCATTTTCACCTTGATTGTATCCTGGGTCACACCTGGAAATGAGCTTCGGTTCAGTGTGCCTTTCCTGGTTACCAACTATTATTTATTTTTATTTTATTGAAATCTAGGATTACAAATACCTTTGAGCAGGAACTGCTCATTTACAAAGGTTCCACTTCGAAAGAATGGGGGGTATACATACATACAAAGGTCAACATAATAGTACATAGTTACACAATAACAAGAAGTAAGAGAATGAGGCTTAGGAAATTCCAGTAATTCAAAATGTGCCAAATGTTAGGTAGCATGACATAACCAGCCAAGGGCAATCTTGGAAATAAGCACTGCAGGTGAGAGGGAATGGGGTATGCAGGCAGGAAGGCCATTGTCAGAGGGTAGAGGGTGAGGGTAAGAGCTCTATAGGGAGAGAGAGAGAGAGAGAGAGAGAGAGAGAGAGAAGGGATAAAAGTCAGGAAATGCCCCGGGGGAGGAAAAGGAGAGGGGGCAAGGGGGTAGGCAGGTAGAAGGAGGCAAGGTGGGGATAAATAAATAAATAAATAACATAGGTTCCTTACGACCACCCTTGTAGACATGAACTACTAACACCACTTTCCAGCTTTTGGGAATTCTCCCTTCAAGTAGGGATTTGTTGATCAGCACAGCAACAGGAGAGGCAATAGCTGGGGAAGCTAGCTTTCAGAGCTTTGAATCAAATTTACCATATCCAGTGGAGCTCTCAGCCTTTAAGTGTAGTAAGACAGGCAACACTTCTTTTCTCTTTGCTTTCCAGAAGTGGAACTCCAGACATAAGTTCACGGAATTCGGCAGTTACATTACTGGTCATGCATGAATTTGAAAAGGTGATAATAAATAAGTTAGATTTCTGTATTTATTACCATGACAAAACCTTCAGGGTTTGTAGTGGACTTGTTCAGCAGTACCATATGTTAATAGAGAGATAATTTGGATATAGCATGCCAATTAAAGAGGGAACCCGATTCTGAAAAATTTGTAATTTTAAATGTTTATAGTCGAAATGCTGATGAAACCCTTTTTCCCCAAATCATAATTCTTGTGGCTCCATATCTCAAATCACAGGTATTAATTGGAGAAAACATGAATGGTATTTCAGGTATGGTATTGGATAGATCATATTTGGCCATACCAACTACCCAGAGTGCCACGGTATTATCACATTCAGCAAGTTGCAAATTAAACTGGGTTCCATGATACACAATATACAGGCCTTTAAACATATTAATTAAAAACTACACTTTTTATTCTAAACAACATAATTTTTTTCCAGATGGAATTATATTCGGATCTTCAATAGGACTGTAACTTCTAAGTGGAGTTTTTTCCTTTACAATTCACCCTATAGCTATTTCAGATGATTCCACTGTTCAAATTATACCAAGTCTTCCGAAGTCTCAGTATAGATTTCCTACATGGATTCTAGTTACTCACATTGTAAAGGCCACAGAGGGTATGCAATGATTTAAGATGAGACCAGATTGCTTTTTGAGAAGAATATGGGGACAATATCTAATTTTGCTAATGTCTGGCATAAGGTATTAAAGAGCTACTGATGCCTCAAAGAAAACTTTGAAAAAACATAATTAGGTAAAATTCTGCTTGTATTCCATGTATATTTTAGATTCATCTTCCCAATTATTTATTACTGAGAAAATGTGCATGAATACATAATGTGTATCCCTTGCAGTTACTTTAAAGTTAATCTGCCTCTATAGCTTACTCCATACTTCAAGTCATAATACTCTGCTGTGACATCACAATCTGTTGCCATGAGAGTAACTGTGATGTCACAAGCAGTGCATTATGACCTCAGGTAGGGAGACAGCAACAGAAATAGATGAACTCTTCAGGAGCAAAAAGCCTGTTTTCATGCAAATTACCTCAGCAATAAATAATGGGGAGGAGGAATAAATAACTAATGTGAAATACAAGCTGAACTTTATCTAAATATTATGTTTTGTTAAAGTTCTCTTGAAGCTGTCAGCTGCTCTTTAAATGCTATTTGTGAGGTACAGTAGAATAATTCATGGTCCTCTACAGAAGAAAAGGAGAAAATAAAGACTTCAAATAAGTTGTTGAAGGATACTGAGAATCTTTAACGTTGCCTAGTAACAGATCTAGAGCGTCAAGATAATGGACCAACTAAGAAAAATGTGCCATTATCTCTGCATCTGATATCACAGCTCACATCAGATTGTGGTGTCACAAGTAGGGGCTGATTTCAGATCCTGAATAAGTCGCAGATGTAGAACATTAACGATTAAAGACATTCTCCGGCTTCCAGTAAAACATTCACAGTAGCATCAGCAGAACTCAGTTTCACAAAAGTACCTTCATATTTTAATTTCAGGAGCTTCCAACTGTATAACTGAAGACATTTTCATTAAAACTAGCTTCCATCTGTCCCTGCTGCTTATACCTGTCATGAAGTCATAATCCTCTTCTTGCAGTATGACATCACAACCTGTTGTCACAAACATTAATCTGATGTCATAAATGGAGGCTTATACATGCTGTTGATACACAGATGGTAAAGGACAAAAATGACTGTCTAACAAATCTGCTCCATCGTTCTTACATAGCTTTCCTCAGCCCATACAGAGCTTTTCCCACCCCTTTCTCCTTTTAATTTCTAATTACCTCCTTGAAGTGATCTTGGGGGGTTTTAAACACCAGATAGTCCTAGTATTAATCGCACTGCACCTATCAACCACCCTCTCAGTGAAGAAATATTTCCTACAATCCTTTATGAACCTCCAAACCACCACTAGTTTAAAATTATGCCCCCTGGTGGCTGTGTTGTTGCTTATCTTAAATAATTTATATGGAGTGCAGTGTATTACATCTCTGAATGTACCGGAGTTTTCTATCATGAGCTGTCCCCCTCTTTCCTTACACTGAGTACATGTTAAGGCTGCCCAATCCTTCCTGATAGGTCTTACCTTGCTGTTAGGACAGGATCATTTCTGTAGTTCTCAGCTAAATATTCTCAAACCTCCCCTTGTCTTTCTTCAGTTATGGGTACCAAACCTGCATGCAGTACTCCAGATATGGTCCAACTAACGACCTGTACAGTAGCAATATGCTGAATTATGACTTCAAGCAGGAAAGTCAGCAGAAACAGATGAATCCTTAGAGGCAAAGAACCTGTTTTCATACAAACGTATTTACAGTAGTAATAAAGAATGGAATCCACTACAATTTAAAACTTTTGGGGACTTATAAGATTTGTGTCCAACTTATGGTAATGGAAATCTTTCTGCAGGAACTAGGAAGATTACATTAAAGAAAAAAGCTCCAGTTTTCCTCTAGATTTCCTTAGTAATAGAGAACAGAAAGGCTAGAAATTAAATTACTTTGTAATGTCATCTAATTGGGTTTTGCTGGTGCCAACAGTGATTTGTTTGCCGGTAGCAGGGGCCCCTCTTTAAAGTGATTTAAAATGGTAACTGCCTTTGAAATCTCATGTTTTAACAGATTTGTGTAGCCACTGTTTCCTAGATTTCCTTCTGGCACTTTGTAATGATGCATAAAACCATTCTAAATGATTGCAGGCATGCAGTTCTGTTTGGGCTACCGACTAAATAATAAAAATGATGTGACATGCACTTGAAGGCAGTGTCACAGTAAAGAACAAATCAGGATTTCTGAGTAGATAGTTGCCATATCTTATAAAATGTCTAGGAAAAAAAAAACTAGCATCAAGAAACGTGTACTCATTGAAGACAAAATGTAAACTTACAAAATAGTTGCACAATAATTTGAGATTGAAAGGGGCAGTAAGTCCATCAGGGTCCCCCCTTGCCAACACATAGGAGTATAATAAATATGCAGTGCAAACATGTACTAGTTCATTGGGAAACTCCACTTTTAGAACCTTTAAACTCACTTTTATCACCAGCCCAGTAGTGCAACAGCAGCACAGGGATGGGATATGACCAATGCTGCAATATTGCACACATCCACATGCGCTGGCCATGCACATCCTGCACAGTGGCATCCCAGGGGAGGGAATTTAAAAAAGGGGGAAAATCAGGAAGCCGATAGGACAAACGAAACCTTCCCGTCCACAAAGTCCATAGTGAGGCTCTAACCCCTGGCTCACGGGATGGCTTGTGGTGTTTACTTCCATGAGTGCAACTGGATAAATGGGCAGAGATGCCATGGAGCTAAAAACCACACTGTAGTCTAGGCCAGCCCTTACATCAATCAATCAATCAATCACTTTATTTAACCAGTTAGGGAGTCGCTTGCAAACAGCGACCACAACTCGGTTTGGTTTGAAGTTGCCCTTGGGACTGAGAAAATACATTCTAATATGGTGATCTGGGGTTTTAGAGGGGTGAACTTCAACATACAGCAGTAATAGCATTCTGTTGACAGAAGGTACTTAGGGATCATGTAATGACCGTGACTACTGTGTATCAAATTAACTATGGGCCCAAATCCAAATTTCTCCACTGGATTGCTCATGATACTGAAGATGCTTAAAGCCTCAGTGTTATTCTCCGTATGGAATCTGTCTAATCCTGCCTTGAAAGCCTTAACAGGGCTAGATTCCATAATGTCACCAGGTAGACTAGTCCACACGTTAAACATCATCTGTGTGAAATAATGTTATCTAATGTTTTGCATTATTCTGCCCGACCCCCAGCAGTTTGAGTATGTGTGCACTAGTTCTACGATCACTCACCAACTCAAACATCTTTGCATATATCCCATTCTAGCCATTCCCTTTAGTATTCAGAACATTGTGACCATGCCACCTCTCAGTCTTCTCTTCCATAGGCTGAAAAATTTAAGAATGTCAAATCTCTCCCTGTAGCTTTTGCCATCTTAGCCTCAAATCAGCTTGGTGGTTCTATGATGGTCCCTCTCGATCTCTTCAATATCCTTTGGTGACTAGAATGGTAACAGAGAATAAATACCACCCAAGTGTGAAGACTGAGCTGATTCTCACACCGAGTATGTACTGTGATATCACAGAATACGAGAGCGAAGCTCGAGTATTCCTATGGCATCATAATACCTACAAGGTGTGAGAATTACATACAAACCTACATCACCTCGCTCCTCACACTTGAGGTTTTTTTTTATAATACAGCATTAGTATGTTGTGTAACTAGCTTTTAATTTACCATACTGTTGTGAATCAAACGAAAATGGCAGCAGATGTCCAAACTTCAAATCAGCAACACACTGCAACACAAATACTAGTTTAAAAAAGCACCAAGGATGCTGCAAATCAAATACAGCTACAGTAGGAAACAGTAAGAGAAAAGCCCAGTTAAAGAACAAGAAAGGTTCACTGGATAGTTGGGAAAGGGTTTGTATTAATGCCAGGAGTCTAGACAACAACATTAGTGAGTTTCAGGCGATGATGGTAGAATCCAAGCTAGATATAGTGGCTATCACAGAAACTTGGGCTACAGATAAAAATGACAGGGACCTAACAGTGCC
This sequence comes from Neoceratodus forsteri, assembly GCA_016271365.2. Classification (NCBI taxonomy): domain Eukaryota; kingdom Metazoa; phylum Chordata; order Ceratodontiformes; family Ceratodontidae; genus Neoceratodus; species Neoceratodus forsteri. The sequence continues at coordinate 298,677,028 of CM057459.1, read as the reverse complement.
TGGATATGTACTGCTAAGAAGGGACAGAGAAGTAGGGAGGAGGTGATGGTGAAGCCCTCTATGTCAGAGAAGGCACTGAGGTATCTGAGGATGGGAATATTAGGTGTCACTCAGAGAAGACCGAGTCTCTGTGGGTCAGCTTACACAGCCATCTGGAAAAAGCTATGCTCTGGGGGTATGCTATAGACCTCCAGGCCAAGGAGAGGCAGAGGACAGAGAGCTCAGCAAAGAAATTAGAAGGGGAACAGCAAAAGGAGAAGTTGTGGTACTGGGGGACTTTAACTTGCCCGATGTAGACTGGGATATTCAGGTGGCCAGGAGCAAGAGAAGTCAAGCTTTACTTGATGCCTTTCAAGACTGCCTACTAAGTGCAACTTGTAAGGGAACCCACAAGACAGGATGCTGTCCTAGACGTGGTGCTCATTAACACAGATGCAGTTAAATCAGTGATAGTCAGGGAGTCGCTTGCAAACAACGACACAACTCAGTTTGGTTTGAAGTTGCCCTTGGGACTGAGAAAATACATTCTACTATGGTGATCTGGGGTTTTAGAGGGGTGAACTTCAACAAACTCAGAGATGTGATTCAAAATACATTTAAGGGGGAGAGCAAGGGGGCAGGGGTTGAAGAGACATGGAGGGTAATTTAAAGGGGCCATTCTTGAAGCTTTACAGCTTTGCCTAAGGAAAGTAACCAAAAGAAATAAGTTCAAGAAACCACTTTGGTTTCCAGCGAGAGTCAGGGAAGCAGTAAGGGACAAAAAAAATGGCATTCCACAACTACAGACAGAAGCAGGGGGATGCAGAAAGGGAAGAATACTTGCATAAGACTGGGGAGGAAAAGAAAGTGATAAGGGTAGCAAAGGCAGACACAGAGCTGCGATTAGCTTAGGGAGTCGAGCGTGGAGAAAAACTCTTTTCTACTATATAAGTGAAAAAGGAGGGGTGAAGGAGTAGTTAGGCTTTTGGATGGGGGCCATGTGATAGAGGAGGATGAGCAAAAGGCTACAGTCCTAAACAACTACTTTTGCTCCATCTCTACCAGGGAAGCTAGCGGGCCTCTACCTGAGAGTGGTGTTAAGGCGGTCAAGAGAGGGATCTCAGAGATGTGGAGGCCAACATTTACTGGGGATGTGGTATGAAAGGGTCTAGCAGCCCTCAAGACATACAAGGCCCTGGGTCCAGACGGGATCCATCCAAGGGTGGTCAAAGAACTGGCAAATGAACTGGCTGAACCTCTGGCATGCCTTTTCAATAGCTCACTTCAATCAGGGATTGTCCCGTGGGATTGAAGGGTGTCAGATGTGGTTCTGCTTCATTAAAAGGGGGGGGGAGATAAGGAATGAGCAGGCAACTACAGTCCCGTCAGTCTCACCTCTACTATCAGAAAGCTGATGGAATCTTATCAAAGCAGACCTTGTGGACTATCTGGAGGTTAATGGTCTCCAGGATAGTAAACAGCATGGTTTTGTGGCAGGGAAGTCATGCCAGACAAACTTAATAGTCTTTTTTGATTGAGTTACAAAGGAATTAAATAAAGGCCATGCATTATATCTGCTGTATTTTGACTTCAGCAAGGTTTTCAACTCTGTGCCCCACAGATGCCTGCTGAAGAAGCTGGGGGACCTTGGGGTGGCTAGGGATATAGTCGGATGAAAAATTGGCTAAAAGGGAGACAGCAACAGGTACTGGTAAACAATGTTAAATTGGAAGCGAGGGAGGTCACAAGTGGGGTACCGCAGGGTCTGTCTTGGGTCCAGTCCTTTTCAACATGTTCATCAGTGATACTGAAGAAGGGATCTGGGGTAGGTTAGGTCTCTTCACTAATGACACAAAGGTCTGTGAAAGAGTGGATAGCGCTGACGCAATTAGAGAACTATAAGAGGACCTGCAAAGGCTAGAGAGATGGTTGAAGGTCTGGCAGTTGAATTTCAAAGCCAAAAGTTTCAAAGTAATGCACCTAGGGAAAAGGAATCCCAGGACAGATTACTGGATGGGTGGGGTAAAACTCAGTACTACAGCAGAGGAACGTGACCTCAGGGTCATCATTAGTGACACCCTTAAGCAGGCTAGTCAATGTGATAAGGCTTGCAGTAAGACAAACAGGATGCTGGGATATACTGCAAGGGATACTGACAGTAGATGGCAGGAGGTGATACTCGCCCTCTATAGATCCCTGGTGAAGCCACATCTTGAGTACTGTGTCCAGTTTTAGAGCCCTCACCTTAGAAAGGACAAGGATAGACTGGAGGCAGTACAGCACGGGGTAACAAAGATGATTCACAGCCAGCAAGGAAAGTCCTACGAGGAACAATTTAGGGTGCTGAATATGTATTTGTTGGGAGGTTAGAAGAGGGGGGTGGAATATGATAGAGACATTCAAGTTCCTGAAAGGAACAAACAAGGTGGAATCCAAGGAAATGTTTAACAGGAACACCAACTCGATAACACGGGGCATGACTGGAAACTGACCACCCGTTGAATCTGGCTCTATTATCCTTATGATTTGCTTATGATATTGTAGCACTTCCCTCTATCTACAACACATTTTTTTCTCCTATGTCTCTCCCTTCTTTTATCTCTCTCCAACTGATTTTTCTCCTTCTTCTCTATTGTAATAAAATAAGATATCCCTTACACTCATTTTATTCTACATTTTTACTGAGTACTTGCAGGGGGTTGCTGAACTGTTTGGAAAGGGACTGTTGTCTACCACCCACTATGCGGTGCCCTCCAGAAATTAGGTGAACTTATCCTATTTGGGTGGCATTGTACTAGGTCTGTGAATGACTTATTTATTTTTTATTATCCTCTGTCAGCTTTAATTGCAAATTTTGTTATGCTTCCTCTGCTGCATTTTATTTGTACAGTATGCACTTGCATTTGTCTTATTTGTATAGTATGTACCTGACTTTCCAGGACCACTTTAAAAATGAGCTTGCTCAATGGTGATATGCCTGGTTAAATAAAGTTTTTGACTGACTGATTGATTGAGAAGGTTCAAGAGGGATGTAAGAAGCTATTAATTTATTGAAAGGGTGGTGGAACCATGTAACAGCCTGCCAGCCAAGGTGGTGGCAGCAGAAACTGGGCATGGTTTCAAGCGTGCATGGGATAGAATGAAGGGGACAGTCATCACTGGTAGGGACAAGGATGGGGAAGGAGTAGGATAACCATTGGGGAAGGGTACAACCCCCAATCGACGCCGGGTCATGGGGTTCTGTAGAGATCCATGGGCAGACTAGATGGACAATTGGTCTTTTTCTACCATCACCTTCTATGTTCAATTAAAATGTTTTTAACTGTATGTCATTTTTAAGACTTTTTTGATAATTTTTCAAGACAGATGTTTGTTAATTTATACAATGCACAGATGGCTCATTTTGAATACATGAATTAGAAGGCATTTACACAAATTAGAAGGAATTTACTTCTTTTGTTAGAAGGAGAAATGATCTCATCCTTGCCTGGATAAAGTGCAGAGTCACTGCTGCAAAGCATGCTACATTGATGTAAAACCCGCTTACGAACTCGAGCTCAGATCACATGGTTTGGCAACCAAAAAACAGGACTGCTTAAAAACTCACACCACTAATTTCCACTCAAAAACAGAACTACTTAATTAAATCTATTTGCAGGAAACGGGGTAGGCTGAATCTGAGACAGCGTCAAGCTTTTGTTCAGGCGCTGTAGACACTTACTTGAATGAACTGAGCTGGTCACAAATCTTTCTCTCTTTGCCAAACTGATGTTTAAGTAAGCAAGAAGACACGATGGGGTGTGTGTCAGTTCTAATGCATGGCTAGGGGGCATAGTGAGGCACAAGGCCACAGGCTGAGTGTGTTCAGCCCCCTAGCCATGTGTTAGAACTGTCTAATGCACACCCCAGAGTGTTTTATTGCACTTATAAAATGGGACTCTGTTTTTTAATTAACAGTGAAAATTAATATGTTGAAATAGGAAGTTTTGCATGTAATTTTACATAAAATAGTTCTTCCGCCTATAATGGGTTTGCTTTTTTTTTTCTGCTGTTGTTCTTAGAAAGCTTCTGTAGTTGTAGTTTGATACTGTTTCCTGTAGTTTATAGCCTCCCCCACCCCCAGCAGGGTGAGTGTATACATACACATATTTAAGTGCTAAGTTCCAATGTTACATTATTTCTCTTGTTTCTTATCAGCAGGCCAATAGTGGCAGGAAAAAAAGTATTCTGAACTCATAGTGTATGTTTGAAATGTAGCATTAAAAATTTTGATCCGCATCTTATGAGCTATAAAACAGAGTACTGATGTGCAGGACACTGGGCTAATGTGAACGAGTGGGGGGTATGTGTGTACCTATATTTATGTGTGCGCTAAGCGAGGGGGAAAAAATGGTGTCAGAAAGTATTAAAAAAATTCTACTGGCCCATTGATTTCTTTCTTGAACTGCATCCATCTGGCAGCATTGTTTTTAGCTGTGCATTAGACACTTCTAATGCATGGCTAACAACCAATCAGGACACAGGATTTTCACTACCCATTTTATAATTAAAATTATAAAATGGGCACTGCAATCCTCAAATTCTGATTGGCTAGAAGCAGTCACCTGATCATGCGTGACTGCTGTACTTCTCATGGTCATCCTTGTATTTAGCCTCATCACAAAATCACTACACTACATAGACATTTTAGAAAATGCTTGGTAGCCTTTTTTTTTTTTTATTATTACTCGTAAAGTAACCTAAACTGACAACCAGACAAGTGACTAAAAACACCGCTCTTGTCTTCCGTCTCCCCCATTACAACATGACCACATGAAGGAATACAGTCATACCCACAACACATGTACACAATATTTTGTTTGCCCAATTTTTTTTTCTTTTGCTGTTGTTTCATTATCACCTGCCTGGAACTCCAGCTTTTCTTTCCGTTCACGCCAAATGTGGTTCTTGTTAATTTATTCTTTATTATGGCTTACTAAAGAAGCCTTTTTCTTTTCTTTTCTTTTTTTTTTTGAAAAAAGGCAGTACAAAAAATACAGTTGTTCGTGTAACTTACAAGTGAGACAATACTTACAGCAGTCAGGATTTACAAAATTAAATTAAGATGTGTTTCAGAGGAATAACTAGCACCGTATAACAATAGTTCATGTCTTATATTCCATTGTCCACCTTTAGGCCTTAATCCTCTTGCTGTATAAATTCTCATTCCAGTCTCTGTGGCCGAAACTAAATGCCGAGGTGGGAGTAGTTTGCCTTCTGGCCATCAGCTTTCACTCTGCCAAACAGTTAACCAGCTCAAATTCTGTTCCCAACTACCTAGTCAAGGCTGCTGCTCCGGGGCCCCCTGGAACCCACCACCCGCATTTTATCTGGGAGAGGGGAATACCAAGATGCGTGAGTACCCCTGTGTGTACGGGAACCCTTGTCCGGAATATACGTGGGTCTGATGGAGAGGGTGATCGGTCTACGGAGTGAATGATTTATCCTTCAGCATATAGTAAAGGATCCATCTATTCCATCTAGAGCTACATACTTCTTCCCTTCCATTCAGATTATGTGTTATTTTTTCCATTTGATATATTTGTTTTGTAATGTCCCACCAGTCTCGCACACTAGGGATCCCTGGGGTCAGCCAGTACTTAGTAATGGCTTTTTTACTAGCTGTTAGGAGGGTGGCTAGGAGGTACCGAGAAGACGAGTCTCTGAAATCTCCTGGAAACTGTAGTAGAATGTATACTTGCTCAGTTAATTCTAAGTTTATTCCAAATAACTCCCGTAGCTCCTCTCCAAGGGCCCGGATAAAGGGGTTCAACCTGGGACATGTTAACATAACATGCGTGTGGTGAGCTTTACTCTCTCCGCAGTTACGCCAGCACGTGGCATGACCACTTGTGGTGTAATGGCTAGTAATAACTGGGGTTCTAAAGAAGCGCATCAAATTCTTCCAGGCAAACTCCCTCCACTGGTGTGAGCTGGTTATCCTGGTCAGCTGTCGACAAGCCCGCTCCCATTCAATTGTACTAATGGGTGAGTTAAACTCTCTTTGCCATTGCTGGCGAATGTAGTCTGTGAGAGTTGTTGAGTCGGATTGCATAGCTTGATAAAAAGCCGATACCAAGTGCCCTTGATTGGGGGAGGCAAACCGCTCTAAAAGACCGGTAACCAGTGTTGGGTGTAAAGCCTGGTTTTTCACCTCTTCTGGGAGTGAATCGAAATAGTGTCTTAATTGTAAATATCTATAGTGATATTTATTAGGGAGTGAAAATCTCTGTTGTATGTCTCTGAAGGGTATAACCCTGTTCTGAAAAGTGATTTGAGTTACATAGACCAGGCCATATCTGCTCCATAGTTGGAAGGCATGATCCAATCTACCAGGTGGGAAGTCAGGAGCTGTTGCTATCGGACTTAATAATGGTGTATATAAATCCAAGGAGAATTGTCTTTTTAATTGGCGCCAGTCAGCGAGTTGATTTTGTACAACCGGTGCTAAAGAGGGTGTGGGGGAGAGGGGGGCATTTTTATGGTACAGTATATAGTTGTAATCCGCGTCTGTTATTAAAGATCGCTCGATATCTGCCCAGTGTGTGTTGTGCGTGGTTAATTGTCTTGCTAGTATATGAGTCAGGTGGGCAGCCTGGTAGTATCTATGGAAGTTCGGAAGGGCAAGTCCACCCTGGGCCTTTGGTAAAGTTAGTATTTTTAGACGGACTCTTGGTTTACGATTGGACCAGACAAACCTTGAAATGGCTCTATGCCATTCTTGGAATATTGTCCGGGTAAGTTTGATAGGGATATTGTTAAAGAGGTATAGGGCTCTGGGTAAGGTTACCATCCTTATCAAGTCAATCTTTCTTGACAGGCTTAGTGGCAGGATGCTCCAACTGGCAAGGTCTGCTTACAACTGAACAGAAAAGGGGGTGTAATTTACCCTGTAGGCGTCCGCTAGGGAGCGAGTAAAATGTATGCCTAGATATTTCAGCTTCTCTGTATCCCATTTACAGGGGAAAAGCTTTTGTATAGCCGAGGAAGGGGTGTATTGAAAGGTTAGGAGCTCCGTTTTTGTAATGTTTATTTTGTAGCCTGAGACCTGTCCAAAGTCATCCAACAGACACTTGACTGCTGGCAGTGAAGTTTCTGGCTCCTGCAGATACAAGAGAACATCGTCCGCGTATAATGCAATCCAATGCTCTACGCCACCTATCTCAACCCCTTTCAGAGAATCTGCCTGTCTGATTAGCTGCGCAAGGGGTTCCATGAAAACGGTGAGTAGTAATGGGGATAGCGGGCAGCCTTGTCTCGTCCCCCTATACAGAGGGAACCAACGTGAGTGGTGTCCTGTGACTTTTACATATGCCTTAGGAACAGAATAGATGTTCTTGATGACTTGTATCAATGGACGCGGGATCCCAACTGATTGCCAAATGTGGTTCTGATCCCTCCCATGGCTTTCGATAAACCTCCAACACCAAAAAAAACTGCATAAGTATTAAAAACATGAAAGTAGCCAACAGCCTTCCATCGGTTGTACTTGCCATCAATGCCGTTTAGATCCTGACAGTCTCAGCTATCGAGTGAGCAGACACCACTGAAACAGAGTAGCAGCATTTAAATCCATGTACATCTCAGTACACCTCACAAATTGCTCCCAAATCTCTGAGCAAAAGGGAAGACAATTTTTTTCTAAGCACTCCGACTTCCCCCCCGGTGAGCCAGCGCGTGTGTGTGTGTGTGTGTGTGAGGGGGGGGTTCAAGCGAGCAAACAGGCATCCGTAAGAAACAAGCAGGTGAGCGGCTGTTAGAAATGAGCGGGTGGATGGCCTGTGCTAACAAGCAGTAAGGGAAAAAGAAAGGAGCTGACTGGTGGATTGGTGGCAGTGGTGGACATTACAGAAATGTCTCAGTATAGTTAACACAACTCCTGAAACTGATTAGGACAAACTTTCTGCGCAGCCAGTAGAAATGAGTACCGCCGGGTGGAGGTGGAGCAGCTGACGTGGACAGTACAGAAATAGTAACTACAACTCCTGAATTGTTTTGTTTCCTAATTACAGTGTTACAAACATTAAAAACAAATTACCATCTTTCCTGCCAAGTAGTCCAAAACATGTTGTGCTGTATGGTCTGTACTCTCTGCTACACAATTAAAAAACTACAAGTATGGATACTATATTAGGATAAACATTCTAAGGCAATGTCAAAATGACATCTAGTTCCAGCAAGTGGTAGAACTATTTTACCAAACATACATTTTTTTCTATTTTTACATAACTTAATTTTTCACATTCTGAAAATGTCTAAATTAAAGAAGCCCATTTTATAAGCCCAATAAGACATGGCTGGGTGTTGGTAGTACTGAGATACCCGCACACCCAGGGGCTGAAGGTGTGCGGGTATCTCAGTACTACCAACACCCAGCCATGTTTTATTGTTTACTTTCAACTTGTTTATTAGATTGACAGCACGAGTGGCTCCTGCTCACAAGTGCCTTAATTACGAGCATTCAAAGCTGTTCTGCACATTCTCAGAAAGTTGTTCCTAATGTTCTAGTGTTAAGAACAACTTTATGTAAATACCAGACAAATACTGATGAGAATGGATAGAGTCAGGATTACACAGTAGTTTGACCTGGTGAGGGCTAACAGAACTACAGTATGCAGCCAAACTAGGGGGTAGGGCAAGATAAGTGGAAACATTAAAAAATATTTTTTCACACTGATGATAGCTAACACGTGGAGCAGTCTGCCTGGTGAGGTTGTTGAAGACTACAATATTTAGGGTTTCTCAGCAAGACTAGACAATTTTGTCTTGGTTTAGAAGAGTATATTTTATTTAGGTGGCCCCCTAGCTTAAAGAACAAGTGTACAGTCTAAAAATAATATTATATTTTAAAATCAGCCAGCCATTACCATTTATATTTGAGGTACTTTTTCTTTTCCCTTTAATTAGAAGATTGTTTACCGGATGTTAGTAGGTGCGATGTGTGGGACAGCACTCTGTTTGGCAGCTGACATATCTTGCTGTACTGCCCCCCCCCCACACACTGCATCATCAGCTTTGTGACCTCACTGACTATGACATCACTGCTGCTTAGGAACAGCCACTCAGTGACTGCCGAGTCATTCATTTGTGAGGTCACTGTCAGTGAGACCACATGCTGATGATGTAGTGGGGGGCGACAGAGGTACATATGTCAGCTGCCAGGTAAGAGCTGTTCCATCCATCCATCAAAATATTATCACACAGAAAATGTTCTAATGAGTAAAAGGAAAAAGAAAAATATTTCAGAAATAAAAGGTTACACTTGACTACTTAAATTTGGATCTTCCTGTCTGCCTGTTTTGGTTACATTAGCTCTTTAAAGTTCTCGTTTTCATTATAGTCTTGGGGAACAACAGCTGTTGAACAGTATTACAAAGACACGTGCAGCAGAGGTAAATGACAGCTGTGGAAAGAACTACCTAAAATAACACAAAAGAACCCCAATCCAGAACTATTGTAATAACACTGGCAAAGGTTACTACAGTAATTGTTCAAACAAACCCCTTTGATATCTGGGAGGTAAGGAGCTGATTTGAGATTGGCTGGCAGATGGTTCCAGTCACTTGGAGCAGGGTAACTGAAAGCCCCTTTCCAATGGCTCTCTTTACTCCTGGAATGAGGACATTGGTGGGGGGTGTCTCACTAAGGGCAATGGGCTTAGGTGTGGTTGGAGTAATTCAGTGTAGAAAGGAAATAATCACATTAGTTGTGAAAATGTCCCAAAATGGATACTGGCCCCTTAGGTGAAGTACAGAAAACATCTACTGTATCTATTAATACTGTTAAATAGGCAACATAATTATCTTAAAGAGCAGTTTCTTAATTTAATCATATGCCCCCCCCCCAAAAAAAAAACATATAACAAACTTTACATTGCCCCAAGTGGACTCCAATGAAACTTTTAATTTATAACTGCCTGGATTGAGCAATATAATAGAGTGAACTTTTATCCATGCAGCCAATCAGGAAAACACTCGCAATTCCCTCCTACTAGACACGTCCCCGTGCTAGCACGTTTCATGACGTCAGTAAATGGAGAGTGCCGGGGTGCTCTCCACAGACTACAACAGGGACATTTTTGGAATGCTTTTTTTGGGTGGGAGAATAATTTAGAGTTGTGATTATGACAAAGCAAGGCCACTGCTCAGCTAACAAGGACCTTGTTAGTTGAGCGGTGGCTTGATTCGTCATAATCACAACTCTAAAGTATATTAAACAAGCATTTGTCAATGCCGAATGTTGTCTTGCTGCCATTGGCAGTGCAGGAGTTAGAGAGATGTGGTGTGGTGGGGAATGGTGTGAGGCCAGAGGGTATGGGTTGATGGGGGATTGGGGGGAGACCTGGGAGGATAAGGAGCTGTATGCTAGAGATAGACTACATCTCAATTTGGAGGGGAGGGGAATCCTTAAGTTGAAAATAGAGGAGTTCATTGGTGAAAAGTGGGGTTTAAACTTGTGAAGGGGGGTGGGATGGGAGAAAAGGCAGTCAAGGGGATGTCGATAAAGGAGGGACTCTAACTCCACCCCCCTGGGGACCAGGAGGATTGCAGGAAAAGACCAACTGGCAAAGTGCAGACCAGGAGAAAACAGAATCCCCAAGGGAACACGAGCAGGGGAAATGGAACTATAGGGAAAGGGTGGAAGGTAGTCCTGCTAAATGCCAGGAGCTTGGGCAATAAAATGCCTGAGCTCCAGGCAATGTTAACTGAGGGAGCAGTGGATGTGGCAGCGGTCACTGAGACTTGGGCCACTACAAGACATGACTGGGACCTGAACCTGGAGGGTTACACTATGTTCAGGAAGGACAGGGGGGAGGGAAGGGGAGGAGGGGTAGCAATGATAGTCAAAAACTGCATTGGCATAGGGGGAGTAGAGGAGGCGGAGGGAACCGTGGAGGCGATTTGGGTCACCTTGATAACAAGGGGGGGCAAGAGAGTAAAAATAGGAGTGGTGTATAGACCCCCTGCCCTGGCGGAGGAGCTGGAGGACAGTCTGGTGGCAGATGTTGGGAGACACTGCAGACTGGGCAGAGAAAGGTGGTGGTGTTGGGGACTTAAACATGCCAGGAACAGACTGGGAGACTATGACATCCTCTGTGACCAGGGAACAGAGGTTGTTGGATGTCTTTCAAGCGCGTTCCTAACTCAGCAGGTGAGGGAACCGACCAGGAGGCACTGGTACTGGATGTGGTCCTGGCAGACAGTGACCAGATTGGGGGCCTGGAGGTAGGGACCCATTGGCGGGGAGTGACCATGCCACGGTCTGGTTCTGCCTGGACCTAGGAGGAGTGAAGGCTGCACAAAGGCGGAGTAACCGACTTCAGGGGTGGATTTTAAGGAAATGGGAAGGATCCTTAAGGAGCATTTGGATGGGATTGGGTCAGACATGGCGCTGATAGTAGGTGGGAAATCATCAGGAGAGGGGTGCAGGATGCTACCAGCACCTGTGCAAGAGTAAGCAATACATGTGCGGCCCAAAAACCCTGTTGGTGGACCAGGGAGGTCCAGGAGGTGGTGCGGGAAAGAAAGCAGCCTATAAGAAATTCAAGTGCTCAAGGAGTGAAAGGGATCGAGGGAGTATGAGCTGATGGCTAGAAGGGCCACTAGGTGGTGAGGGCGGCTAAGGCAAGGAAGGAGCAGAACCTGGCCAGGGAAATTAGGAGAGGGAAAAAGGGTTCTTTAGATACATTGGGGAAAGACGAAGGGTGAAGGGGCAGATTAGCAGGATTAAATCAGGAGAGAGATGGGCACAAGACCCAGAGGAGCAGGCTGAGGTACTAAATGAGTACTTCACCTCAGTTTTCACCAGGGAAAATGGGGATGCTGCATCATACATGGGAGGAGACAGAGATAATGAGGAGGGGGCCCTTGCACATCGGCAGGTCTGGGAGGGAGGCATCACTGGCAGGTGGGGGAGGGCTAAGCAGGGAAGAGGTACTGGAAGTGGAAATCACAGCAGAGAGAGTGAGGGAAGCCCTCAGCTCCCTTAAGACAGAGAAAGCACCGGGGCGGATAAATTACATCCTAGGTGCTGAAGGAACTTGCAGATGTCCGAAACCCCTGGCAGAGCTTTTCACCATCTCTCTGAGGACAGGGTGGGTGCCCCAAGACTGGAAGGTGGCATGTAGTGCCTATCACAAGGGGATCAAGGGAGGTGGCAGGGAACTACAGGCCTGTCAGCCTGACATCAGTGGTGGGCAAGGTGATGGAGGGCATTGTCAAGGAGAGGCTGGGGGGGGACCTGGATAAGTCAGGGTGCCTGGACGACAGACAGCATGGATTCATCCCGGGGAAATCGTGTCAGACAAACCTGGTGGAGTTCTATGACTGGGTGACAAGTGCCTTGGACCTGGGAAAACCAGTGGATGTCCTCTATCTAGACTTCAGCAAGGCATTTGACTCTGTTCCTCACGTGGGCCTGTTGGATAAACTAGGAGAAATGGGGGTTGGAAACCAGATGATCCGATGGATAGGCAATTGGCTCCAGGACCGGACCCAGAGGTCGTAGTTGGTGGGATAGTCTCTTCCCAAGGAGGGTCATTAGTGGGGTCCCACAGGGATCAGTCCTTGGGCCCCTTCTGTTCAACGCCTCACGTATCTGACATAAGGACAGGAATCAGGAGTGAGATGAGTCTCTTTGCAGATGACTCGAAACTGGAGGCGGTGGTGGATGAGGGAGGGAGGGTGACCCTGCAGGGGACCTGGAGGCTCTGGAAAGATGGTCTAGAAATGGAAGCTGAGGTTTAATGCAGGGAAATGCAAGGTACTCCACCTGGGGCAGAAACCCAGGCCAAGTGTACACCCTGGGGGAATACTACAAGTCTCAATGGCTGAGAGGGACCTGGGGTGGTGGTGGATGTCAAGATGAACAACTCTGAGACTTGTGGGAGGGCAGCAGCCAAGGCCAACAGGATGCTGGGATGCATCGCTAGGGGATCACCTCCAGAAGGAGGAAGTGATACTCCCTCTGTATAACTGCTTGGTGAGGCCGCACCTGGAGTACTGCGTGCAGTTTTGGAGCCACACTTAAGAGGGACATTAACCTCCTGGAGAGGGTCAGGAGAGCAACCAAAATGATTTGGGGCTTGGGGACAGGACCTATGAGGAGAGGCTCGAAGAGCTAAATATGTACACATTGGAAGAGAGAAGGGACCGGGGGGACATGATAGAGGTCTTCAGGTGCATGAAGAGGGTAAATAGGGGAGGAACAGTGAGGGTGCTTCGAAGGAAGGAGGAGGGGGCCACTAGAGGGCATGGGTGGAAGCTGGAGGGGGGAAGATTCAGGGGAGAAAGGAGGAGGTGCTACTTCACTGAGAGGTGGTGGAGCCATGGAATGCACTACCTAGGGGGCTGGTGGAGGCAGAGACAGTGGAGGGGTTCAAGAGGGGGTGGGACAGGTACAGGGGAAGGGTTCAGGAAGCAAAATCCAATGCAGCAAGAATATCCGGAACTGGGAAGGGAGAAGCCAGAGAAGGCGAGGGGGACAGCAAGGTCAGCACCCAGGGTGGGGGCTGACCAAACGAGCAGACACGAAAGACCATTAGGCCTATTCTGCTGGCATTTTAGTATGTTAGTATGTTAGATGCAGCATAGGAGTGGCAGTCAAGTATTGAACTGATGCCAACCCCCCCCCCGCAGAGAGTGAGAGGCATTAGGGTGTCCCTGTGGGTGTTTGTTAGTGCAGTGCAGGAAAACATGCTGGGCAGGATGTGAAAAATGACAGCGGCACAGTTCATAAGGAGGTATAATAAAATGCCAGTGCTGAAAATGTGGCATACAAATATACGGAATTTGTAGAGTTGCAAGAGTGCGTGGGAAATATGCAAGGCACACTTGCAGCACTGCCAGTTTATGGGCGTTTGGCACCAAATTTTCAACATAGGTGTTTTAGCACCTCTGCTCATGTACAGTGTCACTGTCATTTCCTCAAAGTGTCCCAAGAAGTGATTTCGCACAGCGACCACGCTATTCTGCGCCAGAAGTGTGGAAATACATTTTGGGCAGGATATGTGAAGTGATGGCTGTACTGTTCATCAAGAGGTGTGAAAAAATGGCAATGGCGAAAATTCAGAGTAAAATATCACAAATGCACGACAGTACGAGCATGTGTGCAATCTGCCAATGCACGCTCATAACACAGTCATTTTATGGAGTATCGGCTCCAAATTTTCAACACAGGCATTCTAGGAGCTCTGCTCAAGAACTGTGTCACTGTCATTTTCATAATCTGGCCCAAACACTGATTTCCCACAGTGACTGCGCAATTGTGCGCCAGAAGTGCCGAAACGCATTTCGGGCAGGATGTGGAAAATGACAGCTATACTGTTCACAAGGAGGTGCACAAAATGCCAATGCTGAAAATCTGGTGTTAAATATTCTTGAATCTTGTGATTCTGAGCCTCGCGGCAACTACGCAACACTGCAGCTAAAAACAAAGCATTTGTTGGATTCTTCCACCAAATTTGGAACATAGGCTTTTGAGAGGCCACCTCATGAACACTGGCACTGTCATTTTCATTAATGGGTCCCGAAGGTGATTTCGCATAGTGACTGAGAAATCACCTTTCAAGGCCGATTAACGCCATGACAGTGATAGAATTCATGAGGAGGGCCCCAAAACCCCATGTTGAAAATTTGGTGACAAAATTCCAAGAAATGCCTGAGATATGCAGCAAAGTTGAAAAACCCTATTCATTGCATTATACAGCTACCAGCATTTCCTCAGTTCACGGTTGGCTTTGAAGAGTGCAGGCGTGTTCCCGGTCCCACGGAAGATCATCGCTGGAATCCGGAGGTAAGTATGAGGTGGGGGTGAGGGGAGGCAGGGTGCGCAGTGGGTGGGTGCACGTGGGGAGGGGCATCTAGACTACGAGGGGCGGTTTTCGTTTGCAGGGAAAAAAAAAAGGAAAACCGTCGCGGGACAGTTTTCATCTTTCAGGGCATTTGCACGCTGGGGTGGGCTACCAGCGTGCCACCTAAATAGGTTTTGGGTTGGGGGTGTCAGTAGCCGACGGGATTGGGCACCCTCATTGGTACACAACACGGGAGGGTAATGCCAGCAGGTTGGGCACCCACCAGCAAACAAAGAAAGGGGTGCGAGCCGAGGGATTAGGTACCCCCTTGACATTCAACAGTTGGGGGTGATGCCGATGGGGGAGGGCACCCCTCGGCATTCAACATTGGAGGTATGCCGACGGGAGTGGGCTCTCCCATCGGCGGGCAAAGACAGTGAGGGGCGCGAGCCAGGGGATTGGGCACCCTCGGCATTCAACATTTGGGGTATGCCGATGGGGGTGGGCTCCCGTCAGTACATAAACATGGCGGGGTGCCAACAGGTGGATTGGGCACCCCCGATGTCGGCAAGCATGAGGCAGCCGCCCGCTCGCCGACCATGGTCATAATGGCGGCGAGCACGGCAAGCAAAGGACCGCTGCGTATGACGAGCTTTGCTCGGATTGCAGCAGACCTTTGCTTTGATGTGCTCGCCCCATTATGAATGCATGGTGTGGCAGTGGTATGCAGGCTGACTGGGGAATGAGGGATGCACCTACTGATGCATGCCCTGCATTTGCCCAACAGCAGCCGCGCCCCCAAGGCCCGCACTAGCGCAAGATGTTGCTTGCGCATATGCGCAAGCCAACATAAAAAGCAGCCAAAAAAGTTCGTTTTTTTAGTCTATGGAGCAACCCCCCCACCGCACTCTCCATTTACTGACCTCATGAAATGTGCTTGCACGGGGGCATGTCTCGCAGTAGGGAAGTGCGAGCATTTTCCCATCCAGCTGCATAGGTAAAAGTTCACTGTATTATACTGCTCAATCCAGGCAGTAAAAAATTAAAAGTTTCATGGGAGTCGACTTGGGGCCAGGCAAAGTTTGTTATATGCTTGGTGGGGGGGGGGGGCTTACTAAGAACCTGCTCTTTAATTCAGTTAGCTAACACTAAGTTATGTCTATTCAAATGGTGTCATTGGTGATTCCATAGTTCATTCGACAGACAGGATAGTATGTAAAGACACGAAATATCACGTTACGGTCGCCTGTCTTCCAGGGGCTGGTATAACGGATGTTAAAAGGGCTCCTTCCAGGGCTCCTAGAAAACACTAAAGAACCATTAGCGTTCCTCCATGTGGGTGCCAATGATGTAGGAAGGAGGGAAGCAACCTCTGTTCAGAGAGATTCTGAGGCATTGGGGCGGAATTAAAAAAGAAAAATGCTCAGTAATAATATCCTAGATCCTGCCAGTTCCACGTGCTGACTTGTACAAAATGAATGAAATTCAAAGGTTTAATGCCTGGCTACGTAGGTGGTGTGTTCGGAAGGACTTCATGTTGCTGGCACACTGGCATAGGTTTGAAAAGGCTCACAGACTGTACACAGATGATGGGTTACATATAAATAAAACAGGCACAAGGGTGTTAGCTGGTAGATTTAATGATACAGTCTCTAAGAC
Source organism: Neoceratodus forsteri (assembly GCA_016271365.2). Taxonomy (NCBI): domain Eukaryota; kingdom Metazoa; phylum Chordata; order Ceratodontiformes; family Ceratodontidae; genus Neoceratodus; species Neoceratodus forsteri. Next base: position 298,660,560 of record CM057459.1, on the reverse strand, counting down.
TTTAAACTAACCATGAGGGGGGTTGGGAAAATTTAATCCATAAGACACAATTCGCTAGTAATAAAGGGAATGCACCTACTGAGTGGAAGGCCTTACTAGTAAATGTGAGGAGATTAAAGAATAAACTGGAGGAACTGGAACTAATCCTCTGAAAAGAAAACACTGCAATATGTTCCATTACTGAGACATGATGGAAACAAGATTCAAGGTGTACCAACACTGAGGGCTACCAGCTCTTTAGAAGGGACAGGATATATAGAACAGGGGGTAAAAGTAGCCATAGCCTAAATCTAGTTACCCACCATCGGTCCTCCCAAAGCCGCCCGTGTACTTACATAAGATGCCACTCAACCACTTATCAGTGGCTACAACTCACAGGCAACTACCTTACTATTGCCTTCCTGCTCCTTGCAGCTGGGGACATACATCCAAACCCAGGTCCCCACCATACCCCTACCCTGTTGCATTCATCTAGACCCTCTACAAGCCCATCCACCTCTGTAAACCACAGTGGCACCACTCTCCCACGTTGCCTGCACCTCTTGCACCTAAACATAAGAAGCCGGGTCTATATCAATTCGCTCCCGGCAATTCGTCCCGCGTCTTTTTGCTCCTGACTGCTCGCTTCCGACTCAATTCACTCCCACCAATCACACTCCGTGTTAATTTACTCCCGCTCACTCCCGCTGTGCTGTAACAACAGTAAGTGTCACCACCGTAGACAGTGACTCTGTTTTTAAAACTCGAGTGGTGCAGGTAGATTCTTATACAGAATACAAAGTTGTGAGCCTGGCCACACTGTCTAACATACGCAGCTTGCGTACTATCTGGATATCCAATGTGAATATCACAAAGATATTTGCCAATATGAATCTTCAATTTGCATAGCATTTCGTTAACCTAAAATGCCACATATGCATACTCAGCTTTGGATGCAATCTCTGCAACACTGCAATTGATGACACTTCTAACTTGATACATTCTGCCAGTGCTGCAAGGGGTAAAGGTGTTAGTTTCCTTCACCGCACAGCAGAGAACACAATCGCCACATTTCCTTGTACCTGGGGGGCAAAGGCAGGGAGCATCATGCCTTCACTCTGTATTTTTGACTGACGTAAACTTTGGACAACATCATTTCCAATGTTACGGCCCCTCCTGTACAGAACTGCATTTCTTAATGACCAAGTCTGATTGTAATACACACCAGTTATATTTTATTGTCAGCCCTTCTAACAAAAACCATTCACTCAGCACAATTGTGTTTAACCCTGTAAAAATCTGGGAGTGAAAAGACATGGAGAAGTGTATTTCTTAATGACCAAGTCTGATTGTAATACATACCAGTTATAACCAGTTATATTTTATTGTCAGCCCTTCGCTCAGCACAATTATGTTTAACCTTGTAAAAATCTGGGAGTGAAAACACGTGGAGCGAAAAGGAATGGGAGCGAGCTAGTAGGGAGCGAACTGTCGGGAGCGGGATGTCAGGGAGTGAACTGCTGGGAGCGAATTGACGTGTTCCCTAAGAAGCCTACCCCCCAAAATCTACTTCCTCCAGGTACTTGCTACCCACTATGCCCCCAACATTATCATCCTGTCTGAGACATGGCTAAACAAAAATATCTCTGAGCCTGCTGTCTCTATCCCAGGTTACACTATGACCCGCCAGGACAGGGCACACCAAGGCTGTGGTGTGGCCAGTTACGTAAATGCCGAGCTAAACTTCTCCATAGTCTTAGTAAAGTCCAAACCACAAGCCCATGAATTTATACTGATTCAACTGGATCTACCCTTCTCACTCCCTATTTATATTGCCGGAGTATACTGCCGGCCGGGCACTCTAGCACCAGCTGTCACTCACCTACTCATGCAAATTTCTGCCCTATCCTCGAAGGGGGAATTGTATATCATGTGGGATTTTAACCACAACTGGCTATCTCATTCTCAGCAAAACACGCACTGACATTTCGGCACTAAACCTGTCGCAATCCATCACTGAGCCCACCCGCCTAAACCCCTAAACTATCTGATCTGCTCCCTGACTCCATGAGTGACCACCACATTATTTACCTGATCAGGAGAATTCACCGCCCCACATCTGCCCCCAAATTTCTAATCCTACGGGCCTATAAATCCTTCAACCTCACCACCGTGCTTGAAGACCTTGCCCTTACTAACTGGACCCCATCCTCTCTAGACTGCTCCATCGATGATGCCTTCACACACTTCTATGACACGTTCCTCGATGTCTGGAACAAGCATGCCCCGCTGCATCGCTCCAGAGTACGTGGTAGCCACCTGCTGTGGATCTCCCAAGAACTTATAACCTGCCAAAATGCCCGTGACAAAGCATGGTGTGTGCATAAATCCTCGCGCCTCCCACAAGACTATACCATGTACCGAGTGCTGCGCAACATGTGCACCAAAGCAACTCAGCTCGCTAAAGCAGACTACTTCAACTCCTCCCTCCAGTCTAAGTTAAATAGCCCATCCAAATTCTGGAAGGTCATCCACTCTCTCTTCTCCCCCCGGCTGCAAACCCCATACTGCTCCTAAATGTAAACACTCCTCTCAGACCCAGGGGCAGTGGCTGCCGAGTTCAACACATACTTTACCTCTTGTGCCTCAACTCTCCTCTCCTCCATACCACCTACCACTCCACCTCACATGCCCACTGGAGCCTCAAACTCGCTTGGGCCTTGCACCTTCTCCTTCCAAGCTATTACTCAAACTGAGGCCCTCCAGGCCTTACTGGCCCTAAACCCTTCTAAAGGATATTCCCCCCCGACGGGCTGGATGCCAAACTACTACTCCTATCTGCACCAGCCATAGCCACACCTCTAGCCAACCTCCTAAACCTCTCTTTTACCTCTGCTGCTGTCCCCCAGGCCTGGAAATATGCCGTTGTCATTCCCCTCCCTAAAGGGGGCCCCCCCTTCTCCACTTCTAACTACCACCCTATCTCTCTCCTCCCTGCCCTTGCCAAACTTCAAGAACACCTGGTACTCGCCCAACTTACCTCCTTCCTCTCTGACTCTAACTTCTTCACGCCATTTCAGTCTGGGTTCAGGCAGGACCACTCCACTGCCTCTTCCTTGTTAAGACTCACAGACACAATCCTCTCCGGAATGGACAGGGGACAGATGATCTCGGCAATATTTGTCGACCTTGCTAAAGCAATCGACACTGTCTCCCACCCCTTGCTGTTAACTAGCTTCTCTGATGCAGGCCTCGCTAACTCAGCTACTAACTGGTTCAGCGCCTATCTCATAGGAAGAACACAATCAGTAAAAATTGCGGACGCCACATCCACCCCACCCGTGACTACAGGCGTCCCCAAAGGTTCAGTCCTGGGCCCTATCCTGTTCTCCATATTCCTCAACAACCTGCCATAAATCTACACAGCTATATATATTCACATGTATGCCGACGACACCGTCCTATTCACCTCTGGCTCCTCACTGGATGAAGTAGCATCCAACCTCCAGTCTGATTTCAATAAAGTTCAACTTTGGTTCAGCTCGCACCAGCTCTCGATCAGCGTTAAAAAAACTGTCACCATGTCCTTCGACTATCCCGACTACCCTTGCTCCCATTCTTTCACACCCTGGATGGGACAACCTTGGAGGACGTTGCTTCCTTTAGATACCTAGGGGTATAGTTTGACTGCCACCTTACTTTCGCCGATCACATAGATGCAATTATAAAAAAAAACTTTGCCCCAAGCTAGGTGCCCTCTACAGGAACCGCTCCTGCCTCCCTTTCACGATCAGGCAGGAACTAGTGCAGAAGATGATCCTTCCTTCCTTCCTTAGACTACTGTGACATAGTATACAGTGCTGCACCAAAATCCATCTTAGCTAAACTAGACTCCCTATTCAATGCCTTCTGCCGCTCCGCTCTCGATGCCTCCCCCTGTTCCCACCACTGTGACCTCTACTGCTCCCTCGCCTTCCCTTCCCTCGAAAATTGCCGTCTACTGCACTGCTTCAAGTTTGTCTCTAAATTCTGGCTTTTGCGCCCTCTCCTCCATACTGTCACTGGCTCCCCCCCCCCTCCAGTCCCTTGACACCCGACTACTACATATCCCCAGAAGTAAGTCCTCTGCTGGACAAACAGCCTTCTTGTACCACTTCCCGAAACTCTGGAATGCGCTTCCCCCTCAAATCCATCACTCTTCTTCTGCCCATTCCCTATCAACTGCATTGGCTAACTACCTCATGGTAAACTGTGCCTGCACGTCATAATTAAGACCCCCCATCAAATTCCCATTGCCTTACCACCGGCAAACGCTATCAAGTAAGCTGGCATATATATATATAAAAAAAAAAAGGCACTTACTCGCCCTCTCTTGTCTTCTCTCAGTCCTGACTAGATTTAGCCAAGTGTTATCTGCAGCAGCAATCTGTACTTTATTTATTTATTGAAAATGTTTCGCCAGGAGAGGCACACTGAGCAACAAGATGCTCGTCTCACGGTGCAGCCTGGGGGGGGTACAAGAGAGGAGGGTATACATAAAACAATCAATAGGTTGAACATTGGAGTCAAGCAATTTGAACAATTGTTACATAGTTAAGGGTGGCTTTACAACTTGCTACATGAGGAGACACTACATACATGTGCCACAAAGAGGGTGACATAACATACCTGATTACGCATCTAGAACTATTCAAACTTACATAAGTGCCTACTATCTAGAGATTAGTTTAAAGTATAATGCACCAAGTTGGCTGATAGAACTGGAAGCCTGAGCTTGGGGCAAGGGAGAGGTGACAAGTCTGGGTAGTATACACAGTTAAAGATGAGAGGGTTGACTTAGGGAAGACATTGTCGGGGTAATAAGAAGGGGGATAGCAGAAGTGCCATGAGTGGGTTGGTGCATGGGTTGTTTAGGGCAATTTATAAGCCAGTCATTTGGACGAAGGCCAAGCCGTGTGTAGGTATATGTAGGTATGAATGTATGTCTGGAGTTGTACGTAAACACTGGCACACGTTTCTAGCTGACTGTTAACCAATGATGTAACCACATACTTCCATGCCACTACGTACACCTGTTTAATGCATCTCTATTGTGATAACCTGCGAGTTATCCTCCCCTTGTAACCCTTCCCCCAGGTCGCACCGGGAGACGAGCATCGTTTTGCTCAGTGTGCTTCTCCTGGTGAATCAATTTCAATAAATTAATAAATATGTGAGGAATGATATCGAAACAGTAGAAATTCAGATGCCCTGAGAACCTGATTTTGAACACCTAATGGTGAAACCAGCACCGTACCAGGAAAAACATGAGGGAACATTGTTTAACCAGGAATAGCACACTAAGCCAAAGCTTGTTTCCAGATGTGACCTGGAAGCACAAGGAAGTTAAGTGACTTGCTCAGGATCACATAGTATGCACCTAGGTGGCTGTGGGATTCAAACCCAGATCTTCAGATCTGCAGCTCAGAGCCTTAACCCACTGTGTTGTACTGCCTCCAATATAACTGTGATAATTTGCTATAGACCCCATCCCTGACTCCTAATAGAACTACTAACTTTATTAATAACATAAAAAAGCCTGGATGCTGGTAAAAGATTATTAATTTTAGGGGACTTTAATTTCCCAGGAATAGATTGGGAATCCTGGTCTGCGTCCACAATGTCTGAAGTAAACTTTCTTAAGGCTCTAGATGCCTTGACAATGAGTAACTATGTGTCCGACAGTACTAAAGGAGACAACATACTCGATTTAGTTCTTAGCAATGTAACCCCCTTACAAATTGAGGTTTACCAAAATATCTTCCTGGGCTCCTAAATGCCCACTGCCAGGCTGGTGTCCTGTATTGCAGAAGTTCTATCTGTCTGCACGAGAGCGCATTAGCAAGCCTCCGTGCCTGTCCCTTTAAGAGAGCATCTAGTCTGTGTTTTGGAAATCAGTCTGGGCTAGATCTGAGTAATTAAGGCTTGCGACCAGCCAAACAGCCGGTTATATGCTCCATTCTGCAGTCGCTGCTAGCGCAAATGGAGCCCTGTTAGGAAATGTAGTTATTTACTGTTTGTCTGTTAGAGTAATAATGAACAAGCATTTGTCAATGCTGAATGTTCACTTGCAGGTATTTGCATTGGTGTTTGACATTTATGCAGACCCCCCCTCAGTTGTGCCCATGTCCCTTTAGCATCCATATCCCAACAGAGTACCTCTCTGCAATTCTTCTTGCATTGAATCAACATTTCACCCTCATGCTTCTTCAGTGTCTGTCTTAGGAATCCTAAAACCCTGGGTGTGCTCAAGGGTATAAGCCTGTGTGGTAACTGCGCAAACCCATGCTCGTAACGTAGTCATTCAGTGGAATTATTTCACCAAATTTTTAACTTAGGCATTTTGTCACCTTTAGTCATGAACACTGTCACTATGATTTTCTTACTGCGTACCGAACACTGATTTCCCACAGAAATTGCGCTATTCTGTGCTGGAAGTGTGAAAACACATTTCAGCCAGGATTTACAAACTGACAGCTGCACTGTTCATAAGGACATAAGGAGGTGTGGGAAAATGCAAATGTTGAAAATCTGGTGTGAAAATATGACAAATTTATGAAGAAAAGTGCATAACGCATGCACACCTATAAAACAGTCATGTTTTGGAATTTTGCACTGAATTTTCAACACAGGCATTTTAGGATGTCTGCTCATGAACAGTGTCACTGTGGTTTTCTTACTCTGTACCGAACAAGATTTCCCACAGCAGCCACGCTATTGTACGCCAGAAGTGCGCAAACACATTTCGGCCAGTATGTGAAAAATGACAGCTGTACTGGTCATAAGGAGATGTCTGAAAATGGCAATGTTGAAAATCTGGAATGGAAATATTAGAAATTCACAAAGACATTAGCAGAGGGAGGAAGTGGGAGGGCTTTGAAGCTGAGCTGTGCATGGCAGAATTTCGGCTGAAATGTATGCTAATTGCATACATGCCACCACTGCTGATTGCAGCGGACCTTTTGTTAGAAGTGAGAGACCGCCCGGCCCGCTGGGCGCGACGATTGGATTTCGGCTATACATGACAGCGACCTGGTTCGGGAACGAGCCTGGTCACTGAGGGCCGCCGAGGGGGGAGAAGGATCGAGCGTTCTATAGATAGCTCTCCTTCTCTAGGCTCAAAGTTAACTGGGGGAGGAGCGGACGTCGGCATATGCCATGATGTCACTACGCTGCCCCCAACAGAAAAATGGAAAAATTGCTCGCTGGCCGCCGGATGACGGCTCTCCGTTCCCTGAGTGCCTCCAGTACCTTCCCAGGGCCTCCTGTTCCTCAGCAGCATCCCCGGGCCCTAAGTAGTGTGTGCTGGGGCCATCCCCTCTCCCCGGTGCCCTTCCCCCTCGGAGGAGGGGGACCTGCCTGGCGAAGGGATACGCCGGGATATCCTGGGATCAGCTGCGATCGGAGGACCAGAGGAGGGCTGGGTAAGGGCAGTGGGGCCGGTGGGGAACTTGTGGAGCCTGAAGCAGTGGGGACCAGTGAAGCATGGGAGGCGGGGGAAAAAAAAAAAAGTGAAGACCAACACAGCCGAAATGCTGTCATACATAGCTCAGCATGTAATAGTTCCCTAGGGTCGCGCCTGCTACTCTGAGCACTGCATTGGGGAGGAGGGTCACACATCTCCCAAAGGCACACTGTTACAAGACGTTCCTTGCTATGTGCAAGTGAACATAAAAAGGAGTTTGTCTAACCTGCCTTCATCTGCAGCTTGAGCTTTTGAATAGGAGCCACCATTTTGGTTCTGGACTGTCAGCACTGGACCAACTGAATCTCTGGGGGACTAAAATGGAGACTGTCCCCAGTGATTGTATGGGAAGGAAATTCTGTAGTATTTGGAGTTTTAGATGTTTGGTGTCTAAATGGACCTGGAGGGGGAGCCCCTACTGTGACAGACAGCTCTGTCAGCCAACCAAACCTTTTGGATTACAGGGAAATGCCCAGAACTGCCTGAAGCAGTGCGTCAGTCTAGAGTGGAAGTTGAAGAGTGGACAACTTAAGTTGTCGAGCAGCGGCTCCTAGGAGGAGCATAGAAGAATCAGCGGGAATGCTCAGTTGGCCTGCCTGCCACGTTCTCTGGTCTACAGCAATTGCCTACTGCCGGCTTAGACCTGCAGCACAGGAAAGAAAGTGTGTCAGTACTACTTGCAAGTGGGACTGAAGACTTGCTCCAGAAGTGACTGACCTGCCTGAATGAGAGACGTTAGCTTCAGGTTGAAAGGTTTGAGCAGTGAAGCTGTAATTAGCAAACGGACTTTATCCAGACTGTGGCTTAGAGAAATAACTGATTTTAGAAGCGCTGAATGTGTTTCGTGGGTTGCAATTTGGTTCCCCATGGTGAATCCTGTTATGCCAGCTGGAGGCTTTCCAGCAATAGGTCACAAACTTTTCCCACGACTCTTCCTCCTGACTGGGCCTTGCCATCTCGGCCCGAGCCCCTGCCCACAATTCAGAGATTGTTACAGCGAAAAACCGGCCTGGGGATTCCACCCCTGCTCAACACCATCGAACAGGTAGCGACCACCAGGAGGTGAGTCGTGTAGGCCCTGCTTCCCCCAGCACACCGCATCAACACCATGAGGTCTTCATCTTGCCTGTCCTACATTCTGGTCCGAGTTGTGTGAGTACAAATCAGGGTAGCTCCCTGTAGCAACAGCTACAAATCATTGTTTGTCATCTGATTGCTTTGTTTGGGTTAATGCTAACAGAGTGAGCCATCCGGCTTGGGATTACAAATATATCGGTTGAGCACATGCTAACTGTCTTTCTTTCTAAAGGGCCCCAACAACAGCTGCAACGCCAGCCACCCCGGGCAACACTCCAGGCTAGCCTGTGTAAGATCTGGGTACCCAGGGTTGGAAGACTAATTATCAGGGACTTACAGTGCATGCTGAATCAGCCTGAAATAAATCAGAATTCCAATCATTTGACTAAATTTGTGCCCCTTCCTTGTTCACTTCCCCTGAATAAACCTGATCATCTGTTTCATGTTTAACCTGACTAGTGTGCACATTATTAGTTGGGTCCCAGTGAAAAGTCTCACATTGTGTATTGCAGATCTTATTTTCCAGGGGGTCTCCAGAGAAACTGCAGCAGATCCAGCCCTGGTGGTAAGTGTAAGTGGTGTGGGCATATTCTTATTGTTATCCAGTGTATGCAAATTGTTCTATGGTATTTCTGTTTAGGCCTCTAGAAGGGTTGGTGGGTGGTTATAGCATCTTGGAGGGCTATACCAAAGTAGTTAAGCTACCCCATTACCATTTCTCCGGATGGAGGCACATATTCGCAGAACTCAGGCCCCTCAATCTGTACATATTCCCACAGGCAGGGGTAGTAGCCCATAGGATAGCGCCACCTAAAGGTTACATCTTGGAGGTACTGCTGGGATTTCTGCCATCTAGTGGTCAAAAATTGAAATTACGGCCAAGCACAAAATTGAGACAGGAATTGCCATGGAGGCACTTGCTATGCCTAAGTGGAAAATTTCCCCCCACAAGCTGGTCGTGCACTGCATGATGGGGTGAACTGAGACCAAAGGGGTAGATCCCCACCATGACATGTTACTACTTGACATCCCTGTGGGGACCACTAATGAAACCATTGAAGAAACAGTGGGGAAGGTTAAATGTCTAGGAAAAGTTGAAGTACGGGGGGCAGGATTCAGATCTATTTGACCAAACCTTGATGGCCTTTCTGTCTTGTAGCCTCCCCATAGACCCCAAAATGGTACCCCATGTTATCATGCCAGAAGGATCCCAGAAGGGGTTGAGAGTCATTCACTTGCATAGTGACCCGTCTTCCCCTGGAGGGTCCCCAAAGATTGAGGGGTTTAAAGATAAACTGATGAGACATTTAGCTGCAGAAGGGCAGTCAGCTAAGGAGCTGCTGAAGGCTTTGAGGGATTCGGAGGAGACCACCACCTTGCAATCTCCTCCAGCCTCTCCGTCTACTCCCAGGGCATCCCCTATTGTGACCTCCCCCACTGTAATACCTTCTGTACACCTGGACTCTTATCGCAGGCTCAGATTGTTCTCTGGTGCAGTCCCTGTACCAGTGGGGGAGGACAACATAGAAACCTGGATGGACTATGCTACTCCACTGGTCTAAGAGTGGCAATGTTCAGAGAGGGAGAAGAGAAAGAGACTTAGGGAAAGTTTAAGGGGCCCTGCACTGGAAGCTATCCGATTTCACTGATCCACCAACCAGAAGGCCACTGCAGCTGAGTACCTCTCTGCATTAGAAGGGGTGTTTGGTAGCACAGAATCTGGGGAAGACTTAATGTGGAAGTTCAAGTCTGCTAAGCAATGGAAAAATGAGAAGTTGTCTGCTTTTGTCACTCCGCAGCATCTTGTACAGTCTGTCTGCTTACTAGGCACGGTCTCACCCTGTTCAACGGCAGTTCTGACTTGCAGGATTGTGATAGTTCAGATGCTCGTCTGCTTGCTTCAACCACCGTGGATCGATACACGCCAGGGTAACCACTGATGGGCCCATTTGGGGTTTCCCCACAACCTTTTCTACCATGTCCAATATCTGTGCAGATTTGAGACTCAACGTTTCTAACTTTCTTGCTTTCCATGGAGGCTGGACCGACTTTGTGTTGGACACAAGCCGTTCCCAATAATCCTGTGCTGGGGATCTCAATCCAGTACTCCAAGGCGAGACAAACAGCCAAAAAGTCTCTATGCTGCTTTGGAAGCCTCTGAGGCGAGGTTGCATTCCCTCGAACTGCAAATCTCAGCTCTTAAGAAAGAGATGGGTTTGCAGGCATCTGAAAGTCTTAGGAAAGAGCAGCGGCTGAAGGAGGAACTTAAGTCACTGTGCAGTAAGAACGAGACTCTTTTGCACTGTTCTGTACAGAATAATGATCGTGAGTTATGTATGTTGAGAGAAGAATGTGATAGGTTGAAGCAGGATAAGAAGCAGGTGTTGCAGATGAATGATTTGTTGAGTGATATGAATGAGTCATTGTGAAATGAGAATGAGCTGCAGGAGGCTCTCAAATGGGCAAGTGCGGAGTTGGATAGGGAGCTTAGGAACAACTGCGAATTGAGCAACGCGTATAGAGTGTTACAGAAAGAGGCTTGGAAAGGTGTGGGTCAGAGCAATGCAAAGGTTAGTCACATACAGTGTAGAGCAAAGACGGCGAATCTCCATCATCAGTGAGAAGTACTGGCTGGTCACGTCACAGCGATGGGTGGTTTCCATTACACGCCCATCAATCTCGCGTCACCCGATGATGACGATTCCGGCGATGACAGCAACCAAAATGGCACCCAGCCACACCTCTCCTGTGACGTTTCCCAACCCCGCCATTCCCAAGATGGTGCTTCCCTATGCTTTTCCAGCATATCACTCTGTCATCAACGTGATGACGATTATCACGTGTGATGCCAAAATGGTGACCCCTATGATGGGGGAGGCCAAACAGCCCCACCAACTGCCACCCTGAATAAAGAGGGCAAGCAGAAGATCATTCAGATGATTGAGGCCGCACTTGCTCGCCCTTGCTCCTTGAAGACCTGAGGAAAAAGGCAGGTCTTCAAGGAGCATTTAAATGCCATGTTAAAGGAAGCCGCTGCCCAGCCATCTCTTGTCCGCTCTGTGGCCGATGCCACGGCGGAGGCCACCCTTCGCAGTGCACACAACAAAAACCCCTTCCCTGACATGCATCCCATGATTCAGAATAACCCCCTTCAGATGGCCAACTCTGTGCAACAGATCGCTGAAGCACAGGCCGCATGAGCCCCAGTAACAATCTCAGTTGCCATCTGGGGAAGGTTCATTCCAAATACAAGATGCTCAGCATGCTGATGGGCTACCAGTTACAGATCCTCCAGCAGACTGTCGACCATGGCCTCTGGTCGAAACTCCTGGAAGCAGTTTGCCAATCCATGGATGCAACTTTTGATGATGATGTCGCTGCGGAACTGATTGTTGCACACTCCCCTGGCATGGTTGGTGTTATGTTGGCCTATCCCATTAAACAGGCTGCTACGGAGAGTCCAGCATCATACCACCAAAGGTTATGGTTGGCCTGCCACACTGGCAAAGTGCTTTCACAACAGGATGCAGATATCAACCAGACTGAGTACAAGACCTTGTTTATTCAGAACATGATTCCGGCTGTCTGTGACAAGGTCAAGCCTTCTAAGCGTACTCCCCTCTGTCCATGGCAAGGCTATAAACACTATATCCGATATCAACCGTCTAAGGCAACTCCTTCCACTTTTCAAAAATCCTGAGAGAAGGCAAACAAGACACATGACCCCACAATATAAACCCACCACTATTCCTGAAGGAGTCAGCATAGATGTCCCTAATAAACTGATCACTGTCTAGGAAGGCACAGATGCCTACCTTCCTGCCATGGTTGTGGCACCTAATAAATCGTCCCTCCAAATAGAATGGCCAAGTGACAGTCATGGACAGACCCTTCCTATCACCCGCCTCTACAAAGGCACTTTCCAAGGTTGGCCTAATACCAGGATCACCCTAAATGGTACCCTGTCCATCCACCAAGCTAATTATAGACATGTTGGTTTATACAACCTTACTGCTTTGATAGATACTACTTTTTTTTTAACCAATTATTTTACCAGGTGAGACACACTAAGCTGAAAGCTTGTTTGCAGGTGCGACCTGGGAGCACGAGAAAGTTAAGGGACTTGCTCAGGGTCACACAGTATGCAAGTGGGGGCTGTGGGATTCAAACCCAGGTCTCCAGATTTGCAGCTCAGAGCCTTAAACCACTGCGCCATACTGCCTTCTCCTTCTGTGAGAAATTCCCAGAAGACGCTGCAAAATATTTTTGTTTTTATAACTTATATGGCTACAGAAGCGATGTTCTTGTCTGTAGTACCCCTACTGAAGAGGAACTCACTGGAACCTGGCCCACCTAGTGGTCTGACCGCCACCTCCCTCTCAGGTACTGCTGTGAATAACATGTAGTTTATGCACGTCCCTGTTATTTTTAATCTCACCCATTGGAATATGGCTGAATTTGGTATGTGTTCTAAAACTAACACTTCTAAGTTCTTTAGTACTATGTTACTAGATGGTCTTGCAGCATACCAGACATGCACACAGGATCCCGTGGCTGGCTCACATACCATTGAACATTTGGGTGTATTTAGGCCCAGAATTGACCCCAAAAGCAAGAAAAATCCCGCATCACGCAGGAGGCGTGCCACTGCTGATGTCACCGGTGCAGCTGGCACTATCTCTGGACTCTTCGGATCCAGCATGTCCATCTGGAATAGGGCAGACATTGCAGCCATCAAAAGCCAAACAGTTAAATTCCAGGCTGGCATGAAAAATAATGTTTTACCACCCCTATTGCTTGGTGCAGACTGGTTTAGTCAGGAAGAGCGTTATACTGTTTATAATATGCACGACATTGCCATATATTATAATGATACTAAGAATAAAATCAATTAACTTGTCTTCCAGAATAACAAGGAGGCAGACAAGCAATACATTGCCAGGGAACTTTTATGCTCTGCTTATGGCTCTTATGTCATAACCACTATCAATAAGCTCTTCCGGGTTCTGGAATCAGGATGTATTCCCGACATTATTCATGATGGATGCCTTGCTAAATGGTATTGTCCACACTGTAGATCCACTGTCTGTATTACAATGTGTACTGCTGGGTCTGTGAATTCCCCTATGTCAACTGCTAGAAATCTAGGGTATGTTACACGTCATCCTAACTGGGGCCCCTACTAAAATGCTAATCGCTGCACCATCCATGACACCATGTTTGTAACATTCACTGTTTCCTTGCCACACTTTGATCCAGAGACTGCAATTTCTGACAGACTGGCCTCCATTCACTCCACTGGGCATTTCGATGAGGACATCTGCCGAGAGAGAGTAGACCTTCCACCCCACCCTGGATGCTTGGGTGGTGCCTCATACAGACTGCTGTGCCAAAAAGGGATACCATTACTTGTGTCACTGTGATGTGTTCAACATCATCAAGCTATTCACCACACAGCATTGACTGGCGATTCACTTTAGACTCTGATATTACATCAAATGAAACTGGTACCCCCCCAGGGCAACAGCATCATCTACTTCATCACCACCAGTGGGCCCATCATCTACACATCTTCACCAGTGGGCCACACTGGATATCTCTAACAAGATTATGCAGAAGAGGTACATTGCTTTACTACAAGACTTATGAATCAATCTTTCATTTGCCCAGTTTGTCTGCAGAAATGGAGTGTTCCTACAATGAGAGTAACTAATTATGAATCATTTGCCTATGGTCCAAATCCTGTGAAGTACAATATCCTGATTTCTGTTTTATACCTCATCAAACTACTGTTATTGGTCACACCGTGATTACTCCAGTTCCCATCCTCCGTGGAACCTGATATTACTGATACTGACCCTGAATATTTGCTTGCTCTATCTCAGTATTTGCCAGTTTTTAATGTCCATATAGATCCCTGACTATCTCTGAACACACTTTTAGATAAAGGACACTCCTCTCAAGTCATCTACATCAGTAATAATATCTCCAAAACTGGAGATGCCCTTAACACCCTTATCCATGATGGTGATGTAAGTACTGCACTTTCTAATACATGGTTGGAATTGACATTTAAAGGTTTTGTTATTATACAACTGTGTTTGATTATCTTTTTGATACTCTTTGCTGCCTATGGCACATGCTCAAACAACACTGTGAGCAACTCAAGTTCCTTTACAAGGCTCGCAAATCGGGTCTGTAAACAATGGAGATTGTTCCCACTTCTTTCTCATAGTATTTTGCCTTTTCAGTAAAGGGGGGGATGTTGGGCTGGGTCCCCTCTCTCATATTGGCTACCCACTGTGCACCGCTGACAATCTATACACATATTATGGTGACTGTTACTAACACTTAGGGCATTGGTACCTACCATATAAGTGTAAGTACCAGGGATATGATTGTGATTACTGACAATATTTTATTGCAATATTCACTGCTAGTAATGCAAGTAGCAAGCCAAGAGTACATGTTGTATTCTTCTGAGAAGTCAATGTATAGCCTACACTGCCATCATGCGGATTTATGTAGCACCGCACTTTTACCTATATTCTGTATGCCTTCTTTGCTCCTGTTTTTAGCTGACTTTACAGTTTTGTATATCTCTAGATAACACTGTGGTGCCACATAACTTTTGGCCAATAGGGCTCATTTTATGTATCTAGTTATCCTGCAAATGTAATGGTTACCATGACAATAATCTTACTATATAAGTTACTGCATTATGTATCCCCTCTGAGACCACCTCATATCCTGGGGTACTGTGGAAACTCTTGGCTCCCAGTGTCTATTGGTAATACCTGTTTTAGGGTGGATGCTTATTTTCTGTAATAAGCAGGTTTATTACTGTACTTGCCACTTGTTTGTGTTCCTTCTACTAGCTTATTATCGACAAGTACCTGCTAAGTGTGGATGTCTTTGCCCACACCTTAAACAGTAAAACAGTGAGATTCATTACACACGGCACAAGACGGCTACATCACTCAGAAGCTCATAGAACTGGACTACCAAGATACATCGATGAAGCAGGTACTGTACTAAGAAACTGAACTGTCCACACTTTTGGTCTGCTGAATTCCGATTAAAGATAGAAAGCACCTGAGCTTCTGATCCCACACCAATGCTACTGACTATAAACTAAAAGAATATTTTTATTTTTACACTTTATTTACCCAGGATAGCCTGGCTGAAATGCAACAACTCATTTCCAGTGTGGTCCTGCTTTTTCCTACTGCTGCAGCTGGGTGGATTGGAGAACTGGAAGGTCAAATGACTTGTCCAAGGTCACACAGGGATTATTTGGCTCTGTCAGGGTTTGAACCTGTGATCTTCTGGTTCCCAATCATTATGTAAATAACACCAAAACATTGCTGCATTTGGCTTGCATGACAGTGACAGCACTGCACCATGTGCGCCCTAATATAACTGTTCACATATAACTGTGCTACAGTAGTGCCAATCAATCATCTCTGCCAGTACAGGATTAAAGGGTGACTCGCATGTGTGAACTGCCCTAAGTTACTTTGGGCAGGTTCACTTCCTCAAACTGCCCCTCACATTCCTCCTCTAAATCCCTCTCAAAATCCATGAGGTCAGGATTGTAATCCATTTTGTCGTCATCATCACAACAATGGAGCTGCAGAAGGAGACGGTCATGCCAGGGGTGGCTGAGAGGCAGGAATCTGTGGCATGTTTGTGGAAGCCATCGATGAAGGCCCTGGGACAGGTGGCCCTGATGGCAACAAAGCTACCTGCTGTGGTAACGACAGTAGCGGGTGACATATCACATCAGAAAATGACACCAGCACTGCCTTAGAGTTGACGGCACTCTGAAACTGGGACTACCTGCATCAAAGGGCTGGAGCCCGACAACAGCAACATACTGTCCATAGTGTGTATAGCAGTGCCTGAACTAAGCCCCGACCATGGTGTCTCAATGTCGGTCTTGGGGGCTTTGTCAATGCCAAGCAGACATTAATAAGGACATACCTGTGTTCAACAGTGAGCGGGACCTCGCCAGTAAAGCAGCCTTTCCTTTATCTTTATACGTTTGTTCTCATGGCTGGATGATGAGGAGGTCTGAGACAATGCCCATTCCTTGTCTTTTTCAGTTTCTATGACAGCTTTTTGGATGGCAGTGAGAGAAAAGCAGGTCTGGAAACTTTATCCTTTTCCACCATGGCTTTTGATGCTTTTTCAGCAAGAAAAGTTGCTACAGTCTTCCAGCAGTGTTGTCTTATAGCCTGGTTGAAACTCTGGCAAATCTCCAAGGTCCTCACATTGTGAGAAAGGCCCAAACAGCACACACAACAGGTGTGTCATCTTTGTAATTTTATAACCTCAGACAAAATGTCTCAATAAAGACTCTCTGGTCTTCGGAAGCATGCAAAGATGACGACAGGTAAACTGTCAACACTGTTTCCTTCAGCAGGTTCAATGAGGATGATTTATGGCAGAAGAAAGAACTGAGGAGTGTTGGGGCCGCCAACATTATATACTTGTCAACACTGCACATCACTGTGGGTGGCTCCCGGCTAGCATGTTTCCATGCGACCCTGATACTGACAGCTTACAGTTCCAAAGGTGTGGCCTAATGGAGGGACTATCCTCTATGAAGACCTTCATGACCTCAGTGGTAGCTAATGAACAGCTGTACAAAATGCACCGAGAATGAGCAAGAATATCAATGACAAAAGAAAAGAGCTAAAGATGATATTGTCCCACCCCATTCTAGTTTTTAAGTTCATATTCATAAGGTACTTTAGAGCTTCAGCTACCATTAGTGATCTAAAATCACCATCGGAACAGGCCTATTAGTCATGCCCAATCTAAATGATACAGCTTAAATTAAAATATGCAGTTCCTACTGTTAGAAATCCCTAACAACTGCTATCAATTTAAAATGAATAAAGGCAGTTTAATTTAGAACATGAAAAAACGGTCCGTTCCCACACGTGGGAACAGTATTTAGCATGGCCTTTTCAGGTTCCTGGAACCCAGAGAAATTGCGATTTTCTTAATTTTTAAAAACTAAACACCTTACAGCTAAAATAATAACTGTTTTTGTAAATAAAAGTAATAAAAAGTGACCAGAAAGCTGGAGACATCTTTGGGGCGACTGATCTCTTCAGGCAGAAAATCAAATCTGGTGTCAAGCCAGTCGGAGGAGCGTGGCAACACTGCAGAATTTGAAAAGCATTCCATATTCTAAAATTAGCATATGTTCCATTCTCCGGTGTACCACTTATAGGCAAGCTGATACCATCTGTTTTAGACACAAGCGATGGATTCCAGTTGCTAGACGTAGATATTCTGAATTAATACGTTTGCTCAGTCTTCTCAGACAAAAAAGGGAGGGCCACTACCAGAGTGCAGCATCCATGCTGGGTGGGGAACAAATATGGCAATGGTGAGTATGACACAGAAACAGTTGCTCAAACTTCTGAAAGGGGTAAGGCTGAGCAAGTCCCCATGACCGGATGGATTGCTCCCACAGGCGCTCAATGAAGTGGGACAGGCTGTGGCAGCACCCCAGAAGACCTATTTAACTGCTCGATTGAGACAGGCTTAGTTCCCAGGGGCTGGAGGATGGCAGATGTCATGCCTCTGCACAAAAGTGGGGGCAGGGGAGACCCAAGGAATTACAGACCAGTTAGCATGCCGCACCACTGTAGGGAAGCTTCTTGAGACTATAATCAAGCAGCAGCTGTGTAAGCAAACGACGCGGCCTCTGGAAGAGAAGGTCCTTCTGGACAAACCTTGCAGAATTCTATAAAGAGTCAGGGAATTGTTTGAGCTAGTTGCCTGGTTATTACAGATCTAGTACCTTGTCTTGTTACATTCTTGTATGTTCACAATAAAATGGTGTACCAATTTTGACTCGTTTTTATGTTTTCCAGGTTTTTGCTTCTATAGGAAGTTCAGAAGACGTGCTGTGCCATTTGCTGGTCTCAGGACCGGAAGTGGCATGTCCTAGAGAAAGTCGTTGCAGTGTCTTGAGGAGAATGGTGTTTTGTATTTCTTGATGTGCTTTCTTCTATTTCATTAGCTTCCAAATACTGTAACAGACTGTCTGAGTAATTAATTCATGTTCGCGGCAATATTACTGCAATAAGTTACTGCTCTGTTAATACATTTTTTGAATTTAAAAGTTTTCTATTTTTTCTGTCATGTCAGGCTAGCATGCATTTCCACTGACACTGCTTTACAGATGTGCATCTAGTTAGCAATTTGAGGTAGAAGTGCTATTTAAACTATGTATAGCCTCAACATCTCATAGTACCAGACTTCTTTTTAAATGATATAATCTCTCTACACAAACAACAAGCTTCTGTTTAGGAATTTCTGTTTTTAAACTACAGCATGTTATCCAGCTCCTCTGCATTACAACATACTCCTGTCTGAATGATACTGCAGTGACCCGCGGTCAAGAAATTATAAATATATAAATCTTGGCAAGAAAATGTGTATATCTGCTGTGATTTAGTAAAATATATGTAGTTCAATTCAGTATTTGTTTGCTTCAAAGTCACAGCAGTTATGAAAATTATGATCTACTACTTGATTACGAGCCGGCTTGAAAGCTTCACTAATGCACTTGGATTTAAACTTTGCACTGTATGCCTACATATCCCACAATTATTTGGAAGAATTTGACTCCGCATTTCACTTTGCTGCTTGCTCACAGTTTTTACAATGGGATAAACTTTGCTTCGTTTGAGAGACAGAGACTTACAGCAGCACTTTCACGTCTTTTTCAGACAGCGCTGTTACTTCTCTCTCGATTCTCCCATATTATGCATACCTCAATGTAAGAAGATAGACAATGGTGTATGAGTTAACCTTTGTAGTATTTCTTTTTTTCATCCAAATGATTGTAAGCTACACAGGCAAACACTGCAAAATTCAAATCTCAATAGTGAGGGTTTCAAGCACAGCTCGTGATCAAGTATTACATCATACTTTTTGTAACTGTAATTCTGAAGTAACCCTGAAACAAATTCTGAATTGAATACCATATAAATTTACCAAATCAAAGCAAATACACATTTTATTGCCAAGGTTCATGAAATTATGATTTCTTATCCATATTTCTGGGGACAGGGGGTCACTATAACCCCGTAGTGCTATTGCAAGACACTGTCAGTATTATTCATGGAGAAACAGGACTAAGCTGTAATGCAGAGGAGTGAGATAACCTGCAGTTTTCACAGAAGAAAAAAAAACTATGCTAAACTTGACACTTTACATTAATGATCATTTACTGATAAATTGTGATATTCAGTGTCTCCCCACTTTTAAAATTGCTAGATGTCAGGGAGAGAAGTATGAAGACATGCTCTTTAAAATATTTTTGATCCTCATTCAAACAACCTCTCACGCCCATCTCCAATCCATTACCACCAGACCAGAATAATTCTCTGTCCAAATGGAATTACAGACCCATTGCATAAGAGGGACAGATTTCTTTTTGAAAGAAAAAAAAAAAGGTCTACACTTTCTGGCAAACATGGATAGAGTAGCCTGTCATTTAGTGCGGGATTGTCATTGATCTACATGGCATCATGTAACCCTATGCTGCAAGTAAATAATTATACAAGCTAACTGATCAGTGTATTCTTTGATCTGTGGAATAAAAATAAAAAAAGATTATGAGTTTCATAGACAACTACAACTGTAACTCACTGTTGTTGTCATTAAAGAACCCGGAACAATTTAAAAATTGAAAGCACAAAGTCATTCTAAATCCTGTAAGGACAGAGCAGTGTTAGAATTATATGGTTTCTCCCCCACAGTGCCATGTCCGCTCAGTGAATATAAGTGCATACATTCTCCATTTGAATGTTGTATCAGTGAGAGATCAAGATAAGTAAGAAACAAATTCTGATACTGACGTTAAACATCCATTTTTATTTAACAGAAATGCATATCCTCTGCAGAATAAAACATTGCTCCACATCTAAAAAGACAATTAAAAACAAACAATCTACTATCTCTTTAATGCCATGTCCCAAGAAATGGATTTCCTGTACCTGGACTTCAGCATAGCCTTTGACTCTCTAAGCCACAAAAGGCTACTGAAGAAACTGGGGGACTCGGTGTTGGGGAGAAAGTCACAAGGTGGGTAGAGAACTGACTAGGAGAAAGAACCCCAAGGGTGATAATAAATGGTATATACTTTTGAGGCCAAGGGGGTAGTGAGAAAGGTACCACAGGTGCTCATCGGCTACAGTGGAGCGGAGATATAAGGCATGATGTGTCTATTCGCAGATATCAGGGTGGACAGTGAGGAGGACATAAGGGAATTGAAAAGGGACCTGGAGAAACTGGAAAAGTGGTCTAAGATCTAGCAATAGAAATTTAATGCCAAAATGTGCAAGGTTATTCATTTGGGGAGAGCGAATCCGAGGACCGACTATGGAACGGGAGGTTAAGATTACAGCAATTCTCTGAGGAGAGGGAGCTGGGAGTTAAAATAAGTGAAAGCCTCAAGACCATAGCCCAATCTAACAAGGCATATGGCAAAGCTAACACGATGTTAGGATGCACAGGTAGAGCCTTTTCAAGTAGAAGGAAGTGATCTTGCCCCTGTGGAGGTCCTAGGTGAGGCTGTACCTGGAGTACTGTGTTCAGTTTTTTTTTTTTATTTATTACTAGGATTACAAATACCTTTGAACCAAGGGTTCTTTTACAATGGTTCCGCGTCAGCAATGAGTGCAAGCAAAACAGTGGTAAGATACAATGCAAGGTCAGGAGGTTAACTTAGTAGCAAAAGACAGTACAAGTGTATAGACTAGCACAGTAGCAAACAGTCAGTGGCAAATAATGCACAATTAACAATACGGGTGTATATACAGCAAGACACAGATACAAATGAAAACCATCCTGGGGTGACATAAGTGGAGCAAGGGGTTGGGGATAAGAGGGGGAAGGGTGGGGAAAAGGGGGTAGACAGTCAAGGATTTGACACTGTCGTAAGTGCAAGAACAGAAAGATACGAGCTAGGTAGTCTGGCGTGGAGCAACAATAGATAGGGTAATAGGGAGGTGGAGACACGAGGAGAGGAGCGGGACGGGGGGGTGGAATGATAGGTTAGAGGGGGTAGAATGGTAGGTGGGGGTGGGAGAGAGACAGGGAGTAGCAGGGGATGGAAGGGCGGAGAGAAGTGGAGAGGGTAGTAAGGAAGGAAAGAAGAGGAGGGAGAGGTGAAACAAAGCCGCAAGCCTAGGCAGAGCAGTCACAACTACTGAGGTCAGAGAAGTGCTGGCGGAGTTTATGTTTGAATGGGCCAAGCTTGTTTTCAGCTGCAATTTCAGGCGAAGGTTGTTTAGCAGTGGGGGAGTGGGGGGGGGGCACCCTGGTGTGGAAAGCACATTGAGCCTGGCTGGTAAGGCAGAATGGAACGATAAATGTTGGTTTGAGGGAATCGCGCATAAAATGTGCAGTGACTGTGGGCAACATTAAGGCATGAGTTGCAGGGGCTATGAGGTTAAGACAAATTTTCTTAGCCAGTAGGCAGGTCTGGTAGGCAAGTCTACTATTTAGATTGAGCCAGTTGGATTACTTGTAGAGATCACAGATATGTGTATGCTTTCCTGGGCCAGTAAGAAGTCTACAGCATTTGTTAAGGGCTGTCTTGACCTGTTTTAGGGTGGTATCAACAGCAGCCCGTAGAAGACAAGCCCATAATCAATGATGGGTAGGACTGAGGCAGTTATGACTGCGCACATAGCTTCTTTGGTAAGACAGCGACGGTGGCGGTAGAGGACCCCAATTCTTGAGTTGACTGATTTTGAGAAGTGTTGAACATGCGAGCTGAAAGACACTGTGCAATCAAGGGTTATACCAAGGTATTTAAACTACTGTACTTGCTCAAGTGGCTGTTCAAGTTCATTATGTATGGAGAAGTTTATAGATCCGTATTTGCTGTGAGAGCTATGGAACAGCATGGACTTTGTTTGTTTTGTAATTCATCAACAGCTTATGTTGGAGAAGCCAGGTTTCAACTAGGCTGAAGTTCGCCTGTAACACCTTGGAGAGCGAGAAAGGTTCAGTATGGGACGAAAAGAGGACTGCATCATTGACAGAGTATTAAGTTATTATTGCAATCTGTAGGAAGAGTATTGATGAAAAGGCTGAAAAATAGAGGGCCAAGGATGGAACCCTGGGGTACACCAGAGCGGACAGGAAGGGCACTTGAGAGAGAGTCAATGATTTTGACTTTTTGGCTCCTTGCCGAGAGGTAGCTTTCAAACCATTTGTTTACATCATTAGATAGTCCAAGGGAGGAGAGTGAGTGAAGCAGGAGCTGGTGGCTTACGGTGTCAAATGCCTTGGTCAAATCGATGAACACCACACCCAGTACGTGGACAGTGTCAATCACCTTATGAATATGGCTGGTTAAGTCAAGCAGGGCGGTGGTAGTACTATGGGCTTTTCTAAAGCTATGTTGTTGTGGGCAGAGTAAGTTATATTTGTTGAGGTGTTCAGACAACTGGTCAGCTGCAATTCATTCCAACACCTTGGAGAGTGGTTGGAGGATAGAGATAGGGCAGTAGTTAGAGAGAAGAGACCTATCACCAATTTTATGAATGGGTGTGGCCACTGCTGATTTCCAGAGCTGGGGGGAATTGTTTATGAGAGAGTGAGAGATTCAGAAGTTTAGTGAGAGGTTGTAGGACAACGTCAAGGGAGGGAGAGAGAGGAGTTTGAGGTCAAGGGTATTGCTGCTGAAACTGGCTTTGCTTAGCACTTTGTTAAGATGTCTTTTAGCTTCAGACATGGATACCCTCTTAAAGTAGAATGAGGGGTATTACTGTGGAGATTGACTTTATTATTGAGGCAGTGCCGAGCAGAGTTATCAAAGATGTTGGGGGGGAGGGGGAGGACACTGATAAGATCAATGAATGCGAGATTAAAGGAGTCTGCTATTTCTTTGGGGCCTGTAAAGAGGAGCCATTAACCTCAATCATAGTGGGGGAGGATTTGCTTGGTTTACCCGTGAGGCTCTTGATGTTCTCCCAGAAGGGTTTGCTATTTCTCCAGGAGTTAGTAAGTTTCAGGTTGTAGAAGACTTGCTTGGCTCTGCATATAGTTATTGTGCACTGGTTCCTAGCCGACTTATAGAGCTGCATAACATGTGGTTTCCCTGAGTCCATGGCTCGGTGCCAGAGGTTATCTCGGTTTCGCATCATGGAGATGAGTTCAGAGTTAATCCAGTGATTTTTATTTTATTTATTTATTGAATTATTTCACCAGGGAAGATACACTGAGCAACTTAATGCACATCTCACAGTATGTCCTGGGGAAATGGGGAGAGGGATGTACAGAGTGAGAGTTCTCAGATACATATATAACAGATGGTGAATACATACATACAGGTTACTCACCTGTAACAGGAGTTCTAGGAATGGTTTATGTTGTTCACCCACACTTATTGGCAGGTTCCTTGCCGCTTTAAATCTTGCTGGAAGGTCTTCGGGATGGCTCCTCCCACCCACCCAGGTGGTAAAACTCTCGGCTCCGCCCCATGACGCCAGATCTAGCCCGCTGGAAGCCAGGTTGTGCGTCGAGCCGGGCAGGTCAGGTGGGTCAGGGGATGAACAATACATACCATTCCTAGAACTCCTGTTACAGGTGAGTAACCTGTATTTCTAGGGACATGGATATGTTGTTCAATCCACACTTATTGGCAGACTCCTAGCAGTTCTCCGGGAGGAGGGAGGCAAGGCGTACACCACCGATACTTACTTGGGAAATAGAGACTGGAGAACCGAGGCCCCAAAACCAGCATCCCGGCGTGACTCAAGGTCGATGTGGTAGTGGGTAATAAAGGTATGTGCCGACTTCCAGGTAGCAGCCCTGCAGATATCCTGGATAGGGACATCCCTGGAAGCAGCCACCGATGCAGCGGTATGGCGAGTAGAATGAGCTCTTATCTCTCTGGGAGGCTCCATGCCCGCCAACCTATAGCAGAGCTCTATGCAGGAGGTAACCCACCTGCTTATCGTCTGCTTAGCTGCAGGTCTGCCAGGTGCGGCTTCAGCGTACGTGACAAACAGCTGGCGAACTTCAGCCGTCCGCTCCTTATAATAAGCGAGCACTCGTCCAGGGTCCAAAGTATGGAGCCTACATTCGGCCTCTGAGGTGTGATTGGGGTAGAACACCGGCAGAGTCAACACCTGGTTGAGGTGAAACTCCGACACCACCTTCGGAAGGAATTTCGGGTGGGGGCACAGGACAACCTTGTCCCTGTGGAAGACCAGATAAAGAGACTCATGGAAAGCACCTGGAGCTCTCCCATCCTTCTGGTTGACGTGGATAGCCACCAAGAAGGGTGTCTTCCATGACAGGTGGAAAACGACCTGTGCATCGGTTCGAATGGCTTGCCCATGAGCTTGGCCAATACCAGCAGTAGATCCCACAGAGGTGGAGGTTCTCGCACCGGAGGGGAAATGTGGTCAAGGCCTTTGAAAAAGCTCCCGACCACCTTCTCCTGCGCCACCGACTGCTTCCCGGCCTGCACCCAGTAAGCAAAGATGGCTGCCAGGTGCACCTTAAGGGTCGACGACCGAAGCTCTTGCTGAGAAAGGGACCACAGGTAGTCCAGAATGCTTGCCAAGTGACAGGCGGAAGTGTCCAAGCCTCTTCCCTGACATCAAATTGAGAATCTCTTCCATTTGAAGGTGTAGCGCTTCCTGGTCGACCTTACGGGATGCCTCAATGACGTTGAGGACCTCGTCGGAAAGATCCAAGGCCTGGAACTCTAGCCGCCAGGAACCAGGCTGTCAGGTGCAGGGACTGAAGGTCCTGATGGAATACCTTCCCTGGTTGACTGAGATCAGGTCCAGGAGGGCTGGAAGCCGCCTCGGAGCCTGGAGCTGAGGCTGAGGAGATCTGGATACTGTAACTGGCGGGCCAGTCTGGGGCACCAGAATCACCTGTGCCTTGTCCTCCTCACCTTGAGAAGCACCTGTGGATCAAGGAAATGGGGAAAGGTGTAGAAGAGGCCCGGGTCCACGGCCTCGAGAAGGCATCCCCCTGCAGCGAGCCCTGCTGAGGGGGGTGGGCATGGAACAGACTCAGCTTCACATTCTCCCTGGAGGCAAACAGGTCCACCTGAAGCGTGCCCCAGTGGGAGAACAGATCTTGTACTACACCTTCGGCAGGAGAGACCACTCGTGAGACAAAGCCCTATCTGGCTTAGGGCATCGGCCAGGGTGTTGGAGGCTCCTGCCACGTGAATGGCTAGGAGATCCGCCTCCAGGCTGTGCACGAGGGACCATATTCGGAGAGCTTCCTTGCATAACAGCATGGAGCGCATCCCGCCCTGGCGGTTCAGATAGTACATGGTCGTGGTATTGTCCATCTGGACCTGAACCATTTGACCCCGTAGAAACGAAGCAAAGGCGGTAAGAGCTAGGTGGACCGCTCAGAGCTCCAGCAGGTTGATATGGCATCGGGACTCCCGAGGGGACCAGAGGCCATACGCTCGGTATTCCCCCAGATGGGCATCCCAACCCATCAGAGATGCATCGGTCGACAGAGAGACCGTCAGCTCAGGGCGGATGAACGGGATGCCCTCCTGCAGATGTGCCAGAACGATCCACCACTGGAGAGCGTTCCACATCTCCTGGGTCACTGTCATGGTCTGGTCCAACGGATCGCAGCGTTGTGACCACTGGCTGGCCAGTCCCCATTGAAGGGGATGCATATACCAATGGGCCCAATGGACCACGCTGGTGCAGGCCGCCATGAGGCCCAGGAGGCGCAGGAAGTCCCAGGCAGGGTGCAATTGCCCAACCAGAAATGATTGGGCAAAGGAGGAAAGAACCTCGCCCTGTCCGCCAGAGCCAAGCTCTGGCTCAAGAGAGCAAGCTCTGCCCTGATGAAGAGTATCACCTGCTTCAGCACGAGTCTGACTTGGCCTCATTGATGAGGAGGCCAATCTGAGAGCAAACCTGAGGGCCAGGATCTCTGGATCGCTCCGCCCACTCTGAGGGGCTGCAATCAGCCAGTCGTCTAGGTAGGGTACACCTGACCCTTCTGTGCCGTAGGAATGCTGTCACCACTGCCATGCATTGGTGAAGACCCTGGGAGCTAGGGGAGGCCAAAGGCATGGCCCAGAACTCATAAAGGGATCCCTCTGCTCTGAAGCGGAGGAATCTCTGATGAGATTGGACAGATTGGGACGTGAAAGAACGCTGCCCTGGAGGTCAGGAAACAGAACCACACGCCTGCTCCAAGGATGGGATTATCTGAGCCAGAGTGACCATCCTGAAGGTCCAAGACCTTAGGAACCTGTTCAGGTCGTGCAGGTTGAAAATGGGGCGCCAGCCCCCCCGTCCGTTTCGGACCAGGAAATACCTGGACACAAACCCCGGTCTGGAGGAGGATCCACCACCTTCCTGACTCACCTTTTTTGAGGAGCAGGGCAATATTGGTTCGAGGGCCGACTAGCCAGGCTGCGGACTCTGCAGTTCTCTAGGGCAATGGCTTGAAAGGGTGGAGCCTGCTCGAACTCCAGAGGCAGGCCTTTTCCTACCACCTCCAACACCCAGCAGTCCGTGGTGATAGTGCACCAGGCGGAAAGGAAGTGGCAGAACTGTCCCCCCATGAGGGGAACCCAGGGGGGAGTGATGAGGCTGGGGGCGGCACCCCTCAACCCGTCACTGGGCAGGCTTGGAGGAGGAACCGGCCAAGGGACCACCTGGGCCTTTACCTCCTTGCTTCCTGTTGGAGGAAGACGCCAGCTTGGGTTTGGGACGCCAAGCACAAGCCTGTTGGCCCTGTTGAGCCGGTTGAGATGCAGGGGCCAAAGGATGAAAGACTTCTGCTGTTGCTGACGGCGGCCTTTGTCCCTCTGGGCAGAGGTGACCGAGTCCAGGGTGGCATTGGACTTTTCGATCCGCTGGAGGTGTCCCTCCACTCCAGGGCCGAAGAGGCCAGTCCCCAAGAAGGGGACATCCGCCAACTTGTGCTGGGTATCCGCCGTGAAGGTGGATATCCTCAGCCACGCCCTGCGGTGCATGGCCACCGCGGCCGCTACTGACCTGGCACAGGAATCACCTATGTCCAGAGCAGTCTGAAGCTGCTGTTTTGCCACCGCCCTACCCTGGACCCGCACCTGGCAGACCGTGATCTGCAGGTCGGTCAGGAGATGAGGGACAACCTCATCCAGGAAGCCCAAGAGGGCGTGGGAGAAGTATGGCATCAGCATGGCCGAGCTGGCCTGTCGGAGGCCGAGGGAGGATGCAGCGTACACCTTGCGCCCGGCAAAGTCCAGCTTTTTGAACTCTTTGTCGGCTGGCTTATCCACGTCCCGAGCGTTACCAGAACGCCGGAAAACGCTTTCGGTGACTAACCCCTCGGCAGAGAGGTGCTCCGAGAAACCGGGCAAAGAGCCGATGGGGACCGCATACTTTCTGGCCATCCTGGCCAAGGGTGCAGGACAGGAAGCAGGCCG
Organism: Neoceratodus forsteri; assembly: GCA_016271365.2. Lineage (NCBI taxonomy): Eukaryota > Metazoa > Chordata > Ceratodontiformes > Ceratodontidae > Neoceratodus > Neoceratodus forsteri. The sequence continues at coordinate 298,632,538 of CM057459.1, read as the reverse complement.
CTGCCAAAGCTCCAAGGCTGGGCCGACAATGGCCTCAGCCACCAGAAAGGCCTCGGGGATCTCGTCCAGTATCTCCGCTAGGGATACTTGGCCCATTTGTACACGGGGTTTTGTTGCATCCCAGTGGACCTTTAGATGAGTCAGCAGACCTAAGGACTACGATGGGCTACTGCCCAATGACTGGCCCCCAGAGGACTCCAGGTTGACCTGTCTGAGAACAGGGAGGAGTCCGCTGCCGATTCCCAAGTCACGAAGAGCTGCCTCGGCCCTGAGCCACCCTCTACCTGCCGAGGATGGTCGGGAGTGAGGGTGACTGATAACCTGTGGGGGCAGGCCATGACCTGACCGAGAATCCTTGGTCGGTGCCCCAGACTTCAAGTTAGAGACACAGGTTCACCACACAATCGTGGAGTAGTTGATTTTGGCCAAGCAACCGGCCCTGGAACGGACAACTTGACTGGGGCGAGTGGTTGCTTCGGTCGTTCGAGCGACAGCCACTTGATGGCCAGGGTCTGGACCGGAGTCGGTTTAGACCCGGACAAAAGCAACTGCTGCCACATAAGCTCCTCGTAGCGTCGCCGTAATTTACGCCGAAGCCTTCCCTCATCCGAGGAGGAGGAGGAGGACAAGGAGGAACGGTGTCGCTGCTTACTTCGGTATCGAGACCGCCGGTGTCGGCGGGAACGGCTTGACTGAGATGAAGTCAGAGACTGAGACCCTCGCGGGGACCGAGGGCGGTCTGGGAAGGGGCGGGGGACACCCGCTCTTCCCTCGGCTCGGGCACTTTAACCGGGGACTGTGGCCCCGAAGGCACAGGCAGATCCGCGGTCTCCACTGGGGGAACCGGTGAAAGTGGGTTGTCGGCTTCACCAGTCGACAGCCCGTCTAATGGATCGAGAAAAATCTCAACTGTGTCAAAGGGAGTCTCGGCAGGCTGGCCTGATGGGGACACACCGTGAAGCCAGCGGCCTGAGCCGCAACTTCGACCAAAGTCGACGGTCGGCTGTCCGGGGAAGGAGACCTCTCCCGCTCCCACGAACATCGATGGTGGGACTTACCCTTCAACTCTTTCTTCTTGGGCCGAGAAGAATGTCCCGACAGCCCCTCTCCTTTCGTGGAAAGGGACTAACAAAACTCCCTGAATGAAGCTGTGTACGAGGAACTCAGAGAGAGCAGGATAAATGCTACGGCCGAGGAGGAGGAGGAAGATGCGGCCTGGGCCGCCTCCTCCTCGAGGGCAATGAGCTGCTCAGCTGCGCCATCCGCCGCGGACACCGCCCAACGAGCCTCTTTTGATTTTACCGGCAGAAAACACTTCTCAGGGCGCCTGAGCTTCAATCGGGCAGTGCGATCATCCAGGACGTTGGCCAAGAAAGAGCAGCACAACTTGCAGGCCTGCGGGTCATGATCTATGCCTAGGCAGTAGACACATGTGGAGTGCGGATCCATCCCGGACATTTTCTGCCCGCAAGGGCACCTCAAAGTCGGGAATAGATTTGTCCATCGCAGCCGCAAACGAAGATGAAGACCGAAGTTTAGAAAACTTTAAAACCAATTTCGGACGAACCGAAGAGTCAGGATCCAGTCTAAAATGCAGAGCGCTAAGGAGGGAACCTGAGCTTCCAAGCGTAAGGAAGATCTGGCATCATGGGGCGGAACTGAGAGTTTTACCACCCGGGTGGGTGGGAGGAGCCAGCTTGAAGACCTTCCGGCAAGATTTAAAGCGGCAAGGAACCTGCCAATAAGTATGGATTGAACAACATATCCATGTCCCTAGAAATACAGTTACAAAACAGGTTCATGGCAGTTGAGTACATAATAGGCTCATGCAACAGTTACTGTACTGGCAGTTCATAGGAGCAGAGTACATATAGAATCAGTACAGGGACCAAGCATAGGATGCATGGTTGACAATGCATACATTACAGGCAGTTCATTAGTGATGCAGATGCAGCAGGGTGAGCACACAGGATCCAGTCACCCTTTTTAAGAGCTAGTCTATAAGGGGTAGTGTAAGTGCAGGTGGGGTGGGGGGGGGATGAGGAGAGGGAGAGAAAAAAGTGAGGGGGAGACAGGTATGCTAGGAGCGGGTCAGGAGCAGGTGCAGGTAGGTGTAAGGTAATTGTGCAGAGCAGAGGTAAGGGATTATAGGGAGGAGGAGTGGCAGATTTGAGGAGGAAGTGCATTCCACATTTTAGGCAAGTGGTAAGAGAAGGCTTTTTGGCCAGAGGAAGTAATTCTATAGGGGACTGAGAGGGTACAAGTGTCAGCCTAGGATCTCAGGGAATAGAGGGAGTGGGTAGAGGTGCCAAGAGAGGAGGAGATATATGAGGGGAGAGATCCAAGCCAGAATTTGGAGACGAACTTAGCAGCATGTAGCGCACACCGGGAGTGTAGGGGAAGGAGGTTGAGAGAGCGGTAGAGGCCACAATGATGGGTGCGGGGAAGGGCATCAAGAGCAAAATGACAGAAGGAATTGAAGAGAGAGTCCAGTCTGGATAGGTGAGACTGTGGGGCAGCATCATAGACTATGTCGCAGTAGTCGAAAATGGGCATGATCATCTTCTGTTCCAGCTCATGCCTGGTGGCAAGCAGGATGCAGCTGCGGTTTCCGTAAAGGGCCCCAAGCTTGGGCCTTAGTTTTTTCAGAACAGCATCAATGTGTACAGAAAAGTCAAAGTTTCTCTCCAGCCAGATGCCAAGATACCTGAAAGAGGAGGAGTCCTCAAGAGCAGTCCTATCATGGGTGTGAAAGGTGGGGAGGTGACTTAGCCTAGCGAGTCTCTGCCTTGTGCCAAAGGACATGGAGACTATCTTCTTGGCATTTAGAAAGAGTTGATGAGAACGAAACCAGAGCTGGACTTTAGTGAAGTCGAACTGGAGCCTGGTAGTGACATCAGCAGCAGTATTGCCAGAGGTAAATAATACTGTATCATCAGCATACATGTGGATGCTGGATGCAGTGCAAACCAGGGGGAGGTCATTCAAAAATATGGAGAACAGAATGGTGCCTAGCACTGAGCCTTGGGGGACTCCAGTGGTTATAGGCAGGAGGGTAAAGATAGCATTAGTTATTCTTACTGATTGTGACTTGTCGGACAGGTAGGCACTGAACCATCCTGTAGCAGAAGGGGATAGTCCAGCAGCTGAAAAGCTGTGAAGGAGGAGGGGGTGAGAGACAGTGTCAAAGGCTTTGGCCAGGTCTACAAAGTTAGCTGAGGTAATGTGCCCCTTGTCAAAGCCTGAGGAGATGGTCTCAGTTAACCTTAGCAGAGAGGTGGTGGTAGAGTGGGAATTCCTGAAGCCAGATTGGAAGGGGGTGAAGAAAGCGGAGTCAGAGAGAAACAAGGAGAGTTGGTTGAGGGCTTTTTGTTCTTGTAATTTAGCTAAGGTTGGCAGTAGATTAGTGATTAGTGGTAGATTGAGTTTTGCATTTACGTAGGGGGGCCAAACTGTTACAAACTTTGTTAAACTGGGCAATGAAGAAGTCAAGTGCTTGGTTGACACTGCTCAAGGAGTCAAGGGGTGTCCAGTCAACCGTTGACAGGGCAGCAAGGAATTGTGGAAGCTTTCCTTTTGTTAAGATTCTTTTATAGGAGAAAGAGGACTTAGGTTTAGGTGCCTTGTTTGTCCAGTGGCAAATAACTGGGGAGTGATCACTGAGGGCATCTGGGAGAACTTCTGTGTTGGTGATTCTGCTGGTATGAGAGGTGAGGATCAGGTCAAGTAAGGAGCTACTACCAGACTTAAAATTAAACCTAGTGGGAGAGGCAACCATTTGAGTAATGTCTAGGGTAGCAATGGCATCCTTTTACGGGTCAGCTTCTGGAGTTAGCCAGTTAACATTAAGGTCACCCATTACAACTGTCTCACCACGGGAGGTGCTGTCGTCCATGAAGTTTGTGATCATTTGGAAGCCTGTAACATGTTTATGCGGGGGGAATGTATACTGATGCAACTGTGAGGGATTTTCCCTGCTGGCCCAGGATTATTTTAACCGCTAGGATTTGAGAGTTTGTAGAGGGAGGTAATGAAATGACTAGCCCTTTAAGAGTTTCCCTTAAATAAATGGCGCAGCCACCCCCTCTCTTGGCAATTTTGTCGAGTCGGAACAGGGCATAGCCTGGAATGGATACAGCATTGTCTGGGACCTTAGGAGAGAGCCAAGTTTTGTTAAGGGCTATAACATACGGCTTATGTTGTAACACCCAGACTTGGTGTGCATCGAGCTTAGCTGACAGGCTGCAGATTTTAAGAGTCGCCAGCTTGATGGAGCCTTTGTTTCAGTCATTTGTATGCCGAGGTGGGGCGGACCGGGCTTGGGTGTAATGCTCCAGCTAGGAGCAGGAGTGAAGTAATCCTAGCAAGATAGTGAGCAAGGAGCTTGTGAGCCGAAAACCATCTACTTCTGATGGATTTTTTAGCAGGTACGTTACTGCAGAGCGTGAGTAATTGAAGGAGAAGGGGGTACTCAGGAATGGTAAGGAGTTCATCTCGGTTATTATTGAGGGAGAATAGAATGGGAGCACAGTAGTGTGTTTTGGATGGCTGTAGGGTACACCAAGGGATATATCCCAACATAGAGTAGCGATGTTGGTAAATGGGTAAATGAGTAAATGAGGGGGGTACCAGTACTAGTGGAGCTAGTGGCATGAAAAACAGAAGTAGAGGCAGCATTAGAAAGGTGTTTATGGACATAGCGAAAAGAGGTATAGGTGTCCAAAGCAGAGGGTAAGGAGAGAGTGCAGAGCTTATGAAGTTAGGGTGGTGGAGGGGAGTAGAACAGGGCTGAGTGTTAGGCAACAGGGAGTGATCTTAAATGCACAGGTCATGACAGAAGTAGAAGAGGGAAGGGGCAAAGACTCTGGAATACTCACCTAAAAAAGGACATGTGAGTCATCAAAATGATTCAGGGCCAACAGAGAAACTATGAAGAAAGGCTGGCTGATCTCAGTGTGTACTCCCTAGAGACCAGGAAAGAGAGGGAGAACACAGAATCATAGAAGCTTGACAGCAGAAAAGGACTATACCGACTCATCTAGTCTGCCCTTTTTTTCCACCTACACCTCCCCCTCCCTGCTAGCCCCCACCCTCCCCCGATATTCAGCCCCATATGCTAGTCCTATGTTCTCTTGAATTCTTCCACCGATTTAGCCCACACCACTCCATCTGGTAGTCTGTACCAAGGCTCCACCACTCTCTCCATGAAGAAATGCCCTCTCACATAACATGACTGTAACATTCAAGTATCTGAAAAGTATAAACAGTGTGGATAGTGAGCAAGTGTTTAAGCTTAGCGAGTGATCCATCACATGGGGCTGTAAGTATAAGCTGGCAGGGGGACATTTAGGAGGTACATGAGGAAGTACTTCTTCACAGAAAGGGTGGTGGTGGTAGTGGTGGAAAAGTTAGTTTAATCTAGCTGGCAAAGCTAGGAAGGTTGCAAGTTTCAAGAGATGGTGGTTAAGACATATGGGACTGGTGAGAATGAAGGGGGAGGGGCAAATGGGGACACTAGGATAGTCCAAGCAGAACTGAGGGTTGATAGTGTCACATAAGGCCTTGACAGTTCTCGTCTGGTGAGGACCTAGGTGGGAACTGGGCAGACATTATGGGCTGTGTTTTTCTGTAGGAAAACATCTATGAACAATCTGGCAGAAAGTTTTCTTTCTTTTTTGAAAATATAACCAAGCCAGTGGACAAGTTAAATAACGTAATCTGACCCAAAATTCATTCTAAGTGCAAGACATGTAACAAAAACTGTTGGCAACTAATGTTTGGAGGGTTAAACATTTTAATACCAATTTTATACCTTGGGGTGTACTGTAAAAATAATGTTGTTGAGTTTGTTACTTTGGGCATTTATATTTGACATTACTTTCACTTGATTAATCTTACAGGGACCTTATGAATTCAACAGATTACCACTTACTGATTAAACTCAGTAAATTTCCAGGAAACAATTGTAGATATGCTTAATGTATTTTATATACAGTCAGTATGCTTAAAGCAAGGTTATTCTATGTGGTTCACTCTGAATATTTGGCAAGGATTTTACCTAATTTAATTAATCTTGGTATGCCTTGCAGTTGTGTTACTGCACACAAAGCCCTTTCTTTTCATTTTTTTCCTTTTCCTCATAGATTTATTTATGTATGTATTTATTTATTTAGTAATTATTTATTTAAAAGTGTTGGCAGAAAAGCAGACTGAGCTGTACAGCTTATTTTTAGGTGAGTCCCGGGGAAGGGGACGATGGAATAAGACAAAACACAAGAAAATACAGCATATTTCTGTCTTTCCCAGTTAACATCAGTCATTGTTGAGACTGCATGCAATGAATTTGATCGGTCATTGTTTGACTCACAGAAACATAGAATTTGACGGCAGGTAAGGACCGCTTGGCCCACCTAGTCTGCCTATTTCACTACCTATCGGATAAGCTGCAGATTCTGGTTAACCAACAGCCTACTTCCTCCTATCCCCCACTAGAATTGCTTTATGTCTGTCCCATGCATTCTTGAATTCCCACTGTTTTTGACTCCTGACCTCCTCAGGAAGGCTAGTTCCCGTTCCCTTACCCTCTCTGTGAAGAAATACTTCACATTACCTCTGGAGCCGTTCCCCCCATCTTCAAATTGTGCCCCTTGTTTTTGCACATCTTTTTCTGAAAGATGCTACCTCTTGGACTTTGTTGATTCCTTGAGGTATTTGAAAGTTTCTATCATGTCCCCTCTCCCTCCTTTCCTCGAGGCTATACATCTTTAGTTCCTTTAGTCTTTCTTCATATGTCTTCTGATGCAGACCCTGCATCTAATTTTAGTTGCCCTCCTCTGGACAGCCTCCACCCTGTCTATGTCTTTGCCGAGAGATGGGGTCTCCGGAACTGTTCACAATACTCCAGATGTGGTCTTACCAACTGTCTGTACAGAGGGCCAACAACTTCCTGTTTTCTACTAGTGATGCCTCTCCCTATGCATCCCAGTATCCCTCCAGCCCGCCTTACTGCCTTCTCATATTGCTGGCCCACCTTTAGGTAATCTGATATGACTACCCCCAGGTCCCTTTCTATTTTTGTTGTTGTCAGTATCTCACCCCCCATTGTGTACTCTTCCCCTGGGTTTTTGTTTCCGAGGTGCATTACTTTGCACTTCTTTGCATTGAATCTAAGCTGCCATACATTTGACCATTCCTCCAACCTTGCCAAGTCCTTTTCATCCTTTCCACCCCACCTTGTGTATCAACCCTGTTGCAGATCTTTGTGTCATCTGCAAAGAGACATACTTTCCTTCCAGTCCCTCTGCAATGTCACTTATAAAGACATTAAAGAGGACCGCCCTCAGTATTGAAACCAAGCTGCACCCACTAGTAACCCTCCTTTCTTCACTGTGGACTCCATTTACTATCACCCACTGTGTCCTGCTGTCCAACCAGTGTTTTACCCAGGCTACCACCCTGAGACCCACTCCCAGGCTGGCTAATTTGTTTATTAATCTTTTGTGCGGGACTGTGTTAAATGCCTTGCTAAAGTCTAGGTAGGCCATGTCCACAGCCCCTCCCTGGTCTATTATTTTGGTCACCCAGTCAAAGAAATCGATTAGATTTGTCTGACATGACCTTCCTGCTATGAATCCATGCTGCCTTGGGTCCTGTGCCCCACTGGCCTCTAGGTACTCAACAATTCTTTCCTTCAGAAGTGATTCCATCATTTTCCGTACCACTGAGGTCAAACTGACAGGTCTGTAGTTTTCTGCCTCTGTCTTGCTCCCACTTTTGTGAAGGGGAATCACATCCGCCCTCCTCCAGTCCTCAGGTGCCACACCATCCTCCCATGATTTATTGAAAAGGGTAGTCAGTGGTGTTACTAGTTCTTCCCTTAGTTCTTTTAGAAGTCTGGGGTGAATCCCATCAGGCACCATTGCTTCATCCACCTTCAGTTTTAAGAGTTCTTTCAGAACCCTTTCTTCTGTGAAAGGACTAATATCAACCCCCCTATCCAGAGTGCTTCTATTGACCGGATTAGGTATTTCCCCCTGCTTTTCCACTGTGAATACTGAGCAGAAGTATTTGTTCGGTATCCCTGCTTTTTCACTGTTGCTGTCTGCCCAACCACCTTCCTCTTTGTTCAGCCTCAGTATCCCTGCCTTAGTCTTTCTTTGCTCTCTAATGTACCTATAAAAAGTTTTATTCCCCTTTTTAACTGAGTTGGCTATCTTTTCCTCAGTTTGGGCCTTTGCTATTCTGACTGCCTTACCCACTTCCTTCTGCTTTAACTGCTTTAACACAGTTCTCTGTCCTGCTCCTTCTGTGTTTCCTTATATTTCCTGAATGCTATCATTTTCTCCCTTACCTTCCCCGCCACTTCTTTTGAGAACCATAATGTTTTTTTCTTTCATTTTGATTCGTTTATCTGCTTCACACAAAGGCTTGTTGCCTCTGTGATGGCAGTTCTGACGTTTCCCCATTGTTGCTCCACCTACCTTCTTGCCTGTTTGCTAGTGCTTTTCTGAGGCATTCTCCCATTTTGACAAAGTCAGCCCCCCTTAAGTCCAGTACCTTCACTTTTGTGTGGCTTGACTCTACAGCTAAGTTTATTGTGAACCACACTGTTTGGTGGTTGCTTGTTCCCAGATGGCTACCCACTTCAAGATCAGAGATCCTCTCTCCATCCCCATTTGAGAGTACCAGGTCTCTCTCAATGACTTGTATTTACTTCTTGAATTATTCCATAAGGTATTCTCTGATATTGCTAACAGGGTGGCACCATTAAGGAGAAGGAGAATGAGAGCGAATAAACAAAAATGGTTATCTCGAGAGTTGCTTCTTATGAAATCCAGAGATAAGACTTGGAAACAATATAAAAAAAAAACCCTGTTATATTACAGATGTATAAAACCTTGAGGAATAAATGTAATTCTAAAGTTAGGAGTGCAAAAAGATCGTACCGTCTTTCTGAACAGAGAAGGGAATTCTAAAAAAAACATGGTTAACTTTAAATAAATTGATAGGCAAGGAAAAAAAGATGATTGATATCACTTTACAAATTAATGGCCACCTGGTCAGTGACTCTAATTTAGTGGCATAATTGTTTAATCAACACCTTAGTGATCTTAGCAGTTATAGAACTTCAGTTAATAGCCATAGTCAAATACAAACAGATTTAAAATATACCTATGATGAATTTAAATTCGTATTTGTCACACCAGAGTTAGTTAAGGAATATATACTTAAAAATGACCCCTGGCCTTGTGTGGGGTATGATGGACTTAATTATATAATTATTAGGTTAGGCATCTCTTTTTTCTCACCCTCTTTCTCTGATTTTTAATTGTTCTTAAAAATTGTGTTTTCCCACAAAGTTGGAAATGATCCACTATTAAGTCAAGTTTGAAAAATGGTAACCCACAGGTGGCACCTAATTATCGACCTATTTCTCTGCTGAATCCACTTTCTAAAATTTTGGAAAGGATTATTTTAGATCAAACTCTAGAATATCTGACAAAATATAAAATGTTAACTGACTGCCAGCATGGGTTTAAACCAAACTATAATACTATACTGAGACGGCCTTGGTGAGGTTCACTAGCCTCATTCAGTGTGCCCTTGATAAAGGGCACTGTTGGGGCTTTATTTGTGGCCCTCACCAAGGCCTTCGACCTAGTTGATCATAACCTATTGCCATCAATACTTACAAATTTGCATTTTTCAGCTGAGGTGATCAAGTGGTATTCTGACTACCTCATAATTAGGACTGTTAGGACACTGATTGGTGATGGTTTCTCAGAAACGATAATTATACAGAGTGGGGTGCCCCAGGGTTCTATCTTGGGCCCCTGTGTTATCTCCCTCTATGTTAACTCAGCTCCAAGTGTTTGTACAAACATTTTTTTTTTTTACATTTCTTTTTATCCCTCTTGGTTGCCCTCGACATTCCTCTCCTTCGGGCTTGCTCAGTGCCACCCATCCCTCACTGAATCTGCCCCTAGAGTGCCTCCAGTGACTCCTACCTGCCTCTTCCCTCCACGGAGCACCTTGCACAGTGAGGTCTGCCTGTGACTGTGGACTGGGTGGTTGAAGCGGCCATCATGCAGGAACGCTGAGGTTTATTTTCTGTTTTTCTGTCCCTTCCCCTCCATCCCGCTGAGGATGCCGGCTCTGGCGGAATGTGTATATGCACGCCTGCCAAGTGCCTGATGGCGTCCTCCCCTCCCTGGCTCCCCTCCAATGGAAGCCGCCGTTGCTCCAAGAGTCGACTCTTCCACCAGTTCTCCCGGACGTCGGGTGTGTTAAACACCCCTGGTATCCCTCCCCGAAGGAGAGCATCCGTGGGGACGCTCGATCCTCCTTCCCCCTGCCGACCCCCAGCAACCCAAGTCCGTACCTGAACCCAGGTCGCCGGCGTGGTGCGAGGTGTGGCATCCAGCGCCTCAACCCTCAGTGCCACCAGGCTGATGTCAGTGATTTTATATGCAGATGAAGTAGTTATTTATAGTGATGGATCAAACATAAGTGCTATTTTAAATGACGGTCAGACAGATTTTGATCATTTTCAAAATTGGTTGATTCAGAACCATATGGTTCTGAATTCAAAAAAACTAAACTTATGATTTTTTTCCTGTAGGCCTAGTGGGAATGATGACTTTATTCCCATTAAAGATAAGGGGGGGGGGTTAAACTTCCCTGACATGAACAGCTATTATCTGGCTGCACAAATGAGAATTGTCAAAGACTGGGTCGCTAGACCTGAAGCAGCTAGCTGGATGGACCTGGAAGAAATGGAGGCCCGGGGTAGGCTTTCAGCATATCTAGCTAGAGGAGGGAAGAAAGCGTATGTACCTCAGACTCGGATAAACCCCTTAGTGTTAATGGTATTGGAGAGTTGGGTACAGAACAAGAAAGCTCTGGGAAGTCAAGAAGTAGAAACGATGCTCCTGCTGTTATGTGAGAACCCCTTCTTTCGCCCGGGATTAGAGGACCCAGGATTTGAGGAATGGAACACTAGAGGGGTGCAATGTGTAGGCGATCTCTTTAGGGGGAAGGACATGTGCTCTTTTCAGGAGCTTAAGGAGAACAGAGGGGTACCAAATAATCATTTGTTTCGATTCTTCCAAGCCAGGGGTTACTGTAAACAGATAAGGAATCAGGGGATGCAGACATCTTCACTGGAACAGGTAGAGGCCCTGGTTTGCAGAGCCAGGAGGGATCCCAAGGGGATGGTGGGGGCTATGGTCCATACAATTCGGGACAATCTTCGAGATATGACAAGTAACACCAGAGGCCTGTGGGAAAAGGACCTGGGACTCCCAATCTCTGACTACAACTGGGGAATCATTCTAGAAATGCACATGGGCCTATTATTGTCCAATAAATATAAAGAGTCAGCTTATAAATGTACTCATAGGCTCTACTGCCCCCCTGTGGTCCTACACAGATATCAGCCAGAAGTGTCTGATATTTGTAACAGGTGCAAAAAACAGAGGGGTACATACTTTCACTGTTTCTGGGTATGCCCCAGATTACAAATATTTTGGAAAAAGATAGCACAGACCATGAGTGGAAATATGGGGACGGGCATACCTCTCAACCCAATTGATCTACTGTTTGGCATAGAGACGGGAGGGGGAGAGGAGTGGTCCCCATATAGAAAATGGGTCAGGGTGCTACTTTCACGGGCCAGACAGACTATCTTGAATACCTGGGTGTCAGCAAGGGATCCTTCCATTGAGCGGTGGCGCTCCCTGACTATAGGGTCACTGGTAATGGAAAAGAGGTCCTACCAGATTAGAGGTAAAATAGAGACTTTCATGTCCATATGGAGCCCCTTTTTGGCAACATTAACTGTGGAGGAAGCATTGATTTTACAGATGGGGAATTAAGATCTAGGTGGAGGGACCAATAATGAAAAGACAAAAAGGGTATTTGGACCATCTAAAGTTTTAAATTAAATTCAAGGTTATGAACTGACGTAAGCTATAGGGTAATTTCAATGGACTAGAGAGTATAATTTATCTAGGATATGTGGACCTGTGTAAATAATTATTAGAGTTTTAAATAATTATTAGAGTTTTAAGTGTACATAGTTTGTGTGTTTTTAATAATGTCTGTACCTGTTTTTTACATGCATAAAATCTCAATAAAAGATTGAACAGTGATCCGGATGGGCGATTTTTACTACTCAAAGGAGGTCTGGGCTTAATCAAACTCCTTTTAGGAGGAATCTATGGCCCCAATGCCAATTCCCCAGCGTTCTTCTCTAAATTCATTTCTCACCTACTACCTTTCTCCCACCTTCTGATCATTTTAGGGGCGACTGGAACTTAGTCCCCCACCCGGACTTGGATAGATCTGGAGTCTGCCATAAGGGAGGAGGGATCTAATGGATTCACTGGGTCTGGGGGATCTCTGGCGTATATAACATCATAGCGACAGACAATATACTTACTTTTCTCCCCCACGCAAGGCATATTCTCTCATAGACTATTTTCTGATTAATCTATCTAACCTTTCAGGCCTCCTCTATTGCAAGATTCTTCCCACTGTGATCTCTGATCATGTCCCTATTTATATGGAGCATTCCTTGAGGGGACTGGAGAATCAGGACAAGGCCTGATGATTGAATTCTTCCCTCCTGAAAGACAATCACTTTGTCGAATCCCTGAAAGAACATATTCAGAACTTCTTTAAGGAAAACGAGGGGTCAGTCTCCCGCATCAATATCCTCCGAGGTTGGCTAAATGTGCCATTAGAGAGGAGTGCATCCGCCTGGCGACTAAGGCCAAAAGACTGCAAGCAGAAAAGTCACAACATTGGTTATCTCAGATTCGGGAGCTAGTGTGCCATCTATCCGCAAAGGCTGATTTAAATGTCTGGAACAGACTGCAAGATCTTAGGGCCCGCTACCATGGTCTGCTTGCGGATCAAGCTGATCTAGCACTCCAAAGGGTCAAATGCCGCTACCTGGAATCAGGTGAGAAAGCAGCACAACTCCTGGCCTTAAGGCTTAAACAGTTAGAAACCTGTCAACTAATACAAAGTCTTCAGCCTTCCCCGGGAGGGGCAATCCTTACTAGCCTTTGAGAGACAGCAGCTTCCTTCCAGCAGTTCTATAAAACACTTTATAGTCTGGAAAGCGACCTTGAACCTGATCCTGAATCAAGAGAGGAATATTTGGACTCTGTCCCACTTCCCACTCTTTCAGAATCTCTCCAGGATTTTTTACAGTCCCCTATTTCTCTTAGTGAAGTGCGACAGGTCATACAACTCCCAAAGGAGAAGGCCCCTGGACCAGATGGGTTTAATAACACATTCTGTGCCACCTTTGTGGACATCTTGACTCCTTTTCTAGTAAAGTTATTTAATGATCTGCGAGTATCTGGTCTCTCGGACTGCTCCTTTATCCAAGCTTGGATCACCGTTATCCCCAAACAGGGTAAGTCACACTTGCGTCCCGAAAATTACCTTCCCATCTTCCTCCTGAACACCAACTTAAAAATCCTTGCCAAAGTCCTGGCTAATCATCTCCTTGATACCTGGCAGGGCCTTATTAGCCCGATTCAGACTGGCTTCATGGCAGGTCGACTGTCATCTGACCACCTAAGTAAAATACCCTACCTCATCTCGATAGAGGGCAAGGTGCAAGTCCCAGTGGTCCTAGTCTCTTTAAACACCGAAAAAGCCTTTGACTGCACTTCTTGGTCCTTTTTGTTTGCCACACTCGAGAGATTTGATTTTCCAGCTCAATTTTGTTATTGGCTCAGAGTCATATATCACCATCCCATGGCCAAGATCCGATGCCATGGAGTGTTTTCCCCCTCTTTTCCTCTTCTGCGTGGTACCAGGCGAGGCTCTCTACTATCTTCTTTTCTTTTCAATCTTTACTTGGAACCACTTATTCATTCCCTTCAAACCAACTCTGAAATTCGAGGAATACAGGCTGGTAAGGACAGATACCTCTTGACTGCATATGCAGATGACTTACTATTACACCTGGAGGAACCTCAAACCTCCATGCTGCTGTAAACACAATAGACAGATTTTCCCAGAGTAGCAGGCTACAAATTAAATCTGGAGAAATCAAAGGTAATGCCTCTCAACAATCATTTGCAGAACAGTGGATTACAGTACAATGACTTCCTGGGAACCTAAAACTCTCACTTATTAGGGGATTAAAATCTCCCGTTCCATCACTGAGCTGGTAAAACTTAACTTGTCCCCTATATGTCAACTTATTCAGGCCGACCTCCAGAGATTGAAAGCACTCCTGCTCTCATTATGGGGTCGGGTGAATATAATTAAAATGAATATTTTATCCCAAATATTGTACCCTTTGAACATGGTTAGCACTTATCTCCCCAAAAGTTGGTTTGCCAGGCTTCAAACTTCTCTGTCAGAATTCCTCTGGAATAGTAAAGCCATACGCAGATTTTACTTCAAACTGATACATCCAAAACAGCTGGGGGGGACTGAAAGTACCTAATTTTTTTCTCTATTACTGTGCCGCCCATAGCTGTAAAATCTTCAGGTGGCGTGCCTTCGTCGCAGGGCATATGGATGGTTCTTACACCCCTGTGGTTACCTTTGGAACACCACCTCTGTTGCTCTCAGGGCATTGATACAGGCAGTTTGGTTTATGCCAGGCACTCAGAACTCCCAAAGCCCACTCAGGACTCCCCTATTTGGTGGTCCCTTAAGGCTCTTCACCAGATGTGCTCTCACCTTGGTCTCTTGCTACACCAGGACCTATCCCAACCACTATTTGGAAATTTACACTTTTGTACAGAGAATCGTACGATTCCTCCAAGCTTCTGTCTTGCCTCGAGTAGGGCCCTAATCTCATCTTTGCTTTCTGATGGAAAGTTCAGTTCGGCCAGGGTAATTCAGGACAGGTTTTCTATTCCTACTTGCCACCCTTTTAAGCACATGCAATTGTATAGTGTATTATCTTCCTTCTTGGGGCACCCCCCATGGCAGGGTGCCCCCAGCCCTTAATTGCAAATATTAGTTGATATCGCTATTCAGCCACACACTATATCTAAATACTGTGACATTCTACAGCTGTATGATCCATATAGACCCTTGGGGGTTTGTTTTTACTGGAAAAACGAATCAGATCTGAACTTGAGCGAGAAGGATTGGCAACAGATTTGGCAGTGCCCATACAAATACTTTAAGCAGTACCGCCTCCAGTTTTTGCAATTTCCTATCTTGCATAATCTTTACTTTTCTCCTGCAAGACTGTTTAGGATGGGCAAAATAATGTCTTCACTCTGCACTAGATGTTGGCAGATGGAACACTGAAACATATACTCTGGGATTGTGCCCTGGTGACACCCTTCTGGTAAGCTATACAGAATGCCTTGGACACCCTGTTGGGACTGGATTCTTACTTTACCCATCAGATATGCCTGCTCGGCCACTTTCCAAAAGATATGTTAGCGTGTCGTAAGGCCTACATGTCACTTATTTCGGTGGTGGCTAAACTAATAACAGTCAGACATTGGTTAGAGTACACCAAACCATCCTTAAGAGAGTGGCATGCAGAGGTGCTCCAAGCTCTTGAGATGGAACGACACATTGCAAGGAGGATGAATCAACAAGAGGTATTCGGTAGGAAATGGGCCCAGTTACTGGCCCTTCTCCCTATCTTCAACTGTCACTAGAATAATTTTACTTTGAATGGAAGAGTGAGGCTCCCTATGGTACCTTTGCCTTGGGGTTGCAAGAACAATGCTATGGGTCTACCCCCGTCTGTCTATCCTGGCAATATGTCTATACGTGCTCCGGGGAGGGAGGGAAGGCTGGGGGGTAGTGGGGTTGGAGGGGAGAGGGGAGGAGGGTAGATAAGATATAGTTACTTTGACGGATCAGGCCTCAACATTGCTGTTTATAGTGGTTATATATGCTAGGCTTGGCATTTGTACTGTCAGAGCTTTCCCTGTGTTCATATGATCTTCCACCTTCATGCTGTATTGGATGGGAAGCTACCGGGGGATTGTTTGTATCTGTATTGTTTTTTCTGTTTCAATCAAATATATTAAATTGAAAAAAAAATGTAGAGTGGAAAAGATTAAGTTAAGTAACTGCTAACAGTCTTAATGGCCATACTTTACACCTCCCAGGTTGACTGCTTTCACAAACAAAGGGCTATATTGACAACAGAACTTGTTTGTAACTTGGACATGCAGCTGAAACAATTAATTATATGACATCTGTTTCAAAAATATGTGAGCACTCAAAATGGCTCAAAAACCTGACCAACACTGAGAAAAACTGGATTACCAGACAGGGACCCTGAAAACCTGATTACCAGGTAAAAAAAACCTGACAGGTGGCAACCCTAACGCGGAGGCCAAGGAAGTCATGAGTGTGGAACCACAGGCATCAGTTCTGGAACCTCTGACTTTCAATACTTTCATCTGCGCTATAGAAGAGGGAAACCAAAATAAGGCAAGTCTCTTTGCAAATACTCTTAAGATCTGTGGCAGAGTGGATACTAAGGATAGAGTTAGAGAAATTAAGAAATATCTGAAAAAATTGAAACGCGATCCAGAATACAGAAACCTAAGTTCAATGATGAAGTGCAAAGTAACAAACACTGGAAGAATGACCCCACAACAGACAACAGGATGGGGGGAGTAAGGCTGGTACACACAACTGAGGAAAGAAACCTAGGGGACATTAATGAGGGAACCTCAAGTCTTCTAGTCAGTGCAACAAAGCATGCAGGAAGGCAAACAGGATGCTGGGACGTACAGGATGGGGATTCAACAGTAAGGGGAATAAGGTGATACTGCCACAGTAGAGGTCCTTGATAAGGCTATACCTGGAGTACATTGTGCAGTTCTGGATTCCACACCTAAAGAAAGGCAGGGACTGCACAGAAATCAATCAAAAGGAGGGCCACTAGGAAGATAAATGGGTATGAGGAAAGTTGGCACATCTTAACGGATATACACCATCGGCCAGGAGGAAGAGGGGGAATATGACTGAAATACTTGTTCACGAAGAATTAGGACACAGTGACAGAGAGTATGGGTGGACACTAGTGGGGGATGGGAGCTCAGGAGAGACATGAGGACATACTTCTTCACAGAATGTGTGGAGGATGAACGCAGTAAACTGGAGATGTTACTGAAGCCAAGAAAGTGAAGGTATTTAAACATGGGTGGGACAGATATAAGGGAGTAATTGGACCTACAGGTCAAAAAGTTGAGAAGGGATGCTAGTGGAAGGGGTGGCAGTCAGCAACTAGGGTTACCAAATCTTTAAATCCATCCCAGCATAAGGCCAAGCATGGAGCTAGGCAGGGACATGGGTAGACTGGATGGACCACCGGGTCTCTTTCTGCCGACCCATTCTATGTATCTATGTAAACAATTCCCTTGTTATTAAAATACAATGCCACCTTCTGCTTTGAGGGCTGCCAGTTTGTGGCATGCAGGCTACTTTGTCTTGGGCCAGTGGTGCGCACCTAAATCAATACTACAGAAAACAGCAGAATCTACTATATCATTTACAACTACACTACAGGTACTCTCTTGTGGAAATTCCAAGGTACTCAGTATGTTAAAAAAGACATGTACAAGTCTTACAAATAAGACATCTACCTAAATACTGACTTTCTATATCCCCTAAAACTATCACACACGCAAACCACTTACACTGTCTTCTCTCTCTCTCAACATAGATGGACCCTTCCCGTCTCTCACTCTATGTCTCACAATCAGTGAAAATGATCTTTTAAAAAAAAAACACTACTGTGTTGATTTATCTGTATCTTCCTCTCTCTCTCTCTCTCAAAATAAAAATAATTAGACAAACAGAAGGAGAAAGTGGACTTGGCTTCTGTTTCATGTTGGGAGCCCTGTCACATGACAGAAGAACTCTGAAGCAAAAAAAAAAAAAATACAGTATATGTATGGGGTTATTCCTAATAGACAGCAACAGTAAGTACTCTGAAACATGACTATTTAAAAAATTTTAAAAAATATATGGTATCATAGTCTATCGTACCATGGGGTCATTAAACCACCTGCCTATAAAAATGATCAACGAAATGAACAAAATCTGAATAGAAACACCACAGCTTTCACAGAAACTGTAGATTCCCATCTAGCAAAAGTAAAAATGAGAAAGCAAATGAGAATGTATATGCACTTGGGGCCCCATATTCAGAGCCAGACGGATGCGCGTGCAGAACAGTGCATTGCGCAAAAGGATGCGCCAGCTGTCTCTGTTGCGATACTGAAACAGAATGCGTGATTGGAACAGATCCCGCATTCTGTATGAATATCAGACCCTTGATGTGCATAGAGCGGCACCATATGCGGTGCAGCGCATCCAGGGTCTGGGGCTGAAGCCGCCAATAAAAAGAATACCGGGGTGCATACCTCTATGCGCCCGCAGCTCCAAAAGGCGTTATTAAGCCCAAACATGTACACGTCAGTTACTAGAATTCAGTAAAACCTAGAGGCAGGCAGGAAGGCAGCTGTAGAGACTCCAGTTAAATGGATTTCACACTGTCTCACTCTGTTCTCAGTCTCAGCTGAGTCTGAGGATGACATCACCATAGAACTGTCGCAGCTGCATGAGCCACAATGGAATCTGCAGCAGGGAGTTGGAATAGAATGTTGGGAGGTTTGAACAGTAGTCTGTAGGTCAGTTGGAGTTTGGAGCTTGCTGAGAGAGGAGCACAGCAGCTCTGTGTAGGCTCGTGGAGCCTCAGCCCTGACATAGGGCTACATTCTGGGAAAAAGGTGTGTGTTTCCACCAAAAGAGAGACACAGAAGATAGTTTTTTAAAGTGGTGGAGGCCGCTGAATTGGGTCTCAGTGCCCCATCCCTCAGGGGATGGGGCAGGAAAGGGTTTCCTGCATATTCCAGGGCAACCCCCTGGTTTTCTGCTAGTGGAGAAGCTGCCTTATTTGTTCAAGAGTTTTTGGGAAACAAGAAGATTTGTGAATCACCTGTGGGGCACCTGCAACCAGAGGGTGAGTTTCTGCTCTTCCTAAAGGGCCTATGTTTTCACCCTGGGACTTGTGTGATAGTGGGGACTGGACTACTGAAGTAGTGGGAGGCCTAGACTAATAGGCTTAGCCAAAAGTCAAAGTATGTTTAAGTCCAGCACATTGTGGAAGTCAAGACATGTAGAGGAGATGTGACATATGTCTACCCAGTAATCTACATTGCCAAGCTTTCAGTAAAGAGTTGTTTAGTATCCAGAGAAATGGCCGGGTATGGATTGTGGGGAGCTGGAGTGGAAGCCCCCCATCTTTAGAACCAGGTCCACCTCTACAGATTTGCTCTGTGGATTTCTACTTTGCCTCATGCACTTGGCCAGTGATGAGGGAAGTACCCAGATGTGGGGTTGGAAGGAAAATTCCCTCTAGGAGTCGAAGGCTCTAAGGTGGTTTGGGGAGCCACAACAGGAAAACTGGTTCATTTCCCAAAATGGACCATGGATCAAGTGGCCGGCGGGGGAGCCGGGCCAGTGGGGAAAACCCAAGTAGTGTACAAGCCGGGCTATGTACCCAAAGCTGCGTGCAAGTCCGGGCTGTGTGCCTGGTGGGTTCAGAGCCTGAGGGCTGAAATGTGAAGAAGTGTTCTGTTGTCTCTAATCTGCATTACCAGAAATGTAGCCCCGTGGGGGTCTGTCCATGCTTTGTTTGTTCAGCTTGGATGTGAATAAAGGCCACACTGTAGAATCCCATTCCTGGTTCTGGACATTACAGTTATTGCTTCCTGTGTTTGGATTTACTTGGGTGCCCCTGTGCAGAGTAGCCAAACCTAGGCCCCCTGTGCTGAGTAACCTTATCCTCCCCGAACCCAGTCCCCACCAGGTACTGCTGTCAGCTTCAACAGCATGCCACCTGTCATTTGGCAAAAAGGCAGGGGTGAGGGGTTACACATGCAAATGAGCCCACTGGGCATGCATGGAGCAAAGAGGCCATTTGCGTGCCCATTGTGGGATCATTTGCATGGCTGCACCCAGTGGAATGGGCCAGGTCAGCCCCCTTCCCAGCCCCTATCCCCACTGAAATACAGAAAGGAGCTCTGATCCCTCTGCTTCCATAGTGTAGAGTCCCCCCAACCCAGCCCCGAGCCACGCTGAAATAAAAAAAAGGAGCTCCGATCCCTCTCTTTCCATAGTGTAGTGTCCCGTCCTACCTTCCTTGAGCTCTGTCATAATGAAATATATCCCTGAGTCCCTTTTCCATAGTGTAGGGGACCCCCACCCAGAGCTCTGTCATAATGAAGAATATCCCAGAGACCCTTTTATCATAATGTAGGGACCCCCATGGCAGGGTGAGGAGGGCTGTGACTGTCACTGGCATGGGGCGGGATGGGGGGTGCAGGGTGGTGGGTTACTGCCTACTGGGGGTGGGGATCCCTACACTATGGAAATAGGGTCTCAGAGATAGTCTTCATTATGACAGAGCTCAGGGCAGGGGAAGGGGGGTCCCTATATCATGGAAAAAGGGATTCAGGGATATTCTGCATTATGACAGAGCTCAGGGCAGAAAAGGGGGGTCCCTACACTGTGGGAAAAGGGACTCTGGAATATATTTCATTATGACAGAGCTCAGGGGAGGGGGGATACTACACTATGGAAAGAGAAGGATCAGAGCTCCTTGTTTTATTTTAATGGGGATCGGGGCTGGGGCAGGAAGACACTACACTATGGAAACAGAGGAATTAGACCTTCTTTTTATTTCAACAGGAATTGGGGGTCCCTACCCTACAGAAACATTGATCGGGGGTTGTATATTTCGTACTGTGTTCAGGGCTTGGGGGGGTCTGTGTACCCAGCCCATGACTATGCATGGGGCACCAACCTTCCCAGTGCATAGTTAAAAGCCCTAAAGCTCACCTCATTAAATCATTAGAGAGGCTGAGATGTGTGGCATACATGAGACTGGGGTGAGCGTTAGGGTTGACAACCTTGAGGCACACCCCACACCTGATTTGTAAAGGTGCAGGAGAGGGCAAACTGTAATGATTTCTCCTGTTGCTGCCCGCAGGGTGGGGATGGGATGTTAGGGTTGGAAACCCTAATGCCACATTTTCCTGCATTTGTGGCTTTAACTCCAACTGGTACATTAACCAAATTTTTTGTAAGGAATTTCCTTGCTTTTCGAGATAGTATAGTCGAATCCGTTTGGCCTACTGAAGCGCAAGGCCCATCCATAGATGTGTATTATCCTTATACATTATGGACAGGATAAAGAAATATGAACAGTACAAAACACCAATATATTAATAAGAGTTCATATATATTAAAAAAAGCATAGTGGTATGAAGAGGTACAAAGGTATAACTAGTTACAAACATTATATAATGTGTATAACCACGCCATGTGATAGGAATAGTATCAATGATGCCAATGCAGCTGTCCAATTACAACAACAGGCAGGGGATACAGTTTTGGAAGGGGAACACAAGGGGCAGTAGATAATATGACAAGAGAACTGAGAGAAGGGTAGGGTTAAGACGGGGGTCAGATTCAATTACAGGAATTAGCTGAGAAGTCCCAGAGGAGGATTTTGAGAGAGGAGTGCAAAGGAGGCACAATGAATAGCAAGGAAGGAGAGTAGACCACAGCTTAGGGAATCCAAAGAAGAAAGAACAAGATGGTAGTTGTCACAGCACAAATCAATGCCAAGGAGTGGTGAGAAATCAAAAAGGGCATCCATGACATCAAATTTTTTATTTTGCGACATTAAATTTTTAATTTTGTACCAATGCATTATCTCTAAAACCCTACTGCACATGTGCAGGTCGGAAAACACTAAATTTTAAATCCCTATAACTCTGCAACTCTTTAATATTTTTTTGCCAGACCTGTCAAAGACACTACCTTAGGACATGAAACATTTCCCCTGCAAGTTTGGTAAAAAAATCCAATCCATGTAGGTTGTAGGTGACAGCATAAAAAAAAAAAAAAATATGTTAAGTATAGGAAAAAGTTTGCCTTTTACAAAAAATGACATATGCGGATCTCAGAAACCGCACAAGCCGTCATCATGAAAATTTCCACCGGTCAAGACCTTGTCTCTCAGACAACACATAGAAAATTTTAGCTCATTTTGTGAAACAGCGCCAAGGATATTAATGTGCAAAGTTAGGGGTTTAACACTGAACACTCGACTCAACCCTAACTATAATGGTGCTACTGCACCACTATTTTACATATATATATATATATATATATATCTATAGGGGCGGTAGAGCCACTATAGATAGGGTTGAGTAAGCAGTTTAATGTTAACCCCAAATTCTGCACTTTAATAACTTTGTAACCATTCAACGGATTTGCACAAAATTTGTTACGCACCATCCTGTGGGTAGCTCTCTTGACATGCCAAGTTTAGTTTCGATCAGATGTGTGTTTTTTTGTGCAGCACATAGTGCAAAAAGTGTGTTTTTCACCTTTGTTCACCAGTTTTTGCTGATTTTTGCCCATCGTGCTGCAGCCACACTGTTTGGAATTGTGGTCTGAAATTTTCAGGGTAGAAAGAAGTTGCCCCAAAGAATAAGCCATTGGTTTGGTGAAAAAATATTAATCCATTCCAAAGTTATTACATTTAGAAATTTTGGGTTCTGAGCATGCTCAGTTCAGTCTTTTGGATAGGTATATAAATTGCAAGCAAGGATTTGCCTCACGAACAGGGAATTTGGGAGCTTGCTAACAGGGATTTATAAAATCCCTGTTCATGAGAAAAATTCCCTGTTTGAGAGATGCCATCTTGTTTTCACTTCTCCTCATCAAACAAATCTTTATAAGTTGACTCAGGGAAGTGTTGTGAGGTAAACCAAGCATGGGTTTTGTTCAGGGCGATGTCCTCCACAAACCCTTGCCTTTGGTTTACTTTAGTTTGGCCCCGAAATGTGATTTTGAAATTTGAAAAATCCTTGTTCGCGAGCTGTCAAAATCTCTGTTTGTGAGATGACGACCAGATGGCCCTATCTCGCGAACAGGGATTTCTCACAAACAAGGATTTTGACACCTCACGGACAGGGATTTGGCTGACAAACAGGGATTTTGACAGCTTACGAACAGGGATTCTAAAAAGGAATCCCTGTTTGTGTGCTGTCAAAATTCTTGTTTGTAAGCTGTCAAAATCCCTGTTTGTCAGATGATGACCAGATGGCCCTAAAATCCCTGTTCGTGAGCTGTCGGAATCCCTGTTAATGAGCCAATCCCAGTTCGTGAGCTGTCAAAATCCTTGATTGTGAGGGGATGACCAGATGGGCCTACCTCAGGAACAGGGATTTGTACACCTCATGAACATGGATTTGTCTCACGAACAAGGATTTTTAAAGGTTGCTGTTTCTTTTCCACGTCACTGCAAAAAAATGGTTAGGACTTTTGGCTTGAAATTTGCAGGATAGAAAGGGGTGTCCCAGAGACGTGACTTATGCTGGTTTGGTGTAAAAATTTGCATTGGTTACAGAGTTATGGCATTCCGGAGTAGAGAAATTTCCCATAGGATAACACTGTGGCGAAAGCAGCACCTTTCAGTTCCTTTATCTCGAAAACGGTTCGAGATATGGATTTTCCACTAAATGTAGCTTAGTACACCTTTAGGTATACCACGCATGCGTGCAAGTTACCAGTCTATGATTACAACTGCAGTGGAATTTTTTCCAAGGTTACTACGGTAACTGATATATTGCACCATTTGCAGCATGAGGGTTACTTGGAATGTGTCTAGGCCTGCACTGCATCTCTACAATTATAGGTAGGTGGGAGTGCAGGGCTTTCCGCTCCCACATATGGATACCATTATGCAGTAATGGGACTGCTGGGCCATCCATTATGCAATACTGGAAAGACGACAGTTCATTACAATGTCTGTATACTTATGGATAGACACGCCCTGTGCTTCAAAAACCTGATACCATGGGGGCCCTGCGCTCACAAAACCATATAAGGGTAAGATTGCACTTCTCAAAAAGTAATTAAGCTGGCCCGGTGGCGCTGAGGGTTGGGCGCTAGACACCACACTCAGACCACGCCGCGACCCGGGTCTGAACGACTCGGGCCGCCGGGCCGGGCTGGGGAGGGAGGATCGAGGCCCCAACGATGCCTCCTCCTCAGAGGGTGGGATTCTCAACCCGAGTATGCTGGTGGGAGCACGGCGCGTGGGGTTGAGGCTCCGTCACGGAGTCCGGGGGGGGGCCGCTGTTAGGCGCTTGAGGAGGCACGCATCTGCATCGCCGCCTCTGGGACGTGACGCCCCTTGTGTGCTGGCGCCCCAGGGGCGGGGAAATGGGAGAACAGCGGAAAATGGTAGTCCTCGTGTCCCTAGATGAAGACTGCCCCATCCCGAGCCCACCTAGGACAGACCCCGCTGTGCAAGGAGAAAGGAGAAGGTAAGGGCACTCTAGGGGCAGATCCTGAAAGGGGGCTTCGGGGTATGTGCAGTTGGATGGAGGGGGACACCGGGGACAGAAGGAGAATAAAGAGATAACACAAAAAAAAAAAAAAAAAAAGTAAGGAAATTCGTTGCAAAAAACTTCATTAATGCATCGATTAGGGTTGAAGTGACAAAAGTAGGGAAATGAGGTGTTAGGGTTGAGACTCCAACACCCCCCCACCCTCCACAGACCAACAGGCGACGGGATGTGCCTTGGGATCATCGGGCCTAACTCTCACCCCATTCCCCTATACTGTACCATGTCAGCTTTCTTACACATGGAATGGGGTGAGAGTTAGGGCTGACGACCCCAAGGCACACCCCACTGACTGTTGGTCTGTGGAGGGTGGGGGGGTGTTAGGGTCTCAACCCTAATGCCTCATTTCCCTACTTTTATGAACATACAAAGAAGCCAGCAGAAGAATGCCATTTGGTCTATCAAGTCATCTCATACTGCAGGGTCCATAGCTTGAGCTACTGTCCCTGCCCCCCCTTCCCCACTCCTCCCATCCTCCCTACCCATGATCTTTACCTTCCCCATGCCCATCCCAGTCTCTCTCACAGCTGCCCACTGTCTTCAACGAGATCCCCTTTTCCCACAACGCATTCCAAAAGTACACCACCCTCTCTGTGAAGAAGTGCTTCCTGACCTCCTTCCTAAACCTCCCACCCACCAGCTTAAGACTGTGCCCCCTCATGTTATGGTTGTCACTCATCTTAAAGAGACTCTCCTGCTCAACCTTATTTATCCCTTTCAAGTACTTGAAGGTCCCAATCATGTTCGTTCTCTCTCTCTCTCTCTCTCCTCCTCTCCCTCTCCCATCTCCAGAGAGTACATGTTCAGTGCCCTCAACCTCTCCTCGTATGCCTTGCCCTGCTGACCCGCTATCATCTCGGTAGCCTTTCTCTGGACCTTCTCCAGCAGGTTAATGTCCTTTTTGAGGTGTGGGCACCAGTACTGAACTCCATACTTTAGATGCGGCCAACCTATACAAGGGTAGTATAACCTCCTCTCTCCTACTACTGATCCCCCTAGATATGCATCCCAGCATCTTGTTTGCCTTTGCTGCAGCTTTCTTGCACTGCGTGGAGTGCTTCAGGTCACTAGTTATCATCACTCCCAGGTCCTTCTCCTCCTCTGATGCAGATACTCGGACTCCACCCAGGTAGTACTCTGTCCTGAGATTCTTGGCTCCAATATGCATAACTTTGCATTTCTTGGCATTGAAGCCAAGCTGCCAGATGCTGGACCACCTCCCCAGCTTTTCCAGATCTTCCTTTAGGTTCTGTATCCCTTCAGTTGTGTCCACTCTCCCGCAGAGCTTGGGTCATCAGCAAATAGGAACATTTTGCCCTTAATGCCATCCCCAGTATCACTGATGAAGACATTGAACAACACCGGCCTCAGCACGGAGCCCTGCGGGACCACACTGGTTACTTTTGTTACTTCAACCTTAACTGATTCTTTAATGAAGTTTTTTGCAATGAAAATATACATATATACAGTGTATATATATACATATATATATATATATATATATACACACACACACACACACACACACACACACACACATGTAACCCCTAGATGGCGCTATCCCAGGGGCTACTACCCCTGCCTGATTTGCCACTAACAGGTTGAGGGCCTGGATCCAATGGTGGTGCCTCCACCCAGAGGTCAGGGTTTGCAATAGTTAAACTTACTTGGTCACAGCCCTCTGGGACACTGCAACCCCTTTCTTCCCACTAGTGGCCCACACAATATATCAGAATTACCTTCAGTATACACTTACCCCCAGGGCTGGTTCAGGCACTGGGACCTCCTGTAAAATAAGATACAGTGCAACAATCACAGTATAATACTTTAACATAGACAAATACCTCAGGCAGTATAACTTTGCTGAAACAAGCAGCTCGGATTTATTTAGGGGGAATATAACAAGGACAGGGGGAAATCAGGTTAATTAGCTTATCACTTTACTCATCTACCTATGGCTCTGTGCACAGGCCTATCCCTACCAGTTACTGTCCCTGGGTACCCAAGCCCTAGTGGCTAGTCCAAACTGTGGCAACTGGTAGGGCCCTTTCCACAGAGAAAAGAAAAATTAGTTTAAACAGTCAGCAGTACAGTGATTCCATTTGGATTCAATGTGGCAATTCAACAGGGAGCGACCCTGAATTAGTACTCACGACCTCCGAACAAGATAGGGTCCTTCAATGTCAGCAGGGCTACTCTTGAGCTCCACGAGACTCCTCACACATTTATATGGCAAACTGCAACAGGCAAAAGTCCTTTAATGGCAGCAGGATTCACTTGAGCTAACCAAGCCTCCTCACACATTTATATGGTGAACAGTAACAGGCAAAAGTCCTTTAATGGCAGCAGGATTCACTTGAGGTACACAAGCCTCTTCACACATTTATATGGTAAAACAGAAAGTACTATACCAGGCAGGCTGCTTCTCTATCCCGATCGCAATTACTGCACAATACCGGGAGAACACACAGCAGATTCAGTTCCTGACCGACCAAGTGCAATTCAGCAATTTCTCAGTCTTCTACAGGGTGAGCCTGGTTTCTACTCTTCAGATATCCTTTGATTCTCTTCACAGGACGGATTCAGTCCTAACAAGCAGTTACACAAGCTGCAGACCGGAACTCTGGGCCTTACACACGCTTCCCGACTAAAACTGCACACTGAAAAGCACAGGGCATCTTCCTTCTTCACTGCCAGAGCTCAACTGAAACTCCAACAGACAAAACCGGCACTTCCTTTGAGTTCCTCCCAGTTCTTGACTGGATTGGCTGTCACCACAATAGACTGCCCTGTTGGTCCAAAAAGGCGCCAAGTCTAAACTACATCTCCCAGAGTCACTGCCCATACAATCCTCTTGTGGCTGGCTCAGATTATGAGTCCAAGTTCTGATTCGTCCAAGGCACCATTTTGAGCTAGCTTACCCCACACTGATTGGTCCAGTTCAGCAGTTCAAAACCAGAATGGGGAACTAGGCAGACACAGTTCTGACTGCAAAGAAAGCAGGTTAGACAAACTGTAATTTCATTATTACTCTAAATGGTTTCTGGCAAACAGTTACATCTTTCAGATAGGTTCCCTTTGCACTCCTAGTGACTGCAAAAATGGAGTGAATTGGCAGCAGCTCGAGTGGTACTCAAAGAAACACACAGTCCCCCATACAAACTAATTATGTCTGCAAGCAGACAGCTCTTAAAGAGACACTACCAGAGGTTCTAAAAACACTCACTGATAAATGGCTTAAACGCCAAACACCATTCAGGCTTGGAGCATTCAAGCAAGCTCCTGGAAGTCTTTTGGGAACCCCCATTTGCAGGGGGGTTACACACACACACACACACACACAATTTCTTAAAAAGTAAGCAATTTATGGCAAAAAAAAACTACATTAATGATCATTAGGGTTGCTATCCCACGAAACGCAAACCACACAAAGGTTGAAAATCAACTATCAGGGTTGCAAACACAATGTTCACTAAGTCTGGAAATGTGCTATTAGGATTCTTATGTGTAACTCCCACCCACCCTACCACATCTCCTACCCAGATGATCCAAGGACATTTTACAGGTACAGAGTAATTCATCAGTGGTATGGTGCCTCATACTGGGTCGACATATTAAAATTTGTATATAGCAACCCTAATGCCTACCTCCTCCCCCTTCCCTACCCTCATGACTTATGAGCAAAGTACATGTCCAGAGTCATGCCACACAAGTCTGGTGTTTCATATGCAGTGTAGATCTGTAATCAGAATACCTCTCGGGTGCATAACTATGAAAGTTTACATTCATTATATTTTCTGCCTTGCTTCACACACAGTATTGTGCAGCAACTTCTTACAAATTTCAAACTACTATACACACAACACTACGACACTATGACACACAGTGTACTTAGAAATACTCAAAGCAAGTTATATGTTTGGAACATGTATACTATTTTATAAAGGGTCTGGGTGTAGCTGAATAAACAAACCCCCCAGCACAGCCTTGTAGGACAGTACTAAACCTGCATCTTGGCCGTGTGTCGCCACCATGGTGGGAGAAATCAATTTCTGAGATGGTGGTCTTTTTGGCTAGTAAGCTTCAAAATGTGTTAGCCAGTTTAATATTTTTTGGGGGCCATCATTTTTAGGGGCTCAAAAAAATCACTTCGCAGGTAGGTATCCAGCTGGCTATGAAGTATAAAAATGTGGCAACAAAGCCAACTGTTTTGCTAGTCATTGCTCACCTGGCTATCTGATTTGTCCCACCCTGGTCACAAGGGCAGGGGACTGGGAGAAGGGAGAGATTAGGGCTGCTATATACAAATTTAAATATGCTGACCTGGTATGAGGTACCATACCACTGATGTATGGCACTGTACCTTTAAACTGTCCTTGGGTCATAAGGGTAGGAGATGTGGTAGGGTGGGTGGAAGTTACACATAAGAACCCTAAAGGCACACTTTTGAACTTTGTGCACAGTGTGTTTGAACCCTGACAGTTTATTTCCAACCTCTGTGCAGTGTACGTTTTGTCAGATAGCAACCCTAATGAACATTAACATGTTTTTTTTTTTTTGCCAGATATATATATATATAAAATATGTGATAAAAAGCATATATATCTGAATTTGAATCAGTCATCTGTGGACAAAACTGCAAGCTTACCATTACTATTTGAGGCTGACAGCATGTACTGGCAGCCGACTTTGGTTGCTAATGTCAGCAACTGGTGAGGCACACACCTGCCTTTCTTATGGTTCTGAGGGAAAGGTCATGCCTACATGACTGCTGTCATGCTGCCAAGAGCATGCCCAGTTGCGTGGATGGTCTGGTTGCTAGGCAACTATTTAGCTTGCAAAAAAGGCCTCCATGGGAAAAGGCACAGATCACTTGTCTAGAAACCGGGATCCAACATGATTCTTGTAAGAACACTGGTAACCCAGGACACAGAAAAAGGATGAATGTGTCGGAAGTATGCATTTAAATTATATCACTGATAAAACCAGTGTTGGAATTCCTCTAGCAGAATTTGTTACTTGAAGCATGGTGGGTACATCAGCTGGGAGGAGCACACACTACCTAGTTTCTTCATATTAGTCTGATTGTGTGTGGAGAAGGGGAAGTGAAAGTGCTTATCAAAAAGGGGAGGAATATAAATGTACTCATGCACATCAAACAGGTACTTTAATCCTGCAGAACACTACTTTGCAGTTCTGCACCTCATTTACCACTGAGCAGTCATATTATCAGTGATGTGGCAGCAGCTCAATTGAATCCTTACGTCCACGGACAATACAGTCTTTAGGAAGTTCTTTATCCACATACAGGAACATAAAAAAAAAACATTAAAGTTATCAGATTTTTTTGGGAGTGCCAGCAGCCGACTGAAACAGTCACACTTTAGGAGAGCTCAGTCTGCTTGAACATTAATCTCCTAAATTTAGCTTTTAAAGTTACAAGACAGCGTTTAAATTAGGAAAGTTCAACAAAGTGCACTTTTAGGAACAATATGTTTCCCCAGGATGCACCTGGAAACAAGCTGTCACAGCTTAGTGTGCCTTTACTTGTTAAACACTGCAAATAAATAAATCTTATTTGTTTGCAAAACAAGAATGCGAAGACCACACCAGGCTGTCCCTCATTTCAGTGGCAAAACCAAATCAACGAAGTCGCCCACGCTAGCTGGCGTGAGTGGTGCAAGTGACAAGGTCAGAAAGGATGACAGGCCTTCCAATTCTGCTGTGCTACAAGAAATTCGAGATCTTGATTAAAAAAAAGGTCAAAAGTCTGGGTACAAGATTCTCAACTTTGAAAGGGGAGACTCCATACAGTATCAGATGAAGCTAAGGCAGCCTCAGAGTTAGCAGCAACATTTGCAGTGGTGGCCATGATAGTCATCACCAAGAATAAGCTACTGAAGGTAAGAATAGAGCACTTTAAGAACAGTGCTCGTATAAGCACAATACAGCTCTCTGGAATCCATGAGGGAGCAGAGGGCATGGACCTGCTGGACTTCATCAGTAATCTGCTTGAATCTACCCTGGATTTAAATCTTACAGGACTCGTTATAAAAACGTATTGGATTAACTTGTGTTGGAAGCCACTGAATCAAGATCAACCCTGGATAATTGTTATCATCACCTTGGAAGCACACATCAGAAAGTATCTTCCTTGCAGCCAAGAGGAAGGGACAACTATATTCAAGTGATGGCACAGCATTTTTCCTGTTCCCAAACTTAAGTTTAGCCACGTGGCAACACAGGAAACGTTCAGAGGCAGTAAGGATGGGTTTGCAGACACTGGAAATCATGCATGTTCTCTAGTTCCCTGCCCATCTTTGTATTATTTGTGCTGGCAAAAGCTACCTTTATTCAGACCCTCCGAGGCATCTAAGAGGCATGAGATCATCAAGCAAGATTTTGTAGGAAGGGAGCAGGAGAAGACCTCTGAGGGGGAGGGCAACGTATGATCAAAAATGTTGTGCATACTGCTTATTTAAACATGTCCGTATTGGAATAAGTAAAGTCATACGATTTTATTCCTACACGTTTATTAGCCTAAGCTGGGTCCAAAGGAGTAAAATGTTTTCGATATAATAAATGGTATTTTCGTGATGTTGAAAGGATTGGGCCATTAAAATTTTTGCTTAAAGTTTTTGTTTTTGGAGATGCTGTCTGGCAGGAGGTTTTAGGGGGACCCGAGCATCTCAAGATGGCCATCAGCATAGTACATGCATGCAAGGCTGATCCCTCAATACACAGCAGTCTGTAGCAGTTCCTACCCGCTGCTCCTGCCAGTTTAAGATGGATCAAACGGTAGAGGCTCAACAGACATAGTGTCTGTACAAAGACGAGACTATACTGCACTCAGGTGTTGGTTTTATAAAGTTTATTACTGCAGTCATTCCAATTGAGTACTATTGCTCTTTTCTGACTTTGAAGTCTTTTAAACATAAATCTGTTACTGGTTACTCAAGAAATATATAAGATCTAAATGTTTGAGAAGGGACTCTCTCTCCCCAGACTGTGCATTCCACATCTATGATGTTGATATATTTCAGCTTACTTGTAACATGGGGTAGGACAAACTAAGATAGTAATTGGGTAAACACCACTACAGGACCACTGATTAATCTTAGTTAACTGCACAGTTCCTAAGAAGCGCCCCTCCCTGGAGAGAGATCCCTTGGCAGACTTGCACTCGTTATGTGTAGGGAAAATGATTTCTAAAAGGCAGCCACTGAAATGCATGGCTAAGCGGGCGATACTGTTCCCAAACAAGAGACAGTTGCAGCACAAAGTAAAACACAGTAAAGTCTGAACTGCAACCCTTGTGTCATGTCCCCGAGTTCGTCAGTGTCCTTGAGAGAAGTAAAGTGCCATTAGTGAAGCAACAGGTATGGTGACATCTCTGTTCATCATGCCTGCAGCAGTGGAGTGACACTGGCAAGGCTGCTCAGGTAGTGAGACAGCACTTTGTTGGCAGTGCTATTTGAATGGTAGTTTTTCCCATGCAGGCTGTCCTCCTGCATGTCTTCCACCCCTACTCCATCCCACGAGCTCCATGTGTGCCACTCGGTATGCAGTACTGGGGAGATAGCCCCCTCCCCCAACGGGTCGCCATGAGTGCTTGAGAGAGACAGAGAGCAAGACACGGACAGCAGAAGGTTGGACAGTGTCCCCCTGACCCCAACAATCTCCACTCCCCATGCTCTGTTCAGCACTGTGACAGACCGGCAGCTCATCGGGACAGAAGGAGAGTGAGGTAACGGGGACATAGCGGGACATGTAGGTTAGCAGTGTCTGTGCTGTGTCCCTCACACCACTCCTTCTGTGCCAGGATGCTGACAACAGTGTTACCTCGGAGACAGTGGGAGCCGCGGTGATTGCCACATCGCAGCCAGTTGGGAGGGAGACAGCGGGGTTATGCAGTACTTCACCAGCAGAGAGCTACAGTGTAGCACCAGTCTTCAGTCCTGCAGGGACTGGTCCGGTCGTTTTGGCAAGTGTGTTCTGAGCAGTACTGGGTGGGGGGGGGGACTACAAACAGCATTTGTCTGGGCAGGTGTCTATGTTGGGAAGACAGTGCTGAGGACCATTGGGAGGGGATGACAAAAAAGCATTTTTCTCTATGCCTCTCACTGTCTGTTGCTTAACCATGTGTGGTGGGCGGAGAGAGAGAGAGAGAGAGAGAGACACACACACACAGAGCAGGGAGAGACAGCAAGAGCCAGAGACAGGACAGCAGAGATGCAACAAACAGTGGGTAAATCAAAGTTGCTGCACTCTCCTGTCTCTCTCTGTCAAACCAATACAGTGTTTAATTAAAAGTTGCTGCACTGTCATCTGTCTGTGTCTCTCTGTGTATTGCATCCTGAAAGTGCTCCATACAGTGTTTTGTTCTGTTTCCCGCATCTGTCTTCGTGCCCCTTGTTCAACACTGCTCAGGTTTACTGGCAGAGGTTGGTGACAGCAGGAGTAATCATGCCTTTGTTCTCTGTAGAGTGTCCCTGTCGTCTGTGCCAGTCACACTCTGCAATCTCTGTCGACGGCACTGAAACACTGGGACTACTTTGTCTGAGGGAAGGATACTTCATAAAATCTTTAATTTTTTAGCATTTTATATGACTTACCTGTCATTCTATAACACTACACTAACCCCATGTTATAAGTGCAATAACCCATTCCAGGGTATGGGGTTACTGAGGATTAATCAACACCCTTGGTGCTGTGAGGGCACTCAGCCTAAAGCCTTGTGCCTCCCAACACACCTGAGGTGTTGATTAATCCCCAGTAACTCCATACCCTGTCATAGGTTATTGCTTACTTGTACCAGGTCTTCAATCATTAAACTGGTGATGTTTTTCACATGCACAAAGCGTGAACTTTTGGGACAGTAACTAGATGCAAGACCTCGTCATTGCTGCAATGGTTTGTTAAGGACTCTATTTTGAGAACTGTTAGTTAATAAATCCCTATCTGACATCCAATGAGGCAACAAACAATGATACTGAGATGTGATTTACAATCTATTGTACTTGGAACAAAGCTATTTTCAAATGTACTTTACAGTTATGTAACTCAATATACATTTAAAATACAAAAAATGTTACCAGATGAGACACCATTTAGCTTCCTCATTCATACCATGGTCCTTCTGTTAAAGTTCCTAATTTATAATTTCAGAAGACTTCAAGACTTTGGAGCACAGTGTCCCAATCAGTATCCATCATGGGTTTAAAAACCAGTTCCAAGCCCCATAATCAGAGTGCAGAGGAATTATGCCCACTCAAAGTAAAGTGTGTCACCACAGAGGGCCTGAGGTCCTTCTTCCTGATAGAGCTTTTCAGATCACTATCTGTTTTAGGGGACGGGAGGTCCTTCCAACATAGGGTTTATTGCAAGAACATTACAGCAGGCAAATAACATAGCTGGAAACACAGTGATATGGTAGTTTATTTTGTTTTTTTAATATTTAAAATTTTAATGAAGCATGAGGACAGAAGTCTTCAAACTGATAGTTAATTTCCCACTGTAGTATAACGTTACAGTTAGAAATATAGCAAAGTAAATAGCATGACATTTATAACATAATTCTCTTGATACAGCTTTAAGTCAACTTCTCATGTTATACTCTTTTATTTTTGCCTCCTGAGTCCTCTGCCCTGCATCTGACGTCCCCTCCCGCCGAAAGCACCAGGTATGAGGCCCCTCCCCTTTACCCCACGACTTACCCTTCATGGCAGGGGGTGAGGAGCGACTCGACCCAACGGACTGGATTTAGTGTTCAGGGAGGTGCCTTCCCGGACGGTAGTGGAAGGGGACCATCGTCATTCACACAGGACTCTCCATTTTCCCTGTTCCTTTATCCCCCGAGGTTGCGACATGCAATGGCGCCAGTAGCGGTGGTGCACACGCTCCCGTGCGCCCCCCACCAAGCGCCTGCTGCCACAACTCTCGCGCACAATCTCCAGAGCCGACGCACTACCTCCCAGCTTCCGTTAGGTGGCAGGCGAATGCTGAGCCCTGCAATCCCCCCTCCCCGGAGAAGGAGAGCAGTCCTGGGGATGCTCAATCCTTCTCCACCCTGCCAACCCCCAGCACCCCATGTCCATTCCCAAACATGGGTCACTGGCGTGACGCAAGGTAAGGCAACCAGCGCCTCAGCTCTCAGCACTACCGGGCCAGCTGTTATACCCTTTTAAAATCAGTGAAGTCTTACCCCTCCTGCAGCCACAGGACCACTAATATTTTCTGATGAAGAGTTTAGCATCTTGAAACAGAAAGCTCCCAAAATATCCTTATTTTAGAAAAACAGGTAACTCACCTGTAACAGTAGTTCTAGGACTGGTATATATTGTTCATCCGCACTATCTGGCAGGTACCTTGCCACTTTAAGATGTGCCGGAAGATCTTCAAGCTGGCTCCTCCCACACACCCAGGTGGTAAAACCCTCAGCTCCGCCCCATCATGCCAGATCTAGCCCTCTGGAAGTCACGTGTGTGCGTCAAAGCCGGGGAGGTCGGGTGGGTTCATGTGGATGAACAACATATACCACTCTTAGAACTACTGTTACAGGTGAGTAACCTTGTTTTTCTAGTGATGTGGCTATGTTGTTCAATCCACACTATCTGACAGACTCCGAGCAATCCTCCGGGAGGAGGGAAGCAAGGCGCACACCCCCTACTTAGGGAACAGGGACTGGAGAACTGAGGCCCCAAAACCAGCATCCCAGTGTGACTTGAGGTTGATGTGGGAATGGGAAATGAAGGTGTGTGCTGACTTCCAGGTAGCAGCCCTGCAGATTTCCTGGATAGGGATGTCCCTAGAAGCAGCCACCGACACAGCAGTATGATGGGTGGAATGACCCCTAAGTCCTATGGGAGGCTCCCTACCCACCAACCTATAGTAGAGATCAATGCAGGAAGTGATCCACCTGCCAATCGTCTGCTTTGCTGCAGGTCTGCCAGGTGCGGCTTCAGCGTAGGTGACAAACAGCTGGGGAACCTCTCCCCGAACTTCCGCCATACGCTCTTTATAGTAGGCGAGTGCTTGTCTTAAGTCCAAGGTATGGAGCATGTACTCGGCCTCTGAGGTGTGATTGGGGTATAACACCAGCAGAGTCAACACCTGATTCAGGTGAAACTCTGACACCACCTTCGGAAGAAATTTTGGGTGGGGCCACAGGACAACCTTGTCCATGTGAAAGACCAGGTAGGGAGCTTCAATAGAAAGTGCCTGGAGCTCCCCAAACCTGGCTGACGTGACAACCACCAGGAAGGTGGTCTTCCATGACAGGTGAGAGATGTCACACCTGTGCATTGGTTCAAATGGCTTGCCCATGAGCTTAGCCAATGCCAGCAGTAAATCTCATGGATGTGCTGCTTCATGCACTAGAGGGGATATGTGATCTAGGATCTTAAAAAAATGCTAGACCACCTTCTCCTACACTACCGACTGCTTGCCTGCCCATGCCCGGAAAGCA
Organism: Neoceratodus forsteri; assembly: GCA_016271365.2. Taxonomy (NCBI): domain Eukaryota; kingdom Metazoa; phylum Chordata; order Ceratodontiformes; family Ceratodontidae; genus Neoceratodus; species Neoceratodus forsteri. The sequence continues at coordinate 298,596,616 of CM057459.1, read as the reverse complement.
GAGATGGCTGCCAGGTGTAACTTGAGGGTCATCGACTGAAGCCCCTGCTGGAAGAGGGACCACAGGTAGTCCAAAATGTCAGCCAGTGTATAAGACGAGGGGTCCAACCCCTTGCCCTGTCACAAAATGGAGAATCTCTTCCATTTGAAGGCATAGCATTTCCTGGTCGACTCTTTGTGGGATGCCTCAATGACGCTGAGGACCTCGTCGGAAAGACCCAAGGCCTGGAACTCTAGACACTCAGGAACCATGCCATCAGGTGCAGGGATTGAAGGTCCGGGTGGAGAACCTTCCCCTGTCTGAAGGAGAGCAGGTCCGGGCGGGCTAGAAGCCACCTCAGGAGCCTGGAGCTGAGGCAGAGGAGATCTGGATACCAGAACTGGCGAGGCCAGTCCGGGGCTACCAGGATCACCTGTGCCTTGTCCCTCCTTATCTTGAAGAGCACCTTGTGGCTCAAGGGAAGAAGAGGGAAGGCGTAGAAGAGGCCTGGGGTCCACAGCCCCGAGAAGGCATCCCCCTACAGTGAACCCCGCTGAGGGGGCAGACATGGTACAACCTCGGCTTGGCATTCTCCCTGGAGGTGAACAGGTCCACCTGAGGGGTGCCCCAGTGGGAGAACAGAACCTGCACTACCTCCGGCAGGAGAGACCACTTGTGAGATGCATCCCCTATCCGGCTGAGGGCATCGGCCAGACTGTTTGAGGCTCCTGCCACATGAATGGCTAGGAGATCCACCTCCAGGCTGATCACGAGGGACCAAATGCAAAGAGCTTCCTTGCATGGGGCAAGGAGCGCATCCCGCCCGGTCTGTTGAGACAGTACATGGTCGTGACGTTGCCGTCTGGACTTGGACCACTTGACCCCGAACAAATGGAGCGAAGGCGGTCAGGGCCAGCCAAACTGCTCGGAGCTCCAGCAGGTTGATGTGGCATCAGGACTCCTGAGGGGACCAGAGTCCGTGGGCTCTGTGCTCCCCCATATGGGCTCCCCAACCCATCAGAGAGGTGTCGGTCATCAGGATGACCATCGGCTCGGGGTGAACAAATGGGATCCCTTCCTACAGGTAGGATGGGATGAGCCACAACTGGAGGCTGTGCCACATCTCCTGGGTCACAGGGACCAGCTGGTCGAGATGACCCGAGTGCTGAGACCACTGGCTGGCCAGTTCTCATTGGAGAGAACGCATACGCCAGCGGGTGCATCATACCACACTGGTGCAGGCCACCATGTAGCACAGAAGACACAGGAAGTCCCAGGCAGGGCGCAATTGCCCAACCAGAAATGGTTGGGCAAAGGAGGAGAGAACCTCTGCCCTGTCCACTGGGAGCCGAGCTCTGGCTTGGCAGGAGTCGAGCTCTGCCTCGATGAACTGGATCACCTGCACAGGCACGAGTTCCGACTTGGCTTCATTGATCAGGAGGCCAAGTTCTTGGCAAGTCCAGAAGGCCAGATCCCTGGACTGTTCCACTCCCAGCTGGAGGGACCAAATATCAACTAATCGTCCAGGTAAAGGTACACCCAGACCCCTTGGCACCTCAGAAATGCCGCCACCACTGCCATGCATTTGGTGAAGACCCTGGGGGCTGAAGAAAGGCTGAAGGGCATGGCTCAGAACTCGTAAAGGGTTCCTTCTGCCCAAAAGTGGAGGAACTGCCAGTGGGATGGACGGATCAGGACGTAGAAGAATATGGCCTGAAGATCCAGGGAGCAGAACCACATTCCCTGCTCCAGAGATGGTATTATTTGTGCCAGAGTTACCATACAGAAGACGCGTGGCCTTAGGAACTTGTTAAGATTGTGCAGATCTAGAATGGGGCGCCAGCCCCCCATCTGTTTTGGGACCAGGAAGTACCTATAAATGAACCCTGGGTTGGAAGGAGGATCTGCCACCTTGCAGATAGCCCCCTTGCGGAGGAGCTGATTGATGTAATCTCGGACAGCCGACTGGGAAGCTGCGGACCTGGTAGCCCCCCGTAGGGTACGTGCGCGTAAGGGAGGGACCTGCTCGAATTCCAGAGGCAAGCCCCTGCTAACCATTTCCGGCACCCAGCAGTCCGCGGTGATAGCAGACCAGGCAGAAAGGAAGTGGCTGAGCCAGCCCCCCACGGTGGGGACCCATGGGAGGTGCAACATGGTTCGGGGAGGTGCCCCACAACCCATCACTGGGCAGGCTTGGAAGAGAAGGGTCCAGCCGAGGAGCTGCCGGGAACCTTCCACCCAAGGCTTCCAAACTGAGGAAGCCATGGACTTGGCTCTAGGGCACAAAACCTGAGCCTGCTGGCCCTGCTGGGCTGGTCTAGCTGCAGGAGCGGAGGGATGAAAGGGCTTACACTTCTGGTAGTTGGGGACCTTGTCCTTCTGAGCAGATGTGACAGAATCCAAGGCGGCATTGGATTTCTCAATGCGCTGGAGGTGACCCTCCACACTGGGCCTGCACAGGTCAGTGCCCAGAAAAGGGACATCTGCTACCTTGTGCTGGCTATCCACCATGAAGGTTGAGATCCGCAGCCAAGCCCTGTGGCGCAGGCCACTGTGGCTGCCTTGGAACGGGCACATGAATCGCCACTATCCAGAGCAGTCTGGAGCTGCTGCTTATCCATCACCCTACCCTGATCCCGGACCTGCTTGATCATGGTTTGGAGGTCAGCCGGGAGATGAGGAAGCACCTCATCCAGGGAGCCTAACAAGGCATGTGAGAAGTGTGCCATCATAACTGCCGAGCTGGCCTGTCGAAGGTCCAATGAGGAGGCAACATAAACTTTTTTGCCTGAGTTGTCCAATTTCTTGGATTCCTTATCCGGGGGCTTGTCCCCGTCCCGGGTGTTGCCAGAGTGCTGAAAAAAAGAGTCTGCCACCAACCCCTCGGCCAAGGGGTGCTCCGTGAAGCCCAAGAGGGAACCTGTGGGGACTGTATACTTGTGGGCCATCTAGACCAACAGTGCTGGGCAAGAGGCTGGACGCTGCGATAACTCTAGTGCCGGACCGACAATGGCTTCGACAACAGGGAAGGCCTCCGTGGCAGAATCCCTTTTATCGAGGATCTCCGTCAAGGAATATCTGGCCCACTTTTGCATGGGTTCGAGTGGCATCCTGGTAGACTCCGAGATGAGCCGAAGAAAACCCAGGAACGAGGAAGGGCTCTCGTCCATGGGGAGACACCCCCCCCCCCGAGGACTCCAGGTCCATTGGACGGGAGTGCAATGAGGAGCCTTCAGACTCCAAAGAGTCTGCATACAGCTGGCAACTGCCCGAGCCACTCTCCACTTGCTGAGGCTGATCAGGGGTGAGAGTGACCGACAGCTAATGGGGTAGATCTGAAGCTGACCGAGAAGTCTTGGACAGTGCCCCATTTTTCGGTTGAGGAGGCAGTGGTTCCACCACAATGGGCGAGGGAGCTAGTTTTGGCCGAGCTGGCAGCACCAGAACCGGATCCTCGACCAAGGAAACGGTGGCAGGAGCCGTCATTGGCCATTCGGGTGACAGCCACTTGATAGCTGGCGTAGAAGCTGGTACCAGCTTAGAGCCAGTCAGAATGAGCTGCTGCCACATTAAATCCTCATAGCTCCAATGCTGAGGAGGAGGAAGAGAAAGAAGAGCGGGCTGCTTTCCGCGATGTCGGGACCAAGACCGCCAATGTCGGCGGGATTTACCTGATGTGGACCGAGACCAAGATCTCGATCGTCGGTGACGCTGACGGTGGACCGAGGAAGGAATGGGGGACACCTGCTGCCCCTCCGGTTCAGGGTCCTGGGCCAGAGACTTTGACTCAGGAGGCTGAGCAGAGTCCCCAGAAGGCACCAGATGCACCGGTGTCTGAGACAGAGAGTTGTCGGACTCCTCGGTTGACAACCTGTCAGTGGGCTTGAGAAAAATCTCGGCCATGCCGACAGGCGTTTCGACCGACTAGTCTGACAGGGACACCATGAAACCAGCGGACCAGGCCGCAACACTGACCAAAGCTGAGAGCCGACAGTCTGGAGAACGAGATCTCTCCCGCTCTCAAGAGCGTTGGCGGTGGGTCTTTCCTTTTTTCAGTTCTTTCTGCTGGAACCGAAGGGTGTGAGACCCTGAAGGAAAGGACCCTTCCCTTTAGTTGAGAGGGACTGGCACAGCTCCCAAAAGGAAGCCGTGTATGAAGAGCCCAGCTGGAACAGAATAAAGGCCAAAGCTGAAGAGGAGCTTGCTGTGGCCTGGGCCACCTCCTCCTCCTCCTCCTCCTCCTCCTCGAGGACCGTGAACTGTTCAAGCTGTTCCAGTTGTTTTGCAGAGCCTGCCGCCTTGGACACCACCCAATAGGCCACCTTCGATTTGACCGGTTGGTACCATTTCTCCAGTCGCCCCAGCTGGAGTCAGGCAGCACAGTCTTTGAGCACTGACGGAGAAAAGGACAGACACAGATCACAAGCCTGCGGACTGTGGTCATGCCCGAGGCAGTAAACGCACTTGGCATGGCTGTCGGTGCGAGACATCTTCTGCCTACAAGGGCACCAACAGAACCTGGGAACGGACTTGTCTTCCATCGCAGCTGTGACAGAAGGTGAAGAAGACTGAACTCGGATGAGTTTAAGGGTAAGTTTTGGGAAAAAATCCAAAGATTTAAGATCCAGGGCCTGCAAAACGTGAGAGCGCTAAGGAGGGAACCTGAGCTTCCAAGCAGTAAGGAAGATCTGGCATCATGGGGTGGAGCCAAGAGTTTTACCACCCCGGTGGGTTGGAGGAGCCAGCTTGAAGACCTTCCGGCACATCTGAAAGCAGAAAGGTACCTGCCAGATAGTGTGGATTGAACAACATATCCACTTCCCTAGAAAGACAGGTTATTATCACAACCCCCTTTAGGGAACAAAATTTGGATCCACATTTAATATATACAAAACCCAGCACTGCCATTTCTAATTAAATTGGTCAGATCTATCATGAATCATAACTGTCATCCTTTCCATCTTATATATTCCCCCATAATCTTATGCAAGGTTTGTATTGTTGGGACTGTGGATTTCATCCATAAGCACGTTATAGCTTTTTTGGCTGCCAAAACATGCACGATATCAATGATCAGGGATGGGGGCGGGATTCTGACATGAGAATGGATGAAATCAAATTAGGGGCAGCAGGACCTGACAACATGACAATTCTGCCAGTTAAATCGCAATATCCCCCAAAGGGGTATTAAAATGGGACATGAGCAAATATATATGCACCTGGTCCGCCTGAGAATGCCCACATCCCCTCCAGCATGCCCATGACTCACTGGCAAGAATTTCTAAAGCACTGCCAGGGTTCTAAAATATCTACTGTACATTGGCAGTTCCATGCAAATTCTCTCCAAGAATTTGAGGCGGTAATCTTTAAAGCAGGCAATGTATACTTCAGCCAGGTGTTTAAGCTGATCCAGGTTTTTAAGTCTTTATTCCAACTAACTAATATCAACTGAATCTAATCACAAATCAAATCCTGCAAGCCACAATATAAGTTTTCTATCGTGTCCCCACGGACAATCTTTAAGGGCATCCATTATTATGGAGAGTAAAATCGGGGCTAATTCACGTGGATAAGTCTAGCTTGCTTGCTTATGTAGTAGGTAAGTACAGACCTGTACATAACAGTAATCCTCACGTCCTGTTAGGCCATATGTATTTTGGAAAGTCTCAAACAGTATGACCCCCTGCACCTCCCCCAACCCCTCACCCCAAGAATCTAAGAATTGGCCAAACTTCTCCAATGTCGAAAATTTGGATCAATATAAGAGGAAAGGAAGTCGTCATCAGCTGACAGCACTCTGCAGAAATAAAAGACCTGTACTAAAGGAGATTGTGCTTTGAGTCTAAGCCACACCTTAATCATTTGGGCTGTAAAATGGGAAAAATGTGTCAACAATGGGGAAGTCCCCTGGTTTGCCAGAAAAATCAGGCCTCTATCATACAAATTATTGATTACAAATTCTGTATTCTTCCAGGGAGGTAGGGCTTGGAATAAGAGCCATGTTAATATTATCCGCATATGTGAGGCCCTAGCATAGTTTGTAAGATTAGGAAGACTGACTTCTCCCTTTGGGTTGTGGCAGTTGCAATGAAGAGTAATGAATCCATAAGCGCACAGTACCCCTCCAATGAATCAGGATATTAATTTGTTCCAATAATTAAAATAATAAGGTGCTGGAACCAATGTGATTAACTGAAATACGTGGAAGGATATTCCTCCAAATCGCATCAATCTAGGTAAAAGGATAATGGTTACTGGTCTCATTTAAGCAAATCCTCAGTTATAGCTACAGTAGGTGCCTTATAATTCAGAAGTTCCAGATTTCTCAGATCCTTGGGGATGGAGATCCCCAAGTATTCTTAGTACTATGCCATTTCAAAGGGAGGTCCCATTTGAGGGAAATGGTGGGAGAAGAGTATAGAAGGAGGACTTTGATTTTACTGAGATTTAATTAGAATCCAGACAAATTTCAGTGAGATGGCCCAAGCGGCTGGTATAGAACTATCTGGATCAAGTAAAGTAAGAAGGACATCGTCCACATAAAGCATGGCCTTGTACTCCGTGCCTCCAAGTGGGATGCCTTCCACCTTCTGGTCCAGCCATACAGCTCCGGCAAGGGTTTGATATACAAAGTGAAAAGTAAGGGTGAGAGAGGATATCATTGATGAGCTCCACGCTGTAGCCAAGTGGGGACAGAAAGTGCACCACTGATCTGAATGTAAGCCTGAGGGTTACCAAAAATCTACTAAACCTCAATAATAAAGGGTTCCAAGAAGCCAAAAGTTAACAGGGTGCCCCAAAGAAAGTTCCAGAACACCCTGTCAAATGCCTTTTCAGCATCCAGACTGAATAAGGCCAATGGAATTTTCCAGCTTTGTACATGCTCTACCAGAAGTAGAGTGCACCTAACATCCATTGTTTGACACTCACTAATAAATCATGCTTGGTCAGGGTGAATCACAGTAGGAAGGATATGTTCTTGACTATGGGCCCATACTGCCATATACAGTTTATAATCTATATTTATGATCGAGATGGGATGGTAAGAAGAAGGGGACAAAGGGTCTTTCCCTGTTTTAGGAATTGCCACTATGTAGCCTAAGACCAAAAGGGGGAAGATGTCCCCTGAGGCCACTGCACAACAGGTTTACAGGATGTGAGGTAGAAGATCTTCAGATGAGGTATTTTACCATTCAACTGGGTATCCACCAGGCATCAGCATTTTTGCATTCCTGCCAATTTAAGATGGGTATGGATTTCCCCAAGGATAATGGGGAAGATAAAGTTTCCCTTTGGGCATCTGTTAGCTGAGGTAAATTTAGTTCCCCTAAATATTCAGTGATAGTGCAGGGTCCAAGGGAGATAGAAACACAGAAACAGAAATTGATGGCAGATAAGGATCATTAGGACCATCCAGTATTCCCGTTTTCCCTACCTACTGCAAAAGCCTCTGACTCTACTTGATGTCTGGCTTTACCCTATTCTTTCATAGAAACATAGAATCTGTCAACAGATAAGGACCACCAGGCCCATCCAGTTTGCCCCTAAGCCCGATACCTGATGTCGGCCTCTCACCCTATATGGTTTGTGGCTTCCCCTCCCTCTGCCCACCTCTAAGGTTCCCTTATGCCTGTCCCAGGCATGTTTCAATCCCTCCTTGGTACTTGCTCCCAACACTTCCTGTACCAGACTATTCCATGTGTCCACCACTCTCTCCGTGAAGAAAAACTATCTCACATTCCCTCTCAGCCCCCCCCTCCAATTTCATAGCATGCCCCCTCGTTCTTGTACTCCTCCTGTACTGGAAGATGTCTGCCCCCTGCACCTTAGTAATGCCCCTTAGGTACTTGAATGTTTCTATCACGTTCCCCCTCTCCTCCAGCGAATACATACTGAGGTCCTTTAACCTCTCCTCATAAGTCTTGTGGTGCAAGCCCTGTACCATCTTTCCTACAGCTAGGGTTCCCCTATGCCTATCCCATGCATTTTTGAATTCCCCTACTATGTTTGCCCCCACCACCCTATCCATGAAGAAATACTTCCTCACATTACCCTTCAGTCTACCTACTTCCAATCTCATATCATGCCCCCTTGTTCTTGAACATCTCTTTTTTCTGAAAAATGCTACCCTCCTGTACCTTGTTTATGCCCTTTAGATATTTATAGGTTTCTATCATATCTCCTCTCTCTCTCCCCCCCCCGCCCTCCTCCTCCTCTTCAGGGTAAACATACTTAGTTCCTCCAGTCTCTCCTCATGTGACTTTTGGTGCAGGCCCTGCACCATTTTTAGTGCCCTTCTCTGAACCGCTGCCACCTTATGTCCTTGCACAGATGCAGCCTCCAGAACTGGACACAGTACTCCAAATGAGGCCTCGCCAATGTTTTGTACAGTGGCATCACCACCTCCTTTCTTCTGCTGGTAATTCCTCTCCTTATGCACCCAGCATCCCACTGGCTCTCCCCACAGCCTTGCACACTGTTTGACCACCTTTAGGTCATTCTATATGACTACCCCCAAATCCCTTTCCTGATTGATGACCGACAATATCTCCCCCCCACCATGTAATTCTCCCCTTGGTTACTGCACCCTAAATGCATGGTTTTGCACTTCTTCACATTGAATCTCAGCTGCCACACTCTGCACCATTCTTCTAGTTTACCCAGGTCCCTCCACATTTTATCTACCCCTCCTGGAGTGTCTACCCTGTTGCAGATCTAAGTGTCATCTGCAAAGAGGCACACCATCCTCTCCAGCCCCTCCATGTCGTCACTTACGAAGATATTAAACAAGACTAGCCCCAGAACTCATCCCTGTGGCGCCCCGCTGTCACCCTCATTTCTTCGGATTGAGCTCCATTTTCCACCACCCTCTGGCTTCTATCCCTCAACCAATTTCTAATCCAGTTTACCACCTTGTGACCCATTCCCATATAGCCAAGCTTGTTTACAAGTCTTCTATGTGGAACGATGTCAAAGGTCTTGCTGAAATCCAGGTAGGCCACATCCCACCCCCCCCCAAATCCACTATCCTGGTCATTCAGTCAAAGATTTGTTTGATATGACCTTCCCACTGTGAATCCATGCCACCTTGGATCATGTGCATCGCTGGATTCAAGATATTCCACAATCCTTTCTTCCAGCAGTGATTCCATAATTTACCCCACTACCGAGGTGAGGCTGACTGGTCTATAGCTTCCAGCCTCCTCCTTGCTCCCGCTTTTGTGAAGAGGGACTACATCTCCCCTCCTCCAGTCCTCTGGAACTACTCCTGAATTGAGTGATTCACTGAACAGGGCTGCCAGCAGTGCTGCCAGCACCTCCCATAGTTGCTTTAATATTCTAGGATGTATTCCATCTGGTCCCATTGTCTTGTCCACCTTCAGAAATGAGAGTTCCATTAGGCCTCTCTCTTCCATAAATGGACTGGTGTCCACCCCCCCCATTCCATTATTGTTCCTGTTGCTTAACTGTGGTTCCTCACCATTCCCTTCTTCTGTGAATGCCGAACAAAAATACTTGTTCAGTATTGATGCCTTATCCAGGTCCCCTTCCACACATTCCTCTTCTTCCCATCTAAGCCTTACAATCCCACCCCTGGTTTTTCTCCTTTCACTAATGTACCTATAAAAGGTCTTATCCCATTTCTTTACCTCCTGTGCTATTTTTTCCGCTATTTGTAAATTTGCGCTCCTGACTGCATTCTCTGTGTCCCTCTGCTTATCCAGATACTTTACTCTGTCCTCCTCCTCTTCCTGTGTTTCCATGTATTTCCTGAAAGACAACTTTTTCCCTTTTACCTTTCCTGCCACTTCTTTTGTGAACCATAGTGGTTTTCTCTTTCTCCTGCCTTTGTTCACATACCTAACCCACAGGTTTGTCAACTCCACTATGCTCCTTGTAGATGGGCCCACTGATCTTCAACTCCCACCGTGTCATCCCTCCTTGCTAGGACTTTCTTGAGACAAACCCCCATCTTTGCAAAGTCCACCCTCTTAAAATTCAGGACCCTCTCCTTTGTGTGACTGGACTCTGCCACTGTTCTTATATTAAACCACATTGTGTGATGATCACTGGACCCCAGGTGTCCACCCGCCCTGACTTAATCAATTCTGTCCCCGTTGATGAGTACTAGGTCCCAAATCGCACCCTCCCTGGTGGGCTCTAGCACCAGTTGCCTGAGGCCTGCCCCTTGCATGGAGTTCATGATGTCCCGGCTCCTGGTTGAGGTATGTGTCAACATAAAGCTGTTGATAATAAGTTTTGCTCTTCCTTTACCCTGCCTAGCCAGTCCTGCACAAATTCTCCCCATAAAAATCCTGCTAGTGGCCCACAATATAGTACTTTCTATACTCTCAATTTACATCCCTCCAGAAGTGAAATTACCAGGGTTTGAAGAACTCATGGAGGTCATTAGATGTCAGTACCTTGACTCTGAATCCATCATTTTAAGGGACTTCAATATCAATTGGTTGGCACCCCAGTCTGACTCACATAAGGACTCTGTAGCTCTACTACATCTTACACAACTCATTGACTCACCTGCCAGAACCAATTATAAAACAGGAACTAGCACACTACTAGACTGGATCCTCACAAACCGGCCGGATCGTATCTCCAATGTGACAGTCCACCCAGACTCGCTCAGTGACCACTCCCTGGTCACCTGCAGCTGGACCAACAAATTCAATGTAACACCCCCCCAAAGAATCTCAAATAGAAAACTAAAAAGGGGTCACCTTAAGTTCCTTAAGGAGCAACTACTCAACACTGACTGGAGCCCCCTTGACATAGCGGAGGATATGGACACTGTACTTGAGTACTTTATCAAACAATTCAATGCTGCATGTGACTGCCATGCTCCAGTACAGAAGACAAAGATCCGAGGAAGAAACAGCCCCTGGATCATGCCGGACTTAATAGGCCATATAAAAAACAGAGACAACTTGTGGCATACGGCAAAGAACTCAGACCTCCACGGATATAGAAGACTACAGAATGAATGCACCCGTGCTATCCACTCCGCTAAAAGTAACCATCTCAGGGAAGCATTAAAAACCTCTTGGGGCATCAGCAAGTATTTTTGGAACAATTTAAAAGATGCAACAAGGAAAGTCAAGAAAGCAGCTCCACAAATGCTCAACATCGATGGTGCCCTACTCTTGACCTTCTGACAATTGCCAACATGTTCAACAAAGCTCTTACTGACCTTAGCAGTGTACTTCCGATTAATTTCTTTGATGAATCCAACCCACCATAAAGCCAAAGCCGAGGACCTACCCAAACACCAACCCCCTTCTATTTCAAATCTGTCAACTACAATCAAGCAAGAAAGTACATTCGTAAAGTGCTAGGAAAATCCAGGAAAAGTGGCGACACACTACCTCAAGTTTATTTCCCTTACACTTGAAGAAATCTTAGCTACCATTACTAAGCTGCTGAACGTATCCCGGCAACTGGCTCAATTCCCCCAAGCTTGGAAGTCAGCTCTGGTAACTCCAGTACACAAGAGCGGTGACCGGGCACTGCACTCAAATTACAGGCCTATTTCTATCCTTCCACCACTGTCAAAAGCACTGGAGCACATAGTATCAGACCAGCTGGTAGAATATCTTGACAAATATAGTATCCAGTGCTCGGAACAGCACGGATTTCGGAAAGGGTACAGTATCACCACTGCTCTTCTGGAATTCACCAGCTGCATTCATAGCTTACTGGATCAGGGTAACCTTGTAGGCTCGGTCTTTATTGACCTAGCAAAGGCCTTTGACACAGTCAGTCATTCTCTACTACTTCAACAACTCACCTCTATAGGCCTCTCTAACCATGCAACTAATTGGTTCAAATGCCACTTGTTGATCACTCCCAGCAGGTAAAGATTGGAAATACCACATCTGGGCACCTTCTGATTCGCTGTGGGGTCCCCCAAGGGTCAATTCTAGGACCCTTCCTTTTCAGCATCTTTATAAACAACCTACCTCGATCATGTGGCCAACAGATGCTACTCTATGCAGTTGATGCTGTTATTTTTACTTCTCACCAGGACCCTCACATCCTAAAAAAATCAGCTTTTGAACAAACTGAAGACTGGTTCGGAGTATACAAGATGGTTCTGAACTATAAAAAGACTAAAGCAATTCTTTTTAGTGGTGCTAGAAGCAAACACAAAGCAACATCCCTAAACATCACCAACTACATAGGAGTTACACTTGAACAAGTGGAGCAATTCAAATACCTGGGGGTTACGCTCAACAGCTCCCTCTCCTATGCAGAACACATTAAGAATGTGGCCAAAACAGTTACCATAATAACTGGGCTCTTGCACAGGCAAAAGAAATGCCTGACACCTGAAGCCCTAAAAAACGCAATCCAAAGCTCAATTGTTTCCGTTATCGACTATGGATTGGTCATTTACAGCTCAGCCACTACCACCTCACTACGTAGGATAGCAGTAGTCCTCAACAAAGACCACAGACTGCTCACCAGTTCCCACCGCTTAAAGCACAACTGTGATCTCTATGAGCAAGCTGGCTGGCTACAACTTGAAAACAGGATACAATACCAAACCTGCCTATTAGCTAATAAAAAACTACTAGGACGGGAACCTCCTGGAGTCACAAACCTACTAAGCTTATTCACAGGCCCACACCGCACCAGGAACTATGTCCATCATTTTCTCACTATCCCACACTGCAGAACCTCCCAAGAGCAGAGGTCATTTGCCTACCGGGCACCACTCTGGCTCAATAACCTCAGTACTGATCTTGCTGCCACACCGAGATTGGGGCCTTTCAAGACCAAGCTAAGACAATGCCTACTGAAGAAAAGCTCCTGTGACTGCACATTTTAATTGCTCCTTATCCTCCTAACTTCCGACCCTGGTCTGATTCGACGCCAGGTTTTACCCTCTCCTCACTCCTCCTACCTCTGTCCCTCTACCCTTGGTTTCCCTGCTGCCCTGCAATACCTGCACTTTCCTCCCCATCTCCCCTGACTAGTCATCTTCCCAACCCCCTCCACCCACACTGCCCTCTACTATCCTTCTGGATGTCTGTTTACCATCTCTTACCTGACAATGCCATCTTGGCTGCTACTACTACTTGAATAATCCTTGTGTCAGAATCTTCCCTGTTACCAATTCACAATGTTTTTTTTCTATGTTGAAGTCACCTAGCTAGATACTCCTAAACCCACAATGTATGTATTTCTACCCTTATGATGTGGAACCTTTGTAAAAGAGCGGTCTTCTGCTCAAAGGTATTGTAATTCAAGACCGAATAAAATAAAAAAAATAAATAATGAGTTTTAAAAACATGTCTTAGCTGGTGAGCATCGAGAGTCCAAGTCCCCGTGACTGGATCTCTCAGCTACTAAAATTAAGTCGCTCAATGATGAGACCGCAGTTTTGGAGTGAAAGTACACATTCCTTTCACCCCTTCCTTGTACTGAGATTGTTATGAGTAAGATAAAGCTTGTTAGGACATTATGGTTCATTAGAGTTTGGAGTTTACTCTTCAGGGCTTCAATCCTAGCTGCAATAACCCTATCACCTTGTGAGTAAAGTAATAGAAGAGTCTGCAACTGTTCCATTAAAGAACTGTATTTCTCCATTTTCCTTTAGGGAAGCATACGAGATTACCTCCAGACAAAATGTCTATGGATGCTCAATTGTGTCCTTGCAGCTAGCGTAGGAGCACTGAGAGCCGTGGATACACAGGTGCATACCATTCTTGAGGAGTTCTAACAGAAATTCAGGCTGTTCTGTCTGAGGTCTAATGTAAAGTGCATGTTACAAGTCTGTCTTGCAGAGTCAAGTATTTTTTTTTTTTTTTAAAGATCCAAAGAGGATTCTCTCTTGCTACTGGACATTAGGGATGCCTGGAAATGGCCAGCTCGCTCCAGTCCATTACGATTTTACAGGAATTTTCAATTCCAAATCCTATTTAATTCTGATTTCTATGAGCTCCTAAATCATAATTTCCAATGTAAAAACATTATTTTACCTTTCATTTCGGAATTAGGATTTTAAAGTGGTTAGATCAGAGATCAGTGTCAGTAGGTGCTGGCTAAGTGCAGAAAAAGGACATACATAGTCTGTTGCTGCAAACTGATGTACTGAAGAAGGAATATGGCATTGCAGAAGTGTATTTCCTGTATTTTGAATAAACATCATGCAGAGATTGTGTGTTGAACCTGAAGTTTGGTGTCTGGTCCATCTGTTAGCCCACAACACCTCCACAAGTGGCAAATATACAGATACATACATTGCTTCCCACGTAACCTCATATCTCTGTATACATTCCATGTACTGTCTCCAACAGTTACACTCCAGAACACATTCTTACCATATAATTGTGCATGCCCTCTTTTTTACACTTATCAGTTGCTATTTGCTCACCCCCTTTTTAGATTAACAAAAACAACTCAACTAACACATTTATAACTTGCCAGTTGTTGAGATTATAATATCTTATAACAGTTACCTTTTTAGGGGAGAAGTCTGATAGGTATCAACCACTCTATGTACTTTCTTGTATACTATACGTGTGCCCACGTCCTTCAGTTCAGGCCTAGTAATCTTTTAAGAGAATGGTACTGATGAGCATAAGCGCCACTTCTTCTGGTCAGAAGGAATTCATAGGAGTTCACCATATCTTGTCAAAGGGGTCTCCCTTCTCCTTCAATTCATATGTTACCCATTCCAAGAGTAGTGTTTTAGCCACTAACTCCAATCACATATTTACAGTGGGTCTCATGCACGCCACCCATGTGTTTTGGATATATTTCCTCACTAATACCAGCAATAGTCGTACCACTCTGGGATGTGTGTCCCAGCTTTCCTCCTTTAAATGGTCCACAGCCATCAACATGGAAAGTAGCGTCTCGGATATCTGCACCCCAGCCCGATGTTCAATTTGCTGCCCAATCTCGGTGCAGAACAGTCGCAGGGTTGGACATTACCAATAGTAGTGTATACTGTACATGTTCCTCTTGCTCCCTGACATCTGCCACATATGGATGATACGCCTGGTGAAAACGTATTCACCACCGCTGGTGGCAAGTACAATCTATGTATAAATTCAAACTGGGTTTTGTTTGTACTTATTACACCAAAATAGCCCCACATGCGATTCGCAAATAGTCACCCAATTTTCCTCCGAAATTTCCACACCCAGATCCCGTTCCCACTATTGTCTTACCCACGTAGATTTACCAGGCATGGCCTCTATCAAATGTGAGTACAATTTTGCCATTAAGCCTTTTGGGTTCACTTGCGATCGCATTATCTCCCTCTCCAGTCTATATAAGTTAAAGTGTTCTGGTTTTAATCTATGCAATGCTCCTGTATGTGTCTGCACCTGTAAATATTTAAACATATAATGTTCCTCTATTTCACAGATGCGTGCTATTTCCTCTTGACTTCTCATTCCCCCTAAGCTCACCATATCTCCAAAACACTGTATCCCGTTCTGCTTCCAGTGGGCGAATCTCCTCTCCTGAATTCCAGGTAGGAACTCTGGATTGTCACTGACTGGTGCCAAAACAGTCTTATCTTCCTACCCCTGCATACTTTGGCTGCCACCCTGCATGCCTGTAAGATGCATAACACCAGGGGACTTGGGCTTTTTCTGGCCCTATACTTTTTACTCCCCCCTTTATCCAAGTATATCATAGGCGAGCCACAACCCTCCCTCATCTCCAGGGTCACCGAACTTGCTCCCTTATTTTCTAGGAGTCTTTCTCTGATCAGTCGCAATGGGGCCGCCACATGAGACTGTTTGAAATCTGGAAATTTTAGGCCTCCTTTAGAAATTGTCCCTTTAAGTCTTCTTAAAGTCACCCTAGGTATTTTGCCTTGACATAAAAATGTGGTACACTGTGCCTCTGGTTTCTGTAAGTCCTTCTTATTGAGTCCCATAGGTAACATTTGAATGAGGTATAATATACATGGCAGTAAATTCATCGTTAATAAATTCATCCACCCAATCGGACCCCACTGTTTAATATCACTTTTCCTCTGACTAAGATGTAAAAGACAGCACCCCCTCACCTTATGAGACAGTGTGTTTTCAAAAACAGCTGAGAACATTGACAAAAAAACTGGGGATAGCTATAGTAAAAGAGGTGCTCCTTTTAATTATTTTAAATCTTAAAAAATGCTAAAGCATTTCCAAAATGGGTAAAAAAGAGCATCTTGCAAAACAAGAGATAAAGGACAATCTATTTTAAAGTAGAATTACAGTAAAAGGTATACAGTAGGTCAAAATGTCCCCAGAGCATGCACTGCTGCTTTAAGTATCAATTTTATCTCCCCACTGTGGTACAACTACTGTATAAATGTGACCACTGTGTGGAGTTCCTTCTGTTCCCTGGGGATGTTGTTAGCTTTCTGAATGGTTTCTGTCACAACCCTGCACTGGTAACCCCTTTCAAGGAATCTCTCTGATATGACCTTAAATTCTGCTTTGAAACTGTCCTCTGAGTTGCAATTCCTATGATCACTTAGGAGTTGTGAGGCAAGGATACTCTTTTTATAGTTTGGGGTCGTGGAAGCTGGCACTGTGGACGGTAATATTTTCCTCAGTTTCTTTCCAATAAAGGGCTCTATCTAATGTATTTTACAGTATCTACCTTATCTATCTATCGATCTTTCTTTCTTTAGATATGTATCGTATCTATCTTTATCCTCATCTATGTATCGTATGTATCTATCTTTATATACAGTATGACTCATATCTATCCTTATCTATATATCATATCTATCTATCTATCTATCTATCACCTACCTACTACTACCTACCTGTCTCTCTATCTGAGATATGTAGTGGTCAGACTCAAAATATGTAATTTATGCTCAAGGGTGAGGTAGCAGGAAGATAACGCACTAGCGGCAGAGCAACAACTGATGATAAACTAAATATTTTGAGTCAGACCAATATGTATTTGATTCATACCACACCAGTTTACTGGTTTTACCTTTTATATGTGTTCTTTGATTTTAACAGCAGGCTTCACTGCTGCACTATTCAACTGTAATGTCATCAGCACTGTAAAAGCTGCTCTCTGATTGGTGCACTATTCCACTGTGATGACACTAATCTTCAAGATATTTATTATGACAACACTTACTTTTAACATATTTTGATATCTTGCAGTTAGTGTTGTCATCAGCCAAAATATTTTTTATTTTGTCATTTTTACTTCCACTCTTGAGTGTCTATAGATATAGATACAGATCTAGATATATGCATGCAGTGGGGAGCTGTGTGATACATCTTTTATCTACACAAGGGCAGTATGACCTTGGGTAATCTTACAAGAGGCTTAAACCACTAGTGATGTAACTGAGAAAAAACTGGCCAAGTGAAGACAGACACAGGTTACTCACCTGTAACAGTAATTCTAGGAGTGGTATATGTTGTTCATTCACACTTCTTGGCATGTCCCTTTCCCTTTAAGAATCTTGCCGGAAGGTCTAAAAGCTGGTTCATCCCACCCACCCGGGTGGTATAACGATCAGCTCTGCCCCTTGGCGCCAGACCTTGCCCACTGGAAGCAGAGGCTGTGCACTGAAGCTGGGGAGGTCGGGTGGGTCAGTGTGGATGAACAACATATACCACTCTAGAAAGTACAGTTACATAAGAACTTACTGTAACAGTAGATCTTCCGAGGACTGGGATGCATAGGGAGGGGCATCACAAGTAGAAAAATGGAAGTGGTTATCCCTCTATACAGACAGTTGGTGGGACCCCATCTGGAGTACTGCGTGCAGTTTTGGAGACCTCATCTACGCAAGGACATCGACAGGATGGAAGCAGTCCAGAGGAGGGCAACTAAAATGGTGCAGGGTCTACATCAGAAACCATATGAAGAGAGACTGAGAGAGCTTAATATGTATACCCTTGATGAAAGGAGGGACAGGGGGACATGATAGAAACTTTTAAGTACCTCAAGGGAATCAACAAAGTCCAGGAGGGTAGCATCTTTCAGAAAAAGAGATGTGTAAGAACAAGGGGGCACAATTTAAAGTTAGAGGGGACGGCTCAGGGGTAATGTGAGGAAATTCTTTTTCACGGAGAGAGTGGTGGACGCATGGAACCGCCTTCCTGGAGAGGTTGTGGGGTCTAAAACAGTGGAGGAATTCAAACATGCATGGGACAGACATAAGGCAATTATAGTGGGGGGTTGCAGGAAATAGGCTGTTGGTTAACTAGAATCTGAAGCTTATCCAGTAGGTAGGGAAATGAGCAGATTGGGTGGGCCAAGTGGTCCTTATCTGCCGTCAAAGTCTATGTTTCTATGACTGTCTCTTGCAGTAAGTAATTACGTATGGGAGTATCCACCAGGTGGCGCTGTCATACGGCAGCTTCTCTCAGCTGTCTTGCATGGAAGCCATCCATACAACATCACTTCCTGTGGATGTGTATAAGAGTGGGTGGCCCCCAGTACCCTCTGTTCACAGTCAGCTTCGGCGAGCACAGCCTGGACCGAGGCAAACGAGGGTCAGACAAAACAGAACAGTGATCCCACCCACCTTCCTGAGTTCCTGAGTTGCAGATTCAAGGTGAAAAGGCAGGGGGATGGAGGGCGGGGGACTTACTACAAGAAAGAGAGTCCTCGGAAGATCTACTGTTATGGTAAGTTCTTACGTAACTGTACTATCTTCTACGGACTGGCCTCTTGCAGGAAGTCATTATGTATGGGAGATTACGTAGCAGTAAAATCCAAATGGGAGGAAAGGCAAAGCCAAAGAAGCAAATTCACAAAAAAATGTCAACTTCAACTGCACCCCCAGAGGCACATAGGCCAGGGTGGGGTAAGGACAAAACGTTTGATATGAAACCACGATGTCCAACTCAAACCTCTTCCATGCAGGCAGATAGACCAATGGTTAGGAGAAGATATTCGGCATGAAATCAGGAGAAATGTCAACTCAAACCACACCCACTCAGGCAAACAGGCTCAAAGGTGAGTGAGGATAGCATGCAGAAGGCATGATGCAGAAAGAACTGTAGATGGCCAGGCACAGTGATTCACCCTGATGAGGCAGAGGTCAACAGGCTGTGGCATAAAGTCAAATCCAGAAATATACAAGTATAGCGGATCAGATATCAGAAAAAGAAGCACCGGGGAAAACACATTTCAGATGGTCAGAGGAAGGAACAACTGAAGGGCTCCAGGAGGGAGAGAAGCAGGAGTTCCCAACAGATCCACATGGAGGAGTGAAGCATCCAGTCCGGAAGCAAGCCTCCAAGAAAGGTAAAGAGATCCCCAGGCACCTCAGAGGCCTGCAAGAGGAGGCGGTGGAGACCTGAAAAGCGGTTTAGGGTGCAGAAGCGGGTCCCGCCCCACATAAGGGAAAGGAATGCTGCAGAGGGGCAGAATGAGCCATTCTCCTGGAGGCCCTACCGCGGTCCTGAGAGACACCCGGTGAGAGGCAGGAATGAATAGCCCACCCGTGAGGGGCACTTAAGGAGTGGGGCAGGCGCGACAGGGTCCTGAATAGACTGAAGGTATGCACGAAGTCATAAGGAATCCAGAATGGACTGAGCACCAGGTCAAACAGCAGGATCCCAGAAAGGGGCGTGAGGGACCGACAGCTGGACGTCGGGCGGCAAACCCGAAATCCGCAGCCAGGTGAAGTGCCGAAGGGTGACGCTGGCGGCCGAGAGGCGGGCCGATGCATCAACTGCATCAAAGCACGCATGGAGCAAATGATGAGAAAGGGAGGAAATGGCAGACAGCAGCTGAGCCAGCCTGATTGACTCAGTGGAGGGAGGCAAACTGGACAGGAGGTCTAAAGCCGAGGCACCAAGTGTGCAAAGTACTGGAGGAATAAACTCAAATGTCAAAGAAATCCATGCGCTGGGAATCAGCATCCAGCAGCACGGAACAGTATGGCGAGGACGAGCGGTCCGGTCATTGGCCGCCCCCAGACATCCGAGTCCGCCACAGGGGTGGTGGACAAGTAGGGGTGGTCAGGAGGGGCATGGTAGAGCCAATCAGGGCCACAAAGTGCAGGCAGAGAGGAAGCAGGATGAGACCAAGCATGAGAGAAAGCATTAAAGTATGCAGGAATCAATGGCGGGACCACCAGGGCAGGCTCCTCGGGAACGTCGCGGTAGGCAGCCATGTCCCGACGAAAGAAGTCCTGATCCGCAGCAGGGAAGCCAAAAGCATGCTGGATCTGCAGCATGAGCTCCATGAAGGAGGGATCCGGGAGCAAAGATGGATCAGGCGGTCAGGTGGGGCGACCTCCATAAGGGAGGATTCAGACCGAGGGGAACCAAGGTCCTCAGGGTCCCCACCAGAAACCTCCTCCAGGAAGGGATCCCCCCTCCTGAAATCACCATAAAGGAAGTCTTCATAAATGGGAGGAGGAGGAGAGGCGGGAAGCACTGGGTCCGGGTGCAAGCGCTCGGGCGATGGGGAGGGGGAGCGGGACGAGGCCGGACCTCAAGCCATGCTCTGCAAGACCACCAATCACAATGTGGATAATGCCCGGAGCTTGTGAAGGGTCCAGAGATGGAGGATGCCCAAGGGTGGCATCAGGAAGAGGGCGAGCCAGCCTGGGAACTGCCGACCCTGAACAGCGGGGTGAGGCACCCTGACCCCTGCGGACTGGGACCAGGACAGGAGCAAGGAACTCAGAGGCGAGGTCCATACAGCAGGGCTGAAGGCCTGGAAAAGTCGTGACCGAAGGCGTGAAAAGGGTGACAGGAAAACGAGGCTGGCACCAGTGCCGAAAAGCGGGGGCATGGAAAGAAGCCCGAGCAGAGGTCCCGAGGTGGAAGCCCCATTGTCTACTAGGGAGGCAGCCCTGTTGGCGAAGAAATGAGGAGAGGCCCCTCTGTCGATGGAGGAATCGTCCCCGTCGACAAGGGGTCAAAGGGAAGCCTCTCCGTCAATGGAGAAAGCCATCCCGTGGACAAGGCATGTAAGGCATGCTGTCCTGTCGACGGGAGAGGCAGCCCCATTGTTGAGGAGTGCTCCGTCGATGGAGAAAAGAGCTCCATCGACAAGAGAACAGGAGAAACATAAGCCGTCAACAAGAGAGGAGCTCCTGTTGAGGGAGAAGAAAGAACATGCATCGTCGACAGGGGAAGCATCTCTGTCGACGAGGAATGTGCCATCGACAGGGCCAAACTGCCCATCGACGGAAAATGTTCAGAAACAAGCTCTATCGACGGGACATGGCCAGTCGACGCTAGAACAAGCCCAGCAGGCTCCATCAACAGGGGGAGCAGCCCCCTCGATGAGGAAGGTACTGTCAACGATGGAGGAGCCATCGTCGACAAAGTAATGCGGAAGGAGTGTGAGGAGTGTGAATCCCTCTCCCTCCTATGCCTGGAACGAGTGCCCTGGGCCGGGGAGCCATGAAGGTGACCTCACGTGGTCCGTTCCGGCCTGGCTGAGTTTTTTCGAACAGCCATGAGGATGACTCAAGACCCAGCAAAAAGTGTCTGGGCTTGGGAGCAGCAGGTGAACTGTGAGCACTAATGGAACACCGGGCCTGCTGTACAAGAAAAAGTGGGCTAGGCCCTAAAGAAGCCCCAGACCCAGCAAGATAGCCAGAGTCTGGGAGCAGCAGGGGTACTGTGAGTGGGTCACAGGCCTGCTAAGGAAGTCCAAGGGTGCTGAGAGCAAGTCCCAGGTCCTGGACCCAAAAGTAGAAAATCAATTCAAGTTTGCGTCGAAGACTGCAACCCAGGAGGTCAGGAGAGTTGAGTGTGCGAGCTGAAGCCGTCAGGAAAATGAACAGAGGGTACTGGGGGCTGCCCACTCTTATACATATCCACAGGAAGTGATGTCGTGTGGACGGCCCCTGTACAAGACTGCTGAGAGAAGCTGTCGTGTGACAGCGCCACCTGGTGGATACTCCCATATATAATGACTTCCTGCAAGAGACCAGTCCATAGAAGAACTACTGTTACAGGTGAGTAACCTGTGTTTCTAGGGATGTGGATATGTTGTTCTTATCCAAACTTCTTGGCAGACTCCTAACAGCTCTTCAGGAGGAGGGAGGCAAGGCGCACACGCCCTACTTAGGGAACAGAGACTGGAGAACTGAGGCCCCAAACCAGCATCCTGGAGTGACTCTAGATCAATGTAGCAATGGGAAATGAAGGCATTTGCTAACTTCTAGTTAGCAACCCTGTAGATATCCTGGACAGGGACATCCCTGAAAGCAGTCACCAATGTAGCAGTATGGCAGGTGGAATAAGCCCTAAGCCCTACAGGAGGCTCCCTACCCACCAACCTATAGCAGAGATTGATGCATGACGTTATCCATCTGCCAATCATCCGCTTGGCTGCAGGTCTGCCAGGTGTGGCTTCAGCGCATGTGACAAACAGCTGGCGAACCTCTCCCCGAACTCCACCCGTGCACTTTTTACAATAAGAGAGCACTCGTCTCAGGTCCAAAGTATGGAGCCTGTACTTAGCCTCCGAGGTGTGACTGGGGTAATACACCGGCAGAGTCATCACCTTGTTCAGGTGAAACTCTGACACAACCTTCGGAAGGAACTTTGGGTTAGGGTGCAGGACAACTTTGTCCCTGTGGAAGACCTGATAGGAAGACTCAGAGAGCGCTTGGAGTTCCGCAATCCTTCTGGCTGACGTAATAGCCACCAGGAAGGCAGTCTTCCATGACAGATGTGACATCTCACTCCTGTACATTGGTTCGAATGGCTTGCCCATGAGCTTTGCCAGTACCAGCAGCAGATCCCACGGTGGTGGTGGTTCACGCACCAGAGGGGAAATATGGTAGAGGCCTTTGAAGAAACACCAGACCACCTTCTCCTGTCCCATCGTCTGCTGACTGGCCCATGCCCAGTAAGCAGAGATGGCTGCTAGGTGTACCTTCAGGGTCATAGACCGCAGACTCTCCCTTGGAGAGAGACCAAAGGTAGTTGAGACTGCTAGCCACCAGACAGAACAAAAGGACCAGGCCCTTGCCCCAACACCAAATGGAGAATCTCTTCCACTTGAAGGCATAGCACTTCCTGGTCGATTCCTTCCTAGATGCCTCAACTACAGTGAGTACATCTTCCGAGAGACCCAAAGCCTGGAACTTTAGCTACTCAGGAACGAGGCTGTCATGTGCATGGATTGAAGGTCCAGGTGAAGGACCTTCCCCTGATTGACTGAGAGCAGGTCCGGGCATGCTGGAAGATGCCTCAGGAGCATGATGCTGAGGCTGAGGAGACTGGGATACCAGAACTGGTGGATCACCTGTGCCTTGTCCCTCCTCACCTTGAGGATCGAGGGAAGGCATAAAAGAAGCCTGGGGTCCACAGCCTTGAGAAGGCATCCCCCTACAGTAAGCCCTGCTGAGGGGGGCGGGCACAAAAGAGTGTAAGCTTTGCATTCTCCCTGGAGGTGAACAGATCCACCTGAGGGGTGCCCCACTGGGAGAATAGGCCGTGTACTACCTCTGGATGGAAAGACCACTCATGGGATGCCTTGCCCATATGGCTGAGGGCATCCGCCAGCTGATATGAAGCTCCTGTCATGTGAATGGCTAGGAGATCTGCCTCCAGTCAGCTCACGAGGGTCCAGGTGTGGAGAGCTTCCCTGCACAGAGGCCAGGAGTGCATGCCGCCCTGTCTGTTGAGATAGTACATGACTGTGGTGTTGTCCATCTGAACCTAAACCACTTGACCCCGAAGGAATGGTGCAAATGCAGTCAGCGCCAGCCGAACTGCCCAGAGCTCCAGCAGGTTGATGTGGCATCGGATTCTGCGGAGGTCCAGAGCCCATGGACTCTGTGGTCTCCCATGTGGGCACCCCAGTCCGTTGAGAGAGCGGTCGGACATCAGGATGACTGCTGACTTGGGACGGACAAATGGGATCTCTTCCTGCAGATGTTCTGGGACAGTCCACCATTGGAGAGCATCCCACATCCTCTAAGTTGCAGTGACCAGCTTGTCAAAATGACCTAGTCGCTAAGTCCACTGGCTGGCCAGCTCCCAGTGAAGTGGTGCATATGCCACCTGGCCCATCGGACCATGAAGGTGCAGGCTGCCATGTAACCCAGAAGTTGCAAGAAGTCACTGGCAGGGCACAAGTGCCCAATCACAAATGATTGGGCAAAGGAGGGGAGAACCTCCGCCCTGTCCATCGGGAACCTGGCTCTGGCTCGGCAAGACTCGAGCTCTGCCCCAATGAAGCAAATCACCTGCAAAGGCACGAGTTCCGACTTGGCCTCATTGACTAGGAGGCCAAGATCGATGCAGGTCTGGAGGGCCAGATCCCTGGACCTCTCCACCTCCTGTCTGGAGGGACCTGCTATGAGTCAATCGTCCAGATAGAGGTACACTCTGACCCCTTGATGCCAAAGATGGGCTGCCACCACTGCAATGCACTTGGTGAAGACCCTGGGGGCTGATGACAGGCTGAACGGCATGGCTTGGAACTCGTAGAGGGTTCCCTCTGCTCAGAATCATAGGAACCTTTGGTGAGATGGACAGATCGGGACATAGAAGAACGCAACCTGTAGATTCCAGAGAGCAAAACGACATGTTCTGCTCGAGAGATGGTATGATCTGAGACAGAGTTACCATCCTGAAGGAGCGAGACCTGAGAAACTGGTTCAGGCTGTGCAGCTCTAGAATGGGGCGCCAGCCCACCCTCCATGTCAGAACTGGAAATACCTGGAAACGAACCCTGGGTTGATAGGGGGATCCACAACTCTGAACACTACCTCCTTGCAGAGAAGTTGGGTGATGTCGTCTCAGAGAGCCGACCGAATGTCCATGGATACCTTCTCCTCTCGTGGGGTGCAGGCTTGGCTTGGCTACTGCTTGAATTCCAGAGGCAGACCCTGGCTGACCACTTCCAATACCCACCCATCTGTTGTGACAGCGGACCAGGCAGAAAGGAAGTGGTGGAGCCGGCCCCCCATGGGAGGACCCAGAGTAGGCGTGATGGGCATGGGGGTGGTGATCCCCATCCCGTCACTGGGCAGGCTTGGAGGAGAAGGAGGATCCAGCTGCGGGACCCTTCCCACCATGTTTACGGATCGCCGAAGCCCATGACTTGTGCCGAGGGCGCTAAGATTGAGCCTGCTGCTGCCCCAATTGGTACTGGGGCTGCTTGACAGATGGCCGAAAGGGCTTACACTTCAGCTTCTTGGAACCCTGAAATTCCTTCATGGTAGAGGCAATGGAGTCCAAGGTGGCATTGGACTTCTTG
Organism: Neoceratodus forsteri; assembly: GCA_016271365.2. NCBI lineage: Eukaryota > Metazoa > Chordata > Ceratodontiformes > Ceratodontidae > Neoceratodus > Neoceratodus forsteri. The sequence continues at coordinate 298,571,443 of CM057459.1, read as the reverse complement.
ACGTGCTGGACGTGTGCAATAAACTCCTTGACCGAACAAGTCAGTGCACAGGAAGGGAACATCCACCAGTTTGTGCTGAGTGCCCGCCATAAAGATTGAAACCCTCATCCAGACCCTGCGGCGCATGGCGACTGCAGCCACCACTGAATGGGCACAGGGATCCCCAATGTCCAGAGCCATCTGGAGTTGCTGTTTTGCCATAGCCTGACCCTGATCCTGGACGTGCTTGACCGTAGTCTGAAGGTTCGCGGGGAGATGAGGAAGTGCCTTGTCTAGTGAGCCCAGGAGGGTATAGGAGAAGTGTGCCATGATGACAGCCAAGCTTACCTGACAGACCGAGCGAAGAGGCAGCATAGACTTTTCTGGCAGAGTGGTCCAGCTTTTTGGACTCTTCATCTGGAGGTCTATAAGTGTTTTCTGAATTACCCCAACACTGAAACACAGATTCAGTCACCAATCCCTCAGCCAAAGGGTGCTCTGTCAATCCAGATAGGGAGCCAATGGGAACCGCATACCTGCACGCCATCTGGGCCAATGGCATGGGGCAGGAGGCAGGGTGCTGGCAAAGCTGCAGAGCCGGGCCAACAATGGCTTTGGCTACTGGGAAGTCTGAGAATCCCCTTTTGTTAGAATATCTTTTAAGGGATATTGAGCCCATTTCTGGACAGGCTCCAGTTTCATCCCCATGGATTCAGTGATTAGACTGAGAATGCCCATGAAGGACGTGGGACCTTCCTCCGTCGAGAGACTCCCCATCGAAGTTTCGTTGAACTGATGAGAGTGCAAGGAGTCGTCCTCGGACTCCAAGGAGTCCACACAGATCGGCCGACCACCTAAGACACTTTCCACCCGCCACGTACAGTCGGAAGTGAGGGTGACTGACAGCGTCTGCGGGAGGCTCTTAGTGGGCCAAGACTCCTTAACAGGAGCCCCAAAGGGAGGCTGATTAGGTGGTGGCTCCACCATGATTGGAGGAGGGCCTTCACTGGCTCCGCAGGCGGAGGGATGTGTAGGCCGGCTCTGGAGGAGTCAGCGCGGACCTAGAGGGGGACAGCCATCACGTGTGGAAGCCTGGGTCAAGTTCAAACCAGCCAACACCAACTGTTGCCACATAAGATCCTCGTAGCATTAACACAACTTGCACCGAAGCCTCTCCTCTTCCGAGGAGGACGAGGATAAATAGCGGTGGCGCCGCTTCTTGGAATGCCCAGAATGGCGTCTGTGAGTTCTCCTTGACCTACTGGTTGAGGATGACCAAGATCCCGACCATTGTGGGGCCGATGGGGGTGCTCATGAGCTGGGGAGGGGGAACCCATGGCTCCTTCAAGTCAGGGCTTTCCTCCTCCTCGGAAGGTCCAGTCAGGACTGGAATCCTGAACAAGGAAATGTCGGCCTCATCCAGCGACAATGGGTTGATGGGGTTGATAACAATTTTGACCAGGTCGTCGTCCCATGTCTTAGTCAGCTGGCCTGACGGGGGCACAGTGAAGCCAGCGGCCGGGGCCGCAATTTCGACTGAAGTAGAAACAGGAGATTCCTGAGAATGAGACCTCTCTCGATTCCAAGAATGACATCAACAAGATTTTTCTCTCCACTCCTTGAATTCCTTTCTATGGGAGCTGTGTGAAGCTGACAGGCCCTCCCCGTTGGTCAGGAGAAACTGGCACAACTCCATGAAGGAGCCTGTAAAGGTAGAGCCCAGTTTGAGCGGCACGAAGATCGAAGCTGAAGAAAACTGATCGGCAGCCCGAGCTGCCTCCTCCTCCTCAAAAGCCTTCATTTGCTCAAGTTGCTCAGTGGACCCCGCAGCAGCGGAGACCACCCAATGGACGTCTTTCGATTTGACCATCAGGTTCCATTTTTTTCCAATCGGCCGAGTTGTACGCATGCGAGGTGATTTTCCAACAAGTTCGGTTGGAATGAGCGACCAAAGTCGCAGTCTTGGGTATCATGATTGTGGCCCAGGCAATAGATGCATGTGGCATGCGGGTCAAAGCAAGACATCTTCTGCCTACAGGGGCATCGGCTGAGCCCAGGTGAAGACTTGTCCTCCATCGCAGTCACGTCTGTCAAACGGTGCGGAGAAACTCGAACAAGTTTAAGCCTAGGTAAATAATACAAAGATTTAAGCGACAGGGCCTACTCAACATGGGAGCGATAAGGAGGGAACCTGAATCTTCCAGTGGAAAGGAAGATCTGTCATCAAGGGGCAGAGCCGAAGGTTATACCACCCAGGTGGAAGCCAGCTTTTAGATCTTCCAGCAAGATTCTTAAAAGTAAAGGACATGCTAAGAAGTGTGGATAAGAACAACATATCCACATCCCTAGAAACAATGTATCACACAATCTCCCCATCATATTTTTCATTTATACAATAGGACTGGGACTTGCGTGTTGGTTTACCTTAATTTTTTTATTTAAATTATTTCTGTGATTTTTTTTGGTTTTGTTTTTGTGATAGAAACATAGAAACACAGAAGTTGACGGCAGATAAGGACCGCAAGGCCCATCCAGTCTGCCCAATTATTTTTCTACCTTATAAATGTGCCATTGGCCTTTGCTCTGTCAGTGGCCTATCTATTCATACTCATTTATATTGCTCCCTTATGCCTATCCCATGCCTGTTTGAAGCCCTGCACTGTATTCATAGCCACCACTTCTTGAGGTAAGCCATTCCATGCATCCACCACCCTTTCTGTGAACAAGCGCTATTGCATTTGCTATACTGCGCTGTTACTAAGGGCATTCTATGGAAGTCACACTTGGACGTTGTGTCAACCTGAAGATGTGAACACTGATTAAAGGAAGTCCTGGAGTTTTCAAAAAAAATCATCAGAACATGATGATGGCTCCAAGTGAGGAAGTTTGTGAACCCTTGTACTGAAATTCCATCATGGAGCTGGCACTGCGATTTGGTGTTGCAGGTTTTTATTTTTTTTTGTATTTCAATGAGGTTTTCAACTTTGATGCATACCCTGGCCATTTTTGCATATTTTGACACCAAATCTACTACATGGCCTTTTGAGGACCCCCCAACTCATTGACAATGTCTCTGAAATTCACAAATCCATCCGGAAAGACGATTTCATGGTCGGTTGATGAAATCTCCTTTCAGGCATGATCTGAAAATTTTCATTGCCTTTGTTCATGAGCTGGGGTCATAAGAAGGCTATGTTGGAAATTTGGGGTCAAAATATGTAAAAATGGTGAAGTTATGTGCATTCATTTAAATTTAACTATGCTGGTTCGTAACTTCGATAATTTTAAACATTTTCACCCCACATTTTTAACTTAGCCATTTTTTAGCAGTATTGCACAGTGGGATAAGGCTCTGAACTGCAAATCTGGAGACCTGGGTTTGAATCCCACAGCCACCTAGGTGCATACTGTGTGATCCTGAGCAAGTCACTTAACTTCCTTGTGCTTCCAGGTCTCATCTGGAAAGAAGCTTCGGCTTAGTGTGCTACTCCTGGTTAAACAATGTTCCCTTGCCGGCCCGGTGGCGCTGAGGCGCTAGACGCCACACCTCGCGCCATGCCGGGTCTGGGTTCAGAAACACACTTGGGCCGCAGGGGGCTGGCAGGGGAGAGGAAGGATCGAGCATTCCATTACTGCTCTCCTTCCTCTGGGGTGGGTAGTGGGACTCACATCGCTCTACAGTGACAACTGGCGGAGGCCAGCTGCACTACAGTGGCATGCACAAAAAAATAGGGGGAGAGCACGGCAGGCATCAGCACTATGTGCTCAAACGCCATTGCACATTCAGCTCTCCATAAGGGGAGAAAACGCGGAAAAACAAAAAGGCAGGGGGTGATCTCTGTGGCAGATGGCCGCGCCTTGCACCCCCGGTGGGAAACCTGAGAGAGGCACGTACCCAGGGGTGTAGAGTGATGAAAGGCCGGCCCTGTGGGTGTGGGTTCATGTGGCCCACATGCACGACGGGGTCCAGGGGTGCAGGTGCCGGAGATCGTGGGGGTTGCGCTGCAGAGGAGGTAAAAAACATTAATCGATAAACAATGTTCCCTTTCCCCTTTACATTAGTAGTTTTTGTGTTTTTCCCCTTTTTGCTCCCCAGACTCAGGGCCCAGCAGACACATGCGTGCGTGTGGGCCTCACATACTGGGCCCTACTACCTAGCAATCGCCACTGCCCCATCCCACCTACGCTTCCCATCGGACCTCCACCCGATGGGACTGGAACTATGAGGGGGGACGGACAATCACCATGGGAGGGGAAAGCCACCTTTCAGCCACTCAATCCCGTTTCCTTCCCCCAACGCCGCTGGCTCCCCGATGACCCGAGGTCGTTCCCGAACCCTGGTCGCCGGCCTGGCGCGAGGTAAGACATCCAGTGCCTCAGCCTTCAGTGCCACCGGACCAACTAACTTAGCCATTTCTTTACATCACCTCATGAACGTGACATCTGTCAGTTTTCAAATCCTGGCACAAATGTGTTTTCTCACCCGTGGCATGGAACAAAGCTGCAATGGCACGGAATGAGGTTTCAGCCAGGATTTGAAAATTCTCAACCCTGCATTCGTGAGGTGGGGTAATAACAAGGCTATGCTAACAATCTGGTTGCTGTTTTGGCTGAAATGCTTCCATGGAAACATACATGTACAAATCAATGGAGGGATGGGAGCACAGGGCACTGCACTCCCACAACCAAATGAGGATACGATTACACTGTCTCAAAAAGTAAGGCAATTCTTTGCAAAAAAAAAATTTTGTCAATGCACAAGTTAGGGTTGATTACAGCGACAAAAGTAGTGAAATGTTACATTAGGGTTTCGAACCCTAACACCCCACCCCCCACAATGCAGGCAGCAACAGGTGTGGGGCGTGCCTTGGGGTTGCATCAATACTAACACTCACTCCATTCTCATATACAGCAACCATCTCAGCTTATTTACTCATGGAATGGGTAAGCGTCAGGGGTGACAACCCCAAGGCACACCCCACGCTTGTTGCTACCTGCAGGCAGGGTGTGGTGGGGTGTTAGGACCCTGTCACACTTCCCTAATTTTGTTGCTGTAACCAGCCCTAACTACTGCATTATCGAAGTGCCCTAACTACTGCAATATCAAAGTGTTTTGCAAAGAAGATATAGATATATATATATATATACACATATTTATATTTCTGGCACAGTAGCACCACTATAGTTGGGGTTGACTAAGATGTTTAATGTTAAATTCAATTTTTGCATCTCAATAACTTTGCCTTTAACGAAATTCCCCCAAATTTGGCATGCACTGTCTCAGAGGCCTGTTCTCAAGACATGAAAAGTTTCTTGATAGCAGCTTGTGTGGTCTCAGAGATATTGAATGTCAATATTTAATGAAATGCAGTATTTTTTTCTATTCTTTTTATGTGTCTTTTTTTTTTTTTATTGCTCTCATCTACAGCTTAGACAGGATGGAATTTTTTTCAAAACATTTAGGGTAGAGGAGGCCTGTACCAAGGTAGAGCCTTTTAAAGGTTTCTTGAAAAAATACTAATCTGTTCCAGAGTTCTATGGATTTTTTTTCTGAGCATGCTCAGTAGGATTTTTTGATAACCCTCTCATTTCCGAGCATGCTTAGTGTTTTTTTTTGATAACCCTCTCACATGACCCAAAAATTTTAGGGCCATGAGAGTATTTTGCATTTGCACCACTTAGTTGTCACGACCCGAACAACTGTTTTTTGAGTCATGATGGCCACCATCTTTTTTCCCCAAAAACTAGAAAGCAATGAGAGTGGCTAAAAATGATAAAAATTTGACAACTGAACCTCGCTAAACTGAAGGTGTTTAGCTACACTCTGATCTCACTTTTTTCAAATTCTGCCCAGAAATACCCTTCCTGGGCACCATAAAATCCTGGGTGCCAAGCTGAGCGAGACAAGCAGTTTCTCAGCTTGCACACAGAAGTAAGTGTGTGTGTGTGTGTGTGTGTGTGTGTGTGTGATCCAGTGGTACTGGACTGTGCTCCATAGGTGGCAGCATGGGGGAAGAGGTCATAATATCAGATAGGGACACTGTCAGCTTTTTTTTCTTGTGGTAATAAATGTCCGTGGTGCCAAGTTGTGGGTAAACTCATGCATGTGAGTTTGGTATTTTGTAATGCACATGAAACGAATATATCCTTTGTTGGTGTTCACTTTATGGATGTCGGCAATCGAATTTGTTTTGTGAAACAGGCGACCTAGCTCTGTTAGTTCTCCATTTGAAAACTGAAGCCAGGACTCCAGGAATGCACATGTAACCCCCCTGCAAATGGGGGTTCCCAAAAGACTTCCAGGAGCTTGCTTGAATGCTCCAAGCCTGAATGGTGTTTGGCATTTAAGCCATTTATCAGTGAGTGTTTTTAGAGCCTCTGGTACTGTCTCTTTAAGAGCTGTCTGCTTGCAGACATAATTAGTTTGTATGGGGGGACTGTGTGCTTCTCTGAGTACCACTCGAGCTGCTGCCAATTCACTTCATTTTGCAGTCACTAGGAGTGCAAAGGGAACCTATCTGAAAGATGTAACTGTTTGCCAGAAATTATTTAGAGTAATAATGAAATTACAGTTTGTCTAACCTGCTTTCTTTGCAGTCAGAACTGTGTCTGCTAGTTCCCCATTCTAGTTTTGAACTGCTGAACTGGACCAATCAGTGTGGGGTAAGCTAGCTCTAAAATGGTGCCTTGGACGAATCAGAACTTGGACTCATAATCTCAGCCAGCCACAAGAGGATTGTATGGGCAGTGACTCTGGGAGATGTAGTTTAGACTTCAGTGCCTTTTTGGACCAACAGCAGCAGTCTATTGTGAGTGACAGCCAATCCAGTCAAGAACTGGGAGGAACTCAAAGGAAGTGCCTGGTTTTGTTGGTTGGAGTTTCAGTTGAGCTTTGGCAGTGAAGAAGGAAGGAGCCTGTGCTTTTTCAGTGTGCAGTTTTAGTCAAAAAGCGTGTGTAAGGCCCAGAGTTCCGGTCTGCAGCTTGTGTAACAGCTTGTAGGACTGAATCCAAGTCCTGTGAAAGAATCAAAGGATCTCTGAAGAGTAGAAACCAGGCTCACCCTGTAGAAGACTGGAGGAATTGCTGAAAATTGCACTCGGTCTGTCAGGAACTGAATCTGCTGTGTGTTCTCCCGGGTATTGTGCAGTAATTGCGATTGGGATACAGATGCAGCCTGCCTGGTATAGTGCTTTCTTTTATATGGATGTGTGAAGAGGTTTGTGTACCTCAAGTGAGCCCTGCTGACATTGAAGGACCCTATCTTATTTGGAGGTCGTGAGTACTAATTCAGGGTCGCTCCCTGTTGATTGCCACATTAAATCCAAATGGAATTACTGTACTGCTGACTGTTTAATTCTCCTTTTTCTGTGTAAAGGGCCCCTACCAGCTATACACGGTTTGGACTAGCCACTAGGGCTTGGGTACCCAGGGACAGTAACTGATAGGGATAGGCCTGTGCACAGAGCCATAGGTAGATTATTAGAGTGATAAGCTAATTAACCTGATTTCCCCTGTCCTTGTTATATCCCCTAAATAAATCAGAGCTGCTTGTTCAGCAAAGTTATACTGCCTGAGGTATTTGTCTATGTTAAAGTACTGTACTGTGATTGTTGCACTGTATCTCATTTCACAGGAGGTCCCAGTGCCGGAACCAGTCCTGGGGTAAGTGTATACTGTGAAGGTAATTCTGATATATTGTGTGGGCCACTAGTGGGAAGAAAGGGGGGTTGCAGTGTCCCAGAGGGCTGTGACCAAGTTAGTTTAACTATTGCAAACCCTGACCTCTGGGTGGAGGCACCCGCCATTGGATCCAGGCCCCTCAACCTGTTAGTGGCAAATCAGGCAGGGGTAGTAGCCCCTGGGATAGCACCATCTAGGGGTTACACACATCAGCATGAGTCCTGGCTTCAGTCTTCAGACAGCGAACTGACTGGGTCAGGGCACTCATTTCACAAACAGAATCAGACTGCTGACATCCATAAGGTGAACACTAACATAGGATATACTTGGTTCATGTGCGTTACAAAATACCAGACTCTCACAGTTTTATTAATGTTGTAAGCAGACCAGCGTGCCCAACCCTGGTACCGCCTCACTAAACCCCAGCGGTTGACTTCAGGAGAAAATAAACAGCAGCCACCAGGCCAGCACATGGGTCAAACTTGCTGGCCGGCAAGAAATTTTGGTGGCCTGATTATAATTTAAGAATTTCCACTTACCAATAGAACTTGTTAAACATAAACTGCCATCTCATGTGAAAAGTCAATGAATATTCAAGTATTATCTATTCAGTGTCAGAACTGGATTCTTGGTCTAGGAGTTCATTTGCTTTATCAACACGGTCAAGGATACTTTCATCTGGGCATTCAGAATTTTCATCTATTGTATAAGGGGAGGATTTTTTAGTCCAAGGTTTTAAAGTTGGTAGTTTTCACTCCTTCCAGTATAGCGTAATGGTTAAGAGCACTGAGCTGCAAACCTGGAGACCTAGGTTTGAATCCCACAGCCCCCCACTTGCATACTGAGTGACGGTGAGCAAGTCATTTAACTTCCTCATGCTCCCAGGTCGCACCTGGAAACAAACTTAAGCTTAGTCTGCCTCTACTGGTTAAACAGTTTCTCCTTTCCTTTCCCCAGAAGCAAGCCACAAGTTGACAACCACGTACTGCATCAAACTCAATGGCTGGTGAGTGCAGCCTTATTCTTCGCAAGTCAGTGAGGGTATCACTTCATAGTTCACTTTGCTAATCTGATTTAAGAGATTCCACATGTACAAATCCACGCTCACATTCAACAGATGTGCTGGGCAAAACAAAGAGGAAATCAATCACAGAGAGGACATTTCCATGTTCTGCTACAAATTTCTTGTTTTTGTCATCCCAGGACGTTACAGAACTAGAGCACAGGTGTAACCCCTAGATGGCGCTATCCCAAGGGCTACTACCCCTGCCTGATTTGCCACTAACAGGTTGAGGGGCCTGGATCCAATGGCGGGTGCCTCCACCCAGAGGTCAGGGTTTGCAATAGTTAAACTAACTTGGTCACAGCCCTCTGGGACACTGCAACCCCCCTTTCTTCCCACTAGTGGCCCACAAATATATCAGAATTACCTTCACAGTATACACTTACCCCAGGACTGGTTCCGGCACTGGGACCTCCTGTGAAATGAGATACAGTGCAACAATCACAGTACAGTACTTTAACATAGACAAATACCTCAGGCAGTACAACTTTGCTGAAACAAGCAGCTCTGATTTATTTGGGGATATAACAAGGACAGGGAAATCAGGTTAATTAGCTTATCACTCTAATAATCTATCTATGGCTCTGTGCACAGGCCTATCCCCTATCAGTTACTGTCCCTGGTACCCAAGCCCTAGTGGCTAGTCCAAACCGTGGCAGCTGGTAGGGGCCCTTTCACACAGAAAGGAGAATTAAACAGTCAGCAGTACAGTAATTCCATTTGGATTTAATGTGGCAATTCAACAGGAGCAACCCTGAATTAGTACTCACGACCTCCAAATAAGATAGGGTCCTTCAATGTCAGCAGGGCTCACTTGAGGTACACAAACCTCTTCACACATCCATATAAAAGAAAGTACTATACCAGGCAGGCTGCATCTGTATCGATCGCAATTACACAATACCCGGAGAACACAGCAGATTCAGTTCCTGACAGACCGAGTGCAATTTTCAGCAATTCTTCCAGTCTTCTACAGGGTGAGCCTGGTTTCTACTCTTCAGAGATCCTTTGATTCTTTCTACAGGACGGATTCAGTCCTAACAAGCTTTGTTACACAAGCTGCAGACCGGAACTCTGGGCCTTACATTTTTTGACTAAAACTGCACACTGAAAAGCACAGGGCTCCTTCCTTCTTCACTGCCAAAGCTCAACTGAACTCCAACCGACAAAAACTGGGCACTTCCTTTGAGTTCCTCCCAGTTCTTGACTGGATTGGCTGTCACTCACAATAGACTGCTGCTGTTGGTCCAAAAGGCACTAAGTCTAAACTACATCTCCCAGAGTCACTGCCCATACAATCCTCTTGTGGCTGGCTCAGATTATGAGTCCAAGTTCTGATTCGTCCAAGGCACCATTTTAGAGCTAGCTTACCCCACACTGATTGGTCCAGTTCAGCAGTTCAAAACTAGAATGGGAACTAGCAGACACAGTTCTGACTGCAAAGAAAGCAGGTTAGACAAACTGTAATTTTATTATTACTCTAAATAATTTCTGGCAAACAGTTACATCTTTCAGATAGGTTCCCTTTGCACTCCTAGTGACTGCAAAATGAAGTGAATTGGCAGCAGCTCGAGTGGTACTCAGAGAAGCACACAGTCCCCCATGCAACTAATTATGTCTGCAAGCAGACAGCTCTTAAAGAGACAGTACCAGAGGCTCTAAAAACACTCACTGATAAATGGCTTAAATGCCAAACACCATTCAGACTTGGAGCATTCAAGCAAGCTCCTGGAAGTCTTTTGGGAACCCCCATTTGCAGAGGGTTACACCCTTCCTAGCCTGGGAAAGCTTGACGCCCGCGCCATAAGTAATTTCTATAAGTTTCAACTGCAACCATATACATTTGCATTAGGCTCACACATGTAATCATCAGTCAATACATCATTTTACCAAGAACCATTTCTGAAACATTGCAGTACGTCACTCTTTACACAGTATAACACACACATTGTACCATAACTCAAGTTATTACCTCTTGTACATGAAACCTGAAGAGGGGACCCTTCCTATCAGTTACCTTGGGGCTGGATGGGGCAAGGCACCATACTTAGAGGGCAACACAAGTAACTTGGAGTTAGCACTGATGCTCAGTTTGGGCAGTGAGCTCGGGGACACATACACTCCTTTATGGACAACATTGAGAGGCAAATCCACAGGCTCCCAAGGAATCATAACTGAGGTGCACCACAGGCTTTACAGCTCGACCAGTCTTTCTAGGGGAACTGTTACAGTCTCTGCACTCTGAGCCTCATTTTCAGCATTGTCCTCACTTGTCAGGAGTCTCTATGGGGTAGAGGGCTAGAACTTGGGCACTTCTAGCTCCAGGAGTTACAGTTTCTGAGTCCACAACATTTGGCTCTGCATGGAGAGCTTTTCGGACACTGGCAGTGGACTGTCAGGGCACTCAAAATACTCTTCTTGTTCGGTGTATCACCAGTCTGCCCCAATCTATCATTTCCTCCCTGAAAGCTCAAACAGTTCAACCATGCACAATGATTCCATTTCATCTGATCTGATGCTTTGCACTTCACTTTCTGGGAGCATTGGCTCCAGGGATGAAGCTGGGGCTTAGACAGTCCAGAAGGCCCAGCTTTGTCTCCAGTATTGACTAGGGATTGCCCCAAACAATTGACTCAGTTTGTAAGAAGGATAGTATTCAAAGTCACTCACTTTCTTCTGATATGGACTGACAGTCATGCTCAACTGGGACTTGTGGAGGAAACACTTTAACTTTGCTTCTGTAGGTGCAGACTTTCTTGATCTTTTCTTAGCAGCAGCTCTAGTCACTGGTCCAGAGGGGCATCTTCTAGGGGCTCAGACTCAATTAAGATTTGTCCAATGGGCAGTAAATGATTTCTATGCATTGTTTTTACATCTTTTGAATTATTCTCAGGCCTTACTTTGTACACTGGGCAGATCATCTAGTTTGCCACTACAATGTGAGGGAGATGGTGCCATCTGTCAGCAATCTTATTAACTGCCATGCAATCCCAGATTTCTTAGCAATACCGATCTCCCTCCCGGAGTTCCTGTGCTTTCACCTTTTATCATACCTTTCTTTGTTGGCCAGATTTCTTTTGGCAGCCATGGTTTGAGCCAGTTAGTACGCATGAGTTAGCTGGGCCTTTAACTTTGCACATACTGTAAATAGTTGTCAGCTTGAACCCATCAGGAGACCCCAAAACACACATCTACTGGTAGTCGAGCTTCTCCCAAACATCAGGCGGAGGGGAGAATCCAGTGGCATCACTTTTGGTGCAGTTATAAGCATGTACCAGGGTGCTAATTTGTTGGCTCCATCTAGGCTTGTCCTTTGGGTGCAGGGTGCCTAGCATATCTAGCAAGTGCGGTTGAAACGTTCAGGCTGTGGGTCCCCTGGGGGTGGTAAGGAGTGGTTCTGGACTTCGCACTCCCACAGAGAAAGCATCTCTTTGATCAGGCGACTCTCAAAGTCTCTCCCTTGATCAGAATGGATTCTTTGTGGAGCCCCATAGTGAACAAAAAGTTTTCTACAAGTACTTTGGCCACAGTGGATGCTTTCTGGTCTTTGGTGGGGAAAGCTTGGGCATATCTCGTGAAATGGTCAGTGACCACCAGCACATTACTGATATTTCTTTGATCTGACTCCAAACTCAGAAAATCAATACAGACCAGCTCCATGGGTGCACTGGTGGTGATGTTAACAAGGGGGCAGCCCTCTGGGGCAAAGCTTTCCTCTGTAAGCAGCGATACAAGTTCGAATGTGTTGCTCCACATCAGCCCCCATCTTAGGCCAATAGAATCTGATCTCACCAAGTCAAGTGTTCTGTCTATACCAAGATGTTCTATGTGGTTGTGCAAGGACCTCAGTACTGAGTCTCCGAAGGCAGTGTGGCAACTCTAGTTGTTGTTTGTCTCTTGTCCCCTCTGTCTACTGTTTCTCCTGTATAACAGTTTATTGATCAGTTTCAACTTAGGACCTTCTTTGTATAACAGTGCAGTTCTCAAATCAGTGGAGCGTAATTTGGACACATCTTTTCCTGCATAGAGGGCTTCTAAAGCTGCTTTGATCATGGGATCGCGGAGATTGAGCCGCCCGAATACTGTCATTGTCCAGCTGAGGCAGTGCACCAATGTCTATTGCAGAAAAGTGGCAATAGCAGCAGGTATACTGCAATTCTCAGAGGCTCCCAAGCAATCCACCATGCAGTCCACTGGTCCGTGGACATTTGTTCCTCCTGTCAAACTTCCGGCAGAGTGCCCGAATGTCAGGTTCTGCAATCGGACCCAATCATTCTGGGGAACAGGTCTCGGAGAGAGCATCAGCATCTATGTGGTTCAGACCTGCTTCGGTATTCGAGCATAGTCATATGTAAATAATGAAAAGCCACCTATGGCCAGTGGCATCCAACTTAGCTAGAGGTCTGCATAGGTCAAAGGATTATTGTCAGTTTTACTAGTATTTTAGCCCCATACAAGTACTCATGGAATTGGTCAACAATAGCCCACTTCAAAGCTAAGAACTCTAACTTATGTACAGGATAGTTCTTTTCGGATGGGGTCAGGCTTCTACTGGCAAAGGCCACTGGTCTCAGGCCATTCTCGTCTCTTGGTACAACTACAGCCCCAACCCTTGCAAGCTAGCATCAGTGTGCAGGACGAAGGTTTTCTGGATCGGCATAGGCCAGCACTGGAGCATGGGTAAGTTGATATATGATCTCATGAAAGCAGTCTCACAATCAGGGAGTCCAGCGGACAAATACTTCACTTGGATGAAAATACACTCTTTCAGTCTTGAGGGACGCTGACTTTTGGTATTTTTGTGGGTTGGGGATACCCTTGAGTAAGGTTAAGTAAAGGCGGATCACTCTTGAATAGTCCTTGATGAAGCGCGATAATAACCACAGAATCCAGGAATCTTTGCAGTTCTTTTAGATTTTGGGCTGTGCCAGGTGGTCAAGAGCCTCAACTTTACTTGGGTCGGTCTCTATTCCTCAATGGATACTATGTGTCCCACATACTTTACTGATGTTTGAAAGAATTGACACTTATCAATGGACACAGTTTAAGGCCAAAGTCCTCCAGTCGGTCCAATACCTTAAATAATCTGCTTTCATGTTCCTCCAGTGAGCTGCCAAACACAATAACATCATCTAGGTATACCAGGCACTCTAGTAAGTTCATGTCCCCACTGCACGCTCCATCAATCGTTGAAAAGTGGCTGGGGCACCTGAAATCCTTGAGCATCCTCATGAATTCATAGAAGCCAAGCGGACAGATAAAGGCAGTCTTCTCACGGTCCTCTGGGGCCATCGGGATCTGGTAGTACCCACTGCGGAGATCCAGCACAGAGAACCACTTGCTCCCGTTTAGGCAGTCCAAAGCATCCTGAATGCGGGGCATTGTGTACTGATCAGGGATAGTCCGCCGGTTTAAGGTGCGATAATCCACACACATCCTTACTGTTCCATTCTTTTTCCTCACTACCACAATGGGGGAAGCATAAGGGCTTCTGGATTCTTGTATTACACCAGCAGCTAACATCTTTGCAGATGCGCCTCACATCATCTATGTCAGCAGGTGCCAGGCGTCGAGACCTCTCACAAATGGTCTTTCGTCATGCAGCCGGATATTGTGCTCAGCTCCTTGCCGCATCCTACATCCCATTCCTTTAAAAAACACCTGGTCTCTCTGGGCAAGCTTCTCACTGATCCTCACTTTCCATTCAGCTGGCAGCGGGAGTGCCGAAATCAAACAAGTCAGGCGTTACTCTGTCATTCTTCCTTGAACTCTTGCTGCTGGGTAGCACTGCAGTGTCTGCACAATGCACATTAGCCAGGATGCAACCTCTGTTTACTCGAATGTCTTTTTCAGACACATTATGAACTTGGACCATTACCCTTCTGGCATAAGCATGGGCTCTAGCAGGCAAAATACTAGGCTTGACCAGCAGTCCCTCTGGCAATTTTCCATCGCCTGGTGCATCCAACATTAATATTTTATTCTTAACATCCTTTCTGATCACGGACCTCTCCTGTAAGGTACATGGGCATTTGCGCAGGATCAGAGACTCAGGATCCTTCTTCCACAATTCCGACCGGTTCCTCTGGTTCTGTTTTTCAGCATCTCTCTGTGCCTCACAGGCCTTCTTAATTAAAGCAGACTCTTAAAAGCTCTACTAGTCTTTGACCCCTGTTTTTTAACACAACTGTGCCAGCCTTCGAACATTATGAGCATTTGTTCCAATCAACAAAGGGACACCATCATACAGTCCAGTGAGGACACACTAAGGCTAGGTCTCTACTTGTTCGGCCACCCAGCCACGGAGGTGGGGAAAGACACCAATTCGGATATACCCGGAATAGGGTAGCCTTCTCACTTAACCCCATACATGCAGTCCTTCTAATGGTTGTAAAGTCGTCTGACAAATGCTTCTGATACCAATCCTGGAACATAATTGTCACTTGGGGCCACTGTCTAATACAGCTCTTGTAGACACTCCATTCACCTTTACAGTGGTCTCCATGGAGGGACCCACTATTCTGGACCAGTCTGGAGGCGGTAGTGGGGGCCTGGGCAACTGACCTTGCCACAAAGGGCGTGAATTAGCATTTTGGTGCCCTCACTGGGATCATGTGCACCTCTTAACCACTGATTTCTTCTCCAAGCTCTCCTTGTAGCCTATATGCAACTTTGTCAGTGTCTTTGGGGACTGGCATTCCCTTTTCATGTGCCCATCTTTCCCACAATTATAGCAAAACATACTTTCTGGAGTTTGAGCTGGCCGAGGCGCCACACTGGGAGCAGGGGCGGGGTATTACTAACTGGAAACCTGGGTGCCATCTCTGTCTGCGTGTGATAAGCATTTGGAGACATCTCGTCAGTTTCTCCACTTCCATGGTCAAGGAATTGAGTTTGGAGCTGTTATCAGCAGGAGATACATGGGTGGGTACCCCCACCCCCATAGCAGATGCAGTGGATATAGGTCAGGGCCCGTACTTGCAGGCGTGGCCTTCATAAAGGACTGTTTTGAATTCCGGATCTCTCTCTCAACAGTTCGCCCCATTGTGGCATATCTTTTCCTTGTCAGAGCACTCATTGACTGTCAACCTCTGCCCTGAACTTCACTTGATGGGTCACCCTCAGTCACTCGGGTCGTAGCCACAGCTGTTGGTGCAGGTACCTCCCGAGGTCGCTTTTCTCAACTCTCAATTTCTCTCATTAACTCATCATAGAGGGTGGGGATTCCAGTCGTTTGCCAGGCGTAACTGAAGCAACAGCAGTTCTGAGAAGGGCAGACTTAAGGATTCTGTCCAGTCTGGTTCGGTCCAGTTCAATCGCTGGCAAACTACCCTTTCTGAGGCATTCTTGCAACAATTTTTCCAGCCGAGAACATACACAGACAACAACTCCCTTGGTACTGTTGTGCATTTCTTACTCTCCACCATAGGTCCTCATCAGAATCTGGCTCCCATACAATTCTCCAAGGCCTCAAGATAGGCCTGTGCAGTCGCTCAGGGTTACTGGCCCGTTTAGCAGGATGGTAGCCAGGGCAGGACTCGGAGGCTCTCACTAACCCTCTTCTTTTCCGCCTTCCGAGCATTGCCATTCTAGCAGGGGCAACATAGTCTATCCAGGTCTCCCAGTCATCCTCCCTTGGGGGTGGGGAGGCGCTGAGAAGATCCTCAACCTTCGTAAGAGTCGTGGACTAATGGCAGGTGAAATAGGAGTCTGCATTGTTCAGCCACCATTACGGGCACTGGAGCAGGAGAGGGTGTTGGGGAGGAACACCCAGGTGGCAAGAATAGTTTCTTCAAGTCCTCCACAGTTTCCCTCTCCCAGCAACCATTCAGCAAATTTCTCCTCAAAAGTTTCAGATAGTGGTGGGGCTGATCCCCAGGTCTTCTGTCCTTAGTTATCACTCTCAAGCAGTGAGGGCTCCCTCTGGGGTAATGGTCTGTGGCACTTTGGAGCTATCTATGGGATCCTTAAACTCTACTAGGGCCAGGAAAGTGTGGGTGAGCAGATTAGCATGCCGACCCACCACCACAGGGTTTGTAAACCTTCCACCTTGGAAAGTACTCCTGCACAGTGTCCGTATTGATACCAGGGGATGTCCAGGATAAGCATAGCATTTTGGGGTCGATCTCTCCCCAGTACACCACTCCACCAGCCGGTGCACAGCCACTTGTCGGGGTACCCATTTTTTTCTTAACAGTGGTTCAGAATATGGCCACTAGAGGACACACAATCCCAGCGGTGAGCCTCAAGATGTAACCCTAGATGGCGCTATCCCAGGGCTACTACCCTGCCTGATTTGCCACTAACAGGTTGAGGGCCTGGATCCAATGGCGGGTGCCTCCACCAGAGGTCAGGGTTTGCAATAGTTAAACTAACTTGGTCACAGCCTCTGGGACACTGCAACCCCCTTCTTCCCACTAGTGGCCTACACAATATATCAGAATTACCTTCACAGTATACACTGACCCCCCAGGACTGGTTCCGCACTGGGACCTCCTGAGAAATGAGAGATACAGTGCAACAATCACAGTACAGTACTTTAACATAGACAAATACACTCAGGCAGTACAACTTTGCTGAAACAAGCAGCTCTGATTTGTTGAGGATATAACAAGGACAGGAAATCAGGTTAATTAGCTTATCACTCTAATAATCTACCTATGGCTCTGTGCACAGGCCTATCCCTATCAGTTACTGTCCCTGGGTACCCAAGCCCTAGTGGCTAGTCCAAACCGTGGCAGCTGGTAGGGCCTCTTTCACACAGAGAAAAGGAGAATTAAACAGTCAGCAGTACAGTAATTCATTTGATTTAATGTGGCAATTCAACAGGAGCAACCCTGAATTAGTACTCCACGACTCCAAATAAGATAGGGTCCTTCAATGTCAGCAGGGCTCACTTGAGGTACACAAACCTCTTCACACATCCATATAAAGAAAGTACTATACCAGGCAGTTGCATCTGTACCCGATCGCAATTACTGCACAATACCCGGAGAACACACAGCAGATTCAGTTCCTGACAGACCGAGAGCAATTTTCAGCAATTCTTCCAGTCTTCTACAGGGTGAGCCTGGTTTCTACTCTTCAGAGATCCTTTGATTCTTTTCACAGGACGGATTCAGTCCTAACAAGCTGTTACACAAGCTGCAGGCCGGAACTCTGGGCCTTACACGTTTTTTGACTAAAACTGCACTGAAAAGCACAGGGCTCCTTCCTTCTTCACTGCCAAAGCTCAACTGAACTCCAACCGACAAAACGGGCACTTCCTTTGAGTTCCTCCCAGTTCTTGACTGGATTGGCTGTCACTCACAATAGACTGCTGCTGTTGGTCCAAAAGGCACTGAAGTCTAAACTACATCTCCCAGAGTCACTGCCCATACAATCCTCTTGTGGCTGGCTCAGATTATGAGTCCAAGTTCTGATTAGTCCAAGGCACCATTTTAGAGCTAACTACCACACTGATTGGTCCAGTTCAGCAGTTCAAAACTAGAATGGGAACTAGCAGACACAGTTCTGACTGCAAAGAAAGCAGGTTAGACAAACTGTAATTTTATTATTACTCTAAATAATTTCTGGCAAACAGTTACATCTTTCAGATAGGTTCCCTTGCACTCCTAGTGACTGCAAAAATGAAGTGAATTGGCAGCAGCTCAGTGGTACTCAGAGAAACACACAGTCCCCATGCAAACTAATTATGTCTGCAAGCAGACAGCTCTTAAAGAGACAGTACCAGAGGCTCTAAAACACTCACTGATAAATGGCTTAAATGCCAAACACCATTCAGACTTGGAGCATTCAAGCAAGCTCCTGGAAGTCTTTTGGGAACCCCCATTTGCAGGGGGGTTACACAGGGAATTGCTTAAAGAAACCCACTCCAGTTCAACTTATTAAATCTTCACACCATTTTATTTCCAGCAATTTGCCATATTCACATAAAATATTTTCTATTTCCTGATCACCAAAATAGACTGCATTTGTCAAGTCTGGCCAATTTCTGGAATTCCGCAATGCTGCACCTGCAGCTTTTATTGTTGAGACTTCATTGTATGGAAACTGGCTTTTCACTTCCAAACAAGGTTTGTCAACTTTAGAGAGAGCTCCCCAGTAGTTGTGCATTTAAGTGGTACACCCTTGAATGTGTCTTCTGTTAACTGGCGTGCTGTTGGACATTGGTCTGATTTTTAGTTTTTCAAGACTGGCAAAAACAATGGTTAATTCCTCTGTAGCCTTACTAATAGTAAACTGTTCATCTTGCTAGGCAAGGGAGAGTCTGGCTAGAATGTAACTTCATTTAGTTGTAAAGCACAATTGAACAAATTGTTCTGAAGTTAGTTTCTTGAAAAATCCCTGTGCTCTAGCACGTACCATTGAGGTTTCTGTGGCAATAATATCTCACCCAGAAGATTTCACATGCTGTCTTCAAGTGCGGCACCCATCTAGTACCACCCCCATCCTAGTTGGGACCAAAACATTGACACCAGTCGCCTGACAAAACGTCCTCAGCTCTGCTCTGTTCACTGTGCTGCTGTGATAAAATAAATACAACTGCAGTAGTTCTTCCTTTGCTTTCAAATAACAGGAGAATTATTATTTTTTTAATTCGTTTCATTGATTTTCAATAGGTTCATACCAACACTCAACATGGTTACACGGCTAACATATTAAAAGATACATTTCATGTTTACCTTCTGTGTTCAGCTTCAATCACTGTATTCCATACCAGAACATGGTATTCTTTGTCTAGAGCTGTGGTCTTAGACAAACAACAGTAACTTTACAACAGTAACAACAATAAATTAAATATCTTGCGTCCAATTAAAAATTCATAACACATAACTAGAAACAGAACATAAAACTATAAAACATATACTAGACACACATGTACAAAAAATATACTTATCAGCCATTCATATACAGAAGAAATTATGTACCTATCTATTCCCTTGACAAGATTTCATGTAGAATGTTTAGAGTCACTAACACCAGAGGTTGAAAACTCTCCTTGTCAACCCCAAGCGGGCACCCCACACCGAGCTCACATCAAGGGACCCTGCTGCCTAAATTCTTAGCCTAATCAAAGCGACATCCAATGGGGACAGCGTATTCAAGTATGGGCCCCAATGTCCCTCAAATCTGTCACCTCACCCTCTTAATTCATACATGAGGCGCTACAGGTGGGGAATCCCCTTCAAAAGTTCCTGCCATATGCTCTTAGTAGGTGGAGCATGGGAGAACCATGTTCAGAATACATTTGCGTGCCAAAAGGAGCATGATACGCACCACCCTTGGATATAAGTCCCTGTCCTCCCCATCCTGAGCTTTCACTCCAAGCAGCATGGAAGTGGGGTCATCCCTAACCCTGATCCCCTGTATAGTTGTGATTTGTTGAGCAATCTCCGTCCCAAAACCCTCACAGCTGTGGACAAGTCCAAAAGCAGTGGAAGTATGCACCTAGGGCCCACTCACAGCATCTGCACATCGGGGAGACTCCCTCATGAAACTTACTAACCACTTCAGGTGGCACACAGAGTCTATGAAGTGGGGAGGATTCAGGAGACAACCTGTCCATCTGACATGCCCAGTCCCTGACCTGTAAGTATCTGAATCTATGATTGTACGCAATTCCCAACTGGGTCTGTATCGTGTCACAGTTTTTAAACTGTCCACCTTGGTAGAGATCTCACAGACAAGGACTGTATTCTGGATTTTGTGCTGTCAGGGACAGAATAATCTTTGCCTCACATACCTTTACAATTTCTTCACTCTTCCCCATGCTATTAACATATAGGCAAGGCAAGGCAGGTTTTATTTAAAAAGACGCCCAATCCCGGGGGCTCTGGTACAACATTAAAACACAGCATGATTTATAATACATTAAGGAGGCCCCTAGAGGAGGAATGTAGGGAGTGGACTGAGGTGGCTGGTGTGAGAAGATCTGCTAGGCAGCCAGGGACCCATCCATGTAGAGCCTTAAAAGTGAGTAAACCCACCTTAAAGAGGACCTTTTATCTGAAAGGCAGCCAGTGCAATTCCCGCAGCACCAGGGTGATATGACAGCATTTGGACTGCCCCGTTAATCTGGCAGCTGTATTTTGCACCAGCTGAAGCTGGCGGAGGGTACCCCCAGAGACTCCAAGGTAGGGCGCATTACAGTTATCAAGCCTTGTCGTCACGAAGGCATGCGCCAAAGTTGGGAGGTCCAGAGGCGGAACTAGGGGCTTAACACTTGCGATATTCCTCAGATGATAAAAACTGACACAGACAGTGGCCAACACTTGAGCCTCAAGTATCAGACCACTGTCCAGAATAACACCCCGGTTTCTCACCCCACAGGAGGCCTTCAAGGGTACAGATCCCAGAAATAATCCTGTCTCTGCACCCGAGGTCAACCTATCATGTACTCTGCTCGACTCCACAACTAGTACCTCCATCTTATCAGGGGTCAGTCGCAACCAGCCAGCGGCCATCCAGTCATTAATTTCAGTGAAGCAGTTGTTTAGCACGTTCACTGCATTCGATGTTCCAGGGGCAAAGGAAAGATATAGCTGGGTATCATCGGCATTACAATGAAACCCCAAGCCATATTTCCTAATGAGCCTTCCCAAGGGTAGCATGTACACGGTAAACAACACTGGTGACAAGACCGATCCTTGAGGAAATCCACAAGACAGGAAGCTAGGGGAGGAGGAGAAATTCCCCATCACTACCCTATACTTTCTATTTGTGAGATAGGACTCGAATCAGCAGATGTCCATGCCGGTGAGTCCATAAAATTCCCTCAAGCAGCCAAGTAACACACAATGGTCCACCGTGTCAAAGGCTGAGGAGAGATCAAGGAGAATGAGAATTGTCCCCTTCCCTAGGTCTCTCACCCTGAGAAAGTCATTATGCACCCGAACCAATGCAGTTTCAGTGCTGTGCTTTGCCTGAAACCCAGACTGGAAAAGCTCATATAGATCATAGGCCAGGAGCTGCTCCTCAAGCTGAAGTGCCACAGTCTTCTCTACAACCTTACTCAAAAAAAAGGAGGTTGGAGATGGGATGGCAATTTGCCTCGATGTCAGGGTCCAACGATGTTTTTTTCAAAAGGTTTCTCACCAATGCCTCTTTCAAGGCATCAGGGAGAACCCCCTCCGACAAGGAGCACCAGACAATCAAGGCAAACACCAGGTCAACTTAATCGGCACATTCTATCAAGAAACATGTTGGCACCGTGTCCAGTTCACAATATGTGTGCCTCAGCTTGGAAGCAACCCCAATGACCTCAGCCACCTCCACTGGTCTAAACTCGCCTCAACCAGAAGGAGTGCTCTCCGGACTCCCAAGTCAATCACTGTCAGCCATAACATGGCTCACTGGTGGAATTCCCTGTTGGAGTGCGGACACTCTATCCGAGAAGAACCGAGCAAACTCATCACATAACTCATTTGAAAAAGTTTTTCTTGGCTGTAGACAGGCCGGATTTAACAGCCTGTCTACAGTCCGAAAAAGCACAGTTGGTCAGTTCCTCCTTGTAGCAATCTCCCTTGATAGGAATTCTGCTTTCTTACAGTTGATTGCCCCCTGGTACTCATCATACCTCTCATCCTTTTGTCCTCCAAATGTGGAACATTGCCTGTCAAAATGTGGAACAAATGGGCAAAATGTGGAACACAATCAAATCTTTACCGAAGAAGCTCAAAACATTGTCAAAATGTTGCATTTATGTTCAGAAAGTCTGTTATTAATCGAATAATATATTTTTTGCATCATTTACTATGGATTTTTGCTTTAAAATGTTGACTTTGAATGTGGAACAAGTCCTCACAATGTGGAACAGGGAGCTTTTGTGAAGCAAAATGAGGAACGTTCCTTGTAATGTGGTACAGTTGAGAGGTATGGTACTCATGGTAGTGAGCACATAGGGCCATCTTGTCCACCTCCAGCCCGGTCTTCCACCAGCAGCACTCTAACCTCCAACCCACAGTCTTCATCACGTTGACCTCCCCATCAAACCAAGGGGACCTCAAGTGGGAAGACCTGGGTCGTACACGGACTGGTGAGAGGGACTCAAGTGCAGCACACATCGCCGTATTGTAAGCGGCAACTGCCACAATCACACCTCCTATGCATGCACTGCCCACGCCAGATAGATCAGCAACTGCCAGGAAACCTTCTGGGGTCAAGCCCCTCTAAGGGCGTTAGCTAACCACCTCAGTAGGGGGAGGGCTCTTGAGGGGGGCCCCGAATGAGAACTCCACCGTGCAATGATCAGATCAAATGTCCCGATCAGTCTTGAGATTACTTACCTCAAGCCCCACCAGGTCCAACATCTGAAAACCCTGATGAGTCGCAGAAGAAACTTCTTGCAACAGGCCCAGAGATGATATAGTCTGGAGGAGGTTATAACCAAGCCTAGATGTTTCATCGTCGACCCAAACGTTGAAATACCCCAGACGCAAACATCTAGGGGTTTTCGGCGTTTCACTGACAACAAAATCGGCTACTTCCTGCAGGAATTCTCCTGCCACCCCAGGGGGACGGTAAATCAAGAGACTCCTGCAGCCTATACCCAGACCCCCACGAATGGCCACATATTCAAATGAACCCAGCCTTCCCACTGAGTGCATGGTGAAGCCCAGCTCAGATCTAAAACAGATGGCCACACCCCCGCCCCTGCGTTCCACTCTGGGGCAGTGCACTACAGTGTACCCAGGGGGGACGGCAGCCTCTAAATCTGGACCAGCATCATCTCCCACCCAGGTCTCCGTGATGCAAGCCAGATTGACCAAAGAAACCAAGTCCACTATAACTGCAGTCTTGTTTCTGATCAATCTGGCATTACAAATCACTGCCCTCAGGGGATTGATGGACAGTGTAGCACCTCCGACTACCTGTCCACGTGGTCTGGTGGGAACCCTGGGGGATGGGGACCAAACAAGTCAGGCCTCTTCCTTTGGCTCGACATACCCCAGGGTGCCTTCTGCACCAGACCACCTCAATCCTACTCACCACAAGCGTGCTCGAGGTGTTCCGCCATGCCCAATCAATGCTGCCCCTCCTAATTCCGACCACCTGACAACGCCGAACAGTCGCGATGGACACAGGCAGGTCAGTGAAAGACCATAGATCGAGCAGCTGGGACACCCTAGGCCTCCGGTGTCTCCCCAAATACATCCTAACCAACAACAATGTTTAACAACCACAACAATCCTCATTATATTACACGGACACCCACCTCATACACTCACTAATACAAATCTTCCTAACCAAACACACTGCACAAGCACAAAGTTACCTAAACCCTCCCACACCACCCAACAACCCACAAAAACCCCACCCCAGAAAACAAGAGCTAGATGTGCTGCAGCAATTTAGTTCTCCAGAAGAGCAGCCTGCAGGGCTTAAAATAATAACCCTTCAAGACAGGGTAAATAATACAAAATATGACTAATACAGATTTTGTCCAAAACTGTTCCAGAGCTCAGTTTATATAAATTTCAGGGCCCTCTCGCAGCCCCAATTCTACACTGGGCAGGAGAAACTGTCACCCAGATATGCAGCACCAAGAATACGGAACATCCAAAATGAGTCCCAAAAATTAACCAAGACTCAGTCTATAGAAATAGCGGGCCTTCTCATGATCCCAATTCCATGCTGAGCAAGAGCAACTCTCCCCCATAAAGCCCCAGAGAACATGCAGAATCCTATGAACTCAGGGCCACTCTCACTCGTCCCAGTTAATCAGGAGCATGCAGAAGGTTACATTTTAGGACACCACCAGCCATCTGAGTGAGACTTCCTCCAAAAAACAGCAAAAGACATCCCACCAGTGGCACGCTATCTGCCACGACATATGCCTAAAACCCCTCATGTTCTCTTGGTTCAAGTGGGCTGTGACCAGGGAAGTAGCTGCCATGTGGTCCAGTGCGACCCAAGTCGCCCCCCCTCCATCCTTTGACCCACTCAGACAGCAACCACAGTTGGGTTGCCCAAGAATAAAGTGCAAACTCTGGGAATCCTACACCCCCTTTCATAGTGGGTTACCGCAAGAATGCCAGCCTCACTCGTGGTCTTCTACCCCCCCCCAAATAAACTCCGAACACCACTTGTCCAGACTTTTCAAGTCCTTCTTACTCAAACCAAATGGTAACATCTGCATAGGATATAAAATCCTGGGGAGGATGTTCACCTTAATTAGGTTTATTCTTCCCAGCCAGGATATTAGAAGGCCCCGCCATCTTCTCAAGTAATTTTTTAAGTTCATCCCACCTGTATGCCCAAATATTTCAGATGGGTTGTCACCCAATTGTACCCGTGTCCCCGCGTCACTAGGTTATAAAATCATAAACAAAAACACTGCGGTCAAAAACCACGCATAAAAGAC
Organism: Neoceratodus forsteri; assembly: GCA_016271365.2. NCBI lineage: Eukaryota > Metazoa > Chordata > Ceratodontiformes > Ceratodontidae > Neoceratodus > Neoceratodus forsteri. The sequence goes on along the minus strand of CM057459.1, from coordinate 298,546,354 downwards.
AGCGAAAGCAATGGTAGTGCTCAGGAAAAACAGCTAGCACTGCCATGCTGGAGAAGAAAATACAAGCTATATTGTGTGTGGCAGAAGACTCTCTCCGAACCCCCCATTATGGGGGGCTTTGCCGACAGAACCCCCATCTACAAATAATCACCTCCTGGGGAGGCAACCCGGATGAAGGCAACCTGGGGAGGCAACTCGAACGGGAGGAGCCGTGGGTGGGGTGTGGGGAAAGGAAGAGGGGACCCAGCAGAAACAAATGAAGTGAATGCCCCTGGACCAGGACCAGAACCCTGGTCCACTGACACTCTGCCGACCCCTGTGGCCCTACCCTCTGTGCCACGGCAGCTTCTCAGAAGTGCACCGCCCAGTGGAGTCTTTATCCTTCCCCCCCATGGCCCACGGCTACAGGGGTAGCATTAACTTTGTCTGCGCTACACTATCCCTGTAGCTGTACTGCTTGTCATTATTTTTACAGCGCACATTTTCTTGAGCTGTAATCACAGCAACATATTCATCTGGTACCTGTCCCCACAACTATCCCACAGGCATCACACCTATACCCATCAGTTCAGACTTTCAAAAGTTAACTTTGTAGCCTGAGAAATCCACAAAACTCTCTATGATGCGTGTGACCTCTGGAATGTCAGCCTCCGTTAAAAACAATAACGTCATTGACATAAAGGGTCACCTTGTGATGTGTTCCCCAAGCCCTCTCTATACTCTCCGCTTCCACACTGTTGCAAATCGCCTGCACCAGGGGCTCAATGACCAGCGCATGAGAATATTATAGCCTTTTTAAATGCTAGTTCAAGGCAGTGAAGCATGCAGTGCGTGACCACAATAGAAGGTTGAATTTCCTTCAACCTTGCTGCTACACCTGTGCTGTGTCCTTGCAGTACTGCTGCACTATCTGAAGTGAAACCAATAAGTTTTCTGTGAAAAAACTTGATGTGAAATTTCAAGAACTGTTCTATACTCTAAGGCAATACTTTTGTAAATGGTTTCTGCATTTGGTTTCTCAAGGAGAACCGTACTGACAAATTTAGTATTAATTACCCCTTTAGATGCGTATTGTAAATAAACTATTAATTCTTCAGTAACAGAAATATCAGTTGACTCATTGCTGAGAACTAAGAATGAGGAATTCTGGTCATCATTTATGAGCATCTGTCTTTTGAACTCTGCAGTAGCAGAACAAACCTTTCTACAGTACTTGTCATTAAAGTATGTACTTCCAGTTTCCACCCTCTTCATTTGATCGAGCGTACATAGCCAGACAAAATCTGTAAATAGCCAAGAGTTTTTTGCAATTGCATGGCTGTTTCTCACCAGTACTATGAGATGATTAATCTGTGCATGGTTCAACTGCTGCAGAGCTCAGCCAGCCTCACTACAAGAAGGGTCAGATGTAGCTGCTTGCAGCCTTTTCGTGGCCTTTACTAATATGGTGAGATTTTAATGAATACATTTCAAAAGTTGAACTGCCATTAACAAATGATGAATCTTTGTCTGCAGACTCTGAACTTCAGCACATTGAGCAGAATATAAAGGTTTTCTCATAATCATATTGCAGCCAGGGAAAGTTGGTTTTCCAAGCAGGCATAAAGGACCTAAATCTGGTGCTTTTTTCATATATTCTGTCACTCTTCAATTTTTCTTCTGTGGTTTTCTTTTGTTTTGCAGGAGGGGATTCAACATTTGCCAGAAAACATCACATTTTTTGATAAGCGGCTGGAGCACCATACTGTTAATAAAACATTATGTTAATCACTTTTGTGTCATAGTCCTTTATTTAGCAACAGTAGTGGACTACCCAAATTCGGACAAAACTGACAAGCGAGTGAGTGACAGCACTAAACTAGTAGAGAGTTCAGGTGACGCACTGCTAAGTGGTAGACCAAAAAAAAAACTAATGCATTCAGAAATTAGTGACTATTTAGCTCAAAATGTGACGGACTATGACAGCACTAAAACTGACAAAAAAGTACAGTGGACACAGGTAGGTAACTAGTAGACACAAACAGAATTAATGCATTTGGCTAGTGTGACTAACCCAAAAAGTGATGGACTGACAGCACTACAAAATTGGCAGACTAGAGTACAGTGGATGCAGGCGACCAGAGACCAACACTTGTTTAGCAATTTGATGTCCAGAGTGCCAAAATTAGGGTAGACAACAGGAGACACAGGACAGAGTTGGCACAAATGGACAAAGTATTTTTTTATATCACTTAAGACTGAGACAATAAATATATAGGGGAATATTTACTAAAAAGGAACCGAGGAAGGTGGGTCACCGTAGATCATTTAGGGGCTGCGGAGACAGACTAGGCAGGGACAATCTGGGCAGACTGGATGGGCCAAGCGGTCCTTTCCTGTTGACAAATTCTATGTTTCTATGAGACAGAATAGGTTACAGAATGTGAGATGATGGAACTCTTAATGTATCCCCTTCCCTTCACTTTGTTTCTCCCCTACTTCTTCACCCAGGTCGTACCTAGAAATGAGCCTTGGCTCAGTGTACCTCTCCCAGTTACCAATTTAAAATAAATAAACAATTTTCTGAAGTCTGTCTGACGCAGACTCAGGGCATGTCAAAGGAAAAACAAATGTTGCTGAGCCCAAGTTCTGGCCAGGAAGGCTGACTAACAGTTCAAGCTGCACATGCAGCAGCGTGTGAACTGTGGCCCAACACCAGAGTCTCTCCACTTTTAATGCACTTGCTTTTACGCTCAAGTGAGCATATTAACTTTTTTTTTGGTTATAAATTTGATCAAACTGGTGGTTGCCAAGCAGAAAGCTCTGGGCCAGCCCCTGCCCCCACTTTCACCAATGAATGCTGCTGAGTGATCTCCTTTAAAATAATAATATTCAGATTAAGTCAGAAGCTACTGTGAATATAAACTTGTTTTGTTTGTAATAAAGTGATACAAACAAGAGAAAAAAGTATCAGAGCACAAACAGACAACTTGTGACCTGTCAGCACTGAGACAGATTCTTTCTGGTGGCAAGAACAGAAAAGTAATGTGCATTGGATGTCCCAATCTGTCTTTCGCCGGTTTGCAACATGGCTGGACGCCCCCTTCCCCAATTCACGACACATGCCAGTCTCACAACAGAGGATACACAACACACACTTTGCCAGGTGATGCAAGTGGGAGCCCCGAAACTATCACGTGGTTAAAATACCACATCGTGCTGGGCTCTCACTATGCACCTCTTGTGTCTCCTGTCATCCATTCCACATTCAGCACTTTCAATTACATTAGCACTCTGTTCACAAGTGCATACATGTGCACTCAAATGGCCGATGCTCAAACAGCAATTTGGAAGACTCTCGGATCAGTCTTAAAGGCACAGTGCCTATAAAAAAGTGCTGGCCACTCAGGCCAGCAAAAAAAATAATTTCTCTGGCCTGAACTTGTTTCTGGTGGTCTCAGGCCACTGCTAAAGTCACCCATTGCTATACTTCCTCCCCTTCAGATAGCACTCCCTCAATATATAGGTAGCGGCACCAGGGTGTCCACCCCTGGTACTAAAGAGTATCCTGACATGGGTTGGCCAATTCCCAGTGTTGCCTATGGTACCCCTGTAAAGAAAAAAAAAGAAAACAATCCCTTGTTGATTTTTTATATATATATATATATATATATATATATATATATATATTTAACCTGCAAAGAAGAAAATGTCCCTCATCAAAGCCCCACACACCCCATCCCGACCAACTCAGCACCCACCTACACACCCACACACCCTCGCTCACCTGAAACTGTCCCACAACGTAAATCTACTCACCAATCAAAAAGATGTCCTCCTGCTGGAATCGCAACTGTGATACGAGAAAATAAGGCAAGTCCGTGAAGTGTATTTCAATGCATTTTGAACTTTTACTCACAAGTTTGACATTTTGAAACATTTTTACACCAAATTTTCAATATGGCCTTTTTGGGACTCCATCTCATAAACAAGGTAGGGGAATATTTCCAAATCTGTCCTTAAATGTGATTTTGGGGTTGCTGCATGAAATCATTTTTGAAGTGGGATTTGAACATTTTCACCTACCTAGTTCATGAGGTGGGGACACATGAAGACTATGTTGAAAATTTGATAAAAAAATCTAAAATGACCAAGTTATGTATGAACATTGAAATATTTCAATGTTCAACTCATAACTTCACTAATTTTCAATATGTTTTCACCAAACTTTCAACATGGTGTTTTTGGGACCCCATCTCATGAACAGGGCAGGTAAAATTTTTGAAATCCAGGCCAAAAGGTGATTTTGCAGTTGCTCCATGAAATCATATTTCGAATGGGATTTGAACATTTTCACCTACTGGGTTCATGACATTGGGTCATAAGAACACTGTTCAAAATGTGGGGTCAAAATGTTAAAAAAACAACAAAGTTATGAATGTACATTGAAATTTTCCCACACTCGCTCATAACTTTAGTAATCATCAATATTTTGACTTCAAACTTTAAACACAGCCATTTTTTTCACATCACCTCATAAATGTGACTGGTGTCATTTTTGAAATCCTGGATGAAATGTGGTTTTGCACTTGAGGCATGAAATTATGTTCTGTCTACTATTCTATAAATGCAACATGTCATGTTTATAAGGGTGAGTCACAAAATAACTATCTTGAATTTTTTTGGTCAAAATTAAAAAAAAAAAATAATTATTAAGAAACACATGTACTGCCAGCCTTTATTCCAATGGGTAATGTTCTGTGATCCCACGCCAGTGAGCAGAGTTTGGGGGCGAGCTCAGTGAACCAACTGGATGGGCTGAGACTGGGGGGGTGGTGGTGCCGCCAGGGTCTGCAGAGCCCTTCACTTCCACTGGCAGATGGAGTCTTTACTTGGCACAGGGCCCAGAGGGCCCTACGTATCTGCACCTGTTCACACAGGTCCAGAAAGGACCTGCGTGAATGAGGATACAATTCCACTATCTCAAAAAGGAAGCAAATTCTTTGAAAAGAACTGTGTTAATGCACCAGTTGAGGTTCAATTTAAACACCACAAAAGAATGGGAATGTGGCATTAGGGTTTCCGACCCTAACTCCCCCCCCTGCAACAGCAAAAGAACAAGACCAAGCAAGCAATCAAAGACAGCCATCATCAGCTGAGACAAACAACTGTTTCCAGGTGACAAAAAATGCAGTAGCACTGATGTGCTACCTTTGTAGACCTGTATGTGGGGCTGCAGAAGAACAGACCCCACAGAGGCCTCTGCAGCCACAACTGTGTGTATGTGTCATGCACTGTTCATGAATACTTCCTGCTGCAGAAGTGCTAGCCTCAGAGGGGCCTGGGTTTCTGCAGACAAAAGTAACGTTCCAATGTGGGTATCATGGTTTCAGAAGCAGATCTAGAAAGTTTTCAAGGGGGAAGCAATTTTGCCTAGGGGGTGGCACTTTCCCCAAAAAAGTAAAATGTTACCTTTTAAAGCTCAGATTAGGTTAAAACAGCTACTTTATGCTAGCCTAAGGGAGTAGTGGGTGGTACCTTGCTACATAGTTGGATCTGCTACTGCATGGTTTTCCACAGGGCCTGCGCTTCTGCAGCAAGAAGTCTTTGTGCATCTTTTACACCTGTGGCTGAAGAGGTTCAGGCACTTCAGGGGGCCTGTGTACTGCTGCAATTTTGGTATCACAGATTTCGTGTTACGTGCGCTTCTGCTGTCAGGGGTCGGTGTGTATGTTTTACACCTATGGCTGAAAAGAGGCCTGCACTTCTGCAGAAAAAGTAGTGTATATGCCTTACGGTGAGGATGAGTACCTGTGGCTACAGAAGCACTGGTCCCATTGGGGCCTGTGAGTATGCGGACAAACGAACTCTTGTAATTTGGGTATCATGGATTTTTATCTGTGGCTGCAAGGACCTGTGTTTCTGCACATCAAAGCAGTGTTGTGATTTCAGTATCATGGATTTTTATCTGCAGCCAGAAAGGAGTAAGTATGTGTTACTCTGTGCGTACCACAGATACAAATCCATGAAGGCATCACATCAGTGCTACTGCATTTGTGTAATCTGAAACAGTTGTATGTTGTTTGTCTTACCTGATGAGGGATATCTGTGCTTGCTTGTGTTGTCTTGTCCTTTTGCTGCTGGGGGGGTTTAGGATTGGAAACCCTAATGCCACACTTCCCTCCTTTTGTGGCATTAAGTTAAACACTAACTGGTGCATTAACTCAGTTTATATAGATATATGGGCTACACTATGGGCTAACTCAAAATATGCAATCTGCTTTCAGGTGTGAGAGGGCAGGACCATAACTCAACGAGTGGCAGAGCCACGAGAGAGTTATGAAAGTACTGACCACTCATATAAATTGCTTATTTTGAAACAGGATATTATAAATTCAATATTTATCCAATACCTGTGAGAATATTTATTGGCATTTATCAGTGACAGTTTTGCCCTCTCAAAACCTAGAGTAATCATATCACAATATTCTCACTCTAAATCCCCATGAACAAAAATATTCTCACTGTATGTGCTCATTGGTGGGAGCCAGGAGCACGAGCACCACAGTTATAATTTTAGAACTCAAAAGTTCACTTGTGTGCTGGCTCCCACCCACTGCTTTCATTTCTAGGCATACTTACCCACAGCACTTCCATTCTCTCCCCCCTTTCTCACCAATGTCCACTTCTTTTAAACCTTCACAAAAAAGCAGAGGGACAACACATCTCTCCAAAAAAATCTCTAGGCCCTGGAGCGAGTGTGCAGAAATGCAGCAGATTTGCATTGTATGGCAAAACAAACAGGTCTATGTCCAGGCGACCCCATTTTAGAAACAGGCCATCCAAGACGAAGTCCAAGAACTCCCATTCATCGCAGAGTACTGGGACAGACTGAGAAGATCCACAAGGATGCTGAGGGTGGCAGGTAAGATGACGGCTGAGAGGAACATGTCATTTTCCATAGCCTAGTGCCCAACTCTCATCGCTTCTCTGTAGAGAGGAAGAAAGTGGACTCTGCCCTGACAGTTGATGTAGGTAGATCACCAAAATGTTATCCATATGAATCAACAGCTGATCACCTGGAAGGAGGGTTGCAAAGGCATGTAGGCCAAACAGAACAGCCCTCATCTTCAGAGTACTGCTGTGCAGAACTGTATCCAGGGGAGACCATTGGACCGGAGTTCAAAAGGGGCACAGATTGGCACCCACAGCTTGAAACTGAGCCATCCATTATCATCATCACCAGGACAGGAGAACGACAGAAAAAGGGGAACCCATCTCGAGGTTGGAGCAGTCCAACCACCAGAGTAGGGAGTGATGGAGCAGAGGGGTCACGATATGAGACACTCCAGCTCATTGGAATGCTGAGCTCACTAGGTACAGAGGAACCACTACAGAATCCTCATGTGCAGATGTGCCAGCTGGAGAGTCAGAAAGGCAGTAGTCATGATGCTTATAAGGTGTAAGAGGCATCTGGCTGAGACAAAGTCACTGAAAGGGACCAGTTGAGCCTGGGCAACCAACGCCATAGGATGGTCCGAGGGAAGGAAACCCAGACCCAGACCCAAGTACAGAACAGCTCCTATATACAAGAGGTGCTGGTACAGAGTAAGAACTAACTTCGGCTCAATCACCAGAATGTCCAACTATTCAAATAGTTGTCTGGTTCAGAACAGTGGGTACACAATAGTATCCCTGGACGGGGCCTTCAAAAGCCAGTTGTTGGTGCATAGAAGGACATACAGGCCCCTTCAACTGATGACAACTGAAACTTCTGCAAAGCATTCGATAAAGACATGCAGTGCAGATGACAAATCAACAGGCAAGACACAAAACTGACAGTGTGAGCCCTGGAGCATGAACCACAGGTACTTTCTGTGAAACTTGTGAATTCTGATATGGAAGTAAGCATCCCGCACATCCAGAGCAACCATCCAATCCCCTTTCAGTAGCAGGGGAGGAGGGACTGCAGAGAGACCATTCGAAACCACTTTTAGTCTACAAACAGATTTAGATCTTGAAAGTCTATAATTAGCCTCAAATCTCTGGTCCATTTTGGTATCAGGAAGTACTGGGAATAATAGCCCAGGTTAATTTCAGCAACTGGGACGGGTTCTATGGCCCTCTTGCTGAGGAGGATTTGAACCTCCTCCAGTAGGAGAACAAGATGTCCTGGAAGCCAACGGTTGGGTAAGGGAGGGTGTAGCAACTGGACAAAGAGGAGCACTAGTGCATGTCTCTGCAGAACTACCTCCAGCACCCAAGCATTGGTAGTGATTTTCCTCCATTCTGGTAGGAAGAGGGAGATTCAGCCTCCTACTAGTACTCTCTGGGGCACAGAGGCTAGAGGAAGAGGAGGGGAGTCAGAAAGTGCTGAGGGCAGTGGGAGTGCAGCTGATGCCTACTCCTTTGGTGAGCCTGGCATGGGCACTGGGAGGCAGACTGGCTTGAGTCAGGGAGACCTGAGGTCACTGAGACCCACAGCCAGGACCCCTAGAGTAACTCCTGCCTGGATAGCATAGGGCCTGTGAAAAGAGCCCCTGCCCCTACCCATGGGCTTAGGGATCCGTGTGCAGAGAGCCCTCAGGGTCATTTTGGATGTCTGAAGGTCCCGCAGGGCTAAGTCAATGTCAGTACCAAAAAGCTGCTTTCCTCTGTAGGGAGCATTACGGACTCACTGTTGGACAGCAGAGGCAAAGCCAGCAAAACACAACCAGCAGTGATGGTGCAGGCAAATGCAGGAGGCAGCTACATAGGCAGCCACATCTGAGGCATCACAGGCAGATCTTAACAGATGCTTGCCAGCTTCCTAGCCATGAGCAACTGTTTCCTGGACCGTTATCTTATCACGCAATCAGGTAGTTTTTCAGCCACGGTGCCCATAGACTTCCACAGGCAATTTTGACATTTAATCATATATGCCCAGCAGTTGGCAATTCTGAGTTCAATGGATGCTAAAGCAAATGTTCATTTCCTCATGACCAAGTTTCCTTGACTACTATAAGGAGGAAGAGAGCTCATGTGTTTTGGTGCTTTCAACCTGTCATGGGCAGCCATAATCACCACTGAATCTGCTTCTGGTTGAGAGGAATACCACAGCTTACTGGAAGGTGCCAGATATTGTTTATCTGCCTCCCTTGGAAATTTTGGCAGGGCACATGGTCTGTGCCAGGCAACCAGAGTAGCATCCTTCACAGTCAAATAGATTGGAAGGATAAGGACATTAGAGGAAGCAGACTCCTCTAAGAATGCATACAAAGTTGGCCCGGTGGTGCTGAGGGCTAAGGCATCTGCCTTACCTCACAGCACGCTGGCAACCAGAGTTCGGGAGTGAGCTCAGAGCGCCGTGGGTCGGATGGGTCAGGAGAGAATCGAGCACCTAGAGGACAGCTCTCCTCTCCTGTGGGGGGGAAGGGGTCTCTGACCGGTAGTGTCAGTGGTGCTTAGTGGAGATTAGGAGCACAACACCTAGGGGTCTCATAGAATGGGGACAGCATCGACGAACATCTTGCGTGCAGGTGATGGACATCATTGCACGTCCGTGCCTTGGGGGGAGCAAGAAAAATGGAAACACCCAGGTGCCCAGGAGAATGATGGCAGTCCCCAGGGACTGGCCCACATGCCTACCACTGAACCCAACCCGACCGGCTCTCCCGGATCCTCTCTCCTCTGTCTCGGGACCATGGTGGGAGAGGGATCCTGTCCCCAATTTCCCAGTCGGGGGGGTCTCAGGCAGAGCAGTAGGAGACAGTTGAATGGGGTTTTGCCGGAAGGAGATCCTGGAAGCCAGCAACCAGAGGCAAAAAGAGTGAAAAAAAAGTAATAGATTCTTCTTAGAGGAATCTTTCTCTGTGTCAAACTCCAGTCTGGACTGGACTTGCCTGACGAAATCCTGAAAGGAAGCATCCTCAGGAGGTGACCTTAAGAGTGTCCTTAACACTCTCCTCACTACAGCAGGACAAAGTAGAACTGGAACCCACTACAGCCAGGGAATCCTCTCCACATATTCTGGGTTGTACTCCAGTTCCTCCTCAGTGTCGATGGTCACTGGTGAGGGTTGATATACTGAGGAGGCAGTAAAGGAGGAGTCGTTGAAGGACTTACCATCCACAGAGGACAATCCTTGCCTGGCATTACAGCAGCCAGAAGGAATTTGTGGGTCAATGAGGTTGACTGCAGCAACTCCGATGGTGTCAATGACAGACACAAGGGCATTAATCTTTGAAACAGCTTTGACACGGTCTGGTACAGCAGCTGAGCATATCCGGGCCCCAATGGGGTCAACAACGGAATCATCAACGGGCAGTGCCTGATGGTGGTGCTTACAAACTCTCGTGGGGAGAGAACAGCCTGTGCCAAACCCCGACCATGGTGTCCGAGAGACTGTTTATGATGGGGTGGCAGAACTGGAGGTCTTGGCCTGGGTCCTATCTTTATCAAATGACTTACCTCTTTTCAGAGGCAAACAGGATTTTCCAGGAGAGGCAGTCTTTTCTCTGTGCCTCTTGTCCTTGTCTGCGTGGTGGTGTTCATCCACCGATTTCACATTCTTGTCCTCCTTTTTGGTTAAACTGACAGCAGACGCCACTGACTATTAAGAACGGTGGGTTGAGGGAAAACCTGGAAAAGAGGGAGTGGCTGACAACAGGGAAGCCACCTTCGATGCACCTTGTTTCTCCTCCATTGCCTTGGTTTTTAAGTTAATTCCACAGCCTTCTTGCAACATCTCCTGGTAGCGTGGTTAAAGCCCTGGCAAATGCTGCAGGTCTTGACATTGTAAGCGAGGCCTAGACAGCGAATACACATGGGGTGGTCGTTGTCTTTGTATAGCTTCACATTGCCACAAGAACAACAACTGAACAATGGTTCCTTTTCTTTTGGTGGCAGAATGAAAGTTTTAAAATAAGAAACCAAGAAGTAGCAGCATTAGCAATACTTGCAGAACGGTTAATGGCAGGCAAAAGAACTGAGGCACGCTGGGGATGATGAGGCACATCAAAATTGGTGGCACCAGCTAGCAAACATTTCCAGGTGGTCCTGATACCAATGGCTTACAGTTCCATGATGCGACTCAATAGAGGGAGATGTCGAAGAAGATCCTCTGCTCCTTAGTTGCATTTTATTATCTTTCTAAAAATATGTAATACAACAGTCAAGAAAAGTCTAAAAAAGAAGATAAAAGTACCAGATATTCAGAACAGTACAGACATTCTTGTTACACGTGCTAATTTTGAAATGCAATATTGACAGAAAAATGGCTGTTAATAATCTCTGGGGAAATCAGACTTTGTAATGATTACAAAATCTAGTAATGTCCCTAGAAAATCTGAGTAGGCACTTTTCTGCCCAAAGCATGCTTTACAATTTGCATAATAAACCAAATTGCTTGTGCAAATGTTTTAAATAAATGGCCCACAGACAAGAAGATAATGTACAAAATTCTGTACCACAAAGTGATGTTCAGGGTTTAAAAAAGCTATGCTACACAGTGTGCAGTCTTCCTTGCAAAGTACTCATCCAATTAAATGCTCCTGGCACAAACGGCAAAATTACAAATTTAGGATGATACATGACATGGCAGAGACAGCAAGCAGCACACTGCACTGTTCTACTGTGTCAATGAAATTAGTTTTAGCCTGAAAATGCAACTTGAAATGCATGTCATTATTAATATTTTCCAGCTGGAATCCAGTTGGTTCATGGTCCTTGCAACACGCTCTCCTATACTCTGCTATAAATAAAAGGTAGTTTATTACACAGCCTTGTAAGGCTTCTATGACCTGGCTTCCATTTCTAATAAATCCTTAACACTTCCATTATAGGCTGCCCCTTACTATACTGTACAAAAAGCCTGTGTCTGAGGGCCATGCTACAGTATAAAGAGGGTGAGGGGTTCTTTTCAGAACAGCAAGCATTACAGGGAAGACAGCCTGATTGCCAGTCAAGGCTGGGAGTTCATTAACCCACTGATCCACATTACATTTTGTAAACAAATCAATCTGCACTGCTCTTAGCCTGTCCATGCCAATCACGTGGGTAATGAATTAACCTCCAGAAAGACAATGTAGTACTGTATTTTTGCATGTCTGCATGTCAGTGTAAGGCCTAACTGCTGCCATTATCTGCCTTGGTATGTCCTGATTAGAAAAGAAAACAGGAACATTCCAAGCAGAATGTCTAGGGAAGTACTGAACTGATCCTTAGAATTTGTATTTTTATGAACTGATATATTTTTTCTTCTATTGTTTCTGAGTCTTTGGAAGAAACATTTTCGTTAAGAACATAAATCTGAGGTTAAATTCTTAGTCACTAATGCCTGCTGCTGGAGTTGCCGTGATGTACTGCAGCACGGAGCAAAGTCATTTGATTTTATTTGAATCCATGGGACCAGACTTCAGGAATGACTCTGAGATTTGCCATTTCTGGGCAAGCATTATGAAGTAGATTTCACTTGTATGACCTTTGAGATCCCTTTTGGAGGGTCACGCTACACCTGAAGCACCGGGGCTTTTGTGCCATACATTTTGGAAAAAATGGGTGTATAGGAACAGCCACAGATTTCTATTGTCTTCATTTCCAACCAGGTGCCATCTTCTTGAGGTTTACCTCTTCTGTGTTTTCAGATGATCACCGACTGCTGGAAACTCTGAGCGTGTAGAATGCATGTGTTCTCACTAACCAATGCTCAATGAGGGTCACACCCCTTTCCCTTGCATCAATAAAGGCAGCTGCCAGCACTCAGTGGGCACAGGAAGCAGGCCAGTCAGTGCAGTGGCAGCATTTCAGCTTGTGACACCAGCAACCTGAGTTAGGGAACAAGCCTGGCTCATCAAAGGGCCAACCAGGGAGGAGAATGGCGTGCTCTACAGGATACGCTCCTCAGGGAAGAAGGGCGCACAGTCTCTGCTGTGACACTGCCACCTGAGTGACAGTAGGTGGCAGTGCATGCCGAGCTGGTAGACAGAGAAGGTGGACACTGACAGAGCTCTGATACGGTGTGTGCATACACAGCTAGTAACAGGCAGCCAGCATCCTAGGGGAAGGTTCAAACAAAAAGGTAGCTCAGGAGTGACCACCGGGATGTCATGTAAAACTCTTAGGGCCACACGGTGCTAAAAAGCAATAATGATGCTCACCCCAGAGTCAGCTCAATGATGTGCCTAATTTATTAAGTTATGCAAACAAAAACAACAAAGCGACAAAAGTGGTTTTGTGCAAACCAGCCTAGTGTGATCCTAAGGGAGGGAAAAGAAAAGTGCCCCCCTTCCCTGCCAAGGTAAAGTGAAGCACTGCTCCACAGGTGCCACACTGCTGATCAAGGCACCCACCTTCGCAGAGAATAGGACTTCCGATAGGACACTGCCTGCCCCATCAACCCACCACAAGTATAAGCTTGGGAGAAACAGGCAGTGGGGTAAGTCCAGGAGAGTGCAGATCACAAGGCTGAGAGCACACGGCATAACAGATGAAAGTAGACTGTATGAAGGGAGCAAAAAATGGAGAGGAAAAAAAAAAAAGGAGTGGGGCGAGTGCCACCATTCAAATGACCATAGGGCCATTTTCAGTTGATGGGTGATTCTACGGCAACAAAATCCAGCACTCAGGAAAAAATTACACTCTGGATACAAGTTTAAGTGAATTATTGCACAGTTTATTTAGAACTCAGCGCAAAGACTACAATGCCCCATCACTTCAACCACAGCTGGTCTTCAGCAGTGGGGGCATGTCCTTACTGGGAATTGGCAGACCTTTTATTTACAAGTCTTAAAGGTACAGAACCACTTTTATCTCTTTCTGCCAAACTACAACAGTTGCATCATGGACTTTATCATAATAGCAGTGCTTACGTAATATTTCAAAATATAAAAATTCCTCAGCGTGAAATAAATACATTCACCATAATTTCAAATACATTCAACAGAAATAAATTTCAACATTTGATTGTATATATGAAAAAAGGGGGTTCCATAGCATGTAACTTCACTTTAAAGATATTCACCAAGCTTTTTAAGTTTTTGAATTGCACCACATATTGTGAAGTCTTACCTCCGCAAAACGCAGTCCATGTACATCTTATTACATTTTCTTTGCTATTTTACAAGTGGAAAGGATCGCAACTTTGTTCCACCCCCAGATCCTTTCCACTTCCCTGTTGATTGCGAAGATCAGATGGACAGCAATCAAGGACACTGGTCGACTAACAAGGCCTTGTTTGTCAACCAGTGTCCTTGACTGCTCTCCATCTGGCTATATTTGTCCATAAAAATGTACCCCACTGATTTTAATGGGGCTCGTCCCCGCACTCTCCCTGGGTACACATCATTACGTGCCTGAGCACAGGGGCGGATCAGGGGCAGCGCGATCAACTGGGAAGTGGAATGGATCAGCAGGGAAGCAAAGTTACGAACCTTTCCACTTGTAAAATAGCAAAGAAAATTTAATAAGCTATACACAGATGGTGTTTCGCGGATGTAAGGCACCACAATATGTGGTGCAATTCAAAAGCTTAGTGAATCTCTTTATGATTACAGCAAAAAATGGGGTTAGGGGTAGGAAAGGTTTATCTAAAAATAGGGGGTTAATATAAAGGTGAAAAGAAATTGCGAGAGCTAAATTTACTGACGGGAAAGCACAGTTACGTAAGAACTTACCGTAAAAGCAGATCTTCAAGAACAGCTCTTGCAGCAGGTTACACCATTAGGACTGAAGCCGGCAGGCGTCAGGACCCCACGGAAAAATTCTAGCTAGCTATCTTCCAGCGGGACCACCCCTCGACACAGTCCCGCCTCATGAGACCAGGCGAGTACATAAGGGGGCGGTCCGCCCAGACTTCAGTTCTCCGCCCGGAGACTTCGCCGCAGGATGACATCAGAATGGGAGACCGAGGATCCACCGTCAGAAGACAATAAGGAATAAATCCCTGTTAGAAAAGGCTTAAGCCATGCCTCCTCCAAGGGGGAAGGTGGGCGGGGAAGGTACCTGCTGCAAGAGCTGTTCTGATCGACTGTTACGGTGGGATTCTACGTAACTGTACTATCTTACTCGAGATACAGCTCTTGCAGCAAGTTACACCATTAGGACTGATTCCTCCCAAGCACAGCGCGCTTTGTAAACGCCAGGAGGAGGAAATTCAAAAGAACATTCCAGGCCTCAAATCTAGGACAGGAGACCCTGCAGCACTGCCAGGCCGAAGCCTGCTCTTCGCCTTGAAGCGATGTCCAGACTATAATGCCTGATAAAGGTATGAACTGAACTCCAAGTGGCAGCAGCACAAATAGCAGAGGTGGAGACATTCCGGAGAGCTGCAAAGGAAGTGGCCACACCCCTAGTGGAATGTCCCCGGACTGCTCCAGGGAGGAGCTTTCTTTTGATATCATAACAGTATGAGATGCAGTGGACAAGCCAGCGAGACAAGGACTGTTTGGAAACTGGATGGCCCATCATCCTTTCAGAAAAGGAAACGAAGAGTTGCTCCGAAGAACGAAGCTGCTTAGTTCTGCTCAGGTAGTATCTTAAGCTGCGGTGAACATCCAGGGTGTGAAGCTGCGCCTCTCCTCTGTTGGAATAATTGGGAAAATAAACTGGTAGGTCAATATCCTGATTGAGAGTGAGTGTGGAAACCACCTTAGGCAAGAATTTGGGATTCGTCCTCAGGGAAACTCTGTCCCTGTGGAAAACTAAATAAGGCTCTTTGCACATGAGAGCCTGAAGTTCAGAAACTCTTCTCGCTGACGTAACAGCAACTAAAGATAATGTTTTCCACGAGAGAAAATGCAGCTCGCAATCCACGGCAGGTTCAAGGGGAGCGTGAGTTGCTCCAGGATAAAGAGCAAATCCCATGGAGGCACCGGGTTCTTAATGGGTGGCCTAAGGTGCAAGACCCCTCTCAAATATTCACGACAGGCATCTAGCTGTGCCACTGTGTGCTAACCTACTGAGAGGTGAAAGGCTGAAATGGCACAGAGGTGCACTTTAATAGAGGAGTAGGCGAGGCCCGAACGAAAAAGGGAAAGCAGGTAGTCTAACACCTCTTTTACTGGACAACCTAAAGGGGAAAAACCGCCTGCTTGCGACCACAAACAGAAGCGGCACCATTTCATGGCATACGTTGCATGCGTTGCCGGCTTTCTGGCTGCAGCAAGAACATCCACAACCTCTTGCGAGACCCCGTGACGCAGGATGGCTATGTCTCTAGGAGCCATGCATGCAGGTTCAGAGAGCGTAAGTCCGGATGGACCAGCGAACCTTTCTCCTGAGACAATAGGTGGGAGGTGAATGGCAATGGGAGCGGAGGTTCCCGGGACAGCTGAATTAGCAAGGGGAACCAGATCTGTCTGGGCCAGAACGGGGCCACTAGGATCATTGATGCATGCTCCCTGCACAGTTTGAGAAGAACTCTCTGGATCAATGGGAAGGGAGGGAAGGCGTAGAGGAATCTGTCCGCCCAGGAGAGGGACAACGTGTCTCGCCAGAAAACACCAGGCCCTGGATCTAGCGAGCAAAAATTGGGCAGTTTTGCGTTGGATGGGGAGGCGAACAAGTCCAAATCTGGAGTTCCCCATCGAAGAAACAGATCCTCTGCTACCTCTTGAAGAAGTTCCCATTCGTGGACTCTGGCCTGGGAGCGACTCAGGCCGTCTGCAATTGTGTTATCCACCCCGGGAACATGTACTGTGATCAGATTTGCGCCGTGTCTGATTACCCAATCCCACACTCTCATGGCTTCCCTGCAAAGGGGATAAGAGTGTGTGCCTCCTTGTTTGTTGAGGTAATACATCACCGCCATGTTGTCTGTCTGAAGCAAGAAAGTGCTCGGCGGGATCTCTGACTGAAATGCCTGCAGGGCATAAAGGACCGCCCTCATCTCTAGGATGTTAATATGAAGATGGGCCTCCAAAGGCGTCCACGTACCCTGAGACTTCACTCCGTCCAGGTGTGCACCCCACCCTAGACCTGAGGCGTCTGTAGTGAGGATTACCTCCAGGGACGGCGCTACGAACGAGACACCCACAGAGTGTCCCTGGGTCTAGCCACCACTGCCAGTCTCGAATCATGGTGTTCGTGATTCTGACCGGATGCTGCAAGTGGTCTTGCCTTTGGTCCCATTGCACCCTGAGCATCCACTGAGTTACCCGCATGTGGAGCCTTGCAAAAGGGACAGTAGGAATGGCCGCAGCCATGTGTCCGAGCAGTCGAAGGACCGACCTGGCTGGGGCAGTCTTGATCGAAGAAAGCTCCCTGATGAGGGATCTGATGCGCTCCGCTCTGTCACCTGGAAGAAAAGCTCTTCCCTGAACAGTGTCCAGTACTGCTCCTATGAACTGCAGCTTCTGCGACGGTACCAGGAGGGACTTCTCGTGGTTGATCAGGATACCTACAGAGCGAAACAGGTCCTGTGTGTCCTGGATCGCCCGTAATAACGCCTCTCTGGAGGCGGCCATGAGAAGCCAATCATCCAGGTACGGGAACACATAATGGCCCTGTCTCCTCAGAGATGCAGCCACGACTGCCATGCATTTGGTAAAGACCCTGGGTGCCGATGACAGCCCGAAAGGAAGAGCTCAGAACTGAAAGTGATGGCCGAGGAACTCGAAGCGCAGGAACCTCTTGTGCGCTAGAGCTATGGGGATGTGCAGGTAAGCATCCTGCATATCTAGAGACGCTAAAAAGGTGTCCTGCTTCAGCATGGGGATAAGACCTGGAAGGGTCACCATGTGAAATCTTGTGTAGACGACAGACAAATTGAGGTCGCTGAGGTCCAGAATCGGATGGAGGTCCCCTGTTTTCTTTGGAACCAGGAAGAAGTGAGAATAGTACCCGTGTCCTCTCTGGTTCTCTGGGACGTACTCTATCGCTCCCTTTTGCAGGAGCGTGAGTACTTCTTGTCTGATCAATAACTTGCGCTGACCCGAGTACCAGGAGAGCAAAGGAGGCCTCGAGGGTGGCTTTCCCGCAAATTCTATAAAGTGGCCTCTTGCGACCAACTGTAGAACCCACCTGTCTGTGGATATAGTCTGCCATCCTGGCAGAAAATTCACAATGCGACCCCCGGCCATGACGTCCCGTTGATCCTGAGGGGCGGGGGCCGAGAAGGAGTCAGGCTGTGGCGGCTGAGGGTCCCGCTGGCTGGACCGGCTTAGAGTACGCTGGCCTCGCCTGCAGGTTATTTCCTGGCTCTGCGAAACCAGAGCCTCTGTTGTGGAAACGGAGCGGGACTGCTGTCTCTGCGTCCGTCCATGAAATCTGCTTTGGTTCCTACGAAAGGAACTAAGCTTGGGTCGGTACATGGCCTGGACCGACCTCACCACCTTCCCGGCCTCTTGGGAGTCTGGTAATGATCTTCTCAGAGGGTTTACCAAACAGAACTTCTCCCTCGAATGGAGCGTCCAGGATGTTTTTTTGGATGTCCGGGGTAAAACCGGAGACACAGAGCCAAGAGTGTCTCCGGAGGCACACGCCTGAAGCTGCTGCTCTGGCCGAGGAGTCAGCAGAGTCGTATGCGACTCGTAGTACCTGGGTTCCCACGTCCGAACCCGTACAGAGGAGCTGAAGCATCTTCTCCTTCTGCTCACCCTCCGGCAGTTTCTCAACCGCTTCCAGACCCTGTTCCCACAGGGCATTTTGGAATTGCACCATGTGGGTTAAATAATTCAAGGATCTGATGGCGCATGTAGCGGAAGCATACGTGCACGACCCATGGAGTCCAACTGCTTGGACTCTGGGTCAGGTGGCAGGGTGCTCAGATGTTGCGGTCTCTGGGACCGGTCATGAGAGGCTGTGATGACCAGAGAATCGGCCTGAGGGTGCTGAGCCAAGTACTGGTCTTCTCTTGGAGCCTTGTACAGGCGGTCAGCCTTCTTCGGCATCGGCGGGAGCAAATGTGGACGCTTCCACGCTGCCTTGGTGACGTCCATGAACGTGTCCACCAACGGTGGCACCACCACAGGCTTGGGGTCCTTCTGCCGAAGATACTTTGTGAGGCGCAGCCTTTCGGGGTCTAACTCTTCCGCATCCCATCCCATGTTCTCCTGGATGTGTCTCATAATATCCGAGAATGAAGGGTCATCCGGAGGAGACCTCGGTAGCTCATGTGAGTCCGGTGAAGGGATGGAGAGGGGAGATGGGGATCTCGATGACGAGAAGTCCGATCCCGTGTCCTCCATCGAAGGCGAGCGTCGTCGTCGTCTGGGTCTCTTGGGACTGGGTGACCCAGAGGAGGATCTGGACGGAGGTCTCCTCCTTACTGATCTCCCCTTTGGAGGGGTCCTAGGCTCCCGGGGAGGAGGTAACCGGCCTGAAGACCCAGATGGAGAAGGGGGCGCAGGAACCGGAGGGACAACCGGTTTAGGAGGAGGAGGAAGCGGAGGTGGCGTGGGAACCATGTCCTTCTTGACGGTATCCCACCAGAAAGTAAACAGCTCCTTCACCTGAAAAGGAAAATCCCGACGACGGCCCGGGCGCCGGTGGACGGTCGTCGGGTCCCGGCGTCGGCTCCGCAGGGGGCTCGGGTGTAACCGAAGGTGCCCTGGGAGTCTCTCAATAGGGACCGGGTCTCTGCCTGGTCCTCGGGCTGAGTAAACTCCTCTCGGTGATGGTCTCCTGACCGACGCCGGGTCGGAGGCGCCGGGTCCTCTTCTCAGTAGGAGCGGGCGCCGTCCCCTACCGGCGTCCGACGATGAGAGTGCCTGGCCGGCGACAGTCCCTTGGCTGACGATGGCTCTGGGGATCTATGGCGAGAGGCCGACAACGGATGAACCGACGTCGGGTCCCGCGGCTTTTTGAGCGAGGTAAGCTCCTTGGTCTTCCTGTGGAGCAGCGGAAGGGAGGCAGACCTGACGTCAGGTTCCGGATGGTGGGAACCCGACCTATGGTGATGGTGGCGATCCCCCGACTTAGCCAGGGCCTTGGAGGACGATGAAGGCCTGGGAGTCTTGGCCTGAGAAGAGGCAGAAGATTTGCTCACCGCAGCGGGGGGAGGCTGAGAGCTGGCCCGGGAAGGAGAGCGGTCGGACCTGGAGCCAGAGCTGCGGGAATCAGAGGCCCTAGACGGGGACCTGGAAGGGGCCTTCTCCTTATGCTTCTCGGTATGCTTACGGGCCTTCTGCGACGAATCCCCCTTAGAAGCCATGGTCTTAAGGCGCTCTTCTAACAAAAAAGCCTGGAGGGCCTTCTGGCATCGGATCCGGGTTCTGCTATTGAAGCCCTGGCAAAAGGAGCAGGACCGGGTGTCGTGGTCTGGGCCCAGGCACAGGACACAGGCCGAGTGCGGATCCTTGAATGGGATCTGCTTCCCACAGGCGCACTTAGAGGAGTGACCGGAGGTCGGAGAGGACATCAGAAAAGACTGATCCAAAGAACGAATTTCCCATAGGAAAACACTTAACCACGCTGCGCGTGCTAGAAAACGAACCGAAGGGTCGAGACATGCAAGTCGACGGCGGGAAAGAACTGGGGACTGGCGACCACCCCTTTTGCTACTACGCCTGACATCGGAGGCGGACTGACGCTGGGATGGTCCCCGCTGAAGATAGCTAGCTAGAATTTTTCCCTGGGGTCCTGAGGCCTGCCGGCTTCAGTCCTAATGGTGTAACCTGCTGCAAGAGCTGTATCTCGAAGTAAGATCGCTGAAATCTGGCCTTTTGTGCTAGTTTTCGGCCCCACAATATGTAACAAATTTAAATTACATGTCACATACTACCAATGTGCCATTCTTTTGGCAAAACAAAGATTACGTGATTTTGTCAAATGCACATAATTAGCACAGAACTGTGCTAAGGTCCCTGTTCCAATGATGCATCTGAAATATAAAACAAAACATTTAAACACGCAGACATGCACAACGTGACATAAGACACAGGTACCATTACTGCTAAACATTGCAAGCCTTGCTAGTAATAATAAGGAGCAAAAATCAGCATGAGATTTTCTGATTGTGTTGTAAGATTATTTCAAGTTTGTTTTTGTTTGTTTTTTTTCAACAAAAAAAGAAAGGTAGCCCACCTCATCACTGAGACCTGTGGTCCATACTGCATTCAGGGTTACTGTCTATCATGTCTCCTTTTGTAAAAAATCTATTGACTCTGTCACACCCTCATTTCATTGGTGTCACTCCTGTCACTGCCATTAATTATCGCTCGCAGGTGTTCTTGTATACTACTTTAAGCGGGCATAAGGTGCAGCCCCCATAATGTTTACTGCATGGGCACCAAGCTATGTATACCACAAAGGGTGTAACACATGGCACAAACTGCTTGACATGTACCTTTCTTTGGTTATGTGGAGTGTGTAAATATTACCCCTCTGTGTATATTTGCATACTTTGCTGTGGCCACGCTTATGGGAAGCCTTGTGGTCGAGGTGGTAGCCAACTGAGGTGGTTAGTGGGTTTAGAGGTTACAAAGTGACTGTTGGTAAGTACGTCCCCCAGACTGTTAGATTTTCTGAAGATGACCCAGGGGTTTTTCCCCTACCTCTTCCTTCAATATTCTGTCACCTGCAGTATTTGCCAGAATCTGTGGAAATGTTGCCTACTCTGCCTGCAATATGATTATTCTCCACAGAGAATGTTATAATGTTCTGTTCCTGCAAACATTTATTTTTTTGGAGTTAGCAGTGTGTTTCTATTTATCCCTCTAACCTTTTGCAATGAAGTTTTCAGAACATCAGGCTCATATCCCCTTGTAAGAAACCTATCAATCATTTCTGCTGCTTGTTGCTCAAATGTGGTGTCATCTGGGCAATTCCTTTTGAGGCGTATATGCTGACTAAAAGGGATTGAATCAGCTAGTTTCCATGAGTGTACACTGTTCTCATCCCCTGCATGTTCAGCACAGTGCAAATCACCATTCAAGATGTTAACAGGCACAAACAGGGACTGCACCCACTAGCACTGTGGAGAGGCATGATCCTGCAGTGTTGGCATTCATCGCATTCTGACATGTAACTACTAGGTGCATACCGCCATCCAAAACATTGCTCCATATTGGCACTGGTCACATGGTCCCCTTCCTTAACCCACTAAGGCTACGGCCATATGATGGTTCATTGGTTACCTCCCTAACTCTATGGTCAAGCACACCCTGGAGGGGCATCAGCCCTTTCTTCTTGTCCACTAGTGTTCGGTAATGTGGTCCAGGTGCACCCCTCCCACAAAACAACGACCAAACTGCTTCGCTTGGTTGCAGCCTCCTGCACCATCCCCACCTAGAATAGGAAAATTAGTTCAGTGAACAGTTTAAGGGGTGCAGTTTTTAGCCATCCCCATCTGGGTTATAGTAGCAGGATCACAGCAAAGGTTCTGTGGAGATGGCAGCAGAACTCTGCATAGGGTAAGCCACAGAAGTTGCAAAGGTAGGACAGATATGCTATCATGGGAGATGTAATTAACATAATGTGGGGAGGGGGTTGCCAACGTGATGGGGGGCAGGTAGTGTGTTGCAGGGGATGCGGAGCAGTAGATTTCCTCGGAACTCTCTGGGAGGTTGGGGTAGGTGGTTGGAAGGTGACTGGTCTGCAGGAGCCTGGACCAGCTAAGGACGGAGATATGGCACCTCAGAAGGGAATCAGGAGCACTAGGGATACGGTAAACTGAAAGGTGGGTGGGAGGGAGGGTGTGGCTGGTAGAGAGGGAATCAAGGATTGGAGCACAGACTGAGTGAGGGGGCAGGAATGGAGGGGAAGGAAAAGGCAAGTTCCTGGCACAGCATATACAATGGACTTGAAGCCTCTTGTGTGCCAGCATCGTAAGGGTGAGGGAGAAACAATGGGAAAACTCTGGCAATACTGGATGGTGCCCAGTACACTCGGGTGTCACACAGCCTCCTGTTGCCTCCATCTTAGGTGCTCTGGATGGGGACATTAACATGGCAGCCCTACCACAGTGGAGGTGGGGGCAGCTCTGGTATTCAGTGTAGAAGGAATAGGTGATAGAACTGGGTGGCTGCCAAGGGCTGATAGAGCAGAGCATAAGACAAATGGTGCATAAATTGTGAATTAAAAAAAAAAAAACTTTGACTCATTCCATTACAAATAGCTCAATGAACTGGGAAAATACCACCACAGTACCTACTGTAAATTCAAATTGTTTTGCTAGAATTATGTATATTAAAACTACAAGCATGCACAGAATCTACATTGGGGTTGTTAGACTGTACACCACAGAGATGAAGGTACACTGTCCCTTTTTTTTATTATTTATTTATTTAAAATTTGGTGACCAGAGTAGGGACATTGAGCTGGTGCTTGTTTTCCTGTGCAGACCAGGGAAGGGATACAACAAGTGAAACAACAATAACAAAGTGACAACAATAGTTGCATGAACATGTACAATAACACCACAGTACAAGTAACATGTACAATAACATCACAGAACAAGTAACGTGTACAATAACATCAAAGAACCAGTAACATACAATAACATCACAGTACAAGTAACATGTACGATAACATCACAGTACAAGTAATGAATTTCAGGGAAATACAGAAATAATACAAAAAGCGTACGTGTACGTTGGTTATGGGGTAGCCAGGTCGAGAGCTAAGGAGATGTGATGCCAATGTAGGGCAAGACATTTGTACAGAACCAATGAGGTGTACAATTCAGATTACAGAGTACTTAACATTGAGTAGGCCAAAATGGGTAAAACTGGTAAAATAGCAGAGTGGGATGGAAAGGATATGGGTGGTTGTGATGTGGAGAGATAAGGAAGAAGCTGGGCTACAGGTACCTTCTTTTGTGACGTGTGTCATTAAGGGTGATTTGAGACAGTGCAGGAAGGAAGAGAGACAGATGGGGAGAGGGAGATTGTTCCAAAGTGTGGGAAGTCAGACAGTGAAAGAAAACTGGCTTGCTACAGATTTACTGTACTGTGAGGAATATGAAAGAAACAAGCAGCAAATGAATGGAGGGGGCAGGAGGATGGAATGACAGGGTTAAAGATAGAGGTAAGTGGGAATAGTCGCAAGCCAGTATTTGGCCATGAAGGAGAAACAGTATGGGACATGCCAGACCTCAAGAAAGGGAAAAGAGAGATTAACACACAGAGAGCAGTGATGAGTGAGAGATGGAGCACTAAGGGAAAGCATCAGAAGGAATGTCAAAGGGAGTCCAACCTGGCAAGCCTAGACTTTGGGGCAGTGATGTATACTACATCTACATAGCTGAACACCAGCAAGATCATCTTAAGGATGATCTTAAGGCAGACCAGGAAAAGAAGGCATAATTTGTTTCAATACAGCACACCAAACTTACAGCAATGTTTCTTGTGCTTGGTGTCAATCTGGGTGGAAAAGTTGAGATCCTATTCCAGCCACACCCCTAAGTACTGAAAATGGGGTACCTGTTCAAGCAGGTTGCCATCTAGAGCTGAGAAGACAGGTGTATGTTGGAGTTTTGTTAAACTCTATTTACTGCCAAATGTAAGAGACACAGTTTTTTTGCATTTAGTGAGAGCTAGTTGGAATGGAACCAACACTGGGCATTGTCAGTCACGATGGAGGCAGGATTCTAGCTCAGGAACCAAGAAATCCAAAGCAAATAGAACTGTGTCATCTGAATGCATGTGTATGTGAAAAGATACATAGGTAGAGGGAAGTTAATTTAAGATGGAGAAAAAGAATGGGCCAAGAATAGAGCCCTGAGGGCCACCAGACTTGATGGGAAGGGGGATGGATGGAAAGGACATCACCAACTTGGACAGACTGCAGCCGTTCCAAGTGGGAAGAACAAAACCACCCGACTGCCAGGTCACACAGATCTGCAACGGCTAACTTATCAAAGAGGAGGAGGTGGACCACTGTATCAAAGGCCTTTGTGAAGTCTATGAAAAAGGCTGCAGTGAACAGGCCCTGCTTCATACCTTTCAGCACAATGTCAGTGAACTGGAGGAGAGAGCAGACAGTAGAGTGTTTTTTGCGAAAGCCAGACTAGAATGGACAGAGGAAAGAAGTAGAGTCAAGGTAGCTCGATAGCTGAGACAGAATACACTATGCCCCTTAGCATAATTAAGAGACAGTAAAGCAGCATGGGGATTCTCTGTGAAGACTGGGAGAAGAAAAAGATGCTAGGGATTGAGGGTGATGAGATGAAGGGCATTTGGGGAGAGACATGGCAAAAAGGAGGGAGAGATGGAAGGTAGGAGGAGGAGAGGCAGGGCACAGAAAGTGAAATTGTGAAAGGTGTCAGCAACCTCAATTGGATCACAGATACGCAAGTTTCCTAGTTTGAGGATGGGGGATGTAGACTGCATGGGGGGGTCAAGCAGGGAATGAACAACCTTCCATAACCTATCAAGAGATTTATGGTTGTTCAGCAGGTTGTAGCCAAAGTAAATTGATTTGACTTCCCTGGTGGCCTTAGTACAGGTGTTACATAGTTCTTTCTACCTCAACAAATCCTCCAGGGTGCCTGACGCTTTGTAGAGATGCCAGCCAGAATCATAAGCTCCGAGCAGGTTAATTACCTCTGCAGAGATCCAGGGAAGATGGGACCTATGGACATAAGACCTCCTGATTGGGGCACGTTTGTCCCATGCTGCAATGAATTTGGACATAAAAGATATTAAGCGAGTGCTGACCAGTTATTGACCCAAAAATCATCTAGCAAGGATGGGAGGTCAAGAGATTTGAGTGACATAGACCAGACAAATTTGGGTGGGGCTTTAATGTGGCAGATCTTACCAATGTAGTAAACCATGCAATGGTCACTGAACGCATCTGGTAAGATTCCAGCAGAAATAATGGCAATGGGAGTGTAAGGACAGGACCCAATCAATCAATGACGGAATGATCTGAGGAATTTAGGGTTAAGATGGGTTGGTTCAGTAATGAGCTGTGTAAGACTGAGGGACTCACTCTGGTGAAGGGTATTTTGGCTGATGGGGAGAGCTAGTTTATACTGCAATTCTCAAGGACTAAGAGCTCACCTGAAGCTGAAAGGGAGGAGATGTATCAGAAGGTGGCAGGACAGGTGTCAGACTTGGCTCTGGGGAACAGTAAATGCCACCTATGAAAATGGAAAGTGAGTAGGGGAAAGACAGCCTGCACAAGAGGAGTTCATGGGACAGATAGCCTGCACAAGAGAAGTCCATGGGAAGATAGGACAATTGAACAACACACAGAGCCACAGTTAAGGCTGTGATGTATGCACAGAAGACCTCTACCACCACACTTCCCATGGTCCTGCCTGCTAACTATGTAACCAGAAAGTCCAACTTTCACATAACTGATCCCAGCAGAAAGCCAGGTTTCAGTAACAAGCAGCACATCAATCACTGTAGTGAATGGCTCCACAGCCTTAGCTGATCAAGCCTGGCGAGTAGACTCCTGCTGTTTATATGAAAAACACTCACTTCTTTGGGAAGGTTAGTAATGGGAAGGAGGGGGTGCCAGGGTTTAGCTTTGCATCACTTCCCAGCAGTAGCAGAAGAATTATGAGGAGCAACAGTGTGTAAGACATACACCTATGAACAGGTACTCTGGAGGAGGATGGAGTTGTGAGGGAGAGGTGGGGTAAGAGGGAAAGAACACAGCAGAATATCAAGATTGAGGAGGTGGGGGGGCAGCAGACCACGGTACATAAGGAAAGGAAGTGGGATAACTGGTGGGGAGAAGCAGGAGGGAAGCAAAGGAGGAAGATTGGGAGTAAGATACAAGGAATGGTTGTGCCGGCCCGGTGGTGCTGAGGGTTAAGGCGCTGGACACCACACCTCGCGCCATGCTGGTGACCCGGGTTCTGAAACGAGCCTGGGCTGTCAGGGGTCGGCATGGGAGGGAGAGGATTGAGTGTCTGAGGACAGCCCTCCTCTCCCCGGAAGGAGTGGGATACATGCTCGGTGCCTGACTGGCCTCTGGCGGAAGCCAGATGCACAGCAGGCACATGAGCATACAGAGGGTTGGGAAGTGGCAGATGTCGGTGGAGACGCTTTGACATCAGGGCATAGGCCACTCCCCAGAACACTGGAAAAACACATGCAGCACTCCCTGGTAGACGGAGTACCAGACCCTGATCCCCAATGCCCCTACCTGCCCTGGTGACCGGCGTCCTGATGAGACTCAGGAATTTGGGATGATTGCCCACCCACCTCGTCCCCACCTGGGGGTTAAGCCAAGGCTACATGGAGGACGGACCACCACAGGATACAGGTAGGAGGTAGGAGCTAGAACAGCCACAGGCATCTCCCAAAGGGAGTAGAGTGCCATGGGAGAGGAGGAGTACAAACAGAAAGTAAAAAAAAAAAAAAAAAGGAATGGTTAGGGAGAGGAGGAACAAGAAGCATAGAAGGGGCAAAATGAAATGGAAGAAGGGGGCGTGAAGTGTAGTCAGTAAATGGTGTGGTCTGGAGGAGGGTGCAAGTTATAGCAGCTAGCCGACAGGCGTGGTGGGTAACACGAGTTAGCAATCAGCCCAACCAAGTGGCATTTAATTAAATGTAGCTACAAAGAGCAAGTTTGGCTACCACATAAAATGAATTACCAGAGTGGAAGCGACTGCACATTTGGCCAGTGCAAACATGTACACAGCTAAAGGACTGCATCCTTTATCTCATTTTAATTACCAAGAATGTTCACTCATTTCATCAATGATTTGAAGCTAACTGTGGTATCTAGGGAGTCAACAGGAAACCAAATATTAAAACAGATTTTCTATAAGAAGGAAACACCTACTACCATCAAACTAGTATTTAGTACTATTTAACTATTTCAGTTGGGACTGGATGGTTCGGTACATTGTTATTTGGTTTAGGAGTCTGTCACCTCTAGGTTACTGGTTAAAATCTGACCCATGGCAGTAACTGCCAAAAGCCATTATCATCGGTTTACTGATCAGTGGTCTTCGTGAAATGAGCTGTGGTAGTGTTCAGTCCAGTTTCCATTATCACCTGATGACTGTTCAGTGGCCTGTGTGAAAGGAGTTGTGCTAATCTCAGTCCAGTTCCCATGATCACCGGTTGACTGTTTAGTGGCCTGTGTGAAAGGAGTTGTGCTAATCTCAGTCCAGTTCCCATGATCACCGGTTGACTGTTCAGTGGCCTGTGTGAAAAGAGTTGTGCAAATCTCAGTCCAGTTCCCATGACCACCGGTTGACTGTTCAGCGGCCTGTGTGAAAGGAGTTGTGCTAATCTCAGTCCAGTTCCCATGATCACCGGTTGACTGTTCAGCGGCCTGTGTGAAAGGAGTTGTGCTAATCTCAGTCCAGTTCCCATGATCACCGGTTGACTGTTCAGCGGCCTGTGTGAAAGGAGTTGTGCTAATCTCAGTCCAGTTCCCATGATCACCGGTTGACTGTTCAGTGGCCTGTGTGAAAGGAGTTGTGCTAATCTCAGCCCAGTTCCCATGATCACCGGTTGACTGTTCAGTAGCCTGTGTGAAAAGAGTTGTGCTAATCTCAGTCCAGTTCCCATGATCACCGGTTGACTGTTCAGTGGCCTGTGTGAAAGGAGTTGAGATCATCTCAGTCCAGTTACCATGATCACTTGTTGACTGCTCAGCGACCTGCGTGAAATGAGTCGTTGTGGTGGTTCTCAGTCCAGTTCCAATTGTGATCTGATGGCTGCTCAGTGGCCTCTGTGAAATGAATTACAGTGGTTCTCAGTCCAGTGTCCATTATGTCCTGATGGCAGTTCAATAGTCTATGTAAAGCCAGTTGTGATAGTCTCACTCCAGTTCTCATTATCACATGATGATCGCTCAGTGGCCTACATGAAATGATCTGTGATAGTTAATTTCCTATTGTCACCTTATGACTGTTCAGTGGCCTATGTAAAATGAGTTGTGTGGTGATTTTCAGTCCAGTTGCTAGTAGACAGGTATCCACATCACAAAACCACCAACATAACTGGCACTAAATGGCACTCTTGTTGGCAGTCTCACCTAAGAGGCAAAGGCCTGAATAACTACATCTAAATTACTCTCTCACCTACGGTGTAGTACGTCCATGACAGGGTTGAGGAACACTGGCAGGGCCATGCGGGGTAGCTTATACAGTGATCACCTGAACAACACTGATCCTGTGGGTAAACTGAGGGCTTTAGCCTCCAGCGCTATCAATCCAGCACCTTTCATGAGCATCGAATATACACAAAAAAATTAGGGTGTCTAACTGTGAACATAGAATCACCAAGGTGCGGATAATTGTAGTTTTTTTTACCTTCCTTAGCATGTACAAAACATACTTGTGTCTCCTGTCCTTGTTAATATCAAAGGTTAATGAACAGTTTTATATATAATGTTTTCTTTATTATCCTCTGTATTCTGAGGTGATGACCCCAGGGAAAATTTTGGTTGCTTAAAATATCATCTGCATTATCACCTTTCTGTAATGTCCACTACATTTCATGGTCTAATTATCGACCATGGGGTGGAGTGGCAGAGCAGCGCGTAACTTAGCTACAATATGAGAGAGTGCTGTTATACATAGAAAACAGCAATACTCCCAGAGCTGTTCTAGTATAGCACTGACGTCAAGAAGTTGTTGTACCCTCTTGAGTACATCACTTCTATACTACAACATCGAATGCCAACCACGATCGGAAGTTCTGTTTAAAACTGCCACGCGCACAGCCGATTGCTATTTTCAGTCACACTCACCTTCTCTCTCGCTGTTTTCCCTCACAATTTCAGACAAAGCGAGCAATCAGCTATGGCAGGCACAGTGGCATTTTTTAAAACTAGACAAAAACAGTTCGTCCATGTAAAAGGAAAAGAAGGTGGACAAGTCATTTGTAAAGTATGATTATTTCTTCTATTCTTTTACCTAAAAAATGGAACTGTTTTCTAAAATCAGGACTTCATCTGAAAATGAGACTTAATCTCTGAGTGCATGTTTGGGGGACACACCGAATGAGCGCTGCAAACAGTTTCAACTGCCTAAACTTGCTATTTGATCAGACCAGATCGCATGTGGCAGGGGGCAGGTGTTGAATGGATGATATTGTTTTAAGTTGCTGAATGAATTTCCATTTACTGTATTTATCTATTCTGTATTTCTGGACTTCTTGTTTCAAGGATTCCTATTGGCATAAAAGGGGAAAACAGCTTGCGAGAGCAGGCAGTATAGTCACCCATCACCCAACAAGAGGGAAGGTGGGAGGGAGAGTAGTGTCTCAGTGCAGGAGATTCTCTAGAAGATCTGCTGTTATAGTAGGTAACTATTCTATCTTCTTCAAGGATATCTCTCACCACTGAGCCACATCATGGAATGACTCTCAAGCAGTACCAAACACTGAGGGAGGACAGCAGGACCTAATGATCCTAAGTAAGAAGGCCTTGCAGAACACTGAGGTCAAAGCTGGCATGTTTACAAGAGATGATGCACACCTACGAGAGATGATGTCCGGACTGTAGTGTTCAGTGAATGTATGAACAGTACTCCAAGTGGCTGCAGCACAAATGTCAGCCATGGACATTTCTGAAAACAAGCCACTGAGGTAGCCACCCCTCTTGCGGAATCGGCGTAAACAGGGCCAGGAAGCTGCTTATTGTTGTTCTGGTAACAAAATGTAATGCAACTGGCCAGCCATTTGGATAGCCCTTGTTTAGAAAATGGAGAGCCCACCATTCTGGGAGCAAAAGCAGCTAACAGTTGAAAGGATTTTCTGCAGTCCTGAATATGATCCAGGTACAGACGTCGAGCATATGTAAACGATGCTCCCCACTATCTGTGAGAGAGGAAAAGTAAACTGAAAGGTCTATTAAAATTTAGTGTTCTCTCAGACACAATCTTCAGGAGAAAACAAGGATTTGTCCATAATGTGACCCTATTCTTGTGGAAATAAATAAACTGAGGATCTGCAACAAGATCCTGCATCTTCGAGATGCATGTATTTATTTAACAATATTCAGAATCATAACCCTTTGAGTCGTAGACTCCTTTACAAAGGCTCCACATCAGAGAACAATGAAGAAGTTACAGACAATATAAGCAATACAGAGTTCAGATTGGGGGGAGACAGGGAGTGGAATACAGACGGAGGGTAGAAACAATTGTCTTATGGTACGGAGGACCCAGCATTATCAATCACATTTAGATAATACATGTCACACATTTACACCACAGAGTATCAAAACATGTTACACATTTATACCCCCAGATAGATATCATAACCATTTATGTGGAGAGGTTATAGCGCAAAGCCAAGACGGGGGGCAGGAGGAAGGTTAGGGACAGTCACAGGCTGAGGAGTCTAGTAAAAGGCTTTTAGATTGCCTTTGAAAGGGCCAATCCTGGGCTCCAGGGAGACGGGGGGGGGGGACATCATTGCTACTAGAAATAATGTTTTCTGAGAGAGGAAGCACAACTCACAAGTAGCTGTAAGCTCAAAGGGAGACACAGTGAGGGTTGCTAAGACCAAAGTAAAGTCCCATCCCAGAACTGGAGGGGTGCAGAAGAAGTATGCCTCCGAGGAATCTCCACGAAACCTCCAACTGGGCCACCATCTAACTGTCTGATAGGGCATGAAAGGCTGATAAAGTAGACATGTGGACCTTTATGGGAGCATATCCTAGTCCCGAGTCCTTCAGGGATACGAGGTAGTCCAGTATGTTGCTGTGAACCACTGTATCGAGAGGGCCCCACCGGCCCTGTGTCCGGAAAGGGCCCAGATGAATCCTCCCCCCCATCCTGTCCCTGAAGCATCTGTGGTCATTACCAACAGTGGAAATGGCCGCAGGAATGGCAATTCTTTCTCCAGGTTGCATCTGTTCAGTCACCATAGGAGAGAAAGACGAAGCGGAGGAGTGATCTCGCTCCAGCTCATCTGAATACTGAGCTCATTGTGCTCTGAGAAACCATTGTGGGATTCTTACATAGAGACGGGCCAGCAGGACAGTCAGGAAGGAAGTAGTCCAAATTAGTCTTAAAAGACAACGGGTGGATACATAATCGCTGAAGGTCACGAGTTGTGCCTGTGCCACTAGTGTCGAGGCATCGTCTGAGAGCAGAAATGCCCGATCCAGACTCGAGTCCAAAACAGATCCAATGCACAGGAGGCACTAGCTGGGGTTAAGGACCAATTCTGGCTCCTTGTCCAATATGCCCAGTTGGTTGAGCAGTTGTGTGGTCCGAAACAGTGTGTATACTATGTCTTCCTTGGGTGGAGCTTTTAACAACCAATTGTCACGCGATCACACTTTTCCACTAACAGTTTCTTTGGGAGGTCCATATAAGCCACAGTGATCTTTGTTTGTGGTAGTTCTTTGATCCAGGGTATTTTGAGCCTACTTGGTTACAGTGGCAATATGTGTTAAGATTAGTCACGTTCTGCTTTTGCCATATTTACTGCTTTGCTACTTGACTCTCTGTGGAGGGGGAGGTTACATGGTTTGCCTGGTTCCATCTGATGGTTATGTTATATTCACTTAAGAGCCTTCAGAAACATGACTTTTTAATTTGATTAGTAATTTGTGCTGTATTATTTTTATTTAGTATTTCCATGGAGCATTGGCTGTGTTATACGACTCCAAGATGTGTAGCTATGTGTATCAATTGTTTGTGTGATTCTCCCCAATGTGGTTACAAGGAGAGGTTTGTTACAATACTCCTATTTTGACTATTTGTGTATGATGTACTGCTTTGTAATGCTGTCTCTTGAATGCATATATTCTATGTGTATATGGCATAAATTTTAATAGAAAGAAAGTAAAAAAAAACAATTGTCTACGTATGGGAAGAAATACGGACCCTCCCTGCGGAGGTCCGCTGCAACTGCTCCAATTATTTTGGGGAAATACATGCAGTGCAGAGCATAAGCAAAATGACAAGCCACAAAATTGGTAGTGAGAGCCCTAAGAAACATAGAAACTGACAGCAGAGAAGGACTGCTTGACCCACCTAGTCTGCTCATTTTCCCTACCTACTGTAATACCGCAGCCCCTAACCTCCCTTCCTTTCCTAACCACTAAGGTTCCCCTATGCCTGTCCCATGCATTTTTATGTTTGCTTGCACGCATGTGCAACAAACATAGTGCCATCATCTGAGTTTCTGGAGGTATGGTACCCTGTCTTCCAATTCCCTCACTGTGTTTGCAGGAGCCAATGAATGCTGCAGCTGTCTATGACATCAGTTGAAAATGCAGTGCCGTACAGCTGAAAGGGAGACAGCCGCTTCAGTGAGCATGATCAGATAATTGAAGTGCTCTCACCCCGCCCCCCCCAACAGCCTTCCAGTTACCATGGTGGGAGCCCACCCCAGAGTGGCAAAAATTCTTATGGCCGACGGGGGTGCCCAATCCTCCGTTGGCTCCACGGCCCCCCCCAAAGCCTTCCAGCTGCCACGCTGGGAGACCACCCCAGCATGGCAAATGTCCTGCGTCGTCTTCCAGAAAAAAAACAATAAAACCTGTAAACAAAACAACGGTCCCTCGGCAGTCTCCCTGGCCCCCACCTGCAACCCACGCCCACCCTCTGCACATCCTGCCTCCCCACACCCCCCTCACCCTATACTTACCTCCGGAGTCTGGCGCGATGATCTTCGGCGGACTGGGAACAAGTCTGCACTCTTCAAACCCGACCGCGAACTGAGGAAATGCCGGTAAGCTGTATAATGCAATAAATAGGGTTTTTTCAACTTTGATACAAATCTCAGGCATTTTTGGGAATTTTGCCACAAAATTTTCAACATGGGGTTTTTGGGACCCTTCCTCATGAATTCTGTCACTGTCATGGCGTTAATCGGGCCCGAAGGGTGATTTCACGGTCACTGCGCGAAATCACCTTTCAGGACCGATGAAAAAATTACTCACCTTAGTAATGTTTATTCTAATGGAGTCTTGCTGTATTCTGACACATATGCAGTTAGGTCCTGCCTTCCAACTGCCCCGGAGAACAAAGAGTTAAACTTTCCATGGCCAGCATGGAACGTTCACCGCGAGCTCGATTGAAGCCCCTGTCTGCTGTTGTTTAAACTCCAACCGTCAGATCTTTATGAGCAATACTCACTAGAAGTTCTGTGCGGAAACTGCAAAACTCAAAACTAGCCAACTGGCAACTATATCTACTGTATATAAAGGGTTTTTTTGGTTTCAAAGAAAAGACTCAAGTCAGGAAACCCAAAAAACAAAACACATCCCAAAACACAACACTCACCCAAAATAAAGGAGGGGAAAAAGGACACCCTTAGGTGCCAACACATCGCTCATGCCCACCCACATCCCAAAAACTAGGTTCTGAGAGGGAGGGGGAGAATGAGAATACAGCAAGACTCCATTAGAAGAAACAACATTACTAAGGTGAGTAATTTTTTCTTCAAACACTATGAAGTCTTGCTGTATTCTGACTTATGCAGACTACCAAGCAGTACCTCCATGGAGGAGGGACAGAACCTACTTTGGAAACAGGCTCTGAAGTACTGCTGTGCCAAACCGAGCATCACTCCTAGCCTGGATATCCAGAGAGTAATGCTTTGTGAATGTATGGACTGTTTTCCAGGTAGCTGCTTGGCAGATTTCTAAGATAGGAATATCCCTGGCAGCAGCCAAGGAAGCAGCTGTACCTCTTGTGGAATGAGCCCTCAGGCCTGAGGGTGGAGTTCTACCCAGTTTCTCATAGCAGAATTGTATACAAGAAACAATCCACCTGGCAATAGATCTCTTAGTGGCAGGTTTGGCCTTACCAACCTCTCCATACGTGAGGAACAACTGGAAGGAATCAAACCTGTGACCCTTGGTGCGCTCTAGGTAGTAGCTGAGAGCCCTTTTAACATCTAAGCTGTGCAGCCTCCTCTCTCCAGAGGAGGAATGGTCAGTGAAGAAAACAGGGAGAGACATAGACTGGTTGAGGTGGAAATCCGAAACCACTTTAGGCAAAAACTTCCTGTTAGTTCTTAGGACCACTTTATCTCTATGGAAAGGGATGAAATCAGGTTCCACTGACAGGGCTTGCAATTCACTGATACACCTGGCAGAGGTAATGGCCACCAAAAACACAGTTTTCCAAGTCAAGTACTTAAGCTCTGCAGAGGACAAAGGCTCAAAGGGGGGTTGCATAAGCTGAGCAATGCAAACATTAAGGTCCCAAGCAGGAGCAGGGTCCCTAAAGGAGGGATTGGTGTGAAGCAATCCCTTGAAGACCTACAAAACACAGGATGGGCTGACAGAGGAGAAGGCTTGCCTACTGACAGGAAAGCAGAAACAGCTGCCAAATGCACTTTAAGTGTAGCTGGCCTAAGGCCTAGAGCCATTGAGATGGACCATATAGTCCAGAACCAGTAGGCAACCCAGCAGAATCTGGAGAAATATTCTTCTTAGAACACCAAATAGTGAATCTTTTCCATTTGGAATTGTAAGTCTTTCTGGTGGAAGGCTTTTGAGAAGCCTTAAGGATATCCAGAACCCCTTGGGAAAGATGCAGGTCAGCAAACTGTAACTCTTTAAGAGCCATGCCTTGAGATTGAGAGACCGAAGGTTCGGGTACCAAATCCTCCCCTGAGAGGATGTCAACAGGTTGTAATTCCTGGGAAGAGACAGGGGAAGGTGGACTGCTAGGGACAGCAACAGGGGATACCAGGGCTGTCTGGCCCAGTCTGGAGCAATCAGAATCACTTTGCATGGTTGTGACCTTATCTTGACTAACACTTTGAACAGGAGAGGGAAGGGGGAAAAGCATACAGAAATTTCCCTTCCCAATTCAGGATCAGAGCATCCAGGGGGACTGAGCCCAAGACTAGGGGTCTGCAACAAAAGAGAGGAAGTTGGTGATTGTCTGGGGCTGCAAAAAGATCTATCTGTGGAGTGCCCCATCTCAAGAAAATCACTTTCAAAACTAGAGGATCTAGGGTCCATTTGTGATGACCCTGGGATATTCTGCTCAGAGCATCTGCTAGGACATTGTCCTTCCCTGGGAGGTGAACTGCTATCAGAGAGGTTTGCAGGGAATAGGCCAGGGGCCACAACTTTATTGCTTCTGTGCACAAGGCCGTAGACTGAGTGCCTCCCTGCTTGTTGATGTACCACATGGTGGTGGTGGTGTCTGTTCTGACCTGGACCACCTTGTTCTGCACAGATTTGGAAAAGGCTTGCAGTGCCAAAAACACTGCTCTGAGTTCCAAGAGATTGATGTGATGCACAGATTTTTTTTTTTTTTTTTTTGATTATTTTAGTTTTTGTTGACCGGGTAAGTGCACTAGACAAATCCTGCCTATTTTCAGGCACGACCCGGGGGAAGGGGATACAGATGAATGCCAACTGATCTTGAACCAGATTAAGCTGTTGGTGGTATTTTGAGTGAATGAGGGAAATTTAGCCAGGACACCGGGGAAATTCCCCTGCTCTTTTCGATAAGTGCAATGGGATCTTTAACATCCACCTGAACTACCACCAATCCAGGCAGATGGGAACCTCGGTTTAACGTCTCATCCGAAAGACGGCACCTCAGAAGTGCAGCACCCCTCTCATGCTGCACTACAGTGTCAGTACTGGGATATTAACCCAAGTGCCAGATGTGGGAACCTGAGGTGACCACAGCCCTTGGGTGGTAAGCTCCCCCAGATGGGCTCCCCAGCCCAGAAGGGAAGCATCTATGGTGAGTATCACTGAATGAGACTGAGTGACAAAAGGAACTCCTTGTCTCAAACTGTCCTGATCCTGCCACCATTGCAAGGCCTGGATCAGGGTTCGAGTCACTGGGACTAGTTTGGTAAGGGAATCCTTTCTTTGGGACCAGAAGGCTCTTAAGTGGAACTGAATGTCCTTCATCTGGAATCTTGCTCCCTGGACCACTGCTGTGGAAGCTGTCATGTGGCCCAGAAGCTGAAGGAAATGCCTTGCTGGTCGAGACACCTGCAGGGCGAATGAAGAGGCCAGTTCCATAAGGGTCCTTGCCCTGTCTAGGGGAAGGAAGGCTCTTGCCCTTATTGTATCCCGCTCCCCCCCTATGAAGGTGAGGAGCTGTACTGGTTCGAGAACTGACTTTGGAAGGTTGAGAAGGAATTCTAAGGAAGCGAGCACTTGCTGAGTTATTTGCAAATGTGACTTGACTTGGTCTGGAGACTGACCTACTATGAGCCAGTCGTCCAAGTATGGGAAGATGGAGATCTTTTTTCTCCTTAGGAAAGCAACCACTACTGCCAGGCACTTTGTGAAAACCCTTGGGGCTGATGTTAGGCCAAAGGGCATTGCTCTGAATTGATAGTGGCCTGAGGGCAACTCGAACCTGAGGTACTTTCTGTGGGAGCGCCTGATGGGAATGTGAAAATAGGCACCTTTGAGGTCCAGGGAGGCTAGCCAGTCCCCTGGCCTTAGAGAGGGAAGGATTATTCCCAGAGTCACCATTTTGAACTTTGGTTTTAAAAGGTGTTTGTTCAGATATCTCAGGTCCAGGATGGGCCACCATACTCCTGTCTTTTTGGGGGTTAGGAAGTACCTGGAGTACAATCCTTTGCCCCTGTGTAGGGTAGGAACCCTCTCCATAGCTCTGAGAGCTAGGAGGGAAGAAACCTCTGCCTCTAAGGCAAGGGTCTCTGATGGATTTGCAGGTGGAAAGGATCTGGTTCTCATCTTGGGAAATTTTTTGAAGCTGAGAACCAATCCCTGGTTTACTACTTCCAGGACCCACTTGTCTGATGTCAGAGACTTCCAGTCCTGGACAAAGTAAGCCAGCCTGCCCCCTACTGGTATTGGAGAATTGGCAGACCCATCAGGGTGTCTGCTTGGCAGGGGCTTTAGGCTGAGGGGTGGATGCAGGTCCGCTCATCCTCCGTCTGCCTCTCCCTCTAAAGACCCCCCCTCTGAGAGTAAGAAGAGGAGGCCTGAGCATGGTAAAAAGGCCTTTGGAAAGGCCTGCCCCTGACCCTGGACTGCTGCCTTTAAGGAGTAGCTTGTCTTTCTTTGGCCTGAGCACTCCTGTAAGTGGTCCTGTACTTGTCCATCTTTTTCCCGTAGTTCTCTGTCTGCTCCCCAAACAGAGAATTACCAATAACAAGGAAATCCATAGCCTTAACCTGGGTATCCTGTGATAGGCTAGTACATCTGAGCCAAGCCATCCTCCGAAGAGCCACAGATGTAGTCATGACTGTCGATGAAACATCACTGGAGTCCACAGCAACATGAAATTGTACTCTGGATGCCTCAATCACATCTGCAGCCACCTGCTCCAGCTCCTTGGCAAGCTGGTCAGGGGCCTGTTTAGCCAGAGCCAGCACAGTGTCCCACCTGGACTTCTGGTATCTAGCTGTGTAGGCCATATAGTTAGCCTGCCTGAGTCCCAAAGATGCTGCCATGTACTGTTTCTTTGCCATGGCATCAATCCTCCTGCAGTCCTTATCTCGGGGGGTGTGATGCCAAGGGGATATTTGCCTTATCACAGGCAGCAGCCTGAACTACCCCAACATGG
This sequence comes from Neoceratodus forsteri, assembly GCA_016271365.2. Lineage (NCBI taxonomy): Eukaryota > Metazoa > Chordata > Ceratodontiformes > Ceratodontidae > Neoceratodus > Neoceratodus forsteri. The sequence goes on along the minus strand of CM057459.1, from coordinate 298,508,052 downwards.
CTGCATTGCTGGAAAAGGAACTCCGTGTCTGAGCCTGAAAGAGTATACCTCTTGTCCATTCATCTGTCCACAGGAGGTATGAAATTAGGAGTCTTAAGAATTTTATGTGTCTGTTTCCCAAAGGATTTGTGGAGGGGAACAGACAGTCTCCTGGACTCTGGGATGTCCATCATTTCAACAAAATCAGGCTCCTCCTGACCCTCTACTGCTTCTTCCATAGGAAGCTGGAGGGTTTCAGCCACTTTTTTGTAAAACATAAAGTGACAGGGGGACTCAGAAAGCCTAGGAGGAGAAACACCTGAAGGTCTGTCTGGGGAGATGTCTGGGTCAATAGGCACATCCAGACTTTCATAATCACCATCATTATCCTCATATTCTCCTTCCTCCTCATCCGGTTCATAAAATTCTTCCAAGGTGTAATCCGGAACCAGGGGAACCGACTGAACTGAACCCCTGCCAGATGGTGCTGGTTCGGCCGGAACCGAAGTAAGCGACTGCACTATTCTTATCGTTTTGACCATCTCATCGGCGGTCAGAGTATGAATTTCTGGGTCTGAACCGGACGATTTATCTTTTCTTTTTCCCGGAACCGACTCCTCAGAATCGGCTCTCCTTTTGCCCGAAGAAGTATCGCCCTGGTCAGAGGGCACTCCTTCTGGTTCAGTCGGAACTGAACCGGGCTGGCTATCCAGGTCAGCAGACTTCTCAGCCCCCCTTTCCCCTCAGTCTACCTAATCTCTTTTCCAGGGTACATCTGGGAAAATTCTTACAAATTTGGCAATCTGAATCGAGGTGGTCAAACCCCAGACAATAAACACAGGTGGTGTGGGGATCAGCATTGGCAAAGACTTCCCCACACACACTGCAGTGTTGAAACCCAGTGGGCCCGGTTTTTTCCTTGGGTTTCTCAGACATGGCCAATCCTAACCAAAAATACAGGTTACTCACCTGTAACAGGAGTTCTAGGAATGGTATATGTTGTTCATCCACACTGTCTGGCAGGTATCCTTGCTGCTTTAATTCTTGCTGGAAGGTCTTCAAGCTGGCTCCTCCCACCCACCCGGGTGGTAAAACTCTCGGCTCCACCCCATGACGCCAGATCTGGCCCGCTGGAAGCTCAGGTTGTGCGTCGAAGCCGGAGAGGTCTGGTGGGTCGTGTGGATGAACAACATATACCATTCCTAGAACTCCTGTTGCAGGTGTGAGTAACCTGTATTTAGGGACATGGATATGTTGTTCATCCACACTGTCTGGCAGACTCCTAGCAGTTCTCCGGGAGGAGGGAGGCAAGGCGCACACCCCCAATACTTACTTGGGAAAGAGAGATTGGAGAATTGAGGCCCCAAAACCAGCATCCCGGTGTGACTCGAGGTCGATGCGGTAGTGGGTAATGAAGGTATGTGTCGACTTCCACGTAGCAGCCCTGCAGATATCCTGGATAGGGACGTCCCTGGAAGCAGCTACCGATGCAGCGGTATGGCGGGTAGAATGAGCTCTTATCCCTCTGGGAGGCTCCATGCCCGCCAACCTGTAGCAGAGCTCTATGCAGGAGGTGATCCACCTGCCTATCGTCCGCTTTGCTGCAGGTCTGCCAGGTGCGGCTTCAGCATAGGTGACAAACAGCTGGCGAACCTCTCCCCGAACTTCAGCCGTCCGCTCCTTGTAGTAAGCGAGCACTCATCTAGGGTCCAAAGTATGGAGCCTATTCTCGGCCTCCGAGGTGTGACTGGGGTAGAACACCGGCAGAGTCAACACCTGGTTAAGGTGAAACTCCGACACCACCTTCGGGAGGAACTTCGGGTGGGGCACAGGACAACCTTGTCCCTGTGGAAGACCAGGTAGGGAGGCTCGATGGAAAGCGCCTGGAGCTCTCCCATCCTTCTGGCTGGACGTGATAGCCACCAAGAAGGCGGTCTTCCACGACAGGTGTGAAAGATCACCCCTGTGCATTGGTTCGAATGGCTTGCCCATGAGCTTGGCCAATACCAGCAGTAGATCCACGAGGTGGAGGTTCTCTGCGCAGGGAAATGTGGTCAAGGCCTTTGAAAAAGCACCCGACCACCTTCTCCTGTGCCACTCGACTCGCTTGCCGCCGCTCACCGGTGGGCAGAGATGGCTGCCAGTGCACCTTAAGGGTCATCGAACAAGCCCCTTGCTGAGAAGGGACCACAGGTAGTCCAGAATGCTTGCTGGAGGCAGTCGGAAGGGTCCAAGCCCTTCCCCTGACACCAAATGGAAAACCTCTTCCAATTGAAGGCATAGCATTTTCTGGTCGACTCCTTACGAGACGCCTCAACGACGTTGAGGACCTCGTCGGAAAGACCCAAGGCCTGGAACTCTAGCCGCTCAGGAACCAGGCCATCAGGTGCAGGGATTGAAGGTCCGGATGGAATACCTTCCCCTGACTGACTGAGATCAGGTCCGGGCGGGCTGGAAGCCACCTCGGGAGCCTGGAGCTGAGGCTGAGGAGATCTGGATGCCAGAACTGGCGGGGCCAGTCTGGGACTACCAGAATCACCTGCGCCTTGTTCCTCCTCACCTTGAGAAGCACCTTGTGGATCAAGGGAAATGGGGGAAAGGTGTAGAAGAGGTCCGGGGTCCACGGCCTCGAGAAGGCATCCCCCTGCAGCGAGCCCTGCTGAGGGGGGTGGGCATGGAACAGACTCAGCTTCGCATTCTCCCTGGAGGCAAACAGGTCCACCTGAGGCGTGCCCCAGTGGGAGAAGAGATCTTGTACTACCTCTGGCAGGAGAGACCACTCATGAGACGCAGCCCCTATCTGGCATAGGGCATCGGCCAGGGTGTTGGAGGCTCCTGCCACGTGAATGGGTAGGAGATCTGCCTCCAGGCTGTGCACTAGGGACCAAATGCAGACAGCTTCCTTGCATAACAGCAGGGAGCGTGTCCCACCCTGGCGGTTCAGATAGTACATGGTCGTGGTGTTGTCCGTCTGGACCTGAACCACTTGACCCCATAGAAACGGAGCGAAGGCGGTGAGAGCTAGATGGACCGCTCAGAGCTCCAGCAGGTTGATGTGGCATCGGGACTCCCGAGGGGACCAGAGGTCATGCGCTCGGTGTTCCCCCAGATGGGCACCCCAACCCATCAGAGATGCGTCGGTCGAGAGAGAGACCGTCGGCTTGAGGTGGACAAACGGGATGCCCTCCTGCAGATGAGCTGGAACGGTCCACCACTGGAGAGCGTTCCACATCTCCTGGGTCACTGTCACGGGCCGGTCCAATGGATCGTGGCATTGTGACCAATGGCTGGCCAGTCCCCACTGAAGGGGACGCATGTACCAGCGAGCCCAATGGACCACGCTGGTGCAGGCCGCCATGAGGCCCAGGAGGCGCAGGAAGTCCCAGGCAGGGTGCAAATTGTCCAACCAGAAATGACTGGGCAAAGGAGGAAAGAACCTCGGCCCTATCTGCCGGGAGCCGTGCTCTGGCTCACAGAGAGTCGAGCTCTGCCCCGATGAACAGAATCACCTGCTTTGGCATGAGTTCCGACTTGGCCTCGTTGATGAGGAGGCCAACCTGAGAGCAAACCTGGAGGGCCAGATCTCTGGACCACTGCACCTCCGCTCTGGAGGGGACTGCTATCAGCCAATCATCCAGGTAAGGGTACACCCGGATCCCTCGGCACCGCAGGAATGCTGTCACCACTGCCATGCATTTGGTCAAGACCATGGGAGCTAGGGAGAGGCCAAAGGGCATGGCTTGGAACTCGTAAAGAGATCCCTCCGCTCTGAAGCTGAGGAATCTCTGATTTGACGGACGGATTGGGACGTGAAAGAACGCGTCCTGGAGATCCAGGGAGCAGAACCACATGCCTCGTTCCAAGGATGGGATTATCTGAGCCAGAGTGACCATCCTGAAGGTTCGAGACCTTAGGAACTTGTTCAGGTCGTGCAGGTCGAGAATGAGGTGCCAGCCCCCCGTCCGGTTTGGGACCAGGAAGTACCTGGACACAAACCCGGGTCTGAGTAGGATCCGCCACCTTCCTGATTACCTCTTTTCGAGGAGCAGGGCAATGTCGGCCCGGCGGGCCAACAGCGAGGCTGCGGACCCCGTGGCCCCCCAAGGGGCGATGGCTCGAAAAGGCGGAACCTGCTCGAACTCCAGAGGCAGGCCTTTTCCTACAACCTTCAATACCCAGCAGTCCGTGGTGATAGTGGACCAGGCAGAAAGGAAGTGGCGGAGCCGTCCCCCCATGAGGGGAACCCAGGGGGGGAGTGACAAGGTTGGGGGCGGCACCCCTCAACCCATCACTGGGCAGGCTTGGAGGAAGAACCGGCTGAGGGACCTCCCAGGCCTTTACCTCCTTGCTTCCTGTTGGAGGAAGCCGACGGCTTAGGTTTGGGATGCCAAGCGTGAGCCTGCTGGCCCTGTTGCTGGTGCTGTTGGGCCGGTCGAGGAGCAGGGACCGAAGGACAAAAGGACTTCTGCTGCTGACGGCAGCCTTTGTCCCTCTGGGCGGAGGTGATCGAGTCCAGAGTGGCATTGGACTGTTCGATCCGTTGGAGGTGTCCCCCCACTCCAGGGCCGAAGAGGTCAGTCCCCAAGAAGGGGACGGCCGCCAACTTATGCTGGGTATCCGCCGTGAAAGTGGATATCCTCAGCCATGCCCTGCGTCGCATGGCCACTGCGGCCGCTACTGACCTGGCACAGGAATCACCTATGTCCAGAGCAGTCTGGAGCTGCTGCATCGCCACTGCCCTGCCCTGGTCCCGCACCTGGCAGACCGTGGTCTGCAGGTCAGGCGGGAGATGAGGAACAACCTCATCCAAGGAGCCCAAGAGGGACGTGGGAGAAGTGTGCCATCAGCGCAGCCGAGCTGGCCTGTTGGAGACTGAGGGAGGATGCAGCGTACACCTTGCCCCCGGCAAAGTCCAGCTTTTTGGATTCCTTGTTGGGGGGCTTGTCCACGTCCCGAGCGTTACCGGAACGCCGGAAGATGCTGTCGGTGACTAACCCCTCCGCAGAGGGGTGCTCCGAGAAACCGGGCAAAGAGCCGGTAGGGACCACATACTTCCTGGCCATTCTGGCCAGAGCTGGACAGGAAGCAGGCCACTGCCAAAGCTCAAGGCTGGGCCGACAATGGCCTCAGCCACGGGAAGAAACCTCGTGGTGAATCCCCTCAGTCCAGAATCTCCGTCAGGGGATGCCCAGCCCGACTTGGACCACGGGCTCGGGCTGCATCCCGGTGGACCCGGGGATGAGCGAGGCAGACCCAAGAAGGACGATGGGCTATCGTCCACTGACTGGCCCCAGAGGACTCCAGATCGCACTGCCTGGAGAACAGGGAGGAATCATCGTCGGATTCCGAAGAGTCTGCAAAGAGCTGCCTCGGCCCTGAGCCACCCTCTACCTGCCAAGGACGGTCGGGAGTGAGGGTGACCGACAACCTGTAGGGCAGGCCATGCCCGACCGAGAACTTTGGTCAGTGCCCGGACTTGGTTGTGGAGGCGGAGGTTTCACCACAATCGGTGGACCAGCTGATTTCGGCAAGCAACCGCCTGGGGGTGTAACTTCGACTGAACGAGTGGTTGCTTCGGCTGTTCGGTGACAGCCACTTGATAGCCGGGTCTTAGCCGGGCCTGCTTAGGCCTGGATAGCAGCAACTGCTGCCACATCAAATCCTCGTAGCGCCGGCGCAACTTGCATCGAAACCTCTCCTCTGAGGAGGAGGAGGACGAGGAAGAGCGACATCGACGCTTACTTCGGTAACAAGACTGAGACCGCCGATGTCAGCGGGAATGGCTGGACTGAGAAGAGGTCCGCGACCGAGACCGAGACCCCTGGGAGGACCGAGGGTGGGTCTGGGAAAGGGTGGGGGATAACCGCTCTTCCCTCTGCTCAGGAACTTTAGCCGGGGACTGCGGTCCCGAAGGAGCAGGCAGATCATCGGATTCCACCGGGGGAACCGATGAAGTAGGGTTGTTGGCTTCTCCAGTCGACAGCCCGTCTAACGGATCGAGAAAAATCTCGACTTCGTCGACAGGAGTCTCAGCAGGCTGGCCTGACGGGGGCACCGTGAAGCCAGAAGCCTCAGCCGCAACCCCGACCGAAGTCGACGGTCAGCTACCCAGGGAGGGGGACCCTTCCCGCTCCCAGGAACACCGACAGTGGGACTTACTTTCGACTCTCTTTTCTTGGGCCGAGAAGAATGTCCTGAAAGCCCCTCTCCCTTCGTGGAAAGGGACTGACAAAGCTCCTTGAATGAAGCTGTATAAGAGGAACTCAGTGAGAGCAGGATAAATGCCGTGGCCGAGGAAGAAGAAGATGCGGCCTGGGCCGTTTCCTCCTCAAGGGCGATCATCTGCTCAAGCTGCTCAGCCGAGCCAGCTGCCCATGAGACACCGCTTAACGACCTCTTTAAGATTTCACCGGCGGGAAACGTTTCTCGGGGCACTGGAACTTCAAACAGGCAGCGCAATCGTCCAGAACGTTGGCCGAAAAGGAACGGCACAACTCGCAAGCCTGCGGGTCATGATCTAGGCCTAAGCAGTAGACGCATGTGGAGTGCGGGTCCGTCCTGGACATTTTCTGCCCACAGGGGCACCTCCGAAAGCCGGGAACAGATTTGTCCATCGCAGCCGCGAGGGAAAAGAAGACCGAAGTTTAGAAAACTTCAAAATCAATTTCGGGTGAATCGAAGGATTAGGATCCAGTCTCAAATGCAGAGCACTAAGGAGGGCACCTGAGCTTCCAAGCGGTAAGGAAGATCTGGCGTCATGGGGCAGAGCCAAGAGTTTTACCACCCGGGTGCGTGGCAGGAGCCAGCTTGAAGACCTTCCGGCAAGAATTAAAGTGCCAAGGATACCTGCCACACAGTGTGGATGAACAACATATCCATGTCCCTAGAACATACCCTTTTTTCGGCAATCCGCCAGGCAAGACTCCCCTATCGGTTCCTGACCATGTCACGGGTCTTGGAAAAAAAAACGTAATAAAATCCGTTTTTTTTAGAACAGATACAGACCAGTTACCACACTCTAAGTAAATACACAAACTTTTTTAGTTGAAACTGACCAGTTCAGCCGAACCGATCCACAATTTACAAGTTCCACACAGAAACTATACAGAAAACCTATCTAGTACTCACGGTACCACAGAGACTTAAACCAACAGATCGGTAGCAGCAATTCGGTAGAAACCGAGTGAAAAAATGACACTTTGACTTTTCTGAACTGAGCAAAGGAGAAATCTCTGGAGCGACTGTTCAGTGAGGCGGAGTAAAGAATCTGATGGTTGGAGTTTAAACAACAGCAGACAGGGGCTTCAACCGAGCTCACGGTAAACATTCCATGCTGGCCATGGAAAGTTTAACTCTTTGTTCTCCAGGGCAGTTGAAAGGCAGGACCTAACTGTATATGTGTCAGAATACAGCAAGACTTCATGTTGTTTTTTTTTTTTTAATTTCTTTTTATTTAAAAGTATTTTGCTTACTACACAATGGGCAGCATTAGGTACAGGTAGATACATTTGGAGTACTGTTCAATAACAAAAGTGCAATTATCCTTTTGCAGGAAGAATATCAGGAGGCAGGTTCAGTTACGATTAGTCAGTTTACATGAAAATGATGATTTATTAGGTGAAGCCCGGGGTCTAGTTAAAGATTTAAGAAAGTTATGAAGCGGGGTAAATAGTTAATTGGAGTCTCCAAATTAGACCAGATAAGATTAAAGGGCAAAATCTAAGTTTAGAGTAGTAATATGTTGAATCCACTGATTCCACTTTCTTAATTGAAGGATGGAACCACCTCTTAGTTCTAGGTTAAATGTCTCAGATTTGTAGATTTCAGACATTATTTGTCTCCAGTTTTGTAGTGAGGGAATCTGTGTTCTCATCCAACATCTTGTGATTGCTTTTTTAGCAGCCACCAAACATATTGGTAATATGGTCTTCTCCCAGGCAGGAGCATGGTCTGGGTACACCCCCAAGAGGAACTGCTCGGTTGTTAGTTCAGCTGGTTCAGAGAATAGAGCGGATAATTCATTTTGGAAAGTTAGCCAGAAAGGCATAAGGTAAGGACAAGTCCAGAAAACGTGCAAGAGAGTAGCTCAGGAACAGCCACAATTTCTCCAGCACCTTCCATATATATCTGGGAGGTATTTCATTAGTACTGAGGGGGCTCCAAAATATCTGGAGCGGCATTTCCAGGCAAATTCTCTTCTCTCCAATACGGAGATGAGGTCAACCTTGTCTCCATTAGTGTTGTTTTTAACCATGTGTCTGGCGAGATTTGTAAATGCAACTCTTTGTTCCAAGCGGACAAAGTCAAGAGTGTGGCGTTAGGGAGACCAGATCGTAGTTCTGTATATATTAGGCCAATTAGATGGGTTCCTATTCTCCCCTCATTTGCATCAATGAATAGTTTCAGTAATTTAGGTATAGGAGAGGGTATTCTAGGAGGTATTATGTTATTGCGTAAGAGATGGTTTCGGATTTGTAAATAGCGAAAAAGGTCAGAGGGTCTTAGAGAAAATTGGGATTGGAGCTTTTCTAAAGGAATGATGCCCTCGGAGGAGAGGAACTGATATATATGTGATAGGCCTAGTACACGCCATCTGAGAAAGGCTAGGTCCATGTAATTGGGAATAAACTTTTGATCTTGAGAGATTAATTTACAGAACTCAAATACTTGCTGGATGGGACCTGCTTTTCTTAGTTTCCACTGCTTATAGGTTTGTGCTGTTATGGACGTTAAGGAAGAAGAGCTTAGGGAGTTACCGTATGTGGAGAACAATATCTTCTTTATGTCATGTAAGTCATTAAGTTGGAATTCTATGGTCTTCCATGGGGAAGTATATGAGGACGTAAGCCATAATATTAGGGTTCTTAAGAATGCCGCTTGGGCATATAGAAGGAAGTCTGGGAGATGAAGTCCATCTTGTTTGAGGGATAATTTAAGTATGGTAAGTCTAGACCTACGACGTTTTTTTCCCCCAAATGAAATTCTGAATCATTTTATTCCAGGACATGAAGTAAAATTTTGAGGGAAAATAAGGAATAGTCTGGAGTAGGTAAAGAATTTGTGGGAGGACATTGGTACGAATTGCTAGGACTTTTTGATATAAGGAGGTACAAAACGTGGACCATCTCTTCAGATCTGCTTGAATCTGAACTGTGAGAGGTTCAAAATTAGATAATTCTATGACTCCAGGGTCCAAGAAGACTTCATGTTGTTTGAATAACGAAACAACAGTGCCAGTGTTCATGAGGTGGGCTCTTAAAAAGCCTATATTGCAAATTTGGTGAAAAAATTCCTAAAAATTACTGTTTTACGAGTGTGCATTGCGCAGTTCCTACACACGCTCGTAAGTTCGTGAATTTTTAATATTTGCACTCAAGATTTTCAAAATTGCCATTTTACCACACCTCCTTATGAGCAGTACAGCTGTCATTTTTCAGATCTCGCCCAAAATGTGTTTCCGCGTATGTAGCACACAGTGGTGCAGGCAGTGTGCAAAGTCAATGTTTGGGACAGATTAAGAAAATCACAGTGACACTGTTCATGAGCAGAGGTCTAAAAATGGCTATGTTGGCAATTCGGTGACAAAAGTCCATAAAATGACTGTTATGAGCAAGCATTGCGTAGTTTCCATGCACCCTCGTAAGTTCATGAAATTGTAATATTTTCAGTCCAGATTGTCACCACTGGCATTTTTCCACACTTCCTTATGAACAGCTGTCATTTTTCACAACATGGCAGAAATGTATTTTCACACTTTCAGCGCAGAAATGCGTGGTCGCTGTGGGAAATCATTGTTCGGGACAGATTAAAATCACAGTGACACTGTTCATGAGCGGAGGTCCCAAAATGATGCCTGTGTTGACAATCTGCTGTAAAAAATTCCCAAACTAATTATATTATGGGTACGAGTTGCGCACTTTCTACGCATGCTTGTGACTTCATTTTTTTTTTACTATTTTCACTGCATATTTTCAGCATTGTCATTTGTTACACCTCCCTATGAACAGTACAGCTGTCATTTTTCACATCCTGTTCGAAATATGTTTTCGCACCTGTGGTGCCAAATGCCATAGTCGCTCTTTAAAATCAGCTTTCAGCTAACAAACTGATATTGCTACTGTTCATAACATGGGAGTCACAGAAAAGCCATGCTGAAAATTTGGAGTGAAAATACCAACAAACGCCTGAGGTGATGGGGTTTGCAACCATAATGCCCCACCTTGTAGAGATGGACAGGCATCAGGGGTGTGACTTGGGACTGTCACCTGTAACACTCATACGATTCCACCCCCATCCACACCCTGCAGCCAGTGAGAGGCATAGAAACATAGACTTTGACGGCAGATAAGGACCGCTTGGCCCATCTAGTCTGCCCATTTCCCTACCTACAGGATAGGCCGCAGATCCTAGTTAACCAACAGCCTATTTCTTCCTACCCCCCACAAGAATTGCCTTATGTCTGTCCCATGCATTCTTGAATTCTCCCAGTTTTAGACCTCACAACCTCCTCAGGAAGGCTGTTCCATGCATCCACTACCCTCTCTGTGAAATAATACTTCCTCACATTGCCCCTGAACCTCCCCTTCTATCTTTAAATTGTGTCCCCTTGTTCTTGCACGTCTCTTTTTCTGAAAGATGCTACCCTCTTGGACTTTGTTGATTCCACTGAGGTACTTAAAAGTTTCTATCATGTCCCCCCTCTCCCTTCTTTCCTCAAGGGTATACATATTAAGCTCCTTTAGTCTCTCCTCATATGGCTTCTCTTGCAGACCCTGCACCATTTTAGTTGCCCTCCTCTGGACTGCCTCTATCCTGTCTATGTCCTTGTGGAGATGGGATCTCCAGAACTGGATGCAGTACTCCAGATGGGGTCTCACCAACTGTCTGTACAGAGGGATAACAACTTCCTGTTTTCTGCTGCTGATGCCTCTCCCTATACATCCCAGTATACCGCCAGCCCTCCCTACTGCCTTCTCACATTGCTTGCTAACCTTAAGGTCATCTGATATGATTACCCCCAGGTCCCTTTCCTTTTTTGTTGTTGTTACTACCTCCCCCAATTGTGTATTCTTCCCCTGGGTTCTGGTTTCCCAGGTGCATTATTTTGCAGTTCTTTGCATTGAATCCCAGCTGCCATATTTCTGACCATTCCTCCAACCTTGCCAAGTCCCTTTTCATCCTTTTCACGCCTCCTTGTGTATCAACCCTGTTGCAGATCTTTGTGTCATCTGCAAAAAGGCATACTTTTCCTTCCAGTCCCTCTGCAATGTCACTGATGAAGACATTAAAAAGGACTGGACCTAATACTGAACCCTGCGGTACCCCACTAGTAACCCTCTTTCTTCAGAGTGGACTCCATTTACAATTACCTTCTGTGTCCTGTTGTGCAGCCAATGTTTTACCCAGGCTACCACCCTGGGACCCACTCCCAGGCTGGTTAATTTGACTATTAATCTTTTGTGTGGGACTGTGTCAAATGCCTTGCTAAAGTCTAGGTAGGCCATGTCCACAGCCCCTCCCTGGTCTACTACTTTGGTCACCCAGTCAAAGAAATCTATTAGATGGAGGTGTGCCTTGGACTCTTCGGCCCCAAAGTTCACCCCATTCTCCTATACTGCACACATCTCACCATATTGCCTGATGGAATGGGGTGAGCATAAGGGCCAAAGACCCCAAGGCACACCGTGACACTTCTCGGTGTCTGCAGAGTAGGGTGTGGTGAAATGGTGTGGTTATTAAGCCTGACGACCCAAAGGCATACCCCAATGCCTGTCACTCTCTGCAGGGTGATGGTGGGGTTGGCTTCAGTTCAATACATCACTGCCATTTCTATCATGTAGCTCTCTAACTCCTACACTACCAATGCCAATGTCAGCAAGAAAACATTCCGCACTGACAAATGCTTGTTAAATTCCGTTACTATTTTTGCCCCCGACACCTCCCGCTGGGAGGCTGTTCCATGCATCCACCACCCTTTCTGTGAAGAAGTACTTTCCCACGTTTCCCCGGAGTCTACCCCCTCCAACTTCATAGCATGACCTGCACAGGGACTGCATTAGCAAACATATGAGGACAGATTAACGGGGCTCAATATGTATACCCTAGAGCAAAGGAGGGAGAGAGGTGATATGATCGAAACATTCAAACACCTTAAGGGCATTAACAAGGTGAAAGAGTCTAACATGTTTGAATATAAGAAAAATAGCTGGACAAGAGGACATAGCATGAGATTAGAGGGAGGCCGATTAAGGGGTAATGTGAGGAAGTTCTTTTTCACAGAAAGGGTGGTGGATGCATGGAACGGCCTACCTGAGGAAGTGGTGGATATGAATACAGTACAGGGCTTCAAACAGGCATGAGATAGGCATAAGGGAGCAATACAGATGAGTATGAATAGACAAGCCATTGACAAGCAAAGGCCGATGGCGCATTCATAAGGCAGAAAAAGAAATGGGCAGACTGGATGGGCCCTGCTGTCCTTATCTGCTGTCAACTTCTATGTTTCTATGACCCCTTTTTCTTGAACATCTTTTTTTCTAAAAAATGCTTCCCTCTTGTACCTTATTTATACCCATGAGGTATTTGATAGTCTTTATCATCCCCCCGCTCCCACCCTCCTCTTCTCCAGGGTATACATGTTGAGGTCCTTAAGTCTCTCTTCATAGGGCTTTGGTTGCACACTTGCACCATTTTAGCTGCCCTCCTCTGGACCGCCTCCACTCTATGTCCTTCCAGAGATGTGGCCTCCAGAACTGGACAATGTACTTCAGATGAGGTCTCATCAGTGACTTGTACAGCAGTATCACCACCTCCTTTCTGCTGGTGATACCCCTCCTTATGCACCCCAGCATCCCACTGGCTCTCCCCACTGACTTGTCATACTGCTTGGCAACTTTTAGGTTATCAAATATGATTACCCTCAGGTCCCTTTCCTGTTTGGTGGTCATCAGTAAATCTCCTCCCATCACATACTCTGCTCCTGGGTTTCTGTGCTCCAAGTGCATGATTTTGCACTTCTTCCACTGAATCTTAGTTGCCACACTCTTGACCACTCCTCAAGCTTATTTAGATCCCTACTAATCCCCAGAAAGTGTCAACCCTGTTGCAGATCTTTGTGTCATCTGCAAAAGACATACCTTCCTTTCAAACCCCTCTGCAATGTTGCTGACAAAGACGAGGACCGACCCCAGTACTGATCCCTGTGACACCCCGCTGGTCACCCTCCCCTCCTCAGAGTGAACTCCATTTACCAGCAACCTCCGCCACCTATCCCTCAACCAAATTCTAACCCAGTTTACCACCTTTGGACCCACTCCCAGGCTACCCAGCTCATTTACGAGTCTCTTATGTGGAACGGTGTCGAAGGCCTTACTGAAATCTAGGTAGGCCACATCCACCGCTCCAGCCTGCTCTAATTCCCTGGTCACCCAGTTCAAAGAAATCTATCAGATTTGTTTGACATGACCTCCCCACTGTGAAACCATGCTGCCTTGGATCCTGTAAACCACTGGATTTAAAATATTCCACAATTCTTTCTTTCAGTAGTGATTTAATTAAGTTCCCCACCACTAAAATCAGGCTGACTGGCCTGTAGTTGCAAGCCTCCTCTCCCTACTCCCACATTTGTGAATTGGGACTACATTCGCCCCCTTTCATTCCCTCTGGAACCATCCCATCTCCAGCGACTGGTTGAGCAGGACTGTCAGTGGTGCTGCCAACACCTCCCTTAGCTCCTCCAGTATCCTTGGATGTATCCCGCCTGGCCCCACTGCCTTGTCCACTTTCAGTTTTGCAAGTTTCTTCAGGATTCTCTCTCCCTTAAATGGACTGGTGTCCACCTCCCTTCCATTATGCACCCGTCGCTAATCTGTGGTCCCTCACCTTCCCCTTCTTCTGTGAATACTGAACAAAAATATTTGTTCAAGATTTCTGCTTTTTCCTGGTCCCCCTCCACACGATCCCCCTCTTCTTTTCTTTGTCTTACAATCCCTCCCCCAGTCTTTCTCCTTTTGCTTATGTACCTGAAAAATGTTTTGTCCCCTTGCTTCACTGCCTGGGCATTTTAATCCTCTGTTTGTGCCTTTGCGCTCCTGACTGCTTTCCCTGCCTCCCTCTGCTTCTCCTATACACTTTCCCTGTCCTCCTCCCTCTGTGTCTCCTTATATCTCCCGAATGTTAACTTTTTTGCCCTTACCTTCCCAGCCACCTCTTCTGAGAACCACAGTGGTCTCCCCCCCCCCCCCTTGCTTTTGCTTACTTGCCTAATGCAGAGGTTTGTTTCCTCCACTATGGCTCCTTTCAGTTTCACTCACTGTTCATCTACACCACCCAAGTCCTCTCCACCATCAGGGCATTCCTGAGGCATCCCCCATATAAAGTCAGCCCTCCTGAAGTCCAGGACTCTCACCTTTGTGTGGTTTGACTCTGCCACTGCTCTTATATTGAACCACACTGTTAAATGATCACTGGTCCCAAGGTGGCTACCCACTGTGATGTCTGCAACTCTGTCCCCGTTGGTGAGTATTAGGTCCAATACTGCTCCCTCACGCGTGGGCTCTTTTACGAATTGCCTGAGGAATGCCCCCTGCAGGGAGTCCAGGACGTCCCTGCTCCTAGCTGAAGCTGCATCTGGGATGCTCCAATCAATATCTGGTAGACTGAAGTTCCCCACCAGCAGCACCTCCTCTTTAGTCGCCATATTATGATGGCTTCCACTACAACCCTGTCCATCTTCTCCCCCAGTGCTGGAGGCCTGTAGATCATACCAGTGCGAACAGTGGCTCCATTTCCCGCTTCTAGGGTGACCCACAGTGTCTCTGCCCCTCCCGGTATTCCTCGAATTTCAGTTGCTTTTATGCTGTCCCTCATGTATGGAGCCATTCCACCCCCCTTTCTTACCTACCCTGTCCTTCCTGAACAGAGTATAGCCTGGTATGGCTATATCACAATCATGGTTCTCATTGCACCATGACCTTGAAGCATGAATCGCAGATACTTTCAGTGAGATTTCCTAATCTTGATGTGAAGGTAAGTATCCTTCATGTTCAGCGTGACCATCCAGTCTCTTTGTAACAGTGGCAGTAATAGGGACTGGAGGGACACCATTCTGAACTTTTTTGTAGTCTATGTATATGTTCAGGCCTTTTACGTCTAGGACAGCCCTTAAATTCCCTGTCCCTTCTGGAACCAGAAAGTACCAGGAATAAAAATCTTGGTTAATTTTTGCAGATGGGACCACTTTTACAGCCTTTTTGAGGAGGAGGAGGAGGGATTGAACCTCCTCCAAAAGGGCAAGATGTCCTGGAGGATACCGGTTTGGCAATGAGGGAGTACCCGAAGGAACAGTGAAGAGCTCTAGGGCATGTCCTTGCTGAACAACTGCTAGAACCCAGGCATCTGTCATTATCTCCCTCCATTTGTCTAGAAAGAGGGAGGTTCAGACTCCCACCAGCACCTCTTCAGGCAGTGTGGCTGGAAGCATGGGAGGGCAGTCAGAAGGCACTGGGAGTGGCAGAGGCTCTGGTGATGGTCTGATCTTTGGCATGACGGGCACGGGCATCTGGAGGCAGGTTAGTGGCCTGGGAGGTAGAGGGCTGAGGCCTCTGTGATCCACTGCCAGGGCCTCTGGAATAATTTCTGCCAGGATGGGCATAAGGCCTATAAAAGAACCACATCCCCTTCCCCTGGATTTCAGGTTCAAAGTGTGCAGGGACTGGGGAGCCATTCTTGAAGTCTGCAGGTCCCGCAAAGTGTTTTCAACATCATTTACAAATAACTGTTCCCTCTGAAGGGAACATTCATTACTGTCTGCTCTACATCAGTGCAAAAACCAGCTACTCTATGCCAGGAGTAGCACCTAATTCGGGTACCTGAGGCAGCTGCCCTTACAACAGCATCAGAAGCATCATATACTGATCTTAACAGATGCTTCCCCGCCTCTTGGCCATTAGCAACTGTTTGCCGAGACAATATCTTGTCCTGGCCCTCACACAATTTTTCAGCCAGAGTGGCCGCAGTCCTCCATAGGCAAATTTGATATTTTATAATCACGTACACCTGATAGCTTGCAGTCCTCAGCCCAAGGGTGGGTGAGGCAAAAGTCCTCTTACCCAATCCATCCAACTTCCTTGACTCCTTATCTAGTGGCAGAGAGCTCAAGTGCTTAGGCCATTGGAACAAAAGCTTTTATTAGTGAACGTAACTCTTCCTTGTAACTACAAGAATTAGAACAGCCTGGTCAAACTTGTGCACACTCCAAGCAGTACCCTGGTTTGGGTGTTATAGGATTATTTGGGGAATAATTTCTGAACTACAGAAATCGAAGTGCTAATATTTATAACAATGGCAACTCAGCTTCGGAAATTAGCACATGTCGGCATGAGACAGCTCCCTGGTGAGGCAGCATGGGGGGGGGGCCAGAGGAAACAGCACTGGATTGCCAGCAGGTCATCTGCAGTCGGTAGCAGCACACCAGAGGAGTGCCAGAAGCAGGAGCCAGACTGGCAGAATGCAGTGAAGAGGACAAGTAAATGAACCAGGGTAGGACTGGAAGAGAAGCAGGGATGCTACGTGGCAGCACCACATATGGGCAGGTGGAGAGTGCAGACAGGAGCACTGGCAGCCACACAGCTGCATGCAAAGAATCGAGTGTCAAAAGGTCGCCTGCAGCATGTGCATTAAATAACGCATGGTAGGGTCTGTCATAGCATGCGTCGCCCGCTGCACTTCCAAACCTCAGGCATACCTTACAACCATAATGTCATACCATATATAATGAGATTTCTGAAATGTTTAAAGTTTATGCTTGTATTTTGCTTTTTTTCCATCATCTCTGCTGCCCACTTTCTCTCATATATTCAACGCTACATGCATCCCTACCAAATCCCCCTACCCAGCTGTGGATCCATCATCCCAGACCAATGAGGTCTGCAACTCTGATTTGCAACATTGGTTTTTTGTTTTTTTAAATGCTGAAAAATCAGTTATTACATCAAATAAAATACAGGGGCATTATTTTTTTTTTTACT
This sequence comes from Neoceratodus forsteri, assembly GCA_016271365.2. Lineage (NCBI taxonomy): Eukaryota > Metazoa > Chordata > Ceratodontiformes > Ceratodontidae > Neoceratodus > Neoceratodus forsteri. The sequence goes on along the minus strand of CM057459.1, from coordinate 298,491,046 downwards.
CACACCCTTTGTTTGAGATGACCTTATAAGCCACTTGAGTTTTGCTGTCTTGATTTTTAGGTCATCACAAATACCTTACTATAAGCAGCCCCCATAGATTATTCTATAGCCCATCAATACAACTAAGCAGTCTAATTTTCAGAACAATATAAACAATTTTCTAAGTGGAATAAGACACTCTAGACTATGTGGAAGCTTTGTTACACACACTCAGTGGTGGTGGTGGTGGAAGTCACTCATGTCCAACCCATCAGATGGTGTGTCTGACATAGCTTAACTCATACACTGGTGTGTCTTTTCCCATACTTGTACTCACATGTGAGAACATGACCTTCATTATACTGTACACGTTGCTACTGGCAAATTATGAATCATATTCTCACATGAGAAAATCAATATACTGTAGAGATCACTTCAGGGAACACTATCCACTGCCACAAACCAAGCTCTTTTAAACTGGGGGGGGGGGGGTTACATAAAATCAGAGACAATGCAGACAGAAAAAGTCCACTGGTCCATCCAGTCTGCCCTGTTTTACCCCATTCTACCCCGAGGTCTGTTTAGACAGAGTTTTGCCCCACCTCACCCCTTGCCCCCGCCTTACCTCTAACATCCCTGAGTAACTATTAAGCTCTTAACTCTGACTCAACCGTGGTTGAAACAATTAATGGTTTAGTTGTTTTTGTGTCCGCCACCTCCTCTGGCAGGCTGTTTCATGGCTCAACCACTCTTTCTGTCAAATAAAATGTTCTCATGTCTCTCCCAAATCACCACCACCACCACCAGAGCCCACTCACATCCTTGTATTTTTGATTGACTCTTTTCTGGATGAATACTTCCTTACAGTTTATCTTGCACTTCCCTTTCACAAACTTAAAGATCTCGATCATAGATAGCTCCACTCTTCCTTCTGGCCTCCAGCGAGTACATATTCAGTGCCTTAAACTGATACTCTTAGGATCTGCCCTGTTTGCCCTGAATCATTCTGGTTCATAGGCGTAGGAAAAGACCCACCATTTTTTATTTTTGTATGACAAAAACTAGTTTAGAAAAAGTTCCCTTTGTACCCTCATAAGTGCCCTTCCGATCCTCTGCCCCCTCAGCTTTTACTATCTTCCGGCACCCTTGTCCTGGTTACCCTATGCTGCACTGTCTTCAGCCTGTCTTTGTCTTTCCTTAGCTTGGGATTCCAGAGCTGAGCACAGTATTCCAGAAGGGGCTTTAAAAGTGATCTGCAGAGAGGCAGTATTACCTCCTTCCTCCTGCTACTGAAACCCATCCCAATACAGCCAAACATCCTGGTGTCCTTGCTGTAAACCTTGTCACATTGGCTAGATTGTTTTAGGCAGTCACTTAGGATGGCTCCCAGGTCCCTTTCCTCAGAAGTAGTGCCCAGCTTAACCCCTCTGATCCAATATTCCCTCCTGGGGTTCTTGTTCCCTAGGTGCATCTCCTTACACTTTCTGGCACTGAATCTCAACTGACAAACCTTGAACCACATCTCCAACCTATGCAGGTCCCTCTTCAACTCCCTTACCCCTTTTTTCGCTACTGAAAGTGCCCAACACAGAATTTAACACCGTTTTTTTCTTAAATGCTTTTATTGTGATGGCAGTACAGCATGCTGCCTCCACTGACTACATGCCAAGAGTGTGTCCAATTCAACTGGCATGACAGGGTGGTACTAGTAGAGTACTGCCTTGTTTATCTGTAATTTTTCCCCAATGAAATGCACACTGTGCTGCAATAGCTTAGGGGTGAGTTACATGGACCCATTTTATAAATGGGGGAATGTTGGCCATGACACATCAGGGAAACTCTCCTGCTCTACTTTGATAAGTACCATGGGATCTTTAACTTCCACCTCCAAAATGACCAGAGATGGGCACAAGGGACATCGGTTTAATGTCTCACCTAAAGGACAGCACCTCAACAGAGTAGACCCCCCAATACTGCACTACATTGTCATTTAAGTGATAACATTCAGTTAGCCGGAGTATACAAAGGAATAACTGGTTGAAATGGATGATTAAATGCTGAGGCCGAAGGCCAAGGCGTTTCATAGAAACACAGAAGTTGACTGCAGATAATGACTGCAAGGCCCATCCAGTCTGCCCATTTCTTTTTCTACCTTATGAATGTGCCATAGGCCTTTGCTCTGTCAATGGCCTATCTATCCATATTTGTCTGTATTGCTCCCTTATGCCTATCCCATGCCTGTTTGAAGCCCTGCACTGTATTCTGATCCACCACTTCCTGAGGTAGGCCGTTCCATGCATCCATCACCCTTTCTGTGAAAAGGAACTTCCTCACGTTACCCCTTAATTGGCCTCCCTCTAATCTCACATGCTATGTCCTCTTGTCCTGCTATTTTTCTTATACTGAAACATGTTAGACTCTCACCTTGTTAATGCCCTTAAGGTGTTTGACTGTTTCAATCGTATCACCTCTCTCCCTCCTTTGCTCTAGGGTATACATACTGAGTTCAGTTAATCTGTCCTCATATGTTTTCTGATGCAGTCCCTGCACCATTTTGGTTGCCCTTCTCTGGACTGCCTCAATTTGGTTAATGTCCTTGTGAAGGTGTGGCCTCCAGTACTGCACGCAGTACTCCAGATGGGGCCTAACCAGTGTCTTTTAAAGAGGGATTATTACCTCCCTCTTCCGACTTGTGATACCCCTACTAATACACCCCAACATCCCTTTAGCCTTACCTACTGCTTTAGAGGTCTGCTTGGATGATTTCAAGTCATCGGTAATGATGATGCCCAAGTCTCTTCCTTCCCTTGTGACTGCCAGCAACTCCCCTCCCAGCCTATAGGTGGCTTCATGGTTTCTCTTCCCTATGTGCATGATCATGCACGTCTTTGCATTAAACCCCAGTTGCCACTCTTCCGACCATTTTCAACGTGTGTCAGCATTTTCAGATGTCAGCGTGGCTCAGTTGGTAGCACATCCGCCTCTGGACCAGAAGGTTGTGGGTTCTTGTCCCACATCGGGATTGGACTTGCACCTAAAAAATTGCTGTTATCCGAGTGCAGTATTGGGGGGTGCTGTACTGCTGGGGTGTGCCATCCTTCGGATGAGACGTTAAACCAAGGTCCCTTCTGCCCATCCTGGTGTTGTCCTGGTGGGTGTCCAGGTGGAAGTAAAAGAACCCAGGGCACTCTTCGCAAAGAGCAGGGAACATTCCCGGTGTCCTGGCCAACATTCCCCTTCCCATAAACCGGTTCATGCAATTATCCAGGCTGTGTGTGGGTGATAATGTGCGATATGGCCGCCACCACACATTCAGTCACTTTACTACCAGTCTAGCATTGTTTGTAAAGTGCTTTGGGATACTGTGTATGAAAAGTGCTATATAAATGCTGATCCTTCTTCTTCTTCATCTCATTCTGCCCACACCACCTGGATCATCTACCCTGTTGCAGATCTTGGTGTCATCCGCAAACAGACAAATCTTTCCCTCCAGTCCATATGCAATGTCATGGATGAAGATATTGAAGAGGACTGGCCCCAGGAATGATCCCTGAGGTACCCCACTTGTGACTTGCATCTCTTCTGACTGTATACCGTTTACCACCACTCTCTGTTTTCTGCCCGTCAACCAGTTTACCACCCAGTTGACCAATGTCTGACCCACCTTGAGCCTACCCAGCTTATTAATCAATCTTCTATGTGGAACAGTATTGAAAGCTTTGCTGAAGTCAAGGTAGGCAACTTCAACTGCTCCCCCTTGGTCCACCACTCTGGTTACCCAGTCAAAGAAATCTATGAGATTAGTTTGACAGGATCTTCCTTTTGTAAACCCATGCTGTCTTGGATCCTGTGCTCCTATGGATTCCAGGTGTTGCACTATCCTTCCCTTAAGGAGTGTCTCCATAATCTTGCCCACCACTGAGGTAAGACTGACTGGTCTGTAGTTCCCTGCCTCCTCCCTGCTACCACTCTTGTGGAGCGGGATCACATGAGCCCTTCTCCAGCCTTCTGGGACCTCTCCTGTGCTCAGAGACTCACTAAACAGTTCTGCTAATGGCTCTGCTAGTTCCACCCTTAGCTCCTTTAGTACCCTGGGATGTATGCCATCACGTCCCACTGCCTTGTCCACCCTGAGCTTATCGAGCTCTTGTAGGACCCTTTCTTTTGTGAAGGGACAAGTACACACCTCCCTCCCCCCTGTGTCCATGGTGCAGAGCTGGGGGCCCTGCCCAACCGCACACCTCCCTCCTCCCTGTGTCCATGGTGCAGAGCTGTGGGCCCTGCCAGTTATTGAGAGTATGCTCTGGCTAACTGTATGTTATTACTATTATACAACTAGAAATTTCACAGGATTTTAAAAGTGCTGTGCTGGTTTTTAAGTGATCTGCTTGTAGTTAAACAGTATGCAAGTGGTGGCTGTGAGATTCAAACCCAGTTCTCCAGGTTTGCAGCTCAGAGCTCTTATCCACTGTGTTATACTGGCTGCAAGGAAACAGCTGAAGAGGAACATGCCTTTGTTCCCCCTTTTCTTCTGTGAACTAAATGGATAACCTACCATGGGCGTGTCTGAAAAGTGATTATACAATGGATAAAATACTGGTTCCTGACTGGCTGGCTGGCACGATTTACACATTGTAAATTGTGCTATAACCCAGTGGGGAAAAATGCCAGCCACCAGCCAGCTGCACCATGAACCCCTTTTTCAAACTGCTCCAACCCCCCCCCCCCCCGAAGATCCTACAGCAAAACCGCCGTAGTCGCTGGGACAAAAAGCGCAAAATTCAAACACACAGTACTCTTGGAGCCTTTCTAGTAAAATTTACTTAAAAGAAAAACACTGTCACGCTCTCTTTCTGTCCCTTTTAATTTAAAAAAAATCCACCATACTGTCTCCTGCTTATCTGCTGTAAATCATGAGGTTGAACGACCATTTTCAGAACAAAGGAACAAAGTACATTTCTGTCATTTATATATATTTTTTTTGTTTAAAACTGCCAGTACATACCTCCTGGTCCTGTGCACCTTGATTTCTTCACCCTACGGCCACAGAAGACGGTGCTCAGTAAGGGAGCCATCCATGTAATTCATAGCTCCAGTTTACACTTGCAGCGGTTGCTGCCACAAACCCTCTGACATACTCTCGTGTTCTAGTACAGTGAGGCAGAGGAAAGAGACCCGATGTTCAATTAAAACAAAAAAAAGTCAATTTCTTAAAAAAAAAAACATACTCAAGAGACAACCCAGGAGCAAACCACTCTTACAGCAGCCAGTCAGCGGGTGCAACACGCTCTAGTTCACGTCAGACCAGGCACAACGCAGACAGTCACAGAGAACTGTCTCTTGACTTTAATTAAGGAAAAAAGGGAGGCATGTCACAATAATAGCAGCCACTGATAATATTTCAAATAAATTTATACCAAGTACAGATGCCAATGGTGCTGTAGCTCACAGGCCCAGAAACCTAGGATTATTTTTTCTGGTGCAATAACAAATTCAACAAAATAATTTAAAATAAAAGAAAGGTGTTCTTTATTTTTTCTTAACAAAAAACATACAGGGGGACACTGTATAACAGCAATACCCCACTTGAAGGTGTGGGTGATGCCAGGATTTACCCACTTCTGGTGTGGTTTGCTCACTCAGCCTATGGCCTCAGTGACAGACCACACCAGGTGTATAAATCTAATCACCACCCACATGGTATACTGCAGAATAATCTACCGTGGACGCCGCCAGAAACTGAATAACCTACTGTAGGTGTCGCCAGAATGTGGATAACCTACTGCGAGCGTGTCTAAAATGTGACTGTGGTAGTTTGTGGAACAATAACTGACAGTTCACCTGTATTCCGATTGACTCAGAACAGATACCTGTTGTATAATTAAGTGACAACACTCCATGAGCCGGAGTATACAAAGGAATAAACGGCTGAAGTTAGTAATTAAATGCCAAGGCCAAAGCATTTAATACAAACACATGAATTTGCCAGCAGAAATAGGCCACCTAGTCTATCAAGCCTGCTCGAGTGTGCAGCTAGCACCCTCACTTTGCAGCTGCCACGCCACCCCCTTCCCTTCCCAATTATCCCCCCTCTCACCTTGTGCCATCCCCTTTTGAAACTACCCACCGTCTTACAGGCTACCACCTCTTCCGGTAGAGCATTCCATTTTGCCACGACCCTCTCCGTGAAAAAGTGTCTCCTCATTTCCGTCCTAAATCTTCCCCCCTCCAATCCAAGGCTGAGCCCTCTCTTGTCCCTCCCCAAGCCTGAGTATCCCTTCAGTGCCTCCCTTGTTTATGCCCTTTATGTACTTAAAGGTCTCAATCATATCCCCCCAGTCCCTTCTCTCCTCCAAGGAGTACATGTTCAACCCTCTCAGCCTCTTCTCATATGGTCTGTCCTCCAATCCCTGGATCATCCTTGTTGCCCTGCGTTGTACCCCTTCCAGTAATATCACATCCTTCTTCAGATATATGTGCCAAAATTGCACACAGTACTCCAGGTGCGGCTTGATCAGTGCTCTGTAGAAAGGCAAGATCACCTCCCTGCTCCTGGAGGAGATCACTCTCGCGATACAACCCAGCATCCTGTTGGCGTTTGCTGCTGCCCTCCTACACTGCTCTGTATTGTTCATCTTCCCCATTACAACCACCCCTAGATCCTTCTCGGTGGAACCTAGTTGCACCCCTCCCAGCTGGTAACCCTTCCTGGGTTCTTTGCTCCAAAGTGCAGGACTTAGCACTTTTTGCATTGAACTAACTGCCACGCTTCCGACCACTCCACTAGTTTGATCAGCTCGTCCAGCAGCCCCTGCCAACCTGCTATATCATCCACCACTGCCCCAATTTGGTATAGCCAGCTAACAGACTGATCTTATTCCTGACACAATATGAGATGTCCACTATGAATATTCGGAACAGCACTGGCCCCAGTACCGATCCCTGTGGCATGCTGCTCATCACAGCTCTTGGAGTTGAGAGTTCCCCCACTACCACCACCACTACCCTCTGTTGTCTCCCCTACAGCCAATTCTCAAACCATTTAACCATCTTAGTCCCCAACCCCACATATCTCGATTTCCCTCCCAACCTCCCATGCAGCACTGAATCGAAGGCTTTACTTAAGTCCAAGTATATGACATCCATCGCATGATCCTTGTCCAAGTCCCTCATGACCCAGTCGTAATACACAACTAGGTTCATCTGGTAGGATTTTCTGAAGACAAACCCATGCTGGTGACTCTCCTGGAGCCCACTGTCTACCATAAAGGTCACCAGCCTTTCCTTAAGTATTGTCTCCATCAGCTTCCCCACGATGGAAGTTAAGCTTACCGACCTGTAATTACCTGGCTTATCCTTTGATCCACTTTTATGGATGGGTACCAAGTGGGCCATCCTCCAGTCATGTGGTACACACCCTGTGTCCAGCAAGGTACTGAATCATTCTGCTAGCAGTCCAGCCAGGATCTTGGCCATTTCCTTCAATACCCTGGGGTGTGTGCCATCCGGTCCTGGTGCCTTATCCACCCTCAGAGCCCTTAACCCCTCCAATACCCTACCCTCAGTGATCACCCCGTCCGTTACCCCTTCTCCCCCCCCTGCAGTAACTGCCCTCCCTTTATCCCTCGTGAATACAGAACTGAAGTACTCATTCAGTGCTTCTGCATGATCTACCCCTTTCTCTGCCCCCCCCCAATCCTTCCTGATCCTCATTATCTGGTCCTTGCAGCTCCTTCTCTCCTGCATGTATCTGAAGAAGTCCTTTTCCCCGTCCCTGATGCTCTGTGCCAGCCTCAATTCCCTGGAGGCCTTAGCTGCTCTGACTCCCCTGGTAACTTCCTTGGATCCTCCCCTTTCACAGATTTCTTGCAGTTCCTGAACGCTGCTTTTTTAGTCCTCACCATTTCTAAGACCCCTTTACTTAACCAGCTCAGTTATTCAGTCCTTCCCTTTTTGCTCTGCAATCTGGTACATGTCACAGTAGCCTTCGATATCCCCAATTTGAATTTTTCCCATTTCTGATTCTCATCCCAGTGTGGCTGTATTCTTTCCAGATGCCCCCTTAAGATTTCACCCATCCTGCTAAAGTCAGCCTGTCTGAAGTCCACCACCCTGGTCCCTGTACCCGCTGCTTCTCTGCTCATATTAAGTGTGAACCACACAGAGTGGTGGTCACTCCCAGCCAGAGGGTCTTCCACCCCCACCTCCCTTACAGCCTCCCCTCTGGCCAGAACTTGGATCCAGTGTACTCCCCAACCTAGTTGGCTCAGTGACCATCTGTGCCAGGAAGCAGTCCTGGAAGGCATCCAGGAGTATTCACTCCCTGGCACTCGAGGTGGCTGGGATACCCCCAATCCACTCCTGGTAGATTGAAGCCCTCCACGATCACTGTGTTACCTTTTCTACACACCTTCCTAATTTGCTCCACCAACTCCCTGTCCAGGTCTTCCCCTTGAGTCAGTGGCCTGTATACCACCCCCATCCTGAGAATCCTATTCCTTATGTCCTGGAACTGCATCCACAAGGCCTCTGTCTGACCCTCCACCCTCTCTCCCCTTGCACACTTTATCCTTTCCCTTACGTACATCGCTACATGCCCCCTTTCCCTTTGCCCCTATCCTTCCTGTAAATCCCATACCCTGGGATCACCAGGTCCCAGTCCTGGTATTGGATGGCCCATGTTTTGTGATGGCAGCTATGTCCATCATCCCCTCTGCCAACAGAGCCTGTAGTCCTGCGGTTCTGTTCCCCAGACTCCTTGCATTCAAGGAGACAACCCTCCAAGATGTTCCCTTACACTCCTTACCCAATTTCCCACCCTTCTCAGCCCCTCCCTCCGATCCCTCCCTGCTTCCAACCCAGTCTGTACAGGGGCGGTAGGCTTGTTTGTCTCCCCTCTCTGGAAAGTCATCCCTTCTGCAACCCACTCATCCACTTCAGCCAGTTATTTCGAGTATACTCCGGCTCACAGAATGTTATTACTATTACACGACAGATGCGACAGTCTGTAATTTGATTTTACCCTCTGTAAAATGCTCACATCGTCGCTCCCGCACCTGCACTGCTGACGTACCTCCTAAGGGTCTGATGCTCCTATGTGAATGAGTTTTTTTCCCAGCCATGTCTAATAAATGTATATTATGATTGAGGATGGTTTTGTAATGTAGTAGAAGTGACTCCCCTTTAAAAGAACTATTTTTGTGCCAAATTTAGTCACTAAAATAGAAAGCTGTGACTCCAGGCATGCGCATTTGTGTCGTAGTTAATGTGCATGGCTGGAGTCACAGCTTTCTATTTTGGTGACTAAATTTGGCATACAAATTGTTTAACCATCCTCGATCATAATATACATTTATCAGACATGGCTGGGAAAAAAAGAAACTTGCTCACATAGGAGCATGCAGGCGCTTAGGAGGTATGTGAGCAGTGCAGGCTCAGGAGTGGCGGTTTGCACAGAATTAATTGGGGAGTGTAAAACAGACTACTGAAGAAAAGTAAATGTAAGGATTTTATAGCAGAGGGACACAATGTAGAAGATACAAACTGAAGGGTACTAAAAACAGCTGACAGTTTGCCAGAGGATGGTTAACCTACTGTGGGTGTGTTTCAAGTGTGCAATTAACCCACAGTGGGCATGGTTAGAAGGCCATTACACGACTGTGGGTGTGGTTAGAGGGCCATTAATTGACTGTGGGAGGGGTTTACTCGAATAACCAACTCTGGGTGTTTCTAGGTGTAGTTTGTGGGAGAAGAAAAAAATACTTACCATAGTAATCTTGTTTCTTCCCCCGTGATGCTCAGATATTCAGAACTTTATGCAGTAAGCCTGGAGGGTTAGACTGCCCGGAGAGATGGAACACATGCAAATGAGTAGAATTCTTTGCACGTGAGCATCTTTCAAATACTGCCTCTACCAACTGTAGTCTTCTAACCTCTTCAGATTTGTGAGAAGCCTGAAAGTCAGGCATTAGGAGACTAATGTAACTTTAACATTTAATAAAATGAGGGGTTACCCCTAATTAAAACATGAAATTTTAACACAAAAACTCCAAAGGGAGGAGAATAATAACATTTGACAAAACCACATCAAAGAAAACTCCAAAAGGAGAACACATTTGAAAAACCCACGTTTTAAAATAGGCAGGATTTGTCTAGTGCACTTACCCGGTCAACAAAAGCTAAATAAATAAATAAAATGATTAAATGCGGAGAATATGCAATAAAAGAACATGGCTTGGTGGCACCAGCATGCAGAGTGCAGAGGCTAAAGTTCTGGAAGCGGAGGAAGGAAGGGAAGTTATGAATATCTAAGCATCACTGGGAAGAAACAAGATTACTACAGTAAGTAATTTTTTCTTCTAACCCCAGTAATGCTCAGGATATTCATAACTTTATGCAGACTACCAAGCAGTACCACTGGAGGTGGGCACAGAACTTATTTTGGAAACAGACTCTTCAGGACTGCTGTGCCAAACCTAACATCACTTCTGGACAGAATGTGTAAACTGTAATGCTTTGTAAAGGTGTGTACTGTTTCCAGGTAGCTGCTTTGCAAATGTCCACCAAAGGAACCTCCCTGGCAGCAGTCTCTCTTGTGGAATGCACCCTCAACCCGGTTGGGGGCTCTTTACCTGCTTTAGTGTAGCAGAGTTGGATGCACTGGATTATGCACTGGACTATCCATCGAGAAATGGATCTTTTCAAGGCTGGTTTACCCTTTCCTACATCTCCATATGTAAGGAAAAGTTGTTTTCTATCCTTTCTATGGTCTTTAGTGGCTGCCAGGTAATAGCTGATGGCCCTTTTTAAATCCAGACTATGGAGCCTTCTTTCACCAGAACTGGTATGGCCTGTGAAAAAGACAGGTCGAGTGATTGATTGGTTCAGATGAAAGTCCAAAACCACTTTAGGGAGAAACTGTGTTTGTTCTGAGGACTACTTTATCTTTGTGAAATGAGATATAGTCTTGATCAATGCAAAGAGCCTGGAGCTCGCTAATTATTCTTGCAGAAGTAATAGCTACTAGAAAAACTGCTTTCCAAGTAACATATTTCAGGTGGGCAGTAGCCATGGGCTCAAAGGGAGGACCCATGAGCTTGGCTATACACACGTTCAGATCCCAAGCAGACACTGGTGCTCTGTGAGGTGGGTGCAAATGCATCAACCTCTTAAAAAATCTTTTGAAAATTTTGTCTGATGCTACTGACACCTTTTTCCCTTCAGAAACGTAGACAGATACAGGTACAAAGGGAAACTAAAGCCAATAAAAGCCCTCTCGGGGGCTGGGGTGTGAGAAAGCGAGCACCCACTAGGTGGCTGGCTTACCGAGCAGACACAACAGATCATTAGGCCTATTCTGCTGGCTTTTTAGTATGTTAGATACTGCTGCTAAATTAACTTTTAGGGAACTGGGTTGCAAAATGAATGCAAATGAGTGAGAGACTCTAAGACAACTGAAACTCCAGCCTTATTTGGTATAAGGTTCATATTTGAACAGCAGAGAGAGAAAATCTCTTCCATTTGGAAGAATAAGTTTTTTTGGTATAAGGTTTTCTATAGCCTTTTAAAATATTTAAGACAGCTTCTGAAAGATTTAAATCTGCATACTCAAACTCCTCAAGAGCCATGCTTTGAGATGAAGGGACTTGAGATTCAGGTACAACAATGTTCCCTGATTGGAGGAGGTCAGGAGTTTGTGTCTGAGAGGCAATATATTGGTTTGCTGACAGACATGGAGAGCATAATAGAGTACCATGGCTGCTTGACCCAATCTGGAGCTATCAAGATCAAAGATGCTGAGAGGGATTTTAGCTTCAGTAACACCCTGAAAACCAGAGGGAATGGACGGAAGGCATACAGGTGCCTGCCAGACCAATCCAGAGCAAGGGGCATCCAGAGAGAGACTGTGCCCTGTGCTGGAGGGCTGGAGGAGCAATACTGAGGTAGCTGGTGGTTCTGGTGGAATGCGAACAAGTCTATCTCTAGAGTGCCTCACCTCCTGAAAATAACTTGGACCACCTGCTTGTTTAGAGGCCATTCTTGATGGGCCTGGTTGATGTGACTCAGTGCATCTGCCAAGGTATTGTCCTTTCCTGGCAAATGGATTGCATGTAAGGGTACCTCAAAGAGTATGCCAGAGTCCAAATTTTCATCGCCTCTGTGCAAAGGAGGCCTGATCTGGTAACTCCCTGCTTGTTTATGTAATACATTGTGGTGGTACAGACTGTTCTGATCTGTACCACCCTGCCCAATACTAGTGAAGAGAAAGCCTTTAGGGCTAGAAGCACTGCTCTGAGCTCCAGTAAATTTATGTGCTGAAGGGACTCTGCTGCTGACTAGGTATCCTGGGTTGTATGCTTTCCTAAGTGGGTGCCCCAGCCCAAAAGGGATGCATCTGTTGTGAGTACCAGAGAGGGATTCTCTCTCTGAAAAGGAACTCCTTGCCTTAAATTGGATTCCTCCTTCTACCACAAGAGGGCCCTTAATAGTGCCCTTGTCACCAGAATAAGCTTTGAAAAGGGATCTCTCTTTTGACTCAAGTGAGTCCTGAGGTGAAACTGGATGTCCCTCATATGAAACCTGGATCCCTGCACTGTGCCTGTGGATGCAGCCATATGACCTAGTAGCTGCAGAAACTGTCTTGCAGTTTTTGGCTTGTGCAGACTGAAGGAATTTGCTATTGACTGAAGACTTTGCACCCTGTCTAAGGGTAAAAAGGCTCGGCCCTGAAATGTGCTGATTTCTGCCCCTATGAACTGCAAAATTTGAGCAGAAGTTAGAACAGATTTCTTTTGGTTTATTATGAACCCCAGGGACTCCAAGAGGTGTTGGGTGATTCTTAGGGAATTCCTTACTTGGTCTGGTGACTTGCCCACCACGAACCAGTCGTCCAGGTATGGGAAGACAGTCACTTCCCGTCTTCGAAGATATGCTACCACAGCGACTAGGCATTTTGTAAATACCCTTGGTGCTGAGGAGAGGCCGAAGGGAAGAGTTGAAAACTGGTAATGACCCGAAGGGAGCCTGAGTCTGAGATATTTTCTGTATGATTTCTTTATGGGGATGTGGAAATAGGCGTCTTTCAAATCCAGTGATGCCAGCCAGTCCCCTTTTTGGATTGTTGGCACTATCCGAGCCAAAGTTACCATTTTGAACTTTGTTTTTTTCAGATGCTTGTTTAAAGCTCTGAGATCCAATACTGGCCACCACTCCCCACTTTTCTTTGTTGTTAGGAAGTATCTGGAGTGAAAACCTCTTCCTCGCAGGGTGGTGGGAACCGATTCCACTGTTCTGAGCTGTAACAATTTCTGAACCTCTGCTTCTAGTAGTGTTCTCTCTGCTATTTATTATTTATTTATTTATTTAGTTGTTTAACCAGGTATAGCACACTAAGCTGAAAGCTTTTTTACAGGAGCGACCTGGGAGCACAAGGAGGTTAAGTGACTTGCTCAGGGTCACACAGTACGTAAGTGGAAGCTGTGGGATTCAAACCCAGGTCAGGTCTGCTGGATATCACCAAATTTGCAGCTCAGAGCCTTAGACCACTGTGCTATACTGCCTCCTTAGACCACTGTGCTATACTCCCCTGCTAGAGGAGGTGAGCAGTAAACCCTGGTCTTTTGTGGAAGAAAAGATCTGAAGTCCAGAGATAGACCCTGACCCACTACTTCCAGAACCCACTTGTCTGTGGTGATGCTTAGCCAAGCCTGGAGGAAGTGAGAGAGTCTGCCTCCGACAGGGAGGGAGGAGGCGGCCTGAGCCTCAGGTACTTTGCTTTGATTGGGGCTGAAGTTGGCCCTGAGAGCCCCTCCTGGAGCCCCTTCTACCCCTACCCCTAGAGTATCCCTGCTGTGGATACTGCTGGTACTGGGGCACAGCTACTGGCTGGAAAAAGGGCCTGGTCATAAAAGACCTTCCTCTGCCCCCCCAACCCCTTCCATAGGGCCTAGTGGATGGAGAAGCTCTCTCCTTAGCAGAGTTGCTTCTATAGGTTGCCTTATAGTCACCCACTTTTTTCATGTAGGTAACAGTGGATTCTCCAAAAAGGGAATTTCCTTCTAAAGGAAAATACAGGGCCTTGGATTGAGTATCCTGAGTAAGGTTCGTGGCCCTCAGCCAAGCAAACCTTCTCTGTGCCACAATGTTAACCATCCATCTGGCTGCAGCGTCATTTGAATCAGCAGTCATCTGGAACTGGTACTTAGCCGCCTCCAGCCCAAACCTGGCAGTGTCAGCTAGGTCTTTAGACAAGGGTGAGGGGGCTTTCATGGACATGTCCAGTACCGAATACCACAGGGATTTTTGACACTGGGCAGCATAAGCTTGAAAGATAGCCTGTCTCATGGTCAAAGAAGCTGACAAATAGCCTTTTTTGGCCATACTATCTATTTTTCTGGAGTTCTTGCACAGAGGGTGGGAGGACAGGGGGACTCTGGCTTTGTCACAGGCTGCCTGCTGTATTACCCTTTGATGGTCTGGATGGGAGAAAAGGAAGTCAGCTCCCGTCCTGTCCAACTGATATTTTTTTATCTAATCTCCCATCAATAGGAGGAACAGAATTAGGGATCTGCAGAAGTTTTAGGGTGTCCTTTTTAAAAAATTTATAAACTGGCAGGAGGCAAGCTTTTGTGGGCGTTAAACCCATCATATTTAAGTATTCAGTTTCTTTCTCATCCTCGATTTACTCTGTGGTAGCAATGTCAAGAGCATCTGCCATCCTCTTCACAAATGTAAAATGTGAGGAATAATCCTCTGACACCTTGGGGAGAGAACCAAAGTCCTGTTCAGGGGACACCTCTGGGGGAATTTGTTCATCCTCCTCAAAAGGATCATCCTCCTCCTCCTCAAAAATTGCTCCTCTGGCAAGGAAGGCAACACATCACAGCTAGCCTGGGGACTGGGGGAGGGGCAGGCTGCTGGGGACAATGTTTTGTACTGACTGCATAATTTTAAAAGCCTGGGTTATCTCTTGAGCCAAGGGCAAAGCTGGTACTTGTGCAGAAGTCCCTGGTTTAGCAGGAGGGGGTTATGCATGTTTCATTTTTTTCAGTTTCTTTGACAGCCAGTTCTTTACCTCTTTTTGCCCCTTTTTCATCCGTATCAGGGGCAGGGGTAAGTAAACATGTGGGTTCAGCCACAGCAGATTGGTGTGTCAGCTGGTCAGAGCCTGAGGAACCCTAGGAAATCTTTTATTGAGCCTTTCAAGGCATTTTTCCACGGTTTATCTGGGAAAGTTTTACATATTTCACAATCCTGGTCCAGATGTTCGAACCCCAGACAAGCCACACATAAGGTGTGTTTGTCTGCCTTAGCAAACACATCTCCACATTTTAAACAATTCTTAAAACTAGGTTCTCCGGTTTTCTTTTTAGGTTTCTCTGACATGGTAATGCCCAAAGAGAAAAAAACACTAACCGCTAAATAAAAGAGTTAATGCGGTGACGTGCTTTTTTTGAGGTTGGTTCTGGAACCAATAGCAACCGGAGGAATCGAACTGAGGAGATGACAAATGAACCAGTTCAGCGGTTCTGTAACCAATAAAAGCGGTTATAAAAAACAGTGAAATATACACAAAACTAAACTAGTAATACACAAAATCAAAGGCTCTTTAATCAGAGAACCCCGATGAAGGTAAATAACTAACCCGGTTACCTCACGGCTACGCCGAACCACGAGGAACCGGTTAAAATAACTAATTGAAACAATAAACAAGATTTATACGGACAATTAGTAGAGGCAGTAAAAGAAATGAAATATACTTAAGTTTTTTATGGTTTTTGAATCTTCACGCGAAAGAGGATGACAACAACTCCGAGCAACCAGACTTTCAGGCAGAGAGGAAAATCTGAAGAGGTTAGAACACTACAGTTGGTACAGGCAGTATTTAAAACATGCTCATGTGCAAAGAATTCTACTCATTTGCATGTGTTCCATCTCTCCGAGCAATCCAACCCTCCAAGCTTACTGCATAAAGTTATGAATATCCGGAGCATTACTGGGGTTAGAATAACGTCTGTTCTCTGTTGTGATTGGTTGAGAACAGATACCTGTCATATAATTATGGATATTACCCTAACTACCTGGTGCAGGGCTAGAGCCCACAACCTTTAGATCTTCCAGCCCCAAAGGCGAGCATTCTACATTGTGAGCCACTTACTTGTTGGAGGGTGCTGTGCTTTAAATGAGACAATAAACCGCAATCCTTTCTGCATTCTCTGGTGGTTCTCCATTAAATTATTCAAGATTTTAATATAATTCTCTAAACTAGGCCATGGTTTATGCAGAATTTTAGGACACAACTTCTTTTTTTTTTTATTTCCAAAGACATCTGCATGAAAGCAGGTTCTTTGCACCTTAAGAGTTGTTTGGATATGGTATTAACTGCACCAGTCATACTCCTCTGGATAGCTCAGTTATCCGGCAGTTAACCTTATCCAGGGCAGATCCTTCCTAGATACATTTTCCAGATGACTACCATAGCTAGAATTTATTATCCTTTTCTGGGGTCATTATTAATCATAAGATGCCTGGATAGCACAGATAAATGCAATTTCAGAAACAGATTTATTTTTTGTCTGGAGAGGATAATAAGGTATCCTGGTCATTATCCTGATAAAATATGCATCCTGAATTATCGATTAACTGGGGCACTTCTACCTGATAAGCCAGATAATTGACAGCATCTGCTTTGCAAATAAGGATCTGGGTTACCACGATGCAGAGCTCCCATTATTCGTATTACACATTTCAGATAAAAATCATGAAATTGGCATGTATATGCAAATATCAACAGATTAACGGAGTAACTCTAATGTGGTCCTGATGCTTGTTCTACCCTTAAATCATAATCCTCTGCTTGGGACATCATAGTACATAGCGACACACTGCTTGAAGTTCTGAAGGAACTCTAGGTCTATCATGTTTGTCCCCATTCCCATTTCATAAGTAGGGATGAACTAGAGAAGGATGTGTTTATTCACTGAAAGAACATCTTCTCAACATCAAAGTGCTATATTCATGTTTAGCTGTCCTTGTGAGTAATTACATTAGTTTTTAATATCCATATGATATGTTGTGTTTATGCATGTTTTATTTATTTATTTATACAATACAGGCAAAAGCAGTGTACTTGAGAGGATACCTACTGCACACACCCGCAAGTATTTTCTTTTACCAAAGGATGAGTAATACACCTCCTCTCAAGGTACTACATAGGGAGAAGTACTGGATGCTATACAAAAGCAATAAAGTCAGTATGAACGGCGTACAACTCAGAGCTTTATAGGGACTGTGCTTAATGTTAGTTACAGGCAGGATTCTCATCTACCACATGGGACAATTAGCCTCCTTTGTCCCTCAAAGGTACAAATAGCAAGAGTAACTAGTCAAGAATACACTTCCTGCTGTCTGTCTTCACTCCCAGCCTCTCTGCACACCTCTAGGCATATGATCAGGGTGGCCAGGTGTTCATGGGTGTTGTAAGATGCGCAGGCATCTACAGGTGAGGGAATATGTGCATGGTTATTTCTTTCTTTCAAAAGTTTTACCAAGAAAGATATACTGAACTGATAATAGTTTTGAGATGTGTCGGGGGTGTGGACGATAAATAGAAATCAACAGCATTACAAAAATAATAGTCTATACAAGCAATACAGTACCTCAAAGTGAGCATAATCTTAAACACTGCAAGCCAAAACAGTACATCAAGATACCTATGATAGATAAAACTGAGCTGGATAGGCAAGGGGAAATTACCACAACAGGCATAATGGGGGGTGGGGGGGCAATATGAATAGAGGGGATCAAAAAAAGGGTAAGGGGTCATGGACAGTTGCAGGTGGGAATAAAAGGTCATGCGGAAGAGACTTAAGGGAAAAGAGGCAGACTGGGCTTACAGGGGAAGAGTGGACCAGAGTTTAGGAAAGCAACATGAAAAGACAGCTTTCTTTGCCTTTGTCACATATTGTGGATTAGGTCCTAAGAAATTTACTTACTTCTGTATCATAAGAAATACACCAATAATCCAGAATAACTAGATTATTTATTTATTATTTACAAAGCATAGCCAAACTGAGGTGCAGCATCTGAGAACATACAAACAGAAGAATTCAGGAAAGAAAGAAGACCACTGGACCACAGAGTTCATTCCGCACCAACTCAGTGGGAAACCATCCCCCCTTTTTCTTCAAGGTACTTATCTAGTTTAGGGTTGAAGGTAAAAACAGTGTCATCTGACCCCCCCCACACCTCCACACATCCACCACATGTTCCGAAAGGTGGTTCTTCCTTACATTTTCCTTAAGTTTTCTTCTTTTCAGTTATATAGAGTGGCATTACCGCTTTCAGATATTTAAATACCATAATCATGGCACCCTTAGGTCTTCTCTTTCTCATAGACAACTGAACCAGTTCTCCCACTCTGTCTTCATAACCCTCTCATTTCTATCAATATCTTTCTTCAGGTACGGGGACCAGAACTGCACACTATCCTCAAGACTTCTGACCAGTGGTTTGTACAGGGGCATTCACAGATGACTGGTCACACCCACGTTTTAGTTTTTTGTTTTGTTATGTTAATCTGCAATATTTTACCCTGTCCTCCTCATCTGGGTTCCTGTCTCCCTCAGGAGCCCCAAGGAACACAATAACACCCCCAGCCTCTTGCTTGTACTTACCTGCCACCATAGTGCCAAAAGTAGCCCCCCATGCCAGGTTAGGGTACAGGGAGTACACCCCCAACAGTATCCATGTGTCAGGCAGTTGAGTAATAGAGGCACAGGCTCGAGTGTACTGGGGTCAGTAGTGCACAGGCAATGGAGCCATTTTCCCCTGTTAGTGTCCGTCCCTTATGGATGCCGGTTACTGGTGATGCCATGTGCATGCATGCACAGAGTGTATGGCTCTACGGCGACCAGCCTCCTACAGACCTAAAGGCGTATCTTGCCTGTGACACCCCCAGTGGTCACAAAGGTGGTGGAATGGTGGCTAAACACAGTCTCCCTTCCTGGAGAGGGAGACTTCTCTGGGATACTTAACCTCTAACCCCCAGCCAGCTCCTAACAACCTGAGTCCGCTTCTGAACCGCAGTTGTCAGTGTTGCATGCAGTACCCCAACTCTGTGCTGACTGGCTAACCTAGTTAGACCTATCTTGAGTATATCCACTCCTAAATATATGAAGTTCCGCTCTCTGCGTTCAATCGATGTTACTGCCCTTCTCTGTGATCTTGCCCATGCAAAATGGTCCCTTGTCTACTCCACCCCAGACGTGGACTCTGCTCTAACCCACTTCTTATCCACCCTAATCCAGGCCTGGGCCATGCATGCCCCCTTGGTGAACAGCAGAATGAAGAGACATCACCTCCCCTGGATTACGCCAAACCTTACTGCCCTGTGTAAATCCCATGACCAGGCCTGGTCACGCTACAAATCTACAAAGTCACTACAGGATCACCAGCAATACAAATCTCTCAGAAACACCTGTACCAAGGTAATCAGACTTGCAAACTCTGAATATTTCAAAAGGCACTTAAAGAGAAACTCCTCATCCCCCACCTCACTCTGGAGAGTGGTCCATTCCCTTATTGACCCTCCCACCTAGTCGTGTTCCCCTACCCTTAACCTAAATGGTCTGATTATTTCTGACCATACCTCAGCAGTGGAGTTTTGTACTACCTGTGCCCTCTCTGACCCCCCCCCCCACCCATCTCAGGATGGTTACCATTTTTCTCCAGTCTCCTCCCAAGAGGTCATCCATGTGCTCACACTTCTCCCTAAACACAAGCAAATCTGGCTCAGATGGAGTTCACCCAAAGGTCCTCTGCCTATCGACCCCTGTGAGCACCTCTCCCTTAGTACACCTACTTAATCTCTCCTTTGCCTCTGGCACTGTTCCTAATGCATTAAAGGTAGCAAAAGGGTTGCCCCTCCAAAAAGGCAGTGATTCTTCCTGCACAGGAAATTACAGACCAATCTCCCTCCTCCCTGCCCTTGCCAAAGTGCAGGAATCCCTTTTGTTCACTAGACTGTCTTCCTATCATATATGATCGTCTCTCCCCTTTCCAATCTGGGTTTAGAAAACACCGCGCAACTGTATCATCCTTACTTCAGGTCACTGATCATATTTCAACAGCCATGGACCAGGGACACGTCTCCGCTGCGATTTTTGTGGACCTGGCCAAAGCCTTTGATTCTGTCTCCCACCCCCTGCTGCTAAACAAGCTTCGCTCCATAGGACTGGCCCACCCCACAGTAAACTGGTTCACCTCGTATCTCTCAAATAGACAGCAATCAGTGCAGGTTGGAAGCTCCTCCTCTCTTCCCCTACAGATCCAGGCTGGCATTCCTCAAGGGTCCAAATTGGGCCCTATCCTCTTTTCTTTGTTCATAAATGATCCCCACTTAGTGTGCACAAATTCCCTCATCCACATGTACGCAGTTGACCCCATCCTATTTACCTTTGGTCCCTCCACAGCCTCCATCCATGCCACGCTCCAACATGACCCAAACAAAACGCTGTCATGGTTTTAAGCCAATCACCTAAAGGTCAACACAAAAAAGATGGTCGTAATGCTTTTCAGTACTGCACAAAAATTAGCCAGAACCCTGTCACCACTGCTATTTACCACTTTGGACTGCACCCCCCTTGATTACAAGTCCAACTTCGAATACATTGGAGTGTGGCTGGACAACCGTCAAGACTTCACTGTCCACATTGATTCCTTATGCTCTAAACTCCGCCCAAAATTGGGAGTACTGTACCAGAACAAGGACTGCCTCCCCCTACCCATTTGTCACAAACTGGTCTCAAAAATGATCCTACCGATCTTCAACTATGCTGATGTAGTCTACGGAACTGATCCAACCTCCTCACTTTCCAAGCCTGACACACTTCTAAATTCATTCTGTCGCTTCGACACAAATGCACCCCTTCCCTCCAAGTTCTCACCAGCTGCCCTCTCTTCCTATCACCTCCATACCAGGGACCCTCGCTCCTTCTCCCTCACCCACCCTCACACCTCTACAGGTCAATCTGCTTTCTCTTACAGGATCCCCTCCCTTTGGAATAGTCTCCTGCTGCAACTCTAACTCCTCTTCCTTCCTTTCTTTTAATCAACCCATCTGCCACCTCCAGCCTCCCCCTTGCTCCTGCCCTGCTTCCTCTGCACCCCTATCTCTTCTCTCTCCTCACCCTCCACCTCTTCTATTCCCAGCCGTTTTCTCACAATCTTAGTATTATTTCTGGTTAGTATTGTTTGTAACCACCTGTAGACTTGTGCCCCCAGGTCAGACTCACACCTGGAAACGAGCCACAGTTCAGTGTGCCTATCCCAGTTACAAAGAGTTTAAATAAATAAATGCGGTGTGATTCTCGTCCCCATATTGGAGGAAACACAATTTTCTTAGTTTTCTTTTTTTTTTATTCCTTGCCTGCACTCAATGGCTGGAACCTCCTTTTATTCCTACATGCCACTCTGATGTGAGGATCCAATTGGATGCCCTGGCCAGTTGCCACAAGTACACATTGTGACTTATCCCCCAAACTAGGGTCCCAGACTAACTCGCACTCATTAGGAAGTCAGGATCACTGTGCAGCAATGGGCTCTGAGGTACCCTCCTTGACAAGGGGGGTAGACAGCACGCCATCTGCTCAACTACTGGCCATTTTGCACTTTTTCTCCTTCCTACCACCCCTAGCTGCCTCAGCAGGGCAGACACTGCTGGATAGAAACATAGAAATTGACGGCAGATGAGGACCACTAGGCCTATCTAGTCTGCCCATTTTCCCTGCCTACCATAAAAGCCGCAGACCCTACCTGATCTCCAGCTTTACCTCCTTGTTCCTACTGCTAGGGTTCCCATATGCCTGTCCCATGCATGCTTGAATCCCCCCACTGTGTTTGCATCCACCACCCTTTCTGTGAAGAAATACTTTCCTCATGCTACCCCTTAGTCTACCCCCAACTCATATGTGCCCCCTTGTTCCTGGACATCTCCTTTTTTGGAAGATGCTACCCTCCAGTACCGTTTTTATGCCTGTTAGATATTTGAAGGTTTCTGTCATATCTTCCCTGTCTCTTCTCTCCTCCAGGGTATACATATTGTGGTCTTCCTGTCTCTCTTCACACGACTTCTGGTGCAGGCCCTGCACAATTTTTGTTGCCCTTCTCTGAACTGCCTCCACCCTGTCTATGTCCTTACAGAGATGCGGCCTCCAGAATTGGATACCATATTCTAAATGAGGCCTCACCAATGATCTGTACAATGGCATCACCACCTCCTTCCTTCTGCTGGTGATACCTCTCCCTATGCACCTAGCATCCCACTGGCTCTCCTCACAGCCATGGCACATTGTTTGGCCACCTTTAGGTCATCAGATACGATTAGCACAAATCCCTTTCCTGTCTGGTGACCACCAGTTTCTCCCCTATCATGCAATCCTCCCCTGGGGGCTTTTGCGCCCCAAATGCATGATTCTGCACTTTTTCGCATTAAATCTCAGCTGCCATACTTTGGACCACTCCTCCAGTTTACCTAGGTCCCTCCTCATTTTTTCCACGCCTCCCACGGAGTGTCCACCCTGTTGCAGATCTTAGCGTCATCCGCAAAGAGGCACACTTTCCCCTCCAGCCCCTCCGCAATGTTACTTATGAAGACATTAAACAGGACTAGGCCCAGGACCAATCCTTGTGGCACCCCACTGGTCACCCTCCTTTCCTCAGATTGAGCTCCATTTACCACGACCCTCTGACTTCTATCACTCAACCAGTTCCTAACCCAGTTTACCACCTTGTGACCCACTCCCAGGCTGCCCAGCTTGTTCACAAGTCTTCTGTGTGGAACGGTATTGAACGCCTTACTGAAATCCACATCCACTGCTCCCCCCCGATCCACAACCCTAGTCACCCAGTCAAAGAAATCAATTAGATGTGACTGACATGACCTTCCCACTGTGAATCCATGTTGTCTTGGATCCTGTGCTCTGCTAGATTCAAAGTGTTCCACTAACCTTTAAGTAATGATTCCATAATCTTCCCCACTATTGAGGTGAGGCTGACTGGTCTACAGTTTCCAGCCTCCTCCCCTACTGCCACTTTTCTGAAGAGAGACTACATCTGCCCTCCTCCAGTCCTCCAGAACCACTCCTGTATCGAGTGACTCATTGAACAGTGCTGCCAGTGATGGTGTCAGCACCTCTCGTAGTTCCCTTAATATTCTAGGAAGTATCCCATCCGGTCCCACTGCCTTGTCCACTTTCAGATTTGTGAGTTCTTTTAGGACTCTCTCTTCTGTAAATGGAGTGGTGTCCCTCTCCCTCCCATATCTGTTCATGTTGCCTAACTGTGGTCCCTCATCTTCTTCTTCTACGAATACAGAACAAAAATATTTGTTCAGTAGTGATGCTTTTTCCAGGTCCCCTTTTACACACTCTCCTTCCACTTAGAGCCTTACTATACCACCCCTGGTTTTTCTCCTTTCACTAATGTACCTATAAAAAGTCTTGTCTCCTTTTCATGTTGATTGCGCACATGCGCAAGAAACATGTTGCGTCAGCTTTCTGCACAAGCAGGTTATGGAGGCATGGCACTGTTGTACCCAATGCCTGCAAAGGCTTGTCCCCCATCCCCCAATGCTGTGGCATGCTGCTGCTGACACTAGTTCAGCCAGCGTGCCACAACTTTCTAAAAAAGTAGCCGCTGCAATCAGGGGCCGCCTCATCATTGCAGCATCAGCCCTCCACTGCAATGAGGGAGTGACCCGTCATTGCAAGGCGGGATATGAAACCCAATATTGTTTGTGAACATGGCAGCGGGTTGCCGCGTGTTCTCAAAACAATTCCCCTCCCACCGTGTTTACTTGCCGATGGGGGGAGCCCACTCCCCGTCGGGTATTCTGTAACCCCTTCCCAGTGTTGTTCCTGCGCGACGGGGCCTCAGTCCCAGTTGGCATCATGATCCCCCCTTCTGTTTTGTATGAGCCGGGGGGCTGCCCAATCCATGTGACTCCTGCGGCTCCCTCCCCTGTCCTTGTTGTTGCAGCGGGGTGCCCCATCCCCGTCGGCTAATCACCCACCCACCCACATAGATGGCACGCTGGAAGCCCACCCCAGCATGCTAAAACACCTGTTAAACAAGAAAGCGGTCACCTGATGTCTTATTTTTTTTTTCAACCTGTAAAGAAGGAAACAGTCCTCGAGCTCAAGGCCCCCCTCCCACAACCCGCACCCACCACTGCACACCCTGCCTCCCTACACCCCCCTCACCCCATACTTACCTCCGGAGTCTGGCGTGATGATCTTCTGTGGACCGGGAACACGACTGCACTCTTCAAAGCCGACTGCGAACTGAGGAAATGTCGGTAAGCTGTATAATGTAATACATAGGGTTTTTTCAACTTTAGTGCTTATCTCAGGCATTTTGGGGAATTGTTTCACCAAATTTTCAACATGGGGTTTTTGGGACCGCTCCTCATGAATTCTTGAACTGTCATGGTATTAATTGGCCCCGAAAGGTGGTTTCGCGGTCACTGTGCGGAATCACCCTTCGGGGCCGATTAACGAAACGACAGTGCCAGTGCTCATGAGGTGGGCTCTCAAAAGCCTATATTGCAAGATTGGTGGGAAAAATCCAAAAAAATGACTGTTTTATGAGCGTGCATTGCGCAGTTGCTACGTACGCTCGTAACTTCGCAAATTTACAATATTTTCAAGCCAGATTTTCAACATTGGCATTTTCTCATACCTCCTTGTGAGCAGTATACTTGTCATTGTTCACATCCTGGCAGAAATGTGTTTTCGCAGTTCTGGCGCAGAATAACGCGGTCGCTGTGGGAAATCAGTGTTCAGGACAGATTAAGAAAATGACAGCAACACTATTCACGAGTAGAGGTCCTAAAATGCCTATGTTGAAAATCTGGTAATGATACTCCATCAAATGACTGTGTTACGAGCGTGCATTGCGCAGTTGGTACGCATGTTCGTAACTTCGCGAATTTATATTTTCACTCCAGATTTTCAACATTGCCATTTCACCAGACCTACTTATGAACAGTGCAGCTGTCATTTTCCCCATCCTGGCCGAAATGCGTTTTTGCACATCCGGCGCAGAATAGAGCGGTCGCTGTGGGAAATCACTGTCTGGGACAGATCAAGAAAATGACAATGATACTGTTCATGAGCAGAGGTCCTATAATGCCTATTCTGAAAATTTGGTGATGACAGCCCATCAATTGACTGTGTTACAAGTGTGTGTTGCGCACTTTCCACGCACCCTTGTAACTTCACAGATTTGTAATATTGTCACACCAGATTTTCAACAGTGCCATTTTTTTCACATCTCCTTATAAGCAGTACAGCTGTCATTTTTCCCATCCTGACCGAAATGTGTTTTCACAGTTCCGGCACAGAATAACGTGGTCACTGTGGGAAGTCAGTGTTCGGGACAGATTAAGAAAATGACAGTGGCACTGTTCATGAGCAGAGGTCCTAAAATCCCTATGTTGAAAATTTGGTGACGAAACTCCATAACATGACTGTGTTACAAGCATGCATCGAACTGTTTCCACGCACCCTTGTAACTTTGCAAATGTGTAATACTGTCACGCCACATTTTCAACTGTGGCATTTTTTCACAACTCCTTATGAACACTACAGCTGTCATTTTTCACATCCTGGCTAAAGTATGTTTTTGCACTCCTGCTGGCCAATAGCATGGTCACTCTGGGAAATCAGTGTTTGGGACAAATTAAGATCGACCGAGTGAGAGGGGGGAGTGACCGAGCTCAACTGAGCTCTGTCGGGACTGCTGCGGATTTCTTTGTGGACAGACAAAGGTGCCTGCCTGGCGCCATGGCTTGGAGGGACAAGGAGAGAATCCTCAGGATTGCCAGAGCAGCTGCACAGGGGAGGGAGCTGGATGTCACTGTCCACCTAGGGACAAATGACCTGGCTAAGAAAGGGATTAGAGAAGTGCAGGAAGAGTTTGTGGAATTGGGGAGGGGCCTTAGTCAAGTAGCACGACGGTAACCTTCTCAGAGGTGCTACCCATCTATGGCATAGGAGAGGCTAGGTGTTCCGCACCATGGGATTCAATCAGTGGTTGAAAAACTGGTGTAGAGCTCAGGGATTTGGCTTCATTGGGGACTGGGGGTCCACCTGGAGTGATGCAAGCCTATACTGGCATGATGGGCTGCATCTGTCTGGGAGGGGAACCAGGATCCTAGGTGATAGGTTTAAATGCTTCATTGGCAAGCTTTTAAACTAGCCAAGGGGGGAGGCACTGGAAAGGAGCAGGAAAATCCTAGCCCCCAAATAATCACAGTAGTAAGTGCGGAAAACACCAACATAGAGGTGTCGATAGGGAGAAAAGCAGGGGTAAATGGAGAAAGTGACAAAGGCAAGAAGGACAGGGATGGGGCAAAAGGTAGTAAGGCCATCAGGAAAGGGAGGGTAATGAGTACCAATGCCCGGAGTCTGGGCAACAAGCTCCCTGAGTTGATGGCCTTAATGGAAGAGGGATGCCTGGATATCGTAGCAGTCACAGAAACATGGTACACAGAGAACCATGACTGGGATGTTAACATACCAGGGTACATAACCTACAGGAGAGACAGGCAGGGGAGAAGAGGGGGAGGAGTAGCTCTCTATGTAAAGGAAGGGATAAAAGCAACTGAACAAAAGAGTAAACAGGGAGGAGAGGAGGCACTGTGGGTCACCTTGGAGACTGGAAAGGGCACCACAATCCGCACAGGGGTTGTGTACAGACCCCCATGTCAGGGGGAAGGAATGGACAAGGATATGATAGAAGGCATTCTTAGAATGGCAGAGAAGGGGGAGATACTGTTGATGGGAGACCTGAATATGCCAGATGTTAACTGGAGCACATTTGCTGCAGCCACATCCAAGAGCAGGGCCATTCTTGATGCCCTACAGGTGGCAGGCATTAGACAGCTAGTTTCGGAACCCACTCGTGAGGGAGCAATCTTAGACCTCATACTCTCAAACGGGACAGTGAGGATCTCAGATCTAGAAGTGGGTTGCCATCTGGGGACAAGTGACCATCAAACAGTGTGGTTCACGTTAAGCTCAGCTACAGAGTCAAGCCATACAAAAGTGAGGGTACTGGACTTTAGGGGGGGCTGACTTTGGCAAGATGGGAGAGTGCCTCAGAAAAGCACTAGCAAACAGGCTAGAAGGAGGTGGAGCAACAATGGGAATTATCAAACTGCCATCACAGAAGCAACAAGCTTTTGTGTGAAGCAAATAAACAAATCAAACGAAAGAAAAAGCCACTATGGTTCTCAAAAGAGGTGGCTGTGAAAGTCAGGAAGAAAAGATAGCATTCCGGAAGTATAAGGAAACACAGAAGGAGCAGGACAAGAGCTGTACCAGTTAAGGCAGAAGGAAGCAGGGAGGGAAGTCAGAATAGCAAAGGCCCAAACTGAGGAAAAGATAGCCAACTCAGTTAAGAAGGGGATAAAACCTTTATAGGTACATCACGAGAAAGAGAAAGACAAAGGAGGGATAGTGAGGCTGAACAGAATCAACGGTGGGTGGGCAGAGGGACAGTAAAAAGCAGGAATACTGAACTAATATTTCTGCTCAGTATTCACAAAAGAGGAGGGGAAGTGCCTAATCCAATTAACAGAAGCACTCTTGATAGGGGGTCGATCCCAGTCCTTTCACAGAAGAAAGGGTTCTGCAAGAACCCTAAAACTGAAGGTGGACAAAGCAATGGGTCCTGATGGAATTCACCCCAGAATTCTAAAAGAATTAAGGGAGGAACTAGTGAAACCACTGGCTACTCTTTTTAATAAATCATGGGAGGATGGCGTGGTACCCGAGGACTGGAGGAAGGCAGATGTGATTCCCCTTCACAAAAGTGGGTCCAAGACAGAGGCAGGAAACTACAGACCTGTCAGTCTGACCTCTGTGGTAGGGAAAGTGATGGAGTCACTTCTGAAGGAAAGAATAGTCGAGTACCTAGAGGCCAGTGGGTACAGGACCCAAGGCAGCATGGGTTCACAGCGGAAGGTCATGTCAGGCAGATCTAATAGATTTCTTTGACTGGGTGACCAAAGTAGTGGACCAGGGAGGGGCTGTGGACATGGCCTACCTAGACTATAGCAAGGCATTTGACACAGTCCCACACAGAAGATTAATAGTCAAATTAACCAGCCTGGGAATGGGACCCAGGGTGGTAGCCTGGGTAAAACATTGGCTGGACAACAGGACACAGAAGGTAATTGTAAATGGAGTCCACTCTGAAGAAAGGGGGTTACTAGTGGGGTACTGCAGGGTTCAGTATTGGGTCCAGTCCTTTTTAATGTCTTCATCAGTGACATTGCAGAGGGACTGGAAGGAAAAGTATGCCTTTTTGCAGATGACACAAAGATCTGCAACAGGGTTGATACACAAGGAGGCGTGGAAAGGATGAAAGGGACTTGGCAAGGTTGGAGGAATGGTCAGAAGTATGGCAGCTAGGATTCAATGCAAAGAAGTGCAAAATAATGCATCTGGGAAACAAGAACCCAGGGAAGAATACACAATGGGTGGGGAGGTAGTAACAACAACAAAAAGAAAGAGACCTGGGGTAATCATATCAGATGACGTTAAGGTTAGCAAGCAATGAGAAGGCAGTAGGGAGGGCTGGGGTATACTGGGATGTATAGGGAGAGGCATCATCAGCAGAAAACAGGAAGTTGTTATCCTCTGTACAGACAGTTGGTGAGACCCCATCTGGAGTACTGTGTCCAGTTCTGGAGACCCCATCTCCGCAAGGACATAGACAGGATAGAGACAGTCCAAAGGAGGGCAACTAAAATGGTGCAGGGTCTGCAAGAGAAGCCATATGAGGAGAGACTAAAGGAGCTTAATATGTATACCCTTGAGGAAAGAAGGAGGGGGGACATGATAGAAACTTTTAAGTACCTCAGTGAAATCAACAAAGTCCAAGAGGGTAGCATCTTTCAGAAAAAGAGACTTGCAAGAACAAGGGGACACAATTTAAAGATAGAAGGAGGGTGGTTCAGGGCGATGTGAGGAAGTATTATTTCACAGAGAGGGTAGTGGATGCATGGAACAGCCTTCCTGAGGAGGTTGTGGGGTCTAAAACTGTGGGAGAATTCAAGAATGCATGGGACAGACATAAGGCAATTCTTGTGGGGGGTAGGAAGAAATAGGCTGTTGGTTAACTAGGATCTGCGGCCTATCCTGTAGGTAGGGAAATGGGCAGACTAGATGGGCCAGCGGTCCTATCTGCCATCAAAGTCTATGTATCTATGTTTCCATGTAGCCTGAGCCAGGAGACCCATACGAAATGCAGTCTCAAGGCACCAAGAGAAACAGAATGAGCGAGTGACAGAGGAAAATTGGAGCGAGCTCAACGAGCTCTAGTGTGACTGCTGCAGATTTCTTTGTGGGCAGAAAATGTGGCAACGCAGGCAGGAGCCCAGTACAAAAGGCCAGCTTGGGCGCTTGGCAGAAATGTAATCACGAGAGTGACAGAGGGGAGTGAGCGAACTCAGTGGAGCTGTGTCGGGACTGCTTCAGATTTATTTCTGGCCAGGAAAAGCCACCAATGCAGGCAGGAGCCCAGTACAAAAGGGCAGCCTGCAGCGCCAGGAGACACAGAACAAGCGAGTGAGGGAGGGGGAGTCAGTGAGCTCAACAGGGCTCTGTTGGGACTGCTGCAGATTTGTTTGTGGGCAGAAAAAAGCAGCAATGCATGCAGGGGCCCAGTACAAAAGGGCAGCCTGCAGTGGCAGGAAAATCAGAATGTGCGAGTGAGTGAGCTCAACAGAGCTGTATTGTAACTGCTGCAAATTTCTTTATGGGCATAAGAAGGCAGCAATGCAGGCAGGAGCCCAGTAGAAAAGGGCAGCCTGCAGTGCTGGCAGAACAGAATGAGCGAGTGAGAGAAGGGGAGTGAGCGAGCTCAATGCAGCTTTGTCAGGACTCCTGCAGATTTCTCTGTGGGCAGAAAAAGGCGCCAACAGAGGCGGGAGCCCAGTACAAAAGGGCAGCGTGCAGCGCCGGGAGAACCAGACTGACTGAGTGAGACAGGGGGAGTAAGCGACCTCAATGGAGCTCTGTCAGGACAGCTGTGGATTTCTTTGTGGGTAGAAAAAGCCACCAATACAGGCAGGAGCCCAGTACAAAAGAGCAGCCTGCAGCACCGGGACAAACAGACTGACCCACTGACAGGGCCACTGAGCGAGCTCAACAGACCAACGCAATCAACATTTGGCATTAACAAATGCTTGTTTTACCTCCTGTGCTACTTGTTCCTCTGTTTGTGCCTTTGTACTCCTGACTGCTTTCCCTGCCTCCCTCTGTTTATCCAGATACACTACCCTGTCCTGGATGCACAGTCAAAGTTCACTACATAAGACGTGCTCTTGTTTCTCTGTCTTGAACCTCACAGAGTGCAAGGGGGCAGGCAGCATGGACATCCCCATACTCCCAGGGGAGGATATAGCATCTTAGAGCCTCCCTGGCTGGCCCATTGTGACATCCCAAGCTTGGAACCAAAATCAGGCTGTCAGGTACGGCAAGCAGCACCAATGTCGCTGCACCAGCCTTTAGTTTAAAATAGGCCCTGCTTCTACCCAAGGGAGCCTAAAGTACAAGAATATCAAGGGACTTGCTTGAGGTCACAAAGTCAGTGAATGACTGTTGTGGACTTGTGTGCTGGGGTCTCCAGGTTCCCAGTTCTTGTCAAATTTCTGTTTATCAATGCAATCCCAGGCCACCCTGAGGAGTAGAGTGAGTATGGCACCTAGTACATGTTGCATTATATTGATTCATCCCTGCTTATGAAGTCGGTTTGGTGGGATTTAGGGAGTAGACTTGATTAACCTAGAGTCCTTCCCAACAAAAATGATAGTTTCCACTGGTATGAAGTACACAGAGGACCAGGAATTCTCAAATACATCACAGATCAGTTTTACCAATAGCAGCTATTTTTAGCTGACTCATGGAAATTAATCATTTAACACAACTTCCTGAAAAACCAGACACCTGAAATGTAACATTTCTAGTCCCTTGGTATCTCGTGAACACTTCTATGAAATAAAGGTCAACTATCGAATTTTAGCGCTGGTAGAAAGTGAGCCTTAAAAGCACCTTCAAAGCAGAAAATCATAATGTATTGTAATAGGGCATATGGAGCCAAGCACAGAATGAAGAAAACATAGAATCTGTCAGCAGATAAAGACCATTGGCCCACTCAAGACTGCTCGTTTTTCCCTATCTACAATACCACTGCACACCCTACTTGATCTGCGGCTCATTTTCCCTCCTCCATTAGGATTCCCTTTATACCTATCCCATGCATTCTTGAACCCCACCATTGTTTTCGTCCCCACCACCTCTGCTGGTAGGCTGTTCCAGGAATCCACCACTCTTTCCGGGAAGAAGTACTTCCTTACATGTCTTCTGACCCTACCCCCCTCCAGCATCATTGTATGTCCCATTGTTGTTCAGCACCCTTTTCTCTGACAAATACTTTCCTCCTGTACCCTATTTACTATCATGAGGTAGTCAAAGGTCTCCATCATATCCCCTCCTCCTTTGTTCCAGGGTGTACATATTAAGTTCCTTTAGTCTCTCCTCGTAGGGCTTTTTATGCACACCCCGCACTATTTTAGTTGCCCTCCTCAGGACCACCTCCACTCTATATCCTTCCATAGAAGTGATCTCTAGAATCAGTCACAGTATTCTAGCTGGGGTCTTACCAGCGATATATATATAGAGGCAACACCATCTCCCTCTTTCTGCTAGTGCTACCCCTTCCCTATGAACCCCACCATCCCATTAGCCCTCTCAACTGCCTTGGTTCACTGCCTGGCCACCTTTCCAGCTCCTCCCCAATGCCACTTATGAAGACATTAAAGAGGACCAGTCCCAGCAGTGATCCCTGAGGCACACCACTGTTCACCCTCCCCCACAAGTGAACTCTTATTTATTTATTTATTTGTATCTTGGATAAATACTTTTGAGCTGGAAGCTCATGTGATGTAATTGCTGTGCACCAACTCGAACCTTGACCTTATCAGGTCCATCTTGTAAATGAGCCTTGCTCAATGATGATCGCCTGAATAAATAAAGATTTGATTGATTGATTGATTGATTGATTTACAAAGGTTCCACGTCAAACCAAACATAAAACACAGTACAGGTAGAAACAGAACACTAGGTACATTGAAACTGCATTGCTACAGGGTATAACTCACATACAGGCGGATACATATTATACAGTAAAAAGTGCATTGTTTCAGGGTAAGAATTACATACAGGTGGATACATATTTAACAAATAAAGAAATGAAGCAGTCTGAATATTGAACTTTGTCAGGAGTCACAAGAGGAGGGGGGTGTAGGGTAGAGAAGGGTGCGGGTGTAATAGGTGGAACGTAACAGAGGGGAACAGGATAGTCAAGGGAGGCAGGAGCAGGGAAGAAAGAGGGAAGGGTTAAGCAGGCCAGTGAGGGGTGGGGAGAGAGAAAGACAAAGGGGGAGTAACACAGCAGCAGAGATGTACCAGGAAGGGTGAAGGTGTGGTTAGCAATCACAGCTACTAAGAGAGGTAAGGTGTAGGTGGAGTTTACTCTTAAAGGGCCCCAACTTGGGCTCATTGTTATGTCAGAGGGCAGTTCATTAAGTCAGCATGAGGCATGATAGGCAAAGTATCTCTGCACCTGTGAAGTTCTGAAGAAAGGAACTTGCAGCGATTGTCTGGATGTACTTCTCATCTGGTAGGGATTGACTGCTATGTTTAGGAGGTTCTGGATAGCAAGTGGGACTAAGCTGAGGCTTGTCTTTTTCCCCCCAAGGAGACAGACTTGGTAGTGAACTCTGCCCCGAAGATTAAGCCAACCAGTTTGCATATACAGGTTGCAAGTATGGGTAAGACTGCAGGCACCAAGGACCAGTCGGCAAGATTTATTTAGTGCCACTCTGATTCATTTGAGCGTACTGTCAGAGGCTGCCCCATACACCACCAGCCCATAGTCTATGATAGAAATGATAGAACTATTTATGGTGAATGACAGTGCTTCAGGGGTTAAGCTATGGCGGTGCCTGTAAAGAATGTCAATTCTAGAGTTGACAGCCTTAACAATAAGATCAATCTGTTGGGTAAAGGATAGGGAGCTGTCCAAGGTTATGCCAAGGTATCTGAAGGAATACACTAGCTCAAGGCGGGGTTTGCACACTATTTAGAATTCGCATTTGAAAATCCTTGTGTTTGTTGTGGGGGTTCACAAATATCAGGGTCTTATTTTTTTTTTAATAATTCATAAGTAACTTGTTTTTGGAGAACCGTCCTCGGCAGCAGAGAAGTCACTTTGGAGACGCGATTCTAAGTGATGCAGATCTCGATCTTTAGAAAAGATGACAGCATCATCTGCGTATAGGAGTATATGAACTCTGTTTCACACTGTCTACTATCCCCAAACCAATTTCTTACCGTTTTCCATCTTTGTGCCCACTCCTAAGCTACCACCTTACTTACTAGTCTCCTCTGTGGAACAGAGTTGAACGCTTTACTGAAATCAAGGTAGGCCACGTCCACCACTCCAACCTAATCTAATTCTTTGGTTACCCAGTCAAAGAAATCTATCAGATTCGTTTTACATGACACCCCCCCAACCCGTGAACCATGCTGCCTTACACAGAAACATAGACTTTGATGGCAGATAAGGACTGCTTAGCCTACCTGGTCTGCCCATTTCCCTACCTAGTGGATAAGTTGCAGATCCTAGTTAACCAACAGTCTATTTCTTCCTACCCCCCACAAGAATTGCCTTATATCTGTCCCATGCATTCTTGAATTCTCCCACCGTCCTATAACACACTGGATTCAAGATTTTCTACTATCCTTTGTTCCAGCAGTGATTCCATTAACCTTTCCACACTGATGTCAAGATGACTGGCCTATAATTGCTAGCGTCCTCCCTGCTACCACTTTTGTGAAGGTGGGCTACATCTGCCCTTCTCCAGTCCTCCACAACCACTCCTGTTTCCCGTGGGCTGTTAAACAGGACTGTCAGAGATCTACCCAGTACCTCTCTGAGCTCCCTCAATACCCCTGGATGCACCCCATCTGGTCCCACCGCTTTGTTCACTTGCAGATTTGCAAGTCCCTTCAGGACTCTCTCCTCCAAAAACAGACTAGTGTCCACCTCCCTCCTTCTAGAGCTCATGTAAATTTTTTGTTGCCCCTTCCCTTCTGTTTCCTCTTTGAACACTGAACAAAAGTATTTATTCGGGATGACTGCCTTTTCCTGCTCCCCTCTGCAGAGTCCCCCCTTTCCTTTTTTAACCTTACAATCCCTACCCGGTCTTCCTCTTTTCACTTACACAACACGCATCTGTCAATGCTGAATGTCTGCTTGCACAGTGTATGTGATACAGATGTATTGTGAGATGAGTTACTGATTTGAAATTAAGGGATAGAAGCAGTGGCAATATTGATAAAAGTAAGCATTTACTTAGTATAACTATAATGAAATGAACGGTACAGTTCAGTAATATTTAGTAAGAGGGAATGATTTTTTTATGATATACTGGAGAGGTTCTGTGGCTTGGGGGAGATCACCAATCTATAATCACAATTTGGAAAGGCCCAGAGTAGATTCCAGCAGGTGGGAGACAGGGGACATATTGCAAGATCTGGGGGAGCAGTGAGTGTGAATATGGGGTCAAAACCCATTAAGGGGGGTTTCAGAGGAAATGTGAGAAAACACTTCTTCATGGAAAGAGTGGTAGATGAGTGGAACAGCCTTCCGGTGGAGGTAGTGGGGTCGGAAACAATTACAGGATTCAAGAAATCATGGGATAGTCACAGTGGGATCTTAGAAGTAAAGGGGGTTGGGGACCAGTGACAGAATAGGTCACAGTGATGAGTAGATAGTAGATAAGGAGTGTATGGAGTAACTAGGGCAGACTAGGTGAGCCAAGAGGCCCTTATCTGCTGACACCTTCTATGTTTCCCTGTAAAACAGGACCCAGAATGGCATCAGAACTGAAATGCAGCTAGCTGGTATACAAAAGTGCTTCCATTTTGACTCTGTATTCTAATTCTGGCAGCATT
Organism: Neoceratodus forsteri; assembly: GCA_016271365.2. Lineage (NCBI taxonomy): Eukaryota > Metazoa > Chordata > Ceratodontiformes > Ceratodontidae > Neoceratodus > Neoceratodus forsteri. Next base: position 298,455,977 of record CM057459.1, on the reverse strand, counting down.
TGGTACCAAAAAACTATTCCGGTCCAATATGCATTGCAGTTCTGGTACACTGCTATCATTCCAGTTTTCCCCAGGTCCTCCTAGCTAGCTGGTATACAAAAGTGCTTCTATTTTGGGTGACGTATGCTGACGTGTTGAGCTATTAAGAAGAAGGAGCTCACCCCCGCACACGTGGGCATGCTATGGCGTTTGCTTGCGGTATCATTTTAACAAGATTCTGTAACACTGGAGGAAAGACAGTCTAAAACTTACAAAGTTCTGAGAAGTTATAGGCTGGCAATGAACTCAAGGAGAAAACGCTCTCTAAGTTTGCCGGCTCCAAAAGTGTCATGGTCGTCTTTGAGCCGTACAAGAGCATGTACGCTTTTGCTATCCAAAGAAAGCACTGGTGGTAAAAAAATGTCTCAACAAAGAAACAAAACCACTAAATGTACTGCACCACAAGGTACAGAAAAGGGCTCCCCGCAGAAGAAAGATGCACTGGAGGAACAGAAGGTTTTAAATCCAGCGCAGATTTTCTGGAAATGGGGCATGATGAGTCTACGGCAACAGAAACTACCAAATATGGAGAATGGCAGACCTGCTTCAAATCTTTCCAAACCTGACCCCCTTCCAAAGGAAAATATTCTTATCCCCCTCTCGAAAGCTTGGATGTGCAAGCAACTCTAGGAGTACGGGTACCAGACGATTCTAGCTCCCTGCAACAGGAACAAGAGGGTAACAGAGAAACTCACCTGATGCCAAACCAGGTAAATGCCTCCATTTCTTTTAATATAACAAAGGACACACACAGCCTGAATGCACAAATGTGCAAGGGTACTGAGGTCACTGCAGGAAGTTCTAAAGAAATGGGGGGGAGGGGGCGAACGAATAAAATAATAAATGAACAGATGGATGTGTCCATGGATGCAGTACAAGGGAAAGGAATGGGGGGATGAATAAAGAACTGTTAAAGGGAGAAGCAGGACAAGACACAAATATAAGAAAAGACAAACCAGGTACTTCTGGCACTGTAAACTCTCAAAGAGGAAAAATCAATATTGACTCTATCCAGATCAGACCAAGACACTGACTCAGAATCAGAGTTCTCGGACAAGCAGTCTGATATTAGTGAAGATAACCCTGAATCTGAACCACCGCAATGGGCAAACAAAATTCTTAAATTAGACAAGGTTACCCGGAAATTGAAAATATCGAAAAAATGGAACTCAAAATAGACAAAATTCAAACTACAGTAAATACCTTAATAGTTGAAAACATATAAAAGCAGACATAAAAGAAACACAGGAGTGAGTATTTAAGCTAGAAGATGACGTCACTCCAGCAGAAAGACATATTAAAATCCTAGAAGATACTAGCCAAGACCTTAAAAATAAACTACTAGACTATGAAGCACAATCCAGGAGAAAAAACATCCACATTTTAGGCATGCCAGAATCTTGGGACAACAAGAAATCATTAAAGTAATCCTTAAATCAAATTTTCTCTGCTTACATGGAACAAAACATTTCTAAATTTAAAATGGAAATAGAGTGCACAGAACTTTCAGGACACAAACAAGGGAAGTTATACAGCTACATCCAAGACCAGTCACTGTCAAATTTGGTAAGTCAGAAGACAAAGACGGCTTGATGACTCAGGTCTAAAAGAAGAAAAAATAATTTTACAAGGAGCACAAATCTCCATTTATAATGACCTACCAGCAGAAATCGTCCAAGAGAGAAATAAAGATGATTTTATAAGAGACAAACTATGGATGAAAGGTCATAAGGCAACCTTACTGTATCCACAAACTGAAAGTAGTAATAGATGAAGTTCTCTAGTTTATAGTACCGTTGAGGAAGCAGAAAAGGATTTAAAGAACAAGATTTCCAATTTATATGACTGAACAAAAACCCTCTAAATATTTTACATTTCTTTGTATGGATTTTCAATAACTGCTTTTTCTTCCCTTTTCTTTAAGATATTTTTTTCAACAGTTGCTATTTAATCAGCAAGCAGCTAAAGGGGAGGGGGGAGGAGGAAGTAAAGAGCTCACTGAAATCATGGTAAGAGAAATCCAAGTGGATTTCAACAAAAGAACAGCAGATACAATATACCTATGCTGGATACGGGGTGGGGGACCTCTGGTATAAGAATTCTGGGTTTGACGGTGGTCATATACGAATAAGAATTAATAACGGATAAAGAAACCTTTAAATCTGCAACACTAAATATAAATAGTATACATTCCCCAATTAAGAGATTGAGATTGTTGACATATTTGAAAAAAATCACAGGTGCACTGCATCGCACTTCAAGAAACACATTTAAATAAGCAAGAAATTTTTACACTAAACCAGAAGTGGAATGCACATATTTTTTTCGGCTGAAGGAACAAGAAAAACAGCAGGGGTTGCTTTATTAATAAGAAAAAATGCATGTGCCACAATTGTAGATCAATATCAGGATACGGAAGGTAGAACAGTCATCATAAAACTTAAAGTAAATAATTTTGTATTAACAGTTAGTTCTATTTATGTACCCTTTACACAGTATGCTTCCTCTTTGGCAGAAATAACTAAAGCTTTGACCATGATACAAGCTCAGAATATAATTTTAATGGGTGATTCATTGCCTTTCTGAACCCAAAGATGGATAAACATTAAAAAAAATACCAATTAATAACTACCAAGCTGCATTTATTGAAAACTTTTTACAGATACACGATTTAAATGACATCTTGAGAATACATCACCCAGAAGATAAGGAATTTACACACCATGATAAAAAAAATAAGGGGTTCTCTCAAATCAATTATATTTTTATTTCTAAAACATTAACATCAAGTGTACTACACAGTAAAATTAATTATATCCAATTATCCGACCATGCTTTAATAGAAATTGCCATAATAATACAAGACCCACAACGGAATTTCACAAAACAATGGAGACTGAATAACGATCTATTAAAAGATCCTACGTTAGTAGAAAAAGTTAAACTGGCGATAAAAGAATTTGTCAATTTAACTATGAGAATTCAAAACAGGTGTCTGCATTATGGGACGCATTTAAAGCAGTAGTAAGGGGAGTCATCATCTCAAATACAGCCTATAAGAGGAAAAATGAAATTAATGAACAAGTAAAATTAATTATACAGAATTATGACAAATATGAACAAGAATGGTGTGACCTTAAATTGAAAAAATTAGAGATAACAAACAAAGAAATGGCATATAATGTAAAAAAAAAAAAAGTAAAACAAGCAAGATATATATTCAGGGAGATAAATCTGGGAAGATACTAGCGTATCTGCTAAAAAAAAAAAAGAATAAACCATAATAAGCTACCTTGAGGATAAAGAAGGCAATAGACACTACACAGATGTGGAAATGGGAGAAGCTACTGCAAAAAACATATGAAGGCATCTATTAGAGACATCTTGATCCATCAGAACAAATAATAGACGAATGCTTGTCTAATATTTGAATTAATCCCTATAAATTGCAAAAAGGAAAATTTTACTAAGGAAGAAATACTGAAAGCCATTAAATCAATGCCAAAAAATAAAAGTCCTGGGATAGATGGATTCACAAGCAAAATTTTCAACACCTTTACAGAAGATTTAATTCCTTGGTTACACAAACTAATTCAAGAAATATATTTATTACATAACGTTCAAATACCAAAAACAATGCAAGAAGTCAAAATTATCTTTGTACTGAAACCTGAAAAAATCCAAGTAAAACTGACAGCTATAGAGCAATAAATAGCATTATTAAATTTAGATTACAAAATTATAGCCCATTTAATAATTGATAGACTCAATGATGTCATTCCTGTGTGTATAAATAATGACCAGTTTGGGTTTGTTAAAGGAAGAACAATCTCTGAAGCCAATAGAAAAGTGCAGGCTTTAATGCGCTACATGAAAAAATGTAAAATTCAGGCACATGCAATAGTTATTGATGTATCAAAAGCGTTTGACCTATTCGATAGAACTTATTTGTTATACGGGCTACGCTATTGGGGCTTACTGGATAAATCAGTAAACACCATAAAAAATCTCTACACTAATACTTCATTTCGTTTTGCGATTAATTCATACTTAAGTCCCTTTTTTTCTATGATGAACAGAATCAGACAGGGATGCCCCTTTTCTTCTATACTCTTTATCTTAGCCTTAAAATCACAATTATGCAAAATAAGACAAAACCAAAGAATAAAATGATTAATATATAAAAAAACAGCATGTAAAACTAAATGTTTTAGTGACGATATTTTGCTGATTTTACAAGACATTAATAATACATTACCCCATGTACCACAAGAGATAGAGGAATACAGCTCCTTAGCTGGTTACAAATTTAATAAACAGAAATCTATCATAATTGAAAATTATGGAAATGATTATATAATTAACCATCAAATATTTTTTTTTTTTTTTTACAATAGATAATAAATGCAAGTACCTAAGAATAACTTTAACAAATAATCAATCAGAAATAATTAAAGTTAATTATGATTAGACACTGAAACGGACGCCGGTAAGCTCCCTCCAGGAGCCGGGACACCGTGAGAGCCTGAAGAGGCCTCGCTAACCCCCCGCCACACACAGACAGTGAAACGGATGCCGGCAACCTCCCTCCAGGAGCCGGGACACCATGAGAGCCTGAAAAGGCCTCGCTAGACGACTTCCGGTGACATCACGGAGCTGAAAGGAGCGTAAGGTCTGAGGCTCCCTGCAAAGTCCGCTGATCTAACCTCCAAAACCTTGCAAAATACACTTAAAGATGTCTAAAAATGGAGGAGGGAAGCACCTACAAACCTATAGAGGCAGAAATCAATCGATAATTAAAGGAAAGAGTACGGATGATACATGATTGCAGGAGGATCCCCCTAGCAGATCTCTCTCCCCCAGCGAGCTCCCATGCGGCCAGCTATGATACAGACGGAGAAATGGAACAACTGTCGCGAACGAGATTTGAAACTTTACTAAAGGAGATTAGAGAATCCAGAACAGAAAACAAACAGGAATTCAAAGCTGTTCGGGAGCAACTATCCACTTTCGAATCCCGCATAGGCACAATAGAAGAGCGGGTTGCCCAGAACGAAGAGAGCACAACACAGATAGCCGAGATTATGCAGGCCTTGATACAACAATCGGAAGAGTTGCGGTCCAAATGTCTGGATCTTGAGGGCCGCTCCCGAAGGGATAACCTTCGTCTACATGGTCTGCCTGAGGGTCTGGAAACTGCTCCTATGGCACCGTTCATTGAAAATCTCCTTAAAGATATTTTAGACTTGCCAAACACCTTCACCTTCCGCATAGAAAGTGCCCACAGGTCGCTTCAAACCAAACCCTCTGACCCAACAGCCAGACCTCGCTCAATAGTATTTAAATTAAGTTCATTAAGTGATAAGGAGGAAATACTACACAGAGCCTGGGCTAAAAAGGAAATAAAATATCTTACACATAGATTATTTATGGATCATGACTATCCACAAGAAATACAGTATCAGAGACTAAAATATCTTCCAATCCTTAAATCTTCATGAGAAAGCGATCCGCTTCCATACTCCTTACCCAGCCAGAGTTTGGATTTTGGGAGGACGGAACGAATTATACTCAACGGTGGAGGAAGCAGCTGAAGCCCTGAGAGAGGAAAATACAAATAGCGGAGAACCGAACCAAAGCAATGGGAAGGACGACCCAAATTTGGCAGCGCACCCAAAACAGGAAGAAGATGGGCACGAAATTACTGTTGCACGGAGAAGCACTGCGCAGACTACAAACGATGCTCGATAAACAAGGCAACAAAGGGGATAAGCCTGCTTGAAACGTCTTTAAGACTCGCTAAATCCAATTGCTGAATAGCCATGACAGGGCTCCTCTCGGTACTCTCTTCTTGAGGCAAAGAACCAACAATAGATAAGTACAGTACAAGTTGCCTGATACCAAGAGAGGAGATATGGGGAGATGAGAACAGGCATGTTATATAATTAAGACTGGATAAAGTAATTCTTAAGCCTGAGAACAACGATGAAACTACTGAGAGTCCCCCACTGTAAGGTGTGGGCATTTTTGCCAATTCAGTAGTACTTTTGACTATAACCAAGACTGTTTCTTCTGTTGGAAACCGGATAGAGACTAAACAGGATGTCATTAGTCAAATGTATACAGGGCTAAATAAAACAACGCACAAGCTTGGGATGAGACCTCCCCTCACCCACTTATGCTTGGAAAAATACCCATTTAAGAAGCCAAGTCTGGGGGAGCGCAGAAAATATAAATGTAAATGGAGGGTGGAGATGTTATTGGGGGGGAGATTATTCAATAATTAAAGCAGTGTTAAAAGAAAACACTGCAAAGCTTTATTTAAGGTTTGGACATGCTTCTGATTGGCGGACTGAGCGGGGGCACGAAGAGTTGACACACTACTCAGATTCTAGTTTAATTTTAAACTTTCCTCCGTCAGTTCTGCGAGGAGATATTTATCTCCACCTAATAAACCAGGAGCACAACACTATTCGTTGCTCAGTAGGAGGTCTTCCGGAAACGGAAGCACAAGTAATCCTCCTCGTTCATCTCATAAAAGAGGTTGGACAAAAGGGCTAAATAGGATAATAGCCCTCTACCTTGGAAGTACTTTTTGAAGTTAAATAAGTTGGGTTACAAGTTGTGTTAAGTCATGTTGACTACTGTGAACCTTTTTTTTTTACCAGGATTGATGAGGCAGACAGAAAGAAAACTGGGTGCACGGATGTGGGCAGTGGGGGATTGGAAGACAGGCTACGATATCTCAGAAATCAAACCAGATAATTGGGTAAGAGAGCAATTAAGCCATAATTATGAGTAAGGGGATACCATATACTGTTTCCACATATAATGTGCATGGAATCACAAACCCCATAAAGAGAAGCAAAATTATTCAGAGTATGAAAAGGGCAGGGGTTAATATTGGTTTGCTACAGGAAATACACCTTTCTCAATCTGAACATAAAAAATTTGAAAGGTTGGGTTTCTCACATGTCGTGGCCTCATCTTATAAAGGGGGGAGAAGAAGGGGAAGAGCAGTGTTAATCAAACAGGGAACACAATTTGAAATTAAGGACAAAGTTATTGATAAAGAAGGGAAATATGCCATGGTTAAAGGTCATTTAGATGGTCAATTAACAACCTTTGCCTCCATATATATTCCCCCTGCTTCGGGATTCGAGGTTTATAGATCCTTTTTTTTGAAATTAGCAGAATGGGCCGAGGGACAAATGATATGTGGGGGAGATCTAAATTTAAATATAGTTGAGAATCATGACACACTGCAAGATCAAGGGAAAAGAAAGAAAATTACAAATCAAGTCAAGAAGCTACTGCAAGAACTAGGTTTTCAAGACATCTGGAGATATTTTCATGGCAGGGCCCCTAGACATACATACTACTCCCAAGCCCATGATGTTTACTCCTGTATTGATTATTTATAGCCCCTAAGGAACAAATGAGGACATGGTGAAGATTTGGTCGGAGATTTTGTAATATCAGATCATGCCCGATTTTTGTCAGTTTTGCTCGCGATGAAGAAAGTAACTTTCTAGAAATTAAATCTCTCCCTTTTGAGAGATAAACAGGTCATTAAATCTATAGAACACAATAGCTCAAGCTCTAGAGCAAAATGATACATCCGATACCTCTATATCTATCATTTGGGATACTAAAGGCTATCACAAAGGGCAAACTGATTAGTATATCAGCAAACAAGAAAAAACTTAGGGAGGCTAGACGTACATCTCTTGAAAACAAAATAAAAGAAATGGAGGACCTACAGGCTAGCCAAAAAACTAAGGCTAGAAGTAAAGAGCTTACACACCTTAGGAGTGAACTTAATAAAATATTAGACTATTCGATAGAGCAGAAATTAATGTTCTTAAGGCATACCTATTACGATGGGGGCCCTCGATCCCTCAGACTAATAGCACGAAGGTTGAGAATACAGAAAACAAAGTCAAATATAATGAAGATTAGGCATCCACAAACAGGTAAAATTTATAATACCACAAAAGGTATAGCAGAGGCTTTCCTTAATTACTATTCAAAGCTCTACAAGGCCCAAGACTCCTTATCAGTACAGGAAATGAGAAACTTTTTAGACTCGTTAAATCTTCCGACTCTTACGGAACAACAAAGCACCCAAATGACTGCTCCGATAACATTGAAAGAAATTGAAAATGCAATAGGTAACTTAAAAACAAGAAAATGTCCGGGATCCGATGGATTCCCAGGTGAATTCTATAAATCACTTTCTAAAGTTTTAAATCCCCTACTTAATAGAGTCTATGCATATGTCATGTCAGAGGGAGGAGTTGTCCCTCCTTCATGGAACGAGGCTATAATTTCAGTCATTCCGAAGCCGGGCAAGGACCTCTTGTATTGTGAGTCATACAGACCTATATCTATACTAAACACAGATTATAACATTTTAACATCCATTATGGCTAGGAGGCTTATACCTTTTACCCCCAACAAAATCCACATGGACCAATGTGGGTTCATTCTGGGTCGTCAGGCCCAGGATAATGTAAGACGTACGATATACTTACTAGAGCACACACAGATTCAGAACATACCATCCCTTTTCTTAGGATTAGACGCGAAAAAAGCGTTCGATATGGTATCATGGAGATTTTTAAGGGAGGTCCTTGCCCGCTTCGGATTCCCAGACCAGTTTATAGAAACTGTATTTAGATTTTACAAAAGTCCTGGTGGATTTATTCGTGAGAATGGGCATCTAACTGAACGACTATCCCTTGCTAGAGGTACCAGGCAAGGTTGCCCCTTATCCCCACTTTTATTTGCCTACTACGTTGAACCTTTAGCACAATATATCCGACAATCCCCAGATGTCGCTGGCATCGCTTTTTCTGGAGCGGAGCATAATCTGGCATTGTTTGCAGATGACCTTTTATTATATTTAACTAATCCGGAGTTCTCGATGCCAGTGGCCATGCAGAAGATCCGATTTTTTTCATATTTATCAGGATACACTTTAAATATTAACAAAACTGAGGCCCTTAAGGTAAATTATGACCCTTCACCCGGACTTCAAAATAAATTCCCAATAAAATGGGACGGATCCTCCCTGAAACACCTGGGAATACGGATTCCCATAGATTTGTCTCAATTGTATAAACAAAACTATACCCCTCTAATAAACACCTTACAGAATGATATTAAAAGATGGGATCTTCTCCCAACTTCCTTTTATACTCGTACGATGTCCTTGAAGATGAATGCACTACCCCGTCTCCTATACCTATTTCAGTGTGTTCCATGTTCAATTGACCCGGAAGAAATTCTATCATGGCAAAAATCATTTATGGCCTTTCAATGGGGTCACAAAAAACCCCGTTTAAACCTCAGGAAACTTTCCCTCCCAAAAACAATGGGGGGAGTATCATTCCCATCTCTAGCTGACTACTGGGCTGCTGCACAAATGCGCCTGGCATTGCTTTGGGGAAACCATACATATCAAGCTGCCTGGAAACAAACAGACCTAACTAGGGAACAATCCCCACCCTTACCTACAATACTCTTTTCCCCTCCCGTGTTGCAACGAACCCTACATAAAACTTCAAACGCTACCTCAACTATATTGGAAGGTTGGAGGAGAGGAACCAAGAGTAAACAGATACAAATTCATTTTTGGAAATACCAATGGTTCCTAGTAAAGAAGCAATTTGAATCTCCAGTGGGTAGGTCTTGGTATAACTCTCAAGTAAAAAAAGGGATAGTAGCCCCTTGGCAAATAATGAGAGGAGATGTCCCCATAACTTTCAAAGAGGCCCAGGAGAAATTTACTTGGACTGAAAAGGACAGATTGTTCTTTTACCAAATGAGAAATTACATCATAACCCAACTTAGAGCAAGGGGAAGAGAGTCACAACTTTATGAGGTCAATGTCCGTTTATACAAATTTGGTCCTCTGCTCTTGGAGAAAAGGCCATTTCAATAATTTATAAGTTCCTAGTGCTGTTACATGAGCATTCAATGGATCCAGTAAAGGCAAGCTGGGAAAAGGAATTTAAACAAATAATTAGTGCTCATGACTGGCCTAAAGTATGGAAGAACACCTGGTCTACCACCTCCTCCCCCTTATGGAGGGAATTTATGTGGAAGGTTAGAGCAAGATTTTTTTTAGTACCTACAGTTCTGGCGAGGAGAAACCCGGGGGCGCCGGAAAGATGTTGGAGGTTATGTAGACAGAATAAGGCCACATACAAACATATATTCTATGATTGCCCGTTAATAACTACTTTTTGGTCCCTAATATCGGGTCACATAATAAAGATCTTTGAAAATCACTCCCAAATGACAGAGATCAACCTACTATTGGGTATACCTCCAGCAGGAATGAATGACAAACACATATTATATTTATGGGCGATTCTATTGGGAGCAACATATAAAACAATTACTAAAAATAATGCTCAAGCCACTTCCTTACTGTAAGGGAATGGAAAGCTGTAGTACAGAACATACAACATAATGAACAAATATCATATGCTCTAAATAATAGAATGGAAGTTTATATTATAAGATGGACCAGATGGAACTAATTCAGGAACAAATTCAGTAATTAAATATAGGGTATCTAAATGAAAAGAAGGGAAATGTCTACTGGCAAATTGATAACTTGACCTAGTTCCACCTCCCTCCAGAAGTCCTCTCATCTGATAGGAATTGAATTACAGATAAGAAAGAGTACTTCTCGTTGTTTTATTAATTGAACAATAACATATGCTTTTATGGTCCCTCTGACCTGTCTCTGTGTATCCAATGTCTGCCTTCATCCTGTAAATTAATCCTGGTAGTACTTATTTAAGATGTAACTATTTGAACACAAAATGTGTGGTTTACTGTTATTATGGATAAGATATGTTCTTTAAAACACATATGTATGTAGAATTTCATCACAGAAAAAAGATAAGAGGTTAAACCTGAAATGTGTAAAGGTTTTTTGGTCTATGAACAATGTATATTTTGAAGACTTGTCAATATATATATATAAGATGTCCTATATCTTATAACAGTTATAAGCCATCGAAACCTAAGAATGTGTAAAGGAATGTAAAGGTAAGAGTTTAACCATTGACTCAATAAAGGAAGTATAAAAAAAAAAATGAAAAGGCCTCGCTAATCCCCCGCCACACACAGACACTGAAACGGACACCGGCAAGCTCTCTCCAGGAGCCGGGACACCGTGAGAGCCTGAAGAGGCCTCGATAACCCCCACCACACACAGACATGGAAACGGATGCCAGCAAGCTCCCTCCAGGAGCCGGAACACCATGAGAGCCTGAAGAGGTAAAGGATACCGCCTCCCTCAGACTGCATCTTTGTGAGGAGTGTTTTACTTGGACTTTAATTTTTATCCCCACACACTGACTGACTGATTCTGGGCACCTGGAGTTTGCCTTAATGCTGCCCTGATACCGTGCTGTTCTCTAGGGGTACTTTAAGACTGTGGGGTTTGCTATTAGCGACTGTGTTTTCTGCCTATATCTCACTGCCTTTCGGGGATTATTGCCATTGTCTCTCACTATATTTGTACAATTGTTTGCTAGCTAGTCTTACTGGTTTGCAGGATTCTCTTGGCTAGTCCTGGGTGTCACCATCTTGCCTATCTCACGCATGCGCAGTAGGGTGCTGTGATCGGGACATAGCCCAACAACTCGCGCATGCGCAGTAAGGGAGACAGCCCACAGAATTCCTCCAGCAGCATATTAATTCCCCTATTGTTCTCTCTCCCATATAGGCCTCGTTAACCCCCTGCCACACACAGACACTGAAACGGATGCCGGCAAGCTCCGTCCAGGAGCCGGGACACCGTAAGAGCCAGAAGAGGCAAAGGATACCTCCTCCCTCAGACTGCATCTTTGTGAGGGGTGTTAGCCCATGCCCCGCCCAGGGTCGTCCCTTAATTTATTGGCCCTTTCCTATGACATCACTTCCTGTCTGCTCTAATTTCTAAGTCCCCACTTTTCCATTTGCAGGTTATACCTGCTAGCCACTAGAGGGACCCTCTGACTTTTCACCTCTGACTCTCTACCTGACTTTCCTCCTCCTCCTACTTCCTGGAACCCCTCTACCTACTTATGCTACTTCTCTCCCCTACTCTCATCTCTGCCTCTGCCCACACCTCACCCCCACACCCAGCCTCCTAGCTAGCCCTACATACTGACCCCCTGCCCTACCACCGGACCCACACCCAGCCTGCCACTAACTCCCAGTGACCACTAGGAGTCGCTATTTCCACCCTGAATTTTGGCCCAAACCCAGCCTGCTTGAATCCCCTAGAACCTGGATCCTCGCTCTCACCCAGGCCCTAATTCAGCTGCCCTGCCAGGATCTTGAACATTGTACCCTGTCCACCAGAGTCTGTGACACTACCACTACTCCAAAGTGGTAGCTACGCTTTCTGAGGGTCAGACAAGATACTTGAACCTTTCTGCCCTGCTGCTACCTTAGGAACTATGCTTGTCCACTTCCTCCTCAAATGTCTCCCCCTCATTTACATGTTAGTACCCACATCCCATCAGCCAGACATCTCCCCTGGCCCACTTGTACCAGCACCCACAACTCTCCCTGACTTAGTCCGATCCCACCCTACACTGACCATGTACCCTGGCCCGCGGCACCCACCCCCTGGATGCCCCCCCCACTGCCTACCCTGGCTCCCCATGGCAGCTACTCGTTCTCGCCTTCCCGACCTGTCAAACCCTGCCCATTTCTTGTTCCCCTATGGCCTCCTCCCCATCCACATCCCCCGGAATCTTACATACTACCACCCCTGGTCAGAGCCTTGGTCTTCCTACTACTCCTGTCAGGTAATATGCATCCTAACCCAGGCCCTGCCCCTACCAGCCCACCAGCTGGGTCCACTGGTCTCCGCATAGCCTCCATGAATATATGCAGCCTACTGAAAAAATCTAATGCCCTCCAACGCTGGGCCATGCTACATCAACCAGACGTCATAGCCCTGGTTGAAACCTGGCTGTCCAAATCCACCGACTCCTTTGTCTCCCTCCCAGGCTATACCCTAGGACCGAGAGGACCGAGTAGGCAAACGTGGGGGTGGCTGTGCAATCTATACCAGGGACACAATCACCGAACAAGCGCTCCCTGCCCCTGCTCTTGTAAATGGGGCCCAGGCCCATACCCTCAAACTTGCTCCTGACCCCTCCAGGGGCCCTCTATATCTCACCACTGCCTACGTTCCCCCAAAGAACCAGAACCCGGCACTGATATCTTTAACAGACTATCTTGCCACCCTCCACCACAAGGCAGAACAAATCCTAGTGGGGGATCTAAACGTGAACCGGCTCAGCACCTCCTCTTCCACTACCTGTGATTCTTTCGCAGCCCTAGACCTGACACAACTCATTTCCCAGCCCACTAGAGTAAACCCAAAGAGAGGAACCAGTACCCTTCTAGGCGTAATCATCACCAACCGCCCCAAAAAACTCTATAACATCCAGGTCCTCCCAGACTCACCAAGTGACCACTCCCCTATCTTATTCCTTTGGGCGACCCCCACTCCTGAACTCACAGCCCAGACCACACTCCACAGGCATCTCCGACCTGGTGGGCTGATAAAATTCAAACAATTTCTCGCCCAGATTAATTGGTCCCCCATTCACCATGCACCCGACATAGACACGGCCCTCGCCTTTTTCTCCCAAACCTCTAACAAGGCCTTTGACCTCTTTGCACCCCTCACAGGATTTCGATCAAAAAAAAACGTAATGTACCCTGGGTTACCCCAGCCCTACTAAAAATGCTCAGAAATAGGGATAACCTCTGGCACCTTGCCACTGAAATGGGCCGGATGGCTAATAGGCAGGCCTATAATGCCGCACGGAACAGGTGCACATGGGCCATCCGTAAAGCCAAGGCCGACCATTACCAGGCCACCCTCACCTCCTTCTGGGGGTGTGCCTGGACTTTCTGGGACAATGTTAAACAACTAAATGGGAAAGCACTCTCCCCTCCCTCATCCCAGCTCACCACTGATGGCTCTACCTCCACCGACCCTGCCTGCATAGCTAATTACCTTAACACCTCCTTTACTGACCTTAGCTCTGTCCTCCCCAGTAATTTCTTTGACCCTCCCCCCACCCTACCTTCCCCGGTGCTCCAACGCCTCAGCTTCCACCTACATAGGGCATCTGCCCAGGAAGTCAGACCTCTCCTGATCAAAGCATTAAAAAGCAATAGTCCCGGCAGCGACTCCCTGGACCCCGGTATTCTCCGGCTGGTGCTGGATGAAGCCCTTGCCCCACTCATCAGCCTGCTAAACTGATCCCTCTGCCTGGGGCAAATTCCCCACTGCATGGAAAACAGCCATAGTCACACCCATTCATAAAGGAGGCGACAGGTCCTCTGCCGGGAACTACCGACCTATCTCCATCCTCCCTCCCCTCTCCAAAGCCCTAGAAAAACTGGTGGCCATTCAAATCACCGAATATCTGACTAAGCATAACATCTTATGCCCAGAGCAGCATGGCTTCCGTGCTGGTCACAGTACCGGCACTGCACTGGTTGAGTTCTCCAATTTCCTACACTCCTCCCTGGACGCCAGCTCCCTGGCTGGTGCAGTGTTTGTTGACCTCTCAAAGGCCTTCGACACTGTCTCCCACCCTCTTCTGCGGGATGCCCTCTGCCACACTGGTTTCTCTGCTGGTCCTCTTGCCTGGTGCACTAGCTATCTATCTGCTCACTCCCAATGTGTAAAAATCAATTGGACACTTTCCAAAACTCGTCCCATCCGCTCGGGGTACCTCAGGGCTCCATCCTGGGCTCCCTACTCTTCTCACTCTATCTAAACACCCTGCCCAATGCATGCTCTGGCAAAATTCTTCTGTATGCAGACAACGCTGTCATTTTTGCCACCCACCACAATCCCATCACCCTCCAGGACACCCTACAACAATCCTACAATGATGCCAAAGCCTGTTTTAAAGAGCTAAGACTCGTCGTTAATCTCAAAAAAAACCAAAACAATGCTTTTTGCCCACCCCCAAAACAAAGCCGGCAACTTCTCACTCCATATCCTCCCTAGTACCAAACAACCACTTGAACAAGTCTGCTCCTACAAGTACCTTGGGGTTTCTTTCGATTCAGCCCTCACCTACCACACCCACATTGATGCCCTTGCATCCGCCACTAATACACAGCTTGGCATCCTCTACCGCTATCAAAACTGCCCCCCCCCGATGCCCTCCGACTGGCGGTTACGTCTTCAGTACTGTCCCTTGTTGACTATGGCCTGCCAGTATATGGTGCTGCTGACACTACTGCCCTCAGTAAAATTTGCCTCACCCTAAATAAGGCCTGCAGGCTGATTACTGGTGCCCCCAGGCTCACACATACTTGTCAACTCTATGACGAGGCAAAACTGCGTAACCTAGATGAACGGCTACGCTATCAAACCTGCCTCCTCACAAAAAAACCTCTACTCGGGCTATCTCCTCCCGGGGTGACAGCCTCCTTCCGCCACACCCAACCCACTATCGCAACCCGAACCTCCGGCAAGACCACTCTACTGGTCCTTAGATCCAGGACCACCCATGGACAGAGGTCCTTCTGCTACAGAGCTCCATCCTGGTTTAACTCTTTCCCTGCTCCCATCTCCAATGCCCTCACAATCTCCAACTTCAAAACCGCCCTTCGGAGCCAACTATTTAACAAACGCAGCTGCTCCTGTCTCTAAATGTGGCCTAGATCTCTCCACACTTGACAACGCCCACTGGGCAGCACTCCACCTCACCCCCCAACCTCTCCCCTGTTGCATATTACCTCTGTTATTACCAGAATGTGCTCAGCTGCATCATTGTAATTGCTACTAAATTGTATAAATGTATGAAACCACTTTGTGCTACGCTAAGTATGTGACTCTTACGCTGTAACCTAAAAAATTGTTCTGTTTGTCCTCAATGTGACGAGGTACCTTTGGAAATGAGCCTCTGGCTCAAAGGTTGTAAATCGATGTACAAATAAATAAATAAATAAATAAAGTATGCAAAGGCCAAGATCAAGAAGTTGTTGGAGAAATGAGAAAAGCTCTCTTTATCTTTATGGGGCCGCATAGAGACTATCAAAATGATGGCATTGCCACACCTCATATTTCTTATTCATAATACTGTTGGTGCCCCTAATGTGTTATGGTTTTCAGATGTAAAAAGAATCTTCCTAAAGTTTTTGTGTAGCGGGGGAAAACCAAGGATTCCATGGAATCAATTGATCATTCCTAGATGGGGTATAGCTGTCCAGATCCTAAGAGTTATGTTGTCTCCTTCCAGATTAAACTACTATGGGAACTGTGGAAACAAAAAACGATTCCAGTCCAATATGCATTGCAGTTCTGGTGCACAGCTATCATGCCAGTTTTCCCCAGGTCCTACTGATAGCCTAGCCGATATGCAACATCTAGAGCAGTGGGAGGTTAACTGACTTGCCCAAGGTCACACATTGAGCATTATGCTGTCACTCAGTGTATGGCTTGTTTGCAGCGCTAACTGGAATCCAGTCTGCAAAGCAGCTGTGTTGGGGAGGGCATGGTGTCATCACCGAGTTGCAGTGTGTCACTGGGTTGTGGGTAGAAAACGCCAACATTAAGGCACACTCGAGACAAAGGCACTCTTAAGTGATGTTTTCTTATTTATATGCTCCATACATTCATGCCCAAGTAGCTGAGCTTGTAACTTTGTCATCTTACATGGGCACGAATTTATGGAGCATATAAATAAATGGGTGGAGGAGGTTGTTTGTATTATTACTCACCTAGCCAGCCACAGGAGGTCTTGTGTGCTTATCTTGCTCATTAGTCTCAGCAGGTGAGGAGCCGAGTGGAGAGAGGACCAGTGCAGCACAATGGACTACACAGACCACACACACAAAGAATGCCAAACAGTTCACATACTTGGGGATGGAAAGCTAACATTAAATCCCAAATGCCTGCATTTCATGTATGGTAATATGCAAATTCCTTCATTTTCATGTGATTCTGCTGTGTCAGTTGTAGAACTGAACTGAAGTGGGACCCCAGAAAAAATGAGATGGAACTGACTTGAAGTGGGACCCTGGCAAAAATGAGATGGTGCAATTCTGCTGGACTAGCTAAATACACTTTAAAAAAAAAAAAAAAAAAATAGTCTATACACTGTGATGATAATGAGAACAGTGGGGAGGAGAGACTCAAAACACACAAAAAAGAGAGACAGCACGACAGCACACCCTAATAAAGCCACGCAGCCGACTGCAGGCCAGCTTCATGCAGGTGAAAGGACAAAAGCCCTCTTTTACAGAAGCGGCTTCTGTCCTTTCAACTACACAAAGTTTCCACCCACCAGACCGTGACCAGCATCATACTCAGCTTGTCTGGTCATTGGTCTGTCACTGACGAGCCTAATGCACCTTGGCCAGCACTGGACATGACAGTGATACACCTCTGTAATGTTGTTCATCATAACAAAATGTTTGCTGCACACATGCGAAAGCAAACATGTAAGCATTAATGCCTGACGAAGGAGGCTTCTACTGGCGAATTAATGCATGGTTGGGGGTTGTGGCACGAGGCCGAAGGCACTACCTCAACACTATCTACAACCAGTAAAAGCATGGAACGCTCCCCAGATGACAACAGAGTGAGAGACATATAAGATGGCATCAAAATTATGCATAAATATTATAAAACATGATTAAGTAAGTTAAAGCATTTCATTTTTATTTATTTTTATTTGTTACACTGAAAGAAACACTGTGAGCAAACATACGTGTGTTCAGTAAAAAAATTCAGAATAAGTGAAAAACATTAACAGAACATAAAGAAAATAAACATTTCACCTACTTTAAATCCAAAGCTGTATATTGTGCAGCACAACTGATACGTAAGGTTACGAAACATACAAAAAGAGTCAGCAGAAGACCACCTGGTCTATCACGTCTGCTCGTAAATGATGCAGTGTCTGGCCTTACACTTACGCAACCAATGTTACACTGACTACCTATTGTGCTGCTGCTCATTTTAGTGATATTATTTATTTATATATGTACTAAAACTGATTTTAAACTTATCTTAGGCTTTTGGAGTGTATCTAGTTGAGGTATATCCCTTCTATTGTGAGGTTAATGTGAGCGGCTTAATTTGTTTTTACAAGTGGTTCATTTGTGTTAATGGTACCACATAGGCCCTATAGAGGTTTTTACAGTAGTGATACTCCACTCATTTTAACTTACCCTAGAAAGCTAGGGAAATTATTATGTAGAGTCATACTGGTATACTGTACTTACTGTACAGTATGCAGTACATAAGCATCCTTGAAAATGAGTTATTTCCTTAGGGTGTCTACCTCAAACCCCTTTTGCTGAGGAAACAGCTATGTCATGAGAACAAAAATCTCTTTCAGTTGTTTTCTGCTTGCTTGATTTCTATTCTGAGTGCTACAACAGGGATGTTTCCCTGCACCTCCATCCCCAACCCTCAAACAAGTGCTACAGAGAAAGATCATTTGAAGAAAAAGGCGTCAAGAACGGTACCCTTGGAGTACAGAAATTCTGATGACCATGCCCAGAGTGTCAGTTCCACTTTTCTAATCTCTTGCTCTATAGGTTAGAATGCTTGTTTTGGAGTAACGCTTATATGGGCTAACTCAGTTTGATGCCCTCTTTCAGAATTTGAAACTACCTCAACTTGGTCAAAAAAAACATCACTCCTGCATGCATGAGTTTGCTAGCAATGCGGCACCCATCTTAGTATCATGAACATGCTGGCACTGGGGTGGATGCAATAAGGTCAGGTTAATGAAATGCAATATTTCAACCAAAATATTTAAACTGCATGTGTAAGGCACATCAGGAGCTAAGTATGCCATCAGTAGTTGACCCAGTGGTGCAGCGGGCCGAGGCACCAAGTGACACACTAGCCATCGCACCAGCAACCCATGTTCAGAAACTGAACTAAGTCGTTCGGGGGGCTGGCTGGGGGAAGGAGGATTGAGCATCTGTAGCTAGCTCTCCTTCGGAGAGGGGGGGACACATCGAGCTGCTGTTTGCCTGCCATCCAGCAGAGGCTGGGTGGCTTAGCATCAGCAGATGCTTCTCAGAAGGGCGGAGGAGAGGTGCTCAAGTATGTACAGTGTCTTCATGCTGTATGCCCACGCCATGGCACACATTTCAGATCTTGAGGACAGGAAGAAACAAAAAGGACCTCCCTCCAAAGCACCAGGATGATAGCTAGTGACCCCGAAGGCTCCACTCTACCGCCTGTGGCACCTACTTACTCACAGAGGTATGCAAGCAGTTGAGGTAAGTCCTGGGATGGTGGGTGATGGGGGTCACCATTGGAAGGGGGCTGCTCGGGCGATAGCGCTGTTCAGGTGCTAGGGGGATAAACAAGTAATAAAAAAATATGCCATCAGTAGGCATGCAGCTGGCACCCTGGTACTACATCAGCAGAAATTTTCACATAAAGCGGACCATGTCCCTTTAAGGTATTTAGTTATAGATTTCTACATTTATTTATGTATGTATTGATTTATAGTTGGGAGTTTTGGCCAGGAAAGCACACTCAACCACAGCTTGTTTTCAGGTGCTGTCTGGGGGAATACAACTGTGAACAATGAGGCAGGGATAGATATAACTAATAAAAACAACTAACTATACCACACAGTGCAATGAGTACAACAGAAAGATGAGACTACACTACAAAATGTAACTACAGGACAGTACATACAGTTACTGGTGTTTCCTGAAAATTAGCAAAGTGCATGGTTAAATAGCAACCTGAAGAGAACGGTGATTAGCAGAAGATGCAAAACTAGCTGGCATACAGGTGGGGGCTGCAGGGTGTAAGAAACAATATGCAGGAATGGGTTGTCAGCATGTGGAACACTGCTTTCAGGATGTACAGAACAAAAAGAAACTCTGTACTCAGACAAAACAAACAGCACTAAGTAGAATGCAGAGTGAATTTATTGAGAGTCAGCAAAACAAACCCTGGTGCTTTGAATTACTGCAGATTCGCCATCAGGGTAATAAAGAATCTGCAGTGATTCAAAGCACGAAGGTTTGTTTTTCTGACTCTCAAATTCACTCTGCATGACACTGCTTAGTGCGGTTTGTTTTTGTTTGAGCACGGTTTCTCTGTCCTGTGCTTGTGTGTTTTGCACCGCGGCTCACCACACTCTCCTTGCTGAACCAGTGCTTTGTTTGGTCTGTGCTTTCAGTATGTAGCAAGGGGAAGAGGAGCGGAAGGCTATTCCAGAGATAAGGAAGCCTGTAGAATAAGAAAGCCTTCCCGACTGAGGTTTTGAATGAGGGGTTTACAAGAGGTAGGAGCCAAGAGTTCCTGAGGCAGTAGGTGGAGAGAGGAGGGAGAGAGGTCAGACAGCATGGAAGGGCAGCACGCCAGACTTCAGATATGAAACAGGTAAAATGGAGGAGGCACCTCAACTCATTTAAAGTGAGTTTTCCTGAAACTTCGCTGAAAGGTACTAATGAAGAAGAGAGGTCAAAGAAGAGAGAGAGTTGAGCACTAGTTACTCTTGAACCTGATCTAGTGTGGGTGAGGGAGAAAGGCTGATCATTTCCAAGTGAGGAGAGGTCACCACCTTTGTGTAGTGGAAGAATTTTGTCCCACTTCCAGAAACCAAGGACTTTACTGGTAAGACGTTAAAGTCTGAAGAGGGCAGATTTTGGCAAGGCAAGGCCAATTTTATTTATATAGCCTTCTATCCAAAGGCTCAGAGTGCTTTACAATGAATAAGAACGAAAAGTTAGGGCCAGAAATAGCATGTGTAGAGAGCTGGAAGAACTTGTGAACAAGACCATCAGAACTGTTGCTCTTGACCAGGTCATTAAACACAAAGTCAGAGAGTAGTAGTAAAAGTAGATGAAAGGAGAATAGGAGAGTGGGGGAAGGGGAGGTGAAGGACCAGGAGGACAGGACAGTAATAGGGCAGGGAGCAGCCAAAGAGCACAGGTGGAGACCTCACTGAAGGTGGAGACAACCTCTGATCTGTCAGAAGTGGTGGAAGTGCCTTGTTTGAGCACCACACGCTGACTAGGGAAGGGAAGGGAAGGGTGTTGACAGTGAGTGAATAACCTTCCAGGATTTAGACAGGGCAGTTTATTCTGAAGGTTAAACACATAGTAAGTCTTTGCAGGGGCGTAGCCAGGATTTGGTGGTGGGGGGTTTCCCAAACAATTCTACGGGGGTCTGGGGGCATGCCCCCCCAGAAACTTTGAAAATGTAGGCGTTAAATGGTGCATTTTCGTGCGTTTTAGGCAATAATTGTTGAGTCACAAAATGTTCAAATTCGAATCATTATTCTCATCCATCCCTGCAATCTCAAGTATTTCAGCCAGGTGCTCCTTCTAAACTTTTTTTTTTGGGGGCGGGGGGAGTAATTTTCATTTCCCCAAATTTAATTTATTTGTTCAACTATTGCTTTGTTCAACTATTGCCTTGCCCTTTATGTTCCACCTTTCCCACTGCATGTATTCCCTTTTTTAAAACTGCTTACAGTTTATATGGTTTCTGTTAATTGTTTTCCTCCCTTTGCCTCTTTTACATGCATGACCCCCACTCTTAAGGAAAACAAATAATACTCAGGTACTTTTTATTTTAAATGTTTATTGTTTGTGTGCAGCTCACATATTAAACAGTAATGCATTAAAATATTTAAAACATATATAAAGTGCCTGTCTATAATGTACGCCGCATATTGATACACATGGGATACATAGCTTTTCCCATCAAAGTAGTATGCAACCAGTGAATGACACATTTGACAACTGGGTGTTAAGAGTGTTTTTAAATGTTAACTACAAACATTACATTAACTACTTTTCACATCAAACACATATAGTTATTTTCCTAGAACTTGTTTGTTTATCAGGTTATCTTCTGTACTCCTGTTGAGTTTTTTTCAGTCTGTGAATGACACAAAATAAGGAGTCCCAGCTTCAAAATAACAACATGTAGTATGGAAATAAACAGAAAAATCATGCTGGGTTGGAAGAAATTAGTGGATCACAGCTTTCTTACTCTAGTTCTAATTTTGTTACTGCCATCACAGAACCACCACTGCTTTGGATGTTTTGTTGCAAACCTTTCAACTTCCTCAATTTACACTTTTTCTGCACATGAATGTGCATTAAGACAAGGCTGGCTTTCTGTAATTATCAATGTGATTAAAATTATCAAACCAGTAGAACAGATACAGATGGTAGATTAAATTATTTGACAACTGGGTGTCATCAGAGTGTAAGAATAACAAGTAACATGCACACTACAACTATAACCCACAACTTCACATAGTTATTTGCCAGGCTGTCTTGTTTCTTTATCAGATTTATGTTCTCTAATCTAGTTCTGTATTTAAAGTCTGGATTGATGCAAAATAAGGATTCCCAGCTTCAAAATGGCAAATATACTAAAGTATTTTAAGATGCCTGGTAGGAAGAAATTACTTAAATGGACCTCCTGCTTTCTTACTCTAGTTCTCATTTTGTTGCTGTGCCATCACATTCACAAGCAACATCCGTCTTGGATGTTTTGCTGCAAACCTTTCGATCACTTTATCAGTGTCTACTTTAGCTCCATAATGAATCTGCATTAAGGCAAGGCCTGACATTCTCTCATTTCCCATTGTGCTTCTCACATAAGTTTTGAGCCTGTGAAGAGCACTGAAAGAGCTCGCATTGTGCACTACTGACTGGAATTATGAGAGTATCTTGAGTAAAGTGTATATATTTGGGAAAAAGGATGCCATGAGGCTCTGATAGCTTCTACAGCAGTATCAGGTGGGTTTTGATTGTTTTGCCAATTAGTTTTCCATGTTAGCAGTTCCACATCTATAACCTGAGGAGAAGGAATATCTTTTTATAGAAATCGATAACTTCATCTAGGTTGATGTTTCCACCATTGCATTTAATCACTGATGGAATAAGGCCATTAGCTTAGCCACAACTTGCTGTGTTCTTGAAAATTTTACAGCCAGTGCCTCAAGGAGATAATCAAGCATTGGAATGCAATCACCCTCCTGTAATACTCTTCAGGATCACTTGCAGGAGTATTGCTTCGGTGAGTCTGTCTCCCAACAGTGCGTGGTATTTCAGGTTGAATGTTGACCTTTTCTGAAACACTACATGCCTCAGTGTACCGGCTGTGGAAGAGAGTCTCAATTTCTTGTCGAGCTACCTTTATACTGTCCTCTACTGTGGTAATCACGTTGTAAGCATTAATTATATCAATTGCACTGTTTTGCAGTTTTACACTCAGTGGTTGCACAAACTTCAGTACCTTCATGGCTGTGATGAAGCAAATAATGTAACGGAAATTCTCCATAGAATAAAGGATCCCATTTGCTAATGTCTTAGTCTCAGCATCCCAATTCCATTCTCTATACTCATCAGCATTTTCCTGTCCATTACTGATGACATGTAGTGCAATGAGAATACATGAAAAAAGATCATAAAATATCTCATATGCTGTATGCCTCATTGCCCATCTTGTTCTGCAAAGAGATTGCAATGTCACTCGTTTAGCTTCAGGATAATTCGCTTACTACTTTCAACAGAAGCTCATTTCTTTTGGGTGAGAAATTGAAGAAGTTACAACACTGGTTAAGCACATCATGCATGTCCGGATTTCAGGGTGTTGACAAGAGTTCACTATGCACAAATTGAGGCAATGCGCATTACAGTGCATGTAAACAGCGGATTCATTCTGCTGGCAAATTAAACCTTGTGTGCCTCGAACGTTTGAGGACATGTTTGAGGCCCCATCATATCCTTGGCCTCGGCATGCTTGAATGTCAAGACTCCATTGTACCAATTTATGTAATATGTTCTTTGCAAGTGCCTCACCAGTTATTCTCTCACAAGGTACAAAGTCTAGGAAGTCCTCTCTTATATTCTGAGTTTTGTCAATATATCGCAGTACCAGAGACAAAACTTCTCTGTTACTTACATCTGTAACTTCATCACCAAGAATAGAGTAGTACTCAGCATCTTTTATATCTTTAATTATATTGTCTCGAATCTGAACCCCAATAATCTCTATCAACTCATTTTGAATATCTGGCGAGTGATATTGTGCATTTCTCCCACCGAACTGTAAATGTTCAGCTAAACTTGTATCTCCAGCATTTACCCTGAATTTTAACAGGGAGATAAAGTTTCCTGGATTGTGGGTATCATCATCTATTTTCTCAATATGGCCACGTAAAGCTATATTCTGGCGACCACAGACAAGTATAGTTTCTATTATTGATCCTAATATTTTCCTGTTCTGTTCAATTCTTGCAGCACACCTAGCATCAAATTTGCTCCTCACTGATTTTTCTGGGGTTTCCACAGTTATTTTAAAATTCTGAGCCTTTTCCAATGCATTCATGTGATATTGTTTCTTGCAGTGTTCTTTTAGAATCTCCTTTGCTTTTGTCCAGTTAGTTAATGGTTTAGTGACAAGAGTGCCCAAGCTATCACTGTAGCCAAACAAGCTACAAAACTTACACAAGCCACCCCTCAACGATTCACTGTAAACTAGCCAAGGGTATTCAATACACCATTTGTGTTGGAAGGATCGTTGTTAGCATGCATCACTGTCTTTGGAAACATATAAGTAGCTGATGGACTGAAGTGCTCAGTGAGGTATTTATACTTCTCAGAATCATTGAGTGAGGTGCCAATGATTCTACCAATATCATA
Organism: Neoceratodus forsteri; assembly: GCA_016271365.2. Classification (NCBI taxonomy): domain Eukaryota; kingdom Metazoa; phylum Chordata; order Ceratodontiformes; family Ceratodontidae; genus Neoceratodus; species Neoceratodus forsteri. The sequence goes on along the minus strand of CM057459.1, from coordinate 298,431,227 downwards.
AGGTTCCTCCTCTGGCATACTGCTACTCTCATTTTGCAAATTTTGCTCTAGTATGCTATTATTGCTGTTTTCATTGGAGAAGCTTTCTTGAACAGTGCTTCTGTTGTCACTGCCTGCTGCAATGCCTGAATCTAAAAATACAAAAGGCATTGTTAAATTCTTCATGCACATGGGAAAATGAAAGCAGAGATGAGACAAGTGTTTTTTTATGTGTTGCTCAAATGCTGTTTCCCAAATAACAGTATTGCAAACTGCTGGGGGATTGAGACAATGGGGACATGCAAACGTGAAGTGTAGGTGGTAATGGGAATATTTTAGTGAGAAAGATCATATGACCAGCAGGATTAAGTCTGTGCAGAAACTACATGAACCTTTCATTTCCTGCCATGAATAATTGTAGCAATAAGTGCATTCAATGCTTGAATGTATTTATTGCTCAGACTAATGTCATTAATGACAAGTGCAAACTACCTATGATAATATGAAAACATGGAGTGGTGGGAGGCACAATACAAGATAGAAAGACAATCATTCTTATGCAAATAAGAATCATGACTCTGTTTTCGGACTATAATTCAGCTGTTTTAGAAAAGACTGATAATAAAGATTTGACAGTGCGTTTCCAATATACAAGAGACACACCTTGAGAGCTCCCACTTTCTGATGTGCTTAATGGTCGTTTTGTTCCAAATCCAAATGAAGAAAGAGTTGCCTGATTGGTAAATCCTCGCTTCTTAGTAGCTGCCATCTCAGAGACTGATCCAAGTCAATGTCCCTTTTTGAAATGGAGGAGCAAAGTTTTACTTAATGCATGGTTTCAATATCAATCACATTACTTTAAATGTATTTGCCTTGCAAACAGAACAAACTTCACAATATTAACCGTAACCCCTGCCAAAAGGCCCCAGCCAAGTCCAATCATCTGTGCCTGTCAACTGATGGCAAGACAAGATAAGAACTTAAGTAAGAAAGCAGGGTGTTGTAATACAGTTAAAGACATCCGTAACCCAGCATCTTACAGGGATTTTCTCTGCATTTATTCATGTGCTGAGTAACTGACAGCAATATGTTGATAAGCATGGAGACAACTGGATACTGAGACTAATGCAATGGGAAGGGTATCCTTTATTCTACGGAGAAGTACTGTTCCATTATTTAGTGTTAGTAGTACTTGAAAACTGATGGCAAGAACAAGATAAGAACTTAAGTAAGAAAGCAGGGTGTTGTAATACAGTTAAAGACATCGTAACTCAGCATCTTACAGGGATTTTCTCTCTGTTTATATTCATGTGCTCAGTAACTGACAGCAGTATGTTCAAGCATGGAGACAACTGGATGCTGAGACTAAGGCAATGGGAAAGGTAAGGAGACCTGGGGGATCTTGAGATAGTCAGTGTCTTCACCAATAAAAAACAGGAAGTTGTTACCCATGAACAGAAAGCTGGTGAGACCCATCCTGAGTACTGCGTGCAGTTTTGGGGATCTCTCTGCAAGGACATAAAGACAGGATGGAGGCAGCCCAGAGGGCAACTAACATGGTGCATGGTTTGCAGCAAAATATGAAGAGAGAGACAGACTTTAGGACCTGAATATAACCTCTAGGTGTGAGAAGCCTGACTGGGAAACATGAGAGAAACTTTCATGCCTAAAAGGAACAAAGTCCAACAGGGTAGCATCTTTCTGAACAAAATCTGAAAAAGGGTCACAATTTGAGATAAAGGAGGGTGACTGAGGGCAACATGAGGAAGTATTTTTTCATAGAGGGAGTGGTGGATGCATGGAATGGCCTTCCTGAGGTTCAGGTGTGAAAATGAATGTAGGCACACAGGCACAAGACAGTTCTAGTATGGAGGGGTTAGAAGTGTATGCTGTTAGAACTGATCTGCCAGCTTAGCCACTGGGCAATGGTGGGCGGACCAAGTGGTCTTTATCTGCCAGAATAAAGTATTGTGAAATTATAATCTTTGTGTGCTATTTTTTACTACTCTCATTGTCACCAAGCATGTTGTGGAATAATTTAATTCAAATTACCATTAATCTTATGGGCCTGTGTAATTTTAATCAGTACTCCATGAATGAGATGGATTACACAGGCAGCTCATAGATCAGCCCACCACCCTGACTGTATTTTAATATGCAGTCTCATGAGAGTAATACACACAGCTCACAGATAGAACCCCTTTACGTTTTTTGACTTGTGTGTGATATGATCAGCAGATATAAGTAACCTCATTGCATTCTGTGTCCAGTTAGCTGTGCTAATTCATAAGCCAGCCACAAAGATTATAATTTCACAATACTTTATTCTGGCAGATAAAGACCACTTGGTCCGCCCACCATTGCCCAGTGGCTAAGCTGGCAGATCAGTTCTAACAGCAGCATACACTTCTAACCCCTCCGTACTAGAACTTTTATTTCCTATTCACCCAGTACCTCAATCACAGACATGCAGATGGACTGGCGGGCAAAGTTTGTCCGTTTGCAGATGACACCCAAGATCTGCAACACAGTATGATCCAGATGGGGTGGGCATAATGAACAGAGATCTGGATAAACTAGTAAAATGGTTTGAAGAATGGCAACTGGGGTTTAATGCAAAGAAGTGCAAGATCATGCACACAGGGAAGAGAAACCCTGAAGCCACCTATACGCTGAGAGGGGAGTTGATGATGCACACGTCTTTTTCTTCCCTTGTGACTGCCTGGCTTGTGTATCTTCATCACAGATTACCTGAAATCATCCAAGCAGTCCACTAAATGAGTAGGTAAGGCTAGGGGGTGTTAGGGTGTATCAGAAGGGGTATCACAAGTCAGAAGAGGGAGGTAATAATCCTTCTTTACAAGACACTGGTCCATCTGGGGAGTACTGCAGCTCACACCTTCACAAGGACATTAACCAAATTGAGGCAGTCCGGAGAAGGGCAACCAAAATGGTGTAGGGTCGTCTGCATCAGAAAACATATGAGGGGGCAGACTACCCTACAGCAAAGGAGAGGAGAGAGGTGACATGATTGAAACATTCAAACACCTAAAGGGTATTAACAAGGTGAAAGAGTGTAACATGTTTCAATTTAAGAAAAATTGCAGGACAGGACACAGCATGAGATTAGATGGAGGCCGACTAAGGAGTAATGTGATGAAGTTCTTTTTCACAGAAAGGGTGGTGGATGCATGGAACAGCCTACCACATTTCACCTCAGTCACGGAGTTGGACATGCTACCTGAAATATCCACCTTAATTCCTCGTCAGTCTTTCCTTATGTTTTCCCTGAATCCGTTTATTTACCCCATTTCTCTCACTCTCGAAACTGCTTGCAGTGCATGAAATATCTCTCTGGCTGAGGTGATTTTTACCTTATTTCCTAGCTATTTTATTCCCCTGTTTATTTGCCTCATTTTCACCTCAGTAACGGAGCTGCAGCCATGGAAATATCCTCCCTGGCTGACGGAGGTATTTTTTTTCCTTAATTCCTAGCCATGTGAGTTTACTTATGCCTTCTGAATCTGTTTGTCCCATTCCATTTCACCTCACAGGACCTGCAGCACTGCCATGATGTTACATCAAAAATATCCTCCTGAGGTACCTTAATTCCAATCATAACCATGACAGAGTCACTTATTTTAAATTCAGGAGGGAAATAAGTTACTCTGTACTTTTCCCCGGCCACTTCACCTCAGTGATCAGCTGAGCACTAGTATGTTACCTGAAAGATCCTGGTTTTACCTTAATTCCAACCCTAACCATGTTACTAACAGTGACTTAAAATCCCTCCTGAATTTGACCCCATACCATTTCACATTCAGCAGTCACAGCAGTTGCTGCACAATGGACCTGAATTAATCCCTGTGTCTCTGGTAATTATTTTTTCATTCCAGACCTTGACCCTTGCTTCCCCATTGATTTGTTTATTCTGCCCAGAGTTGCAGCAAACATGATATTTCAATTTATTATTTGTCCTCCGAGTCCCTGACTTCACTGCGCACCTGGTCCGTTCAGGCGAGTCTGCTGCCCCTCCGCGATGCTAAGGCCTAAGCAGCTCCAAATATAAAATTTGCGAAAAATCCTCCTCCGAATCAAGATCCCCCCAGTGCCCAAGTCAAGTGGTAATTCACAGGTTCGGAACTTGATTGTACAGTCTGAGTGTTGTTTGTGATTAATTTATTTTAAATCGTTAGGCACACGGCACCGCGGGAAAGCTGCTTCCTCACACTGTAACAGTCTCCTGCCCTAATGAGCTCAAGTCGCGCTCTTTGGCGCTATGCGATGGCTCTACATCATGTGACTGCCAAGCTGCACTCATACGTGATGCAGAGCCGAGGTGGGCCGAGGTCTGACGCCTACAAGCCGAGCGTCATCAAATGAGAGTGCCCAACTTCCCCTCATGCCTTGCGCCAGTCCGATGAGGGGCTTTAACTATTTGCGTTCCGGTAAGACACCTGCTGAGGTCCGAGTCCGTCGCTCGCCCGGAAAAGAGATGCTGGTGAGTCACTCAGGATCAGATCGGGGGGATGCAGAATGTAAGGTATGGCCATCCAGGATTCTGAAACTAGGACATGAAGAGGGTATGCTGCCATTCAATTTGATAAGATAAGAACAGTAGACATCTGGCATAAGATTAGGGTCAACAGGAATGGCTTGCCTTAGCTGAACACCAAAAATGCTCCCTTTATCCACAACACCCTGAATTCTCTGAAATGTTGAAGTTATAGCTATCCAGCATGAGACTACATGAGACAACGTCTGTAGTTTCCTCTGACAGATGCATTCAAATAATGCTGTAGTGAGAGCCTTCAGCACAAGATTAAAGCTTTAGGGCGGTAAACTAATGTGAACTTCAGTACACTCAGCCCCACTGCCATAAGTGGACTACATGTGGATAGTGATCCAAAGAAATTACCAAATAGTGCTGGAAAAGTGATCCCAGGGAAATCTCAAAGTAGTGCTATTTATGAATGTCAAAATCAGACTAAGCAAGAAAAAAATGCCAATCTTGTATGAAAGTACATGGACAACCTTTCTGTAGAGAAGCTATTACTACTCTATTATAAAAACCTACAACATAATAATCATGGTTATTTTTATATACCATATGAAGGCAACCTGATGGCTACAACTGTATAGCTGACAAATGAAAGTCCATCTCACACACTTAGAACAATACCATATGTGCTACGATATGGTGGACACCTCAAGATCCCCACCCTGTAGCTGAAGAAGGACATGAGTCCAGTAAAGTTTGTATATTTTGTACTTTTACACCTTGAGCAAGGTTTTCAAAGACTCGTGATTGGAAACTCCACATATCAATAACATCTCCCCCGAAGTCTAACCCGCGATCAGCCTTCTGCAATAACCATGACCATAGTAACTCATTATAACTCAGTGGCTCAGCAGGTTGTACACTCGTCTCTGAGGCCGGAAGATCAGAAGGCTGTGGGTTCTATCCCCACACCAGGCACTTGGGTTAAATCCCAATACTGACACTGTGGTGCAGTGTGAGGGGGGGTGTTGCACTCCTGAGGTGCCATCCTTCAGATGAGACATTAAACCGAGGTCCCATCTGTCTGTTCTGGTGGATGTTAAAGATCCCACAGCACTTCTCGAAAAGAGCAGGGAAATTTCCCGTGTCTTGGCCAAATTTCCCCCATTCACTAAAAATACCACCAACAGCTTAATCTGGTTCAATGTCAGCTGGCATTCATCTGTATCCCCCTCCCCCCGCACAAGGCTGAAAATAAGCAGAATTGTCTAGTCCTCCTTTTCCGGTCAACAAAAACTAAATAAAATATACATACATGAACCCATGCTAGACATTGCCATCTCAAAGTATACCACACAGTCTGCCGCTTATTCATGCTCAAACTATCAGTTTCAAGAAATGGAAAAGCAAAGGTGAACAGAGAAACTGTAATGTATTCTCTGAGACACTGGTGTGCAGCACGTGTTTTTATATATGGAGCATGAGATAAAGTTATAATACTTAACCATTAGGTATGCCAAAATATTGCTGTTACTGCAAAAAGCCAAATTGGAGTTTAGCCTTTAAGGGAAGTGGGTTCTCAAATATGTGAAGTTCTCCTTTTAATTAATTAATTTATCTGAAAATTGGTAACCAGAAGAGGCACACTGAGCCAAGGCTCATTTCCAGGTGCAAACCGGGGAAGGAGAACAGTGGAAAACAGCAGTACAATACACACTGTATTAAACAGTCAGTAGAACAGAACATTATAAAATAAGTTGGTACAAAATAAGTTAAAATAAAAACAAGTATAAAAAATTTGTTAAAATACAAAAACATTAGGTGCAAAAATAAAGTGCAATCACAGATCAATGGTAAGGACCTATACAAGTGCAATGTAAAAGTGGCAGCAATACATGGTAGACAATACTGACAACAGGCAAATGCCCCACAGGGGCGACTTAAATGCCTGGCCTTTAATGGAGGGAGAAACAGAGGTAGCGAAGAAACAGGTTACTCACCTGTAACAGTAGTTCTAGGAGTGGTATATGAAGTTCATCCACACTTCTGGCAGTTGCCCTTCCCTTTAAGACTTGCCGGAAACGTCTTCAGACTGGCTCCTCTCACCCACCTGGATGGTAACTCCCTCAGCTCTGCCCCATGATGCCAGATCTTTCCAGCTGGAAGCAGTATCGTGCACCAAAGCCAGGGGAGGTCGGGTGGGTCCGTCTGGATGAACATCATATACTACTCCTAGAAAGTACAGTTACGTAGGACCTTACCATAATGGTAGATCTTTGAAGAGTGTCTCTTGCAGCAAGTAATACACTTGGGTCGTCGCCAGAGGTCACTGTGACACAAGGCAACTGTTCTAGCAGTCTTTTCCAAGGGCCGCCCACACATGACATCAACTTCCTGTTTCCTATATAAGTGTGGGTGTTCCCTGGTATCCTCAGTTTCCCCTGCCGGAATCAGCTCGCTAAGCGAGGACCGAGGGGAAGCCGAGTACCATAGATATCCCAACCCATAAGTCACTGGACCAGAATTTGTTCTCCTAGAGAAGGAGGGGGATGGAGGGTGGGATTGTACCTGCTGCAAGAGACACTCCTCAAAGATCTACTGTTACGGCAAGATCTTATGTAACTGTACTATCCTCCATGGAGTGATCTCTTGCAGCAGGTAATACACTTGGGATGAATGCCAAGCGGTAAACCCAAGAAAGGTGGTCATTATGACAGGAGACCTTGTAGAACAGCTTGGCCAAAGGCCATCCTACGGTATGAAGCAACGTCTGAGTTATAATGCTTCATGAAAGTATGGATCATGGACCAGGTAGCTGTATTGCAGATATCTGTGATGGAGGCCCCTTTAAAGCAGGCCACTCTGGTGGCCATAGCTCTGGTAGAATGGGCTTGGACAGGTCCTGGTAATGGCCTGTTGTATTTTGAGTAACAAAATGTTATACAGTGTGCTAGTCAATGGGAGAGGGTCTGTTTAGTGACAATGAGACCTTCCCTGTGTGAAGGGAAGGTACAAAAAGTTGAGAAGTCTTCCTAATCGATTTAGTTCGATTAGTATAGTATCATAGTATGCGATGGATGTCTGCAGTATATAAGAGGTATTCACCTTGATTGGAGTGTTCAGGATAATATACTGGTATCTCCAGGGACTGATTTAAGGTGTGTTCAGACACAACCTTAGGTAGGAAGGAAGGGCTGGTATGCAGTGCCATTCAGTCTTTGTGAAAAAACAAACAAGGTTCTCTACACATGAGGGCATGAAGCTTGGAAATATGTCGAGCCAAAGTAACAGCCACTAAGAATATTGTTTTCCAAGAAAGAAAACGGAGGTCACAAGTGGCCGCCTGTTCAAAGGGCTCAAGAGTTAATTTCTCTATTAGAAAACTGAGATCCCACAGAGGAGTGGGTCTTCAGATAGGTGGCTTAATATGTAACATTCCTCTTAGAAACATTTTGGCTAGATGATGTTGATACAGTAATCTGCCATCCAGAGGTTCGTGAAAGGCCGAAATAGAGGTCCAATGGACTTTGATGGTGGAATAGCTTAATCCTGTCTCGGCAATCGAGGCCAAGTAATCCAAGACTTTCGTCAGTAGACAGGAATTGTGATCTAATGACCGGGGAGTAGCCCAGATGGAAAAGCGTTTCCATTTGGCATTATATGTTTCCCTGGTTGCTGGTTTACGTGAGGCCAGTAATATATTGGCAACAGGGGAGGACACTTGTAAATGTGCTATGAAAGCATCCTCAGTAGCCAAGCGTGAATGTGTAGGGCCTTCAGGTTGGGATGTAGAGGGGTCTCTTGATTCTGAGTCAAGACATCTGGTCTGACTGGCAACAGAACAGGATCCTCCACTGAGAACTATTGAAGGAGGGGGAACCACACTTTCCAAGGTCACAGCGGGGCAATGAGAATCATGGTGGCAGGTTCGAGTTGTAATTTCAGTAGAGTCCATTGCAGAAGCAGGGCGGGGAGGAAAGCATATAAGAAGAGTCCTGTCCACGCTTGAGACAGGGCATCTATAGACCAATCCTTTTTGCTTGGGATAATGGAATAGTATATGGGGAGACAGTGATTGACTGGGAAAGCAAACAGATCTAGTTGCAAGGTCCCCCACAGATGAAAGATCTTTTGAAGCACTTCGTGATGAAGTGCTCATTAGTGTGCGGATGACTGGTGACTGAGAAGGTCAGCCAGGAGATTGTGACATCCTGGCAGATGGACGGCTGTCAGTACAAGGTGTTGCCAAATGGCTTCCTGCCAGACTGCAAGCGTCTCTTTACATAGAGTACGGGATTTCATACCTCCTTGTTTGCTGAGGTAGAATACTACTGCAGTGTTGTCTGACAATCAGCAATGGTCCCAGAGACAAGTGAGGCTGAAAGGCCTGGAGGGCTAAGCGAACCACCCTCAGCTCCAGGAGATTGATGTGGGGATGAGAGAGAGAACTGGTCCACTTGCCTTGTGTCCTGTAAGGACCCAGGTGTGCACCCCACCCTTCCAGGGATGCATCCGTAGTCAACATCTGCTCTGATGGGGGGGGGTTGAAAGGGCATGCCTTGACATATGTTGGCTCGGAGGGTCCACCATACTAGGGCGGACTGCAACGTGGGAGTGACTCTGATTTTGTCTTTGAAATTTCCTGTTCTTTGAGACCACTGGTTCTGGAGAGCCCACTGGACTGGTCTCATATGAAGATGGGCAAAAGCTACTGTAGAGATGGTAGCAGCCATGTGACCTATGAAACATAGCATGCATCTGGCTGTGACAATTTTCTGGATTTGTATCTGCAACATCAGAGATAGAAGTCTGTCTTGTCTGTTGGCCGAAGGTAGGCTCTGGATGGAGACAGTGTCTAGGACCACTCCTATATATTGGAGCAACTGTGTAGGGGTTGGATTGGACTTTGGCTAATTGACCGTAATCCCTAGAGTTTGGAATAGAGTTAGGGTTACTTCTAGGGAGAGAAGCAGAGGCTTTGGACTCTGCTTTGATGAGCTATTTATCCAGACATGGGAAGACAAAGTGCCCGTCCCATCGTAGGGCTGCTGCTACTACTGCTTGGCACTTGGTAAACATTCTCGGGGCAGATGAGAGGCCAAATGGGAGTGCTCGAAATTGGTAGTGTTGACCCAGCAGGTGAAAATGAAGGAATCTGTGGTGGGCAGGATGGATGGGGATATTAGGTAGGAATCCTTTGTATTTAGGACATATAGCCAATCCCGTTTCAATATTGGCATGATAAGAGTTTAGGGTGACCACGTGAAACCTTTTGTACTGGACGTATAGGTTCAGTTGTCTAAGGTCCAGTATTGGTCTGCGCTCTCCAGTTTGTTTGGGTACCAGGAAGAAGTGTGAATAAAACCCCTTTTGGTGTTCAGTAGGGGGTACAAGGTAAACGGCCTTCTCTATAGTTCCTCCTGGAGAATAGGAATATGGTCGTGTGGGTAATGGACAGAGCGGGGACGGATGAGGGGAGGACGGGAAAGTAGTTCCAGAGTGTGACCCCTCTGAATGATCTGAAGTACCCACTTGTCCAATGTGATCGTTTTCCAGGTCTCCAAATGGAAGGCAAAATGATCGTCCACAGCTTCCGAGGTCTGGTCAAGGAAGCACGGAAAGAACCTCAGTTGGTCACTGGGAGGCGGGCTGATCAGCCCCACCAGGAGGGCAGAGAAGCGGGAGCCCTTGGCAGCAGAGGTGTTGGTTCTGGTAGACTAAGAACAACCTCAGGATCTGCCCCTATGTGAGCCTCTGTATTTTCCACCTCCTTTGTCCAAATAAAAGGAGGATTGAGGACGGTAAGATGGCTGGGAAGTACGGTACATGCCATGCACTGTATGTAGAGTTCTTCCTGAAGACTGGAGATCATCAATCAGTGTTTGGGTACCTGGCCTGAATAGTTTGGACCCATTAAAGGGGACACTGACCACTCTATGCTGTACATCAGGTGTGAAGCCTGAGATACGAAGCCAAACATGGCAACGCAAAGTAATGCTGGTTGCTGACATGTGGGCCAAAGTATCGACTGCATCATATCCCGAATGAAGTAGGTGTCAGGAAATGGAGTTGCCAGTAGATATTGTAGCCAGTAATTGTTCCCCTTTCCTGTGAAGAAGGGAGTCTGTTGACTAATTCAATGGCAGTGGACCAGAGTGTACGCTGGTATTTGACCATCTGTCCCATATAATTTAGGATTCTGAGATTCATGGTACTTGCTTGGAATACCATTTTTCCCCAGATAGTCTATCCTGCCGGAATCTTTATCTGGAGGTAAAGAGTGCATGTGTTTTGGTCGTTTAGTACGATCATGAGCGGCAGCAATCACCACTGAATCTGCTTTAGGAGTGGTGGATAAAAAGGGATGATCCAGAGGAGCCTGGTCAAGGCAATTCGCCTTGCGAGGACTAGCCGTAACATGAAGGCTGATTCCAGGCTGCAAGCATAGCATTTTGGTGTGTTTGGATCAGTGGGGGTACCACTAGGACCAGATCCTCTGGTAACTCTAGACAGTCTGCCATGTCCTTATGTTGTTTGTCATGTTCGGTACTAGAAAATCCCATGACTTTCTGAATTTGGACCATCATCTCATGGAAGGATGGGTCATTTGGAGGAGAGGCAGCTGTCTGCCTGGATAAATCCTCATTTAGGGAGGAGATCTCCGATAGGGGAGACTGGGCTGGAAATCCTCATCCTCCAGATCTCTGGTAAAATCGACCAGAAATTCAGGCTCGTCTGACAGGTAGTCATCCACATATGAGGAAGATGACAATGGTGGTAAAAGGCCCATATCACCCTGAAAGCGTTTTAGTGGAGGAGTAGGGAAACGGGATGGGTGGTTCGGCACTCCTGGATCGGAGGGCTGAGCATGCCGCATGGCGTGCAAGACCTGCTGTACTACTGAAGTAACGTCCAGTTTAGAATTGGGGGTGTGGGGGGTTTCTGGGAAGCCAAAGGGATGGTGGAGGGGACTGGACATGTAGCCTGAGCAAATCTTGCCCCTGGGTGTAGAGTCCAGGGTCCCGATCCCTGTCCACCTGGCCCCTGTGAGTACACACCTGTGAAGGTGGAGGGGCAGTATGCATGGCAAATGCAGTAGGTTTTCCCAGTGGAATGTGGTTCCTCATCGATGGAACCACTGGGCATACAGTATTATGCAGTGAAAATGATGTCCCCATTGATGGGAGAGCAGCACCCGTCAACAGGATGGCAATGGAACCCATATAGGGTTCATCGTAGACTGCCGTCAACGTGCTGGAAAGTGCCATCAACGAGAGGGAATAACCTCCCATTGACGAGAAGGCGGTCTGAGAACACCCTGTCGATGGTGGGGCACCTGTAATGGTGACCATCTACGAGTGCTTAGGCACGGAGGTTGAGGAGGGCTTCTCCTTCTTCTTGTGCCGTTTATGAGAATCAGTGGATGGGGAGCTCTTGGGATGAGCCCCCTGATTCTTCATGAGAGACAATTTCTGCTCCATTAAATGGTTTCTGATTTCCTGCAGCCTTCGTCGACAGGTTGAAATCCTGGCAATGTACACAGGAAGTGGTGTCGTGTGTGTGGGTCCCAGACACCTTACACAAGTGGTGTGGTTGTCAAAGCGGTAGATCTTTCTACCGCAGTGGCAGAAATGAAATAGCGCGCTATCTTGCTTGAAGATTCTTTGGACATTCGGTGTTTGCTCAAATTCTAGTCGATGACTGCTGTTCTGAAGTTGCTCTAGCTGCTGCATGCAAGCTGAAGACAGCGGGAAAATGAACTGAGGGCACCAGGGACCACCCACATTTATACAGGAAACAGGAAGCTGACATCATGTGTGGGCGGCCCCTGGAAAAGACTACTAGAAGAGCTGCCGTGTGCCACAGTGACCTCTGGCGACAACTGAAGTGTATTACCTGCTGCAGGAGACCACTCCACAGAAGAGTTACTGTTACAGGTGAGTAACCTGTTTTTTTAGGGACATGGATATGATTTTCTATCCACACTTCTGACAGACTCCTAGCAGTTCTCCAGAAGGAGGGAGGCAAGGTGCACACCCCCTACTTAGGGAATAGAGATTGGAGAACTGAGGCCCCAAAACCAGCAGCCCGACGTGATTCAAGGTCAATGTGGTAATGGGAAATGAATATGTGTTCTGACCTCCAGGTAGCAGCTCTGCAGATTTCCTGGATAGGGATGTCCCTGGAACCAGCCACCAAGGCAGTGGTATGATGGGTGGAATGAGCCCTTAGCCCTCCGGGAGGCTCCCTACCCGCCAACCTATAGCAGAGGTCGATGCAGGATACAAGCCATCTGCCAACTGTCTGCTTAGCTGCCAGTCTGCCAGGTGCGGCTTCAGCTTAGGTGACAAACAGCTGGCGAACCTCTCCCCGAACTCCAGCCGTGCGCGCCTTATAGTAGGTAAGTGCATGCCGCAGGTCCAAAGTATGGAGCCTGTTCTCAGCCTCTGAGTTGTGATTGGTGAAGTACACCGGGAGATTAATCACTTGATTAGGGTGAAACTCTGACACAACCTTCGGGAGGAACTTCGGGTTGGGGCGGAGAACAACCTTGTCCCTGTGGAAGACCAGGTAAGGAGACTGCACTGAAAGCATCTGGAGTTCACTGATCCTTCTGGCTGATGTGACAGCCACCAAGAAGGCGGTCCTCCATGACAGGTGAGACAAGTCACATCTGTGCATTGGTTCAAATGACTTGCCCATGAGCTTTGCCAAAACCAGCAGCAACTCCCACGGTGGTAGTGGTTCACAAACCGGAGGGGAAATGTGGTCAAGGCCTTTGAAAGAATGGCAGACCACCTTTTCCTGTGCCACTGACTGCTGACCGACCTGTGCCCAGTAAGCAGACATGGCTGCCAGGTGCACCTTAAGTGTTGTCGACTGAAGGCTCGACTTAGAGAGGAACCACAGGCAGTCATGGATGCTAGCCACCGGACAAGACAAAGGATCCAGCACCTTGCCCTGGCACCAAATGGAGAACCTCTTCTACTAGAAGACATAGCATTTCCTGGTAGACTCCTTCTGAGATGCCTCTACAACAGTAAGGACATCTTCGGAGAGACCCAAAACCTAGGATTCTAGCCGCTCAGGAACAAGGCTGTCAGGTGCATGGATTGGAGGTCCGGATGGAGTACCTTCCCCTGATTGATGGAGAGCAGGTCCGGGAGGAGCGGAAGATGCTTCAGGAGCCTGCTGCTGAGGCTGAGGAGATCAGGGTACCAGAACTGGTGAGGGCAAGTTCAAAGCCACCAGGATCACCTGCACCTTGTCCCTCCTGGCCTTGAGCACTCTTTGTGAATCAAGGGAAGTGGAGGAAAGGCATAGAAGTGGCCTGGGATTCAGGGCCTCAAGAAGGCATCCCCCTGCAGTGTTTCCTGCTGAGGGGGGTGGGCACAAAACAGCCTCAGCTTTGCGTTCTCCCTGGAGGTGAACAGGTCCACCTGAGGGGTGCCCCACTGGGAGAACAGACTGTGTTCTACCTCTGGATGGAGAAACCACTCATGGGATGCCTTGCCAAGATGGCTGAGAGCATCCGCCAGCTGGCTGGAGGCCCCTGCCACATGGATGGTTAGGAGATCAGCCTCCAGGCTGCACATGAGGGTTCACACGCAGAGAGCTTCCTTGCACAGAGGCAGGGAGTGCATCCTGCCTTGCTAAAGGTCGTGGCCAAAGGCATGGTCGTGGTGTTGTCTATCTGGACCTGGACCAACTGACCCTGGATGTGCAGAGTGAATCGAGGCATCAGGACTCCTCGAGGGTCCAGAGCCCCTGGACTCTGTGTTCCCCCAGGTGGGCACCCCAGCCCATGAGAGGTGAATCGGTCATCAGGATGACTGTCAGCTCTGGGTGGACAAACAGGATCCCTTCCTGCAGATGCTCTGGGACTAACTACCACTGGAGGGCATCTCACATCTGCTGGGTCACAGTGACCAGCTGGTTGAAGTGATCCCTGCACTGAAACCACTGGCAGGCCAGCTCCTACTGCAGGGAGCGCATTTTCCAGCATGCCCATCAGACCACACTGGTGCAGGCCACCATGTAACTCAGCAGGCGCAGGAAGTCCTGGGTAGGGTGCAATTGCCCAACCTGAAATGATCGGGCAAAGGAGAAGAGAGCCTCTGCCCTGTCCACCAGGATCCAGGCCATGACTCTGCAAGAGTCGAGCTCCACCCCAATGAAGTGGATCACCTGCGAAGGTGCGCGTTCTGACTTGGCCTCATTGACCTCGTTGATGCAGGTTTGGAGGGCCAGGTCCCTGGACAACTCCACCCCCTGCCTGGAGGTACCTGTATCAACCAGTCATCCAGATAGGAGTACACCCAGACTCCTCGGTGCCTCAGGTAAGCTGCCACCACAGCAATGCACTTGGTGAAGACCCTGGGGGCCTAGGACAAGCTGAATGGCATGGCCTGGAACATGTAGAGGGTTCCCTTGGCTCGGAAGTGGAGGAACCTTCAGTGTGATGGATGGATTGGGACATGGAAGGACATGTCCTGAAGATTCAGGGAACAAAATCACATATTCTGCGCTAGAGATGGTATGATCTGAGACAGAGTTACCACCCTGAAGGTGCACGACCTGAGAAACTTGTTCAGGTCTTGTAGCTCTAGAATGGGGTGCCAGCCCCCCCATCCACTCTGGCACCAGGAAGTACCTGGAGACAAACCTTGGGTGTTCTGGAGGATCCACAACAGGAACCACTTCCTCCTTGTGGAGGAGCTGGGCTATGTCACCTCTGACAGCTGACAGAATGTTTGCAGATACCAAGTCCTCCCATGGGGCATGGGCTTGGCAAGGGGGGGGTACTACTCGAATTCCAGAGGCAGACCCTGACCCACCACCTCAAGAACCCATCTGTCTGTGGTAACAGCGGACCAGGCGGACAGGAAGTGGTGGAGCCGGCCCCCCACAGGAGGACCCAGGGGAGGTGTGATGGGTATGAGGGAGGCACTCCTTATCCCGTCACTGGGCAGGCTTGGAGGAGGAGGGTCTGGCTGAGTCACCGGAGCCTCTGCCCCAGGCTTATGGATGACCGAGGACACTGACTTCAGCCAAGGTCACCAGGCCTGGGCCTGCTGACCAGCCTGGGGTTGGGCTGGTTTGGCCGCAGGAGTAGAGGTGGACCAAAAGGGCTTCCTTTTCTGCAACTGCTTGGGGCTCTTGGAGTTCTTCTGGGCAGATGTCATAGAGTCCAAGGTGGCATTGGACTTCTCAATGTGGCTGAGGTGGCACTCGACCCCGGGCCCAAACAAGTTGGTGCCCAGGAAAGAAACATCTGCCAGCTTGTGCTGAGTGTCAGCCATGATGGTCGAAATCTTCAGCCAAGCCCTGTGGCACATGGCCACTGCAGTTGCCATGGAGCGGGCACAGGAGTCCCCAATGTCCATGGCTGTCTGGAGCTGCTGCTTAGCTACAGTCTGGCCCTGATCCTGGACCTGTCTGACCGTGGTTTGGAGGTCAACTGGCAGATGAGGAAGGACCTCATCCAGGGTGCCCAGCAGGGCATGGGAGAAGTTAACCATAAGGAGGGCTGAGCTCACCTGGCAAAGACCAGGTGAGGAGTCAGCGTAGACCTTTTTAGTCGCATGATCCAATTTCTTGGACTCTTTGTCAGGTGTCTTGTCAACATCCCCAATGTTGCTGGAGCACCTAAACACAGAATCTGCCACAAGCCCCTCATCCGAGGGGTGTTCTGTGACTCCCGAGAGGGAACTGGTAAGTACCGCATACTTGCGGGCTATCCGGGAAGAGCACACAGGGCAGGAAGCAGGGCACTGCCAAAGCTCCAGGGCAGGGCCAAGATTGGCCTCTGCAACTGGGAAGGCCTCCATAGGGGCATCTCCCAGGTCGAGGATCTCGGTGCACAGGTAACGAGCCCATTTCTGGACGGGCATCATTTTCATACCCGTAGACTCAGAGACCAGGCAGAGAAGGCCCATAAAGGAGGAGGGGCCTTCGTCCATCGAGAGATTCCCCACTGACTCCACATTGACCGGATGGGAGTGCAGGAAGAAACCCTCCGACTTCGAGGAGTCGTTAAAGAGGGGTTGACCGCTCAAGTCCCCACTGGCTCTCTGCGGACGGGCTGGGGCGATGGTAACTGACAGCTGATGGGAAAAGTCCCTTGGTCAGCCGAGACTCCTTGGTCAGAGTGCCAGCCAGCAGCTGTTTAGGTGGTGGCTCCACTAGAATCAGTGGAGACGCCGGGGTCGACTGAGCCAGGACTGTCTTGGTCAGCTCCCTAGGCAGAAAAGGTGTTGGCCTGTTGGGTGAAAGTCAGGTGATGGCCTGCATAGTAGCCGGCTTCATGCCAGTGAGCACCAGCTGTTGCCACATGAGATCCTTGCAGCATCGACACAACTTGTCCAAAAGCCTCTCCTCAGCTGAGAAGGACGAGGATGAAGAGTGGCGGCTGTGCTGCTTACCATGGTGTCGAGAGTGAGAGCACAGATGTCAGTAGGAACCACTTGACTCACAGAAAGAAGACCTCGACTGCCAGGGATCCGGTGGTGGTGCTTGGAGGGAGTCGTCAAACATCAAGGCTTCTCCAGGTCTTTGTCGTCGACCAGAGGTAGCAGGTCAGCGGACTGATCCATCCCAACAGTCTGAGTCAGGACCAGAGTCCTGGACAAGGAAGTGTCGGCCTCTTCAGTCGATCGGTTTGAGAAAAATCTCAGCCGGAAGATCAACCAGCATCTCAGCCAACTGGCATGATGGAGTTACCGTGGAGCCGGTGGCCAGGGCTGAGGATTCAACTGAAGTCCGATGCGGAGAAGCATGGGAATCCGAAGCTCTCGACCAAGAGCTCTTCTGATCCCACAAATGTCAAAGAGATCATTTTTTGGACTCTTTGTTCAACTTGGATTTTTTGCCCAGAGGGTCCCTGACCGAGAGTCTGCAAGGACTGGCACAGTTCTTTGAAGGATCCCGTGAAAGTCGAACCCAGCTGGAGTGGCACAAAGGCAGCCACTGAAGAGGAGTGGGAAGCAGCCTCGTCAAATACCACAAGCTGTTCAGTGGACACTGCAGCTGTGGAGACCACCCAATGGGCATCCTTAGATTTGAACTGCCTGTTCCGGTCATTCAGTCGGCCTAACTTGAGTTGGACAAGATGGTCCTCAACAATGGTAGGATGGAAATTACAACAAATGTCGCAGGCCTGGGGACTGTGCTCTTGCCCCAGGCAATAGATGCATGTGGACCCATTCGGGACATCTTCTGCCCGCAAGGTCACCGATTCAACCCGGAAGCAGACTTGTTGTCCATCGCAGTCGCAATTGATGATCAAGCTGAAGACAAAAAGTATTAAACTTTTTAGGAAGTAAATCTATAGATTAGTTACAAGGGCATACTCAGCACAAGAGTAGTAAGGAGAGAACCTGCTTCTTTTAGCAGAAAGGAAGATCTGGCGCCATGGGACGGAGCCGAGGGAGTTACCACCGGGTGGATGGGAGAAGCCAACTTGAAGACGTTTCCAAAAAGTCTTAAAGAGAAAGACAACTGCCAGAAGTGTGGATCGAACATTATATCTGTGTCCCTAGAAATGACTGTCTCATCTGCATACATGTGAATATGCAAGTTTTTTTTTTTGTATACTTTATTTATGCTCCGTAGGGCAAGGCATCTCTCAGAGGTGCTCACTCGACCTACACCTCTACTCCCCACTGAGACCCCCCCCCAGGACCCCACCAGGACTTTCCAGGCCCCCGGGGGAGGGGAGGGCGGCCTATCTGAGATTAGAGGGTCCATCCCGGTAGAGGCCCTGGAGGACTGTAGGAGGGATGATCTGGTGCTGGAGATGTGGGCTTGGTCACTGGAGCCCTCGTCACTTCCATGTCCCATCAGGGATTTTAGTCTTGTGGTTCCCCTCAGGAGCGTGGATGTGCAATGACGTCCTGGCACCAGATGTGCCGCTGTCGGCAGCCACTCCTCCCTCAATTCACGGCGCTGCACGTTCCCTGCACTGCCCCCGATCTCCATCAGGGGCTGCCAAGGAGCAGCACAAAGCCCGGAACCCTCACTGGGGAAGGGAGAGCAGTCCTCTGGACACTTAATCCCTTCCCTCCACATCCGACCTGTGGCAGCCCGAGTCCATTTCCGAACCCGGGTAGCCAGAGTGGCACGAGGTGTGGTGTTCAATGCCTCAAACCTCAGCGCCGCCAGGCCAGCCCATGAATATGCAAGTTGGTAGAGGCAGAAGGGAGGTTGTTCAGGAAAACAGAGAAGAGGATGGGGCCCAGGATGGAGTCATGTAGGACCTCAGCCTGGATGAGTAGAGAAGGTGATAGGACACCTCAAACCTGTTATCAGCTGCTGATGGCCCATGAGGTAGGAACGGAACAAAAGAATAGCAGAAGCTGAGACCAGCAGAGCTCAGCTTGTCCAGGAGGAGTGTATGGGACACCAAATTGAAGGCTTTGGCCAGACTGATGAAAATGGTAGCCGTTATGTGCCTCTTGTGACATGCGGCAGGGAGAAGATGGTGGAATGGTGTTTCTGGAAACCAGACTGGATGGTGAGAGGAAACTGGAGGATGAAAGAAAGTCAAGAAGTCTGGAGTAGACTAGTTTCTCTTACAGCTTAGAAAGGGTGGGGAAGATGGGACGGAAGTTGCCGGGGGGGGGGGGGGTCATTCCCTTATGAAGTGTAATAACTTTGGCCAACTTCCAGGACTGAAAAACAGCACAGAGGGAGAAGGAAAGATTGAGTAGGTAAGTAAAGGGAGCTGCAATGGCAGGAGCTGAGAGGTGGAGAAGCTTGGGATCCAGAAGAGAGGGCTGGACTTTGATGGGATGAGAGAGGAGACCGCAAGCAGGTTTGCTGGATGGTGATGGGGGAAGTGGAAACCTGGTGGGGGAGGGGGGATGGTGGAACAGGAGGAGGAGGAGGAGGAGAAAGAAGGGCACAGGTTGTAAAGAACTCACTGAAGCGAGCAGCAACAAAGCCAGGGTTAGACACAGGTGAACCAATAATAAGCAGCAACAAAGCCAGGGTTAGACACAGGTGAACCAATAATAAGCAGCAACAAAGGTAGGGTTAGACACAGGTGAACCAATGATAAGCAGCAACAAAGGCAGGGTTAGACACAGGTGAACCAATAATAAGCAGCAACAAAGCCAGGGTCAGACACAGGTGAACCAATAATAAGCAGCAACAAAGCCAGGGTCAGACACAGGTGAACCAATAATAAGCAGCAACAAAGCCAGGGTCAGACACAGGTGAACCAATAATAAGCAGCAACAAAGGTGGGGTCAGACACGTGAACCATTAACTATGAGGACTGGGGGAGCAGCGAGAAGATTAGGTTGGGGGGAGCTGAAGAGAGAGTGGATAACTTTCCAGAATTTAGCTGTGGAATTAAGGTTTTCCTGGAGGTTGGTTTTGAAATTGTAAAACTTGGCCTTTAAAACTGTAGTAATCTGTGACCTGCCAGCTGGAGCGTGTTTGTTTTTTGTATCCACAATTTTCCAATCACATGTAGCTACAGTACTTGGCTGATTTTCACAGAGCTGCTGCATATGTGATGACTGTGGCCTCTATGCAATTATTCGTGGGATATGTAACATAATAACATAACAACTGACGGCAGATAAAGACCGCTAGGCCCTCCTAGTCTGCCCATTTTCCCCTGCCTGCATCAGTGGCCGCCAACCCTATTTGGTCATTGGCTTTTGCCTCTCATTTTAACCTCTATTATTCCCTTATGCCTATCACATGCATGTTTGAAACCCCCCACCGTGCTGGCTCCTACTACTTCCTGGGGTAGGTCATTTCATGCATCCACCACCTCTCAGTGAAGAAAAACTTCCTCACATTCACCTTTATCCTGTCCCCTCCGATCTCATATCGTGCCCCTTCGTTTTTGTACAGCTTCTATAATGAAGGATGTCACCCACTTGCACCTTGTTCAAGCCCTTAAAACACTTGAAGGTTTCAATCATATCTCCCCGTTCCCACCTTGCCTTCAGTGTATATATACTGACCTCTTCTCACGTGTCTTCTGGTGCAAGCCCCGCACCATCTTAGTTGCCCTTCTCTGGACCACCGCCACCCTATGTCCTTGTGAAGGTGCAGCCTCCAGAACTGTACACCGTACTCCAGATGAGGCCTCACTAGCGTTTTGTACAGGGGCAACACCACCTCCCTTCTTCTGCTAGTGATCCCCTCACCTATGCACCCCAACATCCCATTGGACCCTCCCCACAGCCTTGTTACAATGTTTGGCCACCTTTAGGTCATCTGAGATGATTATCCCTAAATCCCTTTCTTCCCTGGTGACTATTAGCAACTCCCCCGCCATCCTGTAACTCTCTGCAAGGCTTTTGTGCCCCAGGTGCAGGACTTTGCACTTCTTTATGTTAAATTTCAACTGCCACACCGTGGACCATTCTTCCAGCTTTCCCAAGTCCCTCCTCATTCTTTCGACCCCTTCTGGAGTGTCTACCCTATTGCAGATCTTGGGAGTCATCTGCAAACAGGCAAACCTTTCCCTCCAGCCCTTCAGTAATGTCACCAATGAAAAAATTAAATAGGACTGGCCCCAGGACTGATCCTTGAGGCACCCCACTGGACACCCCCTTTCCTTGGATGTGATCCCATTTACTAACACCCTCTGCTTTCTGTCCCTCAACCAATTTCTAACCCAGTTCTCTACTTTGTGGCCCACCCCCAGGCTATCCAACTTGTTACCCAGCCTTCTGTGTGGAACGGTGTCGAAGGCCTTGCTGAAATCGAGGTAAGCAACATCCACCACTCCCCCTGATCCACCTCCTTCGTCACCCAGCCAAAAAAGTCTATCATGTTTGTTTGACATGACCTTCCTGCTGTGAATCCATGCTCCCTCGGATTCTGTACTCCACTGGCTTCCAAGTGTTCCACTATCCTTTCCTTGAGCAGCGCCTCCATGAGCTTGCCTACTACTGAAGTTAGGCTGACTGGCCTATAGTTACCCACTTCTTCCCTGCTTCCGCTCTTGTGAAGAGGGACCACACGTGCCCGCCTCCAGTCCTCTGAGACCAACCCTGTATTGACCCCTGTGTATGTCATCACAAATTATCAACACTGGCGCAGAAAATAGACAAAACTAGATAGAAATTAGTATGTTTGCAAAGCATACTCATTCATCTCTGCTTATGAAGCAGTGGGGGGGGGGGGTTGGACAAGATGAACCTCGAGTCCCTTCTGATCTTAAATTATGATACTGCAACTACTGAGTACTTGAAACTCAGCCTCTCAAATAAACAGACCAACTAGAAAGCTGGTGTAGCCTTTAACATAAAAACATGGAAACACAGAATTTGACGGCAGATAAGGACCGCTTGGCCCACCTAGTCTGCCCATTTCCCTACCTGATGGATAAGCTGCAGATTCTAGTTAGTTAATCAACAGCTTACTTCCTCCCCCCCCCCCCAGAACTGCCTTATGCCTGTCCTATGCATTCTTGAATTCTCCCACTGTTCCTGACTCCACAACCTCCTCAGGAAGGCTGTTCCATGCATCCACAACCCTCTCTGTGAAAAAATATTTTCTAACGTTACCTCTGAGCCATCCTCCCTCTATCTTCAAACTGTGCCCCCTTGTTCTTGCACATCTCTTCTTCTGAAAGATACTACCCTCTTGTACTTTGTTAATTCCCTTGAGGTGCTTGAAAGTTTCTATCATGTCCCCCCTCTCCCTCCTTTCCTCAAGGGTATACATATTAAGCTACTTTAGTCACTCCTCCTTTACTAAATTAAATGGATAAGAAACAGAGAAACATAGAATGAGTCAGCAGAAAAGGACTGCCATACCCACCCCGTCTGCCCAGTTTACCTAGCTAAACTGGTAGATCTTTACTATTTAAAGAAGTTACTTCACCTTCGTTTGACACTCAGTAGTACTACTGTGTTCTATAATGAGGACTCACGACCTAAAAATAATTTTTGAGACCATCACCAGAGTTCTGTTTGTGTCTAAACACTGCAAAATCTGAAACAGTGGAAGGATACCAATATAATCTTAGTTCTAAAGCTTAAGATCATAGACAGCAAATCCTTGTTACTGGATTTAATTGTAAGCAGATATGGCTTAATTGTCTGTACCCTTTCTCTATTTAAAAAACAAAAAAAAGTAGTTATATTAGTCCATGGCACAGTGAGGTTATTATATCAGTCCAGAATTCCTTAAGTCCTAATTCTGTCGGCAGCCCATAGGGATACCTGTCTCCAATTATAAAAGAGTACCAATTAATTTCAGAACTCTTTAATAGTATTAAGACTACTGAAACAGCTAAGATTTAGGTCAGCCAGTTCAGAATACCTACCGCTGCCTTTAACATCCAGTATATTTCTGTTTTCAATTCACAGTACTAATCCTGCAAAATCACGGACGATCAGAAACATCTCTTGCTTGTCTGTTTAATCTATTTCACATACGCAATAACAGTGCACACAGATTTATCTTTTGGTTTTATTTTCCTCATGTTGTCCTTCGTGGGATTTAATAGTAAATCCCATTGCTTTAAGAGGATTAGGCATTTTTTTAATAGCGAAATCCAAGCTTATTCATACAGTATTGGTTTGTAATTTGAACCAAGAGTTTTTGTAAATCTTCCTAGAGAAAGAGAAACAAGAGACCAAAGTAATTATCTTGTCTTAATCACAGCAAAAATATTCATCATTAAATAGAAATGGCTCACAAAAGAGGTTTTTGGTCCATCTGGTGTCTTTGCAGATGTGACATATATACATATATATATATATATATATATACACACACACACACACATATATAGTCTGCATGTGTGAGTGAGTGTGTATTTATAAAATGGGTAAGAAAAAAAAAAATCAATGAAAATCAGGTTTCCTGATTGGATAAAACACAGCACATGACTGTGCATTATCCTATGACAACTGCACGCTTCCCCACTACAACCGCACACCTGCACTACTGTCTGTTCCTCAGAACCTTTTCACTAGCAGCCTAGACATGTAGATCACCCCATATCTAGCACACACAGGTTGCCACAACCATAACAAAGTAAATCTGTCCCACACTGCAAACAGCTATCTGGTTGATCCAGTCATGATTTTGATAGGTAAGAACAGATTAAAAAAACCTTATCTGGTTGATCCTGCCATTCTTACCCTGACTTTCACTCTCCTCTTTCAGTGTAGCGTGACCGGTGTTCATTGCGCTAAGCAACATGCTGCCAAAGGTTTAGAATGAGGAATGTTTTGTTCAAAAGGATGCAAGCTGTGGGGATGTAATGTGAGTTTAGTGACTATTGTGTAAAAGAAGCAGCCGAGTGTAGGGCGAGGACAGCGAGCGAGTCGGTGGCTTCAGAAGAGTAGACGCAAGCATTAGCCTTGCTCATGCTTGCGTCTACACTTCTGAAGCCGCCGACTCACTCGCTCCCCTCACTCTACACTTGGTGGGTTCTTTTACACGAAAGTCACTGAATTCACATTAAACCCTACAGCTTACATCCTTTTAAACAATACGTTACTCATTCTAAAATCTTTGGCAGCATATTGCTTAGCCACTTGGTTACGCTACACTGAAAGAGGAACGTGTAAGTCATTACATGTGAAACAGGGTAAAAATGGCAGGATCAACCAGACAAGTCTTTTTTATCCCTTTTTTCCCCATCCCCAGACATACAACAATGCGTGGATGTCAAAGTACGCTGATGACTGTAAGATCAGCTGTATTGCAAATAATTCACAAGCTGCAGTGGATTTTGAGGAGAATATCTACAAACTTGAGAAGTGGTCGCAAGAAAACAAAATAACTTTTAATGAAACAAAATGCAAGGTTATGCACCCGGGGAAAAACAATCCCTGTAAAATGTACAAATTAAACCATATAATCCTACAAGAAACAATCAGTGAGAAGGATTTGGGAGTACTAATCGACAACTTAAACATTTGATTCACATACACAGGTTACAGTTAAGAAATGCAATAACAGGGGAAGGAAACATATTCAATTCAGTGCTTTACAGTAACCGGTAATTACTATTTTTCTTTTAAACTTAGATTGTGGGCTTTTAGTGACACTGTAATTTATTTGTTGTCTTTACTTAGAATTGTTTTTGGGCTGTTGAAAATTTAAAACATAGTGGTGGTGTATTTCTTTGCTGTCTTTAACCGCTGCAAATTTTCACGCCCCCCCCCCCCAAACTCTTAATTATATGCCCTGTTAAATCTGATTGACAGAAGCTAAACACAGGGGATAGTAAGGGGTGTGGAGTAGGAAGGGCATAAGGGGGAAGAAGCCCACCCTCATCACGACAAGTGTTTTGACCCATTTATTTATTTATTGGTTTATTTTCTATTTTTAAAAAAGAAAAGTATCTGAGGATCAGTGGCAGGATTTTTAGGACAGTAAATTAATAAAAAGGGAACTAGGAGAGCTTCAGTAACAGACAAGTAGTGGAATAGCATTATAATTGCAGTATAATGTGGGGAGTGGTGCAATGCAGTGGCTGTGGGGCAGCCATATTCAGGCAGACATTCTGGACACTGAGGTGATGCCCTATCTGCATGCATCTCTCTGGACTGTGGGATGAGGTAGCCAGACTCAGAGTGGAAGTAAACTGGGTCAGGAGTACCATCACCCCTATCCAGAGACCACCCAGTCCAATGCAACTGCCTCAAAGGATGCCAAGAACGAGGAGCACTTGGGTAACAGTGGGCTCAGGGAGGGTTAGAGTGGCCAGGCAGAGGCACATCCCAGATCCTATTCCACTCAAGAACTCATATGCCACACTGGCAAATGGGAACAACCAAATAGAGGTACCCAGAGAAGTGGAAGGAAAGGATGTGGAGGTTAGCCAAGGAGGTGACCTCAGCGGGGAGAGCAGAGGACCCCAGAGGAGGAGGAAGTGAATCTTGGTGGGGGATTCCATCATAAGAGGGATCCAGCTAGAAACACAGGAGGGGGAGGACAGCGAGGTGAGGTGAGGTGCCTACCAGGTGCCACGGCATGGAGGGATGGAAGGAAGAGCCTGGGGATCACTGGGAAGGCAAGACAGAAGGGTGAGCTGGATGTCATTATCCACCTAGGTACTAATGATCTGGCAAATGGGGAGCCAGAGGAAGTTCAGGAAGAGTTTAGGAAATTGGGGAGGGGTCTCAAGCAAGTAGCTACTTCTGTCACTTTTTCAGAAGTACTACCTGTGAGAGGCAAGGGAGAGCACAGGGGTGCATGCATCAGGAACTTTAACTCATGGTTGAAGAACTGGTGCTGTGAGGAAGGGTTTGGATTCACTGGTGACTGGGGACCCACCTGGAGGGATGGAGGTTTGTTCAAGACTGACTGCCATCCTGGAGGGGAATCCAAGCACTCAATGACAAGTTTAAATGCTACATTGACAAGCATTTAAACTAGCAAAGGGGGGTTGCAGGCCAGCAAGGAGGGTACCTACTTGCTCACCCCCCACAGCTAGCTGTGGAACCAGTGAACCGGAGGAGTGGCTATCTCTACAAAGCAGTGTGCAAAAGATAGCGATTAGCACCCAAGAGGTGGAGAGGCAGAAAAGAGGCAAAATTCAGCAGAAGGGCAGACAGCAAGGAGAACCAGGGATAAAGGACAACCAAGGAAGGGGCTGGAGTAGAACAGTGAAACAGTCTAGGGAGATCAGATCATGGAAAGCCATGTGTGCCAATGCCAGGAGCTTAGCAACAAGATGGAAGATCTGGAGGCTGTCATGGCGCAGTCAGACCTGGACATTGTGGCCATCACTGAAACCTGGTGTAATGATAACCACGACTGGGAGATGGCCATACCTGGCTACAACATATTCAGAAGAGACAGGGCAGGTAGGAAGGGAGGAGGAGTGGCACTGTATGTGAAAAATGACATAAGGGCCACAGAGATCCAGGAGGAACAAAATGGGGGAGAGATACTGTGGGTTAAGCTGGAAAGAAAAATGGGGCCAGCCATCCGCACAGGTGTGGTCTATAGACCACCAGCGCAGGAGGAAGAAACAGATAGGGAGCTGATGCTAGCCATCCAAATGATGGCAGACAAGGGTGAGGTAGTACTGGTTGGAGACTTCAATATTCCAGACGTGGACTGGAGCATCCCAGCAGCAGCATCAACTAGAAGCAGATTTATCCTGGACTCCCTTCAGGGTGCCTTCCTCAAGCAACTGGTCATGGAACCAACTCGGCAGAAGGCAATACTGGACCTTGTGCTCACAAACAGGGACAGTGTGATGGGGGTAACAGTGGGGAGCACCTGGGGAACAGTGACCACCAGTCACTGTGGTTTGAAATCACAGAAAGAGCAGAACCAAACCACACAAAAACACGTATCCTGGATTTTAGGGGGCAGACTTTGGGAAAATGGGGAGATACTTGAAAGAGGCATTAAGGGGAATGGAGCAGGAATCAGGGGTTGAGGAACAGTGGGCAGTATTTAAAATGGGGATTAAAAGAGCAACAGAATTATGCATTAAGCAGGTTAGCAAGAGGAAAAGGAAGAGGAGACCATTATGGTTTTCCAAAGAGGTAGCAAAGAAAGTGAAAGCCAAAAAGATTGCATTCGGCAATACAAAAAGACACAGGCAGAAGGGGATAGGGAGAAGTACCAGGAGAAGCAAAGGGAGGCAGGGAGGTCAGTAAGGGAAGCCAAAGCTCAGACAGAAGAACACATTGCAAAATCAGTGGGTAGAGGGGACAAAACCTTTTACAGGTACATAAGTGAAAAAAGAAAGGCAAAGGGAGGGATAGTGAGACTGAAGGGGGAGGATGGGGGCCGTGTGGAGGATGACAACAGTAAAGCTGACATATTGAACAGGTATTTCTGCTCAGTCTTTACTGAGGAGGAGGGTAATGGGTCTGAAGGGAGTACAAGGGGTGAGAATGGTGCAGAAATGGACACAAGTCCCTTTACACGAGAAAGGGCCTGAAGGAACTGGAAGTAATAAGAGTTGATAAAGCAATGGGACCAGATGGGGTGCACCCCAGGGTCCTTAAAGAACTAAGAGAGGTGGTGGCTGAACCTCTGGCTATCCTGTTCAGCCGATCACTTGAAACAGGGGAGGTACCCAAAGACTGGAGGACAGCAGATGTAGTCCCTTTATACAAAAGTGGGAACAAAGAGGAAGCGGGGAACTACAGACTAGTCAGCCTCACCTCGGTAGTGGGGAAGATCATGGAAGCACTACTGAAGGAGAGACTGGTGGAACATCTGGTTGTCAATGGACTACAGGACCAAGCAGCATGGTTTCACCAGGGAGGTCATGTCAGACCAACCCCGTTGAATTTTTTGACTGGGTAACTAGGGAGGTGGATCGGGGAAGGCAGTGCACATGGCCTATCTGGACTTTAGCAAGGCCTTTGACACTGTGCCACATAGAAGACTATTACATAAACTGGGGAATATGGGTGTGGGCAGGACAGTAGTGTGGTGGGTAGGTAACTGGCTGGGCGGCAGGACACAGAGGGTGGTGATAAATGGCTGTCACTCCACAGAGGGAAGAGTGACCAGTGGGGTACCACAGGGATCAGTGCTGGGACCGGTCCTATTCAACATCTTCATCAGTGACATTGTGCAGGGCCTAGAAGGCAGAATTTCACTGTTCGCTGATGACACAAAGCTCTGTAACAGAGCAGACACACCAGAGGGTGTAGACAGAATGAAAAGGGACCTGCAGAAACTTGAAGAAAGGGCAGGGGTTTGGCAGTTGAAATTCAATGCAAAGAAGTGCAAGATAATGCATATGGGCACAAAACCCTGGCACAATATATCAGTTGGGGGTGAGGATATAGCATGCACCAAGCAGGAAAGGGATCTTGGGGTTATCATCTCTGATGACCTCAAGGTAGGGAAACAGTGTGACAAGGCAGCAGGTAAAGCAAATAGGATGCTGGGATGCATAGGCAGGGGCATCACCAGCAGGAAAAGGGAGGTCATAATTCCACTATACAAGACACTAGTGAGGCCCCACCTGGAGTACGGTGTACAGTTCTGGAGACCTTACCTACGTAGGGACATAGGGTAGAGAAGGTTCAGAGGAGGGCAACAAAGATGGTACATGGATTGCATCACAAGTCCTATGAGGACAGGTTGAAGGAACTGAATATGTACTCCCTGGAGGAGAGGAGGGAGACAGGGGATATGATAGAGACATACAAGTATCTTACAGGGAGGAACAGGGTGCAGGAATACACAATTTTTAAGCGAAAAAGATGTTCCAGGACTAAAGGGCATGGGATGAAGTTGGAGGGAGGACGATTCAGAGGAAACGTGAGGAAGAATTTCTTCACAGAACAGGTGGTGGACAAGTAGAACACCCTGCCAGAGGAAGTGGTGGGGGCTGAAACAATCACGGGATTTAAGAATGCATGGGATAGACATAAAGGAATTCTGGAGGTCAGGGGTAAGGGGCAACAGACTTATAGGAAAACATAAACTGAACTTACAAGCTCAAATGGGCAGACTGGGTGGGCCATAGGCCCTTATCTGCCGACACTGTCTATGTATCTATGTATTACAGCTTGCATTTTTAGAAATATTAAAAGTTCTGAACCAAGGGTAATAGTTCCATTATATACCAGCCTGGTAAGGCCACATTTGGACTACTGTGCCCCCCTGTGTGCTCCAACTACAATAAGGGCTAAGAAAATGATTGAAAGAGTCCAAAGATGTGTCACAAAGAGAATCAAAAATATGAAGCACTTAGAATACGAGGATAGGTTGAAACAATTGGGAATATGCTCTATCCAATATAGAAACCTTAGGGGTGACCTTTGCCTGACCTTTAGTGCTACGCAAAATGAACTATTAATGGAAATCATAGGTCTAGAAACACATAGTGCTACAACCAATACAAGGACAGACAAACACAAATTAAAGGCTAACACAAATAGAACACACAAAAGTAGTAACAGGTACACCCAAAGAATAATCACCACATGGAACACACTACCAAATCATATAGTGGAAAGCAAAAATATGAATACATTTAAAAAAAACCTAGATGTTCATATGGGCGACATCAAATATTGTTTCCAATGATAACACAAGGTGGCGAGTTCACAAAGGGCCATGGCCTCCTGAACTTGTACTAGTCTATGTGTAACCCCCATACAAATGGGGGTTCTCGAAAAGTCTTCCCTGAGCTTGCCTAAATCCTCACTGCCAGGCTAGTGTCCTGTGTTTTAGCAGTTTAAATGCATTGCCAGAGAGTGCCTGTATAGCCTCTGTGTACTGTCTCTTTAAGAGCTGCCTGGATTGCAATCATAATTAATCTGAGAGGGAGCTTTGTTAGAAGATGTACTTGTTTGCTGATCATTTGTTAGAGTAGTAATACTATTGCAGTTTGTTCTAACCTGCCTTCTTTACAGCATGGACAGTTCTGTTTGTTTCCATCATCTTGGTCTTGGACTGCGGAAATGGGCCAATCAGTACATTTGGGACTCTAAAATGGAGCCTGCCTACAGGGGCTTGGTGGGGCCAAAACTTGTAGGAATTGTAGTTCTGGGCTTTTGATACCTAAAATAACCTGGAGGGGGAACCCTTGTTGTGACTGACAGACAGATCAGCCAACCGAACCTTTTGGATCTTGGGGAAAGTCCCACACTGCTTGCAGTTTCAGTTAGATCTGAGTTGGGAAGTGAAGAAGTAACAGCTCGAGATAGTTCGAGCAGCAATCCATAGTGGATTTGCACAGCAGAACTGTGGAAAGGCCTGAGTTTGGCCTGCATGCCTGCCTGCTGTTCCTGAGAGGGAACTTGTGCTTTTTTCGGACTGAATCCGAAGTTGGACAGCAAATTAAGCCACTGAATTGTGACCAGGCTTTAACCTGAAGAAGACCGAAGATTTGCTGAATGCGATCAACCTGTCAGGACTTCCAGCTACCTCTGAACTCCCAGATTGTGCAGAAACTCTGTAATTGCGACCGGAGAGCCATTTGCCTGGTATAGTGGCATTTCCTTACAAGTGTATGTGCTGTGTGCTTACAGTGGGTCGTGATTTGGTTCCTCACTGTGTGTCTGAACTGTGTTTTGCTTGCTGGAGGCTGTATCCAGCTCCACTGACTGAATCTGTATCCATTTCCATTTGTCTGGGCCCTGATACTCTGGCCCAGCCAGAATACCTGCTATGCAGAGAAAGTCATCGGTGAGAGCCCGGCCTGGGGATCAGCCCCCTGCTCAACGCCTTGAGCAGGAATGACGCCTCGGTGATTCGTGTGGGCCCTGCTTCTCCGGGCACTCTAGCTCAACAGCCTGCAGTCTCGATTTTGTCCCGTCTGTGTCCAGTATTGGGTATCATGAGTAAACATCAGGGTAGCTCCCTGCAACAATAGCTAAATCTAAAAGTGTTGTCATCTGATTGTCTTGTTGCCTTTTCTTTCACGAACTGAGCCCTCCGGCTCCAGATTACAAATAGAGTGTGTGTTGTGCATGTTGCTTTGTTCCATCACAAGGCCCCAACCAGCTGCAACGGTCCTGGCTAGCCCACCGTTTTCCTACCTGGGTACCTAGAGTGTGTGACTGTGTAGGGACTCTAAATTGCATGCATAACTGTCTGATTAATATAGCTTTTAAGCAAATCAACTTGATTATGCCCCTTCCTTGTTCAAGTCCCTTGAATAAATCAGATTTATCTTTGTTTGCATTTAACCTGACTGTGGTTCCAGTTTGTGCCAAGAGTATTGTACTGCTGCTATTTGCTGTGCTTAACCTTGTTTCACAGGGGGTCCCCAGGGTCAAGCTAGAGGAACCAGCCCTGGTGGTAAGTGCAAACAGTGTGCCTGGTGAATAAGGGTCATTGTGAAAGTAATTACTGCACATTGTTCAGGCCACTAGAAGAGAAAGAGGGGGTTATAGTGTCCCGGAGAGCTGTGCCCAGGTTAGCTTGACCACTAACAACCCTGACCTCGCGGGTGGAGGCACCCGTTTCATTACCCAGGCCCCTTAACCTGCTACAAGCCAAGCAGGCAGGGGTAGCAACCCTTGGGATAGCGCCACCTAGGGGTTACATGTGAAATCTATAAAATTAAGCTCATGGCAGGATTAACCAGACCACCTAAATAAAACTATAATTTCTGCCAGACAATGACTTTTTGTGGGGAGGGGGGTAAAAGTAAATACATTTCTAGCCATTTTATAAGACAGATAATCCACTACAGGGCATGCGATATACAAATGCATTGGGTGGTTGAATGCACTTGGACGTCATAACACAAACCAAGGCATGCGTATATCGGAGCATGACCGCGTGCCCTGTAGTGGACTATCTATTACGTAACTCTCCCAAATGGTGGGGATTACCCTACTTGGCTCTCCAGAGCTAGGTGTCGCATGCCACCACTTTTTTTTTTTTTACTTTTATTGCATTTAGTGGCTAACATATACCATGCATGCTTACAAGAAATGGCATAACAACAGTTGATACACTTCACAATGCAATTAACACCGAGTGTGGTGACTCGCATGTCTATGTTTTCAGCATTGAGGGGGTACCCTTTAACATTAGCATTAAAGTATCACAACATGTGACTTTATTTGCAACCACTGCTTTTAGGCATACATACAGTGGTCAATTAAAAAAAAAAAAAAGCACACATGGTGTTCACTAGCCTTGGGCAGTCATAATGAATATTCCTCAGAAACGCCTGGAGCATTTAAGATGCACTAGAGACCCTGGGTTTTTTATTATGACTCTGTAGATGAACATTGGATTCCTTAAAACCCCACAGAAGCTATGGACCCGTGGTTTGCTTTCATTCTGAAGGGGGTATATTATAATGGGATCTTTTCTGCACAGAGCTCTATTATTTTTTCTTGTATTAATTGATGGCCCTGTGCAGGGGTGCCCCCTCCCCCATTCGATAGTGATGTAATGTTTGAATATTTTTACATTACAGACTTATTCCATTTAGTTAATTTTCGCATATTTATGTTTGGTGCCTACAATGAGTTTGGGGTAAAATCCCCTATTCTTTTTTCTTGTTTTTCCTTCTGACCTATCTTGTGTATCATATCTCTGTGGTTTGCTTATTCATGTTCTCTGTTGTACTAATAAAAATTTAAATATTAAAAAATGAATATTCCTATAAGACACTGTAAAACTTGTAGTTACTTATTTGTAACATGTCACTAAAACTCCATAAAAACTATTGACTGCCCACTTTAAAAGGAACCATGAAAACAGAGCATTCTCTGTGATCTGTAACTGATGAAGCTGTAAACAGTTACACATTATAATAATATAACATTTGTAAGGCTGGCGAAGGGAGATGTATTCACAGGATATTCAAACCAGCTGCAGTGGAGTACATAGAGCAATTCCAGTGTGGGTGTCATTTAAAAGGATGGTGGTCTGGCCATAGCAGTATTCTTTCTAGCCATCCCAACTCGTCAGGGTTCAGCCACCCCACCATCTTGCTGTGACCAAGAGGCCATTATTCCCATGTGCCACCCACCATTCACCTTACTGCCTAGGAGAGGAACCTTTAGTCAATTAGGTTAAAAAAGAAAGAGAGACTATAAACTATGCACAGTGATACCTAGGTAGAGCTGACAAATTACTTTTGCAGTAAGGTTCTCTTCTCTCGTCAACCCCCCAAACACGATGAATGACAGTACAATCACATCTGCTGATTTGATTTGATAAAGGGGCTGATCAAAATGAACATGCTACACTGTTCATTTAAGTCCACTTGTGTGACTAAGTATGTTCAGTTGTTCAAGCATTGGTATGATATCTGTAACGTTCAGTTTACATTATCAGAGTTTCAAGTATAAACTTAGATCTCCGATTCATCCTCCAGCAGTTCTATGACAGCCACAGTGAAACTAGAGGTGGCAGGAGGGAGGTTAGCCACAAAGTCATCAGCTGCTTTTGTATTAGTAAATGAATACATTTTGTCTACACAGTACACTGTAGCCTAGAGGTTAGAGTAATGAGCTGTGAATGAGCTTGGTACATCCAGCAGACCTGGGTTTGATTCCCCCAACCTCCAATTGCATACTGTGTCACTGCAA
Organism: Neoceratodus forsteri; assembly: GCA_016271365.2. Classification (NCBI taxonomy): domain Eukaryota; kingdom Metazoa; phylum Chordata; order Ceratodontiformes; family Ceratodontidae; genus Neoceratodus; species Neoceratodus forsteri. Next base: position 298,397,765 of record CM057459.1, on the reverse strand, counting down.
AATTCCTATGCCACTCTGGCGGAGCAGGACTGCCAGGTGGAAGCTCCCGCAGTAGTTACCAAGGGGAATGTGGGGGCCCTTCGTAGTGGAGACCCCAAGGAGGGTAGTAGAGGACCCCCAGAGGAGGAGGAAGCACCTTCTGGTGGGGGACTCAATTGTGAGGGGGATAGATTTGGTAATAGTAAAGGTGAAAGCGAATCCTGAGGATTGCCACGGCAGCAGGATGTGAGGTAGAGCTGGATGTCGTTGCCCACCTGGGGACTAATGACCTGGCTCGGGATGGGGTTAGGATAGTGTAGGGGAAGTTTAGGGAGCTGGGAAGGGGTCTTAAGACAGGTAGCTCACTCAGTAGCTTTTGCTGAGGTGCTACCTGTCTGTGGTGGGACAGAAGCACCAGGAATTGCAACTTATAGCTGAAGAAATGATGCAGAAAGGAAGGGTTCGGCTACGTTTGTGACTGGGGACCCACCTGAGAGGATAAGGGCATATACAGGGTGATGGCCTGCATCCATCTGGGAGAGGAACCGAAGTCCTCAGTGAACGATTTAAATGTTACTTTGATGAACATTTAAAATAGCCGAGGGGGGTGGCATAAGGAATCAGGGAGTCAGAAACTGCCTCCTTCCACAGGCTGAAATAGGGTAAGTAGAAACAGAGGGGAGAGGAATCCCCCAGGCTGCAAATTAATAAGGGGAGTAGGGTGGTAGAGAAAAAAGGGGAAATGAACAGGAGCATTAAAAAGAGGACCGAGAAAGAGGGAGGGAGGGAGGGAAAAAAGGGGGGCAACAAGCAGATTGGAAACAAAATCTGGAAGGCCATGTGCACAAATGCTTCAAGTCTAGGAAATAAGATTCTGGACCTAGAGGCCATCATGGCAGAGGCCAGTCTGGATATTGTGGCAACTACGAAGGCATGGTGCACTGAAAACCATGACTGGAACATGGTCATACAGGGCTATACTCTGTTTAGGAAGGAGCAGGTGGGAAAAAAAAGAGGAGGTGTGGTGCTTTATGTGAGGGACAGCATAAAAGCCACAGAAATACAGGGAATACAGGGGGCGGCAGAGGTACTGTGGGTCACCCTGGAGATGGGGAATGGAGCTACTATTCACACTGGAGTGATCTATAGACCTCTAGCACAAAGGGAGGACTTAGATAAGGTACTGGGGAGGGCGGCAGCAGGGTGTAAATTGTGTCTAGACAAGGTTTAAACAGTGACTAAGCTCTGTGGACCTTGACTCCTTGAAGTGTTTCTTATGGGGAGAGCTGCAGCAGGGTAAAATTGTATTTGAGCAGGGTTTAAATTGTGACCAAGCTCTAGGGATCTTGATTCCTGTGGGAGAGCTATAAGCAGATTTGTGCACCAACTATTGCCAGCACCTCATTTTGATATCCAGCCTTGTCATGGAGGGGCAACATTACTGGAGGGGTGGCCAGGGGTCTGGCCTCTCTGGTAGGATGGTTGGGTGTAGTGGATATGGGGCAGCCGTTGTCCTAAATTGGGCCTGGAAGATGGGAAGGTGATTGGTGTATAAACAACTCACACAGCTGAAGGAGAAAATAAGGTGGTTATGTGGAAAGCTGAGCAGGTGGGCGGGTAAGGGAGATGGGGGGACAGAGGGTCAAGGGCACAAGCGGCAGTGGGGGAGGATGAGGTGCACAAGCAATTCGGGACTACGGCCTGAGAGGGTTAGGCCTCTGAGGAGGGAGGAGGATGGGAAGGTGGCAACAGGATAGGGGGAAATGGCATACTTAGAGGGAAAGGGAGGATTCTTGCTACAGGAGGCAGGGAGGCAGTGGAGGATGGGATGCAGAGGAAGGTAGTAGGTGCAGGTAAAGGAAGGCAGATGCCAAAATCTCTGGGTCAGACTTCAAACAAGGCCCCTACCAGCAGCAATAGGGGTAAAAATGGAAATGAGCAGGCAAACAAATTTGTGCCCCTCATCCCGCTGGGGAAGGAGGATGTCTGTGAGGAATAAACAATGGGGGAGTTGAGGGGCTTGGAAAATGGTCTCACAAGGGGAAGAATGATAGTTGCTTTGGGGAAAAAACCCTTGGGGGTATCCCAGAGGTAGCCTATGGAAGATCCTCATCCAAGGGGAGGCAGCAGAGAGGGGGCCATGGTTGGAAAGACAAGGAGTCAGCCGGCAAACGTGCTAAGGATAGGGCCATTGAGGGCCAATAAGGAGATGGAGAGTAATGTGCATGGAGTAGGGGTAGAAGAAGGGATATGAGGTGCACCAGAGTGGGGGGGTGTGTATAGTGTGACATAGGCAGGGAGGAGCTGACGCTGAAGAGAAGAATTCCAGCTGAGGGACAGCAGTGCGCATTTAACCTAGAAATGGCAAGTTTGATGAGAGTAGGCACAGAAACAGCCAGTGGCAGGGCGGGGGGCACCGTAAAAACCAGAACAGTACAGTGTGGGGGGGTTGATGCTGTAGGGGCTGGGGGGCCTGCAGTAGAAGGGTCAGCTAGGGTAAGAAGCGAGGATGTGGCTGTCCTTGTGGCAGATGGGGCAGGAGGGAAAAGGTTTTGGAGAAGGAGGGGCAGGGCTGCAGGCAATTCGCACATGGTAAGGTTTGCAGCCTCCTGGCTGATAGGCAGTGTTGGGGTGGAGGTCGGGGAGGGAATTGGAGAGGTGGCCTGCAAAGACGGGGGCACCAAGGAAGACGGAGGCATGAGGGTGGTACTGCTCGGGGACTCTATGATTAGAGATATACAGTGGGAGGGGCAGGGAGAGGGAGAACCTAGTCCTGTGGGGAGTCAAGAGCATCTCTGGCTTGACTGTGCACAAGGCAAAGCACATGGTCTATTCCCTGGCGAAGGGTGGGGGAGGTTCTACTGATATGTTAGTGCACCTGGGCACAAATGATATTGCAGGAAACAGTGTGCTAGAGATTCAGGCCAGGTTCTGGGAATTTGCCAGGGTCTGCCATGCCAATGGCTGTTCGGTCTCCTTCTCGGAGATCCTGCCCGTACCAAGGGCCAGCGTAGGAAACAAGCAAAAGAAAATTCAGGAGGTTAATGTGTGGCTCAGGGCATGGGGTGAAGCTCAGGGATATGGGGTAGTGGGGCACTGGGGGGAAACTTGGGAGGACAAGGGGTTGTATGCAAGAGATAGGCTACACCTCAGCCTGGAGGGAAAGGAGGTACTCAAGCAGAAATTGGCCAAATTTATACAGGATAGATGGGGTTTAAACTTGTGAAGGGGGGAGAGGAGGGATGTGAGGTAGATCCTTGCAGGTCCCAAAAGGGGGTGATGGAATAAGCACCTAGGACAGTAAGTGGGCGGAAGCTTGTGGCCTCGGGGGAGGGAACCAGGGGCGGAGGTGGGGGATGGACAGTGGTCCTGATTAATGCCAGGAGCTTGGGCAGCAAGATACCAGAGCTTCAGGCAATGCTGATGGAGGAGCACGTGGATGTGGCGGCTGTCACTGAAACATGGGCCACCCCCGGACATGGTTGGAACCTTAACCTGAGTGGGTATACTGTGCTCAGAAAGGACAGGTTAGTGGGCAGGGAGGGGGGAGCAACAATGTTCGTTCAGGAGGGTATCCTAATATGCAAAATGAAGGAATCGGAGGAAAGTGTGGAGGCCTTGTGGGTCACCATGCAGACCCCAGGGGGCAAGGCAGTCAAGATGGGGGGTGGTATACCGACCTCCCATGCTGGCTTATGATCTGGAGGATTGTCTCCTAGCTAATCCTAAGGACCACTGTAGTAGAGAAGGGGATAGGGTGGTAATCTTAGAGGTCCTAAACATGCCAGCGACTGACTGGGAAACCATGACATCCCCCGTGGCCAGGGAGCAGAGACTGTTAAGATACCTTTCAGGACGCATTTCTAGTGCAGCAGGTCATCGACCCAACAAGGAAGGGCCATATCCTAGATGTAGTCCTGGCTGACAGTGACCTAGTTCGGAAACTTGAGGTTGGGGACCCATTAGCTGGAAGTGACCATGACACGGTCTGGTTTGTACTAGACCTGGGGGGTGGGAGCGACAACACGAGGACGAGACTTCTTGACTTTAGAGGGGCAGACTTCAAGCACATAGGGCATATCCTCAGGGACCACTTGGTTGGGATAAGGCAGGGCATGGACGTAGAGGTTAAGTGGGAAATCATCAGCAGGGGATTGCAGGAGGCAACCAGGTCCTGTATAAGAGTGAGATGCAAAGGGGGTAGATCTAGGAGGCCATGCTGGTGGATCAGAGAGGTACAGGAGGCAGTGAGAGAAAAGAGAGCAGCCAATCGTGAAGTTTAAGAGATTGCGTGGGGTCTTAGATAGGAGAGTGTCTTCGCGATGACCAGACAGGTTACCTGGGTGGGGGTGGGGGGCCCAAGGCAAAGATGGAATGGAAATTGGCCCAGGGGATCAGGAAGGGAGAAAAAGGGGGTTTTAGGTATACTGGGGAAATGAGGAGAGTAAAAGGGCAGTTCAGTAGATTGGAGAGGGGGTGGGTGGTGGAGGCGGGGGAACAAGCAGAGGTGCTCAACGAATACTTTGCATCGGTTTTTACTAGGGCAGAGGAGGGAGAACCACTGGCAAAGGGGATGCAGGTGGGGGATGAGGTAGGGCACTCAAGAGTTGGGGTAGCTCCTGTTACAGTGGGGGATGAGGGAACTAAGGCATACGGGGGGGGCAGGTTCGGCTGAGGGGAGTTGGAAGCACGGATGGGGAAATTCCTGTTAGTAGGGTATGGGAAGCCCTCCAGTCCCTAAAAAAGGATAAACCTCTGGGTCCGGATGGAATACATCAGAGGGTGCTGTGGGAATTGGCTGATGACCTGGCTGAACCACTGGAAGCCCTTTTTAACGCTTCTCTACAGACAGGGAGGGTGCTGAAGGATTGGAAGGAGGCACATAGTGTGCCCATCCATAAAGGGGGATCAAGGGAGGAGCGGGGGAACTACAGGCCAGTTAGCTTGACATCAGTGGTGGGCAAGCTGATGGAGACCATAGTAAAGGAAAGGCTGGGGGTGTTCTTGGCAGAACAGGGATTCATAGATGATCACCAGCATGGCTTCGTCCAGGGCAGATCGTGTCAAACTAACCTCGTGGAGTTCTATGAATGGGTGACAGTAGCACTCGACCAGGGTAGGCCAGTTGATGTCATCCTCCTAGACTTCAGCAAAGCATTTGACTTGGTCCCTCACACTGGTCTGCTGGATAAGTTGGGGGAGATGGGGGTTGGGGTCATGGACGGTCAGGTGGATTGGAAGCTGGTTATCGGGTGGTGGTAGGGATGGTAGTCTTGTCCGTGGGGGTCATCAGCGGGGTCCCACAGGGATCAGTCTTGGGACCGCTCCTGTTTAATGCCTACATCTCCAACATCAGGGAGGGCATCAGGAGTGAAATGAGTCTCTTCGCAGATGACTCTAAGCTGGGGGCAGTGGTGGATGGGGTGCAGGGTAGGGTTGCCCTGCAGGAAGATCTAGATGTTCTACGGGGATGGTCACGTACCTGGAAGCTAAGGTTCAACACCGGAAAATGCAGGGTGCTTCACCTGGGGCAAGGAAACCCGGGCCAGGTGTATACCTTAGGAGGGGACACATTGCAGGTCTCAAGTGGGGAGAAGGACTTGGGGATGCTGGTGGATAACAAAATGAATAACTCAGAACAGTGTAGGAGGGCTGCAGCCAGGGCAAATAGAATGCTAGACTGTATCGACAGGGGGATCACCTCAAGAAGTAGGGAGGTGATCATGCCACTGTACAACTCCCTGGTCAAGCTGCACCTTGAGTATTGCGTACAGTTTTGGTGCCCGCACCTCAGGAAGGATATTAAACTCCTAGAGAGGGTTCATAGGAGGGCTACAGGATGATCCGGGGCCTGGGGGATAGGACTTATGAGATGAGACTTAAGGAGCTTGACCTGTTCTCACTAGAAGAGAGGAGAGACAGGAGGGATATGATTGAGGTCTTCAAGTATCTGAAGGGGGTAAATAAAGTATGCCTACAGGGGATCTTTCAGAGGAAGGTGGGAGGGGCCACCAGGGGGCATGGTTGGAGGCTGGAGGGAGGGAGACTAAGGAGGGAAAGGAGGAGGAGATACTTCTCTGAGAGGGTGGTAGAGCCATGGAATGCACTGCCTGAAGACCTGGTGGAGGTGTCCCCGGTGGAAGAGTTCAAGAGAGGCTGGGACAGGTACAGGAGAAGGATGATGAGGGAGGGTTACCTTTCTGGGGGAGGGGGGATTGGGAGAGTAATCAGGGGGATGGTTCCGGTGCCCTCTAAGGGTGCTGACTCTCCAGCAGACTCGATAGACCACTGGGCCTACTCTGCTGGCATTTTAGTATGTTACTGGTGGAAGCCATTGACAAGATGGCAGAAAAGGGGGTGGTGCTGCTGGTGAGGGACTTCAACCTGCCCGATGTGGATTGAAGTCTCCCAGCAGCAGCTTCAGCTAGAAGCAGGGACAACCTGGACTCCCTGCAGGGGACATTTCTCAGGCAACTAGTCAGTGAACCCACTCGTGATAGGGCAATACTGGACTTGGTACTCACTAACAAGGATAGTGTTGCAGACGTCAAGGTGGAAGGCCACTTAGGGACCAGAGATCACTGTGCATTGTGGTTCAGTATAAGGATGGCTGTGGAATCAAACCGCACAAGTGCGAGGGTCCTGGACTTCAGGAGGACAGATTTTAAAAAGATGGATGAATGCCTCAGGGATGACCTAGCAGGGGTGGGTGACCTGGGTGGGGTGGAGGAACAGTGGGCGAAGATAAAAGGGAGCATAATAAAGGCAACAAACCTCTGCATCAAACAAGTGATCCAAAGCAAGAAGAAAAAGAGACTGCTATGGTTCTCAAAAGAGGTGGCTGAAAAAGCAAAAGCTAAAAGGGTAGAATTCCAAAGGTGTAAGGAGATGCAGAGGGGAGGAGGAGGATAGGGAAGTGTATCAGGAGAAGCAGGAAAAGTAGTAAGGAGCGCAAAGGCACAAATTAAAGAGAGAATACCCTAGGAGATAATGAAAGGACAAGACAATTTTAGATATGTAAGTGAAAAGAGAAGACCAGGGGCTGGGATTATAAGGTTAAAAAGGGGGGACTGTGCAGAGGGGACCAGAAAAGGCAGACAACCTGAACAAATACTTTTGTTCAGTGTTCACAGAGGAAGGATAAGGGGAGGGGCCACAAAAAAGTAACAAAAGCTTTGGAGGGAAGGAAGGAGGTGGATACTAATCTTTTTTTTGGAGGTGAGAGTCCAGAAAGGACTTGTTAATCTGACGGTGGACAAAGCAACGGGACCAGATGGGGGTGCATCCAAGGGTATTAAGGGAGCTCAGGGAAATACTGGCTGCACCTCTGACAGTTCTATTTAACAGCTCACTGGAAAGAGGAGTGGTTCCGGAGGACTGGAAGAGGATGGGTGTAGTCCCACTACACAAAAGTGGTCGTAGGGAGGAGGCTGGCAATTACAGACCAGTCAGCCTGACATTGGTGGTGAGAAAGTTAACTGAATCAATAATGAAGGAAAGGATTGTGGAATACCTTAAATCCAGTGGGTTACAAGACCCAAGGCAGCATGGTTTCATGGGGGGAGGTCATGTCAAACAACTCTGATAAATTTCTTTCACTGGATGACCTAGGAACTAGATCAGGGTAGAGCAATGGATGTGGCCTACCTAGATTTCCATAAGGCGTTCGACATCATTCCACATAGGAGACTAATAAACAAGCTGGGTAGCTTAGGAGTGGATCCAAAGATGGTAAACTGGATAAGAAATTGGTTAGGGGATAGGTGACAGAGGGTGGTGGTAAACAGAGTTCATTCCAAGGAAGGGTGATCAGCGGGGTGCCTCAGGGATCAGTACTGGAACCAGTCCTCTTTAATGTCTTTATAAGCGACACTGCAGAGGGACTGGAATGGAAGGTCTGCCTCTTTGTGGATGAAACCATAATCTGCAATAGGGTGGACACTCCAGGGGGGGTTGAAAGGATGAGCAGAGACCTGGGAAAACTAGAGGAGTGGTCAAGGGAATGGTAGCTGGGTTTTAATGTGAAAAAGTGCAAAATAATGCACTTAGATCACTGATACCCAGGGACAGAATACAAAATGAGTGATGGGGTACTGACTACCACCAAGCAGGCAGGAGACCTGGGGGTAATCATATCGGATGAGCTAAAGGTGGCCAGGCAGTGTGACAAGGCAGCGGGAAGGCAAGTGGGATTCTGGGGTACATAGGGAGGGGTATCACCAGCAGGAAGAGGGAGGTGGTGTTGCCTCTGTATAGATCGCTGGTAAGACCCCACCTAGAGTATTGTGTCCAGTTCTGGAGACTACATCTCCGGAAGGACATAGACAGAGTGAGGGCAATCCAGATGAGAGCAACTAAAAAGGTGTTGGGTCTGCATCAAAAGTCCTATGAGGAGAGACTAAAGGACCTTAATATGTATAACCTGGAAAAGAGGAGGGAGAGGGGAGCTATGATAGAGACCTTTAAATACCTCACCGGGGTAAATAAAGTACAGGAGGGGGTTATTTTTGAGAAGAAAAGGTGCTCAAGAACAAGAAGACATGCTATGAAGATTGAGGGGGGTAGATTCAGGAGAGATGTGAGGAAGTACTTCTTCACAGAAAGAGTGGTGGATACCTGGAACAGACTTCCAGTGGAGGTGTGGGGGCCAAAACAGTGGTGGGGTTCAAGAAACCATGGGATAAGCACAAAGGAATCATAGGCCCCGTCCACACTACACTGCTTGTGCCCGGTAACGGATCCAATCTGTTACGGCCGCGGAGTGGTGCAGTGGGTCCACACCTCGGCAGTGTCCATTATGGGACCGGCACCGCCGGTCCACACATCGATCCGGCAACCGTTATAGCGGCGCCCGATCCCATTACTGCAGCTCAAGGCTGCGCTTGTGCCCGTAGGGGATCAGAGTCGCAGTCCACACTATCTGCCGGTAACGGGTCCCAGGGCGGGACCGGAAGATAACTGCTAGGAAACCACCTCATAGGTGGCTTCCACAACGGTTACGAAAACCCCTCCTGTAACGTTACGGTTTACACCCTCTGTAACGTTACAGAAGGGTTTTCGGGCTGCAGTGTGGACAGGGCCATAGTGGAAAGGGAGGGGGAAGGAGGAAAAGCTGTTGATCAGGCACTGTCTGATGTAATGTGTAAGTAGGAAGAAATGGGCAGGCTGAATGGGCCAAGTGATCCTTATCTGCCATAAAATTCTGTTTCTATGTCTAGACAATTAAACTGTAAGTGGGCTAGAAATGAGAGTCTGTATACCGCCCCTGCTGTCGTGAGTTTGTTTGTGACCCCCTTGAAGGCTTTCCACCACAGTCTTGTAGTGACAGAATACTCAGCAAACACCACCACCTTATTTTCTTCAATTAGAACTGAAGAAGCTTCTCTAGCAGCTTTCAAGATCTGGTCCAACAGCACCGACATAGTTGCAGTCATGAGGACTGTTCTCACACCTTCCGAGTTGTTAATGACTCAGTGTAGGATAATCCTGTATGCTTTTATCACTGGGACTGCAAAACCAAGCCTGACAGCTTCAGGCAGCCACCTCTCCAAACAAGTCAGTAAGTCCTCCCTCTCAGTCCCTCACAGAACACCCAGGATTCCTATGTTGGCCGAACGGGCCAGATTCTCCAGTTGTTCGATGCAGCTCCAGACCACTGTTTTCTCTTTGATCATTGCAGCTTTGACAGGCAGGGCTTTTCCCACCACGTGGCTATCCTCTTTTACAGAAACAGCCACAGAATCGCAGAAATCTGATGATAGAAAAGGACCTTATCAGCCCATCAAGTCTGCCCTTTCCCCTTCCCTTACTCATCTCCACTCTTATGGGCCCTCACTTCCCAATCCCATATGTCTGTCCCACACACATCCAATCACTGTTCAATTATAACAATTTTATAATTATATTGATCCAGCTTATCATCAAGCTTTTTGTATTGTTTGGATCAGCATGGAGACCGCCATCTTCAGAGAGTTGCTATTTGTTTCATTGTCTGCTGTCTCTGACAGATTTCCTGCCAGAGTCTTCACAGGCCCAGAGGTCCCACTTGCAGAATCGCTTTTTCCCTGATCCCTTTCATCTTCCCATCACCAGAAATGTGCCCCTCTTCTATCAAAGCAGCAAGCGCACTCTGACACTCAAGTGCTGTCATCTTGGTGGAGGACCAAGGATCAGTGGCATGCCCAGCAGGCTGTTATTCCTGGCACTAAGTATGACCGTTTGTTGCCACCACTCCCGGCTGTCCCCTCCAGCGCTCTCTGATCCCAGGGACTCCAGCTTGTTTCAAGGGGTTCGGAGAGGTGCTGGGAGGGACTAAGAAGCATTCTGTCTCAGCACCATGTGCGCCTGTGTATACCATAGCTCTCAGCTGAATTGCTATTGGGGCCGCCCATTGTTCTGGATGGAGTGCACTTCGGTGATCGCAACGGGTGGGGAGAATCCCCATTAACTTTCTGACTTGACCGGATAATAAAGCCCAACTGTGTGCATTAATCCTGGCAGGCAGTGTGTTTAAAATAGGGGAAGGAGCACAAAATAACTTTGTTGAAGACAGTGCTCTTTTCTGTTATGGGAGCCACCATTCTGTCAACAATTACCTATATAATAGCCAATGAGAGGTCAGGGATATCCCTTCCTCCTAAATTACATAACATGCCTACTTACCTCAGTTTTAAATCAACATTTTTGGAATTATATCCTTTTTTGTGTAATTGTCATTAATCTTACAAATATTTTGTATATGGTTTCTGTATTTAACTTGCTTGTATGTATGTATGCATGCAAGTATGTATGTAACATTTTTGATATATGATGTTTTACTAACAAGATAGCCCAGAAAACAGGCTTTGCCTAGTGCCATATCCTGTCAAAATATAAATAAACTAAAACTAAATAAATAAACTAACTAAGGATCTCCAGCTGCCACTTCAGAGGATGCTGGGACAAAGACAGTATAGTCGGCTTGGCCCACTTTCACGCAGTTAATAGGATGTCAAGTGAACATTCTGGATACTAATCTAAGTGACTGACAGCCCTTTGAACCAATTAGACACTGTCCTTCCCCAGTGAAGTTCTGATGGAAGTTCCAGAACAAGTCAGTCGGCAGCTTGCTCTCAGAGAGGGGAGGAGAGCCAGGGCTGTTGGCCCAAGAGCTTCTGAGGCCTGCCGGGGCTTCCACAGCCACGACACAGGAGGCACGTAAAAAGATTCCACAACCACCAAGAAGCAACCAGAGAGAAGTGCTGTTTGTTTGCTGTTATTGTCAGAACGACACAGAAGCTTGAGACCAATTTCCTGCCTACAGTTAGAAACATAGAATATGTTGGCAAACAAGGGTCGCCAGGCCCACCTAGTCTGCCCATAATTTTTTAACCTTCATTTTTTGCTGCAGACCTTTACTTGATCTATGGCATCATCTCTTCTCCTCCTTTCCTTTCCCCTAGGATTCCCTTCTGCCTATCCAAGTCATTTTTGAATCCCATCACCGTTTTCACCCCCACTACCTCCGCTGGAAGGCTGTTCCAGGCATCTGCCACCCTTTATGTGAAGAAGTACTTCCTCATATCACTCCTGAATTTCCCCTCCTCTATCTTCACAAAATACCCCCTTCAATACCTTATTAACCCCTGTGAGGTATTTAAAGGTCTCTATCATATTTCCCCCCCTCTCCCCTAGGGTGTACATATTTGGCTCTGTTAGGCCTGGTCCCCTAACCTATACTGGAACCCTACAGTACACCCCTGACAGCATCCACAGTATTATCTAATCATGGCTCCAACATGAGCTACAATCAGTACTAACCTATTAGGGCGTAGGTACCTACCATATAAGAGTAAGGTATCAGGAACAATCTAAGATTATTATGATTCACAGAAAAGATCTATGCAATGTACTAACAATGCCATTACTGTGTTCTGATTCTAACACATAGTCTGAGAAGTCTTATATATGCCTACACTGCCACCATGTGGATTTATGTAACACAGCACTTGTTCTCTATGATTTGTGAGAACCCTTTGTATTCACAACTTTAGCTGACTTTACCATAAACGTATATCTCTGATATCGAGGAGCCACCTAGCATTTTAGCCAATAAGGCTTGTTTGTACATCTAATGTGCATAACTGGAATGTGTTGCTATAGTAATTATTCATAGTATAAGAACTGTTGTCAGACATTTTTGCCCAGAGTCCATCTTCATATCCCGGGGTATGGGGAATACTCTGGCTCCTGGTATCTAGGTAAGATTCTGTGTAGGGCTTGGTTCTGATTTTGTGTAATAAACCTGTTTATTACTCACTGATGTCATTTGTGTATAGTCTCTTCTGTTAGCCTCCGACCAAATAAAACCCGAGAGGTAATACTCCTCTACATTTTGTCAACCATGAGCAGATGGTCAGCAGAGTTAACAGAGATTCATAATTCATCTGGCATTTGGACTGGTTGTAAGGAGGTTCATCCTCGCTGGTCCGTATACTCCATAGCACCCTCCAAAGTCTGGCTGCACACCGGGCAAGAAGAAAAAATTACTCACCTTAGTAATGTTGTTTCTTCTAATGGAGTCTTGCTATATTATAGACATTAGCAGTTTGTTCCAGCTCTAGAACTGCCCCGGAGTGAAATGGTTAAAACCATTCCAAAATAGAATTTTGGCACGAGAGCAGCTCTATCTGTGTCATTTCAAACTTGAACTGTCAGATCTTTACGAGCCAAACTCACTAAGGTCTGTATGGAAACTGTAACCTACACTAGCCAAATGGCTACTTAAATAATAACAACCATTGATGGTCCCAACACCCAAGACTCAAGTCAGGGGACCAGAAATACTAACACCATTCTAATAACATGAAAATGGAACATAAGTATAATAAAACACACACACGCGTACACATACACACCCCCAAAGTCCCAAAGGGGACAAAATGCTAACAGGACATAAGTAGTGCCCACACTAAGTTGCCCGCACCCCACCAAGTAGAGGTTCTGAGAGGGGCAGGTTGGGAGGTCTATAATAGCAAGACTCCATTAGAAGAAACAACATTACTAAGGTGAGTAATTTTTCTTCAAACAACATGAAGTCTTGCTATATTATAGACATTAACAGAATACAGCAGTACCTCCATGGAGGAGGGCAGAACCTACTTAGGAATAGGCTCTGAAGAACAGCTGTGTCTAAACCGAGCATCTCTCCTGGCCTGGACATCCAGGAGTGATGCTTGGCAAAGTGTGTACCGCTTTTCCAAGTAGCAGCCTGGCAAATCTCTAATAAAGGGATATCTCTGGCAGCAGCTAGAGACAGCTGTACCCCTGGTAGAATGAGCCTCAAACTGGGGCTCTGCCCACTTTCTGATAACAAAATTGGATACAAGAGACAATCCACCTGGCTATTGATCTCTTAGTGGCAGGTTTGCCTTCCCACTTCACCATAGGTAAGGAAAAGTTGGAGGATTCAAACCTGTGACCTTTGCACGCTCTATATAATAACTAAGAGCTCTCTTAACATCCAGGCTGTGCAACCTCCTCTCACCCGAAGAGGAGTGATCAGTGAAAAATACTGGAAGGAGATAGATTGATTAAGATGGAAATCTGAAACCACCTTAGGCAAAACTTCCTATTAGTCCTAAGGACTACCTTATCCCTGTGGAAAGAAATAAAGTCAGTCTCCACTGACAAGGCTTACCAATTCACTTATGCGTCTGGCAGAAGTGATAGCCACTAGAAAAACAGTTTTCCAAGTTAGGTACTTAAGCTCTGCAGAAGACAGAGGTTCAAAAGGGGTTGCATTAACTGGGCAATGCAAACATTAAGGTCCCAAGCAGGGGCGGTTCCCAAAGGGAGGATTAGTATGGAGTAATCCCTTAAAAACTTGGAAAACACAGGATGAGAGGAAAAAGGGATGACTTTCCTGCTGACACAAAAGCAGACACAGCTGCCAAATGAACTCTCAGGGGTAGCTGGTCTGAGACCCAAGGATTAAGATGTACCATGTAATCTAACAAAATGGGCAATTCAGCAGATTCTGGGAAATATTTTTCCACACACCAAATGGAAAACCTTTTCCATTTAGAACTATAAGTAGCCCTAGTGGAAGGCTTTCTGGAAGCCTTTAGGATCTCAAGAACACCCTGAGAGAGGTGTAAATCAGCAAACTCTAACTCCTCAAGAGCCAGGCCTTGAGGTTAAGGGTTTGAGGTCCGATACCAAACCCTTCCCTGGGCACAAGTCAACAGATTGTGATTCCTGGGGAGGCACAGGGAAGATGGACTGTCAGAGACAGAAGGAGTGGGTACCAGGGCTGCCTGGCCAATCCGGGCAATCAGAATCACCCTGCAAGGCTGAGATCTGATTTTGACTAGTACTTGAATAGGAGAGGGGGAGCACAGAGGAACTTCCCTCCCAATCCAGAAGAAGGGCATCCAGGAGAACTGAGCCCAGCACTGGAGGTCTGCAACAGAACAGAGGAAGTCTGTGATTGTCTGGGGCTGCAAAAGATCTATCTGAGGGATGCCCCACCTGGCAAAACTATCCCCAGCATTTGAGGATCCAGGGACCATTCGTGATGGCCCTGGGAAATCCTGCTGAGGGCATCCGCTAGGACATTGTCCTTCCCTGGAAGATGAACTGCTATGAGGAAGTGTTCAGGAATAGGCCAGAGACCACAACTTCATTGCCTTGGTGCACAAGGCCGAGACCGAGTGCCCCTGTTTGTTGATGTACCACATTGTTGTGGTGTTGTCTGTTCTGACTTGTATCACCTTGTCGTGGACAGATGCAGAAAAAGCTTGAAGAGCTAAAAGACAGCTCTGAGTTCCAGCAAATTGATGTGGAGCAGAGATTCCTGGGGACCAAACTCCCTGGTGGAAAGGTCAGCCCATGTGGGCTCCCAACCCAGAAGGGAAGCATCTGTAGTGAGAGTCAAGTCATGAGAAGGGAAATGAAGGGGACCCCGCTCTTAAATTGCTCTGATCCTGCCACCACTGGAGAGCTAGGATCAAGGTTCGAGTCGCTGGGACCAACTTGGAAAGGGGGTCTCTTCTCTGAGACCAAAAGGTTCTCAAGTGAAACTGAATGTCTCTCATCTGAAATCTGGCTCCCTGCACAACAGCTGTGTATGCAGCCATGTGCCCCAGGAGCTGCAGAAAGTGTCTTGCTGGTCGAGAGACCTGCAGAGGAAGGAAGAGGGCAGAGCTACTAAATTCTACCTCTTTCTGGGGAAGAAAGGCTTCAGCTAGCTTTGTGTCAATTCTGCCCCTATAAAGGTGAGTACCTGGACTGGTTCCAGAACCGACTTTGGTAGGTTTAGCAGAAAACCCAGGGAGGTGAGAAGCTGCTGGGTGACCTGCAGGTGAGATTTTACCTGTTCTAGGGACTGGCCTACAATGAGCCAGTCGTCTAGATAGGGAAAAACAGCAATCCTCTGCCTCCTTAAGTGGGCCACTGCCACTGCTAGACACTTTGTGAATACCCTTGGAGCAGAGGTAAGGTCAAGGGCATTGCTCTGAACTGGTAATGACCTGAGGGCAGTTCGAATCTGAGGTACTTGATGGGATCTTCTGATTAAGACATGGAAATAGGCATCCTTGAGGTCCAGGGAGGCTAGCCAGTCCCCTGGCCTTAGGAAGGTAAAATCATTGCCAGAGTTACCATTTTGAACTTTGGTTTCAAAGATGCTTGTTCAGATATCTGAGATCTAAAATGGGCCGCCATTCTCCTGTCTTTTTTGGGGTAAGGAAGTATCTGGAATACAGATCCCTGCCCTGATGCAGGGGAGGAACCCTTTCTACTGCTCTGAGAGCTAACAGGGATGAGACCTCTGTTTCCAGAGCGAGGGTCTCTGAAGCACTTGCAGGTAGAAAAAGTCTGCTTCTCAACTTGGGAAACTTTTTGAAGCTGAGAACCAGACCCTGACTTACTACTTCCAGAACCCACTTGTCTGAGGTTAAAGAAGCCCAATTCTGACTGAAGTAAGCCAGCCTGCCCCCCACTGGTACAGGAGAATCGGCCTGGGCACCCCATCAGGGTGCCTGTTTCATAGAAGCTTTAGGCTGGGGGTGGAGGAGGTCTGCCCACCCCTCGCCTGCCCTGCCTCTGAAGAAGCCCCTCTGAGCATAGGCAGAGGAGGCCTGAGTCTGGTAGAAGAGCCTGTGAAAAGGCTCACCTCACCCCTGGGGTATGCCTTGAGGAGTGGCTTGCCCCCTAGCCTGGAAACAATTGTAAGTAGTCCTATATTCATCCATCTTCTTCATGTAATTCTCTGTCTGCTCTCCAAACAGAGAATTTCCCACCACAGGAAAATCCACAGCCTTAGTCTGGGTATCCTGTGACAAACTAGTACACCTGAGCCAGGCCAACCTACAAAAAGCTACAGATGTGGCCATGACCCTAGAGGAAACATCATTAACATCCACAGCAGCATGAAACTGAACCTTAGAGGCTTCAATACCATCAGCAGCCACCTGTTCTAGTTCACTAGCCAGCTGGCCATGGGCCTGTTGGCCAACTGCATAACAGTATCCCATCTAGATTTCTGATACCTAGCTACATAAGCCATATAATTTGCTTGCCTGAGTCCCAGAGAGGCTGCCATATACTGTTTTTTTTGCCATGGCATCAATCTTCCTGGAATCCTTGTCAGGAGGATGTGAAGCCAAGGGAATATTAGCTTTATCACAGGCAGCAGCCTGAACTACTCCAACATGACTGCATTGCTGAGAAAGGAATTCTGTATCAGGGCCTGACAATGTATACCTTCTGTCCATCTTTTTATCTACAGGAGGCACAGAATTAGGAGCTTTTAAAATTTTAATTGTTTGTTTCCTAAAAGACTTATGTAAAGGAATAGACAATCTCCTAGACTCTGGAATATCCATCATTTCTACAAATTCAGGCTCCTCTTGCTCATCCACAGCCTCTTCTAAAGGAAGCTGGAGGGTTTCAGCAACTTTTATAAAACATAAATGAGATGGGGACTCAGACAGCATAGGAGATTCTAAAGGTCTGTCTGGGGAGATGTCCGTTCAATGGGCACACCAGACCTTCCTAGCCACATTCATACTGTTCATAACTCCTCCCCTCCTCTGGTTCATAAAATTCCTCAATATCAAAATCCTGAACCACTGGGACCGGACGAACCGACCTTTTACCAGACAGTGGTGGTTCGACGGACCCTGAGACAGTGACTGCACAATTTGTATGGCTTTGTTATCTCTGCAGCAGTTGGAGAAGGAATTTTGGACTCCAGACCTGCTGATTTTCTTGTTTTCTTTACTGGAATTGGTTCCTCAGAACCAGCTTTTCTTTTGCCTGAGGAAGTCTGGCCCTGGTCAGAGGGCACTCCCTCTGGTTCGGCTGGCACCGAACCGGGCTGGCCATCGGGTCAGCCGGACTTTTGGCCTCTCGTTCCCTGAGCCTGCCCAATCTTTTTCCAGGGTGGCTGCAGGAAATTTTATACCTGGCAGTCTGACTGAGGTGGTCAAACCCCAGACAATAAACACATGTGGTATGTGGGTCAGCCTTGGCAAAGACTTCCCACAAACATCACGGTGTTGAAACCCAGTGGGCCCGGTTTTTCTTTTGGGTTTCTCAGACATAATGCCAGCCTAACCAAGAACTTGCCCTTTTAACGGCAGTGCCAGGTAAGACACCTTTATCGTTCCTAACCGTGTCACGGTATTGGAAAACCGTATAAATCTGTCTTTTTTAGAACCGATAAGAACCGGGAACCGCACTCTAAAATAGTAACTTTTAGTTTTAAATGAGTTTTAAACTCACTGATCGGTTCAAAACCGAACCGATAACTTACAAGTTCCACACAGACAAAACCTTCATTTACTTACAGTTACCACAGATAGAGCTTGAACCGAACGGTTTTGCTGTTAAAATAAAACTATTCTCGGTTAAATCCAACCCTCTTTCAGGAACACATGCAGACCATGCTGAAAGCAGCAGCAACCCGTGAGCCGTTGTTCCGTCCTGTGGTCGACCCGCAAGCAGAGGCTGGTCCTTTTGCGCACATGTATTCTCTATTACCCACTAACGCAGTTGTTGTAAACAACCCCCTTCAGTCGGACCACTCTGTTCGGCAAATTGCTAACAATATAGGCCGCATGAGGCCTGTGTGATAATCTCAGCTATCACTTGGAAAAGGTCCATTCTAAGTGTGAAATGCTTAGTCTCCCTGCAGACTACCAAGTCCAGATTCTCTGAAAAACTGTCGATCCCAGCCTCTGGGAGAAACTCCCAGAAAAAAAACGGCGACTCACAAATGCAAATTTCAACGACGTCGCCACGGCCATCATTTCCACTCATTCTCCTGGTGTGGTCGACGTCATGCAAGCAGTATGCCAAGAAAGGCCCAACATCATACCACCAGCAGTTATGGTTAGTATACCGCACCGGCAACATCCTCTTGGAGGAAGGAGTCAACCAGGACCAAATCGAGTACAAATCCCTGTTTATCCAGAACTTGATTCCGGCAGTCCATGACAAGGTCGAACCAGTGGTATTTCCCTGAACAGACAAGTTCAAGGATATCCTCATGAGAATGGAATGAGTTTTCCAGCTCTACCTGCGAGATCTCAACTCTTGCTCGAAACCCAAGGTGGCCGCAGTGCAACACACCAGCGAGCCCATTACCCACTACACTGTAGAAGACATAGCCCAGGATGGGAAGGCCGCTGCCTCAGACAACAGACAACCCCATCAAGGGGAGTGGGCGGTGGGCAATTAAACAAAAACTGAAATAGGCGGAACAGGAAAAACCCCAACCAAAACAGTAATCTGGGCAACTGGAATTACCGTACAGGCCCTTCCTACTCACAGGTAGCAGAGGGAAAACAAAAACCTCCGTAAGCTCTTTGGGAAAGTCCGTGGCTGAGTCTATCCCGAAACATGCCATAGCGGTACTCACACCCGCAGCCCTGTATTCACTAGGCCAGACACAGGAGCCTCCGCTGGCCAGGCTGCACGAGGCCAGATTGCCGACCCACTTTCAGTTGCAGCCACTACCACACAGTAACATCTGAATCCCATCCAGGACCTGAAAGAGGCCCAATGGGACCCTGCAGGCCTACAGTTCCAGCAGCCTCCAGATGATGCAATTGACAATGATAATTCAGATTGACTAGTACAGACTCCAGTCCACACTGTCAAGAAAATCACCATTGATACTAATGGACGGCCTTGCACCAAGGCCACGGTCGGGGGCCGCCAATTTGTCTCACTTTTAGATACAGGCATAGCCATGTCTGTTTTAAATGACGAGGACCCTTCCCTTCTCATCCTGGTCCACCGGACGGAGGACCAATGCGTACTACACTGATTACCTACCATTCTATCAAGCTTCCGGTGGTATTGGGGACCCTTCCCACAGATTTCATTTTTATCACTTACTCCTCCTAACCCACTGGTCCGCTATACCGCCCACTGTGGTCCTCTCTTCCTCATCTATGTTACTGCCCCTCGATAGACCCATGCCAGGCAAGCCCAACTCTGAGCCCCTCGCGGCAGGGCCACCAACCACTCCCAGCACTCTATCTGAAATCTAAATTGCCCAGCTGATCCAACGAGAGGCCGCAGGGACAGAGTGAGCACCTGGTATTGGGTGTGTGGCAGCCAGTCCTGTAGGGAGCCGTCACCTATCAGGAGAGAAGGGGTAGTTTTTTCCCTTTTTTGTTATGCCCTCCCTTCCCCTCAGAGCCCGAGCATGCAATGACGCTAGGTCGTCAGTCGCGGCTCTGTGTCCCACTACGTTAGTCCTGACCATTACAGTGCCTCCGGTCTCCACCGGGGGAGTGCTGTGGAGCTGGACAGTCCCTGAATCCCCCCTGAGAGAGAACAGTCCTCTGGAAGCTCAATCCTCTCTCTCCTCCTGCCGACCCCTGGTTGACCAGGCTCGTAGCCGAACCCGGGTTGCTGGCGTGGCGTGAGGTGTGGCGTCCAGTGCCTCAACCCTCAGCGCCACCGGGCGGGCTCACAGATTTCATTTTTAACCTCATTGTATTATGTTATCACCCCAGCATTTTAGGAATTGTCTTCCTAGCACTACACGGCTGTGTAGTGGACCTAGCCAATAGGCTTCTGATCCAGATCACAAATCACACTCCAGCCAACTTTTTGTTATAAGATAGAGTGAAGGATGGATCCCTTTCAAACACCAGACTAACTCATTGGTCTCTTCTTTTGCAGGATCAAGATATTCAGGTCCACACTTCCAAGATGCCTTCCATGCTGGTCCATGATCTGTACACAGGAACGCCACACAACTGTGGACTTCAGCCTCCTGACTTGCGGTGTGGCTAGAAGAAAGGGGCCCGGAACAGGCAACACTTATCTGACACTTCCCTGTGTCACATCTCTACTGATGGCTCAGCCTCATACCATGAGGGAGCACAAGTGGCTGGTATAGGAGTGCTGATCCAATATCCCAATGGTAATACCGCATAAGCGTCCAGACGCTGCAGTGTTACATCTTCCCAGTATGCTGAATTGGCAGCTACGGCCTGTGCTCTTGAACTTGTACACCATGGTACTGCAGATACCATCATTTTAGACTCTTAACTGGGTCTGTTGCTCTTTGATAGAATTCCTACCTTTCTGGCAAAGAAACTCCTTCACCTCTTCTGATGGTACACCTGTCAAGTACAAAGATCTCTTTGTATACATTGACATTCCAGTACAACAGTTTAAACACAAACTGTGCATTCACAAAGTGAAGGTCCACTTTAAGTCAGAACCCTATCATGAGTTCAACGAGGAAGCAGACACCCTTGCTAAGGATGGCACTCAAGTGGGGGGGACACTTGGACAATGTCTCATCCCATTGCCAAGGCAGCAATACACATTGCAGCCACCAAAAAGGACAATGAGAAATTTGTCCCATTGGATCTATCAACAGCACAAAAATCAGATCCCCAGATAAAAAAAGTGTTCAGGTTCCTAGACAAAGGGACTGAGCAAGAGTTATCGACCAACAACCCCTACAAGAGACATGCTGCAAAACTGCATCTGTCACAAGACAACAAACTGGTATGGTACCAGTCTGAGAAGCTAAACTGAAGATTGTGGGTGGTTCCAACATTGCTGTGATCTGAGTTTATCCATCAGGTACATGACACCCCAGGGGGTGGATAACACTGTCAAAATACTGAAAACTGTGGGTTGATGGCCTGGTATGACCACAGACGTCCAACATTACACTGATAACTGTCTGACCTGTACACAAAACAATCCAATCACGACCAAAAGACATGCTAAATTACTTCCCCAGAGACAATCTGGCCCTTGGCATGCAATTCACATTGATTTCATTGGAACATTGACCAATACAAGCAGAAAGAACAAATATGCCCTGGTAATCACAGATTTGTTCTCAAAATGGGTTGAAGCTTTTCCCACTCGAAACTGCACAGCAAAGACAAATTCAAAAATCCCGGTAGAGCAATTGTTTTCCAGGTGGGGCCCTACCTCTCAAGGTAGACTGATCAAGGAACCAGCTTTACAGGTGAGTTGATGCAAGAAACACTGAAACTTCTCAGTGTACACGAGAAGTTTTACATCCCTTATCACCCTCAATCTTCAGGCCAGGTAGAAAACGACAACAGATGGATACAAACCATGTTATCCAAATTTGTTGAGGACAATCCCAAGGATTGGGATTCCCTATTGCCTTTACTCCTTATGACAATCAGAGGCACTCCTGAAGCCCCTACCCAGTGTACCCCAATCAAGGTTATGACTGGTAGAACCATGAGACTGTACGAGCACCTGCTGATTGATCTAAACACACCTGCTGCAGACAGAGTGTCCGTAGACACCTATGCCGCTAAATTTAGGCGTGACATTATCCAGACCCATTTGTATGTAGCACACCACATGGGTAAAGCCCAGCAACAATCCAAGGTCCATTTTGGCAAACAGGCAAAATAAGCGGACTGGCAAGTTAGAGACCAGGTAATGGTACTCAGTTTTGCACATCCTACACATTCCTTCACCAACAAATGGGAAGGACCCTACCACATTATCAACAAATTGGGCCCCTCAGTCTATCAAATCAGATTCACTCATTTGAAGAAGACCATTGATAAGTGGCTACATGCCAATCAGATGAAACTCTGTAAAGGATCACATAATGTGTCCACCACCAGCTGCCTGCCCTTGAACAGGGCTGCTTCAGCTCCCCCACGGTCGGATGGCACCCAGCTGACCGAGACCAGGATGCCCGCCTGCAGCTTCTTGGAAGCTGCCTGCCCTTGAACAGGGCTGATTCAGCTCCCCCACGGTCGGACTGCACCCAGCCAGCCGAGACCAGGACACCCACCTGCAGCTCCTTGGAAGCTGCCTGCTCTTGAACAGGGCTGCTTCAGCTCCCCCACGTTCGGACGGCACCCAGCCGACCAAGACCAGGACACCTGCCTGCAGTTCCTTGGAAGGTACGGTGACAGCGCAGTCAATCAGAACATGGACACTTCCAGCAAACCCGCTCCGATTGGCCAGTACTTTTTCCCCTGCTTTTGCCTCCTGGTGCTTTTTACAAATAGATTTAGCTGCAACTGAGCAAAATTCAAGTGTCTCATGGAAGGATTTCAACTGTATTGGCTAGATTGTAATTTCTACTACTGTTTTAAAGTGCTTACAGCTCTTCTGTTATTTCCTTGCTCCTGCACCCCCATCCAAGCACTCTGCCTTGGTGCCAAAAAGTCTCACTCTCCTTTGTCTTGCTAAATTGCTCAATCTAAACCTGTCCTGCCTCTACGCTATTTAACCCCTGCTATTTTTCTTCTCTCCAGCTGCCTGACCATTGATAAGTGGCTACATGCCAATCAGATGAAACTCTGTACAGGATCACATAATGTGTACACCACCAGCTGCCTGCCCTTGAACAGGGCTGCTTCAGCTCCCCCACGGTCGGATGGCACTGGGCCGACCGAGACCAGGACGCCCGCCTGCAGCTCCTTGGAAGCTGCCTGCCCTTGAACAGGGCTGCTTCAGCTCCCCCACGGTCGGACTGCACCCAGCCAGCCGAGACCAGGACGCCCACCTGCAGCTCCTTGGAAGCTGCCTGCCCTTGAACAGGACTGTTTCAGCTCCCCCACGGCTGGATGGCACCCAGCCAACTGAGACCAGGACGCCCACCTGCAGCTCCTTGGAAGCTGCCTGCCCTTGAACAGGGCTGTTTCAGCTCCCCCACGGCTGGATGGCACCCAGCCGACTGAGACCAGGACACCTGCCTGCAGCTCCTTGCAAGGTATGGCGACAGCACAGCCAATCGGAACATGGGTGCTTCCAGCAAATCCGCTCAGATTGGCCAGGACTTTCCCCCTGCTTTTGCCGCCTGGTGCTTTTTACAAATAGATTTAGCTGCAATTAAGCAAAATTCAAGTGTCCTTTCTTCACTCCAGCTGCCTGCCCTTGAAAAGGGCTGCTTCAGCTCCCCCATGGTCGGACAGCACCCAGCCGACCGAGACCAGGACACTCGCCTGCAGCTCCTTGGAAGGTTCGGAGACAACACAGCCAATCGGAACACGGGTGCTTCCAGCAAACCCACTCTGATTGGCCTGGACTTTTTCCCCTGCTTTTGCCGCCTGGCACTTTTTACAAATAGATTTAGCTGCAAGCAAGCAAAATTCAAGTGTCTCATAGAAGGATTTTCGGGCCTCCCACCCACCCCCTCCATTGATTAAATACACCTATTGCCTGCCCACATTCCCTCTCACTCCATCATTGGTTAGTAAGCCTAGCAGCACTCACTCCCTCATTGGCTAATAAGCCTAGCAGCACTGCTTGCTCCCTCATTGGTTACCTAAAACCTTTATTCTCTCTGCTCCCAAACTGGTTCCTAGTCTTTACAGGTCCCTATCATTTCCCTGCCCCTGCATCCCAGCCCTCCATCTTCTCCACTAAGTAACTACAGCACCTACCTTCCCCGTTAAGTAACCACAGCAGCAGGGTCCTCCTAGCACCTGATCATGCCATGATCCTTCTACCAGGCCATCAGACCCTGCTCATCCCTATTCTCTTCTCCCTCCCTCCCTTCCCAACATGCCACCCACCTCTCCCATGCCCCCTTCCCAAATCCAGCCAAACCTCGTTGAGCTCTCCCACCTCTCCAGCCCGGCATCCGCCTCCTCTTTCACCCAAGCATGGACACACACTGCCACACTTCCCAGCCCATTTCTTTTCAACCCATCGCTCCCATGGGTCATTTTTCAACTTATTCCCCTATGCCCAGCTCATACACGCAATCAATCTAAGAGACGTCCACTCGCAGTCAGTCATATACAGCTATTCGCTCACAACCTAACTCTCGCTCTCCTGCTCCTTGCAGCAGGTGACATCCACCCTAACCCCGGCCCCAATACTACCCCCCCATGCCCCTCTCCAACATCGGCCTCTTCACCACCTCACTCAGGGGACCTTCACCCATGTGGCTTACACCTCTTGCACCTAAATATAAGAAGCCTTGTCCACAAGCTCGACTCCCTTCAGGTTTTTGCCGTGCACTATGCTCCAGATATCCTCATCTTGTCCAAAACCTGGCTCAACAAAAACATCAACGACTCCTCTGTCGCTATCCCAGGCTACACTATGGCCCGCCAGGATAGAGCCTCTAAAGGTGGCAGACTAGCCATCTACATAATCTCAGACTTGCACTATTCAGTGGTCCTGACCAAGTCTGAACCAAAAGTATCTGAAGTAATACTAATTCAGCTTGTCTTTCCCTTCGGGCTACCAATCTACATTGCTGGGATATACTGCCAACCTGGTACACCAGCTTCTGCTGTCACCGACCTCCTCAAGCAAATCTCCTGCTTAACCATGACAGGGGAACTCTACATTATGGGCGATCTTAACCACAATTGGCTAGCTCCTGCCTTCAACAAAACCAGGACTGAAATTTCCGCTCTAAACCTCTCACAAATCATTATTGAGCTCACTCGGCTTAACCTAAAACCTGGTAACCACTCGCTCATCGACTGAATCCTTATCACACACCCCCACTGGGTCAAACAAGCCGGTATTCCTCCTGACTCCCTCAGCGACCACCACGTAACCTTCTTAGTGTGTAAAATCCACTGCCCAAAATCCCCCATTAAATCTGTAGTCCAACACTCCTAAAAATCCCTTAATCTAGCCCCTGTATTGGATGACCTTGTGCTAGCAAACTGGGCCCCTGCCCCTCATATGATCTTCACTGATGATGCCTTCCTACACTTTAAAAACACATTCCTCAGCATCTGGAACACACACGCCACACTGCGTAGTACAAGAGTACAAGGATACCACCCACCTTGGATCACCCAAGAACTGACTGCATGTCAAATCGCACAGGACAAAGCCTGGAAAACACATAAATCCTCATGCCTCCCACAACACCTCTCCACATACCGCATGCTCCATAATAAGTACACCAGAGCTACTCCTCTTGCAAAAGCAAAGTACTTCAGCAGCTCCCTCCAGTCAAACCTAAATAAACCCTCAAAATTCTGGAAGGTCATTCACTCCCTTTTCACCCCACCGGCTGCCAATCCCACTCCATTGCTAAATATTAACTCTCTCCTATCAGAGCCCACAGCAGCCGACACTGAGTTCAATGTGTACTTCTCCACTTGTGCTGCCACTCTCTCTCTTCCACAACACTACACACTCTTGCACATACAGACAAAGACCCAGACTAGACCTCGCTCCTTTTCCTTCAAAGACATCTCTGCAACTGAGGCCCTAGATACATACTTTCTCTCAACTCTTCAAAAGGCAAATCCCTGAATGAATTAGACCCCAAACTTCTATATCTCTCCGGCCCCGCTATAGCAACTCCGCTTGTCAAACTCCTAAACCAATCCTTTGCTGCTGCTGCCGTCCCCCATGCATGGAAGCATGCCACTGTCATCCCTCTGCCAAAAGGAGGTGCCCCTAACCCTCCCTCTAACTACCACCCTATCTCCCTCCTCCCAGCCCTAGCAAAACTACAAGAGCACCTTGTGCTCACCCAACTTACTTCCTTCCTCACTGACTCCAAATTCTTCACGCCATTCCAGTCTGGCTTCAGGAAGGGACACTCCACCACCTCCTCCTCCCTGATACGGCTTACAGACACTATCCTGACAGGCATGGACAGTGGACTGATCACATCAGCTGTTTCTGTCGACCTTGCAAAAGCCTTCAACACTGTCTCCCACCCCATATTGCTCTCAAGTCTCGCTGAACCAGGCCTCTCTGTCACAGCCACAAACTGGTTCAGATCATACCTCTCTGATAGAACTCAGTCCGTTAGAGTCTCAAATGCGATCTCCACCCCCCTTCCCTTAACAACCGGTGTCCCACAGGGGTTGGTTCTTGGTCCCATTCTGTTATCTATATTCCTAAATGACCTGCCACTCATCTGCTCTACTTCCTCAATCCACATGTATGCGGATGATACTGTACTCTACTACTCGGGATCTACCCCGATGTGCTAAAATCAAACCTCCAAGCTGACTTCAACAAGGTACAGCAATAGTTTAGCTCACACCAGCTCTCCCTAAATGCAAAAAAAACTGTCACTATGACCTTCGGCACACGACAACGCCTGGCCAGACTCCCCTCCCTTCCCAACTTCGCCATCCTGGATGGCCAGAAACTTGAAGATGTCTCCTCGGTCTGTTACTTGGGGGTCTGGCTCGACAGTCATCTCTCCTTCTCTGACCACATCGATGCTATCTCAGAAAAACTACACCCCATGCTCAGTGCACTATATAGGAACCGCAGTAGCCTCCCTCCCAGAGTCCGACGTGAACTGGTCCTGAAGATGATACTGCCCTCCATCGACTACTGCGACACTGTATACAGTGCAGCCCCTAAGTCCAACCTATCTGAACTGGACACACGTTATAATGCCTTCTGCCACTTTGCTCTCGATGCCTCTTCTCTCACCCACCACTGCAACCTCTACCGAGCCTTGGCACTACCATCCCTCGAAAACTGCCGCCATCTCTCACTGTGCTAAATTTGTCTCCAACCTATGGCTCGGGTCCATCCTGATCCTACCTTGCCACTGTGCTCAGACATGCCCCCCCCCCTCCCCATCATCTTAGATCCAGTGACTCCCGCCAACTTTCAGTCTCTAGGCGGAAGACCTCTGTTGGTCAAGCTGCCTTCTCACACCGGCTACCCAAGCTCTGGAACACGCTCCTACCGCAAATTCGGCATTTCTCCTCTTCCTACTCTCTGTCTACCGCCCTAGCAAACTTACTTACTACAAATTGCTCCTGCCCTGAACCTGCCATACCTCACCATCCCCTCCCCAATGCCTGACCAGCGGCCCTAGCCTTGCTACAGAAACTGGCATATAACCCCAACCTTGCACTTATGTCCTGGGCCTATTTTGCCCTATGTACTGTGTATAACTGTGATATACATCCTCTGTTGTTTACAGCTGTTACTGCTGTGGTAATTTACCTTGTCTGCCGCTTCCTGTCACAAAAATTGTTATTTGATACTATAATATCCTAATGTAACCCCCCTGCAAATGGGGGTTCCCAAAAGACTTCCAGGAGCTTGCTTGAATGCTCCAAGCCTGAATGGTGTTTGGCGTTTAAGCCATTTATCAGTGAGTGTTTTTAGAGCCTCTGGTACTGTCTCTTTAAGAGCTGTCTGCTTGCAGACATAATTAGTTTGTATGGGGGACTGTGTGATGCTCTGTTTGAGTACCACTCGAGCTGCTGCCAATTCACTCCATTTTGCAGTCACTAGGGTGCAAAGGGACCTATCTGAAAGATGTAACTGTTTGCCAGAAATCATTTACAGTAATAGTAAATTACAGTTTGTCTAACCTGCTTTTTCTTTGCAGTCAGAACTGTGTCTGCCTAGTTCCCCATTCTGGTTTTGAACTGCTGAACTGGACCAATCAGTGTGGGGTAAGCTAGCTCTAAATGGTGCCTTGGACGAATCAGAACTTGGACTCATAATCTGGGCCAGCCAAGAGGATTGTATGGGCAGTGACTCTGGGAGATGTAGTTTAGACTTGGCGCCTTTTTGGACCAACAGCAGCAGTCTATTGTGAGTGACAGCCAATCCAGTCAAGAACTGAGGAACTCAAAGGATGCCCGGTTTTGTCTGTTGGAGTTTCAGTTTAGCTCTGGCAGTGAAGAGGAAAGGAACCTGTGCTCCTTCAGCGCTGATTTAGTCTTAGCAAAACATGTGTAAGGTCCAGAGTTCCGGTCTGCAGCTTGTGTAACTGCTTGTTAAGACTGAATCGTCCTGTGAAGAGAATCAAAGGATATTTGAAGTAGAAACCAGGCTCACCCTGAAAAGACTGGAGAAATTACAGAATTGCACTCTGTCTGTCAGGAACTGAATCTGCTGTGTGTTCTCCCGGTATTGTGCAGTAATTCTGATCGATAGAAGCAGCCTGCCTGGTATAGTACTTTCTTTTTACCATATAAATGTGAGGAGGCTTGTGCAGCTCAAGTGAATCCTGCTGCCATTAAAGGACTTTTGCCTGTGACTGTTTACCATATAAATGTGAGGGAGTCTCGTGGAGCTCAAGAGTAGCCCTGCTGACGTTGAAGGGACCCTATCTTGTTTGGAGGTCGTGAGTACTAATTCAGGTCGCTCCCTGTTGAATTGCCACATTAAATCCAAATGGAATCACTGTACTGCTGACTGTTTAAACTAATTTTTTTCTTTTCTCTGTTGAAAGGGCCCCTACCAGCTGCCCACCCAGTTTGGACTAGCCACTAGGGCTTGGGTACCCAGGGACAGTAACTGATGGGGATAGGCCTGTTGCACAGAACCATAGGTAGATGAGTGAGAGTGATAAGCTAATTAACCTGATTTCCCTGTCCTTGTTATATCCCTCAAATAAATCAGAGCTGCTTTGTTTCAGCAAAGTTATACTGCCTTAGGTATTTGTCTATGTTAAAGTACTGTACTGATTGTTGCACTGTATCTTACTTCACAGGGGTCCCAGTGCGGAACCAGTCCTGGGGTAAGTGTACACTGTGGAGTAATTCTTGATATATTGTGTGGGCCACTAGTGGGAAGAAAGGGGGTGCAGTGTCCCAGAGGGCTGTGACCAAGTTAGTTTAACTATTGCAAACCCTGACCTCTGGGTGGAGGCACCCGCCATTGGATCCAGGCCCCTCAACCTGTTAGTGGCAAATCAGGCAGGGGTAGTAGCCCCTGGGATAGCGCCATCTAGGGGTTACATCTTGGAGGCTCACCGCTGGGATTGTGTGTCCTCTAGTGGCCATATTTACTGAACCACTGTTAAGAAAAAAAAATGGGTACCCCAACAGAAGTGGCTGTGCACCGGCTGGTGGAGTGGTGTACATGGAGGAGATTGACCCCAAATGCTATGCTTATCCTGGACATTCCCTGCACACAGATGACACTGTACAGGAGTACTTTCCAAGGTGGAAGGTTTACAAACCCTGTGGTGGTGGGTCGGCATGCTAATCTGCTCACCCACACTTTCCTGGCCCTAGTAGAGTTTAAGGATCCCATAGATTGCTCAAGTGCCACAGACCATTGGCCCAGAGGGAGCCCTCACTGCCTGGAGAGTGATAACTAAGTACAGTAAAGCACCGGGGAATGAGCCCCACCACTGTCTGAAACTTTGAGGAGAAATTTGCTAAATGGTTTGCTGGGAGAGGGAAAACTGTGGAGACTTGAAACTATTCTTGCCACCTGGGGTGTTTCCTCCCAACACCCTCTCCTGCTCCAGTACCGTGAATGGTGGCTGAACCAATGCAGACTCCTATTTCTGCACCTGCCATTAGTCACGACTCTTACCGGAGTTGAGGATCTTTCTGGCACCTCCCACCCCCAAGGGGAGGATGACTGGGAGACCTGGATAGACTATGTTGCCCCAAGTGCTAGAATGGCAATGCTCGGAAGTTGGGTGCCAAAGAGGGCTAGTGAGAGCCTCCAGGTCCTGCCCTGGCTATCATCCTGCTAAACGGGCCAGTAACCCTTGAAGCACTGCACAGGCCTATCTTGAGGCCTTGGAGAATGTGTATGGGAGCCCAGATTCTGATGAGGACCTATGGTGGAGAGTAAGAATGCATAACAGTACCAAGGGAGTTATGTTCGTATGTATCTCGCTGGAAAAATTGTTGCAAGAATGCCTCAGAAAGGGTAGTTTGCCAGCGATTGAACTGGACCGAACCAGACTGGACAGAATCCTTAAGTCTGCCCCTTCTCAGAACTGCTGTTGCTTCAGTTACGCTTGGCAACCGACTGAATCCCCACCTCCCATGATGAGCTAATGAGAGAAATTCGAGGAGTTGGAGAAAAGGCGACCTCGAGGGACCTGCACCAACAGCTGTGGCTACTAATTCGAGTGACTGAGGGTGACCCATCAAGTGAAGTTCAGGGCAGAGGTTGACAGTCAATGAGTGCTCTGACAAGGAAAAAGATATGTCACAATGGGGCTAACTGTTGAGAGAGATCCGGAATTCAAAACAGTCCCTTTATGAAGGCCACGCCCAGGTACGGGCCCTGACCTATATCCGACTGGTATCTACAGGGGGTGGGGTACCCACCCATGTATCTCCTGCTGATAATAGCCCAAACTCAATTCCTTGACCATGGAAGTGGAGAAACTGACGAGATGTCTCCAAATACTTATCACGCCGCAGACAGAGATGGCACCAAGGTTTCCAGTTAGTAGTACCCCGCCTGGCTCCCAGTGTGGCGCCGGCCAGCTCAAACCCAGAAAGTGATGTTTTGCTATAATTATGGGAAGGATGGGCACATGAAGAGGGAATGCCGGTCCCCAAAAGACACTGATAAAGTTGCATATAGGTTACAAGGAGAGAATCGGAGAACAAATCAGTGGTTAAGAGGTACAAAATGATCCCAGTGAGGGCACCAAAATGCTAACTCACGCCCTTGTGGCAAGGTCAGTTGCCCAGGCCCCACTACCGCCTCCAGACTGGTCCAGAATAGTGGGTCCCTCCATGGAGACCACTGTAAAGGTGAATGGAGTGTCTCCAAGAGCTGTATTAGACAGTGGCTCTCAAGGACAATTATGTTCCAAGATCGGTATTAGAAGCATCTGTCAGACGTACTCTTACAACCATTAGAAGGACTGCATGTATGGGGGTTAAGGAGAAGGCCTACCCATTCCGGTACATCCGAATTTGGCTGTCTTTCCCCACCTGCGGGCTGAGTGGCTTAACAAGTAGAGACCCTAGCCTTAGTGTGTCCCCCACTGGACTGTATGATGGTGTCCCTTTGTTGATTGGAACAAATGCTCAATGTTCGGAAGGCTGGCACAGTTGTGTTATGAAAAACAGGGTCAAAGACTAGTAGAGCTTTAAGAGTTCCGGCTTTAATTAAGAAGGCCTATGAGGCACAGAGATGCTGAAAAAATAGAACCAGAGGAACCGGTCGGAATTGTATGGAAGAAGGATCCTGAGTCTCTGATCCTGGCGCCAAATGCCCAGTGTACCTACAGGAGAGGTCCGTGATCAGAAAGGATGTTAAGAATAAATATTAATGTTGGATGCACCAGGCGATGGAAAATTGCCAGAGGGACTTCTGGTCAAGCCTTGTATTTTGCCCGCTAGAGCCCATGCTTATGCCAAAGGGTAATGGTCCAAGTTCATAATGTGTCTGAAAGAGACATCTCTGAGTAAACAGAGGTTGCATCCTGCTAATGTGCATTGTGCAGACACTGCAGTGCTACCCAGCAGCAAGAGTTCAAGGAAGAATGACAGAGTAGCTGACTTGTTTGATTTCGCGACTCCCGCTGCCAGCTGAATGGAAAGTGAGGATAAGTGAGAAGCTTGCCCAGAGAGACAGGTGTTTTCTTTAAAGGAATGGGATGTGGGATGCGGCAAGGAGCTGAGCACAATATCCGCTGCATGACGAAAGACCATTTCGTGAGAGGTCTCGACGCCTGGCACCTGCTGACATAGATGATGTGAGACGGCATCTGCAAGAGATGTTAGCTGCTGTAATACAAGAATCCCGGCCCTTATGCTTCCCCATTGTGGTAGTGAGGAAAAGAATGGAACAGTAAGGATGTGTGTGATTATCGCACTTAAACCGGGGCGGACTATCCCTGATCAGTACACAATGCCCCGCATTCAGGATGCTTTGACCTGCCCAACGGGAGCAAGTGGTTCTCTGTGCTGGATCTCCGCAGGGTTCCTACTAGATCCCGATGGCCCCAGAGGACCGAGAAGACAGCCTTTATCTGTCCGCTTGGTTTCTATGAATTCATGAGGATGCCTCAAGGGATTTCAGGTGCCCCAGCCACTTTTCAACGATTGATGGAGCGTGCAGTGGGACATGAACTTACTAGAGTGCCTGGTATACCTAGATGATGTTATTGTGTTTGGCAGCTCACTGGAGGAACATGAGAGCAGATTATTATAGGTATTGGACCGACTGGAGGACTTTGGCCTTAAACTGTCCATTGATAAGTGTCAATTTTTTCAAACATCAGTAAAGTATGGGACACATAGTATCCACCGAGGAATAGAGACCACCCAAGAAGTTGAGGCTCTTGACACCTGGCCACAGCCCAAAAATCTAAAAGAACTGCAAAGATTCTGGGATTCTGTGGTATTATCGGCGCTTCATCAAGGACTATTCAAGAGTGATCCACCCTTTACTTAACCTTACTCAAGGGTATCCCAACCCACAAAAATACTCAAAAGTCAGCCTCAAGACTGAAAGAGTGTATTTTCATCCGAGTGAAGTATTTGGCCCGCTGGACTCCTGTGATTGTGAGACTGCTTTTCATGAGATCATATATCAACTTACCCATGCTCCAGTGCTGGCCTATGCCGATCCAAGAAAACCTTCGTCTGCACACTGATGCTAGCTTGCAAGGGTTTGGGGGCTGTGTTGTACCAAGAGCACGAGAATGGCCTGAGACCAGTGGCCTTTGCCAGTAGAAGCCTGACCCCATCCGAAAAGAACTATCCTGTACATAAGTTAGAGTTCCTAGCTTTGAAGTGGGCTATTGTTGACCAATTCCATGAGTACTTGTATGGGGCTAAAATACTAGTAAAACTGACAATAATCCTTGACCTATGTGCAGACCTCAGCTAAGTTGGATGCCACTGGCCACAGGTGGCTTTCGCAAATATCTACATATGACTATGCTCCGAATACCGAGCAGGTCTGAACCACATAGATGCTGATGCTCTCTCCCGGAGGCCTGTTCCCCAGAATGACTGGGTCCAATTGGCAGAACCTGACATCTGGCACTCTGGCCGGAAGTTTGACAGGGAGGAACAATGTCCACGGACGCATGGACTGTACATGGTTGATTGGGACCCTCTTGAGAATTGCATACCTGCTGCTTTATTGCCACTTTTCTGCAACAGACATTGGTGCACTGCCTCAGCTGGACAATGACAGTATTCAGCGGGCTCAATCCCGATCCTATGATCAAATCAGCTTTAGAAGCCCCTATGCAGGAAAAGATGTGTCCAAATTCACGCTCCACTGATTTGAGAACTGCACTGTTATACAAAGAAGGTCCTAAGTTGAAACTGATCAATAAACTGTTATACAGAGAAACAGTAGACAGAGGGGACAAGTAGACAAACAACAACTAGTGCTGCCCACTGCCTTCGAGACTCAGTACTGAGGTCCT
Source organism: Neoceratodus forsteri (assembly GCA_016271365.2). Taxonomy (NCBI): domain Eukaryota; kingdom Metazoa; phylum Chordata; order Ceratodontiformes; family Ceratodontidae; genus Neoceratodus; species Neoceratodus forsteri. Next base: position 298,364,191 of record CM057459.1, on the reverse strand, counting down.
TGCACAACCACATGGGGCACCTTGTATAGACAGAACACTTGACTTGGTGAGATCCAGATTCTATTGGCCTAAGATGGGGCTGATGTGGAACAACATTCGAACTTGTAGTCGCTGCTTATAGAGGAAAGCTATTCCCAGAGGGCTGCCCCTTGTTAACATCACCACCAGTGCACCCATGGAGCTGGTCTGTATTGATTTTCTGAGTTTGGAGTCAGATCAAAGAAATATCAGTAATGTGCTGGTGGTCACTGACCATTTCACGAGATATGCCCAAGCTTTCCCACCAAAGACCAGAAAGCATCCACTGTGGCCAAAGTACTTGTAGAAAACTTTTTGTTCACTATGGGGCTCCACAAAGAATCCATTCTGATCAAGGAGAGACTTTGAGAGTCGCCTGATCAAAGAGATGCTTCTCTGTGGGGAGTGAGAAAGTCCAGAACCATTCTCTTACCACTCCTAGGGGACCCACAGCCTGAACGCTTCAACCGCACTTTACTAGATATGCTAGGCACCTCCACCCAAAGGACAAGACTAGATGGGGCTAACAAATTAGCACCCTGGTACATGCTTATAACTGCACCAAAAGTGATGCCACTGGGTTCTCCCCTACCGCCTGATGTTTGGAAGAGAAGTTCGACTCACCGTAGATATGTGTTTTGGGGTCTCTCCTGATGGGGTTCAAGCTGACAACTATTTACAGTATGTGCAAAAGTTAAAGGCCCAGCTAACTCATGCGTACTCAACTGGCTCAAACCATGGCTGCCAAAGAAATCTGGCCAACAAAGAAAGGTATGATAAAAAGGTGAAAGCACAGGAACCCAGGAGGGAGATCGGTATTGCTAAGAAATCTGGGACTGCATGGCAAACACAAGATTGCTGACAGATGGCACCATCTCCCTCACATTGTAGTGGGCAAACTAGATGATCTGCCAGTGTACAAAGTAAGGCCTGAGAATAATTCAAAGATGTAAAACAATGCATAGAAATCATTTACTGCCCATTGGACAAAACTTGATTGAGTCTGAGCCCCCAGAAGATGCCCCCTCTGGACCAGTGACTAGAGCTGCTGCTAAGAAAAGATCAAAAAGTCTGCACCTACAGAAGCAGAGTTAAAGTGTTCCCCTGCACAAGTCCCAGTTGAGCATGACTGTCAGTCCATATCAGAAGAAAGTGAGAGTGACTTTGAATACTATCCTTCTTACGAACTGAGTCACATTTCCTGCAATCCCTGTCAATACTGGAGACGGCTGGGCCTCTGACTGTCTAAGCCCCCAGCTCATCCCTGGAGCCAATGCTCCCAGAAGTGAAGTGCAAAGCATCAGATCAGATGAAATGGAATCATTGTGCATGGTTGAACTGTTTGAGCTTTCAGGGAGGAAAATGATAGATTGGGGCAGACTGTGATACACTCGAACAAGAAGAGTATTTTGAGTGCCCTGACAGTCCACTGCCAGTGTCCGAAAGCTCTCCATGCAAGCCAAATGTTGTGGACTCAGAAACTGTAACTCCTGGAGCTGAAAGTGCCCCAAGTTCTAGCCTCTCTACCCCAGGAAGACTCCCTGACAAGTGAGGACAATGCTGAAAATGAGGCTCAGAGTGCAGAGACTGTAACACCCCTAGAAAGACTGGTCGAGCTGTAAAGCCTGTGGTGCACCTCAGTTATGATTCACTTGGGAGGCCTGTGGACTTGCCTCTCAATGTTGTCCATAAAGGAGTGTATGTGTCCCCGAGCTCATTGCCCAAACTGAGCGTCAGTGCTAACTCCAAGTTACTTGTGTTGCCTTCCATGTTGGTGCCCTTGCCACGCCCAGCCCCAAGGTAACTAATAGGAAGGCCCCTCTTCAGGTTTCATGTACAAGAGGTAATAACTTGAGTTATGGTACAATGTGTGTGTAATACTATGTAAAGAGTGACGTACTGCAATGTTTCAGAAATGTGTTCTTGGTAAAATGATATACTGACTGATCGATTACATGTGAGCCTAATGCAATGTATATGGTTGCAGTTAAAACTTATGTAATTTGCTTGACCGGACGCAAGCTTTCCCAGGCCAGGAAGGGTAAACTCCCGCAAATGGGGGTTCCCAAAAGACTTCCAGGAGCTTGCTTGAATGCTCCAAGCCTGAATGGTGTTTGGCGTTTAAGCCATTTATCAGTGAGTGTTTTAGAGCCTCTGGTACTGTCTCTTTAAGAGCTGTCTGCTTGCAGACATAATTAGTTTTATGAGGGGACTGTGTGCTTCTCGTTTGAGTACCACTGTAGCTGCTGCCAATTCACTCCATTTTGCAGTCACTAGAGTGCAAGGAACCTATCTGAAAGATGTAACTGTTTGCCAGAAATCATTTACAGTAATAATGAAATTACAGTTTGTCTAACCTGCTTTCTTTGCAGTCAGAACTGTTCTGCCTAGTTCCCCATTCTGGTTTTGAACTGCTGAACTGGACCAATCAGTGTGGGGTAGTTAGCTCTAAAATGGTGCCTTGGCGATCAGAACTTGGACTCATAATCTGAGCCAGCCACAAGAGGATTGTATGGGCAGTGACTCTGGGAGATGTAGTTTAGACTTCGGCGCCTTTTTGGACCAACAGCAGCAGTCTATTGTGAGTGACAGCCAATCCAGTCAAGAACTGGGAGGAACTCAAAGGAAGTGCCCAGTTTTGTCTGTTGGAGTTTCAGTTTAGCTCTGGAACCCTGTGCTCCTTCAGTGCACAGTTTTAGTCAAAAAACATGTGTAAGGTCCAGAGTTCCGGTCTGCAGCTTGTGTAACTGCTTGTTAGGACTGAATCCGTCCTGTGAAGAGAATCAAAGGATATTTGAAGAGTAGAAACCAGGCTCACCCTGTAGAAGACTGGAGAAATTACTGAATTGCACTCTGTCTGTCAGGAACTGAATCTGCTGTGTGTTCTCCGGGTATTGTGCAGTAATTGCGATCGGGATAGAGAGCAGCCTGCCTGGTATAGTACTTTCTTTTTACCATATAAATGTGTGAGGAGGCTTGTGCAGCTCAAGTGAATCCTGCTGCCATTAAAGGACTTTTGCCTGTGACTGTTTACCATATAAATGTGTGAGGAGTCTCGTGGAGCTCAAGAGTAGCCCTGCTGACGTTGAAGGACCCTATCTTGTTTGGAGGTCGTGAGTACTAATTCAGGGTCGCTCCCTGTTGAATTGCCACATTAAATCCAAATGGAATCACTGTACTGCTGACTGTTTAAACTAATTTTTCTTTTCTCTGTGTGAAAGGGCCCCTACCAGCTGCCACGGTTTGGACTAGCCACTAGGGCTTGGGTACCCAGGGACAGTAACTGATAGGGATAGGCCTGTGCACAGAGCCATAGGTAGATGAGTAGAGTGATAAGCTAATTAACCTGATTTCCCCCTGTCCTTGTTATATCCCCCTAAATAAATCAGAGCTGCTTGTTTCAGCAAAGTTATACTGCCTGAGGTATTTGTCTATGTTAAAGTACTGTACTGTGATTGTTGCACTGTATCTTATTTCACATGAGGTCCCAGTGCTGGAACCAGTCCTGGGGGTAAGTGTATACTGTGGAGGTAATTCTGATATATTGTGTGGGCCACTAGTGGGAAGAAAGGGGGGTTGCAGTGTCCCAGAGGGCTGTGACCAAGTTAGTTTAACTATTGCAAACCCTGACCTCTGGGTGGAGGCACCCGCCATTGGATCCAGGCCCCTCAACCTGTTAGTGGCAAATCAGGCAGGGGTAGTAGCCCCTGGGATAGCGCCATCTAGGGGTTACACTAAGCATTCAATGTGTGCTGCTTGTATAGTCATGCAATCCTTATGCTGCTTTTTATCTGCTTCTGTTAACTGTTCACTTAATAACCTCCGTGTTAGCATATCCATATTTACTGCCCCTCCCCGGGAGACGAGCATCTCTTGTTGCTCAGTATGCCTTTCCTGGTGAAACAATTGCAATAAATAAATAAAGGAGACTAATTACTTTTCCTGACTCCATTGGGCAGAATAGTACCCACTGACCATTTTCTTTCTTCCTTACAGGTATACCTGCAAAATGGCTATCTTGCTCCTGTTCCTCATTACAGGAATATTCCCCATTCTCCATTTAACGGATACAGATCATAATCCCAATGCCAACACACATCTACGGTGGTTCCTTCAATATATACAACCAGCAGACAACCGCTACCTACTCCCACATAATGTGTTCACCACCATACCTGAAGGAGTCTGCATAGATGTTCTCAGCAAACTGATTACTGTTCAGGAGGGCAAAGACGCTTACCTGAATGCCACGGTCATGACACCTGACAAATCATCACTCCAAATTGAATGGCAAACTGACAGCAATGGACAACAAATTCCCATTTCCTGCCTCTCCAAAGGCACTTTTCAAGGTTGGCCCAACACCAGAATCGCACCTAATGGCACCCTGTCTATATGTCAGGCTAACCACAAGCATACAGGTTTATGCAACGTCACTGCACTGATTAATTCAACCTTTTGTGACAAATTTCCAGAAGACTCTGCCAGAGACTTTTGCACACGACATTACATTGCTACAGCTGCCTTGTTTGCATCAGTAGTTCCCCCTACTGAAGCAGAACCACAGAGTGTCCTGTCCAGGAACCAGAACCAGCTAGTGGCCTGGCTGCCACTTCACTGCCAGGTACACTTGTGAACAACGTGCAATTCATACACGTCCCAGTTATTTTTAACCTTTCACACTGGAATATGGCCGAATTTGGTTGGCGTTCCAAAACAAACACATCTAGGTTTCATAGTACCATGTTACTGTACACTCTTGCAGCATACCAGACACATACTCAAGACCCAGTAGCAGGGTCACACATTACCGAACACTTGGGTGCACTCAGACCCAGACAGAATCCCAACACCAAGAAATGCAGCAGACATGCTACTGCTGATATCTCTGGTGCCACAGGCACTGTTTCCGGTCACTTTGGAACTGGCATGTTTATTTGGAACCGGACAGACATATCTTCCATTAAAAGCCAAACTGTTAAATTCCAGACTGGCATGAAGAATGATGTTTTACCCCCATTACTGCGTGGTATAGATGGGCTTAGTCAGGAAGCTCCAGTGACACTAGAAACAAGATCAATGAACTTGTGTTCCAGAATGACAAGGAAGCAGACAAGCAATGTATTGCCAGGGAACCTTTATGTTCTGCCTATGGCTCTTGTGTAATTACCACCATGAACAATCTCTTCCAGGATTTGGAATCAGGGCACATCAGAGACATAATCCATGACAGACGACCGGCCAAATGGTATTGTCCACGTTGTAAATCTGTCTCATGCACCACCCTTTGCATGTCTATGTTTGTTTCTATTCCATTATCAACTGCTAGAAATGTAGGCTATGTAACATGTCACTCCAACCAGGGTCCCCTGTTACACAGCTAAACAATGTAGCATTCATGACACTATGTTTGTGACCTTTACTGTCTCACATCCACATTCTAATTCGCAAACAGCCATCTTTGATAAGCTGGCTACCATCCACTTTGTAGGACATCTCAATGACATCTTCAGGGAGAGAACTGACCTGCCACCTCTTCTGGTTTTCCACACCACCCTTGACACTTGGGTCGCTCCTCATATGGACTGTTGCGCCAAAAAGGGTTATCATTATCTCTGCAGATGTGACGTATTCAACGTCATTAGGGCTGTCTGTGGGTACTCACCGGAAAGTATTGATTGGTTCTTTACTTTGGACTCTGATCTTTCTTCCAATGGAGCTTTAAACCTTAGTGCTTAAATCTTAGTGCAACCACCACTACTTCATCGACTTCATCACCAGTCAGCCAGACTGGGCATCTTTACCAGGATTACAAGGAGGACGTTCAATGCTTCACTACCAGGATGACAAATTCATCTTTCACCTGTCCTATTCGACTTCAAAAATGGTGGATCCCACATGTGAGAGTGTCATACGACTCTGACAGCCAATACTGTGTCGTCACCAATCATAAATCTTTTGCATATGGTGATAAACAGTGTAATATTGTTGTACCTACATTTTGTTTTATTCCTCATCAATCTACAGTTATTGGTCATACTGTCATAACCCCTGTTCCCGGGGGGGAGCTTGCCATCCAAGATGGAAGCTGTGTAATTAAGCTACTGCAGTACCAGCTTCACCCATCTCGACACATTCGACATTTCAGCACCCACTAATCCAGGATTCTTTTGATGGATTTACATTCTGTGGACTGTTCTAATCATTTTGATATCTGAATTGTGCTGATCGGACTTTGGATTTGGAACTTATCCTGCTCCTAACACCTTTCCTCATTGCATCTGGACAGCCTGTGCGACACTCTCCAACCACCAGGGTCACGTTGGCACTCTCCCCACAGTACCTGGTGATGGAGGACTCCAGGGAACTACAATATGCTACCCCCCAGTCTGTAGAGCGACAACTGGGCAACATAACTGCCTTGCTAAACAGGGTCCTCCTGGACACTGCATCGCTTACTGAAACAACTAGAAGCACTAAAGCAGATGTGGTGAAATTGACTAACAGAGTAACTGACAATGAATTCCATGTTAAACATCAAGGGGAGATGCTGCATGACCACCACTGCCAGCTCAGAAAGCATCATAATCAATTACAATATTTGTTAGCAAAAGTGGACGACCTGAAGAACTGGGGGAGGAGAAAGAACATAAGAATTGTGGTATTACTGGAGAAGGCTGAATGTACTGATATGATCACCTTTCTACAGCGTGCCCTCCCGGTAATGCTGAAGCTAAATAACCAACCTCCCCCGGAGCTGGAGAGAGCCCACAGATCTCTGGCACCCAGACCGCAGCCTGGTGAATGGCCACGTCCGATTCTATGCAAATTCTCTAGATACCCTGTCAAGCAGACCTTCCTACGAACAGCCAGGGACCTGAAAAGTTTGCAGTGGGAATGAATGCAAGTTGAAATCTACCAGGACTACTCCTACTATCTCTCCCGTAGAAGATGTGCTTATGGTCCAGTAAAGCAGACGTTTTACAAATTGAACATTGCTACGTCCCTAAGATACCCAGCACAGCTGAGGGTCCTATACAGGGGTGAACAACTCACCTTCAACACGCCAGCTGAGGTGGAACTTTTCTTTGCCGACATCGCCGGAGAACGAGCCCCTCAATGTCTACAGCCACTTCTGCCTCGTGGTGAGGCCCAACAACCGATGGATACCTCTGTTCAGCACGATGGTCCACCACACTGTACTGCAACTCCTGTGGCTGCACTCGACGCTGATCTCGAATGGCAAACTCCTCAGCGGGGGAGACAAAAGAAGAAAACTGTTGCCCAACAAGGCAAGAATCCTCCAATGCCACCAGCTAGAGCCCCACGGAACAGATCGAGGAGTTGGCAACGGAAGGCGCATCTGTCAGAAGGTAGCAGGTCCTCCAACTACTCAACCCCTGTGAAGACATCCAACCACTTCAAGCCATTTGGGGAGATGCTCTCTGCCGCCCTTAACCTTTCCCAGAAGAGCCTAATTGCTGAGGAAGAAATCCTCCTATTGCCGGAAGAATTGGCCGGGGACTGGGCTCTGATAAACTGGGACTGGGCAACTGACTTGGGGAGCCCCTGATCTGAACACGATGCAGCAGCTACATCAGAGCTTTTCATCACTGGCTGTGAAACTGGGCCCGTAATGACAGCTGAAGGGAAGGGGTTTCAGCTAGTCCCCCAAGGGTTTTTCTTTTCTTAAACGGCTACTCTGCACTGGGTTTCCCGGGGCTTACAATTTGAGGGTTAAGGGATGCTCAGTTAATAGGGCCACAGTCAGGCAATTTTAGCCTATAGTTCCCTCCTTCCTTTCCCTCTGATAGCCACAACACCCACTTTTGTTGGTAAGACGCATCAAAGTTACCATCGGTGCAACAGTGCAGTAATACTGATTAAATCTGTTGGATGGGGCTCTGTTTTTTCAGCCCAAATGTTGTTCATCAAAGAATGTGTTCATCTTATTAAATTGCTGTTAATGGAAGGAGTTAGTTAACCTCCTCGAGTATTCTACAGAGAGGAGTATTGATCTCTTCATGAAGTCACGATTGCCTCACAGTCATGGTGTTTGCTTATGGGTCTGCCTGTCATGCCTTAATATGCCTGCTCAACCCTAACCCTCCCCCATTGTTCACAGGGGGAACAGCAATGAGCCGAGATGTTTTAAGGTGCACCCTCAACCCGCACTTCAATTCTGCCTGCTGCCTTGTATTAATATGGCACTCGGTAAATCTGGATAACTGCCACAGTGTGGCGCTTGCAGTGCAGAGAGTAGTGCCATGGGCAATCTGCCTAGTGTATGATGGGGATTGTTTTAAACCCTAAGCATGTAGTGTGGAGTTTATAAGGGACAGCAAGGCAAAGGAAAGGAGCTAGTTCCTGCTCTAAGTTGCTGCAAAATCCACGGGATTTCGGTGGCAGGACAGAGGCTTGCCTGCTGTGTAAAATAAGGTATTTCATCTCAGTCTTGCACATGCTAGACATGTAACACTCATTTAAGGGCTGCAATTGCTGAGGGCATAGTCCTAGGTCCACACAAAGTTCCCAATAGATTTTTTTCTCTGATATCTGCTGATTAGTACATGGGGATTAAAGAGGGCAGAAAATGATTTCTAACTGGCAGATGTTTATAAAGTTCTTATTCTCAGAAATGGTATGCATTCACCTAAATTATCCATATTTAACTGTACCTGAATAAAAAGTGATATAAAAAGCTGCATTTTGCATTGTCTTGTTTTTATGGGCAGCATTCTATTACAGTTCTCTTCATGGAAACAATAATTTAGAGTTTTAACTATGTAATGGTTTGTGCACAGAACTCTAAACAGGGTTCTGATAGGTCAGCAGCTCATAATTAGCATTCTGTACATAAACTGTGACATAGTAAAAAACTCCACATAAGTGATTCCATGACGTGAACTGTAACAGAACGCTGCCCGTAAAAACACAACAATGCAAACTACAGTTTTACCTATCCCTCTTTGTTCAGGTACAGTTAAATATGAATACTTTAGGAGAATGCATATAGTTTCTGAGAATAAGAACTTTATAAACAGCTGTCAATTAGCACAAATTTCCAGTCCCCTTTAAAAGGAGAAGCAGCATTTCATTGCAGGCTCATGTGGGACTGCACAATGTACTGTATCCGGATGCCTTGCATCCAGCCCTATCATATCTCGTTACTCAAGCCCTGAATTCTCCAATACCTATGCTGGCAGCCATATGTACAACCCCCTTTAGATAGAACCTCTCTTTGTCCGGTTGCCCGAAACATTGGATAGGCTTGTCGCTAAAGGTTCCCAAACATCTTATTGGGGTTGCAATCTGTACCAACTAAATAAAAATAAAGGGAGCATATCTCCAGATTGGATAGTGGGGTGAGTAGGCCCTGAGCCATACAGGTGGCTGGCCCCCTGTGACTCAGATCTACTTCTTTAACAGTTCTTGTCTGGTAGCTGTGAAGGGCACACTACCCACTCCCCCTCCCCTTGACGAGTAGAACTTGACCGTTGGGAGGCAGGCAAGTTCCCTCCCTTCCTCCCGGATCCACGATGGTTCCACACTCCCAGCAGAGATCAAGCAGGCAAGCATTCTTGCCCCAAGTCTCTGGTTTGGGATTAATCCTTCACCCACCCTGCCTACAAAGACACTTGCCAAAAGCACTCATGGAAGGCAGCCCAACTGCTACTCAAAACCCTTCTCTCCAGACACGCCCTATAGTGGGGATAGCCGTGCCGCAGTAGTTAAGAAAACAAATGAGGTGATTTCATGGACCACCTGGGGCCTTGCACTGCAACCTCCGATCGGCTCCCGGTTAGGGGAGCAGGTCCCTCCAATAGGGGGATTCAGGAGTTTGAACCAAGATAATAAAATGGTAATAGTACTCAAGATAGTAGTCATTACAGTATCCATGTGTTGGCACACAAAAAAGATACACCCTGAATATGGCTAACCTTGCTAATATAACAACCACCTCTTGGAATGTGAGGGGTCTTAACTCCCAGGTGAAAAGGAAAATGGTACTCTCCCGGCTCAAAAAATTGGGCACCCAGGTGGCTTTTCTACAAGAAACTAAGTTCAGCTCGAAGGAAGCTACTAAACTTGTCAGGGACTGGGTGGGCAAGGAAGGCCACGGTACCGTAGGGTCAGCCAAAAAGGGTGTTTCCATTCTGTTACATAAAAAGTTATAATGGCAGCCCATGGAGAGGCACACAGGAGGTGACAGTGGGGGGGATCATCATGAAGGTCTCCACCCCATTCGGCCCATTAGTACTGGTTAATATTTATGGCCCAAACGAAGACTCTCCGGAATTTTTTCACAATATCTCCCAAAAAATTATGGACATTTGTTTTGATAACCCAGATATCCTACTGGGTGGGGACTTCAACCTGGTGATGGACCACCTTTTAGAGAGATCCAATACTAGGCCAGAACCGCATTCGAGATCCCTCCAGGCCCTGAAGGAACTTACCGCCTTGCATCAGTTATCTGATGTGTGGCAGATATTACACCCCTCGGAGAAGGACTATACCTTCTTCTCTACACCTTGAGCTATGGCTAGCAGTTCAGAGTTCTGGCTCACCCACCCCACCCAAACTGACAGCTGCCACCACAGGGGTCACTGTCTCCCAGATCTATATCTCAGATCATGCACCGGTGGCCCTTACCTTTCTTCTGTCCCTGCCAACCCCCAAATCCCTTATGTGCAGGTTAGATCCCCTTCTCCTGCAGGACAAAGACTTCGCCCCTTGGCTATTGGAGGAAACAAAAGGGTTCTTTACTGACAACCCCCCAGGTTCTGCTTCTGCAGCCAACATATGGAAAGCATATAAGGACACCATAAGAGGCAAAATAATTAGCTTTGCCTCCCATAGATGGAAACTGAGGGAGAAGGAGCTCAAACAGCTAGAAACCAAACTAAGCAGTCTAGAGGTAAAATACAAGAGATGGTCAGATTGGTCAATACCTGCAGGAACATCTGCCAGAACTAGACACATAGTGGATTCCCTGCAGGGGGAGGGCCTCACACAACTGGTACAGCAACCCACGAGACACAGGGCTATCCTAGATCTAGTACTGATTAACAAGGAAGGGATCACAGATCTCCAGGTAGAAGGTCACCTGGGGCCAGTGACCATCACATGGTATGGTTCAATTTGGCTACTACATCTAAATCATCCCATTCCAAGGCAAAAATATGGGACTTCAGAGGAGCTGACTTTTGATAAGATCGCCAACAGAGTTAAGCTAGCCTCTGGCAAAGAAACACAGGTGAGGGGTACAGGCAAAGTGGGCAAGCATTAGGATGCAATACTTGAAGCAACATCCCACTGTGTTAGACAGAAAAGGAAGTGCAAAAGAAGAAGGAAACCACTTTGGTTCTCAAATACAGTAGCAGAAAAGGTCAGAGCCAAAAGGCTGGCCTTCAGGAAATATAAGGGAACACAGCGGATGAAGATAGGAGGCATACCAAACTGCCCTAAGGGAAGCAGGAAGGCAGTAAGGCAGGCAAAGTCCCAAACTGAGGAAACACTAGCACAAACAGCAAAGAAGGTGACAAGACTTTTATAGATACATTAGTGAAAGGAGAAAGTCCAGAGGGGTATTGCTAAGCTTAATGGAGAAAAGGGAGCATGGCAGGAGGAGGACCCTGTAAAGGCATCTATCCTAAATAGATACTTTTGCTCAGTATTTACTGAAGAGAAGGTAGGCAGGGCCCACAGCTCAGCATCATGGACACAGGGGAGGGAGGGAGGAGGTTAGCACTACTCCCTTCACAAAAGAAAGGGTCCCACAAGAGCTTGCTAAGCTCAGGGTGGATAAGGCAATGGGACCTGATGGCATACATCCCAGGGTACTTAAGGAGCTAAAGGTGGAACTAGCAGAGCCATTAGCAGAACTGTTTAGTGAGTCTCTAAGCAGGAGAGGTCCCAGAAGACTGGAGAAAGGTTCAGGTGATCCCGCCTCCACAAGAGTGGTAGCAGGGAGGAGGCAGGGAACTACAGACCAGTCAGTCTTACCTCAGTAGTGGGCAAGATTATGGAGGCACTCCTTAAGGAAAGGATAGGATAGTGCAACACCTGGAATCCATAGGGGCACAGGATCCAAGACAGCATGGGTTTACAAAAGGTAGGTCCTGTCAAACTAATCTCATAGATTTCTTTGACTGGGTAACCAGAGTGGTGGACCAAGGGGGAGCAGTTTATGTCGCCTATCTTGACTTCAGCAAAGCTTTTATTTTTTTTTTTATTTAGTTGTTTAACCAGGTATAGCACACCAAGCTGAAAGCTTTTTTACAGGAGCGACCTGGGAGCACAAGGAGGTTAAGTGACTTGCTCAGGGTCACACAGTATGCAAGTGGAAGCTGTGGGATTCAAACCCAGGTCTGGTCTGCTGGATGTCACCAAATTTGCAGCTCAGAGCCTTAGACCACTGCGCTATACTGCTTTTGACACTGTTCCACATAGAAGATTGATAAATAAGCTGGGTAGGCTCGGGGTTGGTCAGAAGTTGGTCAACTGGGTGGCAAACTGGTTGACGGGCAGAAAACAGAGAGTGGTGGTAAATGGTATACAGTCAAAAGAGATGCAGGTCACAAGTAGGGTACCTCAGGGATCAGTCCTGGGGCCAGTCCTCTTCAACATCTTCATTAGTGACCTTGCAGATGGACTAGAGGGTAAGGCTTGTCTGTTTGCAGATGACACCAAGATCTGCAACAGAGTAGATGATCCAGATGGGGTGGGCAGAATGAGAAGAGATCTGGATAAACTAGCAAAATGGTCAGAAGAGTGGCAACTGGGATTTAATGCAATGAAGTGCTAAATCATGCACATAGAGAAGAGAACCCTGAAGCCACCTATAGGCTGGAGGGAGTTGCTAGCAGTCACAAAGGAAGAAACAGACTTGGGCATCATCATCACTGATTACCTGAAATCATCCAAGCAGACCTCTAAAGCAATAGGTAGGGAGGGTGTTAGGGGTGTATTAGTAGGGTATCACAAGTCGTAAGAGGGAGGTAATAATCCCTCTTTACAAGACATTGGTTAGGCCCCATCTGGAGTACTGCGTGCAGTATTGGAGGCCACACCTTCACAAGGACATTAACCAAATTGAGGCAGTCCAGAGAAGGGCAACCAAAATGGTACAGGGACTGCATCAGAAGACATAGGAGGACAGATTAACAGAGCTCGATATGTATACCTTTGAGCAAAGGAGGGAGAGAGGTGATATGATCGAGGCATTCAAACACCTTAAGGGCATTAACAAGGTGAAAGAGTCTAACATGTTTAAGTATAAGAAAAATAGCAGGACAAGAGGACACAGCATGAGATTAGAGAGGGGCCGATTAAGGCGGAATGTGAGGAAATTCTTTTTCACAGAAAGGGTGGTGGATGCATGGAATGGCTTACCACAAGAAGTGATGGCTATGAATACAGTGCAGGGCTTCAAACAGGCATGGGATAGGCATAAGGAAGCAATACAAATGACTATGAATAGATAGGCCACTGACAGAGCAAAGGCCGATGGCACATTTATAAGGTAGAAAAAGAAATGGGCAGGCTGGATGGGCCTTGCGGTCCTTATCTGCCATCAATTTCTATGTTTCTATGGCCCTCCTCTCTTCAGACACCCTCAATTATAGTGGAGCTAACTGCCCTCAGACTGAAAATTAATATCTTAGTGATGAGGAAGGTGGAATTATACATCCACTGGGTGCAACACTGGTACTGGGCAGAAGGGGAAAAGGCTAGCAAGCTGCTGGCCTATAGGTTGAAACAGAGGCAGGCCAAGAGATCCATTCACAAACTGAAAGACGGTTCAGGAAAGCTAATGCCAAACCCCAAAGCCATCAATGACATCATGTCTAACTTCTATAACGCCCTATATTCTTCACAGGTAAATTGGGATAAAAATAGGTATAGCAAATTCATTGACTCATTGTCCCTCCCCAAACTGACTGCTCACCAGAAAGAAGCCCTGGACCAAAACGTCACGGAGGAAGAAATTGCCCTAGCAATATCCACTATGGCCCCGCAAAGAGCACCAGGGGGGAGACGGTTTCCCTGTGGACTTTTATAAGTTGGTCCAGTCCCTGATAGCGACCCCGCTGGCTTTGATGCTACAGGAGGCACAAGTGCAACAGAAACTCACCTCCACCTTGTCAGAGGCTATTATAACGGTGCTGCCAAAAGAGGGCAAAGATCCATAACCTCACAGCCAGTCATAGGCCAATTTCTTTAACTAATGCAGATACTAAAGTTTTGGCCAAAGTCCTCGCTTCCTGGTTGGAGAAATGCTTGCCAGACATTGCCCATCCCTCCCAGGTGGGATTTGTCAAGGGAAGAATCAGTTCTGACCATATCTGTGCTCTTATACCCTAAATGCAAACCGCAGCAGATCTCCCCACCCCGTCAGTAGCGATTACAACTGACTTTGAGAAAGCCTTTGACTTAGTGGAGTGTGAGTATCTGCATGCAGTACTGGAAACTTTCAATGTAGACCCTTATTTTGCCAACTGAATTAAAACCCTATACGCTGGCCCCATGGGGAAGGTGTTCACCTATGGGAACATGTTGGAACCCTTCCTCCTGCAAAGAGGGACTAAGCAAGGTTGCCCACTATCCCCCTGCTATTTGTACTTGCCATAGAGCCACTAGTGGCAGTCCTGAGATCCCATCCTAATACACAGGGGATTCAAATAGAAAACAAATGTTATACCACCAAGTTATATGCTGACGACTGCCTGATCCTCACCCAAAACCTACCCCTTAGTCTCCCACACATCCTCTCAACATTAGAAACCTATGGGGAACTCTCTGGTCTGAGGAGCAATGTTTCAAAGTCAGAAATCCTCCTCCTGAATGCGCTCACCTCTCCAACTCAGCTGGGAGGTCATGGCCTAGCATGGGCACACTCTGAAATTAAGTATCTAGGGATTAGGCTTTCCCTCAACCGAAAATCCCTAGTGGATATTAACTTCAAGCCACTGTTAGAAACCCTCCGTAAGGACATGGCTAGGTGGGAACACTTACATCTGTCTATGGCGGGGAAAATAACTGCAATCAAGATGATGCTGGCACCTAAGGTTTATTACCTGCTATCCCACTTCCCTTTTATCCTGCCAGACTTTTGGGCCAAGAAGTTGAACAGCTTAATAAGCTAATTTCTATTGGGTGCCACTAAGCCTAGGTACAGTAGGGCAAAACTGAGCGCCCAGAAGCTAAGAGGAGGCTGGAACATGCCCAACTTCTATCAGTAGTCCACAGCCTTTATTGAGGCAAAATCCTTGAAAGAGATAGGACACTCGCCCTCTCCCCTCCTCCAACCTGGATAACAATTAAAAAAGATATATTAAATGACTCCTCTTTGTCAGCATTCCTGACTCATCCCCTACCCAAGCACTTGCAGTATTGACACACCCTGTACAACTCCCACCTAGCTTGGCAAAAGCTAGGGCTCTGGACCAAACACTGTCTCCGGTTGGGCAGATATACCCTCCTTTGGTTCAAACCCCAACCTCTGTATTAACATTAAACCTGTACGATGGGTGGAATGGCTCTCTAACCAAATTAAATATCTGGGTGAAATGGATACTCCCAGTGATACCTCTAGGGACTCTTTCCAAGGATTAAAAACTAGATATGACCTACTGCAAAGTGACTTCTGGAGATACCTTCAGATTAGAAACTTCGACATCTCCTGGGCAAAACAGAAATGTACGTGTGTAGTGCGTAAGAAGTATAAGAATGGTATGCAAACCTCACTCCCAATGGAGTCCTGGATTAAGCAACAAAAGGGCAGGGCGGGCAACATCCAAAGATTCATGAGGGACTGCGCCCCAAACCCCTCCCAAGGTTAAGTGGGAAACAAAGCTGAGTTCACCTATAACTGGCAACAAACCTGGTTAAGAATACACCAAGCCTGCTGTGACCTGAGCAGCCTGCTTCTCCAAAACAAAATAATGCATCTTTGGTACCACACTCCTACTCAATTAAAGGCGATGCGTTTGCTCCCCTTTGATACCTGCTGGAGATGTGGTGCCCCTGATGCTGATTCGCTACATATCATGTGGTCCTGTAATCCTCTACAAACACTATGGTCATCAGTGATTAAACATTGTTCTCAGATCCTTGAGACTCCTATCCTGGCAGATCCAGGCGTCTGGCTATTAGGCCTTGTACCTCCAACCCAGGTCCTATCTAAATTCCAGATTATTTGGCTTATACAGGCCTCAGTGGAGGCGAAAAGACTTATCCTAAAACGTTAGAGAACAACAGACATCCCATCAACTAAGGAATGGCTTAGAGCCATGGAAAACGTGGCTAACCATACCAGGATATCCCGTTATAAAAATGGATGCATACCCAAATTTGAAAATATCTGGGCCCCATATTTTGCTTTCATCAAATCAGATAGTGCAGGGTGCTTCATCAGGTATACGAAGGGCAAACTTAGACCCCATGAGTCTCCAAGTAGGGCTGGTTGATAAGTTGCTAAAGATTGTTTAATCTCTCTTCTCATATATATCTTGAGTGCTATCCTGTGGACAGCCACAAGCCCCCCCCCCCAGTCTTCCACACATTAGGTGAAGAAGTTCAGATTACTCTGCAAACCCTTCTAACCCCATTATGAGCAAGTAAACTTAAGTTCCAATGTATGCAAGTCCATAAGTGATGGGTAAACCACCCCGCCCTACTTTTCTACCAATACCCTTCTAAACTGTTCTTTGGATATGGCTGTTTACTGTACTTAGCATTTAAATGTATCTTAACTTTGTATTACAATGCCAGTTTTCTCTAAGTGCAGTGATGATGTTGTAAACCACTTCTTTAGCCTTTTTGATCTAAGTTTTCATTACATGTATAATTCTGAACTCCCTCAATAAAAAAGATTAACTGTAAAAAAAAAAAAAAAATAACCCCTGTTCCCATCCCGGAACCAGATATCATTAACACAGACCCTGAATATCTGCTTGCTCTGTCTCAGTATTTACCCATTTTCAATGTTCACACTGATCCACTTAATCTGGCACTCAAGACACTTAGAAAGGATACCCATCCCAGCTACATCAGCAATAACATCTCCAAGGCTGGAGATGCTCTTAATTCCCTTCTCCATGAAAGTGACCTTTGCACCGCACTCTCCAATACCTGGTTTGAATTAACTTTCAAAGGTTTTGTGATTATACAAGTCTTTTTGGTATTTTTCATGATACTAACACTTTGTTATCTCAGGCGTACTCTGAAACAACACCATGAACATCTAAAGTTCCCCTACAAGGCATGTGCAGCTGGTCTGTAATGATGCTACCACCCACAACTTACCCATTAGTTATTGCCTTTTCAGTAAGGCAACAAGGGGGGATTGTTAGGCCCGGTCTCCTAACCTATATTGGAACCCTACAGTACACCTCCGACAGCATCCATAGTATTATCTAATAATGGCTCCAACACGAGCTACCATCAGTACTAATCTATTAGGGTGTAGGCACCTACCACATAAGAGTAAGGTATCAGGAACAATCTAAGATTATTGTTATGATTCACAGGAAAGATATTTGCAATGTACTAATAATGTTATTACTGTATTCTGATTCTAACACATATTCTGATCTTCTGAGAAGTCTTATGTATGGCTACACTGCCACCATGTGGATTTATGTAACACAGGACTTGTTCTCTATGATTCGTGAGAACCCTTTGTATTCACAATTTTAGCTGACCTTACTACAAATGTATATCTTTGATACCGAGAAGCCACCTAACATTTTAGCCAATAAGGCTTATTTGTACATCTAATGTGTGTAATTGGAATGTGTTGCTATAGTAATTATGTATAGTATAAGAACTGTTGTAAGACATTTTTGCCCTGAGTCCATCTTCATATCCTGGGGTACAGGGAATACTCTGGCTCTCGGTATCTACAGTCGTGGCCAAAAATATTGGCGCCCTTGCACTTTTTCAAATAACTCACAATTTCCTCTAAACATAAGTTGAAATTAAGAACAGTACAGTATTTGGTCTCCACAATTCTTTATTTCTCTGTTAATATTACAGAACCTTTGTTTTTAATTCAGAAGTTAATATATCCTTTTAAATCAGAAAATGAAAAAAATGGCATTGACAAAATTATTGACACCCTAGACTTAATATTTGGTAGCACAACCTTTGGTCAAAATAACTGCAATCAACCACTTCTTATAGTCATGGATGAGCTTCCTGCACCTCTCTACTGGCAGTTTGGCCCATTCTTCTTGTGCAAACTGCTCCAATTCTCCCAGATTTGAAGGGTGCCTTCTCCCAACTGCTGTTTTCAGATCTCTCCACAGGTTTTCAATGGGATTTAGATCTGGACTCATTGTCGGCGACTTCAGAACAGTCCAGCATCTTGTCTTGAACCATTCCTGGGTGCTTTTTGAAGTGTGTTTGGGGTCATTGTCCTGCTGGAAGACCCATGACCTTCGACGGAGACCCAGCTTTCTGACACTGGGTTCAACATTGCGCTCCAAAATGGCCTGGTAATCTCCAGATTTCATGATGCCATGCACACGTTCAAGGCACCCAGTGCCAGAGGCAGCACAGCAACCCCAAAACATCACTGAACCTCCTCCATGTTTGACTGTAGGGAAGGTGTTCTTTTCTTTGAAGGCTTCATTTTGTTTTCTGTAAACATAGAGATGATGTGCTTTACCAAAAAGCTCTAATTTGGTCTCATCTGTCCACAGGACATTCTCCCAGAAGGATTTTGGCTTGTTCAGGTGTGTTTTGGCAAACCCCAGTCGGGCTTTCTTATGTCTCTCTCTCAGCAGTGGGGTCCTCCTGGGCCTCCTACCATATAACCCCCTTTCATTGAGTTGGCGACGGATGGTGTGAGTTAAAACTGTTGTACCTTGTGTCTGAAGGTCAGCTTGAATCTGTTTGGCAGTTGATCAAGGTGCTTTCTCCACCATTCGAACAATCCTGCGCTGCAATCTTCGATCAAGTTTTCTCTTGTGGCCACATCCAGGTAGGTTGGCTACAGTGCCATGGGCCTTAAACATCCTGATAACATTATGTAATGGTGGAAACAGGAACATCAAGGTCTCCTGAGATTGATTTGTAGCCTTGAGATTGTCCATGCTTGGCTACAATCTTCTGTCTGACCTCCTCAGACAATTCTCTGGCTGTCTTTTCTTCTCTCTGCTCATTGTGTGCACACAGTGACACAAAACAGGAGAATGAGTCCTTTCTCTATTCAAACTGGTTGAATGAGTGATTTTTATATTGCAGGTACCTGCAATTCACCACAGGTGAGTTCAATTCCAAAGTGAAGGAGAATCACCTGCTTGAAATCTAATTATTTCTAACTACTTCTAAAGGTGCCAATAATTTTGTCCGGGCCATTTAAGGATTTCTGTGTGGAATAAGCTAAGATTTAGTAAATTTTTCTGCTTTTTGTGTTTTATTCCACTGCAAACCAAAGAAATACATATGTGGATACCAAAATATTTTTAATTTCAACAATTTTCTGGAAGGAATGGTGCATTATTAGAAAAAACTACAAGGGCGCTAATATTTTTGGCTACGACTGTAGGTAAGATTCTGTGTAGGGCTTCGTTCTGATTTTGTGTAATAAACCTGTTTATTACTCACTGATGTCATTTGTCCATAGTCTCTTCTGTTAGCCTTTGACCAACAAGAACCCGAGAGAGAATATTCCTCTACAGCTCCTTTAGCATCTCCCTGTAGGACTTTTGATACAGACCCTGCACCATTTTGGTAGCCCTCCTCTGGACTGCCTCCACTCTGTATATGACTTTCCTGAGATGTGACCTCCAGCCAGAACTGAATACAGTACTCAAGATGAGGTCTTACCAGTGATATGTATAGGGGAAGCATCACTTCCTTATTCCTGCAAAATATGCCCCTTCCTATGCACCCCAGCATCCCACTAGCACTACCAACTGCCTAGCCACATTTATGTCATCTGAAATGATTACTCCGCCTAGGTCTCTTTCCTGCTGGGTCTTTGCCAGTATCACTCCACCCATGTTGTACTCCACTCCTGGGTTTCTATGGCCCAAGTGCATTATTTTGCACTTTTTTGCATTAAAACCCATACCTCTGTCATACCCTTGACCACTCCTCCAGTGTTTTCAAACATCTATCCATCCTTTCCAAGCCCCCCCCCCAGCGTGTCCACTCTACTGCAGATCTTGCTGTTATCTGCAAACAGGTAGACCTTTCCCTCCAGTTCCTCCACTAAGCTGAAGCTGCCACAGGGAGCCTCAAATCTACAGTTAACAGACTGAAATCCCCCACCAGCAACATCTCCCCCTTTTCAGCCATTTTACCAGCTGCTTCAAACGTTTCCTTGTCTACGTTCTCCCCCTGTGCCGGAGGCCTGTAGATCACACCTGTCCAAACTGTGGCTCCATTTCCCAATTTGAGGGTGATCCATAGAACCTCTGCATCCCTTTCGAATTCTCTGTACTTCTGTTGCTTTTAGGCTTTCCTTCACATAAAGCACCACTTCCCCTCCTTTCCTTCCTACCTTGTCCCTCATGAACATCATGTAGCCAGGTATGACCATGTCCCAGTCATGGTTGACAGTACACCATAACTCATTCAGATAGGAGGTAACTAATTGCTAGCTCAGCATCTGTACTACACCTGCCAGCTTGCTGTGTGGTAAGAGAATGTATCCTGCCTTCAGAAGAACAAAAGTAAAAGCATGCTTATCCAGCACTAGTGCTACAGCTGCTAGCCTGCAGTGTGGCAACCAACTGTGTGTCTTGCTGTTCATCAGTGCCTTCTCTAAGACTGCAGACAGTCTAGGAAGATGGCTGGTCAGTACTACTGCTAGGCACTGGCTAGCATCTCACACTGGGGTCTGGATTCCTAGATGTGTGTGTTTGCCGTGTGGCCCCCAATTCCGTGAGTGGTCTGTCCACCCAGAAGAGACAGAGTTGCAACAGAGGTCCATATGACTGCTGAGGCAGAAAGAGCCTGCAACCGCCTGAGAGGCATCTGCGACCTGCGCCACTGTTCAGATCACCCAGAGCAACTGATCAACCTGATCCACTGTTTGAGATAACCTGTATCTGCAGATAGGTGGAGGAGAAGCCAAAGTTGTCGGGGACGCTGGTAACACCAGAACTGTGACTACTCCCATGGCTTGCCCTGCAAATGGGATTTTGTATAAAGTCTGCCACCAAACCTACAGATTTGGCCATCAGGCAAGGATCTACAAATACCTCACCTTGAGGTCTGCCATTTTAAGCAACTGCACAGCCTGTGGGTTTGGGTTTGAAAAGTATTTTAACTTGTTTTAAAGTGCACTATTGTTCAATGTTTATTGAAATGTTGTTAACTGGGTGTGCCCACTGAGACATAATGTCCCTTTTTCAGGGGCGACCTGGAGTTATCCCAGAAACAGTAGCCCCGAGGAGCGGAGGTGCGAGGTGCTTCACAGCCCTCCCCACATCGGCGAGGCGGGTCCCGACCCCTGCCCAGAAACAGTAGCCCGAGAGCGGAGGTCGCGAGGGTGCTTCACAGTCTCCCCATCGCTGGGCCAGCGAGTCCCCACCCCTGCCCAGAAACAGTAGCCCCGAGGAGCTGGAGGGTCGCGAGGGTGCTTCCAGCCTCCCCACATCGCCAGGCGAGTCCCACCCCCTGCCTAGAAACAGTAGCCCCGGAGGAGCGGAGGTCGCGAGGGTGCTTCACAGCTCCTCCTCACATCGCCGAAGCGAGTCCCACCCCTGCCCAGAAACAGTAGCCCGAGGAGCGGAGGTCGCAGGGTGCTTCACAGCCCTCCCCACATCGGGCCAAGCGAGTCCCGGCCCCCTGCTCAGAAACAGTAGCCCCAGGAGCGGAGGTCGCGAGGGTGCTTCACAGCCTCCCCACATCGCCGGCGGAGTCCCGACCCCCTGCCCAGAACAGTAGCCCGGAGGCGGAGTCGCGGGGTGCTTCACAGCCCCTCCCCACATCGCGGGCGAGTCCGACCCCTGCCCAGGTAGTGGCCCTGCTCCACGCGTGAGGAAAAGCCAGCGTCTGCCTGAATACTGCTACCGAAACTGCGTGGTTGGCCTTTTTGAGTTCAAATTTAAAACATCTCTCACGCCAGGACTGTATTAATTTCCAGAGCTTCTCAGCGACATAGAACAGTTAGATCAGATTTGTTAATTACTGTCTATGTCCTGCACTAGATTTCTGCATTTTTACCCTGTTACATGAAATGGGACTGTGTTCCTCCACTTAATTTAAGTTAAGCTGATTTAGATGGGATTTGCACTAGTTTAGCCACCTGGTAGCCCACTGTTTTTTTGTAGTGTCCCTTGGGTTCTTACTAAAATCCCAAAGCAGTCCAGGTACTGCAGTTGCCCAGAAGCTGATATTCAGCCCCACGCCCTGTCTAAACTACAGTACTCAGAGGTCCAGCCCTCCACCTATCCCTAGCTCATATTTCGGTCTGCATTGTTCTGTCCCTCTCTCCCCGCCTCTACCTATGTTAATCCTTGCCCTTCTCTCCTTTCCTTCCAGAAACAGTAGCCCGAGGCCGGAGATCGGAGGTGCTTCACAGCCCTCCCACATGGCAGGCGAGGTCCCGACCCCTGCCCAGGTAATTAGCCCTGCTCCAGCTGCGTGAGGAAAGCCAGCGTCTGCCTGCATTGCGGCTACGAAACTGCATGTTAGCGCCTTTTTTTGAGTTCAAATTTAAAACATCTCACGCCAGGACTGTATTAATTTCCCAGGCTTCTCAGCGACATTAGCCCCGCCGAGCGCTGCACGTTCGGCTCCCCACCACCCCCACCACCACCCTTGCTCGGCTCTCCAATTTATAGGGAAGTCTGGTCAGGTGATTCGGCTGAAATATCCTATCAGCCAACTTTACCAGCAGCAGGTTATACAAACTGCACACTAGTGGCCGCTGCAGCACCTATCTCTCTCCGTGGTTGCTATGAACACTTTACTACTTGCTATCCTCCTTCTTGCCTGGTCCCCACAGCTCACCCCACTACCCCCTAGTGGCACATAACCCCTCCCATTATAACTGTTGTACCATCCCTCAGCCATCAAAGGTACACACAGATTCTGCAACCCATGAGCCTCCTTACCAGACAAACTGAACCGTGGCTATTATTTTTCTGTGCTAAACTTAACCACACTCGCACACCAGGTATACACTGCCTCTAGTGTCTTCCCCGACCCCTGCCCCACCATCCTCCCTATCCTCCCTAATGCCCCCTCTCTCCTTAAGCTACTTTCCTGTATTACCCTAGCCTTCCCATCCCCACCTCCAAAGCAAACGTCTCTCAGCCTACCAGTTACAGTGTCTTTCATCAAAACTCTGTTTGCTGGCCTCCTCGGCACACCTCCTACTCCTCCTTGTATCTGGTAACATCCGCTCTACCCTGGCCCACCCAGCAAGATTACCCCCTAAAAGCCTGGAGGGGCTAGCTCGCTACCCCAAATATATGCAGCCTTCCCAAAAACACACACCCCTTCAAGGCTGGATCGCTCAGCATGCCCCTGACATACTTGCACTCTCCGAGACCTGGCTCACAGATAAAATACCCAGTGAAGCGGTCTCCCTCCCTAATTATGCTCTTTTCCGGGCAGATAGGCCCAGCAAGAGAGGCGGGGGCTGTGCAATTTATGTCAAATCCTCTCTCAATGCCACTGAAGTCCATACACCAGCATCACAATACGGTGCCCAGGTACTCACAATAAAACTCTGCCTGGGTTCCAAAACACTCCACATCGTCTCGGGCTACATCCCCCCCAGAAATCAAAAACTCGCATTCGACTCCATCCTCCAAATCATCTCCCATCTGCTCAACACTAGCGAGTCATCGTTATGGGGACTTCAATATAAACTGGCTATCCCTGGCCTCTTCCAGCTACAAAGATGCCGCCGGCCTTTGATCTCACCCAACTAGTCGCCTCCCCCACCAGAAGGGACTTCAGATCCGGGCCTCCACCCTCCTGGACCTCATCTTCACCAACCCGGCGGAAATCTCTCCAAAATTACAGTACTCCCTGATGCAATCAGCGACCACTTGCAGTTACCTGCTGGTGGTGGTGCAAGTTGCCCCAGCACCCCTAAAATCTCCTGTAGCATCGAGACTCAAACAGGGCGGTTTAAAGAACCTTAAAGCCCACCTAACCACCAGCAACTGGCTCCCCATTTATACTGCCCAGTCAGTTGACTCCGCTCTGGATCACTTCATAACCACCTTCAACAAAGCCTGTGATTTATCGCCCCTTTTCTAAGCTAGTTGTGAAATCCAGATCCACCCCTGGATCACACCCCTACTAAGCCTGCTCCAGCATAGAGATAACCTCTGGCACAAAGCCATAGACTCCCAAAGCATCCAGGATAGACAACTCTACAGGGAGCCATCAAGAAAATGCACATGGGCTTTTGGCAGGCGAAAGCCCACTACTACCAACACACCCTAACCTCTACCTGGGGTGATGGGAAAAAATTTTGGGATAACATAAAGGAACTTAGTGGCAAACCCCGCTCCCCCATCCCCACGCAACTCACTATTAATGGCGAGGTCACCCAAGATCATACCACTATCGCCGAAGCCCTTAACTTCGGCCTTCTCGGATCAATCCCACATCCCTCCTAACTCCCCCAACATAGGCCTACCAATACCCCCCTTCCGGCTCCAGTCATCACCTCCACGAGGCAAACGCTATATTTCAGGGCCATCTCTCATACACGATACAGCAATGACTCCTTGATCTTAAACTCCTGAGGCTCTCCCTTGATGCCACTCTACCACACCTCACTAAAATTTTAACCTCTCGCTCTGCCTGGGCCAGTTCCCTCTACCTGGAAAAGAGCGATAATCACGCCCATCCTGAAGGGTGGAGACCCCACCAACACCAGCAACTACAGACCCATCT
The DNA here is from genome assembly GCA_016271365.2 of Neoceratodus forsteri. NCBI lineage: Eukaryota > Metazoa > Chordata > Ceratodontiformes > Ceratodontidae > Neoceratodus > Neoceratodus forsteri. The sequence goes on along the minus strand of CM057459.1, from coordinate 298,339,285 downwards.
CAATACTTCCACCTCTCCAAAGCCCTTGAAAGAATAGTCTCTGACCAGTTAACCGAACACCTATCCAAGCATAAGCTCCTTGCCAGGAGCAGCATGGTTTCCGCTCAGGTCATAGTACCATCACCGCCCTGACAGAGCTCACCTCATTCCTACATGAAGCCCTCGACCATGGCTCAATTGCCGGGGCCATATATGTGGACCTAACCAAGGCCTTCGACACGGTCAGTCACGAGCTTCTGCTTCAAATCCTCCCTAAACACCTATCCAAGCATAAGCTCCTTAGCCAGGAGCAGCATGGTTTCCGCTCAGGTCATAGTACCATCACCGCCCTGACAGAGCTCACCTCATTCCTACATGAAGCCCTCGACCATGGCTCCATTGCGGGGGCCATATGTGGACCTAACCAAGGCCTTCGACACGGTCAGTCACGAGCTTCTGCTTCAAATCCTCCCTAAACTAAATGTGGTCCCGAGACCTTGTCCTGGTTCCAGGATTACCTCACAGGCCGCTCGCAACAAGTCAGGATATGCTCCACCCTCTCCACCCCTAAAACAGTTGCCTCAGGGGTCCCTCAGGGGTCAATCCTAGGCCACTGCTGTTCACCCTCTTCCTAAACTCCCTCCCCAAAGGCGTGTAGTGGTCAGCTGCTCCCTATGCTGATGATGCAGTTCTGTTCTGAAACACCCCCACCCTACCGCCCTCCAGCAGGCCCTTCAAAGGCACTTCCGGAACTTGAGACCTGGTTCTCTGAACACCGCCTAATCATCAACTATAATAAAACTAAATCCATGATTTTTGCCCACCGCCAAAATCCTCATAGTCAGTCTGCTCTCCTCATCAAGAACGCCAAGGTGCCCCCGCCGAACAAGTATCCAATTTCAAATACCTAGGTGTCACCCAGACACCTCCCTCTCGCACCAGAGGCACACCCAAATTCTCTCTCCACCTCTATCAGCTCAAGGGTAGGCATCCTGTATCGGCTTAAGCACTGCTTACCCCCGCCGGCAATGCGGCTAGCAGTCACCTCCTCCATCCTCTCCCTGGTGGACTACGGGATCACTATATACGGCTCTGCTGAACCCACCTCCCTGAACAGGATAAACATTCTCCTGAACAAAGCCTGCCGCCTAGTCACTGGTTGTGATCGGCTAACCCACACCTGTGATCTCTATGCGTTATCTGGTTGGTTAAACTTCCAACAACGATTACAGTTCCACACCTGCATCCTTGCAAAAAAAAATACACCTTCGCCTAGCCCCCGTCGGACTTCTCCCCCTAATCAGTTCTGCACCCCACACGTGCAATACAAGACTTGCCGCAAGCTCCCCCTTCCTTGTACCTCAATGTAGAACTTCCCTTGGGCAAAGATCCTTCAGATACCGGGCCCCACTCTGGCTCAATGCGTTACCACACTCCCTCTCACAGACCCACAGCATCTTTCAACTTAAAACAGGCCTCAAAGCTCACCTCCTTGAGAGAGCCATATGTGGCTGCAGCTTACTCAGCTCACCCGGTTAATCTGCCCTCCCCCACGCCGACCAGGGCCACACAAGGCCCCACGATCTCATCAATAATCCTCGCCTGGGTATCCCAAGATTGCTGCCTAACTTCCTCAACTGTCACTAAGTTTGACTGGACAGCTCCTTTGATTTTTTTTTATGTATATTCTGCCTGTTACATGTATGTTCTCAACTGTATTTGTCTACCCTCCACCCTTGTAACCGACGTGGAGCCTTTGCAAAAGAGTCTGTGACTCAAAGGGTTGTAATTCTGATTGTTTCCAAATAAATAAATAAATAAAATAAATAAATAAAAATTACAGTTAATAGGAATATAAGTTTACAACCATACACCAGTTTACATACAGGGACAAGCTAATAACAACAATTAATGTAATTAAGAATAATAAACAGTATTACTGAATGAGTGGTGAATGAGCACATAGTGCACATACATAATCCCAAGGAACGGGTATGCAGACTCACATTACAGTCGTACTATACATACATGTAATTGCTTCAGAATATTCAATTGGGTTACATATTATTAATTTTGGGTCCTGGTAGATTGATCAGGTGCAGAAACAGAGGGTAAATCGCATATAATTTATCTACTACAGCTACTGTACATTGACTTACTACTAGCAAGTGTGATTTTTAGGCCTTTTTGAACAAGATTAGTGATGGACACTCGGAGACTTCTGGCGGTAGTCTGTTCCAAATGGAAGAAGCAGAGACTGCAAATGACCTATCGCCAGCATATGTTCTGGACCACCAGTCGACCAGCTGCAACTCCATATATATGGATTCCTATGGACTTCTGCAGATGGGAGCTTTTAATATGAACTGGCATGTTCTTGATATGTCAAAGCATTTGTACAAAGCTTCAACTGAACTGGGGTTCAATCAATTAATCACAGAGCCCATGTGCATACATATCAGGAAACCAGCAAAATCTTCAATACTGGATCTAATTTTCACCAATCATCCCTATAACTATAGAGAATCAGGTGTAATGGCTGACTTATTCAGTGATCATAATCTAACATACTGTATCAAAGGCAAAAAGAAAACTAGTGACCCTCCAAAATGTAGATGAAATCTGATTTGTTTGCTTTTGATAGAAATTCAGAAGATGTCCAGTAGAGCTGACTCAGGTTAATTCCTGATTTAGGCATGGTTTGGTCCTATTTTGCTACTGAATTAAAGAAAGTACACAATAAACACTTGCACATAAAAAGAAGAAAGGTTAAAAAGAACAATGCAGCCTGGTTATACCCTTTATTAACTAAACTGTGAAATAGCAAAATTAAACAGTGGAGGATGCTCAGAGCTCCAAAGCACCAAGGGACTGATCAGCTATGAACAGATATGTGCACGACTTCAGACAAGAAAAGGAAAAAAAAACACAGTGGATGAAGCATCCGGACCCAAGAAATTGTGGAACACGATTTAAAACTTATGTGGAAGTCATACTGCTAGGACCAACATCAACCTGAAAAATCAGAAGGGTAAACAGTTGATAGGTGAGTTAATGACTGACAGCATCATGGGCTCCATTCTCAAATGTGGGGTTGTTCCCAATTAGCACTCAGTGCAAAATAACTATATTTTTGTTTATTGTAGTGTAATAGATTTTATCAAAATAATTTTGCTTACTTCCAAGTTGACATCTTCTGTAACTATGAATCCCAGAATCCCCTGTAACTGACATCCGAGCAGGACTGCAGCAGTGGGAGATTCAATAGCCTGCAGTGAATGTTAGAGCTTTTATAAGCTCCAATCAAGTGTCTTCCTGTCCTTTCTTTCTCTCGGGGCTACATACAGCCCTCTGTGACTGTGCTTAGCTCTGGTAGGACAGCGGGACCAGCAAACAAAAGATCAGAGCTTATGTAAACTCTAAAATGCACTGTAAGCTACTAAATCTCCAACTGATGCAGTCCTGCTCTGATGTCAGCTGCAGGGGATTCTGGGACCTGTAATTACAGAAAATGTTAGCCTGGAAGTAAGCAAAAATAGCCTGATACAATCTACTAAACTACACTAAACAGCAACTAAAAATGTTTTTGCACACAAAGTGCAAATTAGGACCAGCTCCACACTTGGGTGTGGAGCTCTTACTGCTGACTGTCCCCATTTAAATAATGTTTTTTTTTTTTTTTATGAACTCTGGTGATTTTTTTTACATAAACTGTGTTCATGCCTGCATGTACATGCAAGTATGTAAAAGGAATAAACAGGAGTGGAACCAATGAGCTTTTTAAGCTAAAGAAGGGGGGAAAAACCAGGAGCCATGAGTGGAAACTGGAGGGGGGAACTACAGGGGGGAGCGTAGGAAGCATTTTTTCACTGAGAGGGTGGTGGAGCCATGGAATGCATTGCCTGGGAGGCTGGTGGAGGAGGGCACAGTGGAGGGATTCAAGAAGGGGTGGGACAGGTACAAGGGGAAACTGAAACTAAAGAAGATCCTATTGGGGGCTGGGGTGGTGGTAAGGCAAGCAGCCATTAGGTTGCTGGCTTTCGACCAGACAAGACAGACCATTTGACCTATTCTGCTGGCTTTTCAGTATGTTAGTATGTAGATATTGAAGTAAGGGAAAGCAATTTAGAAGGCAAAGTAGGGATATTTAAAGTCCCTTCAACCTATTTTCCGTATACCTGTGTAGTTTGTAGGCACGGACAATGATTCCTTTTCTTGCATCCCCCTAATTTCATTCTAATTTAAATATAAATGAGGTTGCTTCACTCTGTTTTGCTCTACTGTGAAAACTTGTTTGTCTCCATTGCAAAGGTCAAGACCCCAGTCCTGCAAGGCATCATGGGAACTGATGATGCATACATGCACAAGTTAACCAGCAGAAGTTACACTCTCATTCAGTTATATTACATGTCTTGTGAAGTCTCTGTATTCTCTAAAGACATTTTTTCTAATTCAGTTACACTTAAAAACTATAAAAAAATAGCAGGACACTTACTATGCCTTGAAAGGTTTGATGGCCAGTATAAGACAAGAACACAGGGACTGCAGAGGACAGCAACTGCAGGCTTTAGCACAAAAATATCATAAAATTCCAGAATGATTACATGAGTCAGGTCATGATCTTTGCAATGGAGTCAAGCATGTTTTCACACCAGACGTAAGTACCTTCATTTACATTTTAAATCCTGATGAAATCAGGAGGGTGCAGTAGAGGCAATCATTGTTCCTGCCTACAAACTATACAGGGAAACACAATAAAAGGCTGAGAGGATCTTCCCTTTAAATTTTTCAATATTTTGAAGCATGAAGTACTGGAGTCACTACTAAACTTAAAAGGAAACAAAAGTACCAGTTCTGACAATTTTTCTCCCTGTCTGCTGAAAATTGTGGCTTGTCAAATAGCCAAACCATTAACTTATATGTTTAACTGTACATTGAAATCTGGCTATGTCCCCGAGGGGTGGAAGTTGGCCAACGTGGTCCCCATCTTTAAAGGTGGAACTTCAGATCAAATAACAGATTACAGGCCAGTTTCTCTTTTGCTAATTATATCCAAAATATTAGAGAGGTTAGTATGTGCTCTCCTCCTCTGGATCACTATCACCGTGTGAGCACCTCCTGGGTGACTACAGGTAACGATACAGGCGAAGTGCCGTACTTGGGTTAGGGGACTATGACTGGCTGGACAGTCACACATGCCCTGTGCTACCGTGCCCATCAGCCAGTGACCCCGGGGGGGGGGGATAAAAACAGAAGAAAACATGGCATGGATCATGATGGCTCCATGCAGTCGGCAGACCTCACACCCTGCCGACTTAGGTTCACTCCTGGAGTCCTACTGCAGCCTTTCTGAGGGATCTGTTGCGGCCTGAGGATCTCAACCATGTGGAGGGGATACCATGGGGTACCACTTCAGGAGTCAGATAAGCCCTGGGAGATGGTGGGACTGACAGGGTTGAGGCTGCACTGAGCACTAAGGAGGGCTACAACCAGCTAAGGGGTAAAAAAAGAGAAAGAAGAAAAATACAAACAAAAAAGAGAGGTTGGTATGCAAACAGCTTCAAAACTACACAGACAAAAATAAAATTCAGGACTTGTACAATTTGGGTTTAGAAGCAACCAATGCACCATCTCCTCCGTGTTGAAGGTCTTGGATGATGTCAACAAAGCTATGAACTCCAGTCATACATTGGGGCCATTTTTACTGACCTCTCCAAGGCCTTTGACACAGTTTGACATGGTGGATCCAGGGGTTGTTACTGAATAAACTGGCTCGAACTGGGCTGGAGAGTGGAGCCATTGGTTGATTTACATAATTTCCTGATGAGGAAGCAACATGCAACAGTACATGGCCATACTTCTTATAACCTGGACATACTTAGAAGGGTCCCCAAGGGCTTGGTACTAGGCCATCTCCTTTTCACTATACACTTGAGAGGCCTAGGTGAAAATAGTAAAAACATGAGCTATCATCTTTATGTAGATGACACGGTCTTCTATGTATCTGGGGGTTCACTCTCAGTTGTCCAGGCAGAACTAAAAATATGATTTTATACTCTCCAGTCTTTTTTCAGAGTCCAAATTACAGTGGAACTCAGGAAAGACAAAATTGATGTTATTTGCATCACCTGCCAAGCTAATAAATGCCCAGTTCATTCATTTTACAATATATAGCTAACCTCTCGATTTAGTGGACAACTATAAATACCTAGGATTTTGACTGGAGCTTTACGGTACTAGCAATAAACACAATGATATCACAGTAGAAATAACTGGTACAAGAATAAGTCTGCCGCTTTGCTTTATTGGCCCCATTCTCCACCCCCACTGTACCCTCTATAATACTCTTGGATGGCTACCGCTGCAAGGTCGCTTTGACCTAGCCCTCTGCTGCATGGTGGACAATGTCATCTGCACGGCTCCAGAATCCCAATTGCCCTTCTGAAAACCCGAACACTCCTCCACTCAAATGGTACTCCCCCTCTAGCTGTTCCTAGGGTATCCACCAACATGGGTAGCAGAGCTTGGTCTACAGCTGCCCCCTTGCAGTGGAACAAACTACCGGCTGAACTCCATTCCATTGACACACACTCCAGTTTCAAGTCCCACCTTAAAGTCTGGTTCCTGGAAAACTCATCCTGCCGATGCTCCCAGGGGTCTCACAACAACCCACACTGGTCAACTCCCCAGCCCAGGGGTTACCCACCTATCCACACTAGTCAACTCTCTTGCCTACAACTGTTTTATTGCATTTTTCACAGTAATATTTGACTTCCTTGCCTGTACGTATTGTATATACATTTTTTACTGAGTATTCTGTGTATTACTTGTTCACTGGACGATGCAGTCTCACATTGTACACTGTGCCTATGATTTGCTTGTTTGTACCAAATCTCATGTCCAATATTGAAACCTTGTATTCACTGTTCTCAAATGGACCTATGCATCAAACCTGAATATTGTGTCTAATATTGTTGCTTGTATCAAATCTGTTTCATGTGTATTACTGTTACCTTGTACTCCACTGTCACCCTGCGCCATGTGTTATAGCCCAGGTCGTGCCTGAAATTGGTCCCTGGGATCAGTACACTCACCCGGTTATCAAAGTCATAAATAAATAAATAAATAAAATAAATATTGTATCAATATAAAAGTTATCTGCTGAACTGAGAAAAAAATAGTCAAAGCTCAAATTCTACTCTGTTCGACTATACAGCTACAACTTACAACTATTCTTTGGAAAAATTGGACAGACACTGTATCTTGTATAACAGATTGGTCAGACTAATCTCAAATTGTCCAGAATCTATTCATCATTGTGAACTATACAAAAGATAAGCATGGCTGTTTTTCACAAAATCATAGGAAATTGCACAAGTTTATACAGCATTTACAGTGAAAAGTGTTTATGGATTAGTTCCCCAATACCTACATGACCGATTAACCACTAAATCCAAAACAGTGTCACTAAGAACTGCTGGGCAGTTCGAGTTGGTGACCTCAAGGGCAAACACCCAAAGAGCAACACACTTCTTTAGTTATTTTATCCCCTTTTTGTAAAATTCCTTACCTGCAGAGCTTAGAACAGTTTGAGGAAAGAAGCTTCCCACAAATTTACTGTCAGACTGGTTTAAGACTACAATCCTTCTATTTGGTACTTGCTGCATAGAGGGAAAGTATATAACATAATCATTCCTTGAAAGGAACCAGTCCATGACTTATCTGTTACATACTGCTTTCTCTATGGACTAATTTGTATCTTGTGAACTATATTTATGATTATCTGAGTTTGTACTGCATGGTTTTATTACAAATCTTTTCTTGTGACTGTAATTGTTTGCGTACGTCACCTTGAGGGACACCACTGTAAATGAGCTTGTCTCAATGTATTATTCACTAATGAAACCGAAACGCCAATAGGCCTGCACTGTTACTATGGCTGAATACTCAGCACAGGGAGATCCCTGTTTGTTTTTTTCTACAGGGATTTTTATGGCCCCGACCCCCGGTTTTCAACCCCCCATGTCTCAGTCACGCGTGCGTGTGGAGGCATGCGCATGCCATGTTACCAGGATGCCCTCCCACTACCTGCCGCCCCACCCACCTGCGCTGCCCATCGGCTCTCCACCCGATGGAAGTGGAATTATGGCGGACAACAGAGACCTTCCCTGGGAGAGGAGAGCTGCCATTACGGCTGCCTCCCCCCCCGGCCAGCTGTCGGACAACCCTGGTTCATTCCCAAACCCAGGTCGCCGGAGTGGCATGAAGTAAGGCGTCCAGCACCTCAGCCCTCTACACCACCAGGTCAGCCTCCCTATTGGTTTAAATACTGCTACCAGTAAGAAAAGGGTAGTGCCTCCGGGATAGGTGGGCTGACAATTTGTAAAGGCTACAGTCACTGTAGCTGCATTGCCACGGTACTTGCACTGTCTGGTGGGGGTGGGAACTGCTGTTTTAAAGTGTTTAATAGGCAGAGCCTAGAGAGAAACCTAACTTCGGCCCTTAAAGGACAACGCTTGTCTCCCCAGACACCCCACTCCCGATTAGGCTTTTCCGCCTAAAAAATAATTTTTTCATTACCTGCACAGTCAAGTCACTTAACTGGGATGCCCTGATAGTGAGTGTTTCATCCCGATTAAGCGGTCGTCCCTCTTAACAAAAGCCTATACTTTTTTTGTTGAGTCTCATAGCTCGTTTTACCCACCTGACGCCTGATCCCCATATATTTTACATGTACTGTACTTACTATTCACTTTCTTCTTATCTTTTCACTTTCACTGCTAGTAGCAGAATCATGAGAATCCCAAGAACTGGCAAAAAGAAAAACTCCTTTGCAGTTTGTCAGGCAGTAGGTAAGTGGTCCCGGTACCTCTCTGTTATAGCAACAAGGAGAATCAGCAAATGGAGGTGTAGCATGCTGAGGACAGGGAGCAGTACAAGACACACACAAGTGTAACAATGGCAGGGATGGGTGAAGTTTACAAACACATGCCCTGTTTCAGATCTGGTCAGGATTTGTTGGGGGTGTCTGGTTCGGGAACTATACAGATATAGAGTCGAAACAGTTCAGCATACTAAATAGCAAAATAAAAGAGGAGGCTTTACATGAGGTGCTTTACACAGGGTGGGGAGCCAGATTAGATGAGAAGGGAGGATAGGGGAAGGGATCAGCAGGATGAATGGCAGGAGGAAGGTGTTTACACCATCTTAAGTATGAAAAGAAAATTGAAGGAGATTAGAGAGATTTTAAGAGGGACATGCCTGGGCAAGATCAGATTTGCTCGTCCCAACAAAGCAGCAGGGAGCATCAGGACGATCTTGTTAAAGCAGATAATGGCTCCATAGGTTAATATGACCACTTAGTCAGTTCCTAGCAGGACATCCCAATAAATCGAATGTCTCGATTATCTGCATCCTGGTTAAGTGGCTTGCACTGTATATAACAATAGCTCCTCCGACGTCATCAGCCATAATGTAAACATGGCCGGAGCAACACAGCATTTGACATACTCAGCTCAGCTCCATTCTGCTCCACTGTATCAATTATATCAGAAACTTTCCCGCCTGTCAGTCCCCCCAAGGCAAGCCATGTCTTAATTTTCTTTTAGAAATGGGACCACATCAAAATCATCAAGAAAGCCAAGGGGCCTTAATGCCCCCAGCAGATACATCCAAAATAAAACTGTGTCCTCTAAATCTTCTCCCCTGGGTCCATTCTTTACCTTTTCTGGCATTAAATCAAAGCTGTCCAAATAGTGAACGCCCCACCCTCCAAAGGCTTACCCCCCCAATTAAGTTTTTCACAAGGAAAAGCCTGCGTTTTCCCTGCTGGAACTCACTTTATTTTATCTTTCTAAACTTCAGGAGTCTGGAATATGGTGGATGCTGCGTGGCTCCATTTAGTGTGAAAGTGGGGCACCACAACGCTCGCTTCAATACATCAATCGGAGTGCTCCTTTCCCCTGAGCGTGAAGCACTCTTATTCCGTGAAGAGCGTCTCACGCGCAGATGCCCTGAAAACGGACATGTTCTGGGAAGTTTTTTTTTTTTTTAAATATATTACTGATTGCTCTTGTTCAATAATATATTAATATGTCCCCGTCACCACTGCTGTAAAACTGTCGCACGTCTCCCCAGCTGAAGGCGCTGCGGAAACCACTTGTTTTCAGCAATGAGTGACTCGAGGACGAGTAACACATAGTAAAATAGCTGAGGGGGGCTGACCTACCCATGTTATGTGGAATTATTTTAATCTAACTGGATATGCTTTTGTTAAACCTTCTGAGGACTGGACATTTATAAGAAGGAACAATATTTCCTTTAAGTTAAGCTTGTATACTCTACTGGGGGAAAGTTTCTTGAAGTAGAATCTCCTGGGCTGAGGAATTTTCCTTTTTGCTAATTATGTTTTGTGCCTTGGGGGACTCTTTTTGACTTAATGTCAGTTTGGTAAAAGGGAAAATGTTTACTCTTTCCTGTGCTGGGTCCCCTTTGTCCTTCCAGGGCTGCATGCATTTGGGGCACATTCTATTATACAACTTACTGGTACTCCCCCCTACGATGTACAGTATCTGAAGAGAGAGTGTTTTGCATGGATCCTTAGTAAGCGTTGTATAAAAGTAGAATATGTTGTTAACCCTCTGTGTTTTTAAGTACTGTGAGTGTTTTTGCTTGCAAAATGCATATATATAAAAAAAGATTTATCAGTTTCTAGGGAAGACTTTTCAGATTCTGAAAGGTGATGCACTTGACACTGTTTAAGTGTATGTTGTTTTAGGATAAGTTGTTTTTCATTCTTGACAAAACCTAAGGTTTTTCTTTCACATGCATAGTTAAGCTTCTCTTTAAAACGGCTATGTGCAGTTAGAGAGGGGCACAGAGGGGAGTCAGTGTGTTGTATACACACAGGCTTGTGGGGGTTGCATACACTGGATGGAGAGAACCTAGCTGCAGGTTCAAATTCCCTGAAGACAAAAGACGCTTTCTTTTCTACGTGGCCATCTGTGAGTTTTAATCTAGCTATCAGGCAGCTAAGTTTGCATTTTTATGGTTTAACTTATCTTATGTTTTTCCCGTAAGTGGTTTTGTCCCATCTTGGCCAATGCGTAAATATATTGTATAAAGTAGTTACTATTTAACACAATATACAGACTGGTTGTGTGTTTACATAAAAGGAGTATAGTTTGAGAATCTCTGGGGTACCCATCATTTTGAAGAGGCACACATTGTTTAAGCAATCAGTAAGCATATTCCTTCCTGATACAGGGAAGGGAATGGTGAGAAGTTTGATGAAAGACAGAACCCAACTTCACCTGGGGTTCAAGCAGTCCTAACTGGGCTCAGAAAGTCCAGGTATCCAGGGTGTGCCACCTCTGCAGAGGGCTGAGTGTTGGGCGCAACGACACTGTAAGGGGCAGACACAGGTGGAGGTCTGTGAAACTGTGACAGCTGGTGGCAACAGGGGCGCTGGTTGAGGCACAGACAGGTGAGTTTGTCACACAAGGCAACAATAAAAGCCAATGGTTCTGTTTCATCCTACTTAAATCTGTCCACAGGCACACGTCAGGGGTGCTCATTTTCTCTGTATCTATTTGCTTTGTATGTGGAACCCCTGGCACAGTACCTCCATCAAACAACAGAGATAAGAGATGTAAAGACTGGGGACTCTACACATATAGTAGTGTACTGCCCAGATGATTTACTGCTATGTAAAACAGGCGCTGAAAACACTCTACCTATCCTGACGTCTTGCCTACGCACAATGGAAATGCCAGCTGACTATAAAATAAATGAGGATGAAGCTGAAGTGTTTCAACTGCACTATTTCCCCCACCCACATCTGCAGAAACAATACCGCTTTAAATGGGGTAGACACCATATTATATATCTTGTAGTATATACTGTTTGGAAGCCCCACCAAGCTATTCCAGTTAAATTACCCATATGTGGAACAAGTGATACAAGCAGATCTGCAGAGATGGGCTCCTCTTCCCCTGATGCTACTCCAAAAGACAGATGCCATATGCATGAAACAAACCGAGGGTGGATGTGGGGGTTGGGGTGAAGGAAACAGAAGGAAAAACAGTGGGTGGAGAGAGGCAGGGGGCAGCTGCAGTCTAAATGGCTGAAGTGTTTCACACTTTAGCAGACTAAGATAGACAGTAAAGCCTGTATCTGCTGGCAATTTCGTATGAACATATTGCCACCATTCCTGTAGTTATTTCAAACCCTGCCAGTGTCCCCTACCCGAAATGCTTTTACTAAATGGAATAAATGGATATCTCCATTCCTCTGGAATGGGAATAAACCTTGGGTAGCTTTAGAATAACTGTATCTTCCCAAAGATCAGTGTGGATTGGCTCTTCCTAATTTGGCATAGTATCTTCAAACTACACAACTTAGGCATATTTTTAAGATGGAAAACCATGTCCCCAGGCCTGTGTGAGTGGATCTCGAGTTTGATCTGTTATCTCACCCGACCTCCTCTTGTTTGGGAATCGGGATACTGCAGATATAACTAAAGTCACATTGGTTGCAAGAAGATCCTTAGTGTAGTCATGGTATAGTCTTTTACGACAGTGTAACTACAGTACATACTCCCCGTGGCTTTTTATCCAGCCTATGATGTGAGATTTCTCCTGGCAAAGTTGGGACCATAAGTTTAAGAACTGGGCTAGCCAGGGACTCACGTATACCTTTCAGTTTTACTTGGGCAGCCTACTTCAGTCTTTCACCCAACTGGAGACAGGCCGTGGCCTAGATAAAAGGGATTACTACAGTTACTTACAGCTCCAACGTTACTTGATCTCCACTTTAGGATTAGGGGTAGATGAGGTAAGATTTCCACCTCTCATAATATTCTTCCAAATGCTCCTACAAGGACCCTGGCCAGCCCACTTCATCTCCCTTTGCTAGAAGATGCTCCAAGGTGTCCACATTATAGATGTATCCCAGACTCAAAACACATGGGAGACTGAGTTTACAATATCCCCATTGCTACCTCATTGGAAAATAATCTGGAGTCAGCAGCATAAGGTAATGAGTTCTGCACAGTGGCAGGGAGTACAGCTGGAAAACAGCTATATGCTTTTTCCATATGCCTCAAATCACGAGTAAATTTGTCTTGTCCAGAGGTGCTTCGTACTGGAGGGTTGCAAATGTGAGGCAGTAACAAATACACATATACTCTGGTCCTGCCTGGTACTCGTCAGGTTCTGGAAAGCAGTGGCTGGAGAAATTAATGCCATGATCCAGTCTTATGGCATCCTGACCCCAGAAGTGGCACTACTACTCAGCTATCCACAGCATATTAAAAATTAAGTACATCTGTATCTGCTAGATATCTTCGTGACGGCAGGAAAAAAAAGTCTTGATGAGATTATGGCTAAAACCAGAACCCCCCACAATAACACAGTTGGAGGAGCAATACGAGGCATATATAAGATGGAGAAATTAACTTCACGATTACAACAGCAGGAGGAAAAGCATCAGAACAGATGGAATTTGTGGCGGTTGCACATTATGGGCAAAAGATAGTACAGTTACATAAGAACTTACCGTACAGTAGATCTTCGAGAGGAACTCTTGTGGCAGGTAATACCATTAGGACTAAAGCCACCAGGCAATAGCACCCCACGGAAACATTTTCTAGCTAGCAGTCTGTGGCAGGGGACAAACCTGGATGTCGGCTCTGCCCCAATGTCAGACATGGTATAAGGGGGGCGGTCCCCAAGCGCCACCTCAGTTCTCCTGCCGGAGAATCGGCTGAAAAAAACATATGGGAGAACCAAGGAGGATCTCCCATTCCCGAAGAGAAGACATAATATTTGTCCCCGGGTGCAGGTGGGTGGGAAAGCCACCAGCTGCAAAAGCTCCTCTCAAAGATCTACTGTTACGGTAAGTTATTACATAACTGCACTATCTAACTTCGAGCGGGAGCTCTTGCAGCAGGTAATACCATTAGGACTGAGTCCCAAGCAATGCCCAAGAAGAGACCCAGATCGGAAGGGTGGGGGACAAACAAGCTGTGGGAAATTAGGAGAGAAGTCCCTGGAGGACTGCTAGTCTAAAACCTGCTCTCCTCCTGGAAGCAATGTCCATACTGTGTGTCTCACGAAAGTGTGCACTGAACTCCAAGTAGCAGCTGCACAGAGGTCCGATGATGAAACATTTTGAAGGGAAGCGTAGGATGTCGCTATCCCTCTGGTGGAGTGACCCCTAACCGGTCCCAGTAGGGGTTTGTTGTGGTGCTGGTAACAGAAAGTGTTGCAGTGCACTAGCTACTTAGTTAGGGTTTGTTTTGTGACTGGTGCCCCACGTTTCCTGTGGGCAAAAGAGACAAACAACTGATCTGTCTTTCTTGCAGAACTGGTCCTAGCCAGGTAGTAACGCAAAATTCTATGTACATCCAGAGAATGCAACAATGCCTCCCCTTTGTTGGCGTACTCTGGATAGTAAACTGGTAGTTGAATATCCTGGTTCAGTGTGAACTCAGACACTACCTTTGGTATGAACTTAGGGTTTGTACGCAGGGCTACCCTGTCCCTGTGAAAAATAAGATAAGGCAATTTACATATCAGAGCCTGCAGCTCGGAAATCCTCCAAACCGAGGTAATGGCAACTAAAAATAATGCCTTCCAAGACAGAAGGCAGAGCTTGCAACTTCTGGCTGGTTCAAAGGGTGGCAAGGTGAACTTTTCTAAAACAAACAGGAGAGATCCCAGGGTGGCACTGGGTCTCTCCTGGGGGGTTTAATATGCAAGATACCTCTTAAAAAGGTCTTGCAGATGTCCAGCTGTGCCATTGTTCCCATTTATTGGTGCATGGTAAGTTGACAGAGCACAGAGATGCACCATTAATAGATGAGTAACTGAGACCCAAGTCCAACAGGTGGAAAAGATACTCCAGCACAGATTCCACCGGACAACCCGGGGATCCTGGGAACGGGGAATCACCCACAAGCAGAAGTGCTTCCATTTCACAGCATATGAAACACTGAAACATAGAATCTGACGGCAGATGAGGACTGCTTGGCCCACCCAGTCTGCCCATTTCCCTACCTAATTGATAAGCTGCAGACACTAGTTAACCAACAGCCTACTTCTTTCTACCCCCACCCCCAAGAATTGCCTTATGACTGTCCCATGCATTCTTGAATTCCACTGCAGTTTTTGACTCCACAACCTCCTCAGGAAGGCCTTTCCATGTATCCACAACCCTCTCTGTGAAAAAATACTTCCTTACATTACCTCTGAGCCACCCTCCCTTCCTCTATCTTTAAATTGTGCCTCCTTGTTCTTGCACACCTCTTTTTCTGAAAGATGCTACCCTCTTGGACATTGTTGATTCCACTGAGGTAGTTGAAAGTTTCTATCATGTCCCCCTCTCCCTCCTTTCCTCAAGGCTATACATATTAAGCTCCTTTAGTCTCTCCTCATACGGCTTCTCTTGCAGACCCTGCACCATTTTAGTTGCCCTCCTCTGGACTACCTCTATCCTGTCTATGTCTTTGTGGAGAATGGGTCTTTAGAACTGCACGCAGTACTCCAGATTGGGTCTCACCAGCTGTCTGTACAGACAGATAACAACTTCCTGTTTTCTATTGGTGATGCCTCTCCCTATGCATTTCAGTATCCCCCCAGCCCTCCTTACTGTCCTCTCACATTGCTTGCCCACCTTTAGGTCATTTGATATGACTACCCACAGGTCTCTCCAATTTTGTTGTTAGTATCTCACCCCCCACTGTGTCCTCTTCACCTGAGTTTTTGTTTCCCAGGTGTATTACTTTGCACTTCTTAGCACTGACTCTAAGCTGCCATACATTTGACCATTCCTCCAACCTTGCCAAGTCCCATCTCATCCTTTCCACCCCACCTTGTGTATCAACTCTGTTGCAGATCTTTGTGTTATCTGCAGAGAGATATACTTTTCCTTCCAGTCCCTCTGCAATATCGCTTATAAAGACACTGAAAAGGATCGGTCCTAGTACTGAACCCTGCGGTACCCCACTGGTAACCCCCCTTCTTCAGCGTGGACTCAGTTTACTATAGAAACATAGAAACATAGAAGTTGACGGCAGATAAGGACCGCAAGGCCCATCCAGTCTGCCCATTTCTTTTTCTATCTTATAAATGTGCCATCGGCCTTTGCTATGTCAGTGACCTATCTATTCATAGTCATTTGTATTGCTCCCTTATGCCTATCCCATGCCTGTTTGAAGCCCTGCACTGTATTCATAGCTACTACTTCTTGTGGTAAGCCATTCCATGCATCTACCACCCTTTCTGTGAAAAGAATTTCCACATTCCCCTTAATCGGCCTCCTCTAATCTCATGCTGTGTCCTCTTGTCCTGCTATTTTCTTATATTTAAACATGTTAGACTCTTTCACCTTGTTTATGCCCTTAAGGTGTTTAAATGTCTCGATCATATCACCTCTCTCCCTCCTTTGCTCAAGGGTATACATATTGAGTCTGCTAATCTGTCCTCATATGTCTTCTGATGCAGTCCCTGCACCATTTTGGTTGCCCTTCTCTGACTGCCTCAATTTGGTTAATGTCCTTGTGAAGGTGTGGCTTCCAATACTGCACGAGTACTCCAGATGGGCTCTAACTAATGTCTTGTACAGAGGGATTATTACCTCCTCTACGACTTGTGATACCTCTACTAATACACCCTAACACCCCTAGCCTTACCTACTGCTTTAGAGGTCTGCTTGGATGATTTCAGGTCATCAGTGATGATGATGCCCAAGTCTCTTTCTTCCTTTGTGACTGCTAGCAACTCCTCCCAGCCTATAAGTGGCTTCAGGGTTTCTCTTCCCTATGTGCATGATTTTGCACTTCTTTGCATTAAATCCAGTTGCCACTCTTCTGACCATTCTGCTAGTTTATCCAGATCTCTTCTCATTCTGCCCAATTCCATCTGGATCATCTACTTTGTTGCAGATCTTGGTGTCATCTGCAAACAGACAAGCCTTACCCTCTAGTCCATCTGCTAGGTCACTAATGAAGATGTTGAATAGACTGGCCCCAGGACTGATCCCTGAGGTACCCACTTGTGACTTGCATCTCTTCTGACTGTATACCATTTACCACCACTTCTGTTTTCTGCCAGTCAACCAGTTTGCCACCCAGTTGACCAACTTGACCCACCCCGAGCCTACCTAGCTTATTTATCAATCTTCTATGTGAACAGTGTCAAAAGCTTTGCTGAAGTCAAGGTAGGCTACATCAACTGCCCCTGGTCCACCACTCTGGTTACCCAGTCAAAGAAATCTATGAGATTAGTTTGACAGGACCTTCCTTTGTAAACCCATGCTGTCTTGGATCCTGTGCCCCTATGGATTCCAGGTGTTGCACTATCCTTTCCTTAAGGAGTGCTTCCATAATCTTGCCCACTACTGAGGTAAGACTGACCGGTCTGTAGTTCCCGCCTCCTCCCTGCTACCACTCTTGTGGAGTGGGATCACATGAGCCCTTCTCCAGTCTTCTGGGACCTCTCCTGTGCTCAGAGACTCACTAAACAATTCTGCTAATGGCTCTGCTAGTTCCTCCTTTAGCTCCTTAAGTACCCTGGGATGTATGCCATCAGGTCCCATTGCCTTATCCACCCTGGGCTTAGCAAGCTCTTGTAGGACCCTTTCTTTTGTGAAGGGAGTAGTGCTCACCTCCTCCCCTGTGTCCATGATGTTGAGCTGTGGGCCTCCCTCACCTTCTCTTCAGTGAATACTGAGCAAAGTATCTATTTAGGATAGATGCCTTTACAGGGTCCTCCTCCTCACATGCTCCTTTTCTCCATTAAGCTTAGCATATTCCTCTGGACTTTCTCCTTTCACTAATGTATCTATAGAAAGTCTTGTCACCTTCTTTTACTGTTTGTGCTAGTGTTTCTCAGTTTGGGACTTTGCCTGCCTTACTGCCTTACCTGCTTCCCTTAGGGCAGTTTGGTATGCCCCCTATCTTCATCTCGCTGTGTTCCTTATATTTTCTGAAGGCCAGCCTTTGGCTCTGACCTTTTCTGCTACTGTATTTGAGAACCAAAGTGGTTTCCTTCTTCTTTTGCACTTCCTTTTCTGTCTAACACAATGGGATGTTGCTTCAAGTATTGTATCCTTATCGCTTGCCCACTTTGCTCGTACTCCTCACCTGTGTTTCTTTTGCCAGGGCTAGCTTAACTCTGTTGGCCATCTTATCAAAGTCAGCTCCTCTGAAGTCCCATATTTTTGCCTTGGAATGGGATGATTTAGATGTAGTAGCCAAATTGAACCATACCATGTGATGGTCACTGGCCCCCAGGTGACCTTCTACCTGGAGATCTGTGATCCTTCTTTGTTAGTCAGTACTAGATCTAGGATAGCCCTGTCTCTTGTGGGTTGCTGTACCAGTTGTTTGAGGCCCTCCCTGCAGGGAATCCACTATGAGTCTAGTTCTGGCAGATGTTCCTGCTGGTATTGACCAATCTGTATCTGGCATGTTGAAGTCTCCCATTATCAGAACCTCCCTTTAGCTGTCATGTTTTGTATATCTTCTAACAGTAATGTGTCTATGTCCTCCTCTGGTCTGGGGCCTGTAGACAACCCCAGTTCTTATGGCTGTCCCATTTCCTGTTTCCAGGGTGACCCACAGTTCTTCTGGCTCCTTATGTGTATTCTGAATTTCTGTAGCTTTGATATTTTCATTAACATACAGGGCCACTCCTCCCCCTTTTGCACCTCGGTCTCTTCTGAACAAATATAGCCAGGTACTGAAGTCTCCCAAGTGTGGTTACTGGTAAACCACGCCTCACTAATTGCTACTATGTCCAGTTTAGCCTCTGACATTATTGCCTGCAGGTCTGGGATCTTATTTCCCAGGCTGTGAGCATTTGTGTACATGATTTTCCATTGGCCAGATTTTGGTGTGTTAGTTGTTGGGTGAGGTTTGGCATTACCCCTGTGCATCGTATGGGGAGACAAACTATTACCCTCTGTGTCCTGTTCTCCAGCCAATTCTTTACCCAGGATACCATCTTGGGACCCACTCCCAGGCTGGCTAACTTGTATATTAATCTTTTGTGTGGGACTGTGTCAAATGCCTTGCTAATGTCTAGGTAGGCCATGTCCACAGCCCCTCCCTGATCTACTACTTTGGTCACCCAGTCAAATAAATCTATTAGATTCGTCTGACATGACCTTCCCGCTCTGAATCCATGCTGCCTTGGGTCCTCTGCCCCTCTGGCCTATAGGTACTCAACAATTCTTTCCTTCAGAAGTGATTCCATCATTGTCCCTATCACTGAGGTTAAACTAACAGGCCTGTAGTTTCCTGCTTCTGCCTTGCTCCCACTTTTGTGAAGCGGAATAACATCTGCCCTCCTCCACTCCTCAGGTACCACCCCATCCTCCCATAATTCGTTAAAGATGGTAGTCAGTGGCGTCACTAGTTTTACCCTTAGTTCTTTTAGAATTCTGGGATGAATCCCATCAGGCCCCATTACTTTGTCCACTTTCAGTTTTAAGAGTTCTTTCAGAACCCTTTTTCTGTGAATGGGCTGGTATTAACCCCTGTAACCAGAGTGTTTCTATTGTTAGGTTTAGGTACCTCCCCCTCTTCATTTGTGAATACTGAGCAAAAATATTTGTTTAGTATCTCTGCCTTTTCACAGTCACCTCTCCCACCCTCCCTTTATTAAGCCTCACTATCTCTTCCTTGGTCTTCCTTCGCCCTGATGTACCTATAAAAGGTTTTATCCCCCTTCTTAACTGAGTTGGCCATCTTTTCCTTGGTTTGGGCCTTTCCTGTTCTGACTGCCTTCCTTGCTTCCTTTTGCTTTAACTGATACAATTCTCTGTCCTGCTCCTTCTGAGATTCCTTATACTTCCTAAATGCTATTTTTTCTCCCTAACCTTCCCTGCCACCTCCTTTGAGAACCATAGTTGTTTCTTACATCGGTTTGTTTTGTTTATTTGCTTTACAGAAAGGCTTGTTGCCTCTGTGATGGCAATTTGGATTATTCCCCATTGTTCTTCCACCCTCCCTTCCTGCCCATTTGCTAGTGCATTCCTTAGGCACTTACCCATTTTGGCAAAGTCAGCCCTCCTAAAGTCCAGTACCTTTGCCTTTGTATGACTTGACTCTACTGCTGTGTTTATTGTGAATCATACTGTTCAATGGTTGCTAGTTCCCAGATGGCTACCAATTTCTGCATCTGTGATCCTCTCTCCATCTCCATTTGAGAGTACCAGGTCTAAGACTGCTCCCTCTCGAGTGGGTTCCAATACTAGTTATCTAAGGCATTCCCCCTGTAGGGCATCTAGAATGACCCCACTCTTAGAAGTGGCTGCTGCACTCCAGTTAACATCTGGCATATTCAGATCTCCCATCAGCAATATCTCCCCTTTTTCTGCCATTCTAAGGATACTTTCTATAATTTCCTTGTCCATTTCCTACCCCTGAGATGGGGGTCTGTATACAACCCCTGTGCGGATTGTGGTGCTATTGCCTGTCTCCAAACTGACCCACAGTGCTTCCTCTCCTCCCTGTTTACCCTTTTGTTCTGTTGCTTTGATTCCTTCCCTTATGTAGAGAGCTACTCCTCCTCCTCTTTTACCCTCCCTGTCCCTCCTGTAGATAGTGTATCCTGGTATGTTTACGTCCCAGTCATGGTTCTGTGTGTACTATGTTTCTGTGACTGCCACGATATCCAGATGTTCCTCCTCCATCAAGGCCACTAATTCAGGAAGCTTGTTACCCAGACTACGGGCATTGGTACTCATTGCTCTCCATGTTTTGATGGCTTTACCTCTTGTAGCACCATCCCTGTCCTCATTGACTTTGCTTTCTCCATTTACCCGTCCTGCTCCCTACTGACCTTTCTATCTTGGTCTTTACCTCATTTAGTACCCTGTTTTGTAGGGGGAGGCTGGGAATTCCCTGCTGTTTATCAGTGCATCCCCTCTTGACTAGTTTAAAAGCTTGCCAATGAAGCATTTAAACCGATTGCCCAGAAGAAAAAATTACTCACCTTAGTAATTATGTTTCTTCTAGTGGAGTGTTGCTATAGTCTGACAATTGCAGTTAGATCCTGCCTTTCAACTGCCCCGGAGAATACAGGGTTAACCTTTCTATGCCTGGCATAGAATGTTCATCTCAAGCTCGGTTGAAGCCTCTGCCTGCTGTTATTCGAACTGCAACCATCAGATCTTTACGGGCAAAAACTCACTAGGTGTTGTGTGTGGAAACTGTAAACTTTTTACTAGCCAACTGCCAAAATATAATGTTTTTGGTTCTCAAAGCAAGACTCAAGTCAGGAAACCCAAAAACCAAAACACATCAAATAAACAACATTCCACCCAAAGAAAAAGGAGGGTGTAAAAGGGGCACCCCTAAGGTGCCAACACTGCTCCTGCCCACCCACATCCCAAAAACTAGGTTCTGAGAGGGGAGGGGGGAGGTCAGAATACAGCAAGACTCCACTAGAAGAAACATAATTACTAAGGTGAGTATTTTTTTTCTTCAAACAACATGAAGTCTTGCTGTATTCTGACAATTTGCAGACTACCAAGCAGTACCTCCATGGAGGAGGGACAGAACCTACTTAGGAAATAGGCTCTGAAGCACTGCTGTGCCAAACTGAGCATCACTCCTAGCCTGGATATCCAGAGAGTAATGCTTGGTAAAAGTGTGAACTGTTTTCCAGGTAGCTGCTGACATATTTCTAAGATAGGAATATCCTGGCAGCAGCCAGGGAAGCAGCTGTACCTCTGGTAGAGTGAGCCCTCAGGCCTGAGGTGGAATCTCAATGGTTTTCATAGCAAAATTGAATGCAAGAGACAACCACCTGGCAATGGATCTTTTAGTGGCAGGTTTTCCTTACCAACCTCACCATAAGTGACGAAAAGTTGGAAGGAGTCAAACCTGTGACCCTTGGTACGCTCTATGTAGTATCTAAGGGCTCTTTTCACATCCAAACTGTGCAGCCTCCTCTCACCAGAGGAGGAATGGTCAGTGAAGAACAAAGGAAGAGACACAGACTGGTTAAGGTGGAAGTCTGAAACCACCTTAGGTAAAAACTTCCTGTTAGTCCTGAGGACCACCTTATCTCTATGGAAAGAGATAAAATCAGGCTCCACTGACAAGGCTTGTAACTCACTTATGCGCCTGGCAGAAGTGATGGCCACCAAAAACATAGTTTTCCAAGTCAAGTACTTAAGCTCTGCTGAGGACAAAGGCTCAAAAGGGGGTTGCATAAGCTGAGCAATGCAAACATTAAGATCCCAAGCAGGAGCAGGATCCATAAAGGGGGAATTGGTGTGAAGAAATTCTTTTGCCAAACTTACAGAATAAAGGATGGGATGACAGAGAGGAAGACCTGCCCACAGACAGGA
Organism: Neoceratodus forsteri; assembly: GCA_016271365.2. Lineage (NCBI taxonomy): Eukaryota > Metazoa > Chordata > Ceratodontiformes > Ceratodontidae > Neoceratodus > Neoceratodus forsteri. The sequence continues at coordinate 298,316,941 of CM057459.1, read as the reverse complement.
AAGCAGAAACAGCTGGCAAGTGTACCTTCAGGGTAGCTGGTCTGAGACCCAGGCCATTAAGATGGACCATGTAATCCAGAACCGTAGGCAATTCAGCAGAGTCTGGAGAAATATTCTTCTTAGAACACCAAATGCTGAATCTTCTCCATTTGGAGTTGCAAGTCTTTCTGGTGGAAGGCTTTTGAGAAGCCTTAAGGATATCCAGAACCCCTTGGGAAAGATGCAGATCTGCAAACTCTAACTCTTCAAAAGCCAAGCCTTGAGATTGAGAGACTGAAGATTCGGGTACCAAATCCTCCCCTGAGAGGATGTTAACAGGTTGTAATTCCTGGGAAGAGACAGAGGAAGATGGACTGTTAGGGACAGCAACAAGGGATACCATGGCTGCCTGGCCCAGTCTGGAGCAATCAGAATCACTTTGCAAGGTTGTGACCTTATCTTGACTAACACTCTGAACAGAAGAGGGAAGGGGGGGTGCATACAGAAATTTCTCTTCCCAGTTCAGAATCAGAGCATCCAGGGGGACTGAGCCCAAGACTGGGGATCTGCAACAAAAGAGAGGAAGTTGGTGATTGTCTGGGGCTGCAAAAAGATCCATCTCTGGAGTGCCCCATCTTGAAAAAATCACTTTCAACAGCAGGGGATCTAGGGTCCATCCGTGATGGCCCCGGGATATTCTGCTCACTGCATCTGCTAGGGCATTGTCCTTCCCTGGGAGGTGAACTGCTATCAGGGAGGTTTGCAGGAAATAAGCCAGGGACCACAACTTCATTGCTTCTGTGCACAAGGCCGTTGACCAACTGCCTCCTTGCTTGTTGATGTACCACATGGTGGTGGTGTTGTCTGTTCTGACCTGAACCACCTTGTTCTGTACAGATTTGGAAAAAGCTTGCAGTGCCAGAAACACTGCTCTGAGTTCCAAGAGATTGATGTGAAGCAGAGATTCCTGAGGCGACCACAGTCCCTGGGTGGTAAGTTCCCCAAATGGGCTCCAAAGCCCAGCAGAGAAGCATCTGTGGGGGGTGTGGCTAGCTGCCGAGCTTGAAGCACCAATATTGCGGAGCTCTGTGGAACATGACTAAAATAGGAACATTTGATGGTTAATAATTCACGGGACAGCCTGAAAACAACCTAAAGAAAAGCTGAAGAGGAAGAGAAAATATTAATCTAATTTGCAGTTCCATTCATTATCTAGACATACAATTATGGGACGGAGTAATAGACCGGGTGCGGGAGGACAAGGAACATAGCCCAAGGACGCCATACCAGGCAGCAGTAAAGAGATGAGTAAGGAGGCCAGTCATGGAGCAGAAGAGGAGGGAATATTGCAGCCTTCAAATGCAGCCTTGTTCAAAGCCATACAAAGGCTAGACCAGAAGGTAGAGGATTTTATGATGCAATTTAAGGTACTGGACACTAAAATGGGAGTTCTGGAAGAAGAAACGAAAACAGCCTCAAAATCGGCCAAAATGGCTCTAACAGTATCTGCAGGCCTAACGAAAGAAAATACCATCTTGCGCCGTCGCCTAGAGAATCTAGAAAATGCTGCCAGAGCTACCCATCTGTGGACCCTTGGGTTACCCGAAGAAGCTGAAGAAAAAAACCCAATAATGTTTGTGGCTGACCTTTTTAAAGAGGTTTTTAACGTAGAAGACCCCATAATGATCCTTAAAGTTTACTGGATGAATACACGTGGTGGGAGGAAACGGACCATCACCAACGAATATCCACCTCGTACACTAATGGTGGTATTAGGAAACATATTGGACAGAGATAGGGTCCTGGCCCAGGCCAGAAGATGTGGTCCAAAGAATGGCAAGGGAATTGTATTCACCTATTCCCGGATCTGAGCTATGTGACCCGGCAGCGCAGAAAGAGTTTCGACGGGGTGTGAGCGCAACTCTGACAGTTGAGAGTGCATCATATTCTGCTTATGCCAGCAAGTCTGCGAGTGGTGTATGGTGAGAAGGCTTACCACTTTGCTGATGCCGGAGTAGCTGCTAGACTGTTGGACCGTATAGAAAGAGAATTACAGGCTAAAGGAATGGATGCAGATTCTGGATCCGAGATTAGTGAGTAACGATCGGCAAAATAGATTATTTTTAATGGACCTAAGCTACTGAACTGAACCCTGGCTCCTGTTTACCCAAGTTGCCACAATCTTTATGGACTTTAAAGTTGAATGATTCTTTTTTTTTTGTTAATGTTGGCTGGGGGTTAAATGGGGGCTTGAAAGGGGCTGCTTAATACGAAGTCCATACAGACTGAGCCATGCATTCCTTCCTCAGTTATTTAACCTGTTTTAGCACTTGCAGGAGTTTGCTTATCTGGGCATGCGTAAAGGTCTAGCGTGGAGTGCATAAAAGTAATGAAAATTTATAGTTTCTCTTTCATCCTTCCGGGGGCTTATACAAATGAAGCTATAAAATGTGTTCATATTGTGTCATTGTTTGAAATGGGGCTCTGCTTCATTAATTAAGTTTGCTATAGATCTGGAGTTAAGGGATCATTTACCTACATAAAAGGGATATGGTACTATACTGGGATTTCTTATGTTGGTAATCCCTACTCATGGCAGAAGTAGCCATTTGGTTTCTGATATTGGGAATAAATAGATATAATTGAGGTAGCCCCCTGTATGTAGTACCAAGAGAGTAGGGGTATAAACAATCCTGACTGTAAAAATGTTGTGCGCATGTACTTATGGTAACTGCAATGATATTAATGTATGCCTACCTACAAAATAAATAATGCTGTGTAATGTATACAGTTTAACGCAATAAAAATAAAGTACAAAAAAAAAAAAGAGAAGCATCTGTGGTGAGGACCACTGAATGAGACTGAGTGACAAATGGAACCCCTTGCCTCAAATTGTCCTGATCCTGCCACCACTGCAAGGCTTAGATCAGAGTTTGAGTCACTGGAATTAGTTTGGTAAGGGAATCCTTTCTTTGGGACCAAAAAGCTCTTAAGTGGAACTGAATGTCCCTCATTTGGAATCTTGCACCCTGGACCACTGCTGTAGAAGCTGCCATGTGGCCCAGTAGCTGAAGGAAATGCCTTGCTGGTCGAGACACCTGAAGGCTGAATGAAGAGGACAGTTCAATGAGGGTCCTTGCCCTTTCCAGGGGAAGAAAGGCTCTTGCTTTTATCGTATCCAGTTCTGCACCTATGAAGGTGAGGAGCTGCACTGGTTCGAGAACTGACTTTGGTAGGTTGAGGAGGAATCCTAAAGAAATGAGCACTTGCTGAGTCACTTACAGGTGTGACCTGACTTGGTCTGGAGACTGACCTACTATGAGACAGTCATCCAAGTATGGGAAAATGGAAATCTGTTGTCTTCTTAGGAAGGCAACAACTACTGCCAGGCACTTTGTGAAGACCCTTGGGGCTGATGTTAGGCCAAAGGGCATTGTTCTGAACTGATAGTGGCCTGAGGGCAACTTGAACCTGAGGTACCTTCTGTGGGAGCACCTGATCGGAATGTGAAAGTAGGCATCTTTGAGGTCCAGGGAGGATAGCCAGTCCCCTGGCCTTAGAGAGGGAAGGATAATTCCCAGAGTTACCATTTTGAACTTTGGCTTTAAAAGACGTTTGTTCAGATATCTTAGGTCCAGGATGGGTACGCCACTCTGTCTTTTGGGGTCAGGAAGTACCTGAGTACAATCTTTGCTTCAGTGTAGGGTAGAACTTCTCTATAGCTCTGAGAGCTAGGAGAGAAAAAACCTCTGCCTCTCGGCAAGGGTCTCTGATATATGCAGGTGGAAAAGATCTGGCTCTCATCTTGGGAAATTTTCTGAAGCAGAGAACCAGTCCCTGGCTTACTACTTCCAGGACCCACTTGTCTGATGTAAGAGACGTGGACTGGAGCATCCCAGCAGCAGCATCAACTAGGAGCAGATTTATCCTGGACTCCCTTCAGGGTGCCTTCCTCAAGCAACTGGTCATGGAACCAACTCGGCAGAAGGCAATAGTGGACCTTCTGCTCACAAACAGGGACAGTGTGATGGGGGTAACAGTGGGGGAGCACCTGGGTAACAGGGAGGATAGCCAGTCCCCTGGCCTTAGAGAGGGAAGGATAATTCCCAGAGTTACCATTTTGAACTTTGGCTTTAAAAGATGTTTGTTCAGATATCTTAGGTCCAGGATGGGTCGCCACTCTCGTCTTTTGGGGGGTCAGGAAGTACCTGGAGTACAATCTTTTGCTTCAGTGTAGGGTAGGAACTCTCACTATAGCTCTGAGAGCTAGGAGAGAAAAAACCTCTGCCTCTACGGCAAGGGTCTCTGATATATGCAGGTGGAAAAGATCTGGCTCTCATCTTGGGAAATTTTCTGAAGCAGAGAACCAGTCCCTGGCTTACTACTTCCAGGACCCACTTGTCTGATGTAAGAGACGTGGACTGGAGCATCCCAGCAGCAGCATCAACTAGGAGCAGATTTATCCTGGACTCCTCTCAGGTGCCTTCCTCAAGCAACTGGTAATGGAACCAACTCGGCAGAAGGCAATTTGGACCTTCTGCTCTACAAACAGGGACAGTGTGATGGGGTAACAGTGGGGAGCACCTGGGTAACAGTGACCACCAGTCATTGTGGTTCAAATCACAGAAAGAGCAGAACCAAACCACACAAAACACATATCCTGGATTTTGGGGGCAGACTTTGGGAAAATGGGGAAATACTTGAAAGAGGCATTAAGGGAATGGGACAGGAATCAGGGTTGAGGAACAGTGGGCAGTATTTAAAATGGGGATTATAAGAACAACAGAATTATGCATTAAGCAGGTTAGCAAGAGGAAAGGAAGAGGAAACCATTATGGTTTTCCAAGAGTAGCAAAGAAAGTGAAAGCCAAAAGATAGCATTCAGGCAATACAAAAAGACACAGGCAGAAGGGGATAGGGAGAAGTACCAGGAGAAACAAAGGAGGCAGGGAAGTCAGTAAGGAAGCCAAAGCTCAGACAGAAGAACACATTGCAAAATCAGTGGTTAAAGGGACAAAACCTTTACAGGTACATAAATGAAAAAAGAAAGACAAAGGGAGGGATAGTGAGACTGAAGGGGGAGGATGGGTGTCGCATGGAGGATGACAACAGTAAAGCTGACATATTAAACAGGTATTTCTGCTCAGTCTTTACTGAGGAAGAGGGGGGTAATGGGTCTGAAGGAGTACAAGGTGAGAATGGTCAGAAATGGAACAAGTCCCTTTACACGAGAAAGGGTCCTGAAGGAACTGGAAGTAATAAGAGTTGACAAAGCAATGGGGCCAGATGGGGTGCACCCCAGGTCCTTAAAGAACTAAGAGAGGTGGTGGCTGAACCTCTGGCTATCCTGTTTAGCCAATCACTGGAAACAGGGAGGTACCCAAAGACTGGAGGACAGCAGATGTAGTCCCTTATACAAAAGCGGGAACAAAGAGGAAGCAGGGAACTACAGACCAGTCAGCCTCACCCGGTAGTGGGAAAGATCATGGAAGCACTACTGAAGGAGAGATTAGTGGAACATCTGGTTGTCAATGGACCACAGGACCCAAGGCAGCATGGTTTCACCAGGGGAGGTCATGTCAGACCAACCTCATTGAATTTTTGACTGGGTGACTAGGGAGGTGGATCAGGGAGGGCAGTGGACATGGCCTATCTGGACTTCAGCAAGGCCTTTGACACTGTGCCACATAGAAGACTATTACACAAACTGGGGAATATGGGTGTGGGCAGGACAGTAGTGTGGTGGGTAGGTAACTGGCTGGGTGGCAGGACACAGAGGTGGTGGCAAATGGCTGTCACTCCACAGAGGGAAGAGTGACCAGTGGGGTACCACAGGGATCAGTGCTGGGACCGGGTCCTATTCAACATCTTCATCAGTGACATTGCGCAGGATCTAGAAGGCAGGAATTTCACTGTTGCTGATGACACAAAGCTCTGTAACAGAGTAGACACACCAGAGGGTGTAGACAGAATGAGAAGGGACCTGCAGAAACTTGAAGAATGGTCAAGGGTTTGGCAGTTGAAATTCAATGCAAAGAAGTGCAAGATAATGCATATGGGGCACAAAAACCCTGGCACAATATATCAGTTGGGGGTGAGGATATAGCATGCACCAAGCAGGAAAGGGATCTTGGGGTTGTCATCTCTGATGACCTCAAGGTAGGGAAACAGTGTGACAAGGCAGCAGGTAAAGCAAATAGGATGCTGGGATGTATAGGCAGGGGCATCACCAGCAGGAAAAGGAGGTCATAATTCGCTATACAAGACACTAGTGAGGCCCCACCTGGAGTACAGTGTACAGTTCTGGAGACCTACCTACGTAAGGACATAGACAGGGTAGAGAAGGTCAGAGGAGGGCAACAAAGATGGTGCATGGATTGCATCACAAGTCCTATGAAGACAGGTTGAAGGAACTGAACATGTACTCCTGGAGGAGAGGAGGGAGAGGGATATGATAGAGACATACAAGTATCTTACAGGGAGAAACAGGGTGCAGGAAAACACTATTTTAAGCGAAAAAGATGTTCCAGGACTAGAGGGCATGGGATGAAGTTGAGGAGGGACGATTCTAGGAAACGTGAGAAAGAATTTCTTCACAGAACGGGTGGTGGACAAGTGGAACACCCTGCCAGAGGAAGTGGTGGGGGCTGAAACAATCACGGGATTTAAGAATGCATGGGATAGACATAACGGAATTCTAGAGGTCAGGGGTTAGGGGAAACAGACTTCTAGGAAAACAAACTGAACTTACAAGCTCAAATGGGCAGACTGGGTGGGCCATAGGCCCTTATCTGCCGACACTGTCTATGTATCTATGAGACATCCAGTCCTGGACAAAGTAAGCCAGCCTGCCCCCTACTGGTATAGGAGAATCGACCCGGGCAGACCCATCAGGGTGTCTACTTGGCAGGGGCTTTTGACTGAGGGGTGGATGCAGCCTGCTCATCCCCTTCTGCCTCTCCCTCTAAAGAACCCCTCTGAAAAAGAAGAAGAAGAGGCTGCTTGGTAAAAGGCCTTGGAAAGGCCTCCTCTGCCCCTGGACTGCTGCCTTTGAGGAGCTGCTTGCCTTCGCTGGCCTGAGCACTCCTGTAAGTGGTCCTGTATTCATCCATTCTTCATGTAATTCTCTGTCTGCTCCTCAAACAGAGAATTACCCACTAAGGAAAATCCATGGCCTTAGCCTGGGTATCCTGTGACAGGCTACTACATCTGAGCAAGCCATTCTCGAACAGCCACAGATGTAGCCATGACTCGATGATACATCACTGAGTCCTACAGCAGCATGAAACTGAACTTTGATGCCCCAATCCCATCTGCAGCCACCTGCTCCAGCTCCTTGGCAAGCTGGGTAGGAGCCTGTTTAGCCAGTGCCAGTACAGTGTCCCTCCTGGACTTCTGGTACCTGGCTGTATAGGCCATATAATTAGCCTGCCTGAGTCCCAAAGATGCTGCCACGTACTGCTTCTTTGCCATGGCATCAATCTTCCTGGAGTCCTTGTCTGGGGGGTGTGATGCCAAGGGAATGTTTGCCTTATCACAGACAGCAGTCTGTACAACCCCAACATGGCTGCATTGCTGAAAAAGGAACTCCGTATCTGAGCCTAAAAGTGTATACCTCTTGTCCATTCTTCTGTCCACAGGAGGTATAGAATTGGGAGACTTAAGAATTTTTTGTGTCTGTTTCCCAAAAGATTTGTGGAGGGGAATAGACAGTCTCCTGGACTCTGGGATGTCCATCATCTCTACATAATCAGGCTCTTCCTGATCCTCTACTGCCTCCTCCACAGGAAGCTGGAGAGTATCAGCCACCTTTCTGTAAAACATGAAGTGTGAAGGAGACTCAGAAAGCCTAGGAGGAGAAACACCCGAAGGTCTGTCTGGGGAGATGTCCGGGTCAATAGGCACATCCAGACTTTCACCATCACCAAAATCATCCTCATACTCTCCCTCCTCCTCAAACTCCGGTTCATAAAATTCTTCCAAGGTATAATCTGAAACCGGGGGAACCCACTGAACCGAGCCCCTGTCAAATGGTGCCGGTTCAGTCAGAACTGACCGAAGCGATTCCATAATGCTAATCGCTTTGGCTATTTCATTGGCGGTCGGAGTATGAGATTCTGGATCTGAACCGGTCGACTTGTCTTTTCTTTTTCCTTTTGTCAGACCCGATTCCTTGGAATTGGCTCTCCTTTTGCCCAAAGAAGCATCGCCCTGGTCAGAGGGCACTCCTTCTGGTTCTGTCGTAACCGAACCGGGCTGGCCATCCGGGTCAGTGGACTTCTCGGCCTCCCTTTCCCTCAGTCCACCTAATCTCTTTTCCAGGGTAGATTTGGGAAATTTTTTGCAAATTTGGCAGTCTAAATCGAGGTGGTCAAACCCCAGACAATAAACACAGGTGGTGTGGGGATCAGCCTTAGCAAAGACTTCCCCACACACACTGCAGTGCTGAAACCCAGTGGGCCCGGTTTTTTTCTTGGGTTTCTCAGACATGGCCAACCCAACCAAACTTACCCTATTTTCGGCAATCCGCCAGGCAAGACTCCCCTATCGGTTCCTGACCGTGTCACGGGTCTTGGAAAAAATGTACTAAAACCCTTTTTTTTAGAACCGATACGGACCAGTAACCACACACTAAAGTACAAATTTACCTCAAATTGATCGGTTCAGTCGAACCGATCCACAGTTTACAAGTTCCACACAGAAAACAGAACAAAAACCTATCTAGTACTCACGGTACCACAGATAGAGACTTGAACAGACTATGCGGAAACAACAATTCAGATGAAAATCGACCAAAAACTGACACTTCAACTGACTTTGAACCGAGCAGCAGGAGAAATCTCCGGAGCGACTGTTCAGTGAGGCGGAGTAAAGAATCTAACGGTTGCAGTTCGAATAACAACAGGCAGAGGCTTCAACCGAGCTCGAGATGAACATTCTATGCCAGGCATAGAAAAGTTAGCCCTATGTTCTCCAGGGCAGTTGAAAGGCAGGACCTAGCTGCAATTGTCAGAATACAGCAAGGCTTCATGTTGTTTGAAGACTTGTTCCCTTCCTGGACAGATGCAGACCATCCTGCCAGTATAGGCTGGTATCCCTCCAGGTGGAACCCCAGTCCCCAGTGAAGCCAAACACCTGTGCTCTGCACCATTTTTTCAACCATTCATTGAATCGCATGGTGCGAAGTACCCTTGCGTCACCCATGCCATAGACAAGCAGCACCTCGGAAAAGGATACTGTGTGTGCTACTTGCCTTAGGCCCCTCCCCAACTCCACAAACTCCTCCTGCACTGCTCTACTCTCTTCTCATGTTAAGCCAAGTCATTTGTCCCTAGGTGGACAATGACATCCAGCTCAGTCTCCCATGCAGCTGTTCTCGTGATCCTGAGGATGCACTTCCTGTCCCTCCAAGCCATGGTGCCAGGGAGGCACCTTACTTCAGTTTTCCCTGCTCCCCCCAGTTCTATCCCCCTAATAATCGAGTCCCCCACCAGGAGCTGCTTCCTTTCCCTGTGGTGTCCTCTGCCTCCTTCCTGTGGGCCTCCCTTGTGACAGCTGTCCGCAACCTCCTTAGTCTCCTCTGTGGGTGCATCCATAGGGGAACTATGCTCCACCAGAATGGTGTATGGACTATGGAGCAGTACAACTGACTGGATGTGCCTCTGTTCCACCACCCTCATCCTTCCTGAGCCCACTGTGGTCCAACTGCTGCGCTTTCTTGGCAATCTCTGAGGCAGTGGAGGTGGCCTTGGTGCTCCCTGGGTGGGGGAGGTTCCCTTACTACTGTCCAGTGTGGCCTGAAGATGGGCAACCTCCTCCCTCAGGGCAGAGAGTTGCCTGCAAATAGGGCGGCATCTGAGTCTCCAGAAAGACTCCCGGAAGACTGCTGTCCCACAGCCAGTACATTGCACTAAACCCCACATGTCTGTCTACCTTCCTGTTTATCCTGTGTAAGTTTTTTTGTTGTTTTTTTCCAGTTATTGTTTTTTTTTATAAATATATATATATATATATATTAATTATATAATGTGTATGCTTAAATTGTCAGTGCAGTGTGCTGGAAAGGATATGACAGTGCTATGCACCTTGCCCTCTTGAGGAAATGATGTCAGAACCCCTGGTATAAAGGAAATGGTACCAGGTGTGGGTGGGGTGAGGGGGTATTTGGGCCCAAACTGTGCCCTCTCGAAACAATCGGATAAAAGCTCTGACCCACCACTACAATGAGTGTTGACCTTCCTGTCAGCAAGACAACCTACATAACAGTTTAACAGAGAAATTACCCGGCTAAACAAACAGAGAAAAATCAAACACCTGAGTCAAACACAGGTAAACATCCCCAGCCCCAATACAGCCTGGGGATTTGTGCTCTGAAAGCAATCAGCCCCAAAACAAGTCAGCTGTGCACCAGGAAAGAAACAGTAAACATTATTTCAATCCCTCTGGGTTTAAACTCCCAATCTCCAAAGCAGAATTGCAAGCTCCTTCACTGAAAAGAACAATAACAATTGTAAAATGTCAAGTAAGGTACACCTCCCTCTGCTGTAAGCAAGACTGTCTTTCCGGCAGATTCTAAGTTCAGTATTTCACCTTTCCAGCTTTCAGTTAGAGGTAGCTTCCACCTAAAGAATATTAACTTTTCTGATGAATCTGCTATAAACCAAAGAACAATAATAATTGTAAAATGTAAAGTAAGGTACACCTCCCTCTGCTGTGAGCAAGACTGTCTTTCCGGCAGATTCTAAGTTCAGTATTTCACCTTTCCAGCTTTCAGTTAGAGATAGCTTCCACCTGAAGAATATTAGCTTTTATGTTGCCTTGGTAGAGGGTTTTCTCACTGCCACAAGCACCTCTACCACTCTGAGGGATACTCCAAATCTATCCCTAGCTAAGTCCACAGGAGCCAAGCATGCAGATGCAGGGACTGGAGGGCCAGATGGACCAATGCCCCTTGCTCTTGGGAGAGCAAGTGAGTGGAGAGGGGCAACAGAACTGGCGGTTCTGATGCCAGCTGTTGCAACAGCAGGAACCAAATCTGTCGAGGCCAGAATGGTGCTATCAGTATAATTCTGGCTTCTTCTGCCTGCAGCTTGAGCAGGACCATCTGAAGAAGGGGAGGGGAAGGGGAAGGGAAAGCATACAGAAACCTCCCTGTCCAAGAGAGGGACAATGCGTCACACCAGAAAACACCAGGTCCTGGATCTAGCGAGCAGAAATTGGGCAGTTTGGCGTTGTGTGGGGACGCAGAGAGGTCCAATTCTGGCTGACCCCACCTTTCAAAGAGGTCATCTATGACTTCTTGCTGTAGCTCCCACTCATGGCTCTGAGACCGAGAGCGACTTAGGCTGCCTGCAAGGACGCTCTGAATGCCTGGAACATGGACTGCCATGAAGTTCAGTTTGTGATCCACTGCCTAAGACCAAACTCTCATCACCTTTCTGCATAGGGGATACGAATGTGTGTCCCCTTGTTTGCTGAGATGGAAGACTACTGGGGTATTTTCCGATTGGACCAGAAGAGGTCTGGGAATGAGCACCCCTTGGAAGACTTTAAGGGCATACGGAATGGCTCTCATCTCCAAAATGTTTATGTGAAGAGCTCAATCCATTGACTTCTAGGAACCCTTTGTTTGATGAGAAGCAAGATGTGCTCCCCATCCCAGTCCCGATGCACCAGTAGTCAAGAGTCTGCTGTGGACTGGGTCACTAGAAGGGAACCCCTATGCTTAAATGGGCCGGGGTGAGCTACCAGGTCATGGACTGTCGGACTGCATTGGAGATCCGAATGGGCTCCTCTAGCTCATCCGTACCTTGATCCCATTGAGCCCTGAGGTGCCACTGCAGGATCCTCGTGTCCACATGCGAGAGTGGAACCGTGACAATGGTTGCTGCCATGTGACCTAGCAGTTGTAGAACCACTCTTGCTGGAACCAAGTCTGAGTACTGTACCGTTAGAGTGACTTCTCTTAGCCCTAATGCCCTGTCTGTGGGCAGAAAGGCTTTCCCTTGGACTGTGTCCAGGAATGCTCCTATGTATTGCAGCCTTTGAGCTGGCCATGGTTGGGACTTGGGCAGGTTTAGGGTAATGCTCAGAGTCTGGAATAGGCTGAATGTCTCCTCCAAGGTTCTGTTCAACTGGCCTTCTGTTGGAGTGGTAAGAAGCCAATCATCCAGGTAGGGGTATACAAAGTGACTCCTTCTCCTGAGGGCCACCGCTACTACTGCTAGGTGCTTGGTAAAAACCCTTGGTGCTGAGAATAGGCCGAACAGCAGCACACTGAATTGGTAGTGTCCTCCTTGGAAGATGAAGCGTAGGTACTTCCTGTGGGATGGCAGGATCTTGATGTGCATGTAGGCATCCTGCATGTCCAGACAGCAAAGCCAGTCTCCTTGGTGGAACACTGGTAATAGGCTTGCCAGGGTCACCATTCGGAATCATTTGTATTTGATAAAGGTGTTCAGATGACTCAGGTCCAGAATGGAATGGAGGTCTCCCGTCTTTTCTGGGACAAGAAAAAAATGGGAATAGAATCCCTCCCCCCCTTGAGCAAAAGGAACCTCCTGTATGGCTCTCTTGTCCAGTAAGGCCTGTAACTCTGTCCTCAAAAGGAGTGCATGGGAGTGGGAGGGGACTGGTGGAACTGGGTGAACTCTAGGGAGTATCCTCTTTCTACTACCTGGAGGACCCATTGGTCCAATGTTGTACTGGACCATCCGGATAGGTAGAGGGAAAATCTCCCTCCTACCGCCTCCCCCTGAACTGACTGCAGTGGAGGGGGGGGGTCAATAGGGAGTCATGCTATGTTGGAGGGTATAAGCAGGGGAGGTCTGAGGGCCTTTGGATTTTTGGGGCCCTGGGTGCCTGAAGGAATAGGGTGGCCTTTTCTCTTAAAGCCTCCCTTGTGTTTTGTCTGGCGTCTTCCTTGCTGTCCCTGATTTTTCCGAAAGGGACAGCAATGTGTGGACTGTGGCTCCGACCTGTACATCTTGTGGACTTCAGATACTGCTTTGCCAGAATCTTGAAGTCCAGTAATCAGTTTCTCAGTGTCCTGACTGAACAGAACTGGTCCTTGTAAAGGAGCATCCAGGATAGCAACCTGAAGATCCTGTCGGAAGCCAGAAACCCTGAGCCAAGCATGCCTCCACATGCAAATACCAGTGGCCGCTGCTCTTGCTGCTGTATCCATGGAGTCATAAGGACTCCTGAAGATGTGTTTGTCCACATCCATGCCAGACTGAATGACAGCAAGGAGTTCTGCCTTACCCTCTGAATCTGGCTGTGCCTTGGCCAGGTCCCTTGCCTTCACCCACAAGGACTACTGGTATCTAATCATGTGGGCCAGGAAGTTCAACAACCTAATGGTGCAAGTTGTCGGGGAGTACATCTTGCGTCCCATCTGATCTAACTTTCTGGATTCAGGGTCCCATGGCTGGGCACTCATGTGGCGTGGTTGGTGTGCTCTGCCATGGGCAGCTGTTGGGACCATACTGTCTGCCTTCGGTGTTCACCCAGAAAAAGCTCCCTTTTGGTGTTTTGTAAAGTCTATCGGCCTTACGAGGTACAGTGGTCATAGTGGCTGAATGCCTCCATGTGGACCTGGTCACATCTTGAAAAGGTTCCACCAAAGGGGGGATGACCAGTGACTTAGGGTCTGTGGACCTCAAAACTCTGGCCAGTCTGTGCCTTTCTGGGTCCAATTCCTCTATGTCCCATTGGTATAGTGCTTGGATATGGCACATAATGTCCAGAAAAGATGGGTCATCCAGGGGTGAGCTCGGCGAGTCCCTCGGATCTGGAGACAGAATGGGTAGCTCTTCCTCTGAGAAACAGTCCTAAGATGAGTCCTCTGAAGACAACGGTGGGCATCCGCTGGAGGATGGGATGGACGACGGGTGTCTTTTATGGCTGTCTGACCCAGGTATCTGCCTGTCTTCTTTTTCTGCCGGCTGGAGCTCTCTTGGCGGTAAAGGCTGCTCAGGAGTGAGGTCTCTAGGTGGAGGACGTACTAAGGATGGATCCCGAGGTCTGGGAAGAAGATCCCCTTTGATGGTATTCCACCATGCATTAAAGAGTGCTCCCACCTCCGCTAGTGGATTGACTGGCATTGGGGGTGTCTGGTTCGAAGCACCAGAGGGTCTTGGCGTCTGATCCGGAGGTAGTGGCATCCAGTCCTTGGGCACGTTTTCAATGGGTATGTCAGGCATCAGATTCGCAGTGTCCAGTAGTCTGGCTCTTTTGAAGGAGACTGTTGGGCATCCAGTACCCTCGTGTCTGGGGAATCTGTCGCCGGGGCTGATGGCTGATCCTTCAGGGCTGACGGCCAGTCCTTGGGGGCCGACAGCCTTTCTTTAGCCAGTGGCACTTGCTCCTTTTCTGACGCAGAGTCAGAGTGTCCAGTTGTCAGGGAGGCAGATGACACCCATTGCTCAGGTGGGGGAGGCGTCTGGTACTTGATGACCTCCTGGCGTTCTGTGGGTTCATCCAGCTTCTTATGCTTTTCGGACAACCCAGAATGCTTCTGGGCACTGGACTAGGTGGATTTGCCCTAAGCCAACGCCTGCCTCTCATGGGTCGACCCATGTTTGTGGGGTCAGTGGGCCAAGGGGACCTGGGTAGATGGCTGTTCCTGGGAAGAAGACTCCCTACCTTTTTTATGTGTAGAGGCGGTCAACTTCTTGTGGGTGTCCTGGAAGCTGCTTTGGTACCGGGGGGGGGGGCATATTCCAACCTCCTGCCAGAGGTGGAAGTAGTAGATGCCCAGTGAGGGGACTCTGGGCGGGACTCCAATCTGGCCTTCTCCTTCTCCTCGTGGTGGTGTTTTCCCTCCCGATCTCTTCTTCTTGAGGTGAGACTCCCTGACTGAAGAGGATGAGCTGTGTCCCAATGGGGCCTTCTGCATGGCGCCTACCTGCTGCTCGAGTAGACAGGTCTTCAAGGTGTTGTCGTGGCGAATCCTGGTTTTACTGTTGAACTTTAGACAGTGTGTGTAATTGTCTGGCTGGTGGTCTGGGCCTAGGCAGATCAGGCAGGCAGTGTGGCCGTCCTTCGCTGGGATCTGCTTCCTGCATGTACACTTTGATTTTCGCTGCTGTGTCAATGAAAACATTAAACTTAACGAAAAAACTGATGAAGAAAAGTTATTTTATAGAAAAAAAATGTGCAATGAATGAGAAAAAGGCAGTGAACTGCAACTATGGCGTCCACAGATCCAATGTTCATGGGTTGATAGCGGGAAAAGAACTAAGGTGGTGCCAGGGGACCCCACCCTTTATACGTCTGACGTCGGGGCAGAGCCACCGTTGGGAGTGGTCCCCCACCACAGACTGCTAGCTAGAACATTTTTCCATGGGGTCCTAACGCCTGCCGGCCTTGGTCCTAATGGTATTACCTGCTGCAAGAACTCCCCCTCAAAGTGAGATCAGATATTATTCCATGAGGAGGTTTACTTAGCACAGATACTGGCCCCTAACCCACTCTTCCAAGTGAACCCTGGATGTGGGGGATGGGGGCGGAGAGAGCCATATCAATTGATATACAATGGTGTGGTGGGGGGTGGGACTCCCACTGAGACCAAGTCATCCAAGCCAATCCTAGACTGTCAGTACCATATGCCACTTAAAGAAGTACCAGTGGCTATAATGCACTTTTGTCTACCAGTGAACTTGAATGGCAAGAAAGAATACAACGGTTATACAATGTCTTTGTGACCACTGAAAACTCTTAATAAAATTTAACTTAAAAAAAAAAAAAAAATGGAATTAGGTTCCATAGAAGAGTCGGAGTTAAAACAAGAAATCATACTTTAAGATTGGAAGGAGAAAGATTTAAAAGTAATGTGAGGGGTGTTATTTCACTGAGAGGGTGGCTGAACCCTGGAACAGATTACCTGAGGAGGTGGTAGGTGTCGAAATGGTGGAGGGATTCAAGAGAGCGTGGGGCAGACATATGGGGTTGGTTAGAGGACTGAGGCTAGGCTCCTTGTGCACCGGTGACAAGTAGGGGAGGGGGGAGATGGGCAGACTGGATGGGTCGGGATGGTCCTTTTCTGCTGACACATTACTACGATACTATGATATGAGATTACAAAGTAGAGCAGCAACAGCTTTTTTTTTTTTTTTTTTATTTACTGTACTTTATTGCCCCTTGAAACCCAACCTGCCCTGTCACCCTGCTGTCCCTGGGACTTACTGTACCTTCCGAACCTGCAGTGCTCCACAGTTTACCCGTGGCAGAAACCCCCCCCCCCCAAACAGGTTCCCCAAGCCTGGGAGGAGTTTAGCTCTGGTGTGAGTCAGGAGCCCAAAGAATGCGTGGGGGGCCTGCAAGGAGAGGAGCCTTCATTCTGCAGGCTGGGGGATTTTCTCTGTTTCCTCCTCATGTGCATTTGGTGGGCTAGGAATGCAGTGTAGATGAGCCTCCATTCTGCAGGCTGGGGGATTTTCTCTGGTTTCCTTCCCTAGTGCATTTGGTGGGCTAGGACTGCAGTGTAGATGAGCCTTCATTCCGCAGGCTGGGGGATTTTCTCTGTTTCCTCCGCCAGTGCATTTCGTGGGCTAGGACTACAGTGGAGAGGAGCCTTCATTCTGCAGGCTAGGGAATTTTCTCTGGTTTCCTTCCCTAGTGCATTTGGTGGGCTAGGACTGCAGTGTAGATGAACCTTCATTCTGCAAGCTAGGGGAATTTTCTCTGGTTTCCTTCCCTAGTGCATTTGGTGGGCTAGGACTGCAGTGTAGATGAACCTTCATTCTGCAAGCTAGGGAATTTTCTCTGGTTTCCTTCTCCAGTGCATTTCGTGGGCTAGGACCGCAATGGAGAGCAGCCTCCACTGTGCACGCTGGGGGATTTTCTGTTTCCTCCCTCATGCATTTTGTAGGTTAGGACTGCAGTGGAGAGGAGCTTGCATTCTGCAGGCTGTGGGAGTTTTCCCTATTTCCTCCCCTAATGCGTTTCGTGGGCTAGAACTGCAGTGGAGAGGAGGCTCCATTCTGTAGGCTGTCCCCCCATTTCCTCCCCCAGTGCATTTCGTGGGCTATGACTGCAGTGGAGAAGAGCCTTCATGCTGCAGGTTGGGGGAATTTCTCCATTTCCTCCCCCAGTGCATTTTGTGGGCTAGGACTGCAGTGGAGAGGAGGCTTCATTCTGTAGGCTGGAGGATTTTCTGTGTTTCCTCCCCCAAGGCGCTTTGTGGGCTAGGACTGCAGTGGACATCGGCATGCTCATGTGCAGACATCCTCAGTCAGGAGGCACCTGCCCACCCATCGCAGCTCCACTTGCATTGCCACCTGTGGTCACATAGGTGGCAGTACTGCAAAACACGCAGACCACCCTCCCCAGAGGAAGAAAGCATCCATAGTGATGCTCGCTCCTCCTCCCCTGGCCAGTGCCTGACAACTTGAGCTCGCTTCCGAACGAAGGTTGACGCGCTGTGAGTAGTAGTGCTACCACTGCAGCGATGGGCCAGCTAGGAACTGTTGCCCCAAAGACAAAGGTATTATGATGGCAGTCCCAGGGCACTAAACTTATTTGCCAGGCAGTTAAGGGTACAGAGAGATAGACTGCATATTTCCAGACTGACCCACTCCACTGCAGGACAGGGACTGGGTACTATACTGGACACATGCAATGCCTTCAAGGCTCATTACTCCACACTCTGCAGTACTGAAGACAACCCAAGAGAACAAGCCATAGTCCCATTCCTTCAATGACTGCAGTTGCCACAAGTCAGAGAACCAAAATGCAGCATTGCTAGCCTCATCACAACCCTGGAAATAAGCAGGAAAATAACCAGACTTAAGAATGGGAAATGCCCCGGGACCAACGATTTTGGAGGGGAATTTTATATACAATTCCATGAACCTGTCACCCCACTCCTGCAGAAGGCTTTCACTGTGACCATGTGAGAACAGGGACACATGGTCCCCTCTAAACACATGTAGTGATCTTGGTGATTCCCAAGCCTGGCAAGAGCCCCAAAACATGGTCCTTTTATAGACCTAGCTCCATTTTAAATAGAGACTATATGCTCCTCACATCTATTTTGACACATAGATTGGAATCTATCATGTCTAAACTTACACATTTAGACAAATCTGGATCTGTACTGAACCAGTAGGCCCAAGATTCAGCAGACAGTCCATATTATAGACCATCTAAGCAGTTTTCCTTATGAGTTTAGAAGTGGATAAAGCTTTTGACTTTTCTGAAAGGAGTCCTTGCTGGGTTTGATTTCATCAAACACTTCATCCAATATCACTGCAATTTAGAGGGATATGCCAACAATGTCAGAGCCAATGAACATATCTCAGGGCATTTCTCTTTGGGCAGTGGCATACGGTAGGGCTGCCTATTGTCCCTGATCCTATCTGCTCTGTACATTTAACCCTTGGCACAAAGTATACAGTTTAACCCACACATCAAGGACACATCAAGGGGGGTGCAGAATACACACTGGCCCTCTACACAGAGGATGTCCTTCTGCACCTAGGAGACCCAGAACACTCCTTCCTGGCAGTCATTCAGGAAATTCAAACCTTCACGAAACTGTCTGGCTATACCATAAACATTACTAAGACTGCTAGTGCTAGTTTTTTCACACCAGGTTTCCTTCCACCATAAACAAATTTCCAGTGAATTGGGATCTAAGCAGACAAATATTTTAGGAATTATCTTGGGGCTCCATTACAAAACTTTGTTCAAAGATACTTATAATCCATGATTAATGGCACTGGCAATGGACTTCAAAAGGTGTAATCTCCTCCCCTGTCTTTACACTCATGAGTACAATCAGTTAAAATGAAGGTGCTCCCCAGATTTCTGTATTTATTCCAGTGTGCCCCTTGCTCCATCCCGCTTGAAGAATTTCAAAACTGGCAAATGCAAATACAATCCTTTATCTGGGTAGGGACCTGACCTAGGGTATGGCAGCTGACTCTCCATCTCCCTAAGAGGCGGGGGGGGTTCCCTATTAGCGGGGTACTGGGTGGCAGTGCAAGTGCTGGTGGCCCTGCTGTGCAGAAATGCCAATTATACCTCTCGTTGGAAAACAATAGCTTTGGCTGAGGATTTTCATATACCATCAGAGGCCATACTATTCTCCCCCAGAGATCTCCATGCAATCCCCCAGGATTCCCTCAGAGTAATATGTACAGTTCTGCTGGGGTGGAAAAGGGGTACGAATAGAGGGCACACAAAAAATAGATTATGACAGCATAAATCGTGGGCTTGGGATGACACTTGTACTCTGGCTGTGACGTAGACAGCCAGCTCTGAGTGCTCGACTGCTGTATTAATTTTTGTTATTACATATAAAATATGTGAAGGGAATGGTCAGTTCAAGGAAAAGGCTGTCTTACTGGAACTGACACATCAAGACCCCCCAGGGATATGTTCAAAGAACAGGAGGTACTTTAAACTGCAGAGATCTGGGTGCAATTACTTTGTCAATTTGCTTTCATCCCAGGAAATAAGATTAGCCATTCATAATGCCCTCAGGGAGATCTTCTGACTTGCATAGTTGCCAGGGAAGGACTTGTGGGGAGGGGTGTCGAAAAGAGGCCAGAATGGACATTGAAGAGGTTTGATGTCTGAGCCAGGGAGGACCCAGACGATTCTGGAAGGTCCGATATACATTTCCAGGGAACCCTTGAGTTACATGAATACCCTTTGATGTGTAGAAACCCAGAGCCCAGACGATGTTTAGGAGTCAAATACACTTCTGATTTGAATACAGTGACTTACATCAAAAGACTGTTTATATGTATATATATGTGTGTGTGTGCGTGTGTGTGTAGCAGAGCACATAGAGGATAGTGGATGGGCAAGTATGCACAGCAGTGTGTTGTGCCACTGAGGGGTTTGATTCCGATGACCAAGCTGACTCGGGGTCCGTGGGAATCAGAACCCAAGTGGCATTAGCACACTGGCTGGGACAACATTGCCCATCCATTATTTTTAGTAGTATGGTGCCCCACGAGCAATTTAAGTGAGCATTTTACATTTTTTAAGCCGTAAAGGAACTTTTCTACCGCGTTTTAGTCTGGTATTCAAGTCAGGTGCTAAGGTTAGTGCTGTGGTTGTTAGGGACCAAACGTCCCTATGTCTGTAGCGTGGTCTGCCATTGGCTGTCAGTTGCCTTTGGGAGGGGATTCCAGAAAAAAAAAACATGGCAGAGGTATCTCTCGCTATGTAAGAGGACCGTGAGTGAAAGGATTCACATGTTAATGTGAGTAGTTTTAAATATCTGGTTGAGCCTGCAGTTTTTTAATAGTTTAAAGTATCTGGTCAACCCTGCCTTTTTCATGTTTGTTTTAAGGCTGTATGTGTTGGGATATATATATATTTGTTCTGTAATTAATGTTCTGTTTTGATATTTTTAAAGTAAAGATATTTTTTTTTTACAAACGAAACTGCTGGAGTGCCTTGACAATTCTTTTTATTTTAAGTGGAGCTTTTAAAGGTTATAAGTACATTGTCTATGGACTTATTGTATACCAAACTGGGAAATGAGTAGAGTTCTCTAAAAGTCTTGCACTGAGTTCTAAGGGTTCATTTGAAAGACCTGGTGGGGTGACCGTAGGCAAAGATATCTGGCCCCCCGAAGACAGAATTATCTGAGCCTGATAATTGGGTACGCTAACAAGAGGTTATCAGTCTGAATCCTTCCAGAGCTTGAGACTAAGGTGACTCAAACCCACAAAACAGACAAGAGGGTTACCTTATCTGTTCACTGTACACAAATCATATGCTCAGAGGTTGGCACTTTGGGAGTAGAGGGCTGACCGGCTGAGCGAGTTTGTGACACTGGCCACCACAGACCTTTGGTTCTGGAGACAAGCAAGGGGAGTTCTACACTCTGCAGGGCAACTTCTACACGAGGGTTCTGTCAGAACCTTTGAAGAGTGCTAGCAGACCTTTGGATAGAGACATACCGATACTTTCAACTTAGGCACCATATCACAAACTGATTCAAAGGCCGGCCAGCTGGCACAGCGGTAGCGCTACCATTTGCAGCGCGGTAAATGGTGTTCGGGAGCAAGCCCAGGTTGCTGGAGGGTTGTCCGGGGGGGGGGAGGCGAGAGCATCCGAGGGACGCTCTCCTCCTCAGGGGAGGGAGGGCTGCCGCTCCCACTGCAATACCGCCACCTGGGAGCACACGGGTGGAAGTGCAGCTGAAAGCACCATGTGGGAGGGGCGGATGTCAGAAGGGGTCCGGAGCGGCATCACATCTCACCGTGCGCCATCTCCATGGACCCCACTGCACGCTGACATCCTGGGGGAAGGGAGTACCTAACAAAGAAAATGGCCCTGCTTCCTCGCCTGGCGCCCAGACTAGGCGAAGCCTGACACCAGGGTTGATTGGTGGGAGGACTGAGCATCCCCCCCCTTTCCCACCTGGGGGCCAAACTGTGGAGGGATGGGGGTAGCTCCATCCGAGCTGCCAGTACGCCTGGGTGAGGAGTGTAGAGGAAGGGGGCACCAAAAAGTATATATAAAAAAAAATGTAGCCGGTCTGCCGGCGCAGCGGTTGGATTTCTGCTTGCGACGCTGGTGACCCGGGTTCAGGAACGGACTCGGGTCACCTGAGGGAGAAGGATAGAGTGTCTCTAGACTGCTCTCCTTCTCCAGGGGAAGGGGGTGAGAGTGTTCGGTGTCTAGCGACACCCAGTGGAGGCTGGGAAGCCACCAGAACACCAACGCCTGGATCTCTCAGGGATGGGGCGGACACTGGCCATCACTGCACGTCCCCTCCCCTGTTCACAGGGGAAGAAAATACCTGGGCTCGGTCCATCTCCGTGATGCCCTCCCCCTGGGGCCGCCATCAGCCTCCAATGCCAGCTCCCCAAGTAGATACTAGTCTTGCGGCGACCTTGGGGAAGTCAACGCAACCCCACCCTCTGGGGGCTAGTCAGGGGTGACCAGGGAGCACTGGCAATGATCAGAGGTGGAGGCACAGGGGGGCCGTGACGAGGGCAGAGTATTGACAGACCCCGTCCCGAAAAAGCATAGTAAATAAAAAAAAAAGTATTGAAAAAAACTGAAGAGAAACTCCCTCCACAGTGTGTCCTTCACTGACATTCACAGCAATTCAAGGATCCCCACACGGGAAGGGTGCTATCACACTATCACAGCTCTGGGACACACAACAGACTATATTATGGACAGAGGGGAAAAGGACTTGAATATCACTCTAGTGGATACCCAATGTAAAAAAAAATGTGGGAAATGATCTGGCGCACTTCACCCTCTCTTAGATGGAGGGAATGTGTATGGAAGCTTAAATTCAGATATTTTTTGGTGCCCCAGACGTAATCTAAATGGGATGCAGGTATTATGCTACGGTGTTGGAGAAAATGTGGAGAGGCAGTCACCATAGAAACAGAATCTGATGGCAGATGAGGGCTGCTTGTCCTACCCAGTCTGTCTACATTATTCATTTTCTTCTACCTTCATTTTCACTTTAGATTCACTTGCTCTACGGTGCTGTCTTTCCCCCTACCTTCATTACCCCTTCAATTCCCTTACGCCTATTCCAGAAATCTGAGTAAAGGTTAAAAGGAAAATAGTGTATATCCTGAATATTATACAACCTCTGGGGTATGAGCACCTTCTCCTAGGTACAAAGCCTAAATCACTAAAAGGGATAGAGGAAATCTACCTTTGGGATATTCTCATGGCCGTTGCAGCCAAGGCAATAACAAGGAGATGGCTACAAGTGGACCCTCCTACTCTACAGGACTGGGCAGAAATCACAAACCAAATTCAAACTTCAGAAAAGACGTACAAGTTCCTAGCATACACAAATCGTTGGACAAGCTAGGACATGTCCGAATGGATGAAGACCCAGGCTCAGAACCATCAGGATGTGTCTGGCCCAGCACATCTGAATATAGCCACTGGGAGATAGCATTTGGATAGCAGCATACAGACTTTTTTCTTCACTTGCTTTTTTGCAGGACCAATACCTGTGGAAAATGCATGGACTCACGTAAACTTTGTTTATGCTCTTGTAATAGCATAATGACTGAACAAAGATAAAGTTTTGTGACACATTTTTTTAGTGTTTTCCTTACTGTGGCCTGTTGTCATAATGTTTTTAGTAAGTTGCGTGTTGTTCTTGGTCAAGAAATCGTTCTGACTCTACCTTATACAGAACTCAGCATGGTGTATACTGAAAGTGTTAGATGCATGTGCTCGATCAGTGGCATAACTATGCATACTTCCCATACATAGAGGTGTACAAAAAACTGTTACCTTGCCTTGGCCCAGAGCAGCAAGCCAAAAGCCACAACTGGCATTTAAAAAAAAAAAATGGCAATCTTTTTGTTTCTTGTTCTTTATAATGTTTTCCCCACCAAGACTAAAGGTGGCACTGACTTGGGATGGGTCAAGGGAGTAGAGGCGTGCACTCGTGGTTGAACTTCTGGCCAATGCTGTCAGGACAATCTCATCTGACTTCCTGAGTGACAGCCAGCCTGTACCATCCCAGTCAGCCCTACCTTGGCCACAGGCCACACCAGCCCATCCCACAGCATAATCATAGGTTAGGGACAGGTGTATCTGTATGTGCCAAGACTGCTCAGTGCATGAGAGTCAGCACTTGCAATCGAGCGCTAAAAGCGCCATTTTTTTTCTGACTATGGATCGATGCTCAAAACTGTGTGGCTATGAGGATAGGGGACTCTGCTGAGTAACAATAACTCAGGTGGACTGTAATGGACATGGACCGTATTGTACTGCCCATGTAGTCGTGGAACCAGCAGACTGTCTGACATTTCATATAGCGCTAAACTAGTCAGCACACTGCCATACTGCTGCAGTGCAGCAGTATTTGGTTTAGCACATCAGCATGCAGTGTTTGGGTCACGGTGTTGGAGGACTCTGTTACTGTTGGCTGTGGCCTGTGCTATCATAGGTTCATAGGTACATACCAGCTAGAGTGACAAGCCCATAATGAACTCGCCATCCTAACCTGGATGGAAATCATATTTACTATTACCCATAAAGAGATCAAGTTTTGTTTTGAATATTTGTAGAGTACTGCTGTTTACCACTTCAACTGGCAATGTATTCCAGATTGGTACTACTCTCTGAGTAAAAAATAGATTCCTACTTCTAGTTTTGTTAGTGGTTAATTTTAATTTAAGTTTATGTGATCTGGTAGAATTTATTTTAGTCTGCCATTCTGAACATATAGTGTCGGACAATGCTTGGTCCCTAGTGGCTTTGTATATTAGACATAGATCACCTCTTAGAAATCGATATTCCAAGGAATATAAATTCAGTTTCTTTAGTCTAGTACTATACGATAATTTTTTTATAGTTAAGAACATGTCTCATAAACCTTCGCTGTACCTTTTCAACCAATATTTTATCCTTAGTTAAGGTTGGAACGCTAAATGAAGAGCAATAGTCAATATTTGCCCTGACTACACTACAGTATATTGGAACTAATACTTCAGGTTCTCTTGATTTAATATTTTTCAACATGCAGGTAATGAGTCTCTGACATGTTTGAGTAATTTTGTTTACATGCTCAGAGAATTTCAAATTGTTCGTAATAACACCTAAATCCTTTTCAGAATTTACTTTGTTCAATAAGATATTATCCAAAAAATAGTTAACCAGTCTATTGTTCTAACCAAAATGCATTACTTTACATTTTGTAGTATTAAATATTAATTTATGTTCCTTAGCCCAGTTGGATAGGTCATTTAGATTATCTTGTAACATAAAAGCAGAAGTATAATCATTAACTATACACCCCAATTTGGCATCATCTACGTATTTATTTAACCACACACCATTTTTGGTTTTCATGCTAGAGATGAGAATGTTGAACAGAGTCGGGCCCAACACTGACCCCTGGGGTACTCCACTAGTCACCTGACTCCAGGTTGAGGTAAAGCCTCTGATATTTACTTGTTACCTTCTATTTGTCAACCATGCTGTAATCCAAACAACTATATTTTTGTGCAAACCAATGTCGTATAGGCATTCAATCAAGATTTTATGTGAGACAGAATCGAATGCCTTCTCAAAGTCCAGAAAGACCACATCCACTGGAAATCCTGCATCCAAGGCTGCACTAATACGTTCGAAAAAGTTGATCAGTTTATTCTGACATGATCTTCCCGTGGTAAAGCCATACTGTGTTATGTCCACTAGTCCATTAATATTAATGTGTGTGTTTATTTTACTCATTATACGATTTTCCATGACTTTTCCTATACAGGATGTCAAACTAATGGGTCGGTATTGCTCCACCTTCTGTTTGGACCCTCCCTTATGAATCGGTATTACCAAGGCTTCTTTCCAGTCATCTATGACCTCCCCATAGTTGATTGATCTATTGAACAGTAATGATAGAGTGCCTGCCACTTCATATGAAATTTCTTTTAGGAAAACAAAAGGAAAACCGTCTGTTCCTGCTGATAGGGTTGATTTAAAAGAATATATGGTAGAGTAAACTTCAGGATTTGTTATTTCTTCTAGGCATTGGTCACAATTATAATCAATATCATTTATAGTTTTCTTAGTTTTGTGATGACTAATGAAGAATTTATTAAACTCAATTGAGATAATTTGTTCATCAGATATTAAGTTGTTATCAATCAATAAAGGGCCAACTTCAGATGAATTCTTTCTCATAGAGCCATCATGAGGAAGTTGGACCAAGCTGCAGCCAACCAACAACAATATCTGAGCTGGGACCTCACCTAGCAACAAGGTAAGGATCAGCAAGTGAAACAGCCACCTCCTTGTTCTCTTGTAATTGCTCCTTGGTGTCTGACCCATATCCATTTCCCTTTCCAAATGCTTGGGGGCAACCTACTGGGTGAGGGGAAAGGGTAAAATGCGGTGTTGGAGGGGCTGGAGACTCTAGGATGCAACTTGCTGTGCTGAGGGGAAGGCTGGGGATTCTAGAGAGGAGAGCTATGGTGCAAACTGCTGGGTTCGTGGTGGGCCAGGGATCTTTCACTGGAGCAGAAAGCTGGGCTGTGGGAAGACTGGTTTGGACGACATACTGAACTGTGGGGAGTCTTGGGAGGAGGCTGAAGTGCAGCTTAACTGAACATAGGGAATGGGGTACCAGGATAGCAAATTATGTTTCAAATGACTCCCAAAATGCACCAGAATACACCAAATTTAAAACATTTTTTGGGGCATAGGCAGCCCCCAGACCTCCAGCCTGTAGTGCTAATCTTCGAGCCTTGTGTGTACACTTTTTTAAAGACTGGTTGCTCCTCTATGCTCTGTAAGTTCTGTCATTATATTATGAGCATTCAGTAAATAACTATTAAAAAAAAGGATTTTACAGAAACAGCTGCAGACACTAGCCACATGCTGAAACAGTAATTTGTGCCCACCACTAACCCTAAAGTACCTCATCCATCTCCAATTCCAGTACAATGAAATGGAATATCTGAAATGGGCACGGATGCCCACATACTATAAAAGATAATGTGTGGGGCATCCATACACAGACAAGCCTGTGTCTCATCTCAAGTTTCCATGGCCACCAGGGAATCTCTCGAGCTTCGCCCTCGAGGTTCC
Organism: Neoceratodus forsteri; assembly: GCA_016271365.2. NCBI lineage: Eukaryota > Metazoa > Chordata > Ceratodontiformes > Ceratodontidae > Neoceratodus > Neoceratodus forsteri. Next base: position 298,290,409 of record CM057459.1, on the reverse strand, counting down.
TTGTTGCCATGCAAACCTCTCGATATAGCCACAGGTTTGCTGCGTTAGCAGCCCATACATTTTCCTCTATATAATGTACTGAACACTGGGGTGTACTTTATTCATTATAATGTGCCATCTTTTTCCATTCCCATTTGCTTCCAAAGTTGATATCTTTCCTAAAACTATTTGTCAGTAAAATCTACAACATATTAGAGAACTGGTGATACTGTGAAAACTTTGAAAACAATGAACAGTTCTAGCTTTATTTCCTATAGTTCCTGTATTTAACCTTCCCTTAGTATAGGGGCGCAGTGGGGTACTTATAGTTAGGGTTGAGTAGGGTGTTCAATGTTAAATCCCCAAACTTTACACTTTGATAGCTTTGGCAGAGTTTGGTGAAATTAGCTGATATTTTGCATGTGTTGTCTAGTGGGCAAGGTCTAGATCTGTAGAAGGTTTAGTGATGGCAGCTCATGTGGTTTCTGAGACCTGCATATGTCATTTTTATGTAGATGTCTAATTTTTTCCCTATACTTAACAGTGGATTTTTTTTTTTGCTCTCATCTGCAGCCTACATGGAAAGGAATTGTTTTCCCCAACACTTTCAGTGTAGTAGCATGCTGTGTCAATGTAGCGCTTTAGGAAGTTGTCATGAAAAAATGTTAAATGGTTCCAGAGTTAAGGATTTTCAGTTTTGCCTTTTTTCTGTTCTGAGCATGCTCAGTAGGGTTTTTGGATAACATCCTGATATACCAAAAATGTGGTGTTGCAGGGCTGTTTTTGATTTTGTGAGATGTTATGTTCGTGACACCAAAAAAACAGGTTACTCACCTGTAACAGTAGTTCTAGGAGTGGTATATGTTGTTCATCCACACTGTCTGGCATTGTCCCTTTCCCCTCTAAATCTTGCTGGAAGTCTTCAAGCTGGCTCCTCCCACCCACCTGGGTGGTAAATACCTCGGCTCCACCCGTGGCGCCAGATCTTAGCCGCTGGAAGCAAGGTTGGCGCCTTAAGCCGGGAGGTCGGGTGGGTGCTGTGGATGAACAACATATACCACTCCTAGAACTACTGTTACAGGTGAGTAACCTGTTTTTCTAGGAGCATGGATATGTTGTTCATCCACACTGTCTGGCAGACTCCTAGCAGTTCTCTGGGAGGAGGGAGGCAAGGCGCACACCCCCTACTTAGGAAAAAGAGATTGGAGAACCGAGGCCCCAAAACCAGCATCTCGGCATGACTCAAGGTTGACGTGGTAATGGGTAATGTAGGTGTTTGCTGACTTTCAGGTAGCAGCCCGACAGATTTCCAGGATAGGGATGTCCCTGGATGCAGCCACCGATGCACCAGTATGGTGGGTAGAATGAGCTCTTAACCCCCTGGGAGGCTCCTTGCCCGCCAACTCATAACACAGACCTATGCATGATGTGATCCATCTTGCAATAGCCCGCTTGGCTGCAGGTCTGCCAGAAGCGGCTTCAGCATAGGTGACAAACAGCTGGCGAACCTCTCCCCGAATTTCCGCTGTACTCTCCTTATAATAGGAGAGAGCACGTCTGAGGTCCAGAGTATGGAGCCTGTACTCAGTGTCTGAGGTGTAATTAGGGTAATATACCAGCAGGGTCAACACCTGGCTAAGGTGAAACTCTGACACCACCTTCGGAAAGAATTTCGGGTGGGGGCGCAGGACAACTTTGTCCCCGTTAAAGACCAGATAAGGGGAGTCCACCGAAAGCGCCTGGAGCTCCCCTGTCCTTCTGGCTGACGTGATAGCCACCAGGAAGGCAGTCTTCCACGACAACTGTGAGAGCTCACACTTTTGCATGGGTTCGAATGGCTTGCCCATGAGCTTTTCCAAAACCAGCAAGAGATCCCACGGAGGTGGAGGTTCGCGCACCGGAGGGGATATGTGATCCAGGCCTTTGAAAAAGCACCCGACCACTGTCTCCTGTGCCAATGTCGGCTGACCGGCCCGTGCCCAGTAAGCAGAGATGGCTGCCAGGTGCACCCTAAGGGTCGATTAGACTCCAGGACCTATGGTACTTGCAAAGTAGCACGAGAGAACCTGCATCTTCCAGCAGAAAGGAAGATCTGGCGTCATGCGGCTGAGCCGAGGTATTTACCACCCGGGTGGGTGGGAGGAGCCAGCTTGAAGACTTCCGGCAAGATTTAAAGGGGAAAGGGACAATGCCAGACAGTGTGGATGAACAACATAGCCATGATTCCTAGAAATGTTTTTTTGGTTTTGTGACAGCCACCATCTTGTTTCTCATCTCACAAACAAACTACTAATTCAAACTTTTATTACAGCAGCTATAACTAAAAAAAAAAAAACATGAATCTACCTCATTAGAACATGCTGGTTCAAATTTTGAGGCTTGTTTCAGTCAGTCATGATTATAAATACCATTTACGTATTTTTCCCGGCCATGTTAACATATTTCCCGTTTTTTTTTTTTAAATCGTGATTGGCTTTTTCGTGTGTCATATCATTAAGATAGTGCAAAACTAAATCTGACTTGCAAAACAGTTTTTTAAGTACGATTAAAAAAAAGCCTGTTGGAAACATATTTTGATTGCCCAGCATAATGATTAATCTTGCAGAAGAAAACTGGTTTCTTAACATGATTTTTTTTTTTTTTTTAATGACACACTTTATCCTCCTCTGCAGAGCGGGCCCCAGCAAATGCCAGCAGCCGGCAGCCACACCCCAGGACCAGGTCTGGCATATGCAATTGCGCCTGACTCACATGGGTCCCAGTCAGAAGCAGGATACCCTCCCCTCTAGGGGCCAGTACAAGGATCCCGGTGGCCACACCTCTCGGGGGCTCAAGGCTCGGCCATGAGCCACCACGGTCGCCCTGTGGTTTTCCATCATTTTACAGCCCTACTGAGGGAGCGAGCGTGCAATGGCATCGGATGCATCTGCATGCAGATGCCGCCATGCCTCCTCCCCATTAGCATGCTCGGGTAACTGGCAGAGTCACCTAGCCTTCCGCTTAGGCACCGCTGGGTAGCGTGGTGCATATACTGTACCCACCCAGAGGAAGGAGAGCAGTTGTGGGGAACTCAATCCTTCCTCTCCCCTGCCGGCCCCCGCTGGCCCGAGTCCATTCCCGAACCCAGGTCACCGGCGTGGCGAAAGGTGTGGCGTCCAGCACCTCTACCCTCAGCACCACCAAGCCGGTCTACTTAGCATGAAATTTGATTGGGCACCATGATTTTTCATTTCACAGCAGAAAACTGCTTTTTCATTATAAAATTTAATTGCACACTAGAATTTTTTTGTTTCGCAGCAAAAATTAGTTTCTCAGCATGACATTTGATTGCACGTCAGAATTGTTTGTTTCCTAGTAAAAAGCTGGTTTCTCAGCAAGAAATGTGACTGCACAATGCCAGCCCAGTGGTGTAGAGGGCTGAGGCGCTTACCTCCTTACTTTTCCCATGCCAGTGACCCAAGTAGCTTGGGCCACTGGGAGTCAGCTGGGGGTCTGGGAGCAGGATCAAGCTGCCAAAAAGCAGCTCTCCTCTCCTAGATTGGGAACACTGGTCTTCCCGGTCCTTGGGTACCACAGGGTGGAGGCTCTGTGGTATTTCTACGTAGGTGGTGGACCAGGCGGTAGGCCAGTGTGGGTGTAGCAGGGCTGCTGGGGCCAGCGCCTCCATGCGGGTGCGCTATCGAGTTGCTGAGCGAATTAAGGGAGAAAAGACTGGAGGAAAAAGGGCAAGGCAAGGGTGTATGATGTCTAATGGCCACACACCCACTCACCACAACACCAGGGAAAACCGGAGCAAGGAAACTGGATTATGAGCTCTGGTTGGGGGGAGTCCTTTCCTAACCCGCCACTGTTGGGGTGGCAGCAGCAGCAGAGGAATCCTCCTTTGCCGTGGTCCCCAGGAGGAAAACCAGAACATGGAAATATGATTGCACATTACAATTTTTTGTTTCACAGCAGAAAATTGGTTTCCTAACATGAAATTTGATTGTACACCATGATTTCTCATTTCACAGTAGAAAATGTGTTTCTTTGCATGAACTTTGACTGCACACCAGAAGTTTTCATTTCGCAGCAGAAAAATTGGTTTCTCGGCATGAAATTAGATTGCACACTGTGACTTTCCATTTCATGACAAAAACTGGATGCTCGACTTGAAACTTGATTGCACATAGTAATTTTTGGTTTTACGACTTAAATTGGTTTCTTGCCATGAAATCTGATTGCGTATATAGTAAAGACAACTCTTCCCTTGACAAACGGCCCTGCACGTCTGCACCTGTGGGTGGCAGAGGACCCTGTGCATTGGATGACAGATGGACTCTTTCCCATGTGCATCTGTATCTGCAGCTACATGGAAGCGCAAAGAAAAGACAACCTTATAAATTCTTGGAATCCGTTGCTTGATGAACTGCCGGGCAAGCAAAGACCCTGCACCTCCACAGGAAGAAAGATTCTTCCCTTTCTAGCCCTGGGCTCTGTGCATCTGCATGTCTTCACGCAGGTCCCAAAGAGACCTGCGTGTATTAGGATATGATTCCACTGTCTGAAAAAGAAAGGAAATTCTTTGCAAAAACTTTATTAATGCACCAGTTAGGGTTCAAGTTAATGTCACAAAAGTGGAGAAATGTGGCATTAGGGTTTCCATCCCTAACTCCCCACCCCCAAGCAGCAAAAGGAAAAAATAGTTACGGTTTGGGGTCTCTGGAGTCTTGACAAATCAGTGGAGGGGAATTCCTTGGGGTTGTCAACCCTAATGCCTACCCTGTTGTCTGAGCAAATAAGGTCAGATGTGATCTCCTTTCTTCACGCAGGGCCCACAGAAATCTACAACAGACAGTACTGGCAACATGTGGCAAGACACACTTCTCTACCTCTGAAGAGTGTATTATTATGAGGCACTGGCTTGGAGCTGTACCGTGTGCTTCAGACAGGAAGCTACAGGCTGGGGGGAAGGGTAAACATTAGATTTGACATCCCCAAGGAAGATGCACCACTGATTTGTCAAGGCTCCAAGACCCAAAACCTAATGTTTTCCCTTTTGCTGCTTTGGGGGCAAGGAGTTAGGGTTCAAACCCTAACGCCACATTTCCCTACTTTTGTTGCATTAACTAGAACCCTAACTGGTGCATTAGTGAAGTTTTTGCAAATAATTTGTATAAAAACAGGATCCTCCCTCACCCTTTGCACTTCATCTGTGCCTGCTGATGCTCTAAATGTGATATCATAATACAGAGGTTAAATTGGGAAGGTGCCCGTTGTAACTCAGTTCCACCACCTCTTAAAAAACTGTATGAACGTTTCCCCTATCTCTGTCACCTTTCTTCATTGACTAATCCAGGAGACTTCCGTCACCTAGAAATCGAGATGTGAGAGTTCCCCCACTTTATTTCTAATTTAACCACTATCATAATCTGCTTGGGACATCATAATCATTTTCAAGACAATTACTTGTGATTCATAAACAAGGTAGTATGACATCACATGTAGACAGGAGGAAGTGGCAGATAAAGTCTGAGGGACAAGATCCCATTTTCAAGCAGCTGTCCTTAGACGTACAGAAAGAGAAAAATAAATAATACAACACATATTTATTTATTTAGTTGTTTGTTTATTTATTTGAAAATTGGTAACCAGGGAAAGCACACTGAGCTAAGGCTTGTTTTACATATGAACATACAAACATATGAAGAAGCCAGCAGAAGAAGTCCATTTAGACTATCAAATCTGCTCGTACTGCAGGGTCCACAGTTTGAGCTACTGTCCCTGCCCTCCCTCCCCACTCCTCCCATCCTCCCTACCCTTCATCCTTACCTTCCCCTATGCCTATCCCAGCCTCTCTTAAAACTGCCCACTGTCTTCAACAAGATGACCTCTTCTGGCAGTGCATTCCAAGTGTCCATCCCCCTCTCTGTGAAGAAGCGCTTCCTGACCTCCCTCCTAAAACTCCCACCCTCCAGTTTAAGATAGTGCCCCCTCGTGTTGTGGTTGCCACTCAGCTTAAAGAGACTCTACTTATCAACCTTATTTATCCCTTTCAAGTACTTGAAGCTCCCAATCATGTCCCCTCTCTCTCTCCTGTCTTCCAGGGAGTACATATTTAGTGCCCTCAACCTCTCCTCATATGCCTTACCCTGCTGATCGGCTACCATCTTTGTAGCCCTCTTCTAGACCTTCTCCAGCAGGCTAATGTCCTTTCTGAGGTGTGGGCACCAGTACTGAACTTCATACTCTAGATGCAGCCTTACCAGTAACCTGTACAAAGGCAGTATAACCTCCTCTCTCCTACTATTGATCCCAGCATCTTGTTTGCCTTTGCTGCTGCTTTCTTGCACTGCGTGGAGTGCTTGAGGTCACTAGTAATCATAACTCCCAGGTCCTTCTCCTCCGATGCAGATATTCGGATGCCACCCAGGTAGTACTTTGTCCTGGGATTCCTGGCTCAAATATGCATAACTCTGCATTTCTTGGCATTGAAGCCAAGCTGCCTGATCCTGGACCACCTCCCCAACTTTTCCAGATCTTCCTGTAGGTTCCTGTATCCCTTCAGCTGTGTCCACTCTCCCACAGAGCTTGGTATCATTCACAAATAGGCACATTTTGCCTTTGATGCCATCCCCAATGTCACTTATGAAGACACTGAACAACACAGGCCCCAGCACCGAGCCCTGTGGGACCCCACTGGTTACCTCTCTGGTGCCAGATAATTCTCCCCCCACAACCACCCTCTGGGTTCTGTCCCTCAACCAGTTTTCCACCCATCTGGCCATCTTTTCCCCAACCCCGAGATCCACCAACTTCCTGATCAACTGTTTGTGGGGCACAGAGTCAAAGGCCTTGCTGAAGTCAAGATAGAGGATGTTTACTGCTTGGCCCCTTTCTACTGTCTTAGTGACACAGTCAAAGAAATCAATCAGATTTGTTTGACATAATCTCTCCCCATGAACCCATGCTGCCTCACATCCTGGAGACCATTCTCCTCTAGATATTCCACCAACCTTTCCTTTAGCATGGTCCCCATGAGCTTGCCCACAATGGAGGTCAGACTGACTGGTCTGTAATTCCCTGGGTCATCCAAGGGACTGCTTTTGTGGAGGGGCACTACATGTGCTGTTCTCCAGGCCTGCGATACCTCATCTGACTATAGTGAACTAGTAAATGGGTCTGCCAGTGGCCTTGCCAGCTCCTCAGCCAGTTCTTTTAGCACCCTTGGATGTTCTCTGTCCAGGCCTTATGATTTGTGTACCTTCAATGCCAGAAGCCCCTCCCTCACTTTATCCTCCTCTATCACTACATCTGTGTTCCCCTCCGCCCCCGCTCCTCTTTTCCCCCTGAAGGCACTGGTCCATCCTTCTGCCTGGTGAAGATGGAACAGAAGTATTCATTTAGTATCTCTGCTTTTCCCCCATTATCCTCCACCCATTCCATCCCTTTCTTAAGCCTAACAATCCCTTCCTTCTTTTCCCTTTTCTCACTTGTATAGCGAAAGAAAGTCTTCTCCCCCTTCTTAATTCCTTCAGCTATCTGCAGCTCCTTCTGTGCCTTTGCTCGCCGGACTTCCTTACTTGCCTCACTAGCCAACTTTACGTAATTTTCCCTATCCACATCTCTCTTGGTCTTCCTGAATTTTCTATAGGCCAATCTTTTTTCCCTTACTGCCCACACCCAACTGGAACCATACTGTGCAATGGTCACTTCCACCCAGTGGCTCCCTAACCATTATTTCCTGTACATGCTCCCCATTTGTGAGCACCAGATCGAGAATTGCCTCAGCTCTTGTTAGTTCAGTGATGCCCTGAGTCAGGAACTCACTCTGCAGACCTTCCAGGATCACCAGACTCCTAGCACATGTTGTGGATGGTACGCTCCAGTCCACCTTGGGCAGGCTGAAGTCCACCACAATTAACACCTCTCCTTTTCCAGCAGCTTCCAATATTTGTGAGCTCAGTTCCCTGTCCCTCTCCCTCTCCTCATCCTGACTGGGTGGTCAGTAAACTACCCCCAACCTCACATTTCTTCCTCTATTGGACCTTATCTGAACCCATAATGCCTCCAACTCCCCTTCCTCCAACTCCTCCCTCGTGCAAGTTATTCCTTCCCTGATATAAATTGCCACCCCTCCCTCCTTTCAGACTACCCTGTCCCGCTTGTACAGCTTATATCCAGGGATCGCAAGGTGTCAGTCATGGTGTGATGTTGCCCAAGTTTCAGTCACTACGGCTATGTCCTCCCTCCTGTCTGCTAGTAGTGCCTGCAGGTTGTCCATCTTGTTTCCAAGACTCCGCACATTCAGAGACACCACCATCCACCTAGAATCTGACCATCCTTCTCTTCCCTCTATTCTTCTATTCACATTTAGCCCATACCCTTGTGTGTTCCTCACCCCTTCCACCCTTTGATAACTGTGTTCTTGCCCCTTCCACCTCTTCCCTCCAGACCTCTTCCATCACTGTTGGGGGGGTTCACTGGCCTCCTCCTGTCAGAGTCTATGGGCCTGCACGCCCACTGCCCACCCTTCAGTAGTTTAAATTAAGTGTAGTGGTTATGTATTCCCCCAGTTTGTCCCCAAGTACCCTCAAATCCTCCCTACTGAGGTATAGCCTGTCTGGTGAAAAGAGTACGTTGTTAGACCAGGTCTCCTCCCATTCCCCAGTACAGATGAACATCTCCTCCCTGCACCATTTCCTCAGCCAGTCATTAAAATCCTCTATTCTTCTTTTGCTGGCTGTGCTGGCCCCTGGTACTGGTATCGCCTCTCAGAAGGTCAGCAAACTTCCTTCCTCCCCTCGGATCTTCCCTAAATCCCTGAACCTACTTTGTACTACCTCAACCTCCTCCCCAGCTATGTTGTAGGTTCCCAAATGTATAACTAAATTAGGTTTTCCTCCAACCTCCCTTACTATTTCCCTTATTCTTCTGCCCACCTTCCCCACTGTCATGCCTGGCAAACAAACCACCCTCCTGTTGCATTTGGGTTCCCTTTCCTTCCTCAGTGAATGCTCCTAATTATGGAGTCCCCTATGATTGCCACCTTTCCATCTCCTGCATCCGTGCTCCCCATCCTTCCTTTCTTACCTTTGGTACTAGCTGCTTCCTCACCTAACTGCTCCATCTGCACCCTTGTGAACTTATCTCCACATCAACAATTTATCCCCTTAACTGTTTTTCCATCTCCCAATCTGCCCCTCCCCTTCTGACTATCTGTATCTGCTTTCAGTTTTCCCTCCTGCTTCCTTTCCTTTTCTCTGCTTCCCCATCCTCCTCTCTGTTTTGCCTTCCTTCTCTTTTTTTCCTTTTTTCATATATGAAACAAAACCAGAAATGTGTGTAAATATATTTTTCAGTTTTTCAGAATGTTGTCCCAGGCTTTTTAAGATGGTTCACTGACATGTACTAAACACTGGTGATAAACATTTCCTGCTGGTATGCAATAGATTGCACAAAAATTGATGCATAGACTTGTAACAGTTAATCTGAAAGCAGACCCATTTTTTAAATACCATATAAGCTTACATTATCGTAGAATACAAACTCAATTCACTGTGGTGTACCAAAAATTAAGCCTACCCTTGGATAGTGCCGTATGCTATATCTTACACAGCCAAAAAAAGACCCTAACTCATTCTCATCTTTTTTCCAGGATCTTTCTGCTGTCTCTCTGAATGCAATTAACACTTTCTTTATAAACTCTTTCCGCATTACTTACGGCACCTCCCTCATTATTAATCCCGTCACTAAATACCTAGAGCAATTATAACCATCACTATTCAGCAGCATGCAGAATTCCTATTTATACCTCCAGTTGTTTTCTGCTGTGCTCCACACAAATCCATATTCTGAAACTGTTCTGAAGAAAACCTACCATTCATTAAGTGAACTGTGCAATATGTCATTATGGCGCATCACTTCTGCAGACAAATTAATTGTCCTTTATTAAAAGGAACTGCAGCACTCTGATACGATGAGTGACTCATTTGGAGCCTAGGACTCACTCTGACCTATCTGAAAGTGTAGGCTGTTAAACAATCACTCCACAGTAATTAATTTTATTCACAGGCACAACAGAGCTCAAATCAAGTGACAATGTGAAGGGATTCAAAATTTCACGGCTTTTTAATTGCTGAGGATGTCAGAAGCTATCACAGGGTGCAAATCAGCAGTTTTATTACCAGTGGTACTGGCAGATCTTATTGTTTTTCAATGGTGCTTGACAGATCTGTGGCTAAAGGTGCTTCATTTTTTTTATCAGTCTTGAACAGTTTTTAGGCCAACAGAGTAACACACACATCTAACAGCATACCATTTACCCAACATCCAGACTAGACTTCAAAGAAACTGTTTAAAATACAAACAGAACAGAATTTCCCTTCATCAGGTACAAAGGGAAAGAGGGAGACGGGGTGAGGTGAAAACCAGTTAAGAATGAGGTGCCCAAGAAGGCGGTCAGTGATGCAAAAGCAGGCACAGAACTGCATGTTGTGGAGGGGTCAAGGGGGAATGGCTCTTTAGATACATTAGAGGAAAAAAGAAAACAAGAGGAGGGACTATTAGGCTGACTGAGGGAGGAAGGACAATAGAAGAAGATGAGCAGGAGACATCCGTTCTAAACAACTACTTTTGCTCTGCGTTCACAGTACAGGATAGTGGGTCCTTGCCTTAAAGTGGCATAAAGACTGCTGTAATTGGGATCCAAAGGTAGTGTTTTATGGGAGAAAGGGTCAGAAAAGGGCTAACAGCCCTGAAACTAAACAAGGCTCCAAGGTTGGATGGGATGCACCCGAGTGTGCCCAGGGAACTGGCATCACAACTAGCTGAAGCTCTGGCAGGGCTATTCAATAACTCCCCACTGTCTGGGGGTGGTTCTCAAAGACTGGAGGGTAGAGGACATAGTCCCGCTCCACAAGGCAGAAGACAAACAGCAATCACGTTAGTCTTACCTTCATGCAGGTACACTAACGGAGACACTAGTCAAAGAGGTCCTAGTGGACTACCTGGAGAGAAATGCACTCCAGGATTGTAAGCAGCATGGGCTTGTGGCAGGGAGGTCTCATCAGAACAACCTGATAGTATTTCTTCGACTGGGTAACTAGGGCAGTGGACAAGGGACAAGCAGTAGATTTGCTTTACTTCGACTTCAGCAAGGCATCTGACTATGTACAGCACAGAAGGCTGCTGAAGAAGTCAGAGGATCTCAGAACAATAAAAGATTGAGTTAGATGGTCAGGAAGCTGGCTGGGGGAACAGCAGAGAGTGGTGGTAAATGGGATTAAATCAGGGGATGAGGAGGTCACAAGTGGGGTGCCGCAGGGTTCAGTCCTGCGGCCGTCCCTTTTCAATATGTTCATCACAGATATAGGAGAAGGAATACAAGGCAAGACGTGTCTCTTTGCAGATGACACTAAGCTCTGTGGTAAAGCAGACAGGGAGGAAGGGGTTAGGGAGCTGCAGAGGGACCTGCAGAGATTAGACAGGTGGTCCAATGTTTGGCAGTTAAAACTCAATGCCATGAAGTGCAGGGTGATGAACATACGGAAAAAGAACCCCAGGAAGGAATACTTTTTTTTTTTTACTTTAAACTTTATTGAGCCATCATTAGGTCACTGCATATTAAAATTTACAATGCAAAAAGTTTGGGCAAATACATATTAAAATTACGATAAAAAAGATTTGAAAAAAACACATTATTCATTATAGACACTCATTACAGCAGGGCATGTCTATCTGAGTGTGTATAAATAAATCAGCATATCAAAGTTGATACAAAAGTACCCAATAGATTCTACAGGTATTCCACAGTTTTCCAAGTATGTCACATTAGAATTAACAGTATGATTTATTATTTCCCATACTACAAGGCACTCATCAAGTACTAGATTTTAAGATACAACATACCAGTAATAGTAACGAGAAGTAGGCAATATGTCCAAAGTTCATAGCTAACTCATTCAAAAGCCCATCTAATGCTCTTTCTGAGTTTAAACAAGACATTGCACGGTTTGGGTCTGGCTACCTACACCCCTTGTAATGTTTTGTCACCTGTAATCCCTACACGCTATAAAGTAACCAGAAAAAGCCTAAAATACCTTTTTTTTTTAAAGATTAGTCATATGTCCCGCTTAACAATGCTTAGCATTTTTTTTTTTCTGTCACGTCAATCATCTGTACAGTTTTACTCCTAATCTTTACCGCTTCCAAGAGGAATACTACAAGCTTCTCCAGTGTATGTCCATATTGTCAGCACTGACAATGAAGTCCAATACAAAATTTGGCAGTGCATATAATGTTCCTGTTGTCTTACCTAAAAACATTTTCCTAATTTGAGTATACCAAGGGCAGCGCAATTTGACATGTAATAAATCCTCAGTTTCTTGTAAATCACAATTACAATTTGTAGTTGAACCCACTTCTTTTCTATAGCTATAATTTAAGACATTACTGGGAAATGCCTCAAATCTAAATAAAGTCCAAATATCACAATATTTTGGGTTCTGAGTTATATTTAAGTAAAATATCAATGAATGTTCCTTAGTATTATTTACTAACCATTATGAAACTTTGACTTTTTTAATTTGGACCAGATCCTCCTCTTTAGCTCTCTGCGGAATTAATTTGGTAATGTGTTTAGCATAAGCCTGACTTAATATTATCCTTGCTCTGTTATGGTTTTAAAATGAGCTATATTATAAAAATTCATCAACTTACAGATAGTTAACCAGACTTCTGTTCCGTTCCTTTGAATAAATATTCTTTCTCTTTAATACAATCGAACAGTATGTTCCGGAGGATTGTAATAATAGTATTAACCAAAAATTAATCAATCTACTGTGCACAGAGGAAGCAATACTGTATGGACGGGGATATGTTGGACGCTACCAGTGAGGAAAGGGAAATGGGAACCAATGAAACAAGGCCTAAAGCAAGGCAACCATCTTCCAGAGCTAACTGGACACCCTCCATTGGTTCGTTCACACACTGAGTGGCTACAACATCGCCTTCCTAATCGTTTCTGCGGCATTTTGTGAAATGCTGCAGAGCAGCATTCATATGACATCACTTTGTAGTGATATTGCTGATTTATTTTTTCTTTCCGGTGGTTCCGGGAGTGACATCATGGACTAGTAGAGGTCTGTGTGTGACCAGCGCCGACCTAGCATTTCTGCCCAGCCACAATCAAGAAGGAAGGCTACAAAATGATGAATTAAACCACCCTTAATGTGGTCATAAAATATAAATTGGGATGGTTTTCACAAATCTTTATGGTCGCTGATCCTGAAAATACACCGTTTGGACTTGTTTGCTCACCACATTTGTTGGTGTGTTCTCAGGATCAGCGACTGCAAAGATTTGTGAAAAACATCCCAATTTATAATTTTGGGCCCCATTAAGACTAGTTTAATTAATCATTTTGTAATCTTTAGGCAAAAATTATTTTAAACAGTGAATTGGGCTGCCAGTATAGCCCAGAGGTTAGAGGAACGAGGTGTGAACGAGCTTGATACATCCAGCAGACTAATCAATCACTTTATTTAACCAGACCTGAGTTTGATTCTCACAACCTCCACTTGTATACTGTGCAACTCTGAGCAAATCACTTAACCGCCCAGTGTTCCCAGGTCGCCCCTGAAAACTGGCACTTGTGCCTAGTGGGCCTTACCCAGTTACCAAAGACTAAAATAAAAAAAAATATCAATTAAACTCCACTGCAGAAAAGGGCTTCGGGCTCACTTCCCGTTTCTGCAGAAGTGCAGGCTAGGAAAAGCATGTCAGTCATTGTAGGTGGTGTGGCTGTTCAGACAACGAAAGAAAATTTATAATTCACAACGCAGTCCCAGGGAAAGAGGGGATCATGGTAACAACGCAATGCAAAATCAGAAAACAGTGGCATTCAGACATGCACAGCGACACCGATCTAGCTGCTGTGTGTCACAAACCCACTCAGCAGGTCAGGCCCTCTACTCCCAAAGTGCCAACCTCTGAGCGCAGTCTTGTGAAAAGTGTAACAGACAAGGTAACCCTCTTATCTGTTTTTGTGAGGTCGGATCAACCTTTGGAAAGATTCAAACTGTTAACTTCTTGCTAGCATACCCAATGCATAGGCTCAGATATATCTGTCTTCGGGGGGCCAGATATCTTTGCCTACGGGCACCTAACCAGGTATTCAGAGATGAACCCTAAAACTTTAATAAAGACTTCAGATTTAAAACCCTTCTCTTTCTAGTTTGGTACCACCATACAAGCTTATGTCTGATAACTGCTATAACCATAAATATTTCTTAGCAAAAGAAAGCAATTCAAAGGCAGAACAGGTATGCTCTAAAATTAGAGTTTTTATTAAAATATATAATAATATGTCAAACATACAATACAGAACTCTTATATCACAAGACATACATATCTTTAAACAAAACAAGGTTTATAACATTGCAATTCCTACAACAATATTAAGATTTGTCTAGCTTTCTAAATATCTGTTTTCAGTGCTCAGATAAAAAGTGTGTCTGTAGTGAAACAGAATAATCTTTAAAAGCTGGTTTTGCCCACCTCTTTTGCATGAGGCCATCTAGCTCCTCCCTGTCAAAATATCTAAAAAATATATATTTCTATACAACCACAGGATGTAATTTCGAAGTATTAATTCTGCAACCTTAGCATAACTCAATTTCAAATGACACCTCTTTGATCTCATGCTGTACCCTCCCTCACACAGGAGTCACAGGGTCATTTACAACCTTACACCCCTATGTAACATCCTAGCTTCCCCTTCTAACGTTATAAACCTTGTTTATGATTTCTCTCTTAACAAAATTAACTTAAACAAGTCTGTAATTAACTCAGAGAAACAGGATTCTTGATTAAAGACTTCCATGTAACACACTGCCTCTAAAAACTGAGTGTGTGTGATACACATGTTGTCAGCATTTCTCTTGGTTTGCATCTGTCAGCTGAAAACTGGGGGGGGGGTTGAGGTCACTCCTAGAGCATCTGATTTTTCAGCAGAGATAGTCATTAATACATTTTATATAAAAATAAAATATGATACAGCACTCAGAAATGGCTGTCTACGTCACGCTCCTCCCCACCTAGACTGAATTTGGGGGATCTATCCTCTACATGGGATGAGCTTCCCAAATCAGTTCACTCCTCACATACTCCAGATGGCCCATTGGAGTTCTGATTCTTAATGCCTGCCCTATGTATGATTGTTAGATCATAGCCTTGCAAAGCAAGACTCTATCTTAGTAGTCTCCCATTGTTTTTCCCCATCTGCGTCAGCCAAACCAGGGGGTTGTGGTCAGTCTGCACCACAAAATGCTGCCCATACAAGTATGGCTCTAATTTCTTCAGGGCCCACACTATGACAAGACACTCCTTTTCCACCATGTAGTACGCTTGCTCCCTGGGAAGCAGCTTCCGGCTCAGGTACACTACCAGGTTATCTGTCCCTTGGCCAGATGTCTGGCTAAATACTGCCCCAATATCCATGTCTGAGGCGTCTGTCTGAACTATAAAGGTCTTGCTATAGTCCGGACTTGTCAAAACAGGAGCACTGCACAGTGCCTCCTTCAGTCTGGTAAAGGCTTCCCCACAGGCTGAGCCCCAGGTAATTTTCTTTGGCATCTTTTTCTTTGTCAGGTCAGATAGGGGAGCAGCCAGGACACTGTAATTGGGTACAAATTTCCTGTAGTACCCTGCTGTCCCTAGAAAGCTCCTGACCTGCTTCTGGGTTTCTGGTTTGGGCCATGCCTGGATCACCTCTATCTTTATTTGGTTAGGATGGAGCTGTCCCCGGCCTACCACATGCCCGAGGTATGCCACTTCTCCCAAGACCACCTGGCACTTCTTGGCTTTGACAGTGAGGCCAGCCCTCTGTATCCTGCCTAGCATTTCCCTAAGGTGTGAAAGGCATTCCTTCCAGCTGGTACTGAAGATGGCAATGTCATCCAGGTACACTACAGCGTACACCTCAGCACCATTTAACACCTGGTTCACCAACATTTGGAAAGAGGCCAGGGCGTTCTTCATTCTGAAAGGCATTACTTTAAACTCAAATAAGCCTATCGGAGTGATGAAGGCCGACCTCTCCCTAGCTCTGTGTCAATTCTACCTGCCAATACCCCTTGGTCAGCTCAATAGTCGTAAGGTAGGTTGCCCCTCCCAACTTGTCCAGGAGTTCATCCATCCAGGGAATAGGGTGGGCGTTTGACTTTGTGACTGCATTCAGTCCACACAGAAACAAGTTGAGCCATCTGGCTTGGGCACAAGGACTACGGGTGAGGCCCAGGGGCTGTGGGATCTCTGGATTACCCCTAAATCCAGCATCTCCTCCACTTCCCTCCTAATGTACTTTTGGAGGGCCTCCAACACTCGATATGCTGTCCGCCGTATGGTCGTCTTTGTCCATGTCTCCACATTGTGTGTCACTAAGAGGGTTAGTCCAGGCTTGGCACTAAACAAGGGGGCAAAGTCTGCTAAAACCTCCCTTACTTTCTGGACGTGGTCTGGGGCCAGCTGGGGAGACAATTTTACTGCCTCCACAGAGGACTCTGCTTACTCTCTTCCAGAAAATCCAGAAGGGAGTCTCCTTCGTCCGTCCTCCCCCCATGACTACACACTGCAAACACCATGTCAGCCCTATTTGCATATGGTTTCATCATGCTGGCATGGTACATCCTTTTAGTCTGTCTTCTGTCAGGTAACTCCACAATGTAGTTCACGTCATTTACCTTCCTAACCACTTTGTACAGTATTACCCACTCAGCTTGCAGCTTGTCTTTCTGGACTGGAATAAGGACCATGACTTCCTGACCCACCCTGTACAAGCGAGCTCTGGCTCTGCGGTCATACCACACCTTTTGCTTTTGTTGGGCAGCTGCAGGTTGCTGTGGGCTGTCCCCATAAGCTCCTTCAGCCTTTCCCTAAACCTGAGGACATAATCCACAATGGGAGTTCCCTTGGTGGCGTGCTTGCCTTGCCAGTCCTCCTGGATCAAGTCTAGGGGCCCATGTACCCGGCATCTATATAAGAGTTTGAAGTGGGAAAATCCTTTCAACTCTTGGGGCACCTCCCTGTATGCAAACAACAGGTGGGGAAGGTATTTCTCCCAGTCCCTCCCATGCTGTTCAGCAAATGCCCGGAGCATTGAATTAAGGGTACCATTGAATGGTTCCACAAGCCCATTGGCTTGTGGGTGATACGGTGTTGTTCATCTCTGCACCATCCCACACTTCTCCCATAAACATTTCATCAGATCCGACATGAAGGAACCCCCTTGATTGGTGATTACCTCCTGCGGAAACCCAACACAGGAGAAAATCCCAAGTAAGGCATCTGCCACTTTGTCTGTCCTCAGAGAGGATAGGGTGACTGGCTCTGGGTACTGGGTGACATAATCCACCACAGTCAGGATGAATCTCTTCCCTGAGGAGCTGGGCGTATTTAAAGGCCCCACAATATCCATTCCCACCCTCTGGAATGGCTTTGCCACTATGGGCAAGGGGATCAGGGCGGCTTGGGTTTTCTTGACCGCCTTCCCTATTTCTTGGCACTGGTGACAAGACCTGCAATACTCCTTCACCTGCTGGGTGAAGTTAGGCCAGTAGAAATTTTGGGCCAACCGCTGCATTGTGCGCGTGATTCCCAGATGACCAGACAAGGGAATATCATGTGCAAGTTTGAGCAACTGCTCACGATACCCCTGGAGAACGACAAGCTGCCTGCCTAGCATCCCTCCCTCTGTCTGTACTGCCTGTCTATACATAAGTCCACTTTCTCAATAAACCTTATGTCTGCCGTCACCTCCCTGTGTGCCCTCCGAGTCTGCCCAAGCCCTCAGCTTCTCTAAACTAGTGTCACTCCTCTGAGCAGCTGCAAACCCCTTACACATTCCCAAGGCATGGGACAGGTCCCCTTCAGTCGCTAAACTATGGTCCCTAGCACTAGCATCAGGGCCCTCAGGATCACCGTCAATCCCAACCCTCTGACAAGAGGTCACCCCTCCCTCTTCGGAGTAACCCTGTGCAGCTGTGTGGTTACTTGCTACTGGGGAAATTTCTACCCCCTTTTTATCAGTCTCCCCATCTGGAGACACAGGCTGGGGAACCAGCCTCTCAGCGGTTTCCACACTGGTTTCTGTGGGGTTCAGGAACTATTATTTTCCCTTGCCGCTAGGCTACGGGTAACTGCACATACCACCCCCTGCTGGAGATTGTTACCCAGGATCACATCCACTGCTAATGTTTTGGCTACAGCCACCTGCTGCACAGTTCCCCCTGTTTCACCCCAGCCCAGGAGAACACTAGAGAGTGGCAATGTTTTCTCTTCACCAGTAAACCTTTGTACAGTTACGTATTTATTGGGTATAAGCTGACAAGGCTGTACCAGATCCCCCTTAACAATGTCAGGGATGCCCCTGTGTCCCTTAACCCCTGCGTCTGTACCCCATTCACCATGACTGGGTGCATGTGTTCCCTCATATTCACTGGCATGCTTCCAGGGACACACAAATAACCCACTTCTTTTCTAGCACCCTGTTGTGTATTTTGGCTCACCTTTTTGGGGCACTGTCTGGCAATATGCCCAGTTTCTCTACACAACCAACAGGCATTTCTTACGTCAGAGAAATCTTTTCTTTGAAACCTGGGGCTAACTGGTTTCGGTGGAGGCAGTGAGGGTTTTAGCTGCCCTGAAGGCACGTTTTTCCCTTCTCGCTGCCGCCCTATTCATTCTCAAAGCAGGTCTGCTCTTGGCATATCGGTCTGAGAGTTCAGCAGCCTCTTGCACTGTTTTCGGATCTCGATCCTCTAGCCAGGTTTTTAGCTCTGCTGGGCATGCCCATTAAAACTGTTCTAATAAAATCATATTTTCAATTTTATCAACAGTGTTTGCCTCAATTCCTTCCCACCAACGTTTTAAAAACTGACATTGTGGTTGTTTCATGGCAAGCTCCTCGTAGCTCATATCAGGGCTTCTCCTGAGCTTACGGAATTTAGCTCTGTATGATTCAGCAGTTCATTCAAACTTTTTTAACAGTGCAGCTTTTAGCTTGCTGTAATCATTGCTGTCTTCATTGTCCATTTCACCCAATGCATCTCTAGCTTTCCTGGTAAATAGTGGGGATAGCTGGAAGCTCCAGGACTCTCTAGGAATTTTAGCCTGAATACAAACTTTTTCAAAAGAATTTAAAAAGGCGTCCACGTCCTCCCTTTCCTTAAACTCAGCTATTAATTTGGAGTTCAATTTGTAACCCAGTCCTGCAGTCCCAGTTAAACCCAAGCCACTTACCTGCCGCTGGTCGGAGTCGCATCTTCTCCAGCTCGTGTTGCCTCTGGCATTCCTCTCTCTTCTCCTCTGCAGCTCACTGGCGCTCGCGCGCCTCACTGTCTGCCTTCCTCTGTTGTCACTCTGCCTCTCTGCGTTCTCGCTCTGCCTCATGCTTCTCTCACTCTCTCCTCTCCTGGGACTCCAACTCCATCCTGCACAACTCAATTTGCAGTTTGAGTACCTCTGGATTCAGGATACTGGTGGCCGTTCCCTGCTGCTGTGGCCCTTCACTGACAGTGGCCCTGCTGTCCTTTTCAGTCACAGTCGGTGACTCGCTGCTCTAGGTATCTGCTACCATCAGGACCTCTATGAGGTTCTGCTTTTTGGCTGTCTCCTCGAACGGGACTCCCCTGTCCCCGCACAACTGCTTCAAGTAATCTACAGTGTGCCTGCTGTAGTCAGAAGCCATCTTCTTCTTCTCTGACTACGGCTACTCTGACTTTGCACTTTAGAAAAAAAAAAACAGGTAGGAACTTGACTGTACACCAAGTGATATATAGTTCTGTTTCCTTTTTAAAATAAACTCGTGTCCTTTTCTTTCTTTGCAAGAGAGCTTACGGTCTCAGCTGACACAGAACAATAAAGCTTGTGATACCAAAATAATCCCACCACTGCCACCAATCTGTTACAAACCCACTCAGCAGGTCAGGCCCTCAAATCCCAAAGTGCCAACTTCTGAGCGCAGTCTTGTGAACAATGTAACACACAAGGTAACCCTCTTGTCTGTTTTTGTGAGGTCGGATCATCCTTTAGTCTCAAGTTCTGGAGAGATTCAAATTGTTAACCTCTTGCTAGCAAACTCAATGCACAGGCTCAGATATATCTGTCTTCGGGGGACCAGATATCTTTGCCTACAGGCAAATAACCAGGTATTCAGAGATGAACCCTAAAACTTTAATAAAGACCTCAGATTTAAAACGCTTCTCTTTCTAGTTTGGTACCACCATACAAGTTTACGTCTGCTGTCTGCTATACCATAAATATTTCTTAGCAAAAGAAAGCAATTCAAAGACAGACCACGTATGCTCTAAAATTAGAGTTTTTACTAAAATATATAATATGTCAAGCATACAATACAGAACTCATATAACGACATATATATCTTTAAACAAAACAAGGTTTAAAACAGTGCAATTCCTAGAACAATATTTAGATTTGTCTAGCTATCTAAATATCTGTTTTCAGTGCTCAGATGTTTTCTTGGTCAGTGTCAGATAAAAAGTGTGTCTGTAGTGAAACAGAATAATCTTTAAAAGCTGGTTTTGCCCACCTCTTTTGCATGAGGTCATCTAGCTCCTCCCTGTCAAAATATCTAAAAAAGATATATTTCTATACAACCAAAGGATGTAATTTCAAAGTATTAATTCTGCAACCTTAGCATAACTCAACTTCAAATGATACCTCTTTGATCTTATGCTGTACCCTCCCTCACACAGGAGTCACAGGGTCATTTACAACCTTACACCCCTATGTAACATCCTAGCTTCCCCTTCTAACGTCATAAACCTTGTTTATGATTTCACTCAACAAAATTAACTTAAACAATTCTGTAATTAACTCAGAGAAACAGGATTCTTGATTAAAGTCTTCCATGTAACACACTGCCTCTAAAAACTGAGTGTGTGTGATACACATGTTGTCAGCATTTCTCTTAGTTTTCATCTGTCAGCTGAAAACTTGGGGGGTTGAGGTCACTCCTAGAGCATTTGATTTTTCAGCAGAGATAGTCATTAATACATTTTAAATAAAAAAAAATATGATACAGCACTCAGAACTGGCTGTCTACTTCACACTGTGCACCACCAATAATGGCTCAGAACTGTCTGTGTTGTCACTTTGTGACTAACTCCCCTCCACATTCTCACATCGCTCCCTCTACTCCTCCCTTTCTGTCATCCCCCAACATCCCATTGTCAATTACACTGTTCCTCCTTGATCTCCAAATACTGGTTTGGTTCACTTCCCTCTTTTCTATCATCACTCCTCTTCCCAGCTGCACCTGTACCATGCTCCCTCTACTCCAGGGACAGCGAACTTTCTTCATTCATTATATCAGTTCTTCTGCTGGGCAGTCTGCTTTTTCCTATCACCTTCCAACTCTCTGGAACCAGTTCCCTTCCTCCTTCCACCATTCCTCCACCTCAGGATCTTTTGGGTACCAGTTGAAACTCCTTCCAGCCCCAACCTGCTCTTGTTTCCCCTAAGAGGTCCTCCCTGTCTTACACTGGAAGATATGGGGTCTGGTTTTCAGCCTATCTGATAGTTCCCTATTTTGCTTAATGCACTCATTTTGCTCGTTTTAGTAATCTTTCTATGGCATGTGTATCTGGGATGATAAGGATTTGTGTATTTGCATTTTCAACTGTTCCAAGTTGTACTTGTGTATTACTGTGTGTTGTTCTTGTAACTGTACTTTACTTCTGTACTTAACTGCACTGTAATTTTTTTGTTTGTTGTTCCTCCTGTTTCCCTCTCCCTCGAGTCACACCTGGAATGAACCTCGGCTCAGTGTGTCCACCAGTTACCAATTTTTCAAAATAAATAAATAAATAACCAGGATGCGGGGTGCATTTGACAACAGGAGGAAGGAAGTCATACTGCCTCTCTACAGATTACTGGTGAGGCCACATCTGGAACACTGTGCCCAGTTCTGGAGCACCCACTTAAGAAAAGACACAGACAGGCTGGAGACAGTACAACATAGGGTAATCAAAATGATTCAGGGCCAACAAGACAGATTCTAGGAGGATTGGCTTAAAGCCCTGAATGTGTACTCACTGGAAACCAGAAGGGAGAAGAGAGATATGATAGGGACCTTCAAGTTCCTGAAAGGACTGAACAAGGTAGACTGTGGGGAAATATTCAGCAGGACTGGCAAATCAAGAATATGGGGACATGAATGGAGGCGATGGGGACATGAGTGAAGGCTGGCAGAGTGGAGACTCAGGAGGGATATGAAAAAGTTTTGTTTTACAGAGAGAGTAGTTGAACTGTGGAACATCCCTACCAGTAGAGGAGGTGGGTACAAGAATCACTAATGGTTTCAAACATGGCACTGGACTGAGTAAAAGACTTAACAGGGGCATACCTCTCAACCTCCTGCCTCATAAATCAGGGACAAAGGACCAAAATCAGGGACACTTCTTCAAAATTGGAGATATCCACTCAAGAAGCAGGTAGAATAAAGGGCTAAGTGTAAAATGCGTTTTCTAAAGAAGAACAAGTCTGTAACTTTAATGTTTGACATTAGTTTGTGCTTATAACCCCCACTGTTTGGTCATGGAAACACAATTTTTAGGAGGGACAGAGTAAAATTTTGAGGCAAAATCAGGGACGTCCCTGAAAATCAGGGACAGTTGAGAGGTATGAACAGGGGGAAAGCTGATGAACATACGCCTGAATAAGCAGAAAAAGGCCTTGTGGTCTGTTGTGTCTGCTCAAGTTATCCTGAGTATCTTCAAGGCACTCTACGATTGCTACATGAAAGCACCTTGCAAATGTTTTCCTCACCGCTAGCCCACTAATTCCGCAACTCCCCCTTTCCATCCTGATGCTCACCATGTTTCTACCCCTGGCTCTCACTCTTTCCCTATTAACTCTTCCTGCTGCACCCACCCTTCCCTGTCCACTCCAGCCTGGCTAAAGTCCCACCCCATCCATAGCAGTGTCCCAGTTATCTACCCCTCCTCTGTCATTATCATAATAAACAAGTACATGATAGCCTTCATCACTTTCTGTGGTTTTAGCTCAATTTTTCTCCCAGTCGTCAGTAATATATCCCTCGTCTTCTTTACCTCTCTAACCTGCCACCCCATACATGGCCTCTTTCCTCTATATATGTAGTTGCCGGCTGCCTCACTCAAAAGAGCTCTGCTTATAACCCCTGTATGCCTATGGTTGATTGTACATCTGCTGACTTCTTCAATTGTAAAATAATGCTGTTTTTCTTTTTATTTCAACCTTGTACTGTACTGTATACACTATATATACTTTTTCTTCCTTGTATATTATTGCTTTTTGTATACCTGCTTTTGTACTGTACTTTGATGTATTCATGACCAGGTCCACCTTGCAAATAAGCCTTGCTCAATGGTACCCACCTGGATAAATAAAGATTTTGATTGATTGAAGTTTGCAGACCTCCAAACACCTACTAAGAAATCTGCCCCCCCCCCTTCCATTATCTACTCCTCCCTTCAAATTATGTTTTCCAGCCGGCCAGGTGGCACTGGAGGTTGAGGCACTGGTCGCTACACCTCGTGCCATGCCGGTGACCTGGGTTCAGGAACGAGCACAGGCCACCGGGGGTCAGCAAGGGCAAGAGAGGATCGAGTGTCCGAAGGACTGTTCTCCTCTTTCCGGGGAGGGAGGTTAGTAATCTTGCTCACTGATTGCCCTCTGGCGGTGGCTGGAGGGCAGTACAAGTCGGGAGGGCACCCGCCGGCGTCCTTACGCTGGTGGGGAGGAGGTATGGGAAGAAAAAGGAGCCGGCAGTGCCCGCCGCCCATCCCCATGTCTGGATTTCGCCCGGGAGGTGGGGTAAGTCAGCGCCTTCACCACAGCCCCAAGCACATGGGAAGGGGAACCCATGGGGAAATTAGGGGTGTCTAGAAAGGAACAGTGTGGCTAGAGACTAAGTCTCTCCAAGGGAGGGACGGGAGCCGCCTGCTGGGCTCGGAATTGTAAAAACCTATATGGAAAAAAAAAAAATTATATTTTCCACACCACCCCAACCCCCCATGCAACTTTCCCTTTTACTTTGTCCCAGCCTCTCTTTTTTTAATTTCTTATTACTGAATAAAACAGCAGAAAACAATCAGATTACACATCAAGACCAAATCGTAATTGCATATTGACGTTCATTCATTTTTGATACAGATAGTACTAATAGCAGCAAGTTAAGAGACCAACACCCAGTCCACACTGTTAAGGGACTACAAATACAAATCCCGAATCCTAGCATATCACTGTACCCCAAGACGTTCCCCATTAGATCCGGCTGATCCGTCATGTAACAAAATCTGTATCATGAGACATAATGTTAGTTATCCAGTGTTGCCATTTCCCTTGAAATCAAGGCATTCTGTTAAGCATACTGGTGGTTACCTCACTCCATTCTATAAATTTCATTAATAATTGACTGCCAGGAACCACTGAGGGTGACTGCACCATCATCCAGCTCCTTGCAACAACTTTTGTAGCTGCTAAGATATATAACTGGGGTATATGGACTGGAGAATCACAGTGGGACAAATAAGCTCCATGGATAAGAGCAGGTCCTCAAACTGTAGTGCTGTTGCTTGCCAAAATGGGAGCAATAGTGGGCATAACCAAAAGGTGTGGACCAGATCAGCGTCCAGATGCCCACCAATATGTCAGCAACACCCATAATTTCTTGGCAGGTGAGAACTTGGCTAAAACTGCAGGGGTTCTAACAAACCTAAAGTGACACTTCTACGTGAATTCATGCCACAGAGTGGCAGATATTACCGACACCGCTGGTAAAGTGCATTTCAGACAGTCTGTGATAGAAATTGTGGTCTCCAAATCCTTACTCTATTTTTTTTAGAATCATAAACTCTGGTGAAAAAAAATAACTATAATTGTTCCCAGTGTGTGCCCCTCACTGCAGCCTGTAACATCTGCAGCAACAGTGGGAGAGGGTCAGGGAGAGAGGCTCAATCTTTGGATTTATCTAATAAATATGTTCTAAGTTGTAGGTATCTAAAATGTTGCTTTCCCTTTAACCCGAACCACTGCTGCAGCCGTTCAAAGGAACTCACACCTTGCGTGAAATTTGAAAATATATGATAGTCCTAGTTGTCTCCAACTTTTAATCAATGTGGGGAAGGGGGGTTAAAAATTCAGGGTCAGCCAAGAGAACCCGGAGAAAGTTAAAAAAAAAAAAAAGAAAAAAAAGGAAAAAATCAGGGCAAGTTTAGGAAGTCTCTGAAGGGGGAACCAAATTCATAGGGTAAATGCAGTGAAGGGGTACAATACAACAGCTGTAAGGGGGAGTGCAGTTAGTAAAAAGGAGAAGGACAACATCATACATGTCACTGATATGAAATTCAATTTATTTCAAGAGTGTAGAAAGTTGGAAATTCATCCACACAGACACTACTCACAAGTGCGCTGCCCTGGCTACTGGACCAGGTTTGGAAGACTCACCCCACCCTTAGAATGGGGTAACTGTAATACCGAGAATTTATAAGATGAAATTATTTTGTTGCAGGAGTTGAAGTAGTATCTAGATGGGAAAACAGGAAGAGTTTGTAAAGGTATAGTAGGAATGGTAGAATGTTCATTATAGTGATTCAACATTTGAGAAAAAGGGGAAGGGTAACATGGCCCATCTGGCTAGATCCTCTGTCAGAATGAGAGAATGTGCCTCAGAGTTCAAGAGCTCCAACTTATTCAAACCACCTGGAATACTAATCCCTAGATATTTGAACTTTGTTCCCCTCCACCTAAATGGGAATTGTTATTGCAATGAATGAAACAGATTAAAATTCAAAAAAGCAAAACCTCTGTTTTCCTTAAATTTAAGAAAAAACTGGTCAGGTGGCCAAATGTTTGTATTATGGTCCAGGCAGCCAGTATAGAGGGTTCAGGAGCTAGAGAAGTAAAGAGAATATCGTTTGCAAATAACGCAACTTTATATTTACCCTTCTCAACAGTATCCCTTCCATCTCAGGCTAACTGCTAGGGGTCTGCCATCAAGGGTTCAATGTAAAGGACAAAGAGTAAATGGGAGAAGGGGTACCCTTCAAGAGTCCCCCACTAGAGAGAGAGAGATGGGGGGAGAGTGGGATCTGCTGATGCAAATATATGCCTTAGGTTTGGAATACACATTACGTAGCCAGACTAAAACTATTCCTGTAAAGTCGAAGGTTGACAGGGTGCCCCAGAGAAAATTTCAGGACACTCTGTCACATGCCTTCTCCTCATCAAGGCTGAGTATCACTCCTGGGATTGAACGCAGCTTGATATATTCTAGCAGAAGCAGGGTACAGCAGATATTCTCTGAAGTCTGGCATTTTTACTATATTGCCCTCCTTCCCTCCCCCACCCAAAGTTAGTTCTATTTTTATAGGCACAGGATTTGAATGACAACAGGAACTTCCTGTTTGGGAGCAGGAAGTGAGTGATCACAGAACCACCAAAGACCCACCATCCTAGAAGGGCAAGAGTAGCTCTCCGGCCCCCTCTAGCTGCTGGAGGTCTGCCTCTGAGCAAGTAAGTGGTCTACTGAGAAATATAGGATATTCTTGTCTCAGAACAGGACAATCAGGAGCTTAAAGGGCACAGGCAGAAAGTAAGGAGAGAGAGAAAAAAAAGAGGAAGAGTAAGGATTGCAAACAGTTAAGGGGCCAGAAATAAGACATGATTGGAGTGGCAGTGCAGTGGCCGTGAAGCAGCAGTCTTCGGAGACGCTCTGGAGGATGCGGCGTTGTCCCATCTGCAGGCACCTCTGGGCTGAGGGAGGAGGTTGCTCATCTCCAGGCTGAGTTGGCCAGGATTTGTGGGACCTCCTCTCCATCCAGGGACCACCAGTGCCACTGCTGTTGCCTCAGAAGTTGCCAAGAAAGAGGAGTGGTTGGACCACAGTGGGCTCAGGGAGGGTGAGGGTGGTGGAAAGAGGCGATCCTCCAGCTGTACCTCTCCACAATTCCTATGCCATTCTGGCAAAGTGTGGTTCCTCTGATGGAGGCACCCACAGTGGAGACCAAGGAGGATGCTGGGAACCTCCACAAAGGAGACCCACAGGAGGGTGGCAGGGGACCCTGTAGGAAAGGAAACAACTCCTGGTGGGAGACTCCATTGTTAGGAAGGTAGAACTGGGGGAGGAAGGGGAGAGGGAGGTAAGGTGCCTGCCTGGTGCCATGGCTTGGAGGGACAGGGAGCGAATCCTCAGGATTGCCGGGGCAGCTGCACAGGGGAGGGAAGTGGATGTCATTGTCCACCTAGGGACAAATGACCTGGCTAAGAAAGGGATTAGAGAAGTGCAGTAAGAGTTTGTGGAATTAGGGAGGAGCCTTAGTCAAGTAGCACACATGGTAACCTTCTCGGAGGTGCTGCCCATCTATGGCATAGGAGAGACTAGGGTGTTCCGCACCATGGGATTCAATCAGTGGTTGAAAAATTGGTGTGGAGCTCAGGGATTTGGCTTCATTGGGGCTGGGGTCCACCTGGAGTGATGCAAGCCTATACTGGCATGATGGGCTGCATCTGTCCGGAAGGAACCAGGATCCTAGGTGATAGGTTTAAATGCTTCATTGGCAAGCTTTTAAACTAGCCAAGGGGAGGCACTGGAAAGGAGCAGGGAAAACTTAGCCCCCAAATAATCACGTGTAGTAATGCAGCAAACACCAACATAGAGGTGTCGATAGGGAGAAGGGCAGGGGTAAATGGAGAAAGTGACAAAGGCAAGAAGGACAAGGATGGGGCAAAAGGGAGTAAGGCCATCAGGAAATGGAGGGTAATGAGTACCAATGCCCGTAGTCTGGGCAACAAGCTCCCTGAGCTGGTGGTCTTGATGGAAGAGGGATGTCTGGATATTGTAGCAGTCACAGAAACATGGTACACAGAGAACCATGACTGGGATGTTAACATACCAGGGTACATAACCTACAGGAGAGACAGGCATGGGAGAAGAGGGGGAGGAGTAGCTCTCTATGTAAAGGAAGGGATAAAAGCAACTGAACAAAAGAGTAAACGGGGAGGAGAGGAGGCACTGTGGGTCACCTTGGAGACTGGAAAAGGCACCACAATCCGCACAGGGGTTGTGTACAGACCCCCATGTCAGTGGGAGGGAATGGACAAGGATATGATAGAAGGCATTCTTAGAATGGCAGAGAAAGGGGAGATATGGGAGACCTGAATATGCCAGATGTTAACTGGAGCACATTTGCTGCAGCCACATCCAAGAGTAGGGCCATTCTTGATGCCCTACAGGTGGCAAGCCTTAGACAGCTAGTTCCGGAACCCACTCGTGAGGGAGCAATCTTAGACCTTGTACTCTCAAACGGGGGCAGTGAGAAGATCTCAGATCTAGAAGTGGGTTGCCATCTGGGAGCAAGTGACCATCAAACAGTGTGGTTCACGTTAAACTCAGCTACAGAATCAAGCCATACAAAAGTGAGGGTACTGGACTTTAGGAGGCTGACTTTGGCAAGATGGGAGAGTGACTCAGAAAAGCACTAGCAAACAGGCTAGAAGGAGGTGTGGAGCAGCAATGGGAATCATCAAACTGCCATCAAAGAGGCAACAAGCCTTGTGTGAAGCAAATAAACAAATCAAAATGAAAGAAAAACCACTATGGTTCTCAAAAGAGGTGGCTGTGAACGCCAGGAAGAAAAAGATAGCATTCCGGAAGTATAAGGAAACACAGAAGGAGCAGGACAGAGAGCTGTACCAGTTAAGGCAGAAGGAAGCAGGAGGGAAGTCAGAATAGCAAAGGCCCAAACTGAGGAAAGATAGCCAACTCGGTTAAGAAGGGGGATAAAACCTTTACAGGTACATCAGTGCAAAGGGAAAGACAAAGGGAGGGATAGTGAGGCTGAATAAAATGAACGGGGTGGGCAGAGGGGACAGTGAAAAGAGGATACTAAACGAATATTTCTGCCTCATCTACAAAAGAGGAGGGGAAGTGCCTAATCCAATTAACAGAAGCACTTTGATAGGAGGGTCGATCCCAGTCCTTTCACAGAAGAAAGGGTTCTGCAAGAACTCCTAAAACTGAAGGTGGACAAAGCAATGGGTCCTGATGGAATTCACCCAGAATTCTAAAAGAATTAAGGAGGAACTAGTGAAACCACTGGCTACTCTTTTAATAAATCATGGGAGGATGGTGTGGTACCCGAGGACTGGAGGAAGGTGGATGCGATTCCCTTCACAAAGTGGGACCAAGACAGAGGCAGGAAACTACAGACCTGTCAGTCTGACCTCTGTGGTAGGGAAAGTGATGGAGTCACTTCTGAAGGAATGAATAGTTGAGTATCTAGAGGCCAGTGGAGCACAGGACCCAAAGGCAGCATGGGTTCACAGCGGGAAGGTCACATCAGACGAATCTAATAGATTTCTTTGACTGGGTGACCAAAGTAGTAGACCAGGGAAGGGCTGTGGACATGGCCTACCTAGACTTTAGTAAGGCATTTGACACAGTCCCACACAAAAGATTAACAGTCAAATTAACCAGCCTGGGAGTGGGTCCCAGGGTGGTAGCCTGGGTAAAACATTGGCTGCACAACAGGACACAGAAGGTAACTGTAAATGGAGTCCACTCTGAAGAGGGGTTACTAATGGGGTACTGCAGGGTTCAGTATTGGGTCCAGTCCTTTTTAATGTCTTCATCAGTGACATTGCAGAGGGACTGGAAGGAAAGTATGCCTTTTTGCAGATGACACAAAGATCTGCAACAGGGTTGATACACAAGAAGGCATGGAAAGGATGAAAAGGGACTTGGCAAGGTTGGAGGAATGGTCAGAAGTATGGCAGCTAGGATTCAATGCAAAAAAAAGTGCAAAATAATGCACCTGGGAAACAAGAACCCAGGGGAAGAATACACAATGGGTGGGGAGGTAGTAACAACAACAAAAAAGGAAAGGGACCTGGGGGTAATCATATCAGACGACCTTAAGATTAGCAAGCAATGTGAGAAGGCAGTAAGGAGGGCTGGGGGTATACTGGGATGTATAGGGAGAGGCATCAGCAGAAGAAAACAAGAAGTTGTTATCCCTCTGTACAGACAGTTGGTGAGACCCCATCTGGAGTACTGTGTCCAGTTCTGGAGACCCCATCTCCAAGGACATAGACAGGATAGAGGTAGTCCAGAGGAGGGCAACTAAAATGGTGCAGGGTCTGCAAGAGAAGCCGTATGAGGAGAGAGACTAAAGGAGCTTAATATGTATACCCTTGAGGAAAGAAGGGAGAGGGGGGACATGATAGAAACTTTTAAGTACCTCAGTGGAATCAACAAAGTCCAAGAGGGTAGCATCTTTCAGAAAAAGAGACTTGCAAGAACAAGGGGACACAATTTAAAGATAGAAGGAGGGTGGTTCAGGGGCAATGTGAGGAATTATTATTTCACAGAGAGGGTAGTGGATGCATGGAACAGCCTTCCTGAGGAGGTTGTGGGGTCTAAAACTGTGGGAGAATTCAAGAATGCATGGGACAGACATAAGGCAATTCTTGTGGGGGGTAGGAAGAAATAGGCTGTTGGTTAACTAGGATCTGCGACCTATCCTGTAGGTAGGGAAATGGGCAGACTAGATGGGCCAAGGGGTCCTTATCTGCCGTCAAAGTCTATGTTTCTATTTTCTGATAACCCCCAACTGACCTGGGTGTATCAAAGTGGGAAGAACTCTATCCAATCTCTGGCCCACATTGCCATGTAGAGTTTACAATCAATTTTTGGTACAGAGATTGGGCGATAAGAGGATGGAAGCGTCAGGCCCTAAATAGATAGCATTTCTTGCCTTTCTCCTTCTCAGACAGATTAGAAGCGATATAAATAAACATTCTTCATAAGCATTTATTTTTATACTCCTTATCACCACTGTCTATTCCACAAAAAGATTGGAAGGAGTTAAAGAAAATGCTTTCTGAACTGATATGGGATGCTAGAAAACCCCAGATTCGCTGGGAGGTACTTATTGAAAGTAAAAGTGTAGGGGGGCCTGGGTCTCCCTAGTTTTCCCCCAATATTATGAGGCTGCACATTGCTGAGAACATATCTCATTCTGAAGAGAATGGCTGGATGACTATGGAACAGAGAACACATGCCCATCTGCCTGCCGCTACATATCATGCCATGGGTGAAAGACAAACAGGGTATGGGGGATCTTAGTAATATTTGAAGCAAACATACCATGAGTTATTGGCAAGAGATTGAAAAAAAGATGGGGTATAAATCAGCCAATATGGCAAAGGGTCCCACTAAGATGGTTGTTGTGTTTCCCCCCCCAGCCAGGTGGACTGTGTGACAGGGTTGAATACTGCTCTGTCCCAGCTGTTATGGAGAAAAAGCTAAAATGTAAGGATCTGTTCTAGTCTCTCCTTTTCTGTCTTTTTTGTCTGGTTGTGCAACCAAATTTTCTCGTGAGACCTAGAACTTGATCACCCCGACGATCTTGCAGTTCACTGCCTCTCGCTATCTCTCTACCCTCACTTGCTGTTCTGTCTTTTCTTCCCCCTTGCATATTTGCTGGTATAAAAATACACGTGAATCATCTTGTGGAAATGTAATTGATACTCGGATCCCTTTGTTTAAAACTGTTTATAGTTATACCGTTGAAATGATTGCAAAGCTAAAACTGTATATAGTTATACTGTTGAAATGATTGCAAAGCTACTGGGAACTCAAGGGGTTAACATGAGATGCAATTTTTAAGCCTTTTGCAGAAGATGTAAACAAGAGGTCAGTTCTGGGTCACGATGTTCTTTTTGCTGCACCTGGACAGGTTGTTGCTGTAAGTAACATTACATGTATGAAGACCCCCATATAAGCCATATATTAAATATAATAAAGTACCGCCACTGCTACTATAATAAGAGCAGTAGTGGTAGTGACGTCACTAAATGGGTGTAATACCCATGACTCTTACCAGATGGGAACTCCAAGTATGTATGAAAGTTTCGCATTTTATAACAAAAACACGCTTGGATTAAAAATTAAGCTCACTGCAGCCCCAGACTCCCGCAGCAGCATTTTAAGGTGTGTGGGAATGGGAGTGGGCTGCAGTCTTTCTTTGCAGGTCACCTTTAAGGGGCCTGGAGCTACAACTCTCCAAAGCAGATTTTCCGCCTGGGGTCTCTCTCCTTTGGGTTAAAACACAACTGCTGGACCAGAGGGGTTTCATCTCACAGGCATATCCTCTTCTGTTTGGGGCGGGGGCACACTGGCCTTAGAACATATAATATACAAAATAGATGGGTAGCAGAAACTAATATTTAATTAACAATGCCAACTGGATTAAAATCTGGCAAGGAATATACCGCAACTCTGCATCTTCATTGTGGAGGGATTCAGGTGGAAGAGAGGAGCCATGTTCTTTATCACTTCAGAGAAGATCAAAGTATTAAGGCACTCACACCATGGACATGTGCTGGAAGGGCTGTGGAGGACAAGGAACACAATATCATATTTTGGGGGACTGACCTGAGATAAGTGTTCTGGTCCACGGTAGGGGCTGAAATACAAAAAATGCTAGAACTTCCTCTTGGCCTTACATTTGAAAATGTGGTCCTAGGTCAGGGTTTTAAATAATTGATTAGCAGTTTTTTTTGGGGGGCAATGCTAACTGTACAGAAAGTATTTATATAGGTTTTCTAGAAGTGTTATGTTTGTTAAACACAGTGAGGCAAGTTGTATGCATGTTCACAATGTTTTAGCACTTTTATGAGCAAAACGCTAATCAATTTTTGGAGTTAAATAAATCCCCCGGGTCTCCCACTTATAGGAGCCCGATCTGCTACTAAAACATACTTTTTTTATTGACAGCAGCAGCAAAGGCTATAACATAATGTTGGCTGACAAATAATCAGCCTTCAGAAAGAGACTGGTTAAATAATGGAAGATTCCAGGTATGGAAGCAACAACAGCATTATTAAGGTTGCAACAGGAGAAGTTTAACTCCAGGTGGCCTCCATTTTTTCATTTTAGAAAGAATAAGGAAACCTTCCAGTGTTAGAGCAGCTACTGAGCTATGAGAATAATCCAGTTTATTATTAATAGTTGCTATCTGACTTTTGTGAAACCACAGTATTATCATTTTTGAACAGACAAATTGAGCACACCAGTTTTGGTTGCTGTTTTGTTTTTTACTTTAAACCACAGTTTTTTGTACATTAATATAGATGTGTTACACCACATGCAAACTTTCTCAATGTGACAATCGAGCAGTGCTGAAACTTTGACAGTTCTTTAATAAGTAATGGAAGGCACAAATGGCTGGACATTGCGATCTAAAACGTATTGCCTGTATAAGAAAAAACAATTGGTTACATTTCTTGTTCTTTATTAAGCAGGCCACCAGCGCTGCTGAAGAATGCCTTGTGTTTTCCCAAGGGCTGTCAAAAACCCTGCAGAATCGAATGTACCTGTATGCTGTCAGCTGTAACCTATGACATTTGTGGTAATAAAATATCCAAGTTAAAAAAAAAGGCAGTGTTGGGCCCTTCTCTAGTTTAGGTATTGCTGACACAGTGGCATCTTTCCATTTTGGGGGGTGGGAGGGGGAGAGGGTGCCAGTGTGGATAGATTCAAAAGCATGATGCAGGTAGGGTGTGAGAAAATCCCAGAAAGTTTTATACCATTCTACCTGGTAGCCATCTGGGCCCAGGCATTTTTTGGTTTTAGCAGTGGCGAAAACAGAATACAATTCTTCTATATCTATAGGAACATTCGGGGTCTCCACCTGTGGCTCAGTTGGTTTTGGGACAGCCAAACCTTTGGGGAAATGAAGAATTGGTACAGCCAATGATTTTCAATTATGGCCAGTTCTGTTTGGCACAATTTTAACATGCCCCCCCCCCACCACCAATTAAGGGTAAATCAGCAGATTTTGTACAAAAATCTGGCTTACAACAGAGGGGTCTGCAGCTGGTGCAAAGTGGGGTTGTTTGCGTAATAAAGTGGTGAAAAAGAACAGTGACATAAGAATTTGCCATAATAGTGAATCTTTGAGAGAATCTCCTCCATTAGGCCACACCTTTGGAACTTTTGTCGTAAGTGCTAGGATCCCACATAAACATTTGCTAGCTTGGGGCCACCCACAATAACGTGCCCCGTCTATGTATGTACATATAAGCGTGGGTGGCCCCGATCACTCCTCAGTTCCTCATTGGGGATTAGCCTGGGAGAACCTCCAACTGTGGGGAACCAGGAGATGAGACCAGCACCAGGCACACAAGGAGAGGCATGAGGCTGGACACATGATGCACAGAGTAGGCTTTAGCAAAACGAGGAAAGAAGGAGGGAGGACTTGGCCTAATGAAGGAGATTCTCTTGAAGACCTACTGTTATGGTAAGTTCTTATGTAACTGTTCTGTCTTCTTTGAGGTCATCTCCTCCATTAGGCCAGACCTTTGGAACAATTCCCAAGCAGTACAAAGTAAAACTGGGAGGATGGTACAGTCCTACATCTAACCAGGACAGAAGGCCTTGCAGTACAGCAAGCCCACAGGCAGCACCTCTACGAGAGACTATGTCTAGACTGTAATGTTCATTGAAAGTGAGGACAGTGCTCCATGTGGCTGCAGCACATATGTCAGCAGCAGGAATATTTTTGAAACATTTATTAATTTATTTATTTGAAAACTGGCGAACGGGAAAGGCCGAACCTAGGCTCATTTCCAGGTGCAACCTGGGGGTGGGGGCAATGGATAAAAACAATACAGTTAATCAAAATACAGTGTTACAAGAAGAACCAAGTGAAAGCAACAAGGATCACAGAAAGTGCATAATGTTGAACAAATAAAGCTGGCAGATAAATATTATACCTTGTGAGAAGGTACTTACTGTTAAAGACAGGGGAAACAGGAGCGGGGGGAAGGGAAGGAGTCTCAGTTGGTATCAGCAAAAGGCAGGGGAGGCAGTGAAACGGAAGGAAGTTGGTTCCAATGTGAGGGGGAGCTGATAGGAAAAGTCTGATTGGGCAGCAAAGGTACAAGGAGCTTGGCAAGGCAAAGGTGCAATGGTCCCTGGAGCAGAGGGAGCACAAGGCAGATGAAACAATGGGGAGAAGTGATGAGACGTAGGAGGAAAGAGACCCAAATTAATATTTAGATATGAAGGTGGCAAAGTGCATCTCTCGTCAGGATAGAAAGGGAAGAATGGATAATCATGAGTAAAGTGAGAAGTGATGAGTTGGACAGGGTGAACTGGTTGCAAAGTGACAGAAAGAACTGAAGAGTGTATCCAGTCTGGCCAGAGAGGTGGAGGGGGTGGACCCACAGACCACGTCCGCATAGTCAAAAACAGGGAGCACCATTCTGGAGACAAGCTCACGGTGGACATGTAGGGAAATACAATCTTTGTTTCACTACAAGGCACCAAGTTAGGGACACAGCTTGGTATGAATGGCATTGATGTGGGCTAACAAATCAAGCTTGCTGTCAAGCCACATCCCCAGGTACTTGAAGGAGGGAACCACTTTATATGTAGAACCGTCCAAGGTGGAAACACTGGGCACTGCTGATGTGAGCTTGGCTAGTGCCAAAGTTCATGGAAACCATTTTTTTTTTTTTTTTTTTAGTACTGACCCGAAGCTGGTTACATTGAAACCATTGCAAAACACTGTGGAAGTCTTACTGTAGCAGACCTTCCACATCCGCGGCAGAAGGGTCAGAAGTGTAGATGATTGTGTTGTCTGCAAACGTGTATGTACGAGTTGGCACATGCAGAGGGGAGGTTATTGAGGAAGATGGAGAAGAGTATGGAGGCCAGGATAGAGCCCTTTGGGACCCCCACCTGGATGGGAAGAGGAGGTGACAGGGCACTACCTACTTGCACTGACTGAAGATGTCTCGTGAGATAAGAATGGAATTATCTGACAGCTGGAGCTGAGTGTCCAGCAAGACCCAGTTTTTTTCAAAAGGAGAGGGTGAGACACTGAGTTAAAGGTGTTAGCCAGATTGATGAAAATGGCTGCGGTGATGTGCCTCTGATCCATCCCAGGGAGGAAATGATCAGTTAGATGCAGCAGGGAGGAGACACTGGAGTGATCTTTCCCGAAACCAGACTGGAAATGGATGAGGAAATGAGGAGAGGAAGTCAGACAGTTTGTGGTAGACAAGTTTCTGCTGCAGCTTGGCAAGAGAGGGAAGGAAGGAAACTGGCTGATAATTACCAGAGAATGAAGGGTCCCATTTTGTGTAGTAGTATAACTTTGACTAACTTCCAGATTGTGGGACTGCACTGAGGGAAAAGGAGAGGTTGAAAAGGTGAGTCAGAGGAGAAACAATGGCAGGAGCAGAAATATGCAGGAGTCTAGGATCAAGTCCAGCTGTACTAGGCTTGTTGAAATTCAGGGAATAAAGGGTAGTCAGGGTCTCCTGGATGGTAACAGAGGAGAAATGGAAGCCCTGGGAGGGGAGGGAATAGGGAACATGGTATGAAGGAGTTGTGTCAGGCGGAAAGAAGAAGGGTGAGCACAAGTGGTGAAGAACTCAAAGTGTGAAGCAACAGAGGAGGGCTCACATATGAGTGAACCACTAATCAGAAGAACTGAAAGGCCAGACTGGGTTGGGGGTTAAAAAGGGAGTGAATTACCTTCCAGAACTTCAACGGGCTGCAAAGGTTATACTGGAGGTTGGGGCTTGAACTATAGTGATTTCGCAGTCCTGACAGCCGTGGTATAGGAATTCCTGTTAGAGCAATACCTGAGGAGATCAGGAAAGGAACGAGAAGATTTACAGCGTGAGCAGGTGAGATCATGTGACTTGCACAGATCAATGATTTCAGGGTAATCCAAGGGTGATGATTGGATTTTACCCTGGATTTTTTGAGTGGGGCATGTTTGCCCTGGATTGAAAAGAATTCAGGTTGAAACAAGGAGAGGGCAACGTCAACGTCAGATGTGGCGTAGAAGGCTGTCCAATCTGATGCTGCATGCAACAGAAGTAGCCATACCCCTTGTGGAGCAGCCCTGAACAATAACAAGAAGTTCCTTACTGTATGTCCCATAACAGAATGCAATACCACTGTACCAGCCATTTGGACAGGCACTGTTTTGACAAGGGGCACCCTCTTCCCAGGGGTGAAGGAAACAAAAAGCTGAGAGGACTTTCTGAAGTTCTTGGTGCGAGTAGTTTAGTATCATAATATTCCATCTGCATTCGAAGTATGAAGCAGTGCCTCATGCTGGTTGGCATGCTCAGGGTAATACAGTACATTGTAAGATGCATCGTTTGAATCGGTGTAAATTCAGATGCCACCTTTGTTAGAAACTTAGGATTCATACATAAAAATACTGTCTTTGTGAAAAATCAAATAAGGAGACTCGCGCATTAGGGCTTGAAGCTCAGAAATCCCTCAAGCAGAAGTCATTGCAACTACAAATAACGTTTTCCATGACAAAAAAGTACACCACAACTCACGGCCCACTCAAAAGGAGCCAACATCAATTTCTCAAGGCCAAAATTCAAGTCCCGAGGCGGGACTGGATTATGGACAGGAGGTTCCTTATAAAGAATACCTCTCAGAAACATACAGGACACCTCTAACACGGGTGAACCAAAGGAAAAGCTAATGAAAAGCCACTCATCACATAGGGTCAGTGGCCACATACAATGTATAGGGACTATGGGCAGACTGGATGGGCCTAGCAGTCCTAATCTGCCAACAGTTTCTATGTTCTAGGTTTCTATGTAACCGTATGACCATCAATAGGGGCATGAAAAGCTGCTATAGCGGCCAAATGCATCTTATGTGAGGAATACTGTGGGCCACAGTCAGACAAGGACAGCAAATATTCCAACAAAGCATTTACAGGACATTTAAACGACCCACATTCCTAGATGCAGCCCACAAAATGAAACACTTCCATTCCAAGGAATAAGAATGTTTCATAAAGGCTTCCTTGCTGCAATCAGGACATCAGCAACCCTAGGGGATACCCCAAAATGTGCAACAGTTATGTTTTCAAGAGCCATGCATGCAGCTATAGGGACTTCAGGTCCAGATGGACTAGGGACCCCTTTTCCTGTGACAACAGACACCGACATAGAGGTAAAGGGACAGGAGGCTCCACTGCCATCTGTTGAAGAAGTGGAAACCATATCTGGTGAGGCCATAACAGAGAAATGAGGATGAGAGTGCCTTTCTCCACTCGCAACTGGAGCAGAACCCTCTGTATTAGTGGAATTGGGGGGAAATGCATACAGGAATATATTTTCCATGAGAGGGACAATGTCTCTTGCTAAATGACTCCAGGCCCTGGAGTGAGCGAGTAACCAGAAATGCAGCAGTCATTGAGTGGGAACACAAAACGGTCCAACACTGGATGACCCCATCTTACAGAGAGGTCATTTATTATGGAGGTCAGCAATCCCCATTTATGAATCATTGATTGGGACCTGCTCAACCTGTCTGCCAAAATGTTTTGGAGACTTGCAAGATACACTGCCAACCACTGAAGGCCACGAGGTAGAGCCCAACACCATACTCTAACTGCTCCCCAGCCAAAGGGATAGGAGGGAATACCCCCTTGTTTGTGGATGTAATTCATCACACTGATATTGTCCATCTGGATTAGCAGAGGACTGTGGCAAAGATCATTCTGAAATGCCTGGAGGCTGTACAGACAGCCCTCATTTCCAAGACATTTATATGCAGCTCGACCACCACCTTGGTCCATGACCCCTCGTCTAGCAAGGACCAAGATAAGCACTCCAGTTGATGCCAGAGGCATCCATGCTGAGGATCTGTACAGGAGCTGGTACAAGGAATGGAACACCCTTCAATAGGTTTTCATGATACATCCAACTTAACAATGCTCTGCAAAGTGGAGACGTAACAAGAACCACTTGGTCCAGCTCATCCATCAACTGACCCCACTGGACCCCGAGTGTCCACTGAGGGATTCTCAAATGAAGATGTGCTAGTAGCACAGTCACTATGGCCGCAGCCATCAGACCCAGGAGATGTAACACTGTTCTCGCAGAGTCATAATGGCTCCTGTATATCAATTGTGACTGTGCAATCAGATTGTTTGCTCTGTCAAGTGGCAAGAGAGCACATTCCTTCTCTGTGTCCAAGACTGCTGTCTCTGGCAGGGTGTCAAAACAGACTTTGGCACATTCACTGTGACCCCTAAGTCATCAAACAACAGATGTTTCTGAGACAAGAGTATCTTGCAGAGCTTCCTTGGAGCTGGCCTTCGGAAGCCAGTCATCAAGATGAGGAACACATACATAGAAACATAGAAAATGATAGCAGACTGCTAGGCCCATCCAGTCTGACCATTTTCCCTACCTACTGAAAAAGCCTCAGATCCTCCTTGATCTCAGGCTTTACCTTCTCATTCCTATTGCTAGGGTTCCCCTATGCCTGTCCCATGCATTTTTTAATTCCCCCACTGTGTTTGCCCCCACCTCCGCTGTGAGTCTAATCCATGCATTCACCACCCTTTCCATGAGAAATACTTCCTCACATTACCCCTCAGTCTACCCCCTTCCAACCTCATGTCATGCCCCTAGTTCCTGAACATCTCCTTTTCTGAAAGATGCTACCCTTCGGTACCCTATTTATGCCCTTTAGATATCTGTAGGTTTCTATCAAATTTCCAGTCTCTCCTCTCCTCCAGGGTATACATACTGAAGTCTCCCAGTCTCTCATACGACTTTTGGTGCAGGCCCTGCACCATCTTTGTTGCCCTTCTTTGAGCTGCCTCCACCCAGTCTATGTCCTTATGGAGATGCAGCCTCCAGGACTGGACACAGTACACCAAATGAGGGCTCACCAATGATCTGTACAGTGGCATTGCCAACTCTTTTCTTCTGCTGGTGATACCTCTCCCTCTGCACTCCAGCATCCCACGGGCTCTTGTTTTGCCACCATTAGGTCATCAGATATGATTACCCCCAAATCCCTTTCCTGTTTGTTGACTGTCACTATCCCCCAAATCATGCAGTCCTCCCCTGGTTCTTGCACCCCCAAATGCATGATTTTACACTTTTTTTTATACTGAATCTCAGCTGCCACATTCTAAACCATTCCTCCAGTTTACCTAGGTCCCTCCTTATTTCTCCCACTCCTCCTGGAGTGTCCACACTGTTGCAGATCTTAGTGTGATCTGCAAAGAGGTACACATTCCCTTCCAGCCCCTCTGCAATGTCACTTCTAAAGACATTAAA
This sequence comes from Neoceratodus forsteri, assembly GCA_016271365.2. Classification (NCBI taxonomy): domain Eukaryota; kingdom Metazoa; phylum Chordata; order Ceratodontiformes; family Ceratodontidae; genus Neoceratodus; species Neoceratodus forsteri. The sequence continues at coordinate 298,250,254 of CM057459.1, read as the reverse complement.
CAGATACATACAGGCCTTCCCTGCAAAAGACTGCTGCCAGTACTGCCAAGCATTTGGTAAAGACCCACGGCATAGAAGACAAGCCAAAAGACAGTACTCTGAACTGGTAGTGTTCTCCTTCCAGCATAAAGCAGATGTATTGTATTGTCTGTGGGATTTCCTGATCTCGACATGAAGGTGTGCATCCACAATTGTTTAACCAGGTGAGACACACTAAGCTGAAAGCTTGTTTACAGGTGCAACCTGGGAGCACAGGGAAGTTAAATGACTTGCTCAAGGTCACACAGTATGCAGGTGGGGGCTGTGGGATTCAAACCCAGGTCTCCAGATTTGCAGCTCAGAGCCTTAAACCACTGCACTATACTGTCTCCCATCCTTCATGTCCAGAGAACAAGGCCAGTCCCCTGTCTGTAGGAGGGGAATCAGAGCTTGCAGGGATGCATTTTCAAAGCCTCAAGAATGCCACAAGCCCCTGGTGTGCTGATCGTTTGGCACACGGGGCTTGCGACCTTCTCCTGGCTGGTGATCTGCACTTTCAATCCAAAGCACCAAATGCCAGAAGTTAGACCAGCTTTTCCCTGGTCTAACATGTGCCATTTGGGGCACTCTTTTTATGGGGCTTGCATCAAATCTTTGGTGCAAGATGCCACAAAATGAGGAACAGTCGCAACTGCACCTGATGTACTAAATCAGGTGCAGTTGAGTCACAGGCGTTCGGCAGAGCTTCACCAAAAAATTGGATTGACGCAAGGCTTGACACAAGCCTTGTGTCACCATTTGAAAATCAAGTGCTTTGTATTTGATGCAGAAATTGAGATCCCTAAGATCTAACACAGGACGCCGATCCCCCTCCATTTTGGGACTAGGAAGTGTTTGGAACAAACCCCTTTGTTTCTCTCCATAGGAGGATTCAGTTCTATAGCAGGTTTTTGGATTAATGATTTAACTTCTTCCCTCAAAAGGGACAAATGGCCCGGAAGATAAAAGGAAGGAGATGGAGGATGATCTGAGGGTTTACAGCTCCAGAGCATGCCCTCTTGCAATTCTCTCCAGAACCCACTTGTCAACAGTGATCTCCTGCCATTGTTTTAGATGCAGGGAGATCATGTCCTACACAACCACTCCTGGAGGTAATAGTGGAGGTGGGGGTGGAGACAGAAGACAAGTGGTGGTAGGACCACAGGAACTGATTGCTTTGGGTGCTTCTGTATGGGCACCAGGGGGAAGGGGACCCAGTAGGGGGCCTCTTCCATTACAATGGCCTTACTGATGGTAGGCACAGCTGCCTTGGGCAGCAGGCAGATTAAAAGAACCCCTCCCATGACCCATAGCAGGAGTGGGATATAGGGACTTTACCAATCTTAGTCAGTTTTTAGGTCCAAAGGCCATGTAGGGCATCTTCAACAACATAGCCAAATAGTTTTGTCCCTCCAAAGAGGGCATTTAAAACTGCCTGTTGCACATCATTGGCAAAGCCAGCAAATCTAAGCTAATAATATCACCTCATGCAAACGTGAAAAGCAGCAGCACCGGTAGAAGCATCAGAGACATAATGAGCTGAGGGTAACAAATGTTTGCCAACCTTAGCACCATAAGATAATGTTTTAACTAAATCATTCTTAGCACAGCCATCAGGTAAAGCCTGGACTGCAATACAAGCACCTTTCTACAGGCTGTTCTAGTATTTTATTACATGGGCCTGGTAATTTGCAATCCTAAGGACCAATGATGCAGAGGCATAAGTACGTTTGCCCATCACATCCAGCCTCCTAGATTCTTTATCACAAGCCAAAGTACTCATGTGTTTAGGTGCCCTAGCCCTATCATGAGCAGCCTTGATGACTACAGAGTCAGTTTCTGGCTAGTCAGCATAATAAAGCTTGCAGATGGTGAAGGATACTGCTTATAAGCCTTCCTAGAAGCTGCAGGCAGTGAGTTTGGTCTGTACCATGCAGCAAAGGTAGTATCCTCTAATGCAGACTGTATAGGTGAAATTATAATGGAAGGGAAGCAGGGCACCTCCAAAAATTCCATTAGATTTATTTTTGTGGAATCTTCCTCTTCCACAGCAAAGCCCATGGCAGACTGCCATTTGCTACACCATGGCTTGGAAAGCTGGATCCTCAGGAGGAGACCTTGGGATATAAACCACTGTCATCACAGCAGGATGAGAAGGCAGAACTAGAGCGATGTGCTAGAAATTGTTCTCAGTCATATTCCTCCTCTAAATCCATGAGGTCAGGATTGTATTCCTCAGCACCGATGTCCCTGTCAAAGACAGGCATTGTAGAATTCAGTGGCAACACTGGTGGCGGCTGAGAAGGAGAAATCTGTGGAGTGCAAGTGAAGCCCGTTGAAGGGAACTGAATACCAGGAGGCCCAATCAATGGAATAACTGCTTGCATTGATAGTTCAGACAGAATGCATTTTATAATTTCTAAAAATGATGCCAGCATCGCCTAAGAGCCAATGACACCCTGTAAAGGGGCCAGGACCACTTGCATCGATGGGCCATGGCCCAACAAAATTGGCATTCTAGTGATGTCTCATTGACGGTCAGCTGAAGCTGTAGTCAACACCGCCAAAGTGGGCGATGATCCACATTTACCTTGTCTCAACGGCAACTGGGACATCGTTGGCAAAGCACATTTTTCTTTTTCTCTATGTTTACAGCTAGACCAGGGGGAGGGCCACGATGATGGCCATTCCCTGTCCCGATCTTTTGACTACGGCGTCCGCTTCTCAGCGGATGGTGAGGGAGACACAGACTTTGTGCCGTGTTCTTTCTCCATGGCTGTCAATGTCTAACAGCGTTCCCTTGTAGCCTGGTTGAAGCTCTGGTAAATCTCACAAGTCCTCATGTTGTGAGACAGGCCCAAACAGCACATACAAACTGTGTCTTCACTGTAAATATTATCTCCACACTTACAATACTAAAATAAAGGCTCTTTCAACTTCAACAGCATGCAAACACATTGAAATAAACACTGAGTAAAATGACAGAATAAATGGCACCGAAATTAAAGAATAAATGGCAATGGATAGGTTGATGTTACCTTCAGCAGGTCCAACAAGGCTGATCAACTGTGAGAAAAGAACCGAGGAGTGATGGGGCCACCCATGCTTATATACATGTAGATGTGGCACGTCATTGTGTGAGGCCCACAGCTAGCAAAATGTTCCATGGGTTCCTAGCACTGATGGCTATAGTTCCAAAGGTATGACCTAAAGGAGAAGATATCCTCAAAAAGATTACAGATTTTTCATGAAACATTGACACCCGTGTGCAGGTTTAAAAATGGCGAATACCGTTTTTTAACGGTGTTCTCCATTGAAAACAGAATATCACTGCCCCTAAATTGGGGAGGAAGTTTGTAAAGACTCAGAGTACAAGTGTCAGTAAAAGGTCTGAAAAATTTGGAAATTTTATTGAGACCATTAGTTGGGACCCCTGCTGTGGCAACTCTAATTTCGGGTATGCATGCTGCAAATTTCTGTTTATGTGCTAGAAGTTATGCACACCATGTCACCCCCTCATAATATGAGTGCTTCAAGAAGGTTTAAGCCTGCAAGACTTCCAAGTCCAAAATCTCTTGGATTTCCTATTTTAATCATTATTTTTTTCCAAAACAACCTAGCCACCCTGTGTATACAGCAGTTGTGATATACAGTATGTAACTGGCCAGTCAGACAGTTATACTTTTCTTCCTATTGTTTTTTCTTTCAGGCAGCATAAGACAGTATATCCCCACAAACCACTGTTATGAGAGTACCCCAAGGATATTGGGGGGGGGGGGAATATCTGAAGAGGAACTGTTGGCCACAATTTGTGGAATATGGTCACAGATTATTTTTTGTGACTTCAGTATCCTTAAGTAAAGTTGTGTTGAAGCACCAAAAACTGTTTCCGGGGCATTTACCCAAATCCAGTTTCAGCTATAAAGGAGTATGGTCAGACAAAAAACCAGGGCCATAAGAGAGGTCTTTCAGCACATGGAAATACTTACAAGTAGTCAAAAAGTAGTCTATCTCTGAATAACTACTGTGGCGAAGAGAACAATAAGTATACGCTGGAGTTGTTGGGAAGAATGACTACCAGACATCTGTGCGTCCCATTTGCTGAAAACTGTGGTGGAGATATTTTCGTGCTGCTGAGGACCAAAACTCTGTTGGATTAGCTGAGTCCAACTCTGTGGACACTGTCATGTTGAAGTCTGCCCCCCCCCCCCACAAACACACACACAAGTTGCCTCTGAAGCAGATCCAGAAGTTTATTCAGACATCGTCGGATGACTGGGACAGTAGAGTTAGGGGGTAAACACAGATTACTCACCTGTAACAGTAGTTCTAGGAGTAGTATATGTCATTCATCCACACTTAATGGCAGTGTCCCTTCCTTTTAAGATGTCCTGGAAAGTCTTCAAGCTGGCTCCTCCCACCCACCCGGGTTGTATATCTCTCGGCTCTGCCCCACAATACCAGATCTTGCCCACTGGAAGAGGAGGTTGTGCGCCTGAGCCTGGGGAGGTCATGTGGGTCCATGTGGATGAACAACATATACCACTCCTAGAAAGTGCAGTTACGTAAAGTCTTACCATAACAGCAGATCTTCAAGGAATGGCTCTTGCAGTAGGCAATTACTTCTGGGAGTTTCCAGCAGAGGGCGCTGTAGCACAGCAGCTCTTCTACCAGTTTTCGCCAGGGACCCACCCACACGACATCATGGCCTGCTTCCTATATAAGTGTGGATGGTCCCTGGTATCCTCAGTTCCCCCGCTCTATTCAGCTTGCAAACGCGGGGCCTGAGGGGAAGCCGAGTTACCAAGGAGTTCCAACCCTAAGTCACTGGACCAGAATTTGCTCTGTTAGAGAAGGAGGAGGGCGGAGGGTGGGATTGCACCTACTGCAAGAGACATTCCTTGAAGGTCTACTGTTACGGTAAGACTTTACGTAACTGCACTATCTTCCACGGAATGGTCTCTTGCAGTAGGTAATTACTTCTGGGAGAATCCCCAGCAGTTATGTCCACATGGGAGGATTATTACGATAGGACACCTTGTAGGACTGCATGACCAAAGGCCATTCTACGTCGTGAGGCAATATCAAGATTGTAATGCCTTGTGAAACTATAGATTGTGGACCAGGTAGCCACATTGCAGATATCAGAAATGGAGGCTCCGTTAAAGCAAGCCGCAGTAGTGGCCATAGCTCTGGTGGAATGGGCTTCGACAGGTCAAGGTAAAGTCTTGTACTTTTTGTAACAAAAGGTAATACAATTCGCCAACCATGAAGACAGGGTTCGTTTAGCAACGGGAAGCCCTTCTGTAATAGATGTTCACCTGGATTGGAGTAGTTGGGGTAGTAAACCGGAAGCTCCAAAGACTGATTTAAAGAATGTTCAGAGACTACTTTAGGAAGGAAGGATGGGTTGGTACGAAGGACCACCCTGTCCTTGTGGAAAATCAAGTAAGGTTACCTACACATGAGGGCATGAAGCTCAGAAATATGGTGAGCTGAAGTAATAGCCACTAGAAACAACATTTTCCATGAAAGGAAACTGAGATCACAAGTGGCAGCTGGTTCAAAAGGTTCGAGGGTCAGTTTTTCTATAATGAAATTGAGATCCCACAGAGGTGTGGGTCTTCTAATGGGAGGTTTGATAGGTATCACTCCTTTCAAAAACATCTTGGCTAAATGATGCTGGTGCAGAAGTTTGCCCTCAAAAGGTTCATGGAATGCCGATATGGCAGCCAGGTGGACTTTGATGGAGGAGTAACTTAAGCCTGACTCTGATAGTGAGGCCAGGTAATCTAAAACCTTTGTCAGTGGACAAGAGTAAGGATCCAGGGAGTGAGAGGCAGACCATATGGAAAAGCGTTTCCATTTGGAGTGATAGGTTTCTCTGGTTGCTGGTTTACAAGAAGCTAGGAGAATGTTGACAACAGGAGAGGACACCTGGAGTCTATTTATGAATGTGTCCTCAGGAGCCAAGCGTAAAGATGAAGGGTCTTCAGGCTGGGGTGCAGGAGGGATCTGTGACACTGAGTCAGGAGGTCCAGTCTGACTGGCAACTGAATGGGTTCCCTTACTGACAGCTGTTGGAGCAGAGGGTACCACGGCTGATGCGGCCACATTGGTGCTGAGAAGCATGGTGGCTGGTTCCATTTGAAGTTTCAATAGAGTCCGTTGCAAGACAGGGACGGGGAAGGGGGGAGGCATATAAGCAGAGTCCTGTCCAAGGTCGGGACAGGGCATCTACAGATTATCTCTTGTTGCTCGGGCTAATGGAGAAGTAACTGAGTAGCTGGTGATTGACAGGGGAGGCAAACAGATACAGCTGTGGAGTTCCCCATAGCAGCGAGCCCTGCTGGGAAGGGGGGGGGGCAGGCATACAACAGCCTCAGCTTTATGTTCTCCCTGTAGGTGAACAGGTCCACCTGAGGGGTGCCCCACTGGGAGAACAGACTGTGAACTACCTCCGGATGGAGAGACCACTCGTGAGACACCTCGCCTACCCAGTTGAGGGCATCCGCCAGCTGACTGGAGGTTCCTGCCACATGGATGGCTAGGAGATCCGCCTCCACGCTGTGCAAGAGGGTCCAAGTGCAGGGAGTGCATCCCGCCCTGCTTGTTGAGGTAGTACATGGTTGTGGTGTTGTCCATCTGGACTTGGACCACTTGACCCTGAACATATGGAGCGAACGCAGCCAGCGCTAGCCGAACAGCCCAGAGCTTCACCAGGTTGCTGTGCCACTGGGACTCCTCGGAAGTCCAGGGCTCATGGACTCTGTGTTCCACCAGAGGGGCACCCTAGCCCATGAAAAGTATCAGTTGTCAGGATGACCGTCGGCTCGGGTGGACAAATGGGATCCCTTCCTGAAGATGCTCTGGGACTAGCCACCACTGGAGGGTGTCCCACATCCTCTGGGTCACAGTGACCAGCTGGTTGAGGTAACCTTTACACTGAGACCACTGACTGGCCAGCTCCCACTGCAGGAAGCGCATATTCCAATGGGCCCAATGGACCACATTAGTGCAGGCCACCATGTTTTCCAGAAGGTGCAGGAAGTCTCATGCAGGGCGCAATTGCCCAATCCGAAATCATCAGGCAAAGGAGGAGAGAACCTCAGCCCTGTCCGCCGGGAGCCAGGCTCTGGCTCGGCAAGAGTCAAGCTCTGCCCCAGTGAAGCTTATGACCTGCGAGGGCACAAGTTCTAACTTGGCCTTGCTGATCAAGAGGCCAAGGAAGGTGCAGATCTGGAGGGCCAGGTCCATGGACCACTCCACCTCCTGCCTGGAGGGACCTGCAATCAGCCAGTCATCCAGGTAGTAGTACACTCTGACCCCTCAGCACCTCAGGTAAGCTGCCACCACTGCTATATATTTGGTGAAGACCCTGAGGGCAGAGGAGAGGCCAAACAGCATGGCCCGGAACTCATAAAGGATTCCCTCGGCTCAAAAGCAGAGGAATCATTGGTGGGACAGATGAATCGGGATGTGAAAGAATGCGTCCTGAAGATCCAGGGAGCAAAACCATGTCTTGCTCTAGAGATTGCAGGATCTGAGATAGAGTTACCATTCTGAAGGAGCACGACCTGAGGAATTTGTTCAGGTCGTGCAGATCTAGAATGGGGCATCAGCCCCCCCCCCCCATCTGCTTTGGCACCAGGAAGTACCTGGAGACAAACCCTGGGTGTTCTGGAGGATCTGCTACTCTGACCACGACCTCCTTGCAGAGGAGCTGTGCTACGTCATCTCAAAGAGCCGACCGAGTGTCTACAGATACCAAGTCCTACTGTGGGGCGCGGGCTAGGATTGGAGGGTACTGCTTGAATTCCAGAGGCAGACCCTGACCGACCACTTCCAGAACCCACCTGTCCATGGTGACAGTGGACCAGACAGAAAGGAAGTGGCGGAGCTGGCCCCTCCACAGGAGGACCCAGGGGAGGCATGACGGGCATGAGGGTGGCACCCCCCATCCCATCATTGAGCAGGCTTGGAGGAGGACCCGGCTGAGGAGCCACTGGGTCCCTTCCTTCCGGGTTTACGGACCACTGAGGCCACTGACTTGGGCCTGGGTCACCAAGACTGAGCCTGCTGGCTCAGCTGATGCTGGGCTGGTTTTGTCACAGGAGTGGAGGACCGAAAGGGCTTTCACTTCTGCTGCCTGGAACCCTTGGGATCCTTCTGTGCGGATGTTATGGAGTCTAAGGTAGCACTGAACTTCTTGATACACTGGAGGTGACCCTCCACACCAGGCCCAAACAGGTCGGTGCCCAAGAACGTAACATCCGCCAGCTTGTGTTGAGTGTCTGCCGTAAAGGTCGAGATCCGCAGCAAAGCCCTACGGTACATGGCAACTACGGCAGCCGCTGAGTGGGTATAGGAATCTCCCATATCCAGAGCCATTTGAAGCTGCTGCTTGGACACAGCCCGGCTCTGATCTCAGATCTGCTTGACCATGGTCTGGAGGTCCACAGGTAGGTGAAGAATCACCTCATCAAAAGAGCCCAAGAGGGCATGGGAGAAGTGTGCCATCATGACAGCTGAGCTTACCTGGTGGAGGCCGAGCAAGGAGGCAGCACAGACCTTTTTTAGCCGCATAGTCCAATTTCTTGGGACTCCTTGTCAACATCCCCAGTATTGCCCGAGAGCCGAAAAATGGAGTTGGCCACCAGCCCCTCGGTCAAGGGATGCTCCGTGAAACGTGAGAAGGTACCAGTTGGTACTGCATATTTGTGGGCCATCCGGGCAGAGGGTAGGATGTGGGGTGCTGCCAAAGCTCCAATGCTGGGCCAACAATGGCCTCAGCCACTGGGAAAGCCTCTAACAGAGAGTCCCCTGTGTTCAGAATCTCTGTGAGGAGATAGTGAGCCTGCTTCTGGATGGCTCTAGTTTCATCCCTGTGGACTCTGAGATGAGGTGGAGGATGCCCATGAAGGAAGTGGGCCCTTCCTCCATTGAGAGATCCCTCATGGACTCCACGTCAACCGGAAGGGAGTGCAATGAAGAATCCTCTGATTTGGAGGAGTCCGCATAAAGCGGTCAACTGCCCGAGTCACCTTCCACCCTCTGCGGACAGTTAGGTGTAAGAGTGACTGTCAGCCGATGCGGAAGTCCCTTGGCCTGCTGAGGCTCCTTAGTCGAAACGCCTGTCGGTGGCTGCTTGGGTGGCAGCTCCACCATGATTAGTGGAGAAGCCGACTTCATCCGAACTGAGAAGGTTTTGACTGGATCAGTTGGGGGAGGGACGGTCTCGACGGACCCCATGGGTGGAGTCAGTGTCAGGCGACAGCCAAGTGATGGCCGGTGTGGGAGCCGGGGTCGACTTCGGACTGGTCAGCACCAACTCTTGCCACATGAGGTCTTCGTAGCATCGACGCAACTTGCACCGAAGCCTCTCCTCACCCGAGGAGGAAAAAGACAAAGAATAAAGGCAACACCACTTCCCATGGTGTCGAGAGCAGGAGCGCTGATGATGGCAGAAGCTGCTCAACCCACTGGAGAAGAAGGAGGACCGAGACCTTGACCTCGGCCACCGGTGGTGCTGATGGGGGATCTCGGAGGGAGCCGGGGAGTGCCGCAGCTCCTCCTGGTCTGGGTCCGTGACCACAGGGTTCTGCTCAGCGGACTGAGCAGCCCCTTCTGAGGTCACAGGCAGGACTGGAGTCCTGAAGAAGAATTGTTGGCTTCTTCAGATGACAACTGGTCAATAGGGTCAAGAAAAATCTTGGCCGCATCACCGGCTGGTGTCTCAGCCAACTGGCCCGACGAGGTCTCCATGAAGCCAGTGGCCAAGGCCACGGTTTCGACCATAGTCAAAACCTGGGAGTCCTGAGACCGAGAACGTTCCCAGTCCCAGGAATGTCGACGGTGAGTCTTCTCTTTTTCCTTCTTCGACTCCTTCTTGCGAGAGCTGTGCGAACCCGAAGGGCCCTGCCCCTTAGTCGGGAAGGACTGGCACAGCTCCTTGAAGGAGCCAAAAGAAATGGAGCCCAGTTGGAGCGTAATGAAGGCAAAAGCTGAGGAGGAACGTGCAGTGGCCTGAGCCGTCTCCTCCTCGAAGGCTGCAAGCTGTTTCAACTGCTCGGCGGACCCCAAAACCATGGAGACCACCCAAAGGGCATCTTTACATTTGACTGATGGATGTCAATTTTCCGGGTGGCCCAATTTAAGGTGGGTGAGACGGTCCTCGAGATCTCTTGCATGAAATTACTTACAAATATCTCAGGCCTGGGTATCATGATCGTGGCCCAGGCAGTAGACGTACATGGTGAGAGGGTCGGTACGAGACATCTTCAGCCCATATGGTCACCGGCGAAATCCAGGTGCGGACTTATCGTCCATTGCAGTCACCATCAAAGATCGAGCTGAAGAAGGAAACTCGTAAGAGTTTAAAGTTTTGGAAGTAAATCCGAAGATTTTAGCGCTAGGGCCTACTCAACGCGGGAGCAATAAGGAGGGAACCTGCCTCTTCCAGTGGAAAGGAAGATCTGGTGTCATGGGGTGGAGCTGAGGGATATACCACCCAGGTGGGTGGGAGGAGCCAGCTTGAAGACTTTCCAGCACATCTTAAAGGGAAAGGACACTGCAAGTAAGTGTGGATAGAACAACATATCCACGTCCCTAGAAATATAAATTTGCCAGTGTAATATCACTATTATACTGGTGGCCGCTGAAGATCACACGGCGTCCAATGAAGTTGCTATATTCCTGTTGCAAAATAAATGGTATAGAAGAGGGTATCAGGACTGCCATAATGTGACACTTGCCATACTTGTAAGAAGTGGCATGCACAGTGTTGCAGCCTCCCTCACAATAGTTTAGTATGCTCCACGGGGGACAAGTGGATTTCTTGGATAAATATGGCATCAGACAGGTGGTTCTGAAGGTATTGGAAACATCTGGTATGCTTTACATGGTTATTCAACCCATTTAAGTTCTGTAAGAGAACCTTTACTGAGGCCAAAGCCATCTTGGGGATTTCCATGGGGCACGTACTGGTTCCACCAGGCTGGATGAATGATGCTTATGACTGTTCCCAGGTGGCCACCCATTTGGACATTGGGTCTCTCACACCTGAGAGTCCACCTTTGGGACCTAAGACAATAAGACTCTCATCGGCCAGCATCCCCACCGGGCCACCACTACAACAAGTTAAGCAGTGTAACCTTTATTTCAGTCTTAAATATCCTTATGCTGCACCTCTGTTCCAGATTTTAAACAGTTTCCAAACATCAGGAAAAAAGGACAAAGAAAAATGAACAGTTAATTGGCACCAAACATGTGTCGGCCCGGGGAATAGAATCCCAAGGAAAGAAAGGCTCTCCTCTAGCGACCTAGGAGAGGAGACAACTACATACAATATAGCTTCCAAGGGAGGGGATTGGTGTAATACCAGCCTTAGAGGCTCAGAGAATGTGCCTATCGGTGGTGAAGTGGCATCCAAGCTGGGGGAAATGCCAGAACCGTTAGGAGTCTGGGTCTCCATGGGGCTACTGAGCCCCCAATAAAATAAAAACCTAGGAAGGTAGGAAACACTTTTTAAAGCAGACACCAGAAGATCAGGGTCCACCAGAAGCAGATTCAGTTGAATTGAGTTTACAGCAAACTAGCTGGAGGCCATCTTGTTCTTAAGTTCCATCATGCACCCGTCAAGTAACAGCATAGAGCATTTGCCCTGCCCCAGTTAATTTGTTAAAGAGAGGTACAGCTGGGTACTACAGTATGCACAGCACTGAAACCTCGTACTTTACTTCTTGATGATCTCCACAAGAAGCAGTACGCATACGACAAACAGCACTTAGGAAAGGACTGAGTCTTGGGGAACATGCAGCTAAAAATTATTGGCTACGACAGGAAAGGCCCCATCACCACTGGCTGCTCCAAATCTACGAGAAAAGACGGGAACTATTCAAGCACAGCCTGTAACAATTTTGGTGCTCATGTTAACACACCAGTGACATTGTTATTGGCGAATGTGAACCCTTCTGATGCAGTGCCACCATCCCAGCACATCTGGAAATGACCCACCGTGCCATAGCTACTCCTGACCAACATTCATTTAAGGGCACAATTCTGCTTCCCAGTCTTCATGTGGTCAAAGTCAGAGCTGGAGTAAATAAATGTGATTAGTTTCACTGCTGCTAAATGACAAAATGCAAATGCATGATGGAGGGCTAGCAATGCTGCCATATGTCCCAAGGACCCCTGAGCAGCAGTGCTGGTAGCAGGGGACACACAACTGGAGGGTGTACTTCAGCACCCACATAGTACTTACTGCCTTAGTCTTTAGCGCTCATTCGTCAGCTGTGCTGAAAGGATCATTATCCTATCACTCTACTTTGCATTTATTTTATCTCAAACTCATTCCAATTTTTCAAATACAAATATAGATCTTTGTGGAGAAATCTTGTTTTTACTGGGAAAAAATACTTTTTTTTCTGAATGAGCCTCTCATAAACAGCAGCAGGTCTTTCATAGAAAATGGTGTTGGGGGGGGTCAGCTGCAAATTACTGAACTCTTAAGAGTACAAGTTTACATGCCGGCCCCATGGCGCTGGAAGTTGAGGCGCTGGACACCGCATCTCACGCCACGCAGGTGACCCAGGTTCGGAAGTGAGCCCAGGTCGGCAGGAGCAAGGGAGGATCGAGCATCCAGAGGACTGCTCTCCTCTCTCGGGGAGGGAGTGACTGCCATTTCGCCTATTGCCCTCTGGTGGGGGCTGGGGGGGTGATGCAGGACGAGAGGGCATACAGCCAGTGGGTATGACATGCGGGTGCCCCCACACATGCGTGCTCATGCTGCACGTCGGAGGGAGGAAGGAGAAGAAAAAGAGGAAAATGGCAGTCAGGCGCTCCATGAAGCCTGGACCCTCGTGTCTCACTGGTCCTCTGCCACAGCCTTCCACAGATTTGGAATGTGCTCCTGGAGCGGAGAGGAGCTTCTTTCCCAGACCCACCATGAGGGATAATCTGTGGGTGGTCTCAGGGTTGGTCGAGTGGCGGTCAGGCTCGCGGTCGGGATGGAGTTACTGCCCCTGGAGGATAAAATGTGGATTGAAAAAACAGATAAAAAAAAAAAAAAAAGAGTACAAGTTTACCACTTGCAACAGCAATCTACATGAGAAAATGATGGTTAAATAACCAATACCTTGGGCCGCCAGGTGGCCCAGCAGAAGACAATGTGCTTCTATGCCTGCTACCTGGGTTCAGGAGTGAGTGGAGTGCAACATGAGCCAGCCCCAAGAGGAAAGGCACCCGATATCTGGCAATGCAGTGGCCTTCCCTGCTGCTATGCGAGGAATGGCACTTGCCCTACACGTACTGAGGAATGCAAGGTAAACAGTTAGGAGGCTCCCGAGGAATGGAAGGGTGTACATAAAGAAAAATACATGTGCACTGTCCAGAAGGCTTGAAACAACAGTATCGGGTATGTGGATCCTCCTTGGCCTCAATGATGGCGGGGGGGGAGGGGACTGGGATTGGGACTCGGATGTCACCAGCGATATGCCTAGAAGTGAGACATCAGCTGCTAACTGAGGGTCAAACAGCTGTAAGAAAAATAAAATAATTGTTAACTTGTTCAGAGTGTAGAAAAAATGAAAACTGTTAACAAATGAGGGAGGATGGTTGATTAGGCTACAGGTTGCACTTAATTCACGTTTTTTACAGTCCATCTCTCACTGTCGTTTCAGAGTTAATGCAGCTCATAATCTGCTTGCCTCAAAAAACTAGGACTGACAATGAAAAACTGCAGCCGAGTCAGCTGTCAGAGCAATTAACACTATCTCTGTCCGTGTAAACAAAAAAAGAACTGAACCACTACAGCCTTCAAATTCTACAAAATAAGGCTGCTAAAATAACTTAATGTTAGAAAAAAAGACCACAAATTCAATCAAAAATACATCTTTATTAACATTTTATATTAAAAAAAGCCACATTATTACGTTACTGTTTGTTTTTTTAAACCAAGTTTCAAACCCAAACACTGACATCCCAACTTTTAGTGCTGGATCCTCTACTTTGAAAAGAGAGTGTCAGTGCTGACCCCGACTTGTGGCACAAATGTGAACCCTGTGAGTCTGTATGTTTCAGGATCCTGTCCACCATGTCAAATGCTGGCCAGAGACTGAGGAGGAGCACCTGTGATATTTCATCTTGAGGTGATGTAGGAGATCTTTGTACACGCTAACCAAGGCCAGCCCATCTCCATGCTATAGTACTGGCAGATCCCCAGACTAGAATGCTAGTAGATGGCATTTCTCTCCAAGTGCTCACCTAGCTGGACAACAAAAGAGTCAGCAGGAACATCCACATCAAAAGACTGTTTCTTGAGCAGGAGCCTCACGACAGCCTGGACACAGAAATGGAAAGAGAAAGGCACTAGCCAACAGTGATCATAATATCCTCAGAGTCATTATTTACAGAAACACAGCAACGTGGAAACATTGTAATTTAAGGTCGGAAGAGACTCTAGGTCCATCGCCCCCCCCCCCCTTTATAAACAGGTGTAAATAAGTATGTGGTGTGAACATGTATTAACTGAAATGGGTTTCCTACACACTTGACTACATATGGTTATCCAGTGATTCCCCTGGGAAGCAGAAATTTACTATATCAATACCCGGTTCCTTAAAAAGAAAAAAGAATTCTGGACAACTTTCCTTCTATTACAGACTCTCTCATGTGTGGCATGTCACAGCGTGTGGGAATAAACATCGGACAAGGCAAATTTACAGGTTTAAAGCACACCGTGGTGTGATATTTATTTTTCACAAGTTCGAAAAATAATAAATGAAAGCAAAAAATTGCAAAGAAAATTGCTACTTAACATCAGTAGCTTCTCACATAATACAGTCCTGGATCTTAGAGCTCCTAAGACCCTTCTCATCTGCATCCACCAGCTTGTTTACAGTAGAAGTAGAACCTCTCTTCTTTCTCAGGGCAGAGCCCCACTGGACTGACTGAACTGCTCTCAGTGAAAAGGTTTTAATATCTTTTGGTGGGGTCACCTGATTGAGCCCTTTCTATTTACATGTCTGAACATGTTTCAAAACCAAAGGGGTTTTGTTTCAGGGGACTTCCTGGTTCAGTTAAAAGGTACAGTGTATAGTTCCACAGATACTGACTCTCTATCGCTGATCCACAGTGTTTAAGCACTTTTATATATATAACCTTATACAACAACAGATTTATAGTGTGAATTTAGGAAAATACCGTAAGGATTTCTTACAACTGTACTAATCATGAAATGATTACTTTGATATGGCTTCTGAATCAGTTTCTTTATAAGAGCTTTATTAACTGAATTTATTCCTATTTAAAATAGCATTCATGCTTGTTGTACACAAAATGCACTAATGCACTTTACACAACACCTCTCTGGGTGTTTGGCATCATTCCAGGGACTGGATGGATGGAAATGGAAAAATAATTAAAAGAGAGAACTAGTAGGCAGTTTAGTAGGGATAGTAAAGAGTTACGCTAGGTGGCCAACCTAGGGTAGAGGGAAGAAGAAAAGCAAAGAGAAATGCGTTAACTGTTGCGCATCAGAAGTTTTGGTAGCTGGGAAATAAGGAGACAGAAAAGTGGTCCATCAGTCACAGCTGAGGGTGTAGCCTAATTCCGACGCATACCTCCCTCCTTAAGAAAAAAAAAAACAGTTCTCAAAACTATATGTAACCCCCAGGTGGCACTGTCCCAAGGGCTACTACCCCTGCCTGCTTGACTACTGACAGGTTGAGGGGCCTAGGTTCTATGGCGGGTGCCATCAACCCAGAGGTCAGGGTTTGTAGTGGTTAGACTAGCTTGGTCACAGTCTCTGGGACACTGCGACCCCCTTTTATTCCCTCTAGTGGCTCACACAGTACACAGGAGTTACAGCCCCAATACCCCACGTTTACACACTGTTCACTCATAAAAGTACCACTTTCCCTCGAGATAGATTCTGCAGCACGTCTCTGAGGACCCCCTGTAAAATAAGGTTAAACAACATACACAGCAAAACACAATACTGTTTCCATAAGTACCAACACCACAGGCAGTATATAGTATAACAACAACAAATCTGATTTATTTAGTGGACAGTAACATGGGAGGGGGCAATCAGGTTGATTAGTTTTGGCAAAGTTCAAATCACAGTACTGTGCACATGTATATATAGGGTCCAAAATGTTGCCCACCCTCTGGGAACCCAGGATGGGGGGGGGGGCTAGCTAGGTCCGTTGCCCGGGTTTGGCCAGCAGGTACAGATGGATGGGGCCCTACAGGAAGAAAATATATGCACAATACCCAATTGTAATCCGGAGCCAGATGGCTCAGTCCATGAAAAAGTGAAACAACAATAATTAGATGACACACTTGTAATTGATAACAGGCTGCAGGGGAATACCCTGATTTTTACTCACAATACCCAAGCTGAGAACCGGATGGTGGATGTTCTTCTGGATTGTCAGAAGCAATAGGGCATGGAGACAAGGTCCTTGTGATTGGACCCCACTGTAGCTGATAGCAAATGGATTTAGTCAGAGACAAGCTGGAGTTTGCTTCTAGCTTCAGCACACAGCACACAGTACAGGGGATTGGAAGTAACGATTCCCCACAAGCACTATGTACATTCATATGTAAAAGGAAAGTACTATACCAGGCAGGCTGCTCCTCGATCCTGATCGCACTTACTAAAAAATATCCGGAAGCACACACAGCAGCTTCAGTTCCTGACAGACCGAGTGCGATTCAGCAATATCTCCAGTCTTCTCCAGGGTGAGCCTGGTTTCCACATTTCTGGTGCTTCTCTCTCCTCACAACTCAGATTCAGTGCAAACTGGCACTCACAATGACTGCAGACGAAACTCAAGGGCCTCACACGCACTTCCAGCGCTAAACTACACACCGCAGAAGCACATAGCTCCTTCTCTCTTCACTGTCACAACTGATCTGAGCTTTCCAGTAAGAGAGCAGGGCATTTCCTCTAGCTCCACACCATTCTGTTGGCTGGTTCGGCTGTCGCTCACAAGAAGACTCCCTCTGTTGGTCAAAAAAGGCGCCAAGGTCAAAACTACATTTCCCAGAGTTACTGCCCATACAATCCCCTTGTGGCTGGCTCAAAATTGAGAGTCCAAGTTCTGATTTGCCAGTAGGTTCCATTTTAAGGACTCCCTAGCATCCTGATTGGTCCAAGTCAGCAATTCAGGACCAAAATGAAAGAGCTACACTGAAACAGTTTGTGCTGAAATGAAGACAGGTTAGACAAACTACATTTTCTCAGTCACTTTCAATGATTTCTGGTAAACAGTTATATCTTTCAACAAGGCTCCCTCTGCACATGTAGCGATGGCAGAAATGGAGTGAATTGACAGCAGCTTGGGTGGGATTCGAGCATTAAATACACAGTCCCCCCCATACAGACTAATTAAGTCTGCAAGCAGACAGCTCTTAAAGAGACAGTACATGGAGGCTCAAACAGCACTCACTTGGAACCACATTTAAACAGCTCAGACGCCAAACACCACCCAGACTTGGAGCATTCAGGCAAGCTCCTGGAAGACTTTTGGGGAACCCCCATTTGCAGGGGGGGTTACACATACTGTTTTTTCAAGAACACTAAGTCATAAATATTGTACCAAAACAGTAGAATGGGGGTTGGTTGAAACCTTCTCTCACCCACTTGAGAGCTTCACCCCAGGGTTCCTTAATTCAGCTATTTTTAGTACTGTCCACCATACCAAGTCACTGCAATACGACAATACTTTCACAACATTACCCTGGAGTTGTCATACAGTTCAGCAGTGTACCCATCTATGCTCTCAGAGGACTTCAGTCTGTAGTAACTATTTACCCCCATTTCACTCTGGTTACTACAACTCAGACATTTCATATGTAATATCATGCACCCATCAATAGACATCATTTCAGCACCCATCACTTGGCATCGTTTTAGCCCTGTGCACCCACTATTGTACCTTCATTAGTACATTAAAAATGAGGAAGTAATACATGTCACAAACCTACTCAGCAGGTCAGCCCTCTACTCCCAAAGTGCCAACCTCTGAGTGCAGTCTTGTGAACAGTTAACAGAACAAGGCAACCCTCTTGTCTGTTTTTGTGGGTTCAAGTCAACCTTTGGTCTCAAGTTCTGGAGGGATTCAAACTGTGAACCTCTTGCTAGCGTACCCAATGCACAGGCTCAGATAATTCTGTCTTCAGGGGGCCAGATATCTTTGCCTATAGGCACCTAATAACCAGGTGTACAGAAATGAACCCTTAAAAACTGCAATAAAAGACCTCAGATTTAAAACTCTTATCTTTTTCCAGTTTGGTATCACCATTCAAGCTTATATATCGTGTTTGCTTTAACCATATATACTCTACTTGTACAGGAAAGAAATCAAAGACAGACCAAGTAAGCTCTAAAATAGAGTTTTACTAAAATATATAAAATATGTAACACATAAAATACAGAACTATTATATCATACAACATGCAAATCACTTAAACAAAACAGGTTTTAACAGTGCAATTCTTACTACAGTACTTAGATTTGTCTCTCTATCTAAATACCTGCTTAAAGTGCTCACAGATGTTTCTTTGTCAGAGTCTAGATAGAAGTGCCCCTGAAGAAAAACAGAATAATGTTTAAATGCTGGTTTTCCCCACCTACTTGCATGAGGTCATCTAGCTCCTCCCTGTCAGAATATATACAAAAAATATATATAGCTATATAAAACAGGATGTCTTTTCCAAGTATTAAATTCTGCAACCTCAGCATAACTCATGTTCTTCAAATGACTCTCTTTGATCTTATGCTGCATCTTCTCTCACACAGGCTTCAAAGAAGCATTTACAACTTCGCACCTGTGTGTAATAACCTGGGTTTCCCTCCAAACGTCATAAAGGGGATACTGATTTCCCTCTTAGCAGCTAAAGCTATAATTAACTTAGAAAAGTCTGTAATTAGCTTCTGGCCTTCCAGCTAACACCTTGTATCTAAAATGTGTGTGTGTGTGTGTGACCTCACATGCTGTTTCAGCATTTCTCATGGCAGACAGTCCATCACACATTTTTATATTACAAAAAAATGATAGAGGGATCAGAACCAGCTGTCCAAGTGTCACAATACACAGCAATTTTATGCTGACTTCTAGCTTCCTCCATACTCATCAGGGTGGCCGTACAGGCCTATACCACAACTTTCTCCAGGGTGAGCCGTACCCAGCTCTAACCCCATTCTAACACATTGTTTCACTCAGGGCATAGGTTCCAACCCATACCTAGATCCTCCATGATCCTAGGTTCCTCGTTTTATATCATACAATATAGCCATTTATGTTATATATTCCTTGTAATCATTTCATACATTTCTTTTATCCATTTCCCTTTCATATATTTTATGGTTAACAAGGAACCTTCTCATGCTGAACATCAACCAACCAGTTCCTAACTCCTAAAACCTCTGGGGTTTCCTTTCAACCCTTATTTGTAACATTTATTTATTTAGCTTTTGTCAACCAGGTAAGCACACTAGACAAACACATGCCTATTTTCAGGTACGACCCGGGAGAGTACAGGAAATCAAGAACATACAGAGTACAATTTGAAGCAAGTAGGGCAGATACACAGATGTCAGGAGAAGCATAACATACATAGTAAGATATCTCAGGTCCGACAGTAATCATAGTCAATATGCTAAGGTACAGCGTCACTGACAACGTCACCAGCAATATATATCAGATATATACAAAATTTACATTGCAAGATACATGGAATGAATACACTCAAGTATACTGTGCAGAGGACCAGGCTAATCAGGAGGTTAAGACAGTCACATACTGGCGAGAGCTTCAAGTGGTTCCACAGGGAGGTGCGTAGGCCCAACTGGGGGGAGGTCCGGACCTGGACAGGAAAGGAGTTCCACAGTCTAGGGGCACATGACGCAAAGTCCCTGTCCCCCATTTTGGTATGAGTAGGAGGGATCTTAAGGATAGCAGGGCCCAGTAACCTTAGGGGGTAGGTAGTGGGGGCTGCTGGCACAAGGAACTCCACCAGTCCAGGAGGGGTGCCAGTACCCTGTATCTTACCCGTGAAACTGCCCACAACAAATTCAAATAATTGGGCGGGGAGAGCTAGTTGCGCTTAATGTACAGATCACAGTGGTGAGTGAGACGAGGGATTCCAAGTGCAAAACGGCAGATGTTATTATAGGCAATGGTCCATCTAGAGAGGCGGATCAGTGGAGGTATTAGCAAACAAAAGGAGCCCATAACAAAGAGATGGTAGAAACACCCCTCTAGACAGTGCTAGGCGAGCAGCTGGAGTAAGGTTATTCTTTGCCCTGTAAGCCAGACCCAATTTCCAGTTAACAACTCCACGCGCATTTTGGATATGCTGACCAAGATCGAGCTGCGGGTTTAGTGTCACCCCAAGGTATTTGACGAAATCAATGGTGAGAACAGGAGTGCCGTCAATACACGAGATGCACATAGGAACAGAGGAGGCCTTTAACTTGGCCAGGGAACCAAACAGCATGGCCTGGGTCTTTTTAAGATTTAGGACCAGCTTATGGGATGATATCCAGGAATGGACACTCCTGAAACCCTCACTCAGTTGGTGGTTAATGACCCCAATATCCTTTGAATGAGTGAGGATAACAAGGTCATCAGCATACAGGACAGCCCTGCAGGAGGCCACCAAGGAGGGAAGGTTGTTGATGAAGATGGAAAAAAGCAGGGGCCCAAGGACTGACCCCTGGGGTCCCCTGAGGACATAGGGTGGCGTCCGAGAGCACCTTACTATATTTGGTCAGTTGCTGCCTTCCATGAAGTAAAGCATAGCAAGGCATGGTCAACAAGGTCAAAGGCTTTAGAGAGATCAATAAAGATGGCCCCAGAGAGTCTGCCCTGGTCCATAGCAGCCCTTATCTCAGAAGTGACAGAGACCAGCGCAGAGGTGGTGCTGTGCCCTTTTTGAAAGCCATGCTGTGAGGGAGACAGAAGCTCATGAGCCTGGATATAATCCAAGAGTTGTCCCGCCACAACTTTGTCAAGCAGCTTGCTGATGGCAGGCAAAATGGCAATCGGACGATAGTTGTCAAGGATCCTGGGGTTGCACTGTTTGAGCACAGGGACAACCCGTGCCACCTTCCACAGGTCTGGGATAACCCTAGAGGCTAAGGATAGGTTGACGATATGGGCCACAGGGGAGGCAATGTAGGCAGCGGCAAGGCAGAGAAGCTTTGGTTCCATGCCATCAAGGTCAGCACTAGAAAAGGGTGAGAGACCAGTTAGCAATCTCTGCATTTCTTTTACTGTCACAGCCTTCAGACAGAATGGAGGACAGGGAGAAAGAGCCATCTGAGGCAGAGGGACTTGGATAGGACTATCATGACCAGTGGAGGAGAATAGTGAGGTGCACACAGACAGGTCTGAGAAGTGAGCATTGAATGCATTTGCGATGGTTAGCGGATTATTACAGCTAGCACCATCAATGAGCATGTACGGAGCCTCACAGGAGGAAGAGCCACTCACTGTGTTTTTAATATTCCTCCAGAAGTTCCTGGAGTCCTTAGCTGAGGTCTGCAAGGCAGCTTTACAGAAGTCGCTTTTGGCAACCTTGATAGCCTTTTTGCACTCATTCCTGAGCCTCCTGTAATGTTGGAATATGGAACATACAAGGGGATTCCTTTCAACCCTTATTTGTAACACACCAGAAATTTCCTTTCAACCCTTACACCATTCTGGTACCCTCAACTGACTGTACTCAGCACCAGCCTTAAAAGTTATATTCATTTTAAACATTACATGTTTCATACATTTCATCCCATATCACAGGGAGTTCAAAACATGAGAAAGTCCCTTCAGCCACCATGGTGTCTTCCCTGTTGCTTGTAGTCTTCACCCCAGTATGCATCCTGAAACAGTCTTACCTGGGGCCTTCATCTCGTCGTTCTCTAAGTAGCAGCAGCCCGGAAAAATGGTCAACAATGGGATGTCAAAAGTGGCTGGCAACAAAGGTTCCATCAGGGGTACTACTCCTCCTCCTCTAGAACCCATGGATCCTGGTCCTGTGCCTCGGCCATGAAATCCTCTGGTTGGAAACCCTCCATCAGCAGCTGGCAGCAGTGTTCCGCCTCTTTCCAGTGCTGGTCCACCTCCGCGTTCCATCGAACTCCAATCCAGGTGATGGCTCCTCTCCAGTTCTGCTCACCTGGGCTCTGGTATGCACACCAGTAAGCACCTCCTCCTTCAACAGATCCTTGGCATCCACGAGATCCTGGAGGTACGCCATCCTGCTCTTTGCCTTCATAGCTGGATACCAGGGCTGGTATCTGGGTACTGGTCTCCCCCTTGTTTCTCTGGACAACCAGTCCTCTGAATGGGGTGTGCTCAAGCAGCCTTCATTTTGTGACATCACAAAACAGTGCTGCATGGGCCGACATGAAGGTGTGTTTTTCTAACCGGGAAGTCAGTCTTTTTTTGGGCAGCATTACTTCTAACACCAAGTTTGTCACAGCGTGTGGGAATAAACATCAGACAAGGCAAATTTACAGGTTTAAAACACACCGTGATGTGATATTTATTTTTCAAAATTTCAAAAAATAATAAATGAAAACAAAAAATTGCAAAGAAAATAACAACTTATCAGTAGTTTCTCACGTAATACAGTCCTGGATCTTAGAGCTCCTAAGACTCTTCTCATCTGCATTCAACAGCTTGTCTACAGTAGCAGTAGAACCTCTCTCCTCTTCCCTCAGGGCTGAGCCCCACTGGACTGACTGAATTGCTCTCAGTGAAGATGTTTTAATATCTTTTAGTGGGGTCATCTGACCGAGCCCTTTCTATTTATATGTCTGAACATGTTGTTTCAAAACCAAGGGGATTTTGTTTCAGGGGAATTCCTGGTTCAGTTAAAGGTACAGTGTATAGCCCCACAGATATTGACTCTGTATCTCTGATTCACAGTGACTAAGCACTTTCATACATGGAACCTTATACAATAACATGTTTATAGTGTGCATTTAGGAAACTATTTTAAGGATTTCTTATAACTGTAATAATCATGAAATGATTAGTTTGATATGGCTTCTGAATCATTTTTCTTCATCAAGGCTTTATTAACTGTATTTATTCCTACTTAAAATAGCTTTCATGCTTTTTGTACACAAAATGCACTTATGCACTTTACACAACACCTCTCCAGGTGTTTGGCATCATTCCAGGGACTGGATGGATGGAAATGAAAAAAGAATTAAAAGAGAGAACTAGTAGGAAGCTTAGTAGGGATAGTAAAGAGTTCGCTGGGTGGCGATCGGGGGGGGGGGGGAGAAGCAAAGAGAACAGCGTTAACTGTTGCACAACAGATGTTTTGGTAGCTGGGAAATAAGGAGATAAAAAAGTGGTCCATCAGTCACAGCTTAGGGTGTAGCCTAACTCCGCCACGTGGCATAATGTGTTCTTTGTATCCTCTCCCTCCACTATCATCCCATCTGTCGAACAGATCCACAAGAGGCACAATATACAGTATCTGCCCGTGACAGCACCTGCTCCAGTAAGTGTTACTCTAGTATCACCTGTAAAGTACTCAAATGTAATTTCTGTGTACTGTTGATCCTGTTGTATATTTACTGCTTGTATCTCGTTATAAGTACAGTATCTGTAAGACAGCTAAAAGCAAACTTGGCTTCATGTTGTTAAGCTATGTATCAGTATCTTACTCTTACAAACTTCCTCATTAATCCACAGTCTTCTAGGTGGTTGCTACAAAGCTTTCTGGCAGTGTTTGTCCGGCTCTTTTATTTTCTTACCTGTCAAGTTCTACTGAAGTTATGTACTTTCGACTGACATAAGTATTACTCTTGTATCTCATAAAATACAACAAAATTTCAATTATTAAAAAAACAAGCTTGGCATAGCCTACAGAATGAGGCACATATTTACTGCAAAGGCCACACTTACATAGAAACGCAGAATTTGTTGTCTGATAAGGACCACTTGGTCCACGGAGTCTGCCCATTTAACCCTGTCAACAGTATCCCTACAGACCCTACATGATCACCAGTCCTTCCACCCGCCCTTTGTTTCTTTTCCCTTTAGATTTTTGTTATGCCTATCCCAAGCTTTTTTGAATCCTTCCATTATTTTATCCTCAACTACCTCAGCTGGCAACCTGTTCCAGGGACCCACCACTCTTTCTGTGAAAAACTTTCTTATATCCCTGCAGAAGTTACCTCCTCCAGCTTCACACCATGCCCTTTCATTCTGGAGCTCATCTTCTGACAAATACTCCCCTCCTGCACCTTATTCACCCCATTTTTGTATTTAAATGTCTCTATCATATCCCCTTTCCTCCAGGGTATACATACTAAGTTCCCTCATTGTCTCCTCATAGATCTTACATTGCAGGGCCCTCATTATCTTAGCTGCCCTCCTCTGGACTGTCTCCACTCTGTCTATGTCCTTCCGTAGATATGGTCTCCAGAACTGTATACAGTACTCCAGATAAGGTCTCAGTAGTGACCTACAGAGAGGTAACAAAACCTGCCCAAAAAAAAGAAGAAACCAAGACACAATAGTCAAGAAGAGGGGGGCTACTAAATTTGAAGCACTAATACCTCGGAGCTAAAACATGAGCAAGAAAAAGCAAGACGAATGTCTAGCGTGAGGTCAGCACAAAAAACTTCTAACATAAAGGGATCTCTGAACACTGCCTGTAGTCAAACATGAATCACCTTTAATAAATAATATATACATGGCATAAATAGATGTATAAAATACAGATAATTGCAAAACATCTCACCCACTAGTAGAGAACAAGAAAAAAGTGCAGAGTGCATGGGTTCCTAAACCATGCTGGGTCGACAATGCACTGCATGCAATAGAAACACTGGTGGCATTTGCTAGTGTTTTCACAAAAGTGCAAAATAATCCCAACCGATGGACCATGCCGTTTAACATCGCAATCTAACTGAACTGGGGGGAGACGCTAAGGGGAAAAGAAGCCGAAACCATGTGGCGCAGCAAAAGACTCATGTGTAGAGGAACCCTCTGGCTGGCTTCTGGGTGCGCTTACATAGCGACCATGCATGCGGTCATCATCAGAGCGTAATCCCAAGCCCCAAAGTGTGTCCTTTTAAAGAGCAGCTTCCTAGTAGCTGCCTGCCCCAGTCCATTTGATTCCTTACCTGACTGGAATCGAGCTACTGATGTTTGGCATAAAAAGTCCATCACTGCACAAAGTTATATCCCTTGTAATTTTGTAATTCGTAATGCTGATGAAAAAAGACCGACTTCCCGGTTAGAAAAAACACGCCTCCATGTTGGCCCATGCAGCACTGTTTTGTGATGTCACAAAATGAAGGCTGTGTGAGCGCGCCCCATTCAGTTCTATGGGGCTGGTATTTTCTAATATATTTATACCCTTTAGTGTTGGGATTTTATTATATCAAAGCAATTGATCGACTAACAGGGACCCTATTAGTCGATCGATCGCTTCTATAATAAAATCAACACAAAAAGTATAAACTATTGGAAAATACCAGCCCCACTAAACTAATGGGGTGCACTCACACAACCTTGGACTGTTGTCCTAAAGCTGATACTGCATGTTTGCTAAGGGTGTATTTTCTAACCGAGAATCAGTCTTTTACAGCAGTATTATAATTACAAATACAAGAGGATATAACTTTGTACAGTGATGGACTTTTTAGGCCAAGGTCAGTAACGATTCAAGTCTGTGAAAATTGAATGGGCTGGGGAAGAATATAGCCACAGTAGGAACCTGCTCTTTTAGTGCTCAGAGGATTAAAGGTGTAGACACTCAAAGAAGTGAAAAGTGCACGTGGCCAGAAACAAGGAGCAAAGTGATGTTGAAAAAGGAGACGTGCCAAGACAAAAAACACAGCAAATAATACAGTCCTCTGGAGCACCCCCACTCTGTCTATATCCTTCCATGGATGTGATCTCCAGAACTGTATACAGTACTCCAGATAAGGTCTCACTAGTGACCTACAGAGAGGTAACACAACCTCCCTACTTCTGCTGGTGATCCCCCTCCTTATGCAACCGACCATCCCATTAGCCTTCCCAACTGCCCTGTCACATTGCCAATCACTTGCCATCACTAATGGAGTCCTCTCGCTAGCCTACACTTTGGCCTTCTATCCCTTGACCAACGGGGTGTAACATATACCAATATTTGTTGTTTTGCACTGTCCTCCAACCAACTCACTCATCACTATGACCTGTAGTCTACCCATGGGCAGACATCTCTGTCTGCTGGGCACTCCTGTGCTTGCAGGTGCTTCCTAGACAAGCTCCTAAGATTATCTACTTCTGCCTCATAGAAACATAGAAATTGCCGGAAGAAAATGACTGTTTTTAACCCAACCCAGTCTGCCCAGATTTTTCCTGCCTATTCTGTCTCTACAGACCCTCCACCCACCTATTTACCAGTCTTCCCTTATGCCTATCCCATGCATGTTTGAAGCCCCCCACTATTTCTATCCCACCATCTCTGCTGGAAGATTGTTCCAGGCATCCACCAGTCTTCAGTGTAGTAGTATGTCCTCACAATCTTCTTAAATTTCCCCTCTTTCAGCTTCTTTCTGTGACATCTTTTCCTGGTGCACTTCCTTATTTGAAACAGACTCTCCTCCTGTACCTTGTTCACCCCCATGAGATACTTATAGGTCTTTAGCATGTCCTCCATCTCCTTTCTTCTAGGGTGCACATATTAAGATCCCTCAGTTTCTCTTCATGGAGTTTTTGATGTAAACCCTGCACCATTCAGTTGCCCTCTTCTGGACTGCCTCCATGCTGTCTGTGTCCTTTCTGAGATGCCGCCTCCAGAACTGGACATAGTGCTCAAGGTGGGTCTCACCAGTGACCAATAGAGTGGTAAACACCACCTTCCTCCTCCTGCTGGTGATACTCCTTATGCACCTCACCATCCACTGGCCCTGCCCACTGCCTTGTCACACTGGCCCGCCACTTTGAGGTCATCAGATATGATAACCCTAAGGTTTTTTTCCCTGCTTAGTGACCGTCAGCACTCCTTCCAGATTTTATACTCAGCTCCTGGGTTTCTATACTCTAGCTGCATGATTCTGCACTTTTTAGCACTAAACCCCAGCTGCGATGCCTTCGACCAATCCTCGAGTTTTCTAAAGGTCCTTACTCATTCTCTCCACCCCTTCCTAAGTATTTACCCTAGTACAGATGTTGATGTCATCTGAAAAAAGGCATACCTTACCTTCCAGTTCTTCTGCAATGTCACTTATGAAGATGCTGAATGGGACAGGTCCCAGTACTGAGCCCTACGGCACCCTGCTGGTCATTCTTCCCTCATTACAGTAAGTGCTGTTTACCAACAACCTCTGTCACGTAGTCATTAATCAGTTTTTACCCAGTTTATCACCATGGAGCCCATCTCTAGACTGCCCAGTTTCTTTATCAATTTCCTATGTGGCACAGTGTCAAAGACTTCTTTGATCTAGTTCCCTGGTCACCCCAGTGAAGAAATCAATCAGATTCATCTGGTATGACCCCCCCCAGTCCATGAATCCATGCTGCCTTTGGTCTTGTAGCCCGTTGGATTCAAGATACACCACCAACCTTTCCTTTAATAGGGTTTCCTTTAATTTCTCCCCCAATGATGTAAGACTCTCTAGCCTATAGCTGGTAGCCGCCTCCCTGCTGCTGCTGCTGCTCTTATGACGCGGGACTACAGCTGCTCTCCAGTCCTTAGGAACCACTCCTGTTTCCAGTGAGCTGTTGAATACGGCTGTCAGTGCAGCAAGCACCTCCTCGAGTTCCCTGATGCCTTTGGGTGTATCCTGTCCAGTCACATGGCCATGCCCTCTCACATTTGCACGTTCCTTCAGGACCCCCCCCGTAATGTTTTTGCTACTCCTTGGTGCTCCATCCCCCTCTCCCTTCACTGTGAAGACTGAGCAGAAATTCAGGATGTCTGCTTTTTTTGATCTTCCTCTGCGCAGTCTCCTTCTGGCATTCTCCTTATCCTCACTATCCCTCCCTTTGCCTTACTCTTCTTGCTTATGTATCTAAAGAAGGTCTTGTCCCCTTTTGCTATCCTTTTGGATATTTGTTTCTCCATTTGTACCTTTGCTCCCCTTACTGCCATACCTGTTTTGCTATGTTTTACATGGTACACCTCCCTACCCACAGTCTTCTGTGTTTCTTTGTACCTCATGAATGCCACCTTTTTTTCCTTAAATTTCGTGGCCACTTACCTAGAGTACCTGGGACAGGGTTGGGTAAGACCCTGTCTCGTTTGTTATGCAGAGAGGGTTAAACATAAGGATCTATTTTGTCCTCTCCTATTCTGCCACTTGCCTGTCTGATTTGTGCAATCAAATTTTTCTTGTGTCACCTAGAAACTGGCCACTCCAATGGTTCCACAATTCCCCCGTTATCTCCCTTCCTTCACTTGCTGTTTCTAGTCTTTCTCTCTCTCTCCCTTTGCTTCTCCGTGGTTAAAACATATGTGTGAATTTTTATGTGAGACTTGGATTGCTTGGTTTGCAAATGAATATAATTATATTGCTGAAATGACTGCAGAATGCTATTTGGGTTTATTAGAAAAGATATGAATCTGGAACACAGGGGGATGACTTTGAGATGCATTTTGAGCCCCACAAGCTTGTTTACAGAATGGTCAACAGGACACCAGCTCTGGACAAAATGTATTATTTTGTTGCACCTGTTAAGACTAGATGTGTTCTTCAGGTTGGCCTCAAGAAGAAAACTAACAAAGTTTAACTCATTTGGTCCCGGTGGCCATTTTGGGTTGGATCTAGCAATGGTTGGTTCTGATGCCATATGGCATCTGTGGGAACAAATGTATTTAAACAACAGGAAGCAGAGTTTGAACTACCAGGCAGAAACATCTTATACAATCAGAGTAATGTTTTTCCAGCGAGAGACTGAGATGGAGGACCTTTTTGTTTGTACTGCCTTTATGATGAGCTATCCTGTACAATTTTATTTTTTTCTAATTTAGTGCACTGATAATAATAAATCGCTGCTTACGAGTTTTATAGCTTCTCCTGGTCTGTCTGTGCTTCCTGACCTATGTCGTTATGACAATACCAAAATGGTCTTTTTTTCTTCTGCTTTTGTTCACTTCCTTTACACAAAAGCTGTCTGCCTTTACTATGTCTTTCCTTAATTTGCTCCACTGTTCTTCTACCCATCCCCAGCAATCCTCCCTAGCTAGGCTTCTTCTTCGTCAGTCTCCCATTTACTATTCACCCTTCTAACGTCCAGGATCCTTATTTTTGTGTGGTTTGCCTCCGCACCCGTCTTAATGTTGAACCTCACTGTACAGTGATCACTGGGCTCTAGGGGATAGTCCACTGTGATGTCTGCAATAATGTCTCTGTTAGTAAGTGCCAGGTCCAGTGCTGCCCTGTCTATAGTGGTTTAATTGACTAGCTGCCTGAGAAATACCCTCTGCATGGATTCAAGGGTGGCCCTGCTCCTAGTGAAGTCCCAAGCTCGTAGCACCCAACAAGTCCCTACTCCTCCCATGTGTGCCACCAAGATCAGTGAACAGACTTTCTCCTCATTTGCACCAGAGTTCTGAAAATCCCTTCCAGTGCCTGTACAAAGCACTCCCTCCTAAACTCTCTTCAGAGGTACTTTGAGAAACCATTTGCAGGTCTCCTTTGCTTGTAACTGTACCTGAGAAACAAAATGCTACTTTACTTGTAAACATGTTCTCATTTAAGGCTGACTAACGGTTACTCATTACTATGTGTTACTGACTGGCGATTGTTGTGTGTTCTCTCATTCTAGACTGGCAATTTTCTATTTGTGATTGCCTGCTGTTCACTACCTATTTTATTTAATCTTACTGTACTTTGCTTCTGGTAGTCTCATCCTGCTCTACTGTACCTTTAATTTATCCTGCCGTGCTTTACCTGTAATTCCTCTTTAACTGTAATGCTGTTTCTTTAGTACAGTCCTGGGATGTACCTGAAAACAGTTTGTTTATTTCTCTAGTGTATCTAGCTGGTTAACAGAGCTAAATAAAATAATATAAATAAATACTGAAGAGCATTGTTTCCTCTCAGTAAAGGACTGCAAGGTATACCCTGCCTCAAAGTTAACTACTTCAACCTGTATACTGACCTCCAAAAAGTCTGTCACAAATTGAATCTAAAATGGTTCTTTGCACACAGAAGTAACATGGGACATAAGCATTTAAACTGAATTGTAATGTCAGTAGACCATGATGTGGACCTTAAAACTCTTATCAGTCTCCTTAATGAGAGTGGATAGGTGACACAGAGGAAAGGTGTCTCAATGATGGCTTCAGTACCTCCACAACAGGTTATTACTGAAGCATCAACAGTGTCATCTACTTCTTGGGGATTGGATGTATTGTACCTCGGGAAGGGAGGCTGACTATCAACCACTAGGGTTATCAGATCCTTAAAAACCAGTCCAGTGTTAGGTTAAGCATAGAGCTAGGTAGAAGAGGGGCATATAGTATGAACCACTGTTGCTGGGTCTTTTTCTGTCAACATAGTCTATGTTTCTATGTCCTGTTCAATCCCAGAGTGACTGTTTGTCTATCTCTGTATTTGAACCTGGCACTGGTGATGAAATAAAAATTGGCAAGGACAGATACTGAGTCACTTATAACATCAAATTGGGTCTCCTATAAGAAAAATGCAATTAAGGATGAAGAAAGGGAAGCCAGCGCGGTGGCGCTGAGGGTTGAGGCGCTGGACGCACACCTCGCGTTACGCCAGCGACCCGGGTTCAGGAACAAGCCTGGGTCATCAGGGGTTGGCAGGGGAGAAGGAAGGAGCGTCCACAGGACTGCTCTCATTCTCCAGGGAGGGGGCAGGTTGCCATCGGTGCTCTAGTGGCCTCTGGCAGCAGCTGGGGGTGGCTGTAGAGCACTGGCAGGGATATGGAGGAGCGTGCTGGGAGCAGGCACTCGGCTTGGAGTACATCGGATACTTTCGGGCCTTAAAATACTGCGCATTGGCCGTTGGGAGAAAAGTGGAATTAGGAGCACTAGTCGCAGGCGGCATGATGGCCTACTCAGAGGGACTTCGATCGGTGCCAAGGCGCGTGTGGCATTACTGGATCCTGATCTGGGGGTTGAGCTTGGGGGAGAGCTCCCCTCCACCCCGCTGCGGGCCCAAATGTGGAGCCGGAGATTAGTCCCAGGAGATGGCGGCCTGAATACCCAGAGGATGCCAGACGTGTAGAGGCAAGGCAGACTGGTGGCCCTTGGGAGAAAAAGTATTAAAAAAAAAAAGGATGAAGAAAGGGATTTCCGGTAACATCACAGGATTAATTATGGCATAATTTCAGGGCTCCACATGTCACAGGTGAAGAAACTTAATTAAAACTCACTTAAACCCTCCCCAGGACTACAAATACAAATCACAAGGGTTTTTGACAAAGGCGACTGGCAGATGAAGGAAACCTCTTACCCAAGCTGCAAAACTTAAAGCCCTGAGGAGGAAGATGGAGTGGACACAGTTGTTGGCAGTAGGCCCAGATCCCTGACACCAAGTGTGGATGGTTATAAAAGCACAGATGGCAGGATGAACCAGGACACAGACGTTAGACGGAATCATGTCAGCAATACACAGAGTGGTGACATTGGTAGTGGCCTTGAAGGCAGATTTTAAACGCACACACGCATACATGACGTAATAGAATCAGTGGTAGGGGAATTCACAGAGATGATGGGCATCCATGATCGAGTCATCCTGTACCTCCTGAACGTAGCACAAGATCTTCAGACCCTCATAAATGACAGGAGAATTGCACTTGCAGGAATAATTCCTGGGTCCATGGAGTTCCTGAGGATACGGAAAAAGGTTTTCTAACTATGGAGGATTTTGTGGGTCACACGCTTAGATCTGTGTTGCACATCTCAGACAATATTTCCCTCCCGACTGAACAGGCACACAGATTATTATTTATATATTTTATTTAGTTTCTGTTGACCAGGTAGGGTGCGCTAGGCAAACAGTTGCCTATTTTCAGGCACAAAAGCCAACCAACCAAAAAGACTGACCATGCTGTACTGTTGCAAAGATGTTATTCCAAAGGGCTGTTAATTCTTCAGACTGCTTGGAAATCCAAGGACTTACAAATTGACGGTCAATGCATTCACTTCAATCAGGACTTCTCCAACCTATTGAATGAAAAACGTGGAGCCAACAGGGAAATTATCAAGAAAGCTAAAGAAAACAGATTCACATTCAGCTAAACTATTCTGCTAGACTACAGATTTTCACAGATGCAGGTACACAATCCTTTGACTCCCTCTGAGAGGCTACAAATGGGTCTCAAATGCCCCGACCTAGAAATGCAGAGTTTAGAATATCACCTTTCGCTTATAGCATGGCATCGAGTAGGACAACCAAAGACAGCTGACCTCACAGCAGGCACCTTACCTCCGCATCTATGAGAAGACCTTCAGAAACCTGAGGGGGGGAACTTCGGGCCTTGAACAGCACAATCTCCAAGGCAGACATCAGAAATGCAGGCTCTTCTTCTATGCAAACTTGAATGGAGGACTGCCACATTAGGTGATTTCCTATCTACATGGTATTGTAAACAAATGGTATTTTTTTCTTCTCTAACCACCACACTGTAGTTGTGTAACCAGCAATCACACTTGCCTCTCCACATACGCAGACACTTGGGACCACGAGGAACTGACAGGCCTCCAATAGTCCCCCCAAGTATATGGTGTCTGTTATCCTTTACCAGGACATGATTCTTCAGTCATCTTCCTCTCAACTAGGTTTTGTTACAGTTAAAGCAGGATTAGGGGTTCACAGCTCTGCAGATCATTATAATATATGTAAGTTAGGTACGCTTTAATCAATCAATCAAAATCTTTATTTAGTCAGGTGAACATCATTGAGCGTAGCTCATTTACAAGATGGACCTGAGTGGTCATACAAATAAGAGTACAAGTATTTTTACATAGACAAGAATAACATAAACAGTAGTACAATGACATAAAGTGATAATATACAACAATTTACATATATACAAGGCACAGTAAAACCATTTAACCTGTAAGAAAAAGGAGACAATGGGTATAGCAGGCATAATATATAAATTATAGGGCCTAATTGGCTTTTATGAGAGTATATCAGGTGACTGGAAAATAGAAGTAGAACTAACATAATGGAACACGGAAAAGGGGTGGGAGGTAGGTAGGGTAGAGGATTAGGCCTTATAAAAGCAATTGCAGAGCTCTGGAAATAGGGTGGAGAATAATCTTTTGAAGGATGTTAAAGGTAAGAGGCTATTTAGCTTCACGATTTTTGGAGTGAGTTCCATGCAACTGCTAGTGAGTGGCTGATAGCGCCCTCCCAAACCGGTGCAGGCATTGGGGACCTTTAGTATGATGAGTTTACTAATCCTTAAGGTGTATGGCCTAGAAGTAATTCGGTAAAACAGTCTGTGATATAGGTGGGTAGTTTGCCTGATAAAGCTTTGAATATCCAGATTGCAGCATTCCTATTTCTTCTGTGTTGTAGTGATGTCCAGTTGACTGCCATATAAAGAGAGCAATGATGGGTGCTGGAGGAAGGTCAGTAATAAATCTGATGGATCTATGATACAGGGTGTCCAGCTTGTTTAAGAGGGGAGGAACAATGGCCATAGAGAAAGTCAGCATAATCAATGAGGGATAGGAATGATGCCTGGATTAATCTTTTTTGGAGTCTCTGTTAAGGTAGTGTTTTATTCTAAAAATAGACCAAGCCTTTGTCTCAGTTTTTTAGTAGCTCTTCAATATGGAGAATAGTCAAGCCTATTATCAATCCAGACTCCAAGGTATTTGAAGTTATCAACAAATTCCAGCTTCTCCAAGTAGGGTGGATAATTGTAGGTGGTGGGTGATGGGGTAGTGGCAGAGCAACTCTTTGTGGCAAAAACATAGCTTTTGTTTTTGGCATTTAGAAGTAGTTTTTTCCAGTAGATTGTGTTGCAGGATGGAGAATTCAGATTGTAACAGCTCACAGGCTTTAGGTAATGAGGGATTGCTGACATATAATACAGTATCATCAGCAAACAGATGAATGTTAGATTGAGTGAGGTTGGCATCGATATTATTAATATAAATGGCAAAGAGGATGGGGCCAAGAATAGAGCCTGGGTACACCTCTTAGCAGTGGTTTTAAGGTGGATAGGTAATTTCCATTTTTACCAGTTGTGACCTATCTGATAGGTAGCACTTAAACCAGTTGAGTGAGAGAGATCCAGTCCTAGTGAGCTAAGGGGTGATTAATGATTCATGATCCACTGTATCAAATGTTTTACTCAAATCCAGGAACACAGCACAGGTACTGTTCTTCTTATCCAAGGCAATCTGCCAATCGTTAGTTACTTTGGCTAGGGCAGAAATGGTGCTATGCCTTGATCTAAATCCTGATTGTGCTGAATTTAGGAGGTTATTGTTATCCAGATAGTCCCTTAATTGTGAGTTTACTAATTTTCCGAGCATCTTGGATAGTACTGATAGGATGGAAATGGGACTGTAATTGTTGAGGTCCATAGGATCACCAGATTTAAGTAGTGGAACTACTTGAGCTGTTTTCAAGTGGAGGAATGGATCCAGTAGTTAGGAAAGACTGAAGAGATGAGTGAGGGGCAGATAAGACGTGTGATGCAATTTTAAAGAAGTAGGGATCCAGGGTCTGTACCTGCACTCTTAGAAGTATCTAAATTAGAGAGAGGTCTTCTACTTCTTTCAAGGATATTGGGTTGAAGGAAAAAGTTGAAGTAGCCTTTTGTCCCACAGTGGATTGAAGGTTCAAGGAAGATCTCAGGAGATTTGCAGGTGATGAGTCAAATGCTAGGCCAGCTGTAGTGAAGTGGTCATTGAAGGTATTTAGGATTTCTTGTTTGCTCGTAATTTCTGTATCATTTAGTAGCAGTTTGGAGGTTAATGCTTTAAATTTATGGCATGTTCTGCCATTTTAGATATGGTTGGTCCTAGGGGGTAGCAGCCACAGCTCCTGGACCTCTGACATTCTTTAATATGAAACCTCTCTGCTCCACACTAATTGCCCTGAACACCTCACTATAGAAGTAACCTGGTTCATCCATGGAGGGTGGAATCCGCTTCTTCCCTGGCCTGTAGCTACACCAAAAGATTAGCCGCTATCTGTGTGCTCCTGACCAGGGACCCATTCCTATGACCATGTGTGCTATCTATACTGCTCTCTGTGACCAAGGCCGCCCTATGGAGTTGATTTACCCTCATGGCTCAGAAACTCTCTGAATTGACTGCACTGACCATTACTGGACCAATTACCACACAGTTTCCTGATGACCCACACATTAATGGGTGAGGGGAGTTGGTGCCCTCACAAGGAGACTGCACCTAGGTCAGCCCTGTATGACCACTACTCACCTCTTGCCAGACTAGCTACAATGATGGGAAAACTCACTTTAACAAGGCCTAGCACTGGTGGTGGTGGTTTTCCAGGTATAGCTCATCAATGTGCCAAAGGCAAGCTGTGCAGTTTTATGGTGCAGGTTGTGTCTAGATATGGAAAGCATGTTTTCAATCTTCACACCCCTTTCAGAAAGGGGGGCTGTGGGTTAGAAGGGAGCTCTGCCCTTCACCACAGACATAGGGAGAGGCCTATTAATGGCTGAGAGATAACATGTATACTGCCTTCTGTGGAGGCACTGGGGGTTTAGTGGCTGTGGACCTCTACATCCCATGGAGTTTGCTACCGTTTCTTGAATGTTTAGCAAACTTTAACCAAGCTACACTCAATGCTCGTGACTCGGGGTTGCAGGGTGGCTCCTTCATTTCTCCTGTGCTCCATGCAGTACAACCATTTGTCATCGACCCGAGACCACTACTGACTTAAGCAAAACAGGTCAGGCTTGCCTTCCATCGCAAGCACTTTAGCCACTTGACTATGCTTTGTGAACACAATGATAAGCAGAGCACTTCTACCCTTTGAAGTACAGCTCATTTTTTTTTTATAATGTCTATGCCACTACTCGTTTCCATTGCACCTGTTGTGCACACTTTTATTCTACCAGCTTGTTATAAGACTTACTGTGTTATTTGGGTGACATGGCTTACTGCTAATTCTACCGGATTCTCTATGTGTGGGAGAGAGACTAGTGGAGCATGACTGGGGTTCAGGATCGATGCTCAGTATCTCTAAACAATACCTTCATAATGTGGATACATTAAATATACAGTAGTTTCCCTTAACATCCAAGGGATAAACTTTGTCGGTAAGCGTACAAAAATTCCCTCCCATCTAAGGCAACTCCATTGTGATATAGGGTTCCTCTAGGAAACTAGACTTTCCAACTTCAAGCACCAAACATTGCACAGAACGTGATTTGGGAGGGTACTGACAACTTCTCACAACTCAGGGAAATGAGCAGGAATGGTCATTCTTCTCTGCTGAGACATTCTCCTAAGCATTTCCCACACAGAGGCTCTGGAGAATGGATGAGTGGTCCTAGTATCCAGGGAAATTTCTGGTAAAAAAAAATGACACCTTCTCAGTCTGTACACCCCAAATATGGATACCTCAGCTTTCTTTCAGTGTATATTTCAGAAAATTGCATCCTTAGGAGAAAATACCATAATTATAGGAGGGAAACATACTTGTAAGATACACCCTCACATAGACTGCACATCAGGAAACACCTCAAACAATAAACTGATGAGCAAAACAGTAAGGATAGCCTTGATACATACTGGAAGGAGTTGAACCCAAGCAAAAAATATTTTACATTTTACTCAAATGTTCATTAATCCATCCTATTCGAGAATAGACTATTTTTTGGGCAGAAAGGTAGACCCTCACAAGTTCACCAATTGCGTAATCCACTCCAGGGTCCACTCTGGCCATGCATCAGTCTCAGTCCGGTTCCCCCTTGGCGATTAATCCAGAGACACATTCTGGAGATTGACTACCTCATTACTCAATAAGGAAGCATTTCAGACCCTCATAGGGGACACCATTAAATACCACCTTTCAGATCATCAAGGATCAGATGTCAGAGAAAAATGGCTCTGGGATGCTCCAATGGCTAATTTGAAAGGGGTCATTTCTTTTGCCTCCAGACTGAAAACAACAGCAACAGGAAAAACAAAGCATATTGGAAGCCTCCTTAAAGGACTTGGAGGGTAAGCATAATCAGGGGGCATCCCCAGAGGTAGAGGAACAGCTGATTTGCACCAGACAGGAACTGCAGTTGTTGCTTGATTCCAAAACAGAGAGCAAACGGAGATATCTTAACCAAACTTATTACGAACATAGGAATAGGGCGGGATGTTTACTGGCCTTTCGCCTGAGAAAAATGCAAGCTGATTGTTACATTAGAAAGGTTAAACATCCCACCCACAGGTGGGTAGCATTTATTCTTAAACAGGTTGCCAACCATTTTAGAGATTACTACCAAACTCTCTATAGGAAAGATGGGGAGAGTCAGGCAGTGTACACTACTGTCTAAGAATTTTTAGATGGGGTGGAATTATGTCAGCTTACTGAGGAGGAAACAACAATGACCGATGGCCCAATTACACTGGCTGAAGTGGAATTTTATTACTGGCATGAAGTCTGGTAAGCCTCCAGGCTCTGATGACTTTAACATTGAATTTTTCAACATGTTCAAATGCCATTTAGTCTCCATTTTAACTAAGGTATTCAATGCAAGCAAATACCTTGGAGACCTGACAGATTCCTGGCAATCAGCGTTCATTACAGTAATACCCAAACCAGGAAAACCTGTTGATAGGTGAGATTCTTATTGCCCCATCTCTTTATTAAATGTTGATTCCAAAATTCTCATGAAAATATTGGCAAATATGCATAAACAAATTACATATATCTCCCCCTGGGTTGAGGTACAGATGTGGCACACTGATGAGTCCAAATGAGGATGAAACACGTGTCTGTGTCTGCTGTTCTCAGCTTTGCTGATTGAAATGTGAGGCCTTCTGGCACCATGCAATTCTGCTTAAAGTTGAGCCAGTCCAAATTAATTCATGGGCATTTAAATATGCTTTCCATGATGCTTTGCATTATTGGGGTATATTCAATTTGTGTTTTCTTTAAAATGTGTCTGTATGGTCAATACCTTCTAGGATAACCCTTGCCACAGTGCATTTGCTCTGGGGTCTTTTGTTGTAAACAAAATACGACACAAACTGGTGCACCCTGAGCAATCAGGTTTCATAACTTAGAGAGATCTCTCTGGTAACATCAGGCACTGCTTAAGCGTCTTTCAGGGGGGACAGGCAAGAGAACAACAAACAGTGATAACAATCAATGCTGAAAAGGTCTTTGGTAGGCCCAGCTGGGACCTTCTCTTCACCACCCCCTCCACATTTGACTTCAGCGACACATTTCTTGGTTGGCGCCACAGTATTTACCATCACCCTGTAGCAAGGGTCAAAGTGAATGGCGTAGTCTCGGATCTATTATTAATTGGTATAGGGACTCAGCAGGGGTGCCCCCTTCACCCTTACTATCTGCTTTGAGCAATGAACCATTGGCTGCTCTGATTAGGGAGAAGCCCAATACAGAAAGCATCCAAGTAGGAGTGATAGAGAGTCAAATTTCACTTTACGCAGACAATACTATGCTTTATCTCAAAAATTCAATTCACACATTTCCTACCTTGCAGACTGTTCTGAGAGACTATGGATTAGTTTCAGGGTTTAAAATTAATGAGGGTAAGACACAAGTGGTATTCCTTAGTGGAACAATGATGCCAGAACTTAAATGACTGATCCCATTCAAATGGGTCACCACAGGGATTAGGTATCTTGGCATCCATACCCCAGTAGCACTGTCATGACTATACCAAGCAATTTATAGTAAATTGATTAACGAAGTATTAGCAGACTTGAAATGTTGGAAACTGCTCCCTCTATCCTTTTTTGGAAAAACAGAATCCCTCAAAGACATTCTTTCCCTGGTTCTTGTTCCTCTTTCAGACGCTGCCCCTCCACATCCCCCAAGGAGATTGGGTGAAAATCAGTAAAGATCTCCATCACTTCACCGGGGGGGGGTAAGAAAGCGAGGGTCCGATGGGGAGACATGCAGAGACCAAAGGTAAATGGGCATACAGGCCACCCAATTTAAACTATTATTACCAAATGGCACAACGTTTAACATTAATAGATTATACAAAAAATGAGATGAAGATAATATCTGGATGACAGTGGGACAACAGAATAATGTTAGTCTCTCCCCGCCTGAAATGTTCAGTGTCTCCCTGGAAAAACTTACTACCTCATCTGCCTTGAATCCGTGGCTCAAACAGCCCTATTCAAATTGGTGAACAGTAAGTCAGGAGCTTTATACTGCACATTCCTTGACTCTTTTCACTCACACAGACAAGTGCATTGAGTTTATTTCCCCTAAAACAGATGCCACCTACACTAGGTGGAGGAGGTTGGGCCTCTAGAGGGTTCTCCCAATTTATACAGAATGACAACATTAAATTATTTGCCCAAATGCAAACAGAGTTTGCCCTACAGCAATCAGATGTTTTCTGTATCTTCAGGTAACCTCTTTCCTCACGGAAGACTCTAGACTTCAGGCCCTCCAAGATGATCCGCATCCCCTAATCACAGTGCTCAAGAGTGCAAGTGAAGATCAGACACATTTCTAGGGGTCTGGCTATCATTTATGTATATCTTTTTTATATTCCTCCCCCTGGCATCCCTGTCGGCCACTCCTTCAGAGCTACACCCCCACCTCGGCCCCGCACCACAATCTCCCAACCCTGTCTCGCAGCCTTACCCGGGTAGCCCAACCTTTTCCTCTGTCGGGAGGGTCCCTCTCCTCCGATAGGGAAGTGCCGTCAGGTTAACTGCGTACCCCAGGAGGTTGCTGCCAGGTCAGTCCAGGCTATCTGGGGCTTCTCATGGTGGTGCGGACTGGGTGCTCATCATCCAGCCAGCAGGGAGCCCAATTTTCCATTTTCTTTGGCCCTCCCCACGTATTTGCCGCAAGGACAATATCCTGAGGTGGGGACATGCAGGACAGCATATCGAGGCCTTACACCGTCCAAGCTCACTCACTAACCCACATGTAGGAGCCCAGGCTCATCCTACTCCCCCCAGGAGGGAAGCGTCCAATGGACGCTTGTGAGACCCCTCCCTGTGGTCTCTGCTCCTGGCAGATGGGCTCGGGGCATGAACTTGGGTCGCCAGCATGCCGAGTGAACCCCTTCGCTCGACGCCACAGAGACGGCCATTTATTATTTAATTGTGGAGTTGGAGGACAGATCAGTCTTATCTCAACAGGCAGAAGGATAAAGATTCCCAGTTTGGTTTGGGCAGGGCTTCTCGCCTCACTACTCATCAGGACATAACACTGATTTTCTATATCACCAACAGTTAGTTGTTTGTTAAAAATGTGTTTGTTATTTATACATTTTTTCTTTTAAGACAGCTGCCATTTCCAGGCCATACCAGTACAGGACTGTAACTTTCCATAATGACAACAACATATGCACTATAAGACATTCTTTGCTTATCACATCAGGTGCTTCTTATAGTCTGGCATGTTAACTATGCACCACTTATTCTTGGAAGTGCCAAGGAATCCACATATTATAAGACCAGAAGCTCTAGACACTGGATAGGACTTTTTGTTGGTCTGAAATGTTACCTTAACATCTCCATAACTATGGCCCGGTGGCGCTGAGGGTTGAGGTGCTGGACGCCACACCTCGCGCTACACTGGCGACCCGAGTTCAGGAGTGATCTCTGGTGCCAGGGGTCAGCGGGGGAGGGTTGAGGATTGAGTGCCCTTGTGGTGCTCTCCTCCCTGGGGAGGGAGGGATGGGAAGGCTCGGCGTGCCAGCGACCCCCTGGTGGAGACCAGGGGGCACTGCAGCAAGCTGGGCAACACGTGATTAGCGTGGCCAATGCAGGCAGGGTTGCCGTGCACCAATGCATCAGGGTGTGTACCACATATGGGGGGGGAAGCTCATGATCAAAAAGAAAAAAAACCTCTGGCTGGATAGGTGACGGCTCCACAGAGCCTGCCCACCACACATCCGTAACTGGACCTCCACCTCTGCCCTTTGAACTCCCCATGGACCTAGCGGCCGGGGGTCCTGTGGGGTGAGCTAACGCCTTTGAGGAGGTTGGGGGTCTCAGTGGGCAGTAGAGCAGCAAGCGAGCTGGTAGCCCAAGAGAGCTCCAGTCCAGAGGATACCATAAAGAGAGTAAAAAAAAAATAAACATCTCCATAATAATGCCAGAATGTACTGGCAATTTATTTTGTGCTGGATTTTGTTTTAACTGTGCACTATGAAATAAAGAAGTTTAAAAAAAAAGAATGAAGGAAGGGTCAAAGAAAAACTAAACAAAACTTACCTCTCGATCAAGCAAATGGACAAGAACAAATACAGCAATGAGTTAAGAGTTGCTTTGTCAACTAGAAGAATGACACCTCACTCTCCCGTGGCATGCTAAGCAAGAAGGAGGCAGATTTCCTAAGACCAGATCAGCCTGTGATCCCTACCCTGTATAAACTACCAAAGGTACATAAGGCACCCACCCCCCACCCCCCCGACAACCCACTGTGTCTGTGAACACATCTCTCACTGAAAATCTCTCCATCTTTGTGCACTCCTTACGTCAGGACATGCACTGCCATCTCATTTGAGGGACATAGTGAACATTTTATACAAGCGTGAGGGGCTGGGTTAGGATCCTGATTACAGTATATAAGGCTTGTAACAGACTACTTTGTGTAGGGTGGCTTTGTTCGTTATAAGTGGCTGTATGTTTTAACCAGAATTAGCTTTTTACACTGGTCATAGGGTTGGTTCTTTTCGTCGCCACTGCCACCCACACCCCCACCAGTGCTCCAGCCAGTGGCACCACAGTAATTAAACAAAAAGTATCTTGCTCACACAATTTAACAACAGAAGCAGAAGTACTTATTATATAGAGAATAATGGATGGGTAGATGGTTATAATGAGGATTTTACCCCCACCGAGGGGTGGAATGCCACATAAACCCCGAAAGCGAAGCTCAAGGGATATATTAAGGCATCTCACCCCAAGGGGGTGTGTAAAATTCAAATTTTGACCACCTATCCATCCTTTATTTTATATAATTGTTGGCATTCATTTTTTCACCACAGTGATTATATAAAATAAAGATAGCCGTGGACGGGTTGGGTTTCAGTGTGGT
Organism: Neoceratodus forsteri; assembly: GCA_016271365.2. Classification (NCBI taxonomy): domain Eukaryota; kingdom Metazoa; phylum Chordata; order Ceratodontiformes; family Ceratodontidae; genus Neoceratodus; species Neoceratodus forsteri. The sequence goes on along the minus strand of CM057459.1, from coordinate 298,208,034 downwards.
CTGTGGCTCGTGACAATTAAGGCTTTTTTTTTTTTTTTTTTTTTTTTTTAATCAGACGCTTTTTTAACTCAGACCCTCTACAAAAAAAAAAAAAAAACCTGCTTGTTTGTTTTATTTACTTACTGCCGCTGAGTTGAAGTGTGGTGAACTGTGGAAATATGGTGAGAGGCTGACAGCACGCAGGACAAGATCGTGGCAGGCATATGCGCTAAGCTAGGGAAACTGGGTGTGTGTTCGTCATTATAACCTGGTTTCCCCTATCGGAAAAAAGGAGCATCAGTTATTATAAAAAGGTAAAAATTAAAGATTTGGCTCTCTGCTCCCTCCAGCCCGCTTGCACGCTGCCTGCCTGATTGGTATTCATGGCTCTCTTGTCCCTCCCTCCCATCTCTGTCTATTAACCAGTTCAACAATTTTAGAAGCAAAAATAGTTCAACAATTTTAGAAGCTTAGAAAAGTAAAACAGAATCACTAAGTACAATGTGGGTCACTGCAGGACACTGCAAGAGATAAATGCACAATCGCAACTTGGAATTTGCTTTAGTGTAAAGAGTCAACATTTCTACAACTTGGCCTTTTGCTTTTCCATACAGCGGGTTCACTGATGAGCATTCCAGGAACAAAGACATCAATTTACCTTATGAAACCTTTTATGAAAACTTTAAACCTGCATTTCTATAACCTGTCAGTGTTCAAAACTTTTACCCTGCATTTCTATAAGCTGCAAGCTGGCAGCATTTCTACATGCATAACCGCAGCTTGCCTTTTGTTTTTCTATAAACCGGGTTCACTGATAAGCATTCTGGTTGCAAAGACATAAATTTAGCTTATGAAACCTTTTGTGAAAACTTTAAACCTGCATTTCTGCAAGCTGGCAGCACTTCTATAAGTTCATTCTCACAATCTCTGGGATCTCGGAGGGCCTTGCTCCAGCACTACTCCGCTATACATTCTCAGTCAACTGACTGCTGTAACAAAGTGGACAACTAGCACCTCATTAGTTAACCGCAGCAGTTAGTTGGTGTCAAGGAAGCCCATTAAAACCTCCAAACAGCAATCAGGTGGCCCCAGGAAGTGTCGGGGATGCTGCCTGATTGCAGCTGTGGAGGTGCTAGTGGGTATCAGGTGTCCAGTCTAGCAGGCACCACTAATCTGCTATAGCCAGCAGATTTCCTACAGGAAATGGTTTTGGAATCTAGGATTTATCCACTAGAAGTGGCCATCTGGTCTAAGTGTGGACGGTGTAAGTGGTACATACTCTATATCTAGTTTAGCCTTAATATTACTTCTTTACACACCTGCATCCAACTCAGTCTGGGTCTCAAAGTGACAGAGCACTTCCTTGGTCATTAAAGAGATGCAAACCACTGGTAGATTTAATCTTTAAAAGCTAGCAGCCTGATACTAACCCAGAAGAAAAAATTACTCACCTTAGTAATGTTTCTTCTAATGGAGTCTTGCTGTATTCTGACAATAGCAGTGAGTCCAAACCTTCGAACTGCCCCGGAGATGAAAGAGTTAACTTTCCATGCCAGGCATGGAAAGCTGAGCTCGAGCTCGGTTGAGACTCTGTCTGTTGCTGTTTGAACTCAAACCGTCAGATCCTTACGAGCTAAACTCACTGAGGTCCTGTGTGGAAGCTGTAAACCTACACTAGCCAACTGGCTACTAAACACAACAACAAATTTTTTGGTCCCAAAACAAAGACTCAAGTCAGGAAACCCCCAAAAAATGAAATAAACACAACACCCACTCACCCAAAGAAAGAGGGTGATAATAAAAAAGGTGGGGCACCTCCTAAGTGCCAACATTGCTACTGCCCACCCACATCCCAAAAACAAGGTTCTGAGAGGGGAAGGCAGCGGGGAGGTCAGAATACAGCAAGACTCCATTAGAAGAAACAACATTACTAAGGTGAGTAATTTTTTCTTTAAACAACATGAAGTCTTGCTGTATTCTGACAATAGCAGACTACCAAGCAGTACCTCCATGAAGGAGGGACAGAACCTACTTAGGAAATAGGCTCTGAAGCGCGGCTGTGCCAAACCGAGCATCACTCCTAGCCTGGATATCCAGAGAGTAATGCTTGGTGAAAGTGTGAACTGTTTTCCAGGTAGCTGCTTGACATATCTCTAAGATAGGAATATCCCTGGCAGCAGCCAGGGAGGCAGCTGTACCTCTAGTAGAGTGAGCCCTCAGGCCTGAGGGTGGAACCTTACCTAGTTTTTCATAGCAAAATTGAATGCAAGAGACAATCCACCTGGCAATGGATCTTTTAGTGGCAGGTTTTCCTTTACCAACCTCACCATAAGTGAGGAACAGTTGGAGGGAGTCAAACCTGTGACCCTTGGTGCATTCTATGTAGTAGCTAAGGGCTCTTTTCACATCTAAACTGTGCAACCTCCTCTCACCAGAGGAGGAATGGTCAGTGAAGTACACAGGAAGAGACATAGATTGGTTAAGGTGGAAGTCTGAAACCACCTTAGGCAAAAACTTCCTGTTAGTCCTGAGGACCACCTTATCTCTATGGAAAGAGATAAAATCAGGCTCCACTGACAGGGCTTGTAACTCACTTATGAGCCTGGCAGAAGTGATGGCCACCAGGAACACAGTTTTCCAAGTCGAGTACTTAAGCTCTGCTGAGGACAAAGGCTCAAAAGGGGGTTGCATAAGCTGAGCAATGCAAACATTAAGGTCCCAAGCAGGGGCAGGGTCCCTGAATGGCGGATTGGTATGAAGCAATCCCTTGAAAAACTTGGAGAATACAGGGTGAGCTGAAAGAGAAGAGGGCTTACTTGCTGAAATAAAAGCAGAGACTGCTGCCAGATGCACCCTTAGTGTAGCTGGTCTGAGTCCCAAGCTATTCAGATGCACCATATAGTCAAGGACTGTGGGCAGATCAGCAGACTCTGGGGAAATATGCTTCCCAGAGCACCATATGGAAAATCTTTTCCACTTGGAATTATAAGTAGTTCTGGTGGAAGGCTTCCTAGAAGCCTTTAGAATATCCATAACACCTTGGGAGAGGTGTAAATCAGCAAACTCTAACTCTTCAAGAGCCAGGCCTTGAGACTGAGAGATTTGAGATTCAGATACCAAACCCTCCCCTGAGCACAGGTTAACAGGTTGTAATTCCTGGGAAGAGACAGGGGGAAGGTGGACTGCTAAGGACAATAGGAGAGGATACCAGGGCTGTCTGGCCCAGTCTGGAGCAATCAGGATCACCTTGCAGGGTTGAGACCTGATTTTGACTAGCACTTTGAACAGAAGAGGGAAGGGGGGAAAGCATAGCTGAGAACTAAGGCATCCAGGGGGACTGAGCCCAACACGGGGGCCTGCAGCAAAAAAGGGGAAGTTGGTGATTGTCTAGGGCTGCAAAAAGATCTATCTGTGGGGTGCCCTATCTGGAGAATATCACCTCCAAAACCAGGGGATCCAGTGACCATTCGTGATGGCCCTGAGATATCCTGCTGAAAGCATCTGCCAGAACACTGTCCTTGCCTGGGAGGTGTACTGCTGTGAGGGAGGTGTTCGGGTAATAAGCCAGAGACTACAACTTCATTGCTTCTGTGCACAAGGCCATAGACCGAGTGCCTCCTTGCTTGTTCATATACCGCATTGTGGTGGTATTGTCTGTTCTGATCTGAATAACTTTGTTCTGAACATAGAAACATAGAACATAGAATTTGACGGCAGATAAGGACCCGCTTGGCCCACCCAGTCTGCCCATTTCCCTACCTGATGGATAAGCTGCAGATCCTAGTTAACCAGCAGCCTACTTCTTCCTACCCCCAACCCCTAGAATTGCCTTATGACTGTCCCATGCATGCTTGAATTCCACCACTGTTTTGACTCCACAACCTCCTCTGGAAGGCTGTTCCATGCATCCACAACCCTCTCTGTGAAAAAATACTTCCTTAAATTACCTCTGAGCCGCCCCCCTTCTATCTTCAAATTGTGCCCCCTTGTTCTTGCACACCTCTTTTTTTGAAAGATGCTACCCTCTTGGACTTTGTTGATTCCCTTGAGGTACTTGAAAGTTTCTATCATGTCCCCCCTCTCCCTCCTTTCCTCGAGGCTATACATATTAAGCTCCTTAAGTCTCACTTCATATGTCTTCCGGTGCAGACCCTGCACCATTTTAGTTGCCCTCCTCTGGACAGCTTCCATCCTGTCTATGTCTTTGCGGAGACTGGGTCTCCAGAACTGCACGCAGTACTCCAGATGTGGTCTCACCAGCTGTCTGTACAGGGGGATAATAACTTCTTGTTTACTGCTGGTGATGCCTCTCCCTATGCATCCCAGTATCCCCCCAGCCCTCCTTGCTGCCCTCTCACATTGCTTGCCCACCTTTAGGTCAACTGATATGACTACCCCCAGGTCCCTTTCCATTTTTGTTGTTGTTAGTATCTCACCCCCCATTGTGTACTCTTCCCCTGGGTTTTTGTTTCCCAGGTGCATTACCTTGCACTTCTTAGCATTGAATCTAAGCTGCCATACATTTGACCATTCCTCTAACCTTGCCAAGTCCCTTCTCATCCTTTCCACCCCACCTTGTGCATCAACTCTGTTGCAGATCTTTGTGTCATCTGCAAAGAGACATACTTTCCTTCCAGTCCCTCTGCAAGTTGCTTATAAAGACATTGAAGAGGACCGGTCCTATCACTGAACCCTGTGGTACCCCACTGCTAACCCCCTTTTTCAGAGTGGACTCCATTTACTATTGCTCTCTGTGTCCTATTCTCCAGCCAATTCTTTACCCAGGCTGTCATCTTGGGACCCACTCCCAGGCTGGCTAACTTGTATATTAATCTTTGTGTGGGACTGTGTCAAATGCCTTGCTAAAGTCTAGGTAGGCCATGTCCACAGCCCCTCCTGATCTACTACTTTGGTCACCCAGTCAAAGAAATCTATCAGATTTGTCTGGCATGACCTTCCCGCTGTGAATCCATGCTGCCTTGGGTCCTGTGCCCCTCTGGCCTCTAGATACTCGACAGTTCTTTCCTTCAGAAGTGATTCCACCATTTTCCCTATCACTGAGGTTAAACTAACAGGTCTGTAGTTTCCTGCTTCTGCCTTGCTCCCACTTTTGTGAAGGGGAATCACATCTGCCCTCCTCCAGTCCTCAGGTACCACCCCATCCTCCCATGATTTGTTAAAGAGGGTAGTCAGTGGTGTCACTAGTTCTATCCTTAGTTCTTTTAGAATTCTGGGATGAATTCCATCAGGCCCCATTGCTTTGTCCACCTTCAGTTTTAAGAGCTCTTTCAGAACTCTTTCTTCTTTAAATGGGCTGTATCAACTTCTGTATCCAGAGTGTTTCTACTGTTTGTTTTAGGTACCTCCCTCTTCCTTTGTAAATACTGAGCAAAAATATTTGTTTAGTATCTCTGCCTTTTCACAGTCACCTCTGCCCACCCTCCCTCCCTTTATTAAGCCTCACTATCCCTCCCTTGGTCTTCCTTTGCTCCCTGATGTACCTATAAAGGTTTTATCCTCTTCTTAACTGAGTTGGCTATCTTTTCCTCGGTTTGGGCCTTTGCTGTTCTGACTGCCTTTCCAGCTTCCTTGCTTTAACTAATACAGTTCTCTGTCCTGTTCCTTCTGTGATTCCTTGTAGTTCCTGAATGCTTTCTTTCTCTTGAACCTTCACTGCCACTTCCTTTGAGAACCATAGTGGTTTCTTACTCGTTCGTTTTGTTTATTTGCTTTACACAAAGGCTTGTTACCTCTGTGATGGCAGTTTTATTATTCCCATTGTTCTTCCACCCCTCCTTCCTGCCCATTTGCTAGTTCATTCCTTAGGCACTCACCCATTTTGGCAAAGTCAGCCCTCCTAAAATCCAGTACCTTTGTCTTTGTATGGCTTGACTCTATTGCTGTGTTTATTGTGAACCATACTGTTCGATGGTCGCTAGTTCCCAGATGGCTACCCACTTCTACATCTGTGATCCTCTCTTCATCTCCGTTTGAGAGAACCAGGTCTAAGATTGCTCCCTCTCGAGTGGGCTCCAATACTAGTTGTCTAAGGCATGCCCCCTATAGGGCATCCAGAATAACCCCACTCTTAGAAGTGGCTGCTGCAACTGCACTCCAGTTAACATCTGGCATATTCAGATCACCCATCAGCAATATCTCCCCTTTATCTGCCATTCTAAGTATACTTTCTATCATTTCCTTGTCCATTTCCTCCCCCTGAGAGGGGGGTCTGTATACAACCCCTGTGCGGATTGTGGTGCCATAGCCTGCCTCCAAATTGACCCACAGTACTTCTTCTCCTCCCTGTTTACCCTTTTGTTCTGTTGCTTTGATTTCTTCTCTTATGTAGAGAGCTACTCCTCCTCCTCTTTTACCCTCCCTGTCCCTCCTGTAGATAGCGTATCCTGGTATGTTTACGTCCCAGTCATGGTTCTGTGTGTACCATGTTTCTGTGACTGCCACAATATCCAGATCTTCCTCCTCCTCCATCAAGGCCACTAATTCAGGAAGCTTGTTACCCAGACTACGGGCATTGGTACTCATTGCTCTCCATTTTTGATGGCTTTACCTTCTGTAGCAACAACCCCACTGACCTTTCTACCTTGGTCTTTTCTCATTTAGTACCCTGTTTTGTAGGGGAGGCTGGGATTTTCCTTCTGCTTATCAGTGCCCCCCTGATTAGTTTAAAGGCTTGCCAATGAAGCATTTAAACCGATTGCCAAAAGACTTGTTCCTTGTGGACAGATGCAGACCATCCTGCCAGTATAGGCTGGTGTCCCTCCAGGTGGAACCCCAGTCCCCAATGAAGCCAAACCCCTGTGCTCCACACCATTTTTTTAACCATTTGTTAAACTGTATGGTGCAAAGTACCCTCGCCTCACTCATGCCACTGACAGGCAGCACCTCTGAGAAGGATACTGTGTGTGCTACTTGTCTTAAGCCCCTCCCCAACTCTACAAAGTCCTTTTGCACTGCTCTAATCTCATGATGAGCCAAGTCATTTGTCCCTAGGTGGACAATGATGTCCAGCTCAGACTCCCATGCAACTGTTCTCGTGATCCTAAGGATGCGCTTCCTGTCCCTCCAAGCCATGGCACCAGGCAGGCACCTTACTTCAGTTTTCCCTGCCCCCCCAGTTCTATCCCCCTAATAATTGAGTCCCCCACCAGGAGCTGCTTTCTTTCCCTGTGGTGCCCTCTGCCTCCTTCCTGAGGGCCTCCCTTGTGACAGTTGTCTGCACCCTCCTTAATCTCTCTCAGGGTGCATCCATAGGGAATTATGCTCCCCAGAATGGTGTATGGATTGTGGAGTGTAACAACTGACTGGGTGTGCCTCTGTTCCTCCACCCTTACCCTCCCTGAGCCACTGTGGTCCAACTGCTGTGCTTTCTTCGCAACCTCTGAGGTAGTGGTGGTGGCTGTGGTGCTCCCTGGATGGGGAGGTTCCTTGCCACTGTCCAGTGTGGCCTGAAGATGGGCAACTTCCTCCCTCAGGGCAGATAGTTGTCTGCAAACAGGGCAGCATCTCAGCCTCCAGAAAGACTCCCGGAAGACTGCTGCCCCACAGCCATTACATTGTACTACTCCCCACATACTGTCTACCTTGTTTTTTTTTTTTTTTTTGTGTGTGTGTGATTGGTGCGTTATATAGAAATATATGTATTTATATAATGTGTATGCTTATATTGTCAATGCAGTGTGCTAGACAGGATATGACAGTGATGTGTACCTTGCCCTCTTGAGGAAATGATGTCAGAACCCCAGGTATAAATGAACTATTTCCAGGGGTGGGTGGGGTGAGGTGGGAAGGGTTGGGCCTAAACTGTGCCCTCACGAAACAATCAGCTAAGCGCTCTGACCTACCGATGATGAGTGCCTTCCTGTCAGCAAGATGCCATACACGACAGTTTGTAATACTGCTTCAAACCAATTTGACAGAGAAAATACCCTGCTAATCAAACAGAGAAAAACAAACATCCAAGTCAGACACAGGTAAACCTCCCAGCCCCAAAACAGCCTGGTGACTTGTGCTCTGAAAACAGTCAGCCCCAAAACACGTCAGCTGTGCAGAAGGGCAGACACAGAAAACAGTATTTAGCCTATGTGGGTTTAAACTCTTCCTGCACTGAAAACCTTAACACTTGTAACACAAGTAATGCAACTCCACCTCCTCTGTTGATTGAAAGACTGCCTTTTCTGATAATTCTAAGTTGCTTATTTCACCCTTCAGTTAGAAGTATCCTCCACCTGAAGAATATTAACTTTCCTAAGGAATCTGCTTCAAACCAAACACAATTAGAATTGTAAAGTTCACCTCCCTCTGTTGTGAGCACTACTCACTTTCTTGCAAATCTTAAGTCCAGTGTTGCAGCTTGCAGCCAGAGGTAGCTTCACCTGAAGACTATGAGGTTTTCTGATGAGCCTGCTAAAATTAGTACTTTTATCAAGGTCTGTAAGATTCTTCCAGAGCTATTGGCTGTTAAGTAGCTGTGATGTAAGCACTTCCTGACACAGTCTGGCTTGGCCTTATAAGGCACTGGGGTAAACAAAGAAAAACAGTTTCCACCCCTAGGGACTGTCTGGGTCCAATACACAGCCTGTAACCTGCTCTCAATTCAGGGCTTATGACAAATTCTTAGCCCAGTGAATACTCACAGTATTACAAATATTGCAATGCAAACAGTCAATCATTAACTCAATCAAGTCAGAAGGTCTGAAACACAGAAAACAGTAAAATCTTAACACTTGTAACAAGTAAAGCAAACTCCACCTCCCTCTGTTGATTGAAAGACTGTCTTTTCTGATAATTCTAAGTTGCTTATTTCACCCTTCAGTTAGAAGTATCCTCCACCTGAAGAATATTAACTTTCCTAAGGAATCTGCTTCAAACCAAACACAATTGTAAATTGTAAAGTTCACCTCCCTCTGTTGTGAGCACTACTCACTTTCTTTCAAATCTTAAGTCCAGTGTTGCAGCTTGCAGCCAGAGGTAGCTTCACCTGAAGACTATGAGGTTATCAGACTTGGAAAAGGCTTGAAGTGCTAGAAATACTGCTCTGAGTTCCAACAGATTGATGTGAAGCACAGATTCCTGAGGGGACCACAACCCTTGGGTGGTCAGGTCTTCCAAGTGGGCCCCCCAACCCAAGAGGGAGGCATCTGTAGTAAGGATTAAAGAGTGAGACTGAGTGACAAAGGGAACTCCCTGTCTTAGAGTGTTCTGATCCTGCCACCACTGCAAGGCCTGGATCAGGGTTCGAGTCACTGGAATCAGTTTGGTCAGAGGGTCCTTTTTCTGAGACCAAAAGGCTCTCAAGTGGAACTGAATGTCCCTCATCTGAAATCTTGCTCCCTGCACCACTGCCGTAGAAGCAGCCATGTGCCCCAGGAGCTGCAGAAAATGCCTTGCTGGTTGAGACACCTGTAGGGTGAATGAAGAGGCCAGTGTGATAAGGGTCCTTGCCCTGTCCAGGGAAAGGAAGGCTCTGGCCTTTTCTGTATCTAGCTCTGCGCCTATGAAGGTGAGGAGCTGAACAAGCTCTAGAACTGACTTTGAAAGATTCAGAAGGAAACCTAGAGAGGTGAGCAGTTGCCGAGTTATCTGTAGGTGTAACTTGACTTGGTCTGGGGACTGGCCTACTATGAGCCAGTCGTCTTGGTATGGGAAGATGGCAATCCTTTGCCTTCTCAGAGAAGCAACTACTACTGCCAGGCATTTTGTGAACACCCTTGGAGCAGAGGTTAGGCCGAAGGGCATTGCTCTGAATTGGTAATGGCCTGAGGGCAGCTCGAACCTGAGGTACTTTCGATGGGAGCTTCTGATGAGAATATGGAAATAGGCATCCTTGAGGTCCAGGAAGACTAGCCAGTCCCCTGGCCTTAGAGAGGGTAGAATTATTTCCAGAGTCACCATTTTGAATTTTGGCTTTAAAAGGTGCTTGCTTAAGTATCTGACATCCAGGATGGGCCGCCATTCTCCTGTCTTTTTGGGGGGTAAGGAAGTACCTGGAGTACAATCCTTTGCCTTGGTGTAGGGGTGGAACCCTTTCCACAGCTCTGAGAGCCAGGAGGGAAGAGACCTCTGCCTCTAGGGCAAGTGCCTCTGAGGAATTTGCAGGTGGAAAGGATCTGGTTCTCAGCTTTGGAAATTTTTTGAAGCTGAGAACCAGTCCCTGGCTTACTACTTCCAGGACCCATTTGTCTGATGTTAGAGATTTCCAGTCCTGGACAAAGTAAGCCAGCCTGCCCCCTACAGGTGGTGGAGAACTGGCCCAGGCAATCCCATCAGGGTGCCTGTTTGGCAAGGGGTTTAGGCTGAGGGGTGGAAGCAGGTCTGCTTGTACCCCTTCTGCCTCTCCCTCTAAAGAACCCCCTCTGAGCATAGGCAGAAGAGGAGGCCTGGGCTTGGTAGAAAGGCCTATGAAAAGGCCTGCCCCTGCCCCTGGGATGCTGCCTCTGAGGAGAGGCTTGCCTTTCCTTGGCCTGGGCACTCCTATAGGTGGTCCTATATTCATCCATTTTCTTCATGTAATTCTCTGTTTGCTCCCCAAACAGAGAATTACCCACAACAGGAAAATCCATGGCCTTAGTCTGGGTATCCTCTGACAGGCTAGTACATCTGAGCCAAGCCACTCTACAAAGTGCCACAGATGTAGCCATGACTCTAGATGAAACATCATTGGAGTCCACTGCAGCATGGAATTGCACCTTGGATGCCTCAATACCATCAGCAGCCACCTGATCCAGCTCCTTGGCAAGCTGGCCAGGGACCTGTTTTGCTAAAGCCATGACAGTGTCCCATCTGGATTTCTGATACCTAGCTATATAAGCCATATAATTGGCCTGCCTGAGTCCCAAGGATGCTGCCATGTACTGTTTCTTTGCCATGGCATCTATCCTCCTGGAGTCCTTGTCTGGGGGGTGTGAAGCCAAAGGAATATTAGCCTTATCACAGGCTGCAGCCTGCACTACCCCAACATGGCTGCATTGTTGTGTAAGGAACTCCGTATCTGAGCCTGACAGAGTATACCTCTTGTCCATTCTTTTAACCACAGGAGGTATAGTATTAGGAGTCTTTAAAATCTTAAATGTCTGTTTCCCAAAAGATTTGTGTAAGGGAATAGACGGCCTCCTAAACTCTGGGATATCCATCATTTCCACATAGTCAGGCTCCTCCTGGTCATCCACAGTTCTTCCATAGGAAGCTGGAGGGTTTCGGCCACTTTCTTATAAAACATGAAATGGGAAGGGGACTCAGAAAGCCTAGAAGGAGACACTCCTGAAGGTCTGTCTGGGGAGATGTCCAGGTCAATGGGCACATCCAGACTTTCAAAACCACATTCACTTTCCTCATACTCCTCTTCCTCCTCCTCTGGTTCATAATATTCCTCTAAATCATAATCTTGAACGGTGGAACCCGGCAGACAAGCGCCTTCCTGATGGTGCCGGTTTGGTCGGAACCGAAGCGACTGCACAATTTTTATCGCTTTGGCTATTCTCAGCGGTTAGAAAAACTTTGGATCCACACCAGCTGATTTTCCTTTCTTGTTCTCTTAGCCGGAATCGACTCCTCGGAATCAGTTCTCCTTTTGCCCTAAGTTTCGCCCTGGTCAGAGGCACTCCTTCTGGTTCGGTTTGAACCGAACCGGGCTAACCATCCAGGTCAGGATTTTTAGCCTCCTTTCCCTGAGCCTACCAACTCTCTTCTCTAGGGTAGCTGCAGGAACATTTTACAAATCTGGCAGTCTGTGTTGGGGTGGTCAAAACCCAGACAATAAACACAGGTAGTGTGAGGGGCCTTAGCAAGACTTCCCCACACACACTACAGTGTTGAAACCCAGTGGGCTCGGTTTTTCTTTTGGGTTTCTCAGACATTGTGCCAGTCCTAAGAAAACTTACCTTTTTAATGGCAATCCGCCAGGCAAGACACTCTTATCGGTTCCTGACCGTGTTACGGGTCGTGGAAAAAACCGTAACAAAATTCAGTTTTTTTAGAACCGATAAGAACCGGTAACCACACTCTAAAAGTACAGATAAAGATTTTTACAACAACTTGATCGGTTCAAACCGAACCGATGAACCGTTTACAAGTTCCACACAGAATAGAAAACAATATAAACCTATCTAGTACTCACAAATACCACAGACAGAGACTGAACCGACAGGTTACGGTTTAAATTCGGTCAAAAACCGAGAAAAGCGGTACTTTAACCGACAAATTGAACCGAGCAAAGGAGAAATCTCCGGAGCGACTGTTCAGTGAGGCGGAGTAAAGAATCTGACGGTTTGAGTTTAAACAGCAACAGACAGAGTCTCAACCGAGCTCGAGCTCAGCGTTCCATGCCTGGCATGGAAAGTTAACTCTTTCATCTCCAGGGCAGTTCAAAGGTTGGGACTCACTGCTATTGTCAGAATACAGCAAGACTTCATGTTGTCTGAACTATTTTTTCATTGATAGCAAACTTTGCTTGCAAAGTTGAAGAACAGCAATGGGCACTAATATGGCTGTCCACAAAAGTAGCTGTACCCTAACCAGGAAGTACAAAAAGTTGAGGCTGAATCACAAGTTGCAGCAGTTTAAATTGCCTTATTTGTTTAAATGCAGCAACCATTATCTATAAAGTGCAGCATTTGGTGAAATGACAGCAAAATAGGGCAAACTGTTTGTGAAGGATCCCACGTCTTCCCTTCCCCATTTAATGCAGCTACTAGAAGAGTTTGAAGCGGTCTCAGACTTAAAAATTAATTACGATAAAATAACAGCCCTATTATTAATTAGTACTGTACTTATAATCCACAGGAAGGTGGACCTTTCCCATTCTGTTGTGCTGACGAGCACTTCCAATATTCAGGCCTTGATATTAGAAGAGGCAAGGCAAGGCAAAATTTATTTAAAAGACGCCCAATCCCAGAGGCTCTGGGCGCCGTACAGGCATTTAAACAAACATATTTAACATAGTAAATATATAAATTTACATATAAATACAAATCAATACAAAAATTAAAACCTAATAAATCCATATCTAAACATTAAATTGAGATATCACTCAATCATATGAGAAAAACTATAAAGTCATCCTCAATTAGGTCAAAAGAAAAAATTACCACCTTAGTAATGTTGTTTCTTCTAATGGAGTCTTGCTATATTATGACATATGCAGTTTGTCCCAACCTTAGAACTGCTCCGGAGGTGAAAGAGTTAAAGTCCATGCCAGGCATGGAACTTAGAGCTCGATTGAAAATTCTATCTGTTGTTCTTCAAACTTAAACTGTCAGATCTTTACGAGCAAAAACTCACTAAGACTCTGTGTGGAAGCTGTAAACCTACACTAGCCAACTGACTATCTAATTAAATAAACACATTTGTTGGTGCCACAATGAAGACTCAAGTCAGGAGACCCAAAAAATGACAAACACAACAAAGGTCACCCCAAAAAGAGGGGTGAAAACAAGGTGGGCATCTAAAAAGTGCCAACACTGCCCAGCCCACCCACATCCCCAAGAGTAAGGTTCTGAGAGGGGCAAGCAGGGGGGGAGGTCATAATATAGCAAGACTCCATTAGAAGAAACAACATTACTAAGGTGAGTAATTTTTTCTTCAAACAACATGAAGTCTTGCTATATTATGACATATGCAGACTACACAGCAGTACCTCCATGGAGGAGGGACAGAACCTACTTATGAAATAGGCTCTGAAGCACAGCTGTGCCAAAACGAGCATCACTCCTAGCCTGGATGTCCAGGGAGTAATGCTTAGTAAAAGTGTGCACCGTTTTCCAGGTAGCTGCTTGACATATCTCTAGGATAGGGATGTCCCTGGCAGCAGCCAGAGACGCAGCTGTACCTCTGGTGGAGAGAGCCCTCAGGCCTGAGGAGGAACTTTACCCAGTTTTCATAGCAGAATTGGATACAGAGGCAGATCCACCTGGCAATGGATCTTTTAGTGGCAGGTTTCCCTTTGCCAACCTCACCATAAGTGAGGAACAGTTGGAGGGAGTTAAACCTGTGACCTTTGGTACGATCTATGTAGTAGCTAAGTGATCTTTTGACATCTAAACTGTGCAACCTCCTCTCACCAGAAGAGGAATGGTCAGTGAAGTACACAGGGAGACATATAGATTGATTAAGGTGGAAATCTGAAACCACCTTAGGCAAGAACTTTCGGTTAGTCCTGAGGACCACCTTATCTCTGTGAAAGGAGATAAAATCAGGCTCCACTGACAATGATTGTAACTCACTTATGCGCCTTGCAGAAGTGATGGCTACCAAAAACACAGTTTTCCAAGTCAAGTACTTGAGCTCTGCTGAAGACAAGGGCTCAAAAGGGGGTTGCATAAGCTGGGCAATGCAAATATTAAGATCCCAGGCAGGGGAGGGATCCCTGAATGGGGGGTTGGTGTGAAGCAACCCTTTGAAAAACTTGGAGAATACAAGATGAGCTGAAAGAAGAAGAGGCTTACCTGCTGACAAGAAAGCAGACCACGGCTGCCAATTGCACTTAGGGTAGCTGGTCTCAGCCCTAAAGTATTTAAATGAACCATATAATCCAGGACTGTGGGTAAGTCAGCAGATTCTGGGAAATATGCTTCCCAGAGCACCATATGGAAAATCTCTTCCATTTGGAATTATAAGTAACCTGGTGGAAGGCTTCCTGGAAGCCTTCAGAATATCAATACACCTTGGAAAGGTGTAGGTCAGCAACTCTAACTCTTCAAGAGCCAGGCCTTGAGATTGAGAGATCTGAGGTTGGTGCCAAACCCTCCCCTGAGCACAGGATAACAGATTGTGATTCCTGGGAAGACTCAGGAAGGTGGACTGCTAAGGACATAAGAGTGGGTACCAGGGCTGTCTGGGCCAGTCTGGAGCAATCAGAATCATCTTGCAGGATTGAGACCTGATTTTTACTAGCACTTTGAACAGGAGAGGGAAGGGTGGAAAGGAATAGAGAAACTTCCCTTCCCAACTGAGAAGGAAGGCATCCAGGGGGACTGAGCCCAACACTGGGGGCCTGCAACAAAAAAGGGGAAGTTGGTGATTGTCTGGGGCTGCAAAAAGATCTATCTGGGGTGTGCCCCATCTGGCAAATACCACCTCCAGAACTAGGGGATCCAGAGCCCATTCGTGATGGCCTTGGGAAATCCTGCTGAGAGCATCTGCCAGGACATTGTCCTTGCCTGGGAGGTGAACTGCTACAAGGGAGGTGTTCAGGGAGTAAGCCAGAGACCACAACTTCATTGCTTCGGTGCACAAGGCCATAGACCGAGTGCCCCCTTGCTTGTTGATGTACCACATTGTGGTGCTATTGTCTGTTCTGACTTGAATAACCTTGTTCTGAACAGATTTGGAAAAAGCTTGAAGTGCTAGAAAAACTGCTCTGAGTTCCAACAGATTGATGTGGAGCAGAAATTCCCGAAGGGACCACAATCCCTGGGTGGTGAGGTCGCCCATGTGAGCTCCCCACCCCAATAGGGATGCATCTGTAGTAAGGATTAAGGAGAGAGACTGAGGGGTAAAGGGGACCCCTGTCTCAAATTGCCCTGGTCCTGCCACCACTGAAGGGCCTGGATCAGGGTTCGAGTCACTGGAATTAATTTGGTTAGAGGGTCCTTTCTTTGAGACCAAAAGGCTCTCAAATGGAACTGGATGTCCCTTATCTGAAATCTGGCTCCCTGCACTACTGCTGTCGAAGCAGCCATGTGTCCCAGGAGCTGGAGAAAGTGCCTTGCTGGTCGAGAGACCTGCAGGGTGAAGGAGGAAGCCAGAGAAATCAGGGTATTTGCCCTTTCCAGAGGAAGGAAGTCTCTGGCTTCTTTTGTGTTTAGTTCTGCACCTATGAAGGAGAGAAGCTGGACAGGCTGTAGGACTGACTTTGGAAGATTGAGAAGGAAACCTAGAGAAGTTAGCTGAGTTACTTGAAGGTGTAACCTGACCTGGTCTGGGGACTGGCCTACTATGAGCCAGTCGTCCAAGTAAGGAAAGATGGTAATTTTTTGCCTTCTTAAGTGGACAACTGCTACTGCCAGGCATTTTGTGAATACCCTTGGGGCAGATGTAAGGCCGAAGGGCATTGCTCTGAACTGGTAATGACCTGAGGGCAGTTAATCTGAGGTATTTTCGATGGGAGCTTCTGATGAGAACATGAAAATAGGCATCCTTGAGGTCCAGGGACACTAACCAGTCCCTGGCCTTAAAGAGGGTAAATAATTCCCAGAGTCACCATTTTGAATTTTGGTTTTAAAAGGTGCTTGTTTAGATACCTGAGATCCAGGATGGGCGCCATTCTCCTGTCTTTTTGGGGTAAAAGTACCTGGAGTACAACCCTTTGCCTTGGTGTAGGGGTGGAACCCTTTCCACAGCTCTGAGAGCCAGGAGGGTAGAGACTTCTGCCTCCAGGGCAAGAGCCTCTGAAGGATTTGCAGGTGGAAAGGATCTGATTCTCATCTTTGGAAATTTTTTGAAGCTGAGAACCAGTCCCTGGCTTACTACTTCCAGGACCCACTTGTCTGACGTTAGAGACTCCCAGTCCTGGACAATGTAAGCCACCCTGCCCCCTACAGGTAGTGGAGAATCGGCCCTGGGCGCCCCATCAGGGTGCCTGTTTGCGAGGGGCTTTAGGCTGAGGGGTGGAAGCAGGCCTGCCTGCACCCCGTCTGCCTCTCCCTCTAAGAACCCCTTCTGTGCAAAAGCTGAAGAGAAGCCTGGGCTTGGTAAAAGGCCTATGAAAGGCCTACCCCTGCCCCTGGGAGGCTGCCTTTGGGGAGTGACTTGCCTTTCCTTGGCCTGTGCACTCCATAGGTGGTCCTATATTCATCCATTTTCTTCATATAATTCTCTGTTTGCTCCCCAAACAGAGAGTTGCCTAAACAGGAAATCCATGGCCTTAGTCTGGGTATCCTGTGACAGGCTAGTACATCTGAGCCAAGCCATTCTACGGAGAGCCACAGATGTAGCCATGACTCTGGATGATACATCATTAGAGTCCACTGCAGCATGGAATTGCACCTTGGATGCCTCAATACCATCAGCGGCCACCTGCTCCAGCTCTTTTGCCAGCTGGCCAGGAACCTGCTTTGCTAGAGCTAAAACCGTATCCCATCTGGATTTTTGATATCTAGCAACATAAGCCATATAATTAGCCTGTCTGAGTCCTAAGGAAGCTGCCATGTACTGTTTCTTTGCCATGGCATCAATCCTCCTGGAGTCCTTGTCAGGGGTGAGAGGCTAAGGGAACATTTGCCTTGTCACAGGCTGCAGCCTGCACCACCCCACGTGGCTGCATTGTTGTGTAAGGAACTCCGTATCAGAGCCTGATAATGCATACCTTTGTCCATTCTTTTATCAACAGGAGGTATGGTGTGAGGAGCTTTTAAAATCTTTACTGTCTGTTTCCAAAAAGATTTATGCAGAGGAATAGACAGTCTCCTAGACTCTGGGATATCCATCATTTCTACAAAATCAGGCTCTTCCTGCTCATCCACAGCTTCCTCCATAGGGAGCTGGAGGGTTTCAGCCACTTTTTTATAAAACATGAAATGAGAATGGGACTCAGAAAGCCTAGGGGGAGACACTCCTGAAGGTCTGTCTGGAGAGATGTCCGGTTCAATGGGCACATCCAAACTTTCAAAACCACATTCACTCTCCTCATACTCCTCTTCCCCCTCCTCTGGTTCATAAAATTCCTCTAAATAATACTCTTGAACCGGAGGAACCAACTGAACGCGCTTACCTGATGATGCGGTTCGGTTGGAGCGTGAGGAAAGTGACTGAACAATTTTATTGCTTTAGCTATTTCTTCAGCGGTTGGAGAGGAAGTTTTGACTCCACCAGCTGATTTTCTAGATTTCTTTGTTGGAACCGACTCCTCAGAGTCGGCTCTCCTTTTGCCCGAGGAAGTATCGCTCTGGTCAGAGGGCACTCCCTCCGGTTCGGTTGAAACCGAACCGGGCTGGCCATCCGGGTCAGCGGACTTTTTGGCCTCCCGTTTCCTGAGTCTACCAACTCTCTTATCCAGGGTAGCCGCAGGAAAACCCTTGCAAATCTGGCAGTCTGAATTGAGGTGGTCAAACCCCAGACAATGAACACATGTGGTGTGGGGGTCAGCCTTGGCAAAGGCTTCCCCACATACAACACAGTGCTGAAACCCAGTGGGCCCGGTTTTTCTTTTGGGTTTCTCAGACATAGGTGCCAGCCTAACCTAAAACTTGCCCGTTACGGCAACCTGTTAAACAAGACTTCTTATCGGTTCCCAACCGTGTCACGGGTCGTGGAAAAAAACGTAATTAAATCCGTTTTTTTTTTAGAACCGATAAGAACCGGGAACCGCACTTCTAAAAGACTGTAATGTAATAGAAGTAACTTGATCGGTTCAAACCGAACCAATGAACATGTTTACAAGTTCCACACAGAAATAAAATGTAAAACCTATCTAGTACTTACAATACCACAGATAGAGCTTGAACCGACCGGTTGCGGTTTAGTTTCGGTTAAAAAACCGAAAACTTTTATACTTTAACCGACAAAATTAACCGAGCAGAAGGAGGAATCTCCGGAGCGAGTGTTCAGTGAGGCGGAGTAAAGAATCTGACAGTTTAAGTTTGAAGAACAACAGATAGAATTTTCAACCGAGCTCGAGCTCTAAGTTCCATGCCTGGCATGGACTTTAACTTTTTTCACCTCCGGAGCAGTTCTAAGGTTGGGACAAACTGCATATGTCATAATATAGCAAGACTTCATGTTGTTTGAAGAGATTTGCTCAGATGGAATACCTTGCACCGCTCACTGGGAGCTTGGGTAGAATGTATAACAACTGCGTTACAGTATCTGGATCTTTATATGTCTTTAGGATGCTCCCGCTACAGCCTCGTAATATCTTTTGGAAACAGCTAGAACAAGCAGTTTCCAGGTTTCTATGGGTGGAAAACATCCCAGGATTAGAACAAGTATATTGCAAAGAGGCAGGACCAGTGCAGGGCTGACTTTGCCAAATCTTAAGGAGTACTACATAGTCACTCAAATCCCGCCAGTGCTGGCGATACTGAAATGCAACAGATATGGGGTGTATAGAAGGACAGGATGAGTAACTGGGGGATATCCTCTGAGTGTGATTCCTTTGCTGCCCTTGGTGCAGCTTCAGCTGGTACAGCCCATGAATCTGTGGACCCTGCATA
This sequence comes from Neoceratodus forsteri, assembly GCA_016271365.2. NCBI lineage: Eukaryota > Metazoa > Chordata > Ceratodontiformes > Ceratodontidae > Neoceratodus > Neoceratodus forsteri. The sequence continues at coordinate 298,188,889 of CM057459.1, read as the reverse complement.
CTCTCCAGCTTTGGGGTAAGTTCAGAAGTTTGGTGGTGGGAGAGGACAAACTGGGATCACTAACATCTATTGTAGATCATAAGGATTTGGGTTCAGACATGGTGGATCTGCACCTGTGCAGTGGATTGGGAGGGGCCTCAGTGTATAGGCGATATGCCTGATCAAGACAATCTCGTAAGTTTTGAACAACTGTGAGTCAAATTTCACCTTTCTGGGACAGAACATTTTAGCTTTTTGCGGCTCTGGAGTGATATCCAATTTCCACCCCAGAAAAGGGACTTCCACAGAGAGCTCAGTCCTCTTGAGCAGTATATAACAGCTGAAAGGGACACTGGAGCAGAAGCTATGCACATTCTTTGCCTATATGCCTTTTTCAAAGTAAAAGAGAGCAGGAGGATCATCCTATTTGGGACAAATGAACTAAGGAGAGGGCTAAGGCAGTGGAACCTCACAAAACAGGTGTGGTTACAGGCCCAAAAAAATACCTACTTGCTACTTTCCACAATGGAGTGAATTTAGATGGAAAGTACTGATACAGTTTTTCAGGACCCTTCAGTCACTAAACATTATACTGCGGGTAGATCGGATGTCTGTTGGAGGAGATGTGGTGGTAAAGGAGATCATCTACATGTGTTTTGGTCATGCTCCAAGCTAGGGTCTTTTTGTCAGGTTTTAGCCAATAGAAGTTCAGATGTTTTGGAGACAGATTCCACAGACCTTTGAGACTGATTTTAGGTATCCTTCCGCAGGGGAGCAGGCCATCTCAACGTAGGTAGGTATTTATTTAGAATTTTGGGGGTAGCAGCTCTGAATGCCATAACTAGGAGATGGTTATCCTCTGCTGTCCCCACTGTGGCAGAATGGGTGGACCTAGTACAAGAGCTCCACACTTTGGAAAAAATGCACATTAATTTGCACTTTAAAGAACTAGTGTACTGACTAAAACTAACATTAGATTTTAAAAGCAGTCAACCATTACTGTCTATGTTCTATATCGGAGGTACTTTTTCTTTTCCCCTTTGTTTACTTAGAGGATTGTTTACCTGATGTTACTAGGTCTGATGTGTGGAACAGCTCTCTGTCTGGTAGCTGACATATTTAGCTCTACTGCCCCCCACTACATCATCAGCGGTGTGACATCATCATCATCATCATCATCATCATCATCATCATCATCATCATCATCAAATCTTTATTTATTCAGGCAAACATCATTGAGCAAGGCTCATTTACAAGATGGACCTGATAAGGTCAAGGTTCAATAGTTGATACACAACATCATACACTTATATAAGACAGTTATACATACAGGGGAAAATAACAGTGATGTACAGTATATTCACATGATAAAAAACGGTTACAGGAAAGTTAAGCTAATATTTACAGTAGGTACAGTATATATATATCCCAGTGGGGGGACATGGCAGACACTCAACATAATGTAATACTAGGATGGTGAAGGTATTACTGGGTGCCATAAGATGGGGTGTCTGTCTAGAAGGAATATGCCATATATGGTTTGGAAGGGAGATTTGTGAGATGACAATGCTAGCTCTAGTTTCGGGGGGTAGCAATTGCATTTCTCTTTGAAGAAGACTGTACAATGCTGTTTAAAGGATGCAAATGAAATGATATTGGTCAGTTTTAGGGATTTTTGTAGGGTGTTCCATGCTATAGCTAGAGAATAGCTGATTGCTGCCCTCCCTAGCCTGGTGTTCAATTTGGGCAATTTGAGCAAGATGATGTTGTTGCTTCTTAGGGCATAGGAGCTAGGAGAGGTCTGGGTGAAGCAGTCCAGGATATAGTTTGGAAGTTTTTTTGACAACGCTCTGTAAATCCATAGTGCTGCATTTCTGTCCCTTCTGAGGTGAAGGAAAACCCACCCAACTGCAGCATAAAGAGAGCAATGATGAGTATTAGATGGCAGATCTGTAATGAACCTTATTGCTCTATGATATAAGGTATCCAACTTGTGATGGTAGGAGATGGGGCAGTGACTATAAAGAAGTCTGCATAGTCAACAACTGATAGAAAAATGTCCTGGACTAACCTCATCTTTGAGTCTCTGTTTAGGAAGGGTTTTAATCTATAGAGAAGGCCGAGCCTTTGGCTAAGCTTTTTTAACAGTTCTTCTAAATGATGAGTGAAGTCGAGTCTGTTGTCGATCCACACACCTAGGTATTTGAAGTTTTCTACATACTCCAGATTTTCTCCAAGTATAGTGCATAGCTGGGGGAGAATGATTGGAGAGGATGTGCTGGTGGAGCTTTGATTTGTGAACATCATTGCTTTAGTTTTCTTTGCATTTAACAGAAGCTTTTTCTCGAGTAGCTGATATTGTAGCAAGGAGAATTCTGTTTGTAGGATTTCACGAGCAGCTGCAGCGAAGGATTGCTGACATACAGAACAGTGTCATCAGCAAAGAGGTGTACAGAGGAACTGGTAAGGGTTGAATCAATGTTATTTATATAAATGGCAAAAAGGATAGGACCCAGAATAGAACCTTTGGGGACTCCTCTTGACAGTGGTTTTAATGGGGATAGGTCACCTTCAGCTTTTACCTGCTGTGACCTACCGGTGAGATAGCATCTGAACCACTTAAGGGAGGATGGATCTAGGCCAATGGAGTACAGGGATGAAAGTAGTAGCTCGTGGTCCACAGTATCGAATGCTTTGCTCAGGTCCAGGAATACTGCACAGACATTATTCTTTTTATCTAATTCGGATTGCCAGTCATTTGTGATCTTGGCTAGTGCAGTGATAGTGCTATGCTTAGCCCTGAATCCAGATTGAGCTGGGTTTAGGAGGTTAGCATTGTCAAGATACTCCCTTAACTGATTACTCACTAATTTCTCCAGCATCTTGGATAGCACTGGTAGAATGGAAATGGGCCTGTAATTATTAAGATCCATAGGGTCCCCTGATTTTAGAAGGAACCACTTGGGCTATCTTCCACAGTGTGGGAATAGAGCCAGAGTTTAGGATAGGTTGAAGAGGTGTGTTAGGGGACTGCAAGTACATGGCAGGCAATCTTTAGAAAGTAGGGGTCCAGAGAGTCTGCCCTAGCTTTTTAGTATCCAGTTGCCATAATAGATCCTCTACTTGTTTCAACAGTATAGATTTGAAGCTGAAGGAAGAGTCAACTCTCTGATCACCAGTGTAATGGGAGCTTAATTGTTCCCTCAGCAGGTTAGCTGGAGAGGTGTCAAAGGCAACTGTCTGTGACATCACTGCTGCTTAGGAACAGCAGTTCTTTGACTGCCAGGTCATTCACCTATGATGTCACTGTCAGTGAGATCATGCTGATGATGCAACATGAGGCAGTAGAGCTAAATATGTCAGCTGCCAGGCTAAGTGCTGTTCAACACATCCAGCACAATATTATCACATAGAAGACTTTCTGATGAGCAAAAGGAAAAATAACAATTCTTCTGAAATAAAAAGTTCAAACTGACTGCTACTTAAAATTTGCATTATTTTCCTGACTGCCAATTTTGGCTCCACTAGCTTTTTAAATTGATGGTGAGAATATCAATTCCATCATGAGGTGGGCCCCATGGGAGGCCTTTTGCCTCTATGAGAACTGTTCTCCTCACGCTCTATCTGTAGCTACATGAATGCCCTCACTCTGTATACTGCGACAGCAGTGGATTAGCATGGGGCGTTGTGGACCCTGGGTGCAGCCTGCTACCATTACCACACCATGTAACATAGTGATGTGCTGGATATTATTATGTTACACTATGACATTTGGATAACTTTCTTTGATATGTTCTTCTGTTTGGATTCTGATTATTTTAATATGTGGCTTATTTACTTTTGGATATTCCCCATATAACTCTGCACTGACGTTCTTTGCGACACAGTGACTTGTTGACGAACTGTTACAGAACACCTTCCTTCGCTCTATAGCCAGTAAGACGTTTGTAACATATTGTACATTTTGCTGGCATATATGAAAAAATTACTTACCATAGTAATTATGTTTCTTCCCAGTGATGCTCAGATATTAACTTTATGCAGTAAGCCTGTAGGGTTGGACTGCCCAGAGAGATGGAACACATGCAAATGATGGAACACTTTGCACGTGAGCATCTTTCAAACACTGCCTATACTAACTGCCTGTGTTCTAACCTCTCCAGATTTTATAAGGGAGCCTGAAAAGATGGTTCAGGATAATGTAATACTATTAAAAAATTCTTATAATTAAAAGTGGGGTTATCCAACAATATGGATTTTACTAAAATAGTCCTCCAACTGGAGGATAAATGTTTAAATAAGTTAGAACAACATGCCAGAAAAAATACCAAAAATAAACACAATTAACTCTGTTCACCTAATTTGTACAGGTGCAGAGGAAAATGTTCCCCATGGGTGTAAAATGATAAGTGGCACCAGCATGCAGAGTGCAGAGGCTGAAGTTCTGGAAGGGGAGGTAGGGAAGGAAGTTAAGAATAATCTGAGCATCACTGGGAAGAAACACAATTACTATGGTAAGTCATTTTTTTCTTCTAACCCCAGTAATGCTCAGTATATTCTTAACATTATGCAGACTACCAAGCAGTACACCTGGAGGGAGGCACAGAACTCTATTTTGGAAACAGACTTTGCAGGACTACTGTGCCAAACCTAGCATCACTTCTGGATAAAATATCCAGGTTGTAATGCTTTGTAAGGGTGTGTACTGTTTTCCAGGTAGCTGCTTTGCAAATGTCCACCAAGGGGACCTCCCTGGTAGCAGCAGTCCCTCTTGTAGAGTGAGCCCTCAATCCTGATGGGGGCTCTCTGCCAGCACTAGTGTAGCAGAATTTAACACACTGGACTATCCAACGAGAACTACATCTTTTTGAGGCTGGACTACCTTTTCCCACATCCCCATAGGTCAGAAACAATTGCTTTCTATCCTGTCTAAAGTCCTTAGTGGCTGTCATGTAATAACTAAAGGCCCTCTTCACATCTAAACTGTGAAGTCTCCTTTCACCAGAGATGGAGTGCTCAGTGAAAAAGACAGCTAGGGTGATAGATTGATCTAAATGAAAATCAGAAACCACCCTGGGGAGAAATTTCCTATTTGTTCTAAGGACTACTTTATCCCTATGAAAAGAGATACAGTCGTGGCCAAAAATATTGGTGCCCTTGCACTTTTTCAAATAACTCACAATTTCCTTTAAACATAAGTTGAAATTAACAACAGTACAGTATTTGGTCTCCACAATTCTTTATTTCTCTGTTAATATTACAGAACCTTTGTTTTTGATTCAGAATTTAATATATCCTTTTAAATCAGAAAATTAAAAGAAATGGCATTGACAAAATTATTGACACCCTAGACTTAATATTTGGTAGCACAGCCTTTGGTCAAAATAACTGCAATCAACTGCTTCCTATAGCCATGGATGAGCTTCCTGCACCTCTCTACTGGCAGTTTGGCCCACTCTTCTTGTGCAAACTGCTCCAGTTCTCTCAGATTTGAAGGGTGCCTTCTCCCAACTGCTGTTTTCAGATCTCTCCACAGGTTTTCAATGGGATTTAGATCTGGACTCATTGCTGGCCACTTCAGAGCAGTCCAGCAATTGTCTTGAACCATTCCTGGGTGCTTTTTGAAGCGTGTTTGGGGTCATTGTCCTGCTGGAAGACCCATGACCTTCGACGGAGACCCAGCTTTCTGACACTGGGTTCAACATTGCGCTCCAAAATGGCCTGGTAATCTCCAGATTTCATGATGCCATGCACACGCTCAAGGCACCCAGTGCCAGAGGCAGCACAGCAACCCCAAAACATCACTGAACCTCCTCCATGTTTGACTGTAGGGTAGGTGTTCTTTTCTTTGAAGGCTTCATTTTGTTTTCTGTAAACCTAGAGATGATGTGCTTTACCAAAAAGCTCTAATTTGGTCTCATCTGTCCACAAGACATTCTCCCAGAAGGATTTTGGCTTGTTCAGGTGTGTTTTGGCAAACCCCAGTTGGGCTTTCTTATGTCTCTCTCTCAGCAGTGGGGTCCTCCTGGGCCTCCTACCATATGACCCCCTTTCATTGAGTTGGCGACGGATGGCGCGAGTTGAAACTGTCGTACCTTGTGTCTGAAGGTCAGCTTGAATCTGTTTGGCAGTTGATCAAGGTGCTTTCTCCACCATTCAACAATCCCCGCGCTGCAATCTTCGATCAAGTTTTCTTTGCGGCCACGTCCAGGGAGGTTGGCTACAGTGCCATGGGCCTTAAACATCCTGATAACATTACGTACGGTGGAAACAGGAACATCAAGGTCTCTGGAGATCGATTTGTAGCCTTGAGATTGTCCATGCTTGACTACAATCTTCTGTCTGACCTCCTCAGACAATTCTCTGGCTGTCTTTCTTTTCTCCATGCTCATTGCGGCACACACAGTGACACAAAACAGGAGAATGAGTCCTTTTCTCTATTCAAACTGGATGAATGAGTGATTTTTATATTGCAGGCACCTGCAACTCACCACAGGTGAGTTCAATTCCAAAATGAAGGAGAATCACTTGCTTGAAATCTAATTATTTCAAACTACTTCTAAAAGGTGCCAATAATTTTGTCCAGGCCATTTAAGGATTTCTGTGTGGAATAAGCTAAGACTTAGTAAATTTATCTGCTTTTTGTGTTTTATTCCACTGCAAACCAAAGAAATACATATGTGGATACCAAAATATTTTTTAATTTCAACAATTTTCTGGAAAGAATGGTACATTATTAGAAAAAACTGCAAGGGCGCCAATATTTTTGGCCACGACTGTATAGTCCTGATCAATACAGAGAGCTTGAAACTCTCTGATTCTTCTTGCAGTAGTCACATTCCCACTAAGAAAATTGTTTTCCAAGTGACATATTTAAGGTGAGCTGTGGCCATGGGCTCGAAGGGGGCAGCCATCAGCTTAGCTATACACACATTCAGATCCCAAACTGGGACTGGTGGCCTGTGAGGAGGATGCAAATGATCCAGGCCCTTAAAAAACCTTTTGAAAATAATGTTAGAAGCCAATGTTACCTCTTTCCCAGCAGAGAGGTAAGCAGACACTGCTGCAAGGTGGACCCACAAAGAACTAGATTGTAGGCCCAGAGAGTGCAAGTGGGTGAGATACTCCAATACCTCTGATAAACCAGCTTGGGCTGGAACCAGAGTCTTGCTCGAACACCAGATAGAAAATCTCTTCCATTTGGAAGAATAATTCTTTGTAGTAGAGGGTTTTCTGTAACCTCTTGGAATACTTAAGACAGGTTCAGAAAGTTTAAAATCAGCGTATTTTAAATCTTCAAGAGCCAGGCCTTGAGATTGAGAGACCTGAGGTTCAGATACAATAAGGTTCCCTGGTTGGAGGTCAATAGGTTGTGCCTCCGAGGAAGATGTACTGGATTTGCAATAGACATTGAGAGCAGAAGAGAGTACCATGGCTGCCTCGGCCAGTCTGGAGCTATCAAGATCAGTGATGCTGTATGGGATCTGAGCTTGACCAGCACTCTGTAAATGAGAGGGAAAGCATAGAGGAACCTCCCTGACCAGTCCAGACTGAGGGCATCCAGAGGGAAGGTCCCCTGATCTGGAGGTCTGCAACAATACTGTGTCAATTGGTGGTTCTGGTAGGATGTGAACAAGTCCACCTCTGGAGTACCCCACTTTCTGAAAATAACTTTTACCACCTGTCTGTTTAGGGTCCACTTGTGATGGGCCTGGTTTATTCGACTCAATGCATCTGCCAGGGTACTGTCCTTCCCTGGCAAGTGAATTGCTCGAAGAGACACTTTCAATGAATAGGCCAGAGTCCAAATCCTTATGGCCTCCAAGCAGAGGGGACTTGACCTTGAGCCTCCCTGCTTGTTTATGTAATACATTGTGGTGGTATTGTCTGTTCTAACCTGTACCACCATGCCTTGGACTAGGTGAACAAAGGTTTCTAGAGCCAGCAGCACTGCTCTGAGTTCCAGAAGATTTATGTGCTGAAGGGACTCTGAGGCTGACCAAGTGCCCTGAGTTGTGCGATCCCCTATATAGGTGCCCCAGCCCAAGAGGGATGCATCTGTTGTGAGGATCACTGAAGGATTCTCTTTTTGAAAGGGAACTCCTTGCCTTAAGTTGGATTCCTTCTTCCACCACAAAAGGGCCTGTAGCAGTGACCTTGTTACTGGGATGAGCTTTGAGAAGGAATCTTTTCTTTGACACCAATGGGACCTGAGATGGAACTGAGTGTCCCTCATGTGAAACCTTGCACCTAGAACTGTGCCTGTGGATGCAGCCATGTGGCCTAATACCTGGAGAAACTGTATTGCAGTTTTTGACTTGTGGAGCTTGAAAGAGTTTGCTATTATATGAATGTATTTTACCCTTTCCAGAGGCAGATATGCCCTATCCTGTAGAGTACGGATTTCTGCTCCTATGAACTGCAACACTTATGTAGGAGTAAAGACTGACTTTTTGTGATTGCTTAGGAATCCAAAGGACTCCGGGAAGTCCTGAGTGACCTTCAGGTCTTGCTGCACCTGCAGGGGAGATTTTCCTACGACCAACCAGTCGTCCAGGTAAGGGAAAACAGATATTCCCTGTCTGCGGAGATGTGCCACTACAGCTGCCAGGCACTTTGTGAATACCCTTGGGGCAGAAGAAAGACCAAAAGGCAGGGTTGAAAACTGGTAGTGACCTGAAGGGAGTCTGAATCTGGGGTATTTTCTATAAGACTGTTTTATGGGGATGTGAAAATAGGCGTCTTTCAAGTCCAGTGATGCCAACCAGTCTGCTTTCTGAAGTGTTGGCAGAATCAGAGCCAAAGTTATCATCCTGAACTTTGGTTTTCTTAAGAACTTGTTTAAAGCTCTTAAATCCAGCATAGGCTGCCACTCCCCACTTTTCTTTGGGGTCAGGAAGTATCTGGAATAGAAGTCCTTTCCCCTTTGAGATTTTGGAACTGGTTCCACTGCTTTTAACTGCAGTAAGTTCTGAACCTCTGCCTCCAAGAGCACTTTTTCTGCTAGAGAGGGAGAGCTGAATACTCTGGATTTTTGAAAGGGGAAGGACATGAATCCCAGAGACAGACCCTGTCCCACCACCTCCAACACCCACTTGTCTGTGGTGATTTTCAGCCAAGTTTGGAGAAAGTGGGAGAGTCTGCCTCTGGCAGGTAGGAAGGAAGCGGCCTGTGGTTCAGGGGGTCTGTTTGGTTTGTGGCTGAGTATGAGACCCTCGGCTCAAGCTCCTTCTGTCCCTGCCCCTAGAGTAACCCTGCTGTGGGTATTGCTGGTACTGGGGTAATGCCACTGGTCGGAAGAAGGGCCTGGTGTAAAAGGACCTGCCCCGGCCTCCCCTTCCGTAAGGCCTGGTGGAAGTAGAAGCTCTCTTTTTAGCAGAGTTGCTTCTGTAAGTGGCCTTATACTCATCCACCTTTTTCATGTATGCTACAGTTGACTCCCCAAAGAGAGAATTTCCTTCTAGGGGAAAATTCAGGGCCTTTAGTTGTGTATCCTGAGTAAGGTTTGTGGCCCTAAGCCAAGCAAACCGCCTCTGTGCCACTGTGTTTGCCATCCATCTGGCTGCAGTACCATTAGTGTCAGTCGCCATTTGGAATTGGTACTTAGCTGCCTCCAACCCAGACCTGGCAGTTTCAGCTGGGTCATCTGGCAAGGGCGAGGGAGCTTTCTGGGACATGGCCAGGACCGACTGCCACAGGGATTTTTGGTACTGGGCAGCTTATGCCTGGAAGGTAGCCTGATGCATAGCCAGAGAGGCTGACAGGTACCCTTTTTTGGCCATACTTTCAATTTTCCTAGAGTCCTTGTCTGGAGGATGTGAGGACAGAGGGACCCTAGCCTTGTCACAGGCAGGCTGCTGTATGATCCCCTGGTGGTCAGAGTGGGAGAAGAGGAAACCAGCTTCCTCCCTTTCCAGCGGGTACTTCTTGTCCATCCTCCTGTCTATAGAAGGGGTGGAATTTGGTGCCTGTAAAATCTTTAGTGCATCCTTTTTAAAGAATTTATAAGGGTGGAGGAGAGCCTTTGTGAGTGTTAACCCCATCATTTCTAAGTACTCCACCTCCTCATCTTCAATTTGCTCCCTGTTGGAGATGTCAAGGGCATCTGCCATCCTTCTAACAAAAGTGAAGTGGGATGAAAAATCCTCAGACACCCTTGGGGAGAACCAAAGTCCTGTTCAGGGGACACTTCTGGTTCTATTGGTCCCTCCTTCTCATCATAATCATCATCTAAGGTTTCCCCACTTTCTAGGGGAAGAGGATGCACATTGCTGCCAACCTGGGGACCCTGAAATGGAGGCAGGAGGCTGCTGAGGAGGGACTATTGCCTGTAAAGACTGGATGATTTTAAAAGCCTGAGCAATCTCTTGGGCTGTAAGTACCGGCATAGTAGTCACAGAAGTCCCTGGTTTGACAGGTGAGGGTTCTGTGTGTTTTAATTTATTTTCTTTTTTTGCAGGAATCGGGGAGCCAGCCAGTTCAACTGCTGTTTTAGTTCCCTTTGTGTCCGTCTCAGGGGCAGGAACTGAAGAATATGTGGGTTCAACCACAATGTCTGGGGGTATCAGCTGGTCAGAGCCAGAGGGAACCCTTAGAATTTTCTTCCTTAGCCTTTCAAGGCGTTTCTCAACAGTTTTCTCAGGGAATGTCTTACATACTTCACATTGCTCATTTAAATGGTCAAAGCCCAGACAAACTACACAAAGTGTGTGTTTGTCTGCCTTTGCAAAGACCTCTCCACATTGGGTACAGTTTTTGAAACCGGGCTCACCGGTTTTCATTTTGGGTTTTTCCAACATATTCAAAATTTCGCAACCACTAAGAAAAAACCCTACATTTTTTTTTTTTAATCAGTTCAGGATTCGAAGAGGAACCGAACCATTTGTTTAAAACGGAACCGAGATAGCGGTTCAGTAACCGAGATTTATCTGTTAAAAAATTAGAACAATTCAGTGAAATTAAAGAAAATACAGGGGGTTCTTTAGTCAGAGAACCCCGATTTTAATATAAAACAATCCCGGTCCCCCCATGGTAATACCAAACCGAGAGGAACCGAGAAAAAACAACAATTTTAACGTAAATAAGATTATCTAGACAAACAAATAGTAGAGGCAGTAAATGAAAACCAAAATGTATACTTATACAGTATTTGATGTTTTCTTCACACAGGAGAAAGTGGACGAACAAGACTCCAAGTGACCAGACTTTTCAGGTGGAAAGAAAAATCTGAAGAGGTTAGAACACAGGCAGTTAGTAGAGGCAGTGTTTGAAAGATGCTCATGTGCAAAGTATTCCATCATTTGCATGTGTTCCATCTCTCTGGACAGTCCAACCCTACAGGCTTACTGCATCAAGTTAAGAATATACTGAGCATTACTGGGGTTAGAATTTAAGTTTGTCAAGTTCTATGTCTAACGAGAAAACTTTAATAAAAAATGTTTGTTAAAAAAAAGGGCAAACTAGCTACCTGACCCTCAATAAATGCCCCAGCACTTTGGCTCATGGTGCTACAACTTATGAATCTCCATCGCAACTGTTCTACTCTGGAAACCTATGATTCTTACGGATTCTGGACTCGGCATTTTTGGAACGTGATTATATGGCATCTCTGCAGGAACACGTTAACCGCAAGGCTAGGCAATGTGACAGGACTTCCTTGGTTACCCCTAAAATTAAACCCAGCCATGACCACATTTGTCACAGAATATACTAGAGTGGTCAGTCATGTGCGTGTTTAACACTGCCACCAAGACCACTCGTATGGCTGTAAGAGTGGTCTCTTGCGCATTCTTAGGGTATTAGAACTGTGAACTAACGGTGAGTGGTTCTGATACCCTAAGAATGTGACACCACTCTTACCACCATAATAGTGGTCTTGGCAGCAGTATTAATATATAATTGCTTGAGATCGATCAATAATATATTTAAAAAAAAAAAAAAAAAAGGAACTGCCCCGAACGTGCTCATTTCCAGGGCAGCTACTCAAGAGAGACTTCACAGAATAAGAGTGTCACCTGCACAAAGAAAAGAACGTTCCGACTGGCCAGAGAAGCCCCCTCGATCTATAATGGGTAACGCAGTTCATGGCCATTGGCATATCTTGAAAATCAACACAAACTTTTCTGCGGCGGCCATTGGCATTAAGTCCTTAGTTCTTTTCTGTACTGGGCCAAATTTGGGTAACCAATTCACCTGTGTTTACCCTAACCCCTACACCATCCATTACTTCATAGCTAGTGGCAGCTCCAGCTGGCTTTTCAGATGTGACAAATCAACTATTTGTCAGTGTGCAACACAAGGCAAACAATCTGTACATCCATGTCTTAACAAAAAGGTAGACATTAGACAGTTCACTAACTGTTTCACATCCTTTACTGTATGTGTCATCTGGTACACCTGCCCACATACCTATGCTGTATGGTCTATCCACCCTCTACAAAGAGGATATAGGAGCACATAAGGCCCATTATCCATGCCTAGCCCCAAACTCCCTTAGGTATACAGTACATTGCCTTACACATCATAACACTGATCGCAGTGAAATATTCCTTATGGGTATATTGACCTTTTCACCCTGAAGAAAAGTGGTTAAACTATGGACCTCCTGGAGCACAAGGTAAGTTGGACAAATCTTCTGAGCTTGCTACCCCATGGCCTTAATGACTCTCTGGATGTAATTCCCTTCCTATGAAGTACTCCGGCCTCTGCCACTGCTGCATCCCCTACAGACTGATCAATGTTCACTTTTGGTGGTTGTGATGGTTTTGGCGAGTATGGAAAATGTTCTGTACACTTTTTAGATTAGCTTTTCTCTACAGACATGTTTGAAACATGATTTTCCTTCTTCTCTTGGAACTCTCAATTTTCAAACAATCTCACACATACTGACGGACAACACTACCTTCCACAGACCTCTCTTATTTTAGCTGACCGCTCCATTTTTTATTTTTGTAGTGCATGATGGCCTTTCCCAGTGTAGACTAGCCTACTAATTATTTTGTTCTTTTCAACATGCTCTCTCACTGAGGGGCTGCAGAGTAGACATTTTTTATTTAGGCCATCCCCTTTCTGTAACCTTGCAGACGTGCCTGGTGTTGTTTCACACCATAGCTGCTGCAGTTCGGCATAATCAGCTCCTATTACTCATTTCCCAGAACTTATCTTTTTTTAGCACTTAGTTCACCTTATTAAATCACACTCTTTGGCTTTACGGCCTTTTGTAATTACTGCATTCATTTTCCATTCTCTTTTGTACCACCACATGTTTATATGTTGTGCATGCTTGCATGTGTCTTGGATCCTATACTCTCTATATCCTGAGTTATATTTGTATCGGGCTACACAAATACATACACATCAGGAACAGAGGCTAACCACATCAAGATGAGGGTCCTGGACTTTAGGAGGGTGTATTTTAAAGAAACGGAGGACTGTCTCAGAAACTGCTTTGGGAGGGGGCTGCCAGGGAAAGGTGTAGGCAGTGGGCAAAACTAAGGGAGGGCATAACTAACTTCTTTGTGAAGGAAGTGAGTAAAAGCAGAAGAAAAAAAGAGACTGTTATAGTTCTTTAACGAAGAGACAAAGGTGGTGAAGAAGAAACGGGGGACTTTCAGGAGGTATAAGGTGACACGGAGGGAGGAGGGCAAGGAGGTATACCTAGTAAAGCAGAGAGAAGCAGGCAAGGTAGTGAGGGGAGCAAAAGTGCAGACAGAGGAAAGAATCACCTAAGGGGAATGAAACATTCTTCAGATACATAAGTGAGAAGAGGAGAGCAAAGGGGAGGATAGTGAAGATCAGAAGAGCAGAGATGGGAAACAGTACTGTAGAGAATCAAGAAAAAAATGCAGACATCCTGAAGAGGTACTTCAGCTCAGTCTTCACAGTGGGGGAGGGGGCACCGGACCAACAGGGAGTAGTAGGAATTTGGGGGAGGTGGATATAAGTCCATTTTCAGAAGAGAGTCAGGAAGGGAAATGCAGCTCTGAAGGTGAAGAAAGCTAAGGGAACGGAAGGGATACATCCATGGGTTCTGAAGGAATTTAGGGAGTTGTTAGCTGCCCCGCTGACACCCTTGTTCTAAAGCTCACTGGAAACAGGTGTGGTTCCAGAAGACTGGAGAAGAGCTGACGTGGTCGCTCTACATAACAGCAGCAGCAGGGAGGAGGGTAACTACTATAGACAGTCAGACTCACTTCAGTGATGGGGAAATAAATGGAAACCCTGCTAAAGGAAAGACAGGTCGAGTATCTTGAATCCAGTGAGCTACAAGGCCACAGGTAGGACTGATTCACAGGGTGGGGGGGGGGAGGGTCATGCCAAATGAATCCGATGGATTTCTTTGAGGGGTAAGCAGGGAAATAGACCGGGGAAGGTAGTGGATGTGGCTTATCTGGACTTCAGCAAAGCCTTTGACGCTGTGCACAACAGAAGGCTGATAAAGAAACTGAGCAGCACGAAGGTGGGGTTCAAAGTGGTGACTTGGGTCAAATCCTCATTTTACCATCTGAGGAATACTGCTCAGATTAAACACCTGGTCTGGCCTTACGACCTTCTACACTGGCCCATGCCTCTGTGACCTCCCGCCTTGACTATTGCAACTCTCTGTACCTTGGGCTCCCAGGGGCTGATATCCGCCACTTGCAGCTGGTGCAGAATGTGGCAGCCAGCCTGCTGATGGGCTTATCTCGATCTTGCCATGTCACGCCTGTGCTCCGCGGACTGCACTGGCTGCCAATTCAGTGGCGGGTCACCTTCGAGGTCGGTTTGCTGACCTATAACGCCCTACATGGACAGGGACTGCACTTTCTGCAAGAACTTCTGTGCTCTTACCGCCCCCTCCACCCACTCCGCTGACGAGGGATTACTAGAGGTTCCCAGGGTCCATTTAAAGACCTCTGTCACTAGGGCATTTGTGTTTGCAGCCCCTACCCTGTTGAACTCTTTACTCATCAGATAAGGGAGTGCCTGAATGTAGGAAGTTTTAAATCTGCCTTAAAAATGCATCTATTTAAGCTCGCCTTCTGGGAGTGTGTATGAACTGGAGAATACTGAATATTGTGACGCTGATGTTTTAATTGTTATTTATGGATTTAACTGCTGAATTGTTTCTATGTTCTGTACAAGTGCTTAGATATTGATAATGATTTGCGCTTTTTAGAAATAAGATATGAGTTGAGTTGAAACTGATTAACTGATAGGAGACAGAGGGTGGTGGTAAACAGCACTCGCTTGAATGATGGAGGAGTGACCAGTGGGGTGTCACGGGTTCAGTATTAGAACAGGTCCTCTTCAATGTCTTCATAAGTTACACTGACAAGAAAGTGAAAGGAAGGACATACCTTTTTGCAAAAGATACCAAAATCTGCAACAGGTTGGACACTCAGGAGTGGGTGGACAGAATGCACAGGGATTTTGGGAAACTAGAGGAGAGGTCAAAAGCATGGCAGTTGCAGTTCAGTGCCACAAAGTGCAAAATCATGTACCTAGGGTATTGGAACCCAGGTGCTCGGGTGTAAGATGGGGGGAGGTACTAACAGTCAATAAACAAGCAAGGGACATTGGGGTTATCATATATGACAGCCTCAAGGGTGGCAGGGCAGTGTGACAAAGCAGTGGGTGGGGCTAGTGGGATGCTGGAGTACACAGGGATTGGTATATCAGCAGGAGAAGGGAGGTGGTGTTACCACTGCATCGCTTTCTGGTGAAACCCCACACTATGTCCAGTTTTGGAGACCACACCTCAGAAAGGACATAAGACACTGTGGAGGCAGTTCAGAAGAGGGCAACTAAAATGGAGTAGGGGTTGCACGGGAAGACCTACATGGAGAAACACTGAGGGATCTCAACATGTACACCCCGGAAGAGAGGAGAGCAGGGAGACACATGACAGAAACCTACAAGAACTTCACAGGGGTGAACAGGGTGCAGGAGGGAAGTCTCTTTAAAATGAGAAGGAGCACCAGGACCAGGGGCCTACAATGGAGCTGGAGGGGAGGAAAGTCAAACATAGAAACATAGAATTTGATAGCAGATAAGGACTGCTTAGCCCACCTAGTCCACCCATTTCCCTGCAGATCCTAGTTAACCAACAGACAACTTCCTTCTACCCCGACTAGGATTGTCTTAGATCTGTCCCAGACAGTCTTAATTTCTCCCACTGTTTTTGACTCCACTACCTCCTCTGGAAGGCCGTTTCATGTATCCACAGCCCTCTCCATGAAAAAATACTTCCTCACATTACCTCTGAGCCATCCCCCCTCTATCTTCAAATTGTGCCCCCATTGTTCTTGTACATCTCCTTTTCTGAAAGATGCTACCCTCTTAGACTTTGTTGATTCCCTTGAGGTACTTGAAAGTTTTTATCATGTCCCCCCTTTCCTTCCTCGAGGGTATACATATTAAGTTCCTTTAATCTCTGTTCGTATGTCTTCTGGTACAGACCCTGCACCATTTTAGTTGCCCTCCTCTGGACAGCCTCCATTCTATGTCCTTGCGGATATGGGGTCTCCAGAACTGCACACAGTACTCCAGATGGGGTCTCACCAACTGTCTGTACAAAGGGATAACAACTTCCTGCTTTCTACTGGTAATGCCTCTCCCTATGCATCCCAGAATTCCACCAGCCCTCCTTCCTGCCTTCTCACATTGCTTGCCCACCTTTAGGTCATCTGATAGGACTATCCCCAGGTCCCTTTCCATTTTTGTTGTTGTTAGTGTCTCACACCCCCACTGTGTACTCTTCCCCCGGGATTTTGTTACCCAGGTGCATTACTTTGCACTTCTTTGCATTGAATCTAAGCTGCCATACATTTGACCATTCCTCCAACCTTGCCAAGTCCCTTTGCATCCTTTCCACCCTCACCTTCTGTATCAACCCTGTTGCAGATCTTTGTGTCGTCTGCAAAGAGACAAACCTTTCCATCCAGTCCCTCTGCAATGTCACTTATGAAGACATTAAAGAGGACCGGTCTCAGTACTGAACCCTGCGGTACCCCGCTAGTAATCCCCTTTCTTCAGAGTGAACTCAGTTTACTATTACCCTCTGCATCCTGTTGTCCAGATAATTTTTTTTACCCAGGCTACCACCTTGGGACCTACTCCCAGGCTGGCTAACTTGTATATTAATCTTTTTTGTGGGACTGTGTCAAATGCCTTGCTAAAGTCTAGGTAGGCCATGTCCACAGCCCCTCCCTGGTCTACTACTTTGGTCACCCAGTCAAAGAAATCTATTAGATTCATCTGACACAACCTTCCTGCTGTGAATCCATGCTGCCTAGGGTCCTGTGATCCACTGGCTTCTAGGAACTCAACAATTCTTTCTTTCAGAAGTGATTCCATCATTTTCCCCTACCACTTAGGTCAAACTAACAAGTCTGTAGTTTCCTGCCTCTGTCTTGCTCCCACTTTTGTGAAGGAGAATCACATTCGCCCTCCTCCAGTCCTCAGGTACCACACCATCCTCCCATGATTTGTTAAAAAGGGTAGTCAGTGGTGTCACTACTTCTACCCTTAGTTCTTTTAGAATTCTTGGGTGAATCCCGTCAGGCTCCATTGCTTTGTCCACCTTCAGTTTTAAGAGTTCTTTCAGAATCCTTTCTTCTGTGAATGGACTGGTATCAATCTCCCTATCCAGAGTGCTTCTATTCTTTGATTTAGGTACCTCCCCCTCCTCTTCTTTTGTGAATACTGAGCAGAAGTATTCATTCAGTATCCCTGCTTTTTCGGTGTCCCCCTCTGCCCACCCTCCCTTCCTTTTATTAAGCCTCACTATCCCTCCCCTTGGTCTTTATTTGCTCCCTAATGTACCTATAAAAGGTTTTATCCCCCTTCTTAACTGGGTCAGCTATCTTTTTCTCAGTTTGGGCCTTTGCTATTCTGACTGCCTTCACCGCTTCCTTCTGCTTTACCTGGTACAGTTCTCTGTCCTGCTCCTTCTGTGTTTCTTTATACTTCCTGAATGCTACCTTTTTCTCCTTAACCTTCCCCGCCACCTCTTTTGAGAACCATAGTGTTTTTTTCCTTCGTTTTGCTTTGTTGATTTACTTCACACAAAGGCTTGTTGCTTCTGTGATGGCTGTTTTGATTTTTCCCCATTGTTCCTCCACCCCTCCTTCTTGACCGTTTGCTAGTGTATTTCTGAGGCACTCTCCCATTTTCTCCAAAGTCAGCTCTCCTAAAGTTCAGTACTCTTGCTTTTGTATGGCTTGACTCTATGACTCTGTTTATAGTGTACCACACTGTTTGGTGGCCACTTGTTCCCAGATTGCTACCCACTCCTAAATCTGTGATCCCTTCTCCGTCCCCATTTGACAGTACCAGGTCTAAGATTGCTCCCTCCTGAGTGGGTTCCACCACTAGCTGTCCGAGGCATGTCCCCAGTAGGGCTTCGAGAATAACCCTGTTCTTGGATGTGGCTGCAACAAAGGTGCTCCAGTTAACATCTGGCATATTCAGGTCCCCCATCAACAATATCTCCCCTTTTTCTGCCATTCTAAGGATGCCTTCTATCATCTCCTTGTCCATTGCCTCCCCCAACCCCCGAGAGGGTGGGGTCTGTATACAACCCCTGTGCAGATTGTGGTTCCATATCCTGTCTCCAGGGTGACCCACAATGCCTCCTCTACTCCCTGTTTATCCTTTAGTTCCGTTGCTTTGATCCCTCCCCTTACATAGAAAGCTACTTCCTCCTCCTCTTTTACCCTCCCTCTCCCTCCTGTAGCTTGTGTACCCTGGTATGTTGACATCCCAGTCATGGTTCTCAGTGTACCATGTTTCTGTGACTGCCATGATATCCAGGTGTCCCTCTTCCATTAAGAGAGATGTAAAGAAAAATGAATTCACTGAAAAGGTGGTAGACAGGGAGGGGCGCTGTGGAGCCCGAGCAAGATGGCCACCTGAGGCTGGCCTGGTGGCGCTGAGGGTTGAGGTGCTGGATGCCACACATCGCGCCACGCCGCCGACCTGAATTTGGGAGTGAGCTCGGGAGTTGGAGTTCGGCAGGGGAGGGAGAAGTGGCCTGTTATCTGCAGGGCTGCTCTCCTCTCCGGGTGGGAGGGCATGGGTTGTCTGGTGCCCTGGAGACCCCTGGTGGAGACCAGGGGGCACTATGAGATGTTTGGCTGCAAGTAAGGAGCGTGGCTAACTCAGGCAGGGTTGCTGTGCACCGCAGTGTCAGACGTGCACCATGCACGGTGGGGGCGCTTTGGGCTTACACACAAGAAATACCCCTCCAGCCCGGATAAGCGACAGCCCTGCCAGTGCCACTGACCTAATGTTGGTTCCCCACCACTGCCCCTTCAGTCACTCCGGGTTGTAGTCCCCCGACCTGGGGAACCGTAACAATCTTGAAGATGGCGGGGGGAACACAGCGGACGGTAGAGCAAGTCAACAAGTGCAGTGGCCTGAGAGAGTTCCAGGCTGGAGGGCTAGAAACAGAATCATAAAAAAAAAAAAAAAAAAAAAGATGGCTACCTGGGCATAGAGCACATGGCTTAATCAGACAAAGCTACAAAACTAATTTCTAATTTAAGAAGCACTTTCAAAGTAATGGAGAATTTGGCTGAATACCTGCTGTTCATGATGAGAAATCCTCAAAAGGATAAGTCAGTGCCTGAAGGCATTAAAAGCAAGAGTTCGTGGGGGGGGGGCTCCCGCCACAAGGTCAGCACAGGGCCATGCAGCAGACAGAGCAGAGGAACCTGCCGAAGAGACTCTGCAATTGCCAGGGGGCCAAGATCACCCATCTGATTCAGACGGTCTCTGGACTGCACGACAAATTTGACGGTCTTATGAATTGAGTGGTTTGTCTAGGAACCACTACAGAGTCTGTTAAACAGTGACTGTTGAGGCCATCAAACATTCACATGCAGCGTTTGGGATGGTGGCAACTTTTACAAAACAGAACATTCAGCTTCATGCATTCTTAGAGTTGCTTGAAAACCAAGCATGGGATGCAAATTTAGGACTAACTGTCACGCAGGAAGGCGGTTAGGGAGATCATTTACACTCATTTCTCATGGAATGGTCTAAGCAGCAGTTGAGAAAGCTGTTACTGCCCACCCGATCAGCATAAAAAAGAAGTACAGAATCACCCCACGTGGCAGGCTTGACAGTATGGAAATCCTTGAACAATCGTGATTGTGCTAGATGGTGTGGGCACAAGAAACTATGTGCTGACATTGTCAAAGAGTAAGGGGACCCTGCTTCATGACAGGCACACAGTCAGATCATACCCAGACATTGGCTACACCACCTAACAAAACAAAATCTGGTCAGAGCCACTATGGCTGCTAATACACTAACTTGATAAGGGTGTTTCATGGCCTTAAATGTAAAGATGAATTGCTATAGTCCTCTCCGTGTGTAACTATAATTATTGTTAAAGGTAGATCATTTATCTGGTTGATCCTGTGTTTCCCGTGTGTTTAAAATGTGAGTGATGAGTGCATGTTATACTATATGTGGAAGGAGATGAAGCTCCACACAAAGGCCATCAAGTAATGGTAGAAGGAATTGTGCAGGGAGGAGAGGTATGTCTACATTGTGGACTGTGGGCCAACCTGGAAGGATAAGAACCTATACCGAGGTGATGGTCTGCTTTCATCCAGGAGGCAACAACAGTCATCAGTAGACAATTCAAATGTTACTTCTATGGGCAATTAATATAGCCGGGGGCAGAAAAATATGGGAGGCAAAAAGTGGGCCACCAGAAGCTGAGATACAGTAGGAAGATCCCAAGAGGACAGTCTCCCACCAGGATGCAAGTTATTCAAGGGAACAGAGGATTATGCAAAGAAAGAAAGGAGAAAATAGTCAAAGGAGAAAGGTGTGGAAGGGGGCACAGTTGGAAAAAGGAGAAAGCAGCAAGAAGAGAGGTGAGAGCTGTCAAAATGATGCAAGGTCTGCATCAGAAGCCGTATGAGGAGAGACTGAAAGAGTTCAATATGTACACCCTGAAGGAGGGGAGGGCTATTATGGAGGCCTTCAAAATACCTCTTGGGTGTTAATAAGGTACATGAGGGTGATACGTTTCAGAGAAAAAGGTGCAGTAGAACAAGGGGTCTTGATATGAAGCTAGAAGAAGGTGGATGTGAGAAAGTACTTCTTCACAGAAAGGGTGGTGGATTCCTGGAACAGCCTTTTATAGGAGCAATTGGGGGTGAAACCAATGGTGGGTTTCAAAAATGCCTGAGACAGGCACAAAGGAATCCTAGGAGGAAGGAGTTGGGTGGAAGAGACAGTGCTGTAGGGCAAGTTGGTTCTGCAGCAAAAGTGATCATAATTAAAAATGGGCAGACTAGATGGGCCCAACGGTCATCATCTGCCATTACTTTCTATATTTATGTAACACCCCCCTTTAGGAGATTACTAGTTCTGTTTGTCCCTCCCTGGCTTTTTGTGGCCTAATTTAGCCCAATAGAAAAAGGGTTGGTTCTTCTCAGCACTCAGGTGACACCTCCCACAGGTCGATAGGTCACCACGGGTGCGTGGAGAGATTAAGCCCCTTGATATAGGCAGGAGAGGGAGTTCCAGTCAGAGGCATGAGAAGTGAGGGAGTGAGAGTGAATCTGGGCTGGGTGGAGTCGATTGCCTGCTTCGGCCCCCGGACAGTGGTACTTGAGGGGGACACAGAGCAAGAAGTTGGAGCCAGTAGCCACAAGCCATATAGTAGCTTGGAGGGCAGCTAAAGTTGAGAGGGGAGCCAGCAGCCACAAGTTGCAGAGTGCTCTGGCAGCCTGCACTGGTTTGTGTAGGGATCCTATGGAAGAATGTGGCAGGGAGTGTAGTGTCCAGACAGTGAGCTGATTTGGAGTTCCATGGGATGTAACCCCCTTCTCAATTCAGGGACAGCTGCTGCCAGTCTTGGGAAACAATGCATGGTTCATGAGGGAACCCGCAAATCCCCAAGCCATGGGGACTGCATGTCCCGAGGGGGACCCGCTGAGTCAGTACTGAGAGAAAGCGAGGGATGGGGATCACTGAGAGTTTGGGTGCCTGTGAAGAATAATGGGCTGTTAGGCACTTTGAACTGTTCTCTGACTTGTGCTGCCTTAAAGCTTTTGTTATCATAGCGGTCCCGAGTTAATGCTGCCCTAAAGACTGTGCGACCTCCTCGGTCCAGAAAAAAAACTGACATTATCACCATACTGCCCACGTGAAAGTTGGATGCGTTTCCCACTAATTAACTGGTGCTCCCCAGAGCTACGTGTGAATATGGCGAATGAATTTGGGATCCCAGTTGTTTCTTTAAGTTCTGTGTGGACATTCTGTTACTGAAAGGAACTGTTTAAAATGCATTAATCTGTTGTTTTCATCCAGCACCAGCGAGAAAAACGGGACGCTGTGTGTGACATGTGGGCCTGGGTAACATGGCCCGTGGAACTGTTTCTGAGGGTGCCTCCTTCCCATGGGTACTGTATATTCCATCCATAGCCCAGACACAGAGAGGGAGGTCTACATTTCTATGTATGACAGGTTGTGTGATTCAAATGGATAAGGCACACTGCTGTTCCAGTTTTGCGCTCATGCTGTTGGTTTACAGAGCAAGTTTAGATACAGATGTGTGTGCTGGTTGTTGGGGGGAAGGGTAAGGAGATGCAGGCTTGAGGATCAAACAAAAAAAACAAAACAAATTAAATAGCTGGGTGGGCCATATAATACTATGGACTCCATCAAGCTCAGCAGTGATGAACATTACATACATATTCTGTAGGTTACAGCCAGTGATTTCAGAAATACATATTTTTTTATCCGAACCATCAGCCTCCATTCAGTGCACATAGTAAGCTTTATCTGTAAAAGGATGGGAAATAATTTAAAAGTTTAAGTTGACAAAAAAGTCAAGTTATCGCATTTGGTCAGCTTCACTTTTCAGCATTTCCCAGTATAAATCTGGTTCCTAGGGAGAAGAGGAATGGTGGAGCATGGTTGCCCATCCACTGTTCTCTATGTACAGTGCCACACACATGCGCGCGCACGCACGCACACACACACGCACACACTTGGGAGACAGAGAGAGAAGCGTAATTTAGATGTGTGGGGTCTTCATGAACTATGATTTCCCCAACCCCCCACAGGCTAGGGGGTCGCACAGACCTCTAGAAGCTATCAGGTTGTAGATGCATTCTGGTGCATTTTAAGGGTCATTCTGACACTATCTGGCTGCCTTTAAATCTGCCATTGACTTGTTACAACCAACCAATCAATATCACTATCAAAATAACTTTATTTTCTTAAAAAACTGTCAAAACTAAAGCACAGAATCCCAACCCGGCCACCCTTCAAACACCTAATTATATACCACTGCTCTTGAGTACCGCCAGCTATCACTGCAGCAGGCAGTGCACTTGTTACCTTGCAACCTGAACAGTAGACTCTGACCCCCCCCCCCCAAACAGTGCAACACATAGTCAGACATACAAGGCAGCGAGAAGGGCACACAAAACACCAGCCTGGATGTGCATGTGTCTGTCACACAGCAGGCACTTACACAGACGCAGACCATCCATGCCAGAGAATGGAGCTGATACATACAGTAAGACCCACTGGAGGGTCCCTCAAGGCCCAGCATTGACACAGGATGTATACCAGGTCATGATTGCTTTATCTGCACGTACCCTGAACTGAGACAGTTGGAGCAGGGAGGGTAAGGCTCAGCAGGGACAGCTGCATGAAATACAAGGCATATACAGAGATATCACAGCTGACAGACTTGACATACAGCAAGACTTCCACAACCTACGAGAGACCTCGGACGATGGCATGACCATAACTGTCACTGCTCTACTGCAGGATGATGTTTCCCACTCATATCCAGTACATGGCAGCCAATCCCCAAATCCACATATGTCATACACCGGAACCACATCACCATCAAGAACCCCAGCACAACCCATGCATGACAGCCAACTGTAACAGATGATGACTTAATGCCAAAGATGTTCTGTGCCATGTAGACAGCCCAGTCATATGGCAAGGGCTGGGGCAATGCTGCTGGTAGGCTCATCCCACCCTAAACACCCACTCAGAAATCAGACACCAAAACCAAAAAAACAATTACCTAATGCTTCATCCAAATGCAGCACATGCTTAATGCTGAAGAACTGCCATCCACCATCAGATGCACGTGGACTCACTTCATGGGTTCCATGCTTGCTCACAGCTGGGATGGGAGACTGGCAACAAGAAGCAAGCTGGGGGGCAGGGGGACAACATCACTCAAGTCACTGGATGCAGCCCAGTCCAGCCCCGCACCATCAGATAAGACCATCCAATACAAAAACCATTATTAATACAAAACAGCACACTTACCTCACTGCTCCTTTTATGATAAAGCCAGGCTGGTTAAGTATTCATACTGTTTTGTTGGCACTGACCATCTAACTCACTCGGTCCCGGCCAAGTCCTGTCTCTCAGCTTGTGAGAATTAATCTCTCACAGGCTCACACGGCATGACTAATCAGCTGCTCCCCACTCGCACTCCACATAGTACAAGCAGCACCTCCAGTCACACAGGTACAGCTAGCTGCTCGCTGGGTTAGAGGATTTCTGTAGGACATTCCCTAGATTGCAGATCTATCTTTCACATGAACAAAAAGTATGAACTTCAAGATGAGAACAAAGCTATCACTGCCAGGTTATTAAGTTACTAATCTTTCATGGGGAAGACATTTAAACATGCACTACTGCTTTGCCACATTAAATAAGTTAATTAAATGAATAAGTCTACTATTCTGCTGTATCATTGAAAAATACATAGTAAAAGCTGGACCCCACTGAAAATGAGAAATTGCCTCTCATGTGGGCTATCCTGGGTAAATGCATTATAAAAATGGGTAAAAGGAGGACCCCACTGAAATATGTCTGCCTCCCTTCAGCAGGCCTCCCCCACAGTTTCTACCTGCAGCTCTGAAAAGACCACCCTAATGGTACCCAGAACTAGGACCTCCCTAGCGCAGAGATCCTTCTGCTACAGGACCGCCTCCTAGTTCAACTCTCTTCCTGTCATCGTCACAAACACTCCCAAAATCACCCCTTTTCAAAACTCGCTCTTCAGAACCACCTTTTCAACACCCGCTGCTGTAATTGTCACACACCAGTGCACACATACCCCCCAGTACACTCAATTCTCGACAAAGTCCGACACTGCCTCCACACACACACCCCTCCCCTCAGGTTCCTCTATCCCTTCCCCTACTAGACATCTGTATATCTAAGGTGTCCTATGCTGATTCAAATGTAACTATGTGTGTATATATATATATATAGTACAAAATATATGAAACTCTGTCCGCATTCTGTAAATGGTATCACTGTTTTATCCTCTCTGTGCCGTGTGACGAGGTACCTTTGTAAACAAGTCTCTGGCTCAAAGGTTGAAAATTCGATTGTACAAATAAATAAAAAATAAGATCTTGCATCTTCGCTGTACTATCCTGGATTAATACAGTGTAAAAACCAAGTCAAACAGAACCCCTCAAGAAACAAGATATCACAACACAGTCCTCATTCAGAAGTAGAAAGCTGCACAACGTTGGGGTGTAGGGACAAACCAACATAAGTTCAGCACAGAATCCCGCACCCACCACCACCATGTAGAAAAGGATGGTGCTCACACCATCTCTGTTAAAGTGCAGTCTTTACTGAAGTGCAGGACAAACCACACCACATGCCTTGATGCATTTCGGACCAAAAATCCTTTTTCAAAAGACATGTCTTTTGAAAAACGATTACTGGTCCAAAACACGTCAAGGCGTGTGGTGTGTCCTGCATTAGCACCTCAATAAAGACTGCACTTTAACAGAGATGTTATGAGCAGCATTCTTTTTTTACATGGTGGTGGTGGGTGCGGGATTCTGTGCTGAACTTGTACCACAACATAACTGGGCTGTCGTGTGTAAATATATTGCAAAACTGTAAAAGCAGGGCCCTACAGCAGACCCTAATGAAAATCAGATGTTGCCTGTAAGCTAATCTCTCCTGGAAAAATACATTGTAAAAGCATCCAGATCACCCATCTTGTAGCTGTCTGGTATATTCCTGGTGGACTAGTGGTCCCTCCAATAAGGGCAACTGACCCCCTCCCAACTCACCCTCTCAGGCACCTTGCCAGCCCTGGTCACAAAATGCAAACTATAGCAATACTGATAACTGGCACAGCCCTCTTCTCACCACCTCACCTGGTTTCTATTTAACGGTCTCTGAGCAATCGCAAGTTTTATACAAACACCTGTTTCTACTGTACTCATTATCACACACCGACAATAAGACGCTGGCAGGCCAAGGTGGTGAGCAGAGGGCTGTGCAGGTCACTGTCACGATTTCCGTACTTTGGCTTGGGTGACTTGAGTGGGAAGGGGGGATTGTGGGGAGGAGGGTCCTGAGTAGGTGGGTTGACAGAGGATCAGATGTCCTTATGGGTGGGGGGAGACCACTAGACTACCAGGAATATTCAAAAGAGCTACAGGACGGTCGATTGAGGGTGCAGGTACCTGAGTAGGGGTGTGCAGACAGTTCTTCTTTGAATCAGACTCCCCCCCCCGGACCAGCCCTCACTTCAGAACTCGGATAAATAAGGACTCAGCTGCAGGAGTCAGGTTTCAAGTCCTTATTTATTTTTTTTTTTACCAGGAAAGACACATTTGAGCTGAAACTCATTTCCAGGTCATCCTCGGAGCTCTATGAAGTTAAGTGACTTGCTCAGCTGAGGGTCACACAGTATACAAATGGTGGCTGTGGGATTCAAACCCATGTCTCCAGGCTTATCCAGGAGTCCTTTAATGAGAGCATAAAAAACTGTAGCCATGAATTCCTTTACATAACACCCCTCCTAGGTTTTAAATTTCACACACACACACACACACACACACACACACACACACACACACACACACCACCAAAGTGTTTTTTCTGTATAAACAACAGCTCTTGGAAGACTTCATTATAACTCAGTCCCTACAAGCCCATGACTTTAATGCTTATCCATACTTAAAATGTTGAATTAGTTATAACCTGGGGAGCTTTGCTGTCAAAACTTTTATCTTCAGTAAACACTTTATTTCTGAGTTGTACTGTGAGTTTTTAAAGGAGTAATGCACGAAAGGGTGTGTGTCGTGCTGGGATAACGTCACACCTGGGGTGATTAGGCACAAGGCCACAGGCTGAGTGCGACTAATCACCCCAGAAGTGACGTTGTCCCAGCACGACACACACCATGGAGTGAATTATTCCTATTATACAATGACTCGTTCATTAAGAAAAATTCATTAAAAGTTATTTTTTAATGTTTTTCTCAGTGTGTAGGAATACTAACAAGGAAAGTAGTTCTGGTTATTTTGGCCACAAAGTAGATCTCTTACCGTTATTCTGTCTCTCATGCCCAGAGACACACTGTGGCTCTGCTGCTCAAACCTTCCTAGTTTTGTGTACTAGTTGCCTCTGTGCCGTTCCCTTCAAATACGCACACATTTCTGACCCTGTTTCTTTGTGCCTTCATTTTGTTTTCTTTTAGTCACAGTGAAGGTGGAAATCTCAGTTTGTCATGCTTTGGTTCCATGAAGGCTACACCCCATGCAGTCCAAACACTGAAGTGACACTAGTTGTCTTTGTGTTGTTCTCCCGGTACAGCAGGTCTGTGTTTTGTACCAGGAGAAGAAAGCACAAACCAAGATGATGAAGGAAACCGTGTGTAGTAAGAACTTATGTTTGCTATAGAACAGAAGCGCATACTCAGCTTAATCAGTCTGTGGCAGGCGGAGACAGCTGAATGTTGAGGCCGACACAGACAGTGTTATGGGAAGATGCGTATTTGAAATGTCTTCTTTCTTGTAATTATTTTTTTTCTCCTAAAGTGAAATGTGCTTTACATTTAAATTACTGTATATCTGTTAAGCTGCTGCCTGGGTCACTCGTTATACAATGGTGAGCAAGCACTGTGAAGTTGGCACCGGACCAGTAGCATGAAGCCGATTGCGCCAACAGCTTCACTTACTTTTTTAATTTATTAGTAGATGATGGCAATATGCTGCAACTATTTGGTGAGGCAAGTAAGACAAATTTTTCTGTGTGTGTGTGTGTGTGTGACACTGGCAGGGGAGGATTTCCGTCTTTCCGAGCGGGGCGAGGAGTGTTGATTCCCAACAGATTCGGGACTGCTCAAGCTGCTGGTGGTGATGGCTATGGAACAATCTTTTTTTTACTATTAAATGAGGTCCAGAGTGTGCTGGGAATAGATCCGTGATGTTATGCTAGGATAACATCACGGGTCCAGTCCCAGATAGACCAATCGCAGACCAGCATTCTTTCTTGCCATTGTATAATCATCATTCTCTGACTTGACCAGTCAAGTCAATCCATGCATATCAAAGAGGGAAGATATCCATCAGAGTCAGGCACCAATAAAAATGTCACTTTATAGTCAATCAAGTAGTATTTCAAAATAAACTCCTTAAGAACGCAAATAAAGTATAGCCACCCACATTTTTGAACAGGATTGTCAGTACAAAAACTGGAAAGGTTATATGATCTTTACTTACTTTGTTAGGGAAACTAACTTGGCAAACAACAGATTTACTGAAAAATGAAACTGCCTGTTTCACTTAATTGGAGAATCATGACAATCTCTGTCTGGCTGTCACAGCCCAGTGACCCCACTGCCACAAGCTGAAACAAATCATCTTGTGCTAGAAACACAGTTCCATTACACCTCTGGTTCAACAGTGCTGCCTGGAGAACTACTTACAAAACAATAACATACACCCTTGCCAACATGATGTCCTTTGAGACTAAAACAAGCTATCTGTGCTGTTTAAAATGAGCATATCCACTGACTGTAATTTGATCTGGCATGAGAATGCTACATATAGGAAAGGACCCCCCTCCTGGGCGGAGTCATTTCAGGTAGTGGAAGGATCGCGGTTAAACTCAGACACTTCTTCAGAAGGAGTCTGAAGTGCCCTTTTTCAAAAGTAACACCAAAATGTCTGCAGGGCTCTGCCCACGCACCCATAAAAAGAAGCAATTCGATAGAATGAGGACCATGCTCCAGGAAGCAGAGATCAATCATGGAATACTTGTCCCAGCAATGCTCTGCAATGTCTATCAGGGAAAGATCTTCGTATTCACAGGCCCAGCAGATACCCTTACGTGGGTACCAATGCATGC
This sequence comes from Neoceratodus forsteri, assembly GCA_016271365.2. Lineage (NCBI taxonomy): Eukaryota > Metazoa > Chordata > Ceratodontiformes > Ceratodontidae > Neoceratodus > Neoceratodus forsteri. The sequence goes on along the minus strand of CM057459.1, from coordinate 298,159,750 downwards.
ACCACTGGGGGAAGCCCTATCCGAACCGCAAGATTCCTCATCGGATGATAAAGATTCTTAAAAGGGTTCTTTTTTGTCTGGACTACATGGCGGGTAACTAGTCTTACGTATTACCGCATTTATTTGAAAACTAGTAACTAGGAAAGGCAACTAAACTGAGGCTCGTTTCCAGGTGCAACCCAGGGGAGGGAAGTAAAAGGATAAAACAATACAAACCACAGACAATTTCCATATTACAAATGTGCAAGGCCAGAGCACACAAATGCCAGAGAAAGTGCACGATGAGCAAACACATCATGAGCAGGCAAGTGAACAATACAGCAAGTGTATAAGGAACTGTTTTGGGGGAGCAAAATGGGGGAGGGAGTCTTATCCAGGTAAGCTGGCTGTATTTACGGACTTTTGGGGCTTAAGATAATATGTGACACTGGGTGGCCCACCTACTGTCATATAAAAATGGACTTTACCCTTGCAGTACTTTAAAGGAGAACTGTGCTGAACCGATAAGTCCTTTTTTCCAGTAGAAGCGTTTTTTTAAATACTGGTTCAAATTCTGTCATTGCTTTAGCCATCCAGGTTCTTTAGTTGTCTTAGTGGATGTTTCTGATTTACATGCTGCTGGTAAGAACCATTTTAGAACTGTATGATGTAGTTTGCATGTCCCTGTTCTACTCTTCTATTGTTGCCATAATGCATTCATGTTCTACTGTAGAACTCTAAGGCTGAGAGGGACAAACTACATCATATAGTTCTAAAATGGTACTTACCACTAGACTGCAAAGCAGCAGCACCCACTGAGGTTACTAAAAGGCCTGTATAGATGGAACAATAACAGAATTTTATCCGGTACTTAACAAAACCAGCTTCTACTGGGAAAAATTACTTATAGCTTCAGTGTAATTTTCCTTTTCTATGTTTGTTTCCCCCATGTTTGTTACGGGGGCAACTAGTTACAATCACCCAAGTGGGGATCAGTTTATACTTCCCAAATACCCATTGTACTGAAGTTCATCAGAAACTTGTTACCTGAATGCGTATACAGTAATTGCGCCCCAGTAATAGGAAAGGTATCTGATGTTCAGTCTGTACAGGACTGATTGTACTTTCTTATGGCGCAAAAGAAAATGGATGGCATAGTGAAGCGCTCCACTTCTTCCATTAGGGAGGGGGAAGAATTATGTGGGACCTAATTTGGACTAATAAATGGACTATGACCATGCTGTTCATGGACTCTAGTTTGCAGCAACTTCACGTAACATAAACATGATTAAAATGTTTTCTATATTCTCCTCCAAATCGTACCTGTATAGTATAAAACATTGTATTAAAAGGAGTGGCACACTCTCTGAAAGAGCTCATCATGTATATCTTATGTTCGGACTCATTATCTGTATGTGAGTTTCTTGAAACAAAGCAAAACAAAATAATGCTGGTAGATACAGTACCTGGAATAGATTGCCTGCAGAAGTGGTGGAGGCAAAACCAGTCTGTTGGGGGAGGGCTTCAAGCATGCCTGGGATAGACATGGGGTGAATCAGAAAACAGGCAGGGAGGAGGGAGGGTTGCAAGGGACCAGTTAGGTCAGGGAAAATCAGGGAGGACTGGGTGGGCCAAACAGTCCTTTTCTGCTGACAAATTCTAGGTTTCTTTTCAGAGCTCAGAATCCTCATATTGCCTTCCATATTTGCTATGCATTATGGACAAAAATATCTTTCTGCAATAGTATTTATAATCAGTACCGTATCTTTAAAATGACGGTTTAAAATAGGGAGAATACGCAAGATTTCCCAGACCAAGAACAAAACCTCATGGTTTAGAGGCGAAGTGCCGAGGTCCTGTACTGCCACTTGTTTGAACATTAAACTTTTCTACACTCCATCCTGGTGGGATTTTTGTCTCATTTTAAGTGTGCTAAATCCTCTCTCTTGAGTGTGCTGCAGCTTTTTTGTTTTTACTGTTTCTCTTCCTTGCTCCACTCATCGCAGGTTATGTCTGTACACAAACTTCATACATATCTCTGTATGTTACAGGGGAAACAGTCTCAAAATAAATAACACTTGCTCAGGCTTCTTACCTTGAAGAGCTGTACTGTCTTCACGTCTGCTGTCTTCACTGGCAGGCTATTCCATAGGTTCACTACCCCTTGACAGAAGAAGTGTTTCCTAACATTGCCCCATAATTGTACTCGTTTTCATCTTCCACTGTAGCAAGATGAGCCCACACCGTGTGTGCATCCTATGGTACCTGCCCCCCCAGTGTAGCACCTTGCAACTGAAAGTGAGACTCCAGGAGTCTGACCAGTCACCCAGATTGTTCAGGACCTCCTGAAGTTTGTCCCTCTCCTCAAGGGAGTCCATTAACCTGCAGAAAAATTGGGGTGCAGAAGCTCAAACACTTTTTTTAAAACAAGAAAAAAAAAATTAAAAAACTGCTTACAGACTATAATGTCTTGTTGTAGCTCCACCCCAGGAGCTGAATCAAGCCTACTTCTCTAATACAAGGGACTAATGGAGCTTAACAATACACAGGCATGCCAGGTGCCAGGGACTCTCTCGGGTGAGACCCACTCAATCGGCCCTTTACCCCCGGCCTGAATCCCTTCCCGGCTGAGGAATCAGTGCTGGATCCCCTCCCAAATGTGGGCCCTTACAGGGGAAGGGATCACGGAGAGTCAAGTTCGGTCAGTCACTTGGGTCCACCATTGCCCCCATGGCAGCCGGGGTTTTTCCTCCTTGGCTAGCTTTCCCCAGAGGCACGGATGTGCAATGACGTCAGCGCACGGAGGGTGCGCACCTGCCCCTTCCCACAGACGTCCGCCGCTGCCTCACCCCATTCACATCCTCGCTTAGGTGTAATGCTCCTGGTCTCCACTGGGAGCTGCCACCATGCGGGGATTCCCCAGCAACCCACCCCAGGAGAGGAGAGCAGTTCTCCGGATGCTTGATCCTCTCCTCCCCCTGCCGACCGCGGTGCCCCGAGTCTGCTCCCGAACCTGGGTTGCCAGTGAGACATGAGGTGTGGCATCCAGTACCTCAGTCCTTAGTGCCACCAGGCCAGCCTACATCAAATCAAATGTTAGCAGGTGCTATGAGGAACAGCACCAGCTAACGTTTCCAACAACAACTGCTTTCAGTCACAGCACTAAGTGTCAGTGCTATACTGCAGAGCTGCTCCGGAAGCAACCCTCCACCCCCCCAGCCCCACACATGCACACCATAGTATTCAAAGGTTTCTGTGGTTTCTGGTGGCGAGCCCTCCCACTTCCCATCACTTTCCAAGCAGTCCCTGGTTTTAAATAGCAGCCCCATCACTCTATCCACATCCCCAGTCCCTCCCGTACTGTCCCGCAATCAACAGATAATCCAGCCATTAGTGATATAATTCCCTAGATATCAACTCCACCCCCCCAACTGACAAGGCAGATCCCCCCAAGCTCACAAAGTTATAAAAGGGAAGTTACCATCTGCTTTAGACCTTTAAATTATGTCCTCGTTGTGATTTTAGATGCAAATCTCATCATGCCGCACCATCTCCCTCGGTTTACCTATAAATACAGGTTACTCACCTATAACAGGAGTTCTAGGAGTGGTATATGTTGTTCATCCACACTTACTGGCAGGTTCCTTGCCACTTTAAATCTTGCCGGAAGGTCTTCAAGCTGGCTCCTCCCACCCACCCGGGTGGTAAAACTCTCGTCTCCACCCCATGATGCCTGATCTAGGCCCCTGGCAGCCAGGTTGCGCGTTGAAGCTGGGTGGGTTGTGTGGATAAACAATATATACCACTCCTAGAACTCCTGTTACAGGTGAGTAACCTGTATTTCTAGGGACGTGGATATGTTGCTCAATCCACACTTACTGGCAGACTCCTACCAGTTCTCCAGGAGCAGGGAAGCAAGGCATGCACTCCCTACTTGGGGAATAAGGACTGGAGAACCAAGGTCCCAAAACCAGCATCCCGGCGTGACTCAAGGTCAATGTGGTAGTGGGTAATGAAGGTGTGTGCTGACTTCCAGGTAGCAGCCCTGCAGACTTCCTGGATAGGGACGTCCCTGGAAGCAGCCACCAAAGCACCGGTATGGAGGTAGAATGAGCTCTTATCCCTTTGGGAGGCTCCATGCCCGCCAACCTATAGCAGAGATCTATGCAGGAAGTGACCCACCTGCCTATTGTCCACTTGGCTGCAGGTCTGCCAGGTGCGGCTTCAGCGTAGGTGACAAACAGCTGGCGAACCTCTCCCCTAACTTCAGCCGTCCACTCCTTATAATAAGAGAACGCTCTTCTAGGGTCCAGAGTATGGAACCTATATTTGGCCTCCGAGGTGTGATTAGGGTAGAACACGGCAGAGTCAACACCTGGTTAAAGTGAAACTCCGACACCACCTTTGGAAGGAATTTCGGGTTGGGGCGCAGGACAACCTTGTCCCTGTGGAAAATCAGATAAGGAGACTCCATGGAAAGCACCTGGAGCTCTCCCATCCTTCTGGCTGATGTGACAGCCACCAAGAAGGCGGTCTTCCACGACAGGTAAGAGATGTCACACCAGTTTGAATGGCTTGCCCATGAGCTTAGCCAATACCAGCAGTAGATCCCACGGAGGTGGAGGTTCTCGCACCAGAGGGGATATGTGATCAAGGCCTTTGAAAAAGCATCCGACCACCTTCTCCTGTGCCACTGACTGCTTTCCGGCCCACGGCCGGTAAGCAGAGATGACTGCCAGGTGCACCTTAAGGGTCGTCAACTGAAGCCCTAGCTGAGAAATGGACCATAGGTAGTCCAGAATGCTAGCCAAAGAACAGGAGGAAGGGTCAAACCCCTTACCCTGACACCAAATGGAGAATCTCTTCCATCTGAAGGCATAGCATTTTCTGGTCGACTCCTTACGGGATGCCTCAACGATGCTGAGGACCTCGTCGGAAACACCCAAGACCTGGAACTCTAGCCGCTCAGGAACCAGGCTGTCAAGTGCAGGGATTGAAGGTCCAGGTGGAGTATCTTCCCCTTGTTGACTGAGATCAGGTCTGGGCAGCTGGAAGCCACCTCGGGAGCTGGGAGCCTGGAGCTGAGGCTGAGGAGATCTGGATACCAGAACTGGCAGGGCCAGTCTGGGGCTACCAAAATCACCTGCGCCTTGTCCCTTTTCACCTTGAAAAGCACCTTGTGGATCAAGGGAAATGGAGAGAAGGTGTAGCAGAGGCCCGGGGTCCACGGCATCAAGAAGACATCCCCCTGCAGCGAGCCCTGCTGAGGGGGGCGGGCATAGAACAGCCTCAGCTTCGCATTCTCCCTGGAGGCAAACAGGTCCACCTGAGGGGTGCCCCAGTGGGAGAACATATCTTGTACTACCTCCGACAGGAGAGACCACTCGTGAGATGCAGCGCCTATCCGGCTTAGGGCATCGGCCAGACTGTTGGGAGGCTCCTGCCACATGGATGGCTAGGAGATCCGCCTCCAGGCTGATCACGAGAAACCAAGTGCGGAGAGCTTCCTTGCACAGAGGCAAGGAGTGCATCCTGCCCTGCCGGTTGAGGTAGTACATGGTCGTGGTGTTGTCCGTGTGGACCTGGACCACTTGACCCCACACAAACGGAGCGAAGGTGGTGAGGGCTAGTCAGACCGCTTGAAGCTCCAGCAGGTTGATGTGTCATCAAGACTCCTGAGGGGACCAGAGGCCATGGGCTCTGAGCTCCACCAGATGGGCACCCCAACCCATCAGAGAGACGTCGGTCGTGAGAGTGACCGTCGGCTCGAGGCGGACAAACAGGATACCCTCCTGCAGATGAGCTGGAACAAGCCACCACTGGAGGCCATTCCACATCTCCTGGGTCACAGTCACTGGCTGGTCCAGAGGACTGGAGCACTGTGACCATTGACCTCAATGGGCCAGCCCCCATTGCAAAGGACGCATGTGCCAGTGGGCCCAACGGACCATGCTGGGGCAGGCTGCCATGAGGCCCAGGATGCGCAGGAAGTCCCAGGCAGGGTGCAATTTCCCAACCAGAAATGATTGGGCAAAGGAGGAAAGGACCACAGCCCCGTCCGCTGGAAGCTGTGCTCTGGCTCGAAGAGAGTCGAGCTCTGCCCCGATGAACTGAATCACCTGCAATGGCACGAGTTCCGATTTGGCCCCATTGATGAGGAGGCCAATCTGAGAGCACACTTGGAGTGCCAGATCCCTGTACCGCTCCACCTCCAACCTGGAGGGGGCTGCAATCGGCCAGTTGTCCAGATAAGGGTACACCCGGACCCCTCGGCCCCACAGGAATGCTGTCACTACTGCCATGCATTTGGTGAAGACCCTGAGAGCTGGAGAGAGGCCGAAGGGCATGGCCCGGAACTCATAAAGGGATCCCTCTGCCCTGAAGTGGAGGAATTGCTGGTGAGACAGACGGATTGGGATATAAAAACGCATCCTGAAGGTCCAGAGAACAGAACCACATGCCTCGTTCCAAGGACGGAATGACCTGAGCGAGAGTGACCATCCTGAAGGTGCGAGACCTTAGGAACTTGTTCAGGTCATGTAAGTCGAGAATGGGGTGCCAGCCCCCTGTCCGTTTTGGGACCAGGAAGTACCTGGACACATACCCTGGGTCTGGAGGAGGGTCCGCCACCTCCCTCTGGAGGAACAGAGCAATGTCGGCTCGACATGCTAACAGAGAGGCTGCGGAACCCGTAGTCCCCCGTGGGGTGACGGCTCGATAGGGTGGGGACTGCTTGAATTCCAGAGGCAGACCCCTGCCTACCACTTCCAACACCCAGCGGTCCATGGTGATATCACACCAGGTGGAAAGGAAGTTTCAGAGCCGTCCCCCCACAGAGGGAACCCGGGGAGGAGTGACGAGGTTAGGGGCAACACCCCTCAACCCATCACTGGGCAGACTTGGAGGAAGGGCCAGCCAAGGAGCTGCCTGGGCCTTTCCCTCCTGGCTTCCTGCTGGAGGAAGCAGCGGGCTTGGCTTTGGGGTGCCAAGTCTGAGCCTGCTGGCCCTGGATGCTGGTGTTGCTGGGCCGGACGTGTCGCAGGGGCTGAAGGACGAAAGGGCTTACGCTGCTGCTGGCGGCCTTTGTCCTTCTTTGCAGACGTGACCAAGTCCAAGGTGGCGTTGGACTTCTCGATCTATTGGAGATGACCCTCCACCCTGGGACCGAACAAGTTGGTATCCAGGAAGGGAATGTCTGCCAGTTTGTGCTGGGTATCCGCTGTAAAGTGGAGATCCGCAGCCAAGCTCTGCTGTGCATGGCCACTGCGGCCGCTACTGACTGGGCACACAAGTCAGCGATGTCCAAAGAATTTGGAGCTGCTGTTTGGCCACCGCCCTTCCCTGGTCCTGCACCTGCTTGACCGTCGTTTGAAGATCAGCCGAGAGATGAGGAATCACCTCATTCAGGGAGCCCAAAAGGGCGTGTGAAAAGTGTGTCAGGACAGCCGAGCTAGCCTGATGAAGGCCTAGAGAAGAAGCAGCATATACTTTCCGCCCAGAGTAGTCCAATTTCTTGGACTCCTTATTGGGTGGCTTATCCACATCTTGAGCGTTCTCAGAACACTGGAAAACGCTGTTGGTCACTAACCCCTCCGCAGAGGGCTGCGCCAAGAAACCAGAGAATGAACCTGTAGGGACAGCATACTTCCAAGCCATCCTGGCCAAAGGTGCTGGACAAGAAGCTGGCCGCTGCCACAGCTCCAAGGCCGGGCCAACAATGGCTTCGGCCACCAGGAAGACCTCTGTAGGGGAATCCCCTCAGTCCAATATCTCCGTGAGGGGATACTTGGCCCATTTTGAAACGGGTTCGAGCTTTATCCCAGTGGATTCTGAGAGGTGTCGAAGCATACCAAGGAACGAGGATGGGCTCTCGTCCACTGACTGGCCCCCAGTGGACTCCAGGTCAAGTGGCCTGGAGAACAAGGAGTCGTCGTCATCAGACTCTGAGCAGTCTGCGAACAGCTGCCAAGCACCTGAGCCAACCTCCACATGCCGAGGTCGATCAGGAGCGAGGGTGTCCAACAACCTATGGGGCAAACCCTTACCCGACCTAGAATCCTTGGTCGGGGCCCCAGTCTTCGGTTGTGGAGGCGGAGGTTCCACCACAATGGGTGGTGCAGCCGGTTTCAGCCAAACAACCGATGCCGGCTTCGGCCCCTCAACCACTACAAGGGGTTGCTTCGGCCGATCCGGTGACAGCCACTTAATGGCCGAAGAAGGCGACAGAGTCAGCTTATTCCCGGACAATAAGAGCTGCTGCCACATTAAATCCTCATAGCGATGAAGCAACTTGCGCCGGAGCCTATCCTCTGAAAAGGACAACGAGGATGAGCGGTGCCGCCAATTTTCATGGTGCAGAGACCAAGACCGCCATTGGCGGGACCAGCTGGACCTGGAAGAGGTCCGAGACCGAGACCTTTGGGGATTCTGAGGGTGGGTCAGAGAGGGGGCGGGGGAAATCCGCTCCTCCCTCAGTTCAGGGACCTTAACCGGGGACTCTGGCACAGGCAAGTCCTCGGTTTCCACCAGGTGAACCGGTGAAGAAGGGTTGTCGGCTTCTCCAATCGACAAACCGTCCGATGGGTCGAGAAAAATCTTGACTGCGTCGACAGTTGTCTCAGCTGGCTGACCTGACGGGAACACCGTGAAGCCAGCGGCCGAGGAAGATGAAGATGCGGCCTGGGCCGCCTCCTCCTCGAGGGCGATCATCTGCTATAGCTGGTCTGCCGAGTCCGCCGCCGCGGACACCGCCGAACGGGCCTCCTTCAACTTAACCAAAGGATAACGTTTCTCAGGGCACCCTTGGCCGAAGTCGACTGTCGACTATCCGGGGAAGGGGACCTCTCTGCTCCCACGAACGTCGACGGTGGGACTTACCTTTGGAGTCCTTCTTTTTAGACAGAGAGGAATGTCTCGATGGCCCTTCTCCCTTGGTGGAGAGGAATTGGCAAAGCTCCTTAAAAGAAGCTGTATAAGAAGAGCCCAAGGAGAGCGGGATAAATGCCATGACCGAGGAAGATGAAGATGCGGCCTGGGCCGCCTCCTCCTCGAGGGCGATCATCTGCTCCAGCTGGTCTGCCGAGCCCGCCGCCGCAGACACCGCCCAATGGGCCTCCTTCAACTTAACCGGAGGATAACGTTTCTCAGGGTGCCTGAAAAGCAGTCGGGCAGCGTGGTCCTCCAAGACCGAAGCCGAAAAGGATTTGCATAACTTGCAAGCCTGCAAGTCATGTCCGAGTCCTAGGCAGTAAACGCACATGGAGTGCGGGTCGGTCCGGGACATCTTCTGCCCACAAGGGCACCAACGAAATCTAGGAGTTGATTTGTCTATCACAGCCACAAGAGAAAAAGAAGACCGAAGTCTTTTAAACTTTAGAATAAGTTTCGTTTTAACCGAAGAGTGTGGGTCCAGGCCTAAAATGCAGAGCACTTAGGAGGGTACCTGAGCTTTCAAGCGGTAAGGAAGATCTGGCGTCATGGGGCGGAGCAGAGAGTTTTACCACCCAGGTGGGTGGGAGGAGCCAGCTTGAAGACCTTCCAGCAAGATTTAAAGCGGCAAGGAACCTGCCAGTAAGTGTGGATTGAACAACATATCCACGTCCCTAGAAATGATATTCATCTTCGACATAAAATATTTGTGAGGTTTCTTTAAGATGAGTTTTTATCAATTTACACAATCAAAAAAATGCCTTTATTAGAATGGGGTATTCTGTTGCATCTGAGACATATTATCTGCAGAATCTAGTGATTTCAGATCCATAATGTTAAAGTAACATGCTACACTGTTTTCATTACTCCAGCATGTCATGATTTCTGGCACAGTCTTGTGTTTACTTTAGGAGCATAAACTGACATAAGTAGGTTACTTAAGATACAGAAAAAGTAAACACCTACAGTATAACTCAGCACTGTTCTCATGGTGAGCCTGCCAGAGTTTTACACAAGTACACATTCTCTTAATGCAAAACATCAGGCATTAGAGCACGCTCAACTTCCACAGCCATGGTGGCACACTTTGATGAATCTTAACAAGAATGAAACATGTCTGTGTTCTGCGTTTTTCAGCCTGTGCAGATTGTTTACGAAGTCTTTGCACCACACAGTTCTTCTTAAATCTGAGTCAATTCACCCCCATTCTACCTGAAAGTCATCACCCAGAACAAGGTGAAAAAACACCTGTCGAAAGCACTTGGCAAATCTAGGGCAAGTAGTGACTCCCTCTACCTTAAGCTCGTTGGGCTAGCCCTTGGTATTCTTCTCGTTCCACTAACCAAAATAATAAACTTAGCCCTTACCTCGGGGAAATTTCCCCGACTCTGGAAAACCACATTGGTCACACCTATTCATAAAAGTGGGGACCAAACAAGCCACTCTAACTAAAGACCTGTTTCAATCCTCCCATCTCTCTCTAAACCACTCAAGTGCATAGTTGCAGATCAATTGATGGACTACCTTGACACCTATCAACTGCAGTACTGCCAGCAGCACAACTTTCGGAAGCAGCACAGTACCACTACTGTTTTAGTAGAGTTCACCAGCTTCATTCACAATACATTAGATAGAGGACAACCTATATTAACCTCACCAAGGCCTTCGACACAGTTAACCACGAACTGTTGCTGAATCAATTAACCCATATTGGCCTCTCTTCTGCCTTGGTGGCCTGGTTCAGGGGCTACCTCTCTGGGAGACAGCAATGAGTCAAAATCCCAAATATCCTCTCCGACAGCAGGACAGTATTAACAGGAGTGCCCCAAGGCTCCATCCTTGGCCCGCTTCTTTTTAGTTTGTTCCTTAATCAACTCCCATTGGCTGTTAAGACAACTTACTACTGTACGCAGATGACGCAGTACTTTTTTCAAGTCACTGCAACCCTAACATACTAAAACAACAAATGCATAGGCGGGCCCAGTGGTGCTGAAGGTTAAGACACTAGACGCCACGCCAGCGACCCGGGTTCAGGAACAAGCATGGGCCATCGGGGGCCGGCAGGGGTGGGAAGGGATTGAGCATCCAGAGGACAGCTCTCCTTTCCCAGGGAGGGTTTAGCAACAAGTGTCGCTCCGGAGCGCCTCTAGCGGCAGTTGGGGAAGCACTGCCGTATGGCAGAGGTGGAGCTTGGCAGACGCTAGACATCACTGCACGCCCGAGCACTACCAGAGAGAGGGAGCTGCAGGGAGGAAAAAAGGACAAAAAACCCTCTTGCCATTGGTTGGCGAAGGAGGGGCCAGAGGTCATGACCCCACGTCAATGCCAGGCTTCTGAGCACAACCCTGTCCTGTCCACAACTGCTGCCTTCAGCACTTAAGATTGAGCGCCTGAGGAGTTTGGTGGTCCCTCCCCAGAGGACTCCGATCCGGGGGTCGGGCAGACAGTTGGGATTGGGTGCCTGTCACCTGAGTTGCAGCACAGGGCTTCAGGCAGGCGGGAGAAGTCACAGCACTGCGTGCCCACTCTGGAGAGAGGCTAATAGATGGGAGGTGAGAAAAACAGTTGCAAAAAAAAAAAAAAAAAAACAACAAATTCAATCGAACTTCTCTGTAGCTGAGCAATCGTTCCTCAATTCCAAGCTCCTGTTAAACTAATATCTTGGGAGTAACATTGGACAGCTCACTATCATACTCACAGCATATCGACCACGTTGCAAGGACAGCAAATGCTAGATTAGGGCTGCTCTATAAAAACAAACATGCATAACCAATGAGGCCCTGAAAACGGCGGTCACTAGCTCAGTGCTATCCGTCATTGACTACGACCTTGTAGTCTATGGTTCTTCAACCTCCATGGCCCTCAGAAGGGTGAAGACTTCAGTTAACAAGGCCTGCAGGCTCGTCCTGGATGCAAACCGGATGACACACACGTGTGAAATATATGCTCAAGACAGGTTGGCTTAACTTGGATAGCAGGATACAGTATCATGTCTGTCTGTCTGCTGGCAAAGAAATCTACCCCGATGGGTGTTAAGAACCTCAGCAGCCTACCCGATTCCACTAGAAGCACCAAGAGCATAAATACTCACTCTCTCAAAGTCCCCTTCCGCCGCACCATGCAAGGCCAGCGGTTCTTAGAATACTGTGCACTCACCTGACTCAACTCTCTCAGGTAGACTTACAGAAGGAAGTTAGGCTTTTCTGTTTAAGTCTAAGCTTTGTACCCTACTGGCATCTACCAGTGGATGTGACTGTGGGACCTAGGCCTCCTGCCTATTCTTCCTTCTCTCCCTATGCCTCTCTAGCCTACCCTACGTCTCTCTGGTACCCCAACTTCTCCCTTGTCAACCCTACCTGCCAACCATGCCAGCTCTCCTTCTGCCCCTGGCCTCCTCTAACCCTGCCTTCCGCTGAACACCTGCCCTTAGCTCACCCCGCCTCTTCCCTTAGGCATGGCCTACTCCCCCCATAGGCTCTTAACCCTCTACACTGCCTTGCACCTTCCTCTTTACCCCTACTAGGGACACCTGGAACCCTTACTGTCTTGCACTTAGACAAAAGAACTGCTTGTATAACATGTTCTGACTTAACACTGCTCCTGCAACTGGAACAATTTGTAACTGTGTGTACTTCAGTATATAAATTGTATGCTGTATATATTTCATGCCCCTCCCCCTTAATACTCCATCTATACCTACCTCACTGTATATCGTATTAACTTGACTTTTACCTTAAATTGTACTCTTTACCAAGTGTTTCAATCTGTTCTAAATGTATTAACTCACTCCTTTTTTTTTTTTACGCTGTATGACGTGGAAACTCTGTAAATGAGCCTTTGGCTCAAAGGCATATCCGAAATCTAGTAAATAAATAAAAATAAAACCTAAACCCTTCATGGAGTGTTGCACATTCTATCCATGATGCTTGCATTAGGGTGTGTGTGTAATTTTGTATTTCTTTGTCACTTGGCTTTCTTTAACATGCCTTTCCAGGGTAACCCTTACTTCTGTATTTTTTCACCGAGGTTCTTGTCCTTTACGTTGCTCTGCTTTACATTGCTCATGCCCCCGGAGTTAGTAGCACCAAAAATAGCAGACAGTTAGTAATTGTTATTCATTTTTAAATGTAGTCAGTTCTTGCTTTTTCGTCTGAAGCCTTTTTTACCTACTGCTCATTACTGAGTTTTCTGCCTCACAGCTTTGACTGCTTTTTGGCTGGGGGCTCCTTGTGGGACTATTTCCTTTGAAAACTGAGGGATCAGTCATGATAAGCGATGTTGCCTTCTTCAGTCCCTAACTCAAAGTATGCATTACCGAGTGCGTGTCCTGTAGTATTAGGTAGGTGGGGAGACCGGTGCTTTACCTCACAGCTAGAGATGTCATGATAACATGATATGACAATATATCATGATATTTACCATTGATGATAATCTATCATTTAAAAAATGTATATTGTGATTATTGTGCAGCATGATATACCACAACATACCATGATAATGTGTTAACTTGCTGCTCCAGCAGCGTGCCCCTCTCAGGGTGCAACCATGATTCCAGATTTCCACCTTCTTCCAATCAGATTTTTACTGTTTTTCCTAAAATTAGACATGCTGGAGATTATCGTGATAATCATATCTGTCATAATATTTTCTACAAAAATGTTGTGATACTAAAAATGTGATATCATGACATCCCTATAACTGGCATATCCAGTTCTATTTCTCTTCATATGTCATTAGAACAGTGACCTCAGTCACTGTGACATAACTAGTAACCAATCTGGCAGCAGTTGAGTGGCCCTTCTAGAGCAGTTGTGATGTCAATCTCTGAGCTCACAATGCTGACGAAAGACAAAGTAGAACAGAAAGTACAGTTATGTAATAACTTACCATAACAGTAGATCTTCAAGAGAATCTCTTTCATCTGGGCACACCTAAGGAACTACAGCTATCAAGTGCCAGGACCACATGGAGATGTTTTCGCTAGCAGTCTACTAGGTGCTGCCCACGATGACATCAGACATCGACAACCTATACTGTATAAACGTGAGTGGCCCTGCGCCCTCCTCAGTTCCCCACCAGAGATCATACTCAGAGGACCTCTACCTGGGGGAACCAAGGGAGCTGAAGGTTCCCACTACCATGCAATGTAGACAACAGAAGGTGCACCATCCTGGAAAGAGAGACAGGAACGAAAAGGCTCAGAGTCCGAGGGGGATGAAGGGTGGGACGGCATGGCCTGATTAAAGAAATTCTCTTGAAGATCTACTGTTATGGTAAGTTCTCACGTAACTGTACTATCTTCTACGATGATATCTCTTTCATCAGGACACACCTATGGAATGAGTCCCAAGCAGTACTGACAGAGACAGACTGGGTGGCTGGAGGCTATGGGCCTAAGTAAGGAGGCCTTAAAGCACAGCCAAGCCAAAGCCTGCTCTTCCTCTAGAGGCAATGTCCAGACTGTAGTGTTTAGTGAAAGTCTGGACAGTACTCCCAAGTTTCAGCAGCACAGATTTCTGCAGTTCAGACATTTCTGAAACAGGCAACTGAGGTGGTCATGCCTCTGGTTGAATGGTCACATACAATCCCAGTAAGTTCCTTACCATACTTCCTGTAAGAGAACATAATACACTTGGCCAACCATTTGGACAGGCATTGTTTAGACTAGAATGCCCTCTGTCCCAGGGGTGAAAGAAACAAAAAGCTGCAAGGACTTCCTGTAGTCCTTCATATGTTGAACATAATATCTGAGTATTCTATGTACATCTAATGTATGGACCAATGCTTCCCCTGGACTGGAACACTCAGGAAAATAAACTGGTAGGTAGATGGTTTGATTCAAAGTGAACTCCGACACTACCTACAGAAGAAACTTAGGACTGATTCGTAAAGACACCCTGTCTTTTTGGAAAATCAAACAAGGAGGCTCACATACAAGAGCCTGAAGTTCAGAAATTCTTTGAGCAGAAGTAACAGTAACTAAAAATAACGCCTTCCAGGAAAAGAAGCACAGCTCGCAAGTCACAGCTGGCTCAAAAGGAGCCAAAGTGAGTTTCTGCAACACAAAATTCAGGTCCCAGGCCAGGACCAGATTGCAAATGGGAGGCTTCAAGTGAAGAATGCCTCTCAAGAACATACAGGACACCTCCAGTTGAGACACTGTATGGCAGTCAATAGGCACATGAAAGGCTGAAATGGTAGCCAGGTGCATCTTAATGGAAAAGCATTGCAGGCCAGCGTCTGACAGGGACAGCAAATACTCTAGAATCTTATCTGCTAAACAAGTGAAGGGATCAAAGTTATGGAAAGTCCTGCATAGAGCAAAGTGCTTTCACTTAATGGAATAAGTGGCCCTGGTGGAAGGTTTTCTAGCTGCCACCAGAACATCAGTCACCTTCGGGGATACTCCGAATCTCACAATGGCTATATCTTCAGAAGCCAAGCATGGAGACAGAGTGGCTTGGGGTCTGGATGGACCAGGATTCTCTGTTCCTGTAAAAGCAAGCCTTTGTATAGGGGCAGGGGTACCACTGCCAAATTCTGCAGCAGGGCAGAGACCAGATCTAATGAGGCCAGAAGGAGGCCACCAGGATTAAGGTGACACCCTCCATCTGGAGTTTGATTAGCACCCACTGAATCAGGGGAAAGGGAGGGAAGGCATAAAGGAACCTTCCTTACCAAGAAAGAGGGAGAACACGTCTCACCAGAAAACTCCAGACCCTGGAGCAAACAAGTAGAAACGTGGCAGTTTTGCGTTGAGTGGGTCTCCCTTCCATTATCTTCCTCCTCTTCCTGTGAGATGAGGTCAGGGTGATACTCCTGATCCTCAATGGGCTCTGAAGGCAGGAAGGCAGAGAGGATGTTGACGTCCTGGGGTGAGCAGGATGTGTCGACGTGCCTGGTCTGGAAGGCCCAATTACTGTTGTGCTTGGAGGAGGCAAAAGGTACTGCAGTATCTCCACAAAGAAGAGGAGTGCCATCTGCACATTGGAGCACCTTGGAATGTCAATGGGGAAGGCTGGAACCCCAAGACTGATGTAGTGACCTGCAACAGCGATGCAGGCATCTGAAACCCAGATGTCGACAGGCTGGCAACAGTCGTGAGTGGTCTGGCAGGAGCCACTGCCAGCGAACCCTGAGGGAGAGGTCAAAGCGGCAGGACATGAAGTGTCAACGGGGGTGGATGCAGCCCCAATGTCGACAGAGTGCCCAGCAATGTCGACTGGGGAGGTTGGAGCCCCAACATCGACAGAGTGCCCTGTAGCGTCGCCAGGGGTGTCAGCAGCCCCAGTGCCAATGGTCCATTGCTGGCCATGGGAGGTCCGGCCGAACTCACTGCCAAAGCCAACCCTGTGAGAGTGAGGGTTTGGGTGCAAGGAGGCATCACCGTTGATACAGACAATGATGCTGCAGCAGTCGGTGCCAAGTGGAGTGGCGACTGAGGGCATACTGAGGAGGATTTATCCTTGCTCCTTTCCCTCTCCCAGTATTCGTGTTTCCCTGATGACTTCTCCCAGGCCTTGGAGGAGTGAGAGCCCGAGGACGGGGTCGGTGATATGGAGGAGCTTCTTCCTTGGAGCTCCCTTTCCATTTTGGCTACTTTCTGCCCTAGAAGGAAAGACTGCAGGACTTTCTGATGGTGGTGTCCATGGGTGGCTTGACTGAAGCTCAGGCAGATCTCACAGGCCTTAACGTTATGGGTCTCTCTGAGAGAGCAGACACAGGCATTGTGGTCATCGTTGTTGTAGATTTTGTTGCTGCACTCACAGTATCGAAAGAGTTTTGCGGAGTCAGTCATTCTCGACATAAATGACCACAGGAATCACTTTAAAAATAAAGTGATAACTATTAGGGTGAGAAAAGAATAAAACTTAGAAAAATTGCAGATTTTGGTGGTCGATTGTAATGACAGCATCTCTGTGGAGTCCAGCGAGTATGGTTGAAAGCAAAAAGAACTGAGTACGGTGTGGGGCCGCCCACATTTATATGGTGTAGGACGTCAACTTCTGACGTTGTCATGGACAGCCCCTAGTAGACTGCTAGCTAAAAAGTTTCCATGTGGTCCTGGTGCCTGATGGCTGTAGTTCCATAAATGTGGTCTGATGAAAGAGATATCCTCTAAGATCTAGGTATGTCAGCCTCCAGGAAGAGTGATGCTCCACACATCACACGTAGTACTGTTGGGTACAATTCTTTAAATTGGCAAAAAAGGAAAAGAAAAGTACCTCAGATCTAAAAGGTAATAGCTGGACACTTTTGAAAGTTATTTTTAATTTCAGGCAGCACACTAGCTCTTTGTTACAGTCTAGCAGGTTCCCTTCTAGGCTGATAGAAACAGACACACAAAGAAAGGTGATGGCAGCAAAAGACTTGGAGTTCATACAGTCTTCCCTAGAACCCTACCTGGAGCACTCAGGGATCACTGCACCCTCTGCCGTCTACCTCCCCCCGGTCCTCCTCCTCATTCTCCCCAGTTAATAATTCCATTGAAGTCATCCCAGACATTTTTAAACCATCCCAGTTTTTGATGCACAGCTATAGCACACTAAGTAAGCAAAAAGACTGATCAGGGTGTGTGATTATAGGGTACTGCCTTTAAATACACAAGAACAGCAGGCCCGGTGGCACTGAGGGATGAGGCACTGGACACCACACCTCGTGCCATGCTGGTGACCCGTGTTTGGGAACTAGTACGGACTGCCAGGGGTTGGCCAGGGTGGGAGAGAATCGAGCATCCGACAGCTCTCTTCTCCTGGGGAAGGGTGGGTTGCTGCTCCTGCCGCATGACTGCCACCAGGTGGAGGCCTGGGGGGGTAGTCGGGGACTGAGGGTGATATGCAGGGTAGGGGCATTACTATGCTGCAGCATACAGGTGCCTCCACGCCTGCGTGTGCACCAGCAACAAGGGGATGGGACAAAAAATAAAAATGGAACTGGCAGGCTGCATGAACTGGCAATCCCTTTCAGCGACCCCCCCCCACTTCTGGATTGTGCTCGGGGGGGGGGAGGGGGGGACACCAGCCCTGCTTCTTCCGGAGGAATTATCAGGGAAGGAGCCAAATTAGGATGCTGCTGGAGAAGTCCGCCTGCCAGCCCCGAGGGAGAATGAGATAAATATATGATAGAAAAGACACACAAGAGAAAAGTGAAATTATAGAAACATAGAAACATAGAATTTGACGGCAGATAAGGACCGCTTGGCCGACCCAGTCTGCCCATTTCCCTGCCTACTGGATAAGCTGCAGATCCTAGTTAACCAGCAGCCTACTTCTTCCTACCCCCACCCCCTAGAATTGCCTTATAACTGTCCCATGCATGCTTGAATTCCACCACTGTTTTTGACTCCACGACCTCCTCCGGAAAGCCGTTCCATGCATCCACAACCCTCTCTGTGAAAAAATACTTCCTTAAATTACCTCTGAGCCGCCCCCCTTCTATCTTCAAATTGTGCCCCCTTGTTCTTGCACACCTCTTTTTTTGAAAGATGCTACCCTCTTGGACTTTGTTGATTCCCTTGAGGTACTTGAAAGTTTCTATCATGTCCCCCCCTCTCCCTCCTTTCCTTGAGGCTATACAAATTCACCCATAATCACACAACTCTGAAATGTCTTAACGCATTTATGTTGAGAAAAATTATATGCTGAAAAACTGACCAGAATACATGTTTTTATACTTCAAAATAAGAGAACTTTTCTTTTTAACGGCTGGGACCTACATGTAAAGTAGTCCCTGATTAGAATGTTTTTAAACTAGAATCAAAAAAAATAATACTGTTGTGAAAAAAAAAAAAAAGTTATCATCTCCTTATAACTTTGTTTCCTCTTATGGCAAGGGTATGCGGCTTCCAGCATAGTCTACAGTGGGGTGTACCGATTTTTTAATGTGGTGCCTGTAATGAGGTCGGCATTGAGAAAACTAGTACAGGAGTGTAATTATGGGCCAATAATTACATGGCTTTCTGGTGTGCTAGCCAATCAGATTGCTGGGATTCTTGTACTTTTTTTCCGGCATGTTATAACAAAGTCCTACCAAGGATGAAACATGGACCTGTGACCTGCTGTTTTATGCTTCTGCAGACTGCATACGAGGCTTTCTGGCACCATATGTAGCAGGTCTGATTTAGGTTGAGCCAGCACCAATTCCTTCATGGTGATTTGCATATGCTAAGCAGAGATGCTTGGCATTACTAGGTAATTTTACATTTATTTGAAAAAGGCCTTTCTTCCCAATGTCATTCCAGGGTAACCCTTGTCTCAATGCTTTTGTACTGTGGTTCTTGTTGTTTTAAATTGTTATGGTTTTGCCCACTTCTGTTTCATAAAGTTATGAAATGTGTAGATGTAACAGTATTTGAAGCCTCAAAGAAAGAACAGTTGTATAAGAACTTACCGTAACAGTAGATCTTTGAGATAATCTTCTCCATGGGCCACATCTTTGGAACTGTAAGCCGTCAGCACCACTCGGAAACTTGTTAGCCAAGGGCTGTTCACAATGACATGCAGTATCACAGCCAATATAACATGAGCTGCCCCAACACTACTCAGTTTCCCGCCAGAGATAAGTCTCAGAGGGCCTCTTACTGTCAGGAACCAGGAGACCAAAACCAGTACCAGGCAAACAAGAACAGGCATGGGACTGGAAAAAGAACGCATGGAATAAGGTCTTAGGCACAGCCTCCGGCTTATCCCACAGAGAAAAGGGGTGTGTGGAGGAAGGGTGCACTATGGCCCAATGGAGGAGAGTCTCTCAAAGAGCTACTGTACAGTAAGTTCCTAACGTAACTGTTCTATCTTCATCAAGGATATCTCTTCCATTGGGCTACACCTCTGGAATGATTCCCAAGCTACACAAAGCATCCAGGGTGGACAGTGCAGTACGATATGGGATCAGGACAGAAGGCTTTGCAGTACTGCAAGTCCAAAACCAGCACGTCTATGAGAGACTGTAGAGCTTACTGAAAGTACACGTAGTGCGCCATATGCCTGCAGCACATATGTCAGCAGCAGGAACATTCTGGAAGCAAGCAACAGAAGTGACCGTACCCCTGGTGGAGTGACCACAAACAGCACCAGGAAATTCCTTATCATACTTCGTACAACAAAAAATTATAGTTAACCAGTCAATTTGGACAGGCACTGTTTGGATACAGACGTGCCCTCTTTCCCAAAGGTGAATTAAACAAAAAGCTGAGAAGTCTTTCTGCAGCTGTGAGTGTGATTAGCATAGTATCTCAGTGTCAGTGTTCTATGTACTGTACATCAAGAGGCTGGAGCAATGCATTACCCTTGTTGGAATTTTCAGGGTAATAAATAGAAAGGTGGATTGTTTAGTTCAATGTAAATTCCAATACCACTTTTCGTAAAAAACTTTGGATTGGTACGTAAAGAGACTCTGTCTTTGGGAAAAATCAAATAAGGAAGCTCATTTATTAAAGCCTGAAGCTCGAAATGTTTTTAGAACAGAAGTAATGGCAACTAATAATAAAGTTCTCCATGAAAGGAAACATAGGCCACAAGTCGTGGCAGGCTGAAAAAGAGCCAAGGTCAGTTTTTCAAGTATGAAATTCAAGTCCCGGGGGAGCTAGATTATGGCTAGGAGGTTTCATATGAAGGATACCTCTCTAAAAGATATGGGACACTTCTAACTGTGCCAAAAAAACAAACAAAAAAAAAAAAACTGAATGGCCATCAACAGGGGCATGAAATGCTGATATAGCAGCCAAATGCACCTTTATAGAGGAATACTGTAGACCTGAATCAGATAATGAAAGCAAATACTCCAAAACAGAATTCATAGGACATGCAAAAGGCTCCAAATTCTGAGAAGTGGCCCACCAAGTGAAACGCTTCCATTTCAAAGAATAAGTACGTCTGGTAGAAGGCTTTCTAGCTGCACGCAAGACATCAGCAACCTTAGGTTACACCTCAAAACATGCGGTGGCTATGTTTTTAGGAGCCATGCACACCGACGTGGGCACTTTAGGTCCAGATGGACCAGGGACCCCTTGTCTTGTGACAACAGACCATAACACAGGGGCAGAGAAACAGGATGCTCCATCTCTAGATGTTGTACAAGTGGAAACCATATCTGGCAATACTACAGAGGAGCCATGAGAGTGAGAGTGGCAATCCCCACTCTGAGCTTGAGCAGAACCCTCAGTACGAGTGGAATGGGGGGAGGGGGGGATGCATACAGGAATTTCCCTGTTCAAGAAAGAGAAAAAACTCCAGGCCCTGGAGCGAGCGAGCGAGCAGAAACGTGGCAATTTTGCATTGTGTGGAGACACAAAAAGGTCCAACTCTGGATGACATCTTTTTTTTTCCCCCATATACATTTTTTCCCCCCTCGGCCCTGGCAGATGCTTCGGCCCCTCCTGAAGGAGGAACTCTCTCTCTCTCAGGTCCCGCTGCACCACAATTAGCCGCCCCCTGGCATTTCCCCCGCAGACTGCCCCCTGCGGCGGGCCAAGGAGAAGGCACCTCCCAGAGACCCAATCTAGAACCCTGGGGTCGGCCGTGGCACGGCGAACTTTCATGGAACCCTGCCACTCTTTTTCTTCCTGTCCCCACCGGACGTAGTCACGCCGGAGCATGCCTCTGACAGATGTCCCCTGGTCACCACCAGAGGGCAACCAACATGCAGGACAGCGTGGTGTCTCCTCCCCCAAGAGAGGAGAGCAGTCTTCCAGATGCTCAATCCTCTCTCCCCCCTGCTGAGCCCCGGTGACCTGGGCTTGTTCCCGAACCCGGGTCGCCAGTGTGGCGCAAGGTTTAGCAACCAACGCCTCAACCTCCAGCACCACTGGGCCAGCCCAGGATGACCCCATCTTGTGAAGAGATCACTTACCACAGAGGTCAGCAGTTCCCATTCATGAATCAGTGACTGAGACCCACTTAGCCTGTCTGCCAAGACATTTTGGAGACCTGGGAGAAACAGCTGACAGAAGACGACCATGAGACATCGTCCAGTACCACACTCTCATCACTTCTCTGCGTAGTTAACACAAGTGAGTGCCCTGTCATTTGTTTATGTAGTGCATTACACGGACATTGTCAATCTGGACGAACAGAGAACCAGGGCAAAGATGATTCTGAAATGCCTGGAGGCTCTATAGCATAGCTCTAATTTCCAAGGCGTTTGTAGTTCAACCTCTATTCTGTTCCAGGACTCTTGTGTCTGGAAGGAGCTGAGATGAACACCCTAGCTGGAGCCCACGGCATCCATGGTGAGTATCTTTACAGGAGATGGTACAAGGAATGGAACGCCCTTGAGTAAGCCGTTACGGTCTATCCACCACAGTAGTGCTCAATGAAGTGGGGATGTGATGAGAATCATTTGTTCCAACTTGTCTGTCAAGTGATCCCATTGTACCCAGACTGTCCATTGTGGGATCTGCATATTGAACCAAGCAAATGACACTGTTACTATGGCAGTAGCCATCAGGCCCAGGAGACAACATTGTCCTGGCAGAGATGCAGTGTATCAAGTGCTCTTGAGCAATAAGGTGTCTGCCCTGTCCTGTGGCAGGAAGGCACACCCCTTGTTCGTGTCCAGTATGCTCCAATGCATTGCAGGCATTGGCACAGGGTCAGCACCGACTTTGGCACTTTCACTGTGATCCTTGAGGTATCGAACAGTTGTGTTGTTCAGTAAAGGGTATGAAGAAGAGCTTCCATGGAATTGGCCTTCAGGAGTCAATCCTCATAATAAGGGAAGACACTGCAGCAACCACTGCTAAGCATTTAGTAAATATCTACGGTGCCAAGGATTAGCCAAAGTGCAACACTTGGAATGGATAGGTCTTCCATCCAGCATGAAGTGGAGGCATTGTCTGTGTCACTATCTTTTTTTTTTTTTTGTTAACTGTTCTTTTTCTCCCCACTCACTGGCTGGCCCTCACTTTGTTGATGCCCCCCCATCACCTGCCATCTTTGGGACTTACCTCCGGCCTGACTCACTTCTACACAGCTTTCCCCCTGTGGCGTCTCACTAGGCTGAACCCACCCTGAGTCCAGTGGGTAGTATGGGATTTGTGAAGGGCTGTCCGCATCAGTGCTCTGTGGAGCGCAGGGCATGCTGACATGTTCTGCAGAGAGCATCCTTCCCACCTCTTGGCTGCCCTGTTCATGTCACCACCTATGGTCACCTAGGTGGCGGTGTTGAAGCGGAGCATGCCGTCCACCCTCCCTGGAAGAGCAGAGTGTCCTCTGGGGAACTCAATCCCCCGACGACTCAGGCTGGCTATCGAACCATGGGCACCAGCGTCACAAGCGGCAGTTCTACCATTGTGCCTACAGGGATCTTGATGTGAAGGTATGCATTCTACATGTCCAGAGAACAGAGCCAGTCCCCATTTTGCAAAAGGGGAATCAGGGTCTGCAGAGACACCTTTCAAAACGTTTTGTTTTCAATGTACAGACTGAAGTCTCTGTGGTCCAACACGGGGCATAGATCACCTATCTACTTTGGAACTAGAAACTATATGGAACAGAACCCTTTGCTCCTGTCTTGTGGTGGAACAAGTTTGATAGCATGTTTCTGAAACAGGGTCTGGACTTCCTCTTTTAGAAGAGATAAGTGGTCTGGAGGGTAAGAGGAATGGGACAGAGGATGAACTGGAGAGATTTCCATCAATTCCAGAGCATACTGTATCCCTTTTCTATTATTTCCAGGATCTATTTGCCTGCAGTGATCTCCCTCCACTGCTTTAGATGCAGGAAGCTTCCTCCTCTCATTCCTACTCCTGGAGGCAAAAGTTGGAGATGGGGAAATGGAAGAGAGTCAGGTAGAACAGGGCCACCAGAACTGATTCATTTGGGTGCCTTTGCATGGGCACCAGGAGTGAGTGGACTTGAGATGGTACCACTAGTCCTACCACAGGACTGTTGACAGTATGTATGGTTACCTCTGGCAGAAGGTTTATTAAAAGATCCACCACTATACCCACTAGTTGGTGTAGGGTAAAGGAATTTTACAGACCTTGAAGTCATTTTGGAGGGCTGAAGGTCACGAAGTGTATTCTCAACATTTCTTCTGAATAGTTTGGAGCCCCTAAACAAAACAGCCTGTTGCACATCAATAGCAAAACCAGTTACTCTGAGCCAAGCATAACGTCCTATGCAGATACTACAGGTTACAGCCCTGGCAGGGGCATCCGACACATCATATGCTAAACGTAGCAGATGTTTGCCAATTTCAGAACCAGATGACTTAGTTCTAAGCAAGTCAGTCTTCACAAAACCATCAGGTAAAGCCTGTGTCCTAATACATGCAAATTTCCATAGGCTAGTCTGATATTTTATCATGTGCCTGGTAATCAGCAATCTGCAGCAGGCCTAAGGATGCGGAGGCATAAGTGTGTTTGCCCATTACATCCAACCTCCTAGATTCTTTGCCTGGAGGCAAAGTACTCGGGTGTCTAGGGATCCTAGAATTATCATGAGCAGCCATAATGACTACAGTCAGTTTCAGGCTGTGCAGCATAGTAAGGCAGAGCAGGGTACTGTTTATCAGCCTTCCTTGGAACTACAGGCAATGTGTCGGGCCTATGCTAGGCAGCAAAGGTAGCATCCTCCAGTGCAGGATATATGGAAGGAATAATTGAAGGTGTTGAGGAATCTCCAAACATTCCATGAGATTCCGTTTAGTGAACTCTTCCTCCTCTACAGCAAACTCCATAGCAGACTGTATTTGCTAAAGTACAGCCTGAAAGGATGAATCCTCAGGGTAGACCTGGGTGTGTAAACCACAGAGTCCTTGTTGCAGGATGATAGAGTGGAGTCAGAAGGCAAATTTCCTTCTTCAAACTGCTCCTCACCTGTATTCCTCCTCTAAATGCCCCTCAACGTCCATGAGGTCAGGAATATATTTATCATCATCATCATCATCAGGAATGTTGATGGGAGCCACAGAAGGAGCCAGCGACATACTGTAGGTGGTGGCTGAGATGCAGGAATCGTTGGCATGCTTCTGGAATCCATCGACTAAGACCATGTCAATGGCAGACCTACTACCTGCAGCAGCTATAGCAGAAGGCAACATAGCATGTCTGAAAATGATGCCAGTACAGCCTGGGAATTGATGGTACCCCAAAAGGGGTCCAAGACTACTTGCATCAAATGGTCACAGCTCATTGGCAGCAGCTACATACCATCCATAGTGGGTAAAGTAGTGCCCGAACAATGCTCCAACCTTGGTTTCTCATCGACGGTTAGGGGTCTGCAACTGACACTGCCAGAGTGGACACTGATGAGGACAAACACGACTTTCATGCAAACCTCGACCTCACTAGTGAAGGAGACTTATTTTTGTGCTTGTGCTTATGGCTGGAAGAAGAGGAGGGCCTTGACGATGACTTCAATGACCACTTCCTGGTTGATGGCGAGGGAGAAGTAGGAGCAGAACCTGCAGCCTTTTCTATGACTTTCAACGCTTTTTGGGTGAGGAAGGCTTCTAAGGCCTTCCACTGGTGTCACCTTGTAGCCTGGCTGAAACTCTGGCAGATCTCGCAGGCCCTCAAGTTGTGAGACAGGCACAAACAACACACACAAATAGTGTTGGTGTCATCCTTGCAGATGTTGTAGCCACAGGAACAATACTGTAACAAAGATTCTTTGTTCTTCGGTGACATAGAGACAATGACGAAAAAATATACAAACAATAGAAAACAAACAGCAAGAGCTATTTTGACATTGTTTCTCAGCAGATCCAACCAGAATGATCGACTGGGGAGAAAGAAATGAGGATAGTTGGGGCCACCCACGTTTTATAGGCGATGACGCTATACGTCACTGTAGATGGCCCCTGGCTAGCAAAAGTTGCTGAGTAGTCTTGGCATTGACGATATACAGTATTAAAGGTGCGGCCCAATGGAGGGGATATCCTTGATGAAGATCACAGAATATCATCCTGCATTTCTTTTCCTGAAACAAGTTATTTTAAGGGTGATGTCACTGAGAAATCCATATCCTGTTTTAAACTGATATACTACATAAATCAACACTAGTATCCTTGTTTATGTATTAACAATTCATTTCACTCTACAAGCTACAGTTCTCTTAAGATGCATTTCATTTACCTGGGTGCCCCAGGGGACAGCAGCACATATTACAAATATTCCAGTCATACATCACCCTTTGAGAGTGCAAGGTATAAAAATACAAAGATGGTACTTAAACATGATCTGCAACATCAAATGCATTTTCTTTTGTTTTCCCCGCCTGTAACAAAAAAAAAAATCTATGTTTAATAAAAAAGTTGAAGTGTACCACTGTGTAGTGATGCTCTTGTTGTCTCTGTCCCAGCAATGTAACATTTCATACAAAACAGCATGATGTAATTTAATTCAACCCACGGTCTCTTTCCTTCAAGAAGTGGCAAACTGAACCCCAAACAGTCATTGTAATTACAAGTAGCCTTACATCTGGAATAATATTCCCCCTTGTCCCACCAACCCTTATAGTCTTCAAATGGGCAAGTCCAAACCAAAAGTACACCCTTCGCTCCCTATGCTTGCTGATATCATGTCTCTTGCATGCATATCCAATTCTGATTTTCTCTTATTGCTTTTGCGTGCTGGATATATTAAATAATGGAAGTCAAGTCACACCTTTACATGGTAAAAATCTGACAGTTGTACAGGGAGGACTTCGTAAAGTGAATATAAAAATACAGACAGCTACATTATTCTCATTGTTCAACTGTTACGCTTCCGTGTATGTACCTTTCCCTATACCTGCTGTTCTCTGTAGCACACCCTTACCCCTCTTCCCCAGGTCGCTGCTGGAAACATGTTTATGTACCTGATCTCTGCTTGCCTTCCAGGATTTTTACATTTTAATAAATACAGTAAATAATTATATCCCTATAACTTTATATCTCACTACTTGAGATAACTACATAAATGTTAAGCAGCAGAAATAATAAAAATACCAATGCCCGGAACTGGCCTGGAGGCTTGGTGGTAGTGACACCACCAGCCATGCTAGTGACACACGTTCGGCAGCAGACTCAGATTGCTGACGGATGACAGAGACATGGAGGGTCCAGTCTCATGGTCTCCTCTCCTTCCTCAGGGTTGGAGGGCATGCACATTCCACTGTCTGACTGCTACCTGGTGGAGATCAGGTTGAAGGGTGACAGAAGTCCCAAACTTCACAGGGGCTTGAGAGAGTAAGATGTGTGTTCATGCTGAGGCACACACACATATGTTTTATATTTTTTTTTTGGGGGGGGGGCTCCTCCACCAGGATCCACCCTGGTCACGGCCACGGTCTTCCACCAACTGTCACCTGGGACCTCCCGATCACCCTCAGCTATTCCCCCCGGAGGGCAGGGCCATGGAGCTGGGACCCCCTATCCAGCCCCCGTGGAACCAGTAACTAGTTGGGGGGATCCCAGTGGCAGTGGCTAATTGAAGCCCCGAGGAAGGCTTCATAGAGGTGGAGGTGCTCATTTTTCCCCTTTAATTCTTCCGAAGAGTCGGATGTGCAATGACGTCAAAGCACTAACGTGCAGACGTCTGCCGACTTTTCTCCCAATGTAGATGCCCATGGTCTGCTGAACACCCAGCCTCCGCTGGGTGTCAGTACAGCATGGCGCATGACCCTTGCCCACCCGAAGGAAGGAGAGCTGCCGCAGGATGCTCAATCCTTCCTTCCTCCTGCCAAAACCCCGCAAACCGAGTCCGTTCCGAACTCGGGTCGCCGGCGTGACCACACACATATTTCTGATCCTGCAACAGGTGGCCCAAGAAGAGAAAATGGTGGGAAACTGGTGCTTGAGGCAGCATGACACACAACTCACCACGGGACCCGTGCCACTACCCAGGACCATGCCGACTCTAGATATGGTCACCAGGGGAGGGGAATGGTCCTCCTTCTCCTGGACCATCCACAGGGGGAAATACTTAGGGGAACTCTGGCAGGTGAGTCCTGGAGGATATGGTTGCCATCCAAGTGGGTCAGAGCTGAGAGGGAGTCCAAGGCTAGCACACGGAGCATAAATTACTGATGGGGAAAAAAACACAGATGGCTATCAATCATAAAAGATGACTGTCAGTTTGGGGGCCTTTTGAGTTTTTTGTTTTTTTGTGTGACATTAAACTGTGGTAGAATGTAACTAGTATTTTACTAACCTGCTATTATCATCCTGGGCCATGATTTACTTCAGTAGCATGTTTCTGAGTCATTCATTGAAGCGGGTTTTAATAACTTTGACTGACAGTGCACTATTAACAGTGAAATGCACATTTGTCAAACTGGACATAAAGGTCAAGGAGTTTCATCACAGAAAGTACAGTTATGTAAGAACTTACCGTAACAGTAGATCTTCGAGAGAGGCTCTTGCAGTAGGTACTAACCATAGGGACTAGAGCGGTCAAGCACTAGGACCACACAGAAAACTTCAGCTAGCAGTGTCTGGCGGGGGACGGCCTACCTGCTGTCATGCATGACACTATATAGTGGGCTGTCCCCATGCCCACCCTCCAGTTCTCCCACTGGAGACCTAAAAAGGTGAGAAAGGAGTGGCCACTTGGAGCCAAAAGAAAGGCTAGAAAGTAGTAGCTGCAGAAGCAGGGGGAAGGTAGGAGGGAAAAAAGATACCTACTGCAAGAGCCCCTCTTGAAGATCTACTGTTACGGTAAGTTCTTATGTAACTGTACTATCTTACTTTGAGAGGGCTCTTGCAGTAGGTACTAACCATTGGGACTAAGTCCCTAGCAGTGAAATTCAGACGAAGACTGAAGCACGGGAGGCAGGTAAGGTCTGTAGTAGGTACCAGGTTAAGCCAGGAGGCCCTGAAGGATGGCTAGTCCGAAGCCTGCCCTGCGCCTAGAGGCACTGTCCAGACTACAGCATTTGGTAAAGGTGTGGACAGAGCTCCAAGAGGCTGCCGCACAAATGTCTGCAGCAGAAACATTTATGAAACAAGCAACAGATGCAGCCATGCCCCTTGACCCCTCCCCCCAAAGAAAGGGCTTGTGATACTTCTGATGAAACAAAATGCAGTTTGCTAACTATTTGGAAAAGCATTATTTGAAAACTGCTGCGCCCTCTCTTTTGGGTGCAAAAGAAACGAAAAGCTGACCCATTTTACAGACTGACTTTGTCTGGTTCATATAGTAGTGCAAGGTTCTGTGTACATCAAGTATGTTCAGAATGGCCTCCCGTTGATTAGAATGCTCGGGGTACTACACTGGCAAGTGTATGGTCTGATTCAAAGTAAAGTCAGGCACCATCTTAGGTAAAAACTTAGGATTTGTACACAGAGCCACCCGGTCTCTGTAGAAAATCAAATAAGGCTCCTTACACATCAGGGCCTGAAGCAACTAAAAAGAGCGCATTCCAGGAAAGGTAGCGCAGGTCGTGACTCATGGCCAGTTCAAAGAGAAGCAAAGTGAGTCTCTCAAGGATGAAGTTCAAATTCCATGGAGGAACGCGGTTCCTGACTGGGGGTTTCAGATGGAGAATTCCTTTCAGAAAGGTTTTGGAAACCTTCAACTGCACCTCAGTTTTGCCATCCAGAGTGTGGTAGGCAGAAGTGGCAGATAAGTGGCTCTTCAGCGATGAATAGCTTAGGCCAAGGTCAGAGAGATGCAGCAGGTATTTCACAACTTGTGGGACAGGGCAAGAGAAAGGGTCACATCCCTTGTTGGTTGCCCAAATGGAGAACCTCTTCCATTTCATAGCATATGTGAATCTTGTGGATGCTTACAGGCCTCTACAAGGACCTGGGGCCACTCTGAAAGAGACCCCAAAGCGTGCAACAGGTACATCAACAGGTGCCACGCATGAAACTGAAGAGATTTGAGGCCCGGATGGACCAACTTGCCCTGGTCCTGGGTCAGCAGATTCTGGCAGAGGGGTAGGGGAACTGGAGGTTCCACTCTCAACTGCTGAAGCAGAGGAAACCACATTTGGCAAGGCCGATAACGGGCTATGAGAATCATGCGAGACCCTTCTTACTGTAGCTTCAGAAGCACCCTCTGCAACAGTGGAAAGAGAGGGAAGGCATACAAGAACCTCCCTGTCCAGCAAAGAGACAACGCATCATACCAGAAAACACCACGTCCAGGAACCAGTGAGCAGAAATGGGTAGTTTTGCGCTGGAAGGGGAGGCAAACAGATTGAGATCTGGTTGACCCCTTTGATAGAAGAATTCTTTGACTACTGACTGCCTCAGTTTCACTCGTGTGCCCATGCCCATGCCTGAGTGCAGCTAAGGGTGTCCACAAGAACATTCTGAACACCTGGGGCATGCACTGCCATGAACTGTAGGCTGTGCTGTATCGCCCAATGCCACATGTGCATCGCTTCCCTACAGAGTGGATATGACCACGTGCCTCTCTGTTTGTTCAGGTATCAGACCACGCACGTTGTCCATCTGTACCAGTAGGGGCCCAGGGAGGAGTAGGTGCTGAAAAGCCTGAAGGGCGTATAGTATAGCCCTCATCTCTTGCACACTGATGTGCAGAGATAGCTCCTGCTGAGACCAGGATTCTTGCGTCCTGTGGTCACCCAGATGGGCACCCCAGCCCTGACCAGAAGAATCCATTGTCAGGGTCTGAGCCAGTGGGAGCGCCTGAAAAAGAAACCCACTGGTGAGACTGGACAGATCCTGCCACCACAGGAGGTCCTGATGCACAGGGCTGGACACCAGAATCCTGTGATCCAGGTCATCTGATTTCTGGTCCCACTGGACCCGAAGGGTCCACTGCGTAATCCACATGTAGAGCCTCGTTAGGTGGACAGTGGGAATAGCCACTGCCATCAGGCCCAGCAGGTGCAAGACCGAACGGGCCATGGTCCACTGGCTGGTTACCACTTGGATAGGCTGCTAATGCAAGGCTTCTGCCAGATCCAAGGGGAAGAAAGCCTGACCCTGAGCAGTATCCAGCATCACCCCAATAAATTGGAGGCATTGTGAAGGAACATGATGGGATCTGGGGTAATTCACTGTGATCCCCATTTGCTGGAATAGATTCAGGGTAGTAGTCAGGGAGGCCACCAGGCTGTTCCTTGATAGTGCTGACAGGAGCCAGTCGTCTAGGTACGGGAACACATATATTCCTTGGCGGCGTAAAGCCACCGCCACCACCGCTAGGCATTTGGTAAATACTCTGGGTGCTGAGGAGAGGCCAAAGGGGAGCTCTTTGAACTGGAAGTGTTCCCCCTGGAAGATAAAGCATAGGAAGTGGTGGTGGGAGGGAAAAATTGGGATATGCAGGTATGCATCCTGCATATCCAGAGCACAAAACCAGTGACCCTGGTGCAAAAGAGGCAGCAGATCCGGTAGGGTAAGCATGCAAAACCTCTTGAACTCTACGTTCAGGTTTAGCATGCTGAGGTCCATGTCTTTTTGGGGCCAGGAAGAAGTGGGAGTAATATCTCTTTCCTTCCTGGATCCAAGGAATGGGCTCTATAGCTGATTTTGGCCGAAGAGCCTGGATCTCTTCCCTTATGAGAGGAATGTGGCCTATTGTGTAGCGAGAGAGAGACGGAGGATTTCTTGGAGGTCTCTCTGTGAATTCAATGGTGTGGCCTTGATCGATGAGCTGAAGGACCCATGTGTCCGAAGTGATCGCCTCCCACCAGGCCAGGTGGTTGGCAAATCTGCCCCCTAATGGTTCCTCTGGAGCTGGTGGAGGGGCTGTGGGGGAGCACCACCCCAACAGCACTTAGGACTTGGCTGGAGGGGTGGCTCCCACCGACGGGACCTGACATTTGTTCTGATGTCGGGCTGCCCATTGCCGGCGATGAAATGGCTGTTTTGGCGTGGTGTTAGAGCGATACTTAGACTGGACAGAGCGCAGTGCCTTGCCACTGTCCTGGAGCTCAGTGATTATGTCCTTAATGTCACCTCTGAAAAGGACTGGTACTCTGAAAGGGACATCCTGGATGGCAGACTGGATGTCTTGAGCCAATCTGGATACCCGCAGCCAGGAGTACCGGCGCATGCTGATAGCCGTGTTGGTACTCCGGGTAGCGCCGTCTACCGCATCATATGTCACTCTTAGGGAATGATGGCAGGAGATTTCTGCTGTCCAGACAGTCTGTGAAATTTTGATTTTGGCCTCAGAATCGGTCAAAGCCTCAAATTCTGACTTCAACTGTCCTAAGATAGATTTCTGGTATACGATCATGTGTGCCAGGTAGTTTTATTTATTTATTTATTTAAAATTTGATGCACAGGAAAGGCACACTGAGCTGAGGCTCGTTTTCAGGTGTGACCCGGGTACAACCTGTACAGAGAATAACAAAAGTACTGGAGTACACACAGTTTGCACAAACATGTTTCAAAGAGCACAATACATTATCGGTAATATACACGTAAACCAGGTAAAGAGTGATAGAATATAGGTGAGGTCAGCTTGGAGTTGGCGGCCAGGGTGGGTCAGTAGAGACTGTGTGGTGCCTCTGCTGCATGCTGGGTCCATTAAAGTAGTTAGGACAGTGTCGGGTGGAGAGAAGCCCGAGGAGCCGAGTAAAAGCTGAACAAGAAGGGGCCAGGTGGCGGTTCGGGGAAGGTTATTCCAGAGAAGGGGGAGGCAGTACGAGAAGGCAGCTTGGCCACAACAGTGCAAGGGCAGGGGAGGTGGAAAATGCTGGGGTCCCTGTGGTGAAGAGGGTAGTTTAGGGAGGCGGCTGGGGGGAGGTGAGGTGGGGTGAGGGAACCAAGCCAGTATTTAGCTAAGAGGGAGGCGCTGTGGGTAGTACGCCTGTGGGAGAGAAGAGCCAGGGAGAGTGGAGCGTAGAGCAGACAGTGGTGAGTGAGTGGGCGAGAGGCAGTGGAGAAGTGGCAGAAGGAGTTGAGAAGAATGTCAAGTCTAGAGAGAGAGGATGGGGCCATTCCATAGACTATGTCTGTATGTATAGTCAATAACTGGCAAGATAGTTTTACGTATGAGCTTGTAACGGGTGTGGATAGGTAATCTAGATTTGTGGTGATAGAGGATGGCAAATTTTGGTCAGCGTTTAGTGCAGATCACCTCGACATAGGTGGAGAGGTTGAGGTGGCTGTCCAGCCATACTCCCAGGTATTTGAAGGCTGAGACTAGTTCCAGAGGTGAGCCATCCATGGTGATGATCACAGGGGGCGATTGGAGGGTAGCCAGCTTCTGCCTGGAACCAAAGACCATTGTGACCATTTATTTTGCATTGAGTGTAAGCAGGTTCCCAAAGAACCAGGACTGGACTCTACTGAAGTCATTTTGGGTGTTGAGGAGGACACTGTCATAGGAGAGGCCCAAGGCAAAGATGACACTGTCGTCTGCGTAAAGACACACACTGGAGGTGAGGCAGGTGGAGGGAAGGTTGTTTATTTAGAGACAGAAGAGGGTGAGGCTAAGAATAGAGCCTTGGGGGATGCTAGATATGATAGGGAGAGGAGAGGAGAGAG
Source organism: Neoceratodus forsteri (assembly GCA_016271365.2). NCBI lineage: Eukaryota > Metazoa > Chordata > Ceratodontiformes > Ceratodontidae > Neoceratodus > Neoceratodus forsteri. Next base: position 298,126,444 of record CM057459.1, on the reverse strand, counting down.
TGTTGCCTATTTGAACTGATTGTTGCCTGTAGTTGAGGTACGAGTGGAACCAGGCGATGAAAGGTTGGGCAATGCTGAAAGAGCTACGTTTATTGAATAGCAGCGGGTGGGCGACAGAGACGAACGCTTTTGCCAGGTCTATGAATATGGCGGCTGTGACTTGGCTATTATCTATGGCAGAGAGGATGGAGTCAGTTACACTTAGAAGGGTGGTGATGGTGGAGTGGTGTTTGCAGAAGCCTGACTGAACTGGTGAGAAAGAGTTGCTGGAAGAGAGAAAGTCTGACAGTTTGGACAATATGAGGGATTTCTGGACTTTGGCTAGGGAGGGGAGAAACGATATGGGCCTGTAGTTTCCCGGTTGGGAGGGGTCACCCCCGTTGTGCAGAGGGATGGATTTTGTCCAATTTCCAGGCTTTAGGAACAGTGGCTGTGGATAGAGAGAGAGAGAGAGAGAGAGAGAGGGTTCAGTATGCGGGACGGGGGGCAACAATTGCTGCTGCAGCGATACGGAGCATTTTCAGGTTGATACTGTCAGGGCTGGATCTGGATAAATTAAGGGAGGAGAATGTGTTGCATACTTCCAGAGGTGTAGTGGGTGGAAAGAGGAAGCCGAGGGCGGGGAGGAAGGTTTAGCTGGGTTGGGAGAGGGAGGGGGGAGTCGGGGAGGGCGCAGGAGATGAAGAACTTATTGAAAAGCTCTGCCATGGAGGCAGGATCCAACATGGTATTACCGTCTAATTTAAGGGTTGGGCATGCCTGTTTTTTTTTGGGGGGGGGGCAAGAAGGGAGTTGATCAACTTCCAGAAAGATGCGTAGGGGTTTTGGTTTTGAGTGGATTACACAGTAAAATAGGAAGATTTAGATTGCCAGGTGGCCTTTGTGCATTTATTTCTAAGGTGTTTTTAAGATTGAAGATCACGAACTGCATGGGAGGCTTTGTAGAGTCGCCATGCTTTGTCCCTGGAATGACACAGGGCGATGAGGTCGGGGGTGATCCAGAGGAGGTGGTGGCGTTTTACTCTAGCTTTCCTTAAGGGCGTGTGTTTGTCCCAGATACTCTGGAAGATACTACAGAACAGAGATAGGGCAAGGTCAACGTCGGGCACAGAAAAGACAGGTAGCCAGTCTGCGTTAGCAAGTTCTTGGTGTAGGGCAGGGACACTGAGGCAGTGTAGGGAGTGGGACCAAATGAATCTGGGAAGGGAGAGTGGTGAGTGGATTTTGCGGACGTAATAGGTGACACAATGATCACTGAGGGCATCTGAGACTATACCTGAGACAAGAGATACGGTGAGGATGGGAGGATAGAATCCAATCCAGAAGGGAATGATTTTTGGACCGGTGGTTTAGGCGAGTAGGTTTACGGATTAGCTGGGAGAGATTTAGGGCTTCAATCCTTAGAGCAGTGGGTTTGGCGGAGGGGGAGAGCCTGTCAAGATTGAAATCACCTAGTAGCACTAGTTCGCCGTTGGATGTTTTGCAGTAGACAGAAGAGATGGCCTTGACGATGGAGTCGGGCGAGGTCTTTGGTGGGGCATACAGGGTCCCAATGTAGAGGGGGTGGAGGAGGTGAAGGATAGGTGCACAGCAATTGATGCGGGAGAAGAATGGCAAGATTCGTTGAAGATGACAAAGCATGGGAAGGATTGCCTAACGTATAGTAACACGCCCTCGCCTCGCCTGCCCCGGTCCTGGTGGTAGCTCAAAACTCTGAGGGCCAGAGTGGAGGAGGAGTAAACCTTGCATCCAAACTGGTCTATTTGCTGAGACTCTTTGTCTGGAGGAGAGGTGCTCATGTGTTTAGGTTTAACTGTATGGTTATGGGCCGCATTAATGACCACCGAGTTTGTTTTAGGGTGAGAACTAAGGTGGGCTTTACCCTGAGGGGTTCGATACAGTCCATCAGCCTTCTTGGCAACTGCATCTACCAAAAACGGTTGCTGCCAGACCGTGGAGGCCAGGCCCTCATGTGGTCTGATCCATGGAGAAACGAGCAGAGGGGACAGTTCTGGCATATCCAGGTTTTCTGCCAACCTCTTGCATTAGGGATCCTGATCCTCTGTTTTCCACCTGTTTGCCTCCTGTGTCTTCTGGAGGATCTCTGTAAAAGAGGGGTTCTCAGCCGGCTCACTGGAGCTGGAGGTTGAGGTGCTGGTTGCTACACCTAGTGCCATGCTGACAACGCAGGTTCGGGAATAAGCCCGGGCCTCTAGGGGTCAGCAGGGGCGAGAGAGGATTAAGTGTTCAGAGGACTGCTCTCCTCTCTCAGGGGGAGGGAGGATGATCGTCCTGCTTGCTGACTGCCCTCTGGCGGTGGCTGGAGGGCAGTACGGGTTGGCGACATGCACCGGTGTCCTTACACCGATAGGGAAGGGGGATGGAGAAAAAGGAAAAATGGAGCTGGCAGGCTCCATGATGGCCACACCAGCACCCAACCAGTCTCCCGATGTCTGGATTTCGCTCCGGGGGTGGGGGTAAAGCTGGCGCCCCTTCACCCTGGCCCTGCCATGGAGGAGAAACCCATGGGGGATTTAGGGGGGTGTTGGGTCAGGGGAAAAAGGTATGGCCAGAGACTGTGTCCCTCCGAGGGATGGACCAGAGCCACCTGCCAGGCTCGGGGAGCATAGAAAACCATGGAAATAAAACAAAAAAAAGGGGTGCTCCAGAGGGGATATGAGAGAGTCTTTGGGATTTGGGTTTTGTATCCTCCTGGTCTGAAAACCCAAGGCAGAGGAGTCGGTGGAGTCCGATTCTGATGACGGGCTTCTGTCTGGAGACAGAGCCCATGAAGACGGAAGCTCCTGTGGGGAGACCACAACGCCCCTGCCAATACTGGCTACCATGGTAAAATGAGAGATCTGTCCTGAGGTAGAGGGGCGAGGCTCCACTGAGGAAAGGGATCTCGGAGTAGGGTCCACGTGGGCAGGCATGGAAGCCACGGCTGGTTGCTGCTGGTCCAGTTCCAAGACCAACTGTGTCTTGGTTACTGACCATCAAAACTCTAATGCCTCCCTAAAATCCACCTGAGGTGGTGGAGGAGGAGAAGGGGCTGATAGACGGGCAGGTAGCCTTGGAAGGTAAACCCCGGTATTGTATAGCCTGGAGTCAGGTAATGGTAGCCCAGCTTCCCGCAGGGTGAATAGCCCAGTGTCGGATACAGTGTGGGGTACCCTGGCATGTGATACCCTGGTGACAGATACCCTTGCAAAGAGTACTGAAGCACAGGGAAGTCTGGCATCGGAAGGTCTGGTGAAGGTCCCAATGGCAAAGCTGTGGGACCTGCCAGAGGCCCTGATGGTTGGTAACTCAGCATAGGACCTGACGGAGGAGCCAAAGGTCCTATCAGGGGCCCTGACAACAAGTAGCCAGGCGTAGGCCCTAGCCACCTCCTGGGGCAGCACAAGAAAGTTCTGGGATGATATCAAGGAGCTTAATGGTAAATCTCGCTCCCCCCCTCACAACTTAGTGTTAACGGTACTACCACCATAGACCCACTTCACATAGCTAACTGTCTCAACTCCACCTTCTCAGACCGCAGCTCGGTCCTGCCTAGCAACTTTTTCGATCCAATTCAACCCTCCCCATCCCCTGTGCTCCTGTACACCCCCTTCAAACTCAGAGTCATTACCCCTATGGAAGCAAAAGCCTACCTATCCAAAGTCCTCTGGGGCTCCATTTACACCTTCGATATGCATATCCTACACCTTGCACTACACTCCATCATCTCCCCACTCACTGAACTACTAAATCTGTCCCTGCGACTGGGTAATTTCCCAACCGATTGGAAAACGGCAGTGATAATGCCAATATTAAAATGTGGCAAGCCGGCCCAGTGGCGCTGAGGGTTGAGGCACTGGACACCACACCTCGCTCCACATTGGCAACCTGGGTTTGGGAATGAGCCCAGGCTTTTGGGGGTCGGGGGAGGGAGAGGATTGAGAGTCAGGAGGACAACTCTCCTCTCCCGGGAGGGAGGTGTCCCTGCTCAGCGCTTGACCGGCCTCTGGTGAAGGCCTGAGGCATGGCAGCGTGGAACTGATGCTGGGGGAGAGAGTGGCAACATCGGGTGGTGATGCTGGCATTGGGCATGGCCTCCCTACAACGAACAGGTTAAAGAACTCTCCGAGCTCCGGACAGACGGAGCACCAAGGTAGACCCCTAATAGCTCCTGCCTGCCTGGTCTCAGGGTCTCCTGACAAAAGTTGATTAGTTCAGGATGATCTGCCCCACTTCATTCCTGCCTGGGGGGAAAATCCACAGCTCCATGGGGGATCGACCGTGAGACCAGGTAGGTGGAGGAGCGGGGGCAGTCCTTCATTGGAGCTCCCGAAGAAACTGCGCTTGGAGAGTAGGTGGGATAAAAAGATATTAAAAAAAAAAAAAAAATGAGGTACCTAAACCAAACAAGAGAAACACTCTGAAGATGAGGGTCGATACCAGTCCATTTACAGAAGAAAGGGTTCTGAAAGAACTAATAAAACTGAAGGTGGACAAAGCAATGGGGCCTGATGGGATTCACCCAAGAATTCTAAAAGAACCAAGGGTAGAACTAGTGACACCGCTGACTACTCTCTTGAACAAATCATGGGAGAATGGGGTAGTACCTGAGGACTGGAGGAGGGCGGATATGATTCTTCTTCACAAAAGTGGGAGCAGGACAGACCAGTTAGTTTGATCTCAGTGGTAGGGAAAATGATGGAATCACTTCTGAAGGAAAGAACTGTTGAGTAACTAGAGGCCAGTGGGGCACAGGACCTAAGGCAGCATGGATTCACAATGGGAAGGTCATGTCAGACGAATCTAATAGATTTATTTGACGGGGTGACCAAAGTAGTAGACCAGGGAGGGGCTTTGGACATGGCCTACCTAGATTTTAGCAAGGCATTTAATACAGTCCCACACAAAGATTGATACACAAGTTAGCCAGCCTTGGAGTGGGTCCCAAGGTGGTAGCCTGGTTAAAAACTGGCTAGACAACAGGATGCAAAGGGTAGTAGTAGTAAAGGAGTCCACAGTGAAGAAAGGAGGGTTACTAGCGGGTACACCGCGAGGGTTCAGTACTGGACTGGTCCTTTTAATGTCTTTATAAGTGACATTGCAGAGGAACTGGAAGGAAAAATATGTCTCCATGCAGACGACACAAAGATCTGCAACAGGGTTGATACACAAGATGAAGTGGAAAGGATGAGAGGGACTTGGCAAGACTGGAGGAATGGTCAAATGTACGGCAGCTCAGATTCAGTGCAAAGAAGTGCAAGGTAATGTACCTGGGAAACAAAAACCCAGGGGAAGAGTACACAATGGAGGGTGAGATACTGACAACAGTAAAAATGGAAAGGGACTTAGGGGTAATTATATCAGATTACCTAAAGGTGAGCAAGCAATGTGAGAAGGAAGTAAGGAAGGCTGGGGGGATACTGAGATGCATAGGGAGAGGCATCAATAGTAGAAAACAGGAAGTTGTTACCCCTCTATACAGACAGTTGGTGAGACCCCATCTGGAGTACTGTGTGCAGTTCTGGAGACCCCATCTCCGCAAAGACATAGACAGAGTGGAGGCTGTCCAGAGGAGGGCAACCAAAATGGTGCAGGGTCTGCACCAGAAGACATAAAAAAAAAAAGACAGACTAAAGGAGCTTAATATGTATACCTTGAGGAAAGAAGGGAGAGAGGGGACATGATAGAAACTTTCAAGTACCTCAAGGGAATCAACAAAGTCCAAGAGGGTAGCATATTTCAGAAAAAGAGATGTGCAAGAACAAGGGGGCACAATTTGAAGATAGAGGGGGGGACGGCTTAGAGGTAATGTGGAGGAATTTTTTTCACAGAGAGGGTTGTGGATGCATGGAACAACCTCCTTGAGGAGGGTGTGGAATCAAGAACAGTGGGGCAATTCAAGAGTGCATGGGACAGACATAAGGCAGTTCGAGTGGGTGGTAGGAGGAAGTAAGCTGTTGGTTAACTAGGATCTGCGGCTTATCTGTTAGGTAGGAAAATGGGCAGACTAGGTGGGCCAAGTGGTCCTTATCTGCCGTCAAATTCTATGTTTCTATGTGGTGACAGCTCCCTCCCAAACTACCACTGGCTTATCTCGATTCTCCCCCCACTCTCTAAAGCCCTTGAAAAGTTCATGGCCAACCAGCTCGCTGACTACCTCCTGGCACACAACCTCTTATGTAGGGAGCAGCATGGCTTCAGAGCTGATCATAGCACCACGACCACCCTCACTGAATTCTCTAACTCCCTGCACTCCACGCTTGACAAAGGGCACCTTGCAGGGGCCGTGTTTATAGACCTCTCCAAGGCCTTTGACACGGTCTCTTATTCCCCTCCTTAACACATTGCAACAAATCGGGGTCTCTCATAGTCCACTCTCATGGTTCTCCAGTTATCTTTCCTCTAGAACCCAATATGTTAAAATTAATAATACTATATCTATTATGATGCATGTGCGCTCAGGAGTTCCCAAGGGTACCAAGAAAAAGCAGACATCTTGAACAAATACTTTTGTTCTGTGTTCAGAGAAGGAGAAGGTGGGGGGCCCACAGAAAAGTGACAGGGACATAGAAGGAAGGGAGGTGGACACCAGTCCATTTACTGAGGACAGAGTCCTGAAGGAATTTACAAATCTGAAAGTGGACAAGGCAATGGGGCCAGAAGGGGTGCATCCAAGGATACTGAGGGAGTTCAGGGAGGTGCTGGCTGCACCTCTGACAGTCCTGTTCAACCTCTCACTGGAGACAGGAGTGGTTCCAAGGAACTGGAGGGCAGATGTAGTCCCACTTTACAAAAGATGGTAGTAGGGAGGAGGCTGGCAACTACAGGCCAGTCAGCCTGACTTTGGTGGTGGGGAAATTACTAGAATCACTACTGAAGGATAGGATAGTGAAATACCTTGAATGCAGTGGCTTACAGGACCCGAGACAGCATGCATTTATTTTATTTAGTTTTTGTTTACCGGGTAAGTGCACTAGCCAAACAGTATGACTATTTACAGGCATGGCCCGGGAGAGTACATGACATAATGAATAAGTATTGGAACATTTCAATGAGGTAAATAAATGAACACACGGTTTACATAATAGACAGCATTGCGCAGTGATGCAGTAATCAGTAGATAGAAATAGGAACAAGACAGCACAATTACCTATTAGAAACAATTAACAATTGGCAAAAGCATAGGGAACCAGGAAAACACGAGACAAAGTGTTGTAAGGATAATCATTGCATCAGACCATCAGGTAGGGTCAAAACAAGCACAGGGGCCAGCACCCAATAAATATCGACACAGATTCTTCTTGAAACGCTGGTGGGTGAATTCACAGAGGGAGATCTTGTCAAACAAATCTAATAGATTTCTTTGACTGGGTGTCCAGGGAATTGGATCAGGGAGGAGCAGTAGATGTAGCATACCTACATTTTAGCAAGGCCTTCGACACTGTTCCACGAAGGAGACTAGTAAGCAAGCTGGGTAGCCTAGGAGTGGGACCAAAGGTGGTAAACTGGATAAGAAATTACCTAAGGGATAGGAGTCAGAGGGTGGTAGTAAACGGAGTTCACTCAGAGGAAGGGAGGGTAACCAGTGGGGTACCACAGGGATCTGTACTAGGACCGGTCCTCTTTAATGTCTGTATTAGCAACACTGCAGAGGGGTTGGATGGAAAGGTCTGCCTGTTCGTGGATTAAACAGAAATCTGCAACAGGGTTGACACTCGGGGGAGAGGGGGTGGAAAAAATGAGAAGGGATCTGAAAAAGTTAGAAGAGTGATCAAAAGTATGGCAACTGGGCTTCAATGCAAAAAAAAAAGTGAAAAATCATACATTTAGGGCACAGAAACCCAGGGGTGGAGTACAAATTGGGAGGAGAGGTTTTGACGAAAACCAAACAGGAAAGAGACCTGGGGTTATCATATCTGATGATCTGAAGGTGGCTAGGCAGTGTGACAAGCCAGTTGGGAGAGTTAGCAGGGTGTTAGGGTGCATAGGGAGGGGTATCACCAGCAGAAAGAAGGAGGTGGTGTTACCCCTCTATAGGTCGCTGGTGAGACCTTACGTGGTGTACTGTGTCCAGTTCTGGAATCCTCATCTCTGGAAGGACACAGAAAGAGCTGAGGCGGAACAGAGGAGGGCAACCAAAATGGTGCAGGGTCTGCATCATAAGCCCTATGAGGAGAGACTGAAGAAACTTAATATGTATACCCTGGAGGTATGGCTGGGAGCGGGGGATACAACAGAAACTTTCAAATACCTCACAGGTATTAATAAGGTTCGAGAAGGAAGCATTTTTTCAGAAAAAAAGATGCTCAAGGACAAAGGGGCTTGCTAAGAAGCTGAAGGGAGGGGTAGACTCAGGGGAGATGTGAGGAGGTACTTCTTCATGGAGAGGGTGGTAGGTGCCTGGAACAGCCTCCCAGAGGAGGAGGTGGTGGGGGCAAAAACTATAACGGGATTCAAGAAAGCATGGCATAGGCATAAGAAACCTTAGTGATAAGACAAGGGGGGGGATAAGCAGGAGATCAAGTAGGGTCTGCGATGATACAGTAAGTAGTGAAAAACAGGCAGACTAGGTGGGCCAAGCATCCTTATCTGCCGTCAAATTCTGTGTTTCTTTTTTTTTTTTCTTATATAGATTTGCCCTGTTTTTTTCCCCTCGTCCCCCCCCCCCAATGCCTCGGGCATCGCATGCTGTATTTCGAGGCACCCTTCCGCTAACTGTCGCCCGCCACCCATGCTGCCCATTGGACCCCCACTCTATGGCAGCAGAACTACAGGAGAGGTGACAGAAATCCTCCCTGGAGAGGAGAGCTGCCATTATGGCTGCTCAATCCTGTTCCTCCCTCCCTCCCCAGCCAGCTCCTCGATGACCCTGGCTCACTTCCAAACCTGGGTCACCAGCATGGCGTGAGGTAAGGTGTCCAGCACCTCGGCCCTCTGCACCACCGGGCCGGCTATATTTCTATATTTCTTTGTAACCCAACAGCCGCACATGCAACTTTAGCCTGCTGACTGTCAGAAGTTATACAATTCATCTAAATAAATAATGATTTTAATGGAAAAGCAAAATACGGGTTTTGTTAAACTAAGAAATGGCCTGGGCAGCTGCAGACAGGTTAAGAAAATACTATGTATATACTGAAGGATTATACTGTCACATATACGAGGTTACAAAGGCTCCAAAATGTGACAGTGCCTCTTTTCCTACCCTCTCACATTAGTACTGCTTGTGTTCTCAAACTGTGATGCATGACTCTGGGATATTTGCATTCTGTGCTGCGGTCTCCCAGGACCCTTTTATATAAATGAAATGCATCTCAAGGGGATTTTATCCTGGAGAGTAAAAGTTTAATTAATAAATAAATAAGGACACTGATCAAAGATGAGCAATTATACAGATTTACATAGTGTATCCAGTTAAAGCAGACTGCTGGTTTCCTATTACGGGAAATCATTTGTTTCAAGAAATGAAATACAGGATTATGTACCGTGTTCCATGGGGACTCAAATCCCCTTCAGAGTCCTGGCCTTTACATAGGCACATTATATCTTTCAGAACCATAGCATATACTATCAGACAGTACAAAACTGGAGTCGCTATTCTAAACAGTATTCACAGAAGCTTACTATTCCATTTCTCTAGCATAATTCTGAGGACAAACTAACAATCTCAGCCTAGAGGAAGGTAGTCAGAGTGGAGCTCCAAAGCAGACAACAATCCCAAGACAGATGCACCAAAACCTGTTGTCTTATTAAAGCGCAACTTAGGAAAAATTATGTTTATTTGAAAATTGGTGGGGAGAGGCCACTGAGACAAGGCTCGTTTTCCAGGTGCGACTGGTGGGGGGGGGGGGTGTGCACACAGTAAAGAACAGCAGCACAATACATATACGCAACACTTTTAAACAGCCCACAGTATAAAAATTAGAATAAAATACTAAACAGTTGTGTGCTTAGATGCAATTCAGCTTTTATTTCGGGAGGAGGAAGTTTGCTCATTATGCTTTACATACTGTAGCCATTCCAGTGAAGTAAAAACTACTAGGCAAATGTTGCAAAGTCTGCACCACAATGCAGGAAGTGGGGATGGGACTACACATAGTCCTGCTGTGGTGAAGCTTTGCAGGAGAAGTCAATGATACGTCACAAAGTACATTCCAGGGAGTAGGTCACATGACTGCTTTAAAAGAATGGTCACATAGCACACTCCAGCAGGAAGTTAACGTGAACCCATGCACAGTGTGCAGTTTTACAGTGCTAGGAGAAGCAGGAATTATTTCCTTTGATTATCTGAAGAAAATCAGTGAAATGAGTTATAAGAATCACAGATAGTGCAGAAATAGTTGGTCTGTTTAAGTGCTAAGGGCCGAATATTACTTTCCGAATACCACGACTATCAGGGCTTCTGAATATTCGGAAGCCCTTCCCAATTAGAGGACTATTCAGGTGGTATTCATATTCGGGACAACCCCTGCTTGCATAGCCCTTAAAAAACAGTCCCAGCCTCCTCTGTAGCCTCCTCCCAAAAAAAATAATAAGATGCCATGTAACCCCCATCCGCCCACCCTCTAGCAGCAACCCCCCCTGCACCGGCGGCAATTTGTTATAATAAAAAAAAAATCCAGATGGGCAACTAGCAGAACCCACTCATCTCCACGGTCAGTTGCCCTCTTGACTGAAAAGGTAATGCTTTGCTTAATATACTTCCTCCCCACCCTGACAGCACCCTACTCCCCCCTTCCCCCCAGCAGTTTGTTATAAAAAATGAATAAAATCTCTGATGGGTGACTGGCACAACCTACCTACTTCCACGGCCAGCCACCCTCTTGTTTGGTGAATCTCATGCCTATAATGTACTCGTCCCACCCTGGCAGCACCCTACTCCACCCTCCTCCCCCCAGCACCCAATTATCCTTCTGTAAAGAATGCAATTGTGGCGTGGGCCAGTGAAACCCTCTCTCCTCCACAGCTGAGCGTCTTGAAATTAATGAAAAAGTGCTACAGCATGGGCTTGCATAGTCTGGTTTTACTATGCAAGTCCATAGCACTTTTTCATTCATTACAGGACCTCAGCCATGGAGGAGGGGAGGGTTGCCCCGGCGCCACAATCGTGTTCTTTACAGAAGGATAATTAGATGCTGGGGGGGGAGGAGGGTGGGAGTAGGGTGCTGCCAGGGTGGGGAGAGTACATTATAGGCAATGGCATGAGATTCACCAAACAAGAGGGTGGCTGGCTGTGTAGGCGGGTGGGTTGTGCCAGTCGCCTATCGGAGATTTGATTTATTTTTTTATAACAAATTCCCAGTGCTGGGGAAGGGGAGAAGGGAGGTAATGGAGTGCTGCCAAGGTGGGTGGGGAGGAAGTATATTAAGCATTACGTCCCACAGACAAGAGGGTGGCTGGACATGGAGGCGGGCGAGATCTGTCAGTCACCCATTGGGGATTTATTTTATCTTTTTTATAACAAATTGCCGCCTGTGCTGGCGAGAGGTGCTGCTAGAGTGTTGGGCAGAAGGAGCTTACATGGCTGAATGTTTTTTTTTTGTGGGGGTAGGGCTGCAGAGGAAGGTGGGGACTGTTTTTTTCTTTCTTTTTCATCTCAAGAGTTAGGGCTGTGCCGAATATAATTAAAGCTACCAACAGTCCCTATTTTAGGCAGCATGTCCCAGTTTCCCCACAAGTTTTGCAAAATGTCACTTTTGTCCTGGTTTTTGCCTATGTGTCCCAGTGTTGTCCCTTTTTTTTTTTTTTGCTAGCTGCTAATCAATGAGTGACAGTTATTTCAGCACCACTGAGGCGCTACTCAGGCTGGACAGCAGTTTGCAACTTCAACCCTTGCGCCTGTGTAGTACCGCAAGCACATCAGTGGGAGCACAGTAAAGCATGTTCCTTCCTGTTAGATTAGACTGGGTAGTAGTCCAAACAAGCGCATGTGGACATCTGCCTGCCAGTAGCTGAGAGGGACTCCAGACAGAGAAGAGACCAGCAGCAGTGAACGAAGGTACCCAAACCTGATCAGCTGTAGGGAAGTGTATTAAAACAATCTGGTGTGGTGGTAGGAGTCACTGAAGTGAAGTTTGCTCAGCAAATGAGCTGAGTGTAAGTGGGTTGGATGGGACTGTCAAGAGGAGCAATACATGCAGCTTGAATATCTGATCACAATTTAACGCAGGTTTGCTTCTTATGAACTTTCTGTACATCATGATTTGGAACTTGCTGCAGCAGAATGATGTATTGTTTTAATCTGGATGTTCGCAACTGACTTTACTGTGGGGTGGCATGGCCAGAGCAAGCAGCAAAATGTAATTGATTCTGTGTGGCATTGTCTGTGGAGGTGCCCATGGGAGTGACACGGTGTGGGGGGGAGGAGTCATGGTGGACCGTCCCAGTTTTAGGCCTTGAAAAGTTGGTAGCTTTAAATATAATATTCAGCAACCGAATACCGAATATTTGGTGGTTAAATATGAATATTCGGCCAAATGTTCAAAATAATGTATTCGCACAGCCCTAGTGAAAAGCTTTTATTCACACAAAATATTTTAGGAAGCAAATGTTTTACACTGTTTTTTTAATTATTTAGTATGCTTTTTGGTGCCATACTCCCAAAGCTCAGCCTCCGCCCTTTCCGGAACTTACCAGGACGACGATCCACCAACTACACTCATTCTGCATGCATCTGAAGGCTGAGGATGGGCACATCGTCTCAGCTTTACTTAAAATATTTCAAGAATACCTGAATGCCTACATTTAGCAAATTACGTTTCTAACATCATAACCCTTTATTTTTTTATGTATTTATTTAGTTACTTAAAACTTTAGAGATTATCTTTGAACACAAGTGCTTGTTTACAAAGGTTCCACGTCAAAGATGCATTCACAAAAAAACATTACAAGTACAATAAACAGTTCCAGAGGAAATGCAGTCGAGTCAGGCTCAAAGAAAGGCTGCTGTTTATATCAGCGTTGAAACTGTACTTATTTAACTAGGATAAATGCAGTTCTGTAGCATCTAAAAATGTTAACAGCCTTTTCCCCGATCTGGAATTCAGTTAACTCCATTTTAGGAGCATCTGACTTCCGAAAATAAGGCAAAAACTTCCCAAATAAATGGGAAGTAAGTCACTGACTTCAAATGTAAAACAAAAATTAGATGATTTCCAAATTGCAAGTGTAACCCCTAGATGGCGCTATCCCAGGGCCTACTACCCCTGCCTGATTTGCCACTAACAGGTTGAGGGGCCTGGATCCAATGGCGGATGCCTCCACCCAGAGGTCAGGGTTTGCAATAGTTAAACTAACTTGGTCACAGCCCTCTGGGACACCGCAACCCCCCCTTCTTCCCACTAGTGGCCCACACAATATATCAGAATTACCTTCACAGTATACACTTACCCCAGGTCTGGTTCCGGCACTGGGACCTCCTGTGAAATGAGATACAGTGCAACAATCACAGTACAGTACTTTAACATAGACAAATACCTCAGGCAGTATAACTTTGCTGAAACAAGCAGCTCTGATTTATTTAGGGGATATAACAAGGACAGGGAAATCAGGTTAATTAGCTTATCCTCTAATAATCTACTATGGCTCTGTGCACAGGCCTATCCCTATCAGTTACTGTCCCTGGGTACCCAAGCCCTAGTGGCTAGTCCAAACCTGGCAGTAGCTGGTAGGGGCCCTTTCACACAGAGAAAAGGAGAATTAAACAGTCAGCAGTACAGTAATTCCATTTGGATTTAATGTGGCAATTCAACAGGGAGCGACCCTGAATTAGTACTCACGACCTCCAAATAAGATAGGGTCCTTCAATGTCAGCAGGGCTCACTTGAGGTACACAAACCTCTTCACACATCCATATAAAAGAAAGCACTATACCAGACAGGCTGCATCTGTATCCCGATCGCAATTACTGCACAATACCGGAGAACACACAGCAGATTCAGTTCTGACAGACCGAATGCAATTTTCAGCAATTCCTCCAGTCTTCTACAGGGTGAGCCTGGTTTCTACTCTTCAGAGATCCTTTGATTCTTTTCACAGGACGGATTCAGTCCTAACAAGCTGTTACACAAGCTGCAGACGGAACTCTAGGCCTTACACACGCTTTTTTGACTAAAACTGCACACTGAAAAGCACAGGCCTTCCTTCTTCACTGCCAAAGCTCAACTGAAACTCCAACCGACAAAACTGGCACTTCCTTTGAGTTCCTCCCAGTTCTTGACTGGATTGGCTGTCACTCACAATAGACTGCTGCTGTTGGTCCAAAAGGCACTGAAGTCTAAACTACATCTCCCAGAGTCACTGCCCATACAATCCTCTTGTGGCTGGCTCAGATTATGAGTCCAAGTTCTGATTAGTCCAAGGCACCATTTTAGAGCTAGCACCCCACACTGATTGGTCCAGTTCAGCAGTTCAAAACTAGAATGGGGAACTAGCAGACACAGTTCTGACTGCAAAGAAAGCAGGTTAGACAAACTGTAATTTCATTATTACTCTAAATAATTTCTGGCAAACAGTTACATCTTTCAGATAGGTTCCCTTTGCACTCCTAGTGACTGCAAAAATGAAGTGAATTGGCAGCAGCTCGAGTGGTACTCAGAGAAGCACACAGTCCCCCCATATAAACTAATTATGTCTGCAAGCAGACAGCTCTTAAAGAGACAGTACCAGAGGCTCTAAAAACACTCACTGATAAATGGCTTAAATGCCAAACACCATTCAGGCTTGGAGCATTCAAGCAAGCTCCTGGAAGTCTTTTGGGAACCCCCATTTGCAGGGGGTTACACAAGCACGGAAGTCAACAAATGATGGATTTTTTTCTGAAAAAACTGTATTTTGCCACTACTATTTATAATAGCATCCATAAATTAGTCTTTCCTAGAATAATGACTCTTAAAATGTGCAATCTGGAAAGCATTTCGACTTCCAAAAAACTGGAATAATTTCCAGATTATGACTAATGAAAGTTTTAGACCTCCACTAAAAATAAATGAACAGAGCCCCTGCTCCTGCTTCAAATGTCCCTCCTTCGGTTTCCCTGTAATGAACGCGGGGCTGCAGCATGATGGCCTCAGTGGAGAGAAAGCCTGATCAGCATGAACATGTGCTGTATCAACCTTTCAAACATCAGGGCACTGTTCTCCCAAAACGCTTCTTCCAATCTGTTTGGGGGGGGGGGTCTCTTAACCTAAGTAATATTTATACTAATAGTTAAGTGATGATTTTTTAAGTTTGTAAATCACACCACACAGAAACAATCACAATGTTTACACACCCTGTCATAATACAGTCTCCCGTGCCAGCCTCCTAACATCTGTTCACGTTCTAAAAGCCCCAATCCTCTTTTAACTTTGACATCTTTAAAAAATACCTGGTGGTCTAGTGGGGGAAACAGACAGCCCCAAAGATCACTGTCCCACAAAGATCTCTGCTGCTGCCACAACTGAGCTCACCGTCCCCCGCACCCAGTCTTTATCATCCCCCTCCTCTAAGTGCCCAATTCCCCTGTTGTGTCCCCGTCTGCATACTTACAAAAAAAAAAAAATTTGTGGTATGGTGCGAGACAGAGAGAGACCCAAAGATCATGACCCCATGAAGATAGGGATGAGGTAAAAACCGGATGCTAAACCACACCCCGAACTCTGCCTCTGGCTCCACCCCCTTTTTATGACTGGCGAGTATAGCGCTCCTCCTCCAAAGACATTTGTAATGTTGGAATGGACATTAGTAGTGATATGAAATCATTTTTAAACTGTTATTTATTTGATTTATTTATTCAGTTATTTATTTTTATTCTTAGGCAACCAGGTTAACTCCCATAGGCCACACAGCCCATTTTACAGGTGTGACCCAGGAGCACAGGAAGGTTAAGTGACTTGCTCAGGGTCACACAGTATGTAAGTGGAGAATGTGGGAATCAAACTCAAGTCTGCTGAATGTGCCAATCTCATCCACAGCTTATTGCTCGGCCCTCTGTTAAACACTCTCCCACTTTCCTTTCCATGAAAGTCATGTATTCTGATGCTTTGACAAACTTTTGATAACTTAATTATTGGTGCTTGTGGTACCCTTAATACTGCACTGTGTTCCCTTTTACCTCAGCAGCTACTGCTGTTTCTTTTCATATTTCTAAGACATTCCACAATTTCACACACACCATTTCATGCTGTTTAACTGAATGACCTGTAAAAGTGTAGCTATCATGGAATGTTCAAGTAATACAAAAAATGAGATCAAATGTAGTGATAAAAGCATTAAAAGTTAGAATATTACTTTAACAAAAATTGGTCTAAAACATACCAGAATATAGGACAAACAAAAAGAAACACATGAGAGCACATAAAGGTATAAAAGCTGTTTCCTGTCATAGCAGCAAAAGACGCACTTAAAATTCAGAATGGAAAAGAATAGGTTAATTTACTGCTAATGTCTTAATGGCCATACTTTACATCTCCCAGACAGACTGGTCTTACAAACAAAGGCAGGTCTGAGTGACTGTGCTGTCAGAACTTCTTTGTTACCTGGACATGCAATGCAGCCAAAACAGTGAAGGATTTGATACATCAGTTTTAAAAGTGTGTGAGCACTCAAAATGGCCCAAAAATTGGACTGCATTTAATCAAAACTGGATGACCAGATAAGGACCTTAAAAACTGGATTATCCGGTCAAAAACCGGATAGGTGGCAACCCTACATGAAGATCTCTGCTGCTATTGCTACTGCTACTGCAGCCTCCACAACTGGAACTCACAGACCCCACCTATTTCCGCCTCAAACTGCTCAGGAGCCAGGGTCAGTGCTCAGGAGAAAAATCTGGTGGGAACGTATATGTTCATACATCTGAGATTGGGACCGAACATAATATTTTATTAGTTCAATTAAAATAATATTTGACACCTTTTTAAGTAAAAAATCTGCTGGGAACAAAAATGTGAGTTAATTTCGAATAATGTAAGGATCTTAAACCAACCAACCCTTACACATGGGCTGTTAATTAAAATCCAAGTGCAGGGTGGCTCAAACACCAGGGCTTAGAGTTTATGCATACTGTAAGCCAAAGTGACTAGCACCAAAACAAAATGGCTGCCAAGAAAGGCACTGGAACTCATAAGTCAGCAGGCTCAGCTAGCTTACAAAGAACTGAACGTATGGTATTATAACATGGATTTGCTTAGGCAGAACTTAAAAAGACCAGCAATTGGTCAGACAGCAGCACCTGACTGTGGATTAAATGCCGGAATAGGTACACTTTATTTATTTGAAAGTCGGATTTATAACCTTTGAGTCGTGGACTCAGTTACAAAGGCACCTCGTCGCAGGGAGGGTAGACATGGTTACAGTGTGAGGTACAACAGTGGTAACATACGGTGCAATACAGATAACAATAATATCGCATTTTCAACAGTGGTTTACAGAATAAAGTTGCATACAGTAAGTTACAATCGAAAAAAAATATTACTAAAATTGAAGGTACAGCCTTGGATGAGCCAGGGAGGAATACCTCTGAGGAAAGCCTGGGGGGAACAACAAGGGAAGCTGGGGGCTAGCTGTCCAGCACACATTGTCAGGCTAAGGGGCAGGCAGGGAGGGGATTCACCATAGCGTTAATCAGGGCAATTACAACTTCATGAGTCAAAGAGGTGGTTACCGAGAGCGATTTTGAAGGGACCGATTTTGCTAAGATTAGTGACAGGGGGCGGGAGGGAGTTGAACCATGTGGGGGCACAGTGGTGGAAGGACCTTTGGGCTAAAGAGGTCTTGGTACAGGGCACCTGGAAGGTGGCCTTTGCTGCGCTACAGGTGGCAACAGATGGTGATGCATGACACAGGGACGCAGTGACCCCTGGGGGGAGCGACCTAGCAGGGATTTTTTGGCAAGTAGGCAAGTCTGATAGCGCAGGCGCTCCGCAAAGGTGAGCAGGCTGGCGGTGGAATACAGCAGGAGGGTATGAGTGAGGTGGGATGCGTCGGTCAGAAGCCTGGAGGCCTTGTTTATCGAGGTCTGAATTTTGGCGAGGGTGGCATTATTGGCCGCGGCATAGATGGGAAGGCTGTAATCCACGAAGGACAGGACGATGTAGGAGTTAATGGTCAGACAGAGGGCAGTTTGGGGGAGGCAATCTCTATGTCGATAGAAAAGGCCAATCCAAGAATTTATAACTGAGGATAGGGTATTGATGTGGGTGTGGAAGGTAAGAGCTGAGTCGAAGGTGACGCCCAGGTACTTGTAGGATGACATCTGCTCGAGAGGGTGTGGATTACTGGGGAGAATGCAGAGGGGGGCATTTTTGGCCTTATTCTGGTGGTGAGAAAAGAGCATGGATTTGTTTTTGTTTTTTGAGGTTGATGACCAGCCGGTGGTTAAGGAACTACTTTTCAGCTTGGTAGAATGTACGCTGCAGGGATTCCTGTAGAGATGCGGGGTCGGGGTGGGAGGCGAAGAGGTCCACATCATCAGCATAGAGGAGCATATTGCCTGAGCAGGAGCTGGGGAGAGTGTTGAGAAAGAGGCTAAACAGAACACGGCCCAAGATGGAACCCTAGGGGACCCCAGAGCAAACAGGCAGGGTGTTGGAAAGGGTGCCACTTACCTTCAAACGCTGGGATTGGGTAGAGAGGTAACTGTTAAATCAGGCAGGGGGGCCAGGGGAAAAGACAAGTAGGTGGAGGGAGTCAAGTACGAGGGGGTGGCAGTCAGTGTCAAAGGCCTTGGAGAGGTCAGTGAACACTGCACCCATAACGTAACCAGAGTTGACAGCAGAGTGGAGGTGCTGGGAGAACTCCAGGAGGGCTGTAGAGGTGCTGTGTCCAGGGTGGAAACCATGTTGTTCCAGACACAACAGGTCGTATTTGGTTAGGTACTCCGACAGCTGTATGGCCACTATTTTTCCAAGTGCTTTGGAGAGTGGGGAGAGAATGGAGATGAGCCTGAAATTGTTAGGGGAGGTTCAATCCCCACTCTTATGGATTGGGGTGATTTCAGCAATTTTCCAAGCACTGGGGAACTGGCCCAGACATAGTGACTGGTTTAGGAGTTCGGTGAGAGGGGCTAGTACAGTATCCAGGACTATTCAGAGGATCCTGGACTCCAGCGATCACAGCTGGGGTTGTTGCCGGCTAGGGCTTTTGCAGATGAGGCCTGGCTTCAAGGGGGATATAGTATGCAGGTAGAAGGGGCGATCCAGGGTGGGGGTAGAGGCAGGGATAGGGTCGAAAAAATAGTTGGGAAGGACAGAGCTAAGATCTGAGAAAGCCATATTGAGGCACTTAGCTATGCAGGGTGGATCAGTAGTGATAGTACCGTCTACGGTAAGTTGAGATGGTGGTGGGGGGGGGAGGAGCGAGTCTTCCCACTGAGCTCCTTTATATTGTCCCAGAAAGCACGGGATGAACCCCAAGTGGAAGCAAGGGTGGTTTGATAATGTTCAGCCTTAGCCTGCCTTATAGCCCGGGTGCACCTATCACGTGCTGCATTACAGGCTTGTTTGTCAGACAATTTGCCTGTGGCAACAGCAATATGCCAGAGGTTATCTCTTTGTTTTAGTTTTTGGATAAGGGATAGGGAGATCCATGAAGCGTTCTGTTTTTTGGTACGGATTCTGGTCAGAGGGGCGAAAAGGTCATAGGCCTTGCTGAAGGCACAGGAGAAATAGGCTAGGGCAAAATCAGTATCTGCTGCTAGTAGGATTGGGGACCAGTCAAACTGGGCTAGGTGCATTTTTAGCTTTCTGAGACCCCCGGGGTAAAAGCACCAGCGCGAAGTGACCTGGGACACATGTTTTGGTGTGGGGGATGACCAGTGACAGAGGACAGGAGAGTGGTCACTAAGAGAATCTGGTAGTACATTAATGTCCCTGATTTTATGCGGGTGGTTTGACAGAATGACATCTAGGAGGGTGCTGGAGCCATTTGGTCGGTTAAATCTAATGGGCAAGGTAACTAGTTGGATCATATCAAGAGCAGCGAAGGAGTCCCTGATATGGGAGGCAGAGGTACCCAGCCAATTGACATTAAGGTCACCTAGGATGAGCTGCTCTGCCTTGTGTGGGAGTGTGGTGAGGTAATCAATGAAGGATTGGACAGCTTGTCCCTGGTCCCTCAGGGGAATGTGGAACCTTGGTGTGGAAGCCGGTGGGCCTGGTTAGTGGGCAGCGAGAGGCTGGAAAAAGGAGCTCAGGAGAAGGTGAAACAGTGACTCCTAGTGGTCGCTCAGGGTACTAAAAAGGTGGGGGGAAGAGAGGGGAAAGGTGGTGGGGAGGTAGTGGAGAAAAGGGGGAGGAGAAGGTGAGGAGGAGAGGGTGGCAAGAGGAATGGAGAGGTACCAGGCAGGGGATTGAGCAGCAGAGTGGTTGGGAGGACGGAATGCCTGCAGGTAGCAGAGCTAGGGGAGATATACAGAGGTTGGTAAGACAAGGAGGGAGCTCCCTCTGGTGGCTGACAAGTACAAGCTGCAGATGCGAAAGTGGGGACGTAGTTTCAGAACGGCACAGGAAGTCACGTGACAGGAAAGAAATACATTGCCAGTCGGTCCTGGGAGGAGGGAGGAGGGTCAGGCCTGGGGGAGGGTGGGTGGCTGGGGGTGGGACAGTCGGCCTTTCAGGCTAACACCCACAAAAAAAGCCAGGGAGGACTGCCTTACCTATTAAGGCGACCGATGTTTCCCTGCTCCCGATGGTGCTTAGCATGCATCCGGCGTGTTTGTGGTGATCATTCCCTCAGCAGAATCCCTCAACAAAGTGGGACTCATTATGTGGGGGGGAAGTGAAAGATAAAAGGCAGCCATTTAAAACAGTGGCTAAACAAGTGAGGGCTGCACAGGAGATAGCTGTTTTCAGAACCACAGGGTCAGACACTGCTAGCATGTAAGCCATGATCAGGAAGACCCACTCTGTGTGTGTGTGTGTGTGTGTGTGTGTGTGTGTGTGTGTGACCACAGGCTAACATACAGACTGCATGTAAGATGTGCAACCAGGTGTTCTCCACCTCTGTGTCACATGTGTTGCATACTGCGAAGCACTGTCAGTGCATTCCCTTATTAATTCCCAGGCCCCCCGCCCACCCACAGTGATCGAGACACAATGTTACGGAGAAATAGACAAAGTGACAGCTGTAGACAGCGTGCGAGAGGGAGAGACCTACAGTACATGTAACAAATCAGTCCTACAATCTGTGCTGTCTGTACACTGTTCAGGGATGCAGTCAGGGCAGGGTACTTGTCCCTCTGTACAATTAAGTGTCCCTCCGCATTCCCTTAGTAATTCCCAGAGCCATGGCCCCCCCCACCCCTCTCAAACATGCCCTAAGTTCTCTTCAATAATCCCAAAGTGATCTGCTTGTTATTGTGTGCAGCTCCGTCTGTGCAGTCCAGTGTCTCTCCATAGTCCCCTAGTATCTCATTCTGTTTTGTACTGTGCCATTACTGAGGAGAGAGGGATAGCGAGCAACAGAGAGTGAGCAGAAACTGCGGTGTAGCAGGAGAGTGGGGAAGTCAATCAGCAGGATGCAGAACTCATCGTGTTGCATGTGCAGCAGCAGCCACCCATCTGTGGCAGAGGTGAACCATAGGGCACGGTAGGTATTGACGTGAATGTTTTACTGTTGGGAATGTCAATGTCAACAGCAAAGTGCAGGTCTGTGTTCCCGCGACTGTGCCACCAAGCCAAAAGCAGCGGCCAGTGTGCCGTAAGTTAATTCTTGTTCCCCTCTCCACTCGGTCCCCTGAGCCGCAAGTTAGTTCTTGTTCCTGTCCCCACTCGGTCCCCTGAGCCAAACACTGTAGTGGGAGACACACTGCACAAGGTACCTAACCATCAATGGGTACAAGAGAAACTGAGAGCTACAGTGAGCACACAGTGTTCAGCTGTCTGTGGCATCTAGTATGGGGGGGAGACAACAGAGATACCATTGAGCCAGTAAGCCGCTGTGTGGCACACAGAAAATGTCACACATCACAGTAGCACTGTATGTGTAAAATTTCTGTGTGGACAATACCCATATAGTGTGTTTTTACTGTGCGGGACTACTTTCCAGGCGGCAGGATACAGTGCCTTTTTCTTGCATTTGAAAGGAGAAAAAGTCATTTGTGAGAGCCAAATCATATGTTTTGAAAAACCCATGTTATAAGTGCAATAACCCACTGTAGGGTGTGGGGTTATAGGCATTTAATCCATGCCTGGGGTGCTGTCAGGCACTCGGCCTGCAGCCTCGTACCTTGCAACACACCCAAGGCAAGGATTAAATGCCTATAACCCCACACCCTGTCGTGTGTGGGTTATTGCTAACTTATTCCCTGAAGATTAAGAGTCTTCTAAAAGGCAGTTCTAAATGCACCATCATCTTGCGAGGACTGAAGCACCAGGGCTCCCCTAATTTGCTTACGCATGGGGATGCCCCAGTGCTGTTGCTCTGAGCCCTCATGATATTTCAAATGCATGATGATACAAGTAAGGCCCAGGTCCACAATGCTGTTTCTATCATAGCACAAGGGTGTTAGAGAAAAGAAAAAGATGAGTTCTGGCTAGTATGGAAAGGTAAATGCGTTCAGAGAAGGAAAATAGACACACAGACACTAACTGACTAGGTATAAAGTGTGTCTCATGCTTAATGTACAATGGCACATGCCAGAATCGGATCCCTGACCCTGCAAAATTCTACAGGAAACAGTGCAATTCAGTGGCAGTTGTCATCCAGGAAATTGTAACACACTGGGACACTGTGTCAGATCCTCCTAGACACCACTGTTCAATTAAAATGAGTGATTCACAAAAGACCACGACCTGGAATACTGTGTCCAGTTCTGGACACTTCACCTAAGGAACGACAAAAACAGGCTGGAGAAGGTGCGGCATAGGGTAACCAAAATGATGGACCAGCAAGGCAAATTCTATTAGGATCAGCTTAGGGAAAAGAACTTGTACACACTTAAGGCCAAATGAAAGAGGTGTGATAAAGACCTTCAAGCTCCTGAAAGAAATGAACAAGGTAAACTGTGAGAAACTACTCAACAGGAGTAGCGAATCTAGAAGCTAAGGAAGGGAGAGTGGATGCTGGTGAGGGGGTGGTTCAGGAGGGACAAGAGAAACTTTTATTTTACACAGAGAGAGAGAGAGAGAGTAGTTGAGCAATGGAAGTGTCTGCCAGCAGAGGTGGCAGTTGCCAAAACCATCAATGGTTTCAAGCACCGTTGGGACAGAGTTAAAGGGTTAGTAGTTACTCAGGGAGGTAGTAGTAAGTCAAGGTTAAATGAAGTGGATAGTGTAGACAAAAAACCCATACTGACAGAAGGTATCAGGGTTCAATAGGGTATTATGGACAGCTGGAATGGACCATTGGTCTTTTTCTGCTGTCATTGTCTATGTTTATGTTTCTAACTCCTGCAACTTCAGGGCTTCGGTAGATCAGCAAACGTTTAGAGAAGTCCTGCAAACAGGATTCGATCCAGTCAAAATCAAACCCTCAAAACTTGAAAACAAGTCATCTGCCACCAACAATCACCAGTTGTGAAAACTGTCACATGCGGGGGTGCAAAGACCTCTAAAGCATAACAGATGAGGCCACTCACAAGGAATTTTTACACACAGAGATCTGTATTGCAATGAGTGATACAGATCAACTGCAACGTTACATTTCTGCCATGTACAGGCGATCAGTTCTGCAAGCGAACCAAACGTTCACCAATTCCGCATTCCCTGCTTTCCTGGGTTCATGGAGTTTTGTTCTATTTTACCCAGCCATTAATAGCACCATTCTGCTCATTTCGGTGCGAGGACACAGTACAGTTACGTAGAAACTTACCGCAACAGTAGATCTTCGCGAGAGGTTCCTTCAGTTGGTCACTACATAGAGGACTGGTACCACCTGGCATCGGGCCACATAGCAGACTTTTCTAGCAATCTCTGATGGGGGACTGCCCACCCAACGTCATGTGACCGCCATCAGCATGGCCGTGTATAGTGGGTGGTCCCCACGCCTGCCCTCCAGTTCTCCTGCCGGAGCAAGGAAGAGGCCTGACAGCAGAAGCAAACAGGATTTGAAGTCCCTGTGTAAGAAATAAAATGAGGAGAAGGAGGGAGGGAAAAATATGATCTACTGAAGGAACCTCTCTCGAAGACCTAATGTTACGGTAAGCTCCTACGTAACTGTACTATAATAACTGGCTTCCTCTTTTTTCCATAGGAAGCCATGGCGTAATTGCCGTTATAAAGAAGCGTTTATAACAGCAAATGTGTGCACGGTTTCCCTTACTCTGCGCATGTGTCCACCTGAGTTCCTGCCATTCCGATGCTGTCCGCTTTCCTTTTCGCCGAATCGCGAACCGCCACTTGGACTCGGCAGTAAGTGTTTTTTACAACGTAAATTTGCAAAAATTATACTCAAACAGACATATGCCTGCCCTACCAAACAAAAAAGTAAAAGAGATGTGTCAGTCCTGACGGCAACCACGGACCGCGCACTGAAACCGAATCACGGTCGCAGAGCAACAGCTTTTTATTTTATATATTTGCTGTGGCAAAAAAGGGAAACCCAGCAATTATATAAAATAGAAAATGGGTCGGTGTGTGTAAACTTGAATGAGTATGTAAACTTGGGTTAGATGCTTTTAATAAACCCCTCGAGCATCGCTCTCGGGGTTTATGTAGCATCTAACCCCTTGGGTGTGTGTAAACTTCTTGTTACACACCCCGACCCATACTTTCTTCTCTATATTACTTCAAGAGGGTTCCTTCAGTAGGTCATTACATATAGGACAGAGCCCCAAGCAGTCCCTCCAAAGAGAGACTGACAGAAACCAGGGAGGAGGAGAAAATAGCTCCAACAGAAACTGGGAACCAGAATGGACCCAGCCTAGGACAGAAGGCTCTGCAAAACAGCTAGGTCAAAGCCAGCCCTCCACTTAGAAGCAATGTCCAGTCTGTAGTGTTTGGTAAATGTATGGACAGAACTCCAAGTGCCTGCGGCACAGATATCAGACGCAGAAACGTTCCGAAAAAAAGCAGCGGAAGCAGCCAAGCCCCCAGTAGAATGACCTCTGATGGGACCCGGCAGAAGTTTTTCGTACTTCAGGTAACAATACCAAACACAGTTGCCTAACCATTTGGAAAGGCACTGCTTGGAAACCGTTTTGCCCTTAGACATTGGGGCAAAAGAAACAAAAAGCTGATCGCAGTTACAGAAATCCTTGATCCGGTGTGTGTGTAGCACCGAAGGATCCGATGGACGTCCATGGTGGGCAGGAGTGCCTCACCTCTATTCGAAGGGGACAGAAAGTAAACAGGAAGCTCTACTGATTGGTTCAGTGTGACTTCTGATACAACCTTGGGTAGAAACTTAGGATTTGTCCTGAGGACCGCCAGTCCTTGTGGAAAATAAGATAAAGCTCTTCACAAACCAGAGCGTGAAGCTCAGAAATCCTTTGGGCTGACGTAATGGCAACCAAAAATAACGTCTTCCAGGAAAGGAAGTGCAAATCACAGCTCATGGCTGGCTCAAATGGGGAAAGGGTGAGCTTCTCCAACACAAAGTTCAAATCCCAAGATGGAGTTGGGTTGCAAATGGGGGGTTTCAGATGGAGGATCCCTTTCAGAAAGGTTTTTGAGACTACCGAGGTATTGTCTGTTGGGCCAGCAGTGATCCCTTGGGAAGGATGGTCTGGAAGGCTTGTAAGACGTACAAGACTGCTCTCATTTCCAGAACGTTGATGTGCAAAGATGCTTCCAAGCTGGACCACAGTCCTTGAATTTGATGCTCCCCCAGATGCACTCCCCATCCCATGTTCGAAGTGTCCATAGTTAGGGATGCCAGAGGAGCACAGAAACATAGAACATAGAAGCACAGAATTTGACGGCAGATAAGGACCACTTGGCCCACCTATTCTGTCCATTTCCCTACCTGCAGGATAAGCTACAGATCCTAGTTAACTAGCAGCCTATTTCTTCCTATCCCCCACAAGAACTGCCTTATGTCTGTCCCATGCATTCTTGAATTCTCCCACAGTTTTAGACCCCACAACCTCCTCAGGAAGGCTGTTCCATGCATCCACCACCCTCTCTGTGAAAAAATACTTCCTCACATTGCCCCTGAGCCGTCCCCTCCTCTATCTTCAAATTGTGTCCCCTTGTTCTTGCACATCTCTTTTTCTGAAAGATGCTACCCTCTTGGACTTTGTTGATCCAACTGAGGTACTTAAAAGCTTCCATCATGTCCCCTCCTCTCCCACCTTTCCTCAAGGGTATACATATTAACCTCCTTTAGTCTCTCTTTCCTCGTATGGTTTCTCTTGCAGACCCTGAACCATTTTAGTTGCCCTCCTCTGGACTGCCTCCATCATGTCTATGTCCTTGCGGAGATGGGGTCTCCAGAACTGGACGTAATACACCAGATGGGGTCTCACCAACTGTCTGTACAGAGGGATAACAACTTCCTGTTTTCTGCTGGTGATGCCTTCCCCTATCCATCCCAGTATCCCCCCAGCCCTCCCTACTGCCTTCTCACATTGCTTTCCAACCTTAAGGTCATCTGATATGATTACCCCCAGGTCCCTTTCCAGTTCTGTTGTTGTTACTATCCCCCCTCCACAATTGTGTTATCTTCCCTTGGGTTTTTGTTTCCCCGATGCATTGTTTTGCACTTCTTTGCATTGAATCCAAACTGCCACACTTCTGACCATTCCTCCAACCTTGCCAAAACCCTTCTCATCCTTTCCATACCTCCTTGTGCATCAACCCTGTGCAGATCTTTGTGTCATCTGCAAAGAGACATACTTTTCCTTCCAGTCCCTCTGCAATATCACTTATAAAGACATTAAAAAGGACTGGACCCAGTACTGAACCCTGTGGTACCCCACTAGTAACCCCCCTTTCTTCAGAGTGGACTCCATTTACAATTACCTTCTGTATCCTGTTGTCCAGCCAATGTTTTACCCAGGCTACCACCCTGAGACCCACTGTCAGGCTGGGTAATTTGTTTATTAATCTTTTGTGTGGGACTGTGTCAAATGCCTTGCTAAAGTCTAGGTAGGCCATGCCCATAGCTTTTCCCTGGTTTGCTACTTATGTCACCCAGTCAAAGAAATCAATTAGATTTGTCTGACATGACCTTCCAGCTGTGAACCAAAGCTGTCTTGGGTCCTGTGCCCCACTGGCCTCTAGGTACTCAACAATTCTTTCCTTCAGAAGTGATTCCATCACTTTCCCTACCACAGAGGTCAAACTGACAGGTCTGTAGTTTTCTGCCTCTGTCTTGCTCCCACTTTTGTAAAGGGGAATCACATCCGCCTTCCTCCAGTCCTCAGGTACCACACCATCCTCCCATGATTTGTTAAAAAGGGTAGTCAGTGGTGTCACTAGTTCTCCCCTTAATTTTTTAGCATTCTGGGGTGAATCCCGTCAGGCCCCATTGCTTTGTCCACCTTCAGTTTCAGGAGTTCTTTCAGAACCCTTTCTTCTGTGAAAGGACTGGGATCGACCCGCCCCCATCCAGAGTGCTTCTGTT
Source organism: Neoceratodus forsteri (assembly GCA_016271365.2). NCBI lineage: Eukaryota > Metazoa > Chordata > Ceratodontiformes > Ceratodontidae > Neoceratodus > Neoceratodus forsteri. Next base: position 298,098,958 of record CM057459.1, on the reverse strand, counting down.
AACTGGATTAGGTACCTCCCCCTCCTCCTCTTTTGTGAATACTGAGCAGAAGTATTCGTTCAATATCCCTGCTTTTTTTCTGTCCCTCTCTGCCCACCCACCATCCATTCTATTCAGCCTCAGTATCCCTCCCTTTGTCTTTCTACGCTCCCTGATGTACCTATAAAAGGTTTTATCCCCCTTCTTAACTGAGTTGGCTATCTTTTCCTCAGTTTGGGGCTTTGCCATTCTGACTTCCCTTCCTGCTTCCTTCTGCCTTAATTGGTACAGTTCCTGTCCTGCTCCTTCTGTGTTTCTTTATACTTCCTAAATGCTATCTTTTTCTCCCTAACCTTCCCCGCCACCTCTTTTGAGAACCACAGTGGCTTTTTCTTTCATTTTGATTCATTTATTTGCTTCACACAAAGGCTTGCTGCCTCTGTGATGGCAGTTTTGATGTTTCCCCATTGTTGTTCCACCCCTCCTTCTAGCCTATTTGCTAGTGCTTTTCTAAGGCACTTTCCCATCTTGCCAAAGTCAGCCCTCCTGAAGTCCAGTACCCTCACTTTTGTATGGTTAGACTCTGTAGCTGAGTTTATCGTGAACCACAATTTTGATGGTCACTTGTTCCCTGGCTACCCACTTCTAAATCCGAGATCCTCTCACTGTCCCCATTTGAGAGTACGAGGTCTAAGATTACTCCCTCACGAGTGGGTTCCAAAATTAACTGTCTGAGGTATGCACCCTGCAGGGCATCAAGAATGTCCCTGCTCTTGGATGTGGCTACAGCAGATATGCTCCAGTTAACATCTGGCATATTCAGGTCCCCCCATCAACACTAAATGAAAATTACGTACCTACCGTAATTCTTGATCTTCTTGGACGAGTCTCCACCACTCATTCACACTAGTGGGATTAGCGCGGAGGCACTAGGACCCATGGGGGAGCAAACTTTTGCTGGAGGTCGGTCGAGAGGCAGCTGACAAGCGGCTCAGCGGCAATGACCATCTGCGACGACCCTCCAACCGCCTCAGTACCTTTTTACCAAGGAGGTGCAGCGCAACTAACGTAAAGAGTAAATCTAACCTTAAAACAGACATAAGATAGTCCGTGCGACCGTGTAAGAAGGGTCAGCAAAGAAGTCTTCACGGCCTAAGATTTGAGGGTGAAGACCAACACAACAGTGAGCTTGAGGATGGAGAGTGGGTGTGTGAATGAGTGGTGGAGACTCGTCCAAGAAGATCAAGAATTACGGTAGGTACGTAATCTTCATATCTTCCTGGACATAAGTCTCCACCACTCATTCACACTAGTGGGAGAGTACCAAGCTGATAATCCCCCAAAAGGGCGGCAGGAGAGCCAGAGCTCACGCGACTAAGATAGAAGTCCATTAAGGATAGTTCTGCTGCACGCGGAATGTCACTGGCAGGAACATCCAGTGCATAATGCTTAACGGATGGTATGCACTGAGTTCCAGGTGGCGACGTTGCAGATATCTGCAATTGGAACATTGCGACTTCCGCTTAGGGATGCACATGACACTCTAGTAGAGTGAGTGTACACTCTACCTTCTAGTTTAACTTGAGCCATGGAATAGCAATGTCGAAGGCATGCCACTAACCATGATGAGATGCATCTGATAGCAACAGGTTGACCCAGTGGTGTCGCTGAAAGAAACAAAGAGTTGCTGAGTCTTGAAAATTCTTGGTTCTATCTAAATAGAACCCAAGGCTCTCTTAACATCCAAGGAATGAAGAGCCGTTCCCTTCATTTTGGAAATTAGCAAGTAGGAGGAAGTACCAGAGGTTGGTTTAGATGGAATTTGACACAACCTTGGGAAGAAATTTAGGATGAGTACGGAGAACTACCTTGTCTTTACTGGAATATAGTATACGGAGGGTCCGTAACCAGGGCATGTATCTCAGAGACCCCGCGTGGCTGAGGTAATGGCCACCAGGAAGGCAGTCTTCCAGGTAAGAAATTTAGCTCACAGGTAGCTTAGGGTTCAAAGGCTTCCGAGTGAGCATGTCCAGCACCAGGTTAATGTCCCAGGCTGCAACTGGACGCTTAACAGGGGGTCTGGTATGAAGAATCCCCTTAAGAAATCTCTTCACCATAGGTAACTGAGCCAGAGTCAGGGAAGAAACCGGCTCATGGAACGCTGAGATGGCACTAAGGTGAACTTTAACTGTGGAGTATTGGAGACCTGAGTTAAATAGGTCCAAAAGATACTCCAGAACCTTGTCAGGAGGACAGGAAAAGGGATTCCAAGAGGACTTTGCACACCAGAGAGAAAAACGTTTCCATTTGGCGCGCTAGGTGGCTGGGCTTCCGAGCAGCCAGAAGGATGTCCGAGACTCACGAGACGCGGAATCATCTACTTTACCTCTTCAGGAGCCAAGCATGAAGATGAAGTGATTTCAGGTTGGGATGGACCAACGAACCCTGAGTCAAAGACTGATTTGCAAGGAAGTAGTCTCAGAGGCTGCAACATACTGTTGAGTAGAGGAAACCATAGTTGCCGAGGCCAGGAGGAGCAATGAGAATCATTTTGGTTCCTAACTCGAACTTGAGGAGTACTCTCTGGATTAGAGGAAGCGGTGGAAAGGCGTAAAGAAAGCGTTTGTCCACGCCTGAACGCATCCTGACAGAAAATGCCAGGCCTGGTTTCTGGAGCAGGAGAGGGCAGTTTTGCGTTGAGTGGGGATGCAAAAGGTCCAGGTCTGGAGTCCCCACTCTTGAACAGTGGCCGAGCTACGGCTGGATCGAGAGACCACTGTGAGGGTCTGCTCCGCTCTGCTGAGGTGATCTGCTAGGTCGTTTTGTATACCTGGCAGATAAACTGCTTGAATCGAGAGACTTGTGCTCCAAGCACCACTCCCACACCCCTCATTGCTTCCTGCAAAGGGAATAAGAATAAAACACCTTGCTTGTTGATGTAATACATCACAGCTTTGTTGTCCGTTTGAAGGAGAATGTTCTTGTGACAAAGGACATCCTTCAGAGCTCAGTGTCGCATAGAGGACCGCTCTCATCTCCAGGACATTTATGTGGAGATGAGTTTGAACTGAGTCCATACACCTTGAGTGTGGAGGGAGACAGTGAGCTCCCATCCCAGTAGCGACGCGTCTGTGGTGATGGAGATCTGATGATCCAGGGAGCAAGAGGAATCCTTCCAGGAGATTGCTCTCTTGAGACCACCAGGTGAGAGACCTTCAAGGGCTCCGTCCACCTTGATGGGATAAGACTGGGGTGAGGGTCGGAGACCACTGGAGTGGAAGCATCCATTGGGTGGTTCTCATGTTAACTGGGCCAGGGTACAGTGAACACCGAGACGCCATGAGACCCAACATCGTTGCATCGAGAGCTGTAACGATTGGTTCTCCCGATGTAACGGCCATCTGAAGGATGTTGAGTCTTCTGTCCTCTGGAAGGAAGCCAGCGGAAGAGGTGTCTAGAGCGTCCCATGAAAGGAGCCTCTGGGAGGGCTGCAGTTGTGATTTTTCAAATTCAGCAGAACTCCCATGGACAAGAAGACGAGAAGTCGCTTGCATGGCTTCCAAAGTCCCTTGGCTGGAAGGGCTTGCTAGAAGCCAATCGTCCAGGTAGGGAAACACCTGAGTCCGATCTTCCGAGATGCGCCACAGAACTGCACAACACTTTGTAAAAACTTGGGCGCCGAGGATAGCCCAAAGGGCAGGACTCTGAATTGATAATGTTGACCCATAGCCAAAACCTGAGGAACTATGGGTGGGTCGGGTGGATGGGATATGCTGAAGGCGTCCTGCATATCCAGGAGGCCAGCCAGTCATGCTGATGCAGCAAGGTAACAGGGTACCTAGAAATCATTTTGAATTTCTCCTGGGAGAAATTTGTTTAACTTTGAGGTCTAGAATGGGGCACATCCCCCAGATTTCTTTGGAACCAGAAAGTAATGGGTAGAACCCTGTGTTTCGCAGATGCGGGCACCAGTTCTATTGCCCTGTTGTGTAGAAGGCCCTGGATCTCGGCGGTGAGGAGGTTCGACTGAGAGGCCGACAACCTGTTGTCGCCTGGGAGGACAATTGGGGGTTTCTCAGAAATTGAGAGAATAACCTCACGAATTATCCGGGGGACCCATTTGTCCGAGTTATGAACTTCCACTGGTTGTAGAAGTACATCAGACGACCTCCCACCAGAGGAGAAAGTTCCACCTCGGCAATGTGGATGGAACTTGGGCCAGCAATTCATAAGGTGGCGCTGGGGGCTTTAGGCCCCTGTGCTTTCTGCTGCGTCTTCTTTTGAGGTTGGGCAGGTTGGCTTTTATGGAAGCTTCCTCTGCCTCTGCCTCGAAAGGACTGGACGACTATGAAACTAGACGTCCTGTTCACATGCCCCGAGAGGGGCAGGCGGAGATCTGGCCAACAATGGCCGATCTAGTCTTCTGAGTGGCCTCTAAGGCTTGCTCCACCTGAGGGCCAAAGATAGGAGCCATCAAAGGCAGCGCCATTACCTGTTGCTGAGCATCATTCGTGAAGCCAGAACATGCGCAGCCAGGAATGGCGCTGAGTACAAATACCTGCTGGCTGCTGAGCGAGAAGCAGTGTCAAAAGCATCCATGGCGGCTTTGACCTGTTGGTTATTGGACTCAATACCTCTAATAACGGTCAGAAGAAGCTCTGACTTGGAGTCCGAATCTGGAAGAGCTTCAACCATTCTTTTCATAGAGTGCCACAGGATATACTCATACTGAGAAAAATAGCCTTGATAACTGGCAATACGCATACTTAGAGTGGAGGCAGCAAAGACTCTCTTACCTAATGTATCAATCTTATGAGACTCTTTGTTATAGGTCGAGCTGTAGTAGTTTGAGGAAGAACGACCTTGTCATTCTCTGCCAGGACTACAATAGGATCCGCAAAGGCCTGGGATGCCAAAATGGGACGATCCTTGGGAGCTGAATACTTCTTATCAATGGATTTAGCCACTGAGGGAATAAGAGCAGGATTATTCCATACCATTTGAGACAGCGTCTCAAGGAAGGCTGGATCGGAGGTCAAATCCGTAGGGATCTCCGAGCATGAGAAGATGGAGCCTTAATATCTTCCAGGATCGATGTCTGTCAGTCTGGAGAGAAGAGTGGATCTCAGGTTCTTCAACAGAGACTTAAAGGACAGGTCCTCGACCACAGGCTCTGTAGCAAAGAAAGATCCTGTTTCTCCACTTCATCACCCAACCAAGGTCTGGGTCAGGCTCAACATCATCTCCTGATGGTCAGGAAGGACTGGCTGGACAGAAGGTGAAATTGAAGGAGAGCAGAGAAACAAGGAGGTCGAGGCCCGGTACCGAGAGCAAAGCAGGTGGAAACGGCACAGGAGGGCACAGCGCCGAAAGAGGCACCAAGCCGCAATGGCGCCACACAGGCTGCCAGGCGCGCCCGGCAAGGCCGCACACCGACCAATGGGCGCCCTGGCAACAAGCGGTAGCCGCGAAGGCAGGCGACGGCGCCACAGGCCAGCGGCACAGCAAGCACCGATAAGCCAACAGACCCCGCGGAAGGCGCCGTGAACGCCCCAGGAACCTGGAAGGTTAGAGAGGAAAAAAACAGGAGATAAGGGCATCGGTGTGGCCCCCTGCGCCGCAGCCATGTGAGGGGGGAACACCTAAGCACGGAGTCGCTGGCACCGAAGAAGGCGCCGCGCGACTAGGAAGGTCCAACCGCCCTACCTGATCGCCGGAAGAGCCCGAGGGCTCCGTGGCAACCGAGCCAGGCAGAAGAACCAACCTCCGAGCCCATCGCTCCAAAGAGCGGCCCACTGATGAAACTGCTCATCTGGAGCCCTACCTATAGGCGGGGAGGAGCTCCGATGTCGGGGATGACAGTTACCGGAAGTTGACGACTCCGAAGAAGGAGACCGGCAATTAGCAACGATAACCGATCGTCGATACGCAGACATACCAGAGGGCGACCTCGAGTGATGCCTTCTCTTTTTTGACCTGTGGGCCGAAGAAGAGCTCGAGGCCGAACGGTGCCGAGAATGCGACCGTTTATTTTTATGCCGGCGGGGGGACCGCCCATCCCCTGAACAGCTTTCATATGAAGTCTCCCTACCGTCACCTGACCTGCTCATGGTCGACTCCGTCCAGTAGGCCAAGACTTCTTCAAGTAAGTTAAATTTAAAATATTAGAAAAATTTAACGAAAATAGAATAAAATTAAGCGATACTACTATCGTGATAATGTTACAAAAAAATAAACTGAAAACTATGCGCTAGTTTGAAGTTTGACTCCCGACAGGCGAACGACGTTGTCACTGAAGCGCACTCGACGGCGGGAAAAAAGGAACTGAGGCGGTTGGAGGGTTGTTGCCGAGATGGTCATTGCCGCTCGAGCCACTGCTCGTGGCGCCGTGCCTCGCGGCGCCGTCTCTTGCGCCGACCCTCCAGCAAAAAGTTTGCTCCCGATGGGTCCTAGTGCCTCCGGCGCTAATCCCACTAGTGTGAATGAGTGGTGGAGACTTATGTCCAGGAAGATCTCCCCTTTCTCTGCCATCCCAAGGATGCCTTCTATCATATCCTTGTCCATTCCCTCCCCCTGAGATGGGGGTCTGTATACAACTCCTGTGCAGACTGTGGTGCCATTTCCAGTCTCTAAGGTGACCCACAGTGCCTCCTCTCCTCCCTGTTTACTCTTTCGTACCGTTGCTTTTATCCCTTCCCTTACATAGAGAGCTACTCCTTCCCCTCTTCTCCCCTTCCTGTCTCTCCTGTAGGTTGTGTTCCCTGGTATGTTAACATCCCAGTCATGGTTTTCTGTGTACCATGTTTCTGTGACTGCTGCGACATCCAAGCATCCCTCTTCCATCAAGGCCACCAGTTCAGGGAGCTTGTTCCCCAGACTATGGGCATTGGTAATCCTTACTCTTCATTTCTTGATGGCCTTACCCGGTTTTGCCCCATCCCAGTCCTTATTGCCTTTGTCATTTCTTCATTTACCCCTGCCCTTCTCCCCATCAACGTCTCTTTCTTGATATTTACCTCACTTACTACTCTGATTTTTTTTTGGGGGGGGGACTAGGATTTCCCTGCTCCTTTCCAGCGCCTCCCCCTTTGGCTAGTTTAAATGCTTGCCAATGAAGCATTTAAACCTATCACCTAGGATCCTGGTTCCCCTCCTGGACAGATGCAGACCATCACGCCAGTATAGGTCTGCATCACTCCAGGTGGACCCCCAGTCCCCAATGAAGCCAAACCCCTGAGCTCTGCGCCAGTTTTTCAACCACTGATTGAATCCCATGGTGTGTAGCATCCTATCCTCACCCATGCTATAGAGAGGCAGCACCTCCAAGAAGGTTACCGTGCATGCTAGCAGGGCTCCTGAAAGGGAGACCTAAGAAAAGGTTGCAGAGGTCCCTCCACCGAAGCAATTCTTTCTGAACCACTGAGGAGATCAGCACCGAATGGTCCAGGTCGTCCAGGAGTTGGTCCTACTGCACGCACAAGGCCCAATGAGTAACTCTCATATGAAGCCTCACCAGAATAACAGTAGTGATGCAGGCTGCCATCTGGCCAAGAAGGCAGAGGATCTCCCGGGTCGGGATGGTCCTGGATGAAGCCACTCATGAAGCCTGATAGATCAGGGTCTCCAGCCTGTGTGGAGGAAGGAAGGCTTTGCATTGGACCATATCCAAGACTGCCCCAATGAACTGTAGTCTCTGAGACGGGATCATGGATGACTTGGGAATACTGATTATAATCCCCAGCCAATCAAAGAGGTCCAAGGTGAAAGAAAGAGCCTCCAGTAAGGAGTCCCTGGACGGCGCTGAGATCAGCCAATCATCCAGGTAAGGGGAAAACTTCACCCTGGCAGCGTAAAAAAGCCCCCACCACCGCCAGGCACTTAGTAAACACCCGGGGTACTGAGGACAGACCTAAAGGGAATGCACAAAACTGGAAGTGTTCCCCTTGGAATTGGAACCACAGGAAATGGCAATGACTGGGGAAGATCAGGATGTGCAGGTAAGCATCCTGCATGTCCAGAGCGCACAACCAATAATCCTCCAGAAGGAGTGGAAGGAGACTCTGGAGCGTCAACATCCGAAACTTTTTGTACTGGAGAAACTCAATCAATCAAGTCTATTTATCCAAGTGAACACCATTGAGCAGGCTCATTTACAAGGTGGACCTGCGTTACACAAGATCAAAAATAACACTTTTCTGTACGGATAATAGACATAATTATACCAAAATAGAAAAAAAAATACACAGGGCAATAAGTATTTCAGCTATAGGGTTAACAAGGTTAGGGAGAATGGTATGAGACGGGGAATTAAAGCATTCTGAAACAGCCAGCATATTAAAACATTTTCAAACAGCATGGCATATTATTGGTCAGGACATATACAAACTTAAGGGGCAGATATGGAGGGGAGGGGTACAGGACTGCAGCTATTCTAGGAGGGGTGCTACAGTAGATGGCCTGGGGACATATATGTTAGGAGTCTGAGGGTAAGAAAGGTAGTGGAGTAGCAGAAAAAAAAGGGAGGGGTATAGGTGGAGATGTAGTGGGCAGGTAAGCAGTAGGCACCCTAGCACGCTAAGTGTGCTGGAAACAGCTGCATAGCTCCTTAACAGCCCTGGCATACAAGGTCTTGAAGGTGGTAAGACTAACAGAGCGGACTCAGTTTCATAGATTTCTGTAGTTTGTTCCAGAGTGAGGGCAACATAAAGCCTATGGCCGCTCTCCCAAAGTATGTATTGGCCCTAGGTACCTTCAGCTGAAGCACAGAATAGCTTCTCAGTGCATAGTTGCCTACCACATATAACGGCAAACAGTCAGAACTGTATTGGGGTAATTTGTTGGTAATAGCTCTGTAAGTCCAGAGAGCCGCATTTATATTCCTTCTGTACTGAAGGGAGGTCTACCCCACAGCTGCATATAAGGAGCAGTGGTGATAGGTAGGCCAGTTATGAATCTCAAGGCTCTATAGTATAAGGTGTCCAGTTTAGTAAGACAGGAGGCATTACACTGACTATAAATGATATCAGCATAATCAATTAGGGATAGAAACGTGGATTGAACAAACTGATTGAGGTTGCTTAAATCCAGAATGGGTCTGAAGTCTCCTGTCTTTTTTGGAACCAGGAGAAAAGGGAAGTAAAACCCCCTGCCCCTTTGCCGGAGAGGAACGTGCTCTACTGCTTCCTTGAGCAAGAGGCTCTGAACTTCCTCTCGGATGAGAAGAGCCTGATCGCTGGAATAAGAAGACTTTTTTAAACTAAGGGGGGGGGGTTGAAGGAAAAAGTGGTCAAACCATATAACTAATACTAATTTGGTGCAAGTCTGGTTACACCAAAGTAATAATGAATTATGGTTTAACCTCTTCACCTCCTCCTTGCCTTTTCTTAGTTTTTCAGTCAGAGTTTTTATACCGCATAGTTTAACAGTTTAGCTTTGGACTAGTTAGAATAGGATTATTCTGTATTGTGTATTTATTGTTATCACTGCTTTTGATATGAAGATGTAGAAATTATTAAGTTAAAATGAACGAGAGTCCCTCTGTAGGACTTTAGTCTGATTTGTATGTCAAGTGATTCATTGATCTGATGGAATTCACGTGGATTAATTGTTTATTGTGTGTTTGTTTCCTTTGATAAAGGACTGGGGGAGCAGTCCGAAACATGTCAGGAGTCTTGTGAAATAAAGTTTTTTACTATTACGCGTTTCTCTAAAGAGTTGTATGTGCTCGAAACCTTTTTCACAAACAATACAAAAAGACACAAGCAGAAGGGGATAGGGAGAAGTACCAGGAGAATCAAAGGGAGGTCAGTAAGGGAAGCCAAAGCTCAGACAGAACACATTGCAAATCAGTGGGTAGAGGGGACAAAACCTTTTACAGGTACATAAGTGAAAAAAGAAAGGCAAAGGGAGGGATAGTGAGACTGAACGGGGAGGATGGGGGCTGTGTGGAGGATGACAACAGTAAAACTGACATATTGAACGGGTATTTCTGCTCAGTCTTTATTGAGGAACAGGAGGGTAATGGGTCTGAATGGAGTACAAGGGGTGAGAATGGTGCAGAAATGGACACATCTCCCTTTACACGAGTAAGGGTCCTGAAGGAACTGGAAGTAATAAGAGTTGATAAAGCAATGGGGCCAGATGGGGAGCACCCCAGGGTCCTTAAAGAACTAAGAGAGTGGTGGCTGAACCTCTGGCTATCCTGTTTAGCCGATCACTGGAAACAGGGGAGGTACCCAAAGACTAGAGGACAGCAGCTGTAGTCCCTTATATAAAGTGGGAACAAAGAGGAAGCTAGGGAACTACAGACCAGTCAGCCTCACCTCGGTAGTGGGAAGATCATGGAAGCACTACTGAAGGAGAGATTGGTGGAACATCTGGTTGTCAATGGACTACAGGACCCAAGGCAGCATGGTTTCACCAGGGGAGGTCATGTCAGACCAACCTCATTGAATCTTTTGACTGGGTGACTAGGAGGTGGATCAGGGAGGCAGTGGACATGGCCTATCTGGACTTCAGCAAGGCCTCTCTGAGCCACATAGAAGACTATTGCACAAACTGGGAATATGGGTGTGGGCAGGACAGTAGTGTGGTGGGTAGGTAACTGGCTGGGCGGGAGGACACAGAGGGTGGCGGTAAATGGCTGTCACTCCACATAGGGAAGAGTGACCAGTGGGGTACCACAGGGATCAGTGCTGGAACCGGTCCTATTCAATATCTTCATCAGTGACATTGTGCAGGACCTAGAAGGCAGAATTTCACTGTTCGCTGATGACACAAAGCTCTGTAACAGAGTCAACACACCAGAGGGTGTAGACGGAATGAGAAGGGACCTGCAGAAACTTGAAGAATGGTCAGGGATTTGGCAGTTGAAATTCAATGCAAGGAAGTGCAAGATAATGCATATGGGGCACAAAAACCCTGGCACAATATATCAGTTGGGGGGTGAGGATATAGCATGCACCAAGCAGGAAAGGGATCTTGGGGTTATCATCTCTGATGACCTCAAGGCAGGGAAACAGTGTGACAAGGCAGCAGGTAAAGCAAATAGGATGCTGGGATGCATAGGCAGGGGCATCACCAGCAGGAAAAGGGAGGTCATAATTCCACTATACAAGACACTAGTGAGGCCCCACCTGGAGTACAGTGTACAGTTCTGGAGACCTTACCTACGTAAGGACATAGACAGGGTAGAGAAGGTTCAGAGGCGGGCAACACAGATGGTGCATGGATTGCATCATAAGTCCTATGAGGACAGGTTGAAGGAACTGAACATGTACTCCCTGGAGGAGAGGAGGGAGAGAGGGGATATGATAGAGACGTACAAGTATCTTACAGGGAGGAACAGGGTGCAGGAATACACAATTTTTAAGCAAAAAAAATGTTCCAGGACTACAGGGCATGGGATGAAGTTGGAGGGAAGACGATTCAGAGGAAACGTGAGGAAGAATTTCTTCACAGAACAGGTGGTGGACAAGTGGAACACCCTGCCAGAGGAAGTAGTGGGAGCTGAAACAATCACAGGATTTAAGAATGCATGGGATAGACATAAAGAAATTCTGGAGGTCAGGGGTAAGGGGCAACAGACTTCTTGGAAAACATAAACTGAACTTACAAGTTCAAATGGGCAGACTGGGTAGGCCATAGGCCCTTATCTGCCGACACTGTCTATATATCTATGTAACTCTATGGTGTGTCCAATGGACACCAGTTGCAGGACTCATGCGTCAGAGGTTATTGCCTTCCATTCCTGCTCATGGCGGGCGGACCTCCCCACCACCTGCTCCTCGTTATGAGACTGAGGCGGTAGTGGGGGTAGTGAGTCAAGAAGTGGCAGGACGTTCAGGAGGAGGGTCCCCTGTGCATATCTGGTTTTTGGAGGCCGGAGGAGTGGCGGAACCCGTGGACTTGCGTTTGCCCTGGTGCCAAGCCGGGGCCTGCTTCCTCTGCCTCCAGGTCCTTTTCCGAAAGGGCTGCTGCTGCTGTTGAGTGCCTGATTGGTACATGGACCTCACTGATTTGAGGGCGAGACCTCTGTCCTGGAGCTCAGTGATGATATCTTTGGTGTCCCCACCAAAAAGCACCGAGCTCCGGAAGGGGGCATCCTGAATCACTGAGTGTACCTCGTTGGTATGGCCACAGATGCGAAGCCAGGAATGTCATCTGAGAGCAACGGCAGTTACCGAGGTGCGAGCTACAGAGTCGATGGAGTCATATGTAGCCCGTAAAGCATGTCTACATGAAAAGCAAAAGAGGCAAAGGTCCTTGGCAAGCTCCTCTTTGAGGCTCAAAGGTTCCACAGACTAGACACTAGCCTCTACCCTGGCCGGGGTAGCCTTTTGGCGGGACACCATGTGGGCCACATAGTTGAGGGAACTAAGCGCACATGTGGCAGAGGCGTAAACTTTTCTGCTGAACTGGCCCATCTGCCTCGACTCTTTGTCTGGAGGAGAGGTGCTCATGTGCTTAGGTGCAGCGCAGCGGTCATGAGCAGCCGAGATGACAACAGAGTCCGCCTTAGGATGCGTCTTTAGGAACGGGGCATCCATCGGCACCCAGTAAATCCTGTCCGCCCTCTTGGGGACAGCCGGGAGAGAATGAGGCATCTGCCAGACCACAGAGGTGAGGCCTGATCCAGGGAGGAATGGGGACCAGAGACAGAGACTCTTAAGTCCAGGTGTTCGGCTAGCCTCTGTCTCATTGGGTCTTGTTCCTTTGATTCCTAGTCAAAGAAATCCTTCATGGACCTCAGACGATGCAAGAAGGCAGGATCCTCTGAGGGGGATTTTGGGGAAACCTTGCCTTTCGGACCCTCGGGCTCCTCCAAGGCATCCTCCGTCAACTCGTCGGCATCCTCCTCCTCATCATCATCTTTATCATCTGCCCCCTCGTCAGGAAGATTACAGATGTCAGGAAGGGTAATGTCCTGATGAGCTGCCCCCAAGACATGTACCGTGGACAGAGAAGAGCTTCTCGGGGATGCAGCACTAGAAGACCGCGGAAGAGGAAGTCTTGTCTCCAGGTCTGCAACCAACACCGAGCACACCCCCTGTCACCAAGACTGGATGAATATCTTAAAATCTGGCATAGCCGGAGGAGGTGGAGGGGTGGAGGAGGAAGCATAACCGGTGGGGGCGGGTAATAGTAACCCTGGTATCCCTGATAATGGTGGTAGGGGTTATAACCAGTGTAGTATTGCCCAAAAGAACTCTATTCAGGAGTAGGACCAGCCAGGAAATGGTCCGCAGGATACCCAAAAGGGTAATGTGGGACATTCCGGGGTCTGGTATAAATCCTCGTTGTCAGATCTGACAGAGGTGGTACCCACGTCAGACCCGCTGTAGTATATATCAGCAGGGGTTCCAGCGTTGGGATAGCTAATGTCAGGGGGAGAAACGACATCAGGACCAGAACCACCCATTCCGGTGCTGGAAGGGGATCCAGCATTGGAGGGGCTGACGTCAGGGCTGGATGAAGGGGGGCCCGACGGCAGGACTGGGTCTGGCACCAGAGCCGGAGGCTGGGGCAGACCACAGGGCCCTGGCTGTGGAAGAGTCGTCAGAATATCCAGAGTCAGAATGCGATTCGCCGGATCTAACGGTGGGATTGGGGCCAGGATATCTGTTGGTTCCGAAGGGATCCCACCTGGAGGAAGAGGAGGGGCCTCTGCTGGAAGGCCAGATGATGGAGGAGGAGCCTCCTTCTCTGTGACCCCATCAGGAGAGCGTGGGACAGACCCCGAGGAATCTACCACATTGAGGGGTTCCGCGCTGTCTTCACCAGAAGTACCCCGCCTGAGATGGGGAGGGTAAAGGTGAAGGAAGCGGGGGAAGGGCCTTCTCCCCTGGTTCTGCCCATCATCGGGTGAGACGCCGCAAGGCCCCAACGGGAGAACCACGCCTGAGTGGCCGTCAGAGACAGGTGTCTTATCAGGCGGAGCCGGGCAGGTGGGGGAGGAGCCCCTGGCCGACTTACCAACTGGTGCCGGGCAGGTCCCCGAAGGCTGGGGAGCAGTCTTACTGGCGGCCATGCAGTCGCCAGAGGAGTGTCCATAGCGGTGTGGCCGTCAGAGGAGCCGACGGTCGACTGATCCGCTGAAGATTTGCCAGACTTACTGTCCGGGGTCTTCTTAGGTGGTTGCTGGGCCTTGCTCGTCGAAGGACACAAAGTCTCAGGTTGGTCAGTGGAGTGTTCTCGCTCCCGAGCTTTCTCGTTATGGTGCTTCTTTGAGGGAGAAGATTTCTCAGAAGAGGACTCTCTACTGCGGTCCATTTGCTTTTCTAAAGAAGCTAAGCGGACCTTTAGAAGGCGGGCCTCCAAAGCCTGCTGTCTCCGCTTTTTGGTGGCCTGATTAAAAGTTTGGCACTCCAAGCAGGAGGAGACAGGATGGTCTGGGTCCAAACAGATCACGCACTTCAGGTGACCATTCTTATGAGGGATCTGAGTGCCACAGGACGAGTAATTCTTCTTGGGTGAAGACATCAAGTAGTGGAATATTGAAAATAAAGAGTTAGCGAAGGAGAAATTAATCCGATGCAAGAACTAACACGATGGTCGCTGTATGGAAGTCTGCAATGCGACTGACACGAGGTGACGGCGGGAAAGAACTGGAGGGTGGGCAACGGGACCACCCACTATATACGGCCACACTGAAGTCGGTCACCTGATGTTGGGTGGGAAGTCCCCCGTCAGGGATTGCTAGAAAAGTCTGCTGTGCGGCCAGACACCAGGTGGTGCCAGTCCTATATGTAATGACCTACTGAAGAAACCCTCTCATAGTTAGATCGGGGAATCCCGTACTCTCTTGGCGGCTTCGGAGCTGATCGCCTGTACGTGGTACAAAAGCCAATGTTGCAGTTGCTTGTACTGCTCATTGTGATACAGAGCACTGCATGTAAAGGCAATCCGCTCCACACAGTCCCAGGGGAACAACGCGCAGTCACAGAATGAGCATCCAGTGTAAATGCACCTAAACACTCAAACATAACAGCAAAAACAAGTTTTATCCAAAGGAGAACATTCAGTGGCACATTTTTAGACAGCCAATCTCAGGAACTCAACCTCACCACTCTAACAGAAAGCATCATGCGTATTCTGTAATTCACAGGTCTGCAGGGACAATCCAACTAACAATACTGTCAGTACAACCGACTGGTTTCAACAGTAGGAGACACTTTCATTTCCTGATTTAGTTACTTGCTATTAGATGTTCCACACTGACTGGTTTATATTTGTTGCTGCATTTGTTCTTGCAACCATCTAACCCACATGCCAGGACCCGAGATGAGTGGATCGTGATGACATTAGCTGAGTAAATTAGGTTGTAAAGGTAATAGCGCTGCAAACATGGATTCTCAGAATTTGGAAAACTAGAGTAAATATTTAAGCAATAATACATGACAGGTGTGGTACAGTATATTGTAGGATGCAACCATGCCTCGGTACATTGTGCACAACATGCCTATAACCATCCAAGAAGCAAACCAGCTCTATGATGCCAAGAGGTTGGGGGCCACTCCGTCATAGTGGTGAAATAGGTTTGTGCCCTGAATTCCAACCACCAACAGCAGAGGCTGGCACAGAGGAATCTGAGCATCCTCTGGATGCACTTTTCCTGGAAATGGCAGGCTGAGCTGCATCTCTCTGCAGCAGCGTGGAGCTGTGGAGGCAGAAGTACTGGCTCGATCAGAGCATTAGGAAACCATGGAAGGCAATGGCAGGAATACTGGCTCAACTGGGGCCTTATCCTAATGCCTCTGTCGCTGGCAGACATACAGTAGCTGCCCAGTTTGGGCCTTTTGATAATGCCAGCACTTTGCAGGAATTCTGTTTGTACTACCGCTGGGTGGGAAATAAACACTGGGCCACTATGTGTTTTCCCTGCATGGATGGGGTTTTATGTGAAGTTTCCTGCTCCTGATATTATAATTTTAAATGTGCCTGCTGAACTTCAAAGACCAGCATGTGCTGTGTGTTTACTGTATTTGGAGGAGCAGTGCCAAAATAAAAATATGTAAAGTTTTCAATACAAGATGAAGGGGATTCCACTGGGTGAACAGAGCAGGGCCCACACAACAGTATTTTCAAGGCAGCCATTTTAAACAAGCATTTGTCAATGCCGAATGTTTGATTGCTGGTATTAGCATTGGAAATGCAGAAGTTAGACAGATGCAGAGTAGGACTGGCAGTGAAGTACTGAACTTCACGCCACCCCCACCTCCACCCTGCAGAGACGGACAGGCATTGGGGTATGTGTTTGGGTTGTTGCCCATAACGTTCATGCAATTTCACTTCACTCTATCCTGCAGACACTGACAAGTGTTGAGGTGTGCCTTCGGGAGTTCGGTTTTACAGTAAGTCTAGAACTTTCTGATAGAATGCTGGATCAAACACGGCGGGGGCATAAACACTCCCAAATGTTATGGGTTCCTCATATAGCGTCCCCTCCACAAAAATATATCTCCCTTCCTTCCATCCCTAGTCACCCTATTAACCTTGAATGGCAGCCCTTTGTGCACCAGGACCGCAACTCCTCTCGCCACCACGACAGATTATATTCCGGTTTCATAATTTCCAAGATCGCCAGGAAGTCTGGAATAAGTTTCGAGCAATGCAGGTGCTGCAATATGAAGGCTGTAAGCTACAACTGGCCCAGGATCACTCGCCTAGGATTGGAAGGAAGAGAAGGGCTTTTAATGAAGCAATTGTGATGTGCCAACAACTGAAGCTGGAGTGGTTTATGGTTTTCCCAGCCACGCTACGGATCAAGCATGAAGGTGCTTCCTACAGTTTCTGGGAGGCTGATAAAGCGGCTGGATTTGTGGCTGAGCTCAAAAAGAAGATGGGCTGAGGAGGAAGGGATGCCCAAGAAGGTTGGAGTAAGCGTGGAATATTAAATCAAAACTGTTTCTCTTTAATGCAGGTTTGGGCCTGGGTAGCAACCGGCTGGTGTTTGCTTTAGAGACTTGTGTGGTGAGAACTTTTTGAAGCGACCGATGAGGACTTGGTGCGAAGGTCTACTGGGGTCTGGGTTTCCCTTTCCCCCCCTTCTGGTTTCCTCAGATGGCGGGAGCCATGCAGTCGATGGACTGAGAACTGAGACTTTGTGCAATGACGTAGGCCTTACGAGGATGATCCAGAGGAGGAAGGGAATCGCAGCTGGAATCTCCGCAGCGGAATGGTGCTGTGAGTAGCGGCCTATGAGAGGCCCGGGCGTTGGATTTGACTTGCGGGGCCTCTCATGGAGCTGCGATGGTGGGGGGGGGGGCCCTCACTGATGTGCTTGATTGCCTAATATGTCTGCACTGCCACGTTGCTGCTGGCCTAGATCATGTTGAATATAAAAGGCTGATATATGGGAGGGCTGGGGCGGTGATGCAGGGTCCAGTGGGGTACTGGGCATAAAAAGAGAAAAAGCTTAAATGGGCTGAGCAGTACCTAAGGTACTGGGTGAAGTCATACCAGGGGAAAGGTATTATTGAAAATCAGGCATTGGGATCCCAAGTTACGGGCAGTGGGGAGTTTGTCGGGTGACCCTGGTACCATACTACATATGCTCACAAACCCCAAACCATATGAGCTTAAAAGAAATGACGACCAGAAAGAAATAAAATGTTGGACTGGGGGGAGGGGGAAAAGAGGAGATTGGATCTAATTCCAAACCCAAAGGCTGCAACATTTGTTTAGCTGGAGGTAGCACACTAATTTGTTTTTTAGAATGTTGTGTGTGATCTGGGGAGGGGGGAATGGGGGAAAATAACTGTAAATAGGTTAAGTAATTGTTACAGAGTTATCTGTTATAGTTCTTATAGTTATTGTTGTTATTACCAAGGTCTTAATTTATGTGATTTGGTGGTTGGAGAGGGATGGGAGGCCAAAGGGGACTGGGGCAAATTGGAGGAGGAGGGAAAGGGGCTGTTAAGGGGGACAACAAAACGCTGGAATGAGTAGGGAAAGAGTGAATATCATATCCTGGAACATCAGGGGGATCTCTATTCCTGCTAAGGGGACGGCTGTCCTGACTGCGTTATGAAGAGCTGGAGCACAGGTTGCTCTGATGCAAGACACACACCTGACGCAGTCAGAGCACCAGAAGCTGGTTCAGGGCTGGGCAGGGGCCTGCTATGCTGCCTCCTTTACATCCCACAAGAGAGGAGTTGCGGTCCTGGTGCACAAAGGGCCGTCATTCAAGGTTAATAGGGTGACTAGGGATGGAAGGGAAAAGAGATATATTTTTGTGGAGGGGACGCTATATGAGGAACCCATAACATCTGGGAGTGTTTATGCCCCCACCGTGTTTGATCCAGCGTTCTATCAGAAAGTTCTAGACTTACTGATCCGAGAGCAGTTTCAAGGATTAGTGATGGGGGGGGGGGGAATTTAATTGCACCCCAGACAGGAACCTGGATCACTCTGAAGGCAGAGGGGGCACTGCATGCGTAAATGGTGTGAGGGGCTGAATGAGCTGGATATTTTAGATACTTGAGGGTGGCAAACCCTCTGGGAAAGGAGTTCACCTTCTACTCCTCACAAAACATGGTCACGAATAGACCATATATATATATATATCCCTGGAGAATGGTACCCTGATTGGCAGTCATTAAGCATGGCCCCATATATGTCTCCGATCACGCAATGGTTATTGCCTCCCTGGAGTTGGCTTCACAACAGGTGAGAACCAAAAAATAGCATTTCCCATCCTACCTCCTTAGCTCTCAGGACTTTAGGGAATATCAGAAGGCACAATGGGAATTGTATACCTCTACGAATCTAGCATCTGCCCCTTCCACTCAGGTGTTTTGGGATGCTGGGAAGGCATTCATAAGGGGAGCTATTACTGGATATGTCAGTGGGTATAAAAAAATAAAGCAAGCCTCAGAAGCAGGCAGAATTGCTAAATCGGGTCAGAGAACTAGAGCGCCAGATGGTGAGAAAGGGGGGAGAGGAAGTTTCCCAGCAGTTGGCAGCTAGCAGAGAAGCACTGAACAAATCATTAATGGATGAAGTACGCACACAATTGTTTTTTTGGAAGGATAAATTCTATGAGTGGGGCAATAAACCAGAACCCTTGCTGGTTAACTTGATTAAAGGTAGGAGAGGTTGCAAAAGGATTAATGAGGTTAAGGATGGGAAGGGAGTGTTGCACAAGGACACCCAAGGTATCCTGCGTAATTTTGCCTGTTTTTATCAAGAGTTGTATAGAGCGGATGGGGGAGATGTGAAGGATAAGATGAGGTAGTTCTTGCAAAATATAGCAGTGCCCAAGATCTCTGAAACCTGGAGGAACTGGATGGACAAGGAGATCTCGAGAGAGGAGATTTCTAGGGCCATAGCATGTTTGAAGTCGGGCAAAGCATGTGGGCTGGATGGTTTACCCACTGAATTCTATAAGGTGATGGGGAAGGAGGTTGTGGAACACTTCTGGGCCCTTTTCAGGGAGATCAGAGAGGGGGGGGCCCCCTGCCTCATTCTATGAGTGAGGCAACTATCTGTGTCATCCCGAAACTGGGTAGGGACCCCAGGGACTGTGCCGCCTACAGACCCATATCTCTCCTTAATGCGGATGCAGAAATTTATGCTAAGATATTGGCCTCTAGATTAGACGAGCTTCTCCCTAACCTGATACATGTAGACCAGATGGGATTTATTCGAGGTAGACACTCATACCATAATGTAAGGAAGGTTTTAAATGTGATACAGAATGCCTCAAAAACACCAGGGTCTACTGCGATTATCTCTTTAGATGATGAGAAGGCCTTTGATCGTATTGAGTGGGATTACCAATTTGAGGTATTGGAGAGATATGGGCTTGGAGAGGAATTTAGAGGAATGGTGTGGGCCCTGTATGCTTCTCCTCGGGCTTCGATCTTAGTGAATGAAGGCCTGTCAGATTGGGTCTCCCTCCATAGGGGAATGAGGCAGGGGTGCCCACTGTCTCCCCCTCCTCTTTGCTTTGGCAACTGAACCCCTTGCTATTGCAATTCGACAAAACCCTGAGATTAGGGGAGTGGGGGGGGAGACAGCACAAGCTGTCCTTGTACGCAGATGATATGATCCTGTACCTGAGAGATCCACGGAATTCTGTGCCGGCCTTACTGAGGGCAATAGCTGACTTTGCAGAGTTCTCTGGGTATAAGATTAATATAGATAAATCAGAAATGCTGCTGGTGGGTGCTCTGGGACGCAGATGGGGAGAGTGGGGTCTACGGGTGGTGGCCTCCTCTTAAATATTTGGGAGTAATGGTAGGGAAGCGGTTGGAGGACCTGTACTGTCTGAATTATACTCCTATGATTACGGGGATGTTGGAGGAGATGAGAAGGTGGCGTGCCCTACCCCTTTCCTGGGAAGGGGGCACGACACACCGCGAGGGACTGTTTTCTTGGTTTCAGGGAGAGAAAAAAAAAAGACGTCGTGTGAAGTTTTTTGTTTTTTAAGTTTGTTTTTTGCACACTGGAGTGGGCTCCCAGTGTACCACCTGCGTTCTGGGAGAAGGGGGACTGAAGCAGATGGGGACTGGACCCCCCCCTGTCAGCAAAGAAAGACTGTCTGGGGGGGCATGATGCCGAGGGGGATTGGGCACCCCCCCTCGGCACACAACAAATGAGGGGGCATTATGCTGACGGGGAGTGGGCTCCCCCATTGGCAAATTAACTAGGTCAAGGGCATGCCAACAGGGGAATTGGGCACCCCCATCAGTGTTCATGGGGCTCTGAGGCAGCATAGCCACTGCCTCAGTGACAAAATGTTGCACCAGACAAGGTAGGTACCGCCCTGCAATGACGGGTCACTCCCTCACTGCAGCGGAATGGCTGACGCTGCAATGACGAGGTGGCCCCTGACTGCAGCAGTGAAATCGTTCCAAGTTGGTGGCACTCTGCAGAACCAGTGTCATCAGGACACTGGGCCTGTATTGGTTTAACACACTGCCAAGTCCAACAATGCAGAGCCGGCACTGGTTGCCACAGTTCCGCACCTCCACAACCCGCTTCTCTCCTAAGCTGAAACATAATGTTTCTTGAGCATGCATGCAACCAAACATAAAAAATGACAGGGAGAATGCTAGGTAGGAGAGGTGGCAATTTATGTAAAGGAGAGCATGAGAGTAATACTGAGGCCAAGTCAGTCAGAGCAGATAAGGGAGTGGAGTTACTTATGCAGCTACAGTTAACAGACAAAGAAAGAAGAAATAATTAAGTTCTAAAAACCACAGCACAATAAGCACAGCAGAAGATGCAGTATGACTAAGATCAGCCGATACACTATTGATAGCAAACGTGGTGGCAACCTCAATCACAAGAGGTAAGGGATAACAGCAGTACATAAAGTGAATGGTGCAATACAAGTTCACTGTACAAATGGTAGCAATAGAAAAAGATAATTAATAGAGAAGCAGTGGCTGGCTCAGTGGCACCGAGCGATGAGGGATCGTTCTGGCATGCTGGTGACCTAGGTTCGTGCTCCAGGCCCGGGACAACAGGAGCAAAGGCAGGCAGGGAGGAGCTGTTGAATGCTCTCCTCCTGGGGGTGGAGGTTGATGCTGCATCACTCTACAGCTGCTCCTGGTGGAGGCATGCGGTAGTGCCGTTGACAACACAGGTGACCTCACACTGTCAGACACTCTCTCCACAGGTTGTCCACAGCTTGTGTACACTTGCAGGTTGTGAGACAATAGGAAAACTGATGCAGCAGTATGCCAGATGATGGTCGTGTAATCCCTCTCATGTCAACCAACCACTGTCACACAAGCAATCCAGGTTCCCCCAGCATCCACCCAAGGAAGTTAGTTCCTCCCTCTTGGTGGTGGGGAGGCCCCCAGCAGTGACAAATTAACAGATCAGAGGGTTGCTGGAGACTCCAGGTGTCTCTCCCCTCCATAACCATCAGAGGAGACCTCTAGCAGGGACAAACCAGCCCAGGAGCTGGATGAGTGGACCCCGTTGGAGCTGGAGAAGCGAGGATGAGTTCAGTGGGTAGAGGGGGTAGCCCTAAGGTGTGGGGTGTAAGTGGGCACAGGAGGTACAAAAAAAAAAGAGAAAAAAAAGAAACAGAGGAGGAGTGATGAGTAAGACTATGGGTGATTAAGGCACAAGCAGAAGGCATGGAAAAGGGGATCCAGTCTGGCCAGAGTGGATTTGAGAAACCATAGTAGCCCACACCCACAAAGTCATAAGAGGATGGGCTGCCGGCAGACAGGGAGTCAGGGATGTTTATCCCTAACCTTCTAGTCTCACTACCCAGGAGCTTGCTTTTGGTTTCAGGTGGTGTCCTGATACTGTCTCTGTTTGCTATCGCTGTTTTTTATCCTTGCACCTTGTATATCTTTGTAGCATACTACACACTGTCTCACAATGCAGAAACTGCTCCTTGTACAATGGTACTGAGGTACTTGTACCGATGATGATTACTGTTATTTGTAATTCTCTGTGTTCCCTTTTCCTGGGACACCTGAAAACGGACTTCGGCTCAGTGTGCCTTTCCTGGAAATCAAATTTAAAAAAAATCTTTATACTGCGAAAACTGAGCTGAAAAAGTAATTAATCATAGGCCTTTTCCAAAGTCTCCTGAATGGTTATGGCATACTTTTATGTTTCTCTTTGTACTCCTTTTTCCGGTATATGTCTGTAGACGGTCTTTTTGTTATTTCTGACGCCTTCCACTAGCCTCAGTTCTTTGCTTACTTTTGTCCTCCTCATAGTGTCCTTTCTAATAGGCAATTTTCCTTGTGTGTAACCCTGTTGAACTCATTTGGTTTCCTCTTACAAACTGTGAAAGCCTTTCTTTTGTCCCTTACTGCACCACTTGTTTATTGAACTAAAGTGGTTTTTGTTTGTTGACCTTTTTCATACAAGACTGGGTGGCATCTGATACTGCATTCTTTATTTTTGCCCACTTATTCTCAGTCCTTTCTACTGTGCGCTGGCCTTCCTACTTCTTATCAATTATCAGACTCATTATTATGATTTGCCTTCCATCCATTCTTTGGATGAGGTGTTAAAATGAGGTCCCTTCTGCCCATCCCTGGCCACTGTCCAGGTGGAAGATAAGATACCATGGCACTTTTGGACAAAGACAAGGGGTGTCATGGCCAACATTCCCCCCGTCAGTAAAAGAGATTCATGTAACACTCCCTAGGATGTACCTGAAAACGAACTTCAGTGTGCCTTTCTTGGTCATAA
Organism: Neoceratodus forsteri; assembly: GCA_016271365.2. NCBI lineage: Eukaryota > Metazoa > Chordata > Ceratodontiformes > Ceratodontidae > Neoceratodus > Neoceratodus forsteri. The sequence continues at coordinate 298,075,804 of CM057459.1, read as the reverse complement.
AAAAACCAAAAAGTAAACCTACAAATAAATGTTAAAATCAGGAACCATTGTACCGAAAGTATTCATCTTACTCCCCAGCACTGTGTTGAATCTGATAGTGTTATGGTCACTGTGACCTACAGTATTTGACCCTTGTTAGTGACATTTCTGATTATGTCCTAGTATCGCAATACCAGGTCTAATATTGCCTCCCCTTGGATGGGATTGTGCTCCCACTGTGTGAGGAAGTTTTTTTGCGCCATATGGGACCTCTGACTTTTTTGCCTGTCTGCCAAATAAGTTTCCCAATTTATGTCAGGGAGGTCAAAGACCCCCACAAATGTTCTGGTCTGGCCTGCTGCTTTCGACATTTCTATCCCTACTGCCTCATCCTTTTTTTTGTTGTTGTTATTATTCTTTTGTTAATTGGGTAAGGCCTACTAGGCATACAGCCTGTTTTCAGCGGTGACCCAGGAGCACTGGGGAGGGTAACCGACTTGCTCAAGGTCACACAGTTTGTAAGTGGAGGCTGTGAGAATCAAACCCAGCTCTACTGGATGTACCAAGCTTATTCACAGCCATACTACCAACCCCTATCTATCTCATGATTTGTCAGTCTACAGAGTACCCCTAATGTGCATCTGTTTTTATTTTATTAATTGTGTAAAACCCAAGGTTATAAATGCCCATCTTCATGGGTGGCCTAGACACAGAATACAAAATCTACACACAACAAAGACATACATCAAGTCAGTAACTGCAATTACAAAATGCAGTCTATTCAGCAAAACATTAAAATGAGAAACATTACCCGAACTTACAATATTAGTTTTGTTGTAATGTAGTATTTTATGGCTCCAAATTTTTCTCCTTCCATCCCTCCATTCTGCTCCTTTATCCTCTGCTGATACTCTTTTCATATGCCTTGCTGCAAACCTTTTTTGTCCATCAGCCAGCCCTCCCTCCCTCTGCCACTCAACTCTCATCCTCCCTTCGCTCTCTCAAACAGCTACTATTTCATGTCTCAACCCTGTTATTGTGGCTAGCCAGCCACCTATGACCTAAAGTTTTCAAAAACAACACTAAATGCACTCCAGCAAGAACTAAATGTGCAAAGACTAAAAACAAACTGCAAACTCGGCAGCTGTTTTAAAAGTAACCCTGCTCCATTGAACACCTCACTGAAACCACCACCATCTTCCCACAAACTGCCAAGCCAAATCTACATTCTTTAGGCAAGGCAATTTTATCTGTACAGTACCCTATTCCTAGGTCTCAGAATGCTTCACATGGAACAGTGCATTAAGCAAAATTATAAAACGGGTTTCAAAAATTGCAAAATCCGATTGGCTGAGAGCCATCTTTACCTTTGCTGGTATTTTAGCACAACAGCCTCAGATTCAGTAGCCTCTTCATAATAAAATCAATATAAACCACACATCCTTTACTGCCATCACAAACATGGCTGTCACCTTTGCTCACTAAAAACCTTTAACTAGACCCTAAAAATAAAACTACCACTGTAGAAAAGGGAGGAGATGCAGCAGATGCTTGGAGAAGCGCATACGGAAGTGTACGCGCTCTCTCCATGAGGCATCACTATCCCCACCTTTGCAAGGGAGAAAACCGGGAAAAGTCCTGGCCATGCGATATGAAGCTGCCTCCGTGGTACCGCCCTCGATAAGGCACCTCTCTGGCTGGATCCGTTTCGGGTGGGTTGAGACGCTCCCCACCACCCTGCCATGGAGGGTAAGTTGTGGGAGCTCAAGGGAGGGGGTCTGATCCTTGGGGGACAGCGCTGGGGGTGACAGCTGAAGGTAGTAGGTGGGCCAGCCAGGACACGGAAGAAATAACATAGTAAAAAAAAAATCACTAAAATGTTTAATATTTATTTTTGTGCATTTTTTCAAACCCCCCCCCAAAAAAAGTATGACCCATTTTATAATTTCAGTGAGACACTCCAGAGTGTGCTATCTGGTGGAATGATGGCACTTCTTAGGTGGCTGAAGGCACTCGGTGATGCCTTGCCTCTCATAACACACCCTGTGATGTCTTATTGCATAAATATTTTAACTACATTAGACAAAATTAAAGATGCAATACTTATAGCACCCTCTGTGGCAGGGTGGGTGGATATGAAGAAAAGAAGCAGGCAAAACTGTAGGCAGAATGGTTCTGCAGGATGGCATGGTTTATTAACACAACAGGAATGCAGACATCAACACAAGAAGAACAAAAACTGACAGCTTTGAAGATCAGGGGCCATATTTTCAAAACCTTCCCTTTTCAAAGCACATACACAAAAACCTTGCGGGTCTGCAAGGTTTTTCTGCACGCATCGTATTTTCCATCATGGACACGTTTGAGACTGACTCCACGATTTAGGAAAGCTTGTGGTCATGTTCTGGCACAGTTGTGTCAAAATGCTATGCCTGGTAGTACTAGGAGTAGCATCGCTCCCCTCCTCCCCTTCAGGCTAGATCGCATTCTGGGGGTGCTGCCAACCCCCACAGTCAGAATGAGCAGACACCCAGATGCCCAATGCTGTGCCAGGGATCCGTGTGGAAAATTAGGATTTCTGCTGGTGCAGAGATTATTTCTCGCACCAGCAGTTACGGCACGGGATTCAGTCCCAGAAACTTCTGAAAATCTGGGCCCAGGCTTTTGACAGAAAAGACATGGGGAAAATGGCCACTAGGTGTCAGTTCCCACTTGCCTGGGTTATATTAAAGGGGCACTGTCAGCTTTGCCCATCGGTTTACTTTAACTTTGAAAATGATAATCTGTGGGCACAAACGAGCACTAAATATGCTCGGGAACTGTCTTGCATCAAAGTAAAATTGCTTAGTTTACCTGTTTTTTTATATTTTCCACTTGCTTCTTTTCATTCGTCCTGACTGCAACTCGCGTTCCCCCCGAAGCAGATACCGCACCGAGAATGCACCTGGAACGTGCATCTGCTGTGCACGCTGAGCTGAGGTGCCAATTTTACCAAACATATCACAGCAGACATATATTCCAGCAGAACTAGCAAAATTAAAATACTGCTGGTATGTTTCACATTAAAACGAGTGCTGAATTAACAGCAAATCACTACCGGAGTCTGGCGCCGAAATCCCGCGCATGCGCACTAGTGGCACATTCTCACGCATGCGCGAGATCTTTCCTCTGATCGCGAATGCGACATGCGCGGATTTCATCTCCAGACCCGTACTGGTTTGTAGTTAATCCGAATAAGCGCTGCCCTCATCTGAGATTACGGGAACAGTTATTCAAACAAACAGGGTCACCCTGAGAAAATAAGGTAGTGCGGCAGGTAAAATCGTGACAATCTCTCAAACAAGCCTTGCACTTCCCCCGATACCCAGCTATGGAGGAAAAACACGCAGCATTGCAGTATAAACTGTAATACAGAAAGGCTTTATTACTTACAATTCAAAAATCACTATAAAGTGCTGTGTACATCACTTTGGCAAGCAAGGAACCTCTGCAGCCTATAGGAAACTATCACCCAATGCCATTTTGCGCCAGTGCACGCACTTTTTCAAGGATAACTTCCTCCCTTCTGCTCATGAACCCGCCAGCATTCTGCTCACCTTGGCTGCTGCCCTTTTACACTGTAGCCTGCTTTAGGTAGCTCATTATGGCTATCCCAAAGTCATATCCCTCATCTCATTCAGTGACCTTGAGCCCTCCTAGACTGTACTTTGCCCTCAGGCTTGTACTTCTTATCATTGAACTGTAACTGTCACATGCCAGACCACCTCCCCAGTATAGAATGTCAACTGACTGGCCCGTTCCCACTGCCTTCGTTACCCAGTCAAAGAAACTGATCAGGATAGTTTTACAGGATCTTCTTGACATGAACCTATGCTGTCTCTCATTCTGGAGCCTGTTTTCTTCAAGGAACCCAATTAGCCTTTCCTTCAGAATGGTCTCCATCTGTTTACCCACAGTGGAGGCCAGACTGACTGGCCTGTAATTCCCAGGGTCATACCTAGTCCCACTCTTGTGCGGTGGCACCACATGTGCAGTCCTCCACTCCTGCAGCACCACCTCAGAGTCTAATGAACTGTTTAACAGATCCAACAGGGGACCCAAGAGTTCCACTGTCAGTTCCCTTAACACCCTTCAGTACGTGTCATCTAAACCCAGGGACTTGTTTACCTTCAGGGACAGAAGCCCTTTCCTAACTCTGTTTCTGTTACCCCTGCCTCAGCCATGCCCCCCCTTGCAGCACAGGTCCACCCTTTTGCTTGGTGAAGACGGAGCAGAAGTATTCATTCAACACCTCTACCTTCTCTTTACTGCCTTCCACCCACCCCACCCTCCTTTTTAATTTCACATTTTCTCTGCCTCCATGATTCCCTCTGCAGTGTGCTGCTCCTTCCTAGCCTTGCCTGATCACCCTACCAGCCTCTGTAACAATCTCTCTCCAAACAGATCCTCCCATCCTCCTCCTTTTGGGACTTCCTATACCTCCTGTAAGCAGCCCAGAAACAAAAGGTACACTGCAGTCTAGGTACAAGGGAAGACAATTACACACATATACAATATATCCATTACCCCTCATATACCCTTTAAGATTCCACTTCTCCAAAGATTTAAACATAAATGCTTCTTTCCAAGGAACCACCACTTTTGTATCCAGCAACCTGCTGGGCACAGTTCTTGTATAGCTTGTAGCTGTAGGCCACCCCCACACCTACAGTTCCTAGCTGCAGCATGGCTCCGCATCTCTCATAAGAGCACTACGACTCAGAAAAGTAAGATGAAAACCTTTATTCAAAGAAAACTCATTAAGATTTCTAGTCCTTACCCACAATCAGCAGGCAGACAAAGGAGAAAATTGTATGTTTGCCACAGTCAGAACATGTAGTCTGCTCTGTAAGAAAGGGCAGACTCATTCTTATTAAACTTCAATCAACTGGTCCTCTAATGTGTTTAAAAATTCTCCTCACAAAAAGTAGTTGTTAAGAAACACAGAAAATGTTGGCAGAGAAAGACCACTGGTCCCTCCAGTTTGCCCAGTTTTACCCTATTCTACCCCCGTTACTTATTGTCCAGATGGGATTTTCGCCCTTCTCTCCCCCCACCCCTTTGCTCCCTGCCTTACTGCTACCCCAATGAGTGACTATTAAGCCCTTTACTCTGTCCCAGCTGCGCCTGAACCTATTGATGTTCCTTATGCCCATCACCTCTGCTGGCAGGCTGTCTCACGGCTCAACCACTCTCTTAGTAAAATAACATTTTCTTATGTCCCTCCCTGTTTGTTTGTTTTAAGGTTATAACCATTGAGCATAAGTTCATTCACAATGGTGACCTTTATAAATACAATTGCTGATACAATTGCATATAACACACAAAATACAATAACATATACTGTAGTTACTTACACAGATCACACTTAATTGAAACAACTACAGGCCTTCTGAGAAGATAATAAACAATGTTTCATCTCCCCCACCAGCTTACACTCATGTCCCATTGCTTCTGACCCACAATTCCTACTAAATAGTTCCTCGCAGTTTACCTTGTTTAAGCCTTTCAGGAACATGAAGATATTCAAGTCGCCCCTCTCCCTTCTGTCTCTAGTGAGCACATGTTCAGTGCCCTAAGCCTGTCTTCATAGGATCAGCCCTGTTGGCCCTGAATCATTTTGATTACTCTACACTGCACTGTCTCCTGCCTGCCTCTGTCTTTCCTCGGGAGAGAACTTTAAAACTAGGCACAGTACTCCAGAAGGGGTTATCAGTGATCTATAGGAAAAGTAGGTTACCTCTTTCTCCCCGCCATTGAAATAGGTGGTTTACACGATCGAGGGACAAGCCCATGATCATCATGCCACTTAAGCTAAGTGGGTTACAAACCTAGAGTCCTTCATGTGTATATCGAGTTGAACTTTAAATTGGGTCAGATTTACACTATTCACTATGTCATAAGGCAGAGAATTCCAAATTGGAACTATTCGTTGTGTAAAAAAGTTAGTTCTTTTCGTAGTTCGATTGATAGATAAGAATAACTTTAGATTATGCGAACGGGTTTGGACAGTTGTATTATTCCATTTTAAGTGTAGTGTTTCAAACAAATATTCATCTCTGGTTGCTTTATAAAGCAAACAGAAATCCCCTTCCAATATGCCTTCCAATATACCCCAATATTGTGGATGTTGTGCTGTAGGCCTTTATACATTGGTTAGTTTCTTTTACGGAGCCACTTATGATGAACCCGTCTCTTTCCTCTAATGTAGTGTCCAGTTTAACCTCTCCCATCCGGTATGCCTTCCAAGGGTTCTTGTTCCCTATGTGCATCACCTTACACTTTCTGGCACAGAATTTAAACACTTTGTAGGTCCCACTGGAACGTCCTTACCTGCTCCTCGCTGTCTACCCTGCCACAGGGATTAGTGTCATCTGCTAAGAGATGCATTTTGCCCTTTATTCCTTCTCCTGTGTCATTGATGAACATATTGAAGAGGACTGGTTCGAGGACTGACCCCTGTGGTACCCCACTCATGACCTCCCTTTCACCCAATTTGCTCAGCTTACCCTTCCCTCTCTGTATTGGAGGGCAGAAGGGAAACAATCACTTTGTAGCCAGAAAAAAATTGTAACAGAAAGGAAGCTGGGGTGAGGTTTACAGGGCATTCTAGCAAAAAGTCTTCAGTACAACAGTCCAACTTTTTGCACAGCTATGACAAGGCTTGGTAGACCCTGTCCCATTTGTTGTGAAGAAAGGGAGAAAAATAAGGATCTCTTTTTGTCCTCTCCTATTTTGCCACTTATCTGTCTCTTGCCTCTCTGATTGTGCAACCAAATTTGTCTTGTGGCACATAGGATTTGGCCACTCCAATTACCTTACAATTCACCCTGTAATCTCACATCTTTTACCTGCTCTTTCTATTCTTTCTCTCTCCCCTTGCTTCTCTGTGGTTAAAAACATATACATGTGAAATTGAGATCCCTTGATTTGCAAATATATGTATATATATATATATATATATATATGTAATTATACTGTTGAAATAACTGCAGAAAGCCATTTGGGTTTCTTAAACAGATAGTCTGTAATACAGGAGGTTGACCTTCACATGCATTTTTACCTCCATAAGCTTGTTTACAGAACTGTCAAAAGGAGACCAGCTCTGGGAAACAATGTTCTATTTTGTTGCACCTGTTAAAGATTAGACGTGCTCTTCAGGCTGGCCTCAAGAAAGAAACTAACAAAGTGCTGGTATATTTTGCGAGAAGCAGGAGATGTACAGATAACTTTTCAACACTCAAGACGCAGAGTTTAAACTGCCAGAAAAAGACATCTTATTAAAGGACAGCAATGTTTTTCTAGAGAGACTCTCAGATATAGGACTTTCCTTGTTTGTACTGCCTGTACGAAGAGCTATCCTGAACAATTTTTATTTTATTTTATTGTTATTGATAATAATAAAATGCCACTTGCAAATGTTATAACTCCTCCTGGTCTATGTTTCCTGTCCTCTGCCCCTATGACAGTTGGTGTCAGATAAAGTGGGATTTATGCCATGCATACTTTATGCCAGGAATTTTGTACGTGGGTACTAGACTTGGTACTAGGGAAGCACAGAAGAAAGGTATGGATCCTGCAACAGCAAGCCCAGGAGCAATTACAAGAAGAATGGCAGCCAAACTAGAAGCAAAAACAAAAATATAAACTGCAACTGTACAGCCGGTACCAGTGATGAAAGAAAAACAGGCAGGGACAGAACCAGAAACCATGTCTGCCTTCTTCAAATGGAAGGCTATACAACAGAGAAAGACTGAGAAAGAGAGAAGAGAAATGATGCAGCAACAGGAGCAGCCATGGCTGGATGTCTATAAGTTATCAAAGCAGAAGGATCTGGTACAGGTCCAGCAGATCAACAAAACACAAACAACTTAAAAGACATTAAACTTACAAAGCTGTGTCCCTCAGATGATATCGAAGCATACCTGACAGCTTTTGAAAGAGTTGCCAGAGCTTGCCAATGGCCAAAACATCAATGGGCAACCAGGCGAGTATCTTATCTAACAGGTAAAGCCCAACTTGCCTACAGCAATATGGACACTGCACAGTCAGAAAACTATGACCGTGTGAAAAGATAAATCCTTAAAAGATACTCAGGAAAGAGCTACACGCAGAGATTCTGGTCCCTGAAGTACCACTCAGTCGACAATCCTCGACAAGTCGTCACTAGACTCAGAGAACGCCTCATTAAATGGATCCAACCAGAGGGCAAAACAGTCCCACAGATCATCGACATATCTGCAATGGAGCAATTTATCAACATCCTTCCTACAGATGTGCAGCTCTGGGTAAAAGAACACCAACCAGAAAATGGAGAAAAGGGAGTTTCTCTGGCTGAGGACTATCAGATGGCCAGACAGACACCCCAGCAGCGAAGTAACAGCCAAGGAATGGTAAGACCCTCTTTTCCCCCGATTTAACTCTAGATCAGACAGAAACTCTGATGGGGGTAACAAATCTTCACACAAACATTTTATTTGTTATAACTGTAATAAGAAAGAATATACTGCAAGAAACTGCCATAAAAATAAGGAGGGTAACACTGGAGCAAATTTTACCTTTGCAAACTGGGGTAACTGTTTAACAGATGTTAAGACGGGAGATAAGACTGTTAAGGGACTTATAGATTAATGAAGCATAAAGACCCTGGTGCATGTTGAAGTTCTGGGAAAAGACTGTGCAAAAGGACCAGGTACTGGGGCCATCTGCATCCACTGGGACACTTGATGATATCCCACCACCCAAGTGACTCAGAACATTAATGGGGTGCTGCATGAAATAAAGGTGTGGGTAGTACCAGAGTTACCTGTACCTGTGATTATTGGAAGTTACTTACCACGATTTGCTAAGTTAATCACAGAGGGAGCAAACCCTGCTGTTTCAGCGGCTGTGATAACAAGATCACAGGCAAAGAAAATCACAGATGTTAGGGACTCTTTTCCTTTAGGTGACTTTGATTTGGACTTCTTTGAGCCTAGCTCCAATGTCCAGAAGTCCATGAAAGAAAGAAGATGCCTCAAAAAACAGTGGAAACAAAAGACTAGTGGACATAAGGGGTTGATATGGGAAAATGCTGAAGCTAAATTGATACCCGATTATGATTTTGTTTCTGAGCAAACTACTGATGTTTGTCTTTAAGGTTATTTTAAGCAGCTGGGGGTTAAACAAAAACAGGGTGACTCATAGTTTAAAAAAATGTAATGGGCTACTTTACAGAGTTTCTGTTAATCCTCAGGTGCAGGAACAGATAAACAACTGGTCATACCAAAGAATTAACTAACTCAGTTGTTACAAACAGCACATGATATTCATATGGCTGGTCACTCAGGGAGTGACCCCACACATAGAAACAGAATTTGACGGCAGATAAGGACCACTTCGCCCACCTAGTTTACCCAATTTTCTGTACTTACTGCATCACCACACTGCAGACCCTACTTGCTGTCCTACATCCCCCCACCTTATCACTAAGGTTCCCTTATGCCTATCCCATGCTTTCTTGAATCCTGTTATAGTTTTTACCTCCATCACCTCCGCTGGGAGGCTGTTCCAGGCATCCACCACCCTCTCCATGAAAAGGTACTTCTTCATATCTCCCCTAAGTCTACCTCCCTCCAGCTTCATAGCATGACTCCTTGTCCTTAAGCATCTTTTTTCTGAAAGATACTTCCCCCTTGAACCTTATTTATACCTTTGAGATATTTGAAAGTTTCTATCATATCTCTCTCTCTCTCTCCGTTCCTTCAGTGTATACATATTAAGGTCCTTCAGACTTTCCTCACAGGGCTTTTGATGCAGATCCTGCACCATTTCGGTTGCCCTCCTCTGGACCACCTCCACTCTTTCTATGTCCTTCCAGAGATAAGGTCTCCAGAACTGGACATAGTACTCCAGGTGAGGACTCACCAGTGATCTACACAGGGAATAACACCACCTCCCTCTTTCTGCTGGTGATCCCGCTCCCTGTGCATCCTAGCATCCCACTAGCTCTCCCAGCTGCCAACTGCCTAGCCACCTTTAGGTCATCAGAAATGATAACTCCCAGGTCTCTTTCCTGTTTGGTAGCTGTCAATAACTCCCCTCCCATTCTGTGATTGATGGGGCTGCCAGATTGCTGTACAGATTTTACAGGCCTGAGATTCATGATGATGTAGCTACCTACTGCAGTTCTTGTTCTGAATGTCAGAAAGCAAATCCAGTTACTAAAAAAAGTCAAGGTGCCACAGTGCCCCTACCCTTGATAGATGTGCTGTTTAAGAGAATCGAAATGGATGTAGTTGGCCCTTAGACAAAAGTACAATGGGTAATTGATTCATTTTAATAGTATGTGACTATAATACAAGATAACCAGAGGCAATTCCAGTGCGAACTGTCATAGCCACAAAAGTGGCAGCAGAACTTGCCAAAATTTTCAACAGAATGGGCATACCTAAAGAGATTATTACTGATCAAGACAGTAATTTTGGTGCTGCATTGCAGAATGTTTTTTTTTTTTTACAGACTACTAGATATCAATAAGAACATCCCCTTATCACCCTCAGACAGACAGTCTCGTTGAACGTTTTAATCAAACCCTAAAAGGTATGTTAAAATGGTTTGTGAAAAGTGAAGGGAAAGACTGGGACCAATACTTACTTTACCTGCTTTTTGCTTACATAGAACTGCCACAAGAATGAACAGGTTTTTCACCCATTGAAATGTTATACGGTAGACAACCTAGAGGGCCACTAGATGCAATAAAAGAAATATGGGAAGATAATCCCAGATATAATCTGGGCGTCAACCTAGATCCATCGCTAAACCTCGATCTACATATACAACAGATCTGCAAGGCTTGCCATTGCCCGTGCATACTCCTTCCCTCGCTCACCTATGGGGTTGCCGCCTATATCTCTGTGTCCAAATCAACCCTTCGAAAATGGGATGTCACATATAACAATATCTGTCGCTATGCATCCTCCTTTCATCGACTGAAGCACCACTGTCTCCTTTATTCTGATCTGGTTGGCTTCCTCCTTCTGAGCGAAGGCTTTATGCTTATGGCTCCATCATTGACAATACTGTCCGTTTACAAATACCAAAACCCTTGGCGGATCTCCTTCTTAATCTGACACCACACTATGGCTTATGGTCTGCTGACAATGCACCTGTCTTCATCCCCAGACATAATTCCTCCAAAGGCGCTACGGCTTTTGCCTGTCATGATCCCCTTTTCTGGAACTCCCTCCCACTTCCCCGCCAATCTTCATCCCACGTTTCTTTTAAGATAGGTTTATATAACCACCTTGTCACTTCCTACAGATGCACCTGCTTTAAACCCCTAGACCCTTTTTTCTTTCTTCCTAGCCTCTCCTCTTCTGCCACTTCTGTTGTGCCCTTCAACGTATAGCACTTTCCTCTTTTTCCTTCCCTCTCGCCTGCCTCTTCCTAAGTACCTCTACTCTGGCCACTCACTTCTATCTTCCTTTCCCTCTCTTACTGCCCTACATAAATCCTTTATGAATAACATCGTACTACTATCTTGCATTGTTTTCCACAAATCAGACAGTACGTTATTAGCCACTGTTATCAGAATGTCTTGGTGTACTCTATTCTTGTATATTTTTACACTGTTACCATATCTATAGTTATTTTGCTCTGTTATCAATTGTCTACTATGTTTATACTTTCTCTGTATTCGACTGTTCATTTATGTCAAAACTTGTATTGCATTGTGTGCCTGATCTGTTTGTACTGTACCATCCCAGGTCGTGTCTGAAAATAGACATTGCTATGGCTAGTGCACTTACCCAGTAAACAAAAACTAAATAAAATAGATTGCATCCTACATGTGTGCACTAAGAAAGACATTGGCAAAATATCTTGAAATTGCCCACAGTAATCAGGAAGAAGCCCCAAAACAGCAAGTTTATTATGACCATGGGCTAAAAGAAAAAGTTATTTTGCCAGATGAAAATGTCTTGCTACTGTTACCAACTACAGAAAACAAACTGTTAATGGAGTGGCAAGGGTCTTCTAAAGCGGTTAGATGTACTGAAACAGTTAACTACGAGATTCAGACCCCTGACAGAAAAAAATCCTACCAAAATACACCATGCTAACCTCCTGAAGAAATGGACTGGGGAAAAAAAAAACAAAAAAAAACACCTTTGTTAGTATTACCAGAAACTACTATTATAGCTTGTGACAGACTGGAATAAACCGTCACTTCTGATGTTGTAAAGGTGAATCATTCCTTACCCATAGAACAAATTGTAGAAATTCATAACTTGGGAAGGACATTTAAGAGTACTTTTACCACAGTACCAGGCTGAGCAAAAGGGGTCAAGCACATAACAGTGACAGAGAATGCTCACCCCATCAGACAAAAGACATACAGATTACCAGAGTGGTTAAGAGCAGATATGGTTAAGGAAATACCAAAAAATGAAAGAGTTGGGTACCACTGAAGAATCAAAAAGTGCTTGGTCATTGCCAATGGTAACTGTAAATAAAAAAGAAGAGGGTGTAAGAATCTGCCTTGATTTTAGGAAACAATCAAGTGTCCATATTTGACAATTTTCCTATGCCCAGGATAGATGACTTGGTGGACAAATTGGAAAGTGCCAAGTACAGCAGCACCTTTAATCTCACCAAGGGTTACTGACAAGTCCCCCTACCTAAAGAATCCAGAGACAAAAGTGCATTTTCCATGCCAACTGGATTCTACCAGTTCACCACCATACCATTCAGTTTACATGGCGCACCGGCTCAGGGTTTTATTTAACTCTAAAAATTGTCTAGCCTTTTGCTCATAAAATTTCTAAAACATTGTGAAAATGCATAGCACTTGCCTCACTGTGTTTAACATAACACTTCTAGAAAACCTACATAAATACTTTCTGTACAGTTAGTATTGTCCCAAGGAAAAAAACTGCTAATCAATTATTTAAAACCCTGTCGCTACCTTTTAGCAGTACATGGATGAAATTTTAGCTTCTCAAAGTGGTTATTGTACCGTTTACCTGGATGATGTCATCATGAAGTGGTGTACAGTCCCGACTGGAAATGCCACCTGGTACACCTTTGAGCAGTTATCCAGTCTGTCAAAAATGCCAATCTGGCCATTAATCCTACAAACTGCGCGTTAGGCATGCAGAAAAACAGATATTTGGGATACATTTTGGGAAACAGAGACACAAAGCCAGAGGTTTCCAAGACAGAACTTGTAGTTAGCAGTGCTATCCCTAAAACAAAGAAACATGTCAGGTCATTTTTAGGTCTGGCTGGTTACTACCAAAGATTAGTTCCCAACTTTGATCAGTTAGCAAGTCCCTTCACTGAATTCACAAAAAAAAAAAAAAAAAAAAGACACCTGAGTAATATGAAATGGTCCCCAGAGGGTGATGAGCCTTTTTTAGTCATCAAGGCTGCATTACATTCAGCCCCTGTTTAAAGAAGTCCAGACTTTGAGAAACCATTTCTGTCACAGATAGATGCATCACAGGTAGGCCTAGGTGCAGTCCTGACCCCAAATATTTATTTATTTAGTTTTTGTTTACTGGGTAGGTGCACTAGCCATAACCATGACTATTTTTAGGCACGACCCGGGAGGATACAGTACAATAAACAACAAAACATAATTTACAAAAATAGGTTTGGGGATAACAATTTTACAGTGAGCAAAGTAGGTCTGCAGCGATAGGTAATTGCATCAAAGACATTACATCAGTAATTCATACATAGATTTACATTAAATGAAAAACAACAGAGATGCAGGAAGGAAAGAAGCAATGCTGAAAGGTGGTTAAACAGGACAGACATGGAGAAACTGAGAAAAAAGGGAGATTAAAATGAGATGGAAACAGAAACTTAGTGTAACTGCAGAACTGTGCTGGTGTTGAGGGAGGGGGCTAAGGGGGTTCGAAACAGGAGCATTTGTTTGTTGAGATAAGGTACTTGCGTAGCTCCATCTTAAAGGCTTTGTGAGCAGGAGCAAAGCGCACAGTTAATGGGAGGGAGTTCCAGTATTGTGGAGCTAGAACAGCAAAAGCACTTGCCCCCCTGGAAGAACTGTGCCTAGCGATATAGACAAGGGACTTGTCCACGAGCAGAACCCGTAGTGACAGGGCTGTCTGAGGAAGTACTCAGCAAGGGACTTAGAAGTTTGTGATCTGATGATACTATTGATGATAGAGCCTAGAGAGTAGAACCTTGACTCTTTTGGTGGCAGCCAACTCAGATCCGAGTAGAGGAGGCAGTGGTGTTTAAGTTGGTGAGCAGAGGAAGCGTAGCAACAAATGCTGTTGTAGGTGACGTCCCACTTGTGTAGACTAGACTTAGATGCAGCACTATAGGTGGCAACACCATAGGTAAGTGAGGGAAGGAGAACGCCATGAGCTATGGCTAGCCTAACGGAGGGGGTTAGCACATAGCTAGTGCAATAGGCAATACCCAGCTTGATGTTCACAGACTTGCATGCACTTTGTATATGGAGATCAAAGCTTAGTGCTTGGTCAAGGATAACACCAAGGTATTTAAAAGAGGTAACAGATCCAATAGTGGAGCCATCCAATGCAGAGACTTTGAGATTGCTTAGGGGTTTGATTTTAGAGTTGGTACCAAAGAGCATAACCTTGGTCTTGGACTCATTTAAGACTAGCTTGTGGTTAGTTAACCATGATTATGTAAGTTGAAAGTCAGCTGAGAGCTGCTGATTTATGTCCTCTATGCATTTGGCACTGGTGTAAAGAACGATATCATCTGCATATAGAAGGGAAGAAGTCTCAGATAGGTTTGATGCGACGTCATTTACAAAAATGGAGAAGAGGAGTGGGCCAAGGATGGACCCTTGGGGCACTCCAATATTCAGTCCAGTCTTATCAGAGAAGGTGGAGTTGTATTTGACAATTTGAGTCCTGTTTGACAGGTAGCTATCAAACCACCTTACAACATTAGGTGCAAAGCTCAGTGATCGCATGGTAGCAAGGAGGATAGAGTGGTCAACCAAGTCGAAGGCCTCTGTCATGTCGATGAAAATTGCTCCTGTGAGAAAGCCAGCGTCCATGGCAGATAAGGTGTTGGATGTAAGTTTGAGGAAAGCAGTAGTAGTGCTGTGTCCCCTTACAGAATCTATCCTGTGCAGTAGTTAGAAAGTCATATTTCTGTAGGAATTCAATAGTTTGGGTTGCTACTAGCTTTTCAAGGATCTTACTGAGGACAGACAGGATGGCAATGGGTCTGTAGTTGGTGGAGTCTTTGGGATCACCTTTTTTATAAACAGGGGTAACTCTTGCTGGCTTCCAGATATCAGGCACTTGACTTTGGCCAAGAAAGAAAGTGAAGATCTTTGCTAGGAGAGCAGCTATAAAAGGGGCAGACAGTTTTAACAACTTGGGTTCCAGGGTATCTGAGCCAGTAGCCGTGGTCTCTGAGATTTTCTTGAGGAGGGTGAGGACTTCTTCATGTGTAACTGACTTGAAGTAGAAAAGGGGGACTGACCTAGCAGGAGGAGTATTAGGAATTTGCAGTACCGGGAAGGAGGAAGTAAATGCTGTTAGGTCAGAGAATTTGAGATAGAAAAAAACTGCGATGGTCTCTGGATCATTACAATTTACACCATCAAGAATCATGTCACTTGGTGATGAGGGCTGGTTTGATCCCAGGAATAACTTGACATGGGTCCAGAATTTCCTGGAGTCACCACATGAGTTTGTAAGCAGTTCCTTGCAGTATGAGCTTTTAGCATGCTTGATGTCTTTTTACAGGCATTCCATAGATGGTAAAGAACATCCCATTCTGTATTATCAGTAGGAAACTGTACAGCAGAGAGAAAAAGTACTCCACTATTGAAAAAAGAATGCCTTGTTGAAAAATAGGCAATGGAGTCCCTTACGTTTTATCTGCTAGGAGCTGACTTTGTACTTATAACAAATCACAGTCTTCTCTGTTGTCTTAATCAAATGAAGGATATAAATCTCAGAATTTACAAGGTGGTACCTGGCACAACAGCCATGTAAATTCAAAGTGATACACCAATCCAGAAAAGAGAATGTCAATGCTGATTTTCTGTCAAGATACGGTTCAGGAAATTGAGAATTCAGACGGCTGAAAAAAAATGTGTGCTTAACTGAAATATTTGCTGTAAAATATGTTGTGAAAAGGGGATACTGTATATGCAAAGAACTGCAAATGTTATAAGGTAATATTACAAGAGAAATAAAAGAATGTTTTGGAAACCTGTTTTTTTTTTTTTAAGAAGAAAAAAAAACAAGAGTCCTCTTAAAGAGGAGTGTATGGGACAGGGTTGGGTAAGACCCTGTCCCATATGTTCTGCAGAGAGAGTTAAAAGCAAGGATCTGTTTTGTCCTCTCTTACTTTGCCACTTGTCTGTCTCTTGCCTGTCTGATTGCACGATCAATTTTTTCTTGCAACACCTAGAAACTGGCCACTCCAATTGTCCCATGATTTCTTTCATTATCTTCATTCTTTCACTTGCTGTTTCTAGTCTTTTTTCTCTCCCTTTGCTTTTCTGTGGTTAAAAACATGTATGTCAATCTTTATATGAAACTGGCATCCCTTGGTTTACAAATGTATGTAATAATATTGTTGAAAGACCTGCAGAAAGCTGTTTGGGTTTCTTAAAAAGATAACAGTCTGTAATAACGGGAATGACCTTGCTATGTATTTTGACCTCCACAAGCTTGTTTACTGAACTGTCAACAGAGGACTAGGTCTGGGACAAAAATGTTCTAGTCTGCTGCACCTGTTAAAGACTAGATGTGCTCTTCGGGCTGCCACAGTGAGAAACAGGAGATGTAACTTAACAACAATTAGGTTGAAGAGTTTAAACTGCCAGGAAAAGATATCTTATAAAGAGAGAGCAATGTTTTTCCACAGAGACTCTCAAGATATATGACTTTACTTGTTCATACTGCCTGTATGAAACGCTATCCTGTACAATTTTTATTTTATTGTTATTGATAATAATACAATGCTACTTTCTAGATGCATCCTGGGAGGAAGGGAGAGGGGAGTAAACAATACATGGTGTGCAAGTGAAAATAACAGGTACAGTAGAAATAATATAAAAATAAAATACAATTAAAAACATAAATAATTGATACATATGAAACAGTTGTGCAGACATGATACATGAGTAGATATTTAGGGCAAACAAAATGAAGATGAAACAGTGCAACTTAAGGTACACATGCAATACAGTACTGGGAGGAGCACCGATAAGGCGCAGAGTGCTTCTATCCAGATTGTGAATGTGCGGTAGACTATCAATGCCAGTACAGTAAGGTAGGTACAGGAGCAGCACACTACCTGATGCGATAGCTGATTAGCAGCAGATAAGCCTGTGGGGAGGAGAACTTTTCAAGCAGGGGGTTGAAAGTGAGTTGGGGGGGGGGGGGGGGGCAGCAACAAAACAGGGAGGTGATACACAAGGGTCAGGAACAGTTGCAGGAGGCAGTACAGAAGACACAAAGAAGGGACTTAAGGGAGGAGAAGGACATGGCTGATCAGATAAATAGGAGAAGAGCATACAAAATGATATGAGATGGCAGATTGACCCACCATAGTTTTTCTGGAGGGGGAGGGAGCAGGAAGTAGTGTTACAGAGGGGGTAGGAGCTAGGAGGAGAAGCAAGAAGGGCGGAAAGGTTGGATGGAAGAGAGCCAAACCAGAATTTGGAGGTGAAGGTGGCACAGTGAATGAGGTGTCTGGCATCAAGGGAAGGGAAGGAGAGGGACGAGCAGAGAAAGCAGTGGTGTATATGAGGGGGGAAGTCCAAGGCTGAACGGTAGAAAGAGTAAAAGATGGGGTTCAGTCTGCCAAGACTTA
Organism: Neoceratodus forsteri; assembly: GCA_016271365.2. Taxonomy (NCBI): domain Eukaryota; kingdom Metazoa; phylum Chordata; order Ceratodontiformes; family Ceratodontidae; genus Neoceratodus; species Neoceratodus forsteri. The sequence goes on along the minus strand of CM057459.1, from coordinate 298,057,957 downwards.
ATTTTAAACCCATTTTATAAGCACAATAAGACAATCCAGGATGTTGGTTGTGCTGGGATAGTCACATTTTATGGGGCTGAAAGCACTCAGCTTGCCACCTCATGCCTTACAATGCCCCTGAGCATTTGGTTATCCTAGTATGACACACACCACATTGTGTCTTGCTGCATACTTATCATGCCTGCCCCCCTCCGCACGTCTGCAGGTTGTGCCTGTAAAAGGGCCACGTCGCAGAGTGCATCTTATCTGGATAACAACATTTTATATAAAAAATTAAAAACAAATTATGATACTGTAGTTTCTACAATACAGGCGATCATCAAGCCTTAATGATAAATAATTTATTTCATTGTAAGACAAATATAAAATGAAGGTATAACATTTATCTCAATGTTGCATGCAGTATCAACATTTATTTCCACTTTTGATCACAAAGGAACCCTTAACCAATTGGAGATCAGCTTGCACATTGCCTGATGACATCACAATGGACTCTGCTACATTTAAAATATAGAAGTGAAATCAAACAAACAAATAAATCTTCATTAAAAGACTACTTTTAAGGCTGGTTCTGTGGCACTGAGGGAAGGGGTTTGCTCAGCATGCTGGTGACCCAGATTCACGCCCCGAGCCCGAGTACCAGGAGCGGAGATCAGTAGAGAGGGGAACCTAAGCGTCCATTGGACATTCCATCCTGGGGGGTGGGCAGGGCCTGGGCACCTGCGGGTGGACTGGAGATGGGCTTGGGGGACATACAGCCTTGACATGCCCCCCCCCATCACCCATCCCCGGCGCAGTTCCCCACTACCACAGGTCCAATTAGGGTTGAGTGGGCAGGCCAAAGAAAAAGCAAAAATGCCTCCTGGCCTGACCAAATGATGGCCACTGGTCCCTGGCATGCCACGAAGACTGGGATAGCCTGACCACCCCACCGCTGACCACAGGGCTAATCTCCCCCAGAGGGGGGACCCGCCCGGCGAAGGGTTACATTGGATCACCCAGGGGTCAACTGGCGGTTGTGGGGGGCAGCAATATGGCGACTGGCAAAGGAGGGTGGCGGGGCCCACGTGGCCCGATGGGAGTGGCCAACCAGGGGGAGTGGGAGGGGCAAAAAAACAAAAGAGGCTACTTTTAAAGCTTTATAATCAAAAAATACATGGTTTAAACTGGACACATAATGGCCGGACTCAGAATATGCATTTTATCATCATTTGTGAGGGGACAGGAATTTCGTAACTCACTTGTGGCTCCGTCACTTAAGAATTTTGATGCTGCCCCTAACTCATGAAGATAAATATTTTAAGTCAGGACACTGCATATCTACTGTACCATGTCTGATTCATGACAATGTAGTGAGACATCATGAGTCAGAAATTAATAAGGCTAATCATTGTTTAAGATTTCTCCTCTCCAGTTCAGAATCACTATTCTATTACCATTCATACAAGAACTGTTTTGTGGCACACAGGCTATCATTTGATGGTGCCAGGATGAGATACATTAGACATGTATTGGATTATGGGTCAGGTGGAAGTTTTCTGATTATTTGTGCTTTGTCACTATAACCAGGGATGGGCCAAACATCTTGGTCAATTTAAGTATCCTGCTAGCCAAGGTAACTCTGCTGTTTACAGTTATTGATTTATATGGAGCAAAATTAACTTGGGAGCACAAATTTCTACTAGGCCATAATAAGACCAACAAAGTTTTAATTCAAGTTCAAGTTTATTGCAGGAAAACTCCATGGAGCAATGCTCATTCACAAGGAGGTCCTGAGACATATACATCATCATCACTGAAAGAAAGAATTGTTGAGTACCTAGAGGCCAGCGGGGCACAGGACCCAAAGCAGCATGGATTTACAGCAGGAAGGTCATGTCAGATGAATCTAACTGATTTCTTTGACTGGGGGACCAAAGTAATAGACCAGGGAGGGGCTGTGGACATGGCCTACCTAGACTTTAGCAAGGCATTTGACACAGTCACGCACAAAAGATTAATAATCAAGTTAGCTAGCCTGGGAGTGGGTCCATAGTGGTAGCCTGGGTAGCAAACTGTCTGCACAACAGGACACAGAAGGTAATAGTGAATGGAACACATTCCAAAGAAAGAGGGTACTAGTGGAGTACCTCAGGGCTCAGTACTGGGTCCAGTCCTCTTTAACATCTTTATAGGTGACATTGCAGAGGGTCTGGAAGGAAAGGTATGCCTCTTTGCAGATGACACAAAGATCAATAACAGAGTTGATACACAAGGGAGGGGTTAGAAAGGATGAGAAGGGACTTGGCAAGGTTGGAGGAATGGTCAGACATACAGCAACTTAGATGCAAAGCAAAGAAGTGCAAAGTAATGCATCTGGGAAACAAAAACCCAGGAGACGAGTACACAATAGCAGGGGAGGCACTAACAACAACAAAAATGGAAAGGGACCTGGGGTGGTCATATCAGATGACCTAAAGTTGGGTAAGCAATGTGAGAAGTCAGTAAGGAGAGCTAGGAATACTGGGATGCATAGGAAGGGCATCACAAGTAGAAAAGGAAGTGGTTATCCCTCTGTACAGACAGTTGGTGAGACCCCATCTAGAGTACCGTGTGCAGTTTTGGAGACCTCATCTACACAAGGACATAGACAGGATGGAAGCAGTCCAGAGGAGGGCAACAAAAATGGTGCAGGGTCTGCAGCAGAAACCATATGAACAGAGACTGAGAGAGCTTAATACATATACCCTTGATGAAAGGGGGGACATGACAGAAACTTTCAAACACCTCAAGGGAATCAACAAAGTTCAGGAGGGAAGCATCTTTCAGAAAAAGAGATGTGCAAGAACGAGGGGGCACAATTTAACGATAGAGGGTGGGCGGCTCAGGGGTAATGCGAGGACATTTTTTTCCACAGAGAGTGGTGGATGCATGGAACTGCCTTCCTGGAGAGGTTGTTGGGTCTAAAACAGTGGGGGAATTCAAACATGCATGAGACAGAAATAAGGCAATTTTAGTGGGGGGTGGCAGGAAGTAGGCTGTTGGTTAACTAGAATCTGCAGCTTATCCAGTAGGTAGGGAAATGGGCAGACTGGGTGGGCCAAGAGGTCCTTATCTGCCGACAAAGTCTATGTTTCTATGTATCATAAGGTATACATTAGCAAAAGTAGCTGAATAAAGTACATACATTGATTACAAAGCACTTTTCATGATAATGTGCTGCCTAGCAGCTATAGGTGTAGTTAAGGAGATGTATCTTCCGAACATGCCTACACAAGAGACTAGGTATACACATATCACAGGTATGGAAATTAATATGGCTGTAAACGTAAAGATAAGTGAGAATATATAAAAAGAAGAAGGAGGGTAAGGGAAGAGGATGGGTGTAGAATAAGTGGACAGGAGTGTGATATAGATAGGAGGGTAAGGGTAGAGGATGGGTGTAGAATAAGTGGACAGGAGTGTGATATAGATAGGAGGGTAAGGGTAGAGGATGGGGGTAGAATAAGTGGACAGGAGTGTGATATAGATAGGAGGGTAAGGGTAGAGGATGGGGGTAGAATAAGTGGACAGGAGTGTGATATAGATAGGAGGGTAAGGGTAGAGGATGGGTGTAGAATAAGTGGACAGGAGTGTGATATAGATAGGAGGGTAAGGGAAGAGGATGGGTGTAGAATAAGTGGACAGGAGTGTGATATAGATAGGAGGGTAAGGGAAGAGGATGGGTGTAGAATAAGTGGACAGGAGTGTGATATAGATAGGAGGGTAAGGGTAGAGGATGGGGTAGAATAAGTGGACAGGAGTGTGATATAGATAGGAGGGTAAGGGTAGAGGATGGGGTAGAATAAGTGGACAGGAGTGTGATATAGATAGGAGGGTAAGGGTAGAGGATGGGGGTAGAATAGGTGAGCAAGAGTATGATATAGATAGGAGAACTGGGACTGGGGGAATGCAAGTAGGTAAGAAGGGGTCTTAGCATGTAGAAGAGGTAGGCCATATGCTGATTATGGCAGTTTTTGATACTGTCAAGGAGAGGACAGTCCATTCGGTCCACATGTGATTGTAATGGAATAGGGGGGTAGGCTTAATGGCAGTTGCAAATATCTTTCATTTTAACAGCAGCAAGTGATTTATAGACATTAAGAGAGAGATAAGGCTAGTTAGTTTCAACATGGATCGGAGAAGATCCCAAGTAGTAGGCAGTGAATATGAAAAAGCACGACAGCCAAAGGTAGTACGGGTCCTAGGGACAACTAGTATGATGTAGTCCATTTTCCTGAGGGAATACGTGCTGTGGGCGATGTGGAAAAGAGACGTTAAGTAGCTTGGTAATTTATGGTGGAGTATCTTGAGGGTCCAGATACCAGCATGGAGCAAGCGTCTGGTGGCAAGTGAGGTCCAACCAACAGCTGCATAGAGATCACAGTGATGGGTTCGGTAGGGGGAGCTAGTGATGAATCTTAGGGCATGATGGTAAAGAACGTCCAGCTTGCTTAAGTTAGTGATTGCAGAGGAGGTATAGAGTACCATAGTCAAGTAGCGGAAGGAATGTGGCCTGGACCAGCCTGGTGCGGGTTGCAAGAGGGACGAGGGACTTGTTCCTGAAGAAGAACCCCAGATGTCCTTTGAGCATCCTCGATAATCCTCGATATGTTCATTAAAGAAGATCTTGTTACCTAACCAGATACCAAGATATTTAAATTTATGTACGACTTCCAGCTGTTCTCCCAGAGAGGTGACGATAAAATTCTTCATGAGGGAGGAGAGAACCAGGGGAGGTGTTATGGGAGAAAATCATAGCCTTGGTTTTTTCAGCATTTAGGAGAAGTTTGACTTTTGTGAGGTTGCTTTCGAGCTGGGCAAAGTCAGCTTGCAACATTTCTCTAACTTACGACACAGATGTACCTATGGTATATATTACAGTGTCGTCCGCAAAGAAATGCAGGCTGGAATTCTTTAGATTAGAATCGAGATCGTTGATAGAGAGGGAAAAGAGGAGTGGTCCCAGAATGGAACCTTGTGGGACACCCCTGGTGACTGGGAGGGGAGAGGCTGAAAGAAGGCCATCAGCTTTGACTTTTTGAATCCTTCCAGACAGGTAACTGGTGAACCACTGAGCTGTGGACGGGGTGGCTCCTAGTTTGGTAAGGCTGGTAATTAAAAGATGATGGTCAACAGTATCAAACGCTTTACTGAGGTCTCAAAAGACTGCGCCGGTAATTTTGAGGAGTCCACAGCACTAACCCAGTCATTAGTGACTTTAGCAAGTGCTGAGATAGTGCTGTATTTAGACCGGAATCCAGATTGAGCTGGGTTGAAGAGAGAAAACGTTTCAAGATGTTTTAGTTGGTTACAGATCAGCTTTTCCAAAACTTTAGAGAGGATAGGCAAGATGGATATATAGTTGTTTAAGTCGCATGGGTCACCTGATTTGAAAAGCGGAAGAATGTGGGCAGATTTCCAGCAGGACGGAACACAGGCGGAGGTGATGGATAAATTGAATAAATGTAAGATAGGGGCAGTGAGGTGGGCGTAGCCTAGTCTAAGGAAGAAGGGTTCGAGTCCGTTGTCCCCTGCCCCTTTCCTGATAACAAGGCTAAGAAGAGAGTCCTCAACCTCCTTGTAGTTAAACATTCTCAGTTGGAATGGATGGGGTGGGGTAATGGTATCGGAAGTGGAGCTAGCACAGCCATTTGACTGACTACCATAAGGAGAGGAGTCAAAAGCTCGTTCAGCGGTGACAAAATGTGAGGTGAGTTCTTCTAGGATATGGGATTTGTTTTCCAACACTCTACCTTTGGTGATAATCCTAGTAGGAATAGATGGAGCAGCTGGACGGCCCTCAATGATTTTAGTGTCCTCCAGATTTTGTGGGAGTTACTGTTAGCCTGTTCCAAGGATGAGATGTAAAACTTAGCTTTAGCGAGACAAATGTTTTTTATACAGGCATTCCTAACCGTTCTAAAGGCCTGCCAGTCGTGAAGGGCATTTTGGCGCTAATATAGTCAAAACATGTCTCTTTTAGTAAGGGCTGCCTTGAGATCCGGGGTGAACCATGGGGGAGAGAATTTACGTACTCTTACTTTAATAAGGGGCGCATGCTTGTAAAAAAAGGGTGGTAAGGTTATCGTTAAGGACAGAGACTGCTTCGTCAGCAGTTTTGGCAAGGTATAGGTCTTGCCGTCTAGTCTTCCCCAGGTCAGAAAGAAAATTTGCTACGTTGAATTTATGAAAGGACCGCTTAGTTTTAAGTTTAGGCTGATTGTGGTTTTTGGATTGGGACCTTATGCACACAACAATACCATGGTCGCTCATATCATTGTGGAAGACCGCTGTGTGTGCCATTTTGTGAGGATGAGTAGTTAAGATAATATCTATGAGGGAGCTGTGGCCAGTATTAGAGGTATTATTCCTACTGGGTTCTGAGACTAGCTGAGTAAGGCCAAGCTCGTCACAAACAAATTTAAGACAGCTTGATTTTGTAGTAAGCCAATCCATGTTGAAGACACCTAGGATTATTGTTTTGGTATTGACATCTGAGGTTTTAGGGATTTAAAAAAAAAATTTGTGTAGGCTATATTGTGTGATGGAGGGGATGGGGTGTCTGCTGCAACAGCAATAGTGCATACTTGAACTAGACCCTGTTATTCTTCTAATCCAGTAAGAACATCATCATGTTTTTGGGACCTCTTGAGCATCCCATGTGATTGTGCTGCATGTGTTGGTAGGTTGGGTGCAACGAGCAGTAGAAGGCATAGCTAAACGTGTCAGCGTGGCGCAGTTGGTAGCACATCTGCCTTTGCTCCAAAAGGTCATGGGTTCTAGTCTCACATCAGGAACTGGGTTCGAACCATGAGTGCTGGCACGTAAGTGCAGTGCTAGGAGAATGCAGTACTGCTGGGGTGTGCCATCCTTCGGATAAGATGTTAAACCAAGGCACCTTCTATCCATCTCTGGTGTTGCCCTGGTTGGTGTCCAGCATGGAAGTAAAAGAACCACAGGCACTTTTCACAAGAATACCAGATTTTCTCCAATGTCATGGTCAACATTCTCCTTCCTATAAAATTGGTTCATGCAATTGCCCAAGGCTGTGTGAGGGTGTTGATGGGCGAAAGGACTGCCACAAGTGCACATATTTAGTGTCACTTCACTACCGGTCTTTCACAGCTTGTAAAGTGCTCTGGGATACTGTATATATGAAAGGTGCTACCTAAATGCCAATATTTCATTTTTTACTAAAGCAAGACCCTATGCCTCTTCTGTTACAGTGAGGACTCAATCATTTTTAAAACCATTGCCATCGTACAGTATCTTACATGTGCTGATGAAACCAACAGTAGAAGATATATAACAAAGGCCCTTTGACTCTTTTGGTCCAGTATGACCACACAGTAATCATTTTTTAAACTTCAGGCAGACAATCTTGTACTGTATGTGAGCTTACTGCAACCAGCACTAGGTATAGCAAAGGCTGTGTGGTGCTCCAGGTCCACCAATATGGAGATAATACCATTTTGGAATGACTGGCAAATTGTCCTGATTGGGGTTGTACATTTTGTAAAGGCCCATAACTCCTCGGGTTCAGTAACATTATTTTTTAAACTGCTGGCAACCCACCGTGTGGGGCATGTTATTACATGCAGTTCTATTAATAATGTCCTATGATTGACTAACTGCTCCATTTAAGTTAGATCTAATCCCATTCGACATGGGGATAATTTTGTTTCTGGACATTTCTGCAAATATTACCAGTCTGCCCTTTCCAGGCTGTAGCTCCACACACAGAATAAATGTTCTGTGACTGTATTTATTACATCCATGCTAGTACATATCCCCAAACCCCTAAATAACTTTAAATTGTATAGTTGGGGTTAAATTACGATCTTTGATAAATAAGTCATGACTTTCCCTTAGTAAACCTACAAACTTCACTATATTATACTTTCTGACATTTTTGAACATCAGCTTTATGCTTGACATATACTCCTACCCTTAAACAATTTTTTTTTTTTTGTGGGGGGTGGATTATACAGACAGTCTAATCTTTACCATGGCCTGGAAAACTGAGATAAACAAACAGGAGGAAGATAACCAGAAATTCAGGCCCAGACATGTCTAAAAATTAATCCCAAACCAGATATGTATTGCAAGGGCATTTGGAGAATATTCTCTCTCATCAATAACTCTCTGCCTTCCTAGTTTAAGTTTTTATCTGCCAGAAGAATGTAAGAGATTCTGATACAGTAAATACTCAGTGTCATACTACCTGACAAACTATAGCACAAGGTGGGCCAGAGTAAATAACTAAGCACTGAACAAAAAAAAATATTTAGTCTCAGTTGTTGGAGATTGGGCACATACTGTAGTTGTTAGCTCTAACAATACAGTATACAATACTTAACCTGTCTCTAGCCAATAAGGGGTGACCAAAATCTTTTTTTACTCTCTCTCATTCCAGTTTCAGGTTGACTTTGTGAACTATCAGGAAATGGAGGACTGAAAGTGAAGACTGTCCCTAATTAATCAGGAATGCCCCACCCCCGCCTAAGGCAAAATCGTGAGACTACAATAAATGCCATAGTAAAATAGGGCTAGCTTGAACGTGTCACAAACCCACTAAGCAGGTCAGCTCTCCACTCCCAAAGTGCCAACCTCTGAGTGCAGTCTTGTGAACAGTTTAACAGAACAAGGTAACTCTCCTGTCTGTTTTTGTGGGTTTGAATCAACCTTTGGTCTCAAGTCTTGGAGGGATTCAAACTGTGAACCTCTTGCTAGCGTATCCAATGCACAGGCTCAGATATATCTGTCTTCAGGGGGCCAGATATCTTTGCCTACGGACACCTAACCAGGTGTACAAAAATTAACCCTTAAACTTTAATAAAGACCTCAGATTATTTTTACCTTTTTCCAGTTTGGTATCACCATTCAAGCTTATGCCCAGTGTCTGCTGTAACCATAGATAATCTACTTGTAAAGGAAAGAAATCAAAGACAGACCAAGTAAGCTCTAAAAAGAGATAATAATATGTAAAACATACAATACAGAACTATTATATCACAAGACATACAAATCTTTTAAAAGAACAAGGGTTTAAACAGTGCAATTCCTACTAATCAGATTTGCCTCTCTTTCTAAATACCTGTTTAAAGTGCTCACAGATGTTCCTTTGTCAGAGTCTAGATAAAAATGTATCTGAAGGAAAACAGAATAATGTTTGAAAAGCTTGTTTTCCCCACCTATTTTGCATGAGGTCACCTAGCTCCTCCCGGTCAAAATATATATATAAAAAAAATATATATCTATATAAAAACAGGATGTCTTTTCAAAGTATTAAATTCTGCAACCTCAGCATAACTGATGTTCTTTCTCAAATGACATTTCTTTGATCTTATTGATCAAGCTTCCCCCTCACACAGACACCAAAGTATTTATAATGTCACACCTGTGTACAAAACCTGGTTTCCTCCTCTTGAAATGTCATAAAATAGATATGCTCAACTCAAGCCTCTTCCAGCCTATAATTAGCTTTTGGCCTTCCACGTCACACCTTGTATCTAAAACCTGTGTGTGTGTGTGTGTGATCTCCCATGCTGTTTCAGCATTTCTCATGGGAGACGGTTCATACACATTTTTATTTTACAAAAAATGATCATACAGCACTCAGAACTGGCTGTCCACATCACAATCCTCCCCACCTAGACTGAATTTGGGAGCTCTATCCCCTGCATGGGATGAGCTTCCCCAATCAGTTCACTCCTCATAGACCCTAGACAGCCCATCTGAGTTCTGTTTTTTTGCTCCAGCCCTATGTACGATTGTCAGATCATATCCTTGCAAAGCAAGACTCCATCTTAGCAGTCTACCATTGTTCTTTCCCATCTGCGTCAGCCAAACCAGGGGGTTGTGGTCAGTCTGCACCACAAAATGCTGCCCATATAAGTATGGCTCCAACTTCTTTAGAGCCCACACTATGGCAAGGCATTCTTTTTCCACTGTGGAGTATGCTTGCTCCCTGGGAAGTAACTTCCTACTCAGCTACACTACTGGGTGATCTGTCCCTTGGCTAGACGTCTGACTCAGTACTGCCCCAATACCCACGTCTGAGACGTCAGTCTGAACTATAAAGGTTTTGCTATAGTCAAGACTTGTCAAAACAGGAGCACTGCACAGTGCCTGCTTTAGTCTGGTAAAGGCTTCCTCACAGGCTGGGCACCAGGTAATTTTCCTTGGCATCCTTTTCTTTGTCAGGTCAGATAGGGGAGCAGCCAGGGCACTGTAATTGGGTACAAATGTTCTGTAGTACCATGCTATCCCTAGAAAACTCCTGACCTGCTTCTGTATTTCTGGTCTGGCCATGCCTGGATCACCTCAATCTTTATTAGGTTAGGATGGAGCTGTTCCCAGCCTACCACATGCCCGAAGTATGCCACTTCAACCATGGCCACCTGGCACTTCCCGGTTTTGACAGTGAACCTGGCCCTCTGTATCTTGCCCAGCACTTCCCTAAGGTGGGATACGTGTTCCTCCCAGCTGGTACTAAAGATGGTAATGTCATCCAGGTATGCCACAGCGTCGTACTCTGCACCATTTAACACCTGGTTCACCAACCTTTGGAAAGTGGCCGGGGCATTATTCATTCCAAAAGGCATTACTTTAAACTCAAATAAGCCTATCGGAGTGATGAAGGCCGGCCTCTCCCTTGCTCTGTCTGTCAACCTACTCTTGCCAATACCCCTTTGTCAGGTCAACAATAGTCGAAGGTAGGTCGCCCCTCCCAACTTGTGCAGGAGTTCATCTGTCCGGGGCATCGGGTGAGCGTCTGACTTCGTGACTGCAGTCAGTCCATGACAGTCCACACAGAAATGAGTAGAGCCATCTGACTTAGGCACAAGGACTACAGGTGAGGCCCAGGGGCTGTGGGATCTCTGGATTACCCCCTACATCCAGCATCTCCTCCACTTCCCTCCTAATGTCCTTTTGGACAGCCTCTGACACCCGATATGCTGTCCGCCATATGGGCGTTTCTGTCCCTGTCTCCACATTGTGCGTCGATAAGGGAGTTAGTCCAGGCTTGGCGCTAAACAAGGGGGCAAAGTCTGCTAAAACCTCCCTTACTTTCTGGATCTCGTCTGGGGCTAGCTGGGGAGAAAATTTAACTGCCTCCACAGAGGACTCCTGCTTACTTTCTTCCAGCAAATCCAGAAGGGGTCTCCTTCATCCATCCCCTCCCAATGACTACACACTGCAAACACCATGTCAGCCCTATTTGTATATGGCTTCATCATGTTGACATGGTACATCCTTTCTGTCCATCTTCGGTCAGCTAACTCCACAATGTAGTTCACGTCATTTACCTTCCTAACCACTTTGTACGGTCCTGCCCACTAAGCCTGCAGCTTGTCTTTCTGGACCGGAATAAGGACCTTGACTTCCTGACCCACCATGTACAAGAGAGCTCTGGCTATGAAGTCGTACCACACTTTTTTTTTTTAAATCTCTTTTTATTCAAACAGTAAGTTTTTACACACATCACTTTCACATTTATTTTTACATACATTGTCAGCTTCAGTGTAGTGGCTATTGACAGTTAATAGTTTACTTAGGAGCTAATCATGTAATTTCTGTAAATCAAGGTCCAAGCATTTCTCCCTCTCCCTGTGTGCTAGAGTTTCCCAGTTTATTACAATTTATCAAAAATGCATCTTCCCCCGCTAAACATCAAGGGCTCCATTCATATATTCACCTAAATCTTTTGGATAGTCTACTCCCCCCCCCATCCCCAACCAGACAGTCATGGAACGAACTCAGGATCAACTTTCAGCTGGTAAAGTACCCACTTTTTCCATTTTGTTTGGAACACCTGATTCCTGTTCCATAGTTTAACAGTGAGATTTTCCATTTGGTAAATTGTGGACATGATTTTTCTCCACTCACCAATCGTTGGAACCCGCTCCCCATCCATCTCCTGGTGAGAGCCTTTTTGGCTGCTACCAGGTAAACAGGCAGCAATGTTTTTGTCCACCGTGGGGAGTGGTCTGGATAGATGGAAAGCAGCACCATTTTCCCTGTCAGCTCTATTGGTTCCCCCTGGAGCGAGCACCAGAAAGGCATGAGAGCTGGGCACTGCCACATAATGTGTCCTAGACTTGCCAGAGAACAGTCACATATTCTCCAGCAGTGCCCATAGCTATCCGGTAAATATTTTGTCAAGGTTGCCAGAGGGCGGAAATACCTATTTCTACATTTCCATGCAAACTCTCTCCAAAATAAGGACGAGGTCACGTTCACTGATGAGAGAGCCGACGTCTCCCACTGCACATAATCCACTTCCAGTTCTCTTTATTCCAATTGTTCAGAATTGTTTCAGTGGAATCAGACATCAGCTTCCCCACCAATTTGTATAGATTCCCTATCAAATATTCCCAGGGATTTCCCTGTATAACATCTATAAACATGTTTAGGAGAGTAGGCATTGGTGAAGAGTTTGGCAGTTAGTGTATACTGTCTCAGGATGTGATTACTATCTTGCAGATATAGAAAAAAGTCAGTTCTCCTCAAACCACATTCTCCCATTAGTTTTTCAAACAGAAGGACTCCCTGTTTGTCCAAAAACTGAAAAACATGTGACATGTCATTTAGCCGCCACTCAGAAAAGGAAAGGTCTCCCCATGAGGGAATGAAAGACTTGTCCTTCGAGATTATTTTACAATAATCAAACATTGGCTTAAATTCCTTTTTTTTTTCCATATCCCATACCAAACTGAGTGTATTAGACGTTATTGGTGAGAAATCTTTAAGTGGGGGTGTCTTACTGTCCGAGGAGAAGAAAGGTTTTGAGACATTGTGCATGTCGTTAAGTAAGAACTCTAGGAATTTCCATGGCATTTATAGTCTTTAGATAGCCAGAGGAGGAGAATGCGAAGAGAGGTGGCCTGGGCATAATTCCTAAGATTGGGTAAGTTTACTCCCCCTTTAGACCAAGGTAGCTGTAGTACTGATAATAGAATTCTGTGCCTCTGCCCCCAATACAAAAGAGGATATCATCTCATCCCAAGATTTAAAGTAATATGAAGAAGGGAAGAAAGGAATATTTTGAAACAGATACAAGAGATGAGGTAATACATTCATGTGAATTATTTCTATACGTTGGAAGAAGGGGAAGTTGAGGAGAGACCAACTATTTAGATCCTTCTGAATCGCGATGGTTAGTGGTTCATAGTTAATCTTCTCCAGGAGTCCCAGGTCTCGGGGGACATAGACCCCAGATATTTAAGTTTAATGGATCTCCAACGTAGCCGGCAAAGACGCTGCAGTACAGTAGAAGGAGTGAAATTAAATAGAAGGACCTCTGTTTCAGCAATGTTCAATGTAAAACCTGCCACTTTCTCAAATCTCTCCAAGATGTTCCAAACCCCAGGGATTGAGACCTCTGGAGACAAAAGGGTCAAGAGAATGTCATCTGCAAACAAACTGAGCTTATATTCCACCTGACCCAGGGGAATATCCTTGATCTCTGTAGAGCTTCTCAGTGCCACGGCCCAGGGTTCCAGATATAGGGCAAATATTAATGGGGATAGCAGACAGCCCTGTCTAGTGCCTCGCCAGACAGGGAAGGGTGACGAGATACCTCCATTGACTCTCACATAGGCACTTAGTTCATCATACATGTTCTTCATCCAAATGATGAATGATTCTGGAAACTGGAATTTCGACAGGGTGTCCCAGAGGAATTGCCAGGACACCCTGTTGAACACCTTCTCGGCATCCAGGCCCAGGAGGGCCGCCAGGATTTTACAATTTTGGATATATTCAATCAAGATCAAGGTCCGAAGGGTATTGTCCATTGTATTTCTTTTTTTAATGAAGCCTACCTGGTCAGGATGTATTCAGTCAGGTAGGAAACCCTACAACCTATACGCCCAGATTGCCATAAAAATGTTATAGTCCATGTTTAAGATCGAGATTGGGCGGTAAGATGAGGGGTTAGTTGGGTCTTTTTCTAGTTTAGGGATGGCTGGTACCACACTTTTTATTTCTGTTGGGCAGCTTCCAGGTTGCTCTGGGCTGTCCCCATAAGCTCCTTCAGCTTTTCCCTAAACCTAAGGATGTAATCCACAATGGGAGTTTCCTGGGTGGCGTGCCTCCCTCCCCCATCCTCCTGGATCAAGTCTAGAGGCCCACATACCTGGCGTCCATATAAGAGTTCGAAGGGGGAAAATCCTGTTGTCTCTTGGGGCACCTCCCTGTATGCAAACAACAGGTGGGGAAGGTATTTCTCCCAGTTCCTCCCATGCTGTTCAGCAAATGCCCGGAGCACTGACTTTAGGGTACCATTGAATCTTTCCACAAGTCCATTGGCTTGTGGGTGATACGGTGTTCTGCATCTCTGCACCACCCCACACTTCTCCCATAAGCATTTCATCAGGTCTAACATGAAGGAACCCCCTCGATCAGTGATTACCTCCTGTGGAAACCCAACACGGGAGAAAATCCCAAGTAAGGCATCTGCCACTTTGTCTGTCTTCAGTGAGGACAGGGCGACTGCCTCTGGGTAGCAGGTGGCATAATCCACCACAGTCAGGATGAATCTCTTCCCTGAGGAGCTGGGGGTATTTCAAGGCCCCACAATATCCATTCCCACCCTCTGGAATGGCTCCTCCACTATGGGCAATGGAATCAGGGTGGCTTGGGTTTTCTTGCCCATTTTCCCTATTTCTTAGCACCAGTGACAAGACCTGCAATACTCCTTCACCTGCTGGGTGAAGTTAGGCCAGTAGAAATTCTGGGCTAACCTCTACATAGTGCGTGCAATTCCCAGATGACCAGACAAGGGAATATCATGTATGGTTTTGAGCAACTACTCATGATACCCCTTGAGAACAACAAGCTGCCTGTCTAGCTTCCCTCCCCCTCTGTCTGTACTGCCTGAGTATACACAAGTCCATCTTCCTAATAAACCTTATGTCTGCCGTCCGAGTCTGCCCAAGCCCTCAGCTTCTCTAAACTAGGGACACTTCTCTGAGCAGCTGCACACCACTCACACATTCCCAAGGCATAGGATAGGTCCCCTTCAGTCGCTAAACTAGGGTCCCTAGCACTAGTATCAGGATCCTCAGGATCACTGTAAATCCCAACCCTCTGACAATGGGTCACCCCTCCCTCTTTGGAGTAACCCTCTGTAGCTGTGTGGTTACTTGCTACTGGGGAAATTTCTACCCCTTTTCATTAGTCTCCCCATTTGGAGACACAGGCTGGGGAACCAGCCTCTCAGTGGTTTCCACAATCGCTTCTGTGGGGTTCAGGGAACTACAATTTTCTCTTGTCACTTGGCTATGGGTAACTGCACATACCATCCCCTGTTTTAGATTGTTGCCCAGGATCACATCCACTGCTAAGGTTTTGGCTACAGCCACCTGTTGCACAGTTCCGCCTGTTTCACCCCAGTCCAGGAGAACACTGGCCAGAGGCAATGTTTTCTCTTCATCAGTGAACCCTTGGACAGTGACGTATTTATTGGATATAAGCTGACTAGGCTGTACCAGATCCCCTTTTACCAATGTCAGGGATGCCTCTGTGTCCCTTAACCCTTGCGTCTGTACACCATTCACCATGACTGGGTGCATGTGTTCCCTCATGTTCACTGGCATGCTTCCAGGGACACACAAACAACCCACTTCTTTTCTAGCACCCGGTTGTGTTATTGCTTGCCTTTTTGGGACATTGGCAATATGCCCAGTTTCTTTACACAACCAACATTCATTTCTTCTCTCAGAGAAATCTTGTCTCTGAAACCTGAGGCTAACTGGTTTCGGTGGAGGCAGTGAGGGTTTTAGCTGCCCTGAAGGCCTTTTCCCTTTCTACGCTGCCACGCCTACCCCATTTGCTCTCAGAGCAGGTCTGCTCTTGGCATAGTGGTCCGAGAGTTCAGCAGCCTCTTGCACTGTTTTGAGATCTCGGTCCTCTAGCCAGGTTTTTAGCTCTGCTGGGCAAGCCCAATAAAACTGTTCTAATAAAATCACACTTTCAATTTTATCAACAGAGTTTGCCTCAATTCCTTCCCACCAACATTTTAAAAACTGATGTTGTCTCGTGGCTAGCTCCTCATAGCTCATATCTGGGCTTCTCCTGAGCTTACGGAATTTAGCTCTGCATGATTCAGCAGTTAATTCAAACTTTCTTAACAGTGCAGCTTTTAGTTTGCTGTAATTATTACTGTCCTCATTGTACATTTGACCCAATGCATCCCGAGCTTTCCCGGTAAGCAGCGGGGATAGCTGGAAGCTCCAGGACTCTCTAGGAATTTTAGCCTGAATACAAACTTTTTCAAAAGAATTTAAAAAGGCATCCATATCCTCCCCCTCTTTAAATTCGGCTATTAATTTGGAATTCAATGTGTAACCCAGTCCTGCAGTCCCAGTTAAACCCAAGCCACTTACCTGCTCTGGTGCCGCTGGTTGGAGTCGTAGCGTCTCCAGTTCATGTTGCCTCTGGCACTCCTCTCTCTTCTCCTCTGCAGCTCACTGGCGCTCACACTCCTCACGGTCTGCATCTCTCTGTTCTCGCTCTGCCTCTCGGCGTTCCTGCTCTCTCTTTTCCTGGAACTCCAGCGCCATCCTGCGCAACTCAATTTGTAGCCTGAGTACCTCTGGATTCAGGATACTGGTGACATTCCCCTGCTGCTGTGGCCCTTCACTGACAATGGCCCTGTTGCCCTCCTCATCAGATCTGGACACTGCACTGGCTGCTAGGCCTGCCACACTCGAGGTTTGGCCCTTTCCAGTCACAGTCTGTGACTCGCTGCTCTGGGAATCTGCTACCATCAGGGCATCTATGAGGTTCTGCTTTTTGGTCGTCACCTCGAACGGGACTCCTCTGTCACCACACAACTCTGCTTTAAATAATCTACAGTGTGCCTGCTGTAGTTGGAAGCCATCTTCTTCCCTGACAACTGCTACTCCGACTTGCACTTTAGGAATAAAAAAAATAAAATGGATAGGAACTTGACTGTACGCCAAGTGATATAGTTCTGTTTCCTTTTTAAAATAAAACTCTGATTTTTCCTTCTTTGCAAGTGAGCCAACGGTCTCAAGCTGACACGCTGAACAATAAAAGCTTGTGATAGCAAAATGATGCCACTGCTGCCAACCAATCTGTCACAAACCCACTCAGCAAGTCAGCCCTCTACTCCCAAAGTGCCAACCTTCGAGCGCAGTCTTGTGAACAGTTTAACACAACAAGGTAACCCTATCTGTTTTTGTGGGTTCGAATCAACCTTTGGTCTCAAGTCTTGGAGGGATTCAAACTGTGAACCTCTTGCTAGTGTAACCAATGCACAGGCTCAGATATTTCTGTCTTCGGGGTGGGGGGCCAGATATCTTTGCATACGGGCACTTGATCAGGTATACAAAAATAAACCCTTAAACTTTAATAAAGACCTCAGATTATTCTTACCTTTTTTCAGTTTGGTATCGCCATTCAAGCTTATACCCAGTGTCTGCTGTAACCATATATACTCTACTTGTAAAGGAAAGAAATCGAGCACAGACCAAGTAAGCTCTAAAAAGAGTTTTTCTAAAACAGATAATAATATGTAAAATGTACAATACAGAACTATTATATCACAAGACATACAAATCTTTTAAAAGAATAAGGGTTTAAACAGTGCAATTCCTACTACAGTAATTAGATTTGGCTCTCTTTCTAAATACCTGTTTAAAGTGCTCACAGGGGTTTCTTTGTCAGAGTCTAGATAAAAGAGTCTCTGAAGAAAAACAGAATAATGTTTTAAAAGCTGTTTTTCCCCACCTATTTTGCATGAGGTCACCTAGCTCCTCACAGTCAGAATATATAAAAAATATATATCTATATAAAAACAGGATGTCTTTTAAAAGTATTAAATTCTGCATCCTTAGCATAACTCATGTTCGTTCTCAAATGACATTTCTTTGATCTTACTGATCAAGCTTCCCTCTCACACAGACACCAAAGCATTTATGATTTCACACCAGTGTACAAAACCTGACTTCCTCCTCTTGAAACGTCATAAAATGGATATGCTCAACTCAAGCCTCTTCCAGCCTGTAATTAGCTTCTGGCCTTCCATGTCACACCTTGTATCTTAAACCTGTGTGTGTTTGTGTGTGTTTGTGTGTGTGTGTGTGTGTGTGTGTGATCTCACATGCTGTTTCAGCATTTCTCATGGGAGACAGTTCATACACATTTTTATTTTACAAAAAAAATGACCATACAGCACTCAGAACTGGCTGTCCACGTCACAGAACATATGGCCGCATAATCAAAATCTGACCAATAACTTGAATGACTATTTTACATCATATGTGTTAGCTACATTACTATAGAGTATCTGTATGTTCTCCTTTTTTAAGAAAAAGTCTAAAAAAAGAGGACTCAAAGCAAATCACATTACCCAGAAAAACATTTTTGCCCCAGGAAAACAGATTATGAGCACATCATGAGGACAAGGTGTTCATTCTTCGAGAGAGAGGGCATACGCCACTTGGCACTTAAGTCCACCCCACATCCATTGCCAGCCAGCACAGAAGTGGCACTGCCATTAACCTGTCAGCCCACCCTCTTAGCCAGAAGAAAAGTGCAGCTACTGACAACCAAGCAATGGTAAAGCAGACAAAATGGGGCACAAACAAAGTGTTGGCTTGAACTGCAGTTAATGAAGTCACTGGGAATCTACAATTCCAGATAACCGCAATAAAGTGAAACACTGGTGACTGCACCACCTCAAACATCCTCTCTCTGGACCCCCTTTCTTTTTTTGTTTTCTTTAAGTTTTACTAGGAAAGGCCTACTGAGCTTTGAATGGCTCATTTTCAGAGGCATCAAGGGGGTGGTGAAGAGCGTGTAACAGCAGGCAGATACTGAGCTCTGAATGGCTCATTTTCAGAGGCATCAAGGGGGTGGTGGTGAAGAGCGTGTAACAGCAGGCAGATACTGAGCTTTGAACGGCTCATTTTCAGAGGCATCAAGGGGGTGGTGGGGAGGTGTATTTAACAGCTGATACTGAACTTTGAATGGCTAATTTTCAGCAGCATTAAGGGGGTGGTGGAGGAGGTGTGTGTAACAGAAGGCAGATACATTATAGAAACACAGAAACACTGAAGACATGCAGAACAACAAAACCTTAAACCACGGGTTAACTGGTAAGGGTTACACATGTATACATACGGTACATGTTTTGTAAAATCAACAGGCTAATAATTTAATTTGCTGGTACAGGGCAGCTGTACATTAATTTGCTAGCATAGGTTGCACAAATATACAGAACCCAAGGTTCAGAGAGCAGAGTGTGACAGGCATGAAAAAGTGGTTAAAATTAAGCTACAATTCAGAAGGTAACCACTTTACCTGGAGCAGGAAGAGACATGTATTTTTCTTGGTCTGCCGATCACCCAGGAAATGGAATAAATACAATACTCTCCCTGTAGAAGTAGATATTCTTCCATGGTCACTAAGAAAAAAATACTCACCATAGTAAGGTTGTTTCTTCTAATGGAGTCTTGCTGTATTCAGATATAATGCAGTTAGCCCCAGCACTTGAACTGCCCCGGAGAGGAAAGAGTTAACTCCATGCAGAAGCATGGAACGTTGAGCTCGAGCTTGGTTTTCAAACCTCTGTCTGTGGTACTTACCAGTGCAACCGTCAGATTCTTACGAGCAACGAACTAACTTGACACTAAAATGTGGAAATTGTTTGAACACACAGCCAAAAGGCAAAATACTTTTTGGGGTCCAAAAAAAGACTCAAGTCGAGAATCCAAGAAGAAATAAGGTAGTGACAATTCAAATTATGCAACACAAGAAAGAAAAAACATAACAGTTACCCCACCAAGAGGGAGGGTACTAGGTACACCCCTGAGGTGCAACATTGTGCCTGCCAACCCACTTCCCAAAAACAGGTTCTGAGAGGGGAGGCAGGGAGAGAGGTCTGAATACAGCAAGACTCCATTAGAAGAAACAACATTACTAAGGTGAATAATTTTTTCTTCAAACAAGATGAAGTCTTGCTGTATTCAGACATAATGCAGACTACCAAGCAGTTCCCTATGGAGGAGGGAATGCAGAACCTACTTTGGGAACAGGCTCTGCAGTACTGCTGTGCCAAACCTAGCAACACTCCTAGACTGGATGTCCAGAGAGTAATGTTTGATGAATGTATGTACTGTTTTCCAGGTGGCTGCTTTACAGATCTCTAACAAGGGTATATATCTCTGGCCACAGCTAGAGTAGCAGCTGTACCCCTAGTTGAGTGAGCCCTCAGGCCTGAAGGAGGTGTTCTACCCAATTTTTCATAGCAAAATTGTATACAGGAAACAATCTACCTGGCAGTAATTCTCTTAGTGGCAGGCTTACCTTTCCCCAATTCACCATATGTGAGGAACAATTGAAGACAGTCATTTCTGTGTGCTTTAGTATGCTCTATGTATTAGCTAAGTGCCCTTTTAACATCCAAACTGTGTAATCTTCTTTCCCCTGGGGAAGAATGGTCAGTGAAAATTACAGGAAGAGACACAGACTGGTTTAGGTCAAAATCCAATACCACTTTAGGCAAGAACCTATTGGTTCTTAGGACCACTTTATCCCTATGGAAGGATATGAAGTCAGGTTCAACTGACAGGGCCTGTAATTCGATAATCCGCCTGGCAGAAGTAATAGCTACCAGGAACACAGTTTTCCAGGTCAAGCACTTCAATTCAGCCGAAGCCATAGGCTCAAAGGGTGGCTGCATAAGCTGAGCAATGCAGACATTAAGATCCCAAGGCGGAGTAGGCTCCCTAAAGGGAAGGTTAATATGAACCAGGCCTTTACATACATACATAGATGCATATGCCCTTCCCTCCATTTGGAACCAATTACAAACTGTACTGAAACTAACTAGCACAGTTTCAATAAACTTCTACAAATCGCTAAGTTCAGCCAAAATAAAAGACACCTGTAACTGTCATTAAGTTTCTTCCTTCCCCATGTATGCCATATTTATCCACTGGTAAGGTATAATTGATTTGTCATATTAACTGCTTTCCCTTCCCCTTCTACTCCTAGCTTACGCTCCACTGTTACTCTATCAAATCACTCCTCCCCATATCAGTTGTAGACTGTTTGTTCTAGCTGCCAAAATACTGTATATGTATTGCACACACCAGTCATCATGTTTCATTTATCAGTATGCAACCTGTAAGTCGCTTCCCTGTCTCATATCAATGTTTACCACCTGCAGTCACCCTATGTGGTACCCTTGTATGTATATCCAGCCTGTATCATGTAACGTGCATTTCATGTATATACTGTTATTACCTATCTGTGCTGGTACTTTAAGTGTTTATGTCACAGGACCTCCTTGTGAATGAGCTTGCTCAATGGAGTTTTCCTGCAATAAACTTGAACATAGATACATAGACAGTGTCGGCAGATAAGGGCCTATGGCCCATCTAGTCTGCCCATTTGAGCTTGTAAGTTCAGTTTATGTTTTCCAAAAAGTCTGTTGCCTCTTACCCCTGACCTCTAGAATTCCTTTATGCCTATCCCATGCATTCTTAAATCCCGTGATTATTTCAACCCCCACCACTTCCTCTGGCAGGGTGTTCCACTTGTCCACCACCCGTTCTGTGAAGAAATTCTTCCTCACATTTCCTCAGAATCGTCCTCCCTCCAACTTCATCCCATGCCCTCTAGTTCTGGAACATCTTTTTCACTTAAAAATAGTGTATTCTTGCACCCTGTTCCTCCCTGTAAGATACGTGTATGTCTCTATCATATCCCCTCTCTCCCTCCTCTCCTCCAGGGAGTACATGTTCAGTTCCTTCAACCTGTCCTCATAGAACTTATGATGCAATCCATGCACCATCTTTGTTGCCCTCCTCTGAACCTTCTCTACCCTGTCTATGTCCTTACGTAGGTAAGGTCTCCAGAACTGTACACTGTACTCCAGGTGGGGCCTCACTAGTGTCTTGTATAGTGGAATTATGACTCCCTTTTCCTGCTGGTGATGCCCCTGCCTATGCATCCCAGCATCCTATTTGCTTTACCTGCTGCCTTGTCACACTGTTTCCCTACCTTGAGGTCATCAGAGATGATAACCCCAAGATCCCTTTCCTGCTTGGTGCATGCTATATCCTCACCCCCAACTGATATATTGTGCCAGGGTTTTTGTGCCCCATATGCATTATCTTGCACTTCTTTGCACTGAATTTCAACTGCCAAATCCCTGACCATTCTTCAAGTTTCTGCAGGTCCCTCCTCATGCTGTCTACACCCTCTGGTGTGTCTACTCTTGTTACAGAGCTTCGTGTCATCAGCGAACAGTGAAATTCTGCCTTCCAGGTCCTGTGCAATGTCACTGATGAAGATGTTGAATAAGACCGATCCCAGCACTGATCCCTGTGGTACCCCACTGGTCACTCTTCCCTCTGTGGAGTGACAGCCATTTACCACCACCCTCTGTGTCCTGCCGCCCAGCCAGTTACCTTCCCACCACACTACTGTCCTGCCCACACCCATATTCCCCAGTTTGTGTAATAGTCTTCTATGTGGCACAGTGTCAAAGGCCTTGCTGAAGTTCCGATAGGCCATGTCCACTGCCCTCCCCTTTGAAAACTTCCTGAAAACAGGATGAGATGTCAGGGAAGAGCCCTTCCTTGCTGAAAGGAATGCAGAGACAGCTACTAGATGAACCTTCAGAGTGACAGGCCTAAGGCCTAGACTATTCAGATGAGCTAGATAATCTAAGGTTGTGGAAATGCCTGCAGAATCAGGCGCAATACCTTTCTGAGAGCACCAAATACTGAACCTCTTCCATTTGGAATTACAAGTTTTTCTAGAGGAAGGTTTCCTGAAGACCTTCAGAATATCCAAAACTCCCTGAGAGAGAGATGTAGAGCTGCATAGTCTAACACTTCAACAGCCAGGTCTTAAGGTTGAGGGACTGGAGATTGGGGTACCAGATTCGCCCATGGGAGGAGGAGGAGAGAATATTGTATCTGCTGGGAAGAGATATGGGACGTGAGACAGCCAAGGACAGCAGTAGAGGATACCAGGGTTGTCTGGCCCAGTCTGGAGCCACCAGTATCACTGTGCAGGGTTGAGTTCTTATCTTGATCAGAACTCTGAACAGGAGAGGGAAAGCATAGAGAAACCCGCCCTTCCAGTTCAGAATGAGGGCATCCTGGGGAACTGTCCCCAGGACTGGAGGTCTGCAGCAAAACAGAGAAAGCTGATTGGTGCTGCAAACAGATCTATTTCTGGAATGCCCCACTTGGAGAAAATGATCCTCAGAATGTGAGGATTCAAGGACCATTCGTGATGCCCTGTGAAATCCTGCTCAGGGCATCTGCCAGCATGCTGTCCTTCCCAGGAAGATGAACTGCTACCAGGGAAGTCTGAAGGGAATAGGCCAGAGAACAAATCTTCATGGCCTCTGTGCACAAGGCCGTGGACCGAGTGCCTCCCTGCTTGATGTACCACATTGTGGTAGTGTTGTCCATCCTGACTTAGACCACCTTGCCTTTGACTGAATCTGAAAAGGTCTGAAGGGCTAGAATAGCTGCCCTGAGTTCCAGGAGGTTGATATGAAGAAGAGACTCCTGCGGGGACCAGATCCCCTGAGCTGTTAGGACTCCCAGGTGGGCTCCCCAGTCTAGGAGAGAAGCATCCGTAGTCAGTACTACTGATGGAAGCTGAGGGAGAAATGGAACCCCTTGTCTGAGGTTGTCCTGGTCCAGCCACCACTGGAGAGCCTGGACCAGTGTTTGGGTCACTGGAATCAGTCTGGTGAGAGAATCTGTTCTCTGTAACTAAAAGGACCTTAGATAGGACTGAATGTCCCACATCTGAAATCTGGCTCCCTGAACCACTGCAGTGGAGGCTGCCATGTGGCCCAGGAGTTGGAGGAACTGTCTTGCTGGAAGAGAAACCTGAGGCCGAAAGGAGAAAGCGAGGTCTACTAAGGCCTTCACCCTTGCCAGAGGAAGGAAAGCTTTTGCTTGGGTAGTATCCAATTCCACCCCATGAAGGTGAGAAGCTGTACTAGTTCGAGGCCAGATTTTGGCAGATTGAGAAGAACCCCCAAGGAACTGAGCAAGTCCTGAGTGGTTTGCAGAGCTGACCTGGTCTGAAGACTGCCCTACTAGGAGCCAGTCATCCAGATATGGAAAAATGGTGATACCCTGTCTTCTGAGGTAAGACAGCACTACTGCAAGGAACTTTGTGCACAGCCTTGGAACTGATGTTAGGCCAAAAGGCATGGCCTTGAACTGATAATGGCCTGAAGGAAACTCGAACCGGAGGTATTTTCTGTGGGAGCACCTTATAGGGTTATAGAAGTAGGCATCCTTGAGGTCCAGTGATGCTAGCCAATCTCCTGACCTTAAAGAGGGAAGGACTATTCCCAGAGTTACCATTTTGAACTTGGGTTTTGAAATGTGTTTGTTCAGATACCTTAGATTTAGGATGGGTCGCCACTCCCCTGTTCTCTTTGGGGTGAGGAAGTACCTGGAGTACAGGCCCTTTCCCCTGTGTTGAATAGGAACCTTCTCTATAGCTCTGAGAGCCACGAGAGAGGAAACCTCTGCCTCTGGGGCAAGGGTTTCTGAAACTGATGCAGGTGGAAAAGACTTGGCCCTCCTTTTTGGGTACCTTTGAAGCTGAGAGCTAGTCCCTGGCTTACTACTTCCAGGACCCACTTGTCTGAGGTAACAGACTTCCAGGCCTGAAAGTAGTAAGCCAGCCTGCCCTCCTACTGGGATTGGAGAGTCGACCTGGGCTGACACTTCAGCGTGTCTACTTGGCAGGAGCCTTAGATTGGGAGGAAGAAGCAGCCCTGCTCATCCCCCTTCTACCCCTCCCTCGGAAAAAAAACCTTTGTGGGTAAGACGAGGAGGCCTGGGCTTGGTAAAAAGGTGTGTGAAAAGGCCTGCCCCTGCCCCTGGACTGCTGCTTCTGAGGAGTGGCTTGTCTTTCCTTGGCCTGTGCACTCCTGTAAGTGGTTCTGTATTCGTCCATTTTCTTCATGTAAGCCTCTGTTTGCTCCTCAAACAGAGAGTTACCAACTACAGGAAAATCCATAGCCTTAGACTGGGTGTCCTGTGATAGGCTAGTACATCTGAGCCAAGCACGCCTACTGAGAGCCACAGATGTAGCCATGACTCTGGATACTTTGGATGCCTCAGTTCCATCCGTAGCCACCTCCTCCAGCTTTTTGGCTAGCTGGGGGGAGGCCTTTTTAGCCAGTTCCAGAACCATATCCCACCTGGACTTTTGGTACCTGGCTGTGTAGGCCATATAATTTGCCTGCCTGAGTCCCAAAGAGGATGCCAAGTATAGTTTCTTGGCCATGGCATCGACTTTCCTGGAGTCCTTGTCTAGGGGATGTGAAGCCAAAGGAACGTTTGCCCTGTCACAGGCTGCAGCCTGCACTACCCCAACATGGCTGCTATGTGAATAAAGGAACTCCGCAGCTGAGCCTGATAACATGCATCTCCTGTCAATTCTTTTATCCACAGGAGGTAAAGAGTTAGGTTGGGGTCTGTAGAATCTTTTTTGTCTGTTTCCCCAAGGACTTGTGAAGGGGAATAGACAACCTTTTGGACTCTGGGATGTTCATCATCTCCACAAAATCAGGCTCTTCTTCCTCTTCAGCAGCTTCAACCAAAGGGAGCTGGAGGGTTTCAGCCACCTTCTTGTAAAACAAGAAGTGAGAAGGGGACTCAGAAAGCCTAGGAGGGGAGACATCAGAGGGTCTGTCTGGGGAGATGTCTGGTTCAATGGGCACATCCAGACCCCCACCATCGTAGTCATCATCGGGACAGTCTTCATCTCCCTCCCACTCCTCACAGAAAGCATCTGGATCATAATCCGAAGGAGCCAGTTCTAACTGAACTGACTGCCTAACCAGCAGCACCAGTTCGGCCGGAACTGGACGAAGCGATTGGACAATACTAATCACTTTGGCTATCTCATCCGTAGTTGGAGTAAACGGTAATGGATCTGAACCGGCAGACTTTTGTTTCTTTTTTGACAGAACTGACCCCTCAGAGTCAGCTCTCCTTTTGCCAGAGGAGGTATCGCCTAGGTCAGTAGGCACCTCCCCAGGTTCGGCCGTAACCGAACCGGGCTGGTCATCCAGGTCTACAGACTTCTCGGCCTCCCTTTCCTTCAACCTACTCAGTCTTTTTTTTTTTTTTTTTAAGAGTGGTTTTAGGAAAGTTTTTGCAAATTTGGCAGTCTGACTGGAGGTGGTCAAACCCCAGACAATAAACACAGATAAGGTGGAGGTGGCCTGGCAAAGGCCGCCTTCAGTACAGTGTTGAAACCCAGGACTGGTTTTCTTTGGTTTCAGACATGGCCAACCTACTAAAATTACCCTATAGAAGCGTTCAAGTCAGGTAATACCAACCGATCTGTAACAACCGTGTCACGGGTTTTGAAAAGAACCGAGAAAAAGCCTGGTTCTTTTGAAACCGATCGGTACCAGAACACCACTCTAAAATAATAAATTTAAAATTAGAAGGAAACACAAGGTCAGTTCCTAACCGGACCAACCGGGAAGAAACCGAAGAAGCCAACAATTCCCGCAAGTTATTTAAAATAAAATACAGTCACTACCTATCTACCACACTACCTGTACCATAGACAGAGGCTAGAAATCCGAAAAAAAACAATAAAGAATAAGTTTTAAACTGAACGCTTTACGTTTACTGAACCGAGCAGAGGAATCTCCGGAGCGACTTCACAGTTAGGCGGAGTAAAGAATCTGACGGTTGCACTGGTAAGTACCACAGACAGAGGTTTGAAAACCAAGCTCGAGCTCAATGCTCCATGCTTCTGCATGGAGTAAATTTTTTTCTCTCCGGGGCAGTTCAAGTGGTGGGGCTAACTGCATTATGTCTGAATACAGCAAGACTTCATGTTGTTTGAAGTACAGTATTTTACATACACGTGTCACCAATGTTGGCCAAAAAAGGCAATCTTCTACTGGTACTCCTTTATCCTGGACTAAAAAAAAGGCATTGGTATGTGACTGGGAATGGGGCATATCTAGAAAGACCAGAGTACACTACCTCTCATTTTGATTAATCATATCAAGGACCCTAGTTTTACCATTTTAAGCTGTATGTTGATGCTGGCATAGTTTCCTTACCCAGGTGTGCTACCAC
Source organism: Neoceratodus forsteri (assembly GCA_016271365.2). Taxonomy (NCBI): domain Eukaryota; kingdom Metazoa; phylum Chordata; order Ceratodontiformes; family Ceratodontidae; genus Neoceratodus; species Neoceratodus forsteri. The sequence continues at coordinate 298,030,796 of CM057459.1, read as the reverse complement.
CTAAGGAAGCACTGATGGTCATCTGGAGAGAAGAAGGCTGAAGAAAACAGACTGCCATCAGCTAATCCCCTCTCCCCTTCCAGTTATCAAAAGAAGGTTGCCATCGCTATAGCCAAATCAGTCAGTTAATTATTTTTAGTTTTTATTGACCAGGTAAGCACTCTTGGCAGGTACATGCCAATGGTATCCCCTCAAAACTGTGTCATGTAAACAAGCATGGTAAAAACCATGCCATCAGAAGTGCGGAAGAAGGGTAAGCAAAGGATACAAAACAGCGACTGCCTGTGATTGCGAAATACTGCATTCATTTCGCCGAGTGCCATCAGAATCGCATAAGAGAAAAGTAGTGAAGGAAAAAGTAAAAAACAGTAGTGACCTATAGCAAATACAGTTTCTTCAGTTACTTGTGGAATTCTGTGATATTGTTTCCTTGACGTAGTTTTTCCTCTTTTCTATTTTGTACGGATACAGTTCTTCCTTTTAGACTATTGATGGTGATGTTATTGACCGTGCTGTCTTTGTTTTTGCAGTCTTGATGTGGAACCCATGCCTATTTTCAGGAGAGACCCAAGAGGTAACATAGTAGTGAAAGACAGGGTAACACTGCCAATCAGAGTACTGCAAAAATAATGGGAACAATTTCACAGCAGGAACACAAGGTCAGAAATACACATGTAACCACCCCTTGTTACCCGGGGTTACTAGAATCCCAGTTAGACCTAGTGGCAGGCAGGGACAGGCAGCTAGTGAGACACCAGTTAGATGGGTTTCACTCTGTCTTGCACTGTGCTCAGTCTCTGCTGAGCTGGAGAAATGACATCATTTAGAATTCTCACAGCGGCATGAGCCACATTGGAATGCTGCAGCTGGGAGTTAGGACAGAATGTTGGGAGGTTTTGAGTTCAGTCTTGAATGAGTCTTGAAGTGGGATCACTAGAGGAAGGAGGTGTTCTGCTGTAGGCAGGCCCCCAGAGCCCTCAGCTCTAATACAGAGCTAGTTGCAGAGTGGTGTGTGTTCTCACCCTAAGAAGAACATGAAGTACTTCAGCTGAAGTGGTAGAGACTGCTCCCCAGTTGGTTCATTGCCCCCTCCCTGCGGGGAGGGGGGAGTCAACAGCCAGCTTCCAGGGGCAATCCCCTGGCCCAGCTAGAGAAAGAGAGAAAGCTGCCTGATGTTGTGTTGAGGCACCACAAAGATTTGTGATGATTTGCCTGTGAGAAAAGCCTGTGGAGCACCTGCAATCAGGGGTGAGTCTGCTCTTTAAAAGGGCCTATGTTTCACCAGAAACTCTGTGTATTAAGTATCTGTTACTGTGGGTCAGGAAAGGACAGCCAAGTACAGTGCTTACAGAGTGTGGGATTTTGAACATCTTTAATCAATGAGGGTCTACAAGGATGGACATAGCCACTTAACAAGTATGCTTCAAGTCAGCGCACTGGAGTTTCAGAGACTGTAGATTGAATGTGAAATACTGTACATTTAAAGTGATAATCTACAAAAGTAGATTTTTTTCAGAGAACACGTGGTAGAGTCCAAAGGAATGGCCGGGTATGAATTATGGGAGCAAGAGGTGGGAGACCCCCCATCAGGAGTAACCAGATTCACCTCAACGGGTTTGCTTTGGGGCACCTGTTGCTTTCTCTTGGGTGCTTGGCCAGTGTTCGAAGAAAGTACCCAGATGTGGGATTAGATGCAAGAATTTCCCTTATGGAGCCTGTATGTGCTCATGGGTGGTTTAGGGAGCCACCGACTAATGTTCCATGCCATATGGAAAGTGGTACAGTTGCTGGCCGGATGTGCCATGCAGGGAAGTAGTCCAAGGCTGGTTGGATGTGCCAGACCAAGGAAATCCAGAGAACAGTATAAGTTCGGGCTGAGTGCCCAGTGTGTTTCTAAACCTGGGGGTTACAGTGTGTAGAAGATGTGTTCTGATCTCCATAAATCTGCATTACCAGGACTGTAGCCCCATGGGGGTCCATCTATACATTGTTATTCTGTTTGGTTGTGAATAAAAGCCACACTCTAGAATCCCACTCCTGGTTTGGACATTGCAATTATTGATTCCTGTGTTCGGAGTTACTTGGGGTGCCCCTGACAAGAAGTCAAACCTGGCCAAAATACCAAGCAACAGTTTTCTCCCCAAACCCAGGTCCCACGTTACATATGGAGGCACTGCGCAGCGCTAATAACACAAAAAATACCATCAACCCGCTCCCTGGGGTTACACACAAAATTACAGTAAATAACACATTCAAAGTAATATAACAGGGTGAGTGTAAAAAAAAAGAGGTTACTCACCAGTAACCATAATTCTAGGAGTGATATATAGAATTCATATCAACACATTGGCAATTCCACTGGAAGTGTTGATTCATTGGAATGTCTTTAAGCTAAGCCTCTCCCATGATCCAGGCAGTGTAACCTCCGGCTCCGCCCCATGATGTCAGAACCTGCACGCTGGAAGGAGGAATCTGTGTGCCACTTGCCAGGGGGAAGGGGTCAGTGTGGATGTGAACTGTATTATATACCACTCCTAGAACTACAGTTACAGGTGAGTAACCTATTTTTCTTAGGGTGTGGCTAAAGTTCACTATCCACACATTGGCAGATGTCCAGCAGTTCTTTCTCCAGGAGGCTGGGCAAGGCACGCATCCCTACTTGGCAAACAGAGACTGGAGAACAGATGTCCCAAACTTAGCATCCCAATGAGGCTCTAGGTCGATGCTGTAATGGGAGATGAAGGTGTGTGCTGACTTCCAGGAGGCAGCCCTGCAGATCTCCTGGACAGGGATGTTCATGGAAGCAACCACTGAGGCAATAATATGTTTGGTGGAATGAGCTCGAAGCCATATGGGAGGCTCCCTACCAGCCAACCTATAGCAGAGGTGGATGTAATCCACCTGCCAATCATCCCCTTCACTGTAGGTTTGCCAGGCGTGGCTTCAGTGTATGTTACAAACGGTAGCCCGAACTCCAGCTGTGCACTCCATATAGTAAGAGAGCGGCCTCTGCAGGTCCACAGTATGGAGCCTGTAGTGAGCCTCCAAAGATGGGTTGGTAAACTACACTGGAAGGTTCATCATCTAGTTAAGGTGGAACTCAGATACAACCTTCGGGAGAAACTTTGGGTGGGGGCAAAGGATGACCGGTTCCTTGTGGAACTAGATAAGGAGACTCCACCAAAAACGCCTGGAGCACAATGATCTTTCTGGCTGACGTTATAGCCACCAAGATGGTCATCTTCAACAATAAGTGTGACATCTCACACCAGTGCACAGGCTCAAATGGCTTGCTCATGAGCACAGCCGGCACCAGCAATATTTTTATTTATTTATTAAATCTCAGATTAACACCTTTGAGCTAAAAGCTCCTTACCTAGGTTCCACATCAGAATGGATATGAAAAGGAGAACATATGTATCTTCAAGAGGCAAATACAAACAAATCAAAAGGTATACTGGATAGAATCACATTTGGAGCATGCTAGCTAACTACACGCAGCATTGTACAATGTATGCCACGGGCACACAATTCATAGATTGGGAAAGCTGAGGACATAGGCAGCAGCAGGAGGGGGGAGAGATGCAGCCCATAAGGCCAAGTCAAGGAGGGCCTCTGAAGACAGGTGGAAAGAAAATTAGGGAGGAGAGAAATGGCCAAATGTCCAGGTATAAGGGGTGGGGACAGGAAGACAGGGACAGCAGGAGGGAGAGACTCGTGGTGGTGGTGGTCCATGCGCCACAGGGGACAAGTGGTCCAGGCCCTTGAAAAAGTGCCCTACGACATTCTCCTGGGCCACAGTCGACATACCAACCCATGTCCGGTATACAGAGATGGCTGCTAGGTGCACCTTGAGGGTCGTTACTTGCAGCCCCAGTTGAGAAAGGGACCAGAGGTAGTCGAGGATACTAGCCAAAGGGCAGGCAAGGGGATCAAGCGTCTTGCCTTGACATCAAATGGCAAACCTTTCCCATTTAAAGGTACAGCACTAACGATTCACCTCTTTTTGGGAGGCCTCCACAATGTGCAGCACATTTTCCAAAAGACCCAAAGCCTGGAAATCTAGCCACTCAAAAAGCAGGCTGTGAGGTGCAGGAACTAAAGGTCTAGTGCAGAACCTTCCCCTGTTGTCTGGTCAGCAGGTCTGGGTGAAGAGGCAACTACCACAGAAGGCTGCTGCAGAGGCTGAGGAGGTCTGGGTGCCAGAATTGCCATGGCCAGTTTGGAGCGATCAGGATCATCCGCACCTTGCCCTTTTGGGCCTTGACCACCATCCTTTGGATCAGGGGGAAGGGAGGAAACGCATACACAAGGCTTGGGGTACAGGGCCTTGCAAAGGCATCCCCATCAGTGTCCTGTACTGTGGGGGGACAGGCACAAAACAGCCTCAGTTTTGTGTTCTCCCAAGAGGCAAACAGGTCAACAAGAGGTGTGCCCCACCAAGAGAGAAAAGGCGGTTCACTACCTCCTGATGCAGGGACCACTTGTGCGATGTCTTGCCAAGCCGGCTGACCGCATCTGCTAGCTGATTGTCTGCTCCAGCAACATGACTCGACGGGAGATCTGCACACGAGAGTCCAGCACAAGGGAAAGAAGTGCGTTCCACCCTGCCTATTCAGGCAAAACATGGTTGTGGTGTTGTCTGTCTGGACTTGAACAACCCAAGTCTTGATCTAAGGAGCGAATTCCATCAGCGCTAGCTATACTGCACAGAGCTCCAGCAGGCTGATGTGTTGACAGGACTCCATGGGTGACCAGAAACTGTGGGCCCTGTGATATCCCAGGTGCGCTCCCCAGCCCAAAAGAGACACATTCATTGTGATACTGAAAGTCAGTTCTGGGCAGACAAATGGGACTCCTTCCTCTAAATGTTAGTGGTGGGGGCTGAAACAATCACAGGATTTAAGAATGCATGGGATAGACATAAAGGAATTTTGGAGGTCGGGGGTTAGAGGCAATAGACTTCTAGGAAAACATAAAGTGAACTTACAAGCTCAAATGGGCAGACCTGGTGGGCCGTAGGCCCCTATCTGTTGACACTGTCTATGTATCTATGTAATGTTCTGGGATTAGCCACGACTGGATGGCATTCCACATCAGCTGAGTCACTGCAACCGGCTGGTCCGAGTGTCCTAGGCAATGACTAATGGCCCAACTCCTACTGCAGGTGCCGTATCCGCCAGTGGGCCCACCGGATCATGATGATGCAGGATGCCATGTACACCAGCAGCCTCAGGAAGTACTAGGCAGGCTGCAAGCGCCCAACCTGAAATGATCTGGTAAAGGAGATAAGATCCAGTGTCCAGTCTACAGGGAGACGAGCCTTCGCTCGCAGGGAGTCTAGCTCTGTCCCGATGAAATCAGGGAGTCTAGCTCTGTCCCGATGAAATCAATCAGCCGCAAGGTGATCAGTTCAGACATGGCTGGGTTGACCAAGTGACTGCAGGTCTGGAGGGTCAGACCCTGGACACTGCACAGCCTCCTTGGATGGCCCAGCAATCAGCCAGTCATCCAGACTGGGGTATATCCTAATGACCTTGCACTGCAGGAAGGCTGCCACCACTGCCATAAACCTGGTGAAGACCCTGGACATGGTTGACAGGCTGAAGAGCATGACCTGGAACCAATAACAAACCCTTTCTGAATGGAACTGGTGGTACCACCAATGGCACAGATGGACCGAGATGTGGAAGAATGCATCTCAGCGGTTCAAGGAGCAGAAAGTACAGTTGTGTAAGAACTTACCGTAACAGTAGGTCTTTGAGAGAATCTCTTGCAGCAGGTCATAACACATGGGATATCCAGCCGCAGGCATCATATCCTTCGGATGATTTCTCAGCAGTCGACCCTGGGACCTCCTCCTACTAATGTTACCATGTGGTGTCAGTCTGGTACATACAAAAAGGGGAGATCCCAGATACTCCTCAGTTCTTTTCCATCTTAGTGACTGAAATAAGAATACACTCTCTGGTCTCCGATGGGAACCAAGGAGATAACACAACGGCAGTAGCTTGAGACTACCATAAAAGACTGCAGCAGGTTACCCTTCTGAAGTAGTAAGTAAGGGGGAAGGTGGGAGGGGCAGCAGGATCTGCAGCAAGAGATTCTCTTGAAGATCTACTGTTATGTTAAGTTCTTATGCAACTGTATTATCTTCTTGGAGGAAAATCTCTTGCAGCAGGTCATAACACATGGGAAGAGTCCCAAGCAGTTGTTATGCCCAAGGGAGGAGGAAATGAACATTATAGAATTAGGACAGCAGGCCCTGGAGAACGGCCCATCCAAAACCGGTTTGCTTCTTGGAAGTAATGTCTAGACTGTAATGTTTTGTGAATGTAATGTACAGTAGACCAAGTGGCAGCTTCACACATTTCCAAGGCAGAAACGCCCCTAAAGCACGCTGTTGAGGCAGCCATACCTCTGGTGGAGTGGGGTTTGACAATCCCAGTGAGAGATCTGTCGTAATTGGTATAGATAAATGTAATGCAGTTGGCCACCCAAGTGGCCAAGAACTGCTTTGAAATTTGAACGCCCTGTTTCTCAGGGGTGAAAGAGACAAAAAGTTGCTCAGTTTTTCACAACTTTGTGGTGCGGAGAAGATAATATCTCAATGTTCTATGCACATCGAGAGTATGAAGCAGGGATTCTCCTGGATTCGCTGGCTCCACATAATACACTGGTAAGTGAACAGTCTGATTTAAGATAAATTCCAAGACCACTTTAGGAAGAAAATTCAGATTAGTATGTAAGGAAACCCCATCCTTATGAAACTGCAGGTAGGGAGGCTTTCACATCAGTGCATGTAACTCTGAAACACATCTACCTGATGTAATGGTAACCAGGAAAATAGTTTTCCAAGAAATATATCATAACTCTCAGAAAGCAGCAGGCTTGAAAGGACTTAATGTTAGTTTTTCGAGGACAAAATTCAAATCCCAAGCAGAGACTGGATCCCAAAAAGTTGGATGAAGGTGAAGGATACCTTTTAAGAAAGTTCTTATAAGCATCAACTGGGACAATGTTTTGTTGTCCACAGGCAAATGGAAAGTTGAAAATGCTGAAAGGTGAACTTTTACAGACAAATATTTCAGTCCACCTTCCAACGGTGAGAGCAAATAATCCAAGATGTTCTAAGGGGGATAATCATATGGGTCCAAACCATGAGCCAAAGCCTAAATGGAAAAACATTTTCACTTCATGGAATAAGACCACCACGTAGACGGTTTTCTAGCAGCCCATAGGACTTCAGTCACTTTGGGTGGCACACGGACGCAAGAGAGGACTACGTCCTCAGGTGCCAGGCATGCAAGTACAGGGAGAGAAGGTCTGGGTGAAGTAATGAGCCGTTAGCCTGGGACAACAGAACCCAGCAAATCAGTAGCGGTAAGGGTTCCAGGACCAAGACTTGTAGAAGCAATGGGAACCAGATCTGTCTCGGCCATAATGGCTCTATTAGAAACATAGTCGCCCGGTCCCTGACCAGTTTGAGTAGAATAAGAGGGAAGGGTGGGAAAGTGTAAAGATCTTCCTGTCCAGGAATGAGATAATGAGTCTAGCCATAAAGTTCCAGGACCTTGCTCAAGAGAGCAGCAGAGAGGCAGTTTTGCAGAGAGGGAAACAGGTCCAACTCTGGGCAGCCCCAGTGGTGGAAGACATCTTCCAGAATGTCCTGGAGAAGTTCCCACTCGCAGGCCTGGGCAGTGGTTCTGCTTAAGGAGTCTGATAAGGTGTTGTACACACCGGGGACGTGGACTACCAGAAGACGGATGCCTTTTTGCATTGCCCAATGCCAAACCCTCATCGATTCCCTGCATAGGGAATAGGAAAGGATTCCCTCTTGTTTGTTCAGGTAGTGGACTACCATGAAGCTTACTGATTGCACTTGAAAACAACCTGGAGGAAGGAGTGTCTCAAACGCCTGGAGGCTGTATAGGATGGCCCTCATCTCCAGGATGTTGCTGTGAAGGCGGGCTTCTGTGCTCATCCATGATCCCTGGGATCAAACATCCAGTAGATGAGCACCCCAACCTAGAGAGGATGTATTCATGGTCATGAAACACGGGATAGGAGACTGGAATGGCATGCTGCGCATTAGATTGTTCAAAGATGTCCACCACTGCAGAGCGCAAAGAGCCGGAGAGGACACCAGGACCTGGGCATCGAAATTATCCTCCTTTTGGTCCCACTGGACCCTCAGAGACCACTGGAGAATCCTCATGTGAAGTTGGGCATGTGGGACCGTGGGGAAGTAGCTGCCATATGTCCCAGAAGGCAAAGCTAGCCTCCAGCCGAGACATACCAGCTGGATCCCGACCGAAGAGCCAAAGCAATGAGGGCATCTGCCTGAGCTTTGGGAAGTCATGCCATGTCTTGGGAAGTGTTGAGAACAGCCCCAGTGTAAAGGAAACACTGGGAGGGATCCAACATGGACTTCAGATGGCTAACAGCAATTCCCATCAAGGAGAATATCGGGGGGGGGTACGAAACAGAGTGACTTCTAGTAAATGGTGGGATGACGCCTTCGGTAGTCAATCGTCTAGGTATGGAAAGCGTATAGGCTCTCCCTGCGGAGGACTGCGGCTACAGCTGTCAGGCATTTCGTGAATACTCTGGAGGCTGATGATAGGCCGAAGGGGAGGACTCTGAATTGATAATGGCAACCCTGAAACCAGAAACAAAGGAACCTTCTGTGAGCAGGGTACATCAGCATATGGAAGTAAGAGTCCTTCATATCCAGGTAACAGAGCCAGTCTCCTTTGTTCAGCAAAGGGAGAAGGGTCAGGAGTGACACCATTCTGAATTTTTGGTATTTTATGTATAGATTAAATCTGAGGTCCAAAATGGGACGCAAGTCCCCTGTCCACTTTGGAACCAGAAAAATATGGGACTAGAATCCCTTGCCTTTCTGAAGAAGGGGAACTGGTTCGATGGCTTATTTCATGAGCAGAGCATCTATTTCAGTTTGTAACACCAATGCTTGGTCTGGGGGAGTAATGAGAGGCCCTTGGGGGCAGTGGAGGGGGGTACCTCCGTGAAATCCAGTGTTGGACCAGACTGGATCAGTTGGAGGATTCACAGATCTGAGGTGATTGCTTGCCACCCAGGGAGGTGCAGGGAAAACCTGCCCCCGGCGGCCATGGGAGGAGGCCCTGGTCCCACGACAGGAGAAAGTCCTTCAGGCTGAAGGCTAACCCTGCTGGGTGACAGCAGGGACATAGCAAGACATCTTAGGGGCATTTTGGTGTCCAGGTAGGGCTAACTGAGCCTTCCTTTTATTAGCAGGCTACCTCTGGGCATTAGGCCTATTTGAGCAGCCCTGAAAGGACCCCCTATAAGCCGGTTTTGCCTGAGTACAATACCTGGTACAAACGGACTGAAGGGTATGATTCGAGGACTGTAAATCCTTCAAAATGTCTTGGGTCTGGGTCCCAAACAGCTCATCACCATTAAATGGTGCATTTAGGATGAAATGCTGTATGTCCTGGGAAAAGCCAGAAATTCTTAGCCAAGCATGGCATCTAAGGCAAATCCCTGCTAAGGAAACCCTAGGAAACCCTTATTGAAGAATCTACGGCATCACAGGTGATCCTTAGCAGGTGGCGGCATACTTCAGCCACGGTGAACAGTTTAGCAGTGAGATCCTCCTGAGGAGCACCAGCAGGAAGATTCTGAACAGTGACTTAGGAAGCCTTGAGGATTTCCTCCTAGTATTTAAGGAGGTGACCTATGTAGTTCAGAATGCGCAGTGTCATCATGGAAGATGAATACACTTTTCCCCATGATATTCAATTTCTTGGATTGCCAGTCTGGGGGCTGAGCACTCATATGCTTCAATCTGGATGATCTGTCATGAACGGCCTTGATCACTACTCAATCAGCCTGAAGCAGAGATGAAAAAAAAAGAGGTGATCCACAGGAGCCTGATAAATCCTATCCACTTTGCAGGGATTAGAGGGGATCTTAAAGGGTTGCTGCCAAGTATCCCAAATAGCCTCTTCAAAAGCCTCCACCAAGGGTGGGATGACCAGGGTGGGGCATTCTGGGATGCTCAAGTACTATGCCAAAACTGAAAGTCTTCTGGATGTCAGAAAATCTGGGGTCGTCGGGAGGCAAGCATGGCAGTTCTGAAGCGGATTCTTCCTGCACAGAAGAAGATGAAGAAAAGGACAGAGGAGACTCAGGGTCTTGGCCCATATCGTTGTCATCATCCCGGTCAGCAAGACCCCTTTCCTGTAGGAAGGGGTCCTACATTTCCACATTCCTTGGTTGGTAACTGGGGGAAGTGAGCGAAGAGCTGGCTGTCCTCAAGGCAGAAGAGTGCCTGGAAGGGGCAGAAACCAGGACCACCGCCTCAGCAGTATGGCGAGGGGTGGATTTAGTAAGGTCCACGATAGTGTTCACCAGCCCCTTGACATTAACCATGGCCAACTGTGCTAAGGTTGTAGTAGGTACAGCATGTACAGATTGTATAGTGACCACCAAAGTAACTGACGATGGTAATGGTGTTAAACGGGCAGACACTGACAAGGGGTGTGAATATGACCATAAAACTGTCGACAAGGAAGCTGACATTGAGCTCAATGTAACTTGGCCAGCCATCAACGAGACAATCGTCAATGGACCCGAAGCCAACATCAATTGACGATGCCTAGGTATCTATGAAGTAGGTGGTAGTGGTGGGAACTGCACTCGAACTCCCTTAGCAGTCATCGGAGGAGCCATGGACAAGGCAACAGAAGAGCCAGAAGTAGTCAACGGAGCAGAAGACGACTGAGAAATGACATCTTTACAAGCCTCAGTGACTACCCTTTTGGTACAGCTTGGGATGATGAGGGCGCGGGAGAAACATGTTTCATTTTACTAAAATGTTTCTTATCCGATCCTTGTGCTGTCGACGAGGAGGGCTCACCAGTAGACTGGTGAGACCCCGAGGAGGATGTCGAAGACTCTTTGGGCTTCGAGTATTGCTTCTTTTTGAGAAGGACAACCTTTTGCTCCATTAGGAATTCTCGAAGTTGCTGAAGCCTTCAATGTTTTGTGGCCTTGTTGAACCAATGACAGAGGATACAAACATGAGTATCGTGTTCAGGACCTAGGCATCGAACACAGACGTCGTGGTGGTCCTATTTAGCAATGAACTGACCACAAGAGCACTTTCGGAATAATGGATCGGAAGACATCAGTGTATGCAACCAATGAAATGGTGACTGTTGCCAGGAATGGTCATTAGAACTCTTCCTCAACAACTGGAAGCAGGACTCCGAAGGAGAACATGTTGCATGCATAGTTGCGGTTGAAAAGAACTGAGGAGTATCTGGGCCCTCCCCCTTTTACACGTGCTAGACTGAAACCACATGGTGACATTAGGGGGAGATCCCAGGGTCGACTGCTGAGAAATCATCCAGAGGAAGTGATGCCTGTGGCTGGATATCCCATGTGTTATGACCTGCTGCAAGAGATTTTCCTCAAAGAAGATCTACATGCCCTGTTCCAGGGATGGTATACTCTGGTTCAGAGTGACCATCCAGAACTTGTGCTTCTGCATGTACTGATTGAGATCGTGTAGATCCAGTATGGGGCATCAGCCCCCCAATCCATTTTGGGACCAGGAAGTACATGGACAAGTACCCCTGATTTGCCAGTGTGTCAGGGACATGGGCTACAGCCCCTTTCACAAGAAGCTGAGCAAAATCCTCCCTAAGGGAGGACAGCGTGTTCTGCAACAAAGAGGACTCCCAAAAAGCGTGAGTTCAGTAAGGTGGGACAGCCTCAAAGTCTAGATTCAGCCCTCTGCCTACCACCTCCAGAACCCACTTGTCTGTAGAAATTATGGACCAGTGTGGCCAGAAGTGATGAAGCTGACCCCACACAGGGAGTTGAGCCAGGGATTGAACGGGGGGGGAGTAGACCCACCCCCCACCAAATCACTGGGCAGCTTTGGAGAGGGCATCAGATACTGGAGCTCAAGGGGCATCACCTCCTTTACCCCACCTCTTTTGAGCCACTCACCGGAGAACTTGGCCTTGGGGTACCAGGCCTGGTATCGTTCCTGCTGGGGCTGCTACTGCCAAGGTTGCTGTAGCTGAAAGGAATGAAACTGAAAGGCCTTCTTTTTCAGTTTGTGGATCATGGAGTCCTTCAGGAATGAAGCCAAAGAGTCCAGGGTGGCACTGGACTTCTCAGTCCTGGTGAGATGACCTTCCAACCCTGGGCCAAAGAGTTCAGTGCTCAAGAAGGGCTGAGTTCCTGCCGTAAAGGTGGAGAGTCTCAGCAAAGCCCTGCGACACATAGCAATGGCTGCTTCCATGGCACAGGTGCAGGAGTCACCCATGACTATGGCCATCTGGAGCTGGTGTTTAGCTAGCGTTTGACCCTGGTCTCTGACAAACTTCACTGGCAGCTGCTGGTCAGCAGGTAGGGGAGGAAGGACTTTATCGAGGACTCCAAGTGGGGAGAGACCAAAGCTGGCCATCATCATGGCATAGCTCACCTGATGGAGACAGAGAAAGGAGGTGGTGTACAGCTTCTTGGCCATGTGGTCAAGTTTTTTTGACTCCTTGTTGGGGGGCTTGACCATGTCCCTGTGGTTTCCACACTTTCGGAAAGCCAGGCCTGAGACCAAACCCTCGGCCGAAGGGTTGTCTGAAAACCCAGAAAGAGAGCCACAAGGGAGCGTGTACTTGTGGATCATATAGGCAAAAGGTACTGGACAGGATGCTGCCAAGGCTCCAGGGCTGGTCCAAAATGGCCTCAGTCATGGGAAAAGTGACCCATGGGCATCTGACACTATCAAGGATGTCTGTGAAGGGTACTTAGTCCTTTTCTGAACAGGTTCCGGGGGTACAGACATGGACTCTGAAATTAGCCGGAATAAGGCCCTGAAGGACACCGGCCCATGGTCGGTAGTCAACTCCTTGACCAACGTCCTTGATGACTGCATGGGTGAGCCGTCTGAGGACTCCTCAAAAACAGCCCTCAACCATCTTCTGCCATGGAGCACCCTAAAGTCATCCAACTGGTTGACTTCCACCAACAGATGGCCTGGCAAGCTGGTAGCAGCATGGGAGTCCTCGGTTGAGGCTCCCATCAAAACCTGCAGTGGAGGCAACTCCACCTGCAAGGGTGGAGAGACAGGTGTTGTGCACAACTGTCTTGGAGGAACCAGCATGGGCTTGATTGGCACTGGCCAGTCGACAACAGTGGTCAGGAGTAGCACCCTACACTGTCTTACCATGGTCCACTGCTGCCGGAAGAGTTCCTTGTAGTCCTGCTGCATGCAACGGGGGAGCCTCTCCTCATCTGAGCATGAGGAGATTGAGGAATGTCGATGATTATGCCTCCCAGTTGAGAGAGACTAAGAAAATGAGCAGTGCCTCGACTTGGAGCCAAACCTGAACCGTCGACCTGAGGGCCGACACCAAGGAGAAGCCACATTGGGCGGGGGGGGCGCAATGTAGATGATGTGCATGGCTGAGTGGGAAAGATCGCCAGTGGAGAATATTCTAGAGTGGAGCCCATCAGGGCACTGATTGGTCCACATCCTTCTGAGTGAAGACCAGGAATAGCAGAGTCTTGGAGATCAACTCGCCATTGACCTCCCCCAACAACTGGTCAACGGGGTCAATAACAATCTCGACCACCTGATCGGCCAGTGTCAAGGCTGACAAGCCAGATGGGAGCACCTTGGAGCTTGCGACCTGGCCCTCGACTGTGGCAGGCTCAACCAGAGTTGTGCACTCTGCTTTCGTTGAGAGGCTGGAGGAGTCAAGGGATTGGGTGAAGTGTGATCTCTCCTGGTTCCACAACCGGTGCTGGCAACACTTCTGTTTCTCACCATGGTGGGCAGGGCTCTCCCAAAGGCCTGGAAGACCCAAACACATCTCCTGAAATTCACCATTAAAGGATGCTCCAATGCTGGCCCCAGTCGGTAGCAACGCCAAGGCCACTGAGGTGCCCACTGCTTCTTCCATGGTCATGAGCTGGGCTGCTGACCCCACTGCAGCAGAGGCCTTCTTGTGGCCTTTCAGCTGTAGTTTTGGGTCTTGACCGCCCCACTGGCCGAGGAGAAGGTGAGCCACGTGATTCCCCAGTGAAGATCATCTGGTACAGGCAGCAGCCTGAACCACTGTGTGCAGCCCCAAAATAATAGAGGCAAGACATGTGTGGTTCTATCCATGATATCTTCTGGTGGCACATGATGCAGAACTTGAAACCAGGGGTGGGTTTTGTTTCTTTGTGTTCCATCTTCCATCGCCGAGGCAGAAGCAGAACCGAGAAAATATAGATAACTGAATAAACTCTTCGAAACAAGTAACTGCATTGCCAATGGCAATGCATGGAGCTGCGAAGGAGGTAACCAAACTCTTTCAGCAGAAAAGAAGAGCTGACATCACATGGTGGAGCCGGAGGACATACTGCTCGGGTGGTGGGAGGAGCTTAGCTTAAAGATATTCCAAAGAGTCAGCCCTTCAAGTGGAACTGCCAACGTGTGGATAGCGGACTATATCCACTGTATCTAAAAGTTCCAGATACTAAGCAGATCGCAATGACACATAACAAAAATGGAACTTCATTCAGTAAGAAATTCAAAGAGAATTCAAACTCGCATGGGACAGACATTGTGGGCAAATTAGGTTGAAATATATCTGGAGTGGGTAGCATCATGGGCAGACTAGATGGATCATGCAGTCCCCATTGGCTGACTCTTTCTTATGTTCATAAGACAGTACCCGTGTCAAGGCTGACAGCTATACAGGGGTATGTCAGCCTGAAGATGGTCCCTTAAGGAGCTTCTGAAGGTGGAGTGGGAGTGGAAGCTCTTGACCTGCCACAGTTGGGAGTTAAAAAGCCTAGGCGCACAAGACGCAGAAGCTTGGTCTCCGACAGTTGTACAGGTTTTAGAAACAGCCAGTAGTGATTGCTCGTTAGATCGGAGGGCATATACCTGACTGGGGCATTTAAACATCTGAGCCAATGCCTGGGGGGGGGGGGATCTAATAATCTTGTCCAAGAAGCAATTCAGGATGAATTGGTGACTATTTTCCGGAGATAGCCATCCCAACTTATTGTAGAGATGGCAATGGTGAGTGAGTTGGGCTGCAGATAAGGCAAATCTATATATATTATTATAGGCAGTGTCCCATTTGGCCAATAGTGTTTTGCCAGCAGATATAAAACATATCAGCCTGTATGTAAAACTGGGGAGGAGCACTTTTCTGACTAGGGCAAGCCAAGCAGTGGGGGCAAGGATGTGCCTGACCCTATAGTTCAAGCCAGGTATGATATTTACTGCCCTGCACACATTGTGAATGTGTAGAGAAACGTCTAGTTGAAGGTCCAGGGTGACCCCAAAGTATTTGCAGGAGTTGACAGAAGGAATGAGCTGTCTGCACAGAATATCATTAGCGGTTCAGCAAAGGATTTAATTTTGGATAAGGACACAAAAAGCATGGTCTAGGTATTTTTCACATTCAGGATCAATCTGTTGTTTTAAGCCAGCAGTGAACACTGTGGAGGCTGGCGGCAAGCTGGGAGTTAATACGTGCAGCGACTTTAGCACTTACAAGTACTGCCAGGTCATCTGCACAGACAGTGGAACTACTAAAGGCAGGTACCCTGAGGAAATCTTAATAAAAAGTGAAAAAAATAATAGGCTCAAGGATGGATCCCTTGGGGACCTCAAGACTAACAAGATGTAATTTCAATAGGTCTTGATAAAATTTGACTAGCTGCATTCTATCCTTGAGATAGTTTTTAAACCAGGCAATAACAGCATATGGGGGCAGAGGAGTGGAGCTTGGTGTATAGGATTTTGGGGATAACTAGGTCGAAGGCTTTGGATAAATCTACAAAGATCGCCTTTGTTAGATTGCTGTTATCCATTGTAGTCTTGATTTCTGTGGAGATTACAGTAAGGGCAGTTATAGTGCTATATACACTTTTTTGAATCCATGCTGCTCAGGAGATAGGAGGTTTTGGGACAGCAAATGTTCAGTAAGCTGGGAAACCACTAGTTTCTCGAGAAGTCTGCTGAGGACAGATAATGCTATGGGCCGCCAGTTCCCTCTGTACTTCTGGTCCCATTGCTTAAAGACTGGGACAACTCTAGCCACTTTCCTGACATCAAAGACGGTGCCCGAGAATAAGGACATGTTGAAAATATGACAGACAAGGAGGAAAAGGATTGAGGCACCTAACTGGAGAAGGCTGGGCTCCAGGTTTCATGACCAGCATTGATATAGAGGGACAGGTTTCTTAAAGGGACACTACCAACCTTTCTTGCATCATATTATTTCTAGGTAAAACCCCACATTTTATGATCGCTTATATGCTCTATAAATCATTAATAATTCATTGATGTTGCTAGTTGTTTATCTGCTTCCTTTCTTAGTAGCACTGAAATGCATGAAAATGGTGTAATTATACCCAACCTTGCTTCGCTTCAAATCCCTGATTTACTGTTATTACATGATTCCAGAACAGAAGGAAAACTCCCAAACAGTGCAGTCACTTTTGATTCAAAAAGCTTCTTTCCTCCCACTGTAACACGAGTGGCTAGACTATATTGTGGGTGTTCCCAAGTCCAGGAAAGATGCAGGGGGAGTTGGTCAAGGGAATGTAAACAAACACATTTTTGTGTGGTAATACCAGTCTGGTGGGTGGTCTGTGTTTCACAGTTTAAAAGGAATCAGAATCAAACTACCAGATACAGTACTGTACCTAAATAATCTCTATAAAATGTGACCAATTATAAAATGTGAATTTTAAACTAGGGACATTTTGATGCCAAAGGGGGTTGATAGTGTCCCTTTAAAAGTTTATATGTTTCAACCGAACTCACCATTTCGAAATAAAACACAGGATGGTAGTTGGAGAATAACCTGGGAGAGAGCTCTGGAGAGGTCTGTGTAGTAGGGGTGGGGAACTTTGAAGACAGAAGAGAGATCTGTGAATTACATGTTAAAAAGCATTTGTGATAGGGGGTTATTGCAAGTCACCCCCTCCAGGAAAAGATCACTAGACTGTTGTTTTGAGGAAACCTCAATTAACCCCTTAATATTCTACCATAAAACTACGTGGGTCTCTGGCAGTAGCCATCAGGGCTGTCCTAAAGAATTTACACCTAGCCAGGTGGATAGCCGTTTTGCACATATTTTTCTGCCTGCTAAACTTTGACAGGTCCACAGCTGGTTGGGAGACTTGATATGCAGCTCAGCATCTGTCTCTGGCCTTTAATAATGCTGGGGACCTGAAGAAATTCTGGACACATGTAAAATCCTTCCTGGGCTCAAACCAGTCTCAACACACGAATGATATGGTCCTCAATGGTATGCACTGTAATGACCCCACCACCATTGCAAATTCTTTCAACAAATACTTTACTGATCTCACCAAATACACTGCCTCTTTCACAGCAAATCGTATTCTGATGCCCGTTACTCATACAAACGTGCCCATACATCCGCCCTTTTATTTTAAGGCTATTCCAAATGCTGATGTTCTAAAACTACTAAACTCAATCTCTGATAGTACTAGTGTAGGCTCAGATTACCTAGAGCCTAAACTCCTGAAGCTGGCTGCTCCTTTTATTGTGGCCCCATTGGCTAAAATCTTTACACTGTCTCTCTGCCATGGTCATGTTCCGGACATATGGAAACTGGCAAAAGTCACCCCAGTCTTTAAGAAAGGTGACAAGAAGGGCATAGCTAATAATAGGCTCATAGCCATTCTGTCAGTACTAAATAAAATACTCGGGGAAATTAGTGGCTATACAGGTCACCAAGTTCCTCTCTAAATATACCCTCCTATCACCTGCTCAACATGGCTTCCGCAAGGGGCACAGCACCTCTACTGCTCCGATACAATTTACAAATGATGCCCTTACTGCTATGGATCACAGTCTCATGACTGGTGCAGTGTTCACTGACCTCTCAAAGGCGTTTGATCTTGTAGATAACCCTCTTCTGCTTGATTGCCTTAGCTTCACTGGTTTCTCGGAGCAAGCCACAAACTGGTTACAGAGCTACTTAAGCAACAGAAGACAACAGGTAAAATGTAAACTCTGCGGTGTCAGACTCTGCGACTATCAATGTTTATGTTCCTCATGGCTCCATCTTGGGGCCTCTCCTCGTCTCCATTTTTATAAATGACGTATCTTCTAACACCCCTTGGTGCTCAACAATGTTGTATGCAGATGGTCTGGTGCTCTATACCTCCTCTGCAAACATAGAAGAAATAAACAGTCGACTAACATCTGCATTTCTCATAATGCAAGAATGGATCCACAACAAAAGGCTCATCCTAAACATAAGTAAAACTCAGGGCATGCTCTTTGGATCTGCAACCAAACGTAGAACAAACCATAACCTTTACAGCGTCTCCTGTGCAAATGGCTCCCCCCTTACGAAAGTAACCTCATTCAAGTATTTAGGTGTCCTGCTTGATGAAACTCTCAACTTTCAGCAACACATCATCGACACCTGCAAGTCAGTAAACTCCAAACTCAGAATAGCTTACAGGACTAATTGGATGCTTACCCCTTCAGCTAGACTGGCTATTTCTAGGGGTATCCTACTTCCATCCCTTGTATATGGTGCTGTCACCTACATAAATGCTTCGAAAACCACCCTAAGTAAGTGGGATACAACGTACAATAGTATCAGTCGCTATGCCTCGGCTTCCCCACGGTTGAAGCACCATTGCTTGCTATATGCAGAACTTAGATGACCTTCTTCATCTGCCAAATCGACTCCTTGCCCTTGGTACTCAGTTGGACAACATCATTAAAAGTAATCTACCTACCTCTCTTGTAGGCATGCTGATGCCTCTGTCTCCCACCTATGGCCTCCGCTCTACTGTACTCTCTTTACTATGGTATCACGTCAAATAAGCGCATGCAATTCAGCGCAAATTTCAACACGGTTAATACGCAGATACAAACCAAGCAAGATAACAAAATAGCGCATGATCGCATGAGGGCATATCACTAAATAAGGACATAAATAATGTTACGGGGGGAAAACATGCAGTTACAGTTCGTCAAAAGTCAGTGCAGACAGCAGTTCCTCTCCATGTGCATGTGGAAATGACCTATTGGAAATGTTTGATGCTACTATAGCTTGCCCAAAAAGAACCATGCAGCGTGCCAGACAGAAAGCATCTGTGTCCCCTGTATTACCTACATGCTTGTCAGATCTGGAAATGCCTAACCAGTACCGAGTCACAGACAGAGCAGTTCCTTCTGTTCAACAGTGGAGCAGAGGACAACGAACGATTTATTATTCTTGGCACACAGTGTAATCTTGAGTACATGGCTCAGAGTAAACATTGGTCTTGTCCTCCAATGTTTGTGCAGCTTTATACATGGAAATGCGGCGAGTGTGGGATATTTGGACTAAGCAACAAAACGTTGAGTAAAATTTAAAATTACAAATGATAAACCTGTGCTAGATCTTTTGTAGATTTAAGTGATATAAAATGGATAGGTAGAAGCTTAACAATGGTGTTAGCGTGTGCTGAAGCATTCTGTAGTTCTGTACGAATTTGCAATCGAGATGGGAGGTGAGGGAAATTTCACTTGTATGCTGAAATAACCTGCGAGTAAATGGCTAAGCGCTCATTTGCTTTGCCTCAAAATGACCGCGCTGATATTGTATGCGCTGAAAAGATACGCGTTGAATTGACATGGAACCCTCTACTATACACTCCTAGGTGCAGAACCCTAAAAGAAACCTCAGCTTTCTCCTGCCTGGCCCCAAAATACTGGAATTCCCTACCTCTTGATGTTCGCTCTGCACCTAGTCATATTGCTTTTAAAAAGATGTATCACACTCTCCTCGTCAAACATGCACTATGTTCCTGTTTTAAACCCCCATAGGGTGCTTGACATCCCCTTCCTCAGCTCTCAAAATGTTTCAATTTTGCTCTGACCCCTTGTTACTGTTATAGCACTTACCATGGATTATGTCTTAAAACTCTACTGCACTGTGATATTATGAGTGTATGCTTATTATGTTTTGTACTATTGTGTATTTTTCTGCCATTGTCTCTGTCATATTAGCAATAAAATTTATGTCACAGAACATCTTGTAGATTTTTCTTTCTATGGTTGATTAACTCTGAACTATACCTGTTATTTGTTTTGTCTGCCAATTTTGTATTGTAACCTCCTGGGCCGTGTCTGGAAAGTGTCATATTTTGTGGCTACGACACCTTACCCGGTAAACAAAAACTAAATAAATAAATGAGGGACAGCTACATAGATAGATGGATAGACAGACTGACAGATGGACGGACGGACGGATGGATGAAGAGAAATCTTTATTTTTAGACAGGATAAGAACTGTTAGGACCACCATGAGACTATTTTCAAAGTTGTCCTGTGATTAAGTATATTACAGTGGCTTCAACATTTACAAACAGGAGGGCAAACTCATCACATTAGTATTGACAATGACAGACAGGAGTGCAAACGCAATGCACGGACCAAGGCAGCAGATGTTGATCCAGGGAAGGTTGTTACACTGTTAGAGGATCACTCAGACAATCAATTTCAATTTAATTACAGTTACAAATATTGATTTCTGTTTGCAGTATAGTTTTAAATTAGTACGTACTGTAAACGTATTTAATTTTGCATAACAAAATGTTTGCACTGTCAGCTGTTCACATAGATTCGTGCCAAACAATTTTTGCACACTTTGAGTTTCAAGAGATCAGCTGGCAAAGTCAACTTAAACAGTTAATCAGCTGATCATTTTTTCTTGTGGTATTTCTGTTACCTTGCTAGTGATTATGGTTAAAAACATGTTACTTTTAAGATGCCTCTAATCAAGTGTCTTCGTTCCCTTCAACGGCTTTTAGATGTCTGAAACTGACCTGGAATTACTCAGTTTGACAGCTAGGATTTCCAGCATGATGGCAGAGTTTGGTACCAAAGCACTGTCTGCTTCTGCTGCCGCCACCAGTCCCCCCCTCCCTTAAAAAAAAGACGTACACAGTATGCCACCTGTTCACAGACAGCAGGCAGCAGCGCACAGCATTATGAATGCCATTTGCTTTTTTTGAAAGCAAGCGTTAATCAAAAATAAATGAAAGTACAGTCCGAAAATTTAAAATCAATTGCATGTCAAAGTTAAAGGATATCCTGGACCCTTCTCAGCTTCCAGACGAGCTACCAGTAAAGCCTTGGGGTTGTCTTACACTCCTCAAGGAAGACGTTGAGGATGAATTAATAAGAATTGTACAGTCATTCTGTTCTGAGGGAACAGTGATAAACAGAAGAGTACTGACAGCAATATCCACTAGTATTAAAAAAATCCACCAACCCACAGCTGTTAACAGAGATCCTCTCACATTCTCAAGAGCCAATTCCAGCAGAGCTAATACTAAATTTAGACGAAACGGGAGTCAGTCTCACCCCTTGCTCTGAGTGAACCATGGATGCTTTTGGTTCTCAACAGGTAGAGGTCACAGGCCACAAACGCCAGGTCACTGTTCTTTTCTGCATCACACTAGCTGGCCATTACCTTCCGCCCAGATCATCTATAAGGGTAAAACCCCAAACTGCCACCCCACTTATAAATTCCCTCCGACTGTAACATCACATAGTCTGAGAATCAATGGGCCAACCAGACACAACAGTGTAGTACATTCAAGAGGTGCTTGTACCTCACATCTCCACCATTAAAAAACAAATGGGTCTCCCAAAGGAACAGCGTGCCATGTTAATTTTTGATTTGTTCCGTGGACACACTATGGAGGATGTTATAAAAATTACTGAAGACAACCACATCATTCCAATACTGATCTCCCCCATACACACACACATTGTTATAAACTTTGGATGTATCCGTGAATAAAGTATTCAATTATGAACTGAAAACACAACTTGCAGATTGGTATGCTAATGAAATCAGAAATCAGCTGTCCAAGGGTGTAAGTAATTCTAAAGCCAGTGTAGACTTTCAAATGGCAACTCTAAAAAACAGCATGCAAAGTGGCTAGTGACAAGTTTTGTCAAGCTAGGTGCACACACTGATGAGTGCCTCCGTGGTTTGGAGCAGGATGGGATTACCAAAGCACACAGGGACTGCTTAAGGAGCAGAACTGGAAGATTATTCTTCCTAAGCATCACACTAAGAACAAATAAAAAGTACCCTAGTCATGATTTGTCTTTTTTTCCAGAGTGTGAGTGTCTGAGACTGCGAGGGAGCAGAAGACCAGAGACCAGCCTGTATACTAGCAACTGAGAATGCTTAACATTTTTTTTTTAATTTAAGGAGAAATAAAGTGCATTTGGAAAATCAAACTGCAGTGTGTGCTTTACTACTGAAACATAAACAATAAAATGGAGCACAACCGAGGTTGCTAACACAAGAAGCCAGAAACACATGGCTAGCTACCATGACACAAATATTCATAGTCAAAATACCCAGACCCAGTCCACTCTGTTGAATGCCTTCTCAGCGTCCACGCTGATGGCGAGCTGTAGATCTTTTTTACCTGGTTGGGCTGAGATAATATTGAGAAGGCGTCTGACAGGAGTCAGCCTGAGATAAACCCAGTCTGGTCTCTATGTACCAGTAGTCCTATAATGTTTTGTAACCTGTCTGCAAGGATCCCGGTTAAAATGTTTAAGTCCACTGGCAAGAGGGAGATAGGGCAATAGGATTTGAACTCTTCCGGATTCTTGTTTGGTTTTGCAATGACCGAAATCAGGGCTTGATTCCAGGACACAGGGGCTGCCCCCTCTACCCCCAACAGCTCATTATATGCTTCAGCCAAGGTCAGGACCAGAATTCCTTCATATTTCTTATAAAATTCGGAAGCATACCCATCTGTCCCTGGGGCTTTCCTATTTTTTATGTTTCTGATTTTGTTCTTAATTTCGACTGGAGAAATTGGGGCCTCCAAGGTCTGGCGTTGAGCCAATGTTAATTGAGGGATTTGCAATTGCTCTAAATATACGGATACTTTCTCTTGGTGTTGGTACCCCCTCTCTGCCTTATAAAGTTCTCCACAGAACCTCTGAAAGTAACTATCTTCTGTAGGGATGCCGTCCAAGTGTCACCATTGGGATCCCTCAGCTTTAACACTGCTCTAGAAGAACACTCTTTCCGCAGCTGCCAGGCAAGTAGCCGGCCCACTCTATTTCCCAGCTCAAAGTATTTCTGTTTGGATTATCTGATTTGGCCTTCTATCTGGGCATCTAAGAGTTTGTTAAGCTTGTTTCTGGCCTGCTCTAATTGTTCTTTGGTACTGCTATCTAGAGTAGTTTGGTGCAGGCCCTCTAGCTGTTTATCTCTCTCTCTCTCTCTAAGTCTAGTCTCTCATTCATTTTCTTTTTTTTTATACCATGAAGTGTATTTTATAATCTCGCCTCTGAGGTAACGCTTGAGTGCATCCCACCGGATTCCTGCCTTTCCCTGTACCATTGGGTTCTCCGTCAAAAATGTTTCTGTAGCTTTACGAATCAATTCCTTAAATTCTGTGTGATCCAATAGGCTGACATTAAGGTGCCATAGAGATTCTGGGGGTCTCTGAGTTATTGACATTCCTAGTGATGATAGGGCATGATCTGAGAGAAAAATACTACCAATATTGGAGTCTGTTACGAACTGAAATGCATTGGAGGACAGTAGAAAAAAAATATATTCTCGAGTACATATTGTGCTTCTGAGAATAAAATGTGTAGTCTTTCTCCCTCGGGTGTTGAAATCTCCAGACATTCATTAAAGATAACTTGAAGCACAGCCGAGAGAGAAGCCTACTCGTTCTAGAGGATTTGGAGCCCAACCTATCCATCTGCAGGTCCATGACCTGGTTAAAGTCCCCCCATAACGATCAAGCTCTGAGAATCTGTTACTGTATCAGCTAAGACCTTTGCTAAGAACCTAGCTCTTTCAGTTTCTTCGTTTGGGGTATATAGATTTAATAAAATACACCTTTTCCCCTGGAATTCCCCCACTACTTTGATATATCTACCCTCTGGGTCTGACTCAGAGTATATTACCTTTAGGGGCAGGTCTTTCTTTATCAGGATTACCACCCCCCCTGCAATTTGTCTGTTCCTGGTATTCCACCGCAAACACTTCCCCCACCCAACTCCTACGCAGCTTTCTGTGTTCAATAACCTCCCTAAGGCCTGCCCCGAACAAATTATTCTTTACGTGGATGATGCTGTAATTCTCTCCTCCCACAAGGATCAGCACTCCTTGCAAAACAATCTCCAACTCGGCTTCGCCTCTGTTGAAAAATGTCTCAGTTCTCAGAAACTAATACTCAACTATAAAAAGACCAAGTCCATGCTCTTTCGTAACTCCCACAACAAACACAAGTCTCCTCCACTGAGCATAACAAACCAGCATGGGTCGACTATCGAATAGGTCCTAACCTTCAAATACTCAGGGATCACGCTTGACAGTAACTTGTCCTACACGACCCACATCGACAATATCGCCAAAGCTGCCAACGTGCGTATTGGCCTTCTCTACAAACATAGGTCTTGATTAACTCCCGCTGCCCTGAGTATTGCAGTGCAAAGCTCGATTCTCTCCATCATCGACTATGGCCTCATTATTTACAGTACGGCCACAACTATGGCCCTTAGACATATCTCTACCACGCTCAACAAGGCATGTCGTCTAGTCACTGGATCTAACCGCCAAACACACACAAGTGACCTCTACACACAGTCAGGATGGCTACAACTATCTAATCGCATAAAATATCAAACCTGCATAATGGCCAAATAGATCACAATGGGCCTGGCACCACCCGGGGTACTACCTCTCCTCAGCCCCAATAGTAACTCCTATCACACGAGAAGGTCTGATTCCCAATGCCTGAAGATCCCTCACTGCAGAACCTCCTTGGGTCAACGCCCTTTTGCCTACCGGGCTCTTTATTGGTGGAATAACCTCAACACTGACATCTCCTCCACCCCAAAACTAACACCTTTTAAATCAAGTCTCCGACTCCACCCGCAGCTTCTAGCACCTGCACTGCACCTAGTGGGATCTCCCAGCTCAGCTCAGCAGTCCATGCCTCCTTGCTCTGCTGTTTCCACTCCCTCCTGCCTCCCTTCACTACCATCAACCCTCTATTCACCCCTCCTGCTACTCTTCTTCTCCTTTATCCTGAGTGACAAATGCCCTTGGCAAGCTCTACCTATAATTAAGTTTTGCAACTGTATGTTAAATCTGCTGCTTTATTTTGCTTTATCACCTGTCTTGTAGTCCAATGCACTATGCCCAATTATGTACCAATGTATTGTATTGTCTCTGATGTGGAACCTTTGTAAAAGAGCCTTGGCTCAAAGGTATTTGTAATCCTAGATGAAGTAAATAAATAAATGACTCCCAAATGCATCTCCTGCAGAAAGGCTATAGTCGACTTCTGGCGGTACAATTCTTGTAAAATCTTTGCTCTTTTTATAGGGCTGTTAATCTCCCTGACATTCCATGAGACAATATTTAAGTCTCCCACTTTACAGTTCTGAAGTTTACACATAGGTCTTGGAGAGTACGTGTTGCCTTATATTTAACTTTAATAACCCAATACATTAAACTGTAAATCTTCAAAAAAACAAAACTATTTACATTTGTCCCCTGAAGACAAGACAAGGCCATCTGAGTACTTCAAGGTCAGTTTATATCCAAATCCTAGCCTCAGAAATTCTTCTATGAGGCAAGGTAGGAGGTTTGTTCCACGGGGGAATCTCCTCCCTTCCTGAGCAATCACACCCAATATGAGTTTAAGTCCCAGTGGGTGTAAGGTCAGTGCTTTAGCAGATGGAGTGGAAACCATAAGCCTCCTCAGCTCTTGCCCAATAAAGTACCTACTTCAAATGTCTAAAGGTCCCCCTGGCATCCTCTCCTCCCACCATGGGGAAAGATGGGGGGGGGAAGGGGGCAGGTAACCCCTCTCCTCACTTTGCTCCCGTTGTTGAGGGACCACAACCCCTTTCCCATGTCATAATAAATGAAGATGAATCCCACTTCCCAAAGGTCCTGGCTTAGGCTCATTTGGGGAGTTCCGGCCACCCCAGACGTCAACCCCTCAGGGGAGCCTCAATCCCCCCAGGCCACCGGAAAGGTTTGAGTATCCTTTAGATTCTGTTATGGATTTCCTGGAGAACACTGGATAAAGGGGCACCCCTGCAGACAGATCACTTTCTCGGGGAAGAGCCCTACCCCCTTTTGTTCTAGATGATTTAGGCACGCCTGTAAGGCCGATCTGGGAGGCGATGCAGGGCTCCTTCGGGCCCCATCTACCCCTCCTGTCACCTTTAAACTTGGGGCTATGAGGGCTCTCTATCCGACATAGAAAGCAGGGTTTAACTTCTATTTTCTGTGAGGAACCCTTCCATGTCTCCCCAGGCATCCCCGTTTCGCCAATAAATATTGCATCCAGTAATGGCCCAGGCCTCAGTGGGACCAGCACCCCCCAATAAGAGGCATCCAGGTCAGCTCCACCTCCCCCCCCACAGGCCCCAGGTCAGCTCTGGCCCCTGCCATTGGATCTCTCATAACCTTCCTCTCCCCGGCTGGAAACCCCAGCCAGGACCCCTGAGGGAGCATTACAGCAGATCAGAAATCATCCTTTGTAGCATGTACATAATTAAAACAACTTGTTCGACATCATCCAAAAGGAAAACGAGCATCATAACAATAACAACAACCGCTCTAAGTCTTTATAATACGTTTGTGCAGACCACGTTAGTTAGGGCTTCCCCATTGATAGAGAAGGAGCCTGACACTGCCCAAAGAGACACTGATGATAAACTGCAGGAATCCTCCTTCCTCCTTCCCAGAGATCTGAATTTAGGGAGGAAACCACCTGCACCAATCAAGTAAACACAGTCTAATTCCCCAGAGTTAGTCACTTAGCTCTTCATGTCTCTCCTGCACACTCCTGATTCCCTTGTGGATGCGCTTCAATGTGACGTTCGCGCTGGGGGATTGCTTTTGCAGCAACACTGTTCCACTCAAAGGAAGTAGTGCCCGAGCACCGCTGCCTCAAACTTTTGGTTCCACTGAGCTGCCATGATCCTTTCTTCCAGGCTCTCACTCTGTGTACAGCGCCATCTTCTGGGACGTGGATGCCTGCCTCACTGGCCCAATCCTTAGCATCCTGCAACTCTGTAAATCTCAGCAAGCCCTCCTTAGTGTGAATTTTGATTTTCGCAGGGTATTCCAATTGGGACTGATGCCCTGCCAGCCTGAATAATTTGACAAGTTGGAAGGCTTTTTGTCGACGTGCCATGGTCGGGGGGGGGGGCATAATCCTGGTCAAAAATTAGATGTACGTCCCCAAAATGAACTTGTTTCCGAGACCAGGCAGTACGAAGGATGTCCTCCTTTAGATGATAATCTATAAATGCCATCGCCACGGACCTTGGGCATGCTTTCGGATCTTTCGGCTTCTGAACTAACGAGCGATGTGCTCTGATGATACCGAGGTCTTTCTCTTGGGGTAAGTTAAGAATTTTTTTAAAAAACATCCATGAACTGTAGCATATTTCCAGCTTCGGTGCCTTCTGGCAGTCCATGCAACCACAAATTATTTCTGCGGTTGTGATTTTCCAAAGTCCTCCGGCTATAACTGTAGGTTGTTTTCTCTTCTATGCAGATCAAGCAAGGCTGAGTTGTGGAGGTGTATTCTGAAAAGGTGGATTCAAGGTTGGTTGTTTTTTCGATCAGGTCTAATAATACCCATCGGTCTTCGGAGGATCGTTGTTCAAGTCTGGACAGTGTCTCATTAATTTGTTGCAACGTGTGGCATAGTGTCTTGGAAGTGATAGTGTAGTCTTCTTCATCTGTAGCTTGGGACGGTGAAGTTTGGGCTGTTAGGGTTGCGATGTCGTTGCGAAGCATGGCCTGCTGTTGCAATCCCTGCGACTGACTCATTTTACCTTTTTGTTGGGCTCCCAACGAGCCATCTTTACTCCTTTGCTTGTTTGGCTTCATGTAGTCTTTTATGCTACGTTTCCCCAACAGGTTGCCGGTTAATCTCCATCGATGGCACAGGATTGTTTAATGGGCAAGACGGTGCTAAAAGGATTAGGCTTCCATTAGTTTGCAACTGAAGCCGGAAGTCGGCCTGCCGCTTTGGTGTTGGAAACACCACTGTCTGTGAAATCTGCAAATCAAAAGACAAGCTGAGAGGGCCAGCCCGGTGGCACTGAGGGTTGAGGCGCTGGACGCCACACCTTGCACCATGCCGACGACCTGGGTTCAGGAACGAGCACAGGTCACCGGGGCGGAGAAGGACAGAGTGCCCGATGTAGCTCTCCTTCTCCAGGGGAGGGGGTGACTGCAGATTCCTGCTGCAATGCTACCACCTAGGGGAGCCCGGGGTGTATAGCACAGTAGGTGGAGAAGCAGCAAGGGGATTGGGTGACTGTCGGCAGAGGGGCGGAGCAAGAGGTACATTTCAGCATACCTCCCAGCTCACAGTCCCTTATTGCACACCAACGTCAGGGGGAAGGAAGAAACTGGAAAAACACCTCATCCTTCCTAGGCGACAACACCTCCCTAGGACTTCTCCGACCACTCGTAAAGGTAGACTCCTCTGTGTCAGATCTACATGCACACATATAGAGTGCTGATTTGGAGAGGTAAGCAGGGGGCATCCCCTCTCCACCCCTACCCAGGGGGTATACCGGGGGTCTTCAAGGGAGTGTGTGATCGAGGCACTCTAGGGGCAGACCATGGCGGGGATCGGGGGGTCCAATGAGGATGTCTGAGAGAGTGGAGGGAAGAGGCAGGTCAGGCGGATAAATATAAGGATTAAAAAAAAAAAAAAGACAAACTGAGGGCATTTGTAACCACAATGGAGTGCAGCTTCAGTCATGAGAACAGGAAGACAATGAGACCCTGTCTTGACGAGAAGCTGGACAAGGCGATTTTCATGTGGTTCGTTCAGAACCGAACTAAAGGCACTCCAGTATCAGGAACAATCCTGAAAGAGAAGGCATTACAGTTCCACCACATGATGAATGCTGACTACCCCTTTTCTGCTAGTGAGGAGTGGCTAAATCGTTTTAGAAACAGACACGGCATTAGGCAATTGTCTGTAACGGGTGAGATCATGTCATCCTGTACAGAATCGGTAGAGCCATTCAGAAAAAAGCTGAAAGATACGATGGCTAATGAGGGGATAGTAGATGAACAACTATACAAAGCCGATGAGACCGGCAGTTATTGGCGTATGCTACCTGACAAGACACTAGCCTCCTCCGCTGAAACACATGCTCCCAGACACAAAAAAAATAAGGAGCGTCTCACTGTGTTAGCCGCAAGCAATGCAACTGGCACACAAGCTTCCACTGCTCATCATCGGAAAGTTGTTCAAAGATTGGTATTTTCAAAGTTTTGTGCCATCCGTAAAATCGCACTTACGCTCAAAAAGACTGCCACTCCGGGCAATTTTGTTAATTGACAACGTCGGAGCACATCCCAGTTCTGAACACTTACGGACTCCTGATGGCTGTATCCGTTCTGAATTCTTACCAGCAAATACAATGGCATCGATCCAGCCCATGGATCAGGGTATTCTAGCAACAGTAAAATGTATCTATCGTACTAAACTTCTAACAACAGTACTGAGCGAGGAGAATGACCAATTCACGCTTGTGGAGATTATAAAGTCTGTTACCATCAAGGATGCTCTGCTGATGTTGGCAGATGCTTGGAGAGATGTGAGGCCAGAGACAATACAAAAATGCTGGCACAAATCAACCCTGCTGCTTGAGCCCTCAATGCCTTCTGCTCAAGAAGAAATTGAGCCAGAAAATCATCAGCTAGCTGATGCCACTATAGCTCTGCAAAAGGATGCCGGGGAGATGGATTTTCCAGCAGAAGCAGTCGAGGAATGGATCATGACCAATGAGCTGGAGTGTGGATATGGGGAGATGTCAGACGCTGACATCACAGAGTCAGAGACGAACAAGGTCGATACAGACATGATGGAGGGAGAAGATGATCCAGCTGATCAGAATGTTCCACCCCCCAGCTCACAGATGCCAAGGCTGCCGAGTTGTTGTATCTCTTGGCTGGAGAGTCAGCCTGTGAGACAGCGCAAAGAAAAGAAAAAACAACGTTCGATTGTGGACTACAGTAAAAAACCTTAAGCACCACTGTAGAAGGATTCTAAGGACGAGTACATGTAAAGCATGACCATTTTTTCCTACAGAAATGTTATACAGGATTTTTTTTTTAAAGTAGTTTCCCTGTCAGAATAAAATTATATGCCTGTTTTACTACAGCAGTATGGTGTGGCAATGAGTTATTACTAATCTGCTCGATTTCCACTTATCCGAAACCCTGCTTATCCAAACATTTCTGATGTTCGGATAAACGGGGTTACACTGTAGTGAACATGGTGGGAACTGATTTACGCTGACCTAGGGTATACCACCAAGTAAGGTAATTCCCAATCTATCTGGTTAGCCAATCACTAAGGTATGAGCAAACTTTCTATACATGACAAAGATGGGCTGCAACCACTACCAGAAATAAAAAATAAAAAAAATTGGCAGCAGAAAGGCCAAGAAAATTTGTTTTAAGGTAATAGAGCCTCTGAGGGATGTTTCTTATGGTATAAAAGACTCTGAGCATGAGGTTTGGGCAAGAAGACCATAAAGCAAAGTTGCGCGGTTCTGCCTTCCCAAACCTCTCGAGAGGAGGCTCTCATACCATAAGAGACATCCCTCATAGGCTCCAGTATCTTATTATAAATCACTCAAGTTTAGCTCGAGTGTTTTATCATAATTTAGAGCATTTTTAGTTTACCATTCTTCCCTGTGGCACTGAAGGAGTGCTGCCTTCTACCGCTCCTGCACAAGAGTACACTGTACATAGAATTATAGGTACAATGGCCTTGTGTGCTGTTTGGCGGAAATCACCTTAGTGATTTACAAGTTATTACATAGCCCCGTACACAGACACAGAGACTCAATGCACTTTATTAAGAAAATAGTTTGATACTGACAGAGCCAAGAGTGAGTATGAAGGAAAACACAGCAGTCAGTATGTGCTCAAAAGCAACTCAAACAGTCGTACACTGTAGCACTAGAACCTGTAGTTACTGAGAAAGGAAACTGCCACTGCACTGAGATAACCTATTAATATTAAAACATGACAAGGGATCTTCCTTTCCAGCTGGACAGCTAACACAGATGGGCTAAGGAAACCCTGGTTTGATGTGCTTTTTTTCCACAGAGCGTCTTCTCCCTGGCCATGTTCGTCTTTCCAGAGACATATCTTGTTCCATCCCACTGACACTCAGCCTCCCCAGAGTTCAATGCCACCCCTGACATCCCCTTTCTGGCAGGGGCACCAGAGAAAGGGCCATCTTTCCCCCAAATCAGCCCACTATGGTGGTTAGGATTCAGTGTCGGGCAGGCACTAGGACCCAGAGGAAATCTGGAATGCAGGCAGTCATATAGAGGGTACATGGGTTTTCTCTCTGACTTTCTCCCCTTCCTTCCAGGAACGCAGGCAGTCATATCGATGGTACATGGGTTTTCTCTCTTTTTTCCCCCTCCCTCACTGGAATGTAAGCAGCCATACAGATGGTACATGGGTTTTCTCTCTGACTTTCTCCCCTCCCTCCCAGGAGCGCAGGCAGTCAGATAGATGGTACATGGGTTTTCTCTCTGACTTTCTCCTCTCCCTCCCAGGAATGCAAGCAGTTATATACACGGTACATGCATTTTCTCTCTGACTTTCTCCCCTCCCTCCCCAGAACGCAGGCAGTCAGATAGACAGTACATGGGTTTTCTGACTTTCTCCCCTCCCTCTCTCCTCCCCTTGGCAAGTGCGTAGCCCCTTCAGGCCTCGAATATATGTAACCACCCAGTCCCCTGGGGTTACTAGAATCCCACCAGTGTTAGACTAAGAAGGTAGTGGTCAGCTAGTAGGGAGTTTATTAGACGCTTTTTACAGACCTCTCATTGTTTACCTAGCTATGCAGAGTGAGAAATGAATGAGGTCATTTAGAACTCTCACAGCAGCCTGAGCCACAGTGGAATCAGGTGCTTGGGGACAGTTTAGAATGTTGGGGGCAGTCAGACGAAGTCAGCAGTAGAGTGCAGTAGTGCTCCGAGTGTGGAAGTGCCTGCCAGCCTGTTCTGGGCTGGGTAAAGGACCTCTGGTCATTTTTCTCACCTCAGGGTGCTAGACAACAGCAGTATCACAGGAAGTGGTGGAGATCTGTAATTTCTGATACCCCAATGGGTCACTTTTATGAACATACAAAGAAGCCAGCAGAAGAAGGTCATTTAGTCTGTCATGTCTGCTCGTATTGCAGGGTCCACAGCTTGAGCTAATGTCTCTTCCCTCCCTCCCCACTCCTCCCATCCTCCCTACCCATGATTCTTACCTTACCCCATGCCCATCCCAGCCTCTCTTAAAGCTGCCCTCTGTCTTCAACGAGATGACCTCTTCCGGCAGTGCATTCCAAGTGTCCACCACCCTCTCTGTGAAGATGTACTTCCTGACCTCCCTCCTAAACCTCCCACCCTCCAGCTTAAGATTGTGCCCCCTTGTGTTATGGTTGCCACTCATCTAAAAGAGACTCTCCTTATCAACCTTATTTAGCCTTTCAAGTATCTGAAGGTACCAATCATGTCCCCTCTCTTTCGCCTGTCTTCCAGGGAGTACATGTTCAGTGCACTCAACCTTTCCTTGTATGCCTTACTTTGCTGACCCACTATCATCTTCATAGCCCTCCTCTGGACCTTCTCCAGCAGGCCAATGTCCTTTTTGAGGTGTAGGCACCAGTACTTAACTCCATACTCTAGATGCAGCCTTACCAGTGACCTGTACAAGGGCAGTATAACCTCCTCCCTCCTACTACTGATCCCCCTAGATATGCACCCCGAGCATCCTGTTTGCCTTTGCTGCTATTTTCTTGCACTGTGTGGAGTGCTTCAGGTCACTAGTGATCATCACTCCCAGGTCCTTCTCCTCCTCAAATGCAGATAATCGGGACTCCACCCAGGTAGTACTCGGTCCTGGGATTCTTGGCTCCACTATGCATAACTTTGCATTTCTTGACATTGATGCCAAGCTGCCAGATCCTGGACCACCTCCCCCAGTTTTTTCAGATCTTCCTGTAGGTCCTGTATCCCTTCAGCTGTGTCCACTCTCCCGCAGAGCTTGGTGCCATCCGCGAATAAACACATTTTTCCCTTACTGCTATTTCCAATGTCATTGATGAAGACATTGAACAACACTGGCCCAAGCACCGAACCCTGCACCAGTTAATTCTCCCCCCCCCCCACAACCACCCTCTGGGTTCTGTCCCTCAGCCAGTTTTCCACCCTTCTGGCCATCTTTTCCCGAACCCTGAGATCCAAACACTTCCTGATCAACCTTTCGTGGGAAATGAATGGGACTGTGAAATCCAGTGGATCTAAGGGGCAATTCCCTGAGGGACCGGAAGACTGTCCAGCTGCCCAGACTGAAGCTGGAGAGAGACTCAGTGAAAGCTACCAGAAAAGGGGAGAAGTATCTTGCTTCCAAGGTCTGTGTCTGTAACAAAGGGACAACCAAACTGTGAGCACAGCTACATGGACATGTTCTATGGGAGTCGGCTGGTAGTGTATGTGCCCAAGATAAGGCTAGATTACACTTCTCAGGACCCCAGTGTCACCACAACTATGTGCTGAATGTAAAAGTTTTGTGTGGATGCCTTTACCAATCCAGGGACAGTAGCTGAAGGATCTAGTTTGTGTAACCCAGAAGTAATGACAGACGCTGGCTGGGGCCAGAGTGGGCAGAACCTCATCTAAAACTCCAGTCAGGGCTAACTGGTTACCGGAAGGGCACATGGTTATCCTGCAGATGATAGCTAAGCCCATCGTGTCAGGAGGAATGTGTTTTTAAGTGTGTGGCAACCCCTTTTGATACACATTTAAAGAAAGTAAGTCTAGAGATCCCTAGAGAAGAGGGATGGACTGTTCGTACTTCTGTGGAAGAGAAAAATGTGAGAAAGCTCAAACTGTTTGTTCTGGAGAAGGAACATTTCTTGTGCCATGTGTGTTCTGTAATGTACAGTGCCAATATGGGGGACCACCTCTTTCTGCTTTCCATCTGTGTCCGAATAAAGCCATACTATACAATTCCATTTCTAGTATTGGACATTCCATCTGTGCTTCCCAGTGTGAGCTTGTTTATGGGCCCTTCAGAAGATAGGAGACACAGCATAGCCTTAGCACCTCTCTCAGAACTCAGTGTAAATATAAATGTTATTTTGCATTCTAACCCCCCGACCTCTTAGATGCCGAGCCAGGTATTTGCCCCAGTGTGAGGGGGAGATGCCTATTGTTATGCCAACTTGTGGTTTGATGCCTTGCCTGTGTACAAGTTGGGGAGGGCCTGGTTGAATGATGCTGCTCTTGGCAGGGGTAAGGGTTGCAAAATTGGGGGTTCGTCCGAAGATCTTGAGGGAGACTATAAAGTTATCATGCCAGTGCAAATGCTGAGGGCATGTCTAGGGTCTTTCTGTCTGGTGGTGGTGCACCACAGCAGAAATCACTGTGAGGAACAGTAACGTGCCATCCAAAGATTTGCTGCCCAAGTTTTCTGAGCAAAAAACGTGCTGTTTGTAGTGCCTGTGGAAACTGTGATGCCAAGGACTGATGTGCTGAGAAATGTGTGCCCTGTCGGTCAAAGTGCTTACAAACTGTTAAAAGTAAAGATTTCAAAGTTAAAAGTAATTGTGGACCAAGAGAATATTTATGCCCAATTTTTACAGAAGGTTTCAAGTGCTTGTGAGTTAAACTGGGGGAGTTAGTAGAGGATTACACAAAAAACTGTGCCAAAATTGCCTAAAACACTTCAGCCTGTTGAAAATTCCAAGCCGTGGAAAAAAAGTTCAGTTTGCTATTTAAATCTGCCTGCTTGATGATCATCCTGAAGGAAAGCAAGCAGGAGAGAGAGAGAGAGAGAGCTCATTTGCATGGCACTGTGCGATTGAGCCACACAACCAAGTCCTGCCCACTACCTGGAATCTCTGTGCTGATGGGAGTGTTTGAGGAGGAGAGAGTGGGGAGCGTGTGAGAAGTTCAGAGCCAGCAGCAGCGGTGAACATCATGTTGTTAAACTTCACAGTTTGCTTTTAAAAACTTTCAAAAACCAGTAAATCGGGCTTCACCCAGGTAGTGACCACTACACAGAGCGATCATGAGTGTGCATGGTGCAAACCGTCTGGCAGGACAGCCCAACTAACCCTAACAGTCCTCAAATCGGCAGGAAGGCTGCAAATACCACCAGAGGGAACCAGCAACTTTCTGTAAGTACAAAGAATGGCAGCAAAAGCAAAAAAGACTGTGAGCATTGAGTAATGTAAAGATCTGGTGCTAAAAGTCAGCAAATGATTGAGTAAGCAAGTAAACTGAGAGTAAAACAGACTGAGCAAACATAGATGTGGTTGGTGGGCAGTACTAAGCAAGGTTGCTAGAAAGGTGCAAAGACTTAAAGACACTGCTAATTTTTTCCTAAAAGTCAAGTTGCAAGTTCGTGCATAGTAAAAGTAAAACGCTATGGCAAGGGAACCAAATGCAGCCAGAACCAGTGTGTGTATGACACAGAAAGTTTCAGTGGCCATGTTGAGGTGTAGTTCAAAGCAAATGTAAAACAAACAATGAAGCGCCATGCTGGGGCAGGGTCTAATAGTACAAAACAACCAGAGACTGTATAGAAAGTTTGAAACAGAATGCAATTCAGCAAATGCAGAGAGAAAGAGACACTTACAGTTTGAACAGTCAGAACCAGTGTGCTAAGTGCAAAGCGCAGATCAGTAACTTGGACTCGTGTATTGTTTTTACTGAGAAGTGGCTTGTTTGTGTAACCCGGAAGAAATGGCAGAGGCTGGCTGGGGCCAGGATGGGCAGAACCTCATCTAAAACTCCAGTCAGGGCAAACTGGTTACTGGAAGGGCACAAGGTTACCCTGCGGATGTTAACTAAGCCCATTGTATCAGGAGGAATATGTTTTTAAGTGTGTGGCACCCCCTACATAATAGACACTTAGAGAAAAGAGGAATGTTGAATTCAAAGTGTGTAGAACCTCCCCCCCAAGTAATAGACACTTAAAGAAAGAAAGTCTAGAGAGCCCTACAAAAGAGGGATGAACTGTTCGTACTCCTGTGGAAGAGAAAAAATGTGAGAAAGCTCAAACTGTTTGTTCTGGAAAAATAAAATTTACTGTGCAATGTGTATTCTGTAATGTACAATGCCAACCTGGGGGACCACCCCTTTCTGCTTTCTACCTGTGTCAGAATAAAGCCATACTATACAATTCCATTTCTAATAATCGACATTTCATCTGTGCTTCCCAGTGTGAGCTTGTTTATGGGGCTCCTCAGACAGGAAACATAGCACAGTTTTAGCAACTCTCTCACAGAACTTGGTGTAAATATAAATGTTATTTTGCACTCTAACCCCCCCACCCCCAACCTCTTAGATGCCAAGCCAGGTATTTTCCCCGGTGCAAGGGGTGATGCCTATCATTAAGCCAACTTGTGGTTTGATGCCTTGTCTGTGTACAAGTTAGGGGGGATCCTGGTTGCAAGATGCTGCTCTTGGCTGGGGTAAGGGCTGCATGTACACAATGAAGTTCTGCAGAGGGAGGAACCTCTCCTGGCCCCTGCAGGGGTCACTGCAGCGCTGGGTGTTCAGCACCATCTCTCTCTGACTGCAGCACTGCCAGGCCTGCATCCAGATGTGATGGCTGCTCTGGAACTGGGTCACCTCTACGACAGTACGACACAGTAATGCTCGGGCCATCAAGTGACCTGTTCTGACATCTTACATAGAAACACAGAATTTGACAGCGGATAAGGACCGCTTGGCCCACCCAGTGTGCCCATTCCCCTAGCTAATGGATAAGCTGCAGATCCTAGCTAACCAGCAGCCTACTTCTTTCTACCCCCAGAACTGCCTTATGGCTGTCCCATGCATGCTTGAATGCAATCACTGTTTTTGACTCCACAACCTTCCTCCGGAAGGCCGCTCCATGCATCCACAACCCTCTGTGAAAAATACATTTCACATTACCTCCTGAGCTGCCCCCATCTTCAAATTGTGCCCCTTGTTCTTGTACACCTCTTTTTTGAAAGATGCTACCCTCTTGGACTTTGTTGATTCCCTTGAGGTACTTGAACGCTTCTATCATGTCCCCCCTTCCTCGAGGCTATACATATTAAGCTCCTTTAGTCTCTTCATATGTCTTCGTGCAGACCCTGCACCATTTTAGTTGCCCTCCTCTGGACAGCTTCCATCTTGTCTATGTCCTTGGAGATTGGGTCTCCAGAACTGCACATAGTACTCCAGATGGGGTCTTACCTGTCTGTACAGAGGGATAACAACTTCCTGTTTTCTACTGGTGATGCCTCTCCCTATGCATCCCAGTATCCCCCCAGCCCTCCTTACTGCCCTCTCACATTGCTTGCCCACCTTTAAGTCATCTGACATGACTACCCCCAGGTCCCTTTCCATTTTTGTTGTTAGTATCTCACCCCACATTGTGTACTCTTCCCCTTGGTTGTTGTTTCCCAGGTGCATTACCTTGCACTTCTTAGCATTAAATCTAAGCTGCCATACATTTGACCATTCCTCTAACCTTGCCAAGTCCCTTCTATCCTTTCCACCCCACCTTGTGCATCAATTCTGTTGCAGATCTTTGTGTCATCTGCAAAGAGACATACTTTTCCTTCCAGTCCCTCTGCAATGTCGCTTACAAAGACACTGAAGAGGACCGGTCCTAATACTGAACCCTGCGGCACCCCACTAGTAACCCCCCTTTCTTCAGAGTGGACTCCATCTACTATTACCCTCTGTGTCCTATTCTCCAGCCAATTCTTTACCCAGGCTATCATCTTGGGACCCACTCCCAGGCTGGCTAACTTGTATATTAATCTTTTGTATGGGGCTGAGTCAAATGCCTTGCTAAAATCTAGGTAGGCCATGTCCACAGCCCCTCCCTGATCTACTACTTTGGTCACCCAGTCAAAGAAATCTATTAGATTCGTCTGGCATGACCTACCTGCTGTGAATCCATGCTGCCTTGGGTCCTGTGCCCTCTGGCTTCTAGGTACTGACAATTCTTTCCTTCAGAAGTGATTCCATCATTTTCCTACCACTGAGGTTAAACTAACTGGTCTGCAGTTTCCGCTCTGCCTTGCTCCCACTTTTGTGAAGGGAATCACATCTGCCCTCCTCCAGTCCTCAGGTACCACCCCATCCTCCCATGATTTGTTAAAGAGGGTAGTCAGTGGGGTCACTAGTTCTACCCTTAGTTCTTTTAGAATTCTGGGATGAATCCCATCAGGCCCCATTGCTTTGTCCACCTTCAGTTTTAAGAGTTCTTTCAGAACCCTTTCTTCTGTAAAAGGACTGGTATCAACTTCTGTATCCAGAGTGTTTCTACTGTTTGTTTTAGGTACCTCCCCCTCTTCATTTGTAAATACCGAGCAAAATATTTGTTTAGTATCTCTGCCTTTTCACAGTCACCCTCTGCCCACCCCTCCCTTTATTAAGCCTCACTATCCCTCCCTAGTCTTCCTTCACTCCCTGATGTACCTAAAAAAGGTTTTATCCCCCTTCTTAACTGAGTTGGCTATCTTTTCCTCAGTTCGGGCCTTTGCTGTTCTGACTGCCTACCCAGCTTCCTTTTGCTTCAACAGATACAATTCTCTGTCCTGCTCCTTCTGTGATTCCTTGTACTTTCTGAATGCTTTCTTTTTCTCTTGAACCTTCACTGCCACCTCCTTTGAGAACCATAGTGGTTTCTTACATTGTTTTGTTTAGTTTATTTGCTTCACACAAAGGCTTGTTACCTCTGTGATGACAGTTTTTATTATTCCCCATTGTTCTTCCACCCCTCCTTCCTGCCCATTTGCTAGTTCATTCCTTAGGCACTCACCCATTTTGGCAAAGTCAGCCCTCCTGAAGTCCAGTACTTTTGCCTTTGTATGGCTTGACTCTATTGCTGTGTTTATTGTGAACCATACTGTTCGATGGTCGTTAGTTCCCAGATGGCTACCCACTTCTACATCTGTGATCCTCTCTCCATCTCCATTTGAGAGGACCAGGTCTAAGATTGCTCCCTCTCGAGTGGGTTCCAGTACTAGTTGTCTACGGCATGCCCACTGTAGGGCATCTAGAATAACCCCACTCTTAGAAGTGGCTGCTGCAGCTGCACTCCAGTTAACATCTGGCATATTCAGATCACCCATCAGCAATATCTCCCCTTTATCTGCCATTCTAAGTATACTTTCTATCATTTCCTTGTCCATTTCCTCCCCCTGAGAGGGGGGTCTGTATATAACCCCTGTGCGGATTGTGGTGCCATTGCCTGCCTCCAAATTGACCCACAGTGTTTGTTCTCCTCCCTGTTCACCCTTTTGTTCTGTCTAGTACTGGGAATAGACGCACCTGCAACTGTGCGTCTATTCCCAGCACTAGACTGTACCAGCATTGGCTATGAACTAAGGTAATGGTGGACAGAAGCCCTAACCAGGAAACGGAGGAACTGAGAATCAAATTTCTGGATGGAAACATAAAAAAAGGGCATCTCTGAAATCCAGGGAACAATCTCATCTCCCTGCTTCAAAGACAGCATGGTTTGTTGCTAGGTAATCATCCTGCACTGTTTTCTCTATTCATCTGGTCAAGAAATATTGGTCCAAGATTAGATGTCACATCCCTAACTTTTTGGCTATTAAAAAGAGTAAAAGAAGATTCTTCTACAATTAGCAGAATATTGTGGTGGCAAAGGGAACACAGGCTTCATCTTGCCTGCCCCTCATGGTGCACAGCAATTATTGTACCTCAAATGGACTACTGACATACATCTAAGCTTAACTGCTGGAATGTTATCCCTTCTCGTGGTGTGTAACCCTCAATTCTATTCTCCCTCAGGAATTTGTCTAATCCTGCTTTGAAAGATTGAAGGGTGCCAGCTTCCACAACCTCAGCAGGTGTGCTATTTCACATGCTGATTGTGGCGAGTTACCCCACTGCTAGCCCTTATTTGTAGATATTATTCTGTTGTATATATGTTTTTCTTGTAATTCTATCAGAAAAGGCACATACAGAAAAGACTGTTTTGTTGTTGTTTTGTTTTTTTAAAAGGGGTTTGATCTTCCTCTGACCTACAAGGCCAATCTTGTTTGCAGGAATCTGACAAGTTCTTGTCAAAAAGCGTGTGGATACATGATCAAAGAGTACTCTTCTCTAATGTTAACTGGCCAAGGGAAACAGAAGTAATAAAAATCCGCTTTTTTAATCATATAACTTACAATAGCTTCCTTGTAACTAATTAAATTAAGCCAGTTCAAAATCTCAGGATGAGAGAAGCTATTTCCACTGTTGTAAACCTTTAAGATCAAAAGGGAAATGGTCTTAGACAAGAGGTGAAAGAAAAGGTTCCCATAGTACACTGACCTTTTTTTCTAAGTGCCAGAAAACATCCTTCTAACAGGCCTGTGTGAGATTGCAATGTCAGGTGACGGAAAAGGTTCCTATAGTACACTGACACTTTTTCTAAGTGCCAAGACTTTGGGAATGCGCAAGAGTGACGCTCAGTAGACTAAAGTGGAAGCGGGGTGGTCTTCTATATATACACTCTCCAGCACAGATTCTCACAGCTATTTTGCCATTC
This sequence comes from Neoceratodus forsteri, assembly GCA_016271365.2. Lineage (NCBI taxonomy): Eukaryota > Metazoa > Chordata > Ceratodontiformes > Ceratodontidae > Neoceratodus > Neoceratodus forsteri. Next base: position 297,990,120 of record CM057459.1, on the reverse strand, counting down.
TGTTTGGACTCTCCTGAACACAAGTGAGCAGCTGCCAGCACAGAAACTGCCTAAGAGCCAAAGGCTGCTACAGAAAGACTGCAATATTTTGCAAACCAGCGATTCTCTGGACTTTGAAATCTTCATACCTCAGGTAGATTAGCTAACAATCTCAATGCATTTCATTGTACATTTTTTCCATTTTCTTTTAATGTATACTGTAACCCAAATTAATATTCTCTTTTTAGTTGTACTTGTATTTATTTAAGTATTTTAGTAAAACTTTTGTTTTTCTAAAGAATATCTACCTGAGCGTGAATTCCTTATATTGTATGTGTGACTGTGGAAGGTTTATTAATAATCTGTGACAACTGTTACTTGCTTAGAGGGGCCACCATAAGCAACCAAACTGAAAAGGGGTCTGGAAAGGACATCTGGGAGAATAGGGAGAATACCAGAGTCTACAAAGATTTTGAACCAGGCTGTTGCATGTCCTGTAGGGACAAGGCCAATTCAGGTTTTTACACTGCTATCCTGAAGACAGTGTTATGCCTGGGTCTTCCTCCTTTGTGTAATAGCCAAGGAAAAGGGTTCATATTTGGCCACAAGACTTGAGACTGGTATTGTGCCCTTATCCAGAGTTAGAGAGACACCCTGGATCCTCATGGCAGAGGTGCAGTCATGACCTTGGCGAGCATTAGAAAGGATGAGGAGGGTATCCCTGCTCCCCTCATCATGGATTGCATTTAAGGGTGGGCACTGTGAGCTCAGTGGGCCTGATCCTCAGGAGTGGGTTCGTGACACTGATTACCCTCAGTGTAAAGTAATGATTTTTGATGAGTTCCCTCATCTAGCTCCCTACTTTGAGCGTATGGCTTACAGCAGTGCTTGCACTCACCAGCTCAATCAGCAGAGTAAACTCCTGTGTTTGCAGAACCCCTGACATAATGAAGTTTTATTGGGAAAAGTATACTTCTCTATAAAGATCTACAGTGTCTGATTTAGGTTCCAGATACAGTCCATTCATGATATACACACATGCTTGGAACATCCCATTTTTGTGCATACATCCGAAATTGCACGCAACCGAAAATGTACTGAAATCAATGGAGCACTGCAGTATAAACAACACTTTCTCGATTACTACACGCTTTTACCATTCCTGAATACATCAAACTCATTTAAAACATATCAATACCAGTATATCAAATGTTGGTCCACTCTTAGCTATTTGTTCTCTCTATACCTGCTGGCTCTAACAGACAGGCTGAAACTGACTAAAATGTGCATGTACTTAACCACTGGCAACACAGTTAGCACCTGTGTAACATGTGTGACTGACAGTTTTTATATCTGTGGAGCCCGTTTGAAGGACAACTTATGCATACAACCGAAATCTGGTGTACTTACAACCAACTTTGTTATCATTAAGTAAATAGGACTGGGAATGGGACATGCCATTTATATGCATATAACAGAAATGTGCACACATCTGACTTGCATACATGTGGAATGCACCGTATTTCTGAGGCCCATACATACAACACATAAAACCTAAGCAGTGTGTGTGTTACTAGGACCTGGTTACACTGGATTGCTAGGTAGATTTGCTAGGTGTCCTAGGTCCATAAGACCTGCTGTGGTTCCCATGGCAACTTCTGTCAGTCAGCCAGGCAGAGGCTCCAATGGAATGGAACTCTCATAGCAGCATAAGCCACAATGGAATCTTGGTTTGGAATGCTGCTAGGGAGAGTTTTCTGCCTGAGTGCAGAGTGTTTAAAAGAGTTGCCTTCTGCCTGCTGGCAGACAATGAATGTAGGGCTGGCTTGAAGGTGATTGCCCCTTCCCTCTGGCCTGGCCAGCCCCGAAGTCAAAAAATGTGAGCAGTGTCAAGCAGTTGTGACGTTAAGCTGCATTTCTGTGCCCTTGAGAAGGTGAAGACTCCTTTACAGAGTGATAGTCTACAACAGCGAGTAAATGTAGGGTCTGTTTCCACCTTAAGTACTCTAAGTGAAGTGTGCCCAGTGTGGGGAAAAAGTAGGAATTGCCCAGTGAGCTCCTGGGGAATTCCTGTAGGTTTTCAGACACTGGGGGAGGTCTGGCTCAGACACAGGGGCACCTCTTCAGTATGGTTCTGAAGTATAAAGAAAGCAATGCCCCTCTGTCTAGGGACGAATCCCAAGCACCTGATCTGGGCCAGGAGGAGCATGATCTCATATAGTATGGAAACCGTGGTAATTGGGGGAAGTTTGGACATTGTCCACCCCTGGCAAAGGCCAGTCAAGTTAATTGTGTCCATAGCCCAGAAGAGGGATGGATGGGAGGAAAGTAGTTTGTGCCCCTAGTGATCTGGGGTGGGTTTAGTACCTGCAATTGCGCAAACTACTACTGTGGAAAGATGAACTGTGTACCTGTTGTCACAGCACCTGCAGCCCCTGTGGGCATGTGTTCTGTCAGTTTTAGCTTGTCAGAATAAAACCTACTACTTGACTCTATTTCCGTTGTGGACAGCTTGTTTGTGAGGACTGTCAAGTCTCTGCTGCCCCCAGTGCCATGGCCCATCACAGAACCCATTCAAATACAAATGATACTTGGGTACCCCCTTTCCTCCCAAGACCAAGCCGAGGAAATAATTGCCCATGAGTGAATGGGATGCTGCTACGAATGTCATCTATGGTGCCAACATGCCAAATGTTTTACCCGGCGGGAAGGCAGGATTACACAAGAAGATCAAAGAAGAAGAGCAATATGAAAATTATAACAACAAACAATAACTTTACTGAAAAAAACAGTAACATACCAAAGATGTTTGTGGAATGTCCTTTCTTAGCCAATGGCTTCAGTTCATTGTGGCCCCACGCATACTGTCGATAATTATCCCATGCATGTTTCATCATCTGTGGGGAAAAAAAGAACAATTTAAACATAATATCAAAATAAATTAAGAACATAATACAGTTCCTCTCGAACAGTTTTGTGGATACACCAACTGAACTGCTGTGAAAACTAACTCTTCTGAAATGTACAGCAGTTCCTTAACTTTTACACTCTTACAGTAAGCGCACTTACATATAGGGGACATACCATGGGTGACTATCAACAGTGGTCAGTGAGTGACCCACCTCAGTCAAACTGAGTAGCAAATTGGAAACTGACTGGGTGGGGAGGTGCTATATAGCATCCTACAATTTCTGCAAGAGAGAAGTGGCAACACTTTTGCATAAAAGCTTGCTGTTCAAATATGAGAGAGTGGTGGTGAGCCTGGAGGGGGGCAGGTATATATCTGTGGAGGGCAGGGTGGGTGGCTGGAAAGTCACATATGCTTTGGTGTATGCCCCAACAATGTTCGACCCCCAATTCTTCCGGAATCATTTGGCCCTGATCCTCCAGGAGGGTTCTGAAGCTTGATTTTTGGGAGGGGATTTTCAACTGTACCCACGAACCACACCTAGACAGATACTCTTGGCAGGGCAAGAATGGACAGGTGGTTAAACAATGGTGCCAGGGCCTTCTCGATCTTGACCTCTCAGATGTATGGCAGACAGCTAACCCCTCAAGTAGAGAATAACCTTTCTATTCTAACCCCCATGCCTCTTGGTCAAGAACTAACTATATTTTTATCTTGCGAGGGTGGTACCAGCAGGTATGGGAGACAGACATTAGTGGAGGTGCTCTCTCCGATCATGTTCAGGATAGGACCACGCTGAGCTGGGGGCGGCGGGGGAGAGGCAGTGCCCCCAAACCACCCTGGCGATTTCCTACTGACTTGCTAGCGGAGGAGTTTCAAGACTTTGTAACTTCCCACTGGGACATCTACTCCTCGACTAATAAGGCATCTGCCCCCTCAGCCGCCACATTCTGGGAGGCTGAAAAGGCATGCATGAGGAGAATGGGGGAATGATAATTTCTTACGTAGCCACAAAATGTAAGGCCCACAGTGGAAAGATAGAGGACATGGAGACCCAGCTAAAGGTGCTGAAAAGACAGTCCTGCCAAGACAAGTCACTGCAATGCCTGGAGAAATTAGCTGCAGTATGGGCCACACTCAATCTCCTCCTTTCGGAGCAGGCCAAAGTAGCTCTCTCTTTTACACAAAGCAAAAGTTCTTCGAGCGAAGTAATAAGCCCAGCATCCTGCTGGCCAGGCTTGCAGGAGGAAGGAGGGACGCCAATATCATTCCTGCCATCCATAATCAGCAAGGGGTCTTGGCTAATAGCACTAGAGAGACTGGGAGTGCACTTGTTGAATTTCACAAGGCCCTTTACTCCATGGAATCCACTGGAACAGCTAAAAAGGCCAAATAGTTTTCGGAACACTTGCCCATCTCCCAACTTTCCTAAGAATAGGATGAAGAACTGGAAACACTATTACCCACCAGGAGGTAAGTAGAATAGGGCCATCCAGTCACTAAAGAAAGGCATGGTCTGTGGACCAGATGAGTTCTCAAGGGAGTTTATTCAACTTCTCAGGGGTCTTATGGGAGAATGTCTGTCTGGGCTATACATGGAGGTGAACGATTGGAGTGCCCTCTCCCCCACTTCCATGGAAGCAATGATCTGCATACTACCCAAACCAGGGAAGGATTCACTGGAGCGAAGATCCTACCACCCCATCTCCCTATTAAATTATGACAGCAAGATTTACACAATGGAATTAGCTACCAGACTGGAAAGGGTCCTGGACTCGGTAATTCACCCTGATCAAACCGGGTTTGTCTGGGATTGTCTTTCTCACCATAATAAGAGAAGACCGCTCAATGTGGTTCACACAGGAGCTTGGTGCCCCAGGGCAGGGCATTTTGTGCTTTCCTTGGACACTGAAAAAGCATTCAACAGGACAGAATGGGAATATTTATTTGAGGTTTTGGAGAGATTTGGCCTAGGGCTGCCTTTATTGGGATGACCAAGTTGCTGTACGCTAGCCCAGTGTCTTGCATGCTGGTGAATGGGGAGAGGTCAGCGCATTTTATGTTACACTGGGGAATGCGGCAGAGATGCTCCCTCCACTCGCTCCTCTTTGCCCTACCAAAAGAACCCTTAGCCATTAACATTCGCCAACATGCCATCATTCACGGTCTTCTCTCTCAATGTGGCAAGACTTACAAGATCACTCTCTATGCCAATGACATCCTGTTATACATCACTGAATCCAAGATGTCTATCTCAGCCCTCCTATCCACCTTGGCAGACTTCTCATCCTTCTCTGGATGCAAGATTAATGTGCAAGTCCTGCCTGATGGGGCTGGGACTTGCTAAACATGAGGGGAAATTGCTCCGTACACCCTTCTTGTTGGCAGATAAGTACATTATGTACTTGGGGTTAAATGTGGGCCCCACACTGGAGGAACTATGCCCTCTGAACTATAAGCCTCTGCTCACAGTCCTCTTAGCAGACCTAGAAAGATGGCAGAGCTTGCCCTTGTTATGGCTAAGTTGCCTCAACCTAGTTAAAGTGAATGTATTCCCTAGATTGCTGTACCCGATGCAAATGCACCTTGTGGGACTAACTGGGGAGACAGACAAAGATTGAAGAGGGCTTGCACAAAGTTCCTGTGGGTGGGACAGAGGCCCAGGGCAAGTCTTCTGTGATTCAGGAGGAATGAATCGCAAGGTGGCCTGAAATTCTTGGATGTGCAACAATACTACCTAGCAGCCCAGACCAGGATTATTCAGAACTGGGTGGTGCAGTCAGATGCAGCCCAATGGTTCGACTTGGAGTGTAAGGGCGCTCGGTACCCTCCTCATATATATCTAGCAATAGATGGGACTCTGGGCCTGAAAGGAACTAAAAGGTAGAAACCCACTGGTCGAATGAACTCTCCTAGCCTGGCAAGCCATCTGTAAAGGAGACAAGAAAAAGAGGAAAAACACACTACTGGTGACCTTGATCAGCAACCCATAGTTCCCACTGGGTATGGGAGGAGGGTTGGGTAAAGACTGGTGGAATAGAGGAATCAAATCAGAAAGAACTGGAAGGGGACAGGATCAGTTGTGTTCCAGGACAGTAGCTGCTGCTGTTGTTTTCACAGGGTTCTTGTGGATTTTACTTGGTAGGTTAGTTCTTTTCTTTCTTACTTCTAAGGGGCTAGCAGGGTATTGTTTTGGGGGCTGCTGGATGTTTGAAAACTGATTTGGTGGCTGTAAGTGGGGCTCATTTTGTGGATGTTTCACTGTGTAACAGGCTGCACTGGTAGAGGCCTATTTCTTCTGATTTAAAACCTATTTGGTGGGATTTGCTTGGGCCTGGTTCTTTGGCTGCTGGGCTTGGAGGGGAGACACAGGGCTGATACACTCTCTCTCGAGTCAGGTGTCTGCCCAAAAGCCACCCTCCCTCCCCAGAAGTCTGCTAATTTATAGGGGAACACCTGCCCTGCAATTGGAGGAAAAGGCTGCAGGTGCAGCTCACGTAGTTCTAGCCACTGGGGGTTGGATTTAAAGGCTGGGAGAGAGGAGCTTAGGGAGTTGTTCATTTCCTTATAAGTTTAATGTGTTGTACTGCACCTAGTAACAGGGTTACTGGTGTACAGTGGGACTGTCTCTAAGATTAGTGGGTGACCTGATTAGCTGTAGGGTGTATCTTGGACTAGGGGAAACTGGTGGCTCACCCAAGGAAACCTATTTGGAAGGGATGGAACCACACGTCATTAGGGCCGGCATCTTTGGGAGGGTGGTGGGGTGCACAGGGGTGTGGAGCAGCCATGATACTGGACTGGCTTGGAAGTTCGGTGGTTGCCAGTGTGCTACCAGCTAGCACAACAGGGAGGAGGTTGCAGGGGATTAGGAGAAAGCTGGGGAAGGGGGGTGGTGGTTGGGGAAGGGGCTGGGAATCTCCCACGGGCTGCACCAAGCACTGGGGGTGGGGGCATAGGGAAAGGAGTGCAGGAGAATACTCACGGGTCACATAGGGACCCTGACAGAGGGGGTCCAAAAGGACACTACCAAGGAAGCAGGCAGGTAACTGGGGACCCTCACAAAGGAGGGACGGAGGGACTACATTCTCAGGGAAGTAGGCAGATGGCCAGGGCTGGACAGAAGGAAGCAAGGCGGGGAGGTGGATCAGACCTTACACTCAATAACCGCTTCAATTCTCTTCTTCTGCTCGAGGATGAGGGGGGTGAGGTAGCCACGACAGGGGTGGTTAGAGACGGAAAGGGAGGGGGAGGCAGGAGACAGGGGCCAGATAGCAGGAAGAACGGGGGGACCTGGAATGCAGGAGAATGGGGGGAGCAGTGAATCAGAGCAGGAGGGGCAGGGGGAAGAGGGAGGAAAGCGCAAGGAGAAGGACCAGTTGGGAGGAAAGGTAAAGGAGAAGGACCAGAGGTACAAGGAGGATTCAGCAAAGGGAGCTGAGGGTTTAGGCCAGGGGAGCACGACTGAGCAAGGAGGAACTAAATGGAGACAGGAAGGAAGGGAGGATGAGCCAGGCTAGTTTAGCAGATGGGGAGAAGGACCAGTTAGAGCAGTGAGGGGGAATTAGCAAGGTACAGAAGGATACTCAGGAGAAGGAGAGGCATAGGATTGGAGGAGGTATTATGGTAATAAGGAGGGTGGCATGTGGCACCCAGATAGGGGAGGAACAAGGAGCCGTCATGGAGGGGCCAGTAGAAAGGATGAGGGACATGGAGGGGGGAATGGAGGAAAAGGAGGGTCAGAGTGCTCCTGCTGGGGATTCTATGATCAGGGGTATCAAATGGGATAGGGAGGAGAAGCCTGGCCAGTTAGAACAAGATGCTCCTGGACTAACGGTTCACAGGGCTAAGCAAGAGGTATATCAGCTGGCAAAGGATTGTGGGGTTCCCAGACATACTGGTCCACCTGGGTACAAATGACATTGAGGAAATAGCGAGCTAGAGATACAGGCAATATTCAGGGAGCTGCAGGGTCTGTCATGACATAGGACACAGTTTTCTTCTCAGAAATCCTGCGGTGCCAAGAGCTAGTGGGGAGCACAAAAGGAAGATTAGGGAGATAAACCAGTGGCTCAGGGAGTGCTGTGAGGCCAGAGGGTATGGGTTGATGGGGGATTGGGGGGAGACCTGGGAGGATAAGGAGCTGTATGCTAGAGATAGACTACATCTCAATTTGGAGGGGAGGGGAATCCTTAAGTTGAAAATAGAGGGGTTCATTGGTGAAAAGTGGGGTTTAAACTTGTGAAGGGGGGCCGGATGGGAGAAAAGGCTGTCAAGGGGGTGCTAATAAAGGAGGGACTCTGTCTCCACCCCCCTGGGGACCAGCAGGATTACAGGAAAAGGCCGACTGGCAAAGTGCAGACCAGGAGAAAACAGAATCCCCATGGGAACACGAGCAGGGGAAATGGAACTATAGGGAAAGGGTGGAAGGTAGTCCTGCTAAATGCCAGGAGCTTGGGCAATAAAATGCCTGAGCTCCAGGCGATGCTAACTGAGGGAGCAGTGGATGTGGCAGCGGTCACCGAGACTTGGGCCACTGCAGGACGTGACTGGGACCTGAACCTGGAGGGGTTACACTGTGCTCAGGAAGGACAGGGGAGGAAGGGGACGAGGGTAGCAATGATAGTCAAAACTGCATTGGCACAGGGGAGAGAGGAGGCAGAGGGAACCGTGGAGGCGATTTGGGTCACCCTGATAACAAGGGGGAGCAAGAGAGTAAAAATAGGAGTGGTGTATAGACCCCCTGCCCTGGCGGAGGAGCTGGAGGACAGTCTGGTGGCAGATGTTGGGAGGCACTGCAGACTGGGCAGAGGAACGGTGGTGGTGTTGGGGGACTTAAACATGCCAGGAACAGACTGGGAGACTATGACATCCTCTGTGACCAGGGAACAGAGGTTGTTGGATGTCTTTCAAGACGTTCCCTAACTCAGCAGGTGAGGGAACCGACCAGGGAGGTGTGGTACTGGATGTGGTCCTGGCAGACAGTGACCAGATTGGGGGGCCTGGAGGTAAGGGACCCATTGGATGGGAGTGACCATGCCATGGTCTGGTTCTGCCTGGACCTAGGAGGGTAGAAGGCTGCACAAAGACGGAAGTAACCGACTTCAGGAGTGGATTTTAAGGAAATGGGAAGGATCCTAAGGAGCATTTGATGGGATTGGTCAGACATGGACGCTGATAGTAGGTGGAAATCATCAGGAGAGGGTGCAGGATGCTACCAGCACCTGTGCAAGAGTAAGACGAAAATGCGGTAGGGCCCAAAAACCCTGCTGGTGGACCAGGGAGGTCCAGGAGGTGGTGCGGGGAAAGAAAGCAGCCTATAAGCAATTCAAGTGCTCAAGGAGTGAAAGGGATCGAGGGGAGTACGAGCTGATGGCTAGAAGGGCCACTAGAGTGGTGAGGGCGGCTAAGGCAAGGAAGGAGCAGAACCTGGCCAGGGAAATTAGGAGGAGGGAACAAGGGTTTTTTTAGATACATTGGGGAAAAATGAAGGGTGAATGGGCAGATTAGCAGGATTAAATCAGGGGAGAGATGGGCACAAGACCCGGGGGAGCAGGCGGAGGTACTAAATGAGTATTTCCCTCAGTTTCACCAAGGAAAATGGGAATGCATCATACATGGGAGGAGACAGAGATACTGAGGAGGGGGGGACCCCACTGATCGGGCGGGTCTGGGGAGAGGGGGGGATCACTGGCAGGGTGGGGAGGGCTAGCAGGAGAAGAGGTACCAAAGTGGAAATCACAGCAGAGAGAGAGAGGAAGCCTCAGCCCCTTAAGACGGAGAAAGCACTGGGGCCGGATAAATTATATCCCAGAGTGCTGAAGGAACTCATGGATGTCCTGGCGAAACCCCTGGCGGAGCTTTTCACCATCTCTGAGGACAGGGTGGGTGCCCCAAGACTGGAAGGTGGCGACATAGTGCCTATCCACAAGGGGGGATCAAGGGAGGTGGTAGGAACTACAGGCCTGTCAGCCTGACATCAGTGGTGGCAAGGTGATGGAGGGCATTGTCAAGGAGAGGCTAGGGGGACCTGGATAAGTCAGGTGCCTGGACGAAGACAGCATGGATTCATCCCGGGAAATCGTGTCAGACAAACCTGGTGGAGTTCTATGACTGGGTGACGAGTGCCTTGGACCTTGGTAGACCAGTGGACGCCTTCTTTCTAGACTTCAGCAAGGCATTTGACTCTGTTCCTCACGTGGGCCTGTTGGATAAGCTGGGAGAAATGGGGTGGGAACCAGATGATCAGATGGATAGGCAATTGGCTCCAGGACCAGACCCAGAGGGTCGAGTTGGGGATAGTCTCATTCCCAAGGAGGGTCATTAGTGGGTCCCACAGGGTCAGTCCTGGCGCCTTCTGTTCAACGCCACGATCTGACATAAGGACAGGAATCAGGAGTGAGATGAGTCTCTTGCAGATGACTCAAACTGGGCAGTGGATGGGGAGGAGGGAGGGTGGCCCTACAGGGGACCTGGAGGCTCTGGAAAGATGGTCAGAAAGGGAAGCTGAGGTTCAATGCAGGAAATGCAAGGTACTCCACCTGGGGGCCAGAAACCCAGGCCAAGTGTACACCCTGGGGGAAATGCTACAAGTCTAGATGGCTGAGAGGGACCTGGGGGTGGTGGTGGATGTCAAGATGAACAACTCTGAGACTTGTAGGAGGGCAGCAGCCAAGGCCAACAGGATGCTGGGATGCATCGCTAGGGGGATCACCTCCAGAAGGAGGGAAGTGATACTCCCTCTGTATAACTGCTTGGTGAGGCCGCACCTTGAGTACTGCGTGCAGTTTTGGAGGCCACACTTAAAGAGGGCATTAACCTCCTCCTGAGAGGGTCCAGAGGAGGGCAACCAAAATGATTTGGGGCTTAGGGGATGGACCTATTAGGAGAGGCTCAAGAGCTAAATATGTACACATTGGAAGAGAGAAGGGACTGGGGGACATGATAGAGGTCTTCAGGTACATGAAGAGGGTAAACAGGGAGGAACAGTCAGGGTGCTTCAAGGAAGGAGGAGGGGCCACTAGAGGCATGGGTGGAAGCTGGAGGGGGAGATTCAGGGAGAAAGGAGGAGGTGCTACTTCACTGAGAGGGTGGTGGAGCCATGGAATGCACTGCCTAGGGGGCTGGTGGAGGCAGAGACAGTGGAGGGGTTCAAGAGGGGTGGGACAGGTACAGGGAAAAGTTCTGGAAGCAAAATCCAATGCAGCAAGAATATCCGGAACTGGGAAGGGAGAAGCCAGAGAAGGCGAGGGGGACAGCAAGGTCAGCACCCAGGGTGGGGGCTGACCAAACGAGCAGACACGAAAGACCGTTAGGCCTATTCTGCTGGCATTTTAGTATGTTAGTAAATTCTTGGGTGATTTGGTATCAGATGCGGGGATCTGCTCCTTTGCTGAGATCCAACGGTGATGGACAGTCCCTTCTAACCACCTCTTTTTCTACCTACAGGTACAACACTATACTGAGTGGCTGGGAAGGCACATTCCCTCAGGGGCAAATATTAGGCCTCTGGAGCAAATTATTCTTGGCAAAAGGAAGTGCCCCAAGCAAGTGATTTCAGAGGTTGTGAAACAAAAAGCAGGGCTCTTAGGAATAACCCCTCCATCAAAACCAGACTGAGATAGCAAGAGGACCTGGCATGCCAGATCCCATACTCGGCCTGGCAAATGCTATGTTTGTCACACATGGAGCTTTTTATTTGTAATAAGTACAAGGAGGCACAGTACAAATTTCTCAACAGATTATTCTGGCCCCCCTGACTGTCCATACTTTTCAACCTGAGACTTCCCCTGAGTGTGGCAAGTGCACTAAGGAGATAGAGAGCTACTTCCACTGCTTCTGGGGCTCAGAGACATTACAGCCCTTTTGGAAGGCCAAAGCCTCTAAGGTGGAACAGATATATAACTGCCATATCCCCAGTACACCACTGGCCTTTGTAATGGGAGTTGAGGACCAGCAAGGGGGATATTATAACCTAGAAATATTCACTTATTGCTGGTTCTATCCAGACACTGCATCCAGAACACATGGGTTTCCCTTTAGACTCTGCAAGTCTCCCAATGGGAGGACCTCATACTGAACATTCTACCACTGGAGCAGGCAACCCTCTCACTCAGAGGCAGAGAGAACCTATTTGAAAGGGTCTGGTGCCCCTATCTAGAGTCACCCCCAACACACACACATATACTGTGCAGCCCTGATTATGTCAGTTATCACCTAATGTCTAACGGGTGATGTTCTCGACACAAACCAGAGGGATACACCCCAAGGCACTGTGACCCGCTCTGCATATTTGGGCTCTCCTACAATTAACTAAGCCCAGAACAGGAATCTTTGGGTATTTTTATACATGAGCCATCATAAAGAATAGTTATATACTTACCGTAACAGTAGATCTTTGAGAGAATCTCTTTCATCAGGCAACACCTATGGAACTATAGCTGCTAGGCGCTAGGACCACATGGAAACCTTTTGCAAGCAGTCCACTAGGGGCTGCCCACGATGATGTCATATGTCAACACTTCCCATATACAGTACACGTGGCCAGCCCCTTCCCTTCTCAATTCCCCTGGCGGAGCTCATGCTTAGAGGATCTCCCTCTGAGGGACCAAGAGAAAGCTTAGGGTTCCAGCTACCAGGTGAAGCAAGAAACAGCAGACTGACTGTCCCAGAGAAAGAGACAGGAGTTATAGGGCTCTGTATCCTAGGGGGACATAGGGTGGGATGGCACTGCCTGATGAAAGAGATTCTCTTTCATCAGGCCACACCTATGAACGAGTACCAAGCAGTACTGACAATACAACAGTCAGGGTGGCTGGAGCCTACAGGCCTATAAAAGGCGGCCCCTGAAGTATAGCTAGGCCAACACCTGCCCTTTTTCGACAGGCAATGTCCAGACTGTAGTGTTTAGTGAAGGTGCGGACAATACTCCAGGTGGCAGGTGCACAAATTTTTACAACTGACACATTCTTGAAACAGGCAACAGAAGTAACCAAGCCTCTGGTGGAATGACCAAGAACAACACCAGAAAGTTCCTTACCGTACTTCCTATAACAAAAAGTAATACAGTTGGGCAGCCATCTGGACAGGCACTGCTTAGAAACTAGTACACCCTCTTTTCCAGGGGATGAAGGCAACAAAAAGTTGTGAAGACTTCCTGCAGTCCTCTGTGCAGTGTATATAGTACCTGATTATTCTGTGTACATCTAAAGTATGGAGCAATGATTCCCCTCAATTGGCATGCTCAGGAAAATAAACCAGCAGGTGGATAGTTTGATTTAAAGTAAAATCAGCCATCACCTTAGGAAGAAACTTAGGACTGGTATGTTAAGACACCCTGTCTTTGTGGAAAATCAAATAAGGAGGCTCACAAATCAGAGCCTGAAGCTCTGAAATCCTTCGAGCTGAAAGTAATAGTAACTAAAAATAATGCTTTCCAAGAAAATAAGTGTAGACTACAAGTTGCGGATGGTTCAAATGGAGCCAAAGTAAGCTTTTCTAACACAAAATTCAGGTCCCAAGTTGCGACTGGCTTGCTCATAGGAGGCTTCACGTGCGGAATGCCTCTCAAGAACACATGAGCCACTTCCAGCTTAGCAACCGTACTACCACCAATAGGCACACGGAAAGCTGAAATGGCAGCAAAGTGCACTTTGATAGAAGAATATTGCAATCCTGCATCTGACAAGGAGAGAAAATACTCCAGCACCTTAGTTACTGGACATGTAAAAGGATCCAGTTGATGAGAAGCAGCCCATAAAGCAAACCGCTTCCACTTCATGGAATAAGTGGCTCTGGCAGAAGGCATTCTGGTAGCCACCAGAACATCAGCTTTAAAGTTGGTTTACTGATCTATAAAGCCCTACATGGACTTGGTCCTGACTACTTGGAAGAGCTTCTAATTCCCTACAGCCCTGTGCGACAGCTCCATTCGGCTGATGAGTGGTTGCAGAAGGTTCCGAGGGTGACCGAAATCTTCTGGGGCCCATGCATTTATGTTTGTGGCCCCTACCCTCTGGAATGTTCTACCCCGTCAGCTTCGGGAGTGCACGATCGTAAGGGGAGTTAAACAGGCACTTAAAACTTTTTTGTTGCGTCAGGCCTATCAGTGACTCATTGGTGTTTGCAGCTGTTGCGTTATTTATTACTGTATTCTTTGTTTTGTGGAATTGTTTTTATTATTGTAAAGCGTCTTTATATTTTGAAAGGTGCTTAAAAAGAAAGTTTATTATTAATCTCAGCTATCTAGCAATGGCTGTGTCTTCAGGAGCTATGCATGAAGATGGAGTGACTTGCGGTCCAGATGGACCAGGGTCCCCTGTTCTGTGACAGTAAGCCCTTGCACAGGGGTAGAGACATTGATGGTGCCACTGCCGATGGTGCCACTGCCAATTGCTGCAGTAAGCGGGACCAGCTCTGACGAGGCCAAAGAGGAGCAATGAGTATCAGAATTGCTCCTGCCATCTGGAGCTTGATTAGCACCTACCAGATTAGCCTCAGGTTGGCCTGCAAAAAAAGGGATTACCAGAGGGGGCCCTGATACAGCTTATCTGCCTTCTTAAGCGTGGCAGCCACCATATTTGGTCTGTGCCAGTCAGCCAGGATGGCATCCTCCAAGGCAGGCAACAGAGGAAGAATAATTATTAGTGGAGAGTCAAGCAGTTCTACAAACTTCATAAAAGTTTCTCTTGGTGATGTCCTGCTTTTCAGATTCAAACCCCATAGCAGACTATAGTTGCTGCATCATGCAGATGAATGACAGGTCTTCAGGAGGGAACCTAGGGGTATACACTATGGCGTCCTCACTCCCTGTGGAGACAGTGGAGGTAGACCTTTTATAGCAGCTCTCTACATACTCTTTCTCCTCCGCTTTCTCTTTGCATAATGAGATCAGGGTTATATTCCTGATCCTCATCAATGGTTTCTGTGGCCTCAAAGAGGGAGCAGAAGAGGTTGTTGACACCCTGGAAGGCAATAGGCATGTCAAACTGAGAGCCATCTGTGCTGGGACTTGCCAGAGGGGCCCCATCGATGGTGCTCTTATCACAGGAGAAGGTAGCAGGTGTTGCAGCATGTCCACGAAGGACAAAAGCACCATTTGCATGTCGGTGCTTGCTTGAACTGCAGATGCGCTTTATGATGTCGACGGGGATGCACCATCCCTGACATCGACGGCACCTCACCAGCTGTGATAAGTCTGGCAGTGTTCATAGCCTTTCCAGACCTGGAGGGGGCAACAGTCTGAGCGGCTGGTGGCTCATCACTGGGGCGGTTGAAGGCACAGAGATGGTCGCGCTGAGATGAAGGGGTGACCTAAAGCATACTAGGGAGGTTTTCTCCTTGCTCCTCTCCCTCTTACGGTTCTTGTGCTTATGTTGCCCAGAGGTCTCCTCCTGGGACCTAGATGAATAAGAGCCTGAGGAGCCAGCCGGTGACATGGTAAAGCTCTTTTCTGGAGCTCGTTCTCCATCCTGGCAACCTACTTCTTTAAAAGGTGAGTCTCCAAGGTGTTCTTTCTGTGTAGCCGGGTAGCTGTGCTGAACGTAAGGCAAATCTGGCAGGCCTTAACGTTATGGGCTGCACCGAGGCAGCACACGCAGACATCGTACGAGTCACCTGAGTAAATCTTTCTATCACATTCACAGTATCTAAAGAGCCTTGTAGGTTCTTTAGACGACATACATGATGTCGAGTATCACTTCCAAAAAGTGACCGTAAACTAGGAAGGAGAAATACACTGAATAGCAGTCAACCATAGCAGCAGCGTCTCTGTGTAGGGTCCGGCGAGTATGGTTGACAATGGGAAAAGAACTGAGGAGGGAAGGGGCTGCCCACATTTATATGGGAAGTGCTGATGTAGGACATCATTGGAGGTGACCCCTAGCGGACTGCTTGCAAAAAGGTTCAGTGTGGTCCTATTGCCTGGTGGCTGTAGTTCCATAGGTGTGGCCTGATGAAAGAGATATCCTCGAAGAAGATATGCTTTACCTTTGACCAGTGTGCTATTATGCATTTTGTCTGCAGGGGCTAGATTTATCCCTTATTGTGGTGTATTTGTCTTAATGTCTTGGCCAATGAATTTTGCTTTGTGTATCAAGTTCAAATGAATTGGGACACCATCAAACTGTATGAGATTTATGAATTTGCATGCATTGCTGATGTATTTACAAGATACTGGCTACTGGTCATGTCTGTGTATTGTTGTGAAAGAAAATCCAATAAATATAACTTTCAAAGAAAAAAAATAATGGAGCACTGATGTCACTATAGGGCAATAGAGAAAGAAAATGAGAGGCACAGAGAGAAAAAGAGAAGTCAATGCTCTCAAACAAAAGTTAAAGCAATTACAGAACAGAAGGGGTGAAAACTGTTTTGTGTTTGGGCCTTCGACTTTTAACTTGCATTCCCAACTATTCATGTTTCCTGGAAGAAACAAAAAGAAACGGATAGTGCATGGGTTGATATTGTTGTGTATGGAAAGCCATACACACAGAAATATTATTCTGCTGCAGGAGTGACGTAACTATCACAGCAGAATGATTTGTCATTCTGCTGTAGTAGGTACGTCACATTACAAACGCGCTGATCAGCTGTTCCTCATTCCTGCTACACTCACTTGTGCAACAGTGAAGTGCACGGTCAGTAGCTTTTTTAAAAACGATTCTAAGTGAAAGTAGTGTATTTTTTAAAGTAGACAGAAGGTGTGGAAGTGAGAGACACAGCAGCAGCAGCTAGATGATTGGCACAGTTGGGAAGCGGCAGGTTCGGGGGGAGAGCAGGCGTGATCGTTGTCCAGCTAGGCAACCAGTCTACAAAGTACCACACAATAGTATTTAAGGGTATGTGAACCAAAAGTGTACTGGAAGGTGTTGCCACATTCAATTAAGCTGTTTTTATGCTTTTTTTGTTACCCCACACGCTATATAAAGTAATGTATGGGAAACCATACATGCCAAGGCTGATTTCCCACCTCGTGGTTATCATGATGATAGGGACCTCTCAAGCTTTGCTCTCAAGGTCACTATGTCGGTCACGGTAACCACTTGATGGGAAAACTGCCTTGTCGTGTATGGTTTCCGATATATTATTCTATACATTTTATTTTGCTAATACTTCCTTTAATGTTTTCTAAAACAATTACATTATTAATAGTGCAGAAAGCAGAATCTGCAGTCTCACCAGCAGGACAGGACAGTCTTTTCAAAATTCAAAACACTTTTCAGTCCACTGGAATACTGACAATGTAGAATTTACAATAAAACTCACATTTCAATTTATTTATTTATTGAATCGGATTTACAACCTTTGAGTCAAAGACTTATTTACAAAGGCTGCACGTCAGAATACAAAACAGATCACAGGTGAGCAGCATACACAATACAAATGCTTATTCCATGGAATTAACAATATATACAGTAGATACATAAAGAGGAGGAGTGAAAGGTCTGTACAATTAGGTAGCTTGTCAGGCCTGGCCAAGGAGTTTGGAATTGCCATGATTCATAGAAACCTCTTAGTTAAAAAAGCAAACCTTTTAAAACTACATCTCTTCTCAGTACTGACATGCATAACTGTAGTGATACCACCAAAAGCAATTTCAGCTTAAATTATCAAAAGCATCCACAATAAAGCATCTGTCCACAAAAGTCCATTATCTCTGCAACTTGCACTGAATTATATAACTCAATCAATCAAAATCTTTATTTAACCAGGCGAACACCGTTGAGCAAGGCTCATTTTCAAGGTGGACCTGGACCAAGGAAAGCTCTGACTCCTCTATATTTTTATAGTGAGAGGGTTCTGTGTTTATGATTTATCCAGGTGTAATTTTTATGAACCAGAGGAACATGTTTACAGGACTGAAGAGAATGTCTTGCGCCTTTGATGTTCACAACATGCCACTATCTTTTCACAGTTCTGTGAGGGAAAGCAGGATCTAGTTCAAAAAGCAAGCACCTCAATCACAAAATTAAAGAACCGCATGCTGTTTAATTATTCTCGTTACACATTTATTTATTTTTTAAATTCTGTTTATGACTCACTAGCCAGGATGGAGATGTACCCCATCTCTGCCCCCCCAAGCATCCCATAGCTGCCCAGTCCGGTATGTCCAGGAGTATCATGACCTACCCCTCACGGAGGAGCTCCCCACTGCAAGAGGCTGAGATAATCCAGAAACCCCAGACAAGACTTACGCTGGTGTTTTTCGGTGGTGGAAAAGACTGCAATTTTGGGGTAACATCCTTTTTCTTGCCACAGAGGGGTTTCTTCTTCTTGTGGTCCCCATGGAGGCATGGCTGTGCAATGAACCCTATGGACCTGCAGTCTCGGGGTATCATCATGCTTCCTGCCCCAAAGGGATTTTCTTCTTGTTGATTCTTATACATAGCATGCCGACGTCCGCCACTGCCTCCCACTCTTCTTTTGTGCAGTCTCTGGCTGACAAGCTCCTATCCTCTGCTAGGAGTCACCCTAATGCTGGGCGCCACAGCCCCCACAAAAGAAGGACCACAATCCAGCAGATGCTCATCCTACCTCACACCGTCCAGCCCTCTGACGCTCCCCTGGTTCATTCCCCAGCCCTGGTCGTCAGCCCTGCAAGCAGTGGCATTACCACTGCACTAGCGGGCCACTCCTCTTTACACATTTACACACAAGCCTGATGGATGGATCCAATACCAAACTTGCATATGCAATGTCTGACATGAATATGGGTTGTTCTGCGTTAATTCTAACTAAACAACAGACTAACAGTTTAAATCATAGTACCAAAGCCACTGAAAGACACCAAACTGAATTTTTTTCAGCTCTTAGTTGCTGGCATGAATGGGGGAGGATCCATTTCCCTGATTTACATACTGTAGGTGGTTAGCCATATAGCACTGTCTTGCCTACCAGTATACTGTCCTCCAACCTATCAAAGCACACACTCTCATACCCAACACAGCACTTTCTCCCCACCAGGGTCAGAGAACAGTACGTCAGTGGAGAAGTATATTAATGAAGAGCGTTTCCCAAACACCTGGGTACACGACAAAAAAATGGAGTTTTGCTATCCACACTTTAGAAACATGGAATTTGTTGGCACAAAAGAACTGCTTGGCACACCCAGTCTGCCCTGATATTCCCTGCCTGATCTATCTCTGCAGACACTAACTGGTCTTCTGCAATCCTCCCTTCTCCCTGTCTATTTACTAATACTCCCCTATGTGTATCCCACACATGCTTGAAACCCCCCACTGTTTTTCACCTCCACCACTTCTGCTGATGTAGACACACCAGAGGGTGTAGACAGAATGAGAAGGGACCTGCAGAAACTTGAAGAATGGTCAGGGGTTTGGCAGTTGAAATTCAATGCAAGGAAGTGCAAGATAATGCATATAGGGCACAAAAACCCTGGCACAATATATCAGTTGGGGGGTGAGGATATAGCATGCACCAAGCAGGAAAGGGATCTTGGAGTTATCATCTCTGATGACCTCAAGGCAGGGAAACAGTGTGACAAGGCAGCAGGTAAAGCAAATAGGATGCTGGGATGCATAGGCAGGGCATCACCAGCAGGAAAAGAGAGGCTAATTCCACTATATAAGACACTAGTGAGGCCGCACCTGGAGTACACTGTGCAGTTCTGGAGACCTTACCTACATAAGGACATAGACAGGGTAGAGAAGGTTCAGAGGAGGGCAACAAAGATGGTGCATGGATTGCATCACAATTCCTATGAGGACAGGTTGAAGGCACTGAACATGTACTCCCTGGAGGAGAGGAGGAGAGGGATATGATAGAGACATACAAGTATCTTACAGGGAGGAACAGGGTGCAGGAATGCACTATTTTAAGCGAAAAGATGTTCCAGGACTAGAGGGCATGGGATGAAGTTGGAGGAGGACATTCAGAGGAAACGTGAGGAAGAATTTCTTCACAGAACGGTGGTGGACAAGTGGAACACCCTGCCAGAGGAAGTGGTGGGGGCTGAAACAATCACGGGATTTAAGAATGCATGGGATAGACATAAAGGAATTCTGGAGGTCAGGGGTAAGGGGCAACAGACTTCTTGGAAAACATAAACTGAACTTACAAACTTAAATGGGCAGACTGGGTGGGCCATAGGCCCTTATCTGCCGACACTGTCTATGTATCTATGTATGCTGGTAGTCTGTTCCAGGTGTCTACCACTATGTCTGTGTAGTAATTCTTCACATCCCTGTTAAACCCCCTTCAAGCTTCATTACTTGTCCTCTGGCCCTGGTGGTCTTTCTCATTGACTCTCCTCCTGCACCCTGCCCTCCTCCCGTGAGGTACTTGAAGGTCTCTATCATGTCCCCTCTCTTTCTCCTCTCTTCCAGTGTGTACATGTTGAAAGCCCTTAATCTTTCCACGTAGGGCTTTTGATGCATCCCTGCATCATTTTAGCTGCCCTCCTCTGGACCACCTCTACCCTATCTATGTCCCTTCTATGGTACGGCCTCCAGAACTGGACACAACACTCTAGGTGGGATCTCAAAAGCATGTGATAGAGTGGCAACACCACCTCCTTCCTCCTGCAGGAGATACCTCTCCTTATGTATACCAGCATCCCACTGGCCTTACCCATTGCTCTGTCACACTGCCCGCCACTTTGAGGTCATCAGATATGATAGCCCTAAGGTCCCTTTCCTGCTTAGTGACTGTCAGTACCCCCACTATCCTACACTTAGCTCCCGGGTTCCCATGCTCTAGGTGCATGATTCTGCAGCTTTTCGCATTGAACCCCAACTGCCATACTCTTGACCACTCCTTGAGCCTCCCAAAGTCCCCACACATTCTCTTCGAACCCCCGAGTGTCCACTCTGCTAGAGACCTCAGTGCCATCTGCAAAATGGCACACCCTACCCTCCAGTTCATCAGCAATGTCACTCATGAAGACACTGAAGAGGACCAGTCCCAGTACTGAGCTCTGCGACACTCCTCTGGTCACACTCCTCTCACCAGAGTGAGTGCAGTGTTAACCGCCATCCTCTGTTGTCCATCCACCACCCAGTTCCTCACTTAATTCACCACTTTGGATCCCACCCCTGGGTCACTCAACCTCGTAATCAGAATCACATGCAGCACAGTGTCGTAGGCCCTGCCAAAGCCCACATAGGCCACGTCCACTGCCCTCCCCTGATCTATTCTCCTGGTCCCCCAGTTGAAGATTCATCAAGCCCTCTCTTCTCTCCCCCCACCCCCCGTGATTCCACAATGCCCTTGGTCCTACTGGATCCAAGATACTCTACCAACCTTTCCTTCAACAGGGTTTCCATCAATTTACCCACTACTGATGTGAGACCAACCAGCCTATAGTCACCAGCCTCTTCCCAGATGCTGTCCCCATGGAGAGGTACCGTTTCTGCTCTCCTCCAGTCCTCCAGAATGAAGCCTGCCTTCAGTGAATTGCTGAATAAGGCCATCAGTGGTGCAGCTCACACCCCTCTAAGCTCCCCTAGCACCCTTGGGTGTATACAGTCCGATCTCATAAGCTCTGTCCACCCTCAGAGGTGCAAGTCCCTTCAGGACTCTTTCCCCCTGAAAATGGACTTGTGTCCACCCACTTTTTATTCCTGCAACTCCCTGGTGGTCTGTCCACCCCATCCCCCAATGTGATGGGCGAGCAGAAATAACTGTACAAGATGTCCGCTTTTTCTTGATCCTCTTCTTCGCAGTCTTCCCCCAGCCTCCATCATCCCCCCATCCTCCCCATCTCTCTCCTTGCCTTTCCCCTCTAAATGTAGCTGAGGAAAGTCCCATCCCCATTAGCTATCCCTTTGGCCACCCCTTCCTCTGTCTGCACCCCTAGTCCCCTCACTGACATCGATGCCTCCCCCCATTCTACTCGGTACACCTCCCTGTCTTCCTCCCTCTGCGCCTCTTCACGACTCCCGAGTGCCACCCTTTCCTCCCTCACCACCCTGGCCACTTCACTAGAGAGTCACAACTCCACTGTTTCGCCACCAGTGCAAGGAGTGCATCTGCACCAGGAAAGGAAACTGTGTACCTCTGCATTACTAATTAGACATGACTGCTGGGAAATGGAGTGATTTGGTATGTGTGGGCAGCCAACCTCCATTGTACCCAAGTGTATAGGATTTACAATTTTGAATTGCAGATTCATTATCTGACCCAGATGGGGAGGAAATGTTGTGGTGTGGTGAAGGACAGTGCCATGGAAAGGGCAGTATACTGCTGGGGGGAAGGTGCTCTATGACTGACCAGCTGTTGGGTAAACAGAACCTCTCCCCATTCATGTTATCACTTAACACTACAAAATTCAGTCTGGTGCATTACAGTACCTTTGATACACTGATTTTACAGTGTATTTAAAAACATACCACAGAAACACAGAACTTCATGGCAGATGAGGACTGCTTGGCTCAACCAGTCTGCCCATTTTTCCCCTACCTACATTACCACCGCACACCCTACCTGACCTAAAGCTCTTTTTCCCTCCCCCCATTCCTTTCCACTATGATTCCCCGTGCACATGCTATGCATTCTTGAACCCCCAAAATACAAAGTATTTACCATAGCGCAGCCTATCATCAAGCTCTGTCTTATAATATTAATCATAAGAAATTCTAGGTTTTCTAAACTTCTGAGCAGATACACCATCAGACAGGTCCGTTTGCACTGTGTTGCATGACACATCTTATCTTCCTTTCCCTGCCTCCTTTAATTTGCTGTTATAATCAGTTCCCTGAATGACTGCCAACACCGAGTCTAATGATCAGCTCCTGTATAGAAATCTATAGTAGTGCTTCCTCCACAGGCAGGTGTCCGCTGCATTGTGTAGCTAGCCTGTGTGCTATTCACACTTGTTGCTAACAAGCTGGTGCAATTAAAGATTGCAATCTGCACTGATCATATTCTTTTCAGGTGATATCTTAAACATGAGGTGCACAGTAAAGAAGGCAGTGGGCATCTATACTATTTAGTGCAACAAGAACAAGATCGCAGGTTTGAATCCTGCCACAGCTCATTATGTAACCTTAAACAAGTAATTCCAGGTGGGCGAAGAAGTAGGATCCCATTGGACAGGCAATGTTACATCAGCTGGGTTAATTGTAAATACTGTACATAAACCAAGTACAGTATGATAAAAAAAATAAAACACTGACGAATTTGGGAATCCCTTTACTGCATCTGCAAATGCCAATACCTCCAGGAATAGTGTGTGAGTCCTGGCCAGTTAAACAGATGCTCTGGACAGAGAGTTAAGATACTCTGTCCAAGTTCCTAGTTCATAGGGATATAGGGTAAGAAATGGGGTTGACCGATGAGGTTTAATATTCACTCATTTGACAAAAATTGCTTGTAATAAGGATTTCTTTCAAAATAATTCAGAAACAATCTGGTCCACCTATGAACACCATTTGCTTGGACACACTTGGGTTATTTTGCTGTCCAGTTTCATGTCACTCTGCAAAGCAGGCTTCAATAAAAAGAGTCAGATCACTGTCCAGCAGCAGAAGATCACATCTGCAGCTTGTGTCAAGAAACAAATGCATTTCACACCTTGCGCTACGCCGGCGACCCGGGTTCGGGAACGGACTCGGGGAGCCGGGGGTCGGTGGGGGAAGGGAGGATCAAGCATCCCAATGGATGCTCTCCTCCCTCAGGGGTGGGTGACCAAGAACGCTCGGCATTCTGCATCCCTTCCATAGCCGGTGGAAGCAACTCACAGCAGGAAGGGGATGGAGGCGGCTTCGCCTGTCGGAGCCGGGAGGGGGACGCCGAAGCGCATGAGGGCTGGCGGCGCAGCCGTAGCCACTGGGACATGCATCCCAGCGCACAGCCGCTCAGGGGCGGTGTAAGGAGAAAACCAGGAAATACCCTGTAGCCGCTTAGTAGACGGAGCACCAGGGCCCTGACCTTCAATGCCCCTACCTGTCCAGGGACAGCATGCCGACAAAGACTAGAGGACGTCGGGGTGGCTAGGGGGACCACCTCGTACCCGCCTGGGGGGTATAACCACGGCTCAATGGGGCATGGACTGCACTGGCTCCAGGTAGGTGAGCGAAGGCTGATAAGGCCATACGGTGTCTCCCGAAGAAGAGGTGGTTGTAAGGAGGGAGGAGAATAAAAGAGAAATATATAAAAAAAAAAAAAAAAAGAAACAAATGCATTTGAAAAAGAAATAAATAAATACACTAATTCCACTGCCACCCCCAACCCGGCAATAAAATCACACTCACACCCAGTGATATAAGGACAACAAAACAGGGATGGGACATCTTGGAAAGTGGAACTTGCAATACCTATGTTTTCATCTTATCTCACTATACAACTGTCAGCTCTCCATCATCCTTCCTTTTTTTGTGGAGTATCTGGGTTGCATTTACCCCGCTGCAGTCTTAAAGCTCAGGCATCACACTAACCCCATTCCAAATACTCTGGCGTTCTACTTACTGTACCATGGCTACAATATAAAGGGAACTGGGAGCACAGCATTCTCAACCTCTAAAAATGTTGAGGACCGTTTTCCGGTGACGTCACGTGACTAATGGCAGCCTAATTCGGGACACGGGCACTTCGGGCATACTATTTCAGAGAATCGGTCCTCATCGAGTGGTTTAAAAGCTGTCCTAGCTATATTGTTGAAGCTTATAAGCATCGCACAGAATGGGGAGAACAAAAAAAAACTCCTTGGAGAGGAGAGGAGACGATCAAGCAGCCAGTCAGTCGTGAGGCCTTTGAGTCTGTCTGGATCCCGCTCATCGGTGATTACGGCTTCCGGGGAAGACTCAGATGGTTCAGGGTCTGAAGCCACATCCACCTTTACGAAAACAGATAGTCACAGGATGCTGAAAATACTGCATCGAATTGATGCCAGAATTCTGGGCTTACAAAACGATTTTAAAAAGCTAGAGGCCCGCACGACATCAGTAGAGACGCATGTTGAAACGATTCAACTGGAGCATATGGCTTTTGGCAGATCACTAGCCTACCTACATAGAAGAGAGAAAGAGTTGACTGCATGGCAGAAGACGCAGAGGCGAGGGCCCGTCACAATAACATCAGAATCTTTGGTATTTCGGAAAGGGTGGGCCCCCCCATGTATAGAAGATTTCATTGATTCTTGGCTAAAAACTGAATTAAACCTAGAAGAGGGTTTTAACACAGAAATTGAAAGAGCCCATAGGTCCATAGCTCCCAAGCCAAAAGAAGGAGAGCCTCCGAGATCAGTAATTATAAAGTTCCTGAGATACACAACAAAAGAGAAGATTATACGGCTTGCATGGGCAAAGAAAAATCTCAACCTAGATGGCCAGAAGATATACATAGATCCAGATTTTCCACCTTTAATGCTGGCTCAAAGAAATAAAGTGTTGCAAGTAGTAAAAGCCCTGAGAGATAAAGGCCTTAAAGCGTACCTTAGATACCCCACAAAGCTCTGGGTGCAGAATGAAGATGGGGTTAAAGTTTTCGATTCCCTGCTGGCTGCTACTCCATTCCTCACAACGCAGAAGATACCGATCCCAGACACGAAAGAAGAGCAGGCGGAGAAAGAGATCGAAGATTTGTTGTGGTCGATTGCCCCTGGTCCAAGGAAGCGTGTGAGAAGACGAGAAGAGGCTTTGTTACCACTACACGCAGACATAAAGAGATGGATACATGTGAAGGAGACATGAAAACTGTTTAAGACTTTGTGGATGTGCGAACTCAATAAGTGCTTAACCTCGGTCAGAGTTCTCATCGATAAGGATAGAGATGAGAATGGACTGGGTTACATACCGGGGGGAGTTTTCCGTTTTTTTTTCCCTCCGATTGCTGAGTGTCCTTGTTGTGAGCTCTGACTGTGAGTCTCTAGATGGGCCTACAATGTGAGGGAAGGCCTAATTTAGCTGGGTTTGAGTTTCCAGTGGGAAGCCTTACAAGTGGGACTCATGCTCATGGTAGCACTGATTAGGCTCCCCCATGTAAACAAAACACATCTGCTCGGTATGTAGGGCAGTCAAATGTGCGGTTTATAGCTTTTGGTTAAATATACATAGTATGTTTAGGCTACAATTTGAAAGCGACGACCGAACTGGGTTGAGGATTTCGGGGGTGCAAAGGTAAAGGCAAGAATTAACTTGATTCTTCGAGTTCCTTGGGTGGGGGGGTTATATTTAAGTACGGCTGGAAAATACCAAATTCCAACTGCATTGGGTTCCTCTTAAAAGGTTTGCTTCCTCCTTTAGTGTTAACTGAATATAGGAGGGCTTGAATTGCAAGTTTGTTACGCGCCCCTGGCAATCCTCGACCCATCATATTAATTAAACTGTTAGATGCTGTGTCCGAGGTGCTCGGTCTCGCTGGCTAGCCAGACCGGAGTCATCTTAGGTAGGAGAAGGCTGGTCCTTTGGGTCTTCCGAGAGCCTGGCCTTTGGTATCGTTTGATGCCTTTTCTCCTACTAATCTAGGCCTCTACGCGCCTAGTTCTGGGGAGCTTACACCACAACCCCCAGGTACTTAGCTCAGACTGAGCTAGTGGGTACCCTGTTATGGTTACCCGATTTCTTGTTTCACATATTTGGGGCTATGTTTCTCTCACCCTAGTTGAGAAGGGTGGGGACATTTCACCCATGGTTAACTTGAATTGGGTGTTGTTTATAGATGTTGTAGTTCTTTGTTCTTACTTTTCTATCTTTTTATTACCGTTTTTAGGGGTTCTGATTCCTTTTACAGACTGGCATACTGGTGTATGATTTACTATATCCATATGGTGTGGTGGGAATGGTGTGGACATTTATGGGTCTTTCTGTACTTATAAAAATGACGTCACTTAAAATAATATCGATCAATGTCAAGGGGATTAATGGGGTGGTTAAACGAGCAAGAATCCTTCGGGAACTGGGGAGGTTAAAATGTGACATAGCTTGCCTTCAGGAAACCAAGTTATCAGATTTTGAGCACTCCAAATTACGGAGAACCTGGGTGGGAGGGGTGTATGCAGATTCCTGTCCGGGAGCTTCTAGAGCAGGGGTGGCTATACTGGTTCGTAAGGGGCTCCTCTTTACAACCCACCGAGTGCAGACAGAAGGGTCAGGTTATTATGTAGTGATTTCCGGAGAATATATGGGACATACCCTCCATTTGGCGTCAGTATATGCCCCCACACCCCCCTCGGGTAGTTTCTTTAGACAGTTTTACCATGATAGATTCCTTGTCCCCGGAGTATTAATGGTGGGGACTGAATTGTGTAGAAAACAGTGACCTGGATATGAGCTCAGGGGAGAGGTAGGCGGATGGCGTGCTCTAGACTCCTCAGAACACTGATAGCAGAAGGAGGTTGGATAGACCCGTGGAGGCAACAAAACCCCCTAGTCAAGAGATTTCACTTTTTTTCCAGTGGTGACAAAAACGTATTCTAGACTCAATAGATTTTATACTCAATTAAAGTATGCTAATGATTTGATGGATGTAACAATTCATCCCGCGACCTTCTCGGACTATGCAATGATTAGCACCAATGTTAGATTGTCTGGGGTAAAAACTAAGGGGAGTTGGAGGTTTGATCCTGGTGTTCTGAACAACTCAGGGTTTGTTAACCAAATGAAGGAGGCCATTAGGCTTTATATATTGGAGAATAGGGAAGAGGATACACATATACGGTTCATTTGGGATGGTTTAAAAGCAGTCCTGCGAGGGTAAATTATTAGCTACTCCTCATACAAAAATCGTTGTACCCAAGCTAAGCTACATGGTTTCCTGGATAAAATAAACGCCCTGGAGGAGGAACACAAAAAAAGATGCTTTGGTGTTTAAGAAATTACAAGAGACCAGACAGCAATATAACAGGGAGATGAATATTAGAACTGAGAATGCCCTGCGGTACACCAGACAAAGATATTATGAAACAGGGGGAAGGGCGAGACGGTTACTGGCTCTTAGACTCAGAAAACAGGAGACGGAAAGATACATCCCTCAGCTCAAAAAACATGGGACTCAGACTATCTCCTCTGACCCAGTACAAATTGCAGAGAGTTTTTGTAGTTATTATCAAGAATTATATGCTCAAGAAAGAGGGCCAGACTATCCCACCCAAATCCAGAACTTCTTGCATAATATTATACTACCGGGGCTCGAGGTAAATCAGAGAGATAAATTAGACAAGGCAATTTCTGAACAAGAGGTAAGGAAAGTCATTAAAAACCTTAAGGGGGGGGAAGCCCCTGGGCCGGATGGGTTTGTGGGGGAGTTTTATTGAGCTTTCGCTGATGACCTGGCCCCTTTATTTACCAGAGTCTGTAATGCAGCACAGGAGCAGGGGGGGGGTCACCAGCCTCTTGGGAAGAAGCATTAATTACCCTACTGCTTAAACCAGGTAAAGACCCGACAGAATGTGGAAGCTACCGTCCTATCTCACTGATTAATCAGGATGCCAAAATATTTGCTAAGATTCTGAGCTCTCGATTACAGGAATTTATTCCAGAACTAATACACAAAGACCAGACGGGGTTTATCCCGGGTTGCCATATCCAAAATAATATAAGATTATTACTCAATGTTTTGTCCGCCTCCAGGTCATTCCCACCCGATACTCTTAGGGCGGTGATGGCACTGGACGTGGAGAAAGCATTTGATCGGTTGGATTGGTTGTTCTTAGAACAGGTTATGAGGAAGTTTGGCTTTGGGGATGGACTCCGAAAATGGATGGCAAACTTATATAGGAATCCTTGGGCAAGAGTGAAGGTAAACGGGATAATGTCGGATAGAATTGTAATTAACAGGGGGACGAGACAAGGATGCCCACTTTCACCTTTGCTATTTGTACTATGTATGGAACCCTTTGCTGCCCGTATAAGGCAATCAGAAGAGTACAGGGGGATACGGGTACACGGAATTGAGGTCAGGGTATCGTTATATGCAGATGATACTTTATTACATATAACAGATCTAGAAAGACAGCTACCCCTGCTTAATTCTCTGATTCAATCATTTAGCGTAGTATCCGGATTTAAAATTAATGATACTAAACTGGAACTCATGCCCATAGGGAGGTTGCAGGATGGTGAGCTTCCAACAATAGGTAAATATAAATGGGCGAAGGAGGATATTAAATATCTTGGGGTTAGAATGTCTAGAGACATCTCTAAACTATATGCCCTTAACCATGGCAGATTGCTACAATTGGTTCAAGAGGATTTACACAGATGGGTGAGTTACCCTTACATTATTTGGTAGGATAGATTGTGTGAAGATGAACATACTGCCCGCTTTCTTTTTTGTTTCAATCATTGCCGATTAAACCCCCAGTCTCTTTTTGGAAGGCAATCAAATCCTCACTAACGCGATTTATTTGGGCTGGCAGATCCCCCAGAGTAAGATGGAATGTCCTCCTAAAGGATAAAAAGAAGGGGGAGCCGGGTTTGCCTAACCTTAGAAAGTACTACTGGGCAGCGCAGATCCAGCCATTAACTCTCTTAATGAGAGAAGAAGACTCTCCGGTATGGATAGAGATAGAGAGAGAGACCGGAGCCTTCTTTAGGTGATATCAGAGACTTGATTTACATGGACGGCAGTGGAATACAGCAGCTACGCGGCTGCAATCCCTGGTCAAGCTTAGTGATTTCTTCTTGGCAGGAGATTAATAAAAAAATAAACATTGAGGTGGCATTGAAGATGGATTCCCCGATTAAAGCCTGTCTAGATTTCCAACCGTTAGTATGGGACCTGGATTTAACGATGGTACGAGAGCCTTAATTAAATTGGCCAGCTTATATTCAGGGAAGGGCTTAAATCCTTCCAGCAGTTATCTCAGGAGTTTTCCTCCGGCTCTGATTTTATAGATATATATACAATTTAGGCACTTTTATTAGGCAAGGATTGTAAAAAGATAGACCTGGTGATAAGGATTCTAATCCATTGGTGGATGCCACAAAGCTGAAGTAAATAGATTAGAAACAAAAGGATTTATATCTCGGATGGTGGGGTATCTCTGAGTTAGAGCCAGACTCTATGATTGCCATAAAGACAAGCTGGACACTAGAGATTGGTAAAGAAATTGCAGCTTCGGCTTGGGGCTTGATATGGGAAGCTATACATTCAACCACAGCTTCTAATAGTTGGCGGGAGTTCTGGTGGAAGGTGGTCTCTAGATATTTCCGTACCCTGGTAATCACTAAACATTTTTGTAAGAATTTCACAGATCTATGCTGGAGAGAGTGTGGGAGAAAAGGCACGCACCTACATATATTTTGGGAGTGTCCACATATCAATAATTTTTGGTTACAAGTAAGGGATCAAGTGAGTACAGTTCTGGCGTGCTTATACTGTGATCCCATACATTGGTTCTTGGCTTATATCCTATCAGGTTAAGCTAAAATCTCAGCGGTATTTGTTTAATATATTGGTGGCCTCGCTCCAAGGTAATTACCCAATGTTGGTTGTCCAAAAGTTAGTCCTACCTCTAATGCCTGGTACAAGAACTGTTTGTCTATCCTGGAAATGGAGTGCCTCACAGCTAAAGTGAGACTTCAAAGAGATAGATTCAAATCACGATGGATGCCTTTTTTTAATTTTCAGGCTCAGAGAGAACAAATCAATGTATTAGAAGTGTTAGCTAAATATGCTTGTCAGTGAAGGGAAGATTTAAAGCCCCTTAAAGGGGGGTTGGGGTTTTTTTTTTTTTTTTGGTCTTTTCTCTTCTCTTTCCTATTTCGTTTATTTCTCTTATCTTTTGTGTGTTATCTTATCTGTTTTTTTTTTATTAAGGTTGGGTGCAATATATATTAGACTTTAGTTAAAATGTTGTATCTCTATATTCGGATCTAAATGTGGTGATTATATGTCCAAATGTATATCAACTCTTGATGTTGGCAAGAATGGAATTTGTAAGGTCAGTATTGTTGCATCTTATAATACAATAAAATTGCTATTTCAAAAAAAAAAAAATGTTGAGGACCAGATATACTAACATAGCCCCAGTAGGGTGCATCATCACAGCATTCCATTCCCAACTCCCCTTCCTTGTCCCTGGTGCAGTCCTTGCCTACTGTCATTCCCATTCTCCAACAGGACTGCCACCATCTCATATCCCGGGACGATGGACAGGCAGGGGGCAACACCGCTCTGCACATGTGCAGTCTACTTTTCAGTTACAAGTCTTCTACTCTTCTATAGCTGTTCCATGTCCAACTCAACCCCTTGGCTCCTCAGCCGTGCTCAGCTCTAGCTATGGCAGTTCCAGAAATCAAAGCTGGTCAAAGAAAGTGATTCAGGGGTGGGACTGACCAGTGTGCTACACAAGTCACTTAGGCACTGGAAGATGGCAGAGAAGAGAATGTAGGGAAGTATTTTACATTGCAAAGACATGTCACTTATGACAGAAAGTCGGGAGGATCCAGCAGGACACACACACAGTCTGGATCTGACATGCATTACAGTGGCAACAACCCTGACCTGTCCTGGCTGCAGCAGTAAGTGAATGAATTTGTGAATGTGTCACTGCTCTTGTTGGTGATAAGTGAAAGTGAGGCTAAGTGACTCTTCAATGGCATGGGTCTCTTAAGGGCCTTTTACACGTGGCTTACCGATAATGCTTCTTCCATGATGGGCTTTATTCTGCTCAGACTGTTGTGGGGCTGATTGCCTTTACACACTGGGATCGGTACCAGAACATGCTGCACAGATCAACCCTAACGTTACCCTTTTGTGCTGTCTATAGGCAATCTGCTCTGCAACACCTAGGACAGCACAGAATTCCCCTTGTCAGGGGACAGAAATGAGCAGAAGGGCGCTTCTACACGGCCTGGCAAAACAGAACAAAACCCTGGCAACCC
This sequence comes from Neoceratodus forsteri, assembly GCA_016271365.2. Classification (NCBI taxonomy): domain Eukaryota; kingdom Metazoa; phylum Chordata; order Ceratodontiformes; family Ceratodontidae; genus Neoceratodus; species Neoceratodus forsteri. The sequence goes on along the minus strand of CM057459.1, from coordinate 297,958,449 downwards.
AGGAAAGCAGGGATCGCAGAATTGGCGACCATTCATTCTCCATGCGGAACAGATCGCCTGTATATGGCAGTGGGGTAACGTTGCAGTTGATCCGTATCGCTCGTTGCGATACAGATCACTGCGTGTAAATGGCCCTTTAGTCAACACTAACATAGCTGTGTAAATATTTGGAGCTGAATTAAGTGGGGCGTAAGCTACACACACTCACACTATGCATGCCTCTGAGTGGTATTACACCACAGATAGCTGAAAACAAGCAAACAGCAACTGCATACCCATGAAAAAGAAAATGCATGCCAATGGTGTACCATGTAAGTATATCTTTTTTTCTAAGTAATCAGCAGTTTTAAACAACATTGACAATGCCCTAGCCTAGGGTCCCTTTTTTCACAAACAATTTAACAGTGAAGTGAGCCATGGTAAACTAAAACTGTCAGCCCAGACTATACTATAATTTATTTAAAACATACATCACTCACTGACAAGTATACTTAAAAGATACCAAAACCCATAAATTTGAGATACAACTGTTCTAAAATTGGGCTTCATCACCCTTTAAAGGAAAGTCTGCTGTTTACATGAATGCTGAAACTGCATTTAATTAATTAGGATAAATGTAGTTTCACAGCATTTAAAAAATGCAAACAACCTCTCCTGATTCAAATTTCCCTCCTTCAGCTTCTCTCAAATGGCTGCAGATGTGCAGTGAGATTACGTCAATGAGGATACAGCCTGACCAGCAACTAGTGTTGTAGCAGCAACCATCATACAGTAGGACAATGTTCTTTCTCACTTCATTTTGCTGTCAATTTGCTAAAAAGGTAAAAAATCATCACTTAACATATGTATTATTCATACTAATACATATGTTAAATGAAGTTTGTAAAATCCACCACACTGCAACAATAACAGTTTTTTCGCCCACATAGCACATCCCTTCTTGAGGCTGCTTAAGTGATTTCTTGTGATGCAGAGGTCTCCTAACACTTGAGGCTGCGTTTTGATGAGATGTAAATTAGAAGCAATGGAGGATGCCTTACATTATAAAAATATATTTTGTTTTGTCGGCATACCTGAACTTTTGGAAAGGCAGTTTAATCCCTTTGTTGAGCTGTTAAAGGATATTTTTATTAATACTCTCACGCTGCTGAAAGACAATCTGCCCCTTGCTGTTAAAACATATAGGATCCTCGGCAAACAAACAGAAAATAAAGCAAAAACTGGACAGAATCACAATATAGCAGAGATCAAAAAAAATAAATTAAGCCAATACCAACAATTTATTGTGTGCTTGCTTTCGAAAGTGACAGAGAACTATTGATGAGACTAGCCTGTCTTCGTGGAAACAGAATACAAGGATATCAAGTTCACAATGTTTTCTGATGTCTGTTTTGCATCACAACAGAGGAAATGACGCTTGCTTGCATTTTAGAATGAAGTACTGGAGACTGGTGGGACTTTTTCGATAATGGATCCTGCAAAGTACAGAGTCAAGCTGGAGCCCAATGTGTTCTTCAATGTGGATCAGCACAGAGACTTTCTGAGAGGTAAAACTAGACAGAGTCTCTCTTTGAGTGCTGAAGGTGTTTTGGCTTTGCATACTTCTAACTCAGAGTTCAGAAGTTTCTACCACAGACTCAGTGATAGTGTGTGCCAGTGCACCGAGTGAAAAGTTGGATGGTGCCCACATAAAATGATTTAATCTATTTTTCCGCCCCCATGCTCGCTGGTCCTCCACTCCTTCAGGCTCTGTCAAGTTCCCCCGACCTCTCCTGTCCCTGCCCGGCCCTCCTCTAGTCCCCACATCGCAGCCAATCCCCGGGATATCCTGGTGTATCCCTTCACCGGGCGGGTTCCTCTCCTCCGAGAGGGAAGGAAGCGGGGGGAAGGGGTAGCCCCAGCACGTCCTTCTAGGGCTCGGGGATGCTGCTGGGGAACAGGAGGCACCGGGAAGGTGCTGGAGGCCCTTGGGGAACAGACAGTCGTCATCCGGAAGGTGAGCGAGCGATTTTCCTGGCTTTCTGTTGGGGGCAGTGTAGTGACGCCATGGCATACGCTGACGTCCGCTCCTCCCCCAGCTAGTATTGGGGCCGTGCATCCTGTGATACTCCCAGCCTCCGCTAGGAGCCAGAAGAGCGCCGGACCAGTCCCTATCCTCCCCGGAGAAGGAGGCTGTCCCTGGATGCTCAATCCTTCTCCCCAGCCGCCCTCCAGTGACCCGGCTCGCTCCCGAACCCCAGTCGCTGGCGTCACAAGCGGAAATCCAACCGCTTCGCCGGCGGGCCAGCCTATTTAGCTTTTTTTAATAACACATGCTGCATTAATCAGCTGTGAACATTACTTTTTATTTTATTTTATTGAAATCTAGGATTACAAATACCTTTGAGCAGGAACTGCTCATTTACAAAGGTTCCACGTCGAAGGAATGGGGGTATACATACATACAAAGGTCAACATTATAATACATAGTTACACAATAGAAAGAAGTAAGAGACAGACTTAGGAAATTCCAGTAATTCAAAATGTGCCAAATTTTAGGTAGCATGACATACCAGCCAAGGACAATCTTAGAAATAAGCACTGCAGGTGAGAGGGAAGGGGGTCTGCAGGCAGGAAGGCCATTGTCAGAGGGAAGAGGGTGAGGGTAAGAGCTCTAAAGGGGAGGGATAAAAGTCAGGAAATGCCCAGGGGGAGAGGAAAGGGAGAGAGGGCAAGGGGGTAGGCAGGTAGAAGGGGGCAAGGCAGGGAGAGGTAGCTGTCAAGACTGAAGTGGAGAGCAGTGAGCGGTGGGCTCCTGATTAGGCGAGGCAGTCACAACGACTAGTTGAAATGAGATGAAGTCGGAGTTGTCTCTTAAAAGGGCCAAGAGCAGCAGCATTAAGAGTTTCTTTGTTGAGGGTATTGTACCACTGTGGTGCTATGTGGGCAAAGGCCCTCTGGCCCATGGTAGTCCGGCATCTGGGGACAAGAAAGGTTAGTTGTTGTGAACTTCTGGATTCGCTGGGTGCTGTGGTGGTCAATGAGGAGCTTTTTCAATGCCGGGGCATGACCCAAGAGGACTTTTTGGCTAGAGGCAGGTTTGATACTGTATCCAGCTGATGAGAGGAAGCCATCCTGCCCGAGAGTAAAGGTCACAAGTGTGTGCAAGTCGGTCAGCCCCAGTTAGCAGCCTGCATGCTTTGTTGAGTGCAACTGTAATTCTGCGGAGGGCAGAGGCGGAGGCAGAGCCATAAATTGCTAGCCCGTAATCGATAATGGCGGTGACAGAGCTGTTGATAGCCAACCGGAGAGTGTCAGGAGTCATGCAGTGTTTGTGCCTGTAGAGCAGGCCTATATGAATGTTGGTGGCTTTGGCGACGGAATCTATGTGCCGATGGTAGAGGAGAGAGCTGTCCAATGTGACCTAGGTATTTTAAATCAGGAAGGTGTTCAAGTAAGGTCCCTGTTTGGTTTAGGATGGTGAGGTCACAGGATTTGTACTTGCTCCTGGGGTTGTAGAAGGTCATAACCTTTGTTTTACTGTAGCTCATGACCAGTTTGCATGACTTGAACCGTTCTTTGATGCGCATGAATTCAAGCTGGAATTGTTTCTCAAGGAGCTCTGCGTTTTGGTGGTTGGTGAACATGATTGCATCGTCGGCGTAAAGCAGTAATTTCTGGTGGCAGACACCGGGAAGGTTGCTGAGGAAGAGGCTGAAGAGTAGTGGCCCCAGGATGGACCCCTGTGGGACCCCTGAAAGGACTGGCTTTTCTTCCGAGGTGACACCGGCAATCCTAACCCGCTGGACCCTCTCCCCAAGGTAGCTTGAAAACCAGAGCAGCGCTTCATTGGAGAGCCCAATGTTTGATAATTGCTTGAGTAGGAGTGAGTGGTTCACTGTATCAAAGGCTTTCGTAAGGTCGATGAATACTGCCCCTACACAGTTTCCTTGATCGAGTATGGTATGGATGAAGCCCATGAATTATAATAGTGCAGTGGTGGTACTGTGCCCTTTTCGGAAACCATGTTGCTCAGGACACGGGATGTCATATTTTTCCAGGTACTTGACTAGTTGATCTGAGGCGATGTGCTCCAGGGCCTTAGACAATGGAGGGAGGATGGAGAAAGGTCTGTAGTTGGAGTGCAGTGATTTGCCTCCACTTTTGTGTACCGGTGTGATGGTTGCCTGTTTCCAGCAAGATGGGAAGTGGGACATCCTTAGTGACAGCTTGAGGACCTTTGTCAGGGGTTCAAGGACTTCTTCAAGGACAAGTGCTAACAACTTCAGGTCAAGGGAGTCACCACTGTAGCTTGCGTTGTGAATGGCCTTCCGAATATAGGTTCTGGCTTCATGCACGGGGATCTCCTTGAAGTAGAATTGTGGAGCAGGGTGTAGGAGAGGAGTAGTTGCAGGAGTGTTACTACCAGAGGAGCATCAAAAGAAATTAAGGGAGGACACTATCCAAATTGGAGAACACATTGTTAAAGGTGTTGGTGATTGTGTACAGGTCAGATGTTGGTGTTCCATTTATGTTGAGCATGGTGGGTGGTGACTTAGGGTCCTTGCCTATAAGGTCTTTCAAGTTACTCCAAATTTTTTTTCCATCACCCCAGGAGTTGGAGAGAGCTTCCTTGAAGTATTTGCTTTTGGAGCTCCTAACTGCCCGCGTGCACTCAATTCTGGCAGCTTTATATTTATGAATATCCCCAGGTTTGAATGTTGCACAAGCACACTGCCAGAGATGATCCCTATGTTTGAATAAAGTGATTAGATCAGGGGTTATCCAAGGGTTAGCTCTGCCCCTGACCTTCAGCTTTTTGAGAGGTGCAAAGATATTGCAGGCCGCAGTGAAGTGGCTGATGAAAAGGTCTAAGGCTTGGTTTACATCAACGGCAGAGTCAACTGGTGTCCAGTCCAGGTGGCTTAGGTGTGTCTTTAGTAGCTCAAGGTACCCCTGCTTTAACACTCTGGTGTGGATTATTTTAGGAGGGGGCTTAATGAATTTGTTTGTCCAGGTACATGTGACCGGTGAGTGGTCACTGATCCCATCAAGGAGCACTGAGACTTTTGAGATTCGTTCAGGGTGATTAGTAAGGATCCAGTCCAGAAGTGTGTGCAACCCTGTCCTATAGTTGCATCTGGTGGGGGTAGTAACAACCTGGGTGAGGTTCTGTGATGTGACAGCATCCTTGTAGTTTCTGACCTCCAGCGATAGCCAATTTATGTTGAAGTCACCTAGTACTATGAGTTCAGAGTTATGGTGTAATCCCTGTAGGCTTTCCAATATGCTCATAAATCCATTGGGCTGATCTTTAGGGGGTAGGTACACAGAGGCAATGGTGAGCTTAAAAAATCCTCCTTAGATCCTGACTGTCTAGCTAACTACTGGCCTACCTCTAACCTGCCATTTGTTGGTAAGGTTATTGAAAAGGCAGTTGCGTTGCAATTGGATGATCACCTTATATCTCACAATGTCTATGATACTCTCCAGTCTGGCTTCAGGAAAAGGCATAGTACAGAGACTGCCCTTGTCCAGGTATTGAGTGACCACCTTATGGCCCGAGATCGAAAGACACGTACCATTCTGGTCCTTCTCGATCTATCGGCTGCATTTGATACTGTAGACCATGGAGTGCTATTGGAGCACCTGTGGGTCTTTTGTCAACTGTCTGGTACAGTCCTCGAATGGTTTCGTTCTTACCTCACAGGCAGATTTCAGAGAGTTGTCACTGGAATTTATTCCTCTGACACTCGCTCTCTGCCTTGTGGGGTACCACAGGGCTCCATTTTAGCTCCCATGTTGTTTGCAGTTTACATGCCATTGGGAGAAATCATCTAGCGATACAGTTTGGGTTTCACTGCTATGCAGATGATACTCAGCTGTATCTGTCCTTTCTCCCAGTCAGGGTGATGCACTCTGTACTTAACAACTGCCTCAAGAGATCAGACTTTGGATGAGTTCGAGCTGGTTGAGACTCAATCCGGACAAGACCAAGTATTGGTGGTGGATCCAGGTCATCCGGGATGGGTGTGGAGCTGGCCAGCCATCAGGTTTATTACTTGGTGGCGCATCGCCTCTACCTCTGTGCAGGTGTGAAATCTGGGCGTTATTTTTGATGATGGTTTGACCCTGAAATCTCAGGTGTCAGCTGTTGTCAAACTTTTTATCAACTGAGGAATATCGCTCGGTGAAACATCTGATCCCCGTGACCTTCCAACATTGATCCACGCCTTGTCACTACTGCCTTGACTATTGCAATTCCCTTTACCTAGGGCTACCTGGGTTGATATCCGCCGCCTCCAGCTAGTGCAGAACGCGGCAGCCAGGCTTTTGACTGGTACTTCGAGAACCAGTCATATTACACCGGTGCTCCGTGAACTGCACTGGCTGCCTGTATGGTGGCGGATCACCTTTAAGGTTGGTTTACTAACCTTTAAAGCTCTACATGATCAGGGACCCAGTTACCTGAAAGATCTCCTGATTCCCTACTGCCCCTTCCGTCCTCTCCGTTCCGCCAACGACGGATTGCTGGAGATTCCCAAGGTACAATTGAAGTCATCAGGATCTCGTGCGTTTGCTTTTTCGGCACCAACCCTGTGGAATTCTCTACCTCGTTGGTTGAGAGAATGCCCAACCGTTGCTAATTTTAAGGTTGCCTTAAAAACATATTTATTCGAATTAGCATACTCCTGTTAGTTCTTGGTTAACGTTTAAATGTTTTTAAGATCTGGATTTTACTGATTTAATGTCTGTACAGCGCTTTGAATTTGAAAAGCGCTTTATAAATAAAATTGAATTGAATTGAGCTCCTTGTTGTGTGCCCTGAGTAGAACTTTAACAGCGAAAACCTGGGAAGGTGGTTTAGGGTTTGAGAACGGGAAGACTTGACCCAGATAGGAATTCCTCAGGTAGACGGCACAGCCCCCACCTCGTTTGGAAACCCTGTCCTGCCTGAATATAGAGTATCCAGGGATGGTGACTGCAGCATCTGGTATCTTGGGGTTAAGCCATATTTTGACAACAGAGAGTACATCAGGGCTATGTTGCTGGACCCAGGTTTGCAAGATGTCAAGTTTGTTAAGGAGGCTGCAGACATTGATTAGGGGCTAATGTGAGGACCCCTCCGCCTTTTGTGGCATGGGGTGCTAGGCCAGTAGGCCCCGGGTTAGGGTGAACATTTCCAGATATCAGAAGTAGCATAAGTAGTATCCTAAGAAGGTATGCTTTAATAATTTTGCAGACTAGTTTTGTTGTAGGGCACCTAGTCCTTTTGGCCTTGCTGGTCTGCGTTTGCCCCATGATACTGCAGAGCACAATATATAAAGCCATGTTCTCAGAGGTGCCACGTGATTGATGAAAAGTAATCAAATCCACAGGAAATGGTGAACTACCGGGGACCAGAAAACTGTTATTGTAGCTCAAAGACCCAGAATGTGATAAATTCATGAATGGGTGAAATTCCTGAAAGTGATGAACATTGGCCTGGGGCGTATGCAGGATGTAAAAATCCTTTGTTAGTATCTTCCCTTTGTTCTCCAAAACGGTTGTGAATAGACCTCAAAGACAAGTACACATCCTTTAAAAACAAGTCAGATGGAAATGTGGATTCAATGCAGCACTCCACAACTCAGTGCTTGTATAACAGATTTACTGACATTACTTTTGGCTTTGATGGCTTCCAGAAAAGTTGATTTATGATGAGAATGCCAATACCTGGTGGTGATGTTTTGCAGTTTCTTAGTCCAGGAAATGTTCATAGACGTTATGTCCAAGAATCGTCCAGTTCCTCCAAGCAGAAACACATGAAAATCCACAAAAACTAAACTACTGACAAACACACACAGGCAGACACACAGGCCACACAATTTTTAAAATTTATATGATTTGATAAAGATTCTTTTGTTTGCCGGAGGAAATGAGGAGTTTGTATAGCCTGACTGTCTGTACTAAGAGGTATTCAGGATAATATATGCTACACCTTCAGATATGCTGAGCCAGAAGGGTTGAGAGGCATTTTTCCTTTACAGCTTTTTTTTAGGTGGGTTAGGAGATGCAACCTTGGTGCAAATAGTACTGATATAGCACGAAAGCTCACCTTCCTGGGTTAAACTATGTGTAGTAGACTGACACCATGGTTGCAAGATGATGCTCAGCAGAAGGGGTTTTATCCTTTATAAATGTTGAACCATGTGCCTTAAACCCACAGAGTATAATACGGTTTCCTGATGAACTAATTCTTGCACCATCTGCCCAGGTCCATTTTTGTTCTGAAGTTCTATTTTACAAACTGCATGTTCTTTGCAGTATAGTTTATATATGTTTTTACGTTTACAGTGTATATTATGTAATTATGTATCGAAATGACAACTATTAGTTGCAATTTACAAGTCTAATTTTAGAAAGTTTTGTTGCTGAATTATCAAATGCAGGTGAAAGATCACCAACTGTATATGGAACATGTATGTACATGTATTTTGCAATTACATTTTTTTTTAACACTAATAATGTACAAAAAAAGAATCTGAAATGATTATGAGTCAGGATGCATCCATAGCCTGGAGGAGAAAATCAGATGGCACCAATGGCAACCCACCCTAGTCTCTGGTCACAAAATGTTTCATGGCCTCCATTCCCAAATGAGGAATGCTTGTGTAGAGCAATGCTACATCTACAATTAAGAACACACAAGTGTTCTGCCATCGTAAAGCCTGCATTTTGTCAAGTATGTCCATGTAGTATCAGAGATAGGCCGGTGTCTGAAGACAAGATCTTGTAGAAAAAATCCACATATTCTGACAATCTCTCAGACACCAAACCTATCCCCGAGACAACAGGACGTCCTGGTGGGTTGGCAGAAGACATGTTTCTTAGGAAGCAGAAAGAATGCAGGGTGGGATCCTACGAGAATAGACTGGGTACAGATGATTACTCACATATCCAACGACTGGAGAAACTTACATTTGGCTTCTCACAACAGATGGATAGTTATCAAAATTGATGGACTAGGTGGGACCTCTACGAGGGTCTTCCATAACACATATAAGAACGTGCAAATTCGGCAAGTGCCTTCCTCTGACCTACCAGGCTTAGGATATAGTTATAGGTCATTAATTATGTGGATCTTTCAAACCCTTGTAGGTAATGGTATGAATAATTTCATGACTGATTTTAGCTTACTAAGTTAGTATGAGGACTATCTAGTTTATCTACTAGATCTGATGGTGCTTTCATTTCAGTCAATAGTTTTGTTTTGTTACTTGTTCTTGCTGGTGTTACCCTTCTTATATTTATTTTGAGTATGTGTTTACTTGAGTAGAGAAATGTGATGTCCTGAAGATATCTAAACTTTTACTGGACTTGGATATTTTCAATAAAGAAAGTACATACTGTATATATATATAAAAAAGAATGCAGGGTGTATAAGGTATTACACTCTGATGAAGTTTGCCTTTTCCAAATAAATTTGGCCACTCCACAGTGCTTAGTTAACCAGTTTGTTAAGCCTAGATTTAAATTTTTTTTTGTAAGATCTTTAGGAAGCACCTTATAACAATTGGTGTCACTCCGCTGTCTCAATGCCTCCTATTTATATGTATTCCATGACATCAGCACAACAGTTCCTCCCTTATCTGCCTGTTTAACAACAGCTTATTTCATGGGCCCGAGTTCTTTCAGTGTCTTACGTTCCTGGGTGGAAATGTGATAACAGTCACGGAACCTTCTGCTTCAAAAAGTCTCTCAACTGGGGGGGTTTCCAGTGATGTCACCTCCCATGGCAGACTGAACTCTGCGAGGCTCCCTTGGGCAACCTACAAGAAACGCAGACTGGACAACATTATGATGGCTATGAGACAACGCTTAAGAGAATTTGCTGCAGGCACCAGTGGGAAGGAAAAATCATAAGGGGCCACAAAAGTGTGTAGTGATAGTCACTCCTTCTCACGGTGGGCCAAATCCCTGGATCCTGTCACTAGCAGTGATTCTAATGATGAAGAAGGGGAAGTAGAAGCAGCGTTTATTATAACCTCCAAAAAAACTTTTCAAGGAGCTGAGAAGATTGGGGGAATACCTTGACCACTGTTCAACAGGAGCTCATGGACATACGTGGGGACCTTAAGACCTAAGAACAGAGAGTAAACGAGCTGGAGAGCCACGGTACTGAGCTCTCCCATACAGTGGATCTTTATAATGGCTCAATTTTACAACTGCACAGCCAAGAGATTTGGCTAAAAGAAAAAGCAGAAGACCTGGAGAATACATCCAAGCATATAAACACTCACATTCATGGCATTCCAGAGAAAACTGAGACCGGAGATATGGACTCATTCATGGACAGCTTTTTGCATGAAATACTGGAACTGGGGCCGATTATGCATTAAATACCATTAGAGCCCACAGATCTCTCACTGCTGTGCTCACCGACCCGAAAGCCAGGCCGCATTCAATCATAGTAGCTTTCCTAGATTACAGAATGAAAACGGATGTACTCTTTTTTTTTTTTCATATCATCTTCTTTTATTGAAGGATAAATCAGTTTGAAAAAAAACATTTCATACTGTATATCTTCTAGTACATTTATGCATATAAAATAATACATAAATACACAGTTTTGTCTGATAGAACCCTCTTTAGTCTTCCTCCCCCCACCCCCTCTCTCTAATCATAACAGACTGTTAATACCCATGTTCTGGTAGATTCCTTATGTCTAGAATTATCCATATTTAAATGTTTTCGTATTCATTTTCTGTTTTTGTTGTGTATATAAACTTATAGGAGCACTCTATAATATCGAGATGGGAGGTCTACCTCCTAAATCTTCATGATAGGAGGTATGTTATCCTGAATCTCTTTCCAGGAGGTTTCACCTACATCATCCATTGTTGGATCTGTTGTATATATTAGTTCTTCATGTTGAAGTGATTCTTTAAACCAATACCACCATTTATAATAGTCGAATTCTGGTAATTTTATCTTCCAGCTTTCCAAAATCAAACGTTTAAGTGCCATTGTAGTTAAAGCAAATATTCTGAGGTGAGTTTTTTCCCTTACATCGTTGTTAATATTATTAAATAGGAATTTATCTATTTCTAAGGGACTATCAATTCCCATTACAGACAGCAATGTCTGTTTAACTTTATCCCACCATGCGTTGTTTTCAGGACACGTCCATAAACAGTGGATTAATGTTCTTCTTTTCCACAACCATGCCGACATTTATCAGAATAATCTGGGTTGATTTTGGAAATTTGGACTGCGGTCTGCCCTATTTAATATTTTTATCTGTATTGATTTATTTTTTGCTGATACATATAGTTTATTGTTTTGCTTTCTTAAAACTTTTCTTAAAACTTCTCAGTGATGATGTGTTAAGTTGAGATCAGCCTCAGCATTCCATTTTGAGTTTAGTTTGATAAAGTTCTTTATTTTTTTCCATCTAATATAATTTGATAGAACCTTGCTAACAGCTTGGCTGATCCTTTTTGTAGAAGTTTATTTTGTTGGTTTATTAATACTGGAAGCTTTATTGTATTTGTACTGAATATATTTTTCATTTTTGGGAATTTTGCTAACAGTGCGTATAGCCGAAGCTGGTTCCAACCGCACCCCTCAATCACATTGGTAAACTGTGCACAGGATGGAGTTTTGTTATGCATCAGAGGTTTTTCCAAGTTGTAATATTATTATGCAATAATTTGAAATTAAAATCTGAATCGTTTCCCCAAATTTTCTATTATATTTAATTGGAAGATCCAACCATGGTATTTGTAGTATTAATGTATTTTTAATATATTTTTGTATTATCTGGAACCATGAAGTTAGGAAGTGGTTCTTTTGTTTATGCAACTCTAAGTCTAATATAACATTTTGAATGTCTTTCTGTTTACCCAAAGGATACAACATTGCTTGATATAACTGATTATCTTCCTCTGGAAGGAAGATCCACTGATAATAGGTAGCTATGATATTTGCTTCCATATATTTAAATGGATGTGGACATCCCATCCCATCATATTCCCTAGGGGTAGTCATAATATTCCAGGATATACAGGGTTTCCCCCTCTCCACAAGAATGTACTAAATATTCACTTGATATCTTGATACCATTTTAGATTTGGTGCACCCAGGATATTTTTAAGAACAAATATATAATGGGGCAAAGCCATCTTTTTATAATGTCGATTTTTCCCCAGAGGAACAATGTCAAATTCTTCCAATTTTCCAACAGCTAGGCCATTTTATCCTTAGCTTTGTCAAAGTTAATTTTGATATTTTGAGTTTAGTCGGAAGTTAAATACATGCCTAAATATTTTTTATAGTTTTGTTTTTTAAAGTCTTTTTAAAATCTATTTATCTCTAAAGGTTTTTTCTTACATAATTTCATAATAGATTTGTTTTTGTTTATCTGATAACCTGATATCCAGGAATAACTATTTGTCAATGTTAGAAAGGTTTCTAATGATACATTTATAATATTTATTATTAATGAATTATTGTCAGAAAAAACGCTCAATTTAATGTGATCTTGTTTAAAGTTGGGCTGGCTGTATAGCTTAAAGGTTAGAGTAACGAGCTGGGAATGAGCTTGGTACATCCAGCACACCTGGGTTTGATTCCCACAACCTCCACTTGCATACTGTGTGACTTTGAACAAGTCATTTAACCATCCAGTGCTCCTGGGTCACCCGTGAAAACAGGCACTTCTGCCTAGTGGGCCTTACCTGGTTACCAAAAGCACAAAATAAAAAATAAATACAAAAACAAAAGTTGAAGCCCTCTATCCCTTGTTCATTTTTAATGACTGACAAAAAGGGTTCTAATGCAAGTATAAATAATGTTGGGGATAGGGGGCACCCTTGTCTCACATCATTCAGCATTTCAAATTCTTTGGTTAAATGCCTGTTAATTTGGAACCTTAGTAGGGTTTTCTTATAAAGCTTTTTTATTAATAGGATAATTTGGGGTGGGAAAGCCTATTTTTCTAATATTTGGTACAAATATTCTCTATTTATTAAGTCAAAAGCTTTGCATGCATCTACAGCCACGGCATCATATTTCGTTTTTAAATTGATCCTCTGAATTTATTAAATGGATAACTGTTTGGATCTTTTTTTTTTTTGGATCTTCTGTTAATTTTCTCCGCTTCCACATTGGGGGGGTTCCCCATCAGCCTTTTTTCCCCACAGAGTCTCATCACCCCTATACCTACCAGCCTCCGCCATGACCCGGCTGAAGCAGGGAAGACCGTGGCTCACCCCCTAAGAAGAGACCTTCCCAGAGGGGGATGAGAGGGAGACCGCATCACCCTTGAGACCCTGTCCCTCGAGTCAGGCTTTGTTTGGAGGTGGAAGGCGGAGCCTCTGTCAGAGGCTTCATTCATGTGGGCAGAGGGTTTTCCCTGCTTGAGTCTACCCACCCCTGGTGTGGCCTTGCAATGTGTACCAGCGTGAGACATGCGCAGTCTCACACACACTCACAGGAGCGCCGCCACAGTCAGTCCCCTGGCCAGAGATCCCGATGCTGCTGCTACCCCCACTCTCTACTGGGAGTCGCTAAGCGCCAGGATCTTCACCCCCTCCCTCCCAGAAAAGGAGAGCAGTCCTCTGGACACTCGATCATTTCCTCCTCTGCTGACCCCAGAGGACCCGAGTCTGCTCCTGATCCCGGGTCGCCGGCCGTAGCGTGAGGTGTGGTGTCCAGCACCTCAACCCCCCGTGCCACCAGGCTGGCCCATTTGGATATTTTAAAAAGCCATATTGATTGTTATTTATAAATGAGTCAACATGTAATTGTAGATTATCATTTTTGCTATAAGTTTGTAGTCGGCATTTAATATCACTATCTGCCTATAACTCTCTGTTGAATCGATGGGTTTATATTCTTTATGTATCAATATCAGCTTGGTTATTTGCATTGTGGAGGAATATTATTTGATTTCTCATCCAGTAACTCGTCTATCATTTATGCTATCCATGGGACAAGTTCTTTCATAAATACTTGATAGAACTCACTAGTTAGACCATCTAGTCCTGGTGCTCTTCTTCGTGGTAACATAGCAATAGTGTCAATTATTTCTTGTTGGGTAACTGAATTATAATTAAATGGACTAGTTATTATATTTGCTTTATTACAAAAATTTCCCATTTCCTCCTTGTTTGAATTAAAATCATTATGGTAATGTTTTTAATATGTGTTACAAAAGCTGCATGCTATACCCTCATCAGAAGTTTGTACTGTCCCATTATCATCCATAATAGTTAATATTATGTTTTTTTGTTTCTCTGTTTTTAATAAGGCTGCTAGTAATTTTCCAGATTTATCTGTATAATAGTGCCTATATTTTTTTTAATAGACAATGCTAATTTAATTGTCTCTTGCTAGAGTAATTCTTGAGAAGTGGTCAAGGGTATGGCAACTGAGGTTCAATGCCAAAAAGTTCAAAATCATGCACCTGCGGTACAGAAACTCAGGAGCTGAGTATAAAATGGGATGGGAGGTACTGTTGGTCACTAAGCAGGAAAGGGACTATGGGGTTATTGTAGCTGATGACTGCAAGGTCACAGGGCAGTGTGACAAGGCAGTAGGCAGGGCCACTGAGACGCTGGGGTGCACAGGGAGAGGCAACACCAGCAGGAGAAGGGAGGTGGTATTACCAATGTGTAGGTCATTGTTGAGACCACACCTGGAATACTGTGTTCAGTTCTGGAGGGCACATCTCACAAAGGACATAGACAGAGTGGAGGCAGTCAAGAGGAGGGCAACTAAAATGGTACAGAGGTTGCAAGAGAAATTATATGAGAAGAGACTGAGGGATCTCAACATGTACACTCTGGCGAAGAGGAGGGAAAGGGGGGACATGATAGAGACCTACAAGTACACCATGGGCATGAACAGGGTACAGGTGGGGAGCCTGTCTCAAATGAGGGTGTGCCCCAGTATAAGAGGGCATGCAACAAAGCTAGAAGGTGGGGAATTTGTAAAGGACGTGAAGAAATACTACTTCACTGAAAGAGTGGTGGACATCTGGAACAGCCTGCCACCAGAGGTAGTGAGGGTGAAAACTGTGTGCGTGTGTGTGTGTGGGGGGGGGGTTCTAACATGTATGGGATAAGTACAGGGGAATACTGGTAAACAAGTGGGGGAGGGTCGCCACAGGCTAATTAGGGTCTGCAGAGACAGAACAGGCAGGGAACATACAAGCAGATGGGGAGGGCCAAGCCTTCCTTTTCTGCCAACAAATTCTACGTTTCTATGCAAAATGAACTACATTCTGCCATGACCCACCACCAGTGTGAATGAAGTATGCTGTAATTTAATGTTACAATTCAGAAACTTATAACAAGTGAACTTTTATTAATCTATTGGCACTAGCAAAGGCCGTATGCTATGTGACAGAACCAACTCCACCTGCAATGTTTTCCCAGAGGGTATGCTGTACAGCTGCCAGAGCAGTGAATTAATGTCACAGAGATGGCACAAAAGAACAGGAGGCAATCCCTGGGGTAACAGTGTCACAACACATTACTGAACCAAATGCACATCTGAAACAGTAGAAAAACATCACTACAAACAGAAGCTGTTAGCTGGATTTATAAAACTCCTATCAGTTAGAATCCCCATCACACTCCTCATAGCCCACACATGGGATACTATCCTTCAAATGTGTACAAAATACAAAAAACAAAATAAGAGACATTCCATTAACATATTACG
Organism: Neoceratodus forsteri; assembly: GCA_016271365.2. NCBI lineage: Eukaryota > Metazoa > Chordata > Ceratodontiformes > Ceratodontidae > Neoceratodus > Neoceratodus forsteri. The sequence goes on along the minus strand of CM057459.1, from coordinate 297,942,756 downwards.
GAGAAAGAAGCTCAGAATGCTGTGGAAATTAATGTTTCTATGTTTATAGTTTGCTGTTGATTGAGCAACACAGTCCACTCAAATACTGATTTATGATTTAAATCTCTCACTGGGCAGTGACTGTCAAAGGAAACGTTTACCACATCATGGCCCTAGCAGGCTTCTCTATTTAACAGGTTAGCCGCTTTAAAGGAAAGAGCGCATCAGCCTTTTTTTCTTCAAAGACATCCACTTTCTTGCACTCATAAATAGATACAGAATAATTAACATAGGTCTATTAAGAACAATGCTATTGGGACCAGCCTGGCAGCGCACTGACAGCATTACTGCTCGCTATGCTGGCGACCCAGGTTTGGGAATGGCACCTGATCGCTCAGGATCAGCCAGGGGAGGAAGGACTAAACACCCAAGGACAGCTCTCTTCCCTTAGGAAGTAGGAACAGGGTGACCCGCTGCTTGACAGCCACCTGGCTGAGGCCAGGAGACAGCACAGTGGGTACACATCAACGAGGAGGGGCAGCCACCAGATGTCAAACATGTATGAGTGTGTGCACTGCACGTTGGCACCCTCAGGATAGGAAACTGGAGGCCCCTGATCTGCTGGGGTGATGTCAGCAAACCCTCATGCCCGTGCAAGACTTATAAGGCAGGACACCCATCATATCTATGGTTTGGGTAAGTCGTGGGTAACCAGTATGTCCCTAACAAGGTCAGCAACTGGGCTGGGGAGGTGCCATCAGGAGTGGGCAGAACAGGGGCTGGAGAAAAAGATCTATAGAAACAAAGAATGCTATTGGGACACTAAGGTGTTCTGGGACATCACAGTACCACAAGAGCAATGTTTGAATGCCCTAGTGATGTCACAAAATCATGAGGTGTCTTAAGTTCCTCCCCCACAATTACAATCTGTATGCACCCTGTACTCCACCCCTAAAGTCCAACCTCAAATTCCCTCCAGGCTCACAAGGCTACCCCCCCAGTCGCCTCACCTCGCTTCTCCATGCCATCCTCTACAAAGCCACGGCTCATACCCCAACCCCCTACCGGCAGGGTCAAGGTAGAGGGGATTTACCCGAGTACTTCTATGTTTTGTCATGAGGCATTCATGGTGAGGAAGGGGACGGGGTAGTGCTGAGAGCCCTTCTTCATTCAGGCACAGGATCCGTCTTTTTTCATGTTTTCCTCCTGACAGTGCCATGAACTGCACGTGCAATGGCCCTAATGGTGCAAGCATGCAAGCATGACGTCACCACCCCTACAAGTCTTGCTGGGCCCTACTGTCTCCAGCATCCAGTAGGCAGTATAACAGCAGCAAACAAGACCTACCGACCCTCTCCGGTGAAAGAGAACGTCCTTTGGGATGCTAAATCCTCCCTCTCCCTTGCTGGCTCACAATGGTCCGGTCTCATTCCCAAACCCAGGTCACCAGCATCATAAGTGGTAATGCTACCACTGTGCCGACAGACCGGCCAAGAGCATTCTTCTTAATAGACGCATGTTATTAATTTAAAAGAATAGTCAGGATGACAATTAGAGGTTTTTGGTGCAGTATCAACCACTATATGTTAAGCAATTTAAATTACAAATTGTAGTGAGAAAGAAATAACGTGACTTAATGGAAATCTAATCCAGGCCCCCAGAATACCATCCCAAAGCTCTGACTACTAAGTTACAGGCTCACATGGTTGGACCTAAGGTTCCCGGACACACACTTCCTTTCTCTGGTATTGCATATCCTGCCACAAGAGGGGGCATGGGTTCAATTCCCAACAGGTCACATTATTTCTTTCTCACTACAATTTGTGATTTAAATTGCTTAGCCGTGGCTAATTGTCATCTTGATTATTCCTTGTTGCAGAATATGCAATACCAGAGAAAGGAAGTATGTACAAAGACAAAGGTACTGGATTTTAGGAGGGCTGACTTTGCCAAAATGGGTGAGTGCCTAAGGAGTGCACTAGCAAATGGGCAGGAAGGAGGGGTGGAAGTACAATGGGGAATAATAAAAACTGCCATCACAGAGGTAACAAGCCTTTGTGTAAAGCAAATAAACAAAATGAAATGAGGTAAGAAACCACTATGGTTCTCAAAGGAAGTGGCAGTGAAGGTTCAAGAGAAAAAGAAAGCATTCAGGAAGTACAAGGAATCACAGAAGGAATGGGACAGAGAACTGTATCAGTTAAAGCAAAAGGAAGCTGGAAAGGCAGTCAGAACAGCAAAGGCCCAAACTGAGGAAAAGATAGCCAAATCAGTTAAGAAGGGGGATAAAACCTTTTATAGGTACATTAGGGCGAAGGAAGACCAAGGGAGGGATAGTGAGGCTTAATAAAGGGAAGGAGGGTGGGCAGAGGGTGACTGTGAAAAGGCAGAGATACTAAACAAATATTTTTGCTCAGTATTTACAAAGGAAGAGGGAGTACCTAAAACAAACAGTAGAAACACTCTGGATACAGAAGTTGATACCAGCCCATTTACAGAAGAAAGGGTTCTGAAAGAGCTCTTAAAACTGAAGGTGGACAAAGCAATGGGCCTGATGGGATTCATCCCAGAATTCTAAAAGAACTAAGGGTAGAACTAGTGACACCACTGACTACCCTCTTTAACAAATCATGGGAGGACGGGGTAGTACCTGAGGACTGGAGGAGGGCAGATGTGATTCCTCTTCACAAAAGTGGGGAGCAAGGCAGAAGCAGGAAACTACAGACCTGTTAATTTAACCTCAGTGGTAGGGAAATGATGGAATCACTTCTGAAGGAAAGAATTGTTGAGTATCTAGAGGCCAGAGGCAGGACCCAAGGCAGCATGGATTCACAGCGGAAGGTCATGCCAGACAAATCTGATAGATTTCTTACTGGGTGACCAAAGTAGTTGATCAGGAGGGCTGTGGACATGGCCTACCTAGACTTTAGCAAGGCATTTGACACAGTCCCACACAAAGATTAATATACAAGTTAGCCAGCCTGGAGTGGGTCCCAAGATGACAGCCTGGGTAAAAGAATTGGCTGGAGAATAGGACACAGAGAGTAATAGTAAATGGAGTCCACTCTGAAAAAGGGGGTTAGTATGGGTACCGCAGAGGTTCAGTATTAGGACGGTCCTCTTCAATGTCTTTATAGCGACATTGCAGAGGACTGGAAGGAAAAGTATGTCTCTTTGCAGATGAGACAAAGATCTGCAACAGAGTTGATGCACAAGGTGGGGTGGAAAGGATGAGAAGGGACTTGGCAAGGTTAGAGGAATGGTCAAATGTATGGCAGCTTAGATTCAATGCTAAGAAGTGCAAGGTAATGCACCTGGGAAACAAAAACCCAGGAGAAGAGTACACAATGGGGGGTGAGATACTAACAACAAAAATAGAAAGGGACCTGGGGGTAGTCATATCAGATGACCTAAAGGCGAGCAAGCAATGTGAGAGGGCAGCAAGGAGGGCTGGGGGAATACTGGGATGCATAGGGAGAGGCATCACCAGTAGAAAACAAGAAGTTATTATCCCTCTGTACAGACAGCTGGTGAGACCACATCTGGAGTACTGCATGCAGTTCTGGAGACCCAATCTCCGCAAAGACATAGACAGGACGGAAGCTGTCCAGAGGAGGGCAACTAAAATGGTGCAGGGTCTGCACCGGAAGACATATGAAGAGAGACTTAAGGAGCTTAATATGTATAGCCTTGAGGAAAGGAGGGAGAGGGGGACATGATAGAAACTTTCAAGTACCTCAAGGGAATCAACAAAGTCCAAGAGGGTAGCATCTTTCAAAAAATGAGGTGTGCAAGAACAAGGGGGCACAATTTGAAGATAGAAGGGGCGGCTCAGAGGTAATTTAAGGAAGTATTTTTTCACAGAGAGGGTTGTGGATGTATGGAACAGCCTTCCAGAGGAGGTTGTGGAGTCAAAAACAGTGGTGGAATTCAAGCATGCATGGGACAGTCATAAGGCAATTCTAGGGGGTGGGGGTAGGAAGAAGTAGGCTGCTGGTTAACTAGGATCTGCAACTTATCCATCAGGTAGGGAAATGGGCAGACTGGGTGGGCCAAGCGGTCCTTATCTGCCATCAAATTCTATGTTTCTATGTCCGGGAACCCCAGGTCCAACAACGTGAGCCTGTAGCTCAGTGGTTAGAGCACCGGGGATGGTATTCCGGGGCCCTGGGTTAAATTCCCAGTAAGTCATATTATTTCTTTCTCATTACAGATTGTGACATAATCATCAGATCATTCGAGAACATTTAATTAGAAAGGTGTGTGATTTTTCTTTTAATGTAAGCAGGTTAATTTGTTTAGGAAAACCATCACAGATGGGTGTTGGAGTATTACTGAAGACGTATTTTGTGCAGTGTGAGACTGACTTGTGGCAACAGTATTTCTTTCTTGTTCTGCACATTCCAAGTCATTCTGCAGAGTCTGCCATGTAGAAAACTTTTATATGTGAAAAGGATGCAACTCTTTTCTATTTTGCCCCCAATGAAACACGTGATTGATACCATTACAGGGGTCATGACTAGCCTTTCATAGTAAATGATGGTTTCTGATGGCTCAGTGCAATCCTGCTGTTTTGTTTCAGCAGCTGACAGCAACTTTTCTTCGTTATGTGCTAGGCTGTTTTATTGTGGGCTAACATGTTTTACAGTTTAAAGTGAAGATTTTTAAAGGAGGTCAGTCCTGTTGAACATTTTATTAGGTCCTTTGACAGGATGATTGGTTTACTAACCCTGCCCAGCCTGTTTATTAGAGGAGCATGGGGCCTCAAACTGCAGCGGTCTGGTACATTAACTGAGGTTACTGTTTAGTACAATACAACAGCACAGCCACATCATCTTGCCCACAGAACTGTGGGTAAAAACCAGAAGCATGGGAAAACATGACTATCAAGGAGATAAAATGGAGCATTAGACATTTATCTAAAGCCGTGTTACACAGCAGTAGCACTGCAAATACAAAGCTGCAGCAGCAGGGTCCCGACCACTTGCCACCCACGATTTGTCTGTCTACACGGCCCCTCTCTGCACCGCTGCAATCTGTGCTGGTGAGAGGCCATGTATCGTGGGGGAGCTGGACATCTGTTGGTTGCTGCGGCACAGGCAGTCCCCACTGCCACTTACGCCACTTGCTTCTCTTAGTGCTCCCAGCCTGACAGAGAATCTGGGAGCGTTTTAGCAAGCAGCTTACCCCGATCAGGTACGTGTCCACACATCACATTTGTACTGGAGCATCCCAAGAGCATGGGTTACTCCAGTGCGAATGTGACCATGTAAACATGGCTTAAAACACTTCTGGGCATCAGACAACTAACTGCAAAACTCACTGAAGACCTAACTCCAGTGGGGTGGGAAGGGGAGAAGGAGGCAAGCACAAGAACAGAGGGATGAGACTTTTGCTTTGTAAACCAAGGTTCCTAGCTTTACCCTACCCTTTCTTCTGCCAAGCTGAATAATGAACTGTACAAAAGTTAAATTCTAAACTGTGGGCAGAGAACTTGGGGCACACATGTCCATTCAGGCTGAGATGCAAATCAGAGCCCCCACCCCCACCCCCACCTGAATGAGCTGTTAAAATATTTTATTTCAGTTTTAGAGAGAGAGAGTGTCAGCCTGATTTCACCCTAGCTGATTCTGACTGTCACAGACAGAAGTGGGAGTGGTTGAATCTCAGAATCTAATTCTGTGCATCAAACATAAAAGCAATATTTCATTTTTTAATTATAAAAACTAAGCGGGGCACCAAGGAATGTGTTCACACCACAACACATGGTTCAATTCAGTTGCACTGAGTGCTATCCTGTGCTTGTCAAAGGAAAACATTTGCAGGGTTCTCGCCTCGTAAAATTTACTATCGGGTTAAAGATCTGTGTTATTTGTGTTCAGGAAATAATTATTTTATTAATGAAAGTCTGCCACCCAGAAGTATGGTGGATTTCGGTAGTCTATTACTGTAGGCAGGGTGTCAAGCACCTCGCTCAATACAAAATGCACTGAAGCACTGCGCGGCGCCACACCTTTATAGTTAATGGAGCTGCCCAATAGTCCGTCATATTTCCGGGTAGTGGACTTTTCGTCAGTAAATTAAATTATTTTCCTGGACACAGAAAAAGGCGCTTTTTGGACAAAAGCTTAGCCGGAGGGTAAGGTTTGACTGTTTTCCTTCAAAGAAATAAAAATGCTGCTACCATACGGTAACATATTAAACATAACATAGTAAAGGAATGAAGTATTACTCATATATATGAAACATCAAATTAGATTCTGTGTTTCAAATGCTGTCTGCTCCTGTTTAGAAGGGCCAAAAGTGACCAGCATGGAGTTGGCAGGTTCTCTTTGACACAACATTCTCCACAACATGCTGACTCAGAACACATCGAAATTTAAATACCTGTAATTTTCTTTCTCTGATGGCTGGTCTCCAGGCTTCCTTACACATGGGCTGTACCTCCTAATCCTGATGGGCAGGCAGGAATCAGACTCTGCAGCAGGGGACACCCAGCCCTCCACTTCCTGTCTCCCTCAGTTCTTCCTAAAGCAGTCCAACATGGCAATACTACAAGAACTTGGGAACAAAAAACAAGAATTTTAAAGCATATATGGCCGTGAGGCCAGCCAACTATATACATTCTGGGAGGGAATCCAAAGCCCGGAGACCAGCCATCAGAGAAAGAAAATTTACAGGCATTTAAATTTCGATTTCTCTTTCCTAAGCTGGTGTCTGAGCTTCCTCACACATGGGATATACAAAAGCAGTACATCTCCAGATGTCCCAGGTGGGAAGAATGTCAAGGACCCTCAAGGGTCCACCACCGCCTGAAGCACTCCACGGTCAATGATGCCTAAGCCGAGGACATCACCTCCAATGAATACAATTTTGTAAATGTGTGAATGGATGAACAAGTGGCTGCTCTGCATATGTCTGCTGGAGATGCTTCACTGAAGTATGCCCCCAAAGGGGCCATAGGTCTGGTGGAAAAGGCTCTCACTGGGCCAAGCAAGTTACTCCAGCCTGATCATAAGTCATGGAAGTGACGGATAGAATCCGTCTGGCTACAAGCCTTTTAAATCCTTGTTACCCACAATTTTGACCCGTAGTTGACATGAACCAATTTGAAGTTTTGTGACTAGCTTCAGTTCTCTTAATATACATTTTCATCACCCTTCTCTGGGCTGGTGGATGAAATTCCCTTCTCTGGGCTGGTGGATGAAATTCCCTTCCCTTATAGCTTTTAGGAAGTGGGAAGATGGAAGGAAGAAAGTACCCTTGAATGTAATGGAAGGAAGACTCAACTTTTGGCAAAAAACCTGGAGCTGTTCTAGCCTGATGAAAGACAGTGTACGGCTCTTGGGTAAACCATGCTCCTAGTTCGCTGATTCTCCTGGCTGAAGTAATAGCTATGAGAAAAAAGGCGACCTTCATTTTGAGATGCGTAAGGGATGTCTCCTTGAGAGGCTCTAAAGGGGGTCTTGGTCACAGCCTTGAGAATCAGATTGAGCCTCCAAGTTGGTACCCTTGGTCAACTGGAAGGCATTTAAATGTTGCTGCCTTCGGGAACGTTCAGATACAGAGATGTGAGCCCAGCGATTCCCCTGAATCCATCAACAAGAGTGCCCCCAGAACCGAAAACTGAACTCATAAGGTGGTTGGTTGCAGTCCTTTGTCCAGCCCATCTTAAAGGAACTGCAGTAGTACAAACAATTGTATTGGACAGTTCTGTATGTGTTTGGAATGAAGCCCAAACCAGAATTTCCTCCAAATTCTATACTACTCATTTCAATAACAGGAACTGTGCAGCCTAGCTCCTTGAAGTTTCCCTGCTCATCTCCAGGCCTAGAGAGACATAATTCAAACTGAGCTACTGAACCATATCTGATGGAGAAGGTCCGGGCTGAATTTGAAGGTTAGAGGTGGATGCTTGTCAGATTAAGGAGAAGCAGGAACCACTAGTGGAAAAGTCATATGGGACGGACTAGAATCAGTTCTGCCCAGTCCAGAGCCACTTTGTGAAGGACTCTGGATAAAGGTGGAATTAGAGGGAAGGCATACAGGAGACCGAACTAACCCCAGTCCAGGGAAAAGACGTCCTGAGCCACTGCTGGTGTGTCCTTGGCCAGGGGGTAGAATTGCTTTACCTTGGAGTTCTGCCCGCAGGTGAAAAAATCTATCTGAGGACCGCTCCACTGTTCTGTTAGGATTCAGAAGGCACTGTCCTTCGGCTCCAATTCCCCTGGTAGAATGACCTCGCGACTGAGCCAGTCTGCTGTGACATTTTCCTGGCCTGGCATATACATTGCTCCATGGTGCTCAGCCCACTGACAAAGAATGGACCCCTTGGCATTTTTGAGCTTCTTGTGCCATCCTGATGGTTGATGCATGCCAACGTTGTCAGATTGTCAGCTGGAATCAGTCTATCGTGATTGAGGAATTGCTGTTCAGAGTGCCTGAGAGCAAGCCATACTGCTCCCATCTCAAGAACGTTTATGCCGTGCCCCGTTTTGAACAGCGATCACCTGTGCAGTGAAGACAGACGATAGCTCCTGAGGCTTGCATCGGTCGTGATTCAGATTTGGTGTGGATAGCCCAACTTGCAGCCCATCATGATCTCTGTCCTCCAAGACCCTCACCGGAGGGAGGGTTTAATCTGTCTCAGTGAGCTGTATGAAAAAATAAGCAGGCCGCTGAGGAGCTATGTGAAACTCCTTGATGAGCTTTGGCAGATGCCTAAATTAAGTTTCCTGGGGAAATACCTTTTTGGCTTGTGTCATGAAGTCTGCCCCCTGGAGGGTCAAGGTCTGGTTTGGAGTTAGGGAATTCTTTCTCCAGTTGACGAGAAAACCATGTACCAGTGGGCACCAGACTACCTCCGCCACTGCTTGTAATGGTTGATTGCGCTGTGGGACCTTTATGTGGATTATGACTGCTGCTAGCACCTCTAAGGGTCCGAGAAAGACCCCAATGGCAGAGTTTTGAATTGGAAGTATTGCTCTCCCACTCTGAACCTTAGATACTGCCTATGTAGTTCCAGAGTGGGAATATGCAAATAGGTATCTTGCAGATCTGTGGATGCCAGAAAAAAACCTTTTGCAACTCCCTGATGACTGACGACAAGGTTCCCACCTTGAAGAGTCTGCTGCGGACAAAACTATTCAAGAATTTGAGGTGTGACTGGCCTGAATCCCCCTGTGCATTTAGCACAATGAAGAATGGGGAGAACCCCCCCCCCCAACTGACCTCTGTGGGGGAGCTAGCCCCTGTTTGCAGAAGGTCCATAATGGCCTATAGTGTCGTCTGTCTTTCTGATGGGTTGCCAGAGAAAGGGGAGGGCACCACATGAGGTAGTGGGGGCTTGTATGGTAACCCCTGCTGGTAATGTCTAGGAACCCTCAGTCCGATTTAGTCTGGGTTCCTTCCTTGAGAAATTTTTTTTTGAATGAACCTGCTGCCTACTCGAGGAAGTGCCTGGATAGCATGTGCTTTTTCCCAGGGAAGTTGGTGTTTTCACACTTATCGTAAACTTGGTAATGAAAAAGCGTCTGGGGCCTGAAAAACCAAGACTGGCCCCTGCCTCATGATGAGGCTTGTGCCCCCTAGCCATCTCCCCAGAATCCCTCACTGCCTCCTTCAGAGCTGAGCCAACAAGAGATTACCTTCATTGAGTGCGTTAACCAACTGGCTCTAGCAGAAGCGACTGCTTGTCAGACCTGAGGCCAGAGGTTGCAGCGAGCCGAGGTTTAAAGGAAAATTGCACCCTCATATCTTCAAAATGTCATTTGTTTCCATGTCAACAGATACATCTTTTCATGTAGCTGTTAAAGATGTATGCAACTGCTTCAGTTAGTTTTCACACTTCATACTAGGCTCTGTCACTCTCCTGGGAGGGTCCATTTCGTGGCTGTTGAAATTTCATTGTCCCTGCGAGCTGCAGTAGCATATGAGAATGTGATGCTTAATCAACCTTTAATCTCCTCAGTACGCCTGTCTGCTTACGTAGTTTTTAAAGAACCAAGCTGCAGGAATGTGTGACATACCACATTTACCTTCAGTGAGTTTTACAAGCCTTCTGAGTTGTAATGCAGTTTTTTTTCCCCCCTTAAACTCCATTTGGTTTATAAGTTTCCAGAGAGTTTTTGCAGGGTATTTGTTATTTTAGTATAGAGATACATGATATAAATGGTTGATCTGACATCATGTTCTCATATGCTAATGCAGCTCTCAGGGACAATGAGATTTCAAAAACAACGAAAAGGACCCTTCCAAGAGAGTGACAGGGCCTAGTATGAAGTGTGAAACCTAACTGAAGCAGTTGCATACACCTTTACCAGCTACATGAAAAGAGTTGTCTGTTGACATGGAAACAAACAACATTTAGAAGATATGAGGGTGCAGTTTTCCTTTAATACAACATGGTCCTGTGTACTGGGTCCCTGAGAGAAGTCCCTCCTTCAGCTGGTATGACCGACTTCTTGGTCAGGTTTGAAATCGGAGGGTCGATTCTGGGTCAGGCCAACCACTTTTTAGATTGCATCTTGTCACTCTTGAGAAGCACAGAGATCTGTCAGGCCACCAGATAGGTGCATTCTGGACCTTGCCATTCCTCCTTAGCAGGACCCCAATGGTTGGAGGAATAGGGAAGGCTGAGGCTGGGTTGGTGGCAGCTGTAAGGTGAAAAGCCTGTTTCGGCTGGGCGGAAGCCTCCGGGGAAGATCAGAGATGAATCCCAGCTATGGCCATTTTTATGAAAATGACTAGGCCCCTTCCCTTCGAGGGGTCTAAGACTTGGCCAGGACACTGACAAAACCCATATAGTTATGGGAAACAATCGACCAGAAAGGCCACAGGACCAGAAGCCTAATGCCCAGACATCTCACTTTCTTAGACCCTATGGACCATTCTGAAACTCTGCAACAAGTGACCATGAAGGACCTGATCATACAGACCTTACCTAATAACATTGAGGGACAAACATGGTTACTATATAGGGAAATGATGGAAGTGGTGGTACGGGAGGGTTTTCCCCTGGGCTTATGATCCAATTTAAATCTTTGATCCATGGTGATTCTTCTCCACTTTCCATCAGTGCCGAGTTGGGGGCTTGTACACCCTGGAATATGTAACGCCGAGGCCCTGATATCGACTATTTATCCCAGGGCTAAACTATTAAATCTTACCTACTCCCCTTCCTCACTTTTATTTGAGAAAGGAGGAGTGGGACAGAGACTCTGCTGATATTTAAGATACATGCTATAAGAGAACTGCATCTTTTTCCCTTCCCAAACTCTTTCCCATTACCATTACCTTTAGTGTTTTTGGTACTCCTGTTATTGGTTATCCCTGTCTCTTCCCTTCCCCCTTTCAGAGTTAGGGGCAGGAGTTTCCCCAGGATCCCACATCACTTGGTTGATAGGGGGTCCACTCACAGACAAACGATTGATCTGTCCTAAATGCTTGCTCCATCTGAGCAGGCATGGTTGGAAGTCACAGAATCTCCCCTTAATTGGGGCTTGTATATAGTTATCACTTTTGTTCAGTATGTAGTTACGTACACCTGGTTGATATACCCTTCCCTACATAATTCCCTCTCAGTTATTGTTCTTTTCATTTTTGAATCACAGTTTATCAGAAAACTGCTAATAACTCAGATGCTATATGTTATTAGAGACAGGATTAAGAATCAACAGATTACCAGAAGGGCTACCTTAATGGGGGAGGGGGGAGGCCCGGGGAGTCAGACTCACAATCATAAGTTAGGCATGCATAACCCATTCAAACTTATATCTCATAATGTAAACGGACTGGTCAGCCCCATCAACAGGGATTGTACACTTCGAGCACTTAAAAAACTAAACCCAGATATTCTCTTACTTCAGGAGACTCATTTATCCACCACGGAGCATCAAAAGTTGCTCAAATTCGGATTTTCGCATATAATAGAATCCTTCTATCAGAGGGGCAGGAAAAGGGGTTCAGTAGTTTTGATTCCAAAATGATCAAAACTACAATTAATTGATCAGTACACTGACAGAGAGGGCAAGCTAGCATTAGCAGTGGTCAAACTGAACCAACAGACTAACAGTGTGCAGTCTCTACATCCCGCCGGGCTAGGATGCCACAACTGTCCAACAATTAGTAGACACCATCCTTACCAGGCAACAGGGTACTTTAATTATAGGGGGTGATTTTAATTGTTCAACTTAATCCCTCACTCGATTCCTGAGCAGCTCGTCCCTCCGCAGAGACATCTGGTCAAAAGCATCAACAACGTCTTATCCGGGATGTGGGCTTGATAGACACATGGAGGCAGTTACATCCTACACATTACAAATTCTCCTATGATTCTTATGCTTTCAAACACTACACAAGACTTGATTACTTCTGTATAGGCAAAGAACATGTGGACTTGATCCGATCAGCTGAGATTTTAAATTTTTCTTTACTGGATCATGCCCCGATCATCCTGAACCTTAATATTAAAAAGAGAGATTAAACACCCAATGGCGCTTCAATCCATCCCTACTCAGAGATAAAGAATTGCAAGATTTACTCGAAAAACGTATCCCCGAAATTATTAGAGAGAACACTTCTCAGCAAATCTCCCCCCAAATCTCTGGGACACATTAAAGGTAGTCCTCAGAGGTGACATAATAGCTTTTGCCTCCCATAAGAAAAACAGTCCGAGAGTAAACTAACAGACCTACAGGAGGAACTCGGCTTTCTTCAGCAGGCTCATATGCAGGGAGATACAGATCTTCTGCCTAGGATAGTCCAAACACAGAACAAAATCCAACAGATCCTGACAGCCAAAACTGAGCAGACTCTGGCCTGGTTGAAGCAGCGATACTACGAGGGTGGGGTGAGAGCTTCCAGACTCTTGGCATACCGTCTCCGAAATCAAATACAAAAGTGCACCATTACTAAAATTAGGGATCCCACTTCCAGTCAGCTCAGATATTCGACTTCACATATACTGGATGCCTTCAAGAAATATTATCAGAACTTATATTCCTCTCAGAGGGCCCCTGATCCTCACAAAATTTCAACTTGCTTCTCTCAGCTCCATCTCCCTACCTTGTCAGAATCACAACAAACCGAAATAAAAGCCCCGATCACAGAATCAGAGCTTCAAACCACAATTCACAGCCTCAAAAATGGAAAATCCCTAGGCCCAGATGGCTATGGTGCGAAATTTTATAAAGGCACATGGAACTTAATGCGAACCCCCCCTTCTCCAGACACTACAAAGCGCTCATACCACATCCTCTTTTCCAATCTCTTGGAGACAAGCAACCATCTCAGTGGTTTTGAAACCCCAAAAAAACCCACATCTTTGTGACTCATACCGCCTTATCTCAGTCCTAAATCAGGACCATAAAATTTATACAAGTATTCTGGCGCATCGGCTCGATCATATCCTCCCTTCTCTGATACACCCAGATCAATCTGGATTCATCAAAGGCAGACAGACAACAGACAATATCAAAAGAACCCTATATCTGATAGAGCACGCTCAGTCCACAAAGTCCCCCCACCTGATATTAAGCCTAGATGCCCAAAACGCTTTTGACGTGGTTTCATGGGATTTTCTATAAGCGGCCCTACAAATATGTAAATTCCCTACCCTAGTTATGGATGCAATTAAAGGCATATACACAGATCCAGAGGCAGTAGTGAAGTTAAATGGTTCACATTCCGACCACTTCTCATTGCATAGAGGCACCCGCCAAGGTTGTCCCCTCTCCCCATACTTATTCGCTCTTTTTGTGGAACCTATAGCCCAGATGTTAAGACAGAATCCCGGCCTCCATGGTTACAGAGTCTCTGACTCAGCGATCCATAAAATAACATATTATGCTGATGACCTTCTTCTATATATCACCCACCCTGAAGAATCATTATAAACCTTAACTACTTTACTAGCAGAAATAGAGAACCTTACAGGATACACTATAAACCCAAATAAATCGGAAGCCCTGCTTGTACAGCCTCCCTTCCCCATGATCTCATTAATAAATACCCATACAAGTGGGATAAATCATACTTAACTTATCTGGGGATTAAAATCCCATTTAAGATATATCTGACTTTTACAATTCGAACTATCCCCCCACATTCTCTAAAATACACTCAGACCTACAGAGATGGACTCCTCTCCTTTTATCATTAATGGCTAGAGTTCAATCTATCCAGATGAATTCCCTCCCAAAATTTTGTTACTTGATGCAAAATATCCCCTTACCCTTATTACGGAGGGATGTTTGACTTTGGGACAATTTTATTAGCCGGTTTTTATGGATGAACCAGCGACCTCGACTAGCAATGGTTAAACTCCAACAATCTAAGGATAATGGAGGCTTATCGCTTCCCAATATATTACATTGTAACATGGCTTCACTGCTCACACATATAACTACATGGCTCCTACCCCGATCTCATGCTCCATCCTGGCATCTAATTGAACAGACCATGATAAATGGCCCTTACTTCACTCTCTAGTCTTCCAACCTAACAACATCACCAAACTACAGAAGGCTTCTAGATTTACGAAAGAGATACTTCATTCTTGGATGAAGTTCCTAACTCACCCTGCTTATAGGTTTATGGTGTCCTGGATAGGAATTCTATGAGGACCCTGACTGGGCCTCGACACATTTGGATACCACCTTTCAATCCTGGGCTCGTAGAGGTCTAAAACACGCATACCAACTATATGAAAACGCAGTGTTCAAATCATTTGACCAACTCAAACAGGAATTCTCTTTGGTGAGAAGTGATTTTTATAGACACTTACAATTACGTCATTTATTAAGTTCAAAGATAGGCCTGAATACTGCTGCTCAGACCATTCCTCCCCCCCACCCTCTCCTGATCCAGTTGGAAAGGGCATAGATCGGAGTCATTTGATCTCCTATCTTTATAAAGCCCTACAAGGGATGCCATCTTGAGCCATGGATCTGGTACAATTTCATTGGGAAGCAGAACTACAGATTGCACTATCCTGGGAGGACTGGCGTAGGATCTGGCAGAGACAACACAAAACCTTCAGCTCTTACACTTGGAGAGAGTATTCTTGGAAGGTGGTGTCCAGATACTTCCGCACACCCCAGATCACAGCTAAGTTCCTTAAGGGAAGTGATTCCACATGTTGAAGGAAGTGCAGCTGTCAAGTAGCAACACAATCTCATATTTTTTGGACTTGCTCAGTCCTGACACAATACTGGACTATTATTGGAGACAGTTAACTATCTCTTTCCTCTCTTAGGTACATTTTCACCAGCGATCGGGCTCCTACTTCATTACCCCCGCTGTTTCAGGGATCCACATCAAATATACCTTCTTAATATTTTGTTGGGAGCAGCTAAAAAATGCATAACTAGATTATGGCTCAACACCGACCCTCCCTCCATCACAGTCTGGGAAGACACAGTATATGATATCTATAAACTAGAACATACGACAGCCAGAATTCAAAATAAGGTTCCCAGATTAATGAACTGATGGAATAGATGGTTCTTACACATAGCACAACTTAGACCGGATCAGATACCATAGCTTCTGGGGAGAAATTGTGCTATGGAGAAGATCCAAGTGGATGGGGTCGTGACAGTCCTTATTCTAAGTTACCTATTCAGCTGTTTTACCTTACATTCCTTTCAGAACCTGGTGGGGTGGCGACTCTGCCCACTCGCCACTTTGGGGTAGATCCCCGGGCCTCTCTCCCTAGCAAATCCCCTGAGTATATAACTTGATAGTGCAAACTGATTTTTGAAAACCTGAGCAAAGTTGTAGACACCTAGGTAGAACCAGGTGTGTTGCATTTAACACACCTATATCTTGATTTACTTATACATTTGTTTATTAATTTTTCCTACTCTATAGAGGTTTGCCTTCAGGCTTACTGAACACCTTACATTACATCTGTAACTGATTTCCTGTAAATATGAACTGTGATGTCAATTAAGTTGAAAGAAAAAAACAGTTTAAAAAAAAAAAAAAGAAAATGACTAGGCCCTCCAGGTCAAAGACTCTGGACAGTGAGTCAATGGTGATTGATGATAAACCCCCTAGCTCCCTCTCTCTCTCTCTCTCTCCAGAGGAATATGAACTGAAGACTGAGGAATCTGGTGACATTCCCTGTGACACTGATGTGAGGACTACTGCTCCTCTTCGAATGTGGATGGGCTTTCTTTTGTGTTGTGCTGTCTCCCATCTGGTGACCTGGAAGGTTGCCCAAGAGGCATGCAGGGCCCAGGGCAAAGGCCCTAATTTACCCGACAATGAGGCCTGGAGCCAGAGAGGGGGCTGCGGACTGCTGGGTCTCCCGGTGGCCGCTGCGCTCCCAGACCTGGTGGTTGCTGCTCATTCAGACCTGTCCATCTGTTGGCTATCAGTCTGAGTCGAGGAAGGGGCTGCCTCCTTCGAGACCTCAACATTCGCAGATGCTGCCTTGTCACATATTAGGCATGGCGACCCAGCGAAAATGATTAGAAGTGGGGATGAAACTGCACTGGCATTTTCTGCTCCTGGA
Source organism: Neoceratodus forsteri (assembly GCA_016271365.2). NCBI lineage: Eukaryota > Metazoa > Chordata > Ceratodontiformes > Ceratodontidae > Neoceratodus > Neoceratodus forsteri. Next base: position 297,926,255 of record CM057459.1, on the reverse strand, counting down.
AGGTTTACCTGAGGCCACGCCCTAACTGGTTCTGTTCCCCTTTTAATCAGTGTACCTCTCCCCCTGGAGGTTTCCTAGTTATGCCACTGAAGTTGCATGACTTGCTGCTGGCCCTTTAGGGGCAAAATATTGAGCTTCATAGGTTGCTGCTGGCCCTTTAAGGGCAAAATACTAAGCTGCTCTCCTCCTTTAGTTGCTGTAAGCAGTAAAATTGCTGAATAAGATCCATCTTGTCCCTTGATGTTGTTTGGTGGGGGGGACGCCTGACCAACGCTGAGAGGGAGCTCCATTGATCCCTTTGGGGCCAAGCACTGCGCTTGTTGCTCTGCAGGGATGCCTGGTATCCTCAAGCGCTGTGCTCCTTGTTCTGCAGGGATGCCCTGTTTTGTAAGAACCCTACAGCGCTACTGGGTGTCCTCAGCGCTCCTCGAGGAGGGTATCATTCTAGCACTACCGCTCGTCGACGAGAGATCCGAACTGGGACCACTGCTGTGCTGCTGGTCCTAATGTCAATGAGTGGCCTGGCGCGCTCCTCATTGCTTGTCATCAATGAGTGGCCTAACGCTCGCTTCAGCGTGCTGCCAGGATCCCGTCGACGAGTGGCTGATATTTTCTCAAAAGCTGCTCATCATAGAAGGCATCTGCACACGTCCCCAGAAGCACTCCGGTGCTTGAATGAGAAGTCCCCCTAGCCTTGTGGGCTTACAGGTGTCCATTGTGGTGGAGCCCAAAATAGAGTGGCCTGGTGCTTTCCTCAGCACTTGATGACGATGAGTGGCCTAGCACTCTCCTCAGTGTGCTGTATGGATCCCCGTCGATGAGTGGCTGATATTTTCGCCAAAGCCACTTATCAAGAGAAAGATACTCATCCCCAAAAGCACTCCGGTGCTTAAATCAGGAGTCCCCCTAGCCTTGAGGGCTTACAGACATCAGTTATGGGAAAGCCCAAAAGTACGGGAAAAACCAGTGAGCAGCTGAGAGGTGGGGCCAGTCTGTGCAGTTTGCAAGGCTGCGACTGGGTCCCACCAAATCCTAGCAATCCATACCATACAGTTGCTCCACAAGAAGAATAAGAATTTTCTTACTTACAGTCTCTTCAGCCCTGCCACCTGTGACAGGACTCTGCTGCAGAGTACCTACTCCACTGAAGGCAGGAAGTAAAACTGAGGGAGACAAGAAGTGGAAGGCTGGATGTCCCCTGCTGCAGAGGTCTGATTCCTACCTGCCTATCAGCATTAGGAGGTACAGCCCATGTGTAAGAAAGCCCAGAGACCAGCTTAGGAAAGAGAACTCTCTATAACTGCATTCAAGTAAATCTGGTAGGCTCACCGGGCTTCTAAAGAAAAGATCAGCACCAGCATTTTGGGGATTCATCCAGACATAAAGCCTTTAGTGTTGTGTGCCTTCACATCATAGAGGAGGCCGTTCACCCACACACAGTTCCCTCCGGCTGAATTTTCAAGATGGGCTCTGAGCATACTATTCTCCTTAATCAGTACTACTGTAGCAACCAGGGCTTTCTCCACCATGTCTCACATCGCCTTGGTGTCCACCTCCAGTGCCTCCACTTTGGTCTCTATGAGGTTCATTCTGGTACTGAATGCCTCCATCTTTTGGCTGAGGGACATGATGGCTTCAGAAAATGACACCACTGGCGATTCAATGACTGGTAAAGTCAGAGATGTGGATGTGCTGTTGCTGGTCCCAGGATTTTGTTAACATGTCTTGGCACCATCTCCAGAGTTTAACTGTTTTAACAGTTTTTCCCTCATGTAAAGTAAGCAAAAAATATGCCATCAAGGGGTTGCCCAACGACCTAACTGAAGCGGATCACAGTTCCTTGCTGATGACCCAAGTTCTGGAGCAAGCTTGGGAGTTGGGGCATGAGCGGGCAGGAAAAACACATTGCCGTTGGCATCGAGTTCCTGTTAGGGATTTGGAGGCACCACATCTGTCACTGTGGCTGGCTGGGGAGCTTGCTCCCCCAGCAGCAGCATGCTGTGTGCACTCAAGGCACACACACACTCTGACACTGTGTGTGCTGCCTGGGAGTGGGAAAAGAAAGCAGAAAGAAAAGCAGTGACCGCAGCCAGATGAAGGTCTGCCCCAAACAGGCCCACCACAGCACCCACCGCCACCAGATCCTGCTTCCTCACAGGGAACTCCTGGAGGGGTTCTATCCTACAGCCCCCACCATGGGGGGCAAGTCATGGGGGTTGATGTAGGGTAAGTACTTGGAGAAGGCACATGATGGAGCTGGGGGAAATGACAGAAAAGAGAAGGACACTGGAGTAAAGAAGACAAACATTTGAATAAAAAAATGCCACCAGTTTAGCAAAGTTCTCTAGGTGGCAGTGCAGCTCAGTTGGTAGCACATCTGCCTCTGGACCAGAAGATCATGGGTTCTCGTCCCACACCGGGAATAGACTCATACCCAAAACGCTGGCACCCAAGTGCAGTATAAGGGGGAGCTGTACTGTTGGGGTGTGCTGTCCTTCGGATGAGGCATTAAACTGAGGTCCCTTCTACCCATCCTGGTGCTGTCCTGGTGGGTGTCCAGGTGGAAGTAAAAGAACCCACGGCATTCTTCGCAAACAGTAGGGAACATTCCCAGTGTCCTGGCCAATATTCCCCTCCCTATAAAACCAGTTCATGGAATTGTCAAGGCTATCTGTCTATGTTGATGTGTGATATGGCTGCCACTACACATTCAGTCACTTCATTGCCAGTCTAGTATTGCTTGTAAAGTGCTTTGGGATACATTGTGTATAAAAAGCGCTATATAAATGCAGATTCTTCTTCTATCTCACCTTGCAATATTCTAAGAGGCATAAAAAATGTAAACAAAATATTGTAATAGATTTTGGGTTTTGCATTATTCTGAGTTGTTCACATAGTTAATTATCTGTAAAATGTTTCCATTATAACCTAGGAATGACCTTATCAAGTACAGCATGTTGTGACAAAAGATGCACGAATTGTAGATGCACCCTGTGTCTTTGGAACCAGAGACTTTTATAACTGTTACCAAATAGCCAGGTCATTAGTTAAGCCCACTGACTAAGATAACCCTGTGGAAACATCTGTGGTGACATGAGAGAGATCTAAAAGTACCAAGGGAGAGTAAAGAGGGTACAGGACAGGGAAGTCTCTTTCAAATGAGAAACAGCACCAGGACCTGGAGATGCCATGAAACTTGGGGAGTCAACAACATGTGAGGAAATATTTATTCCCTAAAGGGTGGTAGACACCTGGAACAGACTGCCAGCAGAAGTGGTGGGGGCTTCAAGCATGTATGAGATAGACATGGGGCATATTAAGAGGTGAGAGAATCACGAGAGGATCGTTGGAGGTAAGACAGGGTCTGTGGAGACACATTAGGCAGGGAACATCTGTGCAGACTGATGGGGCCAAGCGGTTCCTTTCTGATCACAAAGTCCATGCTTCTATGCGTTAAAATGAACTAGGGCAGTAGTTATTCTTTGTTATTCTTGTTAACCGGTAAGGCCCACTAGGCACAAGTGCCTGTTTTCACGGGTAACTCAGGAACTCTCGGCTGGTTAAGTGACTTGCTCAGAGTCACACAGTATATAAGTGGAGGCTATGAGAATCAAACCCAGGTCTGCAGGTACCAAGCTTATTCACTGCTTGTTACTGTAACCTCTATGCTATACTGCCAGCCCCAGTGTGAGAGAAGAACAGAACAAAGCACTCACCATCCAGAAAAACACAGCACTGACACAATTTTAACTGCAAATGGAGTTTTTATTTTAAAGTGCATAAGTGCAATGCCATCAAACCTCTGACTGTCAAAAAAAGAGCAATATAACAGTTTAAGAGCCAGTGGAACCAAAATAGACAGACAGGAAAATTATACAAATTTTAATAAGTAGTCAGTTGTTACTTTTTGTTTCTGAAGTATTTTTTTTCCCTTTTGTTCATCAGAATGTTTTCTATGGGACAATATTGTGCTGGATGTGTGGAACAGCTCCAGGCCTGGCAGCTGACATATCCATCTCTAATCCCCCACTACATCCTCGGCATTGTGACCTCACTGACAGTGACATCACAGACAACTGACCTGGCAGCTACTGACTGGCTGTTCATAAGCAGGAGTGAAGACACAGTCAGCGAGGTCACAATGCTTAATAGGTAGTGGAGGGAACAGAGCTAGATATGTCAGCTGCCAGCCAGCGTACTGTTTCACACAACACACCTACTAAGTAAGCAATAAGACAGAAGAAAGAGTGTGTACATAACAGATATTATCGCACACCCAGGGGCGCAATAAGGCACGAGGCCACATGTCGAGTGCCTTCAGCCCCTGGAAGTGCGGTAATATCTGTTCCATGCACACCCTGGAGTATCTTATTGCGCTTATAAAATGGGCTTTTTTTTTTTTTTTTTTTACTGCCAGTCAGAAAAATTGTTTACTTGCAGAACAAACAGATTTTCTTATAGAAATTTATGATAAAATAGTCCTTCCACCTATGATATGATGACATCATTTTGTATGTGCTGTGCAAAATTTGTCCTATGGTGGCATCAGTTGAAAGGGTTTCATTTTTACAGAGATGTGTCTTTTTTTAGATTGTTTTCGCCACAAAACAAACTGCAGTCCGATGGCAGCTGGGTTGCAGCGGTTTAGAAACGGGAACTGCAGCAGGAGCGAGTGGGGACTCCTTGAACCAGTTTAGTAGTTATTTTTATTGGGGAGTATCACTGCGGTTTACAATAAATGGAAAATATGTGAAATAGCATGATGGCCACAGAAAGAGAACACGAGTGGCGTGTTCAGTTTGGCAACGCGATGGCCCCACACAGAAGAGACAGAGAAAACAGTGATGCGGGATGCAAAATAAGAACTCGTTTAAGTGGAACAGGGACATGTGTAGAAGCACCCATGATAACGGAGCACTGAAATCAAGATTTCTAACTGCAGTGGATCAGGAGTGGGACTGTCAGCAAGATCGCAAACGCAGGCATTAGTACAGTAACTGTGGCGGGTCGGGAGCGGGATTGTCAGCAAGACATTCATTCCCTCGCTTAACGAGATTAAAAAACAATGGTGGCCTTTAAAAAACGAATGTTCCACTGGCACATCTTAACATTCCATGCCTAGCTCTGAACATTCCATTTAGGGGCATTGATTTAGCTACCTGTACTTTTTTTTTCTCTGTGTGTAAAACATATTTAACACTTCGTTTCTGGCCAATCAGAATGTTTATTTTTACATGCCCATTTTATAACATCAGGTAAACAATCTTCTAATTAACCAAAAGAAAAAGTGCCTCAAATATAAAAGGTAATGGTTGACTGCTTTTAAAAACTAATATTAGTTTTAGGTAGTACACTAACTCTTTACATGTGCAGATAATACAAATAGAATAATAGATAGGTTCTGGTGTATTACAAGGTAGTAATTCCATCGAGAGGTTTTCGCTCTCGAGGTTTTCTGTGTCCCCAGAACCTCGAGATGGAATTACTACCTTGTAATGCCAGAACCTATTTGTTATTTTTTTTAATATATGGATACGAGGTGAATTGACTCACCTCCGTTTGAGCACTGGAGTTAGCGGGTGGATGTGCGTGCTGGCAGGGTTCCCCAGTCCTGTGTGGATGAGCGGCTGCTGTGGGCTTCATTTAGCCGTGTTTTTTTTTTTGTCAGTGGCGGTATTGAGCGAGCAGAGGAACCCCGGAGAGAGTCCGATTGTTAATAGTATAACTCAAATGGTTTTCAAAGTAAAAACAACAACAAAAAAAACGGTCGCTTCAGGGAAGATCGTCTCGCTAAGCGAGCGAGCAAGCCGCCATGTTTTCATACTCCTGCCTGCCCACAGAGGAAAAGCGACCAATCAGAAGGCAGCCGTTTAACACGTCGGGGATAGATTTGCACATTCGCTCTTCAGCTTTGTTAATAATATTATCGTTCGGGTGCCGAACGATAGTATTACGGCACCCCAACGATAGTATTATCACTCAGGAAGAGTAGTATTATCACTCCAGGAGCGATGGTATTACCAGGAAATTTCTGTATGCTTTTCAAGCATATTATTTTAACAATCCATATAATAAAGTATTTTTATTCAAAATTAATGTTATTTTGAGAAAGAAATACACTAATGTAACAAACTGTATTATTAAGTTCACTATGCACTTTATCAACATACTTTGCACAACTGGTAGTATCAGCCTGGAATCTGAAAAATAATTACATAATAGTGACGTCATCAACTGACGTCCATAAACAGGGTGTCATGATACCCTAGGCACGCCTCCTAAGGAAGCTCTGCTGAGCAAAGCGCAGGGGCAGGTAGCCTATTGAGGCTAAACCTGTACATATTTGATGGCACTGCACTTACGCACTTTAAAATAAGAGAAACTGCTTGCATTTAAAAAGGTGCTGTCTACTTCTAGGTGGTGAGTGCTCTATTCTGCTGGTTTGTGTTTGTGCACAGACCTCAGCAGGCTCTTCTAGTAAGCACCCATGGATTTAACCCCCACAGCACTGAGGCTTTGCTTGGATCCTGAGAGAAGAACAAGGCAGGGCATGAGAACAATGAAGAGAAGCTGTATGTTTTTTTTGTCTGTGGAACAACAGTTTGAGTTGGAAGCACTGGGACTTGTACCTTTGTGATGTTCACCTACAAGGACATCTTACATATCTGCTGTAAATAAAGTTGAGTAGAATTATGTATTAATTCGGCCTCCAACTGCAACTTCTCTGCATGCCTGATACCGGTTTTAGCAAGGTCAAACGGGTCCACAAAACTTGGGCCAACCCTGGTACTATGGTGCAGGAAAAGAACCCCAACCATAAGTCCGCGGAGAGTGAAGCAACAATATTTTTGCAAGTATTTCTCTCTGTCCTTGAGCAGCTCCTGTATTACATCCTCACAGCATGGCAGTTGGCTCCACCCCATAGAAAAAACATGTATGGTTTGCAGCACCAAAAATGTATATTAAACATAGAATGCAATTTCAACTGATAATGCTAAGCAAAGTTCTTAAATAACACATTAAGCCTCGAAGGTTTCTTTCTGGTTTTTTTTTTCCGATATCATAAGAAGCACAAGGAAAGTACATTCACCAGTACTGAGGGAAAGATGGTCTCAAAACTCAATTATTGCTGCAAAAATAACATTTATCTGGCCTGGGGTTTAAGTGTTCCACTGCTATATTTTTGTAACTCGCATTTGGCCATAATAAATGTTATATTTGCAGCAATAATTAAGTTTTTTAATCTTCTTTCCCTGACTCCTGGTGAGTGTACTTTTCTTGTGCTTCTCTCGGTACCTGCTTTAGTTTGTACGCACCTGTTTGCCTACTACCAGTGGCACCCCGAAAGTGAAATACGAACACAAATATACTGTACCTCAATGAGAAAACAGTCTGTACGATACCAGAAGACACAGGGTACATGCATACGATGCAAACAGTCAAGAAGGTAGGGGATTAGGGTTGCTAGTCACAAAGTTTGAATATGCTGGCCCTGTATGAGGCACTAGACCACTGATACATGGCCCCATACCTGTAGCTTGGCCTTGGGTAATGAGAGGATGGGAAAGCGTCAGTCTTGACAGCTTTAAAATCACATTTCCAAACTTTGTGGGATTTGAGTTTTGTGTGCTAACAACAATTATCTATATTAACAGAGACTGTTGCATTTCGTTTTCTTCGTTTTTGAGAAAGCAGAGTGGTGAGCTGTTTTGTGGCATTCCCCGACTGATCTGATGCCTGTTAGTTGCTGTTATTATCCTAGTTGGATTCATTTTTAACTACTGTTCTTACTTATTTAGTGCTTTAGTGGTTTTAGCATGTTCAGCGCGTTGGTCTGTAAAGGAATTGCACTATAAAAAATAAAGTTTGATTTGATTTGTGCAAGGCCCATGAGGCCCTGCAAGAAACAAGATGAAGTTTTAAAGGTCCAGTACTCTGAGTCAAAAAACAGGAAACAGCCTTTCAAATATATATAGATACTTTATTTCATGCCAGCCATATGATACAAAAGGCACAAGGCTGGAGATGGAGCTACTAAAGTTTCACACTACAGACACCTGGATGAAAGGTAATACAAAAACTTAATTGACTAACACAACAGTGCAAGAAAACACATTAAAAACAATTAAAATACTACTTTTCCTTGCTATAATTATAACATTACACAAGACAAAAAATTCCCAACGTAATACATAATGGAATACTGAATGGGTAAAGATATTTTGAAAAATAGTCATGTACATTCTGAAAACTGTCATGTAGCATATAGTTTTTAAAACCATTGGGTAGATTTTGAAAACTATCCTGTAGATATTAAAAATATTTGTGTAGCTTGTAGATTTTGAAAAAAATAATGAAGTACTCCTGTGCAAATGGATACCTAGTTACTAATTAACTTAAAAAAAGCAATGTGCATCTTAATGTACCCTCCCTCACTAACATTAACATGTTAGTACTTAACAAGTTGTCAAATACAAACTAAAAACCTTTGCACAGCACAAACAGTTTGAAAACCATCATGCAGCATGTTGATTTCAAAAAGACATCACACACCATGTACTGTAGATAACCAAAACCTTCATGAAGGATTTATATGCAAATATTTTGTGAAAACCGTGATGCATCACTCAGATGTTGAAAACTGTTGTGTAGCATGAATATTTTGAAAAATATTTATGAAGGATTCCTGTGCAAACATTTTGTTTATTAAAGGGAAGTCTTTTTAAAATGTATATCTGTGTAGTCTGTAGGCATGAACAATAAGCGCCTCTACTGCACCCTGCTAAATTTATCAGGATTTAAATGAAAATGAAGTTACTTAAGTCTAGTTTGAAAACCTGCTCGACTCCATCGCAAAGGGTGTGACCCGATTCGTGCAAGGCATCATGGGATTTGATGATGCTTTAGAGCTTCTGCAGTTCTACTGCATCAGTCAGTGCTGTTGATGTCCTCTGCAGTCAGTCCCTTTGTTTTTGTCTCATGCTGGCCATCAAAAATACGTGTTAGCCAGTATAATAAAAAAAAACAATGAGAACAAAGAGATAACTATTCAGCAAAACAGAAATAACATTTTCCAAACACAAACCTTTTCTAAAAGCATTTTTTGTCCAACTCAGATACACTTTAAACTACAGAAAACAGCCAGACACTTACTGTGACTTGAAATGTTTCATGGCCAGAACAACAGAAGAACATAGGGTCTGCAGTGGACATAAACAGCAGCACTGATTGATACTGCAGAACTAATGCAGGCTTTGGCCCTAACACATAATAAAATCCCAGTATGCCTTACATGAGTGGGGTCATGACCTTTGTAGTGGGGTTGAGCAGGTTTTCACACCAGATTCAAGAAACTTTATTTAGATTTAAATCCTGATGAAATTAGTAGGGTGCCACAGAGGCAATCAATGTTAATGCCAGCAAACTACACAGGTAAACAGAAATAAGGACTATGAGGACCGTTCTCTTTAATTAAAGATATCTACTTTTGTTGTTGTTAAACACATTGTGTGTCTAATTCTACCCCCACATAAACAGTAAAGTTGTTCCCCTTAACTTTTATACATTCAATTTTTTGTTTGTGTAGAACTTTAACATGAAATGAACACTGTGTTTTTCTTTTAATTCTTTTCGATGAACTGAGTAACAAATAATCGTTAATAGCTTTATAACAAATTAACATTTTCAACAAATAACAATGACCTACTCCTCCATAACATCTAACAAACCTGTAAGTTTCTTACCCAAACTCTGTTGATTTTTCTCTGTCTACTACAAAATGAGAGTATATAAACGCGCATGAAATACATATATGTAACACAGAATTCCCTAAAAATGAAGAGAGAGATTTCTGTGAAACATTCCATGTTAGTAGACCCCAGGACTGAGCTGGTGCATGCCAAATTTCACAGTTCTAGGGTCTGAGACTGCCAAGTTACAAGCATTTGCAAACAAGGATTTAAACAGAAAATCTCAACACAATCCTAACGTAGGTATACTACCATGCCCCCATAATACCCAGGTGTTATTTACAAATCTAAATATTTTTTTCCCAAAAACATTTCTTCATTTTTTTACAAAAGCAAACATATGTATCAGAGATCCCTTTTCCAAATTACATCCTGGAGATAAGTTCAAACGGACAGATTGAACTTTTTAATCTTGAGGGGGAATCATTTTATCGCACCCCTCACCCTCTGTCCTAAAGCTGGGGTCCCTTCCCGCTGATCACCGTAACACCAGGGCTGGCCACAAGCGTCATAGTCCCCTTTGATCTTACCAAGACAGGCATCAGACATGCAGAGAAATTGCACTCTGAGACAAAATTAATAAATGCTTCTGCTCTACTTTATTTACCATAGAAATGTACAGCTGTCACTGCAGATGTGCATAACAATGTTCTAGTCCCAGAGATTCCAGTTCACACTGCAGCTCCAGACAGTATGAAGCTTTTCTCCCTATCCTGAATGATCAAGCCTTGTACTTGTCTCATGATAGTTCAAGTTTACTCAGCGTCGGCACAGGTCCCTCTTACAATGCACCCCCCCCCCCCAAACACTTCACTCCTAGAAGACAGGCTTAATTAACAATCTGGCTATTTGGTTACTTTTTGGGGTACAGAGTCACAGGTCATACTGACAATCCATTTGACCTTTGACCTGGAGACATCGGCCCTATCTACAAGATCCTGCTTTTGATAAGGCCATTCCTAGGTTACGTAGCTAATACAAACATTTTACAGAGCGTTCACCACGAGGACAAATACAATGGAGCAACCCAGAATCTGTTACACTATATGGAAATGTTGTTAGCAATTTCAGAGGCAGAAGAGAACAGGGAATCCAATGTATACCTTGAAGTTCTATTTCCAGATCATTTTCCCATTTCTCTCTTAGAGCAAGTAAAGAAGTTTGTGTTTTTAATCCAAGATCCAATGACAAATTTTTCCTTCAATGGTGTGTTATCAAATAAATCATCCAACAGATTAGGTAAAATTGTTTTAAAGTTGCCAATCTTTTTTCCACAACATTCCTGACCTGTATGTAAGCAAATAGATAAGTCCATATGGAATTCCAAACATAATTTGAACATTTTCAAAAGATACAAGCTTGCTGTTGATATTACATTTTTTTTTAAGAGGATGAACTCTTGAGGATAGTCCTTCTGTGCACCAATGAGGTGGCAGAAAGTGAAAAGAGCATAAAAGGACGAAAGCCTGCAAGAAAAAAGGCACGACTCAGCTAGAGTTTAAAGCCCAGGATCCAGCTGATCTTGATCAGTCCTCCCTGGTTGTATCTTCCTGCCAGCTCATCTGGAGTCCTGAGAGGTGGAAGTCACTGCCTCGCTCCCCCATCCACTGAACGCTGCACCAGGACCAAGTGCCAGCTTGGATCCAGATTGGGACCAGGGGGTCCATCTCATGGGGTAGTTTTTCCGAGCAAGAATTGGGCAGCAGAGAGTAAAGAGAGCACAAAAGGACGACAACCTGCAAGAAACAAGGCATGAATCACCTGGGACTGTAAAAGCCCATGCTCCACCTGATTGAGATCAGTCCACTCTGACCACAACTGCATACTAGCTCATGAGGAGTGGGAGCTACTGCCATGCTCCCACTTCCTTTCTACACTGATCTCCACAACAGAAAAGGGTGCCAGCCAAGACCTGGACCGGGAGGTCTGACTCATGGGAATAGTCTCTCCATGCAGTGGTTGTGTAGAGGAGAGTGAGGAGAGCATAACAATTATAACATCAGTTTTGACATACAGAAATAGATTAGTTGCCGTATTAATGTATTTATTTAGTTTTTGTTGGCTGGGTAAGTGCACTAGACAAATCCCGCCTATTTTCAGACACGACCCGGGGGAGGGGGATACAGATGAATGCCAACTGACCTTGAACTAGATTAAGCTGTTGGTGGTATTTTTAGTGAATGAGGGAAATTTGGCCAGGACTCTGGGGAAATTCCCCTACTCTTTTAGATAGGCGCCATGGGATCTTTAACATCCACCTGAACTACCACCAATCCAGGCAGATGACACCTCAGTTTAACGTCTCATCCGAAAGACGGGACCTCAGAAGTGCAGCATCCCTCTCATGCTGCACTACAGTGTCAGTACTGGGATATTAACCCAAGTGCCAGATGTGAGAACTGAACCCACAGCCCTCTGATCTCGCCTCAGAGGCGAGTGTGCATACTGGTCCTTGTAAGAAAAGATCCAGAAGCAAATGGTCTGATACCTTTTACTGGACCAACACAGATGTTATAAAAAGTAAACAATGTTACTACTTGAGTGTACAGCTTATCTAATTTAGATGGCATTTGACCTTGAAAAGATTCTCAGTAGTAGAAAGTGAATAGAATGCTATTCATTCCACTTAAATGTGATTTTTTGAAATAGGTACTTTAAACCAATGAGAACATTTTTACGTTTTTTTATGTATGATCTGGGTGTTGATAGAATGTGACTCTCTGAACAACTGTCATAAGTCTCCAAGGAAGGACTTGGTTGGTCTGAAAGCTTAGACATGGTTTTCTTTTTATAACATCTATATTGGTTCAATAACAGGTATCAAACCATCAATATCAGTTTTGGGAACTGTTAGAACTGTTTATTCAAGTTTTTAACTTCATATTAATAACAGAGCACTTATTGAGTGTTCAGCAACTGTCCTTCAGATTGGAAAAGATGACTGGCAACTTTTTCATTCTTCTTTTTCTTTTCTAAATATTTGTATGCTCATCTCTTTTCTTTTTAGTTTTTTACCTCTCACGGAACAGGGGAGATTCGCAAGGTAGGGATATTTTCTTAGAAATTGTTCTGTTGAATCACTCTTCACCATTTATTGAAACTCTTAATAGTTGTATGTTTCAGAAGTCTTTTACTAAAATTAATTTTAGATGCTTACATTTATTAGAATAGGGTTTATTCTTGGTATAATATTTAAAACATGTTTTATATGAATTATGTAAATGTAAAATTACTATTTATTATCTACTTTCTGCATAGTCAGATGTGTTTTTAAATCAAATCTTACGGACCAAAAAAAAAAAAAAGAGAGAGAGAAGAGAGCCCAAAGGGACAAGAGCCTGCAAGAAAAAGGTATGAATCATCTGCGGGGTGTGGGCTGCTGCCTCATTACCTTTCTGCTGATCACCACACAGTGTATACAAAAGAAACCTCCCCCCCCCCCCAGCGGCCCTCCACACAGCAGCTGGAGCGAAAGGGCAAAAGCAAAAGGGCATCACACTAAGGGCGTCAGCATGGGACAGCAGCTGACAGAAGAGGTCTCTCCCACTGTGTGGCCAGTCTCTCTCAAGCCTCCACTGCTAATTCTGCTCCAGCTGTACTGCCAGACCTCATGAAAACACAGTTCATGCATGGAGCTGCTCTGCCTGCTCTTCTCCAACCTGGTGGTAAGTCACATCCTGCTTATGATGACAGAACTTCCCCATGCGGCTAGGCTTTTCCCCTTAGCTCATTCAAACAAGGTTAAAGTCGGTTTTGTTTTTGTTCACTGTACTCTCACAATCAACCATGCTTACGGTGAGGCCTGTTTATCAGTTTTTATAACAACCAACAGTGGTTACGGAGTATCTGTTTTTCAGCTTACTCTCACATTCAATAGTGCTTACTTTGAATTATGCTTATCATTTTACATTACGATCAACTGTGATTACTATGAGGTGTGCTTTCAGTTTTTTTTGTATTATCTTTTTACCTCCTCCCTGCGTGCTCCACTTCAGCCTCTCCTTCAGGCTCTCCAATGCTTGCTCTGGTCCATCTGTCCTCCAATCCTCCAGTCCCACATAGTAGCCAACCCCAGGGTAACCCCGAGTTACCCTTCTCCAGATGGGTCCCTCTCCTCCGAGTGGGAATGTGCCAGCCCAGGGCTAGCCAGCACTACACTTGGCCCCGGGGTGCTGCTGGGATGGAGGACTTGGCTGGACATGAATGGCACCACAGAGCCGGCCAGCTGGGTTGTTGTTTCTTCAGTGTTTTCTCCCCTGGTTTCCCTCGAGATCCGAGCCACATGCACTGATGTCAGCAGTTCTCAGCACACCAGACATGATTTCAGTGATCAGGAGTCCCACTCATGACCAGCAGTTTTTTTTTCAGCCAATCAAAAAAAAGAGCACAGAAATTCAAACAAGAACAATGCGGAGTGGCATTTAAAGGCTGCTGATTCAGCAGCAAGGGCAGTATTCCATCGGGGGGGTTGGGGAGCAGAAGGAATTGTTGCTGGTAGCTCTCCCCCCTGCACTGAAGAGGTCTTCTGTGCTCAGGAGTACCACTCCTGACAATGCCTGCATCAACACTGGCATTTTTTGCCCTCCCATCCTACCACACCTCCACACATTCTTAAATGCTCCAGTAGAAGGAAGGAGCATTTAGGCTCTGTCCAGGGGAGGATAGATAGCAAAAAACACCCAATAAGGGGAGGAGCTGCTGAAAAAATATTGGGGTTAAAGGACACATGTACACTTAAATCTGTTGAGCTGGGCAATTTAATTATGGTGAACTGAAAAGTGACTTATGTTAGATACTAGACAAGAATATTTGATGCAGTATTATCCATTTCTATATCTGCTAGAAATTATGGTTGATCTGGAAAGTGACTTATGTTAGATACTGTACTAGATAAGTAAATTAATAGAGTATTATCTATTTCTACAGCTAGTACATACGAACATATGATGAAGCCAGCAGATAAAGGCCTAACAGCCTATCAAGTCTGCTTGAGTGTGCAGCTCTCAGTGCTGTGCACTGATGCTGTTCCCTCACCCTCCTCCCATCAACTGATCCCACTGCTTTACCCCTTCCCTTCCCTTCCCCATTTTGATTTTGCCCTTAGGTTTATCCTCCCCCCTTTAAATCCCTCAACTGATGCCCTAGAAACCAGTTCCTCTGGCAGAGCTATGCTGTCACCACCCTCTCAGTGAGAAAGTGCCAGTGTCTCCTCATCTCCTTTCTGAACCTCCCCCCCAAACTTTAGAAGATGCTCTCTTGTAATTCCTTCCTTTCTAATTTTAAACAGACCTTCATGACTTACCCTATTAATGCCCTTCAAGTATTTAAATGTCTCAATCATATCTCGTCGTCCCTTCTGTCCTCGACAGAGTACTTATTGAGTATCTGTAGCCTCTCCTCATAAGGCTTGTCCCTCATTCCACTCAACATCTTGGTTGCTCCCCTCTGTACCCCCTCCAATAGTCTGATGTCCTTTTTTAAGTATGGATGCCAGAACTGCATGCAGTACTCCAAGTGAGGTCGCACCAATGCCCTGTACAGCATCAGGATCACATCCTCACTTATTGAGGTGATTCCCCTTGCTATACACCCCAGCATCCTGTTAGCCTTCCCTGCCACTTTCCTACACTGCGATTCATATGTCCTGTGACTACCACACCCAGATCTTTCTCCTCAACGGATACCAATAACTGCACACCTCCCAGCTTATAGCTAAATCCAGGATTCCTGTTTCCAAAGTGCATAATCCTGCACTTCTTAGCATGAAGCCCAACTGCCAGGTACTTGACCACCTCTCTAAGGGTTTTAGGTCCCTCTGCAGCCCCTATCTATCTGCCCCACCCACCACTGCACCCAATTTAGTATCATCAGCAAACATACTCATCCGACTCTGAACCCCACCTGACATATCAGCTACACAGATGTTGAATAACACTGGTCCCAGCACTGAGTCCTGTGGGACCCTGCTGATGACCTCCTGTGGTGTTGATAATTTCCCCTTACTGCCACCCTCTGCTGCTTCTTTTTCAGCCATTTACCAATCCAGCTGACAACCCTCTCGCTAACACCGAGGTCCCTCAGCTTGCCTAGCAGTCCCCTGTGTGGCACTGATTCGAAGGCCTTGCTGAAATTCAAGTACAGAAGATCCACTACTTTACCCTCATTCAGAGCCTTAGTCACCCAGTCATTAAAATCCACAAGGTTGGTCTGACAAGACCTCCCTGTGTGAACCCATGTTGCCTTTCATCTAAGAGACAATTCTCCTCCAGAAATGCAATTGTTTTTTCCCTCAGGATAGTCTCCAAAAGTTTACCCACAACTTATGTGAGACTAACTGGCCTGTAGTTCCCTGGATCATCCAAAGAGCCTCCTTTGTGGATGGGCACCACATGCGCCATCCACCAATCCTGGGGCACACAACCTGATTGAATAGACATGTTAAAAATGTTTGTCAGAGGTTCCACCAGCACCTCCGTAAGTTCCCTCATAACCCTTGGCTGTATACCACCTGGTCCTGGTGATTTATCCATTCTCAGAGCCCTTAAACCCTCCAGTACCCTCGGGCTATTGATCTCCTCATCCACCATCCTTGCTCCCTTAAAATTCCACTCATTTCTCCGCCCATGATAACTAGGCAATCCCCTCTTCCTTGTAAAAACTAAACAGAAATATTCATTAGTTTGCAGGATATGAAGTATGAATGAGTATGAGTATGAGGTATGATTAGAGATTGATGGAGCTGAACTTGTATTCCTTAGAAGACAGAAGAGATAGGGGAGATATGATTGAGGCATTCAAGTACATAAAAAGGATAAATAAGACTTGTACGGAAGAGATATTCAAGTTAAGGATTGGGAAGGACACAAGGGGGCATAGCCTTCGGTTGGAAGAGGGCATATTCAGGAGGGAAATGAGAAGGCATTATTTCACAGAGAAGGTGGTGGTTGATTGGTACGCTCTGCCGGAGGAGGTGGTGTCATGTATGACGGTGGGAGGTTTTAAGAGGAGATGGGACAGGGTGAGAGGGGGTTATTTAGAAAGGGGATAGGAAGGGGTTGAGCAGCTGCAAAGTAAAGTGTGCTAGCTGCATATTTGAGCAGACTAGATAGACCATTTGGCCTAATTCTGCTGCCAATTATGTATGTACAGTATGTATTAAATACCTCTGCCTGTTCATCCCCCTTATCTACCCATCCCTCATCTGTCTTAATTCTAGAGATCTGCTCCCTGCACTTCCTTCTCTCCCTGATGTACTTGAACCCATTTTCACCCTGCCTAATCCCCTGAGCAAGCCTTATTTCCCTCTCAGCCTTGGCAGGCCTTACTACCCTTGTCACCTCCCTGAAACTCCTAATAGAATCTTTCTTATCTGTTTCCTTACCAGTCCTCTTATAGGTTTTAAATGTCTTCTTTTTTTCCCCTCACTCTCACCTGCACTTCCCTGGTCCACCAGCTTGGTTTATTAGACCTTGCCTTCTTACTTCTCCACAAAATACAAGAGTTATTGGCCTCCACCAGTCCCAGCCTTGTGATGTCCCATTTTTGGGTGGTATCCATGTCAGGTTTTATACTAGTCACATGCTTCCCTAGTACTTCTGCCATCTTGCTGTAATCAGCCCTCCTAAAATCAATAACCCTCGTGGCTGTATTTGTCTCTTGACTGTGTCTAACTCAAGTGCAAACCATGCAGTGCTATGATCACTCCCTGCTATAGGAGCATCTGCCATCACTTCCCTTACTTGATCACCATTTGACAATACAAGGTTCAATATATTGCCCTCTCTTGTAGGTTCCCTACCAGCTGAGACAGGAACACAACCTGAAACACATCCAGAATAACCTGTTCCCTGCTGCTATTAGATAACATGGTAGCCCAATCTGCCCCTGGCAGGTTGAAATCTCCAACCACCACTGTGCTGCCCCTTCTACAGTTCCGCTATATAACACTAACTCCTTGACCTTTTCCTTCATCTGGGATGGTGGTCTATACACCACCCCTAGCTTAACCCTCTTGGTTTTCGACTTGAATAAAATAATCCACAAGGATTCCGTATCCCCTGCACCCCCTTCCTCCCTATGACAATCTATTCCTTCCCTTATGTAGACAGCCTCCCTTCCTCCACTACCAGTTTCCCTATCCCTCCTAAACAACCTAAAGCCTCGAATTATTAAGTCCCATTCTCTATCCTGATTTGGCCATGTTTCAGTGATGGCGGCAATATCTACCCCCCTTCCGTCAGAAATGTTTGGACCTCTGGCATCTTATTACCTAGGCTCCTCGCATTCATGGAGACAACCACCCATCCTCTTCCATGACTCTCGTACCCTCTAATTCTTTCCTCATGCCCCCCACCAGTACCATCCCTATGCCCTCCATTCCCCCCCCAGTGGGGTAGGCAATGGCCCACCACTGGCCCCAGCGTCCAAATGCCGGACATTCTCCTCCCTCACTAGTTTAAACCAAAATAAGATGTCAGAAACTCCTCAAATTTATTTTTTACGAACTGCTGTACCCTCTTTACTGAGATGCAACCTGTCTGGGGCATACAAACTACTATTTACCCAAGTCTCCTCCCAATTCCCTACCAACCCAAATCCCATAAATTTACATCATCCCCTCAGCCATTCATTAAAATCATTGGTTTTCTGCTTAACATATAAACTAGCTCTAGGCACAGGCAGTACCTCTGAGAAGGCAGTGGACCTTGCTTCATTACCACACACCCTTGCCAGTTCCTTAAACCTTGCTATGACCTCCATAAGACTCTTATTCGCCAAGTCATTGGTGCCTAGACGTACTATGAAATGAGGTTTTCACCCCTGTTTTCTGTCCCCTGCAGGGTTGATATGCCTCGCTCTATGTGCCGTCATCCCTGGAAAGCAATGCACCCATACTGAGCTCTTCCTGTTCCTGTTCCCCCGTCCCCATCCGATACCCTTAACAATAGAATCACCACAAATTATGACCGATTAGTACAGTTAGAGCTGGGCAGATCTTGGCTTGGTTAGGCTAGCATGGCATTTTGAGAGTTGATGATACTGTTGCTGTTGTGGGGGATCGTGGAAATGGTCTAAGTCATTTGAAAAAGGATAAGGGTCAATGTGACATAGCATAAGGGTCCACGTGCTTTTAGCTTTGAAATAATACAGAACAGGTAAAAGTTTGACTTGTGATAGCAAAGGAGCTGTATATAAGCCAAACAAAGCAAGGATTGGCTGTAGCAATAGGAAAAAATATATTAGGAACCCTTTAAATAAATAAAAGGGAAAAATATATTAGGAAATCTTTAGTTATTGTAATGGGTGGTAAGTGAAAGGGGAAAGTGGTAAAATATACTATCCTAGGGAATTTGCTAGGAACAAAGGTAAAGAGGAAACACAGATTCAAATATGTGGCATATAAGTGATGGGAGAGAAAGGGTGGGAATGGAGTATCCTGGAAGTGGAAGGTGGCAGGGGAAGGGGCATTTAGAGAACCCACGAGAAGAGGGAGAATAGTATGCTGCAATGGATGTGAGTGGCAGTTTTATGGATATGCTATGGGGGATGGAGGTGCCCAATATGTCACAAATTAAGTGACCTCGTGGCTGAATTAAATTGGCTAAGACGGAAGATGGAGTGGAGGGTATGGAGGAGAAGGGAGAAGATAAAACATGCAATGGCACAGACAATGCAAAGGGATGGAGTAGGGAAAATGATGGTGGGGGAAGAAAGGAGATGCATGGAGGGATGGGTGTTCGAGTCAGGAGATAGGGAGGGAAATGGATGGAAGGAGATGGGGAAAAACAAAGGAAGGGGACAGGGGGAAAAGGCACAGACATATAATGAGGACAGTACACGTGGGTGCAGGTAGGCAAACATAGGAGGCAGTGTATGGGTCTCAAATAGGTATTCACTGTTAGCCAAGATGTAGGAATGGGGGGGTTCAAGAGGAGAAGTAAGTAAGTGAGGATTAAGAAAGGAGACATAGGGGTAACAGCGGGAAGGAGAGGGGATCAGGGGTAAGGGAAAAAAAGGGAACTCTGTGATGCAGGGGGAGAGAAGGAAGGGGAGAGAAAGTATCACAGGAGGCGAAAGGAGCAGGGAAAGAACCCTGGAGAAAGAGGGCACTAGGTCAGAATGAGAAATGACTGATGGTGGAAAGAGAGGACTACACAGGAACCCACTAGAGATAGCAGAACCAAGGTTATGACTCCAATGTACAGTGGGAACAAGACTGTCAGGAAATTCTTAGCAGATCAAGACAGAGGTGCAATTCCCAAGACAGCAGGTGCTAAAATGGGAGAACAGGACAAACAAAGGACTCACTCTCCAGATGGGAAGGCACACTCTCCAGCTGGTGAGGAGTGTGATTGGAAGGAGGGAGAATGGACAGATCTGGGAATAGCAGCTCAGGAAATGCAGGGAGAGTGAAGGAAATAGAGGAAGACTCACAAATACTGACAAAGGCCAAGGGAAAAGGCAATAAAGGAGATGGGAAGCTGGGAGATTTGGAGGTCAAAGTACACATTCATGCGGCCCGCTATCGCTCATGGTGCCAGCGACCCGGGTTCGGGAACGGACTCAGGTGGCTGGAGGGTCGGTCGGGGGGGAGGATTGAGCGCCCAGTGGCCACTCTCCTCCTCTGGGGAGGGGTGGGATGCATGTTCCACAGCTCTACCGTCACCTGGATGACCACAGGTGGAGGTGCAGCAGGACTGCATAAAGAAGGGAGGGAGGACGTAGGCCGGAGACTGGAGCGCATGCACGTTTCGACGTGCGCTGCCCCTAGGTTCCTAGCGGCTCCTGTGGGAGGGGACAGAAAATGAAAAAGGAACCTGCCATGGATGACGGAGATGGGACCTGACTGCCCCAGATAACCCATAACCGGGCTACCGCTGGATGCCACAGATGGACCTCCTGACACAAAATGGACTGGAGGGGAAGGGTTCCTCCACCTCCTCTCGCTGGGGGTAGGCTGAGGGCTGGAGGTAGGTCCGAGCGACACCACAGGTGGTACCAGGGAGGACTAGGATCACAGTCTAGGGACTCCTGAGGAAGTTCCACCAGGGCAGAGAGAAGGGGCCAAAAAAAAAAAAAAAGTACACACTCGTGAGAACTGAGGTTGGGTTGGGGAAAAGGTTACTGGGGAGAGGAACAGTAGTGTTTCCAAGAAGAGAGAACGACTGGACCGAGTAAGGAGGTAACTTCAGGTGGGAAAAATAAGGTAACGGACAGCCCAAGTAATAGCATAGCAAGTGACAGGCAAGGGGAAGCTGAGAAAAAAGATAAGATAAGCAGCGGAAGGATACGAAGAGAGGGTGGGGAGCTGGCAGGGGTACAGAGCAAGAATCAAGGTGGGGCTAAAAGGGTCCTAGTAGTAGGGGATTCAATTATAAGAGGAATCAAATGGGGAGGCAAGGGTAATAAGAGTAGTGAAATATGGGTGGACTGCATACCGGGCGTCACGGCGCACGAGGCAAGACACATTATACCAGCATATGTGAGGCGGAAGAGTGAAACCTCACCTGGTGCTACACCTTGGCATAAATGACATTGATGGAAATAGCCTGAAGGAAGTGCAGGCTATTTTCAAAGGACAAGCAGGGCTTGTGAGAATAATTTTCAATCCATATCCTTCTCAGAGGTGCTCCCAGTTCCGAAGGCACGCACCATTAGGAAACAGTCGATTAAAGAGTTCAATAAATGGCTGGCTCTTCAGTGCAGTCAAATGGGGTTTGGACTGGTGGGAAACTGGGGTGAGATATGGGAGAACAAGGGTTTGTACACCTCTGACAGACTGCACCTGAGTAACAAGGGTACAATGGCTCTCGAACAAAAACTGGGAGAATTCATCGTACAATCTTGTCATTTAAACTGAAACAGGGAGGGGGGCTAAGACAAATTAATCAGACCAAGAAACGGGAGGCTTCCAGCACCCCCCCCCCAAATGGGGACAGGGACAGCAAGAAGAATTCAGGGATAGGTGAAACTAGAGGGCTATTGTGGGGTGGAATAGCAGAGGGGTTGGCTGGCGAGTAGCATCTCTAAATGCTAGGAGCTTAGGAAACAAAATATGTGAACTCCAAGCAATGATGACTGTAGGAAGAGTTGACATAGCAGCCATAAGGGAAACATGGGCAAACCAGTACCAGGACTGGGAACGCACAATTCCTGGGTACAAATTATATAGAAGAGATATGGAGAAGGGTAGGGGAGGAGATGGCTTTCTACATTAGGGAAGAAATTTGAGTTCTGGCAACCAGGTAAGTCCACTGAGACAGTTACAGTCCCTTTTTCAGGGAAATAGTGAGTAACAGAGAAGACGATGGGGAAGGGAGAGCAGAAACCCTATGGGTCAATGTCCAAAATGGGAAGGGGAGGAAGACAAGATAGGGAGTGGTGTACCAGTCTCCATCTCAGTCAGAGGAAGCTGATAGGGAATTAGTGATAAGTATACTGAGTACTGCCAAAGGGGTAACACAGTGGTGGTAGGAGATTTCAACCTACCAGGGGTAGACTGGAGCACTATGACCTCCACTAGTGCCAGGGAGCAGGCCATTCTGGAAGGGTTCCAGGACACATTCCTCACACAGAGAGTACATGAACCGACCAGGGAGGGAACCATCCTAGATTTGGTATCTGAGGAACAACAGGTGCAGGATGTTAGAGTGGAGGACCCCTTGGCAGGGAGCGACCATAACACAGTATGGTTCTCCCTAGACATGGGTATGGTGGGCAATCGCAGTAAAACCAGGGTGACAAACTTCAGGTGGGCTGATTTTGGGAAGATGGCAACATTAGTGAGGGAATATGTAACAACCATTAGACAGGAGATGGATACAAATCAAAAGTGGAACATTATAAAGAAGGGGCTGACTGAGGCAACAAACCTGTGCACGAGGTGTGCCAGAAAGAATAAGAGGTCCAGGAAACCTAGTTGGTGGACAACGGGGGCAGCCTTCATGAAATTTGAGAAAATAGGCAAGGAAGAGGATAAGAGAGGAACACACAAAGAGATCAAGGGAGGTGACCAGAGTTTTGAGGGGAGCTAAGGCCTCGAAAGAGAAGAAACTAGTGCAGGGGATTAAAGAGTTACTGTAAAGCCTGGAATTAATAGAAATTTTCAGATGCAGTGAACTATTACTTCCTATATCTGAAGTCTTTTTTAGTTTATTGTTTGCTAATTAGAAGATTTTCCACCTGGCAGTACTGGGCTGATATGTGAAACAGCACTTAGTCTGGAGGCAAAAAAAAGTCAGTTCTGTTCCTCCCACTACATAGTCAGAAATGTGTCCAAAGACCTTGAGGTACCACAATCCTTGCAGTATGAGCAGTGACTGTCACAAATTAGCCAAACAGAATGGAGGAAATTGTGACATCCCTAGCAACCAAGAGCTTGTCCCCGCTGCTTCATGTGGAAGAGCATAATCTCACAGTGAGAAATGGTTTCTCCTTGGTTACTAGTGATGTCACTGTCAGTGTGGTCTCAGTGTTGATGTAGTGGGAGGAGCAGAACTGACTTTTTTTTTTTTAGCTCCCCGACAGAGTGCTCCTCCACACACCAACCTAGTACTGCCAGGTGGAAAATCTTCTAATTAGCAAACAGAAAATAAAAAAAAAAAACTTCAGATATAAGACGTGACAGCTGACTACATCTGAAAGTTACAATTAATTCGAGGCAGTTTCCAGGCAGTACACTAGCTCTTTAAAAAAGGGGAGAAAGACTTCTTTAGATATATTAGGGGAAAAAAGGAAAATCAGGGAACAAATAGCCAAAATTAAAAAGGATGATGGGTGGGCAGAGCAGGAGGCATAACAAGCAGTGGTACTTAGTGAGTATTTCTGCTCAGTCTTTAAGAGAGAAGGAGATGGGCCATCCCAATGGAGTGGAAGGAGGGGAAGTTCACAGACTGTGATATCCCGGTGGAGAAGGTACCGTCTAGTCTTAATTCCTTACGGACAGATAAGGCACCTGAGCCAGATGGGATACATCCACAAGTTATAAAAGAGTTGGCAGAGGTGCTGGCAGCACCCTTGGTGGATGTGTTTAATACCTCCCTGCACACTGGTTATGTGCCACAGCCACTAGACTGGAGGACAGCACATGTGGTGCCCATCCATAAGAGTGACCCAAGGGGCGACCCAAGGAAGCAGTATAGCACAGTGGTTTAAGGCTCTGAGCTGCAAATCTGGAGACCTGGGTTTGAATCCCACAGCCCCCACTTGCATACTGTATGACCATGAGCAAGTCACTTAACTTCCTTGTGCTCCCAGGTAGCACCTGTAAAGAAGCTTTCAGCATAGTGTGCTACTCCTGATTAAACAATTAGGGGGAAAAAAAAAAAACAACTACAGGTCAGTCAGCCACACATCCACAGTATCTAAACTAATTGAGTCCATCATGAAGGAGAAGCTGGTGGCATTCATGCAGGAGAATGGTCTACAAGATGAACATCAGCATGGGTTCGTCCAGGGGAGGTCATGCCAGACAAATCTGGTGGACTTCTTCGACTGGGTCACTAGAGCATTGGAAGGGGGGAAGGCAGTTGATGTCCTATACTTGGACTTATTTATTTATTGAAAATGTTTCACCAGGAAAGGCACTCAGAGCAAAAAGATGCTCGTCTCACGGTGCGACCTGGGGGGGTTACAGAGGAGGCAGGTATACATACAATAGTCGAACTTATAGTAGCATAATATGGAAAATGTACATAGTTTGGAGGGATTACATTTGAACTATTACATAGGTGGTGCAGTTCAGCACATCGCAGGCACAGCAAGTACAGGTTATACAAATCGTGGTTACACAATGAGGTAAACAGTACAGAACATGATCTTAAGGCAAGGTATACAATACAAGGGTACACACTGAGGCTAAACATGAAATAAATAAGTGCCAGTTACAGAACAGGGGTAGTAGTAGCAGAATTTGAATGTAGTAGCGGAGGTTGAGCTACAGGGAGATGCATAAAGTAGCAAGGAAGGATCTGGAGAGTGAGATGGGGGAGAGATGGAGAGTGTAGGTGTATGGGAGAGGTCAAGGTGAGGGGAGGGAGTGGGGAAGGGGAGCTTAGGTTGATTGGGAAGGGGGGGAAGGGAGCAAATTGCGAGTGAGGGGTAGGTAATAGAGAGGGTATAAGTGCGCAGGGTAGCATATAAGCCAGACTATTAGGCGTGGCCAGGCCGCTGGTCAGGCACGGGGGAAGCGGGGGGGAGGCGCCAATGGGAAGGTGGTCGGGGCAGCAGCAGTTAGGTGCGAGGAAGTTAGAGAGGGCATAGGAAAGGGAGAGCTTGGGTGAAGAATGTTGGACCTGGGTGGGCAGGCCGTTCCACAGTTTAGGGAAGAGATAAGAGAATGCAGATTGGCTGGTGGTGGTCCTACGGCGAGGGATGAATAGTAGTCTAGGGTCAGTGGATCTGAGGCGTGTGAGGGGTGGGTGGGAGGTTAGGGCGGATGCGAGATAGGGAGGGAGGGCAGACCAGAAGTTGGAGGTGAATTTAGCGCAATGAATTAGGCACAGTTGCTCCAGAAGGTAGGGACAGGAACGATAAAGCATGCAGTGATGTGATCGAGGGGGCATCAAGGGCAAAGCGGCAAAAAGCATTGAAGAGGGGGTCTAATCTGGCTAGGGTGGTCTGTGCAGCGGAACTGTAAACTACATCACAGTAGTCGAAGGAGGGTAGAATCATTTTCTGAACAATTTTGCGTCTGACAGGAAGAGGGAGACTAGTGCGGTTTCTATAGAGGGCACCAAGTTTTGGGCGCAGTTTGGAAATGATGGCATCGACGTGAGTGGAAAAGGAGAGGTGGCGGTCAAGCCAAACCCCGAGATACCTGAAGGAGGGTACTTCTTCGAGGATGGTGTTATTTAGGGTGTGGAATCTCAGAGGGGAGGTGAGTTTGGAAAGGCGCTGTCTGGTGCCGAAAATCATAGAGTTGGTTTTCTTAGCATTTAGGGAGAGTTGGCTGTTATTGAACCAGAGTTGGATTTTGTTGAAGTCAGTTTGAAGTTTGGAAGAGACTTCTTCATGGGTCCGGCCAGAGGTGAAGAGGACTGTGTCGTCTGCATACATGTGTATGGCGGAAGAGGAGCAGGAGTTTGGCAGGTCGTTTAGGAGGATGGAGAAGAGGATGGGGCCGAGAACTGAGCCTTGCGGAACGCCGGAGGTTATTGGGGGAGATGCGGTCAGCTATTTTAGTGGATTGGGTTCTGTTTAGAAGGTAGGCACTGAACCAGTTAATGGCGGATTCAGCTAAACCAGCTTCGGAAAGGCAGGATAGTAGGAGAGAATGGGAAACAGTGTCGAAGGCTTTTGCGAGGTCGATGAAAATAGCGGCAGTGATTAGCCCTTTGTCCATTCCAGTGAGGATGTAGTCTGTGAGTCTGAGCAGGGAGGAGGTAGTGGAGTGGTGTTTTCTGAACCCGGACTGGAAAGGGGTGAAGAAGTTAGTTTCGGCAAGGAAGTGGGCGAGTTGGGCTAGCACAAGGTGTTCCTGGAGTTTTGCAGGGTGGGGAGGAGGGAGATGGGGCGTAGTTGGATGCAGAGGCCACCGCTTTGGGGAGGGGAGACAGTGGTGGCTTCCACAATGGAGGGAGTGAGTCGGTACTGAAGGATAGATTTAGTAGGGCTGCGAGGGGGGTAGCGATGGGAGCAGATGAGAAGAGGAGTTTGTTGTCAAGACCATCAGGGGATTTGCCTTTGGAGGGGTTTAGGGCACAAAGGGCATCTAAGGTTTCAGAGGGGGAAATGTGTCTAAGGTTGGAGCGAGTGGGTTCAGTAATGGTTTGACAGAGGTTAAGAGCAGTTAACTCGGTTTGGGATTTGTTAAAAGTGGGTGCTAGCCAATTGTGGTTAAAATCACCCATAGCATATAGTTCACCTGATTGGGCAAGGGAGGACAGCTGGCCCAGAAGGTCGGTGACTATTGTGGTTGGCGTGCCTGGGCAGCAGTAAATACCAGCCACAAAGATAGGTAGTGAGGAAGGGGAGACAGTTTTACCATCAGGAGCTCATAAGCTTTGGGTACAGTTTTTGTAATGGAGACAGTGAAGTGGAGGGCTGAGCTGATGTGGATAGCCACCCCACCGCCTCTGGAGTGCCGGTCTTGCCGTATGATATTGAACCCAGGAATAGCAAAATTATTATCAGGTAGGCTAGGTTTTAGCCAGGTCTCAGAAAGGATGATTATATCAGGGGAGTGGTGTACGGCTAGGACCTGGAGCTGATCGAGCTTAGGGGCTAGGCTACGAATATTTAGATGGAGGAGACGCAGGCCCCGGGGGAGGAAGCGCGGATGGGAGGCGGAGCTTGCTCTGGCTTGGGGGTTTGGTATGGGGTGGGCAGGGCATGCGGTAAGGGTGTATATCCCCAGCTGCCAGGAGGAGTAGTGCTATGGTAAGGTGGCAGCGTAGCACATGGAGGGGCCTGGATTAGCCTTTCGGTGGTGGGGCAGAAGTGGAGGGGCTGGATGGAGGGAGAGGTGCAGGAGTGGGAGAGGGAGGCAAGGAAGCAGTCAAAGGAATAGGCCGGGGATGAGGGGGGAGTGGGGTAATGGGACCAGGAGATAGCAGGGAGAGAAGCAGTGGACTTATAGGGGGTACAAGAAGGGAGTGGCAGAAATGAGGGTGGGGGGTTGGTGAAGGGTAAGGACACAGAGGGGGAGTAGGTGTCGGGAGGGATAGTATAATGGAGGAGAACAGTAGTACCAGGGTCACAGAAGGTGTCATTATGCCAGATTTGAGGAGGAGGTGACCAATCAAACTACCTTGTAAAGCCGAGTTGGGAGTTACAAGTGTCTGATAGCGTAGATACCACTTTGGAGTAGTGGTACTGTCACAGTCTCTGGTGGACAGGGTGCAGGGTTCGAGAACCTGGTAGGGCAGTAGGGCTTAGACCTAGCTGAGTGCAGGGAACCTGGTACTAGGTGGCTTGCCGTGGGCTATGAATGGGTCAGAAAATGAGGTTGAAATAGTGACTCCTAGTGGTCACTGGGGTAGGTAGCAGGCTGGGTGAGGGGCAGGCAATAGGGCAAGGGTGGTGCATAGGGTTAGCCAGACGGCTAGGCAAAAAAGGGGGTGTGTGTGGGCAGAGGCAGGGTTTAGAGAGGGGAGAGAAGTGGCCTGAGCAGGTAGAGAGATAATCGGAAGTGAGAGGGTAGTACAGGTAGAGGGGGTAGAGGAGGGAAGGACAGAAGGTCCCTCTAGTGGCTAGCAGATATAACCTGCAAATGGAGAAATGGGGACTTAATAAAATGAGTTACAGGAAGTGATGTCACTAGGAGGAACCTATAAGGAAATGCCGAGCCAGGGTGGGCGGGGCAGTCGACGCGCATAGCGTGTCGACGGGGCTATCACCCTTCACAAGGGTGCTACAATTGGAGGTAGTTTATTACCTCCTAGCGCCCGCGTGAATCCGCGCTCCGGGAGGGAGCTCTTGTGGGGAGTCCTGTTGCTGGAGGGCAAAGCTTTTGATTTGGTGTCACATGGAAGGCTAAGGGCAAACTGAGGACTCTGGGTATAGAAGAAAAACTGGCTACATGGATAGAAAGCTGGCTGAGCAATAGACAGCAGAGGGTGACGGTAGAGGAGAAGCTTTCAAAGCCCTGAGCAAGCATCAGCGGGGTCCCACAGGGGTTTGTTCTGGGGCCTGTGCTCTTTAACGTGTTCACTGCTGACATAACAAGGGGAGTTGAAAGTAAAATGAGCCTATTCGCTGATAACACCAAAATTGGTGCAACAGTGGACAAAGGGGAGATGGGGAGGCTTCTGAAAAGGGATTTGGATACACTAGGAGAATGGTCACAGGCTTGGCAATTGGAATTTAATGCCAAGAAGTGCAAGATTATGCACTTTGGGTCAAGGAATCCTAGGTACAGCTACCATATTTGTGGGGGGGAGGAGGCTAAAGGTCTCAGAAGAGGAAAAGGATCTGGGTGTGATAGTAACAGGGAGGTTAAAGCACTCAGAGCAGTGCTGAAGGGTGGCAGCCAAGGCCAACCAGATGTTGGGATGTATAACCAGAGGGATCACCTCCAGATGTGCAGAAGTTATCCTGCCATTGTATAGATTTATTTAAGTCTTTGGTAACCGGGTAGGTGCACTGACCCAAGGGACCATCTTCAGGCAGGACCCAAGCCACAACATGCGGCACAAAGTAGAATATACAGAGGAAATAACAGTACAAAATACATTCAGCATCTTACAATCACTGACAAAATGAACAAAGGTACAATTCAATTTACATCAAAAATCACACAGTAGACAGTAGCAGCCTATTTAAATAATTACCCATTGTCAGTTCAAAACAGAGGATAAGTAAAGCGTTTACAGAATATACAGGAGCAGCAAAACAAACTAGACTAGCGCATACAAGGTATTAGGGTAGGGAGAAACAGGAGCATTGGAGAAGGGGTGACACGATGAGGAAGAAAAGTGCTAGCAGACAGGACAGGCACGGTGGTGGGGGGGATAAATTGTCCCCTGTAGGAAAGGTAGGAGGACAGGCAAAAAAAGAGATTATCCTGGGGAGCAGAAGCACTTGGCTTCATTTAGTAGCCATGATTTGAATCATTGCTTGAAGATACTATGGGTGTCAAGGGAGCGGAGGGATGCTATGAGACTGTTCCACAAGGAGGCAGCAGCAACAGATCATGCTTGACCTCCCATGGCAGTTAAGACTCAGGGAATTTCCATGGGGGGACAGAGGACGCGTGCAAGCATCCTG
This sequence comes from Neoceratodus forsteri, assembly GCA_016271365.2. Classification (NCBI taxonomy): domain Eukaryota; kingdom Metazoa; phylum Chordata; order Ceratodontiformes; family Ceratodontidae; genus Neoceratodus; species Neoceratodus forsteri. The sequence continues at coordinate 297,896,799 of CM057459.1, read as the reverse complement.
ATGAAGCACGGGCAACCAGGAGCAATGTATACGGAGAAGCATCCCCGCATCTAAGGGAGCTGTCGATAATGCAGGCCAAAAAGTAGCTGAAGCGAGAGGGGAGCGGGAGCCAGCCCAGCATCTGGTAAAGGAGGCATTTGTGGGTGGAGTAAGGGACCATGAGAGCGAAACGACAGACATCGTTGTAGGTGGAGATTAGGCATGAGCGGAGGGCCGAGGACACACACGAGTAAACTGGAGAGCAGTAGTTAATAATAGGTAGTAAGTTTCCTTGGGCAATGGCCAGTCGGGCTTTACTGGTCAGGAACAGTTTTAAATGATAAGTTGCCCCAAGCTTATGGTTAATCCAGTGTATGACATCGGAGACATGTTCTGCATAGGATAGGAAGGGGTCAAGGGTAATGCCCAGGTATTTGAAATTGGACACATTTTGTAGTGTAGTGCCATCGGGTCACTTATCACTGGTAAGGCTGCACCTGGAGTACTGCGTTCCGTTCTAGTGCCCCTACTTAAAGAAAGCCATCGAGCTCCTGGAAAGGGCCCAGAGAAGGGCAACCAGATATCCTACCAGGATAGGTTGGGAGAGCTAAACATGTACTCCCTGGAGGACAGAAGGGACAGGGTAGACATGACAGAGACCTTCCATGTACTTCCTGGAAGACAGAAGGAACAGGGGGAGACATTATAGAGATTTTTAAATATTTAAAAGGCATAAACAGGGGAGATACAGACCACATGTTTAGGCTAAAAAGGGAGGGGAGTCACTAGGGGACACAGCATGAAGCTGGAGGAGGCTGCATTCAAGAGACAACTAAGGAGAAACTATTTCATGGAGAGGGTGGTGGCAGAGTGGAATAGGCTACCAGAAGAGCTGATCTCACAAAATACGGTGGACACCTTCAAAAGAGGATGGGGTAAGTAAGTACAAGAGGAAACCCGTCTAGGAGAGGAAGTTGGGGGGGGGGGGGGTAAGCTGTGGTATAGGCAAGGCAAGTGTTATTTGTATGGCGCCTATTCCCGGAGGCTCTGGGCACCTCACAGAAAAATAGAATAAACATACAATGCATAAATATAAAAATTCATGAATGCAGTTTAAAAGAACTAAATATAAGACACTTAAACAACTGATAAAATATCATAAAAAGGGACCGGACAGAGTGTTAAGATTCAGTGTTCATTAAAGGCCAGGTCAAAAAGGTGTGCCTTCAACCTCCGCTTAAATACCTCTATCGAGGGGGCCTCCCAGGCTGCAGATGGCAATGTTTTCCATGGGGACAGCCCAGAAAACCTAAAAGCATGATCTCCAGAAGTCTTGAGCCGTACTCTAAGAACAACCAGGAGACCCCTCGAAGAGGCATGGAGGGAGTGGGCAGAGGTCACCGGTGTCAGGAGCTCTAACAGAGGCCAGGGCCCAGTCCATCTAGGGCCTTGTAGATGAGAAGACCCACCCTGAAATGGACCCTCCACCTGACCGGCAACCAGTGAAGAGCACGCAGAACAGGGGCTACATGACTAAACCTAGAAAGGCCAGTCAGTAGCCAAGCTGCTGCATTCTGCATTAGCTGCAGTCTGCGGAGTGTCCCTCCTGTGACCCCAAAGTAAACAGCGTTATAGTAGTTGAGTCTGGAGGAAACAAAGGCGTGCACTAGCATCGGGGGGAACAAGGGGCTTAATCAGGGCAATGTTCCGTATATGGTAAAACCCACTACTGACAACAGACGACGCCTGATCTTCAAAAGTCAGCCTGCTGTTAAGGATCATGCCCAGATTTTGCACCCTTGGGGAAGTTGTCAACAGAGTAGAACCCAGAACAAGACCAGAATCAGCCCTGGACAGCAACCCATCATTCCTGTGACCAGGCTCAATCAACAGCACCTTCGTCTTAGCCGGGTTAAGTCTCAGCCAGCTGGAAGCCATCCAGTCATTGATTTTAGCCAGACAGATGTTAAGCATATCCACAGCTCCTGATGTTCTGGGAGCAAATGACAAATACAGTTGGGCATCATCTGCGTAGCAGTAAAACTCCACACTGTATTGTTGAATGATCTTACCCAGGGGCAGCATATACATTGTAAACAACATCGGTGACAGGATCGGGCCCTGTGGAACTCCACAAGACAGAGGCATTGGGGAGGAGGAGGAGAAATTCCCCATCACCATCCGCTGCACCCTGTCTGAGAGACAGGACTCAAACCACTTGATGACAGTGCCGCCGAGTCCACAAAACTCACAGAGCCGATCCAATAACACAACGTGATCCACAGTGTCAAATGCTGAGGAGAGATCAAGGTGTACAAGAACTGACCTGTCTCCTCTATCTCTAGCCCTGAACACATCATTATGCACTCTCACTAGAGCTGTTTCAGTGCTGTGTCTAGCCCGAAAACCTGATTGAAATGGCTCATGAATGTCCGAGGACACCAGGTGATCCTCGAGCTGTTGTGCCACTAACCTCCCAACAACCTTGCTCAAAAAAGGCAGGTTGGAGATAGGACGGTAATTCGCCAGGACATCAGGGTCAAGGGAAGATTTCTTAAGGAGGGGCCTCACCAGTGCCCCTTTCAAGGCAACTGGGAGAACCCCTTTCATCATCGAGCACCTGACAATCCTGGTGAACACCAGGCCAACAGCCGCAACACATCCCATTAAGAACCGTGTCACGGCTGGGTCCGGTTCGCAAAATGTGTGCTTCAGCTCTACGACCACCTTAATCACATCAGACACCTCAACTGGCCTAAACTCTTCCCAGACAGGCAGAGTGCCTCTATTCCCCCCAGTCCGACCCACTGCTGGGCAAAAGCCTAACTGGCGGAATCCGCGACTGGATGTCCGACTCTCTGTCGGATAAGAACAGAGCAGACTCTTCACATAAAGTGGATGAAAAAGCTTTCTCCAGCTGCAGACAGGCAGGATGTAATAGCCAGTCTAGAGTTTGAAACAGCTGAGAAGGTCTGTTCCTCCCCGTAGCAATCTTCCTGGACAGAAATTCAGCCTTCTTACAGGAGATTGCCCCCCAGTACTCACTATTATGGGCATGCAGGGCCAGCTCGTCAGACTCCAACCGGATCCTCCACCAGTGACACTCCAGCTTTCGACCCCTGATGATCATCATTCTAAGATCCCCATCAAACCACGGGGATCTCACATGAGAAGACCTGAGTCATAAACGAACTGGTGCGATGGCATTCAGAGCTTCGGAAACCACCCTATTATAGGTGGCAATCGCCTCTCCGGTGCCAATCGCACATGCCGCATCAACCCTAGATAAATCAGCTACCATTAACAGCCCCAATGGGTGCAAGCCCCTCAAAGGGCGATAGCTGACCATTTCAACAGGGGAGAGACTTTCGGGGGAAGGGGTGAGCCCAAACGTGAACTCCATGGTATAATGATCAAACCAAACGACCTGATCAATCGTGAGGTTATCAACCTCAAGACCCAGCTGGAACACCAGATCGAGTGTGTGGCCAAACTGATGGGTGGCAGAAGCAACTGCCTGTGACAGGCCAAGAGACTGCATCAACTGGAGGAGGTCATAACCGAAACGCGAGGATTCATTGTCGACCCAAGCACTGAAGTCCCCCAGAATTAAACATCTGGGGGACTCCAACACCTGGTTGACAATGAAGTCTGCTACCTCCTGCAGGAAATCTCCCCCTGCCCCAGGGGGGTGATAAATAAGGAGAATCCTGCAGCCTGCACCTGTACCCCCACGGATGGCGACGTACTCAAATGATTGGGTGTTACTGACTGGGTGCACCGAGAAGCTCAGGCTGTATCAATCACAAGCTGAACAATCGAGCTAACATGATAGAAAGACAAGGCCTTTATCTGCTAGCTTCTTTCGTATATTTGTATGCAGATGCACATGGTAATGCATGTGTACATTACAAGTATCCATGCCGGTACCCTCTGAGTGCAGTGCCCACTGCTGTACAACCTAGCCTCCACTAGGTAGTAGTCAAGTAACGGGACATGTTGTAACCCCGAAGGAGAAGAGCTGTCCATGGGACACTGAATCCTACTTCCCCCAGATGGCACTCTAAGAGAACCAAGTCTGTTTCCGAACTCGGGTTGATGGCATAGCAAGAGGTAGCACTATTGCTATACTACTGGGCAAGCTAGGCATGCCCCTTCAAGTGGTCCAGAGTCAGGGGAACCCACATACCTTGGGTTCGTATACCATTGCTGCAGCAATGGAACAACAGCGAAGACCATTACAGCGACAGAACTGGCTGTTCATTGTAATGGTCCACTGTTCTTCGGACACTGCCATCTCCTGGGTGTTTGCCCCCTTCCCGAAACAACTCCGACTTAGAGTTGGTAATCAACAGTGTAGGGAGTGTGAGGGCAGAGCCTCCCCCATGGGTGGTGCGGGGTGCGAAACCCCCAAAAAACACTTGGTTCTCCTGTCGGCGTTGTGCCACCACTGTAATACCCATCGACAGAATTCTTGTCATTGCGGCTTGGTGGAACCCCCGGGTCATGTCTGACCTCACAGACTTCTTCTACATAAAGGATCAGCTTGGGCGAAACATAAACCTACTGGGCTACCATCTGATAAATAGGTTTGCACAAGACTCTGCAACTATTGTACCACTCATCTGCCAAGCTCAGAATTAATTCTTAAGCAACGGCTCAAACTTCTAAACTGCCTCCCCAAGGCCCCAGGGCTCTCATCTCTCTCTCCCTCTTTCGCCCATAACCTGTCTGCCCCTCACTTCTCTCTAAAAATCAGATAACTTCAGTCTCTCCTCTATTCCCGAGGCTGTGGTCTTAAAGGAACTAGCAACTCTAAACTTTTTCTCCAGTGGGACTCAGACAGCCTAGCCCCCAAATTCCTAATGCTATTGGCCACAGCCCTGACCACCACCATTACACATATTATTATTAGGCCCCTGATCACATGCTCCTTTCCTACCAGATGAAAACACGCCTTGGTAGTCCCACTACACAAGGCAGTCCCCCTTCTGATGTTCCGACAAACTACCACTCCATATCCCTGTTACTTATTTGATCCAAATTACTTGAGAGATTGGTCAGCAGACAACTCTCCAACTTCTACACTAGTTCTGGCTTTTGTACCACATATAAACCTGGCTTCTACCCGGACCATTCTACTTTCCCCTTCCTACTCAAAATAACTGATCATATCTACTGTCATGTGGATGTTGGTATGGGCACTGGCGTGGTATTCATAGATCTGGCCAAAGACACGTGATACAGTAAATCACACCCTGCTCTTAATCAACTAGCATCTTCAGGCATCTCTATTTCTTCCCTTCAGTGGTTGAAATCATACATACCAAATAGAACATAATCAGTTAAGCTGAGTTCCACCACCTCTTCATCTCTCCCTACCACCCTTGGGGTCTCCCAGAATTCAGCTTTGGTCCCCCTCCTATTTTATGTCTTCATAAATGGCTTTCCCAGCTCCTTAACCACCTGCAAAATTCGCATCTATGCATACAATACTATAATCTTCTCCTCTGGACCTACTTACTCCCTTTTCCACTGAGTAGGACCTTCAGCTTGGCTTCCTTAATGTACAAAATTGGTTCCTTGCCAATCAATTAAACGTAAATCACAAGAAAACTGCATCTAAGCTGCTTGGCTACAGACACTCACTGAGTAATTCCCCTTCCTGTACGAAGATTAACTCACAACCAGGTGTCTTTCTTGAGTTGGTAAAATACAGTTACGTAAGAACTTGCCATAACTGTAGATCTTAGAGAAAATCTCTTGCATCAAGCCACACCTATGGCACTATAGCAACCAGGCACCAGGACCACATGGAAACTTTTTTGCCAGCAGTCTACTAGGGGCCACCCAGGACGATGTCAGACGTCAATGTCCTATGCAGGATATAAATGTGGGCAACCCCGCACCCTCCTCAGTTCCCTGCAGGAGATCATACTCAAGAGGACCTCCTCCTGGGGGAACCACGGGAACTGTAGGTTCCCACTACCAAAAAAAAAGGTAGCCAGCAGAAGGTACACCATTCTTGGAAAAGAGACAGGAGCGAAGATCTCAGAGACAGAGGGGAAAAAGGCATGGCCTGATGCAAGAGATTCTCTCGAAGATCTACTGCTATGGTAAGTTTTTACATAACTGTACTATCTTCTTCGAGGAAGTCGCTTGCTTCAGGCCACACCTATGGAACGAGTCCCAAACAGTACTGACAGATTGACAGTCTGGATGACTGCAGGCTACAGACCTAAAACAGGAGGCCTTGAAGCAGCCAGGCTGAAGCCTGCCCTTCTTCTAGAAGCAATGTCCAGATTGTAGTGCTTAGTGAAAGTGTGGACAATACTGCAAGTTGCAGCAGCACATATATCTGCAGCTGACACATTCCTGGCAACAGAAGTGGCCATGCTTCTGGTTGAATGGCCACGCACAGCCCCAGGAAGTTCCTTACAGTACTTCCTGCGATGCTTGGCCAGCTGGTTATGATTATTGTATGATATTTGTAAAATAAAAATATAGTATGTGATTGTCTCACATACAACAGCTCTGGCTTCCATAGGTGCCCCGAACCCCCAAGGTTTCAGTGAAGCTACAGGAAACGAAACTGACCAGGAACCAGTTAATTAACAACCTTCCTTCCAGAGGGCATTTTATTATCTTTTACGGCCTGTTGCTGCTTTGAAATTGAAAACAAAATGTAACTATACGAGTCTACCAGAGGATGAGCCTAATAAACTTTGATGACGTTTTAAGAGGAACAGGCCATTGATACCAACATGGTGTTAAAAGTTGTAAAACCCTTTGATCTGCCTTGGGAACAGGAAACACACAAGATCAAAGAGAAAATGTTTAATTAAGAAGTCATATTTAGGAAGTGCTTTCCCTTCAGATGTGACATTATTTAACATACCTCCTGCTAGAAAATCATGTTTGGAATTTTTAATTCTAAAAAGGTGGAGCTAGATGACTCACCAAGGGGGTCGGGAGATGGGGCTGAAATGTATCTTTATAATTAGGGAATATGTCATATTATTTTGGGACTCTGAGTTCTCTGATCTAACTTAAGCACTTCCAGAGGTAATACTTTACATAGCAAAGGTCTAAATGTATTGTGGTAGGAGTTTTTGTTTTGTACTTTGCCCTTGCTCTTTTATGTGATTGTGAGCTCTTTGATATATTGTTCTGTGTTTACATTTTTCATATTTTTATCATCTTTTAGTAAAGTACCTTTTCTTTGAAAGACTGCCTGACTGTCTGCCAGTTCTTTTTTCGCATGTGACGTATAGATGGTTAAGTCAGACAATTGTTCAGTAGCTTGATGGTGTTACCGAGCTTGAGTAAAAAGGTAAGAATATACCTAAGGTCTCTTATAAAGTTAAAAGGGTTCATTTTAGATACCTGGTTAGGTGTCCTTGGGCGAAAGATATATTGCATCCCCCCCGAAGAGAATATTATCTGAGCCTGTACATTTGAGTATGCTAGCATAAGGTTCACAGTTTGAATCCCCCCAGAACTTGAGACTAAAGGTGATTCGGACCCAAAAGCAGACAGGAAGGTTACCCTGTCTGTTACCTGTTCACACTATCGTGCTCTGAGTTTGGCACTATGGGAGCAGAGGCCCTGACCTGCGGAGTGCATCTGTAACAGATTTGGTTGGCAGTGGTGAGAAAAATTTTGGCAACACAAGCTTTAACTTTTCAGTGTGTCAGCTTAACACTGTACAGCTCACTTGCAAAATAAGGCAGTGATTTATTTTTAAAAGAGAAAACAGAACAGTATAATTTTGCTTACAGTCAAAGTTCCTACCTGTTTTATTTTTTTTCGAAGTACAAGTTAGAGTAGCTGTAGTTAGGGAAGAAGATGGCTTCCAACTACAGTGAGCACACTGCAGACTACCTAAAACAGTTGTGCAAGGAGAGAGGAGTCCTGCACGAGGGGAGAGCAACCAAGCAGAACCTTGTGGATGCTCTGATGGCCGCTGATGCCCAGAGTGTCGAGTCACAATCCATGACTGTAAAGGACCAAACCTTGGGCATGAAGGGGCCAGCGCCCAGTGCAGTGTCCAGATCCAGTGAGGACAGCAGGGCCAGTGCAAGCCAATGGCCACAGCTGCAGGGGAAGGTCACCAGCATTCTGGAGCCAGAAACAATCAGGCTGCAGATTGAGTTGCGCAGAATGGAGCTGGAGTTCCAGAGAGACGCTGAGCGAGAAGGGCGAGAAGCAGAGTGAGAGAAACGAGCCGCAGAGGAGAAGAGGGAGCAAGAACAGCGAGAAGCTGACCATAAAGAGCATGAGCACCAACGAGTCGCAGAGGAGAAGAGGGAGCTAGAAGCTGAACAACAACAGCGAGAGGTGGACCGTGAAGAACGTGAGCGCCAGAGGTGACATGAACTAGAGAAGCTATGACTCCAACCACCAGCACCAGAGCAGGTAAGTGGCTAGGGTTTACTGGAACTACAGGACTGGGTTACAAACCGAATTCCAAATTGATAGCTGAATTTAAAGAGGGGGAGGATATGGATGCCTTTTTAAATTCCTTTGAAAAAGGTTGTATTCAGGCAAAGATTCCTAGAGGGTCCTGGAGCTTCCAGCTATCCCCGCTACTTACTGGGAAAGCTTGGGATGAATTGGGTCAAATGGACAATGAGGACAGTAATGATTACAGCAAACTTAAAGCTGCACTTTTAAAAAAGTTTGAATTAACTGCTGAATCATACAGAGCAAAATTCCGTAAGCTCAGGAGAAGCCCTGATATGAGCTATGAGGAGCTAGCCACGAAACGACGTCAGTTTTTAAAACGTTGGTGGGAAGGAACTAAGGCAAACTCTGTTGATAAAACTGAAAATGTGATTTTATTAGAACATTTTATTGGGCTTGCCCAGCAGAGCTAAAAACCTGGCTAGAGGACCGAGATCCCAAAACAGTGCAGAGGCTGCTGATTTAACTGCAGAAACATACAGAGCCAAATTCCGTAAACTCAGGAGAAGCCCTGACATGAGCTATGAAGAGCTAGCCAAGAAACAATGTCAGTGTTTAAAGCGTTGGTGGGAAGGAATCAAAGCAAACTCTGTAGATAAAATTGAAAATAGTATATTGTTAGAACAGTTTTTTTTTGCCATGCCCAGCACAGCTGAAAATCTGGTTGGAGGACCAAGATCCCAAAACAGTGCAAGAGGCTGCTGAACTCTCAGACCGCTATGCCAAGAGTAGACCTACTCTGTGAGTGAATGGGGTGGGCGTGGCAGCGAAGAAAGGGAAAAGTGTGCCATCAGGGCAGCTAAAACCCTCATTGCCTCCACCGAAACCAGTTAGCCCCAGGTTTCAAAGAAAAGATTTTTCTGAGCAAAGAAACGAATGTTGGGTTTGAAAAGAAACTGGGCATATTGCCAGACAGTGTCCCAAAAGGACGAGCAATATGCAAAATGGGGCTAGGAAAAAAGTGGGTTGTTTGTGTGTCCCTGGAAGCATGCCTGTGAACATGAGGGAACACATGCACCCAGTCACTGTGAATGGTGTACAGACACGAGGGTTAAGAGATGCAGAGGCATTCCTGACGTTGGTAAAAGGGAATCTGGTAGAGCCTTGTCAGCTTATACCCAATAAATCTGTAACTGTACAAGGCTTTACTGGGGAGGAGAAAACATTGACAATCACTAGTGTTCTCCTAGACTGGGGTGAAACAGGGGGAACTGTGCAAGAGGTGGCTGTAGCCAAAACTTTAGCAGTTGACGTCATCCTTGGCAACAATCTCAAACACGGGATGGTGTGTGAGGCACTGGAGCGCCACACCTCGTACTCACGCTGGGCGACCCGGTTCGGACGCCGTTTCTCCGGCCATCAGGGTCGGCGTGGGGTGAGATAGGATTGAGCATCCAGAGGACTGCCTCCTATCCCGGGTGGGATCCAGGGTGCCACCGCTCTGTAGTGGCCCCTGGTGACGACCAGGGGCACTACTAGAGATGGTGTGGCGAGTAGGGGAGCGCAGCAGACATAGGTGCGTATGTGCCCAACATCATTGCACGCTGCACTCCCAGGGCAAAAAAACACAGGAAAAATGGCAGCACAGACCACGGCAGTTTGATGGCCGCTACTTCCATCAGGCGATGATGCCTGGATAGTTGCATGCCAGTACTGGACATTTGCCGGGTGTGGGGGCAATCGGGGGTGCCCCTCTTGCAGGTAGAGCTGCATATGCCAGCTGGACGTGCAACTCCAGGGTCGGTGGTGGAGGTGGAAGTGGTAGCTGGATTAGGAGGCAGGTCAGTGGCTGCGAGAAGCAAAAATAGTGAGATGATAAAGAAAAAAACGGATATGGTGTGTGCAGTTACCCGTAGCCAAGCGGGATGGGGAAATTGTAGTTCCCTGGACCCCACAGAAGCCACTGTAGAAACCACTGGGAGGCTGGTTCCCCAGCATGTGTCTAATGAAAGGGGGGGGGGTAGAAATTTCCCCAGTAGAAGTTAACCAAACAGCTACGGAGAATTATTCCAAAGAAGGAGGGGTGACCCATTGTCAGAGGGTTAGGGATGACAGTGATTCTGACTGCCCTGACGCTAGAGCTAGGGACCCTAGTTTAGAGACTGAAGGGGACCTGTCCCATGCCTTGGAAATGTGTAAGGAGTTTGCAGCTGCTTAGAAAAGTGACCCTAGTCTAGAGAAGCTGAGGGCTTGGGCAGACTCTGACAGAGCACAGGGAGGTGACGGAAAACAAAGTTTATTGGGACAACAGACTGCTGTATACTCAGGATGCTAAGACAGAGGGAGGGGTGATAGGCAGGCATCTTGTCATTCCCCAAGGGTACCATGAGCAGTTGCTCAAGATTGCACATGATATTCCATTGTCTGGTCATCTGGAAATCACGCGCAGTACACAGCGGTTGGCCCAGAATTTCTATTGGCCCAACTTCACCCAGCAGGTGAAGGAGTATTGCAGGTATTGTCACCAGTGCCATGAAAAAGGAAGGCAGGTAAGAAAACCCAAGCCGCCCTAATTCCATTGCCCATAGCGGAGGAGCTATTCCAGAGGGTGGGAATGGATATTGTGGGGCCTTTAAATACCCCCAACTCTTCCTAGAACAGGTTCATCCTGACTGTAGTGGATTATGCCACCTGGTATATAGAGGCAGTCACCCTATCCTCACTGAGGACAGACAAAGTGGCAGATGCCTTACTTGGGATTTTCTCCTATGTTGGGTTTCCGCAGGAGGTTATCACTGATCGAGGGGGTTCCTTCATGTCAGACCTGATGAAATGTTTGTGGGAGAAGTGTGGGCTGGTGCAGAGGCGCACGACACCTTATCACCCGCATGCCAATGGGCTCGTGGAAAGATTTAATGGTACCCTAAAGTCAGTGCTCCAAGTTTTTGCTGAACAGCATGGGAGGGACTGGGAGAAATACCTTCCCCTCCTCTTGTTTGCATACAGGGAGGTGCCCCAAGAGTCGACAGGATTTTCCCCCTTCAAGTTCTTATATGGACGCCAGGTACATGGGCCCCTAGACTTGATCTGAGAGGACTGGGAAGGCAAGCATGCCACCCAGGGCACTCCCATAGTGGATTACGTCCTTAGGTTTAGGGAAAGGTTGAAGGAGCTTATGGAGACAGCCCAGAGCCACCTGGCAGCTGCCTTACAGAAACAAAAAGTGTGGTATGACTGCAGAGCCAGAGCTCGCTCGTACACGGTGGATCAGGAAGTCATGGTCTTATTCCGGTCCGGAGGGACAAGTTGCAGGCTGAGTGGGCAGGACCGTACAAAGTAGTCATAAAGGTAAATAACGTGAACTATATCATAGAATTACCTGACCAGACATACAGAAAGAATGTACCATGTCAACATGATGAAGCCATATACTAATAGGGCTGACATGGTGTTTGCAGTATGTAGTCCTGGGGAGGGGACGGATGAAGGAGACCCCCTTCTGGACTTACTGGAAGAAAGCAAGTGGGAGTCCTCTGTGGAGGCAGTTAAACTGTCACCCCAGCTGGCCCTGGACAAGATCCAGGAAGTAAGGGAGATTTTAGCAGACTCTGCCCCACTGTTTAGCGCCAGTCCTGGACTAACCCCCTTAGCAATGCACAATGTACAGACAGGTACATAGATGCCCATACGGCGGACAGCATATCGGGTGTCAAAGACTGTCCAAAAGGACATTAGGAGGGAGTTGGAGGAAATGCTGGATTTAGGGGTAATCCAGAGATCCCACAGCCCCTGGGCCTCACCTGTAGTCCTTGTGCCCAAGCCAGATGTCTCTACTTGTTTGTGTGTGGCTATCGTGGATTGAATGCGAAGTCATATGCCCACCCGATGCCCCAGAGGGACAAACTCCTGGACAAGTTGGGAGGAGTGACATACCTTACAACTGCTGACCTGACAAAGGGGTATTGGCTGGTAGAGTTAACTGACAGAGCTAGGGAGAGGCCCGCCTTCATCACTCCGATAGGCTTATTTGAATTTAAAATAATGCCTTTCGGAATGAAGAATGCCCCGGCCACTTTCCAAAGGTCGGTGAACCATGTGTTAATTGGTGCTGAGGAGTATGCCATGGCATAAATGGATTACACTGTCATCTTTAGTACCAGCTGGGAGGAACACTTGTCCCACCTTAGGGAAGTGCTGGGTAGGATACAGAGGGCTGGGCTCACTGTCAAAGCTGAGACGTGCCAGGTGGCCATGGCTGAAGTGGCATACCTCAGTCATGTTGTAGGTCGGGGACAGCTCCTTCCTAACCAAGTAGAAATAGAGGTGATCAAGGCATGGCCCCGACCAGAAACACAGAAGCAGGTCAAGAGTGTTCTAGGGACAGCAGAGTACTATAAGAAATTTTTACCCAATTACAGTGCCCTGGCTGCTCCCCTATCTGACCTGGTAAAGAAAAAGATGCCTAAGAAAATTACCTGGGAACCAGCCTGTGACAGCCTTTACCAGACTGAAGGAGGCACTGTGCACTGCTCCTGTACTGACAAGTCCTGACTATAGCAGACCTTTTATAGCCCAGACGGACGCCTCAGATGTGAGTATAGTGTATAGTGGAATGCTGTTATGCATGAAATTCCATACATGGAATATGCTTGTTCTGCTACAGTAGTGATGTCATTATGTTGTTCTGCTGCAGTAGTGATGTCATTACTGCAGCAGAACCACTTGGAATCCTGGCACATTGTTGCTTTCCTCCATTTAATTCTGTGGTGACAGTATTCTAGAACCTCTAGAGACTTTTCAAGTCAGTTTCATTATGAAAAAGAGAGAAAAAAACCCACAAAGCACACATTTCACATAGTACTACTATACACTATAAGAAATACAGGATGAGCAACTTTATGCACATCCTGTATGTTCTGTTACCTCAGGGTTCTGATTCCCATGGACCTCTTGAGCTTTGCTCTCAAGGTCAGAGGGAATCAGAACCCCTCTGTGGCAGAACACACTGGTTGTGCACAGTTGCCCATCCAGTATTCTCTATATTGGGGCAGTACTGAGTCAGATATCCAACCAAGGGAAAGATCACCCTGTAGTGTACCTGAGTAGAACATTACTTCCCAGGGAGCAGGCTTACTCTACTGTGGAAAAAGAGTGTCTTGCCATAGTGTGGGCCCTAAAGAAGTTAGAGCCATACTTAGACGGTCAGCATTTTGATGTACAAACTGAACACAACCCCCTGGTTTGGTTGACACAAACAGGAAAAACTAATGGTAGACTATTAAGATGGAGTCTTGCCTTGCAAGGGTATGACATGACAATCTTATATAGGGCTGGAGCAACCAATCAGAACACAGATGGCTTGTCACATCTATATGAGGAGTGAACTGACTTGGGAAGCTCAACCATTGCAGGGGATAGAGCCCCCAAATTCAGTCTAGGTGGGGAGGAGTGTGGCGCTTGGCCAGCTGGTTATGATTATTGTTGATATTTGTAAAATAAAAATATAGTATGTGATTATCTCACATAAGACAACCTATGCTTCCATGGGTGTCCCCCCTCCAGGTTTCAGTGAAGCTATAGGATATGTAAACTGACCAGGAACCAGTTAATTAATTACCTTCCTTCCAGAGGGCATTTTATTATCTTTCATGGTCTGTTGCTGCTTTGAAGTTGAGAACAAAATGTAACTTTATGAGTCTGCCAGAGGATGAGCCTAATAAACTTTTATGACATTTAAGAGGAACAGGCCATTGATACCAACATGGTGTTAAAAGTTGTAAAACCCTGTTATCTGCCTTGGGAACAGGAACCACACAAGATCAAAGAGAAAATGTTAAATTAAGAAGTCATACTTAGGAAGTGCTTTTCCTTCTGATGTGACATTATTTAACATACCTCCTGCTAGAAAATCATGTTTGGAATTTTTAATTCTAAAGAGGAGCTAGATGACTCACCAAGGAGATGGGGAGATGGGGTTGAAATGTATCCTTGTAACTGGAGAATATGTCATATTATTTAGGGACTCAGAGTTCTCTGATCTAACTGAAGCACTTCCAGAGGTAATACTTTACATAGCAAAGGTCTAAATGTATTGTGGTAGGAGTTTTTGTTTTGTACTTTTCCCTTGTTCTTTTATGTGATTGAGAGCTCTTTGATATATTGTTCTGTGTTTACATTTTTCATAGTTTTATTGTTTAGTAAAGTACTTTTTCTTTGAAAGACTGCCTGGGTGTCTGCCAGTTCTTTTTTTGCATGTGACGTATAGATGGTTAAGTCTGACAATTGTTCAACAGCTTGATGGTGTTACTGAGCTTGAGTAAAAAAGTAAGAATACACCTAAGGTCTCTTATAGAGTTAAAAGGATTCATTTTGGATACCTGGTTAGGTGCCCTTAGGCAAAAGATACTGTATATTGCATCCCCCCGAAGAGAATATTATCTGAGCCTGTACATTTGGGTATGCTAGCATAAGGTTCACAGTTTGAATCCCACCCAGAACATGAGACAAAGGTGATCCAGACCCAAAAGCAAACATGAGGGTTACCCTGTCTGTTACCTGTTCACACTATTGCACTCTGAGGTTGCCACTGTGGGAGCAGAGGGCCTGACCTGCGGAGTGCATTTGTGACACTTCCTATAACAAAAAGTAATACAGTTGGCCAACCATTTGGACAAACACTGTTTAGAAACCGGTATGCCCTCTTCCCCAGGGGTGAAGGAAACAAAAAGCTGTGAGGACTTCCTGTAATGAATATAATATTTGAGTATTCTATGCATATCTAAAGTATGGAGCAATGCTTCCCCTGGATTGGCATGCTCCAGAAAATAAACTGGCAGGTGGATAGTTTGATTTAAAGAGCAACTATCGTGCTCTTTATCAAATTTCCCCAAAGTGCCCCAATTTAGGAAGGGAAGAGATCGTATTTTTACTCCGTGAAGCCCTGTCACACCGATCCCTTCCACCTCCTAGTACCTCTACCGAGTGCGATCCTCCCACATGCTACCATGTTTTGTGACATCACTATACGGAGAGTGTGGGGGCACGCTCCTACTGATATGAATGGGGGCTATTTTTAAAAGTTACATTTTGGTAGTTTAGATGGCAAGTCAGAATAAATCATGGCCACCGCTTAATTAACATGGTACTTGTTAGTTAGAGGGTGGCCAAGATTTATTCCGACTGACCACCTAAATTACCAAAATTAAATTTTTAAAAACAGCCCCTATTCATGTCAATAGGAGCACACCCCTGCACTCTCCACATAGTGATGTCACAAAATGTGGTAGAGTGGGGGCGGATCACACTCTGCAGAGGTACCAGGAATTGGAAGTGATCGGTACAGCTGGGCACCACAGAGCAAAAATACAATTTCCCTTCCCTTCCTAAATTGGGGCACTCACTAAAGGAACCATTAGAAGGATTTGTTTTGGGGACAGGTAAAGGTTCTTTGTGCTTCTTGGAAGGACCAGGTCTAAAGTTGCTCTTTAACGTATACTCAGACACCACCTTTGGAAGAAACTTAGGGCTGGTATGCAAAGACACCCTGTCGTTGTGGAAAATCAAATAAGGAGGCTCACACATAAGAGCCTGAAGCTCAGAAATCCTTCGAGCAGAAGTAACAGCAACTAAAAATAATGCTTTTGAGGAAAGGAAGTGTAGCTTGCAAGATGAGGCTGGCTCAAAAAGAGCCAAAGTGAGTTTCTCCAACACAAAGTTCAGGTTCTAGGCTAGCACTGGATTGTGGATGGGAGGCTTTAAATGAAGAATGCCTCTCAGAAACGTACGGGCCACCTCTAGCTGGGCCACCATACGGCCATCAAAAAGCAAATGAAAGGCTGAAATGGCCACTAAGTGCACTTTAATGGACAAGTATTGGAGGCCTACATTGGACCAGGACAATTAATACTCCAGAACTTGGTTCACTGGGCAAGTGAAGGGATCCAGCTAATGAGAAGTGGCCCACAAAGCAAAGCACTTACACTTCATAGAGTAGGTGGTCGTGGTGGACATTTTCTAGCAGCCACCAGGACATTGGCCACCTTGAGAGACACTCCAAATCTCGCAATGGCTATGTCTTCAGGAACCAGGCAAGAAGATGGAGTGACTTGAGGCCTGGATGGACCAGAGTCCCCCTTTCTGAGAGAGCAAGCCTTTGCAGAGAGGTAGAGGCACAGGAGGTTCCACTGCCAGCTGCTGCAGCAGGGGAAATCAGATCTGACGAGGCCAGAATGGGGCCACCAGGACCATAGTGGCGCCCTCCATCTGGAGCTTGAAGAGCACCCTCTAAATCAGAGGAAAGGGAGGGAAGGCATAAAGAAATCTCCCTTTCCAAGAGAGGGAGGGACAACGCATCTCGCCAGAAATCTCCAGGCCCTGGAGCGAGCGATCAGAAACGTGGCAGTTCTGCATTGAGTGGGGAAGTAAATAGGTCCAACTCTGGATGACCCCACTTGTTGAACAGGTTTTCTACTACTGTGGTCAACAGCTTCCATTCTTGCATACAAAACTGTGACCAGTTTAGCCTATCTGCCAGGATATTTTGGGCTCCTGGAACATGGATGGTCAACAGGTCTAGACCATGTTCTAAAGCCCAGTACCAGACCCCAATTGCTTCCCGGCACAGAGGATATGAGTGGGTCCCCCCTTGCTTGTTTATGTAGTGAATCACACTGATGTCCATCTGCACCAGCAGATGACCCGGTGAGAGATGGTTCTGGAAGGCTTGCAAAGCACACAGAATGGCCCTCATCTCTATAACATTTAAGTGGAGGCTTCCCTTTACCTTTGTCCATATTTCCTGAGTCTGATGAGGCCCCAGATGTGCCTCCAGCCAATTCCCTAAGCGTCTGTGGTGAGAATCTGCGGAGGGGAAGGAACCCCTTTCAACAAGTTGCTGGTTCCATTCACCATACAAGCACCTTCTTGAAAAGAGAAGAAACTAGAACCTGCTGTTCTAGGTCATCAGTGCACTCATCCTGCTGGACCCTCAAAGTCCATTGGGGGATCCTCATGTGTAGCCTGGCTAGGGGTACCATGACAATGGCTGCAATCATCAGACCCAACAGCCATAACAACGCTCTGGCTGTGACATGTCTGCTGTTGTAAAGCAGTTGGGCCTGAGCCTTCAGGCGGTCCGCCCTGTCCTGGGGCAGGAAGGCAAAGCCCTGAGCCATGTCCAGTACTGCCTTTATGTACTGCAGATGCTGGCAAGGGATCAAGACTGACTTGGGGAGATTGACTGTGATCCAAAGGGTGTGGAACAGCTGTCTGGTACTCACCAGGGTGCGAGTCAGTTGCTCCTTGGACTGTGCTTTGAGGAATCAGTCATCCAGGTACAGGAAGATGTACAGACCCTCTCTCTCCTGAGAGCTGCTGCCACCACTGTCAAGCATTTAGCAAATACCCGTGGTGCAGATGACAAGCCAAAGGGCAATGCTCTGAACTGGTAGTGTTCCCACTGCAACAGGAACCTGAGATATTTCCTGTGGGGTACACACATCTTGTTATGCAATAATGCATCCTGCATGTCGAGGGAGCATATCCAATCCCTTTTTTTTTTTTTTTAACTTTATTTTATTATTTTGCATACTATCATACATAGTACAAGAGCCCATATCTTGACAATACCATAACAGCATACACCAACATAGATTTTACCCAGTTAATCATAGGAAGGATGCATCAAGATATTATGATACCACACACGGGAGTAATTGCAAGTTGAACAAATAAACTACTAAAGAATTAAAGATTGTGCTATATGATTAAGCCCAAGGGCAGTAGGACGTATAATCGTATTAACTAAAGTCCAAAAAGCACTAAAGTCCAGCTTTTGCACACGACTGTAGGCTTTTTATTATTTTGTAACCCCAGGTAGCAAATTTAACATTCTAATAAACAGTGAAAATTACAGCTCTAAATTTGAAATTATCAGTAGAAGAGTTATCACGCTTGATCGCCTCCAAAAAACACTAATGAGAAGTACTAGGCCTCTATTATACTGAATTACCAATAAAGTTAGAGTTCCAACTAAAAATTCTTAAATGTTCACTTGAGTTAGTAGCAAAGGACAAGGCAAGTCTCACTATTTAAGTCAGTCTCCTTCGTCTGCATCAGACATACAGCCGTCCGTGGAACCCTGGTCCCGGTGATGTTCTGGCAAACGCGAGGCCCACTTCCCTGCCTCTGAGGAGTCTGTAAAAATCCAGACTTTGTCTTTGTAGACAATCCTCAACCATGCCAGGTAAATCATGGCATGACGGATTGAGGCAGCTCTGTTTTTGACACACTCCATCAAATTTCTTCCGCTGCATGCGGGTCACATAAGTAATATCAGGAAAAAGAAAAATATTGTTCTCACCTCTGGTAATTGATCCCGCCCTACGAGCCAACCGAAGAATCCAGTCCCGAGTCCCCACACCATCCGTGACCAGCAATAAAGTACGGAGGGTTTCAGAAGCCTCCCAGTAACCCCGTGGAGTGATCCTGTAAGATTTGTGCAGAACGAATGGGATCGATGACTCCTCCGGGCAGAGTTTTTCCTGTAGCCACTCTTGCAGGAACATTAAGGGGTGATCCCCTTCAGTTCCTTTAGGGAGCCCCAAAATACGACATGCGATGATCGGGTCTGATTTTCCAAGGACTCCAGCCTGGCTCAAAAGTGCACCTTCTCCTTGATCAAGTTCGCAGTGGCTGCGGCCGTGGCTTCCACTTGCCTCTTGGCATCCCCAGTCTGTGTTTTAACCTGTTCAACTGCTGTTTCCACAAGGGTAAGTCAGGTGCCAAAAGAATCTATCTTATTGCTCAAATCAGTCACTACTGAGATCAAATGCTGGAGTTTAGATCCAATTGAGGCCATAATTTCCTCTGTTTCTCCAGCAGTCGCAGCCTGTGCTGAAATCTCAGTCTTCCCGGGCTGAGAAGACCCTGTAGATTTCCCTGCCGTTCCTCCACCTTTTTCTTTGTGAGGGTTACCCATTATACATTTACAAGGATGCTCTTTACGATACCAAGGAGAAACCTTCGAAATTTCCAGTGTAAATAGATAAAATTAGGGTTTTAGCGAAGTTTAGGTATAGAGCTGGTAAAGACTGCTACCTCTCAGCTCGGGCTCAACAGCACCCCCATCCAATCCCCTTTCTGCAGAAAAAGGCAGCAGGTCTTGCAGAGTGACCATTCGGAATGTCTGGTACTGGACGTAGAAATTCAATTCCTATAGATCCAAATGGGCCTTAGGTCCCCTGTGGACTTCGGGACCAGGAAGAAATGGGAGTAGAACCCTGTGTTACTTTGATCCCAAGGAACTGGTTCAATGGCCCTCTTGCAGAGCAGGGTACACATTTCCTGTAGGAGCACTGGTTTGTGGCCTGGGGGATAAGTGAATGGAATAGGTGGAAATTCTGGAAGTAATTCTAGAAGTTCTAGAGCATTTCCTTGTTCTAAGAGTTGCAGGATCCAAACATCTGTGGTAAACTCTCTACACTGGTTCAGATGGAAGGAGAAACAACCCAATACCACCTCCTCCAGGTTGTCTACAGTAGGGAGGGAGTCTAGCAAGGAGTCATACGGAGGCGGGTCCAGTGGCCACAGACACGCCTCCACTAAAAGCTTTAGAATGGGCAAACAAAGTTGACTTACTTTTCCTCAGCTGTCTGGCCCCAGATCTAGGCCTATGGGTGGCCTTACGAAAGGGCACCTTTTGCCTGCTCCTTGGCTGAGTATGGTAGAGAGAATGGACAGACCTCAGTGTCCTGCCTGAGACTTGCAGGTCAGAGACAATGCCCTGCATATCTGCCCCAAAGACCTTATATCTCCTGAAAGGGGCATTCAGGATGAATTGCTGAACATCTAAGGCAAATCCTGATACCCTCAATCAGGACTGCCTTCTCATGCAAATGCCAACAGCAGCTGCTCTGGCTGAAGCATCTGAGATATTGTAGGTAGACCATAAGAGGTGTTTATCCATGTCAGCCCCTGTCTGGAGAACCTTCAGCATCTCCTGCTTCTGGGGATCATCTGGGAGAGCCTGTGCAGCTGCTTAAGCTTTCCTCCAGAGGGTATTCTGATATGTGACTATATGGGCCTGATAGTTGGCTATTCTGAGGCTCAAAGTGGCCGAGGCAAAGGCCCTCTTCCTCATGAGATCCAGTTTTCTTGACTCTTTATCAGGGGGGGGGGGGAGAACTGAAGTGCTTAGTCCTATCGTGGGCTGCATTGTGTACACCCGAATCAGTTTGCAGTTGGTTGGTGAAAAAAGGCTCCCCAGAAGGAGCCAGGTACAGCCTATTTGCCTTTCTAGGCATGGCAAGGCTCAAGCTTGGTCTGTGCCAGGCAGCCATGATGGCATCCTCTAAAGCAGCCAAGAGAGGAGGTATTATCAGAGGGGAAGAGTCTAGTAGTTCCAGAAATTCTACCAAGTTCCTCCTTGTGATGCCCTGCTCCAGCATCAAACCCCACTGCTGTTTGGAGTCCTCACTCATGATGGAGACAATGGAGTCAGACCCAGGACTCCCCCAACCCCCATGTCTTCCTCCTCCTAGGGGATGAGGTCTGGGTGATGCTCATCCTCATCATCAACAGGCCCTGAAGGAGACAAGGAGGGAAGAAAAAATGGCGCCGTTCTGGGACGAACAGGATGCATTGATTTGGTTTGGTAGACCCTGTCGTCTTGCTGCCTGGAATAGGTACAAGGTGCTAGAGGACCTCCAAGAGGGAGGAGAACACTGTCTGCATGTCGATGGTGGGCTGTGGTACAGAAGCACCAGGATACATCGACAGGGCAGGCTGAAACCCCGATGTCACAGCCTGCAACAATGGCGAGGGCACTGGAAGCCTGAGCTAAGGGTCCGACGCCGGCCATAAGCTAGCCGGCAGGGATAACCACCAGCTGACCCTGCGGTAGAGGTGCGAGCGGCAGGACCTCCAGCACTGATAGGGGAGGTTGGAACTCTGATGTTGACGAAGGACCCAACAGTGTCGACGGGACAGGCTGGAGCCCCGATGCTGATGGAGCTTCAGGAAGCACCAAGGCTGATAGGTCAACGCCAGCTATGGAAGGTCCAGCAGAACTCACTGCCAAGGCCGACCCTGTGTACGTAGTTAATGGAACAATAAGTTTAACACGTTTTAATAGAAGGGTTTTGGTAGCTAAATGAGCAGTAGCTGAAGGGAGTTCTAATATCCCTTCAAATATGACGTTAAATTATGTGGGGACAATTATCTTAAGGATCGTGGCTATTACTACCTTAAAATTTTATCTAATTTTGTCTTATACCCCCCACAGGTTTTAACATGGATAGCTATCCTAAATGTTTTTGTTTAAAATGTTGAATATAAATTTAGGATGATATCCCATATGATGCATCATAAAACAGAGAGCATCTAATCCTGACACTAATATATATGTATAGCAACTAATGTTGGAGCTTATGTACCCTCGCTTCTCTGATTGTAAGGCTCTCAATATGCTCACTGTAAAATGAATAAAAAAGTTTTTTTTTAAAAAAAAAGCCGACCCTGTGAGGCTTGCTAGGGTATAGGTGGCAGGAGGCGTCACTGCCAAAGCGGACAGCACTGCAACTGTCAGCGCCCGCAGAGCAGCGACCAAGAGCAGAACAGGGCGGTGGGGAGGAAGGATTATCCTTGTTTCTTTCTTGCTCCTGGTGTTTGTGCTTCTTCAAAGAATTCTCCCGGGCCTTGAAGGAATGAGAACCCGAAGATGGGGCCAGCGACACAGAAAAGCTTCGTCCCTGGAGCTTCCTCTCTAGCCTAACTACCTTCTGCTGAAGAAGAAAAGATTCAAAGGCTTTCTGTTGGGGTAGCCAGGTGGCTTGGTTGAAGCTTAAGCAGATCTGGCATGCCTTAACGTCGTGGGCCTCTCCAAGACAGCGAACGCAGGTGTTATGCTTGTTGTTTTTGAGAATTTTCTGGCTGCACTCGCAATATCGAAAGAGTCTGGCAATGTCAGTTGTTCTCAACATACACGACGACTAGAATCATTTTAAAATAAAGTGATGGCTACTAGGTGAGAAACAGAAAAGTAAGTAAAATAACGAGAAATCGAAGATTTTGGCAGTCGATCAGCGGCTACGCTCCGCGGAGTCTGGCGCAGTATGGTCAATCGTGGAAAAAGAATTGAAGAGGATGCAGGGCCGCCCACATTTATATCCTGTATAGGACATCGACATCTAACGTTGTCATGGGCGGCCCCTAGTAGACTACTAGCAACACAGTTTCCATGTGGTCCTGGAGCCTGGCGGCTAGAGTTCCATAGGTGTGGTCTGATGCAAAAGATATCCATGAAGAAGACCGTCTTATACATAATCTTGGCCTGCATCTATAACAATACCTAGACTACTCTGAACATATTACTAATTCTGTGGCAAAGTGTTTTGCCAAGCTTGGGGTCCTTAACAGAGTGAACAGTTGTCTCACTGTAACACTAGGTAACACGTAGTCAAACGCATAATCTTCCCTTTGTTAGACTATGGTGACACGGTATACTCTGGTGCCTCCAACACAACCTTATTGAAACTTACCCCCTGTCAAACACCCTTAGTAAATTCACCCTGGCCTGTCTACCTCATACCCATCACTGTGTTGTGTACAAACAGCTAGGCTGGACCACTCTCTCTGTGAGACTCTCTCTACACACAGCCCTGCTCAATGCCAAATACTGATCTAATCTACTGGGCTATGTGAGAGACCTTTTCATTCCCTCCTCAAATCCCTCCTCTTTAAGATCAGAGGAATGCAACAGTAACCCTAAAATTGACAGAAGATCTATTTCGTTGGTCACGTCTCCCCCTAATCTTTTTGAGTAGGATAGATACAATTAAGCAGAATGCATTTCCATGCATATTGTTCTTTCTTCAGACACTGCCCTTCACCCCAGCTAAAACATATTTCCAGGCGTGGGACAGAATGATATCCCACTTTATTTGGAGCGGAAAGTGTCCCAGAATTAGATATTCTGTTCTGTAACTGGCCCAAGAGAGAGATGGCCTTAACCTACCTGACCTCAAAAAGTATGCGATGGCAGCACAGTTAAGGGTAGTCCTACATTGGCTAAATACCAGTATGATGCACACTGGAAACAATTAGAAGTAACCTGGGGAGACCTATACAACACTCAGGAGCTCCTTTTGGGACACACTCTAAGTGCCAAGGATAATGAATTATCCGAAGTTCACCACAGAACCTTTTAAAATATGGCTTAAGGTCAGTAATGATCATTTTACATTCCCTGAAAAATTGTTCTTGAGAACACTGAAGTATAATGCAAATTTTACAGCAGGTCCCTCAGGCCCCTATGTAGTTCAATGGCAGAGATATGGCATTTGATTAATTTTCCAGTTAGTGGGCAGAACATGTCTCCTTCCCTTTGTCTACCTTCAGAAGGAATATCACTTGCCCCATAAATATTTTATTTCTTATTTACATCTTAAATCATACCTTCAGCCATACGAACAGTCACTCGAGGCCCTAAGTGAAAACCCTACCCAAATAATACAACTGTTACAAGCTCATATCAGAGGAACAACCTTGGATCACCTGATTAGTAAGATATATAAGGCCTTAAATGAAAGGCAGGGAGACTTGACCAACTCAATCAGGTTTAGATGGGAACAAGAACTACAGGTATCAATCAGTAAGCAGGACTGGAATGACTCTGCTTTACCAACTACAACAATCTTTCTCTCACCATACTGGCATGAATACATGTGGAAACTCCATTCTCGTTTCTTCCGCACACCAGCCTTGCTGGCTAGTATGGGAGAATTAGGGAAGGGACAGTGTTGGACAGAATGTGGGGATGATAGAGCAAATTAGAGCCATGTCCTTTGGTCATGTCCAAAGCTATCCAAGTTTGGGAAAGACATCCTCGAGGAGCTGAGTGCAATTTATGACACCACTGATTTATTCACTCCCACATTTATACTGACTTTCATTAAACCAAAAGGTCTGTGAATTGACAAAAACTTGCTGAAACAAATTTTAAAATTTATAACATCAGCCCACAAAATTATCACTAGACTGTGGTTTACAAATAAAATACCCACTAAAAAAGCCTGGATTGTTTTGTCCAGGGAGATACATGCCCTTGAGCAATTCTCGGCTAAGATGATGGACAAAGTTCAAAAATGTGATGTACAATGGCAAAAGTGGATATCATACCAACTAAATCATTATGATGATTTTGTACCTTAAGCTATGTACTGAACATGTAATTTTGCTGTTCTTTTGCACTGAAAAGATACTCAGGATATGATCTGTGATGCTCCTCGACTTTTAATGGGAATAAAATCTGGGAGGGGCAGGGGAGGGCTCACCACGCGTGCTATGCCTGATTTGATTTGAATGGATCACAGACTGAACTTAAAATGAGTAATTATGATTTTCTGGATACTGAAGTAACAAGATGTTAATTTATTTTCCCCTAATATGACTGCTACAAGTTTACATATAATGCATTGTGATGTTATCAACTGGTATTAATAAGGATGTACTGCTGCCTGTAAAATTGTTGCAGTTATAAATTAAATAAAAAGACTAAATTAAAAAAAAAAAAGAATGCAACAGATTCCAAAATCCAGCAGTGCAGCTACAATGCCGGCCAAGCCTCAATCAGTTACACACCTGAAACATTTGAAACGGCCTTCCCCCTACACTGCCCCCCCAACTCCCAATTTGTTAAGACACTGATCAACAAGTAATATAAGGCTCTGTTGATGGGCTCTAACTACCCTACAAATCGCCACTCCTCTTACTCCCACAGACCTCTAATGTATTGTGGTTGGTGTGGGCCTGCTTTGATATATTCTTTGCTAGCAGATGGTTACTTGGTTTCTGATATTCTGATATTGTTTTCAGACAAATTGCTGTAGAAAGATCAGGCCCAGATTAATGGATGTGGGGGCCCTACTCACAAGTAATATTTTGTGGCTCGGGGGCCCCTAAATGCGAACATCACACTTTTCCTCAGCGCCATGCCAGCAAGGATACAACAGCCAGAGTACTCAAGCAGGATGTCATTTACACTAATGCTAGGTGTTATGCAACATGACTTGACAGGTCACATGCAGTTTAAACAATACAATTCAGAGCGCTGACAATAAAATCACAAATTAACTCACATGTGACAATACCCTTTATTTTTGAAAGACATCACTTGTGGTAATGCAAACACACCAAATCATGTATTACACCTTGGAAATACAAAAAAATACCAACATTTGTTTTACACAAATGCTTGGACTGAAGCGTTATATTTTACTTCTGTACATATGCACTCACTGTTTTTACTTTTGTATGCAGTATGCACCATTCAATATTTTTTGTTTAAAAAAAGAATATGACATTCTGCAGCTACATACAAGTGCTAGTAATACAATTCGCTTTAGTTCAAGCAGCAGGTATGTATAACAGCCTATTATAAAAAGGGTCTGAGAAATACAGCTTTCTGATTGGTTGTAAACATTCTATCAGCCACCATATGTTAATCTTTGATTAACATACATGAAAAGCCCAATCATATGCTGAACAAGGTTTAACACTATTTAAAAAAAAACACATTTCTTTTATTATAATAGCAATAAGACACTTCCGGGGTTATGGTAATAGTCAGGGGCCATGTAGCACTCACCTACACCTCGTGCCAGATTACTCCCCTGTAGGGTGATTAACAGACCATTAACATAACCCCTGATACAGCCATATTGTTTAATTGGAGAAGCCTAGTTTAATATGTTCATCAAACAAAGGAAACTTTCTTTACATGCTTGAAGTAATAGAAGCATGTAGTAGAAAAATAATGAAGTATCCATTCTGTGGGAATACAGAACACCAACTGAGGATGTATATTATGCATGTTCCAAATAATGCAAGTTCCAAATAACTATATATTATTATTCACAGGCAGACCAGTGGAGAATGATTGACACAGGGACCCCAAAGGGCATAAATCACACAAAGCAGACCAATGGGATAGAAACCTGTACGGGTACACACCCCCAATGGCAGTTGCAGACCACTGGGTCAATGGACAGGATGGAATTCCTACACAGCAGGGCATGCACCACCAGTAAAGTGCTGTTGAGTTGAAATGGACAGGGATGGACACGTAAAGACATGTTCATGCATGCACAGCTCAGGGCAGCAGACCAGTCCAGTAGGGATGAGACAGGGACTGGACAAGAGTCCTAGCCATAGCTAGAAGGCATACACCACCCAGTGCCAGGGGGGCAGATCAGTGGTGGGATACACAGGATGGAAGCCCTAGAGGCTATATACCAAGGGTCAGGGCAGAGCAGTGTGTATGTGTGGGAGTGGGTGGACAGACAGTCACAAGAATCCTAGAGTAGAGAGGCATTAAATATAATTTCACATAGCATAGCTTCAAAGTTCCAGGCAGACATGTGGAAGACATGTAATCAAATATCAATTCTTGCCGACTGTAGAAGAAAAATACCAAATGGTGTAAATATGCATCTTAGAAATAACTATATTCCCCAGGCTGTAGAAGAATATGAAACAGTGCACACTAAAGTGAAATGCAATACTACTGGACCTTCACAATCTGAGGCAGACATGTGGAAGACGTGTAATCAAATATAATTTCTTTGTGACTGTGGAAGTACAACAGACACCAAATGGTGTAAATATGCATCTCAGAAATAACTTCACTATTTCTACCCATGTGGCAAATGAATAATATGAAAGTTACAAGAAGTAGAAAGAGGAAAAGTATGGCTTCAGTCCAACCCAAGGCACACTCAGACAAGTAGTTAGAACTGCTTCCTGCGTGATTTCTGAGTAGAGAAAGTGTTGATTACAGCCTCAGAACTGAGTGCCCTTGTCACATCACTCTCAATAGAAAGTATGGCAAGTGAATTCAAGCTTGTCCTGTGTCATTGTTGATCTCAGGCAATTCTTTATCAAGGCCAGTTTTGAAAAGGAATGTTCTCCTTCACAGACTGTTACTGGCAGAGTTAGGAATAATCTGAGAGCAACTGCTACATTAGGAAAGGTAGATTCCACCAGATAATTTTGCCACATATATTTCATTATCTCTTGTGCACTTCACTCGATATTGACAAGCGATATGAAGTCAAGCAAATGCAGAAATTGATCAACACAGTTTGCAACAAGATCTTTTGCATATTTGCTAATGATGCGTGATGCGTCGATACGGAGCTGTGTTGCATCATTATCAACAATAGCACGCAGAAATGCAAAATCATCAGACAATTGTTGGTAAGCTGTGCGACGCTGCTGTAATGAAGCATGTACCTGGTTGACTATCACAAGGAATGACTCCACCCGAAAGCCTCGGGAGCCTATAAGATGACGTGAGATGTGGCCGAATCATCAGCATGGCATTTTGGTTGTCTGATTCTGGTACACATCTGGCATTATGTTTTTTGCTGCCCTTTCAATATCTTCAAATTGATCTCTCAACTGATTAGTGAAATCCTCTAGAGACAAGAACACAGCAGCAGCAACAGCAGTCAAATCCACTCTTGTACTTTGGAGGAGAGTATTGCATTTCTGGAATCTTTGCAGAATTCTGTTCCACAGTTCACACATGAAGGCTGTTTCCAGTCATCATAATGCATTGACCAATGACTTGCAAGTGAGCTTCATTTCTGCTGGTTCCTGTTCATCATCTGCCAGATTCATCAGTATGTTGTAGAAGTTGCGATAGTTCAAAGATAGAGTCCTGACAGACTCTGCATGACAGTGCCATTTTGTGGATGATAGGGTCTTGAGTGTCAGGATTCTCCCATTCTCGTTGGGAGTCAAACCTTCTGTCAGAGATTTCCACCGCCTTGTGGAACCAGCTGCAAAAGCATATACCTGCTGTACTGTGCTGAAGAATTTAACTGCTTCTATGCAACAATTGACACTTGCAGTACCAACTAGATTCAATGAATGTGCTGCACATGGTACATAGTCAGCAAGCGAGTTGATCTCTTTTAGTCGTGCCTGCAGGCCCGCATACTGTCCAGACATGTTGGCCGCATTATCATAACTTTGACCTCTTCAGTCTTCAAAACTGAGGCCCAGCTCTTTCAGCATGTCCAACACATTATCCCGCAAGTTTTCTCCAGTGTGGCTATGTATAGGCACAAATTTCAAAAACCGCTCCTTGGGCTCTCCAGTTTCATTGACAAATTGAACAACAAAAGTTAATTGGTCCGTGTGACTCACATCTGGGGTTGAATCAACAGAAATGGAGAAATATTTAGCAGTTCGAACCTCATTGCACACAGCTGTCAGAATGTCAGTTCCCATTAGTTCTACAAGTTCATCACAAATTGTAGATGATAAATAGCTTGGATTTCCTCGGCCAGAATAGCCATAACGTGAGATATGGGCAGAAAGAAATGGATCAAACTTTGCTATTACTTCAAGCATGCCAAGATAGTTTCCATTGTGTTGTGAGCCTATTAGCTCGTCATCTTCTCTGAATGCCAGTCCACGCTCAGCTAGAAATTTGATCACCTCAACAACTCTAAGGAGCACCAATCACCAGTAGTTCTTCTCACTTTCCTGCTGTTTCTGCAGTTCAGCATCTATACACCCCCTGGTAGAAGCTCTCCTTAGCCAGGCA
Source organism: Neoceratodus forsteri (assembly GCA_016271365.2). NCBI lineage: Eukaryota > Metazoa > Chordata > Ceratodontiformes > Ceratodontidae > Neoceratodus > Neoceratodus forsteri. Next base: position 297,867,800 of record CM057459.1, on the reverse strand, counting down.
AGCATTGCTGTCTGGTGCTCGTCACTGTTCTCATGCCATTTAATTAGCTTGGTAGCATTACTCCAGTCACTAAATCCATCAGTGGCAAACTGTGAGGAGCTTGTGGACAATAACTTGCAGCAAAAACAATAAATGTTCCAAGCTGCAGGAGAGTATAAAAGCCATTCACGGTTGTACCATTCACCATTTGCTTTCTTTCCATGGAAGAGATTCTTGGAGAAGTATTGTACTCTGTTTGAAATGATCCGCTGGGATTGTTCAAAGGGTCCCAGATGGTTCTGACAAGAAGAAGGGCCATTTGAAACCCAATATTCAATGTCCTCCTTCGATAAACTGCCCCACAAACCAGGATCAGAAGACGTTTTCAATGTTTTAGGTGCAGCACTACAGCCAGACCCACAACCAGAACTGACCTGTGTGGCAGCCTTTGAAGGCGGGAAGACCTGGTGGACGATACCAGAGGTGGCAGGACTTGGCGCCACAGTACATCCAGAACCAGAATGGACCTGTGTGACAGCCTGTGAAGGTGGGAAGACCTGGTGTATGATACCAGAGGTGGCAGGACTTGGCGCAACAGTACATCCGGAACCAGAATTGACCTGTGTGGCAGCCTTTGAAGGTGGGAAGACCTGGTGAACGATACCAGAGGTGGCAGAACTTGGCGCCTCAGTACAACCCGGAACCAGAATTGACCTGTGTGGTAGCCAGTGAAGGCGGAAGACCTGGTGAACGATACCAGAGGTGGCAAGACTTGGCACCACAGCATATCTGGAACCAGAATTGACCTGTGTGGCAGCCTGTGAAGGCGGGAAGACCTGGTGGACGATATCAGAGGTGGCAGGACTTGGCGCCGCAGTATATCCAGAACCAGAAGTGACCTGTGTGGCAGCCTGTGAAGGCAGTAAGACCTGGTGAACGATACCAGAGGTGGCAGGACTTGGTGCCGCAGTACATCCGGAACCAGAATTGACCTGTGTGGCAGCCTGTTAAGGTGGGAAGACCTGGTAAATGATACCAGAGGTGGCAAGACTTGGCGCCGCAGTATATCCAGAACCAGACGTGACCTGTGTGGCAGCCTGTGAAGGCAGTAAGACCTGGTGAATGATACCAGAAGTGGCAGGACTTGGCGCCGCAGTATATCCAGAACCAAAAGTGACCTGTGTGGCAGCCTGTGAAGGCATGAAGACCTGGTGAATGATACCAGAGGTGGCAGGTGCTGGCTGCTGTGAATCAGGTCCCAGGACCCGCTCTGTGTCCAAAGAAGGGATAGATAGTTGCTCACAGTGTGCAGCTGAGTTGTCCTTATTACTCGCTATCCTCACTGGTGCATTTCTAAAGAAAGCTTCCAATTTTGGTGTTCTATCCACAATAGCTTGGTTTGCCTCATCCCGTAGCTGTTGGCGCTTCCTCTTTTCAGCACCGCTGATATATTTTTGCAAAGACATGTTGCTTGAGAACCAGCCTGCATACAAAAATGGTGAGAAACAATGAATTATTGTAAGGGGAACGAAGTAATACTCTGAATCAAAATGTAACATTCCCATCCCCGTATACTCCCGATTACGACGACTCCTTACCTTCTGCATTGCACAACAGCTGGTATGGTGTGCCTGTCATAGTCTGTGGCCACAACAGATGTTTCTGAAAGGCATCAGCTAGCCTAGCACCCCCACTTTTTTTGCAGTGCCCCCCATTCACAGCCATCCCCAACACAGATTAATGTCAACTGACCTGGAACCAGATTAAGCTGGTGGTGGTAAATATAAAGAAATACAAAATATATCCTGCAATTGCAATTCAGATTCATAGACAAACTACTACTGTAACTATCCTCAATTACATCTAAGCAATAAGGTAGAAGAGGGGGGTGCATAAACCATATTTGACAGCACAGCCAGGGGCATAGCATATTAAGGCACAAGACCAACAGCTGAGTGACTGCAGTTGCTAGCCGTGCTCTAAAATATGGTCTACACATACCTGAGTGCCATACTGTGCTTATAAAGAGACTTTTTTTTTTTTTTACTTTTGAGTGTTGTGAAAAGCATGTTTATATGCAAGCAATAATACCCTCCAGGGTGGGCGGTTCTGGGCAATACTGGACCACCCGGGGCATAATGAGGCCCGACGCCACAGTCAGAGGCCCTTACAGCCCTTGGAAGGTCCAGTATTGCCCATACTGCCCACCTTGGAGGGTATTATTGCGCTTAGAAAATGGGCTATGTGTGTCGTTTTTTATACAATTACAAAACAATCTGTGCCCTGTGTTGACTGTAGGACTGGGGCCAGAGATTAGACTGCGGACTGCTGGGTCTCTAAGGCCTCTAAGGCCACTGCTCTCTTGTAGCTGGTGTGGTGCTGCTCGCTGAGACCTGTCTGACTGTTGTCTATCGGACTGAGACTGTGAGGGGTACTGTGCCTTCCTGGGGGTCCTTGACATTCACAGACGCTGCCATCTGCAACTAGGCCCGGCGAAGGCCAATAGAAGTGGGGATGAATCCCCCTGTGGACCCCCGGAAGGACTGACTGAGACCATAAGCCTAATGGTCTTACTCCCCCCCTTTTTTTTTTTTTAAAGTGCACCCCATCCCCCTGGAGGTTTCCTGTTGAAGTTGCTGGGCCTTTAAGGGAAAGATACTGAGGGCTGGATGTCCCCTGCTGCAGAGGTCTGATTCCTGCCTGTGGATCAGCATCAGGAGGTACAACCCAGAAGTAAGGAAGCCCGGAGACCAGCTTAGGAGAGAGAACTGACAGTGCCCCTTTAATATACAAAATAAATATTCTCAAACTATATTTTGGTTACTGTTTACAGACAGTATATCACCATGCTGCAGCCGGATGTCCAGCAAGAAGTAGTAAAACATGACACAACACAAACAAAATGAAAAGCAGAAAAACCTTAAAGCCCTCTAAACAAGAAACACAGCTGAACCTTTGTTTGAAAATCTGTGTTTGTGCAACCACCTACTGGCCCCTAAATGATCCAGAAGGTACACCTCTCACCAAACGTCTAGGAGAAAAGAGAGAGGTGACGGCTGACTTGGGTGAGGGTTACATAATTTATTGCCACCATGGGCAAGGTGGGATATAACAGATGGAGAAGACTGTTATAAATAGACAGACAACCAAGTGCAGCAACTGCATGGCACACACCTGGTGGGGACCAATTACAATGGCCAACAACCCATGTCCCTGGGAGAAAACATTTTCTCAGGACTATGCTAGGTCTGCCGTCCTGGACAGGGGCACCCAATTAACTCTAGACACAAAGAAGCAACTGAATTACTGTCCAAACCAGGGCTGGGATTCTAGAGTGTGTCTTTTATGAAGCGGAAGAATCAGCATTTATATAGCGCTTTTCATACACAGTGTATCCCAAAGCACTTAACAAGCAATGCTAGACTGGTAGTGAAGTGATTGAATGTGTAGTGGCAACCATATCACACATCAACACCCACACACAGCCTGGATGATTGCATGAACTATTTTATGGGAAGAGGAATGTTGGCCAGGACACCGGGAATGTCCCCTACTCTTTGCGAAGAGTGCCCTGGGTTCTTTTGCTTCCACCTGGACACCCACCAGGACAACACCAGGATGGGCAGAAGGGACCTCAGTTTAATGTCTCATCCGAAGGACGGCACACCCCAGCAGTACAGCACCCCCCCCCCAATACTGCACTCGGATGCCAGCATTTTAGGTGCAAGTTCAATCCCGGTGTGGGTTGAGAACCCATGACCTTCTGGTCCAGAGGCAGATGTTGTGCTACCAAATGAGCCATGCTGACACCTTATTCATGTAACAGAGTAGGAATAACCACAAAGCAAAGATGGACCTCCATGGGGCAACACATACTAGTAATGCGGATTACTGAGGTACAGTCTATACAGACATTCCTAATTTCCCATTTAGCATAGGCTAAAAAAAAAAAAAAAAACACACACTGGAGAACACACTTGTTCTAACTGGAAAACTGACCAGGTACTGGACATTTCCCATATTTCACAGGATTAACTGTGGTACACACGACCACAAAGAGCACACACAGGCTGATGACTTCTAGAACCCACTATCCTGTGGTAAACAGTAAACTGGAACAAAAATAACCAACATACGGCGTAAACACTTTTCTCCGGCATTAGGCAATTGAACTGAATGGAAAGGAAATAGGTTCCAGGTGCCCTCCTGAAGCCATACAGGCAAACTGGTTACTCCAGATGAGGTCCCACCTTTTGTTTCCAAGCTTATACTCAGCCATTCATCTGGTAGCAAACACCTTAAAACTGCAGAAAACTCTGTATCCATATAACTGTAATGGCAGGAGTGGACAACTGCATTAGCCGGAAGCATGGTGATCAACAAGCTTGGCAAGGATGGGTGAGAGACAAATATGAAAAGAACAATTAATGCATAAATAAGGGGCAAATTCGGGGATACTAACATTAGGGTGGATTAAAGCACTGCCGTAACTAAGACAGCAATGTGCGAACATAATTTTATCATTTTATATGAACTTGGCATGGTTTATTAATCTTTAAAATTATGATTACAGCACCTTCTGATCAAAGTTACTGTAAGCATAATTTTAAAAATTCAAATCCTTGCCAAAGCCATTAAAACTATTGTCTGCCTAGTGCCTACTTTTGTCCTAATTACAGCTGTGGTGGCATCATTGTGATTATTTAGGCGTTTTACCCACAATGCACTGTGCTGCTTAATTGGGCGCTGATCCACGGTGGGGCATCTTCGTTTCTACATTTTCTAAAACTCTTCAGAAATAAATTATAAAGAAGAGGAAACAGAGTTTTTAATTATGTGGCCACAAATTTTGGAGACCTGGCCAGGCAAGTGTTTTTTTTTAAGGGTCGCCTGCCCTGCTAACATTAATCCTTGCCAGTCACCTTTTCAAGAGTTGCCTTTGGAGCAAAAAATCCAAATAATGCATTTGACCAGTAAAAGGTACACTGAGCTGAACAGCTGATTCCCAGGTGTGTCCTGGGCAAGGGGGGGGGGCAAGAGACAAAACAAAATAGCAGTAAGCAAACAGAAACAAAAATAAACAGATATGCAGAATATACTGTGCAGAATGATAACAAATAAAAAGGGTGCAGCAGCATGAGGCGCTGCTAGGTGCATCTGGAAGGTGGATGGGGTTACAGGGAACAGTATGCTACAAGCAAAGAATCAGTATACAAGACAGCAGAGCAAAAAACATTGTGCAACGTATCTCCAAGAACAAGCATGCAATAAAAAAGTAGATGTTCTGGCTGAGAAGCCAAACTGTTAAATGCAAACTAGTGTGATGTAGTAACACATTAATTTATAGTCAGAATGGATTCTAGATCCATCATGTCATTGTCCCCTCCCCCCAACCTTCATACACAGGGATGATCCCCCATTATCACAACCCCAACTCTGTCCTTTACTCCCTCTGTCAGGTGTCTGCAACCTGAACCTTCCAGCAGTACCACAGCTCCAACAACGTCCCCTCTGCCAGCCATCCCTGACTCCAGCAGTATCATGAACCCAATCCCCTTTCCAGTTGTTAAAATCAAACCTGACCCAACTTTTTTATACTGCAGTTACACCTCGGTGGACAGACACACGCTCCAACACGCACTCCCTCCCACACAGTCTATGACAGACAACAACTGGGTGTGTGGTGGAACACTAGGGCAGAGGGCTATACAGTATACCTATACTAGCCATTCCTGGCTGGCTGCCAGAATTATTTGTGCCCACTCAGCCCAGCAGATGCCCACTCCAGATAGTCTAGTTATTTTAAATGACATGTCTTTTTACACACCATGTCATCAACCACTCCTCCTCCTCCTCCTCCTCTGGCTCTGTCTTGTCTTCTGTCACAGCAGGCTAGACTGATGAGACTTGGCTCGGGCTGTCTGTCTCTCACCCACAGCAGCAGGCCCAATAAAGAGAGGCCTAGCTTGATGACTCCACACCACACTGTGTGAAGAAAAAAGACACGTAGGGGTCCCCTCTCTCCAAGAGGAGTGACTGTCCTTTAAGGAATGGAGAGGAGGAAAAGGAGTGGAGGTCGGATGACGACGGTGACTAGCCATCCAGATCAAAAGCAAAAAACAACAGTGCAGCTTGAGCTAGCCTAGCCCTGCAGCTCTGCCGCTCACCGGCGCGATGACGATCTCCGACGGTCATGGATCCAATCATCCACCGACCTCGCGACACCCTCAGTCAGGTCAGTCACACTCGCTGGATAGACGAAGAGAGGGTTCACTGTCCGTTCCTGTCCTGGCTCCTGAGTGGAGTCCTCGTCTCGACTGTATGTAAGGCGCACCACATGCAGCCACAGATGACAGAAGATCAGTAGTCAGATGGCCAGCGACCACACACTGCAGCCCTCGCCCCGGCTCTGACTGCTGCTGACAGTCACCGCCCAGAAAAGAACTTCCCACTCTCCCTCACTGACCGATCGACGACTCCAAAATCGCGCACTCAGTGCCGCCACGAGTCTGCTCCTCAATTCCCGCTCGAGCTCCTCAGATTTAGCCACACCTCCTTGCTCCACAAGTCAGACGGTGATTGGTGGAATTTGTGTCCATTTTTTCCCGAATGGTCACTCAGTCTAGACTGAGCAGAGGAGGAGGGTGCAGAGCGAGAGAGGCTCGAGTCCAGTCAGTCGCTTGCTTGCTGAGCGTCCGCGGGAAGCACGGGGTGGGGGGAACTGCCTCAAACTTTGTTGCGTGCTTCATCAATTTTACAGAAAGTATACTCTCGGGAGGTGGTGGGAAGGAAAAACATATTAGGGACGAGTGGGACGTAAAAAAAAAATGTCTGACACTGCAGGCTGGGGGGCCCTCCCTGAACCTCTGGGCCCTACGCCATGGAGTCAAGTGCATACTTACTAATCCGGGCCTGAGAAAGATAGAAACATAGAAATTGACGGCAGATAAGGACCGCAAGGCCCATCCTGTCTGCCCATTTTTTCTACCTTATGAATGTGCCATAGGCCTTTACTCTGTCAATGGCCTATCTATTCATACTCATCTATATTGCTCCCTTATGCCTATCCCATGCCTATTTGAAGCCCTGCACTATATTCATATTCACCACTTCCTGAGGTAGGCCGTTCCATGCATCCACCATCCTTTCTGTGAAAAAGAACTTCCTCACATTACCCCTTAATCGGCCTCCCTCTAATCTCATGCTGTGTCCTCTTGTCCTGCTAGTTTTCTTATACTGAAACATGTTAAGACTCTTTGACCTTGTTATTACCCTTAAGATGTTTGAATGTTTCGATCATATCACCTCTCTCTCCCTCCTTTGCTCTAGGGTATACATACTGAGCTCCGTTAATCTGTCCTCATATGTTTTCTGATGCAGTCCCTGCACCATTTTGATTGTCCTTCTCTGGACTGCCTCCATTTTGTTAATGTCCTTGTGCAGGTGCGGCCTCCAGTACTGCACGAAGTATACCAGATGGTGCTTAACCAGTGTCTTGTAAAGGGGGATTATTACCTCCCTCTTACGACTTGTGATATCCCTACTAATACACCCCAACATCCCTCTAGCCTTACCTACTACTTTAGGGGTCTGCTTGGACAATTTCAGGTCATCTGTGATGATGATGATAATGCCAATGCCCAAGTCTCTTTCTTCCCCTGTGATTGCCAGCAACTCCCCTCCCAACCTGTAGGTAGCTTCAGGGTTTCTCTTCCCTATATGCATGATATTGCACTTCTTTGCGTTAAACCCCAGCTGCCACTTTTCCGACCATTTTGCCAGTTTTTCCAGATCTCTTCTCATTCTGCCCACCAATTCTGAATCATCTACTGTTGCAGATCTTGGTGATATCTGCAAACAGGCAAACCTTACCCTCCAGTCCATCTGCAATGTCACTGATGAAGATACTGAAGAGGACTGGCCCCAGGACTGATCCCTGAGCTACCCCACTTGTGACTTGCATCTCTTCTGACTGTATACCATTTACCACCACTCTCTGTTTTCTGCCCGCCAACCAGTCTGCCACCCAGTTGACCAACCTCTGACCTGCCCCAAGCCTATCCAGCTTATTAATCAATCTTCTATGTGGAACAGTATCAAAAGCTTTGCTGGAGTCAAGGTAGGCAACATCAACTGCACCCCCTTGGTCCACCACTCTGGTTACCCAGTCAAAGAAATCTATGAGATTAGTCTGACAGGACCTTCCTGTTGTAAACTCATGCTGTCTTAGATCCTGTGCCCCTATGGATTCCAGGTGTTGCACTATCCTTTCCTTAAGGAGTGCTTCCATTATCTTGCCACTACTGAGGTTAGACTAACCGGTCTGTAGTTCCCTTCCTCCTCCCCGCTGCCACTCTTGTGGAGCGGGATCACATGAGCCCTTCTCCAGTCTTTTGGGACCTCTCCTGTGCTCAGAGACTCACTAAACAGTTCTGCTAATGGCTCTGCTGTATAATGTATCTGCCCCTCTGCTTCTCATGTACCTTGTCATCAGTTTTGTATCAACTAACCGCAGTTGTATCAACTACGTACATCTGCTGTACATTTAGAATATTTTTCCCATGTTAATAGTTGTGACTGTATAGACTTACATACCATGTATTGTGGGCTTATTCAACTATGTCTTTTCATTATTCCATTTTTTTACTCATATTGGCTTTACATTTTGCCTCTAAATATATATTTGTCCCCGTTTATTTTGTTATATGCTTATTTTTTCCCTTAGTCATGCCGGGGTGGGGGGGCATATCAGCTGGGTCCCATGAACCCCAGCATCATGTGGCTCGCACTGAGGTATTTTTGCCTTATGTGCCTCCTCCCCCTCAATGGAACAAGGGCAGACATACAATGACTTCAGCAAACAGTTGGGCATGCTCCCTCCCTCGACCTGCAGAGGTCTGCCAGTCCCCACCCTAATGAGCACCCAGCATGGTCCCAAGCTGCCATGCCCCTCAGCGCCAACATTAGAGCTCGATAGGCACCGGGTACCACATTTCTTCCCTTCCCGGAGGAGGCAAGCAGTCCCCTGGATGCTCAGCCCCCGGCTGACCCTCTGATGTCCACTCCTGAACCGCGGTTGTCAGCACTGCAGGCGGCAGCTCTACTGCTGCGCTGGCGGGCCATAGGCCACCCCCTCATTAATTTTTGCAATTTAAAATGCAGGAGACCTACACCATAACATTCTGATGAGCTACACAACTTCTCTACACTTAATCTCAGATGTTTTGTCTGCCAAAGAAATTTCTGTATCCTTTTCTTGCAAGTTTGCAAACATTTTGTTCGTAATTAGAAATGAAAGTGCTTGAAAAAACAAAACTGAGCCTCAGCAGAATGTTCACTTTAAAACCAACAACTCTTGCAATTAGGGCTAATGGTAGTTTTTAAATCTCCCTAGATCTCTAAAGATAGTATTAGATAATAAAAGATACTTGTAAAGTTCTTCTTTTATTGGTGTAACCACCACTAACAAATTGGGGGGTTACCTTCAGCCCATAGCTCCCGTTCCTGCTCTTCTGCCAGGCGCCTCCAGGAAATACCTGCATAATTTTTTCTGGTCCCCCGATGCTGGCCCAAGTCCTGTCTTATGTGTCCTTTGTGTCCCAGCTCAGCCCCATGTTAATCCAGCCCTCTGGGGCTCCAAAAAGTAAAAACGTGATCTCCCGTGCTGCAAAAGGCACTCCGGTCCCGGTGGGGATCGCGCATGTGGGCGCCTTTGATCTCCCAACTGCTCAGCTTGCGGTTGACTGGGAGAGTAGTTCGGTGGTCCCAGTGTCCCCACGTGATCAGTGAGACCCGGTGACCACAGACAGGGCCCCGAGCGGCTGCTCACTTAAAATTTAAAGAGATCCACGAGCTGTCTAAGATCGGGGCTCATAAATATTAATGAGCCCAGAGCCCCAATCAATTAATATTGATGAGGGTCTGTTCTGCCCTCAGGGAAGCTGTATTTCGGCAACTGCCGAAATAAAAAAAGAAAATGCGCAAAAAATTAAATGTAAATGCTGCAATGTGTGTTAGGGGAAAGTGTTTAAGAAGGGGAACAATGCTTAAAACAAATAAATGTTCTAATCCTGGCAGTAAATATTGGGACTCAGAGAGACAGCCTGCCTGCTGCAAGTCAAGGAGCTAAAATATCGGCAGCAGCGACAGGCTTGGGACTGGAGCAAAACATTTAACCTGTGCAGCGACAGCAAGTACACATTCAGGGCTAATGAACTGTGGGGCACTTGGGCAATTATTTACTTTATTTTGGCTGCACCAGGACTTTGTTTGGGACTGTATTATTTCTGCTTCAGGGACTGTGCGTTTCAACAGCCATTACAAGCAGCCACAGCCAGTCGGAAAGCTAGAATATTAAAGCCAGGACTTGTAGGACATGAGCCAAAGCTCATGGGAACTACCAAGTGCTCATGGGGAACTGCAGGGACCTAATTTCAGGCACCAAAACAGCAAACCAACTGTGCATCGAGTGAGGTTCATGCATAATTCATTTTCTTGACTGGCAGGCCCTCCAGCAAATTGGAGACCAACTACCCAATAGTCTCAGCCAATCAGGAGCCTCAGGAGAGCCCTATAAGTGACTGTGTTTTTCAGTAATTTTCCAGATTCAAGCAGGAACCCCCACGGGGGTTGGGGCTCTGGCCTCCAGCCATGCATCCAAGCCTGGCATTCCAGCTGATCCTCTCCCTCCAGGAGGGGGTGTTTGTCTTCTTTAGCAGTTAAATTTAAAGTAATTTAGTTTGTGACAAACTTGCTAGCCTGGGGGCTGCCAGAATGTCCACCAGGTGCTAACTCTCCCTTCCACATTGGGGAAAGACGTGGACCTGCAACCTGATGACATCAAGCCAGCTGTTAGAGAGCTGATCATACCTCAGTTGTGAGAGGACTGAAGAATTCAGGAACCTTTATAGTGGAGATTCTAACATGAGGAGCCTGAGTGAGTACTCTTGTACCCCCAGTGCAAGAACAAAAGAGAACTTGCTGAATTGGGGCTGCCTTGCCAAAGTGACTGTGCTATGTAAGATCGTTCTTGGGTCTGCACCCTGCAACTGGTGTGCCTAACCTTAGCCCAGCGAGGGTGGACCCTTATGTTGAAACTTTTGCTGAACGTGACTGTTCTGGGGGGACCCAAGTGAGCCCAGAGCAGAGCAGAAATGTGCTGATATGTGATGTCTGCTATGGAGCCTACAGGACTGGAAGGGGAGCACGCAGTACAGGAGCTCATCCTGACTTTGCCTGGGAGGTCCAGTGTTGTCTAATGAATCCGGTCAAGATGTGCAGTGGAGCTGTAATCTACAACCATGTACCACAAATTGGACTGAGACCTCAAAGTTTGAATCGGATTTCAGTAACCTGAAAATGACTGTATTCTATTAAGTAATCTGACCAAGGTGGCTCTCCTGGCCCCTGGTGGAAGGCGCTATTCCCTTCTATAAATGTGCTGAGTGTTCCAAATCATATAAATGTGCTAAACAGTCAGAAAGAAACGTTTAACTTCCAAACCCAGTGTGACCGACTGGTTGCATCTAGCCAAAGTTCTAACTGCAACATGCAGGGCAATTCCTTGGCACCCCAATGGGTCTGAAATTGTTTATTTAATTGCTTTCAAGTTTAGTACTATATCCTCTTTAAATCAAGCCGGCCAATGTACAGCTGCATCATCCACTAGGCCTGCAACCAACAAGGGACTTTGGTAACTGGGTACCCAGGTTTAAAATGTTTAGGATTGCGGGGTCTCATACAGAGTCTGGGGACCTGGTACCAGTGGTGGGTAAAAAAATAATGTGTCCCATCTGATTCTATGCAGTTTAGATAGCCACGGGTCTGGGTATCAAAGCTGGTACAAAGTGATTGCCTTTTCTGATTTATACCAGGTATCTACCCAGCTGGAGGGTTTTCACCAGCAATCCAAAACTGACCCAATGATCTGTAAATATTGTAAATATTAATAATGACAGCAATTGCATAACCTCTACTTCTTTGTTTCCCCATTCCTAATCTCTAATGCCCCCTAAATAAATGCTGTTGTTTTGCAAATGTGTTGTCGTGAGCATATTATTAGACAGAGTTTTTAAATTAAAGAAATGTCTGAAATGTGGGGAAATTGTCATTCGGTCATGTGTTAGGGTGGCAAATGGTTATAGTGGGTGGCATGACATCACAGGGGGTTGTACCAGGTAACAGCTAGTCCACTTTAAAGCTAACCTCTGGCTGGAGGCACTGTGCAAATTGTAGTATCATGGAAAGAACCAGTTCAAGTTTTGGGAACCCAGGCCCCTCAACCTACATCCCGGGTAGTAGGCAGGGGTAGTAGCCCTTGGAGTAGCACTGCCTAGGGGTTACACTGGCATATTCTCCTAGTAGTTCTTCATTCTCTGTACCTTTCAATTTCATCAGGAATAGCAGAAATGCAGCTGATCGGTTTTCTCATGTGTGCCTTATAAAGCTGCCATTTCTCTAGCAATTAGTTACAAATCATTGTCCGTTACAAGCTGGTTTGTAACATGGCTCTAAACAAGAGACTAAAATAACTGACACGGATTGGATAAACAGCAACAGCTGACCATTAAGCAACCATGGATTAATTCCACAGTAGAACCATGGTTGCTTGTGTAATACCAGTATGAACCACAAATAGAATAATAGATAAATAAGTGTGTATTGCAAGGTAGTAATACCATTGAGAGGTTTTAGGGACATGGAACCTCGACAGAGAAGCTCGAGAGTTCCTAAAGTCCCCAAAACCTCGAGATGGTATTATTGCCTTTTAAAACACTTAGTTTACTGTTTTTTTTTGTAATATATGGATCCATTGATAATACTACAGTTGGAGATGCCCTTTGAACTGCAGTATTATCAGCAAAAACAACAGTATTATCACTTTTCAGGATAGTATTGTTGAGAGTAGTGATGCATTACTGGGAATTTTTTGTATAACTTAGTATAGTATTATTGAGGCTTATCCATATATTACAATAACATTCCTAGCACAGTTCTCTAATATTTATCAATGCTTGCTCCAGCAATTCTTTGCTCAAGTGCAGTTCCTAAGGCAGCCCAACAGATGACTGTAAAACAGTGCTGTGCTGCTAGCATCATTTCACAGCCATCATAAAACAGCAGCATTCCCTGACTTTTGCCACCCACCCAGTGGATCACCATTCGCAAGTGAAGCACATGTAACCCCCCTGCAAATGGGGGTTCCCAAAAGACTTCCAGGAGCTTTCTTGAATGCTCCAAGCCTGAATGGTGTTTGGCGTTTAAGCCACTTATCAGTGAGTGTTTTTAGAGCCTCTGGTACTGTCTCTTTAAGAGCTGTCTGCTTGCAGACATAATTAGTTTATATGAGGGGACTGTGTGTTTCTCTGTTTGAGTACCACTCGAACTGCTGCCAATTCACTCCATTTTGCAGTCACTAGGAGTACAAAGGAACCTATCTGAAAGATGTAACTGTTTGCCAGAAATAATTTAGAGTAATAATGAAAATACAGTTTGTCTAACCTGCTTTCTTTGCAGTCAGAACTGTGTTTGCCTACTTCCCATTCTAGTTTTGAACTGCTGAACTGGACCAATCAGTGTGGGGTAAGCTAGCTCTAAAATGGTGCCTTGGACGAATCAGAACTTGGACTCATAATCTGAGCCAGCCACAAGAGGATTGTATGGGCAGTGACTCTGGGAGATGTAGTTTAGACTTCAGTGCCTTTTGGACCAACAGCAGCAGTCTATTGTGAGTGACAGCCAATCCAGTCAAGAACTGGGAGGAACTCAAAGGAAGTGCCCGGTTTTGTCGGTTGGAGTTTCAGTTGAGCTTTGGCAGTGAAGAAGGAAGGAGCCCTGTGCTTTTTCAGTGTGCAGTTTTAGTCAAAAAACGTGTGCAAGGCCCAGAGTTCTGGTCTGCAGCTTGTGTAACTGCTTGTTAGGACTGAATCTGTCCTGTGAAAAGAATCAAAGGATCTCTGAAGAGTAGAAACCAGGCTCACCCTGTAGAAGACTGGAGAAATTGCTGAAAATTGCACTCGGTCTGTCAGGAACTGAATCTGCTGTGTGTTCTCCCGGTATTGTGCAGTAATTATGCATCGGATACAGATGCAGCCTGCCTGGTATAGTGCTTCTTTTATATGGATGTGTGAAGAGGTTTGTGTACCTCAAGTGAGCCCTGCTGACATTGAAGGACCCTATCTTATTTGGAGGTCGTGAGTACTAATTCAGGTCGCTCCCTGTTGAATTGCCACATTAAATCCAAATGGAATTACTGTACTGCTGACTGTTTAATTCTCCTTTTCTCTGTGTGAAGGCCCTACCAGCTGCCACGGTTTGGACTAGCCACTAGGGCTTGGGTACCCAGGGACAGTAACTGATAGGGATAGGCCTGTGCACAGAGCCATAAATAGATTATTAGAGTGATAAGCTAATTAACCTGATTTCCCCTGTCCTTGTTATATCCCCTAAATAAATCAGAGCTGCTTGTTTCAGCAAAGTTATACTGCCTGAGGTATTTGTCTATGTTAAAGTACTGTACTGTGATTGTTACTGTATCTCATTACACAGGAGGTCCCAGTGCGGAACCAGACCTGGGGTAGTGTATACTGTGAAGGTAATTCTGATATATTGTGTGGGCCACTAGTGGGAAGAAGGGGTTGCAGTGTCCCAGAGGGCTGTGACCAAGTTAGTTTAACTATTGCAAACCCTGACCTCTGGGTGGAGGCACCGCCATTGGATCCAGGCCCCTCAACCTGTTAGTGGCAAATCAGGCAGGGTAGTAGCCCCTGGGATAGCGCCATCTAGGGTTACATCTTGGAGGCTCACCGCTGGGATTGTGTGTCCTCTAGTGGCCATATTCTGAACCACTGTTAAGAAAAAATGGGTACCCGACAGAAGTGGCTGTGCACCGGCTGGTGGAGTGGTGTACTGGGAGGATCGACCCCCAAATGCTATGCTTATCCTGGACATCCCCTGGGTATCAATACGGACACTGTGCAGGAGTACTTTCCAAGGTGGAAGGTTTACAAAACCCTGTGGTGGTGGGTCGGCATGCTAATCTGCTCACCCACACTTTCCTGGCCCTAGTAGAGTTTAAGGATCCATAGATAGCTCCAAGGTGCACAGACCATTACCCCAGAGGACCCTCACTGCTTGGAGAGTGATAACTAAGGACAGTAAGAGACCGGAATCAGCCCCACCACTATCTGAAACTTTTGAGGAGAGAAATTGAATGGTTGCTGGGAGAGGGAAAACTGTGGAGGACTTGAAGAAACTATTCTTGCCACCTGAGGTGTTCCTCCCCAACACCCTCTCCTGCTCCAGTGCCCGTAATGGTGGCTGAACCAATGCAGACTCTATTTCTGCACCTGCCATTAGTCACGACTCTTACCGAAGGTTGAGGATCTTCTCTGGCACCCTCCCACCCCCAAGGGGAGGATGACTGGGAGACCTGGATAGACTATGTTGCCCCAAGTGCTAGAATGGCAATGCTCGGAAGGCGGCGAAGAGGGTTAGTGAGAGCCTCCGAGGTCCTGCCCTGGCTACCATCCGTGCTAAGCGGCCAGTAACCCTGAAGCGACTGCACAGGCCTATCTTGAGGCCTTGGAGAATGTATAGGAGCCCAGATTCTGATGAGGACCTATGGTGGAGAGTAAGAAATGCACAACAGTACCAAGGGAGTAGTTGTCTGTGTATGTTCTCGGCTGGAAAAATTGTTGCAAGAATGCCTCAGAAAGGTAGTTTGCCAGCGATTGAACTGGACCGAACCAGACTGGACAGAATCCTTAAGTCTGCCCCTTCTCAGAACTGCTGTTGCTTCAGTTACGCCTGGCAAATCGACTGGAATCCCACCCTCCTATGATGAGTTAATGAGAGAAATTCGGGAGTTGAGAAAAGGCGACTCGGGAGGTACCTGCACCAACAGCTGTGGCTACGACCGAGTGACTGAGGTGACCCATCAAGTAAGTTCAGGGGCAGAGGTTGACAGTCAATGAGTGCTCTGACAAGGAAAAGATATGCCACAATGGGGCGAACTGTTGAAGAGATCCGGAATTCAAAACAGTCCCTTTATGAAGGCCACGCCTGCAAGTGCAGGCCCTGACCTATATCGACTGCATCTGCTATGGGGTGGGGGTACCCACCCATGTATCTCCTGCTGATAACAGCTCCAAACTCAATTCCTTGACCATGGAAGTGGAGAAACTGACGAGATGTCTCCAAATGCTTATCACGCAGCAGACAGAGATGGCACCCAGGTTTCCAGTTAGTAATACCCCCCTGGCTCCCAGTGTGGCGCCTCGGCCAGCTCAAACTCCAGAAAGTATGTTTTGCTATAATTGTGGGAAAGATGGGCACATGAAAAGGAATGCCAGTCCCAAAAGACACTGACAAAGTTGCATATAGGCTACAAGGAGAGCTTCAGAGAAGAAATCAGTGGTTAAGAGGCACGACATGATCCCAGTGAGGGCACCAAAATGCTAATTCACGTCCTTTTGTGGCAAGGTCAGTTGCCCAGGCCCCACTACCGCCTCTCCAGACTGGTCCAGAATAGTGGGTCCCTCCATGGAGACCACTGTTAAAAGTGAATGGAGTGTCTACAAGAGCTGTATTAGACAGTGGCTCCCAAGTGACAATTATGTTCCAGAGATTGGTATCAGAAGCATTTGTCAGGCGTACCCTTACAACCATTAGAAGGACTGCATGTATGGGGTTAAGTAGAAGGCCTACCCCTATTCCGGGTATATCCGAATTTGGCTGTCTTTCCCCACCTCCGTGGCTGGAGTGGCGAACAAGTAGAGACCCTAGCCTTAGTGTGTCCCCCACTGGACTGTATGATGGTGTCCTTTGTTGATTGGAACAAATGCTCATATGTTGGAAGGCTGGCACAGTTGTGTTATGAAAAACAGGGTCAAAGACTAGTAGAGCTTTAAGAGTTCGGCTTTAATTAAGAAGGCCTATGAGGCACAGAGATGCTGAAAAACAGAACCAGAGGAACCGGTCGAATTGTATGGAAGAAGGATCCTGAGTCTCTGATCCTGGCGCCAAATGCCCAGTGTACCTTACAGGAGAGGTCCGTATCAGAAAGGATGTTAAGAATAAAATATTAATGTTGGATGCACCAGGCGATGGAAAATTGCCAGAGGGACTGCTGGTCAAGCCTAGTATTTTGCCCGCTAGAGCCCATGCTTATGCCAGAAGGGTAATGGTCCAAGTTCATAATGTGTCTGAAAGAGACATTCGAGTAAACAGAGGTTGCATCCTGGCTAATGTGCATTGTGCAGACACTGCAGTGCTACCCAGCAGCAAGAGTTCAAGGAAGAATGACAGAGTAACGCCTGACTTGTTTGATTTCGCGACTCCCGCTGCCAGCTGAATGGAAAGTGAGGATCAGTGAGAAGCTTGCCCAGAGAGACCAGGTGTTTTCTTTAAAGGAATGGGATGTAGGATGCGTGCAGGAGCTGAGCACAATATCCGGCTGCATGACGAAAGACCATTTCGTGAGAGGTCTCGACGCCTGGCACCTGCTGACATAGATGATGTGAGGCGGCATCTGCAAGAGATGTTAGCTGCTGGTGTAATACAAGAATCCAGAAGCCCTTATGCTTCCCCATTGTGGTAGTGAGGAAAAAGAATGGAACAGTAAGGATGTGTGTGGATTATCGCACCTTAAACCGCGGACTATCCCTGATCAGTACACAATGCCCCGCATTCAGGATGCTTTGGACTGCCTAAGCGGGAGCAAGTGGTTCTCTGTGCTGGATCTCCGCAGTGGGTACTACCAGATCCCGATGGCCCAGAGGACCGTGAGAAGGCGGCCTTTATCTGTCCGCTTGGCTTCTATGAATTCATGAGGATGCCTCAAGGGTTTCAGGTGCCCCAGCCACTTTTCAGCGATTGATGGGCGTGCAGTGGGGACATGAACTTACTAGAGTGCCTGGTATACCTAGATGATGTTATTGTGTTTGGCAGCTCACTGGAGGAACATGAGAGCAGATTATTTAAGGTATTGGACCGACTGGAGGACTTTGGCCTAAAACTGTCCATTGATAAGTGTCAATTCTTTCAAACATCAGTAAATATGTGGGACACATAGTATCCACCGAGGAATAGAGACCGACCAAGTAAAGTTGAGGCCTTGACCACCTGGCCACAGCCAAAAATCTAAAAGAACTGCAAAGATTCCTGGGATTCTGTGGTTATTATCGGCGCTTCATCAAGGACTATTCAAGAGTGATCCGCCCTTTACTTAACCTTACTCAAGGGTATCCCCAACCCACAAAAATACCAAAAGTCAGCGTCCTCAAGACTGAAAAAGTGTATTTTCATCCAGTGAAGTATTTGGGGCCACTGGACTCCTGATTGTGAGACTGCTTTCATGAGATCATATATCAACTTACCCATGCTCCAGTGCTGGCCTATGCCGATCCAAGAAAACCTTCGTCCTGCACACTGATGCTAGCTTGCAAGGGTTGGGGGCTGTGTTGTACCAAGAGCACGAGAATGGCCTGAGACCAGTGGCCTTTGCCAGTAGAAGCCTGACCCCATCCGAAAAGAACTATCCTGTACATAAGTTAGAGTTCCTAGCTTTGAAGTGGGCTATTGTTGACCAATTCCATGAGTACTTGTATGGGGCTAAAATACTAGTAAAAACTGACAATAATCCTTTGACCTATGTGCAGACCTCAGCTAAGTTGGATGCCACTGGCCATAGGTGGCTTTCTGCATTATCTACATATGACTATGCTCTCGAATACCGAGCAGGTCTGAACCACATAGATGCTGATGCTCTCTCCCGGAGGCCTGTTCCCCAGAATGATTGGGTCCGATTGGCAGAACCTGACATTCGGACACTCTGCCGAAGTTTGACAGGGAGGAACAAATGTCCATGGACGCAGTGGACTGCATGGTGGATTGCATGGAGCCTCTGAGAATTGCATACCTGCTGCTTATTGCCACTTTTCTGCAATAGACATTGGTGCACTGCCTCAGCTGGACAATGACAGTATTGGCGGGCTCAATCCGATCCCATGATCAAAGCAGCTTTAGAAGCCCTCTATGCAGGAAAAGATGTGTCCAAATTACGCTCCACTGATTTGAGAACTGCACTGTTATACAAAGAAGGTCCTAAGTTGAAACTGATCAATAAACTGTTATACAGAGAAACAGTAGACAGAGGGGACAAGTAGACAAACAACAACTAGTGCTGCCCACTGCCTTTCGAGACTCAGTACTGAGGTCCTTGCACAACCACATGGGGCACCTTGGTATAGACAGAACACTTGACTTGGTGAGATCCAGATTCTATTGGCCTAAGATGGGGGCTGATGTGGAGCAACACATTCGAACTTATGATCGCTGCTTACAGAGAGCTTTGCCCCAGAGGGCTGCCCCTTGTTAACATCACCACCAGTGCACCCATGGAGCTGGTCTGTATTGATTTTCTGAGTTTGGAGTCAGATCAAAGAAATATCAGTAATGTGCTGGTGGTCACTGACCATTTCACGAGATATGCCCAAGCTTTCCCCACCAAAGACCAGAAAGCATCCTGTGCCAAAGTACTTGTAGAAAACTTTTTGTTCACTATAGGGCTCCACAAAGAATCCATTCTGATCAAGGGAGAGACTTTGTGAGTCGTCTGATCAAAGAGATGCTTTCTCTGTGGGAGTGCAAAGTCCAGAACCACTCCTTACCACCCCAGGGGACCCACAGCCTGAACGCTTTCAACCGCACTTTGCTAGATATGCTAGGCACCCTGCACCCAAAGGACAAGCCTAGATGGAGCCAACAAATTAGCACCTGGTACATGCTTATAACTGCACCAAAAGTGATGCCACTGGATTCTCCCCTACCGCCTGATGTTTGGAAGAAGCTCGACTACCAGTAGATGTGTGTTTGGGGTCTCTCCTGATGGGGTTCAAGCTGACAACTATTTACAGTATGTGCAAAGTTAAAGGCCCAGCTAACTCATGCGTACTAACTGGCTCAAACCATGGCTGCCAAAAGAAATCTGGCCAACAAAGAAAGGTATGATAAAAAGGTGAAAGCACAGGAACTCCAGGAGGGAGATCGGGTATTGCTAAGAAATCTGGGACTGCATGGCAAGCACAAGATTGCTGACAGATTGCACCATCTCCCTCACATTGTAGTGGGCAAACTAGATGATCTGCCAGTGTACAAAGTAAGGCCTGAGAATAATTCAAAAGATGTAAAAACAATGCATAGAAATCATTTACTGCCCATTGGACAAATCTTATTGAGTCTGAGCCCCTAGAAGATGCCCCCTCTGGACCAGTGACTAGAGCTGCTGCTAAGAAAAGATCAAGGAAGTCTGCACCTACAGAAGCAAAGTTAAAGTGTTCCCCTCCACAAGTCCCAGTTGAGCATGACTGTCAGTCCATATCAGAAGAAAGTGAGAGTGACTTTGAATACTATCCTTCTTCGAACTGAGTCAATTGTTTGAGGCAATCCCTAGTCAATACTGGAGACAAAGCTGGGCCTTCTGGACTGTCTAAGCCCCAGCTTCATCCCTGGAGCCATTGCTCCCAGAAAGTGAAGTGCAAAGCATCAGATCAGATGAAATGGAATCATTGTGCATGGTTGAACTGTTTGAGTTTCAGGGAGAAAATGATAGATTGGGGCAGACTGGTGATACACCGAACAAGAAGAGTATTTTGAGTGCCCTGACAGTCCACTGCCAGTGTCCGAAAGCTCTCCATGCAGCCAAATGTTGTGGACTCAGAAACTGTAACTCCTGGAGCTGAAAGTGCCCCAAGTACTAGCCTCTCTACCCCCATGGAGACTCTCCTGACAAGTGAGGACAATGCTGAAAATGAGGCTCAGAGTGCAGAGACTATAACAGTTCCCCTAGAAAGACTGGTCGAGCTGTAAAGCCTGTGGTGCACCTCAGTTATGATTCACTTGGGAGGCCTGTGGACTTGCCTCTCAATGTTGTCCATAAAGGAGTGTATGTGTCCCGAGCTCATTGCCCAAACTGAGCATCAGTGCTAACCAAGTTACTTGTGTTGCCCTCTAAGTATGGTGCCCTTGCCCCATCCAGCCCCAAGGTAACTGATAGGGAAGGGCCCTCTCTTCAGGTTTCATGTACAAGAGGTAATAACTTGAGTTATGGTACAATGTGTATGTAATACTGTGTAAAAGTGACGTACTGCAATGTTTCAGAAATGTGTTCTTGGTAAAATGATATATTGACTGATGATTACATATGCGAGCCTAATGCAAATGTATATGGTTGCAGTTGAAACTTATGGGGTACTTGCTTGTGGCGGACGTCAAGCTTTCCCAAACCAGGAAGGGTGTAACCCCCTGCAAATGGGGGTTCCCAAAGACTTCCAGGAGCTTTCTTGAATGCTCCAAGCCTGAATGGTGTTTGGCATTTAAGCCACTTATCAGTGAGTGTTTTAGAGCCTCTGGTACTGTCTCTTAAGAGCTGTCTGCTTGCAGACATAATTAGTTATATGGGGGACTGTGTGTTTCTCTGTTTGAGTACCACTCGAACTGCTGCAATTCACTTCATTTTGCAGTCACTAGGAGTACAAAGGAACCTATCTGAAAGATGTAACTGTTTGCAGAAATAATTTAGAGTAATAATGAAAATACAGTTTGTCTAACCTGCTTTCTTTGCAGTCAGAACTGTGTTTGCCTACTTCCATTCTAGTTTTGAACTGCTGAACTGGACCAATCAGTGTGGGGTAAGCTAGCTCTAAAATGGTGCCTTGGACGAATCAGAACTTGGACTCATAATCTGAGCCAGCCACAAGAGGATTGTATGGGCAGTGACTCTGGGAGATGTAGTTTAGACTTCAGTGCCTTTTTGGACCAACAGCAGCAGTCTATTGTGGTGACAGCCAATCCAGTCAAGAACTGGGAGGAACTCAAAGGAAGTGCCCGGTTTTGTCGGTTGGAGTTTCAGTTGAGCTTTGCAGTGAAGAAGGAAGGAGCCCTGTGCTTTTTCAGTGTGCAGTTTTAGTCAAAAACGTGTGAAGGCCCAGAGTTCTGGTCTGCAGCTTGTGTAACAGCTTGTTAGGACTGAATCTGTCCTGTGAAAAGAATCAAAGGATCTCTGAAGAGTAGAAACCAGGCTCACCCTGTAGAAGACTGGAGAATTGCTGAAAATTGCACTCGGTCTGTCAGGAACTGAATCTGCTGTGTGTTCTCCGGGTATTGTGCAGTAATTGCGATCGGGATACAGATGCAGCCTGCCTGGTATAGTGCTTTCTTTTATATGGATGTGTGAAGAGGTTTGTGTACCTCAAGTGAGCCCTGCTGACATTGAAGGACCCTATCTTATTTGGAGGTCGTGAGTACTAATTCAGGGTCGCTCCTGTTGAATTGCCACATTAAATCCAAATGGAATTACTGTACTGCTGACTGTTTAATTCTCCTTTTCTCTGTGTGAAAGGGCCCCTACCAGCTGCCACGGTTTGGACTAGCCACTAGGGCTTGGGTACCCAGGGACAGTAACTGATAGGGATAGGCCTGTGCACAGAGCCATAAATGAATTATTAGAGTGATAAGCTAATTAACCTGATTTCCCCTGTCCTTGTTATATCCCTAAATAAATCAGAGCTGCTTGTTTCAGCAAAGTTATACTGCCTGAGTATTTGTCTATGTTAAAGTACTGTACTGTGATTGTTGCACTGTATCTCATTTCACAAGGTCCCAGTGCAGACCAGACCTGGGGGTAAGTGTATACTGTGAAGGTAATTCTGATATATTGTGTGGGCCACTAGTGGGAAGAAAGGGGTTGCAGTGTCCCAGAGGGCTGTGACCAAGTTAGTTTAACTATTGCAAACCCTGACCTCTGGGTGGAGGCACCCGCCATTGGATCCAGGCCCCTCAACCTGTTAGTGGCAAATCAGGCAGGGGTAGTAGCCCCTGGGATAGCGCCATCTAGGGGTTACACACAGGACAGCAACGTATAATTTTAATGTCAACTTTTGTGCGTGTGGAGTAGTGGGCATCACTACCTTGGTAAACACACACTATGGTAAAGGTGATCCTGCACCTTCTATGACAGAAAGCAAAAATAACAGACAGCGAGATAAACAAAGCAAGAAGCTACTTCTATGGGTGAAAAGAAAAATAAAGAAAGTGAGAGAAACAAAAGGAAATCAAAGAAAGAGTAACAATACTAGTCAAAACAAGTATTTGAAAGGTGAGAGCAGTAAACGTCATGTTGTTCTATCTCCTGCTAAGCTAGATCATTTAGAGAGGAAAAAAGTGAAGTTAATACTCACAAAAATAGTACTTGGTCTACGAAAGTTTTTTCAGATTGGCTCAATTCAGTACATTTGGAAATTGATCTAGAAATCCTGGGCTATAAAACAGTACTGTGCTGCTAACACTGTTTCTCAGCCATCTGTTGGCCTGCCAAAGGAACTGCAGGAACAAAACGTGAAGATCTACCCTAGCACAGTCCCATAATGCAGTGCAACCCATATCTTGTAATACACACAGATGAAAATCGAAAAACCTAGCACAGAAAGTTAACTGCAAGTGTTTCAAAAGTTTTAAAATGTTTTGATGTTAGAAAGCTTAAAACTTGTAATAAAAGCTATTTTTGTAGAAGTAAAATAGCAGCCACAATATTTCCAGTAGGTGTTTCCCAATTGTTTTGTACTGTGTGTACACCATGTTTAACTGCTCAGCATTAAGCATTCCAAAACTAAATCAGTCTGTCTGTTCTCATTTATGCAAAGAATATTAGTTATTCAATCATTGTCATGTTACAAGAGGATTAAGCCACAAGAAAGGATGGGTCTACTGTGGAATTAATCCATGGTTGGGTCGTTAGAGGCACTCGGCCCCAACCCCACCTCCAAAAAAAAAAAAAACATGGATTAATTCTACAGTACACCCATCCTTTCTCATGGCTTAATCGTTATATGAATTGTTTTCTCTTGCAAACCCAGTGGTGAGGATGTGGAATACATCATTGTTGCCATGGTCTTTGCAAGCACAAATGTCACCTCTGTCCATCTGAAGTCAAAGTACGCTATAGTCGGGGCATGTTTCTTATAGCCTAGTTTCCTAATTGGTTCCATTACATCAAATGCTAACTTCATGCATGGTATTACTGGGATGTTCAAGCTTCACTGATACTCAGAATGATCTATTCTTTCCCTTGAGATACTAACAGGAGTCAACACTCTCATGCGGCATGACATTTTGAACATTTTCCATCATGACATAAGCAGCTTTTATTCTGTCACAGTGCATTTTAGGATGTTCAGTCTTTACTGATAAACAATCAGATATAATCATCTATTCTTTCCAATGAGATACTAGCAGGATCCAAAGCTTCCATGCTGAATGACATTTGAAAATTTTTGGTCATGACATAAGCAGCTTTTATTCTGTCACCGTGCATATAATAATGATTTTCACATTAGCTGACATAATCCTACAGTTACAGTGGGTCAAGTTGTTCAAAGAACATGTTTAAAAGGGTGGTGCTAGGTATTAGCTACATGACACTGTGAGCTGTCAACAGTAACCTGTGAGCCAGGGTAAGAAAAATAAATCCATTTGCTTACACTGCTGCCTTTTACTCTCAATAAGCAAAGATCCCCCTAAGGTACTAATGTCAGAATGCATTACTGATTCACACATGTGTCTCTGTAACAGGTTTTTATATCATATTAGAGCAAAGTCAAGCCTGCAGACAGCAATCCCTCTGGGGAAGAGTTTTTTTCCTGGTCTTTATCAGCACAAGGACTCACTTTGTAACACTGTGGAGTAACCAACATGGACAGATACAATTAAGAAAGACAAAACCAAGCCTACTGTCATTAAAATCTGACAAAAGCAGTGAAGGCGACACAAGCAGAAGGCAAGAACACAGAAGAATAGGGATAGGTCTAAAAGTAAGATACAGTAGGTAGCAAAACAGACACCAGGCATGTTTTATGACAAAAACGTTTAGCATCCCCAGTGTATAGTATGTGTAAGGGTCACAATTAGCAATAGTCCTGAAGCCTTCAAAATCTCTAATGATCTTGTATAAAACAGGACCCATTTTGACGGCCTGATATAATAGTAAATCGTGGTTTGGCTACCTGGTGTCCACACAGTGCAACCCCTTCCTTATGGGCTCAAATAAGATCCAAAGATTAAAAGAAAATTGGCAGTGCCTCCACCCAGGAAAAGTTACAGTGGACTAAGTGACAAGCGGAGCCTTGCCTCTGTGAAACAACTTTATCCCACACAATTAAATTCATACGAACATACTAATCTGGCAGCAGAAACAGACCTCATGGTCTATCAAGTCTGCTCGAGTACACAGCTAGCGCCCCTAGACTGCAGCTGCCCCACCCAACCCCTCTCCTATTTAGGACATTCTCAGCTCTACTCACCCAGACCCTCCCCCGTGCCCTGTCTCATGCCCTTTTAAAACCTCCCACTGTCTTACATGATATCACCCCCCTCTGGTAGGGTGTTCCACTTCGACACTACCCTTTCTGTGAAGTAATGTCTCCTCATCTCTCTCCTAAATCTTCCACCCTCTAATCTTAGCCCATGCCCTCTCGTGTCCCTACCCTTCCTCAGCTTAAACAACCCATCAGCACCAGCTTTGTTTATCCCCCTCAAATACTCGAACGTTTCGATCATATCCCCTTATCCCTCCTCTCCTCCACAGTGTACATACTCAGTTTGTTTAGCCTGTTCTTGTAGGTTTTGCCCTCCATCCCACGTAACATTTTTGTCACCCTACACTGCAACCCCTCCAGCAGTCTAATGTCCTTCTTCAGATACGGACGCCAGTACTGCATGTAGTACTCCAAGTGCGGTCTGACAATAGACCTGCAGAGGGGTACTTCCCTATGCCTGGATGAGAATCCCCTTGCAATACACCCCAGCATCTTGTTAGCCTTAGCTGCAGCTTTCCTGTAGTGAGCAGAATTATTCATGCCTTCCATTACCATCAACCCTAGGTTCTTTTCTTCCGTGGTGACCTCCAGCCTCACCCCCCCTCACCCCCAACCAATAGTCTCTCTTTGGGTTCTTGACCCCGAAGTGCATAACCTTGCCCAGCTGCCACCTCTCCGACTACTCCTCCAGTTGGATTAGGTCCCCTTGTAGTGGTCTCCACCTGTCCATTTCATCCACTACTGCCCCCAATTTAGTATCGTCTGCGAACAGACTGATCCTGCTCCCAACTCTGTGTGATATATCCGATATGAATAACCCCACACAGCACTGGACCCAGCACAGAGCCTTGCGTTACTCCACTCTTCACTGGCCTTGGTGCTGAGAGTCCACCACCTGTTGCTGCCTACCCTTCTGCCAGTTTCCCGATCCAGTTTATCAGCTTCGCCCTCACCTCCACGGAGGTCAGTTCCCCCCATAGCCGCCTGTGAGGCACTGAATCGAAGGCCTTGCTGAAGTCCAAATACAGGATATCCACAGCATGACCCTTATCCAGCTCTCTTGTTACTCATTCTAATAGATTGGTCTGACAAGACTTCCCCAAGACGAACCCATGCTGCCGCCCATCCTGGAGGACTGTCCCCTCGAGAAATAACACCAGTCTCTCTCTCTCTCTCTCTCAGTATCACCTCCATAAGTTTACCTACTATGGAAGTGAGACTGACAGGTTGGTAGTTGCCCGGCATGTTCCATGGGCCACTCTTGTGAATAGGCACCACATGGACCATCCTCCAGTCCAGAGGCCCGCATCCTGCATCCAGGGAGGTGGTGAACCGGTCCACCAGCAGCTTGGCCAACACCTTTGCCATCTACCTCAGCACCCTGGGGTGAATGCCATCAGGACCTGGTGCCTTGGTCCACCCTTAATGTCTTCAGACCTTCTAGCACTCTACTTTCCTCGATCCTTCCATCAGTCATCTCCGACCCCACCTTCCCAGTCCATGGAGGTAGTGGACCACCATTCTCCTGCGTGAACACAGAGCATTAGTATTCATTCAGTGCTTCTGCTTGTTCCGCACCCCTTTCCACCCACTCCCTGCCCCTCTTGAGCCACACTATGTGGTCTCTGCACTTCCCTTTTTCCCCTCACACATCTAAAAAAGTTCTTTTCCCCTCCCTTAATGCCCTGAGCCAACCTTAGCTCCCTGAAGACTTTGGCTTCCCTAACCCACCTGGTTACCTCCTTGGACCAACTCGCATATGCTTCCTTGTTCTCCCCCTTCATTGTCCTCTTAAATCTCCGAAACGCAACCTTCTTTGCCCCATCCCCTCCAGCACTTTACTCTTTAGCCAACATGGCTTTTTGGCTCTGCTCTTCTTGCTCAGAGTCCTGCTGCAAGCCTCCGTAGCCTCTGATAGACCAAGTTTAATGATATCCTACTTTTGTCGTGCATCCATCTCTGGCCTAAACCCCTCTAGTTGCCCCTGCGGTATTTCTCGCATCCTCCTGAAGTCTGCTCTACTGAAGTCCACCACCCTTGTTTCTGAGACTACAGTCTCCCTACTCAACCGGAGTGTGAACCACACCAATTGGTGGTTGCTCCCAGCTAGTGGGTCTTCCACCCTTATTTCCCCTCACTGCCTCCCTGTTCGACAGTACCAGCTCCAGTGTGTTACCTAGTCGAGTTGCCCGCTGACCAGCTGTGTCAGGAGACCATCCTGGAATGTGTCCAGGAGTACCTGCTCCCTGGCACTGGAGGTGGCAGAGGTGCTCCAATCCACCCCAGTAGACTGAAGTCCTCCACAATTACCATACTCCCCTTTCTACATACCCTCCTATTCTGCTTTTCTAACTCCTTATCCAACTCCTTTGACTGGGTAGGTGGTCTGTACACCATCACCAGCCTCAGCTTTCTACCCTTTGAGTCCAGGAGTTGTATCCATAGAGCCTCTTGTCCTCCCTTCCTCCCCCTCATCTCTCGTGCATCTGATCCCATCCCTTATGTAGACTGCCACCCCTCCCCCTCTGTCCTTTCTGTAAATTTTGCACCCCGGGATTGCCCGATCCCAATCCTGGTGCTGAGTGGCCCAAGTCTCAGTTATGGCTGTGACATCCACCTTCCCCTCAACTAAGAGCACCTTAAGCTCAGCTATTTTATTACCCAGGCTCCACGCATTTAGGGAAACCATCCTCCGCCTGTTCCCTTCCACCCCCCCTTGGCCCCTTGGAAACAATCCCCCCCTTGGCCCCCTCGTTCAGAAACAATCACAGATGCAGCTGACATAGTAATGCCTGCAATTCACAACACAGAAAGGGGTTTTACTGGGGAACAAGATGCAAGGATCTGGAGAGGAAAAGGTTTAATTGGGCAATGCAAAGAATAATGAGCAGTAAGCAAATAATATTCAGCAAGGCAATGTAAACCGACCCCCCCCCCCCAAACATGTGGGACTTACCTTGACTTCCCCAGACCACCTGGTCCCACTAGTCCAGGTCAGTTTGGTGCCCTTTAAGGCTCCTGCCAGCCCCTAGTGTCAGTAATCTTGATGGGGGGACCAGAAGAGCAGTGTATGTAAAAGTTAAACTGCCAGCTCAGCAGTACAGTGCTGTGAGCGCTGCACAGCCCAAGACTCAAGCTGGTGCCTGCTTGAACATGCAAGCTGCAGCGGTCGGCTCACTCTCCCTGTAAGTGCTACAGCGCTCAGTGTCAAAGTCACTCTGTCAGCTCTTGCTAGGTCCTCTCCGTGTGCTTCAACCATCGGGACACCAGAAATACTATTTGGAGGTCCGGAGGCACACATGGAGGGAAGGAAATAAAAACTTTTAAAAAGTGCTCTTCAGTGCTATTACTCTAAAGAGCACCATGTCTTTAAGAGCAGCATGGCTGCTATGAATATTTAAAGCCTGCCTGATACCTGAGGGCACAGTGCCACAGCACTCGCGACAGGCAGAAGGAGCCCCTGTTTCTGTCCACTCTGCCACCAGACACTAGGGCCGAAGGGCAGCTACCATATGCTGTGGACAATAAATGTTAAAATAAGACAGCTTGCCTGCAAAAGACTGTTAAAGCTGGGACTTTGTGCAGGGCTCAGAAGCCATCTTTGTCACCCCTGACCCCTGTTTCCACCAATCAACATTCCAGCAGCCCTGGAGGACTAAGCAATGGCTCCTGGGAAGGGGGCAAGGACTGTGCTCTTGGCGCCCTTCCAGGCAACCAATCAGGTGTCAAGGGGACTTAATGCATATTAATTCTGTTGATGGACAGCTGCGTTCAACCATTCGGAAGCTGCCATATTCCCCTGAGACTTTGGGCGAAGAGAGCTTAGGTTGTGTCTAGAAAAATTCTGGAAATTGTCCTAGGGCTTCCACAGACAAATTCCATGAGACTTGCCTAAAGCATTCTATCATCTGGAAAGCCAGAGCATATGTCTGAAAAGCTGTTTGTAGCCAAAGCTCTGTAGCATCTGAGAGAAGCCCCTCTGCCTTTGAGGAGGGTAGTACTGACCAATTCTAGAATACGGAGCTCCTTTTGGCTCACCCCAGGATGTATCCAGTAGTAAATTATTAGAAGGGGTGCAAAGAAGAATTATGAAAAAAATAAAGAACATGAAGGATTTACCATATAATGAAATATAGAAGACTTAGGGGTGACCTATGCTATGTACTTAAAGCCTTTCATAACAATATTATCTGGGCCTCTACTGGACTTATGGAAAAAGTTAATGGTAAAACCTCAAGATTTAATAATTACCAGCTCAAAGGGAAGTTTTATAAAACAACAAAAAGAGGTCACTGGTTTAACTAAAAGAGTTATTAGCATCTGGAATAACTTACCAAATTGGTTAGTCAGTAGTCCAATTATGGAATCTTTTAAAAAAACCTTGGATTCATTCATGGGTTTGAAAATAAGAGACATTTCCACTGAATAAGTGGCAAGTCACATTAATGGCTAATTGCTAAGTGACTTGTATCCGTTTCTATGATGATCCTGCTAAATGTCTGAAGTGCTGCCTAGGTTAAACTACCAGATCCTGGAGAGAAATTCAGGACCTTCCCATTGTCTGGGAAATCCAGTGTGAGACAAGAGAAGCTGTTTTGTGGTTTGAACCTGCAGTTTGGAAACCACCTGTGAGACTGTTTGACACCTCTAGCCCTGAGGGGTAAGCTGGACTTATTTCCAGAGGTGTCTGTGTCTGCTGCCGGCAGGAAGGAGAAGACTGTGTGATTCCTGTGATCCAGTATAGGAGTCACTATCTGCCAAGGACTGTCTGGGGAATTGGCCAGGTAGTGCTACAGTCATGCATTAACCACTGTCTTCCCATAGAGCTAGAAGCCTGGACGTGTGGGGTAGGTGTGTGGCCCTGGTCCCCAGCACTGGCCTGTTCCTGCATCTGTGAAGGCACAGCACATAAGGTGACAAGCTGCCAGAGACCGCAACATCTCAGAGGGAGACAAGCTGTCAGAAACCTGTTGCAGTCAAGCAAGCTACCAATCTGCCTGCACAATTCGAGGCCCCCCAGCTTGACTGACTGAATTTACTACTGTAATCCGACCCTGTGAGACTGTGCTTCAGAACCATGAGTAAACACAGGGCCTGCCTGGACCTGTTAAGTATAGTTCTTCAAAAGATCTTCTCTATTTTGAAAAAACAACAAAAAAGTGCACCAATGCAAGCCATCCAGCTGCATCGTTCAGGCCTGCCCCTAAACTACCTGGGTACCCAGACTGACTTTAGGAGGACGCTGGCACTAGTGGGGCAGTGGGTTAACTGTTGTTTGTTGGTGATAACCATGGGGAGGGCATGGTTATCACTGCTATTTTACCTGTTGCATCCAGTCTGCCAAGCTGTAATTTATTTCTGCATCCCTTTCCTTCTCCTCCCTATTTAATAAATCTTTCACTCTTGTTGTTTAGCACGGTTTCTGAGAGATTATTAGCGGTTGCCTTTAACTGCATGTGTTTTAAAGTGCTACAGCTTAAAGTGGTATTCCATGTGTGGGGTGACTTTGAGGGGAGGTGAGAAGGTACAGCACCCCAAGGAATTGTATGATACAAACAACTGGCTCACTAGTAATTTACTCTGGGTCGAAGCACTGTGCTACTAATCTTATATCAGGGAAAGAACCCCCCTTTTCCACCAGAAACAGAGCCCCTGCCTCCTAACCTTGTTGAGTCCCCAAGGCAGGGGTAGTAACTGAAACTTACATGGCGACCCGGTTACAGCAACATAACTATTACCAATGACCCCCTTCCTTCTCTTCATCCCCTCACACTCCTCAGACTGTACGCCTCTAGGCCTCAATCCTTACTGGTACTAGCATATTAAACCTTCTGTTTCCTTAGAGAACTTCTAGTAAGTCACTGGGTACTCAGCCATTATAGAAACACAGAAACACAGACTTTGACGGCAGATAAGGACCACTTGGCCCACCCAGTCTGCCCATTTCCCTACCTACTGGATAAGCTGCAGATTCTAGTTAACCAACAGCCTACTTCCTGCAACCCCCACTATAATTGCCTTGTATCTGTCCCATGCATGTTTGAATTCCCCCACTGTTTTAGACCCAACGACCTCCTCAGGAAGGGTGTTCCATGTATCCACCACTCTCTCCATGAAAAAAAATTTCCTCACATTACCCCTGAGCCGTCCCCCCTCTATCTTTAAATTGTGCTTGTTTTACATCTCTTTTCTGAAAGATGCTACCCTCCTGGACTTTGCTGATTCCTTGAGGTAGCTTGAGCGTTTCTATCATGTCCCCGTCCCTCCTTTCATCAAGAGTATACATATTAGTCTCTCAGTCTCTCTTCATATGGTTTCTGCTGCAGACCCTGCACCATTTTGATTGCCCTCCTCTGGACTGCTTCCATCCTGTCTATGTCCATCGTGATGAGGCCTCCAAAACTGCACAGTACTCAGATGGGGTCTCACCAACTGTCTGTATAGAGGATAACCACTTCCTTTTTCTACTTGTGATGCCTTCCTATGCATCCCAGTATCCCCTAGCTCTCCTTACCGACTTTTCATTGCTTACCCACCTTTAGGTCATCTGATATGACTACCCCCATCCCTTTCCATTTTGTTGTTGTTAGTACCTCCCCTGCTATTGTGTACTCTTCTCCTGGGTTTTGTTTCCCAGGGCACTACTTGCACTTCTTTGCATTGAATCTAAGTTGCCATATGTCTGTCCATTCCTCCAACCTTGCCAAGTCCCTTCTCATCCTTTCTACCCCCTCTTGTGTATCAACTCTGTTACAGATCTTTGTGTCATCTGCAAAGAGCCATACCTTTCCTTCCAGACCCTCTGCAATGTCACCTATAAAGATGTTAAAGAGAACTGGACCCAGTTATAAGCCCTGAGGTACTCCACTAGTAACCCCCCTTTCTTCAGAATGTGTTCCATTCACTATTACCTTCTGTGTCCTGTTGTGCAGCCAGTTTGCTACCCAGGCTACCACCCTGGGACCCACTCCCAGGCTGGCTAACTTGATTATCAATCTTTTGTGCGGGACAGTGTCAAATGCCTTGCTAAAGTCTAGGTAGGCCATATCCACAGCCCCTCCCTGGTCTATTACTTTGGTCACCCAGTCAAAGAAATCAATTAGATTTGTCTGACACGACCTTCCTGCTGTAAATCCATGCTGCTTTGGGTCCTGTGCCCCGCTGTCCTCTACGTACTCAACAATTCTTTCTTTCAGAAGTGATTCCATCATTTTCCCTACCACTGAGGTCAAACTTACAGGTCTGTAGTTTCCTGCTTCTGCCTTGCTCCCACTTTTGTGAAAGGGAATCACATCTGCCCTCCTCCAGTCCTCAGGTACCGCCCCATCCTGCCACGATTTGTTAAAAAGCGTGGTCAGTGGTATCACTAGATCCTCCCTTAGTTCTTTTAGGATTCTGGGGTGAATCCCGTCAGGCTAATGCTTTGTCCACCTTGAGTTTGAGGGTTCTTTCAGGACTCTTTCTTCTGTGAATGGACTGGTGTCAACCCCTACCCAGAGTGCTTCTATTGTCTGGTTTAGGTAACTCCTCCTCATCTTCTTTTGTGAATACTGAGCAAAAGTATTAATTCAGTATCTCTGCCTTTTCACTGTCTCCCTCTGCCCACCTCCCCTCTCCTTTATTAATCTTCACTATTCCCCCTTTAACCTTTCTATGCTCCCTAATATACCTATAAAAGGTTTTATCCCCCTTCTTAACCGAGTTGGCTATTTTTTCCTCAGTTTGGGCCTTTGCTAGTCTGACTGCCTTCTCCACTTCTTTTGGCTTTAATTGATACAGTTCCCCGTTGTGCTCCTTCTGTGATTCCTTATACTTTTTGAATGCAGCCTTTTTCTCCTTAACCTTCCCTGCCACCTCTTTTGAGAACCATAGTGGTTTTTTACTCCGCTTGGTTTTCTTTATTTGTTTCACACAAAGGCGTGTTGCCTCTATGATGGCAGTTTTGATTTTTCTCCATTTTTCTTCCACCCCTCCTTTTTGGTCATTTGCTAGTGCATTCTTCAGGTATTCACCCATTTTGCCAAAGTCAGCCCTTCTAAAGTCCAGTATCCTTGTTTTTGTATGGCTTATCTCCATGGTTGTGCTCATTGTGAAGCACACTGTGCAGTGGCCGCTTGTTCCCAGATGTCTACTGACCTCTAAATTTGTGATCCTCTGTCCATTTGAGATTACCAGGTCTAGTATTGCTCCCTCTCGAGTGGGTTCCAACACTAGCTGTCTAAGGCCTGCCCCCTGCATGGCATCAAGAATGACCCTGCTCTTGGATGTGGCTGCAGTACATGTTATCCAGTTAACATCTGGCATATTCAGGTCCCCCATCAACAGTATCTCCCCCTTTTCAGCCATTTTGAGAATGTCCTCTATCATTTTGTTGTCCATTTCCTCCCCTTGAGACGGGGGTCTGTATACAACCCCTGTGCGGATTGTGATGCCATTCCCTGTCTCCAAGGTGACCCAGAGTGCCTCTTGTCCTCTCCCTTTAATTTTTAGTTCTGTAGCTTTGATCCCTTCCCTTAAGTATAGAGCTACTCCACCTCCTCTTTTACCTTCCCTGTCCCTTCTGTAGATTGTGTACCCTGGTATGTTGACATCCCAGTCATGGTTCTCGGTGTACCATGTTTCTGTGACTGCCACAATATCCAATTGTTCATCTTCCATCAGGGCTACTAGCTCAGGATGCTTGTTTCCCAGACTATGGGCATTGGTACTCATTGCCCTCCATTTAATGTTGGCTTTATCCTTTTTTCCCCCATCCCTGCTCTTATTGCCCTTGTCTATTTTTCCATTTACCCCTGTCCTGCCCTGTGTTGAGCTCTGTACCTCAGTGTTTACCTTACTACCTGCCATGTTTTGTGGGGAGAGGCTTGAAATTTCCTGCCTTTTATCAGCGCCTCCCCCCTTGGCTAGTTTAAAAGCTTACCAAGGAAGCATTTAAACCTGTCACCTAGGAGCTTGGTTCCCTTCATGGACAGATGCAGACCATCGTGCTAGTATAGACTTTTTTCTCTCCAGGTGGACCCCCAGTCCCCAATGAAGCCAAAGCCCTGTGCTCTGCACCAGTTTTGCAACTATTCATTAAACTGCATGGTGTGCAGTACCCTAGCCTCACTCCTGCCATGGACTGCAGCACTCTGTGAAGGTTACCGTGCTTGCTACCCGTCTGAGGCCTCCCCAACTCACAAATTCATTCTGCACTGCACTGATCCCATGCCTAGCTAGGTCATTTGTCCCAAGGTGGACTATGATATCTAGTTCCCTCTCCTGTGATGCTGCTTCTGCAATCCTGAGGATTTGCTTCCTGTCCCTCCAAGCCATGGCACCAGGCAGGCACCTTACTTCCTTCTCCTCTCCCTTCCCCAGTTTCCCCCCTAACAATTGAGTCCCCTATCAGAAGCTGTTTCCTTCCCCTGTGGTGTCCCTTGCCACCCTTTTGTGGGTCTCCCTTGTGGATGTCCTCAGCATTCTTCTGGGTCTCCACTGGGGTGCCATCATAAAGGAACCTTGCTCTGCCAGAATGGCATATGATTTGTGTAGAGGTACAACTAGGGGGCTTCGCCTCTGGTCCACCAGCCGCACCCTCCCAGAACCCACTGCGGTCCAACTGCTCTTCATACTTGGCAACCTCTGAGGCCATTGTACCACTGCCGGCCCACTGACAGTCGTGTTACACTTGTGATGACTGCTGAAGAAATATAATTATGAAACTAACTGTATCTACAACTGGTTGGCCGAACTGTAATTTCCAACACAGATGAAATTTTTAATGTAATAGTCCAGTCATCCAATTAACAACTGAAATCTGTCTAGCTATCTAAAGCTGTAGGACCAAGCCTTGTTTGGCTATTCATGGTTCAAAGAAATGCGGATCTCTGCTAACAAATCCCCTCTGGCAGCAGTCACGGTATCGGCCCTTCTCACTGGTTAAATTCAGTTTGGCTCCAGCAGATCGGCACACTCTGGTGTCTCTTCATCAGTTGGTCACCAAGTTTCAGTTCTTGTTGCAACAGTCCATCAGGAAGAATCCACCCCCTGACCAGTGCTACTACTACGTGTCAACTCCAAGCACTATAGACCAGTCACCAGGCTGTAGTAGCGGTGGCTCTTTTTCCCCAGGCAAGCTATAGTGTAACTATAAGTTGTAGACCCTTGGGGTCTGTTTCAAGCAAAGTCTTTCAGTGCAAGCTGCAGAACACAGCTGTAGGGTGGCTTACTCTCACAGACTATAGATCTCTGAACGTATTGGTTTCACTATGTGCATTTAGCAAGCCCCTTCTTTTTTTTTTTTTTTTTTAGTTGTTTAACCAGGAGTAGCACACTAACCTGAAAGCTTTTTTACAGGTGTGACCTGGGAGCACAGGGAAGTTAAGTGACTTACTCAGGGTCACACAGTATGCAAGTGGAAGCTGTGGGATTCAAACCCAGGTCTGGTCTGCTGGATGTCACCAGATTTGCAGCTCAGAGCCTTAAACCACTGCGTTATACTGCCTAACATGCCTCTTTGTGCTGGTGTGGACTCCAGCATTCTGAAAATATGCTGCTCAGTCCCTCTCTGCTCGAGAATCGAGCTATCCAATTGTTCAGTATCGCAGCCAGGGTTGCCTGGCTGCTGCTTGATGTCCGATTGCTTTTACAAAAGCCAGGTGAAACACAGTCCTCCAAGAGCCCAAAAATGTTGTGTAGGGTCCTCCAAGCTCGACACTTGATTGGCTGTTGATTCCAACCTCCTAACCCCAAGGTCAAAATGAGCAGAGTCAGAGGAAACAAATATGGCATCCTCTTGCAGAGTAGAAAACACTTTCACTTGTGTTGTAAGTTAGTTATTTAATGCAAGAGTCCATATTTACAGTCCTGACATCACTGGTTGGGACCAACTCGATGGACTGCATCTGACTAAGAAGGGAGACAGTGCATTAGGGCAGAAGTTTGACTACGCTCTTCTTTGAACCCTTTCAATCAATTCTATATTTTTCTTTAGCAGGTATGGCTTCCAGAATTGGATTCCGTGCTCGAGGTGAGGTCTCACCATGGCTTGGTAGAAGGGCACCAGGACCTCCCCGCTTCTGCTAGTGAATCCACTTCCAATACTTGCCAGCATCCCATATGCCTTTCCTACTGCCCTGGTACACTGCTTCCCCACCTTGAGGTCACTGGATACTACTATCCCCAGATCTCTCTCTTCCTCAGTGACCCCGACCTCCCCAAAGTTTGTATCCTGCCCTCATGTTTCTGTGTCCTAGGTGCATAACTGCACATTCTTAATATTGAATTTGAGTTGCCAGGTCTCCGCCCACCCCTCCAGTGGCTTCAGGGGCTGTCTCAGGTCTTCAACACCCCCTGCAGAGTCAACCCTATTGCAGATTTTTGTATCATCCGCAAAAAGGGCCACTCGACCCTTCAGACAGTCCATCATATCACTTATGTAGATACTGAAAAGGAGTGGCCCCAGGACTGACCCCTTGGGGACCCTGCTGGTCACCTGCCCTGTCGTAGAGTGCACCCCATTTACTATCACCCTCTGGCTTCCGTCTGCCAAGCAGTTTTCTATCCGTCTAGCTATTTTGTCCCCATCCTCAGACTTTTCAGCTTGCTGACCAGCCTTCTGTGGGGTACAGTATTACATGTAATCATTGCCATCACAGAAGAATTTACACAAAAAAATTAATCAAGTTTTCACTTGGTCGCCTAACAGGTACCATGTAAATGATTTCTCACACCTCAGTCACCTTATAAAGCCTATACTCTCTTTCTTAATACTGTAGTGTAGATACTAGTATAAGGGCACCTAAATTATTACTCAATAAAATGTAAGCAGAAACTGAACTTGATAGAAATTGAACCGCGAGTTCTAGAAAATATTTTATGGAACACTGGTCTTTTCTGTAAACACCTAATAAGGTATACATTTAGCAGGTTTCAAAGGAATTGCTGTAGAAGTAGCAAAGAGAACAGTGAAAACACAAATCTAACCTTTGCCATGCTTTGGAAATCAAAAGTCACCTTCACTTTCTTTTGTAACTCTGTATGCTGAATCCCTTAAAAAAGCAGTATGTTTGTAACCATAACTTTTTTTTTGCAATAATGTTCGTCTGGCAAAAAGATTAATGCACATTTTTCCTTTCATTTTCTTTCAACCCTGAACCAAGATATGGGATTCTGAAGTTTTTCAAAGTTCTCACTCCCACGCCCGCCATAAAAAATTATCTTGGTGCAGTGCTGTGCTGTTCACCGTCAGAAACATGTGGTAGCACCATCCCAATACATCTACAATATGAATCTGGCATGTACATTCAACAAGGTAACCTCAACAGAAGACATTTTTCAAAACTGCAAGTGGCCGCAACATCTTTAATGACTCAAGTCATTAATTACAAAATCAGCTATAAAAGGTTTTCTAACAATATCTGAGAAAACTAAAAAATACACTGAGCACAAATCTTAGGTTATCAGAAATACATTTTTGCTAAAAAAAAAAAAAAGGCTATATGATTAGATTTTCCGCTGACTAACAAATACTGCTGCTTTAAAGGAGTAGTACACCCAGAAGGCAAGAATAAAGACAGCCATCAGTAAAGACTCTTTAACAAGATCCTCAACAAAATGTAATCAGTAAAACTGAATATAATGATAATATGCTACATTTAAAAGACGTGCAGTCAGTCATTTTGAAGCAGTCATAGGGAGTACTGTTTCTGCCCCAGTTCTCTCAATGAGCTCGCATCATCACCCTTTACTCTGGTAAGCTCTTGATCCATTGGGACCTAAATACCCACTGTATCTCCCCTTCCACAAAATAAACTCATGCAACAAATTCAAGCCCATAAACTCAATCACCTAATCACCAAGCCTGCTGGCCTTAATCCTCACTCCCTTATAAACCGAGTACTCTCCTCTCCTCTCACCCTCACCCTCACCCTATTGTGGAATCTGGTATCCTTCAGTACACCCAGTCACCACTGGAAGCTGTACTGTGTCTGTAGGTTCCACCATACCAAAGCTCCCTTCCCCAAGTATATCTGGCGCAGATAGTTCAGGTCTCAAAACCCAAAGAGGGGAAGTACTCAGTGCTTTTGTCTGGGACACCCAAGAAATAGCCACTCCTTAAAACTGTCAACAAAGGCAAAATCAAGCCCACTCTAAAAATCAAGCCCACTCTATAAGACTGCACTTACAAACAGATACGTACTTAAAAAAATAGATTTTTATTACCCATTAAGTGCAAAATGCAACATTCATAAGTGTCTGAGAGTGCGCCTGATTTTGCCTTTGCTCTTAAACCGTCCACCCAGCTTGATGACCTTCGGCCCATCAACTGGTCTCTTCTCTATGTGTCCACTGAAAAAGATGCAGCCCTCTCCCTCTTCCTCTTCTATACTACATTCACTTCTGCCAAGGACAAACACAGCTGCCTTTAGCAATCATGAGTTTAAGGCTTCTACCATTCCTGGATCTCTGCAAACCTCACTGCGCTCTCAAAAGCCCACAACTCTGCACGGTACCAGCATGCTGCCTCTGGCTCCCCAGAGGACATACTGTACTGCAGTATAAACAGCTCTATAATGTCAGTTCCAAGGCCATCTGGAAAGTTAAAGGAGCAGTGCATGTTATGGTGAACATTCTTACCTGTACTTGTTTCCCACCCCCAATTTATACTGCCCCCTTGCCCCTCTGGCATGTAGAACCCCAGGGTATTATGTTATTATAGGAAAAGTATTTTTTCTGTAACAGCAGAAAATAAAAATTCCTGATGTAGGTAACATCTGATGATAAAATAATGTCCTGGGTTTCTACAGGCCAAAGAATCAATGCTGTGTATTTTGCATTATGGACCCAAATTGTTCCCCTTTAAAATACACTCAGCACCATATGTGTCTAGGGCCTATTTCTACCAGACCTCTGTAGTAAAGCACATAAATAGAGTACCAATGTAACAGGTACACTCTTTAGAATTAAAAAATAGGTGTTCCTGTACCTGCAACCTATGTTACATAGACACGTGGCTTGGAAAATTGTGAAACTTATTGACATTTCCATTATTTTTCATACTGTAAATACATAAAATGTAAAAGAGGATTTTAGGTAGCAAAATGTGGAAAGCAGGTTGTTACCCACCTTTCACACCAGTATTTTATGAAGATTCAGAAAATATATACTTCTCCTATGATTAAATATTACCTTTGGTTTCTACAGGGCAAAGAAGCAATGTTGAGCACTTAGCATTCTGTACCCATTTATTCCCTATAAAAAATAATGTAATGTAAAAATTGTACATGACTCATGCATCCTTTGCTGAGGTTTGTAAAATAACCCGAACTCAAAGATTTTTTACTTATCAAGTGAAACCCTTGGCCTTCTCTTCCCATACAAGACGAATAAGCACACGTTACTCTATCAATTATAAACTGTATTTTATTTATTCATTACAGTTTCAGATTACAGTCTTTGAACCGAAACAGGCTCTTTTCAAAGGCTCCAAGTTGAAATTATACAAGACAAAATACATAAAATACAATGGATTACATGATGAAAAATGATGGATTACCACAGAGACAACAGATTGTAAAAAAAAACACAAAAAAAAACCAACAGTCATATGACAGTTATTGATGAAGGTTTCACTATACAGTGCTGGTAGTATAACAGCGGCACTAGGGTAGTGCAGTTTGTAGAATAAGCAGGAGAGAAAAGTGCATTTAGATTACGTAGGCAGGAGATGTTGACTTGTGAGGGGCAGAGGGCCATGTGCAGCCAGAATAGGCATTGTCAGGTGTGCAGCAGTGGCGCAGAGTAGGGAGGTGTAATGAAGGTGGAAGGCTCAGGTAAAATTTCTTAGAGTGGGGAAACAGATCAAGCTGAGGTGAACCGCAGAGAAGGGAGGGTACTGAAGGGAAGGGTTATACGAGGGATTGGGGGAAGGATAATTCCTTGGGGGGGGAGTGAGAGATCAAGTAAGTGTTAAAATAAAAGAGAAGACCAGGGATCAATAGGAGCAGACACAGTTATTTTCAAGGACAAGACAGGAGCAAAGAGCCTCTTTAAACGGGCCCAGTTTGCGGATTTCATGGAGAGGTGCCAGGAGGTCATTGAGCCACTTGGGATCACAGAACGCTAGTGATCTTTGGGCAAACATGGTGCACGTAAGAGGTACCTGTAGCAATCCCCTAGCTGCGCCTCTAGTTTTCTTAGTGGTTGCAGCAGGTTTAAAAACGTTGATGGTGGATTCGGGCATTAAGCCAATAAGTGATTTCTTCCCTAGCAGACAGGCCTGGAATTTTAATCTTTGCTGAAGTGGGAGCCACCCAGTTTCTTTGTACAGTAAGCACGTATGGGTCAGGTAGTCTGTCCCAACAGCCAGTCTACAGGCCTTGTTTAGTAGGGTTTTGATTCTATTCATAGATGTATCCGTGCTTGCCCCATATATCACCAACCCATACTCTATGAAGTATAGTACTGAGCTGCAGGTGACAAGTTTCAAAGCGTCTGGAGTCATTGCCCTTCTGTGGCAGTACAGTACTCCTAATTTGGTGTTCACAGATTTAATGACATGCTCAATATGTGAGTTGAA
The DNA here is from genome assembly GCA_016271365.2 of Neoceratodus forsteri. NCBI lineage: Eukaryota > Metazoa > Chordata > Ceratodontiformes > Ceratodontidae > Neoceratodus > Neoceratodus forsteri. The sequence continues at coordinate 297,826,889 of CM057459.1, read as the reverse complement.
GGTGAGGGTATCATCGATGTGTATACCCAAGTATTTGAAAGTGCATACCTGTTCAACTGTATCACCTTTGTGGCTTTTGATTATCAGTGACCCCGGATTTTTTTTTATTGTGGGGCAGAGTGAATATCATGTCCTTAGTTTTTTTGTAGTTAAGAAGGAGCCTATTCTGCTCAAACCACGATTCCAGCCTTTGGAAGTTTAGTTGATCAGTGGTTATTTTTGCCAAATCCTTTCCAGGTACTGAGATTACAGCATCTTCAGCGTGGAGTACCATGTGAGTCGGACAGGCAGATGGAAGGGAGTTAATGAACACACTAAATAGTAGAGGGCAGAATATGGATCCCTGGGGTACACCAAGAGTTACCTCCTTTGGTTCCGAGAGTTGTCCGGAGATTCTCACGCACTGTGTTCTGCATGAGAGGCAGCTTGCAAACCAGGCAACCGTGTCTGGGGATAGGCCGGTGGATAGCAGGTTATTGAGGTGGAGTCGATGGTTGACTGTACTGAACGCCTTTGTGAGATCTATAAAGATAGATCCCACAGCCATACCTGCATCCAGTGCATCATAAAGCAGACTAGTGTAGTCAACTACAGTGGTTTGAGTACTACGCTTTTTTATGGAAGCTGTGCTGTTGTGAACATAGAAGATTGTGCTCATCAAGGTACTCAGTTAACTGGTCCAATACAATCCTTTCTAGCGCTTTTGATAGGGGTGGTAGTATAGATATTGCCCTGTAATTAGATTAGTCCTGTTGCTGGTTTGGAATACAGGGATCACAAGCATAGATTTCCATTTGACAGGGAAGACTCCGGTGCTAAGTGATACGTTGAAGATCTTTGAAAGCAGCAGGGAGAACTTGTCCAATGTAAGGGCAAGCATCTTCATGTCTAATTGGTCACTGCCCATCCTTGTCTTACCTAGTACCCTCTTGACATACGTAGTTTGAGGACAGCACTCACCCCTACAGCAGCAAACTTGCAAAGAACAACAGGTACACCAATTCAGTGCTTAAAAGTCATTTTACTCCATGAGCAAACATAGCAGACATAGCAGTGCAACAGACAAAGTAGCTTACGTTTCACCCATCCATACAGGCTTCTTCAGAGCTAGTAAATTACATTCCTCACAAATAATATATACTCTCCCACCAGTGATGTCACTCCATATATAAACCAATCAGATCACTTTATCATTTATCTTAATTGTTTACATCAAGCAAGTACTTCATACACAATCAAAGTAGTGGGAGTCTAACATGAAGTCTAAAATCAATTATACATGCACAAACTTTTCAGAAAATATACACAATCATGTTCTAATCCCATAGTTCACAAAGCCACCTCACATCCACGAAGAACCTTAAAAAGGAAAAAAATATATAATGTAGAAAAAATTATAAAAAACATTTTTATTTTATATTAGTCATCATTACCAATAAAAAAAATCTTTCTTCATTATATATACTATATTAAATCATTACAATTTAGCTACAGGCCCATCAGAATAAATTCTAGCAGCATTAATCCCAAATAGGATAGCGTGGGGGAGAGAAAGGAGAGGGAAAGGAAGGGGAAAAGGGAAAAAGGGGGAGAGGAAAGGGGAAAGAAATGGAAAAAAGAGGGACAGGGAAAGGGGGTCAGGAAAGAAAAGGAAGGGGAGGAAGGGAAGAAAGGCTGGAGAAAGGGGAAGGAAAAGGAAACAAAAATATATAATATATAGAAAGTTTTCCCAGAAAACTATTTCCTTTTTTTGATTAAAAAAAGTTTCAGTTCAAACTTCTCATTTACACCAGGGGGATGCATAGCTCCCATCCTATATATCCATTTTTGCTCTTTCACTTTCAAAACTGCTTCTATGTCTCCTCCCCTAACATGGGCTTTCACATGCTCTAAACCACATGCCATAACTTTATGTATACCATTATTTCTATTATTCATAACAAGAATAGCCACAGCATAGTCTAAATTTCCATTTTTGATTGTCAGAATATGCTCATTCATTGAGTCTACACTGCCGCTTAGTTCTACCAATGTAAAAAGTACCACAGGTACAGGCGAGTTTATAAATAACTCCCTTAGTTTTACAAGTAATGTAATCTCGAATTTTCTCATCTTTACCTGTCCAGGGATTAAAAAAATATTCAGTTTTTTGCATAAAGTAGCATGTGTTGCAAAAACCACATGGTCCCGAACCCTTCTTGTTTGTAATCTGTTTTGTCTCCCCTTTTAGCTGATAACTGGAGACTAAAGAACCTTTAAGATTTCTCCCCCTCCTATAGGAAACTCTTAACGTTTTTTCAAACAAACCAGTCAGTGGTTTTAAACCCCTCAAGATCTCTAGATTTTTCTTAATCATATCTACAAATTCTCTGCTCCCCCCACCATACGGTAACTAAAGAAAATTGTCCCCCTGGATCACAAAATCTCTTTCGTTTGTAACAAGCTATCCCTAGAGTACTCATCCACTGCTTCTTCTGCCCTTATTATATCACAATCCCTATAATGTCTCTCACTTAACCTACTTGTCAGTTCTGATCCTCTAGATTGATACATATGTTCTGAGCTACGATTCCTTTTTACCCTACAGAACTGACCCTTCGGGAGATTCTTGATAACATGCTTTGGATGACAGCTAGTAGCCAGCAGCAGACTGTTCCTATCCGTAGGTTTTTTGTATAGATCTGTTGATAATGTGCCATCTTCCTGTTTTTTTATTATGAGATCTAAAATTTGAATCTCATACTGATCTGCACACATCTTAAATTTGAGATTACAATTAGAGTTTTCCAAATATGACAACAAAATTGTTAAGCTCCAACAAACTTCCCCTTCAAATGATGATAATATCGTCTATAAAGCGCTTATAAAAGTCCAGTTTGTCGAAGTATGGGTTATGATCCGAGTCAAAAATCACTTTTTCTTCCCATCTTGCCAAATACAAATTGGCCAAACTAGGGGCTAATGTTGCCCCCATTGCAGTACCTTTTATCTGCTTATACAGCTCCTCCTGAAACAAAAAAAATGTTGTTTTTTAGTACAATTTCCGTCATATTGGTTAACATATTAATCTTAACCTGAGGTAGTGAAGTGTATGTTAAAAGACTCTCGTCTATTGCTAAAATACCATCCTGGTGTGGTATATTGGTATATAGAGCATCTATATCCAACCACCAGTCCAGTTCAATTTGTATTTCTTTCAAAAATAGAAGAGCACTCGTAATATCTCGTAAATAGCTTCTCAAAAGAGGTATCAGGGGTCTCAAAACACTGTACACAAATTTTGATAAAGGTTCAGTTACCCACCCTATACCAGATACTATAGGGCGCCCTGGTGGTGTCACAGGATCTTTATGGATCTTGGGTAACGTGTACAATGCTGGTTTGATAGGATGTTGTACAGTAAGATAAAATAACTCATCAGTATTTATCAGACCATCATAATACAATTCAAGAAGAAATAATTCTATGTCCCTCTTGATTTTATTTGTAGGGTCAAAGGTCAAACGCTGATAAAATGTTCTATCTTGTAGCTGTCTTACTATTTCTTTTATGTATTCAGAGGTATCCTGTATAACAATACTACCCCCTTTGTCTTGACATACCTCAGGGTTTCAGTTCTATTGATTTGTTTAAAATAGAAGGGTGATGTACTGATATGTACCGGAGAGGGCAGGCTAGTGTGAGGAGGCTGTTCAGACTGTAGCCTGAGGACCACTGAACAATGTTTTGTGGATGATGAGAAAGGTAAAATAATAACCTGCTGCATAGAGCATTGTGTATGAGCAATCATACACAAGGATGTTTTTTCAATCAAGCAGTTTCTGTGGTAACAGGCAACCTCAAGAGTGAAGTTCGAGAGGTCTCGTTACCACGGAAACCTCGAGATTTAAAAACATTCACAATGTGTATGATTGCACATATACAGTCTTTTACAGTGTATGAGCAATCATAAATTATTTTGTACTCTTCTGTTTTTTTAGTGCCGCTCTCTTCTGAGGCCAGCTCTCACCACCGCAGCCATTTCACAAAGAGCAGAAGTTTATGTACTGCGCATGTGCGAACATGTTTGACGTTGTTGTGCTGCAGTAGCTATCTAGCTACAGCAGCACAACAAACTAGATGACATAACTACTACAGCACAACAATGTTGTTATAGGTATGTATTTCTACGTAGCACAACGTTCTACCATACACTATAAAATGTCTGTACAGCAACCTAGGAACCGACTGCCTTGGCCTACTCCTCCCATACAGGATGATCATAACTTCATCTGCCAGTGCTTTTGATTCAGCAATTAGATAACCTAGTCATTCCAATAGCTTGGGTAGGTACTTTTCAAAACAATCCTCAAGGCAGAAGTCTGGCTCTGGAGGACTTGTGGACAGTGATATCTCAAGTCTCTCCTGATGCTTTTTTTGTAATAAGACTCTAAATCTCTATTCGTGGTCTAGCCATCCTTTCAGTAGGTGGGATCATTCTGCAGAAGTATCTTACAGTGAGTCTGGCTGCATTTCCATTTCAGGTACATGTACTGAATCAATTAAAAGACTCAAGACTACACGGTCTGGAAATCCAAGAATCCTTTCCTTGTAGATTCTGCAACAATGTGTGTACCCAGTGGAACATTCACAAAGTTTATACAATCTGAATCCATGCTGGGCTTATTTCAGGGAACAATGCTGCTTAAATATTATCCCCCCCCCCACCCGAACAGCAGAAGGGGCTCATCCACAGAGTTCTTTTGGGAAGGGGTTTATATCTCAGAAAACATTTTAAAGAGATGATCAATAATAGGTCTCAATATAGGAAGCCTATTATTCTCTGGATGTTCCCTTGGTAAAGCCATAGTTTTGTCATTGTAGTGTATAAACCTCAGCAGAAACCAAAACTGGTTCCTACTCATTATAGCTGAAAACAGGTTTATAAAATGAGCAAGGTGGGTGGACTATACATGTGGATGCAGTTTTTTTTCGCTATACTCACTTCCAGTGTCACACCCTAGAACCTTTTAATGTCACCTAAATTTGTTGGTATTTACTGCTCAGCCCTTGCATGTGGTTTTAACTTGTCCCTATATTGAGCCCCAAACCTGTCTGCATATATACTGCAGAAAACAATGCATGGGTAAACACGCATAACATGGCTGTGCTTCCACTGAAAGGTTCTGATGCCATCATAGGACCTTGAAAGTGAAGCTTGAGAGGTCCATGGTGTCATCAAAACTGATCAAGCAAAGAAAAAGACCCTGTACGTAGTCTCGTAGCCAATTTTGTGACACGCAGGGAATCGTATATATACCTACACGTACCTGCAGTTGCTTCTATGTGGGAAAATGAGTAGAACATTTAAATTGAGATTAGGAGAACAAATAAGGGATATACAGTAGCAAATGAAGATGTATCTAATATACCGGCAGCACATGTAAAACATGCAGGAGCTGGAACTGAACATTCATGGGTATATATGGGCATAGCAAAGGTTAAGTTGGGTCCTAGAGGGGGAAACCTGGACACATTGATTTTACAAAAAGAAGCCAAGTGGATTTGTATCCCAAATGCATTAACAAGATCAGGATTGAATGGCAGATTTGAAATAAAAAAAAATTTCTATAAGGCTAAATACATTGACAGAAGTATGTGTACGATAATTTTAATAACAGATTTATGTATGTGCCATTTAAGATGTGGATAGTGTGACGTAGACAGCCAGTTCTGAGTGCTGTATCATTTTTATTAATATAAAATGCATGACTGTCTCTGTTGAAAATCTGATGCTCTAGGAATGACCTCACTCATCCCCTCCCCCCCAGTTATTAGCTGACAGATGCAAGCTAAGAGAAATGCTGACAGCATGTGTATCACACACACTCAGTTTTTAGATATAATGTGTTACATGGCAGACCAGGAGCTAATTACAGAGTTGTTTAAGTTAACTTTGTTAAGAGGGAAATCATAAAAAAAGGTTTATGACGTTGAAGAGAAAACCCAGGTTATTACACAGGAGTGCGAGGTTGTAAATGTTCATATGAAGCCTGTGTGAGGAGGATGCAGCATGGATCAAATGAGATGTCATTTGAAACATGAGTCATGCTGAAGGATTGCAAAATTGATACTTTGAAAAGACTACTGTTTTTTTTTTTATTAGATAGATTTTTAAATATAATCTTACAGAGGAGGAGCTAGCTGACCTCACCAACAATGGGTTGGCCAATACAGCTGTTTAAGGAATAATTCTGTTTTACAGAGACACATTTTTACCTAGACTCTGACCAAGCAAGATCAGAGAGCACTTAAGCAAGTATTTAGAGACTAAGTACTGTAGTATGAATTTACACTGTTTAAACCTTGTTTCTTTTTAAATGATTTGTATGTCTTTTGATATAAGAGTTCTGTATTTTGTGTTTTACATATTTTTAACTATTTTTAGTAAAATTATTTTTAGAACTTACTTGGTCTGTCTTTGACTTCTTTTTTTTATTTGTAAGAAAAGTACATGGTTATAGCAGACAAAAGACATAAGCTTGAATAGTAGTACCAAACTGGAAAGAGAAGCGTTTTAAATCTGAGGTCTTTATTAAAGTTTTAAAGGATTCATCTCTGTACACCTGGTTAGGCACCCGTAGGCAAAGATATCAGGCCCCCCTAAGACAGATATATCTAAGCCTGTGCATTGGGTATGCTAGCAAGAGGTTAACAGTTTGAATCCCTCCAGAACTTGAGGCCAAAGGTTGATCCAAACTCACAAAAACAGACAAGAGGGTTACCTTGTCTGTTACACTGTTCATAAAACTACGCTCAGAGGTTTGCACTTTGGGAGTAGAGGGCCTGACCTGCTGAGTGGGTTTGTGACAGATATAATATCTCTGTGATATGTGTCTTGTTTCCTTAAGATGGGGTTCTATGTTTCCCCTTGTGGGAAAGTGGTAGCAGCATAAAAGTATCAAGAGTCCAGCTCCCCAGGATTTCCATTCCATCTCCATGACGACTCCTTGAAAAAATACTGGTGTGCATCAAGCAAGACCGAATTTGTTGACAGTTATGGCAACAAAGTTAAAGCATTGATCAAAGTGGACTGAAAAAGACTTTGTCTTGAATTTCCACGGTAACAAACTGAATAAATGAACGCTGACACCTTAAAAAGGGTTTTTGCAAATGGAAACATGGAGTAATGTTGATCAGTCATTGCATTTGATGAAAGAAGTTAAATTATACTCTTGATTGATGAAGGGGAGCTACCCGATTAGTTTAAATGAAATTAAATAATGATATGGTTAAGTGTGTATTTAAAACATAAATGAGAACGTGATTTATGATGTTAATAGATAGAAGAAAGTTTTGTATAGTTATGTAGTAAATTTTTTTTAACTGAAATACTGGATGATGTAATTTCTCCTGTATAAAAACAGGTGAAGTAGTATGGAGAACTCAACCCCTGATAAAACATCTGCATGGGTGCAAAACGGTGTTGGCGAGCCTTTTGTGGTGACTCCCAGTGGGGAATTTTTGTAGTCCTACATAGATATGCACTTTTTAAATTATGTTACAAATCAACTCTGAGTTTTTATCTCCATAAGTAGAGTGAATAGAGTTTTTGGTAGTGAGAGCAGGTGTGGGGTCTTTTTCTTTGCTTGATCTGATTTGATATTTGGACCTAAATGTACTGCTTACTTGGGGGTGACACAGTTTTGTATAACTGTCATCAAAACTCCTAAGTTGAAAACGTAGCAGAGTTGTGCATAGCTGCCAGTGTTTTATTTTGTAGTTTATAGTTCGAAACGTACAATAAGAAATGTACCTTTTTTCTCTTTCCAAGACATTCTTATAATTAAAAAAAAGCTGCTGGCCGGCCCAGTGACGCAGAGGGTTGAGGCACTGATGACTTACCTCGAACCAGGTTTGGGAACGGACTCGGGATGCCGAGGGCTGGCAGAGGGAGGAGAGGATTGAGCATCCATAGGACTGCTCTCCTCTCCTCTCCTGGGATGAGCAAAGGGGTGGCGGCACTCTGCAGTGGCCCCCGGTGAAGACCGGAGGCACTGCAGATGCAACATAGGAGGGAATGCCACTAGAAAAGCGGAAATACCCACTCCATGTTCAGCCAGATGATGGCTGCCTAGCTGTCCAAGGCCATCGATGTCCCGCAGAGCCATCCATTCCAGCAGCACCGTGGGGCCAAGCATTGCGCTGGTCTGTCCCCTTGGCTCGTGCCTTTCCCATCGGAGGAGGGGGACCCGCCCCGCAAAGGTTTACGTCGGGGTTACCCTACGGTCAGCTGCTATATGGGACGGTGGCTCGGGGAGTGAGATGGGTTGGATTCAGCCTTGGCTCACGCCTGAAGGAGTGGTTGAGATGGAGCATATAGGAGGGATAAAGAGATAATGCAAAAAAAAAAAAAAAGCTCCTAAAACCCCATCCGGGTGAGGGTTGGGCTTCTGTTTTGTTATTTAAAATGATGAAACTATATAAGATTTTGTGTTGGGGAGGTTTGGATTGTGTGTGTTGGCGTATGTCCGTGTGGTTGGCAGGGGGTGATGAAAGTAAAATGGCACATGTCAAGATTTTCCATTCTTGTTAGAAAAGCTGCTGATCCCCATCATTTTATGACCTTTGAACTGTGGTACAACAGCTTTTCAGTTAGGATGGAATCAATGTACAACAAGTGGTACCCATATACTATAAATCTGTTTCCGCCATCATACGAGTCCTTATTCCATCACTAAAAAATAACTTAAAATACTGGGGTAAACTAACTTGTGGCAATGAGCACCTGCATTGCCAGTAAATGGAGAATACTTTTTTTTTTCATATTTGTAGGACTCTATTAATCAAATAGGGTATAAACACTGTGGTTCCTGCAGTGGCTTGTAGCTACCACTGGTACCTTCGTCTTGGAGGCAGACTTTGCCAAGGGATCAGATTCCTCCAAGAATATGACATTAAACAGAAGCAAGAATGCAAAGCTAGCAGGGCGTCTGGCTAAGAAATACAGGTTACTCACCTGTAACAGGAGTTCTAGGAATGGTATATGTTGTTCATCCACACTTACTGGCAGGTTCCTTGCCGCTTTAAATCTTGCCGGAAGGTCTTCCAAGCTGGCTCCTCCCACCCACCCGGGTGGTAAAATTCTCGGCTCTGCCCCATGACGCCAGATCTAGCCCACTGGAAGCCAGGTTGTGCGTCGAAGCCAGGGAGGTCGGGTGGGTTGTGTGGATGAATAACATACACCATTCCTAGAACTCCTGTTACAGGTGAGTAACCTGTATTTCTAGGGACATGGATATGGATATGTTGTTCTATCCACACTTACTGGCAGACTCCTAGCAGTTCTCCGGGAGGAGGAAGGCAAGGTACACACCCCCTACTTGGGAAATAAGGACTGGAGAACCGAGGTCCCAAAACCAGCATCCCGGCATGACTCTAGGTCGATGTGGTAGTGGGTGATGAAGGTGTGTGCTGACTTCCAGGTAGCAACCCTGCAGATTTCCTGGATAGGGATGTCCCTGGAAGCAGCCACCGAAGCAGCAGTATGGCGGGTAAAATGAGCTCTTATCCCTTTGGGAGGCTCCATACCTGCCAACCTATAGCACAGATCTATGCAGGAGGTGACCCACCTGCCTATCATCTGCTTGGATGCAGGTCTGCCAGGTGCATCTTCAGCGTAGGTGACAAACAGCCGGCGAACGTCTTCCCCGAACTTCAGCCGTCCACTTCTTATAATAAGAGAGAGCTCTTCTAGGGTCCACAGTATACAGCCTATATTCGGCCTCTGAGGTGTGACTGGGGTAGAACACCGGCAGATTCAACACCTGGTTAAGGTGGAACTCCGACACCACCTTCGGAAGGAATTTTGGGTGGGGGCGCAGGACAACCTTGTCCCTGTGGAAGACCAGATAAGGAGACTCGAGAGAAAGCGCCTGGAGCTCTCCCATCCTTCTGGTTGACGTGATAGCCTCCAAGAAGGCGGTCTTCCATGACAGGTGAGAGATGTCACACCTGTGCATCGGTTCGAATGGCTTGCCCATGAGCTTAGCCAATACCAGCAGTAGATCCCATGGAGGTGGAGGTTCTCGCACCGGAGGGGATATGTAATCAAGGCCTTTGAAAAAGCACCCAACCACCTTCTCCTGCGGCACCGACTGCTTTCCAGCCCACGCCTGGTATGCAGAGATAGCTGCTAGGTGCACCTTAACAGTCGTCGACCGAAGCCCTAGCTGAGAAAGGGACCATAGGTAGTCCAGAATGCTGACCAAGGAACAGGAGGAAGGGTCCAACCCCTTATCCTGACACCAAATGGAGAATCTCTTCCATTGAAGGCATAGAATTTTCTGGTCGACTCCTTACGGGATGCCTCAACAACGTTGAGGACCTCGTCGGAAAGACCCAAGGTCTGGAACTCTAGCCGCTCAGGAACCAGGCTGTCAGGTGCAGGGATTGAAGGTCTGGGTGGAGTACCTTCCCCTGGTTGACTGAGATCAGGTCCGGGCGGGCTGGAAGACGCCTCGGGAGCCTGGCACTGAGGCTGAGGAGATCTGGATACCAGAACTGGCAGGGCCAGTCTGGGGCTACCAGAATCACCTGCACCTTGTCCCTCCTCACCTTGAGAAGCCCCTTGTGGATCAAGGGAAATGGGGGAAAGGCGTAGAAGAGGCCTGGGGTCCATGGCCTCAGGAAGGCATCCCCCTGCAGCGAGCCCTGCTGAAGGGGGCGGGCATGAAACAGCCTCAGCTGCGCATTCTCCCTGGAGGCAAACAGGTCCACCTGCGGTGTGCCCCAGTGGGAGAACAGATCGTGTATTACCTCCGGCAGGAGAGACCACTCGTGAGATGCAGACCCTATCCGGCTTAGGGCATCGGCCAGAGTGTTGGAGGCTCCCGCCACATGGATGGCTAGGAGATCCGCCTCCAGTCTGCTCATGAGGGACCAAGTGCGGAGAGCTTCCTTGCACAGGGGCAAGGAGCACGTCCCGCCCTGGTGGTTTAGGTAGTACATGGTCATGGTATTGTCCATCTGGACCTGGACCACTTGACCCCGCACAAACGGAGTGAAGGCGGCGAGGGCTAGTCAGACCACTCGAAGCTCCAGCAAGTGATATGGCATCGAGACTCCTGAGGGGACCAGAGGCCATGCGCTCTGTGCTCCCCCAGATGGGCACCCCAACCCATCAGAGAGGTGTTGGTCGTTAGAATGACCGTCGGCTCAGGGCGGACAAATGGGATGCCCTCCTGCAGGTGAGATGGAACGATCCACCACTGGAGAGCGTTCCACATCTCCTGGGTCACCGCCACTGGCTAGTCCAGTGGACCGGAGCGCTGTCACCCTTGGTGGCCCAGTCCCCATTGAAGGGGGCTCATATGCCAGCAGGCCCAACGGACCACGCTGGTGCAGGCCGCCAAGAGGCCCAGGAGGTGCAGGAAGTCCCGGGCAGGGCGCAACTGCCCAAACAGAAATGAGTGGGCAAAGGAGGAAATAACCTCGGCCCTGTCCGCCGGGAGCCATGCTCTGACTCGAAGAGAGTCAAGCTCTGCCCCGATGAATTGAATCACCTGCGTTGGCACAAGTTCCGATTTGGCGTCGCTGATGAGGAGGCCAATCTGAGAGCAGACCTGGAGGGCCAGATCCCTGGACCGCTCCACCTCCAGCCTGGAGGGGGCTGCAATCAGCCAGTCGTCCAGGTAAGGGTACACCCGGACCCTTCGGCACCGCAGGAATGCTTTCACCACTGCCATGCATTTGGGGAAGACCCTGGGAGCTGTAGAAAGGCTGAAGGGCATGGCCCGGAACTCATAAAGGACCCCTCCACTCTGAGCGGAGGAATCGCTGGTGGAGCGGATGGATTGGGGCGTGGAAGAGCAGCGTCCTGCAGGTCAGAGAACAGAACCACATGCCTCGTTCCAAGGATGGAATGATCTGTGCCAGAGTGACCATCCTGAAGGTTTGAGACCTTAGGAACTTGTTCAGGTCGTGTAGGTCTAAAATGGGGTGCCAGCCCCCCGTCCGTTTCGGGACAAGGAAATACCTGGACACAAACCCTAGGTCTGGTGGAGGATCCGCCACCTCCCTGATCACCTCCTTTTGGAGGAGCAAAGCAATGTCGGCTCGATGAGCCGACAGAGAGGCTTTGGACCCCATAGCCCCCCATGGGCGACGGCTCAAAAGGGTGGGGCCTGCTCGAATTCCAGAAGCAGACCCTTCCCTACCACTTCCAACACCCAGCGGTCCACGGTGATAGCAGACCAGGCGGAAAGGAAGTGGCGGAGCCATCCCCCCACAGGGGAACCCAGGGGGAAGTGACGAGGCTGGGGGCAACAGCCCTCAACCCGTCACTGGGCAGGCTTGGAGGAAGGACCGGTCGAGGAACCTCCTGGGCCTTTTCCTCCTGGCTTCCTGCTGGAGGAAGCTATAGGCTTGGCTCTCAGGTGCCAAGTGTGAGCCTGCTGGCCCTGATGCTGGTGTTGCTGGGCCGGACGTGCTGCAGGTGCAGAAGGCCGAAATGGCTTACGCTGTTGCTGGCAGCCTTTGTCCTTCTGAGCAGATGTGACTGAGTTCAAGGTGGTATTGGACTTCTCGATCCTCTGCAAATGACCCTCCACACCGGGACCAAACAAGTCGGTACCCAGGAAGGGTATGTCTGCTAGCTTGTGCTGGGTATCCGCCGTGAAGGTGGAGAGCAGCAGCCAAGCTCTGTGGCGCATTGCCACTGCAACCACTACTGACCAGGCACAAGAGTCTCCAATGTCAAGAGCAGTTTGGAGCTGTTGCTTTGCCACCGCCCTTCCCTGATCCGCACCTGCTTGACCGCAGTCTGGAGGTCAGCCGGGAGATGAGGAATCACCTCATCCAGGGAGCCCAAAAGGGCGTGGGAAAAGTGTGCCATGAGTACGGCCAAACTGGCCTGACAAAGGCCTGAGGAGGATGCAGTGTAAACTTTACGCCCAGAATAGTCCAGTTTCTTGGATTCTTTATCGGGTGGCTTGTCCATGTCCCGAGCATTTCCGGAGCACCAGAAAACACTGTCAGTCACCAATCCCTCCGCAGAGGGGTGCTCCGAGAATTCGGAGAGTGAGCCGGTGGAAACGGCATACTTCCTGGCCATCCTGGCCGAGGGCTGGACAAGCTGTCCGCTGCCATAGCTCCAGGGCCGGACCAACAATGGCTTCAGCCACAGGAAAGGCCTCCGTAGGAGAATTCCCTCAGTCCAGTATCTCCGTGAGGGGATACTTGGCCCGCTTTGACACGGGTTCGAGCTTCATCCCAGTAGATTCTGAGATAAGCCGAAGCAATCCCATGAACGAGGATGGGCTCTCATCCACCGACTGTCCCTCAGAGGACTCCAGGTTGAGAGGCCTGCAGAACAGGGAAGAGTCATCGTCAGACTCCGAGGAGTCTGCAAACAGCTGCCAAGGGCCCGAGACACCCTCCACCTGCCGAGGACGATCGGGAGTGAGGGTGACTGACAACCGATGGGCAACCCATGACCCAACCAAGAATCCTTGGTCGGAGCCCCGGATTTTGGTTGTGGAGGTAGGGGTTCCACTACAATGGGTGGTGCAGCTGGTTTTGGCCGAACAACTGGCACCAGTTTCGGCTCCTCGATGACCACAAGGGGTTGTTTCGGCCACTCAGGTGACAGCCACTTAATGGCCGGGGAAGGCGATGGAGTCGGCTTGCTCCCGGACAAAACGAGCTGCTGCCACATCAGATCCTCGTAGCACTGATGCAACTTGCGCTGGAGCCTATCCTCCGAGGAGGACGATGACGAGAATGAGCGGCGCCGCCACTTCCCTCGGTGCCGAGACCGCCAATGTCGGCAGGATCGGCTGGACAGAGAGAAGGTCCAAGACCGAGACAGAGACCCTCAGTGTTTCCGAGGGTGGGTCTGGGAGGGAGCGGGAGAAGCCCATTCCTCCCCGGGCTCAGGAACCTTAACCGGGGACTCTGGCACAGGAGGCACAGGCAAGTCCTCGGTTTCCACCAGGGGAACTGGTGTAGAAAGGGTGTCGGCTTTTCCAGTCGACAGCCCGTCCGACGGGTCGAGAAAAATCTCGACTGCATTGACAGGAGTCTCGGCCAGCTGACCTGATGGAGACACCATGAAGCCAGCGGCCTTAGCCGCAACCTCGACCGAAGTTGAGTGTTGACTATCCGGGGAAGGGGACCTCTCCTGCTCCCACGAACGTCAATGGTGGGACTTACCCTTTGAGTCCTTTTTCCTTGGACTAAGAGGAATGTTCCGATGGCCCCTCTCCCTTAGTAGAGAGGGATAGACAAAGCTCCTTAAATGAAGCTGAGTAGGAGGAACCCAAGGACAGCGGGATAAATGCTGGGACTGAGGAGGAAGAAGAAGATGTGGCCTGGGCCGCCTCCTCCTCGAGGACGATCATTTGCTCAAGTTGCTTAGCTGAGCCCGCCGCCACGGACACCACCCAACGGGCCTCCTTCAACTTTACCAGAGGAATACGTCTCTCAGGGCGCCCAAGTTGAAGTCTGGCAGCATGGTCTTTGAGAACGTTGACCGAGAAGGACTTGCACAATTCGCAGGCCTGCGAATCGTGATTGAGCCCAAGGCAGTAAATGCACATGGAGTGCGAATCGGTCCAAGACATCTTCTGCCCACAAGGGCACCGCCGAAATCCGGGAGTTGATTTGTCCATCGCAGCCACGAAGGAAGAAAAAGACCGAAGTCTAGTAAATTTAAGAATGAGTTTCGGTTTAACCGAAGAGGTAGGATTCAGGCCTAAAACGCAGAGTGCAAAGGAGGGAACCTAAGCTTCCAAGCGGTAAGGAAGATCTGGCGCCATGGGGCGGAGCCGAGAGTTTTACCAACCGGGTGGGTGGGAGGAGCCAGTCTGAAGACCATCCGGCAAGATTTAAAGCGGCAAAGAACCTGCCAGCAAGTGTGGATAGAACAACATATCCATGTCCCTGGAAAGTACATTTAATTAATTAATTAATTAATTAAATTATTTAACAAATCTGAAAGACCTTTGAGCCAAGGGCTCTTTTACAGAGGTTCCATGTCAAGTCATAAGAATAGCAAATTACAATGGTTTCAGTAAGTAGTACAACATGAGGAAAGTAATTACGTAAACAAAAGAACAATATGGCAAGATAAATATTGTGTCAAGTGCAGTCAGTGGCCTTGTCTGAAGAGGCGTAAAAGGGCTTACAAGAGAGAGAGTACAGGGGGTGAAATGGGGGTGGAAGGAGCAAAATAACAGCAAGGAGGGAGATTCCACAATGAAGCTTGAGCAGGAAAGACCCATGGGGCAGGGTAGAGGAGAGAACAAGGTGAGGAAGCGGGGGCAGTGGGAGTGGAGGGTGAAGGAAGGGGATGAGGTAAGATAAAAGAGGCAGGAATGGGAAAGGATAAGGAGGAAGTGCTGTGAGTGGAATAGCGCAGCAACAGCATAGGGCTATACAGGGGCAAACTGTAAAATAGGGAGGTCCCAGTGCATTTAGCTGTCAGCAGAGATTAGGTATAGCAGTCACAAGATGCGCTGGAAACTAGGAATTGACGCAGCTTCTGCTTAAATGGTCCCAAGGTTGCAGTCATCACAATCTCAGGAGGAAAGGAATTAAATAAATTAGCAGCTCTAACTGCAATGGATCGCTGTCAGAGTGAGGTTCGACAGCGAGGGACAGTAAAAGTTTGGCTCACAGAACTTTGTGTGCTCAGAGTGCCCCAGAAGGGAGTGAAAAGCTGAAGGGAACCTGGTGGAAGGAGATCAAGATCTGCCTTCTTAGCCAGAAGGCAGGCTTGATATTCAATGCGAGCCTGGAGTTAAAGCCAGTTTGCCTGTTCGTAAAGGTCACAAGCGTGAGTACGATACGCTGCACCAGTTAGTAGACGGCATGCCTTATTCAGAGCTGTGGTGAGCCGAAGTAGGGTTGTGTCTGTGGCGGAACCATAAATGGCCAAACCATAGTCAATAATAGACACAACTGAACTTTGGATAGCCAATCTGAGGGCTTCAGTAGTAAGGCAGTGTTTATGCCTGTGTAGAAGGCCTAGGCGAATGTTAACTACCTTGGCAACACTCTCAACATGGTGGAGTAGGAGTGTGTTCTATCCAGAATAACTTCTAGGTATTTAAAAGATTGAGCCTGATCAAGGATAACACCTGCACTGTTTTTAATCACCAATTGTTTGGCTTTGTGCTTGCTGTTGGTATCATGGAAGAGCATGACCTTGCAGTTAAGCACCAACTTATGAGAGATGAACCAGGACTCAGCTTCAGTAAAACTTTCCTGAAGTTGGGCCTGAAGAAGGGTAGGGTTAGCAGTCTTTGAGAAAATGACCGCATCATCCGCGTAGAGGAATACTGGTTCGGAACAAGATGCCGGAAGATTACTGAGGAAGGTGCTAAATAGAAGGGGTCCCAGTATCAATCCTTGAGGAACCCCAGAGCAGACAGACAGTTTAGCAGAAAGAGCGGACCCTATTCTCACTTGCTGTGTACCATTTGCTAGATAGCTGGTGAACCACTTTAGGGCTTCTGAAGATGTACCAAGCCCAGCAAGTTGATGTATCAGCAAATGGCAAGTGACCGTGTCAAATGCTTTAGACAGGTCAATAAAGGTTGCACCAACAAACTGACCCTGATCAAGATTATGGTGAATGAAACCTGTGAATTGCAGAAGGGCTGTAGATGTGCTGTGCCCTTTCCAAAAATCATGTTGTTGGACACATTGTAGGTTGTATTTCTCCAGGTACTCCACAAACTGGTCAGCAACAATCCTTTCAAGTGCTTTGGACAGCGGGGGAAGAATAGATATTGGCCTGTAATTCCCAGGTAGTAATCTGTCCCCACTCTTAAAAACTGGTGTAACCCGAGCAGATTTCCAGATCTGGGGGAATTGTGAAAGTATGAGGGAGCGATTGAGAAGCTTGGTGAGGGGTGACAGGACTTTATCTAGAATTAGGGTAAGAAGTTTTAGGTCGAGGGAATCATTGCTTGTCCTAGTTTCTCTCAGAACTTTATGTAGGTAGGTCTTGGTCTCGCTTTCCAAGATAGCTTTGAAGTAGTAACATGGGTGGGTAGAGGCCTCTTCTGATTTGGTGGACGTATGAGTTGTGCTGGGTGGTTCAAAGAAATTTGGGAGCACAGTTTGGCTAGGGTCTGTGAAGGATGAATTAAATGTGTTAGCAATTAACACAGGGTCATGGGTTATAGACCCAGAAACATTTAACATAATTTGAGCCTGTTTGGATGCTTTCCCAGTGATTTCTGAGAGGTTTTCTCAGAATTTTTTTACCATCAGCCCAGGTCTTGGCAAGGATATCCTTATAGTAATGTGCTTTGTGCTCACGGATAGTCTTAGTACATGCGTTCCTGGCCTTCTTATAGGCCTGTTTGTCAGGTTGACTGCCAGAGGTCCTAGCCCTATGCCAGAGATGGTCACGATCTTTCTTTTGAGCCAGAAGGCTAAAAGAGATACGGGGATTATCAAGTCCCCTGATCCTATGTGTCCTAAAAGGGGCAAGGATGTCACAGGCTTCACTGAAACGTTCAATGAAGTATTGTAGAGCACAGTCAATATCAGGTACCATTTCAATGTAAGACCAGTCTTATTGTTGGAGGAGAGACTTTAGTGGCTGTAGGTGGCCACGGAAGAGCACTCTACTTGTGATTGTTCTGGCAGGGGGCTTGATAAATTTGTTAGACCAATAACACTTGGTAGGAGAGTGATCACTGATATTGTCGGGCAATACTTCAGAATGGGAGATATGTGTTGGACGATTCGTTAGGACCCAGTCCAGGAGTGTGCTAGTTCCAGACGTATAGTTTATCCTGGTTGGAGTTGTTATTAACTGGGTAAAGTTCAGGCCTGTTAACTTATCCCTATGCCTTCTGGTACCTGACGAGAGTCAGCTGACATTAAAGTCACCTAACAGGATGGTTTCTGTGTCTTGTTTTAGACTCGTGATGCAGTTCATTAGGGGTTTTAAGCCCTGTTCGGCAAGGTCTGGGGGAATATAGACTGAGCCAATGCTGAGGACCTTGTTGTGTGCACCAAGCATAATCTTAACAGCAAAGACCTGAATATCCATAGCTGGTTCAGGGAGGGAAAGTGGATATGCCAACAATGACTCCTTTAGGTATACGACACAGCCATCTCCTCTTCTAGATAATCTGTCCTGTCTGAAAAGTGAGTAGCCTGGTAAGATGATGGCCTAGTCAGGGGTAGATGGTGACAGCCATGTTTCAACGACGGACAGGATGTCGGGATCATGTACTACAACCCAAGCAGTGAGGGCATCACATTTTTTTTAACAGACTGCAGATGTTCATACTGGCCACGACAAGGGTACCCTGCTTTTTGTTGCCATTGACTCCATATGAAGGAGGGCCTAGATTAGGGTGTACACTCCCAGTAATAAGGAGAAGAAGAAGAATGAGGCGTTTTAGGAGTTGTTTTAATAGATAGAGTGTAAGAGGACGAGGTTTCCTCTTAGACGTACCTTAACAGGGCCTGTAGGAACAGAGAGACTTTTAAATAGCACAACAACAGTGGGGTCAATAGAGGAAAGACAACTTCCATGTTTCATATGCAGTTTGCTGTGGTGTAGCTTCCACGGGAAGAAAAGGGTGCAGTATGTTACAGCGACACTGGTGACCATGCCAAGTGTGATAAGAGGAAGCTCTGTGGTAGGGAGAACAGGGGTATGAGATATGGGGTGCCATCCTAATAAGAGTGGGACCCAAAGTGTGCAGAAAAGCACCAGAAGTAGTTTCACACCTTGTGATGCCATTAGACAAGAGAGGAACCAAGTGAGATAAAATAGGATTTAGTAGGGAAGCAGTACAAGGAAGGTATATAGCAAGTAATGCAACTGTGACTTTAAGAGGGTAGACTTTTTTTTTTAAATGAAAGAACAAGATCCCTCTAGTGGCAGATCTGTACAACCTGCTAATGGAAAACTAGCACCCAACTGGGGCCTGCACTGAGGTGGAAAAAGACAAGCAAGAAATTAAATAGGAGCTAGGGAAGACTGGGTAGGGGTTGGAGTGCATCAGGCTTTGACAGTGCATTATAATAAGGCATCAGACCTGGACAGAGTGTTGGGCAGCATGTCAGGCACAAGCAGAGTGTCAGAAACATAGAAATATAGAAACATAAAACATAGAAACATAGAAGTTGATGGCAGATAAGGATTGCAAGTCCCATTCAGTCTGCTCATTTCTTTTTCTACCTTATGAATGTGCCATCGCCTTTGCTCTGTCAATGGCCTGTCTATTCATACTCATCTGTATTGCTCCCTTATGCCTATCCCATGCCTGTTTGAAGCCCTGCCCTGTATTCATAGCCACCACTTCCTGAGGTAGGGCGTTCCATGCATCCACCACCCTTTCTGTGAAAAAGAATGTCCTCACATTACCCCTTAAAGGGGCACTGTCTGTTTTTCCCTTCGATTTGTGCTCAATTTCCAAGTGATATTGCACAAGCACATAATTGTAAGTCTGTGACTGTAGAATGCATACAAATAAAAGCACAAATAAGCAGCTTACCAATTTTCGTGATTTAAACATTTTTTTCATTACTGGCGTCCCGACTTGAAACCTCCATGCCCCCGGAAGCTGTTCCGTGCAGAGAACGCGCATTTACCAGGACCGCAGTCCCGAACAGCACATTTTAACATTGGCATGCCAAAAAACATTAAATCCACAACAGAAGGGTAATCTAAATTGTTTGACGCATTTGCGATTAAAAACCGAGGCCTCGTTCTAGCACAAAATACTTTCAAAAGCTGGTGCCCAAATCCCGCACATGCGCAGTCGCTGTATTATCTCGCTCATGCGCGGGATCTTTTTCCAAGCCACTACTGCACATGCGCGAGATTTGGGTACTAGCTTTTGAAAGTATTTTGCTAGAACAAGCCTCGGTTTCATAACACATCGAACAATTTAGATTACCCTTCTGTGTGATTTAATATTTTTGCGTATAATGATAAATGTGCTATTCCGGACCAGCATATCGATAAATATGCGTTCTCTACTTGAGTTAACATCGGGCGTTAATAATCGAAATAATAATGTTTAAATCACGAAATTGGTAAGCTGCTTATTTGTGCTTTTATTTGTATGCATTCTACAGTCACAGACTTACAATTATGTGCTTGTACAATATCACATGGAAATCGAGCACAAATCGAAGGGAAAAGCAGACAGTGCCCCTTTAATCGGCCTCCCTCTAATCTTATGCTGTGTCCTCTTGTCCTGCTATTTTGCTTATATTGAAACATGTTAGACTCTTTCACCTTGTTAATGCCCTTAAGGTGTTTGAATGTTTCGATCATATCACCTCTCTCCCTCCTTTGCTCAAGGGTATACATATTGAGCTCCGTTAATCTGTCCACATATGTCTTCTGATGCAGTCCCTGCACCATTTTGGTTGCCCTTCTCTGGACTGCCTCAATTTGGTTAATGTCCTTGTGAAGGTGCGGCCTCCATTACTGCATGCAGTACTCCAGATGGGGCCTTAACAGTGTCTTGTAAAGAGGGATTATTACCTCCCTCTTGCGACTTGTGATACCCCTACTAATACACTCTAACATCCCCCTAGCCTTACCTACTGCTTTAGAGGTCTGTTTGGATGATTTCAGGTCATCAGTGATGATGATGCCCAAGTCTCTTTCTTCCATTGTGACTGCCAGCAACTCCCATCCCAGCTTAAAGGTGGCTTCAGGGTTTCTCTTCCCTATGTGCATGATCTTGCACTTCTTTGCATTAAATCCCAGTTGCCACTCTTCTGACCATTTGCCAGTTTATCCAGATCTCTTCTCATTCTGCCCACCCCATCTGGATCATCTACTCTGTTGCAGATCTTGGTGTCATCTGCAAACAGACAAGCCTTACCCTCTAGTCCATCTGCAAAGTGACTAATGAAGATATTGAAGAGGACTGGCCCCAGAACTGATCCCTGAGGTACCCCACTTGTGACCTGCATCTCTTCTGACTGTATACCATTTACCACCACGCTCTGTTTTCTGCCCGTCAACCTGTTTGCCACCCAGTTGACCAACTTCTGACCCACCCCGAGCCTATCCAGCTTATTTATCAATCTTCAATGTGGAACAGTGTCGAAAGCTTTGCTGAAGTAAGGTAGGAAACATCAACTGCTCTCCCTTGGTCCACCAATCTGGTTACCCAGTCAAACAAATCTATGAGATTAGTTTGACAGGACCTTCCTTTTGTAAACCCATGCTGTCTTGGATCCTGTGCCCCTATGGATTCCAGGTGTTGCACTATCCTTTCCTTAAGGAGTGCCTCCATAATTTTGCCCACTACTGAGGTAAGACTGACTGGTCTGTAGTTCCTTGCCTCCTCCCTGCTACCACTCTTGTGGAGCAGGATCACATGAGCCCTTCTCCAGTCTTCTGGGACCTCTCCTGTGCTCAGAGACTCACTAAATAGTTCTGATAATGGCTCTGCTAGTTCCACCCTTAGCTCCTTAAGCACCCTGGGATGTATGCCATCAGGTCCCATTGCCTTGTCCACCCTGAGCTTAGCGAGCTCTTGTAAGACCCTTTGTTTTGTGAAGGGAGTAGTGCTCACCTACCTCTCCCCTGTGTCCATGGTGCTGAACTGTGGGCCCTGCCCTACCTTCTCTTCAGTAAAGACTGAGCAAAAGTATCTATTTAGGATAGATGCTTTTACAGGGTCCTCCTCCTCACGTGTCCCCTTTTCTCTTTTGAGCTTAGCAATACCCTCTCTGGACTTTCTCCTTTCACTAATGTATCTATAGAAAGTCTTGTCACCTTCTTTTACTGTTCGTGCTAGTGTTTCCTCAGTTTGGTACTTTACCTGCCTTACTGCCTTCCCTGCTTCCCTTAGGGCAGTTTGGTATGCCTCCCTATCTTCATCCCGCTGTGTTCCCTTATATTTCCTGAAGGTCAGCCTTTTGGCTCTGACCTTTTCTGCTACTGTATTTGAGAACCAAAGTGGTTTCCTTTTTCCTTTGCACTTCCTTTTCAATCTAACACAATGGGATGTTGCTTCAAGTATTGCATCCTTAATGCTTGCCCACTTTGCCTGTACCCCCTTCCCTGTGTTTCTTTTTGCCAGGGCTAGCTTAACTCTATTGGCGATCTTATCAAAGTCAGCTCCTCTGAAGTCCCATATTTTTGCCTTGGAATGGGATGATTTAGATGTAGTGGCCAAATTGAACCATACCATGTGATGGTCACTGGCCCCCAGGTGACCTATCTGGAGATCTGTGATCCCTTCCCAGTTAGTCAGTACTAGATCTAGGATAGCCCTGTCTCTTGTGGGCTGTTGTACCAGTTGTTTGAGGCCCTCCCCCTGCAGGGAATCCACCATGAGTTTAGTTTTGGCAGATGTTCCTGCTGGCATTGACCAATCTGTATCTGGCAAGTTGAAGTCTCCCATTATCAGAACCTCCCCTTTAGCGGTCATGTTTTGTATATCTTCTAACAGTAATGTGCCTATGTCCTCCTCATGGTCTGGGGGCCTGTAGACAACCCCAGTTCTTATGGCTGTCCCATTTCCTGTTTCCAGGGTGACCCACAGTTCTTCTGGCTCCTTATGTGTATTCTGAATTTCTGTAGCTTTGATATTTTCATTGACATATAGGGCCCCTCCACACCCCCCCCTTTTTGCACCTTGGTCTCTTCTGAACAGTACATAGCCAGGTACTGAAGTCTCCCAAGTGTGGTTACTGGTAAACCACGTCTCACTAATTGCTACTATGTCCAGTTTAGCCTCTGACATTATTGTTTAGTGGTCTGGGATCTTATTTCCCAGGCTGTGAGCATTTGTGTACATGATTTTCCATTGGCCAGATTTCAGTGCGTTAGTTGTTGGGTGAGGTTTGGCATTTCTCCTGTGCGTCGTATGGGGAGACTTTGATGGCAGATAAGGACCGCTTGGCCCACCCAGTCTGCCCATTTCCCTACCTATTGGATAAGCTGCAGATCCTAGTTAACCAACAGCCTCCTTCTTCCTACCCTCCCACCAGAATTGTCTTATGTCTATCCCATGCATTCTTGAATTTCCCCAGTTGCTGACCCCATGACCTCCTCAGGAAGGCCATTCCATGCGTCCACCGCCCTCTTTGTGAAAAAATACTTACGTCCTTGTTGCCCCTAGAGCCGTTCCACTCTATCTTCAAATTGCGCCTTGATCTTTTTTTTTTTTTTTAATGCTCCCCTCTCCTCGCAGCTCTCCCCCTCTTCGGGAGACACCTATGGCCTTATTAGCCCTCGCTCACCTACCAGGTGACCGGAGCAGTCCGTCCCCCATGAAGCCGTGGCTGTACTCCCCAGGCGGGTACAAGGTGGGGGCTTCACACCCCGAAACATCTGTATTCGTCGGACGCTGTCTCCAGGCCTGGTGGGGCATTGAGGGTCGGGGCCTGGTGCTCCATCTACCGGGAGGCTGCCAGGCATTTTCCCGTTTTCTGGACGTGCCATGTCCCCCAACGTCAAGGCGCTAAGGCGCCGACATCTGGCTCGTCGCCCCTCCATTCTGCATTGGACTTGCTGTACCTCGGGTCTCCACCCGGGCCTAGACAAGAGCCGAGCTCTGGCACCCCTCCCGGAGAGGGCGGACCCTCCAGCTCCCGGGCCTCGTTCAGACCGGGTCGCTGGCGTCATGGCGGAAATCCAACCGCTGTGCCGGCAGGCGGCTGCTCTTGTTCTTGCACATCTATTTTCTGATAGATGCTACCCTCTTGATTTTGTTGATTCCCTTGAGGTACTTGAAAGTTTCTATCATGTCCCCTTCCTCCTTTTCTCAAGGGTATACATATTAAGCTGCTTTAGTCTCTCTTCGTATGGCTTTTGGTGTAAACCCTACATCATTTTAGTTGTCCTCCTCTGGACTGCCTCCATCCTGTCTATGTCCTTGCAGAGATGTGGTCTCCAGAACTGTCAAATACTCAGATGGGTTCTCACCAACTGTCTGTACAGAGGGATAACAACTTCCTGTTTTCTATTGGTGATGCCTCTCCCTATGCATCCCAGTATTATCCCCCCAGCCCTCCTTACTGCCTTCTCACATTGCTTACCTACCTTTAGGTCATCTGATATGACTACATCCAGGTCGCTTTCTATTTTTGTTGTTGTTAGTACCCCCCAACCCCATTATGTGCTCTTCCCCTGGGTTTTTGTTTCCCAGGTGCATTACTTTGCACCTCGGTGCACTGAGGGTCAAGCAAGGCATCAGGCTTGGCTAGGGAGTCATACTGAGGCAGGGAGTCATGTTCAGGCAGCGCATCAGGCAATGAACTGTCTGCATTTACTGGCTAACAATCACCACAATGTATAAAGATCACTTCCCTAGATTAAGCTGGGAGGAAAAGCTTCACTGGAAAGAAAACTGGGTCTAAATCCTCACCATGGTTAACTGATATCGAAAGCTTGCAGGAAAAATACAATCTAGAAATATTATCAAAATATGTGGCAAATTAAATTACTCAACCTAAAATATGAAAAATATATTGCCCAAAAAGGTGAATAATTAAGGTGTTATGAATTATCTTGAGATTATTAAATTGTCAACATTCTCACCTTGGCAAGTATCTAATCATTGTGAACATGGCTATAAATTTTGTTTGGTTGTTCTCAAGGACTGATTTGAGAAGAGCATATACACTGTTCTGGTTTGAATTGACAGTAATGTCCTTCAAACGAGATTTAAAATAAAATCAGATTTCACAGGCAAGAAAATTATGACTGGGCAAAATTATGCTTTCCCTTTAGGTTGCTGATCTAGACCTTATCCTACTTATTCTACTACCCATGCAGGATGACTGGATAATTCATAGGGCTGCTAATTTCTTTAGTGCAAAATGGAAAATTCAGATATCTGTGAAAACTTTAAGTGGATAAAAGTACATGTAGGGGGCAACCATGCCAGATCAGTGGCGCCGAGGGCTGAGGTACTGGATGCCTCACCTTGCGCTACACAAGTGACCTGTGTTCAGGAATGAGCATGGACCACCTGGGGTTGGCAGGGGAGGAGAGGGATCGAGCATCTGAGGGACTGCTCTCCCTCTCCGGGCGGGGGGACTCCAGTGGTTAGTGCGTGACTGGCCCCTAGCAGAGGCTGAGGGGCAGTGCCCTGATGCTGCAGAAGAAGGGGCTGAAATGGGGCAAACGCCTGGAGGAGCGCATGCGGATGTGTGCGTGCTCCCTCCACTGGCGTCATTGCACATCCCACTCACTCAAGGGGAGAAAACGTGAAATGGTCCCTGGTTGTGCAGGATGAAGCAGCAACCCACCACAGGCCCGGACTCCGAATGGCACTCCCCGAACTGGATCCTGGTCGAGGTGAGTTGAGCTGGGGGAGCTCCTCAACACCCTGCCACGGAGGGTAAACCGTGGGGTATGCTGCCTGATATCGGGGTGCAGGGCTGGACGGGTGGCTGAGGATGGTTGCTGACTGGGACCCATGGAAAGAACAGATGTAAAAAAAAAAAAAAAAAAAAGTAGGGAGCAACCTCGTCTTTCTTGTATTTAAACTGTATTTAAGATTATGGCGATGAAGAATATGCATCTGTATGACTACTGTTTAGTGGATTTTATCCATGAATATATGTAAGCAGTAAGACATGACGGGGTGTGCACTGAACAGATATTACCACACCCCCAGGGGTGTAGTGAGGAATGAGACCACAGGCTGAGTGCCTTAAGCCACAGGGCGTGCGGTAATATCTGTCCAACGTACACTCTGGAGTCTCTTTTTGTGCTTATAAAATGAACTACATTTATTTTTTTGTTAAAAAAGGCATGTAACGTATATAAAAAAAAGACTATTATTATGACAATTTGTCATAAAATAGTCCTTCCGCAGCTAGAACATGACATCATTTTTTTTCAAACAGTACCTTTGTTATTATGCTGTAGGCCCCACTGTTTTGTTTCCACACAGGCATCCCCCCCCCCGCCATCCCCCGGTGTATCGTGGTGTATTGCTGTGGCTGGGGCACTAGAAAGCAAGCAGTTGCTGACCGTCTTTTTTTTTTTTCCTGTATATAAGACAGCCCACTGTGATGGAATCCATGGCATCCAGCAGCTTCTGTCTTTCCCGTGACAGCACTGAGAAGCGATGGGAAGTAAATATTTCCCCCTCGCCAATCTAACTTTACATGTGAGGATGCCAGATTAAAAATAAAAAAATAAATACAAAAATAATATTAATAATAATGATGCAAGCCAGCTAATTTTGAGAAAGTGCTAAATAAATGACCAACAGTTTAAACACAAGAACTGATTTTCTTAACGGAGACAAAGGGAGCAGGCATGCAGTGTGACTGGGCAACGGGATCCCAACAGTTCAGATCACGGGCCAGGTTAGGTTTTTTTTTTTTTTTTAATTGGCATTTAGGATGTGAAGACATACTGAAGAGACAGCAGGACAGCAACCGACACAAGAGATTGCCTGATCAGTGGCGAGTCCAGGAGGAGCCACCTTAACGAGGTAGAAAAATGGCCGCATCTGAAAAATAAGTGTTCCAAAGGTGACTCAGCACTGAGAGATGCAACATTCAGATCAGCAACGAGTGAGAACTTTCCCTAATGCTGTGCCATTGTACACTGGTCATTGTACGTATGTAGTGTTTACTTGAGTATGCTGGTGGAGATGTTATTCCTTTTACCTGCAAGTTCTTTGAATGGACTGGACAGGGTCCTATGGGGGAATGTTTATGCTCTGGTTGTAGTAACCGCATGGTCACAGCGGTTAGACCTGCTTCTTGAGCTGTTCTATATGACCTACAATCCCTTGTAGATGCTAGTTACTCAGAACAATTTGTGGGGACAATGAAGGCTCAAACAGCCTTGTTAAAGGTATCAAGAGTCGGATAATACTGTGAGTGAGTGAGTGAGCGATTGGTGGTGGCAGCAGCTGGGGGATGGGTGAAGATTAAAGCGTGAAGGAAGTAATTGAAACCAAAAGAAATTACAACAGTTTGTGCATTCAAGTGTTATGTGCAGGGTTTCAGGGAACTGTATGAAATATTTTGCACATTTGTGAACCATGAACAATGACAGTACAGGCTTTGAATGTGACTGTTTAGCGAGGAAAAAAAATTGCTGGGTTTTCAAAACTGAAAGTTCTAATTGGAATCTTGATATTTATTTTACAGCATCCTCTGATTTTGCAGCACTTGTTATTACCTGTGCAACAAACGTATTTGATGCACAGGTAACAACCAATCAAAATACAGGATTTTCTCTCCCCATTTTATAAACAGTTAGGTATAATGTTTTTTTTTTAATTTTGTAATGATCTTGTTGTATGATCGATCGAAAATTAAATCCTACTTCAACTACCTGCACCTAAAGATATTCCCTAGTGTTTCACATTCCCAATTTTCTGATGCACCCAAAAAAGTTTCCAAGGCTGTACATTGGTGCAAGTACATTCTTAAATATATATCGTAGCATTGGTAGAATAATGATTTATCTTAATGGTCCAGATATTCAAAGCTTTGCGCAGTGTGCAAACAGTTTGCGTGGGATTGGGGGGGGTCTACTATATTAAAAAGGCCAAATAGCATGCGCAAACTGCATTAGCACCGGGCAAAATCATAATATACGCAAGCAGCAAACTGAACATGAATACAGGTGCACTGCTGTATTCAGCAACTAGCACCATGCAAAGTGGTTTAGCATGATTTAGCATGACCCTTTGCGTGGTACAAATTACCGCCCAGGAAAAGCTGGTCTTAACCCTGGGCAATCCAGACTTGCACGGCATTGTGTCATTGTGCAGCCTTGTATGACCCTAATATACGACTATGACACAGAGGAAAAGTCAGACATGGGTGAAACATGCTGGTCACTGATGGCACCACAATGATGCCAACTGCTGCAACCAGTCCCAGCCATGCCAGGCAGTATGTGGTGACCCGGCCCCCGAGGGCCACCATGGTAGTGTGGCCATACAGCACACACCTGCAGACCATATGTCTGTGGTGACCAACAGATGCCAACACACACACATGCAGCACTGTGGGCATGGTGGGTGTTGAGGGGAGGGTGTACGGCTGGCCAGGCCTCACCACAGACCGTGTGCGGCCACAAAGCTGGGACACAGCACACAGTGCACATGGGCCAGTATTGGGAATACCCCAATACCAGTGTGCCTGTCCAATCATACATGCCCCTCAGTCACATACCGCACAGTTGTACATACACCACAGCACACACAGCCGGCCATGTCTATGTCACTATGAGCATCCCATGCCAGAAGTTCCGCATCTGTGGGTCACACAACAGTGTGACAGTAATGTCCACTGTCAATACACACCTGCAAGGTGTGCTTGTCACTGTGTACAGTGCAGTGGTCATCGCTACCCTACGCACCATAGGCATTGCTGTGTCCCTCACACTACTGGCCCCCTTGCTACTATGGTGTCTGCTGTGCACTGTAGCATGCCCTACAGTGTTACAGCTGCATACATCACCACCACTGCCTGTGTATATGCTGTGTTGTCCCCTGGGGTACACAATGCTATGCTGTACTGCATATATGTAGCCTGCAGTCACCATCATACACTGTCAGACTGACCTACCAGCCCCCTGTGGGACCCTGCAGTAACGCTGGGCAAACTGCATGCAAATCAGGGCATAATGAGACGCTAATCTGGATGTCTGCCCATGGACTACCTAATTAGGCTCATTTGCATGTCACTTTTGAATATGTCAAAGTTTAGTGCCAGGCAAACGTGTCTGCACTGTGCAAACGACTTAGCTCCGCGCTAAACATAAACTCAACGCTAAATGCAAACATGCTAGCGCAATGCTAACAGTTCAGGGAATATTATACAGTTTTGAACACTGTTCTTTCACATGCACTGCTGCCTGCAGCTGTACTGGGTCCACACATTTGCTAGCACACACATTGGCCACATAGTTCACCTCTACCTACCTTCATGTTGCTGTGCACTGTGTTGCTGTTGTGGTTTGCACTTCCTGGTTGCTATATTCAGAGCTGTCTTATTCCAGGGCTACATGTGCCCTGCACTCCCAACCCAGTTTGCCTGGCCTCATTCCCATGTTATATTCAGAAACTGGTTGCCCCGGGCTATTCCTTTTGAATATAGCTTGCTTTGTGCGCCGGGCTAAGTTTGCCTGCCAGGCAGTGTTAATTTAGCCCTGGGGCAAAGTTTTGAATATCTGGCCCATTATTTCATCTCCAGCTAAGAACATTTACAGGATGGCAACCAAGAAAATGGCTCCCACAACTGCAGTCGTTGGCATTAATCAAGACACTTTACATACATGTCTACCTTTGGTTAGTCTGTTTCTTTTCTTAAAGTCCTTGTCATTTTGCATGTACTTTTGAACTGTCTGAGTAGCTTTCTCACAACTTTTACTTTTTATTAGGATTTTTAAATTATCTTTGTCCTGAGCCGGCCACCTCTGAAACTGCAAGATATAACCAAAAGAAGCATGGCAACCCCTATATTTCTTTCTTTTACTATATTTACAACCGTATTCTATCCTATCAAAAATGTTTTATGAAAATGACATGGGATGGCAATGGTGTTATGCATAAAAATATACAATGTTCTACCCCATTTGGGGGAATGTTAGTTCAAGAGGCAGTCACAGTATTAGTAATCTACTCTTTATTGTTGCATCTGTGGAAACACAATGAAGCAAACATCATGACAAATCACGCATCTTTGTTTCACTGTTTCTTTTCCACTCATGTGTGAACTGTTTATTTATAAGTTTTTACATAAAACGTGCAATAGTTCTGCACAGAGGAATACACAAATAGATAATCCAAACAACATTCACTTAACAAGGATTCATTAGACAGCCTCCCATAAGTTACCACACTGGGGAAATTATCAGTACTGAAAAAGAAAGATAAATATTTACCACTGCGTATACTAGCACAGAGCTTGATAGGGATATGTGCTTAAAGAAATGTGCAAAATAATGCTCACTATTATCATCTTGGCTACATGCTCACAATATCCCACACTGTTACTGAACTAGTAACTAGTAAGAATTAATTCTCCAAGGATGGGTCTATAATTAGAACTTTAATAGCTCAGACTAACGTTAAAATAAATAAAATTATGCAATAGATAGACCCTGATAAACCAAACATGCAGAGTATTATTGTCGCAGCATGTGAATTTAAAACAAGAAACAGGGAATCCGAGAACTCAGTCCGACTTGTGAAGTCTGGAGCCAACTGAAAAAGTACTACATGAAGTCAATGTTCAACAGCACCATAATCCGTTTGTAGGGAAGAGACCTGAACTGTACTCACTGTCCCACTGAAAGTCACTCTCCCTCCAGGGCATCACCATCTGATAAATTCTCTGTCCCATTTAATTCAGTCTCGATTCTCGCTTGCAGCTTGCATGCCTCAGATGGGTCATTAAATAAGTATGTATGGTCCTTCCATTGTACCTTCAGTTTAGCTGGCAGAAGAAGTTGATGCTGTATCCTAAGGGATCGCAGCATGGCGCGCACTTGATCAAAGGCCTTCCTGCGCTGCCTGGTCGAGTAGGATAGATCAGGAAACAAAGACAAAATGAAAGCATCTTTTGTGCTTCACAGTTGATAGAATCCTGTTCCGCACTCCCACACCAGTGCACACAATAAGGAAAGTCCGCAGTCCCACGGCAGCCACCCCGGCTTGATGAGGAGTGATACGGAAAGCTTTTCTGAGAACTAGTGTGTGGGGGGGGGGTCCTCTTCAGACAGCTCAAGAATCTTTGGCAGCATAGTTTGAATAAAAGTTAGAGGATCCTCTCCTTCGAACTGCCCTGGTAGTCCAATGATTCTTATGTTGCTCTCTCTTGCTAAATTCTCCACATTTTCTAGTCATTGGTGGAGCAGGGAAATTTCTTTGACTAGTTTAGAAGTTGCATCCATAGACTTAAGCGAGGCCCCTTCAACCTGCTGCACAGTCTGCTCGCACTCATCCACACAGGTTTCCAGCGCATTTACTTGGGGAGTAAGAATGTCCAGCTTTTTAACCATTCCCTGATACTTTTTACCAGCTGGGTCACTGTGGATTAACTGCTAAGTGACACCTCTTCTGAGCCAGCACCACCACTGCCAGAGGTCTCGTCTGACTGCTACAGCCCACCACCTCATGGGACAGTTGTCTTGGGCTTGAAGAAATCTACTGATGGGGCTATTCTGCTGTTTGCCCATTTTTTGCTTCCAACACAGTACAGGCTATTACAGATCGCATAGGGTGCCAAAAAATTAATACTAAGATAGTTTTATTTATAAAATTGTCTCAGATCCTTGGGCGCTCAAGAAGGAAGCATATTCTCTGGTCTGCTGTCAAGTCACGCCACGCCCCCTTCCCACTCATGTTGACAACTAAAACATTACTATAGTATATGGCTGGCATTTATTCTGTATAAAAATCAGCCTGCTCAAAAACGTTGTTGGGCACATTCTAAACCATTGTGCGCATTCCGAATGGTTGTTCTGCAAAGTTCAAAGGTCATACAATTTTAAATTTCTCATTTATTCCACACCTAGCTACTTACTAACTAGCCAGTGCCTAAAATTGTACCTTTTAACTTTTAAAAGTCTGTAAATTTAATTTTGATCATAGAACAGAACAAAGAAATAGCAAGATTTTTTTTCACTTCAGTGGGGGTCTGTCACTCTGGTATAAAAAAAAACATATACTATAAAAAAAAAAATATGGACAACCACACACAACTCGTCGTGTGTTTCTATGTCGGGACTGGGATGACAGCATGGACCTCTCGAGCTTCGCTCTTGAGGTTCATATGCTGTCATCTAAACACCTCAATGAAAACACAGCCTTGTGCATGGTTGACCATACATTATTCTCTATGTTATAACTACATAAAACAATCTGAACCCTTATGGATTTGTTCCATTAAGAGGGATTAAGTCCCTCCATGTAACATAAAAAGAAGCTACAAACCTATGTTTTTTGTTGTGGATTTGAAATGTTTAGATGACCACCATGTACTGAGCAACAAATTATGAATTTAGCATGTTGTTGCTGAAACACCAGGAAATGTCCTTAAGTTTGCACTTTTTCCGCTGGGACTCTTGCTCAGGCTGTCTGTAGTTCAGGCTGCAGCAGGTGCTTGCGCTTTATTAATTTTTTTTGCAACTGCCTTCATCCTACAGTGCAGGCTCCCAGGGGGCCTACTGCTCAGGCAGCAGTAGATGCTCAATCATGGTCTCAAGCTAGAGATGATGCCTATGCTTGTGTTTCTGAGTGTCCTCAAGTTGCAGGATCAAAACAAACTTCTTATTCAGACAGATGCTTGTGCTCAGGCGAAGGCTCAAGTACATCCTTGCATTTATATTTGTGCTTTTTGTGCTTGACCTTAGTTACAGATGCAGACTCTAAAGCAAATTCTCTTTCAGGCTCAGGGAACGTCTCTGGTTGTGGTAGATGCTTATGCTTGGGTTTTTCACTTCCCTTACCTACACTGGCTCCATCTCAGGTGAAGGTGTAGCTGCAGACAAAAAAGAGCATTCTTGCTGAAGCACAGTCTCAAAATCAGATAGGTGCTTTCAGAGTTAAAAATTTTGGGGGGCAGGGATTGTGTGAATTGCGCTATTTTTGGAGCCCCCCCCCCCTGGGACAATAACACACCCTTACAGCACAGTGGCAAACTGCCACTGGGGGCTTTCTGTGGCACTCTTGTCACTGAGCTTTGCATTTTATTTTCATATATCTCCCTTTGGAGCTGCCAGAGACAGTCCATGGTAGTCTAGTGTGCACACCTCTTGTCCCTCTTCTGCTCTCCCAAGACTTCACATGTAAGGACTGACACCCATCACAGCATCATGGGAGAAGCTCCCATTTCGTGAGGGCAGTTTGAGGGAGAAGAGCCGAGGAGTCGACGATGAGACTGAACCCAGCAGAGAAACGGTGACAAGGACAAGCCAATGGTAGCGAGATGGGGTCACCATAACATTCGGAAATTCAGTCCTGGCTGAAACAGTTTACTGGGGAAAAAAAAGTAAAACAGGAAACAGTTGCACAGTATCAGCGGCGGCAAACAGTCAGAGGGGAGGTGTGGGTGAGTTAAGATGCAGTCAGTCAGCCAGCCAGGTGGCAAAGAGGGCTGAGGTGCTGGATGCCTTACCTCGTGGTATGTTGGTGACCCGGGTTTGGGAACGGACTCTGGTCGTTCAGGGATCAGACTGAGCGTCCACTGACAGCTCTCCTTCCTCGGGGGTGGGGGGATGCAGCATCGCGCCATAGCCTGACACCCAGCGGAGGCTGGGGGTCAGCACAGGTGCAATGTTAGAAGGGGATGGACCCACACACAAGGTTTAAGACTGCCTCCACGGAGGTGGAGACAGTCACCCTGCCCATTACATGTGTGTGGGTCCAGGGAGAAAACGGAAAAAGGATCAGAGCTGGCGGGCTCCACCATGGCAGGTTGTGCCCGTGCCTCCCCCCAGCAATCTAAATGTTGGCTTCTGGGGGTTGGGGTAGGCCGGCACCCCTTGCCACTAACTCTGTCATTGGGGAGGGGTAATCCATGGGGGATGACCGGTTGGAATGGGTGTGGGGAAACCCTCGCTGGAAAGACGAGTCCCCTCTGAGGAGGGGCAGGAACCGACTGCCAGCTGCAAAGGAAGGTGGAACAATGTATATAGAAAGAAAAAAAGATGCGGTCAGTCAGCGGGGCCGTTGAACAGTACAGAAGAACGGAAAATGCAGCAGGTACAGACATAATGTGACAGGGGCAGTCAGCAGCCAAATTAATGAAAACACAAAATACTGAACTAAAAAAGGTCTGGTGAGTGAATTTGCCCAACTGAGGTTGACAAAACGTTGCTGCCAGAAAACTAATTTTTTTTGGGGGGGGGGGACCAAAGGGTGGGATGGTCTTTGAATTGGGTATATCTACAAGAAAAGCTAGATTTATTAGAAAAAGAACAAAAAAAGAAGAAAAGCATAAAAAAAACTTTTGCAAGAACCGTGTAGGGAAACTAACTGAAGGTCTGTGCCCTGTCTTGTGTGTCCTGTTGTCTTTACTGTGTGCCAAGAAAAGAAAAGCTGGTCCCAGGGTGTGTAGTGTGCAGAGAAGAAACAAATTATTCACAATTAGTAATGGTGTTTCTTCTAATGGTGTCTTGCTGTATTCTGACTATATGCAGTTAGCCCCTGCACTTGAACTGCTCTGGAGAGTAAAGGGTTAACTCTATGCAAAGGCATAGAACGTTGAGCTCAAGCTTGGTTTTCAAACCTCTGTCTGTGGTACTCTGAAGTGTAACCATCAGATTCTTACGAGCACTAAACTAACTCAGAGAAGAAATTGTTTTCAAAATTTTGTGCCAAATGGCAAAACAACGTTTTAGGGTCAGAAGACTCAAGTCGAGAGAACCCATAAAGAACCCAACAGGTAGTGATTTACCAAAAATGGTTAATAAACAAACTAAAAGAAACCCCTAAGAGATGGAGGCATGTCCAGTACACCTCTGGGGTACAGCACTGTGCCTGCTCCACCACATCCCAAAACTACTAGGTTCCAGGAGAGGAGGCAGGGAAGGAGGTCAGAATACAGCTAGACTCCATTAGAAGAAACAACATTACTTGGTGAGCAATTTTTTCTTCAAACAACATGAAGTCTTGCTGTATTCTGACTATATGCAGACTACCAAGCAGCACCCCCTTGGAGGAGGGAGTTATAGGACCTGTTTTGGGAACAAGATCTGCAGCACAGCCGTGCCAAACCTAGCATCACTTTGTGACTGGATGTCCAAAGAGTAATGTTTGGTAAAGGTGTGAACAGATTTCCAGGTAGCTGCTTTGCATATGTCCACTAAGGGTATATCTCTAGCTGCTGCGACCAAAGCAGCTGTACCTCTGGTAGAATGAGCCCTCAGGCCTGAGGGAGGTTCCTTCCCAAGTTTAGAATAGCAGAATTGAATACAAGAGACAATCTACCTGGCAATAAACCTCTTGGTAGCAGGTTTGCCCTTTCCCACTTCACTATAAGTGAGAAACAACTGACAGCAGTCCTTCTTATGGGCCTTAGAATGCTCAATATAGTAACTAAGAGCAATTTTTACATCAAGACTGTGTAACCTCCTCTCCCCAGAGGAGGAATGATCAGTGAAAAACACAGGCAATGACAGACTGGTTCAGATGAAAGTCTGACACCACCTTGGGAAGAAACTTTCTATTGGTGCGGAGGACCACCTTATCCCTATGAAAGGAAATGAAATTAGGCTCCACTGACAAGGCCTGCAATTCACTGATTCTCCTGGCAGAGGTAATGGTCACCAGGAACACCATTTTCCAAGTCAAGTATTTCAGCTCAGCTGAAGATAAAGGTTCAAAAGGGGGCTGCATACGCTGAGCAATACAGATATTCAGATCTCAAGGAGGGGTAGGCTCCCTCAAGGGAGGATTGACATGAAGCAAACCTTTGAAGAATTTCTTGAAAACTGGATGGGAAGCTAGGGAGGAGGCCTTACCAGCAGAAAGGAAGGCAGACACAGCTGCTAAATGTACCTTGAGAGTAAAAGGCCGGAGGCCTAAACTGTTAAGATGCACTAAATAGTCCAATACAGTGGCAATATCAGCCAGTTCTGGCTTAGTATGCCTCCAGGAATACCAAAACCCAAACATTTTCCATTTGGAGTTGCAAGTCTTCCTAGTAGTAGGTTTCCTGCTAACTTTTAAAATATCCAGGACTGATTGGGAGAGACGCAAACTTGCATATTCTAGCTCTTCAAGAGCCAGGCCTTGAGCCTGAGAGTCTGAAGGTTGGGATACAGAATCCTCCCGAGAGGAGGTGAGGAGATTGTGTTGTCTGGGAAGACACAAGGGCAGTGTTACTGATGGTGACAACAGTAGAGGATACTAAGGCTGTCTGGCCCAATCTGGAGCCACCAGGATCACCTTGCAAGGCTGAGACCTGATTTTTATCAGGACCCTAAATATCAGAGAAAAAGAAGGAAATGTATACAGAAACTTGCTTGTCCAATTCAGTAGAAGAGCATCCTGAGGGACATGACCCAGAAAGGGTGGTCTGCAACAATAAAGGGAAAGTTGATGATTGTCCGGGGCTGCAAAGAGATCCATCTCTGGAGTGCCCCATCTCCTGAAAATGACTTGAAAAACTAGAGGGTTCAGGGTCCATTTGTGATAGCCCTGAGAAATCCTGCTGAGAGCAACTGCAAGAAGAAAAAATTACTCACCTTAGTAATGTTGTTTCTTCTAATGGAGTCTTGCTATATTATGACAGTAGCAGTTTGTCCCACCACTAGAACTGCTCCGGAGGTGAAATGGTTAATACCATTCCAGAACGGAACTTTGAGCACGAGCTCTAAGAAGCAGCTCTGTCTGTGATATTTCAAAACTGAACTGTCAGATCTTTACGAGCAAAACTCACTAAGGTCTGTGTGGAAGCTGTAACCTACACTAGCCAAATGGCTACCTAAATATTAACAATCATTGCTGGTCCCAACACCCAAGACTCAAGTCAGGGGACCAGAACTACTAATACAATTCTAACAACAAGAGAATAAAACAACAGGATAATAACACACCCCAAAACCCCAAAGGGGAGAAACGCTAAAAGGGCATAAAAATAGTGCCCACACTAAATTGCCCGCACCCCACCCAAGTAGAGGTTCTGAGAGGGGCAGGCTGGGGGGGAGGTCATAATATAGCAAGACTCCATTAGAAGAAACAACATTACTAAGGTGAGTAATTTTTTCTTCAAACAACATGAAGTCTTGCTATATTATAACAGTAGCAGACTACACAGCAGTACCTCCATGGAGGAGGGACAGAACCTACTTAGGGAATAGGCTCTGAAGAACAGCTGTGCCAAACCGAGCATCTCTCCTGGCCTGGACATCCAGGGAGTAATGCTTGGTTTGGTAAAAGTGTGTACCGTTTTCCAAGTAGCAGCCTGGCATATCTCTAATATAGGAATGTCTCTGGCAGCAGCTAGAGACGCGGCTGTACCCCTGGTAGAATGAGCCCTCAAGTCAGAGGGGGGATCTCTGCCCAGCTTCTGATAACAAAATTGGATACAAGAGACAATCCACCTGGCAATTGATCTCTTAGTGGCAGGTTTGCCTTTCCCAACTTCACCATAGGTGAGGAAAAGTTGAGGATTCGAACTCAGACCTTGGTACGCCTATATAATAACTAAGAGCCCTCTTAACATCCAGGCTGTGCAACCTCCTCTCACCAGAAGAGGAGTGATCAGTGAAAATACTGGAAGGGAGATAGATTGGTTGAGATGGAAATCTGAAACCACCTTAGGTAAAAATTTCCTATTAGTCCTCAGGACTACCTTATCCCTGTGGAAAGAGATAAAGTCAGTTTCTACTGACAAGGCTTGCAACTCACTTATGTGTCTAGCAGAAGTGATAGCCACCAGAAAAACAGTTTTCCAAGTTAGATACTTAAGCTCTGCAGAAATCAGAGGTTCAAAAGGGGGTTGCATTAACTGGGCAATGCAAACATTAAGGTCCCGGGCAGGGGCCGGTTCCCAAAAGGGTGGATTAGTATGGAGTAATCCCTTAAAAAACTTGGAAAACGCAGGGTGAGTGGAAAGAGGGGATGACTTTTCTGCTGAAACAAAAGCAGAGACAGCTGCCAAATGAACTCTCAGGGTAGCTGGTCTGAGACCCAAGGAATTAAGATGGACCATGTAATCTAATACACTGGGCAAATCAGCAGATTCTGGGGACATATTTTTCCCAGCACACCAAATGGAAAACCTTTTCCATTTAGAACTATAAGTAGCCCTAGTGGAAGGCTTTCTGGAAGCCTTTAGGATTTCAAGAACACCCTGAGAGAGGTGTAAATCAGCAAACTCTAACTCCTCAAGAGCCAGGCCTTGAGGTTGAGGGATTTGAGGTCCGGATACCAAACCCTTCCCTGGGCACAAGTTAATAGGTTGTGATTCCTGGGAGACAAGGGAAGATGGATTGTCAGTGACAGAAGGAGGGGTACCAGGCTGCCTGGCCCAATCGGGGCAATCAGAATCACCCTGCAAGGCTGGGATCTGATTTTGACTAATACTTTGAATAGGAGAGGGAAGGGGGGGAAAGCATAAAGAAACTTCCCCTCCCAATCCAGGAGAAGGGCATCCAGGGGGACTGAGCCCAACACTGGAGGCCTGCAACAGAACAGAGGAAGTTGGTGATTGTCTGGGGCTGCAAAAAGATCTATCTGAGGAGTGCCCCATCTGGCAAAGACTATGCCCAGCACTTGAGGATCTAGGGACCATTCGTGATGGCCCTGGGAAATCCTGCTGAGAGCATCCGCTAGGACATTGTCCTTCCCTGGAAGGTGAACTGCTATGAGGGAAGTGTTCAGGGAATAGGCCAGAGACCACAACTTCATTCCCTCAGTGCACAAGGCCGAAGACCGAGTGCCCCCCTGTTTGTTGATGTACCACATTGTTGTGGTGTTGTCTGTTCTGACTTGTATCACCTTGTTGTGGACAGATGCAGAAAATGCTTGGAAGAGCTAAAAAGACAGCTCTGAGTTCCAGCAAATTGATGTGGAGCAGAGATTCCTGGGGACCACACTCCCTGAGTGGAAAGGTCGCCCATGTGGGCTCCCCAACCCAGAAGGGAAGCATCTGTAGTGAGAGTCAAATTGTGAGCAGGGGGAATGAAGGGGAACCCCAATCTTAAATTGCTCTGATTCTGCCACCACTGGAGGGCCTGGATCAAGGTTCGAGTCACTGGGACCAACTTGGAAAGGGGGTCTCTTCTCTGAGACCAATAGGTTCTCAAGTGAAACTGAATGTCTCTCATCTGAAATCTTGCTCCCTGCACAACAGCTGTGGATGCAGCCAATGCCCCAGGAGCTGCAGAAAGTGTCTTGCTGGCCGAGAGACCTGCAGAGTGAAGGAGGAGGCCAGAGCCACTAAATTCCTCACCCTTTCCAAGGGAAGAAAAGCTCTGGCTAGCTTTGTGTCCAACTCTGCCCCTATAAAGGTGAGTAGCTGGACTGGTTCCAGAACCGACTTTGGTAGCTTTAGCAGAAAGCCCAGAGAGGTGAGAAGCTGCTGGGTGACTTGCAGGTGAGATTTTACCTGTTCTGGGGACTGGCCTACAATGAGCCAATCGTCTAGATAGGGAAAAACAGCAATCCTTTGCCTCCTTAAGTGAGCCACTGCTACTGCCAGACACTTTGTGAATACCCTTGGGGCAGAGGTAAGGCCGAAGGGCATTGCTCTGAACTGGTAATGACCTGAGGGTAGTTCAATCTGAGGTACTTTCGATGGGAGCTTTGATTAGGACGTGAAAATAGCATCCTTGAGGTCCAGGGAGGCTAGCCAGTCCCTGGCCTTAGGGAGGGTAAAATCATTGCCAGAGTTACCATTTTGAACTTTGGTTTCACAAGATGCTTGTTCAGATATCTGAGGTCTAATATGGGCCGCCATTCTCCTGTCTTTTTGGGGTAAGGAAGTATCTGGAATACAGACCCCTGCCCTGGTGCAGGGGAGGAACCCTTTCTACTGCTCTGAGAGCCAACAGGGTTGAGACCTCTGCTTCCAGAGCAAGGGTCTCTGAAGCACTTGCAGGTAGAAAAAATCTGGCTCTCAACTTGGGAAACTTTTTGAAGCTGAGAACCAGACCCTGGCTTACTACTTCCAGAACCCACTTGTCTGAGGTTAAAGAAGCCCAGTTCTGACTGAAGTAAGCCAACCTGCCCCCTACCGGTAAAGGAGAATCGGCCCTGGGCACCCCATCAGGTGCCTCTACAGGTGTTTTAGGCTGAGGGGTGGGAGCAGGCCTGCCCACCCTCGCCTGCCTCTGCCTCTGAAGAAGCCCCTCTGAGCATAGGCAGAGGAGGCCTGAGTCTGATAAAAGGCCTGTGAAAAGGCTCACCCTCACCCCTGGGGTAATTTCTGGGGAGTGGCTTGCCGCCTTTAGCTTGGGCACTTTTGTAAGTAGTCCTATATTCATCCATCTTTTTCATGTAATTCTCTGTCTGCTCCCAAACAGAGAATTTCCCACCACAGGAAAATCCATAGCCTTAGTTTGGGTATCCTGTGACAGGCTAGTACACCTGAGCCAGGCCAACCTACTAAAAAGCTACAGATGTGGCCATGACCCTAGAGGCAACATCATTAACATCCACAGCAGCATGAAACTGTACCTTAGAAGCCTCAATGCCATCAGCAGCCACCTGTTCTAGTTCGCTAGCCAGCTGGCCATGGGCTTGTTGGCTAATTCCATAACAGTATCCCATCTAGATTTCTGATACCTAGCTACATAAGCCATATAATTTGCTTGCCTGAGTCCCAGAGAGGCTGCCAATACTGTTTTTCGCCATGGCATCAATCTTCCTGGAATCCTTGTCAGGAGGATGTGAAGCCAGGGGAATATTAGCTTTATCACAGGCTGCAGCCTGAACTACCCCAACATGACTGCATTGCTGAGAAAGGAATTCTGTATCAGGACCTGACAATGTGTACCTCCTGTCCATCTTTTTATCTACAGGAGGCACAGAATTAGGAGTTTTAAAATTTTATTGTTTGCTTCCTAAAAGACTTATGCAAAAGAATAGACAACTCCTAGACTCTGAATATCCATCATTTCTACAAATCAGGCTCCTCTTGCTCATCCACAGCTTCTTCCAAGGGAAGCTGAGGTTTCAGCAACCTTTTGTAAAACATAAAATGAGATGGGGACTCAGATAGCATAGGGGAGATTCTAAAGGTCTGTCTGGGAAATGTCCGTTCAATGGGTACACCAGACCTTCCCAGCCACATTCATACTGTTCATAATCATCCTCCCTCCTCTGGTTCATAAAACCCTCAACATCATATTCCTGAACCACTGGAACCGGACGAACACCTTTGCCAGATAGTGGCGGTTCGGACGAGACCTGAGACAGTGACTGGACAATTTGTATGGCTTTTGCCATCTCTGCAGCAGTTGGAGAAGGGGTTTTGGACTCCAAACCTGCTGACTTTCTTGTTTTCTTCACTGGAACTGGTTCCTCAGAACCAGCTTTTCTTTTGCCCGAGGAAGTCTCGCCCTGGTCAGAGGGCACTCCCTCCGGTTCGGTTGGCACCGAACCGGGCTGGCCATCCGGGTCAGCGGACTTTTTGGCCTCTCGTTCCCTGAGCCTGCCCAATCTCTTTTCCAGGGTGGCTGCAGGGAAATTTTTACATATCTGGCAGTCTGACTGGAGGTGGTCAAACCCCAGACAATAGACACATGTGGTGTGTGGGTCAGCCTTGGCAAAGACTTCCCCACAGACATCACAGTGTTGAAACCCAGTGGGCCCGGTTTTTCTTTTGGGTTTCTCAGACATAATGCCAGTCTAACCAGAAAACTTGCCCTTTAAACGGCAGTGCCAGGCAAGACACCCTTATCGGTTCCCAACCGTGTCACGGGTATTTGAAAAACGTAATAAAATCCATTTTTTTTAGAACCGATAAGAACCGGGAACCGCACTCTAAAATGCTAAACTTTAAAGTTAATGAGTTTTAAACCCGGCTGATCGGTTCAAAACCGAACCGATAAACTTACAAGTTCCACACAGACAAAACCTTTTAAATTACTTACGATTACCACAGACAGAGCTTGAACCGAACGGTTTTGCAGTTAAAATAAAGCTATTCTCGGTTG
Source organism: Neoceratodus forsteri (assembly GCA_016271365.2). NCBI lineage: Eukaryota > Metazoa > Chordata > Ceratodontiformes > Ceratodontidae > Neoceratodus > Neoceratodus forsteri. The sequence goes on along the minus strand of CM057459.1, from coordinate 297,785,302 downwards.
AATCGGACAGAGAAAACACTGTTTGAACCGAGAAATGAACCGAGCAGAAGGAGAAATCTCCGGAGCGACTGTTCACTGAGGCGGAGTAAAGAATCTGACAGTTCAGTTTTGAAATATCACAGACAGAGCTGCTTCTTAGAGCTCGTGCTCAAAGTTCCATTCTGGAATGGTATTAACCATTTCACCTCCGGAGCAGTTCTAGTGGTGGGACAAACTGCTACTGTCATAATATAGCAAGACTTCATGTTGTTTGAATGTTGTCCTTCCCCAGGAGATGCACAGCCATCAGGTAAGCCTGAAGGGAATACGCTAGAGACCATACTTTCATGGCCTCTGTGCACAAGGCCGAGGACCGAGTGCCTCATTGCGTGCTGATGTACCACATGGTTGTGGTACTGTCTATCCTGATCTGCACCACTTTCCCCTGAACCACAGTTGAGAATGTTTGAAGTGCTAGAAAGACAGCTCTCAATTCGAGAAGATTTATGTGTAGAAAGGACTCATGGTGTGACGAGGTTCCCTGAGCTATAAGATGATCTAGGTGGGCTCCCCAGCCCAGCAGGGGAGGTATCTGTGGTGAGAGTCACAGAAGGGACTTGACTGATAAAAGGAACCCCTTGTCGAAGATTGTCTTCCTCCAGCCACCACTGGAGGGCCTGAATTAAGGTTTGAGAGACTGGAATCAGTTTGGAGAGAGGGTCCTTTTTCTGAAACCAGTAAGATCTGAGATGAAACTGAATATCTCTCATCTGAAATCTTGCTCCCTGAACTACTGCCGTGGAAGTTGCCATGTGGCCCAGCAGCTGTAGAAAGTGTCTGGCTGGACGAGACACTAGAGGACGAAAAGAGGAGGCCAGAGTGACCAATGACTGAACCCTTGAGAGAGGGAGAAACGCCCTTGCTTGAATAGTATCTATTTCCACCTCTATGAAGGTGAGAAGTTGGGCTGGCTCAAGAACAGACTTCTCTGGGTGACCTCTAAGGCTGACTTGACTTGGTCTGAGGACTGGCCCACTAAGAGCCAGTCGTCCAGATATGGGAATAGAAGGATGCCTTGCCTCCTGAGGAATGCCACCACTACTGCAAGACACTTGGTGAACACCCTTGGAACAGATGTTAGGCTGAAGGGCATGGCCCTGAATTGATAATGGCCTGAGGGCAACTCAAACCTGAGGTACTTTCTGTGGGAATGTCTGATAGGTTTGTAGAAGTAGCATCCTTAAGGTCCAGGGAGGCTAACCAGTCTCCTGGTCACAGAGAGGGAAGAATTACTCCCAGAGTCGCCATTTTGAACTTTGGTTTTGTCAAATGTTTGTTCAGGTACCTTAAATCTAAGATAGGTCACCACTCCCCTGTCTTTTTTGGGGTTAGGAAGTATCTGGAATATAGTCCTTTAACCCTGTGACAAAGAGGTACCTTCTCTATTGCTTGCAAAAGTAGAAGAGAGGAGACTTCTGCCTCTAAGGCCTTTGTCTCCAAAGGAGAGGGATGACTGAAGGATCTTGCTCTTATTCTTGGGAACCTTTTGAAACTGAGAGCAAGTCCCTGGCTCACTACTTCCAGGACTCATTTGTCTGAAGTAATGGACTCCCAGGCCTGGGAGTAGTGAGCCAGCCTGCCCCCTATTGGGACTGGGGAGGCGACCCTGACTGACACCTCAGGGTGTCTGCTTGGCAGGGGGCTTAGACTGAGTAGCTGATGGGGTCCTAGTCACCCCCACGTCTACCTCTTCCCCTAAAGACCCCACTCTGCTGGAAAGAAGAGGCCGCCTGAGCTTGGTGAAAAGGCCTGCCCCTGCCCCTAAACTGCTGCCTCTGAGTAGTAGTCTGCTTTTCTTTGGCTGCACCCCTCCTATAGGTGGTCCTGTATTCATCCATTTTTTTTCATATAATTCTGTTTCCTCCCCAAAGACAGAATTACCAGTTACAGGAAAATCCATGGCCTTAGCCCGGGTATCCTGTGAGAGGTTGGTACACCTAAGCCAAGTAAATCTCCTCATGGAGATAGATGTAGCCATGACCCTGGAAAGAACATCATTAGAATCAACAGCAGCATGGAATTGCACTTTAGATGCCTCTATACAATTTGCAGCCATCTGCTCCAGCTCCTTGGCTGGCTGGGAGGCAGCATTCTTATCTAGCTCCAGAACCGTATTCCACATAGGTTTCTGGTACCTAGCTGTATAAGCCAAGTAGTTAGATTGTGTGAGTCCCAAAGAGGATGCCAAGTACTGTTTTTTCACCATGGCATCCATTTTCCTGGAATCCTTGTCTGGGAGGGTGAGATGCCAGGGGAATGCAGCTGCAGCTAGTACTACCCCAACATGGCTGCTATGATTGGTAAGGAATTCTGTCCCAGGACCTGACAAAGTATACCTCCTGTCCATTCTCTTTTACACAGGGGGTATGGATGTAGGAAATTGTAACATTTTTTGTGTCTGCTACCCTTTTTGACTCTGGTACATCCATCATTTCTAAATAATCAGGTTCTTCCCAATCCTGTTTAGCCTCTTCCAGAGGAAGCTGAAGAGTCTCAGCCACTTTCTTGTAAAAGAAGAAATGGGAAGGGGACTCAGAAAGCCTGGGAGGAGAAACCTGATGGGGCCTGTCTGGGGAGATGCCAGGCTCTACCGGCCCATCTAGGCCCTCATCCTCTCCATCATAATCTTCCTCCTCCTCCTCTTCACAATCGCCCTCGTAGTAAGCTTCAGGATCTATGTCTGAAGCAGACATTTCCAACCGAACCAGTCTGCTTTGAACCGAAACCGGTTCGGTCGGAACCGGGCAAAGCTTCTGAACTATGGAAATCACTTTCGCTATCTCTTCAGCAGTCGGACCATGGGAAGCCAGATCCGAACTGGCTGATTTTCTTTTTCTTTTACTCGGAACTGATTTCGCAGAATCGGCTCTCCGTTTGCCCGAAGAGGTATCGCCCAGGTCAGTGGCCACCTCCTCAGGTTCGGTCGCAACAGAACCGGGCTGGTCATCCGGGTCAGCGGACTTCTCAGCCTCCCTCTCCTTTAGCCTACTCAAACGTTTATCCAGAGTGGCTTTGGGAAAGTTTTTGCATATTTGGCAGTCTTCTTTGAGGTGGTCAAACCCCAGACAGTACACACATATGAGGTGAGGGTCGGCCTTGGCAAAGGCCTCCTTACACTCGGTGCAGTGCTGAAACCCAGTGGGTCTGGTTTTCTTTTTGGGTTTCTCAGGCATGCCTTAAACTTAAAGTCACCCAAAACAGCAGTTAAGCCAGATGACTACAAACTTATTGGTTCCAACCGTGTCACGGATCGGTTAAAAATATCCCCAAAGTTGGATTTTTTTAGAAACCGATAAGTACTGGAAAAAAAAAAAACACACACAATCGACAAATTATTACAGAAACAGAATAGATATTGGTTCCAACCGTGTCACGGATCGGTTAAAAAAATCCCAAAAGTTGGATTTTTTTAGAAACCGATAAGTACTGGAAAAAAAAACACACAATCAACAAATTATTACAGAAACAGAATAGACTTCGGTTCCATGACGGACTGCCCAGTAAGAAACAGAAAATAAAACAATTGCTTGAGGAAAAACACCACAACCTACAACTACTACTTACTGGTACCGAGACAGAGGAAAGAATACCGATATTCACACAAATATCAACACTTACATTCCGAAACTGCATGGGAGTACCTCTGGAACAAATCCTACACTTTAAGTATCTGGGAGTACCCTGGACAGCTCACTTTCTTATGCTCAGCACATCGACAACGCTGTCTGGGCTGTCAACATCAAGACTGGTCTGCTCTACAGACATAAGCACTGCTTGACACCCAAAGCCCTCAAAACTGCAATTATCAGCTCTGCCTTACCTACTGTTGACTATGGCTTGGTTATCTATGGTGCCGCTACTACTTCTTCACTCTGTAGAATATCCATTGCACTAAATAAGGCGTGCAGACTCCACACCAGTGCTGCATGCCTCACCCACACATCGACCTATGCGCCCAATCTGGGTAGCTTCAACTAAGAGGAAGGATGCAGTACCAAACATACCTGTTAGCTAAAAAAGCACTTCTCATCCTTTTGCCCCCTGGAACTGCTAACCTCCTCAGCCCTCACTCCAGCTCCCAGCATACTTGAAGCTCAGCCCATCAATCTCTGAAGATTCCTAGGTGCAGGACATCTCAAGGGCAGCGGTCACTCACTTACAGTGCCCCACTCGGGTTCAATGCACTTCCCAATGAAATCCTATCCATACTAAGATTAGGTCCTTTCAAGCACGGGCTCCGTCAGCATCTTACGACAAATAGTTCCTGCGACTGCTTCACCTAATGACACTACCCCCTGTGCGCACTCCAGTTCCCTCTTTTCCACCCCAAAGCTTTACCTTTCCAACCCTTACTATATCCTCCTACCCCCCCACTCTCCCACCCCACCACTTCCCTTCCTACTACCCATACCCGCCACTCTTTCTGCTCCTACTGACAAGGCCTTCTGGCTGCTTACCACTCTTATTCTTCTCTATTACTCCCCCCCCCGCTCCTTTCTTCTCCACTACTAAAGTTATTAATTCTAGATAATTAAAGTATGTACTTCACTGTTTTTTAAACCTAGTCTTTGTATTACCGCCTCTGTATGTTTGTTCACCCCTCCCCACTGAGGTGGAACCTTTGTAAATGAGCGCCTTGTACTCAAAGGTACTGTAATCAGAGATTGAATAAATACCAACAATCGAAAACTGGGTTTCCTATTCAAATTTAGATCTCATTTGAGGTTCGTAAATCTATTACAATGGGTACGTTATTACCACATTTTGATTATGTCTCTAGTTTATATTTTAATTTGGGAACTAAAGAATTACATGCTTTAAATGTTTCTTACAATAATATTTGTTGGTTTGTTTTATCGGTACCAGTTCAGTCACATCATTGTGACTTATAGCAACAATTGGGCTGGTTGTCTCCTGGTTCCAGAATAGAGCATTTCTTTGGTTGTGTTATATTTAAATGTATCTGCTTCAAGTCCATGTTTCCATTACATGACTTGATTAATTGTTGCACTGTTCTTTCAAGCTTATGTTCTAATGGTACTGTGCTTGATACTATCCTATCTAAACTTAAGATTGGGTTACGTGCTTTTTCAATAGTTGCTCCTTTTTATTGCAATGCCTTACAGTATCTTTTGCAGCTCATCAGGCCACCTCTATTTTGAGTTTTAAGAAAAAATTGAAACAATATTTATTACTCAAATCTATATGTAAATTTTTTTTGCACAGACTGTTTGTGTAATGTATTGTCTTGTTAGTTGTAGTTTTCCCTGGTCGGACCTAAAAAAGGGCCTATGGTCCAGTGTCCTTACCTGGTTAACAAATGAATAAATTAAAAAAAATGCAATAAATATAATAATATATCTATATCTATATATATATATATCTATATATATATATATATATCTCTATATATATATATATATATATATATATATATAGATATATATATATATATATACACATATAAAAGATTAGATGTTTCTATAAAAAGTGTTCCGAGTAGCAACTGGGTGGGAAAGCCTGTTACCTGGGTGAGTACTAAACCCAAGTGGGATTGTTGTTTTTTTATTAATAAAAGAGGAAAGATTTTAAAAAAGTGTTCTGAATAGCAACTGGGATAGGAAACTCTTTTGCCTGGGTGGGTATTGTCTTCTTTTATAAAAAAAAAATGTTTTGAGTAGCAGCTGGGTTTAAAAATAACCTAGGCGAGTCCCAAGACATGGGAGTTATTTTTATTCATTTTTTTTTTTATAAAAAAAAAAAAAAAAAAAGAACAAAGAAAAAAAAATGTTCAGTGTAGCAATGGGACGGGAAGGGCTGTTACTTGGCTGAGTCCCAAAGGCTTATTTTTATAGATGTATATTTAAAAAAGGAGAAACTGAGTGATGGGAAGTTCTGCAGTTACTTGGGTGTGCTCTGACATGGCACAACATGCATTCTTACAGACCTGGCTGAAAAGAAAGCAAAAAGAAAATGAGCAAGAGGCCTCTAAGGAAGAAGAAGTACCAGAAAAACAGTTATATGATGAGGGAGCAGGAGAAGACACACAACACACTGCACCAGAATTCGAGCCACACAACTTCACAATTGATAAGACAGATACTGCACCAAACTGCAGCTGCTCCTCTAGAAAACAAGAAAATTCTAGCAATGTGAGCTGTTCCGTTTGTAAGTTTTATGTTTCCATTTCTAAAAAGCACTTGTTACAAGACATCATTTCTAGTAAGACATTCTGGTAGCAGTGGTCATACAAACGCATAAAAAAAAATAAGACACAATCAAACCATCAGGTAATGGCAAAGGTAATAGATAAGGCTAGTGCACACAGTGATGGGCAACTTAAAGTGTGAGAACCGCATATTTTGTTGCCGAAAATTAACTACCTAACACACTGTTGGTCAAATGTGTTCAGTTTTTGAAGGAAACGGAAATGTCCGTTCATGAAAGTCTTCAAAGCAGATGGGGCTTACGGCACATGCATCAATGCAGCTGGACTGTACTAAATGCATGAGGCCATCGCACAAACCATGGTGGAGAAGCTGGACGATGCGGTGAAGAATAGCTCAGTGGTAAGCTTCATATTGGGCGAGGTCACAGACATCAGCAATACCAAGAGACTCATAGTTACATACGATACTTAGACAGCTAAACCCCATATGCTCACTTTTACTGTAACGCAGAAGTTATTGATGGAAAAGCTGAGACTGTTTATGGGGGCACTTTGTCAACTTCTGAATGACAGGGGCAATACAGGTAAAAACCTTGCTGCTGTCTGTACCGATGGAGCATCAGTTATGACTGGCTGTCATCAAGGAGTTGTGCAAACACTAAGAACTGATTATAGCCCTGAATTGACTGGAGTACACTGCACAGCCCATTGGTTGGCCTTATATGCCAGTGATGCAGCTCTGTCCATGGAACAAGTGAAAACATATCGAGAGTTGTGGTTCATTTTCATTTTCTTCAGTAATTCTGCTATCAGGAGCAACAAATTGCATGAACTAGAAACAGCTGGAAGAACCAGTTCTGAAATACTGTCAGCCTCATACAGCTCGGTGGCTGTCCTTTTATGGTGCAGTGTCTGTTGTGTACAGAACTCTTACATCATTAGGAGATGCGTTAGAACATATGGCTTCTTCCAATTCATCAGATTGTCACAAAGCAAATGGACTGTTGCGGACTGTACATCACTAACTTTGTGGCTCTTTCTCATGTAATGCTGGACATCCTGTCACATATTGTTTCTCTTTCAAAACATTTCCATAGGGGGAAAATCATGAATTCTCCACTGTTTGACCAATGGTCACGAGTACTAAATGGGCTGTAAGGTCTTAACTGAAAAAAGATAATTTTTCAAAACTGATCTTGAAAGCAACAAATACAAAGATGATAAACTCTGACATTCAGAGACCAGTTTTTGACAACTTAAAAAGCACATACTGCACATCGGTGCTTTAACTGATGACCTGGACAGACATTTCCCCCAAGATACCTTACAACATGGTAAGCTGTTTCTCCATTTTAGAGCCCAAGAGAGCTGCAGCAGCAAAACAACAGCCAAATGATTTCAGTACATATGGTGAGTCTCTAAACAGAACACTGAATCACTTCCCACTTTTCTGAGCTAGCTACAGAATCTACAAAAAGGGAATTCATTATACTAAAACAGATCATGGTCTCAGATGACTACTACCAATCTCTGTCATTCCAGCAGTTTGCTGATGTTATACTAAAAGAACATCTAGGTGTGTTTCCAGAGTTTGAAAAGCTTTATCAGATTGCACTGGTCATATCAGTGGCTACTGTAGAAGCGACTTCAGTACTCAGAACTGAATAAAGTTCAAATTCAGAAACTCTCCGAAAAATAAAATCTTACAAAACTGAATGATAATCTCAGAATTGGGTGGCATTAGGGGAACTGCAGATTTTGAAGGAGCTGTATACACATGGCAAAAAATGAAGACCAGAAGAAAAGAAAGTTACGCCTTACTGGCTCTTCACTCACCAGACCAAGGGGAACAAGTTAAGTTTAAGGGAGTCAGGTTTTAGCTCAGTAGTTTGTGTTTTCATTTATTTGGTTGCTACTTCAGTGACGGTCTGTCCTGCTGTGTTTGACCCAGTCTTTTTTTTTATTAAACATTGTCATGTCCGTGAAGTTGCGCCTGACATTCATTCTAACACAGAAACATGGAAGCTGTTGGCAGAAAAGGACCTTTTGGCCCATCTAGTCTGCCACAAAGTCCCTACCTACTGTGCTGCTATAGACCCTAATTGACTCTGAACTCTCAACTGTCACCAAAAACACAGAACTTAAAAGACCAAAAAAGGAAGAAAAGGAAAACCAGAAGAAATAGAATTGTAAATACAATGTTTATTAATACTCACACACATCAGCAAACAAAATAATCTGTTTTTTTTGAGGGGGGTAATCTCTCCCAAATGCCTCCTTCCCCCCCAAAAATGTGCCCCCACATATGGTAGGCCCGGGAAAGGGGGATTTCCCCCGGACCCGAAACTGAATTTTAAGTCCTACTGACATTCAAGCTTTTTGTGACTTGACTCAGTCTGTATTGTGGCCTCCAGCTCTGTCATAGGGTAAAACAGGCCTCTCTCTGGGGCAGGATCGCAGGCTCAGGTACAGTCACATACTTGGGTAGATTTGTGCACCTCGGCTTTCTAGGATGGGATGCTCATTTGGGCTGAGGATCAGGCAGACAGCTGCATTTCTGCTTTGTCTTTTTCAGCACAGAAACTCACTTTTATTTACCTATTGATTTTTTCATTTGTTTGTTATCTGGGCGAGGTCCACTAAGTTAAAGGTCCATTTTCAGGAGTGACCTGTAGCTACCAAAATAAGCAGCTATAAACAAACAAGCAAACAATCTTGCAATATGAAAGTATTTAATACAATATAATTAAATTATTACACCAAACATGATGCAAGAAATTAAAAGCAATTACAAACAGAATTTACAGCCAAATGCTTATTTTAATGGCCTTTAAAAAAAGCACGTCTTTGCGATGAACACAGAATATGTGGTAGATAGTTCCATTGTTTGAGGCATAGATAAACATGCTCTGTGCCCCCCCATTTCTGCTGAGGCGTAGTGTACCATTAGCAGAGATAAATCCACAGATCTCTAGTTTCTGCTTCAATTTTTTGGAAGTAAAAGGTCAATGAAAGCTGAATCAGAATAAAGCCTAAGGGACCTATCAACAAGACAACACAATCTGAATTAGTTGCAGACATATAGAGACAGCTAACCCAATGGTGAATATTATTCATACAATCATAGAAGCTTGATGGCAGAAAAGAAAAAAATTACTCACCTTAGTAATGTTGTTTCTTCTAATGGAGTCTTGCTATATTATGACATATGCAGTGAGTCCCAACCTTCGAACTGCTCCGGAGGTGAAAGAGTTAACTTTCCATGCCAGGCATGGAACGCTGAGCTCGAGCTCAGTTGCAAACTCTGTCTGTTCTTCAAACTCAAACTGTCAGATCTTTACGAGCTAAACTCACTAAGGTCCTGTGTGGAAGCTGTAAACCTACACTAGCCAACTGGCTACTAAATATAAGAAGACATTTTTTGGTCCCAAAACAAAGACTCAAGTCAGGAGACCCAAAAAATGAAAAACACAACACCAAATCACCCCAAAAAGGAGGGGTGAAAACAAGGTGGGCATCTACTAAGTGCCAACACTGCACTGCCCACCCACATCCCAAAAATAGAGGTTCTGAGAGGAACAGGCGGGGGGGGGAGGTCATAATATAGCAAGACTCCATTAGAAGAAACAACATTACTAAGGTGAGTAATTTTTTCTTCAAACAACATGAAGTCTTGCTATATTATGACATATGCAGACTACACAACAGTACCTCCATGGAGGAGGGACAGAACCTACTTAAGAAATAGGCTCTGAAGCACAACTGTGCCAAACCGAGCATCACTCCTAGCCTGGATGTCCACAGAGTAATGCTTGGTAAAAGTGTGAACTGTTTTCCAGGTAGCTGCTTGACAAATCTCTAGAATGGGGATGTCCCTGGCAGCAGCCAGGGAAGCTGCTGTACCTCTGGTAGAGTGAGCCCTCGGGCCTGAGGGAGGAACCTCACCCAGCTTTTCATAACAGAATTGGATACAAGAGACAATCCACCTGGCAATGGATCTTTTAGTGGCAGGTTTCCCTTTACCAACCTCACCATAAGTGAGGAACAGTTGGAGGGAGTCAAACCTGTGACCCTTGGTACGCTCTATGTAGTAACTAAGGGCTCTCTTCACATCTAAGCTGTGCAACCTCCTCTCGCCAGAGGAGGAATGGTCAGTGAAGTACACTGGAAGAGAAATAGATTGATTAAGGTGGAAATCTGAAACCACCTTAGGCAAGAACTTCCTGTTAGTCCTGAGGACCACCTTATCTCTATGAAAGGAGATAAAATTAGGCTCCACTGACAAGGCTTGTAATTACTTATCGTCTGGCAGAAGTGATGGCTACCAGAAACACAGTCTTCCAAGTCAAATACTTAAGCTCTGCTGAAGACAAGGGCTCAAAGGGAGGTTGCATAAGCTGAGCAATGCAAACATTAAGATCCCAGGCAGGCAGGGTCCCTGAATGGAGGGTTGTGTGAAACAATCCCTTAAAAACTTAGAGAACACAGGATGAGCTGAAAGAGAAGAGGGTTTACCTGCTGAAATAAGCACACACAGCTGCCAAATGCACCTTTAGGGTAGTTGGTTTGAGCCCCAAAGTGTTTAAATGGACCATATAATCCAGGACTGTGGGTAAATCAGCAGATTCTGGGGAAATACGCTTCCCAGAGCACCATATGGAAAACTTCTTCCATTTGGAATTGTAAGTAGCCCTGGTTGAAGGCTTCCTAGAAGCCTTCAATATATCCATTACACCTTGGGAGAGGTGTAGATCAGTAAACTCTAACTCTTCAAGAGCCAGGCCTTGAGATTGAGAGATTTGAGGTTTGGGTATCAAACCCTTCCCTGGGCACAGGTTAACAGACTGTGATTCCTGGGAAGACACAGGGGAAGATGGACTGCTAAGGACAGTAGGAGTGGATACCAGGGTTGTCTGGCCCAATCTAGAGCAATCAGAATCACTTTGCACGATTGAGATCTGATTTTGACTAACACTTTGAACAGGAGAGGGAAGGGGGAAAAGCATAGAGAAACTTCCCTTCCCAATTGAGAACTAAGGCATCCAGAGGGGCTGAGCCCAACACTGGGGCCTGCAGCAAAAAGAGTGTTGGTGATTGTCTGGGGCTGCAAAAAGATCTATCTGAGGGGTGCCCCTTCTGGCAAATATTACCTCCAGGACCAGAGGATCCAGTGACCATTCGTGATGGCCCTGGGAAATCCTGCTGAGAGCATCTGCCAGGACATTGTCCTTGCCTGGGAGGTGAATTGCCATAAGAGAGGTGTTCAGGGAGTAAGCCAGAGACCACAACTTCACTGTTTCGGTGCACAAGGCTGTAGACCGAGTGCCTCTCTGCTTGTTGATGTACCACATTGTAGTGGTGTTGTCTGTTCTGACCTGTACAACTTTGTTCTGAACAGATTTGGAAAAAGCTTGAAGTGCTAGAAAAACTGCTCTGAGTTCCAACAGGTTGATGTGGAGCACAGATTCCTGAGGGGACCACAGTTCCTGGGTAGTGAGGTCGCCCATGTGACCTCCCCACCACAAGAGGGATGCATCTGTAGTAAGGATTAAAGAGTGAGACTGAATGACAAAGGGAACCCCTTGTCTCAGATTGCTCTGATCCTGCCACCACTGTAGGGCTTGGATCAGGGTTCGAGTCACTGGGATCAACTTGGTTAGAGGGTCCTTTCTTTGAGACCAAAAGGCTCTCAAATGGAACTGGATGTCCCTCATCTGAAATCTTGCTCCTTGCACTACTGCTGTAGAAGCAGCCATGTGCCCCGGAGCTGTAGAAAATGCCTAGCTGGTCGAGAGACCTGCAGGGTGAATGAGGAGGCCAGAGAGACCAGGGTCCTTGCCCTGTCCAAAGGAAGGAAGGCTCTGGCTTCCTCTGTGTTCAGTTCTGCGCCTATGAAGGTGAGGAGCTGGACAGGCTCTAGAACTGACTTTGAAAGATTCAGAAGGAAACCTAGAGAGGTAAGCAGTTGCTGAGTTATCTGAAGATGTAACTTGACTTGATCTGGCCTACTATGAGCCAGTCGTCCAGGTAAGGGAAAATGGCAATTTTTTGCCTTCTTAGGTAGGCAACTGCTACTGCCAGGCATTTTGTGAATACCCTTGGAGCACAGGTGAGGCCAAAGGGCATTGCTCTGAACTGGTAATGGCCTGAGGGCAGCTCGAACCTGAGGTACTTTCGATGGGAGCTTCTGATGAGAATATGGAAGTAGGCATCCTTGAGGTCCAGGGATGCTAGCCAGTCCCCTGGCCTTAGAGAGGGTAGAATAATTCCCAGTCTCACCATTTTGAATTTTGGCTTTAAAAGGTGCTTGTTTAAGTATCTGAGATCCAGGATGAGCCGCCATTCTCCTGTCTTTTTTGGGGTAAGGAAGTACCTGGAGTACAATCCTTTGCCCTGGTGTAGGGGTGGAATCCTTTCCACGGCTCTGAGAGCCAGGAGGGTAGAGACTTCTCCCTCTAGGGCAAGTGCCTCTGATGGATTTGCAGGTGGAAAGGATCTGGTTCTCATCTTTGGAAATTTTTTGAAGCTGAGAACCAGTCCCTGACTTACTACTTCCAGGAGCCACTTGTCTGATGTCAGAGACTTCCAGTCCTGGACAAAGTAAGCCAGCCTGCCCCCTACAGGTAGTTGAGAATCGGCCCTGGCCACCCCATCAGGGTGCCTGTTTGGCAGGAGCTTTAGGCTGAGGGGTGGAAGCAGGCCTGCTTGTACCCCGTCTGCCTCTCCCTCTAAAGAACCCCCTCTGGGCATAAGCTGAAGAGGAGGCCTGGGCTTGGTAAAAAGGCCTATGAAAAGGCCCGCCCCTGGAAGGCTGCCTTTGAGGAGTGGCCTGCCTTTCCTTGGCCTGTGCACTCCTATAGGTGGTCCTATACTCATCCATTTTCTTCATGTAATTCTCTGTCTGCTCCCTGAACAGAGAGTTACCCACAACAGGAAAATCCATGGCCTTAGTCTGGGTATCCTGCAACAGGCTAGTACATCTGAGCCAAGCCATCCTGCGAAGAGTCACAGATGTAGCCATGACTCTTGATGACACATCATTAGAGTCCACTGCAGCATGAAATTGCACCTAGATGCCTCAATACCATCAGCAGCCACCTGCTCCAGCTCCTGGCAAGCTGGCCAGGGACCTGCTTTGCTAGAGCCATAACGGGTGTCCCATCTGGATTTCTGGTATCTAGCAACATAAGCCATATAATTTGCCTGTCTGAGTCCCAAGGATGCTACCATGTACTGTTTCTTTGCCATGGCATCAATCCTCCTGGAGTCCTTGTCAGGGGGGTGTGAAGCCAAGGGAATATTTGCCTTGTCACAGGCTGCAGCCTGCACTACCCCAACATGGCTGCATTGTTGTGTAAGGAACTCCATATTAGAGCCTGACAATGTGTACCTCTTGTCCATTCTTTTATCCACAGGAGGTATAGTGTGAGGAGTTTTAGAATTTTACTGTCCGCTTCCCAAAAGATTTATGCAAAGTAATAGACAGTCTCCTAGACTCTGGGATATCCATCATTTCAACATAGTCAGGCTCCTCTTGATCATCCACAGCTTCCTCCATAGGGAGCTGGAGGGTTTCAGCCACTTTTTATAAAACATAAATGAGAAGGGACTCAGAAAGCTAGGAGGAGACATCCTGAAGGTCTGTCTGGGAGATGTCCGTTCAATGGGCACATCCAGACTTTCAAATTCACATTCACTCTCCTCATACTCCTCTTCCCTCCTCCGGTTCATAAAATTCTCTAAATCATACTCTTGAATCGTGGAACTGGCCGAACTGTACGCTTACCTGATGGTGCCGGTTTGGTCGGAACTGGGGAAAGCGACTGGACAATTTTAATCGCTTTGGCTATTTCTTCAGCGGTTGGAGAGAAAAGTTTTGGCTCCACACCAGCTGATTTTCTAGTCCTTTTTGCTGGAACCGACTCCTCAGAGTCGGCTCTCCTTTTGCCCGAGGAAGTCTCGCCCTGGTCAGAGGGCACTCCCTCTGGTTCAGTTGGAACCGAACCGGGCTGGCCATCTGGGTCAGCGGACTTCTTGGCCTCCCTTTCCCTGAGCCTACCAACTGTCTTATCCAGGGTAGCTGCAGGAAAATTTTGACAAATCTGGCAGTCTCAATTGAGGTGGTCAAACCCCAGACACAAACACTGGGGGTGTTTGCCTTGGCAAAGGCTTCCCCACACACGCTGCAGTGTTGAAACCCAGTGGGTCCGGGTTTTTCTTTTGGGTTTCAGACATGCTGCCAGTCCTAACCAAACTTGCCCGCTTATGGCAATCCACCAAGCAAGACCCTCTCATCGTTCCCAACAGTGTCACGGTCGTGGAAAAAACGTAATAAAATCCGTTTTTTAGAACCGATAAGAACCGGTAACCACACTCTAAAAAACAGATTAATGTATTTTAAAACAACCTGATCGGTTCAAACCGAACCGATAACCGTTTACAAGTTCCACACAGAAGAAATAAATGTAAAACCTATCTAGTATTTACAATACCACAGACAGAGCTTGAACCGACCGGTTGCGGTTTAAATTCGGTTAAAAAAAACGAGAAATAATACTTTAACTGACAAAATGAACTGAGCAGAAGGAGAAAATCTCCGGAGCGACTGTTCAGTGAGGCGGAGTAAAGAATCTGACAGTTTGAGTTTGAAGAACAACAGACAGAGTTTTCAACCGAGCTCGAGCTCAGCGTTTCATGCCTGGCATGGAAAGTTAACTCTTTCACCTCCGGAGCAGTTCGAAGGTTGGGACTCACTGCATATGTCATAATATAGCAAGACTTCATGTTGTTTGAAGGACCATACTGGCCCATCTAGTCTACCCCATTTTTCCCCCCTACACCTCCCCCTCCCTGCCAGCCCCCGCCCTTCCCCCGACAGTCAGCTCCATATGCCTGTCCCATGCCCTCTTGAATTCTTCCACCGAATTAGCCCACAACACTCCATCTAGAAGACTGTTCCAGGGCTCCACCACACTCTCTGTGAAGAAACTCCCTCTCACATTGCCCCTGTATCTTTTTCCTTGCAGTCTGAGGCTGTGCCCTCTAGTTCTGGCCCCTCCCTCCTCTTAAGTAAACCCCCTTCTCTTACTTTATTGAGCCCCTTTACATATTTAAAAGTTTCAATTATGTCTCCCCTTTCCCTCCTAGTCTCCAGCATGTACAGATCCAGCTCCGTACACCTCTGCTCGTGTGTCTTTCCCTGCATACCCTGCACCATCTTGATTGCCCTTCTATGAACCCTCTCCAATGCATCTAGATCCTTGCGGAGATGTGGTCGCCAGAACTGAACCCTGCACTCTAGTTGCGGCCTCACCATGGCTTTGTAAAGGGGCATTATTACCTCCCTCCTTCTGCTAGTAATGCCCCTGCCTATGCATGCCAACATTCCACTGGCCTTTCCCACCACCCTGCTTCACTGGAACTCCCACCTTAAGGTTTGAGGAGACTATGATCCCCAGATCCCTCTCCTGTTATGTTTCTCTGATTTCCTTCCCACTTGGGATGTACCCTGCTTGTGTGTTTCTACTCCCCAAGTGCATCTGAGCACACTTCCTGGCATTAAATTTCAGCTGCCACGTCCCAGACCACTCCTTGAGCGTCTTTAGGTCCTCCCTCATGTCCTTCACCTCCCCGGGCGTCCACCCTATTGCAGATTTTTGTATCATCAGCAAATAGGCACACCCTCCCCCTCAAACCCTCTGCAATACCTCTGATGTAGATGTTAAAGAGGAGTGGACCCAAAACTGACCCCTGTGGCACTCCACTCTTCACCCTCGCTGTCCCAGACTGCACCCCTCTGAGTTCTTCTGACAGCCAGGCCTCCACCCAGCTTGTTATTTTCCCATTCAACCCCTTGCTTTCCATCTTGTTCACCAGCCTCCGATGGGAGACAGTGTCGAAGGCCTTACTGAAGTCCAGATAGGCCATGCACACCGCCACCACCACCACCACCGGTAAAACACCTCAGTCACCCAATCAAAGAATTCAATTAGGTTCATCTGGCATGACTTCCCTTTTGTGAAGCCATGTTGTCTGTCGTCCTGCAAGCCACTCTCCTGCAGGTAATCTAACACCCTCTCCTTGATTAATGCCTCCATCACCTTCCCCACCACCGATTTCAGGCTGACAGGTCGGTAGTTCTCCTTCACCTCCTTACTACCTCCCTTGTGTAAAGTCACCACGTCCGCCCTCCTTCAGTCCTCCAGCACTCTTCCCCATATCCAGGGACAAGCTGAGGAGCCTTGTCAAGGGTGCGGCCAACTCCTCCTTCAATTCCTTCATCACTCTGGGGTGTAACCTGTCTGGCCCCATTGCCTTGTCCACCCTCAATCTATCTAGCTCTGCCCTATCCATAGTAATCGGGTTCTGATCCACCTATTTGCCCTCCTTCCCCATCGACTTTAGCTCAGGTCCCCCTACCATCCTCCTCCTCCGTGAATATTGAGTGACAGTACTTATTTAATATCTCTGCATTTTCACAGTCCCTTTCCAATTTTATCCCTCCCTCCCCCCTCAGTCAAGCAATCCCTTGCCTTGCCCTCCTCCTCTCCCTCACATATCTGAAAAAAGTTTTATCCCCCTTTTGGCCTTTTCGGCTATTTTCTCCAAGTATCTGCTTTTGCCTTTCTGATCTTCTTCCCTGCCAGACTCCTCTTCTCCCAATACTCTTCCCTATCTTCCTCACTGAGTGTCCTCTTACATTTTCTAAAAGCCCTCCTTCTTTCCCTTACTGTCCCCGCAACCTCCTTTGTAAACCAAAGCAGTCTCCTCCCCCTTTTGCTGTTCCTAACCTTTTGTATGCACATTTCTGCGGCTTCCAGTATCCCTCCCGTGATAGCTTCCCATAACATCTCCACTGTCTCTATATACACCGTACCCTCCATTGTCTCCCTTACTATCCTTCTCATCTCATCTTGTCAAAGTACGTGCGTCTGAAGTCCATGACTGTAGTACTGGTTTTACTTGTCTCTCTCCCTGCCCTGACCCTGAACATTACCGTGCCGTGGTCGCTGTTTTCCAAGGCTTCTCCCGCCTGCATCTCCTCCACACTCTCCCCATTTGTCAGGACCACATCCAGCAGGTTGTTTCCCCTTGTCGGATCCCTGACCAGCTGCTAAAGGAATACCCTCTGCAGTGCAGTTAGTATCTCCCTGCTCCTTGACGATGCTGCATCCGAGATTTTCCAGTCTACATCTGGGAGGTTTAGGTCCTCTACCAGCAGTAGTTCTCCTTTTAGGGCCAGCCTTGTGACTGCCTGAAATGAATTAACTATTGATCACCCTCCTCCCCTTGCATAGGTGGCCTGTATACCACCCCCAGTCGCAAGGATTCTCCTATCCTCCTGCCTAGCATTACCCACAGTAGCTCAGTCTCCCCATCCTCCTCTTGTACTTCAGTTACACTTATGTCTTCCCAATGTATAAGGCAACCCCCCTTTACCCTCCCTGTCCCTCCTGAACAGTCTGTAACCTGGAATGGTTGTTTCCCTGGTGTGTTGCTCTGTCCACCAGGTCTTGCTTACTGCTACTATATCTAGTCCTTCATCCCCCATGATGGCCTCCAAGTCCACCATCTTATTTCCTATGCTCCTTGCGTTGGCGGCTAAGCCCTTCCACTATGTTCCCCCTCCACCCCCCCTTTACTTGTCAGTGAAGCTGGTAGCCCCCCATTTCTCCTGCCTTGTGGTGCAAACCCCCCAATCTAGATCAAACTGTAGGTTTCTTCTATGAACTCTCCTAATTTGCTCTTTAGTACTGCTGCACCCTCCCTATTCAGGTGCAGTCTGTCTGGTGCAAATAGGCTCTCATCCACCACATGGATCCCCAGTCCCCTACTAACCCATACCTCATTTGCTCCCACCATCCCCCCAGCCACTCACTGAACTCCTTAATGCAAACATACGAAGATGCCAGCAGAAGAAGGCCATTTGGTCTATCAAGTCTGCTCGTATTGCAGGGTCCACAACTTGAGCTAATGTCCCTGCCCTCCCTCCCCACTCCTCCCATCCTCCCTACCCATGATCCTTACCTTCCCCCATGCCTATCCCAGCCTCTCTTAAAGCTGCTCACTGTCTTAAATGAGACGATCTCTTCTGGCAGCACATTCCAGGTATCCACCACCCTCTCTGTGAAGAAGTGCTTCCTGACCTCCCTCCTACACCCCCCACTCTCCAGCTTAAGACTGTGCCCCCTCATATTATGGTTGGCACACAGCTTAAAGAGACTCTCCTTATCAACCTTATTTATCCCTATCAAGTACTTGAAGGTCCCAATCATGTCCTCTCTCTCTCTCTCTCTCTCTCCTCTCTTCCAGGGAGTACATGTTCAGTACCCTCAACCTCTCTTCATATGCCTTACCCTGCTGACCCGCTATCATCTCCGTAGCCCTCCTCTGGACCTTCTCCAGCAAGTTAATGTTGTTTTTGAGGTGTGGGTACCAGTACTGAACTCCATAAGCTAGATGCAGCCTTACCATTGACCTGTACAAGTGCAGTATAACCTCATTTCTCCTACTACTGATTCCCCTAGATATGCATCCCAGCATCTTGTTTGCCTTTGCTGCTGCTTTCTTGCACTGTGTGGAGTGCTTCAGGTTACTAGTGATCATCACTCTCAGGTTCTTCTCCTCCTCTGATGTAGATACTCGGACTCCACCCAGGTAGTACTCTGTCCTGGGATTCTTGAAAACTATTATGCATAGCACCTTTCTTGGCATTGAAGCCAAGCTGCAAGATTCTGGACCCCACCCCCCCAGCTTTTCCAGATCTTCCTGTAGCTCCTGTATCCCTTCAGCCGTGTCCACTCTCCAGCAGAGCTTGGTGTCATCCACGAACAGGCACATTTTGCCCATAATGCCATCCCCAATGTCACTGATGAAAACACTGAACAACACCGGCCCTAGCACCAAGCCCTGCAGGATCCCACTGGTTACCTCTCTGGTGCCAGATAACTCTTCCTCTGCAGCTACCCTCTGGGTTCTGTCCCTCAGCCAGTTTTCTACACATCTGGCCATCTTTTCCCCAACCCCAAGATCAAACAACTTCCTAATCAACCTTTTGTAGGGCACAGAGTCAAAAGTCTTGCTGAAATCAAGACAGAGGATGTCTACAGCATGGCCCTTGTCTACTGTCTTAGTGACACAGTCAAAGAAGTCAATAAGATTTGTTTGACACTATCTCCCCCATATGAACCCATACTGCCTTGCTTCCTGGAGATCATGTTTCTCTAAAAATTCCACCAACCTTTCCTTTAGTATGGTCTCCATGAGCTTGCCCACAATGGAGGTCAGACTGACTGGTCTGTAATTCTCTGGGTCATCCTTGGGACCGCTTTTGTGGAGGAGCACTACATGTGCTATTCTCCAGTCCTGCAATACCACTCCTGACTCTAATAAACTATTAATCCTCAGCCTCCTATCAGTACGTGCCTTTGGCACTGGCAACACCTCAGAAAAAGCCACTGATTTAAACCCCAGAGTGCTGCAGTATCTAGCAAGTGTTCTGAATCTTGACTGCACCTCCAACAGGCTATTTCCCACCAGGTCATTTGTTCCTAGGTGGAACATCAGGTGTGTTTTCTCATCCTGTTGTTTCCCCCTTGAAGGGATATAGTGAATGACCTCTACCGCCATCATGCCTGGCAGGCACGCAACCCATACTGCACTACTCTTGTTCCCCCTGCCCCCCATCTAATTCCTTTTGTTACAGAGTCCCCAACAAGTAGGATCTGCTCTCCATCACCTTCTGCTTACATTTTCCCTGCCTTCCTTCTCCCAACCCCTTGCATCCCATGCACTACCCTATTCTCACTATCCCCTTTGCCCATTTCGTCTACCGGAGTACTGCCTTCCCCCTGCGCTCCCCTAGCAGGCATTTTCTGCTAGGCCGCCCACCTCTGCCCCACCATCCGCAAGCTTTTTTCTTCCGCGTCGATCTGCCCCTAACCGTGCCCTGACTGATTTTCCTAGAGAACTTTCCCCTTTCCCAGCCCCATCCCTTCTGAACCTGAGCACCTGTTTATTCACAATGGTAAGAACAGTGAGCTGTACTAAGGATAAAGCAGCAAGTATTGCTGTACTCCCTGTTTAAACGTGCTAGTTCAGATTCTGCAGCACATGAAAAAACAAAAGAATTATAATCCAGGGTGGATAAGAGAACTCCTATGCCAACTGCCAACTGCCAATTTGAAATCTTTAGTTAGGCAATTTTTAAGATGATAGAGTACTCTCAATTATTTATTTATTCATTTGTTTACTAATGTTACAAATATGTGCTGAAAAATTTAGGTTAGAATCCAGATAAATTCCTAGATATTTGAAGGTTTCAACCTGTTCAAATGAAACACTATTAAGATAAAAAGTGTGAAGTGGGTTTGAAACCTTTGATAACCAGGGATTAGAATCAAATGGCATGCCTTTAATTTTTTTTTATACTGTTAAGTATTAAATTATGTTCAAGTAACCAAGAATGTAAAGATGAAGTCTTTGCAAAGGTAATTATTAATTTTGATAACTAAGACTGAGCTAGAAAATAAAGTAATACACCTTGCTATGCCCTTCCCCCCTCATCATTGGCTCTAGAGTATCTCTGCACCAAACTTCCCAATTTACAGCACTGCTTTATTGCCTTTGTACCTTTGGTTATTTCTTTAATCTGTATTCCTCCTTGCTGTACTGCATTCCTACCACCTTGAATTTGTGCTTCAGAAGATTTAATTTACTGTACTTTTGCACATTATTTTTTTCTGTTTCCCCTAACCCCAGCTCCCCCAGGTCACATCCAGAATTAAGCTGTTACCAGCTTAGTATCTCTTTCCTGGCAAAACAATAGAAATAATATACAAATAAAGAAATAATCAATAAATGAATTAATAAAAACTTAATTGCATAGTAGGCAGTTAGATGGAGAACTCCCGAAAGCTTGAGCAATTAAACTCCCATTTTTCAAGCAAATCTGAAAAACTCACCAACTTAATCCAGTGGAAGGGAGAGGGGAGACCAAAGAAAACAATGGCCAAGAGAGAGCTGGAGAAAGGAAGAGGGAAAGGGGAAATTGTTTAACCAGGAGAGACACACTAAAGTTAAGTCACTTGCTCAGGGTCACACAGTATGCAAGTGGGGGCTGGTGGGATTCAAACCCAGGTCTCCAGGTTCGAACCTCAGTGCCCTTTACTACTACGCTATACTGCCTCCTTTGGAGAAATGGGGCCTATACAGCCACATTGAGACAATGCACCTAAACCAGACAAGGGAGAAACTCTGAACGGGGGGTGGAGGGTGGTCGATACCAGTCTATTCACAGAAGAAAGGGTTTTGAAAGAACTCTTGAAACTGAGGGTGGACAAAGCAATGGGGCCTGATGGGATACACCCAAGAATTCTAAAAGAACTAAAGGCAGAACTAGTAACACCACTGACTACTCTCTTTAACAAATCATCTTGAGGATGGGGTGGTATCTGAGGACTGGAAGAGGGCAAATGTGATTCCACTTCCCAAAAGTGGGAGCAAGACAGAGGCAGGAAACTACGGGCCGGTTAGTTTGACTTCAGTGGTAGGGAAAATGATGGAACCACTTGTGAAGGAAAGAACTGTTGAGTACCTAGAGGCCAGTGGGGCACAGGACCCAAGGCAGCATGGTTTCACAGCAGGAAGGTCATGTCAGATGCACCTAATCAATTTCTTTGACTGGGTGACCAAAGTAGTAGACCAGGGAGGGGCTGCGGATATGGCCTACCTAGATTTTAGCAAAGCATTTGACACAGTCTCACACAAAAGATTAATATACAAGGTAGCCAGCCTTGGAGTGGGTCCCAAGGTGGTAGCCTGGATAAAAAACTGGCTGGACAACAGGACGCAAAGGGTAATAGTAAACAGAGTCCACAGTGAAAAAAGGAAGGTAACTAGTGGGGTACTGCAGGGCTCGGTACTGGGCCCGGTCCTCTTTAATGTCTTTGTAAGTGACATTGGAGAGCACCTGGAAGGAAAGGTATGTCTCTTTGCAGATTACACAAAGATCTGCAACAGGATTGATACAGAAAGTGGGGTGGAAAGAATGAAAAGGGACTTGGCAAGGTCAAATATGTGGCAGCTCAGATTCAATGCAAAGAAGTGCAAGGTAATGCATCTGGGAAACAAAAACCCAGGGGAAGAGTACACAATGGAGGGTGAGTTAATAACAACAACAAAAATCGAAAGAGACCTAGGAGTAATTATATCAGATGACCTAAAGGTGGGCAAGCAATGTGAGAAGGCAGTAAGGAGGGCTGGGGGATACTGGGATGCATAGAGAGAGGCATCAACAGTAGAAAACAGGAAGTTGTTATCCCTCTGTACAGACAGTTAGTGAGACCCCATCTGGAGCACTGCGTGCAATTCTGGAGACCCCACCTCCACAAAGACATAGACAAAGTGGAGGCTGTTCAGAGGAGGGCAACCAAAATGGTGCAGGGTCTGCACCAGAAGACACATGAGGAGAGACTAAAGCAGCTTAATATGTATACCCTTGAGGAAAGGAGGGAGAGGGGGGACATGATAGAAACTTTCAAGTATCTCAAGGGAATTAAAGTACAAGAGGGGGTATCTTTCAGAAGAAGAGATGTGCAAGAACAAGGGGGCACAATTTGAAGACAGAGGGAGGACGGCTCAGAGGTAATGTAAGAAAGTATTGTGGATGCGTGGAACAGCCTTCCTGAGGAGGTTGTGGAGTCAGGAACAGTGGGAGAATTCAAGAATACATGGGACAGGCATAAAGCAATTCTAGTGGGGGGTAGGAGGAATTAAGCTGTTTATTAACTAGAAGCTGCAGCTTATCCATCAGGTAGGGAAATGGGTAGACTAAGTGGGCCAAGCGGTCCTTATCTGCCATCAAATTCTACGTTTCTGTGTTTCAGAGGATCTACAGACAGTGCTGAAAGAACTAAGAACTTTTTGTGAATATCCAAAGAGAGCTCACATGCACCAGCAACTGAGTGGACAAATAGAAGCACAGTAATACTGAAACTAAGGACACAGATACCCAACACACAGAATGCTGGTGCATTTGTTAGACACACAGGCCTGGTTGAAGGTCTCAAATGTACAGACATGGAGGGTCACTCCCACCGCAACAAGAAAAAATTACTCACCTTAGTAATTGCTTTTCTTCTCATGGAGTCTTGCTATATTATAACAATAGCAGTCAGCCACTGCAGCTGAACTGCCCCGGAGAGGAAGGAGTTAACTCCAGAGGATCTGGAGTTCTACAGCGCGAGGGCGCTGTGCCCAAAGCTCTATCTGGCAGTTTCAAATGAAACTGTCAGATCTTTACGAAGCTAACATCAAAGGACGGAAAAGTCTGTGTGGAAAAAACTACACTAGCCTATGGCTACCTACTAGTAGTAATAACAACAATATAAAGAACAAAGAAACACCCAGAGCCATAACAACAAAATTGATGGTATTATGGTTCGTTTTACCACCCTTGACAAGCACATATGAACCCCCTTCCCCCAAGACTCAAATCCAGGAAGGGGGCAATATAAATAACCTAAATGAAACAATCTAGATCCCTAACCCAAAGAAAAAGAGGGTAAGGGGATAACTACAATGGCATGACACAGTGCTTGCACCAGTTCGCCACCCCTACCCAAGTAGAAGTTCTGAGAGGGGCAGGAGGGAGGGTGGTTATAATATAGCAAGACTCCATGAGAAGAAAAGCAATTACTAAGGTGAGTAATTTTTTCTTCAAACACCATGAAGTCTTGCTATATTATAACAATAGCAGATTACACAGCAGTACCTCCATGGAGGAGGGTCAGAACCTACTTGGAAATAGGCTCTGAAGCACAGCTGTGCCAAACCGAGCATCTCTCCTGGACTGGACATCCAGGGAATAATGCTTGGTAAAGGTGTGAACTGTCTTCAGGTAGCAGCTTGACAAATCTCCAGAATGGGGATGTCTCTAGCAACCGCTTAGAGACGCAGCTGTACCCTGGTGGAGTGGGCCCTCAATCCTGAGGGGGGTACTCTACCCAGTTTCTGATAGCAGAATTGGCTACAAGAAACAATCCACCTTGCAATTGTTCTCTTAGTGGCAGGTTTCCTTGCCAACCTCGCCATAGGTAAGAAAGAGTTGGAGGATTCAACCTATGACCTCTGGTGCGCTCTAAATAGTAGCTTAAGGCTCTTTTGACATCCAAGCTGTGCAGTCTCCTCTCACCTGAGGAAGAATGCTCAGTGAAAAATACTGGGAGAGATAGATTGATTCAGGTGGAAATCAGAAACCACCTTAGGAAAAACTTTCTATTAGTCCTAAGGACTACCTTATCTCTGTGGAAAGAGATAAAATCTTCTTCCACTGACAGGGCCTGTAGCTCACTTATGCGTCTGGCAGAGGTGATAGCTACTGGAAAACGGTTTTCAAGTTAAATACTTGAGCTCTGCTGAAGACAAAGGCTCAAAGGGGGTTGCATTAACTGAGCAATGCAAATATCAGGTCCCAGGCAGGAGCTGGTTCCCTAAAAGGAGGGTTAGTATGAAGTAACCCTTTAAAAAACTTGGAGAACACCGGGTGAGAAGAAAGGGAGGCAGGCTTCCTGCTGACACAAAAGCAGAGACAGCTGCCAGATGAACCTTCAGGGTAGCTGGTCTAAGGCCTAGGGAATTCAGATGGACCAAATAGTCAGTAGAATGGGAAGATCAGCAGATTCTGGATAATCTGCCTCTCAGAGCACCAGATGGAAACCTCTTCCACTTAGAATTATAAGTGGCCCTAGTGGAAGGCTTCCTGAAGCCTTTAAAATATCCATGACACCTTGAGAAAGGTGAAAGTCAGCAAATTCTAGCTCCTCAAGGCCAAGCCTTGAGGTGGAGGGATTTGAGGTCCAGATACACACTCTCCCCTGTGCACAGGCCAGTAAGTCGTGGACTCTGGGCAGGCTCAGGGCAGGTGGACTGCCAAGGACAGGAGCAGAGGGTACCAGGGGCTGTCTGGCCCAATCTGGGGCAATCAAAATCACTCTGCAAGGTTGAGATCTGATTTTTACTAGTACCCTGAAAAGGAGAGGAAAGGGGAAAGGCATACAGGAACTTCCTTTCCAGTCCAACAGAAAGGCGTCCAGAGGGACTGAGCCCAGAACTGGAGGCCTGCAACAGAAAGAGGAAGTTGGTGGTTGTCTGGGGCTGCTAAAGATCTATCTGAGGAGTGCCCCATCTGGCAAAGACAGACCCCAGCACTTGTGGATTCAGAGCCCATTCTGTGATGGCCCTGAGAAATTCTGCTGAGGGCGCCTGCCAGACATTGTCCTTCCCTGGAGATGAACCGCTATCAGGAGGTGTTCAGGGAGTAAGCCAGAGACCACAACTTCATTGCTTGGTGCACAAGGCTGAAGACTGAGTGCCCTTGCTTGTTGATGTACCACATTGGGTGGTATTGTCTGTCCTGACTTGAACCACTTTGTTCTGGACAGAATCTGAAAACACCAAGAGCTAAAAGACAGCTCTGAGTTCCAAAGATTGATGTGGAGCAGAGACTCCTGAGGAGACCACACCCCTGAGTGGCAAGGTCGCCTAGGTGAGCCCCCACCCTAACAGGGAGGCATCCGTGGTGAGGGTGAGGGGAGAAATGGGAATGAAGGGAACCCCTGTCTTAAATTGCTCTGGACCTGCCACCAGTGGAGGGCTAGGATCAGAGTTTGAGTAACTGGGACCAACTTGGTAAGGGGTCCTTCCTTTGAGACCAATAGGCCCTCAAATGGAACTGAATGTCTCTCTCATCTGGAATCTTGCTCCCTGCACGACAGCTGTGGAAGCAGCCATGTGCCCGAGGAGTTGCAGAAAATGCCTTGCTGGTCGAGAGACCCGCGGGAGTAAAGAGGAGGATGCCAGGCGATGAGTCTGTCCACCCTTTCCGAGGAAGAAAAGCCCTGGCAACGCGCATGTCAATTCTGCGCCTATGAAAGTTAGGACCTGAACTGGTTCCAGAACTGACTTTGGTAAGTTTTAGCAGGAATCCCAGGAAGTGAGAAGCTGCTGGGTGACTTGCAAGTGGGATTTCACTGACCTGGAGACTGACCCACAATGAGCCAGTCGTCCAGGTAGGGAAACACAGCAACCCTTGCCTTCTTAAGTGAGCCACTACTACAGCGAACATTTTGTGAATACCCTTGGCGCAGAGGTACGGCCGAAGGGCATTGCCCTGAACTGGTAGTGGCCTGAGGGCAGTTGAACCTGAGGTACTTTTGGTGAGAAGGCCTGATCAGAACATGAAAATAGGCATCCTTGAGGTCCAGGGAAGCTAGCCAGTCCCAGGCCTTAGGGAAGGCAATATCATTGCCAGAGTCAACATTTTGAACTTTGGTTTCAACAGATGCTTGTTCAAGTATCTTAAATCTAGAATGAGCCGCCATTCTCCTGTCTTTTAGGGTAAAAAGTATCTTGAATAAAGCCCCTTGCCTGATGGCAAGGAGGAACCCTTTCCACTGCTTTGCAGTCCAGAAGAGAAGAAACCTCTGCTTCCAAAGCAAAGGCTTCTGAAGGATTTGCAGTGGAAATGCCTGGCTCTCATCTTTGAAAGTGTTTGAAGCTGAGAGCCAGACCCTGGCCTATTACCTCCAGAACCCATCTGTCCGTAGTTGGGACAGCCAGTTCAGCTGAAATAGGCCAACCTGCCCCCACTGATACAGGAGAATCGGCCCTGGGCACCCCATCAGGGTGCCTGTTACAGCAACCTTAGGCTGAGGGGAGAGACGGTACTACTTGTGCCTCAGTCTACCTGCCGCTGAGAAGGTATCCCTCTGCGAGACAGCAGAGGAGGCTTGAAATTGGTAAAAGGCCTGGAAAAGGGCCTGCCCCTTTACCTCTGGGAGCATGCCTTTGTGGCATGGCATGCTTCTCCTTAGCCTGGGCACTTTTGTAGGTAGTTCTGTATTCATCCATCTTTTCATATAGTTTTCTGTTTGCTCCCAAACAGAGAATTTCCCTACAGGAAAATCCATAGCCTTTGACTGGGTATCTTGGGACAGATTAGTGCATCTGAGCCATGCCAACCTCACGGGAAGCTACAGAAGTGGCCATGACCTAGAAGAAACATCATTAACATCAACAGCAGTATGAAATTGAACTTTAGAGGCTTCAATGCCATCAGCAGCCACCTGTTCCAACTCACTAGCCAGCTGGCCATGGGCCTGCTGGCTAACTGCAATACTGTGTCCCACCTAGATTTATGATATCTAGCCACATAAGCCATATAATTTGCCTGCCTGAGTCCCAAAGAAGCTGCCATATACTGTTTCTTGCCATGGCATCAATCTTCCTGGAATCCTTATCAGGAGGATGTGAGGCCAGAGGAATATTAGCCTTGTCACAGGCTGCAGCTTGTACCACACCTACATGACTACACTGCTCAGTAAGGAAGTCTGTATCCGAGCCTGACAAAGTATACCTTCTGTCCATTTTTATCTACAGGAGGGACAGAATGAGGATTTTTAAAATCTTTGTTGTTTGCTTCCTAAATGACTTATGCAAAGGAACAGACAACCTCCTAGACTCTGGAATATCCATCATTTCCACATAATCAGGCTCCTCTTGCTCATCCACAGCCTCCTCTAAAGGAAGCTGGAGGGTTTCTGCAACCTTTTGTAAAAAATAAAGAAAGAAGGGACTCAGACAGAACAGGAGGAGATTCTAAAGGTCTGTCTGGAGAAATGTCAGTTCAATGGGCACGTCCAGACCCCCAGCCACACATATATTGATCAAATTCCTCCTCCCCTCCTGTGGTTCATAAAATCCTCAACTTCAAAATCCTGAACCACTGGGACTGAGCAGAACCAACCTTTACCAGCTGTTGGTGGTTCTACAGATCCCTGAGACAGTGACTGGATAATCTGAATGGCTTTAGCTATCTCTGCAGCAGTTGGAGACACAATTTTGGACTCCAGACCTACTGATTTCCTTGTCATTTTACTTGGGACTGGTTCCTCTGAACCAGCCTTCCTTTTGCCCGAGGAAGTCTCGCCCTGGTCAGAGGGCACTCCCTCTGGTCCA
The DNA here is from genome assembly GCA_016271365.2 of Neoceratodus forsteri. NCBI lineage: Eukaryota > Metazoa > Chordata > Ceratodontiformes > Ceratodontidae > Neoceratodus > Neoceratodus forsteri. The sequence goes on along the minus strand of CM057459.1, from coordinate 297,757,077 downwards.
GTGGGTACTGGACCGGGCTGGCCATCCGGGTCAGCGGACTTTTTGACCTCTCGTTCCCTGAGCCAGCCCAATCTCTTCTCCAGGGTGGCTGCAGGGAAATTTTTACACACCTGGCAGTCTGACAGGAGGTGGTCAGACCCCAGACAATAAACACAAGTGGTGTGTGGGTCAGCCTTGGCAAAGGCTTCCCCACAGACATCACAGTGTTGAAACCCAGTGGAGCGGTTTTCTTTTGGGTTTCTCAGACATAATGCCAGCCTAACCAAAACTTGCCCTTTTGATGGCAGTGCCAGAGCAAGACACCCTTACTCGGTTCCCTAACCGTGTCACGAGTATTTGAAAAACGTTATAATTCCGTTTTTTAGAACCGATAAGAACCGGAACCGCACTCTAAAACCAACTGTATACTTTTCAAATGCAGAAAAACCAACCGATCGGTTCAAAACCGAACCGATAATTAATTTTCACACAGACTTAAATTTTAGTACTTACGTTTACCAGATAGAGCTTTAAAACCAAAATGCGGTAAAATAATGACTTTTGCGGTTCAAATGAACCGAAAAATACTCGCTTGAACCGAGAATGAACCGAGCTGAAGGAGCTGATCTCCGGAGCGCTGTTCAGTGAAGCGGAGTAAAGAATCTGACAGTTTCATTTGAAACTGCCAGATAGAGCTTTGGGCACAGCGCCCTCGCGCTGTAGAACTCCAGATCCTCTGGAGTTAACTCCTTCCTCTCCGGGGCAGTTCAGCTGCAGTGGCTGACTGCTATTGTTATAATATAGCAAGACTTCATGGTGTTTGAATATCCGGTTGTATAGGGTAAAAGCAGGCACTGGGGGTCGGAAAATTGTAGATTTCATTGAATGTTTATTCAAGGAAAGCCTTTAGTTGCCAGAGGAGTATTAGCATCAACAAGAAAGGGCACACAGAGTCATGGTTCTGAAATCACTCCACACAGAGGCAGTTCTGTGCTCCACATTGCTGCAGTTCCAAAGTTTCAGACTGAAGCAGGGCAAAGTACACACAGCCTAGCAACAAAATGCACTAATGTATAAGGATCGTGAAATTACAGTGGGCGATTTATTGTCAGGATGTCCTGGAGAGAAGATAGGCATATGGGGAACCGAAGAGAGTGCTGCAATCACAGGTCATTATTTTTCAGTCTCCATACCCAGCACGGCTGAGAAATGCTGCAGTTGGGCCCGCAGACATTTAACATGAGGCTGTGGAAGACCTGCATAAGACAGGAATACAGATGGTGGTGCCAAACCAGAACATGAGGGGGATGACAGATCAGACCTGATTGGTGACACAGGAGACCAGCAGAAGAAACAGCAGGAGCACTGAAGACATGCATGAGTATTCCAAGATGACATCAAGGTATTACTGCACTTGTTGCAAAGCCAGTTTCTGGGAAGGAGTGCAGCAGAGTGGAGAGACTGCAGCAGAAAGGACTAGCAGAGGTGAGATGGATAGAGAGACATCCCAGTACTGTAATTCAATCTAACTGACTAGTTCACTGTCCTGGGGAACCACACGTAGAAGCCATCTGATTTGGGGGGTTGGGGACAAAGAAATACCCAGCCTTGGACAGTCCACAGTATAGGTGCATGTAGAAGGGACACAGCATGCAAAAGGGAGGGAAGAGTATACATGTAAGATAGAAAAAAATGTGCAGTTACTTACCATAACAGTAGATCTTTGAGAGACTCTCCTTCATTGAGCCACACCTATGAAATGTAATCCATCAGCGGCAAGAGCACTCAGAAACTTTTGCCAGCTGGGGCTGCCCACTTTGACTTATGTTGATGCTGCCTATATAATGTGGGCAGCCCCACCGTTCCTCAGTTTCCCGCTGAAGACAAGCTCAGAGGACTATTAAACTGGCAGGGACGAGGAAAACTAGAACTAAAATCAAGCACATTGGAGACAGGATGGAACCAGATCATGTAGCCTTAATAGAGGAAGCGTACAGAGGGTGGAGGAGCAGGAAGGACTTCCAGTTAATACCACAAAGTAAAGAAAGGAAAAGGTGTGAGGGTGAGCTGTGGCTCAGTGGTGCAGATTCTCTTGAAGATCTACTGTTATGGTAAGCAACTGCACTGACCTTTTCCAGGACATCTCCCTCTACTGAGCCACACCTATGGAATGATTCCCAAGAAGTATGCAGTAGGCACTGAGAAAGGCATGAAGGATCAATCTGACCCGCAGACAGAAGGCCTTGCAAAACAATGAGGCCAAAGCTAGCACATCTACTAGAGTCGATGTCCAGATTGATATGTTTAGCAAATGTGTGAACAGTACTCCCAAGTGACTGCAGAGCAGATGTCAGTAGCAGACACACTGTGTAAACACACCACAGAAGTAGCCATGCCACCAACAGAACAGCCACACGCAGGACTTGGAAACTAGTCCTTACCATGCATCAGTTGACTGAAAACAATACAAAATACCAACCATATGGAAAAGCACTGTGTAGAAACTGGGTAGCCCACCATCCTGGGGACAAATGACACAAGTAGTTGTGAGGATTTTCTATAATCCATGGTACGATCCAAGGAGAAATGTAATGTCCTATGGACATCTATGGAATTCAACAACCATTCCCCTCTATTAGACAGGGAAGGAAAATACACAGGAAGTTGAACAGTCTGATTCAGCGTGAAGTCAAAGATAACCTTCAGGAAAAAAACTAGGATTGGTCTTTATAGCACACTAGATCCTTGTGAAAAATATAAAAGTACGATAAGGAGTCTCTACAACCAGAGCTTGCAATTTAGGTACTCTCTGTGCCGAAGTAATGACCACCATGAACAGTGTCTGCCATGACAGACAGGTAGCAGCTGGTCCTAAAGAAGCACTGTAAGGGTTGGACCATGTTAAGGTCCCAAACAAGAACCAGTCTATGGATCAGAGGGCAAATATGGAGGATACCTTTTATGGATCTCTGGGAAACCTGAAGTTGGGTGACTGACTTACCAACCATGAGAACACGAAAAGCTGATCCAGCAGCCAAATGCACCTTCACAGGGGAGTACTGGAGACTAGGGATGTCACAGTCTCAAATTTCAATGGATGATAATGGTGACACTTAATACTGAGGTCAATCTGTGACCACCACGTGTTACAGAAGTAGTAATTTTTATACAAAAAAGGCTCTTTGAGCTTCTGTATTGGGGAAAGTTGACACAGAAAGGGTAGTTCTTAAAAATACCCCTAAGAATTACAATAACTGAAAGGCCAGAAAACTGCAGTATACCATGAATCACAGTTATCACAGTATCAGAAACAGCCCACAGTATCAATATTGTGATCTCCAGTACTGCAGTATACCATAAAACTGTGATACTGTCTGTGACATCCCGGGGGCCCAATTCCAAAAAATATGAGAGGTAACCCAGAACATGTCTCACTGAGCATGTAAATGGGATCAGGCTATGGGTGGCATACCAAACCATGAAACGTTTCCATTTCTGGTAATAGGCATGCCTAACTGACAGCTTAAAAGTCACAAATGGAACATCAGCAACTGCAGGGGAGACCAGAAAGCAGAAGAGTTCTACATCCTCCGAAGACAGGCGTGGAAGTGCAGGAATTGTAGCTCCATATGTACCAGAGAGCCCTGCTCCTGTGACAAAGCTCTGCACTAAGAGGAAGCAGGACAAAGCAGTTTCACTGGCAACTGTTGTAGCAGAGGGAACCACATTAGTCTAAGCCAGAACAGCGCCACCAGAATCAGTGTGGCTAGTTTCGCCCATAACTTGACCAGAACCTGCTGGATCAAAGGGAATAAAGGAAAGGTGTAAACTAGCGTCCCTTTCTAGGACAGGGCCCACACGCCTCATGAAAAAACTCCAGGCCCTGAAGTGAGTGAGCAAAAATATTGTAGTTTTGCATTGCGTGGGGACACCCAAAGGTCTAGTTCTGGAAACACCATTGGTCGAAGAAGTCGTCAATGACTGAGTCTGAAAAATGTCCACTTGGGACAGAGCACAGGACAACCAAGATGGTCCACCAAAACATTTAGGGAGCCAGGGTGAAACATGGTCAGGAGGAACAAGTAGTCTTCCACAGCCCAATGCCAGGCCCTAACTGCTTCCCTGTGGAGGGGATAGGAGTGACCGCATTCTTGCTTGTTGATGTAGTGCATCACTGAAACACTATCCATCTGGATCAGCAGTGGCTGGCCCTACAGAATGACAGTGAATGCCTGTAGACAATGCAGAAGAGCCCTAACTTCCAGAGTGCTGTGGTGGAGAGAGCACTAAGAGGAGGACCATTGTGTTCTAAAAGTCCCAAGATGAGCACCCTCTCCAGAGCCAAAGGCATCCATCATCAGGATCAACAGGGACTTGGGACAGAGAAAAGGAGCCCCTTTATTGAGGTTAGAGAGGTCCAACCACAAGAGGAGGGCACAACAAAGAGGCCACATCAACAGAATGAGACATTCCAGATCAAAGTGCGAGCCCACTGGACATGGAGAAACCACTGAAAAATTCACGTGCAGACATGCCAGTGGGGCAGTAATGATGGCCACAGCCATCAGAAATATCTATCTGAGAAGGTTTCTTGCTGAACATAATCACTGGAGGACATCAACTGTGCCTGGGCAATTAGAACAGTGGCACGGTCCTCCAGAAGGAAGGCCCAGACAGGAAATGTGCTAGGACTACACCGATGTACCGAAGGTGCTGACAGGAGTCAGAAACTAAATCTGGTTTGTTGATAAGGATGCCTAGCTAATCAAACAGTTGGCGAGTCTGAAATTATGGGTGAAGGACTGAATCCTGGGACAGGGCTTTCAAGAGCCAATTGTCCAGACATGAGAATATGTACAGGCATTCCCCTCCAGAGAGATGCGACCCCTACTGCAAGCATTTAGTGAAGACATGTGGCGCCACAGATAAGTCAAAAGGCAAGACATGAAACTGTTAATGAAAGCCCTCCGGCATAAAGTGGAAATACTGTCGATGACTGCAAAACATCCTGATATGAGGTAAGCATCTTTCATATCAAGTGCGCACATTCAGTCTCCCTGCAGGAGAAGAGGGAGCAGGGACTGAAGAGATAGTAAATGAAACTTTTTATATTTGATGAATAGATTCAAGTCTCTAAGGTCTAGGAAAAGGCGTAGATCCTCTATCCATTTCTAAATCAGAAAGTACCAGTAATAATAACCATAGGTTAGATCCGCTGGAGGTAGGGGTTATATAGCCCACTTGTGCAATAACATCTAAACCTCCTCGAATTGGAGGGAAAGATGACCTGGATGATAACAGTAACTCCAGGGAATGCCTCAGCCAAATAATGTCCAGGACCCATGGGTCTGTGTTGATCTCCCTCCACTTTGGTAGAACAGGGAGATTCAGTCTCCCACTAGGATTCCTGGGCCTTCTGAAGGGATCAGGGGAAACAGAAGGGAGTCAGAAAGCCACAGGTGTGGCACGCAAACCACCAGCAGCTACACCCTTAGGATCTCTTCAATGGGCATCAGGCAATGGAGGAGAGGAAGAGTTATGCTGGGACAACTACACAGGGGCATGTGAAGAGCCATGGACAGTACAAGAGTACAGCCTAAGAAAGGAACCCCAAACATGACCACGTAGCTGAGGGGTGAGGGCCTTAAGGGATCACAGAGTCATTTTAGAGGATTCTAATAGTTTCTGGCCAAGGAAAGGGGAATTAAGCACTGACTGCTAAATATCAGTTTCAAAGTCAGTCACTCTAAACCAGGAGCAGCACCACAAGCAAGTATCAGAGGCACCAGTATGGAGAGAAGCATCAGAGGTATCATAGGCTAAATGCATAAGATTCTGCTCAGCATCCATGCCATAGGTGACAGTCTGATGGACCTCAGTTTTAGTGGGTCCATCAGGCAGCTTGTCGGCCATGGCAGAGATGGATTTCCACAGGTTGTTCTGACATTTGATAATTTAGGCCAGACTCATAAAAACCCTATGGCCAAGAGATAATAATGCTTAGGTCCTCCTCCTCATCAAGTCCAACTTATGCGGCTCTTCCAAAGGAATGGAACTCATGTGGCATGGTGCTTTGGACTAGTCATGGGTGCCATAATGACCTCAGAATCAATCCCAGGCTGAAACAAGTAGAAAGCTTTAGTGGTTAGAGTTGGTTCTGCTTGCCTGTCTTGTGGGGCACAGCAGAAAGGACACTAGGCCTATGCCAGGCAGCCATAGTGGCATTGTCTAGAGCAGGGTCTGCAGAAGACGATTTAAAGTCATTCAATTTCTCTTTCAGCTTTGACATCCATGGTGGCGATTTGTCCGTTGCTTACCATCATGGCGACTGGTAGGTCTCTAATGTCAAGAGAGTCAGTACAGCAGGTAGGTAAAATCAGCGAAGTCAGCATCAAAATAATGTGCACTCCCATCTGTAAGAAAGGCTTCTAAAGTTTTTTTTTTGTTCCTTTTGCAACTCCTCATGGCCTTATTAAAAGCCTTGTAAATGGCACAAGTTTTCACTTTATGTGAGAGGTCCAGGCAATGTACACACCAGGCGAGAGCATTGTCCTTGTAAATCTTTACTCTGCTGCAACAACAGGGACAAAATAAAAGCTCTTTATCCTTAAATGGCAGCATAAAATAGTATGTTGGAAAATAAACACAACAAAAAAACACCTGCAAAAGAACACAAGTTTCACATTGCTTTTCACCTGATACAATGAGCCGTTGACAGCAAGGGAAAGAACTGAGGAATGATAGAGCCATCATGTTATACAGATAGCGTTGATGGAGGTCAATGTGGGTGGCCCCAGCTGGCAAAAGATTCTGTATGTTCCTAATGTTGACAGCTTACAGTTCCATAGGTGTGGCTCAATGGAGGGAGAAGTCCATGAAGAAGTTCTAATTATAGTCACTAAGGATGGGTGTACCACTGTAGAGTACAGTGTTTTGAATCGGCAAGTTTCCATGCATGCATATGGCAGAAGGTGAAATATTTCTATAGTGCCCCACTACAAACATGACTAGGCTGGCTCCCCTGGATGTGTGAATGAATGTGTGGATATACAGTATACCTGGAAACAGAGTTGTCTTGGCCGGTGAAGGATACAGTTTCACACTGGCTTGAGCTATCTCAGGTGTTTAGTCCATATAAACAAGGAGTAAAGCCTCATGAAGTAGACGGGCAAGGAGGTGGGCACAATATATCCAAGAGATACTGGAGGAGGACAGATGTGGTCCCTCTGTCCAAGAGCGGCAACAGGGAAGGGGCTAGTAATTACAGGCCAGTCACTTTTACAGCAGTAGTGGGGAAATTAATGGAGACCCTGCGGAAGAAGTACCTGGAGGCAAATGGGCTGCAGGACCACAGTTTCACAGAGGGGAGGTCATACTCAACATATCTCATAGATTCCTTTGACTGGGTGACTATGGAGGTGGACCAGGGGAGGGCAGTGGACGTGGCCTTTCTGGACGTCAGTAAGGCCTTTGACACTGTGCCACACAGTAGGCTAATGAAGAAACTAAGCAGCCTGGGGGATGGGGAGAAATCTATAAGCTGTTTATCAAACTGGTTGAAAGATAGGAGGCAGAGGATGGTACTAAATGGCAGAACACTCGGGGACAGGACAGTGACTGGGGGGGGGGGCCACGGGAATCAGTTCTGGGACCAGTCTTTTTCAATGTCTTCATAAGCGACACTGCTGAGGAACTGGAAGGGAAGGTGGTGTTCTTTGCAGATGACACAAAAATCTGCAACAAGGTGGACATTCAGGAAGGAGTGGAGAAAATGCAAAGGTATCTGAGGAAACTAGAGGAGTGGTCCAGGGTGTGGCAGCTGGGTTACTATGCCAAAAGGGCAAAGTCCTGCACCTGGGGCAGGGAAATCTGGGAGCTGCATGTAAGACAGGGGAGGTAACAACAGTCACCAAGCAAGAAAGTGACCTCGGGGTACTCATATCTGATGATCTCAAGGTGGCAGCGGTGTGACAAGGCTTCTGGGATGCTGGGGGTGCATAGGGAGGGGGATTTCTTGCAGAAGGGAGACTGTTTTACCACTGTATCATTCCCAGTGAGATCCCCATCTAGAGTACTGTGTCCAGTTCTGGAGGTCACACCACCTCAAGAACACTGACAGGGTGGAAGCAGTCCAAAGGAAGCCCACAAAAATGGTGGGGGTTTGCATGGGAAGTAATACGAGGACAGGCTGTGGGATCTCAACATGTAACCCTGGAGAAGACCAGAGCAAAAGGGGACATGACTGAGGCCTCTAAGTACCTGGCAGGGGTAAACAAGGTGCAGTTGGGGAGTCTCTGTCAGAGCAGGAAAAGCACCAGTAACGGAAAGGGAGGTGGACACCTGAAACAGCTTGCCTGATGAGGTGACGGAGCAAAAGGCAGTGGGGAGCTTCAAGCACGCATGGGATATACACACACACAGGCATAATGAGTATAAAAAGCGAAGGTGGGAGGGACACCGGCAACCAAACAGGGTCCGAGGTGTCGGAATAAGCAGAGAAAAATAGGACAGACTAAATAGGCCTACCAGTCCTTTTCTGATGACAAATACTATGTTTCTAAGAGAAACAGTTGGCCAAATACTATTGCAGAAGAGCCCCCGTGGCAAAGGGGACAAAGGGTGTCACGTGGCTCTTCTCCTCCTGGCTGTCACTGAAGCAGAGAAGTTAAACAGGGACCGCCGACTCCCTCCCACTGCTGCAGACCTTAAAAGAACTTGCGGATATTAGGACTAGGGGAAAAGTAGGGAGAAGTCACTAGGTGTTACTAGGTATCTGGACATCCTGATATCATCTGGGATTGTCAGTTATACACTGATACAGTGGTAAAGGGGCACCACCAGATACAGGTTGCAAGTCTCCTTCCTTCTGGAAGTAAGATTAATAATTTCTGAACACCAGACGAACAGACCCCTTGGTAATGAGGTCTCCCACCTTGGAGGCCACAGTTTATGAGGCTGTTAAAGTTTATACATTTCTTTTTGTTGTATTTATGGGCAAAGGTGAGAAAGGTGGAAAATGTTGTACAAAGAAGCAAACCGTTCATGATACAAGGTTAAAGTGGAGTTATGGATGGCATGGAGGGAGTGGGACAAGAGAGGAACCCCTATATAGTGGAACTATTTATATATAAAAGAGGAAAGTTGAGTTGAAAATTAAAAAAGAAAGGAGGAGACATTATATACCTATAAGGAACTCATTTGGAAAACGACAAAAGTTTGAAGCTGACAAAATGTGGGTAAGGACTGGGTTATCACTCAGTCCATCAGTTGGGGTGACAGAGGGGAGTATCCATCCTGACTTGCCCCACGATTCCTTTTAAGGACGTGGAACTAATTATTGACAAAAAAGAGAGGTATTATGTCACAGTAAAGGGGTTTATTGAGGAAACACAAATGATGCTGCCCCCCCCCCCCAAGGCATTTAAACTTTTTTTTTATTTTAAATGTAGATTTGAATTGTTAGTACTTAAGGGGGAGGACATGCTGGTGTGGTGGTGAGGGGAGGAGAACCTTAAAATAATTACTAGCCCCAATAAGAACACAGCCCATAAGCAAAGATCCTATACTGTGCCTGAGGTGGGGTATCAAGATGTATGGTGCTGGGTTAGCCCACTGGCACAGCTGTAGCAGTACCGCTTTGTGGCGCTGGTGACTGGATTCAGGAACAAGCTTGGAGCGTCAGAGGGCTGGCCGGGTGGGAGGCTGGATCACCATCCTATGGATAGCTCTCCTCCTCCAGGGTGGAAAGGCCACAAGCTCCCACCTGATGAGTGACACCCAGTGGAGACTGAGTGTACAATGTCCGGGACTGTGTACAGTAGGGGTGAGGCGCTGCAGAAGCACACATTTCTGCGTAATGATATCACTGCATGTCTGCACCTCCAGGTAATCCACAAACGAAAACCCTCTGGGACAGCAGCAGGATGATGCTACCTGGGCACCCTCCCGAATGCCACCCCCAGTGTAAGCTGCAGCTGGGGCCTCTGGTTGATCTTGGTCTCCGGAAGGCGGGGGGGACTACAGGCCACCCAGTCTGGACAGCTTGGGGAAGATGCCAGGTGGGCTAGCCCAAGTGCCAAACAGGGGGTATATCCCCCGCCTGACTGGAGAGATAATAGATTTGGGGAAAAAAAATGTATGGTACTCAAAGTAACCAAAACAGAGGTAATACACAGTTTATTCAGCATCACACAGGATATATTTAAGTACCGATTACCTTTTTATAAAGACTGAATCCATGTCTAAAGTACCCTCCCTGGAACTGTTACCTACAGCAGTTTCTGACCAGTCGCTTGAAAATGAAAGTTGATATGGGACTGAAACGAAAGCCTCAATACTGGCACCTTAATCCAACCCTACATTACAGTGGAAAGATAACAGATGAGACTGGGTACTTTATTAAAGAAATTATAAGCTTGAACGACACAGGGGAGGTCACTGCTGCCACCCTCTGGGAGACAATAATAACAATGACACAAGGGAGTAGCTTATCTCAGTAGCAGCCGGACCAGAGCAGAATGAGAACGCACAGACAAGGGGTATTTGAAAATAAGCTGAAACAGGAACAAACTGCACACTCTGGAGAGGAATCAGATGCTTGGGAACACATCAAGAAAATAAAAATGGAATTAGAAGAACTCACCTCATGCCAAACACAAATGGTACCGCGCCACTTAAAAAGCAAAGATACTATAAGGATGAGGGAGAGCATCTAAACTGCTGGCCTTTAGGTCGAAACAACAAATGGCGACTCAGATTGTACAGATCACACACCCAACTACCTGGCAAAAGGTGACCAGGATGAAGGAGATCACACATGCATTTGCAAAATATTACACAGATCTAAATGTGGGCCCCACAACGAGGAAATAGCCAGAAGGGAGGAATTCACGGCTGACATGTAATTACAGAGGATAACAGAAAAGCAGAAGCAACAGCTCACACCACCAATTACTTGGGATGAGCTTTCTGAGGCAATCGCCATGCTTAAAGCAGACAAAAGTCCAGGCACGGATGGCTACAGCAGCGAAGGGTACAGGGTATGAAGAAAAAGCAAATCAACCCCTACTGAAGGCTCTTAATGAGATACTGACAACAGGAAACCTGACATTCTCATGGCACCAAGCTTTGATTTCAGCCATTACAAAACAGGGAAAGGATCCCCAGCATCGTGAGTCATATTGTCTCATTTCTGTATTAAATCTGGACTATAAATTGTAAACAGCAATGATGGCGAGGCGGCTGGAGGACAACTATAATAATGGAAATAATAGACCTAGATCAGACAGGTTTTGTCAAATGGAGACACATACAAGAGAATATCAGGGTCATGTTACATCTGCTAAATCCCATCCAAAACTCAAAAGAAAAAAAAAAAACATTTCTGTGGAAGCTGATGCAGAAAAAGCAGTCCTGACTGGCTCTTAAAAACCTTTTTATTTCGTCAAGCATTCGGAAAATTATAAACGTTAGTTTTGGCTTGGGCATGTCTAGGGAATTATATAGTATTTGAGATGTTATAATGTTTATTGATATGGGATTTGGTTTTAAACCTTATGTAATGGCACCCTGGGCCTTCAGGGGAAAGGCGCCACAAATAAAAACTACTATTACTACTACTAAGGTGTTGTGGCCATATGTGACAGATGTACTGTGCACCCTGGGGTTCCATGAGACTTTTATTCAATTGTTCAAAGGGATATATAATGTCCCCCAGGCAAGTGTCAAAGTAAATGCAAATATGGGAGAGAAATTCAGCTTAAAGGAGGGAATCAGGCAGGGGTGTCCACGTCACCAATGCTTTCCACAATTAACAATGAAGCCCTCAAACAAGTGATCAGAGAAGACCCACAGGTGAAAGGCATCATAATAGAAATGAGGCAACTTATAAAATGGGCAGGGTAAATACTGCATCCTGATTGGCTCAGAGCTGTGTGTTGTGGAAGGACAACGTACAGGTAAGACAAGTCCCACCAGTAAGGGTGCACTGCATCTAGAACAGCAATAAGCAGCTTCGGAATTCTGACATTTCAAACAGCAGCCATTTTTATCACACTCACTAACTGCAGCTGAAGACAATTATAGTGCTGCAACATTTCTGACTCAGGCAGTCCTTTAAATTTGGTGAACTGCATTACTGGAGGCTCAGTACAGTTCATCAACTACAATAAAGCAACTCAGGTACTTCTACAAATTGAACAGAGCAGACCTGAACAAAGAAACTGAACAGAGCTGAAGTCGAACTATACAAAACTTGCCTACCTACAGTGCCACTCATGATAAATCTCCCTTTGTTATTTTGACCCATCCCCCCAAGTTTCCCACATTAACCTAAATAAATGTTTACTGTTGTTCAGATTTAAATACGAGAAAGAGTACTTTTTAGGGCTGCAGTGGGTGCAGCCCTGCAGACCTCTTGCTATGAGAAAAGGACTCCCGCATACCTTCCAGCCAAACAGCATACTGGAATTCCAACATAGTCGCCTCCACATCTGAGAAGCATTCTGCTCGCTGTCTCTATAGGCAGTTGCACTGCACTATTTTTACAGTCAGCAGTCACGGCACAATCTGCCATATCCAAGATGGCCACCAAACAGTATTGCGCATGCGTGACTAGTGGTACATGCACAGTACACTGCGGCGGCCATCTTGGTCACAGCAGACTGTGCTGTGTTTCACTGATTTCTTTTTTTTTAATTATACATATCCCCCCACCTGATCCTCCCTCTCAGCACCCAACCCCACCTCCCCAGAAACATAATAGTGACACTAGGTATTTCCCAATCCCAGTGTCTCAATCACAAAATCCTCTTACTGACCCCCGTCCATTACTAGCATGTGTGTTTATTTAGCTTTTGGTAAATATATTGTTTCCTCCACCCCACCCGACCCTCCCTCTCAGCACCGCCACCCACTCCCCAGTGCAGGAATCCTTCTTTATTTTTTTTAATCTGTTAAAAAAGCCCATCAATGTCTTTTTGGCTTATTGCACTCCCCCACCCGAGCCTCCCACTCAACACCCACCAGCCCCCAAGCCCTTACATACCCATCGGGGTCCAACGCCGTAATCCTCTCTGGACTGCAGACACGTCTTCACTCTTGAAAGCCAGACCATGAACTGAAGAAACAGGTATGCGGTTCAATGTATTTCAATATTGTTTTGAACTTAGTGGCATAACTTGGCCATTTTTTTATATTTTTGGCCCAAGTTTTCAACTTGCAATTTTTGGGACCCACCTCACGAACAAACTGCACTGTTATTAGGCAAATCTGTCCCGAAAGATGATTTCCCGGTCCCTGCGTAAAATCACCTTTTGGGCAGGAGTTGAACATTTCTCTGCCCTTGTTCATGAGGTGGGGTCATAAGAAGGCTATGTTGAAAATGTGGTATAACAATATTAAAACACAACAAAGTTATGAGCCTACATTAAATTTTGTGAATGCAGGCTCATAAGTTTGGTAATTCTCAATATTTTGACACCAAATTTACAACATAGCCATCTCTTTACAGCACCTCATGAATGTGACCACTGCCATTTTTGAACTCCAGCCCAAAATGTGTTTTTGCATCCCAAAAGTTGATTTCGCAGTCCCTGTGCGAAATCAACTTTTGAGCAGGAGTTGAACATTTCCTCTGTCCTACTTCATGAGGCAGGGTCATAACAAGGCTATGTTGAAAATTTGGTGTACAAATATTGCAAAACAACAAATGTATGACCCTGTGTTACAATTTGCTAACTTAGGCTCGTAACCGTGGTCATTTTCAATACTGTTACCCTAAATTTCTCCCACGCAGCCCTATCAGCTCTGGCCAAAATGTATTTGTTTATTTATTTTATTTAGTCAGTCATAGGAATTACAACCCTTTGAGTCATAGACTCGTTTACAAAAGCTCTGTGTCAGCATAGTCATACATTCAGAGACAGTACATTAATGGGACATCACATTTCAAGTAATTACATGTAATAGCCAAGGTGGCTGAAAGTCTACACATGTAGTAGCTAGGGTATTGATACTATTACAGTGGAACAATTATATTACAAGTGCGGCCTCTGGAGCATTGTCGTATGGTAGTAACAGTGACCTACACAACAGTGAGATAACACAGTTTTAAGAAAGTATTTACATATAGTAGCCTGGGTGGCTGTTGACCTGTACATTTAGTAGCTAGGGTATTGGTATTAGTACAGGAGGTACAGTCACAGTGTAGGTGCAGCCTCTAGGGCATTGTCATACAGCAGAGACAGAGATCAGCGGCAGAGATGTCCTATATAGTTAGTCCTATACAACTGGTGGCAATGTCAATGGGGAGCGGCCTAGTGCAGCTCTGTACAGGTCAGTTAGGAGGATTAGCAGCTGCACTGGCATTGGCGCAAGGAGAGAATGTATTTTTTTAGGATGGTCTTGAAGTGCCCTAGATTGGGAATGGAGGTTATGGCTGGGGGGAGCTCATTGTACCAGGTGGGAGCTCTATAGGGGAATGATCTCTAAGCAAGGGAGGTTCTGACCCTGGGCACGGTCCACAGATGCTTGTTGGCAGAACGAGTGGTCGCAATGCGGGAGCATGAGAGCAGTGAGGCTGAGACACCCAATGGAGTTAACCCTAGGTGGATTTTTTTTGTGAGGAGACAGGATTGATATTGTAGTCTTTCCTCAAGGGTGAAGATGTCTGTAAGAGCGTAGAGGGTGCAAGTATGGGAGGTTTGTCTGCGCCTAGGAGGAGGAGGCGGCACACTTTATTAATGGTTATGTGAATTTTGTTTAGGGTGGTGTTGTCCACAGCAGGATAAATAGGGAGCCCATAGTCAATGAGAGAGAGGACAGAAGAGGAGACAGCCACTGGTGTCAGACAGTCTTTGTGCTGGTATAGGAGGCCGATGTGGGTATTAATGGCTGAGGTCAGGATGTTAATGTGGGCATGCAAGGATAGGGAGGTGTCAAAGGTAAGGCCGAGGTATTAATAAGTAAGTACTTGTTCCAGAGGGAGGTGAGCGTGGGAGAAGATGTTTAGTTCAGTGTCCTTGGCCCTGCTCTGCCGGTAGGCAAATAGCATAGCTTTTGTTTTTAAGTCTGCAACTGCTGAACCAACTTTCGATCTGGTTTAACGAGTGCTGGAGGGAGGACTATAGGTTGTTAGGGCAGGGGTGTGCGGCGTAGAGAACCACATCATCAGCACATAGCAGTAGGTTACCGGAGCAGGATTTGGGTAGTGCATTTAAGTAGTTACTGAAGAGTAGGGGACCCAATATGGATCCCTGGGGGACCCCCAAGCAGACAGGCAGGGTGGAAGATAGGGTGTCATTTATCTTAACACATTGGGATCTGGAGGTAAGGTAGCTATTAAACCAAGAGAGTGGCCCACGTGATAGACCAGTGTGGTGGAGTATGTCCAGGAGGAAGGGGTGGGAGACCGTATCAAAGGCCGTAGAGAGGTCTACGAAGATGGCTCCGGCCAGATGTTTACGGTCAAGGGCAAAGTGAATGAAATTGGTGAATTCAATGAGGGCAGTGGTTGTGCTATGGCCTGATCTAAAACCATGTTGTTCACTGCATAACAAATTGTGGTGTCGCATATACTCAGTGAGTTGGTCAGAAATTATTTTTTCAAGGGCTTTTGAGAGAGGGGGAAGGATGGATATGGGCCGATAGTTGTTGGAGTTGGTATTGTCTCCACTTTTTAGTACTGGGGTAATTGTTGCAGTTTTCCAGGCTGTAGGGAACTGTCCCAAGCATAGGGAGCAGTTAAGGAGGTCAGTCGGGGGGAAAGAACAGTGTCGAGAACCTGGTAGAGGATTTTCATGTCAAAGGAGTCTTTGCAATAGTTGGAGCCACCGAGAGCTTTGGAGAGGTAGGATTTTGCTTCCTGCTTTGTAATGACCCTAAGGTAGAAAGGGGGGCGCTGGAGGTTTGGTTCAGAGGAAGCTGGGATAGGGTCGAAAAAGTCACTCGGGAGGACTGTACTAAGATCAGAAAAGGTTGAGTTAAGGCAGTTAGCGATAGACTGTGGTTCGGTTGAGGTGGCACTGTTGATGCAGAGCTGGGAGGGTGGTGGGAAGTGGGATTTGCCATTAAGCTCTTTAATGTTGTCCCAAAACTTTCATGCACTCCCCCAGGAGGAAGCCAGAGTGTCTTTGTAGTATTCAGCCTTGGCCTTGCGTATGCACCTATTGTGTGCTGCTCTGTATGCTAGTCTGTCTGCTTGGGGGCCAGATTCAACGGCTCTGTGCCAGAGGTCATCCCTTTATTTTAGTTGCTGCCGTAATGTGGGCGTGATCCAAGGGACATTATGTTTTACAGCTTTCAATTTAGTCAGGGGGGCAAAAATGTCACATGCAATGTTGAAAGAGCATGTGAAGTAATCAAGGGCTAGGTCAATGTTAGGGGTCTGGGTTATAGGGGCCCAGTCCCACTGGGCCAGGTAGTGTTTGATTTTTTGAAGCCCACCTGGTCGCAAGCATCTGAGGGTGGAGACACTAGGTTGGGGTTTGGACAGATGACATGACCAGGAGCAGAGGACAGGGGAGTGATCACTCAGAGAGTCTGGGAGGACCAGCAGGTCAGAGATTCTATGTGGTCGGTTAGTTAGTAGTATGTCCAGTAGAGTCCGGGAGCCGTTTGCGGTGTTTACCCTGGTGGGTAGGTGGACCAGCTGGGTATGATCCAGTGCTGCAAAGGCGTCCTTGATGGCAGCTGCCGAATTGGCGAGCCAGTTTACATTTAGATCACCAACCAGGATATGCTCAGTTTTTGGGGGGAGGTTGGAAATATAGTTTGCGAGGGATTGTATGGCTGGAGCTTGGTTGCATGCGGGAACATATGCCGCTGTGATGGTTAGGAGATCTCTAGCGGGATCCAAGGTAAGTTTTATGGATCAGGCTTGGGTGCCGTGGTCTAGTGAGGGGATCGGGAGAGCTTGGTTCAGTAGGGAGTCTCGAACATAGAAGGCACAATCACTGCCCCATTTTCCCACTCTGTAGGCTCTGTGTAGAGCGAAGCCCAGGAGGCTGACGAATGAATCTGGGTTTTTTTTTTTTTGAAAGCCACGTTTCAGTGAGTGCAAGGACATCCGGCTGATGCTGCACTATCCAGCTTTGGAGAGATGCTGTTTTTTTGGGAAGGCTGCAGATAGTCATGCCAGCTATGCATAGCCCTTGGTGTAGTTTCTGTTGACTGTTAGCGGTGGGGCCTGGGTTGGGATGAATATTTCCAGATATGAGAAGTATGTGGGCTAGGACCTTGAGGAGAGCGAGGGACCACCATTTGGTGGCTGAGCGTAGGTGAGACACATGTTTAGAGAGAGCAGCATAGGGAATGGATAAGTTGAGGAGGGCAGGAAAGGTAAGGCAGATGAGTCTGTAGGGGGTTGGGGTTGCATGTGTAGGTGGCAGGTTAAGCAGTGGGGTAGATGCTTGTCAGGCATTGACAGGGTGGGTGGATGGTGGTAAAAGGTAGGGAAGGTAAGGGGTGAGGTGGGTGTGTGGGTGGGGGGATGGCTATCTAACCGAGTAAGGAGTATGGTAAGTGTAATAGGTAGAAGATAGGATAGTCTGTTGGGGAATTGGAGGCTGGGCACTGGGAGCTGCTATACCAGTTCTGGTTCAAGGGGAGCAGACTGACACCCATCACAGTGATGTGTGCCTTTCAGATGAGACAGATCAGGGTACAGAAAAGAAAAAAATAATAAAATAGTCCGTGTTGCTCAGTATGCAGCCGAGGGTAGAGGAGGACTTGAGAAATGGGCAGGAAACTATACGTATTTAACAGCGGCTGGGGTTGGTGTGGTAGTTTCTATGTCACAGTGATAGGGTGACGGACTATGGTTTGTTGTGGTGCAATAATCTGCTTTAGGGAAGAAGGACCCAAGACAAGAAGTGCTTAGGGGATAGCAGTGGGAAGAGGAATGCAACTTCCAAGAGTTGTTGCCCTCTAGTGGCTTTGCAGTATAATTTGCAAATGGAAAAGTAGACACTTTGAACACAAAAAAAAAAACAGTCTTAGTAGAAAACAAAAAAAAAATAGCCTTAATCGCAGTAATCAGACATTTCATAGTGGGCTTAGTCTCAATAATTGGACAGTTCTCCTCAACATTATGTCAATGCAGTTTCTCCACGAGTACAGCATGTAAATATTTTTTAATTAATACTGATTACATAGAAATTGAAGGTCCATCTAGTCTGCCTGAGCCCTACCCCCCGTTTAGGATTTCTGTGAGACAATCCCCTTCTGTGTGTCCCAAGCTGCTTTGAATTCCCCTACTGTTTCAGAGTCAATGACTCCAGCCGGTAGACCATTCCATGGGTCAACCACCCTCTCTGTAAAGAAAAACCTTTGTATGTTGCCCCTGAATTTTCCTCTCCTCAATTTCATCTCATGTCCTCAATGTCCTACTGGTGCTATTGACCACAAAGAGCTCCTGGGTGGAGACTCTGTTTATACCCTTCAGAAACTTGAATTTCTCAATCATGTCCCCTCTATCCCAGTGTTGTTCCAGGGAGTACATTTTGAGTTCCTGTAACCTGCTTTCGTATGGCAACTTATGGAGACTGTGTATCATTTTTGTTGCCCTCCTCTGTACTGTCTCCAATCTATCTATGTCCTTCCTGAGATAAGGTCTCCAGAACTGAAGGCAGTACTCAAGGTGGGATCTCACCAGGGACCTGTACAGTGGCAGAATCACCTCCTTTCTTCTACATGTGATGCCTCTTCCTATGCATCCCAGCATCCTGCTGGCCTGCTCTGCTGCCTTTTCGCATTGTCCGCCTACCTTCAGATTGTCTGATATGATAACCCCTAGATCCCTCTCCTGATGGGTGGTTGCTAGTTTCTCCCCTCCCAGTTAGTAGTCTGTCTCTGGGTTGCTTCTGTCCAGATGCATAACTTTTTCACGTTGAATTTTAACTGCCACAAGTTAGACCAATGTTCCAGCCTGAGTAGGTCACTTTTCATTTGCTCTACCCCCTGTGTAGTGTCCACCCTGTTGCAAAGCTTTGTGTCATCTGCAAACAGGCACACCTATCCACTGGACTCCTCTGTGATATCTCTGATGAAGATATTAAAGAGTAATGGTCCGAGGACATACCCCTCTGGCACTTCGCTTGTCACCTCCCTATCCCCTGATGCCCCATTTACTGTCACGGATTGAGTTCTCTGTTCAAGCCAGCTACTCACCCATGCTACCACTTCCTGCCCACTCCTGTATGGTCAAGTTTGTTTAGCAGCCTTCTGTGTGGTACAGACTCAAAGGCCTTGCTAAAGTCAAGGTAGATAACATCAACGGCTCCCTCCTGGTCCACTGCCCTAGTAACTGAGTCAACGAACTCAATTATGTTAGTCTGGCAGGACCTTCCCATTGTGAAGCTGTGCTGCTTAGCGTCCAGTTGTCCAGATTCCTCCAGGAATGCTAGTATCCTTTCTTTGAGCAGTGACTCCATCATCTTACCTACCACCGAGGTGAGGCTGACTGAGCAGTAGTTTCCTGTCTCATCGCTGCTACCACTCTTGTATATGAGGACCATTATTGCTCTTTTCGAGTCCTGGGGAACTGTCCCTTCTCTCAAAGATCTGCTAAAAAATGCCACTAGTGGTGCTGCCAATTCATCACTAAGTTCCCTCAATATGCGTGGGTGGATTCTGTCCAGCCCCATGGCTTCATCTACCTTTAATTTTTGTAATTCTATCCTTACCCTCTCTATTGTGAACAGACTTGTGTCCATTCTTCCTAGGTGACTTCTGTCCCCCTTCAGGGTGGGTCCATTACCAGGTGCCTCCTTAGTAAAGGCTGAGCAGAAGTACTCATTTAAGACTTCTGCCTTTTCACTGTCTTCTTCTGCCCTCCTCCCATCCCTGCCTATGAGCTTGACAATGCCTTTGTTTTTCCTTTTGTCACTTATGTACCTAAAGAAGGTCTTATTGCCTCCTTTAACCCCCCCCCCCGTGCTATATCTTCCTCAGTCTGCACCTTTGCTTTTCTGTTCTCCCTTCCTGCCTCCTTCAGGCTGCACTTGAATGCCTATTTCGCTTTTTGAGCACATGTATCTTTGGAATGCTAGTCTCTTTTCCCTTACTGCAGCTGCTACCTCCTTTGTGAAACATAGTGCATTTCTTGTTTTCTTCATCTTACTGATTAGCCTGGAGTATTTTTCAGTGACTTCCACTACTGCTTCTCTTATGTTTATCCAACATTCCTTTACCCCTCCTTTTGCCTTCCTCTTGAGGTTATCCCTAAAGCACATTCTCATCAGATCAAAGTCTGTTCTTCTGAAGTCTATGACCCGTGTTTTAGTGTGGCTTGTTTCCTTGGCCTTTTTGACCCTGAACCAGACAGCTTTGTGGTCACCTGACCCCAAATGGCACCCCACCTCCAGCTCTAGCTCCTGAACCTTGCCACCATTTGTGAGCACCAGATCCAGGACTGTGTTTTCTCTAGGGGTGGGTGGATAGAAACATAGAAGTTGACGGCAGATAAGGACCGCAAGGCCCATCCAGTCTGCCCATTTCTTTTTCTACCTTATAAATGTGCCATCGGCCTTTGCTCTGTCAGTGACCTATCTATTCATAGTCATTTGTATTGCTCCCTTATGCCTATCCCATGCCTGTTTGAAGCCCTGCACTGTATTCATAGCCACCACTTCTTGTGGTAAGCTATTCCATCCATCTACCACCCTTTCTGTGAAAAAGAATTTCCTCCATTCCCCTTAATTGGCCTCCTCTAATCTCATGCTGTGTCCTCTTGTCCTGCTATTTTCTTATATTTAAACATGTTAGACTCTTTCACCTTGTTTATGCCCTTAAGGTGTTTAAATGTCTCGATCATATCACCTCTCTCCCTCCTTTGCTCAAGGGTATACATATTGACGCCGTTAATCTGTCCTCATATGTCTTCTGATGCAGTCCCTGCACCATTTGGTTGCCCTTCTGGACTGCCTCAATTTGGTTAATGTCCTTGTGAAGGTGTGGCCTCCAATACTGCGCAGTACTCCAGATGGGGCCTAACCAATGTCTTGTACAGAGGGATTATTACCTCCCTCTTATGACTTGTGATAGCCCTACTATCACACCCTACGCCCCTAGCCTTACCTACTGCTTTAGAGGTCTGCTTGGATGATTTTAGGTCATCAGTGATGATGATGCCCAAGTCTCTTTCTTTCTTTGTGACTGCTAGCAACTCCCCTCCCAGCCTATAAGTGGTTTCAGGGTTTCTCTTCCCTATGTGCATGATTTTGCCTTCTTTGCATTAAATCAGCTGCCACTCTTCTGACCATTTTGCTAGTTTATCAGATCTCTTCTCATTCTGCCCACCCCATCTGGATCATCTACTCTGTTGCAGATCTTGGTGTCATCTGCAAACAGACAAGCCTTACCCTCTAGTCCATCTGCAGGTCACTAATGAAGATGTTGAATAGGACTGGCCCCAGGACTGATCCTGAAATTTCCCACTTGTGACTTGCATCTCTTCTGACTGTATACCATTTACCACCACTCTCTGTTTTCCGCCAGTCAACCAGTTTGCCACCCAGTTGACCAACTTCTGACCCACCCGAGCCTACCTAGCTTATTTATCAAACTTCTATGTGGAACAGTGTCAAAGCTTTGCTGAAGTCAAGGTAGGCGACATCAACTGCTCCCTTGGTCCACCACTCTGTTACCCAGTCAAAGAAATCTATGAGATTAGTTTGACAGGACCTTCCTTTGTAAACCCATGCTGTCTTGGATCCTGTGCCCTATGGATTCCAGGTGTTGCACTATCCTTTCCTTAGGAGTGCCTCCATAATCTTACCCACTACTGAAATGTAAGACTGACTGGTCTGTAGTTTCCGCCTCCTCCCTGCTACCACTCTTGTGGAGGCGGGATCACATGAGCCCTTCTCCAGTCTTCTGGGACCTCTCCTGTGCTCAGAGACTCACTAAACAATTCTGCTAATGGCTCTGCTAGTTCCTCCTTTAGCTCCTTAAGTACCTCCTGGGATGTATGCCATCAGGTCCCATTGCCTTATCCACCCTGAGCTTAGAAGCTCTTGTAGGACCCTTTCTTTGTGAAGGGAGTAGTGCTCACCTCCTCCCTCCTGTGTCCATGATGCTGAGCTGTGGGCCCTGCCCTACCTTCTCTTCAGTAAATACTGAGCAAAAGTATCTATTTAGGATAGATGCCTTTACAGGGTCCTCCTCCTCACATGCTCCTTTTCTCCATTAAGCTAGCAATACCCCTCTGGACTTTCTCCTTTCACTAATGTATCTATAGAAAGTCTTGTCACCTTCTTTTACTGTTCGTGCTAGTGTTTCCTCAGTTTGGGACTTCGCCTGCCTTACTGCCTTACCTGCTAGCAAAAAATTGCCAGATATCGGATCCAGATCATCACAAGGCACTATCCGACTGGGTCGGATAGCAGAGGTATGAGTGCCCTTTAATTATAACATTCCTCACCCCACGTCTGCCTGATCGCGAACTGCCCCATCAAAACCAGCACTAAGACTAGAGTAAAACAATTTAGGAATGATACTCCCCCCACACACATTTTTTGTTTTCTCTTTTCATTTTCTCCAATGATGTTTCATATCCACAGTCCAATGTAAAGATGCCCATAATATGTGATCCAATAATTTTTATGACAGTTCAGCAAAAGGGACAATAGGATTTTGGGTTAAGGCTTACATTTCTGCTGCCATCACACACATGCATTTTTTATCCTCAAGCCCCCCTCTGGTTACCCTTCTTTCTGTCTTTCCACTCCTTTCCTTTTCAGTAACTCTGATTTAGGTTATCTAGTAGTCAGTCCAATGGGTTCACTAAGTATTACTACGTGATTTCACAATGAGGTGGATCATGGCTTGATATAGTGTTTGCCAGAGTAGTCCTGGTTTGGGCAATACCACATGACAGCGTGATGTCACGAGAGCTTGCACACATGCACACGCCCGATTTCTGTTCCAAGCTCATTATAAAAAGCCTTTTTAAAAAAGGTGAGTGATTTGCGAGCATGCTGCCTTACCCAAGTAGAGAGAGTGAGTGCCATGTCAGTGAATAAGGAAAATTACAAGATGAACATCTTACAAAAAAGAAGACAGTTACTAACTGTACAAAAGTAAGTTTTGCCTGGAGAAGGAGGAGGCTCTAGCCAAGACTTGAAATTGAGTATTTGACCCAATATACAGTGCAGTATCCGTTCAGATCGGATCGGGTCAGAAAGTGTAAAATCCGACCAGATTTATTTATCGAATCGGATATCCGCCCATCCCTAGTTTTCTCTAGTGGTGGCTGCGACTAGCTGATTAAGTCCAGTCCCTCCCAAAGTGTTTAGGAAATTTCTGCTCCTAGTTGTGGATGCTGTGCAGGAGTTCCAATCTACATCCGGGAGGCTGAAGTCCCCCATCAGCACGACTTCTCCTTTTTCAGCCATTTTTAGTATGTTTTCAAGCATTGCTTTGTCTCCTTCTGCCCCTTGTGAGGGAGGCCTGTATATCACTCCAAGTCTGACGGCTGAGCATGAGCCCGGTTTGAGAGTGACCCAGAGTACCTCAGGTTCATCTTGGGACCTTTGGACCTCCACAGCTTTTATGTCCTCCCTTATATATATATATAACGCAACCTCCCACCCCTTCGTCTTTTTCTGTCTTTCCTGAATAATTTGTAACCTGGGATTGCAACATCCCATTCATGGCTCTCGTTTAGCAATGTTTCTGTGACTGCGACCCAGTTCAATCCTGCATCTGCTATTCTGGCTGAGAGTTGTGGGATTTTGCTAGCCAGACTCCAGGCATTGGTCATCATTGCCTTTCAGAGTCCGGCATCCTTGATCCTTTGTTTCCTTGTACTTTATTTAACTTGTATGACCTTCGTGTGCTCCTGTTGTTTATGTCTATGTGATTATTGTGATTATTGACAGGTGCTGTTACTTGACTCTTGGGTGGTGGGGGGTGACTGGGGTGCTATATTCCTGCTCCTGTCTGGTCACCACCACCCTATCTAGTTTAAACTCACTGCGAATACATCAAGTTTTTGCCCTATGCTCTTACCCCCTCACTGCTGAGGTAAAGGCCATCGAATTTAAAATAAGTCCTTTCTCAGAAATCTTTCCAGGCGCCGATTAAGGTGTGGCCCTTTTCAGAACACTAAATGCGTAGTTAAGAGTTCAGTTCTGTGATTTCGGCTTCCCTAACCTTTTCTAGGCCTTTTCCCTTCTCCCATATTGGGAGTACCTCAGAAAAGGCCAAGGTGGACAAAAAAGAGGTGAGACTATCCCCTAAACTTGAGATATGCGCCTTGGCCTGTTCGGCAGAATGGTTCGTGATATTGTTAGTTCCTATGTAAACAACGATGGCCTTGATGTCTTGCCCCTTTCTGATGCAATTTTCTATGCGACCTGCATCCATTTTTGCTGTGGCCTCAGGGAGACATCTGACCACTATGTCCATTTGGTGGGTCCCATTTATCTGTGATTCGACCTCACATATCATGGAGTCCCCCCACAATGATCAGTTTCTTCTTTCCTTTGGTGGGAGGGTTTGCCCTAGTAGTTATGTCCTGACAAAGTGTATGGTGCCGCTGTACCACTTCCCCCTGGCCCAAGTCAGAATGCTCATCCTTCCCTGGCTCAATAACATGTGGGTCCCTACTTTGTAATGCCCTATTGTTTTTTAGGGTGATGCCAGGTTGGTGCTGCAGAGCCCTAGCTCTCTGGCTTGAGCAGTCACCTGGTTCATTGCGCGTCCTTGCCAGCGGGGCAAACCTGTTATGCAGCTGCATAACTGACTCTTGAGAGTTGCCCACTTGGTAAGCCTTGCTGTGGTATGCTTTGCCCCTTTGCACTACCTGCCAACCCCCTGGATGGCCTGTCCTCTGCAGTAGAGGGTCAGTGCCAGGGCTTGCTTAAATAAGACAGGAAATGATTTTTTACATATTTAACTGCACTTCTATCTTCCATTCCATGGCAGTTGTGTATTCTGATTCTTGCTTAAAGGAGATAGGAGATGATTTTTACCTATTTAACTGCCCTCCCATGTTCTGTTACATGGCAGTTGTGTATTCTGATTTGTTTTGACCAATTTTTGATGTAAGTAATAATACCCAACAGGGTGGGCATTATTGGGATATAATGGACCGCCCAGGGGCGTAATGAGGCCCAACGCCACAGGCGGAGGGCCTTATAGCTCTGGAAGGTCCGTTATATCTCTATAATGCCTACCCTGAGGGTGTATTATTACACTTAGATAATGGGATTTTTTTTAGTAGTTTTTATAAAATAATGATTTGATTTAAAAAGTGGAAAATGTTAGTAAAAATGCAGAGAAATCCCTATTTATGTAAAATAGTGAATTTAGTGCCACTAGAGGGCGCTTAATCCCTGTTTATATGTTTGTATTATGTGCGTAGATATGGTTTCGTTTGCGAGACAGCGTGGGGAGTGAGAGGCTGAGGTGTAGAGCGGGAATAGCAGCATGTTCTGTGACAGAGGATTCGGTGACACGGAAGTAAGACGATGAGCCATGCAGAGTGAAAGAAAGAGGCAGTTTTTGTTTAAAAGCAGAAGCGGAGGAGTGGGAGATTTATTCGACTTGTTGGCAGTGAGCGATTAGCGGTGTTGGGTAGCGGCAGTTTCGAGGGGGTGCGAGGTTTTGGGCCTTGTCAGCGCCGAAATGAGGAGCAGCTTAGCAGGGGTTAAAGAGCAAGAAAAAGAATTGCTTTTTACTTCTTTGCAGTATGTTAATATTGAGTAATTTGCAGATTGGCTATGTATGTGTGGGTGTTCATAGCAAACAATACCAGTTATCGGTGCGTAGGGACAGGGATATCAGGAGGTGAAGGGTACTGCAGGGGGAACTTGTTATTAACTGGGCTGTTGTTAAGAAATAACTGCCTGGGCGGCAGGCTGTTTCGGCCAATCAGGATGCCAGTTTCAGTTTAGGCATTATCTAATAATAAATAATCAATAATCTAACTTTGGGGTGCCCTCAGATCTATGTAGAGGGCTACTCTCCTCAGTAGCCATTGCTCTTTCTTTTCACATTTCTAAGACATTCCATGACATCAATAACACCATTCCATGCTATTCATCTGAATGGCTTTGAATGGTGTTATTGATGTCACACAGAATGTTCAGGCAGAATGAAATGAGATAGCAGCAACTGCTGAGGAGAAAGGGGGTTAAGGGTAGTAACAACAGTTATAAAAAAAGATATTAGAATATTGGATGGACACTAAAAGGACAGCAGAAGGGCATACAGAAGTGTAAAAAAACTGTTTCCAATTACTTTTAAATATCCGTGCCCACTGTGCAGTAAAAAAAAAAAAAAAAAATATTACAATACCCTTCTGCACACCCACCCAACATCTGCATCTTCCACAGGGGTGGAAAAAGACAGTTGTGGGGACTCAGCTGGCAGCACACAAGTGGTGTTTTGGTGAATCACCATACCACAGGTGGAAGCGTGCTTCCAGGAATGTTGCGTGCAACCTCAGTGGAGGTACTCCGGCCTCCTGATTAACTTACTTGACTGCAACCCAGCCCAAGGCAATCATCAGGGGAGAAGGTGGAGGGGTGAGGGAGGAAACCCCATTCAAGTATTACTATCATTATTGTATTAATATTCTAGAGGGAGAATACGTATACAATTACAATCATAAACACCCCATAATGTCAACAACATGTGAAGGAACCACTTTATATTAATAATTGTGTGTCTGTCAATTTAAAGGGACACTGTCAACCCTCTTAGGCTTCAAAGTGTCTCTAGTTTAAAAAACACATTTTTTGATTGTTCACTTTCTGTAGAGACTGCTGATGTACAGTGGCGTGAAAAAGTATTTGCCCCCTTCCTGATTTTCTCTATTATTGCATATTTGTCACACTGGATGTTTTCAGGTCTTTAGACAAAATATAATATTAGATAAAGGGAACCTGAATGGACAAATAATACTTTTTTTTTTACTTATTTCATTTATTTAATGAAAAAAGTTAACCAACACCAACTGGCACTGTGTGAAAAAGTAATTGCCCCCTAGTTAAATCAACCCAATTAAAGGGATAAATAGAGTCAGCTGATTGAACACAGCCAGGCTTGATTACAGCCAGCCCTGCTCAACATAAACCTTACTTATTTGCCTTACCATCAGAGTCACATTGCCAGCACAAAGATTCAACAAGCACATTATGCCATGATCAAAGGAAGTTCCTGAAAAGATCAGAAAAACATTTTGTTGCCCTCTATCAGTCTGGAAAGGGTTACAAAGCTATTTCTAAGGCTCTGGGACTCCATCGAACCACAGTGAGCCATAATCTCCAAATGGAGAACACTTGGAACAGTAATGAACCTTCCCAGGAGTGGCGGCCTGCCAAAATTACTCCAAGAGCGCAGTGTAAAATCATCCAAGAAGTCTCAAAGGATCCTAAAACAACATCCAAAGAACTGCAGGCTTCTCTTGCCTCAGCTAAGGTCAGTGTTCATGACTCCACAATCAGAAAGAGACTGGCAAAAATGGGCTTCATGTGAGAGTAGCAAAGTGAAACCACTGCTAACCAAGAAGAACATAAATGCTCGTCTCTCATTTGCCAAGAAGCACCTGGATGATCCACAGGCCTTTTGGGAAAATGTTCTATGGACAGATGAGTCAAAGTGGAACTTTTGGACAACATGGATCCCATAATGTCTCAAGTAAAGCAAACACAGCATTCCACAGTAAGAACACCATACCAACAGTCAAACATGGTGGTGGTAGTGTGATGTGTGGGGATGCTTGCTGCCTAAGGACCTGGATGACTTGCCATAATTAAAGGAACCATGAATTCTGCTCTGCCAGAAAATTCTTAGGAGAATGTCCAGTCATCCTTCCGTCAGCTGAGCTGAAGCATAGTTAGGTCATGCAGCAAGACAATGATCCAAAACACAAACAAGTCCACATCAGAATGGCTAAAGAAGTAAAATTAAAGTTTTGGAGTGGCCTAGTCAAAGTCAGACTTAAACCCAATAGAGATGCTGTGGCAGGACCTGAAATGAGCAGTTCATGCTCGAAAACCTACCAAATGTTACTGAATTAAAAGCAGTTCTGCGAGGAAGAGTGGGTTAAAATTCCTCCACAGTGATGTGAAAGACTGATATTGAATTATAGGAAGTGTTTGGTTGCAGTCATTGCAGCTAAATGTGCGTAACCAGTTATTAACTGTAAGGGGGCAATTACTTTTTCACACAGTGCCAATTGGTGTTGGTTAACTTTTTTTCATTAAATAAGTGAAATAAAAAAAAAAAACAAGTGTTATTTGTTCACTCAGGTTCCCTTTATCTAATATTACATTTTGTCTAAAGACCTGAAAACATCCAGTGTGACAAATATGCAATAATAGAGAAAATCAGGAAGGGGGCCAATACTTTTTCACACCACTGTAGCTGGTAGTTTGATTCAGATCCATTTTTTCTTTTACGAAAGTGAAAATCTGGGGGCGCTGTTGAGCACATTCACAGACCAGAAGCACTTCAGCTCGGCTCTGTGAAGTAAGAGCTTTAAACAGACTTTTTATCAAAATAAACTTATCTGAGCTAAACTTTAACAGCAGTGTTGGATCGAGACTCCTGTCCTGAAGAGATCAAGCTCAAACAAGGCAATGGGACGCACTCAGAAAGCTGGTGGGAGCGGCAACAAAAATCCACCACATGGAGAACTACAGGCCCCTTCTACATTCACAGTACATCCAGCTGGGCCGGAACCCCCATGGAGTGCACCGCAAGCTCTGATGCAGGTGACTGACCCGAAAGTACAGTCAATCTTGCAAAGATTTGCTGAGCAAGACGTCAAAGTGGAAGCAGCGTTTCAAACTGCGGCCACAGCTGAAAGGGTTGCTACACAGGCTCTCTCTGCAACCTCTAAACTGGTGCAGAAAAATACCCAGCTGAGGTACCGAGTAGAGGCGCTAGAAAATGCGAATAGAGCATTGCATGTACGGCTAACCGGGCTCCCTGAGGGAAGCGAAGAGAACAACTTATTCAGTTTCCTACAAAATTGGCTTCCTGATGCATTACGACTCCAACCTGAATTAGTTGCGGGACAACTACGTAAGGCCTATAGAATCACGCCTCATGCATCGGGACCTACACTGGATGCTCCTCGAACAGTCCTCTTGGTAACAGCCAGTGCAGCTACCCGAGATATTCTTCTTCAGGCCGCAAGATCTACAGGCCAGCTCAGTTTTAATGGGGCCACACTACATTTGTTTCCTGACCTCTCCTATGTAACGAGGGCACTCAGGAAAAAAATTTGATGCAGTTCGTGCCAAACTCAGGACTCTTGGGATAACCCACTCTCTCCTGATTCCGGCAAGACTTCAGGTTTATTATGGTGGCAAAACATTCCAGTTTACTGATCCCCTGGAAGCGGGAAAGAAGGCAGAGGCGATAGGTAGGGAGTTTGAGACCAGAGAAACAAGTCAGCCGGAGGATTCAGAGGAAGAAACCTGAATATGGGACATTTTGTAATTGTAAGGCACCAATTGTGTTGTTTTAACAGTAGGGAACATTGCTAACCAGGGTGTACAAAGTTTACTATATTCTATAGAATGCAACTGTGTGTGTGCTGTTTGCAATTTCTCTTTTCCTATTCAATGGTGGAATTTCTTTGTAGTTACATTGGACTCACCATTAGTGCTGCCTCAAACACTAAGTGGGGTAGCTATTGGTTGATCAGCTCTGTTATTATCGATGTGGGGCTCTGGGGCAAAAGAGTCAGTGTCAAGTGCTATCATTTGAGGTATTATAATGGATTTGGGGTCATAGCAACATATAGTTTTGTGGCTTCTTAACGGATTTGAACATTTATGAACTGACCACCAAAAGTCTTTGTGAAGTGCAGCTAATACTGGATTTAAATTGTAGAGTATATGATGCATTGTTGGACATACCCCCACCTTTCTTAAGCCAGAATGTAAAGACTTATTTAAACCTGCTACATTGGATGTATCCTGTTTTCTTTGACATTTACATGCCTTACATGAGTGTAATGTATGATATTGATAATATCAATACTCAAAAATAAATTTCAAAAAAAAAAGTTAAAATCTGACTGCTCACCATATTGGTGTTACCACACCAAAACATGTTGGTTTACGTATCTTGACCAGCTCTCACTGCATGTTTCCTGGACTCAGGAACACCCCCAACATAGTCTAGCCACTGATTATGCAGTGGGAGTAGAGAAGAGTATTGTATCATGAATGGCTGCACTGTTTGAGGGTGTTTCTAATGTTCAGGAAGTACGTACAAGCATAGATCAGTGATCTGAAGCAAAACCAAGCTGGGCATAGCTATAGATTTCCATGTATTTCCATTCTAATAAGCAAGGAGGCAGATAAAACAACCAGCAACATCAATGAATTTTAGAGAAGGTAAGCAGTCATAAAATGTGGGTTTTCACCTAAAAATAATATGATACAAAAACGGCTGACAATGTCCCTTTAAGAACATTTTTTAATTTTTTTTAAATTAATAGTACCCATGAACCATTTCATAAGTGCAATGAGACACTCTGGGGTTTGTGCTTTATGCTGTCACAACACACACATCAAGGGGCAGAAGGCACACCACCTGCAGCATTGTGCCTTACTACACAGCTGGGTGCATGTGGTGACAGCACAACACACAACCCATCATATCTTACTGCTTACATAAAATACATCTGTATGCAGACAATATACTATTATATGTAATGAACCTGGAGAGCTCTCTCTCTCTCTCTCTCAAGATTATTAGATATCATGTCGTCATTCAGAACTTTCTCGGGTTATGAACATAACCCTAGCAAAACAGAAGTGGTGTTAATCAATTATACCCCAACACAAAGGTTAAAACAAACATCAACTTAAATGGGACAAACAAGTACTGTAGTATTTGAGTGTTACAATCCCCAACAATCTGAGTAACTTATACAAGGAAAAAGTATAGTTACGAAAGAACTTACCGTAACAACAGATCTTTGAGAGAGGCTCTTGCAGTAATCTCATAGATTTCTTTGACTGGGTAACCAGAGTGGTGGACCAAGGGGGAGCAGTTGATGTCGCCTACCTTGACTTCAGCAAAGCTTTTGACACTGTTCCACATAGAAGATTGATAAATAAGCTAGGTAGGCTCGGGGTGGGTCAGAAGTTGGTCAACTGGGTTGCAAACTGGTTGACTGGCAGAAAACAGAAGTGGTGGTAAATGGTATACAGTCAGAAGAGATGCAAGTCACAAGTGGAGTACCTCAGGGATCAGTCCTGGGGCCAGTCCTATTCAACATCTTCATTAGTGACCTAGCAGATGGACTAGAGGGTAAGCTTGTCTGTTTGCAGATGACACCAAGATCTGCAACAGAGTAGATGATCCAGATGGGGTGGGCAGAATGAGAAGATCTGGATAAACTAGCAGAATGGTCAGAAGAGTGGCAACTGGGATTTAATGCAAAGAATGCAAAATCATGCACATAGGGAAGAGAAACCTGGAAGCCACTTATAGGCTGGGAGGAGTTGCTAGCAGTCACAAAGGAAGAAAGAGACTTGGGCATCATCATCACTGATGACCTGAAATCATCCAAGCAGACCTCTAAAGCAGTAGGTAAGGCTAGGGGTGTTAGGGTGTATTAGTAGGAGTATCACAAGTCATTAAGAGGGAGCATAATCCCTCTGCTAGGAACATTGGTTAGGCCCCATCTGGAGTACTGCGTGCAGTATTGGAGGCCACACCTTCACAAGGACATTAACCAAATTGAGGCAGTCCAGAGAAGGGCAACCAAAATGGTGCAGGGACTGCATTGAAGACATATGAGGACAGATTAACGGAGCTCAATATGTATACCCTGATAAAGGAGGGAGAGAGGTGATATGATCGAGACATTTAAACACCTTAAGGGCATAAACAAGGTGAAAGAGTCTAACATGTTTAAATATAAGAAAATAGCAGGACAAGAGGACACAGCATGAGATTAGAGGGAGGCCGATTAAGGGGAATGTGAGAAATTCTTTTTCACAGAAAGGGTGGTAGATGCATGGAATGGCTTACCACAAGAAGTAGTAGCTATGAATACAGTGCAGGGCTTCAAACAGGCATGGGATAGGCATAAGGGAGCAATACAAATGACTATGAATAGATAGGTCACTGACATAGCAAAGGCCAATGGCACATTTATAAGGTAGAAAAAGAAATGGGCAGACTGGATGGGCCTTGCGGTCCTTATCTGCCGTCAACTTCTATGTTTCTATGTTTCTATGTTTCTATAGGTATTCAGCAGTAGAACTAAGCCGCCAGGCATCAGGACCCCATGGAAAAATCTTCTCATTAGCAGTCTCTGGCAGGCACCGCCCCAGTGTCACCTGACTGACATCAGCTTATGTCAATATAAAGGGGACGGTCCCCATGCTCGCCCTTCCAGTTCTCCTGCCGGAGGCCGACAGGGCATGACAGGAGAAGAGGGGATGCCCCCGAAGAAAAGAAGAAAACTCAGGGGGATGGAGGGAGGGAAAGCAATATCTACTGCAAGAGCCTCTCTCGAAGATCTACTGTTATGGTAAGTGCTTACGTAACTGTACTATCTTACTTTGAGACAGCTCTTGCAGTAGGTATTCACCACTAGGACAGAGTCCCAAGCAGTATCGAACAAGTCTGAAACCAGGGAGGGGGAGACAAAATATCCACATACAGAAAGGACTGACAGATAATGGAGCTCAAGAAACGAGCCCCTGTAAGACCGCCAAACCGAAACCCACCCAGTGGCAAGAGGCAATGTCCAAGCTGTAATGCTCTGTAAAAGTATGCACAGATCTCCAGGTAGCGGCTACACAAATTTCTGCAGCTGATACATTCCTGAAACAAGCATCACAGGCAGCCATGCCTCTGGTGGAAGGCCTTTGACTTGACCCGGAAGGGTTTTGTTGTACTTCTCGTAACAAAACATAATGCAATTGGCCAACCACTTAGAGAGGCATTGCTTGGAAACAGCAGTGCCTTCCCTCTTGGGTACGAAGGAAATGAAAAGTTGGGCCATTTTCCTAAGGTCCTTGGTTCTGTGAGTATAGTATCTTAAGATCCTATGAACGTCGAGAGTATGTAAAACATACTCTCCATGGTTGGAATGCTTCAGGAAAAAGATCGGGAGCTCGATGAACTGGTTCAAGGTGGACTCAGCCACCACCTTAGGCAGAAATTTGGGGTTGGTACACATGGCCACACGGTCTCTGTGAAAAACGAAATACAGGATTTTCCATATAAGGGTGTGGAGTTCGGAGATCCTCCAAGCTGAAGTAATGGCCATGAGAAAAAGCATCTTCCAAAAGAAGAATGCGCAAATCAGCATCGGCTGCCAGCTTGAAGCGGGCAGGTGAGCTTCCAGGATGAAATTGAGATCCGGGGATCAGGGTTATGGATGGGGGTCTTCAAATGAAGAACCCCTCTGAGGAAAGTCTTGGAGACCTCCAACTGAGCAACCGACTTGTCCCCCACTGGAAGATAGTAGGTCGAAATGGCCGCCAAATGCACTTTTAGTGAAAAGTAGCTGAGACCCAAGTCATAGAGGTACCTTAGGTAATCCAGGATCCTGGCCACCAGGCAGGAAAAGGGTTCCAAATCCTTAGACCCCGCCCAAATGAAAAAACGCTTCCACTTCATGGCGTAAGTAGATCTGGTGGAAGGCTTTCTGGCCTCCACCAGAATATCAGCAGCCTAAGGAGAAACACCAAAGCGAGCAGCGGCTATGTCTGTAGCAGCCAGGTGTGAAGATGGAGGGATTTGAGACCTGGATGGAATAGGGTCCCATGATCCTGGGTCAGCTGGTCCTGGGATATCGGAAAAGGAACAGAAGGCTCTTCCGAGAACTGTTGCAGTAGAGAGAACCAAACTTGCCTTGGCCAGAAGGGAGCGATGAGAATCATACGTGCCCCTTCCTCCCGTAGCTTGTTCAGAACTCTCGGGATCAATGGTACTGGAGGGAAGGCATAAACAAATCTGTCTCTCCAGCACAGAGACAGCATGGCCTGCCAGAAGATGCCATGCCCTGGAGCGAGCAAGCAAAAGGTGGGAAGCTTGGCGTTGCTGGGGGAGGCAAACAGGTCTATCTGTGGCGTACCCCACTGAGCGAATACGTCGTCTACCACCTCCTGCTTGATTTCCCACTCATGAGGTCTGGCTGAAGATTGACTGAGAGTGTCTTCCAGAGTATTTTGTATGCCCAGCACGTGGACTACCGTCAGATGTAGGTTGTGCTGCGATGCCCAATACCACACCCTCATCGCCTCCCGGCACAGGGGGCAGGAGCGAGTTCCCCCTTGTTTGTTGAGGCACCAGACTATGCACATGTTGTCTGACTGTACCAGAAGGTAGCCAGGAAGGATGAAGGGCATAAAAAACATACAGGACCACCTGCAGTTCGAGAACGTTGATGTGCAACTGCTTCTCAACATGGGACCAGCTCCCCTGGGTCTTGTGCGACCCGAGGAAGGCTCCCCAGCCAGCCCCGGAGGCGTCCATGGGCAGAGTCTGGGGGGGGGATGGGTGGAGCAGAAGGGAACCCCCAGGTTGAGGTTCTCCTGAACCAACAACCATCAAAGATCCTTGATCATCGGGTCTGAGATGAGGACTTCGTGATCCAGATCATCCCGGGTTTGGTCCCACTGAGCACAGAGGGTCCACTGTGAGACCTGCATAAGAAACCGCATCAGAGGAACAGTAGGAATGGCGGCTGCCATAAGGCCCAGAAGGCGAAGGATCTTCTGAGCCGAGACCCATTTTAGAGATGTCAGGAAATGAGCCTGAAGTTGCAGAGTCTCAATCCTGTCTTGGGGGAGAAAAGCCCTGCCCAGGGTAGCGTCCAACACTACCCCAATGAATTGCAGCCATTAGCATGGGACCAAATGTGACTTGGCATGATTGATAGTGATGCCTAGACAGGAAAACATCTCCAGAGTGAGAGACAGGGAACACTGGAGATCCTCCCTAGAATGGGCTGCTATCAGCCAATCATCCAGGTAAGGAAACACCTGGACCCCCCTGGTGCACAGGAAGGCTGCCACCACCGCCAAGCATTTGTTAAACACTCAGGGAGCTGAGGACAAGCCAAAGGGAAGGACTGTGAACTGGTAGTGTTCCCCCTGAAAACAGAAACAGAGGAACCTGCGGTGGGAGAGGCGTATAGGGATATGCAGGTAAGCATCCTGCATGTCCATGGCGCATAGCCACATTCCCGACCTCAGCAAGAGGAGGAGGAGGAGGCTCTGCAGAGAGAGCATTCTGAACCTCTTGTATTCCACATACAGACTGAGGGAGCTGAGATCCAGAATGGGCCTCAGATCACCCGTCTTCTTGGGCGCTAGAAAGAAATGGGAATAGCGACCCGTCCCCCAGTAAAACGGAGGAACGGGTTCTATCGACAGCTTCCGCAGAAGAGAGCATATTTCCTCCTGCACCAGGGGAATGTGCAGTGGAGAATAAGAGGACAGGGGAGGAGGTCTATGGGGGGGGGGGTTGAGTGTACTCTATTGAGTGTCCCTCTGACACCAGCTGGAGCACCCAAGAGTCGGTTGTTATCCTCTCCCATTCCGGCAGGTGGAAGGAGAACCTTTCCACCAACAGCTCCTCTGGACAGCTGGCCAGAGGAAAAGGGAGAGGCAATGAGCCACGAGGCTGTGGGCAGACTAGCAGCCGCAGCTCCGGAAGCCTTATGGGACTTTGTCGGAGGGGCTTTAGCCGCTGATGCAGCTCTACGCTTGTTTGGGCATCATGACTGCGTCTGCTTCTGCTGTCAATGATTTTGACGCTGAAAGGAACACTTCTGTCCTTGGGGAGGTTTGTACATAGAATGCACCGACCTCAAGGCTTGACCTTTATCTTGAAGGTCAGTGATAATATCTTTGACATCACCCCTGAAAAGGACCGACCCCTGAAAGGGGGCATCCTGAATGGTTGTTTGCACCTCGGGCGCTAGACTGGAAATACGGAGCCAGGCATGATGGTGTAATCCAACGGTGAATACTGAACTCCTGCCAGCCATGTCCACTGCATCATAGGTGGCCCGGAGCATATGTCTGCAGGCAGACCTAGCCGAGGAACAAGGTCCCCCAGCTCTTGCTTGGTCGAAGAGTCTGGAAGAGAGTCCAATTTTGACTCCACCTGGCTGAGAATGGACTTCTGGTAATCCCCCATGTGGGCCACATAATTGAGGGCCCTAATGCCCAGGGTAGAGGAGGCAAAGACCTTCCTCCTGTACTGGTCCAGAAGCTTAGATTCCCCGTCAGGAAGAGTAGAGCTTAGGTGCTTAGGATTAGCGGTTCTGTCGTGGGCAGCACTGATAAAATCCACCTTGGGGTGAAGGCTAAGGGAATCCCTGCCTTTAGGGGATTGATAGAGCCTGTCTGCCTTGCGAGTGAGTGGAGCTAAAGAGGAAGGCTGTTTCCATGTAATCATGACTAGATCTTCGTGAGGTTCGATCCAGGGTGGAATCAGGGTGGGGGAGGTTTCAACCAAATTTAAGTGTTCGGCTAACCTCTGCCATTGGGGATCCTGCTCCACCAAATTCCAGTTATAGGCCACATGGATCTTCTTCAACAACTCCAGAAAAGAAGGATCTTCCAGAGGGAATTTAGGAGAGTCCTTCGGTTTGGGGGTCTCTGGAATGTGAGGTTTATCTCCTGGGTCCGAGGGTTCAAAATGACTGTCGTCAGAGGACTCCTGAGAACTCGAAGAGGTTACCGGAGGAAGAGAGAGTTCGACCAGTCTGGACACATCCAGAGGATGGGAAAACTCCCAAGGGCGAGAGCCAGTAGACAGTTCTGGTCTGGTGTCTGGTAAGGGTGGGGGGCTCTGCCAGCAGACATCCGGGGCCCAGCGTCACCTGACGTTTATCCAGCTCTGACGCGAGCTGGGATTTGGTTTCAGCCCACCATGAGGACAAGACCACTTTCAAGCCCACCTGCAGTTGTGGAGGAGGAGGACTCAGGGAAGGGTAGTTCGGGAACCCATAAAATTGGTACTCGAAGCCTGACGATGGGTAGCCTGGGCCAGGAAATCCTGGTGCCGGGTACTGTGGTGTCAGGTACTGTGACGTCCCGAAGGGGCAGACAGTCCTGACGGAGACCCAACCAGGGGGGCTGATGTGGCTGGCGTTGGCCCAGTGGGCGGTGGGTGCAGAAACGAAGGCCCCATAGGAGGGTATGGAAAAACGGGCTCTGCTAGACCAGACGGCAGAGCCGAAAGTCAGTCATTGAGCAGCAGCAAGACGGAAGGCGACAGCGGGGGGGGGAGGCATAGTCGGATCCGGTGTCGGAGGCTCTTGCATTATGGGGAGTGGTACCCCCAACAGCAGAAGCATCCCTTGGTCCTCATCCCCCGCGGGGGAAGGAGGAACTGACTCCAAAGCAGGAGGCGGAGACGGAGGAGCCTCCAACGGCAGCTGGTCAGATGTCAGCTGCGGTGACCCCAGGCTGTCAGGTATAACGTTAGGACCTGATGAGGGATCGAAGGCTGGGCATATGTCGGGCGAGCCGACTAGTAACTTATCAACCTTGTCCAGGCAGGAAACGGCAGAGATGGAGCCCAAATTATCAGACCCACTGACACTGCTAGGCCAAGAAGTAGAAGCGGCCGTAGTGGGAGTGGAGGCTTCCTTTGCTCCGGAGGCTCCCGTCGGGCCACAGCACGAGCCCAAGGGGGGGGCTGATGCACACTTGGACACCACCAGAGTGGCCGTTGGAGAATGGTCTCCCCGAGGAGAAGATACCTGCAAGGCCGTGACTCCATCCGGAGTCAGCAGAGCTGTGGATGAAGAGTCCTGGTCCCTGTGTTTCTTCTTGTCCTGTTTCTTCTTGTGGTGACTCTCAGGAGAGGCCGACGTCTGCCTAAGTTTTTTTCAATTCTTTCTCCATGGAGGCCATCTTCTTCAGAATGTGGGCTTCCAGGGACTGCTGCCACCATTTATGGGTGGCCGAACTGAGTTTCTGGCAGTGGTCGCACTCCTCCACGCGGTGGTTCGTGTCTAGACAGAAGAGGCACAGGGAATGGCTGTCCTTATGTGGGAGTTGAGTTCTGCGAGAGTCGTACTTATTTTTATGTGATTCGGAGGGCAACAGGGACGACATACACAGCCATTGTTACAAGATGAATTAACTCGAAAAATCTTCGAAGAAGTTGAAAATTAGAGTAATACTCATCCAAAATGGCAATGCTAATAGTGCTGTTCTTCCGTGAGGTACTTATCGCAAGCCAATGGCGGGAAAGAACTGGAAGGCAGAGATGGGGACCACCCCTTTATAATGACGTAAGCTGACATCGGTCAGGTGAAGATTTTTCTGTGGGGTCCTGACACCTGGCGACTTAGCCCTATTGGTGAATACTTACTGCAAGAGCCATGTCAAAGATCTATGATTCCTCAAATGGAATGTGTACCATTGTATATCACTTTATACATATCGGACCCTTACCACCTGATCTAACCATAGATGATAAAAGGCTGGTGCTACTAGTACCTCTAAATATAGTTTATAAACTTTTATATCCCCCCCCGTGCCCCTAAAGCACCACATCATCTTGGTTTACTGCTGCAGCACATTCCAAAATATCGTCTCTTCTAAGGGTGCCTATGCCACACCACCTGGTGAGAGCATGGTCGTATGGGTGCCAGACCTTGTGTTTTAGTGCACATTGTGCACGTATTACAGCTACAAGTCCCCAATATCAAACGAACATATACCGGATTAAATGGTTCTATTTTCCAGGGTCTGCTGGTTACATAATTTATTCCATGCTGCTCTAACCTTACTGCTTGTCTCAATGCTATTGTAGCAGTACTGCACGCAAACACTGCCACCACTCTGCGCACACCTGTTCATAACAGACAGCAGTCAAGAATCTGGTATTATTAGTTTGAATGAGGCAAAAGATAAACATTGTCTAATGCCTGCATGTCCTGGTAAAGGATGCATACAGGAACTGCTAGAATGAGGGAAGTGAAAACAAGCATGGAATAAGTTATTTTGACTATTTTCAACTGATTACTGTGAGCAAGCAGGTAGGCAGGACTCAGCAGATACAAAGGGCAGATGAGGCTATTTCTGCCAACAACTTCTATATTTCTAGAACAGCCCAGTTAAACTTGTGTAGATTCCAAGCAGACTTTAAATATAATAGATAGTCCAGAATGAATGGAATCTCTCATTCTCAGCCAAATGGGAATTTTCCTCACATTAGCCTGAGAAACTTTTCCATTCTGAACTGCAAGTTTTCCTTGTGATGGCTTTCTGTTCACATCAAGGACCTATAACATCTGAGCAGAGAGATTCCATTCTAAAAACTCTATCCCTTCTGGAGCCATAGCTTCAGGTGAAAGGACTAAAAATCTGGATGTTCACCTAGCCTTTCGAAACAGTCAGAAGGTCTCGACACAGAGGCAGAGTGTGACAACTTGTGAATATCTGAAGTAGCAGTGAGTACCATGGTTCTGTTGGCCAGTCTGGTACCAGAACCAGTTACTCATTCCATTCTCACTTGAGAAAGCGCTTTTAGTATTAAAGGAAGAGGTGGGGAAAGCATATGACTACCCCCCAGGTCCCTTTCCATTTTTGTTGCTGTTAGTATTTCACCACCATTGTGTACTCTTCCCCTGGGTTTTTGTTTCCCAGGTGCATTACTTTGCACTTCTTACCACTGGATCTAAGCTGCCATACATCTGACCTTTCTTCCAACTTTGCCAAGTCCCTTCTCATCCTTTCCACCCCACCTTGTGTATCAACCCTGTTGCTGATCTTTATGTCATCTGCAAAGAGACATACTTTTCCTTCCAGTCCCTCTGCAATGTCACTTATAAAGACACTGAAGAGGACCGGTCCTAGAACCGAACCCTGCGGTACCTCCCTAGTAACCCCCCATTCTTCAGAGTGGACTCTGTTTACTATTACCCTCTGTTTCCTGTTCTCCAGCCAATTATTCACCCAAGCTACCATCTTGGGACCCACTCCAAGGCTGGCTAACTTGAATATTAATCTTTTTGTGTGGGACTGTGTCAAATGTCTTGCTAAAGTCTAGGTAGGCCATGTCCACAGCCCCTCCCTAATCTACTACTTTGGTCGCCCAGTCAAAGAAATCTATTAGATTTGTCTGACATGACCGTCCCGCTGTGAATCCATGCTGCCTTGGGTCCTGCGCCCCTCTGGCCTCTAGGTACTCAACAATTCTTTCCTTTAGAAGTGATTCCATCATTTTCCCTACCACTGAGGTCAAACTAACAGGTCTGTAGTTTCCTGCCTCTGCCCTGCTCCCACTTTTGTGAAGTGGAATAACATCTGCCCTCCTCCAGTCCTCGGGTACCACCCCATCCTTCCATGATTTGTTAAAGAGGGTAGTCAGTGGTGTCAATAGTTCTACCCTTAGCTCTTTTAGAATTCTGGGATGAATCCCATCAGGCCCCATTGCTTTGTCCATCTTCAGTTTTAAGAGTTCTTTCAGAACTCTTTCTTCTGTGAATGGACTGGTATCAAACCCCCTATCCAGAGTGTTTCTGTTGTTTGGCTTAGGTACCTCCCAGACTTCATTTGTGAATACTGAGCAAAATATTTGTTTAGTATCTCTGCCTTTTCACAGTCACCTCTGCCCCCCCCCAACCCCATTAAGCCTCACTATCCTCCCTTGGTCTTCCTTCGCTCCCTGGTGTACCTATAAAATGTTTTATCCCCCTTCTTAACTGAGCTGACTATATTTACCTTGGTTTGGGCCTTTGTTGTTGTGACTGCCTTCCCAGCTTCCTTCTGCTTTAACTGATACAGTTCTCTGTCCTGCCCCTTCTGTGATTCCTTGTACTTCCTGAATGATGTCTTTTTCTTCCTAACCTTCCCTGCCACCTCCTTTGAGAACCATAGTGTTTTTTTACATTGTTTTGTTTATTTGCTTCACACAAAGGCTTGTTGCCTCAGTGATGACAGCAGGGTTTTAAATAATTGATTAGCAGTTTTTGTCTTGGGACAATGCTAACTGTACAGAAAGTATTTATACAGGTTTTCTAGAAGTGTTATGTTTGTTAAACACAGTGAGGCAAGTGTTATGCATTTTCACGTTTTAGCACTTTTATGAGCAAAACGCTAATCAATTTTTGGAGTTAAATAAATCCCTGTGACAGTTTTGATTATTCCCCATTGTTCTTCCACCCCTCCTTCCTGCCCATTTGCTAGTGCATTCATTAAGCACTCACCCATTTTGGCAAAGTCAGCCCTCCTAAAGTCCAGGACCTTTGCCTTTGTATGGCTTGACTCTACTGCTGTGTTTATCGTGAACCATACTGTTCGATGGTCGCTAGTTCCAAGATAGCTACCCACTTCTACATCTGTGATCCTCTCTCCATCTCCATTTGAGAGTACTAGATCTAAGATTGCTCCCTCTCGAGTGGGTTCCAATACTAGTTGTCTAAGGCATGCCCCCTGCAGTGCATCTGGAATGACCCTGCTCTGGGATGTGGCTGCAGCAAACACAAAAAGGTAGTTACACAGTATGGATGCACAAGTACAGAGACAAAAAAATACAAGAAATAACAGCTATTGGTCTGACTATTTACAATTTTAAGCTATCTCATATAGAGGTACAGCATATTGCAGTTAATACAGACCAAGGTACATGGTGAGTGCTGTGGGTTTAAGAAACTAATTTAGCAGGAGGTAAAGCAACCAGGGGAGGCATTGTCATTATTTCATATAAAGTCAGGGGGAGAGAGACTCAACATAGACTTTCACACCTTGTATGTTACTGCAGCCAAGAGGAGGCTTTGTCGTTAATTCCAGTCGGGGGTAATTTTCTTTGCAGGACTGACATAGTAGGAACATACTTGAGAGCAAGGCGAGGGAGGACCGTACACTGAATAAGTTGGGGGGGGGACCCTGGCAAATGAGACTGAGACCCCTTTCAGCTTGGTTTGGCTTTTTCTGTTTTTGGCGCAATTTGTTCTAAACAAAAGTCCGCCCCACTGGAGTTAGAGCCTGCGTCTCATTGCACCGTGGGCTGTGTCACTTTAATCCCACTCATCACCCAGTGGGCTAACTGAATTATGCTGAACTCCCAACCTACCTGCTGAAATACACGGAACCTGAACAGAACAGCTCCCTGGGGACTCTTCTGGCCCTTCCCATACGGGCGACCTCAATATAGCCTGTGCCTGATTCTGGACTTTTTTTTTGGCTTAGTCAAGTGTTATCCCCTTGGAGGCTTAATTTTACTGGCGCTGTACACTGAACTGATGGTAAATTTTAGTCGACTGTGGAACTGAGCCGATTTACAAGAAGACTCCATGGAATCTGGTGCAGGACCGAACAGCATGATGATCACTGGTCAGGTCAGTGGAGCTCGGGGGGGTGCGATGCATAATATGGAGGACATGGTCTGTCTCCCCTTTTTGGCCCTGGGGAGTTTCTGGGGGTGGTTGGGCAGATGTAAGTGGGAATAAGTTTTGGGGACGTCTTGGTGGGGCTTTACTAGCACCTCTGGGAAGGAGTAATGTACACTGGACTGCACTGAAATCCCACAGTACTGTCATCCTGAGACTGTTTTACTCAATGGGAGGACTGCAACTTTTCTTATTACTAATGTTGTTGATTGCTTTGTCTAAAGTCACCTCACAGGCTTCAGTGGCTTGGCAGGAAAGGAGAGGGGGAGCGGATGGTGACTGGGGGCAGGGACTGGGCTCTGAGGACAGACCCTGTTGGACCCTGGACTGATAATGTTTGCCCAAAGGATCTAAGTGAGCAATGGATGGGGGAATCTCAATTAACAGACAGAGTTATTCTTGATTGGGATAATAACGACGCATTCAGCGTTACGTTTACTCTGGATAGCAAGATCTGCTAAAAAAAATAACTGGGCAAAATGAGATGGGGGCGGACTGGGCGGTTGTGGAATCTTAACCTTAGAGACTTCTCTGAGCTGAGTTCTGTGGGGAATGTGGGATTATAGTTACAGGTTGTTTTGGTTATATATCCTTGTTACTAACTGGGTATTTGGGAAGGGAAGGGTGGGGGGTATTAAGGGATTCTGAGGGTAGTTTGATGTTTATACTGTCACAGTTGTTTAAGCCCATATGGCAATGTAACTGTTGGTTAGTTAATTCTTACTTTTATTTCTTGATCTTGCTAATACAATACTAAGTGCATGGTTTGGTCGAAGGATGCACAGCCTGGAATATCCCATGCTATTGAAGTTATTAAGGTGTACATCATTCTTTTTTAATGCGTAGCAAACAAGCAGATAAGATAGTCTCCTGGAACGTGAGCTGGTTCTCCTCCCCAATAAAGAGATCCAAGATTTTGACAGCCCTAAAAAGAAAAAAACACTCAAGTGGCTCTGCTTCAGGAGACCCACCTGACCCTGGAAGAGCATACTAATTTAATAGGGGGATGGGTGGGGTCTTGTTATGATGCCTCATATTTATCTCACAAGTGTGGGGTTGCTGTGCATTTTCACAAGAACTTCCCCACAGAAGTGACCCAAATAGTATGAGATCCCTCAGAGGCAGATATATATTTGCAGTTGGGACGATTCGGGGTCAACCGATTATATTTGGAAGCATATATGTGGCTTCGGAGTTTGACTCCTGAGTTTTATCAACATATCTTGGATATACTTACTAGGGAACAGTTCCCTAGTTTAATAATAGGAGGGGACTTCAATTGCACCATGGATTCAAAGTTGGATTACTCTGGAAACCGACATCAGACTAATAAGGCTATAGAAGAGAGGCAGTATAGCGCAGTGGTTTAAGGCTCTGAGCTGCAAATCTGGAGACCCGAGTTTGAATCCCACAGCCCCCACTTGCATACTGTGTGACTCTGAGCAAGTCACTTAACTTCCGTGTGCTCCCAGGTCGCACCTGCAAACAAGCTTTCAGCTTAGTGTGCCATTCCTGGTTAAACAACAGAGAAAAAAAAAAAGATGATTATGCTAAGGGCTTAATCGACCTCGATCTAGTGGACAGGTGGTATGTGGCTAACCATGGTGTAAGGGAGTACACTTTTCATTCTAGCCCCCATAGATCATGGTCCCAGCTGGATTACATTTTCTCCTGAATGCTATATATGGTAAGGTGGCAGGGGAATCACATAACCCCACCCTGTGGAATTCTCTACCTCGTCGGATACGATGCTGCCTGACCGTCGAGAGTTTTAAGTTAGAGTTAAAAACTTATCTATTCTCGAAAGCATATGGAGAGCGATTTTTACTGTGATTTTATTGTTATTACTGTTGTTATCATTATATTTTGTAACTAAATGTTTGTTCACCTGTACAGAGCTTTGGTTTTTGAAAAGCGCTTAAAAATAAACTTTACTTACTTACTACTTACTTATATTTCTGATCACTCCATGGTGCAGTTGGAGGTTCATTTGGGGAAGGATAGAGCCCTGAAGAGTACCTGGAGATTCC
Organism: Neoceratodus forsteri; assembly: GCA_016271365.2. Classification (NCBI taxonomy): domain Eukaryota; kingdom Metazoa; phylum Chordata; order Ceratodontiformes; family Ceratodontidae; genus Neoceratodus; species Neoceratodus forsteri. The sequence goes on along the minus strand of CM057459.1, from coordinate 297,712,713 downwards.
CAATTTATTTGTTGGTTAATGAGGACTCAAGAAAATATTTAAAGAGCCAGTGGGAAACTTTTATTACAATAAGGGTTCAGTGGAACCTTTTGGAATGCTATGGGAAGCTGGGAAGGCATATACAAGGAGGGCTATTATTAGCTATACCACTAAGATAAAGAAGGAGCAGATGAATAAAATAAATAGGATAGAACAAGCTATTAAGGACCTGGAATGTAAGGCTACACAGGGAGGTGGAGAAGAGGTACAGAGACAGCTGCAGGTAGCTAGGGACTCCCTGAATGAGTGTTATACAGGGGTAGAGTGCACTAAGCTGTTCTTTGCAAAACAGAAAATTTATGAGTGGGGAAATAAACCTGGACCCTTCTTAGTAAAACTAATGAAGGGAGGGAGAGTTTCAAGTAGAATAACAGCAATTAAGGATAAGACAGGTAACCTCACACATGATGACCAAATAATTTGGGCTTGTTTCAGGGACTTTTACAGTATGTTATATAAAGTTGAGTGCCCTGATACGGAACAGCTCATGCATCATTTTTTAAGCAGTATTACCATTCCCCAGCTGGATGAGACATGTAGAGAGCTGCTGGGGGCTCCAGTTACCTCAGAAGAGGTCATCAAAGCCATAGGAAATCTTAAATCTAGGAAGGCGGGAGGCCCAGATGGGTTTGTGGCTAAATACTGTAAAGATTTAAAGGGGACCCTAGCGGGATATATCCAGGATCTTATGGAGGAGGCAAGGGGGGAGAGGGGTCTCCCTAAAACTTGCCTTGAGGCAAACATGTGTCATACCAAAGCCTGGTAAGGACTGCTTGGAGTGCGCATCATACAGGCCCATCTCCCTTCTAAATTACGACTGCAAAATTATGGCCATAGTATTAGCACTGCGATTGGAACAGGTACTACCCCGAATAATACACCCCGATCAGACAGGTTTTGTACAGGGGAGACTGTCGTACCATAACATGAGAAGACAGTTAAATGTGTTGTGGTGGGGCTCTCGGTGTTCTGGACAAGCCTGTGTACTCTCCATGGACGCCGAGAAAGTCTTTGACAGGACTGAGTGGAGCTATCTTTTTGAGGCCCTACGTCATTTTGGGGTGGGAGGATTGTTTCCCTAGTTAAAATGCACTATAGAGATCCTAGAGCAAGAGTCTTGGTAAATGGCACTCTGTCTGATGAATTCAAGCTGTTTAGAGGTACTAGGTAGGGGTGCCCTCTCTCCCCCTCCTCTACACAATAGGTATCAAATCCCTAGCAATTCGAATAAAGGAGAGCCAGGAAATATGGGGGATTCTGGGATCAATGGGCAGCCAGCACCGAATTACTTTATACTTAGACAACCTCCTCTTCTTTGTTACCCAGCCAGAGAGATCAGTCCCGAGTTTACTCCAGATCATAGATGAGTTTGCCCTGTTCTCAGGGTATAAACTAAACCTACAAAAATCTGAAATACTTTTTCTTTGATGGAAATGAGAGAGGTGTTCCTGTTCACTCTTGGGACCTGAAAAGAGTCAGGGATTATTTTACATATCTGGGGATTAGGGTAGGGAAGACCTTAATAAGATTTACGGTTGAATTATACTCCACTCATTGACACGATTTTAGCGGATCTAAATAAGTGGAGGGCCCTCCCAATCTCGTGGCTGAGTAGAATTAATTTAGTGAAAATCAATGTTCTGCCACAAGTTTTATATGCCATGCAGATGGTTCCCGTTTGTCCCACTGCTAAGGACGTTAAACGGCTTGAGAGGGGATTTGCTGACTTCCTCTGGCAGGGGAACAAATCCAGGATGAAACTGGAATGATTAAAAGCATCTAAGGAGCAGTGTGGTCTGGACTTCCCAGATCTGAAGGGATACTTCCTAGCTATACAGTAAAGATATATTCACAGCTGGATAAATGGGGGTGATGCCACTTCTTGGGTGGAATTAGAGGAGGAGGGGTGCAGAGGCAGGGTAAACTCATACTTACCTAAGGGAGGGAAGAGGTCTTATAAGCAGCTCCCTAATCCTAATTCCTTAGTGTTGGCAGTCCTGGAAGCATGGGAGGCAATTAAAAGACGATGGGGGGCAATGGAGAACCACACCCTATTGGTGCCGATAGTGAAGAACCCAGAATTTTGCTGGGTCTGGAGGACCCAGGCTTTGCGATATGGGAAGAAAGGAGCATACGCTATATGGGAGATTTATTTACTAAAACAGGTATGTACCCTTTCAACACCATAAAGGAAAGTTTAGGGCTTCCACAGTCACATTTCTATCACTTTTTGCAGGCACGGAGGTTTGGAAAAGGCCTAAACAGAACACCAGTAGAGGTTTCCACATTGGCCATGGTGGAGCAAGACATTTACAAGGTGGGGACACAAGAAAAGGGCCTTATAGGGAGGGCAGCAAAACAGGACAGGGCACTTGTATCAGATTCCTCAAGGGCTGCTAAAACTAATTGGGGAAATAGACATGGGTACAAATATAACAGGGTTTTATTTAACTCCAAAAATTGATTAGCTTTTTGCTCATAAAAGTGCTAAAACATTGTGAAAATGCATAGCACCTGCCTCACTGTGTAACAAATATAACACTTCTAGAAAACCTATATAGATACTTTCTTAACAGTTAGTATTGTCTCAAGTAAAAAACTGCCAATCAATTATATAGAACCCTGTATAAGAGGACAATCGGCAAATAATGATCACATCTCATATGGGATCATTACTGTGCAACACATTTAAAGAAACGCAATACAAATTTATCCACAAATTTTTCTATCCCTCCAGCATGGTCCACAAGTTTTACCCAGGGGTATCGGACAGATGTGGTAGGTGTGTCATGGCTAAAGGCACATATTTTCATTACTTCTGGGCATGCCCAGTCCTACAAATATATTGGAACGCTATCGCAGCAGAAATTTCTTAGATATGGGGAAGGGATATGGAATTCACACCCTCAGCTCTCCTATTCAGCGTGGAAAATAATCAGGAGGGGGACTGGGAGCTTTTCCCTAGATGGGTATGGATACTTCAAGTGATGGCCCGTCAAATCATACTTAATACATGGGTCTCATATGTACCACTCGCGCTTTCAGTATGGAAAAACTAATTACTGGCAACCTTGGGCACAGATAAAAACATAGAATTTGACGGCAGATAAGGACCGCTTGGCCAACCCAGTCTGCCCATTTCCCTACCTAATGGATAAGCTGCAGATCCTAGTTAACCAGCAGCCAACTTCTTTCTACCCCCACCCCCTAGAATTGCCTTATGACTGTCCCATGCATGCTTGAATTCAACCACTGTTTTTGACTCCACAACCTCCTCCAGAAGGCTGTTCCATGCATCTACAACCCTCTCTGTGAAAAAATACTTCCTTACATTACCTCTGAGCCGCCCATCTTCAAATTGAGCCCCTTGTTCTTGCACACCTCTTTTTTTGAAAGATGCTACCCTTTTGGACTTTGTTGATTCCCTTGAGGTACTTGAAAGTTTCTATCATGTCTCCCCCTTCCCCTTTCCTTGAGGCTATACATATTAAGTTCCTTTAGTCTCTCTCCATGTGTCTTCTGGTGCAGGCCCTGCACCATTTTAGTTGCCCTCCTCTGGACAGCTTCCATCTTGTCTATGTCTTTGCAGAGATTGGGTCTCCAGAACTGCACACAGTACTCCAGATGGGGTCTCACCAGCTGTCTGTACAGAGGGATAATAACTTCCTGTTTTCTACTGGTGATGCCTCTCCATGCATCCCAGTATCCCCCAACCCTCCTTACTGCCCTCTCACATTGCTTGCCCACCTTTAAGTCATCTGATATGACTACCCCCAGGTCCTTTCCATTTTGTTGTTGTTAGTATCTCACCCCCTATTGTGTACTCCTCCCCTGGGTTTTTGTTTCCCAGGTGCATTACCTGCTCTTCTTAGCACTGAATCTAAGCTGCCATACATTTGACCATTTCTCTAACCTTGCCAAGTCCCATCTCATCCTTTCCACCCCACCTTGTGCATCAACTCTGTTGCAGATCTTTGTGTCATCTGCAGAGAGACATACTTTTTCCTTCCAGTCCGCTCTGCAAAGTATCGCTATAAAGACATGAAGAGGACCGGTCCTACTGAACCCTATGGCATCCCCACTAGTAACCCCTCTTTCTTCAGAGTGGACTCCATTTACTATTACCCTCTGTGTCCTATTCTCCAGCCAATTCTTTACCCAGGCTATCATCTTGGGACCTACTCCCAGGCTGGCTAACTTGTATATTAATCTTTTGTGTGGGACTGAATCAAATGCCTTGCTATAGTCTAGGTAGACCATGTCCACAGCCCCTCCCTGATTTACTACTTTGGTCACCCAGCCAAAGAAATCTATTAGATTCGTCTGGCATGTTCTTCCTGCTGTGAATCCATGCTGCCTTGGGTCCTGTGCCCCTCTGGCCTCTAGGTACTTGACAATTCTTTCCTTCAGAAGTGATTCCATCATTTTCCCTATCACTGAGGTTAAACTAACAGGTCTGTAGTTTCCTGCTTCTGAACTGCTCCCACTTTTGTGAAGGGGAATCACATCTGCCCTCCTCCAGTCCTCAGGTACCACCCCATCCTCCCATGATTTGTTAAAGAGGGTAGTCAGTGGTGTCACTAGTTCTACCCTTAGTTCTTTCAGAATTCTGGGATGAATTCCATCAGGCCCAATTGCTTTGTCCACCTTCAGTTTTAAGAGTTCTTTCAGAACCCTTTCTTCTATAAATGGGCTGGTATCAACTTCTGTATCCAGAGTGTTTCTATTGTTTGTTTAGATACCTCCCTCTTCATTTGTAAATACTAAGCAAAATATTTGTTTAGTATCTCTGCCTTTTCACCGTCACCCTCTGCCCACCCCCCTTTATTAGGCCTTACTATCCCTCCCTTAGTCTTCCTTCGCTCCCTGATGTACCGAAAAAGGTTTTATCCCCCTTCTTAACTGAGTTGGCTATCTTTTCCTCGGTTCGGCCCTTTGTTGTTCTGACTGCCTTCCCAGCTTCCTTTTGTTTTAACTGATACAATTCTCCGTCCTGCTCCTTCTGTGACTCCTTGTACTTTCTGAATGCTTTCTTTTCCTCTTGAACATTCACTGTTACCTCCTTTGAGAACCATAGTGGTTTCTTACATCGTTTTGTTTTGTTTATTTGCTTCACACAAAGACTTGTTACCTCTGTGATGGCAGTTTTTATTATTCCCCATTGTTCTTCCACCCCTCCTTCCTGCCCATTTGCTAGTGCATTCCTTAGGCACTCACCCATTTTGGCAAAGTCAGCCCTCCTGAAGTCCAGTACTTTTGCCTTTGTATGGCTTGACTCTATTGCTGTGTTTATTGAGAACCATACTGTTCGATGGTCGCTAGTTCCATGATGGCTACCCACTTCTACATCTGTGATCCCCTCTCCATCTCCATTTGAGAGAACCAGGTCTAAGATTGCTCCCTCTCGAGTGGGTTCCAATACTAGTTGTCTAAGGCATGCCCCCTGTAGGGCATCTAAAATAACCCCGCTCTTAGAAGTGGCTGCTACAACTGCACTCCAGTTAACATCTGGCACATTCAGATCACCCATCAGCAGTATCTCCCCTTTATCTGCCATTCTAAGTATACTTTCTATCCTTTCCTTGTCCATTTCCTCCCCATGAGAGGGGGGTCTGTATACAACCCCTGTGCGGATTGTGGTGCCATTGCCTGTCTCCAAATTGACCCACAGTGCTTCTTCTCCTCCCTGTTTACCCTTTTGTTCTGTTGCTTTGATTCCTTCCCTTATGTAGAGAGCTACTCCTCCTCCTCTTTTACCTTCCCTGTCCCTCCTGTAGATAGTGTATCCTGGTATGTCCCAGTCATGGTTCTGTGTGTACCATGTTTCTGTGACTGCCATGATATCCAGATGTTCCTCCTCTATCAAGGCCACTAATTCAGGAAGCTTGTTACCCAGACTACGGGCATTGGTACTCATTGCTCTCCATTTTTTGATGGCTTTACCTTCTGTAGCAGCATCCCCCACTGACCTTTCTACCTTGGTCTTTTCATTTAGTACCGTTTTGTAGGGGGAGGATGGGATTTTCCTGCTGCTTATCAGTGCCTCCCCCCTTGACTAGTTTAAAAGCTTGCCAATGAAGCATTTAAACCGATTGCCCAAAAGACTTGTTCCCTTCCTGGATAAATGCAGACCATCCTGCCAGTATAGGCTGGTGTCCCTCCAGGTGGAACCCCAGTCCCCAATGAAGCCAAACTCCTGTGCTCCACACCATTTTTTCAACCATTCGTTAAACTGCATGGTGCAAAGTACCCTCGCCTCACCCATGCCACTAACAGGCAGCACCTCTGAGAAGGATACTGTGTGTGCTACTTGTCTTAGGCCCCTCTCCAACTCTACAAAGCCCTTCTGCACTGCTCTAATCTCATGATGAGCCAAGTCATTTGTCCCTAGGTGGAGAATGACGTCCAGCTCAAACTCCCGTGCAACTGTTCTCATGATCCTAAGGATGCGCTTCCTGTCCCTCCAAGCCATGGCACCAGGCAGGCACCTTACTTCAGTTTTCCTGCTCCCCCAGTTCTATCCCCTAATAACTGAGTCCCCACCAGGAGTTGCTTCCTTTCCTGTGGTGCCCTCTGCCTCTTTCCTGAGGGCCTCCTTCAGACAGTTGTCTGCAACCTCTTTAGTCTCCTCTGCAGGTGCATCCATAGGAACTATGCTCCCCCAGAATGGTGTATGGATTGTGGAGTGGAACAACTGACTGGGTGTGCCTTTGTTCCACCACCCTTACCCTCCCTGAGCCCACTGTGGTCCAAATGCTGTACTTTCTTCGCAACCTCTGAGGTAGTGGTGGTGGCTCTGGTGCTCCCTTGATGGGGGAGGTTCCCTTACTACTGTCCAGTGCGGCCTGAAGATGGGCAACTTCCTCCCTCAGGGCAAAGAGTTGTCTGCAAACAGGGCAGCATCTCAGCCTCCAGAAAGACTCCCAGAAGACTGCTGCCCCACAGCCATTACATTGCACTACTCCCCACATGTCTGTCTACCTTAGGGTTTTTTTTTTTGTGTGTGTGTGTGTGATTGGTTTGTTATATAGAAATATATATATTATATAATGTGTATGCTTATGTTGCCAGTGCAGTGTGCTAGAGAGGATATGACAGTGATATGCACCTTGCCCTCTTGAGGAAATGATGTCAATACCCCAGGTATAAAGGAACTATTTCCAGGGGCGGGTGGGTGAGGGGTGGGAAGGGTTTAGGCCTAAACTGTGCCCTCACGAAACAATCAGCTAAAAGCTCTGACCTACCGCTGCGATGAGTGCCTTCCTGTCAGCAACATGCCCTACACGACAATTTGACAGAGAAAATACCCTGCTAATCAAACAGAGAAAGATCCAAACATCCAAGTCAGACACAGGTAAACCTCCCCAGCCCCAAAACAGCCTGGTGACTTGTGCTCTGAAAGCAGTCAGCCCCAAAACACGTCAGCTGTGCACAGGGACAGACACAGTAAACAGTACTGAGTCGCTGAGGGTTTAAACTCTTCCTGCACTGAAAATTTTAACAGTTGTAACAAAAGTAAAGTAAGCTCCACCTCCCTCTGTTGATTGAAAGACTACTTTTTCTGATAATTCTAAGTTTCTTATTTCACCCTTCAGTTAGAAGTATTCTCCACCTGAATAATATTAACTTTCCTAAGGAGTCTGCTTCAAACCAAAGACAGCTGTATATTGTAAGGTTCACCTCCCTCTGTTGTGAGCACAACTCGCTTTCTTGCAAATCCTAAGTCCACTGTTGCAGCTTCCAGCCAGAGGTAGCTTCACCTGAAGCTCACCTACACCCTCAAGGGTCATGAAGAGCGTTTTCTTTTAGAATGGGACAGTTCATTAAATTCACTGTCTCCTACAGAGGGGCAAATCTTAGGAAAGGGTAAATTGTTTAACCAGGAAAGGCACACTAAACTAGAGCTTGTTTCCAGGTGCGACCTGGGAGCACAAGGAAGCCAAGTGACTTGCTCAGGGTCACACAGTATGCAAGTTGGAGCTGATGGGTTTCAAACCCAGGTCTCCAGGTTTGTAGCACAGTGCCCTTAACCACAACACTATGCTGACTCCAAATCATGAAAGAAGGGATGTCGTATTAAAGGGTCTACACAGAGATATATTTACACTCAGTTCAAGTATGACTGTGCAATAGATTATTTGGCTAGAGAGATTTTGGGAGTCCAGAAGGCTATCTCAGCGTATTTCAAAACTTAAGACCAACATGCACGAATTTCATACAGGTTTTAGTCAAATCAAAACAAATTTTCTTCCTCTTTCTTACTCTACTTTTCTGTTACTTTAAAACAACTTCTACTCTTAATTTAAAATTTATTTCCTTTTTTTAATTTCATTTTTATTTGCAGAGACATTTGACATACATTACATAGTGTCACCCAACCATAGTAGATCTTTATGAGCACATACAGAGCAAAGAAAATAACGCTCAATGGTAGTTTTATAAAGTTCAGTGTACATTCAAGTTTGGCACACACCATTTCTTCTTAAGTAACCCACCAGGACTATAGGGTGGTCCTGGGTTTCAGGAAGCAGGCAGCCGGACCTCGGAGTGTCTAAAATTTGTTATTCAGGGTTAAAGAGGGCACTCCCCACCTGGACCCACAGAGCCCAAGGGATGGAGGAGGCAGAGAGGCACCCAGCTCCCCTTCCCTCCTGGAAATCCCGTAATTCCAAGTCTACCCTAGGGCAGAAATTCTGGATCAACCTGAGAGAAATACAAAATCCATCCCTGCCATTTCCTCAGAAAGCCTTCTTGTTTATTATGATATTTAGCTGTCATTTATTCAGATCTGTAAATTTCGAGAACTATTTGGTGCCAATTCTGTAACTGTAGGAATCACGACAGACATCCACCTACGGGTGATGACTTTCTTTGCTGCTAATAGATAAAGGGGAAGTAATGTATTAGCCCACCTTGGTCTGTGGGGTGGGAAGATGGACTTTAAAACCATTTCTGCCGTCAATTCAATTGTTTCTCCCAAACATTTTCCCAACTCTACCAGTAACATGCACCAAAATGGCATCAAACTTGGACACTTCCAAAAAACATGTCCCAAGTCTGCCAACTTAAATTTATAAACTTTATTTGACTTGCTTAGTATCTGTTTTTTTACACAAGTGTTTTTTACTCCTGTAAAAAGAACTAGTTTTCCAGTGTGCCTATCTGTCAAACAAACATTGATGAGGTAGTATCCAAGTACAGTACACCAATTAAGGTTCTGTGATCTGAACTTTTAGTCATGGAAGTATACTTAAGTAATTGTTCATGTTATGCTTCGCTGTGGTAACTGTGAGTCATCTATATCCTGTATAACTTAACTGTCTTGCATTGAAAATTAATAAAAATGTAATACAGAAAAAAAAAAAGGAGTTTTGTTTTTATCACCTTAATTCAAGTAGTTATCTATCAGTCTGATCTCCAAAGAGAAATTGACTTTTTTTTTATACAATTAGATTTTATTAATTTTCCAGTATGAGACATGACAACACAAAATAAGAACCATAAACAGTGAATACACAGCAGCTGCGGACAACAAATGATCCAGGACAGACAGAGGTCGCATTAAATACATTAATATGTAGCTCAGTTCAGTATTATAAAATGGTGGTACACTCACAGAGATACCGCCAGCCAAGGAAACCACAATTCCAATGTCTAGAACTCATGCCCATATTCTTCTATCCCCGTTTCACCTTTCATTTCAAGGGACAAAACTTGGGCCCCTATTCATAATAAACAAAAGCCATCTGTTCCACCTATTGCAGCCTTCCTCCTCCTGGTGCCTCACCAGAGATGTCAACATTTCCATTTTATAAGTACTGTTTACTAAGCTGATCCAGTCCTCTATAGTCGGGTCATCTGGCGCGAGCCACCAGTTGTTTATACATTTTTTAGGCAAAGTGATGACTATTCCTAAGAAACAGCTATGTGTTGGGTCCTTAAAGCTGAGTCAGTACAGCAGGAAGAGGTACAGGTGTCCTGTAAGGTTAAATTGTAGAGCGAAAATGTCTCTCAGCACTCCCTCAATTGAGGCAAGAAAAGATTTAAAGTGTGGGCATGCCCAAAATATATGTAGATGTTCCATCTGCTTCTCTCCACATTGCCTCCAACACTGGTTGTTACTAGCTACTGTTCTATTACCTGCTGAACTGGTGTAAGTATCTAAGCAAACATTTCCAGCTAAACTCCCTCCATATCACTGAAGAGGATTTTCTATGTGAGTTGGAACAGGCCACTTGCCACTGTGCTGATGTTAAAGGTTGGCTAATGACCTTATTCCATTGATCTAGGACCTTCAGTGGAATGGAAACTTGTAGGTGGATCAGGGTGGAGTGAAGCTAGGAGATGAGATGGGGCAGTAGATCCCCAGTTAATGCGGAAACTATTACGAGTATAAGGGGAATTTTTTAGAATCTAGTTTTGGGCCTCTGCAGATCCATCTGATAACATATGCCCTGGCCTGAAAATACCTGAACAAATCGGTTTGCGGTAACCCAAGATTATCTTTGTTTCAAATGTCTTCATCTTCATCTTCAGGCCTTGCAGGAGCTGATAAGGATACTGAAGACATTGGTGGTGCTGTACCTTATAACCAGAGTCCAGCCTGGCAGATGCAAAATCCCTGTATAGATGAACTGGTAGCAGCCACATCAGCTACTCTCTAAGGTTTTTTTTAATATATATGCTCTATTTTTGGCTGAGGGAACTGGCTGCCCTCAGTGTTCTCACCCCCTTCTGACCCCTAATGCCACGCCACCTCTGTGGGACACCCCTCCTCACCGTCAATGCTCCAGGGCTTCCCCTCGGCGAGGGCAGTCAGACTGCAGCCACACAACTGCATATGGGATCCAGCTATGCAGTGGGAGGAGGTCCACTCATGACTGGGTACACAGGGTGGAGGAGCTTGCATCATCCCGCCAGCTCCTCCACTTTTCTAGCCCATATCCCACCCCACAGGCCATGGACATGCAATGACGTCAGCGCAGCGCTGAAGTGCACCCTTGTGTGCACTGCAGACATTCACTGATGGTCATAGCACCTTTCTCCCGACAATCCCAGTCTGGCACCAAGCGTTTGCTGAGGTGGCACACAGGCATCAGACCACTGTGAAGCCCCCTGCCTGAGGTGGAGAATGGTCTGTTGGATGCTCTGCTGACCTCCCCCCCCGGCCGAAACTCAGACTCCTAGATCCACTCCTGAACCCAGGTCGTCCGCGCCGCAAGCGGTAGCACTGCCACTGCGCCGGTAGGCTGGCCACTTTTTCCAGATTATGAGCGGCATGGTCACAAAGTAGGCACTAATCCAGGATATTTGAGAAATGCACTTTCAAAGAGGATGTTCACAGTTTTATTCTGTAGATCCACAGATAAACTTGTGGTTCTCAACCTTTTAACAGATACTGCATTTTCCTGGACTCTTGGCTGCTGTATCATTAATATACACAGCCATTCGAAACTGGTGTTTGACCCCAGGATGGTATCAGGCCAGATACCAAATAAGCACCACTTAACAGTATAGGCTGGTTTGAGCCTACCTTAGTCTTGGAGTACCTTGGTGATAATTAAGCAGTACTGTGTGGAACTGTGGACTACGTGCGTGGTAGTTTTATGATAATGAAATTGAGAGCTGCAGTTCTGACAGGAAATAGAAAATGGGAGAAAACAAATCACTGGGGAAGGTCGACTCAACTGACTAGCAGGAGGTGCATCTAACTTCCAAATGGGAAAGACAAGTTTGTTTTCTGCGCCCAGACTCCACTCGGGCCACCAGTGATGCTTATCACAGTCTCCAGGGTGCACATATGCCTGTGGGATGCGAGAGAAGCACTCGGTCATTGCTAAACTGGCTTGTAATGTCCCAGAGGGAGGGAAATCTAGCAGCACATATCTCCCCTGCTTCACTCCTCCAATGTACTAGGGGAGCTTGACACTGGCACTGAAGTAGCCAAAATCTAGCTCTGATTAAACATCACACGCTGTCAGCTGTGTGCATTGTTTGCATTCTGTCTAATCACACAGTTTCACTGGATTCTGTCTCCTCCAGGAGGCTGGCATACCCACAGGGCCCTACCAGTGGAGACTAGTGTCAGGTGCAGTTCTGGGTGCAGACAGAAGGCAATGCAGTCACAGTTGCAGGATGGAAGCCTTAGGTAAGCAGGATGTCTAGAGAAGGGGGGGTGACCAGGGGAGATAAATAAGAAAAGGCGGACAATGTAAATGAAATTGTTGTAAAACCCACCACTTTTGGTTTCAGATGGAACATCTGTGGTTGGGTCAAGGACATCTTTCTATGTCTAACTTCTCCCTGAGCTATCCTTTACCTGCCTACATACCCCTCTCACCCCCACCCCCTCCCCCATCAAACTGAATGTTGCTTTGGCATGACTTTAATGCAAGTACTGCCAAAGCTATTACAGACTAATCACATTAATGCATACATGAATTGCATATTTCATATAATCTTATTCATACAACATATATCAAACTGACCCCTCCCCGAGGAAAGTCATGCGTGTGACCAAAGCTTGGGGCGTCCTTTTTTTTTCCTGTGTTTTCCCCACTTTTTGGTGTTGTAATGTGCATATCTGAAATTCAGTAAAAAGCTTTCAAACAGCAGTTTCTTTTGTGGGCTTCCTTTGTGCAGTCTTGGTTTGATTCTTTGGTGTATATCAAATGTGACATTACTGAAAAAAAACAGGATACCCTTAGGAGCCAGGTGTTGCCTACCAATGTCAGATATTGTGACATTTTGATAGATACTCTGCACCTAACTTTACTGTCTCCATGCTTTCACCCAGAATAAATACTGATCTTATCCTCATCATTCAATTTGTTAAATGTAGTATCTTTCTGGGGAACTTCGTGAAACAGTGATCTTTGCTATTTGTGCATCTGGCACAACAGAGAAGAAAATGCATCACATTTTCAATATATGACCCACACAGCAGTAGCTACATAGCCCGTTTTGTTCTAGTTTCCATTTCTATTTGTGTCCACCCATTTTGACAGTATCACAAGCTTATGGTGGTCACTGACTATATTTTGTCATTATTTTTCTGTGTTACACATTTTTAGTATTTATTCGATATATAGCCATAGTGGCATTTCTGTTTAGTGACCTACAGCATTCCAATTTGTTGTGCATTTTGATCTGGGTTTCCCAATGCACAAATATATTGTTTTTGTGCTCTCTCTTTCTCACTCTCCTTCCTCCACTCTGTGTGCCTAGTGCCTGCAGCAACTGTCCCTAGCTTGTGTGGCACTTTGGAATACAGCATATATAGTATGTACAAGTTATGGGAAAAACAAATTCCTTTACTTCTTTCTTTCCTATCATCTATATTACATCTAATTTCTGTGCAAGGTAGCCAACTCAATGTCATTCCACACTTAGGTGTTTTGGTCACATCTACCAACTTGTTTTTGTCAAGTATGGATTGGTTAGTTGGTTGGTTGGTCATCATAACATCAAGTTTACCATACTGGGCTGCAAACATAACCATTTGGAATGGCAGCAAATACACTACACGGAACATGTGATATAGAGAATAATGTATAAACAACCATATACAACAAAGCTGTGTTTCCACCAAGGGCTTGAGACGACAGCACAGGGGCCTCAAGAGCGAAGCTCAAGAAGTCTGTGATGTCATCTCAACCCCGAGATGGCAACACATGCCAAGTGGTGTTTTGGTTGTCCATATATTATTATTTTCTTTTTGTTATAGTATATGGGTTTTGAAATGGAGCCGACTGTAGTACTTCTTTTCTTAGAAAAAATAAGGAAGAAATGACTGAAATGTAAACTATGAATGCCAGATTTGGTTTTTGGTGAGGGTGGCAGATGAGCCTCATTAGTAGACTTTTAGGACAAATGTCAAAGGGAAAAGCTGTTGTAGTATGCTGTTGTTGTAAGACGATCCCTAACAGTAGCACCCTACTGGACCTCATTATGGTTAGCAAACAACATCTATTTTCTCACACAAGAGTTTTTTTCTCTGACATTAGCAACCACTGCTTTATTGCCTGTGTAAGAGCCATCCCTAAAATAGCATCTACGTCCAAATTTACCTTTAAAAGATGTCAGTGTAACCTTGACCTTTATGCTTTTATCACAGAGCTACGCTTTTCCCTGCGTTGGCAGGACTTCTACCTGACAAAGTCTGTGAATAGGGCCTACGACATCTTCCATGAAATTGTGCTGGGGGTACTAGACAAACATGCGTCCATAGTTAAAATCTGTGCCAAGAAAAAAATCATGTCAGTGGTTCTCAGCACAGTTAAAGTCCACCTTGCTTGAGAGAGACTCACTCTGGAAAAAGGCCAGGAAAACCAAGCTCCCAGCAGACTGATTATTATTTAGGAAGGCTAGGAAGTATTACACCAAAATGGCCAGAGAAGCTAAGGCTAACTTCTACCGAGCAGAACTTGATGCTGCTTCTAACTGCTCAGCTAAGTTTTGGAGCACCTTAAAGGAAGTAGAAGGCCATTCATCTGGAAGTGCCCTGCCAACGAAAATCTGCCTTGGAGACATTACAATCTCTAATAAGCCATCCATTCTTGAGTCTCTTAATCACTTCTCTACTGCAGGCCTAGCCTTTGACTCCTTCCCTGCCAGTGCGCTCCACAACCAAGCAGGCATACAGGACCCCGAAGTCCCTGTCATGAGTTCATAATTTTCCCTTCAACCTGCATCACTAAAAGAGGATGAAGATCTTCTGCAGCAACTGGATACTAGGAAGAGTGCAGGAGCAGATCTGCTTGACCCCTTCTTCCTTAAGATTAGTTATCACATCTTGGCTGTGCCAATTACCCACCTTTTTAATCTATCTATCTCTCTCTCTCAGGGTGTCCTTCTCTCCATATGGAAAACTGCCAGGTTATTCCCCTTTTTAAATCCGGAGACCCCAGCGACCTAAAAAATTATAGACCTATTTCTTTACTCCCCATCGTGTCTAAATTGTTAGAAAAATTGTGAGCTCACAACTAAGGAATTATTTGAAATTATATAATCTCCTTAACCCTTTGTAGTCTGGCTTCAGACCACGGCATAGCACCATTTCAGCACTTGCTAAAGTTACGAACGACTGGCAACGTGAACTTGATGCCAAAAACTTTGTGCAGTATTCCTAGACCTTTGCAAGGTGTTCGATACTGTCGATCATGATCTGCTTCTCCTTTCCCTCAGGAAGACTGGACCACCTTTCCTTGAGATGGTTCTTTAATTATCTAGTAGATCGGTTCCAGCAGGTCAAAGAGGAGGGGGAACTCTCTCCACTTAAGCCCCTCCTGAAAGGTGTACTGCAGGGATCGATACTAGGCCCCTTGCTTTTTATAATATATATTAACAGTATACATGCCTGCATCAAAAATGCCGATATACATCTTTTCGCAGATGACACAGTTCTTTATATCAGTAGATCTACCCTTAAGGCTGCTTGCAGTCACCTTCAACAGGATTTCAATCTTCTGCAACATCAGCTTCTTAACCAAAAGCTACTTCTAAATGCCAAAAAACTAAGGCAATGTTCTTCTCCCCCCCAGCGCCTTCAAGATATCCGTCCTTACCTGGAACACTGCCTCCGATCACCACCCTTCTTGGTGAACCTCTGGAATATGTATCCAAGTTTAAGTATCTGGGGGTATGGAGTGACCACAGACTCTCTTCTCGACCACATCAAAGAACTGTCAAAAAAGCTTAGACAGCGGTTGGGCCTGTTTTATAGGATTAAGCATCTTCTTACAAGCGATGCCAAGAAAAGACTGGTCCAAACCACCTTCCTCTCCCTCCTGGATTATGCAGACTTTCTGTATAGCCAGGGCTCAACTGCTGCGCTCTCAAAACTGGACACGCTCTATCATAGAGCCCTAAGGTTTATCACCGATCTTCCATACAATACTCGCCACTGCCCTCTATACAATGCCGTGGGATGGACATCTCTCAGTTACAGAAGACAGAGAAATGCCTCCCTCTGGACCTTCAGAGCTATTGCCAAGAAGCTGCCTCAATATATCTTGGATTGTTTACCCCTAAGCGTGTTAGGTACGTATATGCTAAGAAGTGCCCCCTATATCTAACTGGCAGTGCCTAAGGTCAAATCATGCTTTGGTAGGGCTTCCATGAGCCATATGTTTCCTGTGTGCTGGAACACACTGCAAAAAACCTTGAAATTGGCCCACAGCATTAGCATATCAGCATTTACAACTCTCTATCCTCATTCATTTAAAGAAACCTGCAATTGTTTTTCCTGATCTCCCAGTCCCTGCCTCAGTGACTTGCTGGTCACCTGTCTGATGAAATATTACAGTACATTTACTACCCTGTCTCATTGACCCCTTCCCCTCCCTCTTTAACCTTTTTATAGCATTCCTTTTTTGCTTTTCCTTGTGTAGCCTGCTCCTTTGCGTAGGTTTCAGTTGTCTTAAAGAAGCATACCTCTTGTTCACATGCCCCCTACCTCCCTGACCCTGGTGGCACTCATCTTACGTTCTACCTCTCCTCACTCCCCTTATCTGGAGTCTGTCCTTACCCATGGCCCTGGTATCACTATTTGCTGCTATGACACTTCTGGGTTCCCCTGCCTACCCTCCCCCTTCCTCTTTAACCTTCACAACTTCCTTCCTTTTCTTATCAGCTTCCTAACTTCCCTTGTTGCCCCTCTCACTCGTGTTTGCTCTTCTGCCTTCACCACACCATAGTGTCCAATCTTGACCACAACCTGTAATAGCAGTGTCAGTGGCTCAGCAGGTAGCACACTCGCCTCTGAGGCTGGGAGATCAGAGGGCTGTGGGTTCTATCCCCACACCAGGCACTTGGGTTAATATCCCAATACTGACACTGCAGTGCAGCATGAGGGGGGTGCTGCACTGCTGAGGTGCTGTCTTTCGGATGAGATGTTAAACTGAGGTCCCATCTGCCTGTTCTGGTGATAGTTCAGGTGGATGCTAAAGATCACATGGCACTTCTCGAAAAGAATAGGGGAAGTTTCTCCAGTGTCCTGGTCAAATTTCCCCCATTCACTAAAAATACCACCAACAGCTTAATCTGGTTCAAGGTCAGCTGGCGTTCATCTGTATCTCCCTCCCCCAGGTTGTGCCTGAAAATAGGCAGACTTCGTCTAGTGCACTTACCCGGCCAACAAAAACTAAATAAATAAAATTTAGCTGCTCATGTGTGTATATAGTACTCATGCACTACCACTGTCATTACCCTGTGTATTATATTTAGCCCTGACTATGTTAGTTATTTAAATATTGTGTGATTTTATTTTGTTCAATGTGTTGTGTATTTTTCTTGTATCCTGTCCAGGTCCATCTCGCAAATGAGCTTTGCTCAACGATGTTCACCTGGTTAAATAAAGATTCTGATTGATTGATTGAGTATAGTAGTTATGTCACTAGTATACTACAACACATTTTCATGATCTTTGAACTGTACTGCATCAACTTATGGTGACCTCTGAACTGTCCTACAACAAGAAAATAGCATGTATAGAAATCCATATACAAAAGGGGCTAACCATATACTATAAATGTATTTCATGAAATGCAAAACTCACCAGCCACCAAACTTAATTGTGGAAGCATGCACCCCTACATATCACCTCCAAAGTGAGTCTTCATAACAGGGTTGTGCTCAAACCTCACTTTGTAAGTTTTGTACTTCATGAAACAAATTATTCATTATATACTCCTTGTGGTGTTGTATGTGCCTTTCTGTTTTGTTTTTGCTTTAAAAGCTGTTAGTGGCCTTTCAGATCATCTACAGAAGTATACATTTTAGATGCAGAATTTGAAGACCTTGAACACAGTAGTTTACACATCATGCCTAGCCAGTCGAAGCTACTACAGTCTTGAAAGTGCACTTTCTCCAAAAGGTAGTTAACACAGGGAATTTAACAAACAACATATGTTTGTTCCCTTAGCCTTTATGTAACCGTTTTGGTCCGTTTTTCCCCAGTATATCCATCTAACATCTGATTCTGAGATTAACCATGACTTTTAACTGTGGAACAAACCCCTCTCCTCAACATTACAGTGGCATCCTCAAACCTGGTGATACCCAGCTGTGAGGTAAGGGTTTAGCGACTCTGAAATATACAAGTGCTAACAGCTTTCTTTCCACCAAAAGGTCTTTCTATTAATACAATTCTTTCATTGCCTAGAAAAGTGACAACAAATATCACCCACACACAGAGATAAACACATTAGTGTTGAATAACTCTATACCATTTGCAACTGATCTGAAATAGAAAGGTGTTTTTTCACAGTTGCTTGCAGCTGAAATAACAAGCATTTGTCAATGTCGAATGTTGTCTTGCTGGCATTGGCATTGGTAGTGCAGGAGTTAGAGAGATGCCTAATAGGAATGGCAGTGAAATAGAGAGCTGACACCAACCCCACCCTGCAGAGTCTGACTGGTGTTGGAGTGTGCCTGTCTGTCGCTGGCCATAACACTCACGCCATTTCACCTCACCCTACCCTGCAGACACCGACAGGTGTCGCGGTGTGCCTTGAGGTCTTCGGGTCTTACGCTCCATAAGGCAATATGCTGAGATGGGTGCAGTATAGGGCGAACTTTGGGGCTGAAGACTCCAAGGCACACCTCAATGCCTGTCACTGGCTGCAGGGTGGGGGTGGAATGGTGTGAGCATTACAGCCAACGATCCCATGTCACACCCTTGACACCGGTCAGTCTCTACAGGGTGGGGCCTTATGGTTGGAAACCCTAATGTCCTGGGCATTTGTTGGTATTTTCACTCCAAATTTTCAACATGGGCTTTTTTTGACTCCATCTCATAAACAGTGGCACTATCAGTTCATTAGCTGAAAGGTGATTTTGCACTGTGACTGCGCCACAGGTGCGAAAACACATTTTGGGCAGGATGTGAAAAATGGCAGCTGTACTGTTCATAAGAAGGTGTAAAAAAAAAAAAAAGGCAATGCTGAAAATAAGTTACGAGCGTCCACAGAAACTGCGCAATGCACATTCGTAACGCAGTCATTTTTTGGAATTTTTTCACCAAATTTGCAACGTGAGAATTTTGGGACCCATCTCAACAAGTGGCACTGTTCTTTTGTTAATTGGTCCCGAAAGGTGATTCCACATAGTGACCTCGAAATCACCTTTTGTGACCAAGTAACAAAATGACAGTGCATGTGTTCATGAGATGGGGTCCCAAGAACCCCATGTTGAAAATCTGGTGCCAAAATTCCCCAAAATGGATGAGATATCCATCTAAGTTGAAACTCCCCATTGCCTGCCATTATAAAGCTTATTGCATTTTGTTGAGTTCCCAGTCAGCTTTTGAAGAGTTCAAACGTGTTCCCGCTTCACAGATGATAGCAGCGCCGACCATCTGTAGGTAAGGAGTGGGGGGTATGGTAGGGGAGGCAGGACAACGAGAGGGGACTTTTTTTTTTTTTTTTTTTTTAACAGGTAAAAAGAAAGAAACTAGACTTTAGGGAATGGTTTTCTTTGTTTGCTGGTAAAGAAATTATTTGAGGCACACTGAGGTGGGCCCCAGTGTGCCACGAGTTTGGGGACATGATGCCGACGAGGATTGGGCACCCCATCAGCAAAGAAAGTGTGTGTGTGTGTGTGTGTGGTGGGGGAGACAGGATGCCGACGGGGATTGAGCACCCCCATCTGCAAACAAACTGAACTGGGGGGACATGCTGACACAGGGGTTGGGCATCCCCGATGTCAGCTTTGTGGGGATTGTGTGGCAGGCGGCAGGAGCCGCCACATTTATTGGAATGTTTCACCAGGAAAGGCACATAATGGAGCCTTGTCATCTGATGCTCCAATGAGGAAACTGCACCTCACTGGAGTGGCAGATTTCTTTCAAGGTTTAGGCTCTCTTTGAAGTTTCGCATCATCGCTAGCATACTTGCTAACTGCTGGCTGAGGGACACACCCACTAAAATGTTCTCTGCATTTGCCAACACTGACACACCTCTGAATGTCCTACGACTGCAAGGTGTTGCTTGCGCAAGCGCAAGACAACATAAAAATACACAAAGCCAATGCTTTGCATGGCTGCTACAGTACCTTCTTAACTAGAGGTCGTTTAGATCTACTTTAACTCATAATACTGAGGGAATTAAAGTGCATGATCTGAACTTTATCAAGGCAATCCGTTATTTGAAAATCTGTCGTTTACTCAAATTGATGACAAGTGATCACTGCCTCTCCACTTACAATGCTTGCTGCTACACAAAAGCTTCAACTGTATTTTCCTGTGCGTTATTTTACTAAATGTTACTGTCAAAACTTACAAAAATATACACCTGCCAGGGACAAGAAAAACTTGCAATACTGACTCATCTGGTGGCACCAAACACAAAGCACATACGGAATGCAAGTATCAGCAATGGTTAAACACTCTAAATAATAATCATTCTGACCATAAAGTTGAGTAACATTCCTATAATGTGCTTAAAATGTATTAAAGAGAAGCTTAAATTGTATTTCCTTAGGGTAGCTTGCTCACACTAGGAGCTGCCTGCCCAAGGGTCAATCTGTTTACTGAAATTGTAGTACTTACTGAAGTTATATTACTTACTGAAGTTATAGTACTTACTGAACTTATAGTACTTAGCAGAAACTACTCAAATGTCCCAGGTCCTGTGATGTTCTGCTGATGATCGTTGTTTTTGGGAAGGGCTACAGCGAACAGCAGAAGGACGTGGGACCAGAAACTCACAACTGCTTCCTAGTAAGTAATGTAACTTCAGAACACAGAATTTGTCTATCCAGATCATTCAGCACCTTGGGCAGACAACTCCTTGGTATAAAGCCCCTGCCTTGGTCATCTCAGCTACTCTTTAAAAAGCATCACTTGCTCCGACCTGTTCCTAAACTGCCATTTTGAAGGCAGTCTGATGAACAACTTTTACTGCAATCATCAAATGTTTTGGAGCGTCCTGTAGGCCAATGTTGTTGCTGTACTAATACATACATGCATACAAAACTAGGAAAGAAAGAAGATAGCACTTTCCATTGTTTTCCTTTCATTAGCAATTCAATAAGCCTAAACATTTACAACATTCCATGTCCATTTACTAGGTAGGTACCTATTATCTGCTACATCTTTAGTAGACAAAACCTGAGGCAGCAAGGAAGATATTGGGATAACTAAACATGAAATTATGAATTTTGCAATATTCATGACACAATCAAAGTACTTTGCCAATGGTCTACCATTATATAAAAATAAGGAAGAACCTAGATACTTGGTCTAAATGCAAACAAAAAAAATCTGAAAATGTTGAAAAGTTGCTTCTAAAAACAACTAAAAAAAAATAAAGTCATGTAAATGTAGCAATAATTTTTATTGAGATTTCCAAACTGTACAAAAATCACACTTGTATGGTGCTGCCATAACTCAAACCTTTCATTAAAAAAAGTATTTTTTCCAAGCCCTAGCTGTTCTGAAGTAAGACATTCAAAAAGACTAACTTTGCAATTTGTTGGGGCCAGAAGTTTATAAAAACTTTCACAACTATCAATAATTTAATTATTGACAATTGAGAATAGTATCAGTATAGCCTTGTCTATGATGTCATCAGATTCCAAGCTGTCATATAAAAATAATTATGTTTCTAGCCCTAACAATTTCAAAGTATCTTTTTAAGATAATTTAGTCAAAGGCGGCTAATTTTTAAACTGTTAAAAAGACAGAAGTAAATATATCACACACACTCGTAACGTGAAGCATCATGGAGTATTTGCAAATCACTATGACAATTTAAACTGGTTCGGCTTTACGCAGGAGTGCATGGTGCCAAAGGGCCTCTCATACAATCTGCAAACACTGAGAACAGAAGACACAAATACATGCCAGCCATAAGAACACAAAAACAAGAAAAACACACTGAAACACTATTACATAGCATCCCCGGGCTTATACAAAGCACCTGTTACTTTTTTAATTTATAAGTATCATACTCCCTTCTGTGTGATATCAATGAGATGCACTTGAACTATGCACCACAGAAGACAGTTATACAGTGATAAAAATATTAAATATATAAATCTGCTTAGTGAAAGTTTGTATACACATACCTACAACTTGCAGCACAAAATATTTTATGAAGTGTAGGATTTAGTTGCAAACACTGAGCGCTTAACCAGCTAAAGTAAACAGCAGATTAAAACAGATACTATCAGATATATAAAAAAAAAATGGATTCTTATTATTCCCTATTTAATTCGAAACCCCACAATAATTGATATAAACTTATGAGTTATATTTCCCTTTACTATACTAGTCAATAATAATAATTGATGGGTAAGTAAACAAAACATAGGGGATAAGATAAATATCATACATTATGTATAAAAAGCTGCTCCACTAATGGTTGTGCCTGCAGCTCGTAAGGACATGTTTTATGAGATATATATAAATGAGAACACAGAGAGCACAATGGACTTGAAAAAAAAAATGGGGTTAAGGCAGTTGCTATCTAAAATTCCAGAGACCATTAGAACTTTTAAGGAAATATATTAGATCAATTACTGGTCTCCTACATTTTGCTATAAAAAAACATACTCGGACGCCAGAAAAGAGCAAAGTGATCACCCCCATTAGAAAGGGGGGGTATTAAGGCAGGGACAACATCTTCAGTATTAGACGTGTGAGTTCATAACACTAAAAAAGATTAAAACCACATAGTGAATAGTGTAATTGGTGGAAGAAATTATTTTACACATCAATACTATTTATACAAAGCAAATTTAAATTAAAAACTGTCCGTGTACTGTACTATGGGATCCTACAAACTGTTTATTCTTCTGGAATTAAATATCTAGAAGTCTGAAAAGAAAGGGAACAGAATAATGGTTGTTAAATACAGGTTACTCACCTATAACAGGAGTTCTAGGATGGTATATGTTGTTCATTCACACTGTCTGGCAGGTTCTTTGCCGCTTTAAATCTTGCCGGAAGGTCTTCAAGTTGGCTCCTCCCACCCACCCGGGTGGTAAAACTCTCAGCTCTGCCCCATAACGCCAGAACTAGCCCACTGGAAGCCAGGTTGTGTGTCGAAGGCGGGTGGGTCGTGTGGATGAACAACATATACCATTCCTAGAACTCCTGTTACAGGTGAGTAACCTGTATTTCTAGGGACATGGATATGTTGTTCATCCACACTGTCTGGCAGACTCCTAGCAGTTCTCCAGGAGGAGGGAGGCAAGGTGCACACCCTCTACTTAGGAAATAATGACTGGAGAACCGAGGCCCCAAAACCAGCATCCCGGCGTGACTCAAGGTCGATGTGGTAATGGGTAATGAAGGTGTGTGCTGACTTCCAGGTAGCAGCCCTGCAGATTTCCTGGATAGAGACATCCCTGGAAGCAGCCACCGAAGCAGCGGTATGGCAGGTAGAATGAGCTCTTATCCCTCTGGGAGGCTCCATGCCCGCCAACCTATAGCAGAGATCTATGCAGGAGGTGACCCACCTGCCTATCATCCAGCTTGGCTGCAGGTCTGCCAGGTGCGGCTTCAGCGAGGTGACAAACAGCTGGCGAACCTCTCCTGAACTTCAGCCGTCCGCCTCCTTATAGTAAGCGAGCGCCTTTTAGGGTCCAAAGTATGGAGCCTATATTCGCCTCCGAGGTGTGATTTACGTAGAACACCGGCAGAGTCAACACCTGGTTAAGGTGAAACTCCGACACCACCTTCGGAAGGAATTTCGGGTGGGGACGGGACAACCTTGTCCCTGTGGAAGACCAGATAAGGAGACTCTATGGAAAGTGCCTGGAGCTCTCCCATCCTTCTGGCTGACGTGATAGCCACCAAGAAGGCGGTCTTCCACGACAGGTGAGAGATGTCAGACCTGTGCATCGGTTCGAATGGCTTGCCCATGAGCTTAGCCAATACCAGCAGTAGATCCCACGGAGGTGGAGGTTCTCGCACTGGAGGAGATATGTGATCAAGGCCTTTGAAAAAGCGCCTGACCACCTTCTCCTGTGCCACCGACTGCTTCCCAGCCCGCACCCGGTAAGCAGAGATGGCTGCCAGGTGCACCTTAAGGGTCGTCGACTGAAGCCCTTGCTGAGAAAGGGACCACAGGTAGTCCAGAATGCTTGCCAAGGAGCAGGAGGAAGGGTCCAGGCCCTTGCCCTGACACCAAATGGAGAATCTCTTCCATTTGAAGGTGTAGCATTTCCTGGTCGACTCCTTACAGGATGCCTCAACAACGTTGAGGACCTCGTCGGAAAGACCCAAGGCCTGGAACTCTAGCCGCTCAGAAACCAGGCCATCAGGTGCAGGGATTGAAGGTCCGGATGGAATACCTTCCCCTGATTGACTTAGATCAGGTCCGGGCGGGCTGGAAGCCGCCTCAGGAGCCTGGAGCTGAGACTGAGGAGATCTGGATACCAAAACTGGCGGGGCCAGTCTGGGGCTACCAGAATCACATGCTCCTTGTCCCTCCTTGCCTTAAGAAGCACCTTGTGGATCAAGGGAAATGGGGGAAAGGTGTAGAAGAGGCCCAGGGTCCACAGCCTTGAGAAGGCATCCCCCTGCAGTGAGCCCTGCTGAGGGGGGCGGGAATGAAACAGTCTCAGCTTCGCATTCTCCCTGGAGGCAAACAGGTCCACCTGAGGTGTGCCACAGTGGGAGAAAAGATCTTGTACTACCTCCGGCAGGAGAGACCACTCGTGGGACGCAACCCCTATCCGGCTTAGGGCATCGGCCAGAATGTTGGAGGCTCCTGCCACATGGAAGGCAAGAAGATCCACCTCCAGGCTGCGCACGAGTGACCAAATGCGGAGAGCTTCCTTGCACAGAGGCATGGAGCGTGTCCCGCCCTGGCGGTTTAGGTAGTACATGGTCGTGGTATTGTCCGTCCGTGCACTCTGTGCTCCCCAAGATGGGCACCACAACCCATCAGAGAGGCATCGGTCGATAGAGAGACCATTGGCTCGGGACGGACAAACGGGATGCCCTCCTGCAGATGTGCTGGAACGGTCCACCACTGGAGGGCGTTCCACATCCCCGGGTCACTGTCACTAGCTGATCCAAGGGATCGGAGTGCTGTGACCATTGGCTGGCCAGCCCCCATTGAAGGGGATGCATGTACCAACGGGCCCAACGGACCATGCTGGTGCAGGCCGCCATAAGGCCCAGGAGGCACAGAAAGTCGCGGGCAGGGTGCAATTGCCCAACCTGAAATGACTGGGCAAAGGAGGAAAGAACCTCAGCCCTGTCCGCCGGGAGCTGTGCTCTGGCTTGTAGACAGTCGAGCTCTGCCCCGATGAATTGTATCATCTGCTTTGGCACAAGTTCAGACTTGGCCTCGTTGATGAGGAGGCCAACCTGAGAGCAAACCTGGAAGGCCAGATCTCTGGACCGCTCCACCTCCGTTCTGGAGGAGGCTGCAATTAGCCAGTCGTCCAGATAGGGGTACACCTGGACCATTCGGCACCACAGGAATGCTGTCACCACTGCCATGCATTTGGTGAAGACGCTGGGAGCTAGGGAAAGGCCGAAGGCCATGGCCCGGAACTTGTAAAGGGATCCCTCTGCCCTGAAGCAGAGGAATCTCTGGTGGGACGGACGGATTGGGACATGAAAGAATGCGTCCTGGAGGTCCAGAGAACAGAACCATACGCCTCGTTCCAAGGATGGGATTATCTGAGCCAGAGTGACCATCCTGAAGGTTCGAGACCTTAGGAACCTGTTCAGGTTGTGCAGGTCTAGAATGTGGCGCCAGCCCCCCATCCGTTTTGGGACCAGGAAGTATTTGGACACAAACCTCGGGTCTGGTGGAGGATCTGCCACCTTCCTGATCACCTCTTTTTCAAGGAGTAGGGCGATGTCGGCTCGGCGAGCCTACAGACAGGCTGCGGACCCCGTAGCCCCCCGAGCGGCAACGGCTCGGAAGGGCGGGACCTGCTCGAACTCCAGGGGCAGGCCCTTTCCTACCACCTCCAACACCCAGCGGTCCGTGGTGATAGCGGACCAGGTGGAAAGGAAGTGGCGGAGCCGTCCCCCCACAGGGGGAACCCAGGGGGGAGTGACGAGGCTGGGGGCGACACCTCTCAACCCGTCACTGGGCAAGCTTGGAGGAGGGACCAGCCGAGGGACCTCCTGAGCCTTTTCCTCCCTGCTTCCTGTTAGAGGAAGCTGCAGGCTTGGCTTTGGGGTGCCAAGCGCGAGCCTGCTGGCCCTGATGCTGGTGCTGTTGGGCTGGACGTGCTGCAGGTGCAGAAGGGCTAAAGGACTTATGTTGTTGACGATGGCCCTTGTCCTTCTGGGCGGTGGTGACAGAGTCCAGGGTAGCATTGGACTTTTTGATCCGCTGGAGGTGGCCTTCCACTCCAGGGCCGAACAGGTCAGTCCCCAGGAAGGGGACATCTGCCAGTTTATGCTGGGCATCAGCCGTGAAGGTGGATATCCTCGGCCATGCTCTGCGGCGCATGGCCACTGCAGCCGCAACTGATCTGGCACAGGAGTCTCCAATGTCCAGAGCCGTTTGGAGCTGCTGTTTTGCCACCGCCCTTCCCTGGTCCTGCACCTGCTTGACCGTGGTCTGCAAGTCAGCCGGGAGATGAGGGATCACCTCATCCAGGGAGCCCATGAGGGCGTGGAAGAAGTGTGGCATCAGCAAGGCCAAACTGGCCTGGCGGAGGCCAAGGGAGAATGCAGCATACATCTTGTGCCCGGCATAGTCCAGCTTTTTGAACTCCTTGTCGGGGGGCTTATCCACATCCCTAGCATTCCCGGAACGCCGGAAAACGCTATCGTGACCAACCCCTCCACAGAGGGGTGCTCCGAAAAAATGGACAAAGAGACGGTAGGGACCGCATATTCTCTGGCCATCCTGGCCGAAGGCGCAGGACAGGAAGCTGGCCGCTGCCAAAGCTCCAAGGCTGGGCCAACAATAGCTTCAGCCACCAGAAAGGCCTCCGAGGGAGAATCCCCTCGGTCCAGTATCTCCGTCAGGGGATACTTGGCCCACTTGGATATGGGCTCGAGCTGCATCCCGGTGGACTCCGAGATCAGCTGAAGCAGACCCATAAAAGATGATGGGCTCTTGTCCATCGACTGCCCCCCCCCCCGGAGGACTCCAGGTCAAGGGGCCTGGAAAACAGGGAGAAGTCGTCGTTGGACTCTGAGGAGTAAGAGCTGCCTGGGGCCTGAGCCACCCTCCACCTGCCGAGGACAGTCGGGAGTGAGGGTGACTGACAACCTGTGGGGCAGACCCTGACCCGACCGAGAGTCCTTGGTCGGTGCCCCCGATTTCGGTGTGGGGGCAGAGGTTCCACCACAATCAGTGGGGCAGCTGGTTTCGGCCGAACAACCAGCCCAGGCTTGGGCATCTAGACTACAGCGAGGGGTTGTTTCGACCATTCGGGTGACAGCCACTTGATGGCCGGGAAAGACGACGGCGTCAGCTTGTTCCCGGACAGAAGTAACTGCTGCCACATTAAGTCCTCCTAGCATCGACGCAATTTGCGCTGAAGCCTCTCCTCTTCCGAGGAGAAAGACAAGGACGAGCAGCGCCGCTGCTTACTTTGGTGCTGAGACTGAGACCACCGATGTCGGCGGGATCAGCTGGACCGAGACGAGGTCCGAGACCGAGACCCTCGGTGTTTCCGAGGGCGGGTCTGGGAAGGGGCCGGGGACACCCGCTTTTCCCTCGGCTCGGGAGCCTTGACCGGGGACTCCGGCACGGGAGGTGCAGGCAAGTCCTTGGTCTCCACCGGGGGAGCTGGTGAAGAAGGGTTGTCAGCTTCACCAGTCGACAGCCCATCCAACGGGTCGAGAAAAATCTCAACATCGTCGACAGGTGTCTCGGCCAGCTGACCTGACGGGGACACCGTGAAGCCAACGGCCTTAGCCGCAACCTTGACCGAAGTCGAGTGTCGACTGTCCAGGGAAGGGGACCTCTCCCGCTCCCACGAATGCCGACGGTGGGACTTACCTTTTGAGTCCTTCTTTTTGGACCGAGAAGAGTGTCCCGATGGCCCCTCTCCCTTCGTGGAAAGGGATTGGCAAAGCTCCTTAAAAGAAGCTGTGTAGGAGGATCCAGGAGAGAGCGGGATAAATGCCGCAACCGAGGAAGATGAAGATGCGGCCTGAGCCGCCTCCTCCTCGACGGCGATCATCTGCTCGAGTTGCTCAGCTAAGCCAGCCACTGTGGACACCACCCAACGGGCCTCCTTAGACTTCACCGGCGGGTAGCGCTTCTCAGGGCACCCAAGCTGTAACCGGGCAGCGCAGTCTTCCAGGACGTTGGCCGAAAACGAACGGCATAACTCGCAGGCCTGTGGGTCACGATCTAGGCCGAGGCAGTAGACGCACGTGGAGTGCGGATCTGTCCTGGACATTTTCTGCCCACATGGGCACCGCCCGAAATCCGCAGCCGTGAGGGAGTAATTAGACCGAAGTCTTGAAAACTTAAGAATTAGTTTCGGGCGAACCGAAGAATTAGGATCCAGTCTATATGCAGAGCATTAAGGAGGGAACCTCAGCTTCCAAGCGGTAAGGAAGATCTGGCATCATGGGGCGGAGCAGAGAGTTTTACCACCCGGGTGGGTGGGAGTAGCCAGCTTGAAGACCTTCCGGCAAGATTTAAAGCGGCAAGGAACCTGCCAGACAGTGTGGATGAACAACATATCCATGTCCCTAGAATCAAAATTATTCCTATGCTAAGAATGGGGCTAATTTATATTTTTCATTCTAACCTGGCCCGGTTCACTGCACCCAGTGTGTAGGTCTAAAATGATTCTCTCTTCCCCAGCTAGATTTCATAATTACCACCTCTTTTAATTAGCTTTCACTTTTTCAATGCTTACCATTTGTAAGGCATGTTTGCCTCCCTTTGCACTGCATATATGTAGAAACATAGAAACATAGAAGTTGACGGCAGATAAGGACCGCAAGGCCCATCCAGTCTGCCCATTTCTTTTTCTACCTTATAAATGTGCCATCGGCCTTTGCTCTGTCAGTGACCTATCTATTCATAGTCATTTGTATTGCTCCCTTATGCCTATCCCATGCCTGTTTGAAGCCCTGCACTGTATTCATAGCCACCACTTCTTGTGGTAAGCCATTCCATGCATCTACCACCCTTTCTGTGAAAAGAATTTCCTCACATTCCCCTAATCGCCTCCCTCTAATCTCATGCTGTGTCCTCTTGTCCTGCTATTTTTCTTATATTTAAACATGTTAGACTCTTTCACCTTGTTTATGCCCTTAAGGTGTTTAAATGTCTCGATCATATCCTCTCTCCCTCCTTTGCTCAAGGGTATACATATTGAGCTCCGTTAATCTGTCCTTATATGTCTTCTGATGCAGTCCCTGCACCATTTTGGTTGCCCTTCTCTGGACTGCCTCAATTTGGTTAATGTCCTTGTGAAGGTGTGGCCTCCAATACTGCCGCAGTACTCAGATGGGGCCTAACCAATGTCTTGTACAGAGGATTGCCTACCTCCCTGCGACTTGTGATACCCCTACTAATACACCCTAACACCCCCTAGCCTTACCTACTGCTTTAGAGGTCTGCTTGGATGATTTTAGGTCATCAGTGATGATGATGCCCAAGTCTCTTTCTTCCTTTGTGACTGCTTAACTCCCTCCCAGCCTATAAGTGGCTTCAGGGTTTCTCTTCCCTATGTGCATGATTTTGCACTTCTTTGCATTAAATCCCAGTTGCCACTCTTCTGACCATTCTGCTAGTTTATCCAGATCTCTTCTCATTCTGCCCACCCCATCTGGATCATCTACTCTGTTGCAGATCTTGGTGTCATCTGCAAACAGACAAGCCTTACCCTCTAGTCCATCTCGAGGTCACTAATGAAGATGTTGAATAGGACTGGCCCCAGGACTGATCCCTGAGGTACCCACTTGTGACTTGCATCTCTTCTGACTGTATACCATTTACCACCACTCTCTGTTTTCTGCCAGTCAACCAGTTTGCCACCCAGTTGACCAACTTCTGACCCACCCGAGCCTACCTAGCTTATTTATCAATCTTCTATGTGGAACAGTGTCAAAAGCTTTGCTGAAGTCAAGGTAGGCGACATCAACTGCTCCCCTTGGTCCACCACTCTGTTACCCAGTCAAAGAAATCTATGAGATTAGTTTGACAGGACCTTCCTTTGTAAACCCATGCTGTCTTGGATCCTGTGCCCTATGGATTCCAGGTGTTGCACTATCCTTTCCTTAAGGAGTGCCTCCATAATCTTCCCACTACTGAGGTAAGACTGACGGTCTGTAGTTCCCGCCTCCTCCTGCTACCACTCTTGTGGAGTGGGATCACATGAACCTTTCTCCAGTCTTCTGGGACCTCTCCTGTGCTCAGAGACTCACTAAACAATTCTGCTAATGGCTCTGCTAGTTCCTCCTTTAGCTCCTTAAGTACCCTGGGATGTGTGCCATCAGGTCCCATTCCTTATCCACCCTGAGCTTGAGCTCTTGTAGGACCCTTTCTTTTGTGAAGGGAGTAGTGCTCACCTCCCTCCCCTGTGTCCATGATGCTGGGCTGTGGGCCCTGCCCTACCTTCTCTTCAGTAAATACTGAGCAAAAGTATCTATTTAGGATAGATGCCTTTACAGGGTCCTCCTCCTCACATGCTCCCTTTTCTCCATTAAGCTTAGCAATACCCCCTGGACTTTCTCCTTTCACTAATGTATCTATAGAAAGTCTTGTCACCTTCTTTTACTGTTCGTGCTAGTGTTTCTCCAGTTTGGGACTTTGCCTGCCTTACTGCCTTACCTGCTTCCCTTAGGGCAGTTTGGTATGCCTCCCTATCTTCATCCCGCTGTGTTCCCTTATATTTTCTGAAGGCCAGCCTTTTGGCTCTGACCTTTTCTGCTACTATATTTGAGAACCAAAGTGGTTTCCTTCTTCTTTGCACTTCCTTTTCTGTCTAACACAATGGGATGTTGCTTCAAGTATTGTATCCTTAATGCTTGCCCACTTGCCTGTACCTCCTCACCTGTGTTTCTTTTTGCCAGGGCTAGCTTAACTCTGTTGGCCATCTTATCAAAGTCAGCTCCTCTGAAGTCCCATATTTTTGCCTTGGAATGGGATGATTTAGATGTAGTAGCCAAATTGAACCATACCATGTGATGGTCACTGGCCCCCAGGTGACCTTCTACCTGGAGATCTGTGGTCCCTTCTTTGTTAGTCAGTACTAGATCTAGGATAGCCCTGTCTCTTGTGGGTTGCTGTACCAGTTGTTTGAGGCCCTCCCTGCAGGAATCCACTATGAGTCTAGTTCTGGCAGATGTTCCTGCTGGTATTGACCAATCTGTATCTGGCATGTTGAAGTCTCCCATTATCAGAACCTCCTTTAGCTGTCATGTTTTGTATATCTTCTAACAGTAATGTGTCTATGTCCTCCTCTGGTCTGGGGCCTGTAGACAACCCCAGTTCTTATGGCTGTCCCATTACCTGTTTCCAGGGTGACCCACAGTTCTTCTGGCTCCTTATGTGTATTCTGAATTTCTGTAGCTTTGATATTTTCATTAACATACAGGGCCACCCCTCCCCCCCTTTTTGCACCTCGGTCTCTTCTGAACAATACATATCCAGGTACTGAAGTCTCCCAAGTGTGGTTACTGGTATGTTTTGCCAAAGCATTTGTTTTCATCAGCCAAAACAGTGAGGGGTTTAAACAAGAGTGGGAGTGGCACAAGGCCATTGTAAAGGAGTTAAGGGGCAAAGGCTGAGGAAGAGAGACAGCCACTGGGGCCTAATTTATGAGAAACCGGTATGGGGGCAGACTCTATGGGCCGTTGGGTCTTTATCTGCCGTCACATTCCACCTTTTTACTTTTCTCTGTTTGAACTCCCTTTGTTACAACTCTATGGGCTTGATGTTCTCCCAACCTTATTTTTAGTTTCCTACCTGCATGCCAGCATTCTATACTACGCATTTATGTAGTATGAGGTAAATCACTTGTTCTGTATCACATGTGCGTGGGACACTGAAAAGGAAAAGCTAATTATGTGATATCCAGCTGGGTAAGAGAGAATAATTCTAGAGCTACGCATTGGTCACAATGACCAGGTCAGGTTTGAAAGAAAAATTTTAATTAGTTCCATTTTTAGCATAGGAATAGTTTTGATTAATAATCATTATTCTGTTCCCTTTCCTTACAGACCTATAGAGATTTAATTCCAGAAAAAAAAAAAAAATATGAAGAATCTTTCAGTACAGTATGTGGAGTGTTTTTAATTTAAATTTTCGTATGCAAAATGGATTACTACATAAAATTACGTTTTCCATCACTTGCACTATTTATTTTGTGTGGTTTATAGTCTTATTTAAATCTTTTTCACTGTTATAAACCCACACATTTCTGACACTCGAGATGTTTCCTCTTGCCTTAATTGCCACTTTTTGTTAGGGAGAGGGGGCTGGTCAATTTGCTGTCCCGCCCCCTCCCCAGTTGCTAGATATGCTTTTTAAAGCAAAACACAGAAGACCAGCAATCAGACTAACACATTTCCTAAAAAACATTCTACTGGTCTCTGGTATATCTGATAGCAACTGCCTTGCCCGCTTATTTAAATGTCATTGTGCGCTCATTTTGTCCTTACAAGCTGCAGGTAAAATCATATAAACTTTAATGAAGCTGCTCTTTATATATATAGTATGATATTTATCTAATAATCCCTATGTATTTGCTTATGCAAGCACCCTGAAGTGCATCATTAATTTGTATAGTAAGAGGTGCCATATACCGCACTTCTGCACCCACGTCAGCAACCCTCCCGCACTGGCTTATCACAGGCCTCCACCCTAGTTTGCCCTGTACTATGTCCCACCACACTCACCCTTCTACAAATTGGCAATCCCCAGACACCAGGATTCTTCAATCCAGTCAACAATTCCCCTGGATCAAACCAAGGCCAGCAGGCCAACCCTCAGGTGGAGTGCAGTTTTGTTTTCTCATGCTTTACCTTACCACTTCCCTGTATCAAGAAACACAGAAACATAGACATTGATGGCAGATAAGGACCACTTGGCCCACCCAGTCTGCCCATTTCCCTACCTACAGGATAAGCTGCAGATCCTAGCTAACCAACAGCCTATTTCTTCCTACCCCCCCCACAAGAATTGCCTTATGTCTGTCTCATGCATTCTTGAATTTTCCCCCAGTTTTAGACCCCACAACCTCCTCAGGAAGCCTGTTCCATGCATCCACCAAAAAATACTTCCTCACATTGCCCCTGAGCCGTCCCCCCTCTATCTTCAAATTGTGTCCCCTTGTTCTTGCACATCTCTTTTTCTGAAAGATGCTACCCTCTTGGACTTTGTCGATTCCACTGAGATATTTAAAAGTTTCTATCATGTCCTCCTCTCCCTCCTAACCCCAACCCTAAGAAGGATTACTTACCTCCAATCAGCTATGATAGTTCCTCAATGATGTACAGCCCAAAAATTTACAAAATATCCTTTCTCAAACTGCACAACCATTACTTACATTTTGCTAAATAGTTGCTATTTATTTACAAGACCCAATATAAAGTAAACAAGGTTTAAAAAAGTATATTCCAGAAAACATGAAAATAAAGGTTTTAAACAGTAAACACAGCTCAAGTAACGCAATCTAGTCTGACACTTATAAGGTGCATTTACACTACTGGTATCTGCAGCGCTTCCGTCTGCAACGTTTGACTGCTGCTCCTTTGAAACACTCCTCATCAGCATCCGCATTTACATGGTATTGCTGTGGTTCAGTGCAAGGCACTGGAATCACACAGCACTTCCTGAGTTAAATGTTTCTTGCTGGGATGGGACGGGGGCTCACATTAATCTGCAAACGAGTAGCTGCCTTTATGAATGGGGGCATCCTGAAGGGGAACAGTAACCAAGGGTTGGCGGGTGGGAGAGATGCAGATGGATGGAGTGGGGGTTGAGGTTAAAAGACAAAACAAGACTTTCTTGTGTAGGCCATGACAACAGGGTACCACAGGACTGCACCAGTGCAGGCGGAGCAGCGTGTTTACACACTAGCTAAAAGCGCCTGCAGTGGTACACAAACTCACCAAACCAGCGACCATCTTGCACCACAACAGCAGGGTTACAATGTTTCACAGGCTGTTTACACAGCCTGATCTGCACCGGTGCAACTCATCTCCAGTGTTCGCAATGGTGCAAATCGGGTCATGAAAATGTGCCTATAGACAGAAATGTTACAACAGCCTACACAAGTAAATGATCAGATCTTACCAAACAGACCCTTTCTTTCTCTCTCAGTCCCATAAGATATACAGACTTTCTCCGACTATGTCCCTCCTCCACTGCTTCAATGAATAGTCTGATACCTGATCAGAGATATCCCAGTCACCCTTCTAAGTGGCATGGTACAGACTGAAATACACAATTGTAACCACGGTTCGCTTACCCATCTGCATGTAACCTAAAAAACAGACACATTCACACAGATTAAGAATTGTCACTCATCACCCATGCAGTCATCCCAGTTTAGATAAGTTGCTTAATGGCCTTGTCATAAAAACAGACTCGGGTTCCTGCAACAGGTCGCACTGGTTACAATTTTTACCCTTTAACCTCCCTAGATGACTCAGGATAATTCTGTCAGGGAGTAAATATTTTAAATTGCTTTATAA
Organism: Neoceratodus forsteri; assembly: GCA_016271365.2. Lineage (NCBI taxonomy): Eukaryota > Metazoa > Chordata > Ceratodontiformes > Ceratodontidae > Neoceratodus > Neoceratodus forsteri. The sequence goes on along the minus strand of CM057459.1, from coordinate 297,678,074 downwards.
AAATGACAACATATGCCACAGGGGGCATATAACTCATTAGTGTAGATGAAATATTGTGGGTTAGAAACATACAGACATAGAAAACTGCCAGAAGAATTAGGCCTTGTGGTCTATACAGTTTGCCGTGTGAGGTTGTACATATTTTTTTTTTCAAACTCTCTTTTTCCCCTTACCCTCCAGACTCTCTCCAGTGAGGGCACTCAGTCAGCGGTTCTGCCCATCCTGCCTGAAATGTAGTTTGCTCAATTCCGGTGGGGGGCATCCCTCATTCCTCCTGCGCAGCTAGCCCATACCTCCCGGGCCTGTGTCCTCTGGGGAAGGACCGCCAACTCCCACTTGCACCCTATCTACAGTACTGGAAGGGCAGCTGACATAGGTAGAGGGAACCGGATGAACGTCCTGACGCCCAGCGGTGGATGTGGGGCTATTAATACTGGCCCCACCTTCACCTACTAGAGGAAGAGGGGTTCTCTTTAATTCCCCAGATGAGGGCCATGCAATGTCGCCCAGCCCGTTATGTGCACACACCTGCACATGTCCAGAGGGCAGCCGCCCAACGTCTATTCCCTGGCAAAGTCCCTGTGACTTGTAGTGCACCCAGCTACCACTAGGTGCCACTACATACACAGGACATACCCCTGTCCCTTCCCAGGAGAGGAGAGCAGTCCTACAGATGCACTATCCTCTCCTCCCCCACCGACCCCCAACGGCCCGAGTTCGCTCCCGAACCTGGGTCGCTGAAGTGGTGTCCAGTGTCTCAACCCTCAGTGCCAACGGGCTGGTCGCAGGTTTTCTATCTAACATGGGAATAATGCAAATGAATTTGCTTCTTCATATGCAGTATCAATAACAAAAAAAATAAATAACTGGTCTATATAAAACCTACCCTGAGATGCACCTGGAAACAACATATCAAAGCTTAGTGTAACTTTCTTGGTTAACAATGAAAAATTAATAAAAAATACATAAATGCTGGGTAGTATCCCTTTTAAACTACTTTATAGCTGATTATGCACTCAGTGCTTGCAACTAAATCCTACACTTCGTAAGATATTTTGTGCTACAAGTCAATCAGGAGAGGAAACAGGAAAACAGAATTGCTGTGGGCACAGTTTACAACAGCATCGGTAAAGAAGTTGTGCATGGGGGCAGTCTATAGACCACCGGGACACGGAGGCAAAGGGGATGGCATACAAGGGGCATAGAACTGAGAAGGGGAGGTAGTGGTTGTGGGGAATCTCAATCTATTTGACATAGACTGGTATATTCTAGTAACTAAGAGCACTGGAAGTCAGGCCATGCTAGATAGGTTGCTGGACTGCCTGCTGGTACAGTTGGTCAGGGAACCTACAAGATACGGTGCCATTCTTGATGTGGTACTCACCAACTCAGAAATGGTAGGTTTATTTGCAAGCTGGAGAACCACTGGGCTCCACTGACCATAGCACCATATGGTTTGACCTGGCAATAGGTATCGAATACCCTCATCAAACACTGTGGTTCTGGATTTCAAATAAGCAGACTTTGATAAGATGAGAGAATTAGTTAAGGGCAAGTTAGATGCAGTGGAATAAATTAAGGGGTGGAGAAAAGGTGAGAAGAAATTAAAGGGACTATTCTCAAAGCAACCAGACAATGTTTGAGAACAGTTACCAAGGGGAAATAGGCACAAGAGTCCAATCTGGTACTCTGAGAAGATCAGGGAGGCAGTGAGAGCCACAAAATGGTCCTTAATTGGCTTAAAGGAGAAATGGGGGAGGAGGAATGGAGAAACTACCAGATAAAGATGAAGAAAGCCAAGAAGGCAGTCAGGAACACCAAAGTAGACATACAGCGGTGTACTGTTGAGGGAGTCAAGGATTGGAAGAAACAGTTCTTCAGGTACATAAGGGAGAGAAGGAAGAAGAGAGGGGCAATTGTTAGGCTAAAGGAGGGGGCAGAGGAGTAGATGACGATGAGTAGCTTCTGCTCAGTATTAACAATTGGGGATAGCAGGCCTCTGCAGGAAGGCGGCATAAAGACTGCTGCAAGGGGGATTCCAAAAATGTGACAGGTGATAATTATAGGAGAAAGGGTTAGAAAAGGGCTTGCAGTCCTGAGAATAGGCAAGGTTCCAGGGACAGATGGGATGCACCAGAGGGTGCTCGAGAATTGGCATTAGAATTGGCAGAACCCCTCTCAGGGCTATTCAGTAGCTCACTACAGTTAGGGATGGGTGGAAAGATTGGAGGATAGCAGACGTGGTGCCACTCCACAAGAGAGGGAACAGGGAAGAACCTGGAAAGTACAGGCCTGTCAGTCTTACCCTCCATTGTAGGTAACCTAATGTAGACACTAGTCAAAGTGTACTTTGTGGACTATCTGGAGAGTAATGAGCTCCAGGATAGTAAGCAGCATAGGTCTGTGACAGGGCGGCCTTGTCAGATCAACCTGATAATGTTCTTTAACTGGGTAACAAGGGTGATGAATACAGGACAGCAGTAGTTATCTTTTTTTTTTTTTTTTTTTACTTCAGCAAGGCATTTGACACAGTGCCACACAGAAGGTTGCTGAAGAAATTAGAGGACCTGTGAGCAGCAAAAGGCCTAGCTAAATGGGTGGGAAGTCAGTTAGGGGGAAGACAGCAGAAGGTTGTGGTAAAGGGGGTCAAATCGGGGGAAGGGAGGCCAAGAGAAGGACACCGCAGGGGTACGTCCTGTTACCAGTCCTTTTCAATATGTTCACCAGTGACATAGAGAAGGAATACAGGGTAAGATGCATCTCTTCACAGAGGACATTAAGCTCTTCGGCAGGGTAAACAATAAGGAGAGGGTAAGGGAGTTGCAGAGAGACCTGTAAAGGTTAGAGAGCTGGTCCGAGGCCTGGCTGTTGAAATTCAATGCCAAAATGTGTGAGGTGATGCACAGACAGAACAAGAACTCCAGGAAAAATAGTAGACAGGAGGAGTTAAACTGCCCACTACTTCAGAGGAAAGAAACCTGGGGTCCATCATAAGTGACTCTCTAAAACAAACTAGCCTATGTAACAAGGCTTACAGTATGGAAACCAGAATGTTGAGGTACATTACAAGGGGGGTTTCGACAGCAGAAGGAAGCAGGCAAGCAGAGCCCCTTCGGGGTCCGTTTTGGGACCATGTCTCTTTAATATCTATGTTACCAGTATGAGCAGTAGGTATGACCTATGGGGGGCAAAGTCTGTGGATGACATGAGAATGGGGACAGTGGTCAACAATAGTGAAGATGCACACAAGCTGCAAGCAGTGTTAGAGGAATTAGGGAACTGGGTTAGAGAAGGAGGCAGTATAGCGCAGTGGTTTAAGGCACTGAGCTGCAAACCTAGAGACCTGGGTTTGAGTCCCACAGCCCCCACTTGCATACTGTGTGTCCCTGAGCAAGTCACTTGACTTCCTTGTGCTCACAAGTCACACCTGTAAATAAACTTTCAGCTTAGTGTCTCTCCGGGTTAAAAAAAAAACAAAAACCAAAACAAAAAAACATGGACTAGAGCTTAGTTTGAGTAAATGTGCAGTCATGCATCTTGGAAAACAAAATAAAGGGACAAGATACAAATTGAACAATACATATTTAAAGGCTGTGACTGAAGAGAGGGATTTGGGAGTGTTGGTAGATAATGAATTAACCTTTAAAAATCACTGCAGATATGTTCTTCGGAAAACTACAAACATTCTAAATTGTATTAGTAGACATATTAGGAGCAGAAGGAAAGAAGTGATAATACCACTGTACACAGCCCTTGTTAGGATGCATTTTGAATATTGTGTACAGTATTAGGCACCTAGCAGCACAACAAAAACAAAATCATTGGGGAATGTAATGAGAAGGGCAACAAGGACGGTTTATAACTTAAAGGCCTTGAATTAAAAGGAGAGATTAGAAAATTTGGGCATGTCCACTTTGGAATATCGCAGACTCAGGGGGGACATGTGCTTACAGTTTAAGGCAATGAAGAACGTGGATTTGTGGGACTGTCTAGAGCTGGATATGAATAGGCACATGTATAATACATACCAGATTACATTTACTAGTTATCTGGAGAAACTTGTAGAACTAACAAAAGGAAGCACTGGTTCAGCCAGAGGATAGTACCCATTTGGAATTCACTCCCAGAAGAAATTATAGGTAGCAGAAATATGGAAGAGTTCAAGTTAAAATTGGATGCTTACTGTAAGTCAGTACATCCGACAGGATACAATAATTAGATCTATGGCGGGCTATATGGACATTGGTCTGCTAAGCCCTCTAGGTTCCTATGATTCCTATGAAAGCTGCCTCTCTAGAGATCACTGGTGAGTTCCCACCTACAGTACTGGGCCCAGTTCCTGAGTCCTCACCTGACGAAAGACAGAGACAGGCTGGAGACAGTGCAGCACAAAGTAACCAAAATGATTCAGGGGCAGCAGGGCAGATCCTATGAGGATTGGTTCAGGGCACTGAACATGTACTCACTACAGGCCAGAAGGGAGAGGGATGACATGCTGAAGACCTTCAAGTTCCTGAAAGGAATAAACAAGGTAAACTGCGAGGAACTATTTAGCAGGAATGGTTGGTCATAAACAAGGGAACATGAATTTAAAGTTGGTGGGGTGATTCAGGAGGGATGCTAGAAAGGTTTACTTTACTGAGTGAGTGGCTGAGCTCCTACCAACAGAGGCAGTGGGCACAAATACCATTAATGGGTTCAAGCACAAATGGGACAGAGTAAAAGGCCTAGTAGTTTCTCAGGGTGGCAGCAGTAGGGCAGGAGTGGGAAGGGTGAAAACCTCATCTGGACAGTAGGTCACAGGGTAGAGCAGGGTAAAACTGACCAGACTGGACGGACCAATGGTCCTTTTCTGCCAACACTGTCTTTGTTACCATGTAAGTTATAGTATAGTTATACAACTTTCCCTAAGCCGCTTTTTATATTACATATTTACCGCTGTATAACTAACCTCCATAGTGCATAGTGCAAGCATATCTCATGGATACCACACATAAGAGGACATAATATGTATAAATTAAAGATAACAGGTCTTTTGTATAAGCCCAAGGATGTTATGTAGTAGTTTATTAGTGTTTTTTTTCTAGTTTTATGGCTGGCATGTATTGTCAGAGTAAAAAAAACATGAGATAGTTGCAAATCGTTACTACAATCTGTAAGCCACAGAAATTTTCTAAAATATGGAAACATATCAAATGTATATTCAGTTCATCATGTTGGAGGAGCTATATAAAATGCTATCATAATAACTGGGAGCATTTCTCCCATAGAAACCAGTTATAATCCTTGGAATTATAACCTGTGGGTTATAAAGGCGAACACGTGCCAGGTTTCTCTCGCTCCATGCATGCACTACCCGCAATCTTCCCTTAGTCACATAAACCTGAGGCCCACAGCTAGTCGACCATACTTCCTGTTCTTGGACTTCACAGCGAGTATGTTTTACTGCCATCAACTACAGACTTCTGCACTGTATCTTTTGTTTTTACTTGGAGGAAGCAGTCACAAAAATTAAGAGTTTGAACAGGCTGCACTTCAGCCCGAGCACGGAATGGGGTACGGACAGAAAGCATATCAAGCTAACCATGGCCAAACAGCAATGTCATTTTATTTTATATAGTTGCTATGTCGCGAAAGCGGCTCCAAGCAATTATATAAAAATATGAGGTAATAATAAACTGAATTTTACATACTCCCTCGGCAGCTGATGCTTAAATAAACCCCCGAGCTTCATTCTCAGGGTTTATGTGGCATCCAATGCCTCGGGTGTGTGTAAAATCTCATTAAACACCACCCCATGTGTTATTCTATATATAATGACTTGTCAGTGATTATTAACTGTGGGAAGAAGCTGTCAAACTCCATTATACACAGGTGATTATACACGGCCATGTATAATGGAGTTTGATTATACACATATGTTTATAGTCACCGTGTATAACGGAGTTTGATTAAACACCTTTTGCAAAAATTCTAAAATGACTCTCATGGTAGCGCTACTGGCTCCTCATGCTGTCAGCTTGATTGCACTAACCTCACTGAAGCCTCTAAATGGGAATCTAACTTACATGCAGCTGAAGAAAGATACATTTCTCACAGAAAAAAAAAATAACCAGTGGTTTACTAATGTCTGTCTACCCACCCAAAAAAATGGCACAATAATCACCATTTCAGCAACCTAGAAAGACAAAAATTCAAAGGGCAGCAAGAAAAAAGAAACACTCTAAGAAAAACCAAGACCAATGCAAGTACCCATCTGACAAATAAAATCAAAGGAACTAGTTATTATAAAAAGTAAAAAATTGGGAAGTGTGTGTGTCAACTCAGATTTTATGCACACCTGAGTGTAAGATGCCTTGATAAACCCCTCAAGCATTGCTCTCTGGGTTTATGAGGCATTGCACACGTCAAGTGTGCATAAAATCATCATTCCACACACTTCGCCATGCATTATTTTATATTTTTACAAAGCATTAAAATGACATCATCTTACATTGTAATGATACTGTATATCTATTTAAAGGGGAACTGTCAGCATTCTACAAATAAAAACACGGGACATATGGGTCCCAATTAGTTAAAATGCATGAGGCATATGTTTTTTGAATACCTTACATTGCTGAAATCTCTAAGTTTATCTGGTTGATCCTGTGACCCCTGCCAGCCATTTATTGTCCCAATGTCCCCTGCAGCCAGCCCTCTGATGACACTACTGATGGACTAAGCTGCAGGGGACTCCTATTTTGCAAGATAGTTGCCCAAAAATAGTAACAGATATGAAGCGTATGTTCACGCTCCTGATGCTGGTACCAGCCGATCTAGGAAAGTGCTTTCCTCAGTCGATTGGTACTAGTGTCAGAAGTGTGACATGTGCTTCATATCTGTTACTACTGTATTTTTGGGCAAAGATACTGGCAGATGGGAGTCCCCCGTGGCTTAGCCCGTCAGTTGCATAAGCAGAGGGCTGGCAGTGGAGGAGTCTGGGACCATAATGGCCAGTGGGCAGGGTCACAGGATAAACTTAGAGATTTCAACAATATAAGGTATTTAAAAAACGTATGGTTTGTGCGTTTTAGCTAACTGAGACCTTCTGGTCCCGTGTTTTTACTTGTAGAATGCTGGCAGTTCCCCTTTAAATGGGCCACTTAAAACAAGAAGTCAAGGTATATATCAAGTACTGTAGCTGTGAAGCAACAGTGCAAGGGTTTTGAAACATTAGCAGGCACGTTCGGTCAGAGGAACACACTATTTGTATCATTATTGTTGCATGGTCACCTATGAATTTTTGGCACTGAATAAAGTTTTTTTTGCACTACAAAATGTTCATCTGAATACTGCAGGCAGGAAATGTGAGTAGACCTCTTCTTTAACAATGAATGTTACTTAACCCGTATAGGAGCACTGCAGTATCTGCAAAGTGGTTCATGGACTGCTCCCAGGACATGAACACACAAAACTGGGAAACAGCAAAGAGATTTTTTGTGTGTCCACTGAAAAAGATGGTTTATAATCATAATCACAGTAAGGCGATCAAGGGGGTGGGTTGCCTTTCGATTATCTCCCCCCCCAAAATGTACATAACATGAGGTGAAACATGGGTGAGATGTGATGACCTGACCATAACCCACTCTCTGCTATGCCTTACCGCCTAATTTTATCACTATACTGTAGTACATCTCACATATCACAACAACAGCTGCAAGGGATTCTGAGCTGGACGTAATTGTCCACCTAGGGACAAATGACTTGGCTCATCATGAGGTTAGAGCAGTGCAGGAGGACATTGCAGAGTTGGGGAGGGGCCTAAGACAAGTAGCAAACACAGTATCCTTCTCAGAGGTGCTGCCTGTCAAAGGCATGGGGGAGGCGAGGGTAACTGGCACCATGCAGTTTAATGAATGGTTGAAAAAATGGTGCGGAGCACAGGGGTTTGGCTTCATTGGGGACTGGGGTTCCACCTGGAGGGACACCAGCCTATACTGGCAGGATGGTCTGCATCTGTCCAGGAAGGAACAAGTCTTTGAGCAATCGGTTTAAATGCTTCATTGGCAAGCTTTTAAACTAGTCAATGGGGAGGCACTGACAAGCAGCAGAAAATCCCAGCCTCTCCCTACAAACAGGGTACTAAATGAGAAAAGACCAAGGTAGAACGGTCAGTGGGGATGCTGCAACAGAAGGTAAGGCCATCAAAAATGGAGAGCAATGAGTACCAATGCCCGTGAGTCTAGGTAACAAGCTTCCTGAATTAGTGGCCTTGATGGAGGAGGAACATCTGGATATCGTGGCAGTCACAGAAACATGGTACACACAAAACCATGACTGGGACGAAACATACCAGGATACACTATCTACAGGAGGGACAGGGAGGGTAAAAGAGGGAGGAGGGTAGTTCTTTACATAGGGAAGGAATAAAAGCAACAGAACAAAAAGGGTAAACAGGAGGAGAAGAAGCACTGTGGGTAAATTTGGAGACAGGCAATGGCACCACAATCCGCAGAGGTTGAGACAACCCCTCTCAGGGGGAAGTGGACAAGGAAATGATAGAAAGTATACTTAGAATGGCAGAAAAAGGGAGATATTGCTGATGGGTGATCTGAATATGCCAGATGTTAACTGGAGCGCAGTTGCAGCTGCCATCAAGAGTGCAGTTATTCTAGATGCCCTACAGGGGCATGCCTTAGACAACTAGTACTGGAGCCCACCGAGAGGAGCAATATTAGACTTGATACTCACAAATGGAGATGGAGAGAGGATCACAGATGTAGAAGTGGGTAGCCATCTGGGAACTAGCGACCACTCGAACAGTATGGTTCACAATAAACACAGCAATAGAGTCAAGCCATACAAAGACAAACGTACTGGACTTTAGGAGGGCTGACTTTGCAAAATGGGTGAGTGCCTAAGGAATGCACTAGCAAATGGGCAGGAAGGAGGGTGGAAGAACAATGGGGAATAATAAAACTGCCATCACAGAGAGTAACGAGCCTTTGTGTGAAGCAAATAAACAAAACAAGGCATTGTGAGAAACCACTATGGTTCTCAAAGGAAGTGGCAGTGAAGGTTCAAGAAGAAAGAAAGCATTCAGGAAGTACAAGGAATCCTAGCAGGAGCAGGACAGAGAACTGTATCAGTTAAAGCAAAAGGAGGCTGGGAAGGCAGTCAGAACAGCAAAGGCCCAAACTGAGGAAAAGATAGCCAACTCAGTTAAGAAGGGAATAAAACCTTTATAGGTACATCAGGAGCAAAGGAAGACCAAGGGAGGGATAGTGAGGCTTAATAAAGGGAGGGAGGTGGGCAGAGGGAGAATGTGAAAGGCAGAGATACTAAACAAATATTTTTGCTCAGTATTTACAAAGGAAGAGGGGGAGGTACATAAAACAAACAGTAGTAACACTCTGGATACAGAAGTTGATACCAGCCCATTTACAGAAGAAAGGGTTCTGAAAGAACTCTTAAAACTGAAGGTGGACAAAGCAATGGGGCCTGATGGGATTCATCCCAGAATTCTAAAAGAACTAAGGGTAGAACTAGTGACACCACTGACTACCCTCTTTAACAAATCATGGGAGGATGGGGTGGTACCCGAGGACTGGAGGAGGGCAGATGTGATTCCCCTTCACAAAAGTGGGAGCAAGGCAGAAGCAGGAAACTATAGACCTGTTAGTTTAACCTCAGTGATAGGGAAAATGATGGAATCACTTCTAAAGGAAAGAACTGTCACGTATCTAGAGGCCAGAAGGGCACAGGACCCTAGGCAGCATGGATTCACAGCGGGAAGGTCATGCCAGACGAATCTGATAGATTTCTTTGACTGGGTGACCAAAGTAGTAGATCAGGGAGGGCTGTGGACATGGCCTACCTAGACTTTAGCAAGGCATTTGACACAGTCCCACACAAAGATTAATATATAAGTTAGCCAGCCTGGGAGTGGGTCCCAAGATGACAGCCTGGGTAAAAATTGGCTGGAGAATAGGACACAGAGAGTAATAGTAAATGGAGTCCACTCAGAAGAAAGGAGGGTTACTAGCGGGCACCGTGAGGGTTCAGTATTAGGACCAGTCCTCTTCAATGTCTTTTTATGTCTACATTGCAGAAGGACTGGAAGGAATAGTATGTCTCTTTGCAGATGACACTAAGATCTGCAACAGAGTTGATGCACAGGTGGGGTGGAAAGGATGAGAAGGGACTTGGCAAGGTTAGAGGAATGGTCAAATGTATGGCAGCTTAGATTCAATGCTAAGAAGTGCAAGGTAATGCACCTGGGAAACAAAACCCAGGGAAGAGTACACAATGGGGGTGAGATACTAACGACAACAAAAATGGAAAGGACCTGGGGGTAGTCATATCAGATGACCTAAAGGTGGGCAAGCAATGAGAAGGCAGCAAGGAGGGCTGGGGATACTGGGATGCAGAGAGAGGTATCACCAGTAGAAAACAGGAAGTTATTATCCTCTGTACAGACAGCTGGTGAGACCCCATCTGGAGTACTGTGTGCAGTTCTGGAGACCCAATCTCCGCAAAGACATAGACAGGATGGAAGCTGTCCAGAGGAGGGCAACTAAAATGGTGCAGGGTCTGCACGGAGGACATAGGAAGAGAGACTTAAGGAGCTTAATATGTATAGCCTAGAGGAAAGGAGGAGAGGGGACATGATAGAAACTTTCAAGTACCTCAGGGAATCAACAAAGTCCAAGAGGTAGCATCTTTCAAAAAGAGGTGTGCAAGAACAAGAGGCACAATTTGAAGATAGAGAGGCGGCTCAGAGGTAATTTAAGGAAGTATTTTTCACAGAGAGGCTTGTGGATGCATGGAATGGCCTTCCGGAGGAGGTTGTGGAGTCAAAATCAGTGGTGGAATTCAAGCATGCATGGGATAGTCATAAGGCAATTCTGGGGGGTGGGGGTAGGAAGAAGTAGGCTGCTGGTTAACTAGGATCTGCAGCTTATCCAGTAGGTAGGGAAATGGGCAGACTGGGTGGGCCAAGCGGTCCTTATCTGCCGTCAAATTCTATGTTTCTATGTTTCTATATGTGAAAAAGTATGACTGCATGTGTGTGCGTGCGTTTGTGTACCTACACGCACATCTCTGTGCGTTCATAATTCATGGCACTGTGATACCATTATGATATGTCCAAAGCTATGAGCGGCTCAAGCTCCCTGTGTACTGTTTTTTAAAGGCCTGAGGAACATTCCCAAACCATGGGCTTCAAGGCTGCTGCACATTTCTATCCCTGCCTGCAAACTAATTTACTTGTCATTTTAAAGTTTTAGACAAAGGAAAAGTAAAGCAATTTACTGATTTGAATGGAAAGTGGACTTTATCTTCAGAATCCGTAGTGGGCCACTGCATAATGACTTTTTGTTCAGCAAGAACAGATAGTAAGGCTCTGTACAAGATCAGTACTTTAATTCACTAACACCATGACCTGAAGTTACAGCTTCCAGAAAGCATCTCTTCAAATAGAACTGATCCACACCAACAGAATCCAAGGGCTACAAGGCTGTAGCAACCAGCTTACCAAGAACAAATCTGATGCCAGACTAGTAGGACTTCCTTAATCTGAGGCCCAAGAAAGGCAAGTGCTTCCATGAAATCAACATGTAGGTAAGACCCAATGGACTCCTGCCCCAGAAGAGACTAAACAGCAGATAAGCTGAACCATGTGCCTAATGACTACCTGTCCCAGAGCTAGACTAAATGTGAATCCCTCCCACAAAAATATGTGGTAGCGGGAGGTCTGCTGCTCTGGCAAGGCTCCTCTGTCCTTCACTGACAAAGTAAATCTTACTGCCAGCCCCTTGACGCAACAATAGTGCTACCGCCTGCGATGCCGGCAACCTGGGTTCGAGAATGAGCCTGGGTCACTGGGGCCGGCCAGGAGGAGGAGGAAGTTTGAGCATCCCATAGAACGCTCTCCTCCTCTGGGGGGCTGTTACACCAACCTGTTACCATCGCCTGTGGATGCACACTTGGTAGCACAGGACTCACGGTGTGGGGGCGGGGAGGATGCTGTTAGGTGCACATGTCTACTGCCTGGACTCGTCCTTGTGCCAGCATCCTCAGGGGTGGGGTTTTGGGGACCGAAAATAAAAATACCAAACAAATGAAGCCCCTGCTGCCATGCAGCATGATCCCTGACAAAAAAAAGTAGCTGGAGGGGGGGATGCAGCATGGATGGTCGGTACTGCTGCCACTGAATCCCCCCCCTCCCCAGTAGTAGGAGATAAAATGTTCTATACCAAAAAAAAAAGACAAAATAAATCTTAGCCAAATGCAACAGTATATAAGGACCATAGACTGCTTCTGCGATTTAAACCTGAGACCCACAACTTGTACATACAGTAACAACCGAACTTAACAGCACGGGTTGTCCCTTTCAATCTCCAAGCCTTGAGACAAAATGGGTCCAACTGTGAAGTTTAAATGTCATAAAAATCATGTGTCTCAAAACCTCTGGTCAATTTGGCAGATCAATCATCAAGCAAGGTGACATGTCCAGAGATCTATGAATAATGGTCAATGTGGCCAGAATAAGGTTATTTATTCATTTTTATTTATTTAGTTCTAAAGTTTTACTAAGAAAGACATACTGACCTAGTAACAGCTTGTTTCCAGATGAATCCTGGAGGGATGGGGGTGAGGGTTAACGAAGAACAAACAATATAATAAGGTGCAAAAGTACAATACATTAACAGCTATACTAGCAACAATATTCAGTGCATAGTAACACATGACAAGCTCTGTACATGTAAACATTCCTCAGAACATTCTCTTGGCAAGACAAACATACATAGCTACATGGACAACGATAGCAGAAAAAGGCTCTTTAACCCATCAAGTCTGCCCACCCTACCTAACTACTTTAAACTGGCCCTAGTGGCCACCCCTTCCCATTTGTTTCTGCCCCCCCTCCCAATTTTCTAACTCACCCCATATGCCTGTCCCATCCCGGCTTTAAGCTGTTCACTGATTTGGCCTGTACCACTTCCTCCTGCAGCTTGTTACACTTGTCCACCACTCTTTCTGTGACAAAGTGCTTAAAGATGTTCCTTTTGAATCCCCAACACACACACACACACACACACACACACACACACACACACACATGTTAAAGGTGAGTTCCTCTTGTCCCTGTAGTGGAACTCAAGGAGACAAGTTCCTTGGTGTCCTCCATGTTTATCCCCTACTTTTATGTCTTGATCATGTTGCCTCTTTCCCTCCTTTTGTCAAGGATGTACATTTATTTCTCATTTTTGACCTGGAAAGGCACACCAAGCTATGACAGCTTGTTTCCAGGTGTGCCCTGGTGGGCAGGTTGCATGGACCTGTTTTATTTATAGGGGGAATGTTTGATAAGTGCCATGGGGTCTTTTACTTTCACCTGGACAGTGACCACAGATGGACAGAAGAGACCTTGGTTTAACATCCCATCCGAAGGATGGCACCTCACCAGTGCAGCCCCAAATAATGCACTGCAGTGTCAGTTATGGGTATTATCCCAAGTGCCTAGTGCGGGGCTAGAACCCATGACCATCCGATCTTCTGGCCCCAGAGGTGAGTGTGCTATATACTAAGCAACTGAGCCATTACATGTTCAAGTCCTACGGCCTCTCCTTGTATGTCTTGTCCCTAGTCCATGCACCATCTTGGTTGTCCTGTGCTGTACTGCTTCCAGCTTGTCACAGTCTCTCCTCAAGTGTTGACTCCAGTACCTTGCACAGTATTCCAGGGGTAGTCACACTGATGACCTGTACAATGGGAGGACCATCCCCTGACCTCTACTGCTTATCCCCCTTCCTATGCACCCTAGCATCCCATTTGCATTGCCCACAGCTCTATTACAATACACTGTCACTTACAGGCTCTCCTTTATCCTGACCCCTAGGTCCTTTTCTTCCATGATGCTGGCCAGCAACATGCCCTCCATTTCATACTGCACTCTTGGGTTCCTTTTCCAATGAGCATCACTGCACATGTTTTTGCATTGAAGCCCAGCTACCACATATTTGACCAGCTACTCAACTTGCTCAGATTCTCCCCGAGTTCTCTCATCCCGTCCTACATTTCGATCCTTGCACAGATCTTTATGCCATTTGCGAAGAGGCAGGTCTTGACCATGATGCCTTCCCCTATGTCACAAATGAATACACTCAGTGGGGCTACCCAGTTAACAAATTTCAATAAAAAGGACCAGAACAGCACCGACACCAGAGGTATTCCACTTCTTACCTCCCTTACTGCTGAAAATTCCCTATTAACTACTACTGTTTTTTTTCTTTCCCTTAACCAGTTACCCACCCAATTTTCTAATTTTTCCCCAACCCCAAGTCCCTTGTCTTCTTGATCAGCCTCCTGTGAGGGACTGAGTTAAAGACCTTGCTAAAATCCAAGTGTACCACATATACTGCATGTTCCCTATCTGCTGCCCTGGTCACCCAGTCTAAGAAGTCGACTAGATTGTCTGCAAGATTTTTCCCTCGTGAACTCATGTTATCTGGGTCCTGCAGCCCACTTCTTTCCAGAAAGTCCACCAGTTCCTCCCTTAGTAAAGACTCCATAATTTCTCCCACTATAGACATCAAGCTGACTGGTCTAAGTTCCCTGGTTCATCTTTCCTTCCACTCTTGTGTAGAGGGACCATGTCCACTGTCCTACAATCCCAAGGGGCCACCCTCATGTCCAGGGAGCAGTTTAATATATGTGCAAGTCACCCTGCTATCGCTTCTGCTGCCTCCTTCAGCATTCCCTGGGTTACGCCATCAGGTGCATTATGTGCGCTGCCACTATGCTGATCCGCCTGTAAGGCATATCTTAACAAGGATGCAATTTTTCACAGATTTAAACACCAAGCAAACTAACCTGATAGAACTGTGATTTTTAGTGAGCCAAATTATCAGAGCTACCATAATTACTACACTACGTGATACCTAGATCCTGGCCCCTGAAGAAGTCCACGGAGGGCGAAATGCTGGTCGTGGTCAGGGGATCGTAGTGTGAAGCATATGGAATTAAAGTAATTGGAACTTTTACCTTGGAGTGTGGCTGGTCTTTTTCACCTTTGTTATAGAGTGTTCTGCTTCTCCAGCCCCAGTCAACGTGTCATGTAAGAAAATATTTAGAAGGGGACGCATCTAACACTTGATTTCTGTAAGCCATCAGGTCCCATAGATTCACAGTAACATAAAATCTGATGACAGGTAAGGACCGTTCGGCCCACCTAGTCTGCCCATGTCCCTACCTACTACATAAACTCCAGATCCTATTTGATCTGCATCTTACCTACTCCTTCCTACCACTAGGGTTGCCTTCTGTCTGTCCCAAGCATTTTTGAATTCACCTTTTGTTTTTGACCATACGACATGCTCAGGGAGGCTGTTCCATGCATCCACCATTCTTTATGTGTAAAAATACTTCCTCATGTTGCCTGAGTCTTCCCCACTCTAGCTTGATGGTGTTACCCCTTGTTTTTACACATCTCCTTTTCTGAAAGATGCTGCCCTCCTGAACTGTGTTGATCCCACTGAGGTACTTGAAAGTTTCTATCATATCCCCCGCCCCCCTCCCTCCTTTCTTCCAGTGTATACATATTGAGAGCCCTCATTCTCTCCTCATATGGTTTCTGGTGCAGTCCCTGCACCATTTTCATTGCCCTCCTCTGGACTGCCTCTACTCTGTCTATGTCCTTCCGGAAATGCGGTCTCCAGAACTGCACACAGTACTTGAGATGAGGTCTCACTAACTATCTGTAAAGTGGCATCACCGCCTCCTGTTTTCTACTTGTGATATCTTCCTATGCACCCCAGTATCCCACTGGCTTTCCTTACTGCCTTCTCACATTGTTTGGCTACCTTTAGGTTGTCTGTTATGACCACTCTAGGTCGCTTTCCAGTTTTGTTGTTGCTAGCAACCCTCCGCCCCCCCATCGTGTATTCCTCCCCTGGGTTTCTGTTACATAAGTGCATGATTTTGCGCTTCTTTGGTTTGAATTGGAGCTGCCACAGTCTTGACCACTCCTCCAATTTACCTAAGTCTCTTCTCATTTTCTCCCCCCTCCCCCCCATAAGCTTATCCATCCAACACCCTTTTCTCTGTTATTTTGACAATATCACTTAAGCCCTTGCTCTCCTCCCTTCCCCTCTGAATCCCACATTCTAGCAGTGGATCTTCCTTCTCCCTAGTAAACATGGAACAAAATAACTGCTATGTATCTCTGCTTTCCCCTTGTCCCCCCTCCTCAAGTGCTTCACAAAGATGCCTGAATAAGACTTGCCACCTTGACAAAGGCCTAGACAGCCAAATATGAACTGTATGTGTTTATTTAAGCAACGCAATCTATACATCACATATCACCCCCACCAACACCCAACACCCCACAGCAGTACTATCCTCTTCCAACACCAGCCTAGGTGAAACAGGTGCCCACCAGTCATCTGTGCTAAGCCCTCCCTGTAATATAATCTGCTGCTTCTTGCATGAAATGGGGGACATGCATCTAATCCGGATTGTCATCCACACAGACAAGTGGCTCAGTACCCTCATCATCAGTAGCATGTAATGGTGGTGTTATGCAGTATGGTGAAACCATGGCATACCACAGCACACTGGCACCTTGTATGGTATGCAGTATGGCGAAATCATGGCATATCATACAATGTGCCAGTATCAGCACACTACCCACCCTGTCTAGGCATCAAAAGCATATCTTCAGGAGGATAAACACCAGCTCAGTTATACCCTACTCAGTCTTTGTGCCTCACTGTACCACTCCTGAGCTGGTGTGGTGGGATTTAGGTTAGGCGTCATGTGGTAGAACTGTAGTGGGTATCCGCAGTCACCTGTGGTAAATGAGAGCAAAGCGATCTTTATTTCTACAGCGCCTTTCTTAAAACCAAGGCGCTTCACAAACAGCAGTAAAAACACATCAATAAATACAGATATATAACTATAAATTAAGTAAAATCATCTGGGAGAGCTTTTTGAAAGAGGTA
Source organism: Neoceratodus forsteri (assembly GCA_016271365.2). Classification (NCBI taxonomy): domain Eukaryota; kingdom Metazoa; phylum Chordata; order Ceratodontiformes; family Ceratodontidae; genus Neoceratodus; species Neoceratodus forsteri. The sequence continues at coordinate 297,661,086 of CM057459.1, read as the reverse complement.
GGGCTTAAACTCTGACTTAAACCTCTCAACGGTCAGGCATTCTCTCAACCGATGAGGTAGAGAGTTCCACAGGGTAGGGGCCACAAATGAAAAGGCAAGTGCACCAGATGTCTTCAAACGTTCCCTGGGAACCTCTTGCAATCGCTCATCGGCGGATTGGAGAGGATGGAGGGGGTGGTAGGGAGTCAGGAGTTCTTGCAGGTATCAAATCAAAATTTATTTGTAATGTGCTTTTCAAAATATCAAAGAGCAGATACATAACAAAATAACATCCATCACAATAAATACAGATATAAAAGCAATTAAAAGGCAACAGGATAACTTATTCAAAGGCTAATTCAAATAAATAGCTCTTCAAAGAGGCCTTGAATGACTCTGTGGACAGGCATTCTCTAATCCAACGAGGTAGAGAATTCCACAGGGTTGGGGCCATGAAAGAAAAAGCTCTGGCCCCCAGATGACTGAAGACGCACCCTGGGAATCTCTAGCAATCCCTCGTCGGCAGAATGGAGTGGGCGGAGAGGGCGGTAGGGTCGAAGGAGATCTTGCAAGTAGCCCAGTCCCTGACCATGTAGGGTCTTATAGGTCAGCAACGTGACCTTGAAGGTGATCCTCCATCGCACCGGCAGCCAGTGCAGTTCGTGAAGCACAGGTGTGATATGGCAAGTTCTTGGTAGTGAGGTCCCAGTTCGTGTAGGGCTTTAAAGGTCAAAAGACTGACTTAAAAGGTGATCCTCCACTAAACAGGCAGCCAGTGCAGTCCGCACAGCACAGGCATAGTATGACTGGACCTAGAAGTCCCAGTCAAAAGCCTGGCTGCCGCATTCTGCACTAGCTGCAAGCAGCGCATATCAACCCCAGGAAGTCCTAGGTAGAGGGCATTGCAGTAGTCAAGGCGGGAGGTGATGAAGGCGTGGACCAGTGTTGGAAGGTCATCCGGAGGAACCAGGTGTTTTACTCGAGTGATGTTCCTCACATGGTAAAAGGAGGATTTGACAATGGCAGACACTTGAAATTTCAGGGTCAAACTGTCATCAAAAACAACACCCAAGTTATGCACCCAGTCGGAGGTTATGAGCTGGACACCATTGAGCCATATGCCAGACGTGTGCCCAGCCCCAAAACCCCCCCAGGATGAACAGGATCCACGACCATCACCTCAGTCTTGTCTGGGTTCAGTCACAGCCAGCTGGTGCTCATCCAGTCCTTGATATCGGCAAGACAGTTGTTAAATATAGAGATCACATCCCTCTGTTCGGGTAGAAAAAAAGACAGATATAGTTGAGTATCATCTGCATAGCAGTGAAAACTCAAACTGTATCACCTAATGACATCTCCTAATGGCAGTATATACACTGTGAACAACATGGGTGCCAATATGGAGCCCTGCAGAACGCCACAGGACAGGGGAAGGGAGTCAGAGGAATAAATTCTTGTGACTACCCTCCGAGACCTGCCTGTGAGACACAAGTGTCATCCATTATGAATGATGCACACCTGTCATATAGTGTCATCCAATGCTGCAACAGTACGTATCTATCAGCCAACCCTGTTATGGTACTAGTGTGGAAAGCCTTGGCATAAGGTGGGACATCTCCAGGATGAACTCATCATGGGGGTATCCAGGGTACTTTGCATATGTGTGATGGGTTCAGAGGCATTGCATCACTCAACACTTGCCTGTTTATACTATAAAATTACTTGAAATTTAGGTAGACTTTTGCATCCTAGGATGGGACCAATAAGGCCACAAGTCTACAGTCTATGCCACTACTACATCTGTCCCCCTTTATAGCACAGCTATTTGCCTCAGTTGTGAGACTGTGTATGTATATTCCCACACATGCACTAGAAGGGCTGCGATGACATGCTTCAGACACCTGGACACTGAAGACTGACACACTGCGGTCATGTCTCCTATTATCCTCTGAAAGGAGCCATGGACATAGTATGCCAAGGCAGTCAGCACGTGCATTCTAAGCCTCTTTGCAGATGACACCAAGATATGTGGCAGACATTCATGAGGGTGCAAGATCACTTAGAGAGGATCTGGAAGAACTTGGGAACTGGTCCAGGGTTTGGCAATTAAAATTCAATACAAAACAAGCATTCGTCAATGACAAATGTTTGCTTGCTGGTATTAGCATTGGAAGTACAGGAGTTAGATAGATGCAGAATAGGAATGGCAGTGAAGTATTGAACTTCACGCAAGCCCCACCTCCACCCTGCAGAGATGGACAGGCACTGGGGTATGCCTTTGGGTTGTCGCACATAACGCTCAAGCCATTTCACCTCACCCTATTCTGCAGACACTGACATGTGTTGAGGTGTGCTTTGGGGTATTCGGCTTTACAGTCACCCCATTCTATAAGGACATACGCTGAAATGGGTGCAGTACAGGAGAATGTGGTGAACTCTGGGGCCGAAGAGTCCAAGGCACACCTCGATGCCCATCAATGGCTGCAGGATGGGGGTGGAACGACAGGAGCATTACTGCCAGCAATCCAAAGGCACACCCCTGACGCCTGTCAGTCTGTACAGGGTGGGATGTTATGGTTAGAAACAGTAATGCTCCAGGCGTTTGTTGGTATTCACACTACACATTTTCAAAATGGCCTTTTTGTGACACCACCTCATGAAAGCATGTGGTATCTCTGCTCATGAACAGTGGCACTGTGATTCTGTTAATCTGTCTCGAATGTTATTTGCTACAGTGACCGCACCATTCTGCGCCAGATGTGCAAAAACACAGTTCAGGCAGGATGTTAAAAATGATAGCTGTTCTGTTCATAAGGAGGTGTGAAAAAATGCCAATGATGAAAATCTGGGTGAAAATATTAAAAGTCTCGAACTTACAGTGTGCGTGGAAATTGCAACATGCGCTCATAATACAGTCATTTTGTAAATATTTCTCACCAAATTTTTAACATAGGCATTTGGGACCTCCACTCATGAACAGTGTCACTGTTATTTTGTTAATCTGCCCAAACACTGATTTCCCACAGCAACTGCGTCATTATGCGCCACATGTGAGAAACCACAGTTCGAGCAGGATGTGAAAAATGACAGTTATACTGTTCATAAGAAGGTGTGAAAAAATGGCAATGCTGAAAATCTGGAGTGAAAATACTAAAAATTCTCGGAATTATGAGCGTGCGTAGAAACTGTGCAATGCACGTTCATAACACAGTGTTTTTTTGGAATTTGTTCACCAAATTTGCAACACGGGCTTTTTGGGAATCCACCTCATGAGCAGTAACACTGTCATTTCATTACTCAGCCCCGAAAGGTGATTCCTTGCAGTGACCGTGAAATCACCTTCTGGGACCGAATAACGACAGAGCAGTGACTGAATTCATGAGGTGGGGTCCCAAGAACCCCATGTTGAAAATTTGGTGCCAAAATTCACAAAAATGGCAGAGATATCCACCTAAGTTAAAAAAAACCCAAAAAACACACATTTATACCATTATACAGCTTACCGACATTTTTTTCAGTTTGCGGTCGGCTTTGAAGAGTGCATACATGTTCCCAGTCCACCGAAGATCAGAACCCGGGTAAGTATGGGGTGAGGAGGGTGTGGGGATGCAGGGTGCACAGACAGTGGGTGCGGGTTGGGGGAAGGGACCCAACGGTGAGGGACCGTTTCCTTTGTTTCAGGTAACAAAAATAAAAAACATCATCGTGGACCATTTTCTTGTTTTTTTTTTTTTTTACAGTTTTGGCCACACTGGGGTGGGCCCCAGTGTGGCACATTTGGCTGGGGTTCATGTTAGCCACACTGGGTGGGCTCCCAGTGTGGCACACAATCAGAGTGGGCGGGCGCAGGAAAATGCCGATGCGATGGGGGGGTTAACATGCCGACAGAGGGTTGGGCACCCCGTTCAGCAAGCATGTCTGTGTTTGGGGGCATGATGCCAAGGGGGATTGGGCACCCCTTCGACAGACCACAACAGTAAAGGAGGCACATATGTGGACAGGGAGATTGGGCACCCCCAAAGTCAGCTTCCTAGGGACTGTGAGTGGCGGGCAGCGAGCCGCTGCCTGCCATGTTTATTGAAATATTACACCAGGCAAGGCACACCCTGCAATGATGGGTCACTCCCTCATTGCAGCAGCAAATTAGTTTCAAGTTGGTGGCACACTTGCTGAACTAGTGTCAGCAGCAGCGTGCCAGCGTACTGGGGAAACGGGACCAAGCCTCAGAATGCAGTGACAGCACTGGCCGACACAGTGCCACACCTCCAGAACCTGCTTCTCTCCTAAGCTGTCACATAATGTTTCTTGCGCATGCGTGCAAGCAAACATAAAAATGTAAGGCCATGCATAATGGAATAAAAAATCCAAGGGTAAGCTACATGATGGATGGTGTGAAAATAGAAGAGATGACAGAAGACAGTGACTTGAGTGTGTAAATAAATGATAACTTAAAGCAAACATCATAATGTAATAAGGCAGTAAGGCAGACAACTGAAAATATCAGTAGTAGAAAAAGGGAGGTAATATTACCCTAGTACAAATCCCTGGTGAGACCACAAGAGGAGTACTGCACAAAATTTGGGAGACCACACTTGAAGAAAGATAGTGATGGAGTGGGGAGTGCAGAAGACAGCCACCAAGATGATACAAGGGCAACAAAGTAATTCTTATAAGGAGAGATTAACAGACCCAAACCTACACACATTTGAAGCAAGGAGAGTAAAAAAAGTGGGCTGCAAGGGTTTATCTAAAATGAGAGCCGACAACTGGCACATAGGGAAAACTATGACATTGGTGAAAGGAATGTTCAAAAAGGATGTCAAAGCATTCCTTCACTGAGAAGGTGGTGGACAAGATGAACAGCTTTTGCAGGGAAGTTGTTTGTGCCAATATTGTAAATAAGTGAGACAGACATATGGGGATTATAACAATGGGTTGTTGGGGGGAAGGGGTTAGATATGGAAAAGAGTGAATGTCCAATAGGGCACACTTCATAAACTAGGTAGAATGTAGTCTTTTTCTGCAATTAATTACTGTATTACTATGCCACTATCTGTTTTTGTCCTGGTCTGCAACTGTGATCCCAGCAGAGCATATAATTCCTCAGTGGTGGCCCTGACAAATTTGAAACAGTCATGGCACTGCAGTTTAGTGAGTGTTGCTGGATCAAGGCCGGGTCTGTTTATACGTGGACACAGTTGGCAACACCTTTCCAACTCCATCTGAGCCAAGACGATATTCACATACTGGCCCATCAGTGCAGCAGTACTGCTACTGCTCAGGATGTCGGCGACCCAAGTTCAGGAACAAACCTGGGTCATTGGGGGCCAGCTGGGGGGTTGGGGGGGAGAGCATGGATCATCCTAGGTGACACTCCCCTTCTCAGGGGAGGGTTGGTCACCATCCTCACTGCAATACTGCCACTTTGGTGACCACAGGTAGCAGTGCATCTGAAAGCACTGTGGGAGGAGTGGGTGCAGGCCGGAGGTTCAGTACAGGATGTGGGAGCATGCTAGCGTGTATATGCACCATGGACCCCACCCTGCATGTCTACGTCCATGGGGACTGAGTGAAGTGGAAGGAAAAAAAAAACACTATCTGATGGACGAAGGGCCCTGTTGAAATAGAGGGAACTGGACCTGTACTCCCCAGCTGCTCTTTCTGACAAAGCACAGTGAGTTAGAAGACTCCTCCCTCTTCCCTACCAGGTGGGCAATCCATGACTGCATGGAAGTAAGGGCAACTGTAGGGGTCAGACTATGGTGAAGCCATGTCACCTATGAGCACCCAGAGGGAGATGATGACAGTGGCATAAGAGGGGGCATAAACAGTGAATAATAAATAAATAAATAAATAAACCAGGACACATATTTGAAACACAGAAGATGACGCCAGATAAGGTGTCTGAATGTTTCAATCATATCACCTCTCTCCCTCCTTTGCTCTACGATATACATATTGAGTTCCGTTAATCTGCCCTCATATGTTTTCTGATGCAGTCCCTGCACCATTTTGGTTGCCCTTCTCTGGACTGCTTCAATTTGGCTAATGTCCTTGTGAAGGTGTGGCCTCCAGTACTGCACGCAGTACTCCAGATGGGGCCTAACCAGTGTTCTGTAAAGAGGGATTATTACCTCCCTCTTCCGACTTGTGATACCCCTACTAATACACCCTAACATCCCCCTAGCCTTACCTACTGCTTTAGTGGTCTGCTTGGATGATTTCAGGTCATCGGTGATGATGATGATGCCCAAGTCTCTTTCTTTCCTTGTGACTGCCAGCAACTCCCCTCCCAGCCTATAGATGGCTTCAGGGATTCTCTTTCCTATGTGCATGATCTTGCACTTCTTTGCATTAAACCACAGTTGCCACTCTTCTGACCATTTTGCTAGTTTATCCAGATCTCTTCTCATTCTGCCCACCCCATCTGCATCATCTACTCTGTTGCAGATCTTCGTGTCATCTGCAAACAGACAAACCTTACCCTCCAGTCCATCTGCAATGTCACTGATGAAGATACTGAAGTGGACTGGCCCCAGGACTGATCCCTGAGGTACCCCACTTGTGACTTGCATCTCTTCTGACTGTATACCATTTACCACCACGCTCTGTTTTCTGCCTGTCAACCAGTTTGCCACCCAGTTGACCAACTTGTGACCCACCCCAGCCCACCCAGCTTATTGATCAATCTTCTATGTGGAACGGTATCAAAAGCTTTGCTGAAGTCAAGGTAGACATCAACTGCACTCCTCTGGTCCACCACTCTGGTTACCCAGTCAAAGAAATCTATGAGATTAGTTTGACAGGACCTTCCTTTTGTAAACCCCTGCTATCTTGGATCCTGTGCTCCTAAGGATTCCAGGTGTTGCACTATCCATTCCTTAAGGAGAGCCTCCATAATTTTGCCCACTACTGAGGTAAGACTGACTGGTCTGTAGTTCCCTGCCTCTTCCCTGCTACCATTCTTGTGGAGAGGGATCACTTGAGCCCTTCTCCAGTCTTCTGGGACCTCTCCTGTGCTCAGAGACTCACTAAATAGTTCTGATAATGGCTCTGCTAGTTCCACCCTTAGCTCCTTTAGTACCCTGGGATGTATGCCATCAGGTCCCATTGCCTTGTCCACCCTGAACTTATCAAGCTCTTGTAGGATCCTCTCTTTTGTGAAGGGACTAGTGCTCACCTCCGTCCCTCCCCCGTGCCCATGGCACTGAGCTGTGGGCCCTGCCCTACCTTCTCTTCCATAAATACTGAGCAGAAGTATTTACTTAGTACAGATGCTTTTACATGGTCCTCCTCCTCACACGCCCCCTTATCTCCTTTGATCTTAGCAATACCCCCTCTGAACCTTCTCCTTTCACTAATGTATCTATAGAAAGTCTTGTAACTGTCTTTTACTGTTTGTGCTAGTCTTTCCTCAGTTTGGGACTTTGCCTGCATTACTGCCTTCCCTGCTTCCCTTAGGGAAGTTTGGTAAGCCTCCCCATCTTCATCCTGCTGTGTTCCCTTATATTTCCTGAAGGTCAGCCTTTTGGCTCTGACCTTTTCTGCTACTGTATTTGAGAACCAAAGTGGTTTCCTTCTTCTTTTGCACTTCCTTTTCTCTCTAACATAATGGGATGTTGCTTCAAGTATTGCATCCTTAATGCTTGCTCCACTTTGCCTGTAACCCTTCACCTGTATTTCTTTTTGCCAAGGCTAGCTTAACTTTGTTGGCCATCTTATCAAAGTCAGCTCCTCTGAAGTCCCATATTTTTGCCTTGGAATGGGATGATTTAGTTGTAGTGGCCAAACTGATCCATAACATGTGATGGTCACTGGCCCCCAGGTGACCTTCTATCTGGAGATCTGTGATCCTTTCCCTGTTAGCCAGTACTAGATCTAGGATAGCCTGTCTCTTGTGGTTTGTTGTACCAGTTGTTTGAGGCCCTCCCACTGCAGGGAATCCACCATGTGTCTAGTTCTGGCAGATGTTCCTGCTGGTATTGACCAATCTGTATTTGGCATGTTGAAGTCTCCCATTATCAGAACCTCCCCTTTAGCTGCCATGTTTTGTATATCTTCTAACAGTAATGTGTCTATGTCCTCCTCCTGGTCTGGGGGCCTGTAGACAACCCCAGTTCTTATGGCTGTCCCATTTCCTGTTTCCAGGGTGACCCACAGTTCTTCTGGCTCCTTATGTGTATTCTGAATTTCTGTACCTTTGATATTTTCATTGACATACAGGGCCACTCCACCCCCTCCTTTTTGCACCTCGATCTCTTCTGAACAGTACATAGCCAGGTACTGAAGTCTCCCAAGAGTGGTTACTGGTAAGCCACGTCTCGCTAATTGCTACTATGTACAGTTTAGCCTCTGTCATTATTGCCTGCAGGTCTTGGATCTTGTTTTCCAGGCTGCGAGCATTTGTGTACATGATTTTCCATTGGCCAGATTTCGGTCTGTTAGTTGTTGGGTGAGGTCTGGCATTTCCTCTGTGCGTCGTATGGGGAGATGGACCTTTTTCCTTACCTGGTGATGCAAATGAACCGAAAACATGCTGAACTCCTGTCTGACCACTAGCTGAGGGCAGAAGGGTGTTCTTCCCATTCAACGTATGGGGTGCTGCACCCCTCTCCCCATTTGCTAGTTTAAATATTCTGCAAAGACGTCAAACTTTTGCCCCAATGCACGGACTCCCTCCTTAGTCAGATGCAGTCCATCAGATTTAAAGAACTTTCACTCTCAAAACTGTTGCCAGTTCCCTACAAATTTGTGTCCTTTTTCCTGGCACCAGCCCTTGAGCCACATGTTTAGCTCTCCTATCTCCCCTTCTCTGACCTTCCATCTATCTGCCCCCCCTCTTCCAGACTGGCAGGATCTCAGAGAAGGAGATGCTGGATGAAATGGATGACAGTTGGTTACCCAGCCTGGTCAGGTGTTCCTTGGTCTCCACATCTGACGACTGGCAAGATCATTAGTCCCAATGTGTACCAGGATATCAATGTTTTCTCCTGCTTCCTGAACAATTTTAGCAATGTGGTCAGTGTCCCTCCACGCTGATGTACCTGGGAGACATCTGACCATTACCCATGGCTGGAGATAAGGATCAACTCCCCGAATCATGGAGCCTCCTATGATTAGAAGTTTTTTGGATTTCCTTTTTGCTTTTTTTGTTTTGGTTCCTGATTTGGGTGAGTTTTGTTGTGCTAGCTCCTGTGCTGCAGTGTCCTGCTCTATTGTGTCCTCTGCCCCTTTGTTTGATTTTGGAGATAGAGGCAGATACCTGTTTGTAGTTTTTATATGGTTTGTGGAGGTAATATGTTGGAGAGCACAGTGTGATGGGGCACCTGATTTGCCCCTCCTAACTACCTGCCAACTTCCCAGACCAGCTACCCTTCTGCAGTCGAGGTGCTTCTGTTGGATGTTGGGGAAATGGTGGGTGGTTCATATAATATATTTCCTATTGAATATGAAATTTGAGGTGCGCAATCTCTGCCCATGCTGCCCGGAGTTAAGCCCTAAGATCTCCAATGGCCCAGCATGTAGGACAGTGTCCTAAATCCTGTAAGACTGTCCTTCTGAAAAGTGTTCCGCAGTACCTGCAGTTAATGATATCCATTCCTGATAAGCTGCTGGGTTTATAACCTGATCAGACTAAGTTAGAAGGAAGAAAAAGAATGCAAAAGTTTGATTTTGTGTTTTGTTTATTTTTGTATAACTTGTTTAACAAGTTAAATTACTAGTGCCCCTGTAAATGAGGTCACCCTGTGGATACCCCACTGATTCGCCTCTTCCTGCTTTGTCACAGGAAATGTCACGACTGTGCTACCCTACAGAAACATAGAATGTGACGGCAGATAAGGACCGCTTGGCCCACCCAGTCTGCCCTATAAAAGGAGTGTAGTGTGGGGTGGTTGGGCCCTTCCCCTGCCAAAAAAGAAGAACCCGGATAAAAGAAACAAGGAGGTAAGAGCAGAAACAGTCAGTCAGCAACAAATGCAGTAACCTTGAAAGCTTATCCTAATGATAGATAAAAACTGTAAAGCACCACTTGTAATAATTTCACAGAGGATATACCCTGTAAGAAACACTTTGTTACAGAGAAAAATAAAGCAGTAACAGAAGATATACCTTGCAAAAGACAATTTGAATCAGAAGATTACAGCAGTAATCTGTTAGTACATACCTGTAGGCACTAGGCACACCTTGTAATAATGCAGCAGAAGGTATACACATCAACAACAATTTGAATCAGAGAAAAATAAAGCAATAAAATCTTAGCAACAAACAGTAACAATCCCTGTGAGTACAAAATAAAAATAACAACACACAGTAAATCTGCCTAGCCAAAAGAAGTCTTAATCCTGCCCCTTGCTCTGGTAAGGTTCTTTGCTCTGTCCTTTCAAGCAACCTAGAATGAAAGAGCTCAGGTGAAGCTAGGTGGCTTGGCCATCAAACCTGAGCACATGACCACATATAACCAGTAACTGAGAGCTGTGTTATGGAATGGATGTCTGACTACAGGCACAGAGTCTGCAGTGGCAAGCCTGTACTGTGCACCTACATGTGTCTGTGTCCTGAATGTCCCTTTAACAGCAGGCTAATGTGGATGCATGGGTATCATGCAGGTGTGGGACACTGTGGCACTATGGGACTGTGGCCAAATACTGTACCATACCCACAGACTTCTGTAGACAAAGGGATCAAACGCTGAAGCCCATGCCCATTCAACTCCCCTTCTATATCCTGGACACCCCAACTTGTGTGGGTAATGGGTACCAAGATAAGCAGAACAGCTACTGGAGGGTGATGCACCCTTCTCCAGGTAAGTGCACACATTAACGTTCCTTTTGGAATTTTGTATGTTCTGGTACAGTGCTGCTTGACTGAAGGTCACCTCCCCATGTACAGATGATCCGATCGTTAGCACTCAAAAGGGTGCTACCCACCACTCTTCATTAGCACGTCAGTACATCGACGATGTTACAGCAACCACCACCACAGCAACAAATCTCGCCGGGTCGTTGTGGTGGTCCGCTGTATGCCAAAACTGTAACTCCTAGTGTTTCGCCCCCAACCCGAACCAACTCCGACTTGGAGTTGGATAATTAGAGATGGGGGTGTGTGGGGGCAAAGCCCCCCACAGAAAAAAAAATTCTCCCCAACAGGAACAAACAGGAACACTGCCAACAGTCGGCACTGTTCCCGTTTATGTCGGGGGTTTTGACATCGATGTTGGCGTGGAGTACCTCGGGGCTCAGTACTGGGTCCAGTCCTCTTTAACATCTTTATAGGTGACATTGCAGAAGGTCTGGAGGGAAAGGTATGCCTCTTTGCAGATGACACAAAGATCTGTAACAGAGTTGATACACAAGGGGGGTTAGAAAGAATGAGAAGGGACTTGTCAAGGTTGGAGGAATGGTCAGACATATGGCAACTCAGATTCAGTGCAAAGAAGTGCAAAGTAATGCACCTGGGAAACAAAAACCCAGGAGAAGAGTACACAATAGCAGGGGAGGTACTAACAACAACAAAAATGGAAAGGGACTTGGGGGTAGTCATATCAAATGACAAAGGTGGGTAAGCAATGTGAGAAGTCAGTAAGGAGAGCCAGGGGGATACTGGGATGCATGGGAAGGGGCATCACAAGTAGAAAAAGGGAAGTGGTTATCCCTCTGTACAGACAGTTGGTGAGACCCCATCTGGAATACTGTGTGCAGTTTTGGAAACCCCATCTACGTAAGGACATAGAAAGGATGGAAGCAGTCCAGAGGAGGGCAACTAAAATGGTGCAGAGTCTGCATCAGAAACCATATGAAGAGAGACTGAGAGAGCTTAACATGTATACCCTTGATGAAAGGAGGGACGGGGGACACAGGATAGAAACTTTCAAGTACCTCAAGGGAATCAACAAAGTCCAGGAGGGTAGCATCTTTCAGAAAAAGAGATGTGTAAGAACAAGGGGGCACAATTTAAAGATAGAGGGGGGACGGCTCAGGGGTAATGTGAGGAAATTTTTTTTCACGGAGAGAGTGGTGGTTGCATGGAACTGCCTTCCTGGGGAGGTTGTTGGGTCTAAAACAGTGGGGGAATTCAAACATGCATGGGACAGACATACGGCAATTGTAGTGGGGGGTTGCAGGAAGTAGGCTGTTGGTTAACTAGAATCTGCAACTTATCCAATAGGAAGGGAAATGGGCAGACTGGGTGGGCCAAGTGGTCCTTATCTGCCATCAAAGTCTATGTTTCTATGTTGTCGTTGTACCAACGTGGAACCCACCCTTTCAGTGCTACAGATCAGATTTTCTGTAAACTGTGTGGGACTGGAAGCCCTGATCAGCACTTAATTGGTGTCCTCAAGCACTCTTTCTACTTCCTGGATTTTTCTCACCTCCTCATATCTTTGCAAAAGTTAATCAGATATTTCAGGTCCCTGCTGCTCCCACAGGAAGCGCACGACTGAGGGAGAAGACAAACACCATGATGCAACTTGTATTTCTTGGTGTAAATGGCACGCCAGTAATAAAAGCTGATAACATTTTGCAATGTATTCCTGTGTTCTGTAATCTTTCATATAGTGTGCCCCCATGTGTGCTTCTGTGTGCTGCGTGTCATAAAAACAGGTTACTCACCTGTAACAGTAGTTCTAGGAGTGGTACATGTTGTTCATCCACACTTGTCAGCATGTCCTTTCCCTTTAAGATGCTCTCCGGAAGGTCTAAAAGCTCGCTCTTCCCACCCACCCGGGTGCTATATGCCTCAGCTCTGCCCCTTGATGCCAGATCTTGCCCACTGGAAGCTTAGGTTGAGCGTCGAAGCCAGGGAGGTCGGGTGGGTCCATGTGGATGAACAACATATACTACTCCTAGAACTACTGTTACAGGTGATTAACCTGTTTTTCTAGGATCATGGATATATTCTATCCACACTTGTTAGCAGACTCCTGGCAGTTCTCCAGAAGGAGTGATGCAAGGCACACACACCCTGAATACTTACTTGGGGAACAGAGATTGGAGAACTGAGGCTTCAAAACTAGCATCCCGGCATGACTCTAGGTTGATATGGTAGTGGGTGATGAAGGTGTTTGCCGACCTCCAGGTAGCAGCCCTGCAGATTTCCTGGATAGGGATGTCCCTGGAAGCAGCCACCGAAGCAGCAGTATGGCGGGTGGAGTGAGCTCTTATCCCCACAGGAGGCTCCTTGCCCGCCAACCTATAGCAGAGATCACTGCATGATGTAATCCATTTGCCAATCGTCCACTTGGCTGCAGGTCTGCCAGGTGCACCTTCAGCGTAGGTGACAAACAGCTGGCGAACCTCTCCCACGAACTTCAGCCATTTGCTTCTTATAATAAGACAGAGCTCATCTCAGGTCCAAGGTATGGAGCCTGTACTCGGCCTCTGAGGTAGTACACTGGTAGAGTCAACACCTGGTTAAGGTGAAACTCCAACACCACCTTCGGAAGGAATTTCGGGTATGGGCGCAAGACAACCTTGTCCCTGTGGAAGACCAGGTAAGGCGACTCAACAGAGAGCACCTGTAGCACCCCAGTCCATCTGGCTGACATGATAGCCACCAAGAAGGCGGTCTTCCACGACAGATGTGACATCTCACACCTGTGCATCGGTTTGAATGGCTTGCCCATAAGCTTTTCCAATATCAGCAGTAAATCCCACGGTGGTGGTGGTTCAACCACCGGAGGGGAAATATGGTCGAGGCCTTTAAAGAAGTGCCAGACCACCTTCTCCTGTGCCATCTGCTGACTGGGCTGCACCTGGTAAGCAGAGATGGCTGTCAGGTGCACCTTAATGGTCGTAGACCGAAGACCCCCTTTGGACACAGACCAAAGGTAGTCGAGGATACCAGCCATCGGACTGGACAAAGGGTTCAAGCCCTTGCCTTGACACCAAATGGAAAACCTTTTCCATCTGAAGGCATAACATCTCCTGGTCGACTCCTTTATGGATGTTTCCACAACTGTGAGTACATCCTCAGAGAGACTCAAAGCCTGGAACTCTAACTGCTCAGGAATCAGGCAGTCAGGTGCAAGGGCTGAAGGTCCGGATGGAATACCTTCCCCTGATTGACTGATATCAGGTCCGGGCATACTGGAAGATGCCTTGCAGGTCTGGAGCTGAGGCTGAGGAGATCTGGATACCAGAACTGGTGAGGCCAGTCTGGGGCTACCAGGATCACTTGTACCTTGTTCCTCCTGACCCTGATGATCACCTTGTGAACCGAAGGAAGGCATAGAGGCCTGAGGTCCACAGCCTCGAGAAGGCATCCCCCTGCAGCAATCCCTGCTGGGGGTCGGTCATAAAACAGCCTCAGCTTTGCATTCTCCCTGGAGGCAAAACAGAGCCACCTGACGTTTGCCTCAGTGGGAGAACAGGTTGTGTACTACCTCTGGATAGAGAGATCACTCGTGGGACATCTTGCCCACACGGCTGAGAGCGTCCGCCAGTTGGTTTGAGGATCCTGCCACATGGATGGCTAGGTGATCTGCCTCCAGTCGGCACATGAGGGTCCAGATGCACAGCGCTTCCCTATACAGAGGCCAGGAGTGCGTGCCACCCTGCTTGTTCTGACAGTACATGGTCGTGGTATTGTCTATCTGGACTTGCTCCACTTGACCCCAAAGGAGTGGAGCGAATGCTGATAGTGCCACCCGGACTGCTCTGAGCTCCAACAGGTTGATATGACATCGGGATTCCTCAGGGGTCCACAGCCCGTGGACTCTGTGATTCCCCATGTGGGCACCCCAGCCCGTGAGAGAGGCATCAGTCTTGAGAACGAGCTTCGGCTTGTGACGGACAAACGGGATCCCTTCCTGCAAATGTGCTAGGACGGTCCACCACTGGAGAGCGTTCCACATCTTCTGGGTCACCGTGACCAGCTGATCGAAAAGACCATGTCACTGAGTCCACTGGCTGGCCAGCTCCCATTGAAAGGGGCACATATGCCACTGGGCCCATTGGACCACAGCGGTGCAGGCCGTCATGTGCCCCAGAAGGCGCAGGAAGTCCAGGGCAGGGTGCAAGTGCCCAACCAGAAATTATTGGGCAAAAAAGAAGAGAACCTCTGCCCTGTTTGTCGGGAGCCAGGCTCTGGCTTGGCAACAGTCGCGCTCTGCCCTGATGAAGCAGATCACCTGCGAAGGTACGAGTTCTGACTTGGTCTCACTGACTGGGAGACTAAGATTGATGCAGGTCTGGAGGGCCAGATTCCTGGACTTCTCCACCTGCTGTCTGGAGGAACCTATGAGCCAGTCGTCGAGACAGAGGTACACCCTGACCCCTCGATGCCGAAGATGGGCCGCCACCACTGCAATGTGTTTGAAGAAGACCCAGGGGGCCAATGACAGGCTGAACGGCATGGCTTGGAACTCAAAGAGGGCTCCCTCCACTCAAAAGCGAAGGAAACTCTGGTAAGATGGATGGATCGGGACATGAAAGAATGCATCTTGGAGATCCAGAGAGCAAAACCACATGTTCTGCTCGAGAGATGGTATGATCTGTGACAGAGTTACTATCCTGAATGTGCAGGACCTGAGAAATTGGTTCAGGTCGTGCAGGTCTAGAATGGAGCGCCAGCCCCCCATCTGTTTCAGGATCAGGAGTACCTAGAAATGAACCCTAGGTTGACAGGGGGGTCTGTGACTCTGGCCACCACCTCCTTGCGGAGGAGTTGGGTGATCTTGTCTCGGAGAGCCGACTGAGTGTGTACGGACACCATTTCCTCCCATGGGGCATGGGCTCAGCTTGGTGGGTACTGCTTGAATTCCAGAGGCAGTCCCTGGCCGACCACGTCTAAAACCCACATGTCCATTGTAACAGCGGACAAGGTGGAAAGGAAGTGGTGGAGCGGGCCCCCCAAAGGAGGACCCAGAGCTGGTGTGACAGGTATGATGGTGGCCACCCCCATCCCATCACTAGGCAAGCTTGGAGGAAGAGGGTCCAGCTTGGGGACCACCTGAACCCTGTCCTCTGTGTTTGCGGACCACCGGGGACCCAGACTTGGGCAGAGGGTGCCAAGGTTGAGCCTTCTGCTGATGCTACCCCGACTGGAAATGGGGCTGTTTGGCCACCGAGGCAGAGGGATGAAAATACCTTATTTTCTGCTTTTTGGAACCCTAGGATTCCTTCTGAGCAGAAGTCAGAGAGTCCACTTTTCTATGCGTTGGAAGTGACTGTCCACACCTGGGCCAAATAGGTTGGTACCCAGGAAAGGGATGTCTGTCAGCTTGTGCTGGGTGTCCCCATGAAGGTTGATACCTGCAACCAAGCCCTGTGGCACATGGCAACTGTGGCCACCGCCAAGCAGGTGCAGGAGTCCCCGTGGTCTGGAGATCTGCAGGGAGATGAGGTAGAACCTCATCGAGAGAGCCCAGGAGGACATGAGAGAAGTGTGATATGATGATGGCCAAGCTTGCCTGACGAAGGCCCAGCAAAGAGGCAACATAGACTTTCCGGGCCGAATGGTCCAATTTTTTTGACTCTTTCTCCGGGGTGTCTATCGGTGTCTCCTGAATTACCTGAATACAGACTCAGTCACCAGATCCTCAGCTGAGGGGTGCTCTGTGAATCCCAAAAGGGACCCAATGGACGCCGCATATTTGCGGGCCACTCGGGCTGAAGACATGGGGCAGGAGGCAGGGTGCTGCCACAGCTCCAAGGCTGGACTGACAATGGCCTCGTCCACTGGGAAGACCTCCATCAGTGAGTTCCCTCATTTGAGGATATCAGTGAGGGGGTATTCAGCCCATTTCTGAACAGGTTCTATGGGCATCCCCGTGGATTTGGAGATAAGGCGGAGCATGCCCATGAAGGAAGAAGGGCCTTCTTCCATTGAAAGACTACCGACAGATTCCTCGTCCAAGGGGTGAGAATGTAGGTCGGAGTCATCGGACTCCGAAAAGTCTGAGTACATCAGCCGCCCACCAGAGTTGCCCTGCACCTGCCTAGGATGGTCAGATGTGAGGGTGACAGACAGCTTACACGGTAGGCCTGGAATGGGCCAAGACTTCTTAGAATGAGCCCCTGAAAGAGGCTGCTTCGGTGGCGGCTCCACCACAATCGGTGGAGAGGCCGGTTCTGGCTGAGGCAGGATGGTCTTCACCAACGCCACAGGCAGAGGAACGGTGTGGACTGGCTCCTGAGGAGTAGACATCGGCCAAGAGGGCGACAGCCAAATACTGGCCAGGGCAGAAGCTGGAGCCGACTTCTGGCGGACATAATTAGCTGCTGCCACATTAAATCCTTGTAGCACTGACAGAGTTTCCGTCAAAGCCTCTCCTCAACTGAGGACGACGAAGAAGAGTGGCGACGGTGCAGCTTCTTAGATCACTTATGCGCCTTCCTTGGCCTGTCAGTCAAAGGTGTCCGAAACCTCAAACTGGACTGTCAGGGTCACTCAGAAGGAGCCAGGGAGAATCGCGGCTCTTCCTGGTCAGGGATCTGGACCACGGGAGGATTCCCAGCGGGCTAGGTCTTCTCCTTGGTGGCATGCAGGACCGGGTCCTGAATAAGGAGTTATCGGCCTCATTGAGCGGCGATGGGGTCCAGGATAATCCCAACCGGATCATCGTCCCACGTCTGAGCCGGCAGGCCTGATGGGGTACCATGAAGCCAGCGGCAGAGGCCAAAACCTCGACCAAAGTCGAGACAGAAGATTCCTGGGACTGAGATCTCTCACAGTTCCAAGAACGTTGTCAGCCAGATTAGGTTTCCTTAGGATCCTTGTCCTTTTTACGAGACCGAGAGACGTGCGCCCCCAAGGGTCCCTCTCCCTTGGTAGGGAGGGACTGGCACAACTCCCAAAAGGAGCCTGAGAAGGTGGAGCCCAGATTGAGTGGGACAAAGATGGACATAGAAGAGGACAGATCCGCGGCCCAAGCCTCCTCCTCTTCGAAGGTCTTCATCTGTTCAAGCTGCTCGGCGGACCCCATGGCCACAGAGACCGCCCAATGGGCTTCCTTGGATTTGACTGGCGGATTCCGTTTTTCCGGTCTGCCCAGACGCAGTCATGCGAAATGATCGTCTAAGACGTTTGGATGAAAGGCGCGACACATTTCGCACGCCTGAGTATCATGACAGAGACCCAGGCAATAAACGCACGAGGCATGCGGGTCAGTGCGAGACATCTTTTGCCTGCACGGGCAGTGGCTGTAACTGGGTGAGGACTTGTCCTCCATGGCGGTCGAGATCGCAAAGTGACTGGGGAGAAACTCTAACGAGTCAGAGTTTCAATAAATCCATAGATTTAAGCACCAGGGCCTACAGTAACACATGAACGATAAGGAGGGAATCTGAATCTTCCAGCGGAAAGGAAGATCTGACATCAAGGGGCAGAGCCGAGGTATATACCTCCTGGGTGGGTGGGAGGAGCCAGCTTTTAGACCTTCTGGCAAGAATCTTAAAGGGAAAGGACATGCCAACAAGTGTGGCTAGAACAACATAGCCACAATCCAAGAACCCTAGTTTAGCTGGACTACACTGACTGTGCCTAGTGAAGGTAGGGGCTACCGCCATTTTGTGTCTGTGTGATCACTGGTGCACAGGTGTTCAGGGTACTGTGTACAATGTAGTAGCAGTAGTCTTTATTTGTTTATGGCGCCCTTCCCCAGAGGCTCAGGGCACCATTACAAAAACAAGCATTTGTCAATGCTGAACGTTCAATGCACTAGAAGATGTCTGCCCCTGCACCTTGTGTATGGCCTTGAGGTACTTGAATGTATGTAACATGTTCTCCCGCTTCCTCCTGTCCTCCAAGGAGTACATATTGAGCTCCTTTAATCTGTCCTGATATGTTCTGTTTTGCAAGCCATGTACCATCTTGGTTGCCTTTCTGTGGACCAGCTCCACCCCGTCAATGTCTGTGCACAGCTGTGGTCTCCAGAACTGCACACAGTACTGTAGGATAGGGCTCACTAGTGCATTATGCAATGACATCACAACTTTTGCTAGTGATACCTTTGCCTATGCATCTAAGCATGCCACTGGGCCTCCTTGCAACATGTGTGCTCTGTTTTGACACCTGAAGGTCATCAGAACTGATAACTCCTATGTCCCTTTTTTCCTTGGTAATCGTCAGCACCTCACCCCCATCCAGTAACTCTCCCCAGGTTTCCCTCTTCCAAAGTGCATTATTTGCACTTCTTTGCATCACTGAACCTCAGTTGGCATTCCTCAGACCATTTTTCAAGCCTCTCCATGTGTCTGCTCATTTTCTCCACCTCTTCTGGAGTATTTACTCTAGATGTTGGTGTCATCTACAAACAGGCACACAGACCTTTCCTTCTAGCCCTTTCACAATGTTTGTAATGAAGACTCTGAATAAGACTGATCCCAGGACTAATCCCTGAGGTACCCTGCTAGTCATCACCCTCTCCCCAGATTGGATCCCATTACCACCACCTTTTGCCTCCTGTCCGTCAGCCAGTTTCTAACCCAGTGTATCAGCTTTTGCCCTGTGGCCAGACTACTCATCTTGTTATATCAGCCCTTTATATTGGTCGTGTCAAAGGCTTTCCCGAAATCAAGGTAGGTGACGTCCACTGCCCCTCCCTGATTTACTTCCTTACTAAGGCATTAGTGTTTCCAACCCTAACACCAACCCCCAACCCCACCCTGCAGAGACTGATAGGCATTGGGGGTATGCCTTTGGGTCACTGGCCATAATGCTCACACCATTTCACCTCACCACACCCTGCAGACACGAACAGGCATCATGGTGTGCCTTGGGGTCTTTGGCCCTTACACTCACCCCATTCCATAAGGAAATAAGCGGAGATGGGTGCACTATAGGAGAATGGGGTGAATGTTAGGGCCAAATACCACAAGGTAAAACTCAATGTCTGTCACTGGCTGCAGGGTGGGGGTGGAATGGCATGAGAATTACGGCCAACGACCCCAAGTCACACCCCCGACGCCTGTCAGTCTCTACAGGGTGGGGGGGGGCACGTTACAGTTGGAAACCCTAATGCTCTGGGCGTTTGTTGGTATTTTCACTCCAAATTTTCAACATGGGCTTTTTTGGACTCCATCTCATGAACAGTGGCACTATCATTTTATTACTCAATCCCAAAAGGTATTTTCGTCCCGCAACTGCACCATCTGGCAACACAGGTGCAAAAACATATTTTGGGCAGGATGCGAAAAATGACAGCTGTACTGTTTTGGGTGAGGTGTGAAAAAATGCCAATGTTGAAAATCTGGAGTGAAAATACGAAAAATTTGCGAAGTTACGAGCATGCATAGAAACTGTGCAACGCACAGCTGTAACGCAATAATTTTTTGGAATTCTTTCACCAAATTTTCAACATGAGCTTTTTGGGACACTACCTCATGAACAGCAGCACTATCATTTCAGTATTCCATCCCGAAAGTTGATTTTGCACAGCAACCACGCCATTCTGCACCACAGGTGCGAAAAAATGTTTCGGGTAGGATGTGAAAAATGGCAGTTACACTGTTCATAAGGAATTTTGAAAAAATAGCAATGTTGAAAATCTGGACTGAAAATAATAAAAACTGGCGAAGTTATGAGCGTGCACAGAAACTATGCAACGCATGCGCGTAACGCAGTCATTTTTGGGAATCTTTTCACCACATTTGCAACATGGGCTTTCTGGGACCTCACCTCATGAACACTGGCACTGTAGTTTCGTTACTTGGTTCCCAAAGGTGATTTCGTGCAATGACTGCGAAATCACCTTTTGGGACCGAGAAACAAAATGACAGTGCCAGTGTTTATGAGGTGGGGTCCCAAGAACCTCATGTTAAAAGTCTAGGCAAAATTCCTAAATTGTCCGAGATATCAACTAGTTGAACCCCTCCACTGAGTCCCATTATAAGGCTTATCTGATTCTCAATTTGTCAGTCGCTTTTGAAGAGTGTAGACGTGTTTCCGATTTAGCTAAGATGACAACGACTGGACCGCCAGAGGTAAGTATGGGGTTGGGGGGGGCGGGGAGGGGGGCCTGGGGAAAAATAAAAAGACATCGGGGGACAGTTTTCTTTATTTTACAGGGCAAAAAGTTAATATAGGCACGCTGGGCCGGGCTCCCAGTGTGCCACAATAGTGGGGGTGTGGGGGGACATGCCAACACGGTGATTGTGCACCCTGATGTCGGCACTGAAAGGGTTTGTGGGGGGAGGGGCGCATCGGTGTCAGAAACATATTTCAATATTTTGGCATACTGTGGTGGGCTCCCAGTGTGCCACATTGGTTGGGGGTGGAGGAAACATGCCGACAAGGAGATTGGGCACCCCAATGTCGGCAAAATATCTATTCGGACTTGGGGGGGTGGGAAGAGACATCTGACACCAGGTCTGGGCATCCCGGTGTTGGAAACAAACAAAAAAATTTATTATTATTTCGGCACACTAAGGTGGACTCCTAGTGTGCCACATTAATATGGGGTGGGGATAAATGCCGATATGAGTATTGGGCACCCAGATGTCAGCTGTAAGAAAAAGCTGCACGGCAGCTAATACTGAAGAGGGGGCCGAAGCCAGCACCAGGAGAGGCCGCACTGCAGCCACGGTTGAAGCTTGGGGAAGGGGGGTGGATCCGGGAGCAGGGATAGAGACAGAGAACATAGGAACAACTGCTACCATGGGCATTAGTGTGCACTCTAATGCGCATGGCAGGAGTTTGGGCTACAAATGAAGCGCTCCCATTGGAGCGGTTCATTTGCTTCAAGTCCGTGGCACAGCTCGTCAGCAGAGCTGAACTGCTATCATGACCAGAGTGCCTGGTGATTGGTGTACACTGCCACACCTCTTGCAGATGCAGCTGTAATTGGCGTGGCAATGACACACCTCTCATTTCCCGTTACTGTCCCAAAGCATTTGGTGCACATGCGCATCAAATGCAATAACACAAAATACATAAGATACATAAATACCTGGACTCTGCCCAATAGATACCGATAAAATAATCATAAGATAAATATGTACAGCTAATCAGATTTAGCTAAACCCCAAACGCCTGCATAAATAGTAAAGTTTTCAGACCCCCTTTAAAGGCCTCTACCGAGGGGGCCTCCCTCAGAGTCCTAGGCAACAAATTCCAAAGGTACAGGGGTTCTCACCTCAAATGCCATGTCCCTGGATCAGGGACAGCACTAGATAGAGCAAAAAGGGAAAATGTTGCAGCTTGCTCAGAAATGACCCACTTTCCACACGACAATGGGTCCAAAGTGGTGCACCTGTCTGTAACAATAGATGAAAGATGGAAATGTAAACAACAGAAAAGTATTTTCACTTGACACATTTAAACTTGTACTGGTGGAAATTTGTACTTGTGATTAGGTTTAGACCCGGCTGTTTCTCATTTTGACCCACATTATTTACACCAGTGGGTCTGATTTGACCAACGTTTTAAAACCCTAGTGCTGTCATTGCCCTGGATGATTTTATTCTATCCCTTGGGATTACCAGGAGGCCTTCATCAGCAGAGCGGGTGCAGGAGGTCTAATAGGTACCCTGGGCCCAAGCCCATGAAGGGCCTTGTAGGTCAACAGACCCACTTTAAAGGAGATATGCCACTTCACCGGCAGCCAGTGCAGTTTGCACTGCACCGATAATACAACAAGACCTGGAAAGGACTGTCAGTAGCCAGACACATGTGTCCTTATGATGGCCACAGTGTGACAATCGCATGATGCACACTGCTGTGGTGGATATGCCTTGTGATCCTTTTGGACTGTACAAAGTGGCTATGGTACGCATTTGACATAATACAAGGATGTGCCATCACTAATGGAGCCCCAGGGTGGTGTACTTTCAGGCCTCAAGATCCGCACATGCAAATGCCAATGTCAAGCTCTGGTTTGGTGTTAGCACACACTGATTCTGTGCATGTGTAGACATATTATGCATGCTGATACAGGATAAAAAATAACTTTAGTACCTGCACTGTGGTGCATGTGGGCACAAAGTTACATGTGCCAGAGTCACGTTACCTGCACCGTTAAAGAAATAAGTATTAAAAAAGAAAAAAACTGAAATGAAACTAAGTCACACACCGTGACCCAATACTGCAGACACTCTTCGCAGCTGACAGATCTCTCTCTTGTCCTAAATGAATGACTACGACTGCATTCTCAACGATCACATGCATCTCTCTGGACATCAGTCAAGTACTACGTTACTCTTGATGCCAATCTGTTCTCTTTCAGTTGCTCTACCGAAGCTAAAGAGACACCGCACACACTCACATACATACATACATACACACACACACACACACACACATATACACACCCTTCGGTGCCAGACACTGAAGAAGTGAGTGGTGAGGTGAGACACAGTGAACCAGCCTGAGGTAGGGTGAGTAACAGGTAACAGACACAGTCACAGTACTTAAAGTTTCCTCCCCCCAACCCCAACTACTAAATCCTCTAAGTCGAAAGCACTCTCTTCGAGAGAGCACTAGCAGCAGTCATGCTTAAAAATAAAAAAAACTGGGATGACCCACCGGTACCATTACTGCTTGCGACACTGATGACCCGGTTTGGGGAATGAGCCCTTGCTGTCAGAGGGCCAGCCAGGGGAAGTGAGCTGAGCATCCCAGATGATGCTCCCTACCTCGGGGAGAGAGGGTGGATGAACTCCACTGTGCTGCCACCTGGGTGACCACAGATGGCAGTGCAAGTGGAGCCATGGAGTTAGTGAGGATGCCAATCTGCCCTGACATGCAATGCAGGTGCACGTGTGTACACACGCAGAGACCTCTCTCGGCGTTCTACAGAGGTTGGAACAGAAACAAGAAAATGCTAGGCGATGCAGGACATCTGCCTCTTGCCGCAGGCCCTGCATTGCCGACTAAGATGCCTCCCTCTGAAGCACCAACGGAGTCTACGTCGGAGTAAGACCCCCTCCCGAGGGCCCTGCCCTGGCAGGCAAGACATGGTGTCAGTAGGAGAGGTAAGTCCAGAAAAGGCAAATGAGGGGGCTGGGTGAGAGGGCAGAACTGCAGAGGCCAGCTGGCAAGGGTGGGGAGTATAGTAAACTTAAAAAAATATATATATATTTTTTTAAAATCAGCACTTAATCCCAACCTTTCCCCAGGTAGACACTGACTGCTTCTTAAGGGTGAGGGTACACCAAGTCCAGAGTTTAATTTTTTTTGTACTTACTTTGCTTTTTTGCACCAGCAGCCATGACCCTCGGCCCCCCACTTCGCAGATGGACCCAGGACCCCTCGCCAAAGTGCCCCTGGATTACCCTCCAGGGAATAGCCACCAGAGCCTTTCCCTGATAAGCCTGGCGGATCTGTGTCTGGGTTGCAACAGGCACCCCAGGTCAGCCATGGGTTGGGGGGCAACACTGGGCTTGCCGGGGAGGATATTCTTACGTAGTTTTCCAGAGGACGTATCAGATGGATGCGCAGCACACCGCCATGCCTCTCGACATGCCCTCCCGCATTAAGTGGTGCTCGCTGTGAGCATCCCGTGGTCACCCGGAAGCCCTAGGACCGGAGATACTGTACCCCCCTCAGAGGCGGAGAGCATGCGGCGGCCGCTCAATCTACCTCCACCATGGCTGGCCCTCAAGCTCCCAAGTCCGTTCCCAAACTGGGTTGCCCGCATCGCAGTGGTAAATTTTTCCACTGTGCCAGCAGGCCGACAAAGGTCAGAGTTTCTAATTCAAACAACAACAGTAATCACTCCTGCACCCTCCCCAGAAGCTGCAACTGCATAGGTCGATTAGCAGTGCATCAACCAGGCAAAGTCTACATGCACTATGGTTGGGGGAACGGATTAGGGGTGTAAAGGAATATTTTCTATCCATTTTGCTTTATTTACTATGACTTTCTGCTTTTAAAAATGTGTTTCCCACCCTGCTCATTTAAAGTATATTTGGTATACATACACAAAACAGGTTGCACTATGCAAAGCTAGCTGCTTTGGATCCACAGAGGGTAAACAGAAGGGTGGGGCCAAAGGAAACAGCATCAGTATCAGTTCTGTACTGTGCAGGAGTTCCTCACTTGTTGGCCAGAATGCTTATAATACCACAGCAAAATATTCAAAATAAGGTCATAACACTACGTAGCAGTAAGTAGTAGGCTTCTGCGGCAAGAGTGGCCTCCTCCAATTTATGCAAAGTATTTCCAATATTTCTAAGCTGTGTGATCAGGGAACATGAACTAAGA
Organism: Neoceratodus forsteri; assembly: GCA_016271365.2. Lineage (NCBI taxonomy): Eukaryota > Metazoa > Chordata > Ceratodontiformes > Ceratodontidae > Neoceratodus > Neoceratodus forsteri. The sequence continues at coordinate 297,635,964 of CM057459.1, read as the reverse complement.
ATAAATTAACATAATAATGATGTTTCTTCTAATGGGTCCAATAGTGAGCCAATACAAAATACTTCATGCTGAGATGTTACTTTGATGATTAGAGTGGGGGCTGTGGACTTAGAACTCCATTCAAACTCTGCTGTGTGCTGATCCTCACTCTAGTATTCTAATGTCAGTTTATGCTGAAGAGCAGAAGCAAGCAGTACTAACTAGCTAAACTTCAATGCTTATATCAAACTAAACAGCAACAACAAAACAAACTTAAAATAAGTAACCATATCCAATATCCTAAAATACTTATTTAAAATATAATATGCATAAACATATTTAAATGCACAGGTAGAAAAGAGTATTTAAAACTATATTATGTTTAAGAGCCTTTTTCTTTCCGGGGCTGGAGACCTGCTGAGCAGCAGATTTTACCAGCTCTCCATCAAATCTATAAAAATCATGAAATCTTCAACTTTTGGCTTCAGAATCAACTTTCCAGTGCAATTATCAGAAAGAGTGACATTGATATAGGGGAAATGGGCAACCCTAAGAAAGACAAATCACAAGGTGGAGCAGAGAGAAGTAAGGGAACCAGTGGGGCCTTGCAATCTCTTTCAATCCAGCAGGCCGGAGTAGAATCCGGACCCACAGAAACAATGGCGTAATTGGGACAAAAACTCCAGAATTTAATTGCCTCAGTCTCTATCTTAAACCAGAAGGTGGATGACTTCAACAGTCGAGTTCTGGTGGTCGAAAATGCAGTAGATGGTCTTAAAAGTGAAATACAGGACATCTGAAAGCAATCAGACTCTAACTCTACCACTAATGCCCTCATGGTCAAGGAGAATCAACATCATCAAGCTAGGCTAGAGGCCCTGGAGAACCAGGATTGGCCTGGGAATATTCGGATCATCGGTCTCCCTAAAGGCAGTGAGGGAGATCACCTGGTCATGTATATGCATGAATGGCTCACCGAAAAGTTGCCACCAGAGGGCAACAATGTTTCCTGGGACATCCAGAAAGTGTACTGCACCACACCCAGAAGCCGACCACAGAACTCATGAACGCTAAAAGTTGTGACGTCCTGTGTTGGTACCCGCGATCGAATCTTAAGGCGACAATAGGCTTTATACCCACCTGTAATTATCTATAAGCTAAGTGCTCAGTATTATTTAGTACAACACTGTACTATTTTGCCTATTCTGACATTCACCTGCAAGGAGAGGGGTTAAAGAGGGGGGTCCTATTATTTAATTTCATACAACATATACTGTCTTAGGTTTACTGGCCCTGCTATACCACTAAAGTCTGTTTCCACTGTAAAAGGGAGAATTTTAAATGCTTAAACTCCTCTTTTCACATACCGATTTTCTTTGGTGATGATTAAAGGATGGGGACACAAGTTTCTGTTTGTATGCTGTTTTTAAATCTACTACAGAAAGTCAATTTTGAAATGTTGTTTTTCACATTAAGGCTGGTGTAACACCCCCCCCCCACACACACACACACAAATAGGGGTTCCCGAAGAATCTTCCTTGAGCTTGCTTAAATGCTCACTGCCAGGCTGGTGTCCTGCGTTTTAGCAGTTTAAATGTATTACCAGAGAGTGCCTGTATAGCCTCTGTGTACTGTCTCTTTAAGAGCTGCCTGGATTGCAGTCATAATTAATCTGGGAGGGAGCTCTGTTAGAAGTACTTGTTTGCTGATCATTTGTTAAGAGTAGTAATAATATTGCAGTTTGTTCTAACCTGCCTTCTTTGCAGCATGGACAGTTCTGTTTGTTTCCATCATCTTGGTCCTGGACTGTCAGAATGGCCAATCAGTACATTTGGGACTCTAAAATGGAGCCTCCCTACAGGGGCTTGGCAGGGCCAAAATGTGTAGGAATTGTAGTTTTGGGCTTTCGGCACCTAAAGTAACCTGGAGGGGGAGCCCTTGTTGTGACTGACAGATCAGCCAACCGAACCATTTGGATCTTGGGGAAAGTCCCACATGCTTGCAGTTTCAGTTAGATCGGAGTTGGGAAGTGAAGAAGTAACAGTTCGAGATAGTTCAAGCAGTAATCCATAGTGGATTCGTGCGGGACAACTGTGGAAAGGCCTGAGTTTGACCTGCATGCCTGCCTGCTGTTCCTGAGAGGGAACCTGTGCTTTTTTTCAGACTGAATCAGAATTTGAGAGCTAATTAGCTACTGAATTGTGACCAGGCTTTAACCTGAAGAAGACCGAAGATTTGCTGAATGCGATCGGCCTGTCAGGACTTCCAGCTACCTCTGAACTCCCAGATTGTGCAGAGACTCTGTAAATGTGACCGGAGAGCCATTTGCCTGGTACAGTGGAATTTCCTTACATGTGAATGTGCTGTGTGCTTATAGTGGGTCGTGATTTAGTTCCCCACTGTATGTCTGAACTGTGTTTTGCTTGCTGGAGGCTGTATCCAGTTTCAGTGACTGAATCCTTATCCATTTCTGTTTGCCTGGGCCCTGCTATACTGGTCCAGCCAGAATACATACTACGCAGAGAAAGTCATTGACAAGAGACCAGTCTGGGGATCAGCCCCCTGCTCAATGCCTTGAACAAGAATAACACCTCGGTGATTCATGTGGGCCCTGCTTCTCAAGGCACTCCAGCTCAACAGCCTGCAGTACCTATTTCATCCTCCCTGTGTCCAGTATTGGGTATCGTGAGTAAATAGGGTAGCTCCCTGCAACAACAGCTAAATCTAAAAGTGTTGTCATCCGATTGTCTTGTTGCCTTTTCTTTCATGAACTGAGCTCTCCGGCTACAGATTACAAATAGTGTGTGTTGTGCATGTTGCTTTCTTCCATCACAAGGCCCCAACCAGCTGCAACGTTCCTGGCTAGCCCGCCATTTTCCTACCTGAGTACCCAGAGTGTGACACTGTGTAGGGACTCTGAACTGCATGCATAACTGTCTGATTAATATAGCTTTTAAGCAGATCAACCTGATTACGCCCCTCCCTTGTTCAAGTCCCCTGAATAAATCAGATTTAACTTTGTTTGCATTTAACCTGACAGTGGTTCCACTTTGTTCCAAAAGTACTGTACTGTTGATATTTGCTGTGCTTAACCTTGTTTTACAAGGGGGCCCCAGGGTCAAGCTAGAGGAAGCAGCCGTGGTGGTAAGTGCAAACAATGTGGGTAATTGCCTGGTGAAAAAGGGTCATTGTGAAAGTAATTATTCTATATTGTTCGGGCCACTAGAAGGGAAGAAGGGGGGTTACAGTGTCCCAGAGGGCTGTGCCCAGATTAGTTTGAACACTAACAACCCTGACCTCCGGGTGGAGGCACCCGTTTCATTACCCAGGCCCATTAACCTGCTACTAGCCAAGTAGGCAGGGGTAGTAGCCCATGGGACAGCGCCACCTAGGGGTTGCATCTTGGAGGCTCACCGCTGGGATTTTGTGCCTTCTAGTGGCCAAAAATTACAAATTATTGTTTAAGATTAATGGCTACCCCAGTAGAAATGGCTGTACACCAGTTGGTGGGGTGGTGTACTGGGCAGGAGTTTGACCCCCCCAAATGCTCTGCTTATACTGGATATTCCTCTAGGTACCAGTAACGCCACTATAGAGGGAGCACTCTCCAAAGCTGAATGTTTAAAAAACCCTGTGGTGGTGGGTCGACAGGCTGATTTGATCGCCCAAACTTTCATAGCCTTGGTAGAGTGTAGTGACCTTGTGGACAGCTCTAAAGTGCCACAGACTACTGCCTCAGAAGGGGTCCTAGCTGCCTAGAAAGTGATAAAAAAAAAAGACAGTATAGACCCTGGGAAGGATGAGCTCCCACCATTATCTGAGACTTCTGAGGAGAAATTTGCTAAGTTGTTGATGGAGGAAGGGAAAACTGTAGAGGATTTCAAGAAACTATTCCTGCCACCCGGGGGTGTTCCTTCCCCAACACCCCCTCCCACTCCAGCACCTGTTACTGCCCCGCCTTCTATGCCCATGCCAATGCTGGCCCCTATATCTGTACCTACCATTAGTCATGACTCCTACCGAAGGCTGATAATCTTCTTGGGCACCCCCCGGGGGAGGACGACTGAGAGACCTGGATCGACTATGTTGCCCCCTTGGTACCCAAGTGGCACTGTGCGGAGGCTGAGAAAAGGAATCATAGAAAGTTTGAGGGGCCCTGCTCCAGAAGCCATTACATTTTTGAGGTCCACGAACCCTGATGCATCTGCTCAGAAGTACCTATCTCTACTTGAAGGCAGTTTTGGGAGCACTGAGTCAGGGAAGACTTTCATGTGGAAATTTCAAGGTACCAAACAATGGAAGGGGGAAAGTTTGCCTGTGTATGTTACTCGCTTAGAAAGAGTTCTGCAGAAAGCTTACTGGAAAGGTGGGGTAGCTGCCAGTGATTTGAACCATGTGAGACTGGGGCACATACTGCAACATGCCAAGCATTCTAAACTGCAGATCATCCAGTTAAGGCTCCAGGTTAGGAGAGGTAACCCACCTGACTACTGTGACTTGATAAAAAAACTCTGGGAGGTGGAAGGTGACGAGGGAGATTATAATTATGGGGCGAGTGCAGCCCAAGTGATCATGGCACTGGAAGGCCCTTCCAAAATGAAGACTATTATGAGTGTCCCGCCATGGGCTAAACGGTGGGGGGAGGAGTTGCTAAAGTAAATCAGAAAAATACAACCAGGGGGCGCCGTGGAGCATTGGACTGGGTGGACGTTTTTTCCCCAAGTGTTACGTCTTGGCCTCTCAAAACTCTTACTTTTTAATAAGTTGCCAGGAACAAAATCAACCTATTTTATAAAAAACATGATTGGAACTGACGGTGTACAAAATGAGCCCGAAAAAACATCATCAGAACACCTCATCAGGGCTGGAGACCTACTTTAACTCTCCGGGGACCAGCACTTCTGGCAAAACGGGAGGCCTAACTTCTTCCTCGCCATCGACAGAGCTAGCGCAGATTCTCCCCCTCCTAACAAAGTTACAGGAGATGGGAGATGAGACTAATAGGCGATTGGCGGCAATGGAGCAGAAATTTCTGGATGTGCAGAGTAAAATCGACGAAAATACCCTAGCGGTTACTGACCTAAATGCAACTTCGGAACGGCAGTCTGGGATCAATGTGGGCCTCATCCGAGACATCAATTTCCTGAGGGCAAAAGTGGAGATGCTGGAGAATGGTCTGAGGCAAAAGAATTTTAGAATTGTAGGTCTTCCACCACGGTATGCCAGTCGGGCGGAATTGCTATCGGCACTTGATCGCTTGATCTTCGAGGACTTGGAGTTGTTAAAAAAGGACATGGGTGTCACCATTGTGCAAGCCTTTACTATCCCTCTGCGCCCTGGCTCAAAAGGAGGTGCTACTGCACGACCATTAACGGCAATCGTGACATCTTCCTCACAGGCTAGGATTCCTTTGCTACAAGCAGCCAGGAAAAAAGGGGACATTGTTTGGGAAGGGAGTCGCCTGGGATTCTTCCCGGACTTGGCCTCCCAGACACAGGAACGCAAGGAAAAACTGCAACCCATTAAGAAATCCTTATTGGCCAAGGGTGTGCAAGCCCAGATGCTCTACCCTGCACGATTGCAGATTATTCACCAGAAAAAGACATACACTTTCACTGACCCTGAGGCAGCTTTAAGTTTTACAGAAAAATTACTTTCCCAAATGGAACCAGTGGCTTCTGATTCAAATGCTGAAGGGGAACCTGTATGAATGTAATATGTCTATAGCTGCCTCAAATCTTATTCGGTGTAACTTGGTAAGGCCCTAAGACACACTTCTGAGGTCCTCCCAGGAAATGCTTCACAGTATATAATGATTATAGGTTAAGTGAAATTATTTTAGAGATCTCGAAGAGCCCTATGTTAAATAACCTATTGGTAATTGTTTATTTGCAACTGGATAGGAATTTATTTGTGTACAGCTCTGTTTGCAGACTTTAAATCTATCCTGGAAAATACTCTTTCCCCTGCATGGTCTCCTTTTGAGACCATGGGTATGTAGGGTGCTAACTTAGCTTAACCGAGCCCAGACAGCCTATTGGTATGTACAGTGTCCAGTTAGCATATGGTCTTTTCCCCCAGAGTTTTAAATCTGCGAGTGGGAGGAAAGCTTGACGAATAGAAGGGGATTTATCTTTTCTCTGTTTAGATCTGAAGTGAGAGTACAATTTATCTACAAGCTTATCCTCTCTGTACATTTACTCCTGCTGATATTGTAGTGGAGAATCTTGTCTAGAATCACACAATCCTGACAATGCTTATTGTTAAACTTACTGTAAAGTCAAGATACGTTATCCACTGTCTACTGGAATATGTAAGATGCGTGTAGCTCTTTGTAACTTGAAATCTCATAAATAAAGAATATTAAAAAAAAAAAAAAAAAAGTGCAACCAGGTCCGTTCGCTGAGGTATCCCCTGCTGACAGAGACCCTGGCCCCTGTCAGGACGTGACTGTTATGGGGATCCACCCTCGGGCATCCTCTACTGAGGGTGGCTTCTCAGCTGAGCTCAAGGAATTGACTGCCACCTTAAAGGAACTTTTGAGACATGGTACACTACCAGCAGAAGTCAGATCACAATCTCCTGTCGATGCTCCAGCATCCCCTGCTATGTTTCCCCAAGGATGCCCCGACAGCCTGTCATTTGTCACAACTGCGGCAAGGACAGCCAAATGAAGAGGGAATGCCAGTCCCAGAAGAACTTACAGAAAGTGGTGAACCACCTTCAAGGAGAGCTTCAGAAAATGAGTCAGTGGTCAAGGGGTGCATGAAATGACTACAGTGAAGGCTTCGGCCATCCTAACTTGAACCCCTCTGTGGCTAAATCGTCTGTTCAGGCCCCTGCTGTTGTCCCTCCAGACTGGTCCAAAATAGTGGTCCCTTCAATGAAGACTACTATGGCTGTGAATTGTATTCCTGCTCGGGCTGTGCTTGACAGTGGGTCATAACTGACCATTGTATTTCAGGACTGGTATGACAAACGCTTATCTGATGTGCCATTACAATCCCTGGAAGGCCTACATGTGTGGGGGGTTGAGCGACAAGTCTTATCCCTACCTAGGATATGTCCACCTCTGGTTGTCTTTTCCTGCAACTGTAACTGGTGTAGAGGAGCAAGCAGAGACACTGGCCCCAGTGTGTCCCCCCACCGAACTGTAAGATGGGGTCCCATTGTTAACTGGAACAAACGCCCACATGTTTGGGAGACTAGCACAACTCTGCCATGAGAAACAAGGGCAACTGACTGGAGGGGCCCTAAGCATTCCAGCCTTAGAAAAAAGGGCATATGACTTACAACAGAAACCCAATGAAGAGGACCCAGATGAGGCAGTGGGGATAGTGTGGAAAAAGGAACCTGACTCCTTGGTATTGGCCCCCCAACACCCAGTGCAAAATCCATGAAGAAGTCCACCTAAAGAACAAAATATTAATGTTGGATGCACCAGGTGATGGAAAGCTGTCAGAAGGATTATTGGCTAAACCCAGCATCTTGCCTGCCCATGCCCATGCATGACAAGGGATAGTCCAGATTCGAAATGTGTCAGATCGGGAGGTCCGGGTGAACAGAGGGTGCATTCTAGTTACAGTACACTGTGCAGACACTGCAGTATTACAAAATAACAAGTACTCTGGCCAAAAGGAGAGAGTGACCTTGGACTTATTTGACCTTGGTGATTCCCCACTGCCAGCTGAATGGGAGGCTAGGATTAGCAAGAAACTCGCCCAGAGAGACCAAGTGTTTTCGTTAAAAGAATGGGACGTGGTGGGGTGTGTCCAGGGTGCAGAGCATCATATACGCCTGCATGATGATCGGCCATTTCGAGAGCAATCCCGACACCTCACCCCAGCGGACATAGATGATGTGAGGAGACACCTGCAGGAAATGCTCGCTGCTGGCGTGATACAGGAATCAAGGAGCCCATATGCCTCTCCCATTGTGGTTGTGCATAAGAAGAATGGGTCGGTGAGGATGTGTGTTGATTATCGAACCCTGTACCGGCAGACCATCCCAGATCAATACACCATGCCCTGTATACAAGATGCCCTGGATTACTTGAATGGAAGCAAATGGTTCTCAGTATTGGATCTTGGCAGCGGATATTACCAGATTCCGACGGCCATGGAGGACCGTGAGAAAACAGTCTTCATCTCTCATTTGGGGTTCTACGAAATCCTGAGAATGCCACAGGGGATTTCGGGTGCCCTGACCACCTTTCAGTGACTGATGGAACGTGCGGTGGGAGATATGAACGTGCTGGAATGCCTAGTTGTACCTAGATGATGTTGTGTTCGGACGCACATTAGAGGAGCATGAGACCCGCCTGTTTAAAGTCCTAGACCGATTGGAAGACTTTGGCCTGAAGCTGTCCCTTGACAAGTGCCAATTTTTTCAAACCTCCGTGACGTACGTGGGGCACATAGTATCTGCAGAAGGGATAGAGACCGATCCCAGTAAGGTCGAGTCACTGACTACTTGACCCCAGCCCCATAACTTGAAAGAACTACAACGTTTCCTGGGGTTCTGCAGCTACTACCGCAAGTTCATAAAAGACTATTCCAAGGTGATTCATCCACTCCTGAATCTCACCCAGGGTTACCCCCCTACCAACCGTAAATACAAGAAAGGGGCTGCCAAAGAACCCGAGAAAGTATACTTCCGAACAGGCGAAACTTTTGGACCCCGCTGGACACTCGAATCTGAAGCAGCCTTCCACAAAGTCATATACCAGCTCACCCATGCCCCCATCCTCACCTATGCTGACCCTACCAAGCCCTATGTGCTGCATACGGACGCTAGTCTGCAGGGCCTAGGAACTGTGCTGTATCACGACCATGAGGATGGTTTGAGACCAGTGGCTTTTGCCAGCAGGAGCTTGACCCCGTCAGAACGAAATTATCCTGTGCACAAGCTAGAATTCCTTGCCCTAAAATAGGCCATTGTTGACCGGTTTCATAAGTACCTCTGTTGGGCAAAGATACTGGTGAAGACCGACAATAACCCGTTAACCTATGTACAGACTTCAGCTAAGCTGGACGCCACTGGGCAACGGTGGCTCTCTGCTTTATCAACCTATGATTATGCTGTTGAATACAGGCCAGGACTGAACCATATTGATGCTGATGCCCTGTCACAAAGGCCAGTCTCCAAGAGTGATTGGGTCAGGTTGTCTGAATCTGACATCTGAGCATTGTGCCAAAAGTTTGATAGAGATGAACAGGTGCCTATGGTCACAGTGGACCATTTAGTAGATTGCTTGGACCCTCCTGATACCTGCATACCGGCTGCCTATTGCCATTTCTCTGCTCTAGATATTAGTGCACCACCTCAATTTGACAATGACAGCATCCAGTGGGCTCAATTCCAAGATCCTATGATTCAGCCAGCACTTGATGCCCTCCGTGCGGGGAAAGATGTGTCCCAGTTGCGTTCCCCGGACTTGCGAACTGCCCTATTGTTTAAAGAAGGCCCCAGGTTGATGTTACACAATCAGTTGTTATACAGAGAGACAGTGGATTGCAGTGGTCGAATAGACAAGCAGCAACTGGTCCTGCCCACGGACTTTAAAGATTTGGTACTGAGGTCCCTCCACAATCACATGGAGCACTTCGGTATTGACAGAACTCTCGACCTGGTATGATTTCGATTCTACTGGCCCAAGATGGAGGCCGATGTTGAGCACCATGTAAAGACCTGCAGTCGCTGCCTGCAAAGAAAGCCCTGCCTCAGAGGGCTGCCCCCCTTGTCAATATTACTACCAGCACCCCCATGGAACTGGTCTACATAGACTTTTTGTGTTTAGAACCTGATCAGCGGAATATTGGCAATGTGTTAGTGGTTACGGATCATTTCACACGGTATACACAAGCTTTTCCAACTAAAGATCAAAAGGCCTCTACCGTGACCAAGGTGCTAGTGGAATATTTCTTTGTCCACTATGGTGCCCCCCAGCGGATCCACTCTGACCAAGGCAGAGACTGAAAGTCGGCTAATCAAAGAAATGCTTTCTCTGTGAAGGGGTGGGGAAGTCAAGAACCACCCCCTATCACCCGCAGGGGGACCCTCAACAAGAACGTTTTAACCGCACCCTTCTAGACATGCTGGGCACCCTCCACCCAAAAGACAAGCATAAGTGGAGCCAGCAGATTAGCACCTTGGTACATGTGTACAATTGCACCAAAAATGACGCTACTGGGTTCTCCCCCTACCACCTCATGTTTGGGAGGGAGACCCACCTGCCAGCTGATGTCTGTTTTGGGGTCTCTAGAGATGGGGTCTGAGCTGAAAACTACCTGCAGTATGTACAGAAACTGAAAGCTCAATTGAATCATGCATATTAACTGGCCCAGACAATGGGCACTAAAAGAAATCTTGCCAACAAAGAGAGGCATGACAAGAAAATAAAGGCACAAGAGCTATGTGTTCACTGTGTGTTGTTACGCAATTTGGGACTACATGGCAAGCACAAAACTGCTGATAGGTGGCACCATCCTCCTCATGTAGTAGTTGGAAAGTTGGATGATCTACCAGTATACAGGGTAGGCCCAGAGAATAACTCCAAAGCTGTCAAGACCATGCACCGTAATCACTTGCTGCCTATAGGCCAAGTTATTATTGAAGCTGAGCCAGCAGACATTGCCTTCCCTGGGTTGGTGACTCGTGCTGCTGCACAAAAGAGACAGAATCAACTTACCCCCGTAGTTACAGAGTTAAGGTTTCCCCGCAGCAGGCCCAGAATGATAGTGACTGTCAGTCTACCTCTGACGATAGTGAGTGACAATGCCTATTACCCCTCCTATGAATTGAGTCAGCTGTTTCGAGGTAACCCTATGACTAGTTGTGGGGATGAAGTTGGGCCTTCTGGACTGCCTAACCCCCCAGCTTCGTCCTTGGAGCCAATGCTCTCTGAAAGTGAGGTGCAAAGCACCACTTCTGAGGTTGCGGAGACTCTGTGTTTTGTGGAACTGTGTGAATTGTGAAGGTCTGAGTCTCCCTGGTGACATACCAGAACTTGAACAACAATATGACAGTGCTAACAGGCCCCCTTCAGTGCCACAAAGCCTAATTGTGCCAGAACCTTCTCTAAATGAGCAAAGTGTTGTGGAAACAGAGCCTACAGAGCAAGGAGCTGACAGTGCTCCCAGTTTGGACATTCCCATAGAAACACAGACTTTGACGGCAGATAAGGATCGCTTGGCCCATCTAGTCTGCCTATTTCCCTACCTACAGGATAGGCCGCAGATCCTAGTTAACCAACAGCCTATTTCTTCCTACCCCCCATAAGAATTGCCTTATGTCTGTCCCATGCATTCTAGAATTCTCCCACAGTTTTAGACCCCACAACCTCCTCAGGAAGGATGTTCCATGCATCCACTACCTCTCTGTGAAATAATACTTCCTCATATTGCCCCTGAACCGCCTCTATCTTTAAATTGTGTCCCTTGTTCTTGCACATCTCTTTTCTGAAAGATGCTACCCTCTTGGACTTTGTTGATTCCACTGAGGTACTTAAAAGTTTCTATCATGTCCCCCTCCCTTCTTTCCTCAAGGGTATACATATTAAGCTCCTTTGGTCTCTCCTCATACGGCTTCTCTTGCAGACCCTGCACCATTTTAGTTGCCCTCCTCTGGACTGCCTCTATCCTGTCTATATCCCTGCGGAGATGGGGTCTCCAGAAATGGACGCAGTACTCCAGATGGGGTCTCACCAACTGTCTGTACAGAGGGATAACAACTTCCTGTTTTCTGCTGCTGGTGCCCCTCCCTATACATCCCAGTATACCCCCAGCCCTCCCTACTGCCTTCTCACATTGCTTGCTAACCTTAAGGTCATCTGATATGATTACCCCCAGGTCCCTTTCCTTTGCTGCTGTTGTTACTACCCCCCCCCCCCATTGTGAATCTTCCTCTGGGTTCTTGTTTCCCAGGAGCATTATTTTGCACTTCTTTGCACTGAATCCTAGCTGCCATACTTCTGACCATTCCTCCAACCTTGCCAAGTCCCTTCTCATCCTTTCCACGCCTCCTTGTGTATCAACCCTGTTGCAGATCTTTGTGTCATCTGCAAAGAGGCATACTTTTCCTTCCAGTCCCTCTGCAATGTCACTTATGAAGACATTAAAAAGGACTGGACCCAATACTGAACCCAGCAGTATCCCACTAGTAACCCCTCTTTCTTCAGAGTGGACTCCATTTACAATTACATTCTGTGTCCTGTTGTCCAGCCAATGTTTTAGCCAGGCTACCACCCTGGGACCCACTCCCAGGCTGGTTAATTTGACTATTAATCTTTGTGTGGACTGTGTCAAATGCCTTGCTAAAGTCTAGGTAGGCCATGTCCACAGCCCCTCCCTGGTCTACTACTTTGGTCACCCAGTCAAAGAAATCTATTAGATCTGCTCTGACATGACCTTCCTGCTCTGAACCCATGCTGCCTTGGGTCCTGTGCCCCACTGGCATCTAGGTACTCAACTATTCTTTCCTTCAGAAGTGACTCCATCACTTTCCCTACCACAGAGGTCAAACTGACAGGTCTGTAGTTTCCTGCCTCTGTCTTGGTCCCACTTTTGTGAAGGGGAATCACATCCGCCTTCCTCCAGTCCTCGGGTACCACACCATCCTCCCATGATTTATTAAAAGTGTAGCCAGTGGTTCACTAGTTCCCCTTAATTCTTTAGAATTCTGGGTGAATTCCATCAGGCCCCATTGCTTTGTCCACCTTCAGTCTTAGAAGTTCTTGCAGAACCCTCTTCTGTGAAAGGACTGGGATCGACCCCCTATCAAGAGTGCTTCTGTTAATTGGATTAGGCACTTCTCCTCTTTTGTGAATACTGAGCAGAAATATTCGCTCAGTATCCCTGCTTTTTCACTGTCCCCTCTGCCCACCCACCGCTCATTCTATTCAGCCTCACTATCCTCCCTTTGTCTTTCTACGCCGCTGATGTACCTATAAAAGTTTTATCCCTTCTTAACCGAGTTGGCTATCTTTTCCTCAGTTTGGGCCTTTGCTATTCTAACTTCCTCCCTGCTTCCTTCTGCCTTAACTGGTACAGCTCTCTGTCCTGCTCCTTCTGTGTTTCCTTATACTTCTGGAATGCTATCTTTTCTTCCTGACTTTCACAGCCACCTCTTTTGAGAACCATAGTGGCTTTTTCTTTCGTTTGATTTGTTTATTTGCTTCACACAAAGGCTTGTTGCCTCTGTGATGGCAGTTTGATGATTTCCATTGTTGCTCCACCCTCCTTCTAGCCTGTTTGCTAGTGCTTTCTGAGGCACTCTCCCATCTTGCCAAAGTCAGCCCTCCTGAAGTCCAGTACCCCACTTTTGTATGGCTTGACTCTGTAGCTGAGTTTAACGTGAACCACACTGTTTGATGGTCACTTGTTCCTGATGGCAACCCACTTCTAGATCTGAGATCCTCTCACTGCCCCCGTTTGACAGTACGAGGTCTAAGATTGCTCCCTCATGAGTGGGTTCCGAAACTAGCTGTCTGAGGCCTGCCACCTGTAGGGCATCAAGAATAGCCCTGCTCTTGGATGTGGCTGCAGCAAATGTGCTCCAGTTAACATCTGGCACATTCAGGTCTCTCATCAACAGTATCTCCCCTTTCTCTGCCATTCTAAGAATCCTTCTATCATATCCTTGTCCATTCGCTCCCCCTGACATGGGGGTCTGTACACAACTCCTGTGCAGACTGTGGTGCCCTTTCCAGTCTCCAAGGTGACCCACAGTGCCTCCTCTCCTCCCTGTTTACTCTTTTGTTCAGTTGCTTTTATCCCTTCCTTTATATAGAGAGCTACTCCTCCCCCTCTTCTCCCCTGCCTGTCTCTCCTGTAGGTTATGTACCCTGGTATGTTAACATCCCAGTCACGGTTTTCTGTGTACCATGTTTCTGTGACTGCTACAATATCTAGGCATCCCTCTTTCATCAAGGCCACCAGCTCAGGGAGCTTGTTGCCCAGACTACGGGCACTGGTACTCATTACCCTCCATTTTCTGATGGCCTTACTCCTTTTTGCCCCATCCCTATCCTTCTTGCCTTTGTCACTTTCTCCATTTACCCCTGCCCTCTCCCTATCGACACCTCTATGCTGGTGTTTACCGGACTTACTACTGATGATTTTTGGGGCTAGGATTTCCGTTCCTTTCCAGTGCCTCCCTGGTTAGTTTAAATGTCATGCAATGAAGCATTTAAACCTATTACCTAGGATCCTGGTTCCCTCCTGGACAGATGCAGCCCATCATGCCAGTATAGGCTTGCATCACCCAGGTGGACCCCAGTCCCCAGTGAAGCTAAATCCCTGAGCTCCACACCAGTTTTTCAACCACTGATTGAATCCCATGGTGTGGAACACCCTAGCCTCCTCACGCCATAGATGGGCAGCACCTCCGAGGTTACCGCATGGCTACTTGTCTCAAGGCCCCTCCCCAATTCCACAAACCTTCCTGCACTTCTAATCCCTTTATTAGCCAGGTCATTTGTCCCTAGGTGGAAAATGACATCCAGCTCCCTCCCCTGTGCAGCTGCTTCAGCAATCCTGAGGATTTGCTCCTGTCCCTCCAAGTCATGGCGCCAGGCAGGCACTTTACCTCCCTCTCCCCTTCCTCCCCCAGTTCTACCTTCCTAACAATGGAGTCCCCCACCAGGAGTTGTTTCCTTCCCTTGGAGGGTCCCCTGCCACCCTCCTGTGGGTCTCCTTTGTGGGGGTTCCCAGCATCCTCCTTGGTCTCCACTGCGGGTGCCTCCATAGAGGAACCACACTTTGCCAGAATGGCATAGGAATTGTGGAGAGGTACAACTGGAAGGATATGCCTCTGTTCCACCACCCTCACCCTCTCTAATCCCACTGTGGTCCAACCGATCCTCTTTCTTGGCAACCTCTGAGGCAACGTCAGTGGCACTGGTGGTCCCTGGATGGAAGAGGAGGTCCCACAAATCCTGGCCAACTCAGCCTGGAGATGAGCAACCTCCTCCCTCAGTCCAGAGAGGTGCCTGCAGATGGGACAACACCGCATCCTCCAGAACGTCTCCCGGAAGACTGCTGCTCCACAGCCACTGCACTGCACCACTCTCATCATGTCTTATTTCTGGCCCCTTAACTGTTTGCAATCCTTACTCTTTCCTCTGTTTTTTTTTCTCTCTCTCTCTCTCCTTATTTTCTGCCTGTATGCCCTTTAAGCTCCTGATTGTCCTGTTCTGAGACAAGAATATCCTATATTTCTCAGTAGGCCCCTTACTTGCTCAGAGGCAGACCTCTAGCAGCTAGAGGGGGCCAGAGAGCTACTCTTGCCCTTCTAGGATGGTGGGTCTTTGGTGGCTCTGTGATCACTCACTTCCTGCTCCCAAACAGGAAGTTCCTGTTGTCAGTCAAATCCTGTGCCTATAAAAGTAGAACTAGCTTTGGGGAGGGAAGGAGGGCAATATAGTCCCAGTAGAGAAGTCCAGTCACACAGCAGTCCTTTCTCCTGGTGTCTTCTGCCAAGCTAGTAGCAGAATCTTTCTAAGGCAGTCTTTAAATGTAGCTTCCTTCTAGCTAAGCCACTCCCCCTACTTACTAGATATTTCTACAAGTAATTTAAACCTCACAGCTATCAAGTCCTTTTTAATCACCTGAGATTTATACCTAGATAACTGTTCAGATAACCATTCAGTTCAGTTAACTCAGACAAACACACACTTTTTTTTTTACCCTAAATTAAAGGTCCAAGTACAAGAGTTCTACTTCTTTAGTCCCAGCAGAGAAGTCCAGTCACACAGCAGTCCTTTCTCCCGGTGTCTTCTGCCAAGCTAGTACACCCGTGCAGAGACACCCCTCATGAATGACGAAAGCTCCAAAGTTAGTGCTGAAAGTACAGAGACTGTGGCTGTTCCCCCTAGAAAGACTGGCCAAACTGTCAAGCCAGTACTGCGTGTCAGTTATGATTCTCCCGGGAGGACAGTTGATTTGCCTCTCAATGTGGTTCACAAAGGTGTTTATATTTCTCAGAGCTTACTAGCCAAACTGAGCTTAATAGCCAATTCCAGGTTGATTGTTCTTCCTTCTCAGTATGGTGCCCCTGCCCCATCCATCCCCAAGTTAGCTGACAGGGAAGGGCCCACTGTACAGGAAGTTATAACATGAATCAGTATTGTGAAGTTACAAGTATGTTAATCATAGTGGAATCAGTATCACATGTATGAAACGTGCATAAGCATTGTCATTATGGTTATAATATTGTGAAGTGTAGTGAATATGTATAGTAAAGTAATACGTTCATGTTAACTGATGCATGATGGTACAGACTTGATGCGGTCGCTAAGTTTTCTCCAGGCAGGGAAGGGTGTAACCCCCCTACAAATGGGGGTTCCCAAAAAGTCTTCCTTGAGCTTGCTTAAATGATCACTGCCAGGCTGGTGTCCTGCATTTTAGCAGTTTAAATGTATTGCCAGAGAGTGCCTGTATAACCTCTGTGTACTGTCTCTTTAAGAGCTGCCTGAACTGCAGTCATAATTAATCTGAGAGGGAGCTCTGTTAGAAGATGTACTTGTTTGCTGGGGATCAGCCCCCTGCTCAATGCCTTGAACAGGAACGACACCTTGGTGATTCGTGTGGGCCCTGCTTCTCTGGGCACTCCAGTTCAACAGCCTGCAGTCTCTATTTTGTCCTGCCTGTATCCAGTATTGGGTATTGTGAGTAAACATCAGGGTAGCTCCCAGCAACAACAGCTAAAAGTATTGTCATCTGATTGTCTCGTTGCCTTTTCTTTCATGAACTGAGCCCTTCAGCTCTGGATTACAAATAGTGTGTGTTGTACATGTTGCTTTCTTCCATCACAGGGCCCCAACCAGCTGCAACATTCCTGGCTAGCCCATCATTTTCCTACCTGGGTACCCAGAGTGTGTGACTGTGTAAGGACTCTGAACTGTATGCATAACTGTCTGATTAATATTGCTTTTAAGCAAATCAACCTGATTACGCCCCTCCCTTGATCAAGTCCCCTGAATAAATCAGATTTAACTTTGTTTGCATTTAACCTGACTGTGGTTCCAGTTTATGCCAAAAGTATTGTACTGTTGCTATTTGCTGTGTTTAACCTTGTTTTACAGGGGGTCCCAAGGGGCAAGCTAGAGGAACCAGCTCTGGTGGTAACTGTAAACAGTGTGGGTAACTGCCTGGTGAATAAGGGTCATTGTGAAAGTAATTACTATATACTGTTCAGGCCACTAGAAGGGAAAGAGGGAGGTTACAGTGTCCCAGAGGGCTGTGCCCAGGTTAGCTTGACCACTAACAACACTGACCTCAGGGTGGAGGCATCCGTTTCATTACCCAGGCCGCTTAACCTGCTACTAGCAAAGCAGTCAGGGGTAGTAGCCCTTGGGACAGGGCCACCTAGGGGGTTACACTAACACATGGTAACACTAGTCCCTGCGGGGACACGTTCCCTTTATTAGGCTGGACATTGATGGACAATCCTTTAATTTCAAATTAGCCATGTTGCTCTTGGACTCTATAACACAGCAAATGTGGGACTATTATTTAGCCTAACTATAATGCTTCCCTCTCTTGATGTAACACTATATAGTGAATGCAATTTTTCTTTTTATCCTATGATTAAGGGGTTAATTCCTCCAATAAACTGACGGCTATATGGTCTGTTCACTATATAAAATGTATAATGCCATATTATATGATAAAAAGCTAAAAATAAAATATAAAAAAAAAATAGAAGAACCTTTTTCTGATTAGGTTCTAGAAGGGGCGGCAGGGATTTGATTGTATTGTCTTGGCTCACAACTGGACCCATTAGAAAAAAACATTATTACTATTATGGTGAGCATTATTTTCTTCTAACAACATGAGTCCAGTAGTGATGTCATATACAAAAACTGCTGACTACAGGACAGTATCTTGGGAGGCTGAAAATTTGAAACCTGTTTAGGAAAAAGGTTCTGTAAGACTATAGTCTTAAACACACCATCTCTTCCAGAGTGTATGTCCAGATAGTGGTGCTTTGTGAAAGTGTGTATAGTTTTCCAGTAGCTGCCAGAGGCATGCCTCTTGAGGCTGTCACCGTGGCTGCAGAGCCCTTGTGGATTGTCCTCTAAGCACTAAGGGGGACTGCTTACCTGCTTTTTCATAGCAGAACTCTACGCAAAATACCAAGCATCTTAAAATGCTCTTTCTTACAGCAGGTTTGCCTTTGCCTATCTCCCCACAGGCAAGACCCCTTGTTTTATGCAACCACGGAGATTTCCGCAAAATTTAATGTAAACCGCGGAATATCATTCGGTGGTTTACATAAACTGCTGAATATCATTCCGCAGCTTACATAAATGGAGGAATGCCGTTGCGCAGCTTACATAAAACGGAGGAATGTCATTCTGCAGCTTATGTAAATGGAGGAACGTTGTTATGCAGCTTACATAAACAGGAATATCATTTTGCAACTTATATAAGCAGAGGAATATTGTTCTGCAGCTTATGTAAACAGAGGAATATCGTTTCACAACTGAAGAATATCGTTCCACAGTTTACATAAACTGAGGAATGTCATTTGGCAGTTTACATAAACTGAGGAATATCGTTCTGCAGCCTACATTAACTAAAGAATATCGTTCTGCAGTTTACATAAACAGGAATATTGTTCCGCATCTTACATATACTGAAGAAATATTGTTCCGCAGCTTTCATAAACTGAGTAATATTGTTCCGCAGCTTATGTAAAATGAAGGAATATTGTTCCGCAATTTACACAAACTGAGGAATATTGTTCCACAGTTTACATAAACCGATGAATATTATTATGCTGTTTAAACAGACTCTTCAGCACAAACTGAAGAAAAGTGTTCTGCGGTTTATATAACATTCTGCAGAATGCTTGTTGGAATTCCGCAGAATTTTAAAACCGTTCTGAAAAATATTTTGGAACAGCTCCTGCCCATTAGTTTGCCTGCTAGTGCTTTATCTTAAAATCCAAAATAAGCTGGCCCAGTGGCATGGTGGGCTGAAATATTGGTTGCCACACTGGCAAACTGGGTTCAGGAATGGTCCAGGGTCAGTCGCAAGGCCAGCTGTGGGAAGGAGGACTGAGCATCCACAGATAGCTGTCCCCCTTCGGGGGGGGGGATAGTGCATGCCGCTGCTTGCCTGACACCTAATGGAGGCTAGGTGCGGCAGCAGCGGCCACCTCTTAGACAGCCAGGTGTAGATTCTGAGTGCAAATGGCATCTTTATGTCACACATCCACACCATGACATACATTCGGACTATCAAAAACAAGAAAAAAAACTCACTAGCTAGGATGTTGCCTGCCAGCCCACCACAGGCTCCACACCACCTACCACGTACTGGCTTGAACCAGCTAAGTCTCACAAATGGTTGGTGATGAGTCTGGAGGGGGTCGGTGGCAACAAAGGGGCACAAACAAAGGATGGAAAAATACAGGTAAATCCCCCCTTCCCCGCCTAGCTCAGTTCCACCATCCTTCCTACCCCACCCCACCCTGAGAGCCTGCCAGAGTCACCTCATTTAAAGTAGTATATTTTTATTTTATATTTCAGCAAAAGACTATTTATTCAAAATGTGAAAATTAATCAAGGAAAGTGTGCAACAAAGAAAAAAGAGAAATAATTAGATTTACACTGCAGATCATTAATGTTTGATATTTTTAATGTATGGCAGCTTTCAAGGGCGGCAGTACAGGGAACCTCTGTGTGCCCCCAAATCCCACCACCCCCAACTGCAACTATGTATGGGGCTCCTGAGAGGTGTTGACAGATGAGGGGAAGTCTCAGGTGCTCCATGGCTATGCTACTTCAGTCTCACCCTGGGGGAACAACTATTTAACAGTTTGCTTTGCTGCCAGTAGTTTGGGGCTCCTGTCAGTATCTGTTAATGTTGCATGACATAGCACAAAGTCCTAAATAGATTTAGATAAATACAGACAGTCAGAACAGCTGCTGAAAAGCACAAAACTGGAGGTTTAAAGGAAATTATGTAACTTACATTTATGTGGTGGGATTTAGGGGTCTTCCAGATAGGTCATCCTTGCTGGATCCCCCAAAACTGTAATATTGACACTGTATTATTTATATATAAAAGTGCCTCAAAACTTTAAACCTTGCCTCCGAACTTGACCTAACTGTGCCACAGAAGTTCAGAGTCCCTGCCGCAGAAGTTACGTCTACAGTGCCACAGAGAACAGGGATCCTTGCCCATAGGTGACAAACAGCTGGCTGATGTCAGATCTTATATCTTTTGTTCTGTCAAAAAGATATTAGTAGAGTGCTCTCATGACATCCCAGCACTGCAGTTTTTGTTCACCTGGACTTGAATGTGATGGAAAAAGTACAGGCAGGGTGACTGTTTGATTAAGATGAAATTCTGACACTACTCTGGGGGGAAACCTTCTGTTTGTTCCTGTGCATAATAATGGAGTTGGAGCTCACTGACTCTTCTAGCAGAGGTCAGAGCTGTGAGGAAGTGTGTCTTCCATGTTACAAACTTGAGGTCCACAGAGGCCACAGGCTCAAAGGGGGGCATACACCAGTTATTCTAAGCAAATATTTGGTCCCAGGGGGAAGATGTTCCTTATCTGGGGGTTGTAGGTGAAGGAGAACTTTGAAGAATCTCTTGACCAGAAGGTGTGAGGCTAAATAATTTTGCATCCCTGCAGATGGGAAGGCTGATACTGCTGCCAAGTATACTTTCAGAAATAAATTCCTTAATCCACTTGTGTGCAGACGTTTTTCTTAAACATTTTGTACCAATATTTGTCTGTTATCTTCTGCTTTTTGTATATAGCCTCCCTATGTATTATGCACCAGTGTTCATTGCATTTTTATACTGCAATTTCAGATTGTATGTATTGTTTTTACTGTCCTACCCAGGACCTCCTTGCAAATGAGCTTTGCTCAATGGAACTTCTCCTGGAAAAACAGCTAAAATAAATACAAAATAAAAATAAATAATCCAGAATCACAGTTAGATCAGCTTCCAGGAAAGAAACACCCTTACAAAAGCACCAGAATGAAAATATTTTCCATTTTGAGGAATAGGATTTTCTTGTAAACTGTTTCCTTTAAAGTTTCAGAATATTTAGAAAGACAGAAACACAGATAATGATGACAGAAAAAGACCAAAGTCCATCTAGTCTGTCCGGAGTTCCCTATCTGCCCCGGAACCAACTGTCCATACAGGGTTTTATCCTTCCCGGTCCACCCCCTGCTTCCCTTCCTACTTGTACTGATCTGAACAACCACCAAACCCTTCATTCTATCCCAGCCATGCTTCAACCATGCTTAAAACCATTTACAGTGTTCGCATCCACCACCTCCACTGGCAGACTGTTAATGGCTCCACCACCTTTTCCAGGAAACATAACTTCCTCACATCCCTCTGAACCCTCCGTCCAGTTTCCACTCATGAAATCCTACTTGGAAATAAGTTCTCACAGGGTTCCTTTTGATAATTTTGAAAGGAAAAAGGGGGGAGTTCACCACCAAACTGGTATATGTCTTTATTAGAAAAAATGCTGGAGGGGGAGGGCAAGATGGAGGCTTAAGTAAATTGCTCTCCACATCAGCAGCGACAAATCGCTAATTTACTACTTATAGCGGCTTAAAATAACTGTATTTGAGGAAACGGTCTTGGGAGCAAATAAGTCTCAGGATGGGTAACCCACGTAAAGATACGCAGCAACAGCATGGTGTAAAAACCGAAATGCTCACCGGCCCTCCAACCACGAGGTCGACCCTGGGAGATTTAGCTTCAGCCTCTACAGAAGAAAGAGAAGAAACTCTCCAAAACGTAGGCTATAATCTTACCCAATTGATTCATTCTGTCACCGACCTGTCAGACAAGTTTGACTCACTAACAAACAGAGTGGGCAAGGTCGAATCAGATGTGGCCGAGGTAAAAACAGAAACGTTTGAATGTAAAAAAAGATCTGATGTGGCTCTCGGAGCCACTGCGAACTTAGTGAAAGAGAATGACCACTTGAAAGCTCGACTGGAATTGCTAGAAAATCCAGCTAGAGCCCTCAATGTTTGAGTGCTAGGAATTCCCGAGCGCAGTGAAGGGGACCACATCGTCCTTTTTTTGAAGGAATGGCTAGATTCACAATTCGGAGAACCTCTCGCAAATAGGCCAGTGCATATACAGAAGTCCTATTGGGTGGCAACTTGGGGACAACCAGTTAACCCAGATGCTCTAAGGGCAGTTGTGATGGTTCTCGAAGGTGTGGGTGCTTGAGACTTTCTTCTCAGGTTGGCCAGAAAGAAGAAACAATTACTGTGTGATGGGCATCAAGTAAATTTTTATCCAGACCCGAGTTTTGCAACCAGAATGAAAAAGAAACGTTTCGACGGAGTTCGTGCTCTGTTGAGGGAAGCCAGAATTGTACATGGAATGATTTTCCCGACCCGACTCCATGTAGTACATTGGGGGAAGATCTTCATATTTTCAGACCTGACTGAGGCACTAAAATGGGCTCAGAAGAATACCTCAACTCGACCTCCCCAAGAAGAAGCTACAGATTCTGAGGAAGAAGAGGAGGAGGAGGAAATCTCTTGAAGGACTGATGGTCTTGGCCACAGGTTTGCTCCTTAAACAACAACCTGAACACTGTTTGCTCTTAATATTAAAAACATTTTATGTCTTAAGCTGCAGTTAATGATTAAACGAGCGCCGCTGTTGGTGCAGTGGATGTTTGCAGCATTTTTGCTTAAATTACTACTGCGTTAGTCAGCTGATAAAGAAATCTTGGGAGGCAGTAATATACTGCCCAGCCTTAAATTACACTCGATGTTAGCCTTTTTTAGGCTGAATCTAATGGTTGATGCATGTTTACTTTTGTCCTATTTTAGAACTAAAGATATTGGTGACTATAATTTCAATCTCTACTTATAATTACATGCAGCTCCTGGACTTCGATAAGCAGCAACTACATGCACCTCCTGGACTTCATTAAGCAGCAATAAATTTTAATAATAGCTGGAGTATTCCTTTAGAAATACCCCCAAGGATGTATCTTATGTTTACAGTGCATGTATAATTATACTGAATGTATTAAGAGGTATGGCACCCTCAATGGAATAAATATATCCTTATGTGCTGTATCAGGAAATTATATGCATGTTTCACAGAAACTAATAAATATAAAGTTTAAAAAAAAAAGAAAAAATGCTGGGTGTGTGGTGATCCCTACCCCCTAACAAATGAGGAGCTTGAATGCTTGAATGAAAATGTTTTTTTCTTGTTTTTATTCACAGTTTCCATTATTTGTATAATCTCCCATTGTTTTTGTTATATTAACATTTCAGGACCAACTATGTCCCTTCATCAGAATTGAATTGGGCCGGAAGACAATGAAAAATCAATTCTATTATGTAAGCATTAATCACCGACAGAGGAGGGCTCTGCCGGTGGATTAATGCCCGCTGGGGGGGTTGGTGCCCGATGGCTCCAACCGCCAGTGGGCATTAATCACCGGCAGAGCCCGATGCTGGAGGTGATTAATGCGCTTGTAACATAGGCTCGTTGCAGCAGCGACGAGCCTATGTTACCGGTGTGTGTCCCTCGGTGCCGGAGACCCTACGGGGAGACAGACACAGTTTGGAGAGCGGCAAGGGTTTTGCAGTGCCGTGTTGCAAAACCCATTAGAATGCACATACGCAGTGATGAGCGAAAAGCCAGCAGATAACTCAGTTCACAATACAGAAGCGGTCTTCTCCTCCCTGCCAAGAAGCAAAACACACAACCAGGCAGGCGGCTGCTCCGCCCAGCAGATTACTTGGCCAAACTCACCGAAGGAGGGAGGCAGGTGCGACACGGTGTCCAGGACAGTGCGGGTGTCGATCGCCTTATCAGCGGGGAGCTGCTTGAACTGGTGGTCGAGAAGCACAGTCATGCGTAGATGTGAGGCGGCACCGAGCTGGACTGCAGGAAAACCGGTTTGTGCCTTCCTCTGGTAGCCCTGTTCACAGGAGTCCGGCCATGGCACGCGGAAGTGAGCAGCAGGGGTCTGCGGCTCTCGAGCGCCACGGGAGGCCTCAGGGGGTGGTGACGGAGCGGGCGACTCCCCTCTACTGCTGCGGTGGCGATTAGGTGCTAACCGAGCGGCGCTAACTGTGGGTTAATACCCGCTCGGTTTGTGTCACCTGTGCCATTTCGGCCAATGTGGCTGCTCCATTTCACTGCTCTCTGGTATGCCATGTTACAAATAATATTAAGTCTTGTTTTGGAGCTTTGAAATTAAATAGTAAATCCAAACACATTTATATTTAAACAATGTGTCTGCAGGTGGAACATACCTGCTTACAATCTGGATCTCTTACTGGCACTCTAGAGGACAAACCAAAATGTTTTTTCTCTAGAAAATTAAATGAAATCAATCAATTCCTGATTTTCACACCACACTTCTTGTTAACTTTTTATCTCCTGAGCGGCCATTTTTGAGACAGGTTAAGTAATGGATAGTCTGGACTTCATACAAAGGCTATTGGAAGTAATGAGTTAACCTATATATTCATAACTTATTGGCACTGTATAAACACTTTTTTTTTTTTTTTAATCAGGATATGGTACAACTGACTTGTACTTAAAAGTATCATATTGAAGTAAACAACTGCTTCAAATGGGGGTGTTCTCAAAGTCTCCTATTAAATTATTTTTATGCTAAAATTGATATATGACCCCTCTTAATTACATACCTAATATTAACTTGTGAATTCTTCAAACTTAAAGAATTTGAATATAAAATATACATTTTGGCCTCTTAAAGAGCAGTATGTGTTAAAATGATAGTTAAGTAGACCATCTTTATATTGCACTACCCCCTTTGCTGCCCAAGATACGATGTATAGTTAATTTCATATGGCCTCACATAAATCTATACTTATTTGAGCTTACTGGCAAGAGTGACTCTGGTCGAATGTATAGTCTGAAGAAAGAGGATCCTATACACAGTCAATTGTTTTTATTTTTATTTTGTTTTCTTATTTTAGTAATTATTATAGATATATTGCTAAGTTTATTAGTATATCTTTATGTTCTGCATTAAAGAGCAAGTCCAAAATAAATCTATTAGTTATGTATGTGACACTTGGCCAGCAGGTTATGATTACTCTAAGATATTTGTAATATAAAAATATAGTATGTGAGTCTGTGCTCCATGGGTGCCCCCAAGGTTTCAGTGAAAACTACAGGATATATAATTGACCAGGAGAACTCTGTAATGTAATTAACTTCCTTGAGAAGTTGCATTTTATGGCCATTTTATGACCTCCTGCCTCTGAAGTTGGGAAGCTAAATATGCATTTCATTACAGGACAGGACATAACTTGGCTGATTCCTGTTGGCTATATTGGCACCTAAGTGACGTATGGCAAAGTTTAAAAAAAACCTTTGATGTTCCTTGGGAAACAGGAATTAGCCATCAGTTCAAAGGAAAGGCTTGATTAAAGACTCATAATTTGGGAAATTATTTTTTGCTTGAGTCACATTATTTAAAATATCTCCTGACAGGACATCCTGTTTGTAATTTTTTTTTTATAATCTAAAAGGAGGAGCTAGATGACTCATAGAAGGGGTGTGGAGAGACATAGTTTAAACTAATACTGGTGTATGATCTTTTTTGTCATATCATTTTTGGACTCAAGAGAGAACTCTCTGCTCTGATATAACTTAAGCACTATAGAGGTAATACATTAGATAGAAAAGTCTAAATGTATTGTGGTAGGAGTTTTTGTGTTGTACTTTTCCATGTTTTCTTTTAAGCCATTGTATGCTCTTTGATATATCATTCTGTGTTTACATTTTACCTATTTTTATCCATTTTTAATAAACCTTTTATTCAAGAGACTGCCTGTGTGTCTTCCAAGTTCTTTTTGCATGTGACATATAGATGGTTAACTGTGACAACTGTTCAAAAGCTTGATGGTGTTACTAAACTGGAAAAAGGTAAGAATAAACCTAAGGTCTTTTATAGAGTTTTAAGGGTTCATTTTGGATACCTGGTTAGGTACCCTTAGGCGAAGGATATGTTGCATCCCCCGAGAGAATATTATCTGAGCCTGTACATTTGGGTACGCTAGCATAAGATTCACAGTTTGAATCCCCCCCAGAACTTGAGACCAAAGGTGATTCAGACCCACAAGCAGACAGGAGGGTTACCCTGTCTATTACCTGTTCACACTACTGCGCTCGGAGGTTGGCACTGTGGGAGCAGAGGGCCTGACATGCTGAGTGTGTTTGTGACGATGTATACTTCTCGCTACACTTTTCCACCGCGCTATCCAATTTATAACCAATGCTCCAGCCTGAACTCACCATTGCATCTTGTATAAGGAGGTGAACTGCACTTTGCTGACAACTAGGAGACTTATCCACACTTATACCTGTATATATAAAGCACTCCTAAACAAGCTGCCCCACTAAATTACCTCTGCCATCCATCAATTATAGAGTTCTTATGCCCTTAGGAAATGTGCATATATTTCCTTGGTAGTACCCACATTTCGTATCCGCTACGGTAAGGCTGCCATGAGCTACAGTAGTCCTCCCCACCATCTGGAATAAGCTCCAATCCACACTAAAGCTTCAAACTTTAATTCCACTAAATGCATTCAAAAGGATTATTACCAAAATCAATACTGAATCCTGCCATTGCACTTAAATTCCTCTCTAAGACCTTATATATTTACCTCTTCTAGTTATTTTTGTCCCTCTCTTGGGTAGTACTGTTTAACACCCTGCACGTATACTATACTATTGTTTACTAGGTCTTATTGGTGTAATCCTCTGCTCATTGTGTCTGATAACTGTACTGCTATTACACGTATGATGTATTCCATACTGATGTACTTATGTACTGTATTGTTATGTTTTGTTTTTGATACTGTGTACTTTTGCCGAGTATATTTAAAAGGGACATCCTTGCAAATGAGCTTGCTCAACGGATCTTATCCCTTCTCAATAAACTGAACTGAACTGTATAATAATCCAATATATTCACCTAGATATTTTCTCCGTTGAGTATTATACCATGCACAACAGAGTATAACATGTAACATACAGTTACAGTGAGATGTTATAGATTTGTCTGTGCTGTACCTAGCCTCTTGGAGATTAGTTGAGAAGGCTTCAAACCTCTACAGAGCCAGAATATCCCTTTGTTCTTAATTTTCTATAGCCTCCAAACAAAACTTTAAGGAATGTTCCCTGGTGTTATTCGCCAGCCACTTTGAGGCTCTCAATGATTTTATGGCATCTAGATCTTCTTGTCTGGATTTTTGTTGTATTTTAAGACTAACTTTTTTGTATACACAGGGTTTAGATTAATGTTCATATCTGTTCAGGTTATTGGATATATACAACTCCACTCCCTCAGAAATGTATTTAATTTATGTAATCAGCTGCCCTTGTGAATCAAATTATTCAATTTTATTTTCTAGGGCTTTAGTAATAAGGTTATTTTTTTGACAGTTTGGATTTTTTATCCAAAAATTGATTACTCTTGCCTTTATAAGATGGTTAAAGCTTGTTTACCCCAGCTGTGATCTTACCAATGTATTTGGGATACCCTGTGGAAGTCTGAGCATCTGTTTGCACAGTTTGTTCAAAATGATTTAGATTTTCATTGTATTCTCATTTCCCTTTATTTCAGCAGCATATAGGCCTTGATCAGCTAATTTTGAGTTAATGGCTTTAATCACTGGTTTGATAGTCATGCCTCCAAATTTAAAGTCGAATCTTTTTAAAGCTACAACCATAGTTTGCATTTTACTTATGGTCCAATCTATGTGTTTGATTTTATGTTGTTAGAAAAAAGTACTCCCAGATAGGGGAAATTCTTTAACAAAGTGCAATTTTTTCCTGCCAAAGTTATTTTTCTATATTTCTTTTTACTTCCCATAACAATTATTTTAGCTCTGCTTGTATTAGGAGTTACAGGATGGTTTTTACAAAACACATCCAGTTTCTCCGTAGCTCTCTGCAGACCTAGCCTACTTGTTGATATTACAGCCAGGTTGTCTGTATAAGCCAGCGCTATTTGTTTATTTTGAATCTTGGGGGGATGAAAAGAAGGGTTATTTAGTTCAAGGAAAATTTCATTAATATAAATATTGCATAGCCAGCTCCATGGCACCCGGCGAAGGGGTTCACTAAGCACGCTGGTGACCCAGGTTCGTGCCCTGAGCCCAGGAGTGGAGTCCAGCAGGGAGGGGATCCAGAACGTCCATTGGACGCTTCCTTCCCGGGGGGGGGCAGGCCTTGGCTCCCGGGGGCGGACTGGAGATGAGCTGGGGCAGTGGAGCCTCGACACACCATCCCGTACGTCCCCACCTCAGGATACCACCCCCACACAAACCAATTGGGTAGAATGGGCAGGCCAAGAAAAAAATGGCAAAAAGTGCCCTTTGGCCAGCCTGGATGATGGCCATTGGTCCCTGGCTCCACGGTAGCCCATGATAGCCCCAAGCTGACCCCCGCTGGCCCCGGGATATATAACTGTGCCTAAGGGCACCTCTCC
Source organism: Neoceratodus forsteri (assembly GCA_016271365.2). Lineage (NCBI taxonomy): Eukaryota > Metazoa > Chordata > Ceratodontiformes > Ceratodontidae > Neoceratodus > Neoceratodus forsteri. The sequence continues at coordinate 297,607,476 of CM057459.1, read as the reverse complement.
CTTGGAGGAGGGGGACCCATCTGATGAAGGGTTATGTCGGGTTACCCGGAGGTTATTGGCAATGATGGGGGCAGCAGATGGTAACCAGAGGATGGTGGTGGCTGGGGCCCTAGGCAGCCTGAAAGAGTGGCCGGTCAGAGGGCCGGGGGAAGAGCATAAAGAAATAAGACAAAAATATATAAATACTGACAAGAGTTGGTGAGAGGACGCATCCTTGTCTAACCCCAGCATTAGTAGCTATTTTTTCAGTAAGTGCTCCTGTATTATTATATTTAATTTTCAGCCATGTGTCTGTGTATAATCTTTTTATTATTAAAGTTATTTCAGTACCCAACTCTTTCTTTTTTTCCTATTAAAAAAAAAAGCTGACCTCAAGAAACTAGAAGAATGGTCTGGAGTGTGGCAGCTGAGATTTAACACCAAAAAGTGCAAGGTCATGCACATAGGAAAGAAAAATCCAAGAAAGGAGTATTACCTAGGAGGTGAAAGACTGTCGGCCTCAAACTAGGAACAAGATCTGGGAATCATAATCTCAGACGACTTGAAGGTTAGCAAGCAGTGTGAGAAGGCAACATTGAAGGCCAACAGAATGCTGGACTGCATTGGGAGGGGAATCATGAGCAGGAGGAGAGAGGTGGTACTACCACTGTATAGATCGCTGGTCAGACCTTACCTGGAATATGGAGTCCTATTCTGGAGGACTCACCTAGGAAGGACATTGACTGGGTGGAAACGGTACAGAGAAAGATGACAAAAATGATTCAGGGTCTGCAGTACCTGTCCTACAAGGAAAGACTTGGGGAACTGAATATGTACTCCCTAGAGCAGAGAAGAGAGAGGGGGACATGACAGAAACATTCAATTACATAAAAGGCATTAAAAAAGGTACAGGCACAGGAACATTTTCACTTCAAGAAGGGCTCCGGGGGGGCACCAGAGAGCTAGCTTCCCAGGCAGGACATTTTCTACACTAGCTCTGCATCAAGACCTACTTTTCAGCCTACATTTATCCTATTAGAGTGCTGATTTTATAATTTGAACGATATAATAGGACTCCTTATTGTCTGAGCTTCGAAAGGATACCAAATTCAAACATGGGGCGAACCAAGGACACCCAGCAAAAAGCATTGGGTCCCGTGCGGCCTGATGCATCACAGCCTCCAGCAAGCCTGGGTCTAGAGATGCCGGAAACCTCTCCCTCTGCAATCTCCAAGGAACCACCATGGCAAGCTATTCTAGAGTCAGTGAGGGCGATGGATGCAAAGCTGGAGAAATCCCCTCACAAAGTTGGAAACCCACAATATCGCCTTGGCCACGCTAACAAATTCAGTGTCTGACACAAATAAGCGATCCCTTAACACTCAGGCTGCGACGGCTCTCCTGACAAAGGAGAACCAACAGTCTCGGGGTCACTTAGAGGTGGTTGAAAATAGCTTGCAGGCAGGGAATGTCCGTATAGTGGATTTACTAAAAGGAGCAGAGGGAGTGCATCTCCTTGGTTTTTTGAAGCAGTGGATGGCCACAAACTTAAATCTATCGGAAGATTTTGACTGAATTGAACTGCGCCTTGCGTACAGAATAAACTCCCGAGTGCGACAAACTGATACCAGTCAACCCCGGACAATTCTACTAAAAACTGTTGGCCCAGAGGTGCGGGACATTTTAGTTTCAACAGTGAGAGCGGATCACCCTTTGACCATCCAGGAGAGGGATATAAAATTCTTCCCTGATCTGTCTTACCAAACCCAGGCCCGCCGAAAGCAATTTGATGCAACTCGTCAAAAGCTCTGCTCCCTGGGGATTGTACACTCTTTTTTGCTTCCCGTGCGACTCTGTATTACATACAGAGGAAAGAACTGGCAATTCATGGATCCGAGGGATGCTGGTCGTTGGATTGAAAAAACTGAATCTGAGTTTAAATCGCACCAACATCAGCGGAATGAAGAGGAAGCTTCAGACCCTGACGAGGGCTAAGTATAGTGCTCTGGGACTTGTTAAAATATATTAAAATGCCTTGTGAAACGGCTCTCAGTCGGGCGGCGGAAAGGAGGGCGGCGAGTGGCCCAATGGCCACAGCTGACTGAAACTGAGCGGTTAAGCCACGCCGACGCCGCCGGTCAGTACCAGCTGTGGCCATGGAGGCACCCGAGGTAGCAGTCCGCTGGGGCAGTACCCGGAGTGGCCAGGAGGCAGAGGGTGCGGCACTGAGCAAGCAGGAGACACGCCAGAGATGCCATCGAGCGCGCGCCCCGCCCCGCCGCTACCCAGAGAGGCTGTCCCGCATGCCTGTCACTCCTAACAGCCCAGCAGATCGCAGCACCTCCACCCCCAGATGCACAGTGGCGGTCCTCGGGAGCCTGCAGTACGCCGCCCCCTCAGCGACTATGGCAACCCTCCCCCCCGCGTCGCAGAGCGTCCGACTGTGTACGATGCCAGAGGGCCGACCACGGAAACGGGGCTGCCCGCCGACGGTGATGCCGGGTGCGCGTGGGGGAGCAGTGGCAGAGACGGACAGCGGCACGAGCCGATAGCAGCCCCCGGTAGACGGCAGCAGTGATTGAAGCATGAAAGTCCCAGACTGCATGGAGGCAGTCAACGGATCCGGCAGCCAGTACCGCGGTCGGAGCACCGCAATCCTCCAGCAGTGCACAGGTAAAGCCTCTGTTTTGTGCCTGTAACCGAACAACAGGAGGTGCCTGCCTGTTGTGTGGAAAGGGGTGCCGCCGAAGCATACAGCTCGCCGCGGGTGGCGCTCAACCAATCCTGGCTGCGGAGGTGATAGGCGGAGCATAGGCTGCGTCGTTCCCGCGGCGAGCCTGTATTCTAAGTGCGTGTCACCTTCAGCCGGACTCTACTGATGATTAATGCCCACTGAGGCGCCCCGGGCAGAGCACCCCCAGCGGGCATTAATCCACAGGTAGAGCCTCAGCTAGCGGTGATTAATGCTTACTTATTATGCTCCAGTTATGAGGACACGAAAGTGATTTAAGTGATTATTATATACTAGGACTAGTAGGACTATAAGGTTGGGAACGGGGGAGAATTTCTATACTGTGTTATAATAACATGTTCATATGTTTGTGCCCCTTTCCTCTTATTGACACTTTTTTAAATACCTAGTGTCCTTAGGAGCATTATTTGTTCTATGAAGTACTTACTGTTGGAGTGCCTTTAGTGTCTGTTCACATTTTTTTCTTATAAGGCTGTAAGGGGTTTGGATGGGAGCTGGTGGGAAACAAATTTATTGTTAGTTTAATTTACTTAATAGGTCACTAGCACTACAGGTTAGTGCAGAATCATCCCTTCAAACTATATTCATAATTAGTAACCTGAGCCACTGAAGCAGCTGGCAACTACTGGACTTTCTACTGGGACTTTAGGCTAAGATGGCCTGATCATATATTATTCCCCTAACTCCTTCTGTGCCAGAATGTGGGTATATATACTTGTAACACGGCTCTCAGTCGGGCGGCGGAAAAGAGCGCGGCGATTGGCCCAATGGCCACAGCTAACTGAAACCGAGCGGGTATTAAGCCACGCGTAACGCCCGCTCGGTCAGTACCAGCTGTGGCCATGGAGGCACCCGAGGGTAGCAGCCCGCTGGGGCAGTACCCGGAGTGGCCAGGAGGCAGAGGGTGCAGCACTGAGCAAGCAGGAGACACGCCAGAGATGCCATCGGAGCGCGCCCGCCCGCAGCTACCCAGAGAGGCTGTCCCGGCACGCCTGTCGCTCCTAACAGCCCAGCAGATCGCAGCATCTCACACCCCAGATGCTGGCGGCGGTCCTCATGAGCCTGCAGTACCGCGCCTCCCCCTCAGCGACTATGGCAGCCCTCCCCCGTGTCGCAGAAGCGTCCGACTGTCCGACGCCAGAGGGCCGACCATGGAAATGGGGCTGCCCGCCGGCGGTGATGCCGGGTGCGCGCGGGGGAGCAGCGGCAGAGACGGACAGTGGCACGAGCTGGTAGCAGCCCCCGGTAAACGGCAGCAGTGATTGAAGCATGAAAGTCCCAGACTGCATGGAGGCAGTCAACGGATCCGGCAGCCAGTACCGCGGTCGGAGCACCGCAATCCTCCAGCAGTGCACAGGTAAAGCCTCTGTTGTGTCTCTGTAACCGAACAACAGGAGGTGCCTGCCGTTGTGTGGAAGGGGTGCCGCGGGCATACAGCTCGCCGCGGGTGGCGCTCAACCGATCCTGGCTGCGGAGGTGATGGCGGTAACATGGGCTCGTCGTCCCGCGATGAGCCTATGTTAAAGTGCGATGTACACACTTCAGCTTGAACTTACCGGTGATACGCCGCTGGGGCCCCGCACGAGCACCTTCAGCGGCATTAATTCACCGGTAGAGCCTCAGCTGGCGGTGATTAATGCTTACTTGTCATCTAAATTATGCCTATAATGTCAAATGATATTTGAATTATCCCACATGAGAATACTTGATGTATTGTTTTATTATGAAAACAATAAACAAAAAGTAAAAAAAAAAGGGCTCCAGGACCAGGGGACATGACCTTAGGCTGCAAGGAGGGAGGTTCTTTACCAACACTTTCTTTATTGAAAGATGTATGACCCTACAAGATAAACTCCTTCCTCTTACCTCACAGTGTGTCCGAGCAAAACAAACCAGATGGCTTCACAGAGATCTTCTGTTCTCCTTTCGGACCAGGAACAAAAGCTGGAGAAGCTTTAAAAAAAATCAGGCCTCATCTCTGACTTGAACAATTACAGAGCCCTATGAAACACTTGCAAAAAAGCAAAATCAGGATAGCCAAAAGCTCCTACTGTAAAGGACTCCTATTGGATTCATCTGGAGAGACTAGAAAGTTCTGGGCCTTCCCTCTCCACCCATCGGCTCCTCTCCCTCTGCTCCCTGGTCAACAACAATCAGGTCTAACACCCCAATGTCACTAAACACCCTTCTAATGCCTCACTCCTCCACCCATGGTCTACGTTCCACTGACCTAGCCCTACTACACGTGCCCAGGTGCAAAACCACAAAGGGTGGCACTGCTTTCTTTCATGCAGCCCCTAAGCAATGGAACTCCATACCCATGGAAGTTCGTATTGCACACACACATACTATCTTCGAACACAAACTATGCAACTTCCTCGTCAACCCAGAATCGTGCACCTGCTTTAAACCTCCCTAATCTTCTCAAGCTGCAACCCCATCACTCACATCCTCCTCTAAACACCCGCCTCCCTTTCCACCTGGATTATAGCCTCCCCTCCCTACTTATGCCTATCTCCTTCCCTTTCCACGGTTACTACCACTGGGTTTACTCACAGTACTTATGATGTTATCTGTAAACCGATTCTTATGCCATTTAGTTCTGTTTTTGCCTAGTTGGAGCTGAGTCAGTGGTGACCCATGTATATTTGCTGTATAACATGGTCATAGAAACATAGACTTTGACGGCAGATAAGGACCTCTTGGCCCACCTAGTCTGCCAGTTTCTCTACCTACAGGATAAGCTGCAGATCCTAGTTAACCAACAGCCTATTTCTTTCTACTCCCCACAAGAATTGCCTTATGTCTGTCCCATGCATTCTTGAATTCTCCCACAGTTTCAGACTCCACAACCTCCTCAAGAAGGCTGTTCCATGCGTCCACCACCCTCTCTGTGAAAAAAATACTTCCTCACATTGTCCCTGAGCCGTCCCCCCTCTATCTTCAAATTGTGTCCCCTTGTTCTTGCACATTTCTTTTTCTGAAAGATGCTACTACCCCCCCTTTCCTCAAAGGTATACGCATTAAGCTCCTTTAGTCTCTCCTCGTATAGCTTCTCTTGCAGACCCTGTACCATTTTAGTTGCCCTCCTCTGGACTGCCTCCATCCTGTCTATGTCCTTGCAGAGATGGGGTCTCTAAAACTGGACGCAGTACTCCAGATGGGGTCTCACCAACTGTTTGTACAGAGGGATAACAACTTCCTGTTTTCTGCTGGTGATGCCTCTCCTTATACATCTCAGTATCCCCCTTAGCCCTCCCTACTGCCTTCTCACATTGCTTGCCAACCTTAAGGTCATCTGAAATGATTACCCCAGGTCCCTTTCCATTTTTGTTGTTGTTACTACCCCCCCTTGTGTAATCTTCCCCTGGGTTTTTGTTTCCCAGGTGCATTATTTTGCACTTCTTTGCATTAAATCCAAGCTGCCATACTTCTGACCATTCCTTCAACATTGCCAAGTCCCTTCTCATCCTTTCCACGCCTCCTCTGCTGACAATTGTTATAACACTTGCCTTAATTACTATGTCTGCCTATTGCTTTGTATTACCATTTGTTTTTTAAATCCTGCCGCACACTTTTCATCACATGCCCCTGTGTTGTGCTGCTTTTCCTCCTCTGAAAGAGACTCCCTACCTGCAACTGTCCTAGGAGCACTTGTTCATGGTCACACAGTATGCAAGTGGTAGCCGATGGGATTCAAACCCAGGTCTCCAGATCTGCAGCTCAGTACTCTTAGCCACCATGCTATACTATCTCCCTTAAGTAAGTGAGACCACTCTTACAACCATAAAAGTGGTCACAGTGGTGGTATTAATATATATTGATCAAGCTTGGTCAATAATACTTTTTCTTAAAAACTTACCTCAAAGCCGGTCCGGTGCTGCTGAGGGCTAAGGCACTGGATGCCACATCTCGCGCCATGCCAGCGACCCAGGTTCTGGAACGGACTCAGTCACTCAAGGGTCGTTAGCAATGAGGAAGGACTGAGCATCCGTAGACAGCTCTACTTCCTCAGAGGGGACAGCGCGGCATGCTGCAGACTGACACCCAGCGGTGGCTGGGTGTCGACACAGACTCGTTGCCCAGCAGAGGGGAGGACTCGCGTCCAGGGTGTATGGCTGCTTCCGCAGAGGCGGGTGCCACCCCTATCACACCCACTGCATAGTGCGTGAGGTCCAGGAGAGAAAATGGAAAATGCCAAGAGCTGATGGGGTCCATGATGACCTGACACATTCTTCCACAAGTTGCCCCACTCCCGATGTCTGGATTTGTGCTCGGGGCAGGGGGTAAGCAGGCATTCCTCTCCTTGGTCCCATCACAGGAGGAATCTGTGGGGGAATTAAGGGGTTCAGCTGTGCAGTAGATAGGTCAGAGAACGAGCCCCTCCAAGGTAGGGCCAGAGCCACCCATCGGCTCTGCGGAGCAGCGAAAAATTACTAATAAAAAAAAAAAAATGCTTCAAACATGCACATTTCCAGGGTAGCTGTGCATGAGACACTCTTCACAGAATAAGAGTGTCTCATGCGTAAAGCAGAGGAGTGCTCCCATTGGCCAGGAGTGCTCCTTTGATCTATAATGCCGAAACTAAGCAGCACATATTTGTTGGGAGGCTTCTAATGACCACCACATGTTTTAAGGATGGGATTAGTAAGTTTAAAGTAAAGGCATGAGATTCTGTACTGTGCTTCATGGCCCATTACTCTGCAGCGGCAATAGTCCCTCCTTGTCAAAATTATACATTTTAATGCTGTCCTGTAAGAGAGGGAAGTGTTCGTAACTCTGGCCGAACTGCCGGCCAACCTTCCCTTCCACTTCCCGGTCTGCTCTCCACACCCCCGCGCTCAGATGTTTCATGACGTCCTACCAGGGAGAACGTGGGTGTGTGCCCCACTGAATCCTATAGGTAGACTTTCAAAACATTACTATGCAACTTTAAGCTACCATTGATGCAAATGTAAGCCACCACTCAACTAATACGACGGCCCCTATTACTGTAGCTGAGCAGTGGCTTTCATTTCAATCAAAGGTAACTTAAAGATGCATAGTAATGTTTTACAAATCTCCCCATAGGATTCAATGGGGTGCACCCAGAAGCTCTCCCTGGCATGGTCAGCAGACCAGGAAGTGGAAGGAATCGACTGATTGGCACTTCGGCCAGAGTTACGATCCCTTCCCTCCCTTACAGGACAGCATTAAAATGTATCATTTTGACAAGGAGGAACTATCGCTGCAGCAGGGTAACAGGCTATGAAGCCCAAAACTGAGAGTAAAAATCTCACACCTTCACTTTAAAGAGCAGACCATGGTTTTTGGGTACAGTTACGCATGGAGTGTCCTCCCCTGTTAACATTATTAAAGTATGTTTGTTTTCTTTTCTGAATTAAAGAAACACAGACACTTAGTTTTAGAAGGCATTTTATAATAATTATGATTTAAAGCTGATAAAAAAAAAAAAAACTGCTGTTGGAAATAACGGTTAAGAATGTAATGGGTAGATGGCAGGGACCAGGGAAAGCTCATAAAAGGGGCCCCTGAGATTCAGGTGAGTTTGTGCAGTTCTAGTTTCTTGAAGAAAACAGACCTGTCCTCTAACTGGGACTCAAAGAAGAAGGTTGGTGCTCTTGGTGTGGACACATCTAGGGTGGTTTGTGAGTAGCCATTTTTACTACTTGTACCCGAGAACTAGAGAAAATGTTGATGGATCAGAATTTGTTGTAGTGTTTTGGACTTGGGCAATTTCCACGGATGTTGTGATTCACCCAATTTCATTTGTGAGTGCACTTATGTAACCCCCCTGCAAATGGGGGTTTCCAAAAGTCTCCTAGGAACTGGCTAAGTGCTCCCTGCCTGAATGGTGTTCGGCATTTAAGCTGTTTATCTGTGAGTGCTTTTAGAGCCTCTGGGACCGTCTCTAACAGCTGCCTGCTCGCAGGTCAAATTAGTTTGAATGGGGGGGACTGTGTGGTTAATGCTCGAATCCCACCCTGAGCTGCCGTCTGATCACTCCGTTTCTGCAGTCGCTAAGAGCGCAGAGGGAGCCCATCTGAAAGATGCGACTGTTTTCCTGAAATCATTTAGAGCATCTGTAAAATCGCAGTTTGTCTAACCTGCCTCTACTGCAGCTGGGACTCTTATGTGTGTTGCTTCTCCGTTTTGGACCTGAACTGCTAATCTGGGCCAACTGGGTTAGGGGAGCCCTAAAATGGAGACTGCCTGAGCCAACCAGAACTTGGACTCTCACCTGGAGCCTGCTTAAAGGGGGAATGTATGGCAGGTGCTTCTGGGAGCTGTAGTTTGGACCTTGGCGCCTTTCTGCACCAACAGAGGGAGCCCTGCAGTGATTGACAGTTGACTCCTCCAACCGAACCTGTGTGGAGCCTAAGGGAAATGCCCTGAACTGTTCCTGGAGGGCCAGATATGAGTTGACTGTGAAGGGAGTAGGAGCCCTGTTCTGCTGTGGCGTGCAGTTCGTGCGGGAAGCATGTTTAAGGTCCTGAAGTCGGTCTGTAGCCGTAAGCGAGTGCTCAATCGGACTGAATCCAAGTTGTGGAGAAAAAGGAAGAAGTGCGCAGATCCAGGCTTGCCCGTAGAAAACCGAAGATTTGCAGAAGTGCGATTGGCCTGTCGGGAACTCTGTTGCTGCGTGTGTTCTCGGGTTCTGCAGTATTTGCAATCAGGATTGAGAAGCAGCTGCCTGGTATAGTAAATACAGGTTACTCACCTGTAACAGGAGTTCTAGGAATGGTATATGTTGTTCATCCACACTGTCCGGCAGGTATCCTTGTCGCTTTAAATCTTGCCGGAAGGTCTTCAAGCTGGCTCCTCCCACCCACCCGGGTGGTAAAACTCTTGGCTCCGCCCCATGATGCCAGATCTGGCCCGCTGAAAGCTCAGGTTGTGCTTCGGAGCCGGGGAGGTTGGATGGGTCGTGTGGATGAACAACATATACCATTCCTAGAACTCCTGTTACAGGTGAATAACCTGTATTTCTAGGGACATGGATATGTTGTTCATCCACACTGTCTGGCAGACTCCTAGCAGTTCTCCGGGAGGAGGGAGGCAAAGCGCACACCCCTACTTAGGGAATAGAGACTGAGAACAGGGCCCCAAAACCAGCATCCCGGCGTGACTCAAGGTCGATGTGGTAGTGGGTAATGAAGGTGTGTGCTGACTTCTAGGTAGCAGCCCTGCAGATTTCCTGGATAGGGACGTCCCTGGAAGCAGCCACGGATGCAGCAGTATGGGGGTAGAATGAGCTCTTATCCCTCTGGGAGGCTCCATGCCCGCCAACTTATAGCAGAGATCTATGCAGGAGGTGACCCACCTGCCTATCGTCCGCTTGGCTGCAGGTCTGCCAGGTGCGGCTTCAGCGTAGGTGACAAACAGCTGGCGAACCTCTCCCCAAATTTCAGCCGTGCGCTCCTTATAGTAAGCGAGCGCCCTTCTAGGGTCCAGAGTATGGAGCCTATATTCTGCCTCCGAGGTGTGATTGGGGTAGAACACTGGCAGAGTCAACACCTGGTTAAGGTGAAACTCCGACACCACCTTGGAAGGAATTTCGGTGGGGACTGAGACAACCTTGTCCCTGTGGAAGACCAGGTAGGGAGACTCGATGGAGCGCCTGGAGCTCTCCCATCCTTCTGGCTGACGTAATAGCCACCAAGAAGGTGGTCTTCCACGACAGGTGAGAGAGATCACACCTGTGCATTGATTCGAATGGTTTGCCCACGAGCTTTGCCAGTACCAGCAGTAGATCCCACGGAGGTGGAGGTTCTCGCACCGGAGGGGAAATGTGATCAAGGCCTTTGGAAAAGCGCCTGACCACTTTTTCCTGCGCCACCGACTGCTTCCCAGCCCACGCCCGGTAAGCAGAGATAGCTCCCAGGTGCACCTTAAGGGTCGTCGACCTAAGCCCTTGCTGAGAAAGGGACCATAGGTAGTCCAAAATGCTCGCCAAGGAACAGGAGGAAGGGTCCAGGCCCTTGCCCTGACACCAAATGGAAAATCTCTTCCATTTGAAGGCGTAGCATTTTCTGGTCGACTCCTTACGGGACGCCTCAACTACACTGAGGACCTCGTCGGAAAGACCCAAGGCCTGGAACTCTAGCCGATCAGGAACCAGGCTGTCAGGTGCAGGGATTGAAGGTCCGGATGGAACACCTTCCCCTGACTGACTGAGAGCAGGTCCGGGAGAGCTGGAAGCTGCCTCGGGAGCCTGGAGCTGAGGCTGAAGCTGAGGAGATCTGGGTACCAGTACTGGCGGGGCCAGTCTGGGGCTATCAGAATCACCTGCGCCTTGTCCCTCCTTGCTTTGAGAAGCACCTTGTGAATCAAGGGGAATGGGGGAAAGGCGTAGAAGAGGCCCGGGGTCCATGGCCTCGAGAAGGCATCCCCCTGCAGCGAGCCCTGCTGAGGGGGGCAGGCATGTAACAGCCTCAGCTTCACATTCTCCTTGGAAGCAAACAGGTCCACCTAAGGTGTACCCCAATGGGAGAACAGATCTTGTACTACCTCCGGCAGGAGAGACCACTTGTGGGACACAGCCCCTATCCAGCTTAGGGCATCGGCCAGGGTATTGGAGGCGCCTGCCACATGAATGGCTAGGAGATCCGCCTCCAGGCTGCGCACAAGTGACCAAATGCGGAGAGCTTCCTTGCATAGAAGCATGGAGCGCGTCCCCCCTGGCGGTTTAGGTAGTACAAGGTCGTGGTATTGTCCGTCTGGACCCGAACCACTTGACCCAAGAAACGGAGCGAAGGCGGTGAGAGCTAGGCAGACCACTCGGAGCTCCAGCAGGTTGATATGGCATCGGACTTCAGGGGACCAGAGGCCATGCGCCGTTGTTCCCCCAGATGGGCACCCCAACCCATCAGAGAGGCATCGGTCGATAGAGAGACCGTCGGCTCAGGGCGGACAAACGGGATGCCCTCCTGCAGATGAGCTGGAACGATCCACCACTGGAGAGCGTTCCACATCCCCTGGGTCACCGTCACTAGCTGGTCCAATGGATCGCAGCGTTGAGACCACTGGCTGGCCAGTCCCCATTGAAGGGGGCGCATGTTCCAGCGGGCCCAACGGACCACGCTGGTGCAGGCCGCCATGAGACCCAGGGCGCAGGAAGTCCTGGGCAGGGCGCGATTGCCCAACCAGAAATGATTGGGCAAAGGAGGAAAGAACCTCGGCCCTGTCCGCCGGGAGCCATGCTCTGGCTCGAAGAGAGTCGAGCTCTGCCCCGATGAAGAGAATCACCTGCTTCGGTTCGAGTTCTGACTTGGTCTCGTTGATGAGGAGGCCGACTTGAGAGCAAACCTGGAGGGCCAGATCCCTGGACCGCTCCACCTCCCGTCTGGAGTGGGCTGCTATCAGCCAATCGTCCAGGTAAGGGTACACCCGGAACCCTCGGCGCCGCAGGAATGCAGTCACCACTGCCATGCATTTGGTGAAGACCCTGGGAGCAGGAGACAAGCCAAAGAGCATGGCTCGGAACTCGAAAAGGGATCCTTCCGCTTGAAAGCGAAGGAATCTCTGATGTGACGGACGGATAGGGACGTGAAAGAACGCGTCCTGCAGGTCCAGAGAGCAGAACCACACGCCGCATTCCAAGGATGGTATTATCTGAGCCAGAGTGACCATCCTGAAGGTCCGAGACCTTAGGAACTTGTTTAGGTTGTGCAGGTCGAGAATGGGGCGCCAGCCCCCCGTCCGTTTCGGAACCAGGAAGTACCTGGACACAAACCCCGGGTCTGAGGGAGGATCCACCACCTCTCTGATCACCTCCTTCTCGAGGAGGATAGCGATGTCGGCTTGGCGAGCCGACAGCGAGGCTGCGGACCCTGAGGCCCCCCGAGATGTGACGGCTCTGAAGGGCGGGGCCTGCTCGAACTCCAGAGGCAGGCCCTTTCCCACCACTTCCAACACCCACCGGTCTGTGGTAATAATGGACCAGGCGGAAAGAAAGTGGCGGAGCCGCCCCCCACAGGGAGAACCTGGGGTGAGGCGACGAGGTTGGGGGCGACACCCCTCAACCCGTCACTGGGCAGGCTTGGAGGGGGGACCGGCCGAGGGACCTCCTGGGCCTTTAACCCCCTGCTTCCTGGAGGAGAAGCTGCGGGCTTCAGTTTGGGATGCTAGCGAGCCTGCTGGCCCTGACGTTGCTGGGCCGGACGTGCCGAGGGCGCAGGCGGACGAAATGGCTTAGGCTGTGGTCTGCGGCCCTTGTCCTTCTGAGCGGATGAGACAGAGTCCAAAGTGGCATTGGACTTCTCGATCCTCTGGAGGTGGCCTTCCACCCCAGGGCCAAAGAGGTCGGTCCCCAGGAAGGGGACATCCGCCAACTTGTGCTGGGTATCCGATGTGAAAGTGGATATCCTCAGCCATGCCCGACGGCGCATAGCCACTGCAGCTGTGACTGACCTGGCGCATGAGTCTCCAATGTCCAGAGCAGTCTGAAGTTGCTGCTTGGCCACTGCCCTGGTCCCGCACCTGCCTAACCGTGGTCTGCAGGTCAGCCGGGAGATGAGGGACTACCTCGTCCAGGGAGCCCAACAGGGCATGGGAGAAATGTGCCATAAGCATGGCCGAGCTGGCCTGACGAAGGCCAAGGGAGGATGCAGCGTAGACTTTTCGCCCGGCATAGTCCAATTTCTTGACCGTGTCGGGAGGTTTGCCCTCAGCGCTTCCGCACGCCAGAAAACGCTGTCAGTAACTAACCCTCGGCTGAGGGATGTTCCGAGAAACCGGACAGGGAACCGTAGGGACCGCATACTTCCTGGCCATCCTGGCCGAAGGCGCAAGGCAGGAAGCAGGGCGCTGCCAGAGCTCCAAGGCCGGGCCTACAATGGCCTCGGCCACAGGAAAGGCCTCCGTAGGGGAATCCCCTCAGTCCAATATCTCCGTGAGGGGATATTTGGCCCACTTGGATACGGGCTCGAGCTGCATCCCGGTGGACTCCGAGATGAGCCTATGCAAACCCAGGAAGGACGAAGGGCTATCGTCCAGCGACTGACCTCCAGAGGACTCCAAGTCCACTCGCCTGGAGAAAAGGGAGGAATCGTCGTCTGACTCAGAAGAGTCCGAAAAGAGCTGCCTCGGGCCTGAGCCACCCTCCACCTGCCGAGGGCGATCGGTAGTGAGGGTGACAGACAGCCTATGGGGCAGACCCTGAGCCGACCGAGAGTTCTTGGTCGGAGCCCCAAACAATGGCTGTGGAGGCGGAGGTTCCACCAGAATCGGTGGAGCAGCTGGTTTTGGCTGAGCAACAGGCCTGGAAACAGGCACCTCAGCTAAAGCGAGGGGTTGCTTCGGCCGCTCCGGTGACAGCCACTTAATGGCCGGGGAAGGCGTGACGTCGGCTTGTTCGGCCAAGCAACTGTTGCCACATGAGGTCCTCGTATCGTCGACACAACTTGCGTCGAAGCCTCCCCTCGTCCAAGGAGGAGGACGAGGATGAGTGGCGGTGCCGCTTGCTGCGGTGCTGAGACCGAGACCACCTATGGTGGCGGGATCGGCTAGACCGCGAAGAAGTCAGAGACAGAGACCGCGAACCTCGGCTTTTCCGAGGAGGGTGCGGGGGAAGGGCGGGGGAACCCGCCCTCCCCTTGGCTCGGAGGGGTCACCCGAGGCCGGAACGGAGGCACTGCGGCCCACGGATCCTCAACCACCACTAGGGAACCGGAAGAGAGGATTTTCAGCTTCGGCTGGTCGACAACCCCGTCCAACGGGTCGAGAAAGATCTCGACCGCGCCGACGGAGTCTCGGTCAACTGACCTGACGGGACACTGAAGCCAGTGGCAGCCAAAGGATCGACTGAGTCGATGGTCACTACTCGGGGACCTCTCCGCTCCCAAGAGCGCCAACGGAGGGACTTGTCCTTCTTTTGGACCGAGAGGAAGGTCCAGCAGATGATGGTCCCTCTCCCTTAGTGGAGAGAGACAGACAAAGCTCCTTAAAGGAAGCAGAATATGAGGATCCCAGGGAGAGCGGGATAAATGCCACGGCCGAGGAAGATGCAGCCCGCGCCGCCTTCTCTTCGAGGGCAATCATCTGCTCTAGCTGTCTGCGCCGAGCCCGGCCAAGAAGCGGAAACCGCTAACTGGCTTCCCTTCAATTTTACCGAGGGTATCGCTTTCAGGTCGCCCAAGTTGCAGACGTGGCAGCACGGTCTTCCAGGACGACACCAGAAAGTAGAGCACAGATCGAAGCTCATGGGTCGTAGCTCAAGGCCCAAGCAGTAGACACACGTGGAGTGCAGATCCGTCTGAGACATCTTCACCCGCATGGGCATCTCTGAAACCGAGTCGATTTGTCCATCGTGAGTCATGTAGGGAAATAGCGTTGACCAAGTCTAGAAAACCTTAAAGTTTAATTTCAGAAACCGAAGAGTTAGGAACCAGTCTTAATCGCAGAGCGTTAGGAGGGGAACCTGAGCTTCCAAGCAGTAAGGAAGCTTCCATGCCATGGGGCGGAGCTCGAGTTTTACCACCCGGGTGGGTGGAGGAGCCAGCTTGAAGACCTTCCGGCAAGATTTAAAGCGGCAAGGATACCTGCCAGACAGTGTGGATGAACAACATATCCATGTCCCTAGAAGTTCTTTTACATATAAATGTGCCTAGTGTTTGTAGGGGATCGTGATTCTTTTTCCCCTTGTTCTGTGAGTTGTGAGCTGAAGCTGGAAGCTGGACTCAAAGTTAATCGGACTGAATCCGTCTGCTATCCAAATCAGTTAGGCCCTGTCACAGGGCTCTCATCTCCATGCCCTGCTCATCCTGGCTATCCAGAGCCACCTCCTCAATCCAGCTCTCAGTTTGGGGTTTTGAGTACAATTAATCAAAGTGTGTCAACTGATTGTTTTGTGTTCTTCTGTTTGTGGACTGAGCCATCTGGCTCCGGATTACAATTTGTTTGTGCATATATTTTCTTCCTATAGGGCCCCATCCAGCTGCACCAGCCAGACAACCCCGGGCATGGACCTGGCTAGCCCCCTACCATTCTGGGTACTCAGAGTGTGACTTTTTGGACCCTTTTATGCCTGTACAGTACTGTGATTTGAATACTGTCAATCAACCTGATTTCTCCCTCCCGTGTTCTAGTCCCCTGAATAAATCAGATTTGTTATTATTGAACTTTATACTGTCTGAAGTGTCAGTACATATAGAACCAGCACTGCAATCTGTGATTGTGTATGTTGCTTAACCTTTGTTTTACAGGGGATCCTCAGAGACGTGCGGCAGAATCCGTCTCAAGGGTAAGTGTTAACTATATGTGCAATCAGTGTTCATATGTGGGGTATTGGGAAGGTAACTCTCGTGAGCCATGTGAGCCACTAGTGGGAACAAAGGGGGGGTCACAGTGTCCCAGAGGGCTGTGCCCAAGCTAGTTTAACAACTATCAAACATGACCTCTGGGTGGAGGCACCAGTCATAGAACCTAGGCCCCTCAACCTGTCAGTAGCCAAGCAGACAGGGGTAGTAGCCCTTAGGATAGCGCCACCTGGGGGTTACACTTAGAAGACTGCTTTGCATTCGCTCAGTTTGACTTTAACCCATTACTTCCAATAACTCCTTATGAAGTTCAAATCATCTACTGCGTAACTTATTACAAAATGGCAGCCCATGTAAAACTGAGTTAATTTTTACTTCAAATAAAATGATGCACACCTAGTGTCACGTACCATTCTACCTCTGTGTCCTGCCTCATCCTTTGATTGACCCATCCAGCCTCCCACCGGAGGGGTGGCACAGACTAGAGTATCTGCAGGTAGGAAATCTTGGGAAAGACTAAATGGACTGTTCAGGTCTTTTTAAGTCCTTCATTTTTGCTATATTTCTACAAAATATTATTGGTAAAATACCCATTTTGTTTCCCAAAATAGCAAATGTTTGCACTTTCATGCCTGCAATATTGGACATCACCTAACTTTAATTTTCTTTTTTTCCCTTTTATGAGTCAGCTACTTTATCCCTCTTTATTCCTGAAGTTTTAATCTTAGTTTTAGAAGTCAAATACTTCTGAAACAAGCAGAGTCCATATGCCTCAAACAGCTGAGTCTACAAGAAAAATTGCTTTCTTCAGCGTGAATGTTTGATGAGCATCTGTATTAGAGGTGAGAACATTTTTCCAATTATATGAGGGAAGCACATTGGTTTGTATCCCTTGTCTGCAACAGACATGGCCTCAAGAAGCTATTCAAGTTAAAACTATACAAATATATATATGTATATATACATACATACATACATACATATATATATATATACATATATATATATAAAATCTTTTTCAACCCCTGGTGCTGAATGTTGTTGTACCTTTTTCCCTAAATCCATTCATATGGTGCCACATTTAATTTTTTGTTCATCAAGAGCATTTTGTGACCAGGAATTAGTCACAATGTCCTCAATGTTCCATAAGGACAAGGAGTAGTTCGGGGCATGGCCAGCTACCAATGTGGTAGGACATGTGGGAGGACATGTGGCCCTCAAGCTCCTTGAGACCAGTGAAGAAAAAGCTGATTTTTCAAACATCAAACCTTATATTTAACAAATTGACACCCACCATCTTGCTTCTTGATGTCCTGGGCAAAGTGTGATTGCAGAAATACTAATCTGTGTTATGGAGAACCCAAGGAAAACTACTACCGAGGGTGGCTGTAAGAAAGGACAGCAGGCTGGGCTTTCTAGTGGTGCAAAGGGTGCTCTGGTGGCAGATTCCCCGATAATTAAACTGGCACTTCACAACATGTTTAGGCAGTGAAGGCAATGGATAGGAGATTAATTGCCCTGGACAAGAAGGTGAAGAACATCCAGGGCAAACTCCAACTCTGTGAGCTGCAAGTGAACTCTGCAACTTCAGATGCTAAAAAAGTCATTAGGGATGGACGAGAAATCCCTGGCAGCCACCACAAGACCTACTTAAGAAAATAAAGTCCTTGGGTTCCAACTAGAAGATGTGGAGAATCAGGTTAGAGCTGCTAACTTGAGAGTGGTTGGAATGGCCAATACTTTGGAGAGGGAAGAACCAGTTTCCATTATGCAGTACTAGCTAGCTGAACACCACATGTACCCGAAGCCATTGGTATACAAAGCATACCATGTTATACCATGCAGAACCGTGGCCAGATCTGTGGGGGTAAGAACACTGTTGCTGGTCTTTCGCACCCTACGGACCTGGACAGGATACTAGAGGCAGCCCAGAAACTGGGGCCAGTGACTACAGAGGATGGACAAAAAATATCCTTATTCCCAGACTTGAGCTTTGAGACGTGTTCATGCCGCAGCCCCTTCAGAGGAATTTGTTCCTCACTCTGTGAACTGTGTTTTTTACATAGCCTTCAATTTCCGATGAAGCTGAAGGTTACATACAGTGGCAGAGCTTATCTCTTCAGGGACCCAAAGGAAGCGGGAACACTCCTCGCAAAAACTAAAGAGAGCTTTGGACCACAGGGAGAAGCCTTGGAGGGAGGAGGAGAAGGCTGAGCACCTGCTTTTATCTCTGCAAATGGACTACTTGCAGATACTGGGTTAAGGGAGAGATCAGTCCAAGGTTGGGCAACAAAACTCTCCAATGTATGTTACCATTGGCTGAGAAAATGTGTGTTTTATTCTTTTTCCCCCACAGGTTTGGGACCTTCACTGACTCAGCCTGATAATGACTATTAATGGTGCCGACCTCATGGCTGGTTTTATGATCACCCCTTCCCCATTTCCCCCCTGTGGGGCATATTTTTCTTTGGCGAGGTAGCCATTTTTAGAGCACACCTTGTGGTGTTAACAATTTTGCAATGTAAGTAAACCTAGTACGGTCTAAGAGGATGATGTCTGAAAGTGGTACAGTCTAACATACCGCTTACAGACGTCAGGAATGGTTTGCAAATGTTTATAACTGCTTTTGTCAGCAAAGTACAGTTTACAATACTTCTAAGTAACAAAAAAAGGAAGTCTGATATTTTAGCAGATCCTTTGTTCAAGCTTATACCATTGCTTTTACTTTAGTAATTTGCAGTAAATAAATATAGGGGAACTGACAGTTTCTACACAGTTACCAAATAAGTTTTCTCATAATGCTGATATAGGGCTCTTAGTAACATTCAGTCGTTCACAGGATGTTTCAAAAACTTAATTTTAAATTTCAGGGACTTTCGCTTGTTGGGGAATAACTGGTCATCTTTTATTCATATTAGACCCTTGAGGTCTTATTGTTCTTATTATGTCTGCACTCCATGTAACAGACTGGGTAGAGTAAGGTCTGCATGGAATCCTACTGTAATGTATGCAGTTAAAGATGTATAATAATATACTTTGCTACTGTGAATCAGTATGTTAGCTTTACTTAAAAAAAAACTGATAAATATGTTTTTTGTTTTTTTTTTTAAAAAGGACAAGGAGTAGTTTCTGTTATATGCTAGTTCATCCAAGTTACAAGAAAATTATATTAAATGACGAGCTGAGAATATTGATTAAAACCCATGTCAGTCATATTTAAAATAGGGAAGAGCATATTACAAGGCAGAAGAAAAGAAGCCCATTAACATAATGTAAAAAGGTATACATACTGTACAACACTTGCCCTGTAACATGAACATCTTCTTTCAGTTCTTACCAGTTAAAACTAACAACCTGTTCAAACATTTTAAAGACAAGCTGCAGTAAGAAAAAAAAGCCTTTCCTGCACAGCCGACAGCGTTTCAAATTAATCTGCCACAACTTGTTTTTATACTAGAGCTTTTGTGCGAGTCCCAAGTTGGGATACCAGGTTTCTGTAGCTTCCAAGAAGGCCATTTTGTATTAAAGGACAAGTAAACAGGCATAATTTAACAATCACAACTGAAAAATGGGAAAACATGGTGCCATAGATTAGACGCTCACCTTTTGAATGTTGTGCTTCATGTTACTGAAATCACTGATTTAATACCGATTATATATAAACAAACTGGGTCTGCAGTTTAAAAGCGTGCTCCGGCATGTACCTAAGATGGCCACAACATCTTTGCGCAATGATGTCACTGGAGCAAAAGTGCTCTGCAGTGAACATGTAGTGTATGTGTGGACCTATTAAATATAGTTTTGTTAGCTTTACATTGCATCCATCAGCACAGTCATGTACTGTACATGTGTGAAGCGGTCATCACACATGTACAGCAAATGTGTTAATAAACGCTATGTAAAGCTAATAAAACAACTATGTTTACTAGATCCCCATATACACTACATGTTTGCGCCACTGCACTGTCATTCTGATGAAGTCATTGTGCAAAGACATCGCAGCCATCTTGGGTACATACCAACTGTAAACCTAGTATGTTTATATTTTTAAACGTGACGTAACAGTAATAAATCAGTGATTTCAGTAACATGATGCACAGCATTCAAAAGGTAAGCTTCTACTCTACGGCACCACATTTTCTCATTTTTCAGTTGCAATTTTTAAATTACACCCATTTACTTGTTCTTTAAGGCTCAGCAATGGCACGCTGGGACTTCTACAAGCTTTACCGAAGGTAATCAACTCAAGTGCCACTGAAAATATGGTTTCTGATGTTGACCCCAGAAAGCAAACCTTAAAACTACATGGGCCACAGTCTCCAACTATTTTTTTTAATTCTATGCATCCTCTTTCTAGATACTGAAATAAAATAAACGTAAAGTTATATTTGTGCGATTGAGTCAATACCTCTTTAATTTTATCTCGTTTCTCCTTGATATCAGGGTCTTCTGGATCTCCATCATTTATACCAAGAAGTTTTGGCACCACTACTTGCGGAAGCTGCTTATCATCTTTCTTTTTCAACTCTTGGACCACCTTATTTTTTTCTGTCTGGATTTCAGCTCGTAGCTCCTCTCTAGACTTTTTCAGCTTCTCCTTTGCTTCTTCCAGGGCTCTCTCATGATCTGCTCTGATCTTGTTTCTTAGACGTTCCTCCTCCTCCCTGGAGAAAGTCAAATCACCATTACTGTTGATAAAGTCTTATGCTTCCCTATGGCAAAGTGGGACATACATTAGACTGCAAATCTTGTGCCTGAATTTAGTTTATGTTTCAGTTTAAAAAAAAAAGTCCAACTATCCTTGATAATACATAATCAATTACAAAATCTGTGTTAGTATCTAACAATTAATTTTAATAATCCCCTAGCGTCAATTTGACAAAAATCCCTGCTAGAGAGTTGAGCAGCGCCCAGCAAAATAAGGCTAGACCTGGTTTTACAAACATGCCCCATGTTTGCGTAACTTTACCATATATGTATAGCAAAAAACTGCATTAATGCTCTAGTTAGGGGTACAGCCACAAAAGTAGGGAAATGTGGCATTGAGGTTTCTGACTCTAACACCTCACCCCCACGTTGCGTACACCAACAGGTGTCGGGGTGTGCCTTAAGGTCATCTGTCCAAATGCTCACCCCATTCCATAAGTAAATAAGCTGAGACAGGTACAGTATAGAAGAATGGGGTTATGCATTAGGGGTGACAACCCCAAGGCACACCCCCGCGCCTGTTGGTGTGCGTAGTGCAGGGGTGAGGTTAGGTCTAAACCTTAATGCCTCATTTCTCCATTCTGTGGTTGCAACCGTAACTACAGCATTAACACTGATTTTTGCAATGTATTTCCTTACTTTTTGAGATAGTATAATTGTATCCTTATTTGCCTGTGGGAGCGCATGGCCCTCTAGGCCCTGCATTTCCATCCCTCCACAGATGTATATGGGTATGTAGATGTGGAAGCACAGGGCCATCCGGGCCCTGCACTTCCATTTCTAGGGCAACAGTGATCAAATTGTCGGCATAGCCATCGTATTACCACACCTCATGTACCCAGTACAGAAAATGTTTGCATCCTCGCAAAAATGTAATTCTGTGCAACTGCAACACCATTCTCTGCCACAGGTACGAAAACACATTTTGGGCAGGATATGAGAAATGACAGCTGTGACATACATTAGGTACGGTAATAAGAAGGCTATGTTGAAAATTTGGGGTCAAAATATTTACAATTTTCAAAGTTATGAGCGTGTGTAGCGAAATTGCAACAAACGATCATAACTTTGTAATTTTTTCATATTTTGACCCCAAGTTTTCAACATAGTCTTCTTATGACCTGTTCGGCTACAAACATTCAAGCTCTTACCTTCGAACCAAAGCACTTCCTGCAAGGGCAGTAATGTAGTTTGTTTCCTATTGATCTCAGTACTGTACTATGGTAACTAATGGCATGTCCCACACTGTGTAACTATTCTTCTGCATTTGCCTGTAGTTGTCTCCATAAGTAAGCTTATCTAACTATAGAAAAGTTTGCCCATTGAGTGGAACAAACACCTCCCTTATGACTGCGGACAATAATTTCTGTGCTGCATAATGGTCCAATGTATTGTATGATGGTCTTCTGTACTGTATGATGATGTATGCTATGTGATTTCTTTTATGTAATTAATTCCGGGATGCCCCTGAAAAAGGTACCTTTGGTTTCAGGGGGCTTACCCAGTCAACAAAATTCAAATAAATAAATAAATAAATGACCTCACCTCATAAACCCCATAGGTGAATACATTCAAATCTGTGCCAAAACGCCATTTTGTGCCAAAGGTGCGAAAACACATTTCGGACAGGATGTCAAAAAATTACAGCTGTACTGTTCATGAGATGGTGTAAAAAAATGGCTATGCCAAAATTTCCACATAATATGAGAAAATTACCAAAGTTATGCAAGTGTGTAGAAAAATTAACGAATCACAAGATAGCCATTTTTAGAATCGTTTTTACCAAATTTTCAACATGGCCTTTTGGGACCCCACCTCATGAACACTGGTGGTAAAATTTAGTTTTTTTGTCATGAAAGGTGCTTTTGTACAGCAACCATGAAATCACCTCCCGGGCCTGATTAACAAAGTGACAGTGCCAATGTTCATGAGGTGGGGTCCTAAAAAGGCCACGTTGAAAATTTGGTGAAAAAATTCTTAAAAATGGTAAAGCTATGAACATAACTTCAAAATACCAATGAAATACATTATATAGCACTTACCTTGATTCCTCAGTTTACACTTCGGCTTTGAAAAGTGCAGATGTGTCCTGGCCCACAGAAGATGACAGCCTATGACCTACGATGGTAAGTACAGGGTAAGGGGGTGGGTGCTCAGTGGAAGGGTCGGGATGGGGAGGGATGGCAGGATGATAAGGGACCTTTTTTTCCAGGTTTAAAAAAAAAGATGTTGGGAGACTTTTTCCTCAGGAATAGAAAAAAATATTTAAGTATTTTTGGAAACTGGGGTGGCTTCCCAATGTCCCACACTGCTTGGGGGTCTTGTAAATGCTGACATCGGATTGACATCAGACACCGGGGTGGGCATCCTGGTGTCAGATTATATACTTAATTAACTATGGGATTGTGGGGGTCACTAGACACCAGGGAAAGATATGGGACGTGGAAGGTGCCAGTACACACCAGGGATACGGGACACTGATTGGTGGGTGCCACTAGACACCAGGGAAAAGGCGGGTCACAGCTAACACTGCAGCCAGCTGCATGACTTCAGCTACAGAAGTCAAGAAATTCACGGTGTTCACAGAAACACAGAAACATAGACTTTGATGGCAGATAAGGACCATTTGGCCCACCCAGTCTTCCCATTTCCCTACCTATTGGATAAGCTGCAGAGTCTAGTTAACCAACATCCTACTTCCTGCAACCCCCCACTATAATTGCCTTATGTCTGTCCCATGCACGTTTGAATTCCCCCACTGTTTTAGACCCCACAACCTCTACAGGAAGGTGGTTCCATGCGTTTACCACTCTCTCTGTGAAAAAAAATGTCCTCACATTACCCCTGAGCCGTCCCCCCTCTATCTTTAAATCGTGCCCCTTGTTCTTACACATCTCTTTTTCTGAAAGATGCTACCCTCCTGAACTTTGTTGATTCCCTTGAGGTACTTAAAAGTTTCTATCATGTTCCCCCTGTCTCTCCTTTCATCAAGGGTATACATATTCAGCTCTCTCAGTCTCTCTTCATATGGTTTCTGATGTAGGCCCTGCACCATTTTAGTTGCCCTCCTCTGGACTGCTTCCATCCTGTCTATGTCCTTGCATAGATGAGGTCTCCAAAATTGTACGCAGTTCTCCAGATGGGATCTCACCAACTGTCTGTACAGAGGGATAACCACCTCCCTTTTTCTGCTTGTGATGTCTCTCCTTATGCATCACAGTATCCCCCTGATCTCCTTACCGACTTCTCACATTGCTTACCCACCACCTTTAGGTCATCTGATAGGACTACCCCTTGGGTCCCTTTCCATTATTGTTGTTGTTAGTACCTCCCCTGCTATTGTGTACTCTTCTCCTGGATTTTTATTAACCAGGTGCATTACTTTGCACTTCTTTGCAATGAATCTAAGTTGTCATATGCCTGACCATTCCTCCAACCTTGCCAAGTCCCTTCTCATCCTTTCTACCCCCACTTGTGTATCAACTCTGTTACAGATCTTTGTGTCATCTGCAAAGAGGCATACCTTTCCTTCCAGACCCTCTGCAATGTCACCTATAGAGATGTTAAAGAGGACTGGACCCAGTACTGAGCCCTGAGGTACTCCACTAGTAACCCCCCTTTCTTCGGAATGTGTTCCATTCACTATTACCTTCTGTGTCCTGTTGTGCAGCCAGTTTGCTATCCAGGCTTCCACCCTGGGACCAACTCCCAGGCTGGCTAACTTGATTATTAATCTTTTGTGCAGGACTGTGTCAAATGCCTTGCTAAAGTCTAGGTAGGCCATATCCACAGCCCCTTCCTGGTCTATTACTTTGGTCACCCAGTCAAAGAAATTGATTAGATTCATCTGACATGACCTTCCTGCTGTGAGTCCATGCTGCTTTGGGTCCTGTGTCCTGCTGGCCTCTAGGTACTCAACAATTCTTTCTTTCAGAAGTGATTTCATCATTTTCCCCACCACTGAGGTCAAACTAACTGGTCTGTAGTTTCCTGCTTCTGCCTTGCTACCACTTTTGTGAAGGGGAATCACATCTGCCCTCCTCCAGGCCTCAGGTACCACCTCATCCTCCCATGATTTGTTAAAAAGTGTGGTCAGTGGTGTCACTAGGTCCTCCCTTAGTTCTTTTAGGATTCTAGGGTGAATCCCGTCAGGCCCCATTGCTTTGTCCACCTTGAGTTTTAGGAGTTCTTTCAGGACTCTTTCTTCTGTAAATGGACTGGTGTCAACCCCACTACCCAGAATGATTCTATTGTCTGGTTTAGGTAACTCCTCCTCTTCTTCTTTTGTGAATACTGAGCAAAAGTATTCATTCAGTATCACTGCCTTTTCACTGTCTCCCTCTGCCCACCTCCCCTCTCCTTTATTAATCTTCACTATCCCTCCCTTAACCTCTCTAGGCTCCCTAATGTACCTATAAAAGGTTGTATCCCCTTCTTAACTGAGTTGGCTATCTTTTCCTTGGTTTGGGCCTTTGCTTTTCTGACTGCCTTCCCCACTTCTTTCTGCTTTAGTTGATACAGTTCCTTGTCGTGCTCCTTCTGTGATTTCTTACACTTTTTGAATGCAACCTTTTTCTCCTTAACCTTCCCTGACACCTCTTTTGAGAACCATAATGGTTTTTTTTTCCACTTTGTTTTCTTTATTTGTTTCACACAAAGGCATGTTGCCTCCATGATGGCAGTTTTGATTTTTCTCCATTGTTCTTCCACCCCTCCTTTCTGGCCATTTGCTAATGCATTCCTCAGGTATTCACCTATTATGCCAAAGTCAGCCCTTCTAAAGTCCAGTATCCTTGTCTTTGTATAGCTCGTCTCTATGGTTGTGTTTACTGTGAAGCACACTGTGTAGTAGTCGCTTGTTCCCAGATGTCTACTGACTTCTAAATTTGTGATCCTCTCTCCATTTGAGAACACCAGGTCTAATATTACTCTCTCCCAAGTGGGTTCCACCACTAGCTGTCTAAGGCATGCCCCCTGTAGGGCATCGAGAATGACCCTGCTCTTGGATGTGGCTGCAGTCCATGTCGTCCAGTTAACATCTGGCATATTCCTCCCTGGAGGAGAGGAGGGAGAGAGGGGATATGATAGAGACATACGAGTATCTCACAGGGAGGAACAGGGTGCAGGAATACACTGTTTTTAAGCAAGAAAGATGTTCCAGGACTAGAGGGCATGGGATGAAGTTGGAGGGAGGACGATTCAGAGGAAACATGAGGAAGAGTTTCTTCACAGAACGGGTGGTAGACAAGTGGAACACCCTGCCAGAGGAAGTGGTGGGGGCTGAAACAATCACAGGATTTAAGAATGCATGGGATAGACATAAAGGAATTCTGGAGGTCAGGGGTAAGGGGCAACAGACTTCTAGGAAAACAAACTGAACTTACAAGCTCAAATGGGCAGACTGGGTGGGCCATAGGCCCTTATCTGCCGGCACTGTCTATGTATCTATGTATGTATCTATGTATATTCAGGTCCCCCAACAACAGTATCTCCCCTTTTTCAGCCATTTTGAGAATGTCCTCTATCATTTTCTTGTCCATTTCCTCCCCTTGAGACAGGGGTCTGTATACAATCCCTGTGCGGATTGTGATGCCATTCCCTGACTCCAAGGTGACCCAGAGTGCCTCTTGTCCTCCCCCTTTACTTTTTAGTTCTGTAGCTTTAATCCCTTCCCTTACGAGAGAGCCACCCACCTCCTTTTACCCTCTCTGTCCTTCTGTAGATTGTGTACCCTGGTATGCTGACATCCCAGTCATGGTTCTCCATGTACCATGTTTCTGTGACTGCCATAATATCCAAGTGTTCCTCTTCCATCAGGGCTACTAGCTCAGGAAGCTTGTTTCCCAGACTATGGGCATTGGTACTCATTGCCCTCCATTTAATGTTGGCTTTATCCTTTTTTACCCCATCCCTGCTCTTATTGCCCTTGTCTATTTTTCCATTTACCCCTGTCCTGCCCTCTGTCAAGCTCTGTACACCTCAGTGTTTACCCTACTACCTGCCATGTTTTGTGGGGGGAGGCTTGAACTTTCCTTCTTCCTATCAGCACCTCCCCCTTGGCTAGTTTAAAAGCTTGCCAAGGAAGCATTTAAACCTGTCACCTAGGAGCTTGTTTCCCTTCCTGGACAGATGCAGACCATCATGCCAGTATACACCTTCATCTCTCCAGGTGGACCCCCAGTCCCCAATGAAGCCAAAGCCCTGTGCTCTGCACCAGTTTTGCAACCATTCATTAAACTGCATGGTGTGCAGTACCCTAGACTCACCCCTGCCATAGACTGGCAGCACCTCTGAGAAGGTTACCGTGCTTGCTACCTGTCTGAGGCCCCTCCCCAACTCCACAAATTCATCCTGCACTGCACTGATCTCATGCCTAGCTAGGTCATTTGTCCCAAGGTGAACAATGATATCTAGTTACCTCTCCTGTGATGCTGCTTCTGCAATCCTGAGGATTTGCTTCCTGTCCCTCCAAGCCATGGCACCAGGCAGGCACCTTACTTCCCTCTCCTCTCCGTTCCCCAGGTCTACACCCCTAACAACTGAGTCCCCTATCAGAAGCTGTTTCCTTCCCCTGTGGTGTCCCTTGCCACCCTTTTGTGGGTCTCCCTTATGGATGTCCCCAGCATTCTTCTTGTTCTCCACTGAGGGTGTCATCATAGAGGAACCTTGATTTGCCAGACTGACATATGATTTCTGTAGAGGTACAACTAGGGGGCTACGCCTCTTTTCCACCACCCTCACGCTCCCAGAACCCACTGTGGTCCAACTGCTCTTCACCCCTGGCAACCTCTGAGGCAGTGGTTGTGGAACTGGTGCTCTTTGGGTGGGGAAGGCCTCCTTAGTTCTTGCCAGTTCAGCCTGGAGGTGGGCAACCTCCTCCCTCAGAGCTGACAGTTGCCTGCAAATAGGGCAGCAACGCAGGTTCCAGAATGTCTCCAAGAAAACTGCTGCCCCACAGCCAGTGCATTGCACCACTCCCCACATGTCCCTCTCCCTTATAATATACAATGAATAATATATAAAATATCTCTTTTT
Organism: Neoceratodus forsteri; assembly: GCA_016271365.2. Classification (NCBI taxonomy): domain Eukaryota; kingdom Metazoa; phylum Chordata; order Ceratodontiformes; family Ceratodontidae; genus Neoceratodus; species Neoceratodus forsteri. Next base: position 297,579,744 of record CM057459.1, on the reverse strand, counting down.
TTTTTTTTGGTGTGTACTTACCCTTTATGCACTGTGCTGGGTTATTACAAATATGACAGTTCTGCCCCAAGACCTGTTGAGGAAGTGATGTCAGAACCTTGGCTATAAAGGAAATGCCACAACCACTGGTGACTGTTAGAAACAATCAAATACACCACTGCTCCACCACCCTGGTGAGTACTGCCCTTTATAGTAACTCAACCAACACCATAATTTACTAGACCACTGCTCCCACACAATCCACTCTACTGAGTCCAGGGATAAAAATGAACTCACTCCTCAGCCAGCAGGACACCTCTAAAATGTTGTACAAATATCCTTCCAAATCCTAGGTCTCAAGCACAGGAATCAAGCAACTTCAGTTGTAATTCACCCCCTCTGGTTATAAAATTACTACACTTTAATGTAATCCTGCAATTCTCTTCCTAATGCCAATAAGAAAAAATGAAACTTTCTGTAGAAAGCGTAGCTTACCTTCCTAACAAGTCCCCAACAATATTATGTCTTACCAGGTTCCCAGTTCCTCAAATGCGTTCTAGTTTGTTCTCTGCAGTATATCAAGTTTCTCAGCCTCAAACAGAAGCAGGCAAGTCATTTTTTGTCACATACAGAGCACGCAAGAAAAGGCACTCCTTTTGCTAAGCTATGCACCAGGGATTCTGGGTGTCTAGAAAACATTAGTAGGCATAATATTAACAAGCATTTGTCAATGCTGAATGTTTGCTTGCTGGTATTAGCATTGGAAGTGCAGGAGTTAGACAGATGCAGAATAGGAATTGCACTGAAGTATTGAACTTCACGCCAACCCCACCTCCACCCTGCAGAGAAGGAGAGGCATTGGGGTATGCCTTTGGGTCATTGCCCATAACGTTCACACCATTTCACCTCATCCTATCCTGCAGACACTGACAAGTGTTGAGGTGTGCCTTGGGGAGTTTGGCTTTACAGGGTTTTAAATAACTGATTAGCAGTTTTTTTCTTGGGACAATGCTAACTGTACAGAAAGTATTTATACAGGTTTTCTAGAAGTGTTAATGTTTGTTAAACACAGTGAGACAAGTGCTATGCATTTCAAAATGTTTTAGCACTTTTAAGAGCAAAACGCTAATCAATTTTTGGAGTTAAATAAAACTCTGCTTTATAGTTAGCCCATTCCATAAGAACATACGCTGAAATGGGTGCAGTATAGGAGAATGGGAGTGACCTCTGGGGCCGAAGAGTCCAAGGCACACGTTGATGCCTGTCACTGACTGCAGGGTGGTGGTGGAATAGCATAAGCATTACAGCTGGCAATCCAAAGGCACACCCCTGACGTCTGTCAGTCTGTACAGGGTGGGATGTTATGGTTAGAAACCCCTAATGCCCGGGCGTTTGTTGGTATTTGCACTACAAATTTCCAACATGGCCTTTTTGCGACCCCCACCTGATGAAAGCATTTGGGACCTCTGCTCATGAACAGGGGCACTGTGATTTTGTTAATCTGTCCCGAACATTGATTTCCCACAGCAACCATGCCATTCTACGCCAGATGTGTGAAACTATAGTTCGGGCAAGATGTGAAAAATGACAGTGGCACCATTCATAAAGAGGTGTGAAGAGATGGCAATGTTGGAAATCTGGAGTGAAAATATTAAAAATTCTCGAAGTTGTGAGCGTGTGTGAAAACTGCGCAATGCACGCTCGTAACAGTCATTTTTTTGAATTCTTTCACCAAATTTTCAACATAGGCATTTTGGAACCTCTGTTCATGAACAGTGTCACAATGATTTTCTTACTCTGTCCCGAACGTTGATTTCCCGCAGCACTGGATGTACGAAACCACATTTCAGGCAGGATGTGAAAAATGACAGCTATACTGTTCATAAGGGCCCTGCACCTCCATTTCTAGGACACCAGTGAGGTGTGCAAAAATGGCGATGTTTAAAATCTGGAGTAAAAATATTAAAACTTCTTGAAGTTACGAGTGTGCATGGAAACTGTACAATGCACACTTGTAACAGTTTGTGGAATTTTGTCACCAAATTTTCAACATAGGCATTTTGGGACACCCACTCATGAACAGCATCACTGTGATTTTCTTAATCTGTCCCGAGCGTTTATTTCCCACAGCAACCACACCACTGTGTGGCGGATGTGTGAAAACACATTTTGGGCAGGATGTGAACAATGACAGCTGTACTGTTCATAAGGAGGTATGTAAAAATAGCAATGTTGAAAATCTGGAGTAAAAATCTCTAAAATTCTCAAAGTTACGAGCGTGCATGTAAACTGCACAATGCACGCTTGTAACACAGTCATTTTTTGGATTTTTTCACCAAATTTGCAACATACACTTTTTGGGAGCCCACCTCATGAACAGTGGCACCGTCGTTTTGTTAATCGGTCCTGAAAGGTGATTCCATGCAGTGACCGCGAAATCAACTTTTGGGACCGAATAACGTCTTGACAGTGACTGAATTCACAAGGAGGGGTCCCAAGAACCCCATGTTGAAAATTTGGTGCCAAAAATCGAACAAATGGCCGAGATATCCATATAAGTTGAAAAAAACCCATGCGGTGTGCGGAGGTGAGGGGCGCAGAGGGTAGGCGCGGGTTGGATGAGGGGACCCGACGGCAAGGGACAGTTTTCTTTGTTTCAGGGAGAAAAAAGAAGAGCGTTGCTGGAAGTTTTTTTTTTTGCAGGTTTGCTTTGGGGAGGGGATTAAGCAGAGGGGATTGGGTCCCCCGTTGGCAAAGAAAGCCTGTTATTTGGGGAGCATGATGCCGAGGGGGACTGGGCACCCTCCTCGGCACACAACAAATGGGGGGGGGGGGACATTATGCCGATGGGGATTGTGCTCCCCCATTAGCAAATGAACTGGGGCATGCTGACAGGGGGACTGGGCACCAGTCGGCTTTCATGAGGACTGTGAGCAGATGGCGACAGCTGCCATGCTGTGCTGAAATGTTACACCAGGCATGGCACACCCTGCAATGACGGGTCACTTTCTCCTTGCAGCGGCTAATTCATTTCAAGCAGGTAGCACACTGGCCGAACTAGTGTCAGCAGCAGCATGCCACCACATTGGAAAATGAGGGCCAAGCCCAAGAATGCAGTGGTGGCACTGGCCGCCACAGTGCTGCACCTCCAAAACCCACTTTTCTCGTAAGCCGCCACACAATGTTTCTTGCGCATGCGTGCAAGCAAACATAAAAAACAAACTTCAGAATCTAGCTAAACAGGTCCCGCTAGGTTCTGATGTTTGTTTTTAAAAATCTCAGCAGTTTTTTGTATTTCTGATGTTTGTCAGTTTGTGGAAAACCTGAACAAGATGGCGGTTGGCACGACACAAAAAAATGTTTGGTACCGTGACAATTCAGTGGTGCAAAACCCAAAACCAGCACTGATGGCATCAAATTTTTACTTTCGCCACAGAACGTTATTTGAAAAACCCTACTGCGCATGCACAGGTCTGAAAACACTAAAATTTAAAACCTAATAACTCTGGAACCCTTTGATATTTTTTTTCACCAGACCTGTCAAAGGTACTACCTTGGGACATGACACATGTCCCATGTCCTCCTGCAAGTTTGGGGCAAAAACTCTTTTCATGTAGACTGTAGGCAACAGCAAAGAAATACTATTTTAAAGTAATAGTGAAAGGTTCCCCAAATGCCTTTTTCACATAGTGTGCCATTACCAGCCATACTTCAGATCTTGGAGCTGCAATGTGTTGTGTAAAACAATCTGTCATAGTCACTTTATTATGTTTTATCAGCACTTTGTTTCTGGCTGCCCTCCAGTTTCTCTGTGCTGCCACCCCCCCAGAATGATGTCATACAAGGGAGATGTCATTATTTTACATCTAGCAACAAGGAATTCTGAGTAATTTATACTGTTGACTTAAATGTGCCTTACTCAGAAGTACAGTCTTGTATGTTGATAGTGGTGAGCACCTAATATGTAAATGTTCATAGCAAGGCACTGTGGGTACAACAGGAAGCTGATTTCTAAGTTCCTTACTATGAGGTGCAGTCTCGCATTTCTATAGTGGCATCAACAATATAAGTTCTTGTATGTTTATTTTCAAAACAAGGCATTGTGCATACAGTATCTAGCTACAAGACTTCTTTACTGAGAGATGCAGTCTCCTGTTTCTGTACTGAGCACAGATACTGTATATAATAGCCTGTATACTAATTTACATAGTGAGGCATTGTGGGTACAGTAAATAGCTAATTGTTCTATCTCCCTAATCAGAGTGCAGTTTCCTAGTTTGGAAGTGTTTACAGTAGCACAATCCGTGACAAAGCTTCTGGAAAATGGTTTTGTGATGCATGTAGGCCACAGAGCTCATTTGCCATTCTGTGTAGATGTTTTACTTTTACTGCCTGCTGGTACAGTGATAGGTCTGAAGTGACAGCTCTTATCAAACTGTGGGAGTGTGATGAAATGTTTCCATGTTTATGTTATAGGGCTTGAATGGCTGTACATTAGTTCAGGAGTGTACTTATGGGCCAATGATTACACAGCTCTGAGCTGCTTTCAGCCAATCAAATCACTAGACTTTTTCTACACATGTTACAATGCTAGATACAGCTACTTGCAAACAATCTAAAGAGGCAGCTAAATACTGACAGTGGCCCTTTATAAACTTTGTTTCCCTGGTATGATGTCATTGTTGGGAGTTGCAGCACTGAGATAAAAAGGGACGGGTAACGCAAATGAAGCAGAGCACCGAAATAAAAGGATTTTTTTCATGGAAAACAGCACTATTTGGCAATTTGAATGGTAAGAGATTGATTCACAACTCCTACAGGTTACTACTCCCATTTGCTATGGCAAACTTGCACCGTCACTTTAAGTAAAGGAAAAAAGTGTTTTTCCCCAAAAAAAATTACATGCAGATCTCAGAAACCGTACAAGCTGTCGTCACAAAAATTTCCACACATCAAGACCTTCCCTTCTAGACAACACATATAAAATTTCAGCTCATTTCGTCAAAGAGAACCAAAGATATTAATGTGCAAAATATGAGGGTTTAACACTAAACAGGCTACTCAATCCTAGCTATAGGGGCACTATTGCACCCCTATAATATATCTACACATTATCTCTCTATCATATATATATATATATATATATATATATATGTATATGTATATATTATTTGCAAAAACTTCGTTAATGCATCAGTTAGGGTTGTTTCCACACCGACCAAAGTGTGGAAATTCCACGTTAGGGTTACCACCACACCACCTCCTCAAAACCAGACCGCGTATCCCCCAACCCCCCCCACACATACACACATGGAAGCAAGTCAAGGGGCAAGACAAGCAAGCAGGATCAGGTAACAGAAGTGACAGACGTCTGTAAACGTTCCAGAAGACACAGGCATCGTCACAGTACACCAAGTGTATGAGTTGTGCAGCTGTCATAGTGGCTTGGGGGTACACAGACATGCGGATGTTACCCACACATATAGTGTAATAGAAATGAATGACAGTGTCTGTGAGCCTAGCAACAGTCCTTGAATGTTTGCCTTGTGTTTTGTGGTGCAGTGAGTTAGTCCTAATAGCAAACAGCGGTAGTAATCAAAGTAGTGTCTTGTAGCATAGTTTACAAGAAGAATGTAAAACCAACAGTTGTAACATACAATGGTAACCATAAGATACAGTTAATGAGTGTTTGCAGGTAACACAACATAACAAGATGTGCTGGCGGTAATTTGTCATCAGAGCAGTATGGGCAAAGTACTGTGAATGTGTGAGGCATATCTGTGCTGCTACCACATGCCTATGTGGTAGCGACGATAGTTGCAGTGACCCAATCGTTGGAATATGACACATATAAATCAATATTCAGAAAATGTGTACAGAATATAGAAACATAGATTTTGATGGCAGATAAGGACCGCTTGGCCCACCCAGTCTGCTCATTTCCCTACCTAATGGATAAGCTGCAGATCCTAGTTAACCAACAGCCTACTTCTTCCTACCCCCAACCCCTAGAATTGCCTTATGACTGTCCCATGCATGCTTGAATTCCACCACTGTTTTTGACTCACAACCTCCTCCGGAAGGCCTGCTCCATGCATCCACAACCCTCTCTGTGAAAAATACTTCCTTAAATTACCTCTGAGCCACCCTTGTTCTTGCAACATATCTCTTTTTTGAAAGATGCTACCTCTTTGACTTTGTTGATTCCCTTGAGGTACTTGAAAGTTTCTATCATGTCTCCCTCCCTTCTTTCCTCGAGGCTATACATATTCAGCTCCTTAAGTCTCTTCATATGTCTTCCGGCAGACCCTGCACCATTTCACTCGCCTCCTGGACAGCCTCCATCCTGTCTATGTCTTTGCAGAGATTGGGTCTCCAGAACTGCACGCAGTACACTCAGATGGGGTCTCACCAGCTGTCTGTACAGAGGGATAATAACTTCCTGTTTTCTACTGGTGATGCCTCTCCCTATGCATCCCAGTATCCCCCCAGCCCTCCTTGCTGCCCTCTCACATTGCTTGCCCACCTTTAGGTCATCTGATATGACTACCGCCAGGTCCCTTCCATTTTGTTGTTAGTATCTCACCCCCATTGTGTACTCTTTCCCTGGGTTTTTGTTTCCCAGGTGCATTACCTTGCACTTCTTAGCATTGAATCTAAGCTGCCATACATTTGACCATTCCTCTAACCTTGCCAAGTCCCTTCTCATCCTTTCCACCCCACCTTGTGCATCAACTCTGTTGCAGATCTTTGTGTCATCTGCAAAGAGACATACTTTTCCTTCCAGTCCCTCTGCAATGTCGCTTATAAAGACATTGAAGAGGACCGGTCCTAATACTGAACCCTGCGGTACCCCACTAGTAACCCCCTTTCTTCAGAGTGGACTCCATTTACTATTACTCTCTGTGTCCTATTCTCCAGCCAATTCTTTACCCAGGCTGTCATCTTGGGACCCACTCCCAGGCTGGCTAACTTGTATATTAATCTTTTGTGTGGGACTGTGTCAAATGCCTTGCTAAAGTCTAGGTAGGCCATGTCCACAGCCCCTCCCTGATCTACTACTTTGGTCACCCAGTCAAAGAAATCTATCAGATTTGTCTGGCATGACCTTCCCTGCTGTGAACCCATGCTGCTTGGGTCCTGAGCCCTCTGGCCTCTAGATACTCAACTATTCTTTCCTTCAGAAGTGATTCCATCATTTTCCTACCACTGAGGTTAAACTAACAGGTCTGTAGTTTTCTGCTTCTGCCTTGCTCCCACTTTTGTGAAGGGGAATCACATCTGCCCTTCTCCAGTCCTCGGGTACCACCCCATCCTCCCATGATTTGTTAAAGAGGGTAGTCAGTGGTGTCACTAGTTCTACCCTTAGTTCTTTTAGAATTCTGGGATGAATCCCATCAGGCCCCACTGCTTTGTCCACCTTCAGTTTTAAGAGTTCTTTCAGAACCCTTTCTTCTGTAAATGGGCTGGTATCAACTTCTGTATCCAGACTGTTTCTACTGTTTGTTTTAGGTAGCTCCCCCACTTCCTTTGTAAATACTGAGCAAATATATTTGTTTAGTATCTCTGCTTTTTCACAGTCACCCTCTGCCCACCCTCCCTCCTCTTTATTAAGCCTCACTAATATGGAATATGACACATATAAATCAATATTCAGAAAATGTGTACAGAATAAATATAACTGTATTAGGAAGATATGCCAGCAGTAATGTGTCATCACACAGTGCTAGCAGGATAGGGTCGCATATACTGTATTTGTTTTTCTATTACATACTATTATGTGGAAGTAATCCAGTGCTGTGATCATTGTGCTCACAGATGCTGGAGTGGTGTAGTGTTATACAAGGTGGCATGTGTGTTGCGTGGGTGTGGGTGGGGTTGGGGTGGGGGAATGCAGTTAGGGTTTTGAGGAGGGGTGTGGGGGTTGGGTGGTAACCCTAATGGGGAATTTCCACACTTTTGTTGGTGTGGAAACAGCCCTAACTGATGCATTAACGAAGCTTTTACAAATAATTTCCTTTCTTTTTTTAAAAGTGTAACGTAAGTAGCAATAAAACTGGCCAGCTTGGTGGGAGCACAGGGCCCAAGCCACCCAGTTGTGCATAATGGTATGTGTGTGTGGGAGCATGGGCCCTGTACTCCCACACACACAGCTGTCTGCTGTTTTCCATTAAAGCACCTTAAAAGAACTGCCATTTTTGAATGTGCTGCTGACTGAGTGAACTATCTAACTGCTGTTGTGTTACTGAATGAACTGCTGTTTTACTGTGTTGAAGGGGAGTGAACAGCCGTTCTGAACGGACATATTATGCCTGTTCCTGAAATCTTTTCACCTTGCACTTATTATTGACTTTGCTCGGATTGAGGGGGTGCGGCGGTGGACCAACAAGGTAATGAGCAGACAAGGGTACGGGGCACCAGCTTACTTCAAAAGCCACCGCACAGTATGAGCAACATGAGTGGTGCGAGCAACACTCGGTCACAAAAAAAGGGTTGGAATAAGTGAGAAGGAGGTTTGCTTTTAAGATTAGAGTATAAGGTAGTGAGTTTCCATTGTACTTACCTTATAGTTTTAGTTTATAGAATACTACGACAGTGTCTCGTGTTATTAGTGCTGGTTACTGAAGAGTTTGTTAAATAAGGGAAATGTTTCTTCGGATATTGTTACTTGGCCTAACATTGATGGTATGGGGCTTTCAGGTCTTAGACGGGGGGGGGGAGTAATGTTAAATTACAAACAGCTTTAAAAGTACATGCAGTAATTAGATCCAACACCTTGGGTGAGAGAAACCATGGTCCACCGAAAGATGTTTTCATTAATTAAGGCAACTCTATGGACTGGCAGCTTTAGTAATGCTTTGTATAAGGGATACCATTTTTTTTTTTTAGAGTGGGTAAATACCAAAAGGTTAGCTAACTTAGGGCTGGGGAAATGGTTAAGTAAAGTGTTTACAGGGACATACTCATTGAAGAAAAGATACCATAGAGTTTTTAAAGTATTGTTTGTTGTATGTTTAATAATATGCGGAGATGTCCATCCAAATCCAGGACCTTTGGCCACTGAACAGTTCCCCTTGTATAATGCCCCTCAGAATCCCAGGGACATGGGATTTAGTGATCCTGGTGCCAAACAGAGAGAGTTGTCTTATACAAAACAGGGACTTGACTTAATACATCTGAATGCCAGGAGTATGCTAAATAAAATGGATCTGATTGGTCCCTGGGTTATTGATAGCAACCCGAGATTGTGATAATTACTGAAACCTGGTTGAGTCATAAAATTGAGGATTCTTTCCTAAATATCCCAAAGTACAACATATGGCGGAAAGATAGAAACAAAAGGGGGTGGAGGAGTCTTAATTTATGGAAAACCTAATTTAATTATGACACAAATAGAAATAAAAAAAAGACATGGATGGCTTGGAGATGCTGGTCTTAGAATTAAGACTTCCCTACACTAATAACATTTTGATTGTGGGGTTATATTGTCCTCCTAAAGGCTAAAGTCCAAGCTTTTAATCGCCTACATGATTTGCTATTTGATTATAATGATAGCCATGAGATAATGATGGCAGGCGATTTTAATTCTAACTGGCAAAATATAAATGAGTCCCATTCACTGATTGACCTGCAAAAAAATCTGGGTTTAACCCAGTTAATTCAAGAACCCACAAGAATAAATATGGCCTCAGTCTCAACCTCTTCAATTTTGCATTTGATTTTTACCAACGCTGCATGTAATATAAATAGCGGGGTATTACCTGATACAATTTCAGATCATCAGTTCATATTTTATAATAGGGCACAATGTAAAAAGCCAGAGGAGAAAAGGAGTATTAGTTGGTGTAGTTTCAAGAAGTTCGACTATATTGATTTTATGATGGACCTGGATGCTATTAATTAGGAACGTATGCAGCCGATTCCATCTACAGATGAGATATGGGAGTACTCCCTTAGTGAGTTTATGGAAGTTTGTAATAAATATGCCCCAGTTAAAACCAAAATCTTGAAACAAAATACTGCATTATGGTATTCAAAAGAGCTTAGAAAGATAAAAACATCAAGGGATGAGGCATGGTATCAGGATAAGAAGAAGGGTAAAAAAAAAAAAGGACTGGGACAGATTTAAAAAGCTTTGAAAATGCTTACGTCAGGAAAGTTCGAGGGGCAAAGCAGCATCATTATTCCTACCTGCTGGATAAAAATAGTTCAACAAATCCCAAAGATTTTTGGAAAACACACATACTCACCAAGGGTCAAGGAACTGATAAACTAAAGGTGTTAAATACTGATGGACAAATGTTACCAATATCACAAGTACTGGATCGGCTGAACGACTACTTCAGTAAAATGGGAGTAGATGGTCTAGTAGTGGTTGTGGATCTTATCTATTATTTCAGTTGAGAGATTATGGTTGCATTAAACCTTTTGTATTTAAGGAAATAAAAGTAGAAACAGTGATTAGAGAAATATTAGGTCTAAATACCTCTAAAGCCACTGGTTTGGATAATATTCCATCAAAGCTGCTGAAATATGCAACCCACGTCCATCTTGCAAATGAGCTTCTGCTCAATGATGAACACCTGGTTAAATAAAGACTGCTGCCCCCATCATAGCTTACCCCGACATACTTGTTTAATAATTCATTAAATACAGGATCATATCCATCAGCCTGGAAACAATCTAAGGTCATACCTATATTTTAAGGAGACAGTAGGATGAAGATGAATAATTATAGGCCAGTTTCTCTCACACCCCAGATATCAAAGTTATTAGAAAAAAATAGTAGCTGTCCAATTAAGAGAGCATTTGGATTCTTTTTGGTTTATTCAACAGTATGCAGTCTGGCTTTCGGAAATCACATAGCACAATCTCTGCTCTTGCTGAAGTTGTGGGAGATGTGCAGGTGGCCCTGGACAGGAAGACACTAGTAGGGGGCTATATTTGTGGATTTATCAAAAGCCTTTGATTCCCTTGACCACGGTGTCCCCCTGTCCAGGGCGGCATTACTTGGGGTGGTGGGTCAGAGTGGAAAGTGGCCTGATTTGTATTTGAACAACAGGATCCAGAAAGTATTACTAGGTGGATGGGAGTCGTGTTTTTTTTACCTGTTGGATCAGGGGTCCCACAGGGCTCCATCCTAGGGCCTTTGCTGTTCAACATATATGTAAATGGTCTGTCTTTTCTTGATTCTAAAGTAATGTACCATGTTTATGCCGATGATACCATTATATATGCACATCTGATGAATCTACTGAAGTTATACGAAAGAGGCTTCAGTTAGCCTTTAATGAACTTCAGGCTTTTTTAATGGACAGTAGGCTTGCTTTTAATGTACAGAAAATACTGACCGTGTTGTTGCATCATAAAAGAGATATGTTGGACGACACAGCCCTGGGATTGGCTGCCTCTGGGGGAGTCCCGATCCAACAGACACATACATATAAGAATTTGGGTCTCTGGATTGCTAGTACACTGAGTTGGGATACACATATTGACAACTTGGTTAAAAATGTGAACAAGAGAATAGGGGCCCTTTATAGGGTTAGATCAGCAATGACCGTGGAAAAGAGTAGTAAATGCAATGATTATGCCAATGTTTGAATATGGGGACATATTTTATTCTTGTGGGAGAAAACAAAATTTAAAGAAATTAGAAGTTAGTTATAATAATCTTGCCAGATTTATCCTGGGGGCCCCTAGACTACTCCATAAATGCCAACTATATGACCGGTTAGGTTGGCCAACGTTATCTGAGCGCAACCATGAACATTTGTTGGCATTTATTTATAAAGGGCTGATGGGTAAATACCCAGGCTATGTTGAAGACAGATTGATATAAGGAAATAAACTGGTCTCATTGAGAAATTGCCAAGTGCCAAGCTTCGAACTGCCTAGTTGTAACTTAGAAATTGGACGACACTATCTATTATAGAGGGGCACTGAGATAGAATGCAATTCCTGCGACACTGTTGTTGGCTAATGTAAAGAACTTATGGCCTCACATAAAATGTTGGCTTAGGAACTGCTCATGTCAAAAAAGACAATGTTGTGAAGCTATATAAAGGGTATTTGTAGATATATACTGTAATGTAGGGTAATTTAGATAGATTTGAATTAAGAGTTAGGTACTCCATAGGATTTACAACAGTGGGAATTATTCAAGAATCTTCTGTATAAGTGTATTGATGTTTTGTGTGTGTATGAACTGTATTATGTTTCTTTTATATAGTTTTTATATTTTTTTAAGGTTATGTATTTTGTAATAGATTTATTGTATGCATTTATGTAATTCTTTTGTGTGATTTTGTACGGGACCTCATTGAAAAAGAGCTTTGCTCAATCGAGTCTATCCCTTATTCATAAGAAATTCGATAAATAAAAATATTTTACTACTACTACTACTTACAGATACCTATGGAGCCATACCGCAGCCCTATAAGGCAAGGAGCCTTTGTAACAGTAAGCTGCCTATATCTCGGGAACCATAAGAGGTGGAAAAAAAATTCAAGTGTGGTTGTAATCGTGAGAGTGATAGTTGTTACAACATAAGTTGATCTGTATCTCGCATCGTTTCTGAGATATGGGCACCAAAACACAATGTGAGTGCTAACTCTGAAGGCATAATAGAGGCCCACACACATGAAAATGACCGATTGGAACACTAATTCGCAAATATCTCAGAAACCATACAAGCTAGGAAAAAAATTCTAATTTCAGAGGTTTAAGGGCTTTATAACCTAGTTTTGTGCTGTGACGAAAAGTCCATACCTTTAACCTTTTCCAGACACGAGCCCTGAAAGGCATAATGGGTGCTGCAATGTTATCCTATGGGAACATTTCTGAACTTTGGAATGTTGTAACTATGGCCCTGTTTAATGTTTTCGTAGCAAACCACCAAAAGGCATACCTGTGGGACTAGGCCTTTCCACCCTGAAACATTCAGGGCAATACCACAGCCCACGTTGCCACAATGAAGAGACAAAGAAAAAGCACCGCTGCAATGTTATCCTATGGGGAAACCGGTGAAGTTCGGAATGGTGTAACTATGGCCCTGTTCAAAGTTTTAGTACTAAACCACCAAAAGGCACATCTGTGACACTAGAGCCTGCCACCATGAAAAATTCAGGCCAACAGCACAATCCACGTTGCCACAATAAAGTGACAAAGAAACAATTGCCGCAATGTTATCCTATGGGGAAAATTCGGAACTTCAGAATGCTGTAACTATGGGCCTGTTGAACATTTTCGAACCAAACCACTGAAAGACACATCTGTGGCACTAGGACTTGCCACCCTGAAAATGTCAGGCCAATATCACAATCCAGCTTGCCACAATCAAGTGACAAAGAAAACAGTATTTAAGAAAATGTGGTTGTGCAGCGTTACTGCGATCATTAAAATATGATCGCAACTCTCCTATGTAATGTGAATATAACCGTGAACATATAAAATAGTGATGCGGTTATATTTTTACTGATCGCGCATATTGTTGTGGCAACAAATATTATAGTGCCATGATCAAAAACCAGCAAAATGATGCAAAAAATCTGATAACCACATTTCCAGACCAGCTGGTGAAAAAATAATGCCAGATTCTTGTTCCTCAGGGCCTGATTTCGTAAATCCAATGGTTTCATAGTTTGGTACAAGCTCAGGAAGCTGAAGCCTATTAGTGAGCTCGCCACCCGAGGGTGCGGTAATGCTATATATAATCAAAATTTGGAGTTACCCATAAACTGATCAAAATTATGTTTAAAGGTGTCGATGGTTTTACTCTCTACAACTGAAGCTGGTGAAGTATTCCATAGGTTAACAATTCTTTGAGAAAACCACTGGCTTCTCTTTTTGTTTCTACAGTTTACACCTTTTAATCTATGGTTGTGAGATCTTGTCTCTGGTATATAGAGGTTTGTGTCAATATCTAATGCATCAGTTAGCCCGTGTTCTCTTAAGGCTTTAAAAGTCAGACGGAGATCACCACGTAACTGTTGGTATTGGATAGAGTATAGAGTCAAGCTTTTTAACCTATCACCATATATTTTATATTTCATACCATAGATTTTTTTAGTCATTTTTCTTTGTACTCCTTCAATCTATTTTTTGGCCCGAACTGTAGTAGGTGTACAAAAGGGTGCACAGTATTCCAAGTGCAATCTTACCAGACTAGTGTAAAAAGGTAATATAACCTGCGCTTGTCTACTTTTAATATTTTTCCATATACAGCCCATTATTCTTTGGCATTTCTTGACTTTAAACAATGTGTTATTTTCGAAATTAAGTGAGTTATCAATGTTTATCCCAAGGTCTTTTTCATTTTCTGTTTCTTGTAACTTTACATTGTTAATAAAATAGTTGTTTTTCAAATTATTGTGACCCACAGGGCTAGAAATAATTTTTCAGGAATGGCTGTCCAAAGGACAGGTGGAATGGAAATTTTGCCTGTCCCACAGAATTTACACCTGTCCATTCAATTTTGGGGGTAAATAAATGTTGATCTGAATTGGAGCTGGTGGATCTTACTAGCTAGTTCTCCCCTGCTTCCATTGCTGCATTCTGTGCTAATAATGGTTTATTTTATTTTGTATAATGACATTTAAAACTTACACTCCCCATCTACAACCTGCTTCTCCTCTTCCTTATCCTGCTGAAGGGCTTCCTTTTAATTTTTTCTTTTTTGGTTTTTAATTTAAGCTCAGTTTCAGAAAGGGCTTTTACTTCTGCCTGCCTCTCAACCTTTGGATGAATGTCTATAAAAATGGCTTTATCCAGCTGAAATTAAGGGTTTATATGTCGTTTGATCATCTCTCAGGATAAAATGCATTTGTGCTCTGTAGTTTTGTTTAGTTCAAACTTGTAATCTAATCCTATTGGGTTGTATCATTAGGTACCCAACTTCCTTGTGCAAGCACACAGTGCCCCTTTTTTACAGCTACATATTCATAGCTGCTGATGATCTGAAAAGCATTTATTAATAAACGCACATTACCTCTCTAAGCTCTGATCACACTGCCTCCCCTTCAACATTTTGGCGCTCAAACGCAGCGATGATCAGGAACTGAGAACTGAGCATGTGCATTTGGGAATATAGCCACCAACGTGATCGTCTCGCTTGTGGCCTGCACGGAACTGCTTGTAGTGCTGTGGAAACCATGCGGTACAACTATAATACGTGAGGTCGCGTCACCCGGAAGTGTACTTCACACCCCGATCTCGAGCAGCAGCCATGTAAAGCAATCTACCGTTGGGTCCTAGTGCCCATTTGCAGTGTGTTGGTAGCTGCCTGTCCCACGGACAGGCAATAATGGCAAAACGGCTGTCCGAGATTAAAACTGGCTGTCTGGGACGGGTGGACAGCCGGTTATTTCGAGCCATCGTGACCCATGTGCATTACCTTACACTTTGTTTCATTAAACATCATTTTACTGTCTTGTGCCCACTTTTCTAAGCCTTTTAGTTCCTTTTGGAGTGTCAGGACTTCTTCAGTGGAGTTAACAATACAACCTATCTTACAATCGTCTGCATATTTTGAAATCCAGACTTTATCGGTTGTCTTCATAGTATTGCTTAAAATGTTAAATAATACCGGGCCCAGCACTGTTAGTTCATTAGACAGTGCAGTATATTTTTGAGTTGTATCGTTTTTTTCTCTCTTGCTAATTGAAAACAAGATGGTGGCAGCACAACACTAAAAAATATGATTGCGACAATTTTCAAGCTGCAGATATAAATTTTCCCATAGGCTGTAATGGGACACTAAAAATGTTATAACTTTTGAATGAACAAGATTTTTTCACAAAATCTTCAAAAGGCACCACTGCTAGCCAGGAGCCATGCAGACAATCCAATTTGAACCCACTCAAATGCATTCTTCAGTGCATTACGGGTGGACAAAGAAAATGAAAAGTTGGGAATTTTCCACTTTTTAAGGGAGTTACGATTCCACAACCATACATCCGATCGACATGGAAATTTCCAGATTTGGAAATCTATGATAAATCTTTGTGCATTCCAAATTTCAGATAAATCAGACAAACGGTTCAAAAGTTATTAAAGTGCATAATTTGAGGTTTAACATAGAAATGGCTACACAACCCTAACTACAGTGGCACTACAGTGCCACTATAAAATAGATATATACACACACACACACACACACACACACACACACACACACACACACATACATATCCTCTCCAATAATGCATCCATAAATAGCACTTTTATTTCAATTTACTGATCACAGTTACTGACATTAACTCTGTGAATGTTGAGGTCCAGACTAGTAAACAATCATGTGCATTTTCATCGTATTGTCCTGAAAGACAACTAATAATATAAGGTGCCATTTATTCACAGAGGACAAAGTAATGAAGCATAACTCACTATAAAACTCCATTAGGGTCAAGGCTATGTGGCCAGTGGTCCCCTGTCTCTCATTACAGTACAATGGACACTTACCTGCCCAATATAAGAAGGGTGCATGAGTATGCAGTACATAGCTGGGTGCATTACCAAACAAATGTATTTATCAGGATTTTTAGGACAGTTTTTTTTTTTTTTTTTTACTTATAACTGATACTGTTAACAACATGAAGCATGCTTCTGTTGCTAACAGGGCACTCTGAAACTGAAGTGTTATACCATGCTGGGCCTATCCTGTGAATAATGTTTCATAATTTTTTTTAACGAATTATAGCCTTGTCAAATGCTGGCTAATCTAGTGATCAAGAGCCAGAAAATAACCACCGCAGAATTTCATGGTCTTCCCAATGGGACAGATGGAACATGCAGAAGTAGAAGAATTAGTATTTATATAGCACTTTTCATACACACTATATCACAAAGAACTTTACAAGCAATGCGAGACTGGTAGTGAAGTGACTGAATATATAGTGGCAGCCATTTTACACATCAACACCCACACACAGCCTTGGACAACTGCATGAACTGATTTTATGGAAAGGGGAATGTTAGCTAAGACACAGGGCGAAGTCCCCTACTGTTCCAGCTCCCGTACCAGATGATGACTATATGTAGACAGGAGGATGGAAAATTAAGGTTCAACAGTACTGGGATATGTCATCTGCCTAGTAGTTTTTGTACTTTCCAAGATCGTGGGATCTGTTTTCATCCAGGACAACTGAGAACCTGCCATAAATGTGGGTCCATAACCCACAAGTTCAGTATGTGACCTGTCACTGTAATCTATGTCTCAACTATGGCCATGTACCCCTGCAATATCCAAACCCATTTTGGTGCAATTTATGTGATGAAGAGGGGCACTCTTATAGACAGTGCCCCTTGGTAGCATATAACTGCCTGGATAAGGGGGTTGGAGACCAGGAACAAATCACTACTGAGTCCATGGCTCATATTCAGGGCACAAGGGAGACCACTCCTCACCCATGACTCAAAGGGAGAAATCCCTATCCCAAGCACCAAGGACTGGGCCTTCGGCCCCTCAGTCTTCAGCATCCAGACACTCTAAGAAAGTTTATCCCTATGCCAGCCCCCAAACACCCATGAAGTCTTGCCCCATTGGCAACCAACCCTAGGACAAGTCCCCCCATTCAGAAAGAAACACAAACTACTGTCCAAACACCTGACAACGGCTCTCAAGATATAGGTGAAGAAGAGTGTAAATCCCCCCCCCCAAAAACAATCAATGAACCTGTGTTTTAGGAGGATGATCCAGAAGGAGAACATGACAATATTAAATACTGCAGACCATTCCAACTAGAATAAGTATGGTATGCTGAGTAAGCGTAAACAGTGGGGGGATACTGAAGAAGAGGATGCTGACTCAGATGCATCATCTGTGACCTCATCTATAATGTATTACTCTTCAGACTCCCAAACTGATATTCCTAAAGCCAAAGATGAGGAGGACTAGATCACAATCGAAAGTGACCTGATAATTATTACATCTTCCCCATGTGTAAAGGCACTGTTCTGAACCCTGTCATCAAGGCACAGGTCAGGAAGCATAGGAAAACCAGAAGCAGTTGTTGAATTCACCAAAAATATTTATTTGTACTAGCAGTAACATAAAAAAATAAAATCGTTCAGTATAAGTATTTACAAAGGCAAAATAAAATAGAGGAGATGCATCAGAGATTTCCTTCAGTCTCTGTGTCCAACTCTGCAAGTAACTGCAGCTCTGTCTTATAAGTCCTTCCAACACCCATTCTTAACAAGCATCTTCCAAAGTGTTCTTATATATTTCAGGCAGATGCTGGCAGGAACACAGTGTGTCTGAGCTGAGGCCCCTTTTCCACAGCTCTTCTGCAAAAGGCTTAAAAATTGCGCTCAGGTAATCCCTTGAGCTTCCAATAGTTTCAAGTGTATTGTAGGAAAGCTCATTCACAAGGAGATCCTTTTACACAACAGCACTAATAATAATAGTTATACATGGTGAAAAGTACAAACAAAGGCAGGCAAGCGAGAAGTAAATAACAAACAGGCATAGATAAATAAAAGGGTACAAATAATGCAAAGAAGATGCATAAGTCACTAAAATTAGATAACAGTGTTTGTAACAGTCATGAGAGAGGGGGATGGAGAGTGTGGAGAGAACAGGAAGAAGTGGAGGACTGAGGTAGCTAGAAGGTCTACTAATACGGTGGGAGGGAGGAAAGGAAGGGAGCGGGGGGGAATGAGGGAGGCGTGAGGGCTAGACCCTCTGACAGTTGCAAACAACTGTGAGAAGCCTTGTAGTGAGCGATTTGAAGAAACTAATGCTGACCAGGCCAGTGAGTTTGAGAACTGTCTGAATGCACTTCCAGGCCACAGGGAGAGAGTATGAAATGGCTCCTCTACCAAACGTGGTTCGAGTTCTAGGGACATCTAGGAGGAGATAGTCTGATTTCCTGAGGGAGTAAGTGAAATATGAAATGCTGAGTAGAGAGGATATGTAAGTCAGGAGTTTGCTGTGTAGTGCTTTGAAAGTCCAGGTGCCAAGGTGGAGCAGTCTTCTGGTGGCAAAGGATGCCATTCCGGTGAGAGAGTATAAGTCACAGTGGTGAGTCCTTGGGGGAGCATCTGTAATAAAGTGAAGGGCACGACAGAAGAGGACATCAAGCCTGCGCAGGTTGGTCACCGATGTGGTGTTCTATATGATGTCCCCATAGTCAAGGAGTGGGAGGAAAGTTGTTTGGACGAGTCCAAGTCTGATCTCTGTAAGGAAGAGCGCCTTGTATCTGGAAAAGAAACCTAACCTGGCTTTCAGTTTGACAGAGAGGCAGTCAATGTGTGCACTGAAGGAAAGCTGCTGTCGATTCAAACTCCTATGTATTTGAATCTGTCGACAGCTTTTAGAGGTTCACCAAGGGATGCTGTGATCCTAGTAGAGCCGGTCGGTGTTGGTTCCACCTATGGGGTGACTGTTGTTGTGGTGGAAGAAGAAGATTGTCTTGTCTTTTTTCGCATTTAGGAGGAGTTTGGAACTGATGAGGTTACGTTCGAGTTGCAGGAATTCTAACTGGGGGGAAAGGTGAGGGAAGGGAACATTGTTTAACCAGGGTAGCACACTAAGCCGAAGCCTGTTTCCAAATGCAATCTGGGTGCACAAGGAAGTTAAGTGATTTTCTCAGGATCACACAGCATGCATTTAGGCGACTGTGGAATTCAAACCCAGGTCTCCAGATCTGCAGCTCAGAGCCTTAACCCACTGCGCTATACTGACTTCGCATTTAGTAGAAGTTTGGAACTGATGAGGTTACATTCCAGTACGACTGAAGTTCCTTGCAGATTTTGGTGAGAGTAGGCTTGGATGAGTAAAGTACCTTGTCATCTGCAAAGAAGTGGAGTCTGGAGTTATTGATATTAGCGTTGAGGTTACTGATGTAGACAAAAAAGAGGATAGGGCCAAGGATAGACCCTTGGGGGACACCTCTAGTTATGGAAAGGGGGTTGGATAGCAGACCGTCCGCTTTAAATTGTTGTACATGCCTGGTAAGGTAGCTGGAGAACCAGTGGAGAGTGGAGGTAGCAGCACCAATATTGGAGAGGCTAAGTAGGGATAGGTTATAGTCAACCATATCGAATGCTTTGTTTAGGTCGAGGAAAACCGCACTAGTAACTTGTTTAGAATCTCAAGCAGAGAACCAATCATTGGTGACATTACCAAGGGTGGACACAGTGCTGTGGTTGCATCTAAATCCCAAATAAGTAGGACTGAGAAGAGAGTGTGCTTCGATGTGGTCTTTCAGCTGGTGAAAAACAAGCTTTTCGAGAATTTTGGAGAGCACAGGGAGGATGGAAATAGGTCTATAGTTGTTTAGATTGGAAGGGTCGCCAGATTTAGAGAGTGGCAGAATGTGGGCTGATTTCAAGCAGGATGGGACAATGACTGTCAAAATAGATAAGTTAAAGATGTGGAGGATGAGTGCGGTAAGATAGTAGTGGCCAATTTTTAGAAAGAAGGTGTCGATCCCATCAGAACCACAGCCTTTCTTGGTGTAGAGACTGAGAAGGAGGTCTTTGGCTTGTTTGTAAGTGATGGGAAGCAGCTGGAAGGGGTGCGGTGGGTGTGTGTGGAAAAGCCGGTAGTGTGCGGCAGAAGGTGGGGATGTGCTGCATAGGGGAGGAGTCGAAGGCAAGTCCAGCAGTGGTGAAATGGGAGTTTATTCTCTCCAGAATGGTTTTACGATCTTTGAGAGCAACTCCATTGTCCATGATCTTGCAAGGCACAGATGGGGCTGCTTTCCTCCCTTCTATGGTTTTTAGGGTGCGCCAGGTTTTGACTGAATTCCCCTTGGCCTGTTCGAGGGAGATGATGTAATAATTGGATTTGGTACGGCGGATAAGTTTGACACAGGCATTGCTTGAAGCTCTGAAAGCCTGCCAGTCGGACTGGGATTTAGTGCACCTGGCTTCTGCCCACAGTTTATCACGGGCTGTGAGTGCAGCTCTCAGGGCAGGGGTGGGAGTGTTTGCGAGCTCTGATTCTGATAAGGGGGGCATGCTTGTCGGCAAGGTGTAGGAGATGGGAACTGAGGGACGATATGGCCTCGTCCACAGATCTGGCGATGTAAAGGCGACCCCAATTGATCATCTTGAGGTCATTTAGGTACTGGCAAGCACCAAACTTATGGAAGCTGCGCTTGGTTATGTATTTGGTGGGGGAAGGGCATCTCACAATGGCTCTGATGCAGACGACTATGCCATGGTCACTCAGGTCCTTATGTAACACTGCAGTATGCTGGAGTTTGCGTGGGTGATTAGAGAGGATAATATCAAAGATGGATAGCTTTCTGCAGTTGTCTCAAACTACAGTTATATACATTTCAACAGTAACACTATATTATTTTTAAACAAAAGGGATCCCAGTATCAGTTACATTTCCACACAGTGATCTGCATATATTTTTATATCAGCAGATATGCAAGGGACAAAAAGACAAACAGCAAGGGAAGACAGAGATAGTGAGAGGCAGAGAACTGCAAGACTGTCGGCGTGATCAAATCCTAGGTCTCACAGGAAAATCTGGTTGCGCAACCAGACAGACAAAAGACAGGAAAAGGAAAGAAAAGATCCTTGCATTTAAACACTTTCTCCATAACAAATGGGACAGGGTCCTAATCCTACCCTGTCACAAACCCCCTAACCCTTAATGTAAGCAGTATCAAGGGGTATAAAAACAACTTCCTAGCCTAAACATTTTTGGATTATTTGCCTGAAATATTGTATTTATCCAAGACACAAGATTAAAATCCTTACATGAGGTATCTTGAGCAAAAAAGTTGTTGACTAGGGCAAGTTCATTTTGGTCACAACGGGAAGATATGTGTGATGGGGTGGCAAATTTGCTAAAGGGATACAGTTTTAAGATACAGAGACTTGTACAATTCTCTCCAGGCAGAGCCATGTTACTAGAGCTTGGAGTGCTGCTTTATAAATATTTATGCTCCTCAAGCCATATCTGCACGTGTGGAACCGTTTCAAGGAAATCCATCCATACTTTCATATGGACAGGGTGTTCATATTCTGGGGAACAGGGGAGGGAAAACTACTAAAATGTTGATATGAATTTCCTGAATACCATGATTCAAACTACGTCTTTGCAAGATGGATACAGAGCAGGGCATCAAGTTGCACCTAAATTATGTATGAGAGGGGATCTGGCCACCTGAATTGATTTTTTGTTTCTTTCCCAAAATCTGAAGGCAACTGGGTCCTGTACAGTGTCAATAGAAATGTCCGATCACATGGCTGTGTCTTGCAGCTACACCCCTGGCACTGTTATGAAATAGAAAAAGGTTTCCATTTGGAAACTGAATTCTCAGTCATTAACGGACAAGTTTCAGTGGTCCAACTGTCCAAAGCAGTGAAAATCAAGCAAAACAACTATATGTAGTATTAGAATTTGAGAAACAAGCTTCAAACGCTCATCTCCACAGCCCATGAAGAAAAATGTAACACCACCACAAATACAAGATGTAAACGGACGAGTTACTGGCTGTGTTAAAGAAATTAAACAATAATACTGCTCTGGGGGGACAGACAGATTTATATCAGAGTTTCATAAAATGTTTTGAGAGACTCTAGGGCCTATATTAGCTGTATTTTTAATGAGATAAAGTATTAACCCAGAAATGTATGCCAGAGTCTATGTCACAGGCTATAATGATATTTTTATTTAAAAAGGGGGTCAGGCACAAATTAGAGAATTGGACAGCCATCAGCCTCCTAAATTTGGATTTTAAACTTCTGGCCAGAACACTGGCAAAGGTGGCAAACCTTCAGACAGCCCCAGCTCAAACTTGTGCTATACCCCATCAATCAATGTTGGGTAACCTCATAGTACTGAGAGAGCTACTGGCTAGTGGAAATCAAACAATATATCTGATTTCCTGTTATCCCTTGACCAGAAGGAAACATCTGAGCAGGTCTGCCAAACATACATGTTTGAAGCTCTAACAGCATATGGCATACCATTTGTTTTTGTTCAGTAGACGGCTGAATGATACAAAACCACAAATGTTACCCTATTAATCAATGGATGGCTGGGCAACAGTGTCAGGATACAGGAGGGGTTAGGCAGGGCTGTCCATTAAGCCCACTTTTGTATGCTGTATATCCTTCTTTTGGATCCACTTATTAGAAGAATACAAGGTTAAACACTGGTGAAAGGTATCACATGCAGTGATAGGGAAAATAATTTGGTGCGTGCAGACGATGTATGTCTGGGCTTAAGGGACAAAGAGTCTGGAAGGGCAATGGTTAATATCATATAGCAGTCTGAAGTTATGTCTGGGGATAAACTAAATTATAACAAAAGCAGAGGCATACCCATAGGCACTACCAGGCAGAATGATAGTACCACACGTACAGCTGACATATCTATCTCAACAGAACCTATCAAGATCCTCTGGGTAAGTTATGGCACAGGCAATGATGACTTCTTATAATTGGGAACACACCATCACTAAGGCGTCTAGCAAGATTAATAGTGGGAAGTAGAAGCTGTTTTCCAAATGTAAACACATTTATTTTATTAAAGACACTGATTTTGCCAGTTTTCTTACACGTGGCACATATCTTTCCACCACCAGATGTACAGGCACGTATATACAATACATAGTTTCAGGGTTTATGCGGAAGCTTAAACTGGATCATATATATCCAGAATATAAGGGGTATAAAATTAACCCTGTAGTGTTTTTTTTTCACTGCTTGTTTTTAGTGTTTAATTTTGTTCCTATACTGCACAGGCAATCGACACTTTGATGTGCACGGATTGCTGCTTTGCTCTACTCCTTATGAGAGAAAAATGGGAGTGTGGCAATTTGACAGTAGTCCACTCACGCATGACTAATTGTGCTCCTTCAAGTGTAGGGTCCACTGGGAATAACATAAAAACATGGAACATCACAATCACATGGATTTTATCTCAAACCAGAAAACAACTGTGTTGTACAATACCAGACAAATGTTTTAGCTTTCCATTTGTCCAGTAGGAAGCGAGAATGAGGTCTTCCTCTGACAGACAAGAGGATTCCCACACACACGTGAGATGTAAACTGGCGATCCTGCCATGGGTAAACTGGGGGTAAACAAGTTGTTAAAACACAAAGCGACTGAAGAAAGAAAATGTCCCAGACCATTCTGTCCCTTGGAGCTAGAAACACAGGTGCATTTCTGGGCTGGCAGTACAGCCTAGAGGTTAGAGGAACGAGGTGTGAACGAGCTTGATACATCCAGCAGACCAGACCTGAGTCTGATTCTCACAAGCTCCACTTGCATACTGTGCGACTCTGAGCAAGTCACTTAACCGCCTAATGCTCCCAGGTCGCCCCTGAAAACAAGCACTTGTGCCTAGTGGGCCTTACCTGGTTACCAAAGACTAAAATAAAAATAACATTTCTTCATGGTTTGCTCCACGTCAATGGAAGTATGGCAACTATTACTTCAGGACTGGGGTGATAACTGTATTCAGACCCTCACTTATGAAGTGGTAGTCGTGAGGCTTTTTCCTGTCAGAATTAATAAATACAACCACAGTACCATACAGCAAGTTTTTTCTACATGTCAAATTATCTCTAGCAGGCTAGATGTACTTTTACACTACAGCTGAAGTAATTCCTGTGGTCGAAACCTTTTTGGTGATTAAGAATGCCTTGTACGAGAATATACTGAAGTGAAAGATGTAGTTTAACAATACACCAGTTTCTGAATTACTTGAGGCACAGTACATGGCTCTCAACCTGATCATAACCACTTATGAGGTAATAACACAGGACACCTCCTGATAAACAGATATATAGTGTATAGTAGAGCACTGTTCTATACAGAGATACATAAAATTGGCAAGGAAATCCCTGCATCCTGATTGGCTGTGACTTGTTTTTAGCCATTGGTGGTACTCTCTTACTGCCATGGCTAGAATCAAGTCCCTGCCAAACAGGGCAACTCACAGAATTCATAAGCCACCTACTTCCTAATTTCCATCACAAACATGGCTACAGCCTTTACTTAAACATTAAAAAACAACTAGGCCCTAAAAATAAAAATACATTAAATTAAATAAAGTAAGTAAATAATTGTCATTTACTCTCATGAACCCCCAGCGATGTATAGTATGCCGCACACACACACGCACCCACACACACACGCACAAATTTTAAAAAAAAAAAGTACTATTCAGTGATTCCATTGCTGGTGTTTCTTTAATTACCATGAAAAATCTCCCTCCTTACCTGGCAGCAGATAAAATTGAGGTTCTGGATCCACTTTAGGCCTGTGTGTGTCTCTTTGTGTGTATGCCAGTGAAACTCTGAAGAATTTTGAAATGGTGTATTCCATGTTACCGTTGTGTGTGTGTGGGGGGGAGGGGCATTCAACCACTGGAATAATGCAGAGCTCTGAATTCTTATATTCCATGGTAAACAAATCACACAGTGTATTGACTGTGAAGAAAGACAGATGACTGACCGGTGAAAAACATCTGCTGGAGGAACTATTTTGCCTTATTTAGCAACATTTTAGTACATTTTTCTGTGGCTTTGAAAACTTTTAGAATGTTCTTTTTTTAAAAGTTGCCTATGGGCTGATTTTATATAAGCAATAAGACATGGCTGGGTGTTGGTAGTACTGAGATGCCCGCAGACCCAGAGGCTGAAGACACCCCGCCTGCAGCCTCATGCCTCACTATGCCTCTGTGTGTGTGGATATCTCAGTACTACCAACACCCAGCCATATCTTGTTGCTTACCCAACCTTTTCAAAATGCTGTTGTGCCACAATTCAAAGGTCATGGAATGTGATTGTACCCTTCTGTGGTAGAACAGCATTCTAGAACCTCTAGAGACTGCACCAGTCAGTTTCATTGTGAAAGAGAAAAAACACAATGCACAAATTTCACATAAATACTATACATTATAAAAAATACAGGATAAGCAACTTTATGCATAACCAATGTGTTCTGCCACCTCAATTCTGATTCCCATGGACCTCTCGAGCTTCGCTCTCAAGGTCAGAGGGAATCACAACCCCTCTGTGGCAGAACACTCTGGTTGTGCATAGTTGCCCATCCAGTATTCTCTATATTTTATTTGTAGGATCTTCATTGTGGAAGTTAAAATGATTATTTTCACTGTACTTTGTATCTGGGGTTGGGTTTACGTTATAGTAAGGGTGAACATTCATTGCTTCATGAATCTGTTTGATTTCTTATTCCCTGTTTGTGTTTTGTTTTTGTCACAGGAGTTCTCATATTTCACCTTGTGCTGTATATATTTTTCTTGTTTCAATAAACATTCTCCTATTGTTGCTAAAAGTGCCTTGGGTGCTTTCACCTCCACCTGGACATCCACCAGGACAGCACTAGAGATGGGCAGCAAGGGATCTTGGTTTAACATCTCGTCTGAAAGACAACACACCACAACAGTACAGTACCCCCTAGAGTGACAGCATTTATGGTATCAGTAGGACTATATGTAATGGACATTTTATTTGTGTTTTAATTCTCAACTTACAATAGCAATACTACGTGACATGTTAAAAATGGCTGGGTTAAGGGCCTCCACTTCAGCTGAAGCCCTGATCCTTTCCTGCTGCTCTTGAACCACCTGGATATCCTATCCTTACAATTCAGCATTGTTACATTCATCTTACAGTAGGTATGCATGCAGCACACAGATGAAAGAGTGTCCAATGTAAACCAGAGAGCAACAGTGAGGCACATGTTAAATGCTTTCTTCTGGATGTAAAAGACATTTGCTTATTACCTACTCAAACAATGCTGAACGCATGGCTTATATTTTTTTTTTTTTTTTTTTTTTTTTAAGACTCACAAGATCGGTGGCAAAAAAATGTATATATCATTTTTCACTGGTTAACATGTTATACTAATAAAATGTTCTTAGTACAGGGCTGGTCCGGTGGTGCTGAGGGCTGAGGCGCTGGACGCCTTACCTCACGGCACGCCGGCGACCCGGGTTCGAAAAACTAGCCCAGGCCGTCAGAGGTCAGCCACGAGCGGGGTGGGGGGCGGAGCTGCCCACAGGCAAGCTATTCCTCTCCAGGGAGGTGTAAGGGCTTCCTCCGGCTGATGGCTGCCACCTGGTGGAGGCTGGGGACAGCACGGGCCAGGAGGAGCCAGGCGCTAGGCCTGGGGTGGGAAGAAAGGGGCCATTACCGGGGCTGTGGGACTAATGCGTGCCTCCACACGCTTGCGTAGCCACTCCTGGGGCCCCTGGGCATAAATGGAGGAAAGAAAATCGCTGGCAGCAGGATGGCAACCGACTCCTGCAGGCTCCGCTCCCGGGCCGGGCGTAAGGTAAGCCTCGGTAATTCCGGGTGATTCTTAGTACAAAATGCAGTTGGATCTTACCTTTAAGGGTTTGCAAAATTGGCGAATCCCTTAATGGCACCCCCAGATACTCAGCTATCCATTATGTGGCTACTTGGACAAAATGGGGAAAAACATTAAAAAAATCTCTAGCCCTCCCACCTCCTTTCACCAGTCTCCCACACAAATGAAGAAAAAAGCGAAACTGCAGGCCTTCTGGCATTTTGCCAGGACATATATAAATACATAAATGGTATAGGACAGAATAGTCTAAAATTCCTTCAAGTCTACCCTTTTAAGGAGCCATGACTTTTATCAAGTCCCCCTCCCCCCATCCACAGCACAACCCCCAATCATCAAATATAAATTTGTAGTAATGTGCCCCACCCTTCCTGACCTTGAATCCACACTTTTTTTGGGGGACTCGGGAGACTATAAATAGGATAACCAGGCTAGCCCAGTCGCCCCTCCCTAATCTACAGTGTACCTACTGCCTCAGCTTGCATCATCTGACTGATGCAGCATGAAGATATGTGTGACTGAGGGGGGCAGTTTCCATCACTAATAATGCTAGCCAGATAGGGTTGTTGGGTTGACAGGATTCAGTAGTTTCCAAGGGCAAATGGGGGCATGGCTAGTGAGGGGAACACTGCAGAAAATAAAAGGAAACTGCAGTCTGTATTAAAAGATTGAGATTAAGACCTCATTTAAGCATGTTCTGTAAATAGTTTCTATGACCTGTGAAAAGAATAAAATAACTGTGTTTGTGAAAAAGGATTAGGGTTTTTTGCCCCACACAAGTGACAGGCAGTAATTGGAATTGCTATATATTTCTGTACAGTGTTCGGTGCTCCACATAGTCATGATAATGATGGCCAAAGCCAATATCAGCATCTGTCTGGCCACTTACAGTCTCAGTACGTGATGCTCTAAAGAGTAAACTGTAATATTAAAGACCCTTTCCTCAACTTTTGGTCTACATTTTAAATGTCTAGCAAAAATAGCTATATTCAAAGTTATCAGCCCAAACATCTCGATAGGGGGCTTCCCAGTTGTTAAGCAATCTCAAATACATTTGTGCTAAATAAATTCCAGACATCTGGAGTTTTAAATACTACTGTCAATTCATACAGTATGTACAGGACTTCGGGCACGAGTTGTTGATTTATAAGAGCAGTGCTCAGAGTTCCACCAACCGATTCTTTGGACCTTGACATGACAATGACAAAAAAATAATAAAATACCAGAGAATTCTGGGAATTCAAGAAACAAATTATCATTCTGTGTCTCACAGGCATGTAAATTCTGGTATGGGATTTGCTCGGTGTGACCATCTCCTCTCCTCCAGTCCCCAAAATTTCTACTAGATCATTTTGTAAACAATCTCGACTTCTCTGTATAGATATTTTTTTTTTTCCTTTTCTTTTTTGTTTATACTTTTTTATCCAATACCCTGGGCCCGACTAGATAACCTTCCTCCATCTCCCTCCACGTTCCTGTCCCGCCCTCATAACCCCTTTTTCCTGCTTTTGCTCACTCCTAACTTTTTTTTTATACCAAGCTGTTTATTGTCTGTGCCTATCAGACCACACTCGGCCACAGCCCCCACCCATGTCACCCATCTTCCCCAGGATAAATCTCCAGCCATTACCCTCCTGACTTACCCCTCATAAGGGGTCCCCAGGGTGGGCCCTCACCCCAAGGAAGTAGTATCCAGTGTCGGGGGTGTCTGAAAGATGGCATCAGGCCTGTGAGGGTCCAGCATTATCCAGCTGTAAGCTTAGTTGTTTCTTCTTCCTTTTTTCTTTCTACAATGGAGCAACGGGGCTCCATTGTAGAAAGAAAAAAGGAAGAAAAAACATGCTAAGCATCCATGCGCAATGCATGTTGCGTCCGGCAGGATTTCCACCATGGTGAAGCTCTGAACTGTGCCAAATTTGCCGGATCCTCCCCCCACCCATTCAAGGGAGGGGAGCTGTCCCTAGGATCCTCAGTCCTCCCTCACCCGGTCATCCCTCCACTGACCCAGGTCCATTCCCGGATCCCAGTCACCAGTGTATCAAGCAGTAGCACTGCAGATGTGCTACCAGACAGTCTGCTCACACCCATCTCTGGCACCTGAACTGGTACAAGAAACACCATCAAATCCAGCTCCACTTGTGAGTTTGTGCCACAGTTCAGACACACACAATAAAAAGGGGCAGAAACCATCACCGAATGTGACTTACAAACAGCAAAGCTTTATTAAGAATCAAAAGGTATAAACATACTAGCAAACAAATGTGCTGGCAGGACTCAGGAGAGGGATAAAGCACTGTATTGTGAAACTGAACGTGGACTTTGTGCGGCCTCCTACCAGCGCATTTGTTTGCTGGTATGTTTTTACCTTTGATTCTTAATAAAGCACAGCTTTTATAAGTGGCATTTGGTGCATTTTTTTTTTCCTGTGTCACCTGACCAAGTAACCTGTGGCTGATACCCTACACATGGATCATGCCTCTAAAGACATACTACCTTTCAACTAGAAAGGTGACCAGAGGGAGGGAGCTGGTGAGAAGGGCAGACTTCATCTGTTCCAGGTCCACCCTCCATTTCTTGGCCTCATAATCCCACCTGACATTCCGCATATTCTGGCCATGGCGGGGGTAAGCCCAACCTCTCCACTGGAACTTCCTTGCTGCCCCACTCTGGGCAGGTGATGCCTCCGCATCACGTCAGGCAAACAGATATGCGCTGACATAAGGCTGCTCCAAAAGGAACCACAGATACATTGATACTGTTGGCAGATAAGGGCTGCCAGGCTGATCCAGCCTGCCCGTTTATGATACCTGATGAAGCGGCCAGTGACCCTATTTGGTCACTGGCTTTAGATTTTTCTTCCTATCTCTAATATTCCTTTATTCCTGTCCCATACATATTTGAAGCCTGCCACCGTATGGGCAGCCACCACTTCCTGGAGCAGGCTATTCCATGCATCCACCACCCTCTCTGTAAAAAAGAACTTCCTGACACTACCCGTTATGCAGTCATGCATCAGTCTCATATCATGCCCTCTTGTTCTGGTACTACTTTTAAACTGGAGTATGTTGTCCCGTTCCACCTTGTTCATGCCCTTGAGGTATTTGAACGTTTCAATCATGTCACCTCTCTCCTCCTTTTGCTCCAGCATGTACAAATTGAGGTCTCTGACTCTTTTCTCATAAGGCTTGTGATACAGACCGTTCACCATTTTGGTTGCCCTCCTCTGCACCATCTCTATTTTGTCAATGTCCTTACGAAGGTGTGGCCTCCAGAACTGGACACAGTACTCAAGGTGAGGCCTCACCAGGGTCCTGTACAGTGGAACTATCATCTCCCTCCTTCGGCTTGTGATTCCCCTTGCAATACACCCCAACATCCCAGTGGCCTTCCCCACCACCTTGGCCATCTGCCTTGTGTCCTTCATGTCATCTATGATTACTACTCCCAAGTCCCTCTCTTCCTTAGTAACTGCCAACAGCTCTCCCCCCAACCTGTAGCTTGCTCCAGGGTTCCTGCTCCCCATAAAATCACAGAAGCTTGATGACAGAAAAGGATCATACCGGCACATCTAGTCTGCCTCCCCCTTCCCCATACCGCCCCTCCTTGCCAGCCCCTCCTCCCCCGCCCTGGATACTCAGCCCCATATGCTTGCCCCATGCCCTCTTGAATTCTTCCACCAATTTAGCCCGCACCACTCCGTCTGGTAGTCTGTTCCAGGGCCCCGCCGCCCTCTCTCCGTGAAGAAACACCCTCTCACATTGCCCCTGTATCTTTTTCCTTGCAGTTTGATGCTGTGCCCTCTAGTTCTGACCCTCTCCTTCCTCTTAAGTAAACCCTCTTCTCCCACTTTATTGAGCCCCTTTACATATTTAAAAGTTTTAATCATGTCTCCCCTTTCCCTCCTTGTCTCCAGCATGTACAGTTGTAGCTCCTTACACCTCTGCTCATATGACTTTCCCTGCATACCCTGCACCATCTTGGCTGCCCTTCTCTGAGCCCCCTCCAACGCATCTAGATCCTTGTGGAGATGTGGCCTCCAGAACTGAACCCCATACTTCAGCTATGGCCTCACCATGGCTTTTATAAAGGGGCATTACCTCCCTCCTTTTGCTAGTAATGCCCCGCCTATGCATGCCAACATTTCATTGGCCTTTCCCACTACCCTGCTACATTTGATTCCTACCTTAAAGTTCGAGGAGACTATGATCCCCAAATCCCTCTCCTGTTCGGTTACTCTGATTTCCTCCCCACCTAGGGTGTACCATGTTCTGTTCCTAATTCCCAAGTGCATCACAGTGCACTTCTTGGCATTAAATCTCAGCTGCCACGTTCCAGAGCGTCTTTCTTTAAATCCTCCTTCATGTCCTCCACCCCCTCCTGGGGTGGACACCCTATTGCATATTTTCGTATCATCAGCAAATAGGCACACCCTCCCCCTCAAATCCTCCATAATATCACTGATGTAGATGTTGAAGAGAAGTGGACCCAAAACTGACCCCTGTGGCACTTCACTCTTCACCCTCACCGTCCCGGAGTGCACCCCGTTTAGCACCACCCTCTGAGTTCTTCTTGCCAGCCAGGCCTCCACCCAGCTTGTTATTTTCCCACTCAGCCTCAGGCTTTCCATCTTGCTCACCAGCCTCCTATGGGGGATGGTGTCTAAGGCCTTACTGAAGTCCAGATTGACCGGGGGGGGGCAGTGGACGTGGCCTATCACCTGAGTCACCCAATCAAAGAATTTAATTAGGTTTGTCTGGCAAGACTTCCCCTTCGTGAAGCCATGCTGTCTGCTGTCCTGCAAGCCACTCTCCTCCGGGTAATCCACCACCCTCTCCTTGATTAATGCCTCCATTACCTTCCCCACCACTGACGTAAGGCTGACAGGTCGGTGGTTCCCCTTTACCTCCTTATTACCTCCCTTGTGTTAAGGCACTACATCCACCCTCTTCCAGTCCTCCAGCACTCTCCCCAGATCCAGGGACAAGTTGATGAGATTTGTCAAGGGTGCGGCCAACTCCTTCAATTCTCTGATCACCCTGGGGTGTAACCCGTCAGGCCCTATTGACTTGTCCACCCTCAATCTATCTAGCTCTGCCCTAACCCTATCCACAGTGAATGGCCTCAGATCCACCCATTTGCCCTCCTTCCCCCTTTGACTTTAGCTCAGCCTCCCTACCGTCCTCCTCCTAAGTGAATACTGAGGTAAAGTACTTATTTAATAACTCCTCTTTTTCACAGTCCCTTTCCAATTTTATTCCCCCCCCCCCCGAGCCTAGTAATCCCCGCCTTGCCCTCCTCGTCTCCCTCACATATCTAAAAAGGTTTATACCCCTTTTGGCCTTTTTGCCATTTTCTCCTCAGTATCTGCTTTTTCCCTTCTGATCTTCTTCCCTGCCAGACTCTTTTCCCTAAACTCTTCCTTATGTTCCTCGCTGAGTGGCCTCTTAAATTTTCTGAAAGCCCTCCTCCTTTCCCTGACTGCCCCCACAACCTCCTTTGTAAACCAAAGCAGTCTCCTCCCCCTCTTGCTTTTCCTTTTTTCCTGCACATTTCCGAGGCTTGCAGTACCCCTCCCTTGATGGCCTCCCATAGCTCCACTGCCCCTATAGTCTCTGTACCCTCCACTGTCTCCCTTACTATCCTTCTCATCTTGTCAAAGTCCGTGCGTTTGAAGTGTACTGGTTTTACTTATCTCTCTCCCTGCCCTGACCCTGAACATTACCGTGCTGTGGTCGCTGTTTTCCAAGGCTTCTCCCGCCTGCATCTCCTCCACACTCTCCCCATTTGTCAGGACCACATCCAGCAGGTTGTTTCCCCTTGTCGGATCCCTGACCAGCTGCTAAAGGAATACCCTCTGCAGTGCAGTTAGTATCTCCCTGCTCCTTGACGATGCTGCATCCGAGATTTCCCAGTCTACATCTGGGAGGTTTAGGTCCCTTACCAGCAGTAGCTCTCCTTTTAGGGCCATTCTTGTGACTGCCTGAATTAACCGTTGATCACCCTCCTCATCTTGTGTAGGTGGCCTGTATACCACCCCCAGTCGCAAGGATTCTCCTGTCCTCCTGCCTAGCGTTACCCACAATAGCTCAGTCTCCCCGTCCTCCTCTTGGCCTTCAGTTACACTTATGCCTTCTCTGATGTATAAAGCAACATGTTCATGATTTTGCATTTCTCTGCGTTACACCATAGTTGCCATGCTTCTGACCATCTCTCCAGCAGTTCCAAGTCCTTTCTCATCCTTTCCGCCCCCTACAGGGTACCCACCCTGTTGCAGATCTTGGTGTCATCCACAAAAAGGCAAACCTTTCCCTCTAGCCCATCTGCAATGTCACTGATGAAGACACTGAAGAGGACCGTCCCCAGAACTGATCCTTGAGGTACCCCACTGGTCAGCTCCCTTTCCTCTGATTGCGTTCCGTTTACCACTACACTCTGTTGACTGTCCTGTAACCAATTTTCAATCCAGTTTACCACCTTATGTCCCATCCCCAGGCTTCCTAGCTTGTTGACCAGTCTCCTATGTGGGACAGTATCAAAGGCTTTGCTGAAATCTAGGTAGGCAATGTCTACAGAACCCCCCTCAGTTTACTGCCTTTGTTACCCAGGCAAAGAAATCAATTAGATTAGTTTGACAGGACCATCCTGCGGTGAACCAATGTTGCCTGGGATCCAACACCCCACAACTTCTAGATGCTCCACTATTCTTTCCTTGAGGAGTGTCTCCATTATCTTTCCTACTACAGCGGTTCCCCACCCCCACCCCCATGACCCCACTGGGCCATCAAAGAAGAGGACACACATCAGAAGGAGTGTCTTCCCTCCTTCAGTCAGGGGAAGTCGGAGAGAGATGCCAGAACCCCACCTTGTTAGTCAGTATCAGACATTCCAGGTTTGGGGCATGAACCCAGGTTGTCTGGACAGCTGCAGTAGCTGACTAGTTTCATACAGATTATCAAGGGTCCTGCACAAATATGTAGGAGTCCCATTCTGAAAAACAGTTATTTGTTTAGAAAGAAATAATAAGGAATTCAATTTAAAAACATGAGGTGAAATCCTGTGCAATGTCAAAGAGCTGATCTCCTGCCTATCACCTGCTGTTGGTGGTGGTAACCACATGTTAAGAATTACAGAGGCCCCATATGCAGTAGAGAAAATATGGTTTACCTTTGGACACCTTGGTTCCTTTCAGTCCCAAACAAAAGTCAGTGGTCCTGGGACCCTTACTAAGAGGGTTAGCTGAAGCTCTACTTCCAAATAGATACTAATGTTATTTTCCATTAGAAACTGATTCAGATTGAGTTTATAAGACACAACACCCCTCTTCTAATGCCAACTTTGGGAGTTTGTTCCACAGTCTATTACTCAGAGTGAAACATATGTTTATTGCACTACTTTTAATTAGCTTTCCTTCAGGCAGAAGATATGTTTTCTTGTTTTACTGACCAGAACACATTAGAAAAGTTCGCCTCAGTCCACGTCTACTCCTGTGACAAAATTTATACATAGAAATCATATCTCCCTTCAGCATTCTTTTTTGTGAGTACAAAATACCCAGTCTATCCAACTTTTCTGCATATTTACCACCCCCCCCCCCCATTCTCTTAATCATTTTAAGCACTCTCTGCTATATGCCCTCACGTGCTGCAACATCCTCTTGTGGTGGCAACCAACACACAGAGCACCGGATAGATAATATGTGTTGCTGGGTATGTGTCTGTGATCCAATTTATAGATTTTTAAGGATTCCACAAAAATCTCTATGGATCCCAATCTTGGATGGTTCCTTATCTGTATGGAAATGATTTAGAGTGAAGTAAGACTAAAAGTTTGTTTTTGAGCAGTCCATGCTCTTCAGATCAAGAGCCTCATGACTAAAGTCAGGAGGTCCTGGGACACCCACCATGGGGTTAACAGACAGTATGAGATCTGTATGTGATACTACAAGGGTGGCCTTAGCAATACCCAATAAAGTGACAAAATCAGAGGTCCTGGGACACCCATAATGGGGTTAACAGACAGTATGAGAACTGTAAACAATACTACAATGGTGGCCTTAGCAATAACCACTAAAGTGACAAAATCAGAGGTCCTGGGACACCCACCATAGGGTTAACATACATACTAACAGCCAGCAGAGTAGGCAGAATGGTCTGTCATGTCTGCTCGGTAGCCAGCCACCTAGTGGTTGCTCGCTATTCTGCCCCCCCCAGCCCCCAAGAGGGTCTTCATTGGATTTAGAATCCCCTTGTACATGTCCCACCCCTTTTGAAGCCCTCCACTGTGCCTTCCTCCACCAGCCACTTGGCAGCGCATTCCACAGCTCCAACACCCTCTCAGTGAAAAAATGCCTCCCACGCCCCCACCATAATGTCCCCTCAAGTTTCCACTCATGCCCCCTTGTTGTTCCCCCTTTTTTAGCCTAAACAGCTCCTTGTTTCCACTCACAGTTACTCCCTTTACATACTTGAAGATGCCCATCATATCTCCCCTGTCCCTCCTCTCCTCCAGTGTGTACATCCCAAGCTCCTTCAATCTCTCTTCATAGGTCCTCCCCTCAATTCCCTGAATCATCCTGGTCACTCTCCTCTGAACTCTCTCCAACAGTACTATGTCCTTCTTCAGATGAGGTCTCAAGAACTGAACACAGTACTCAAGTTGCAGCCTGACCAAGGCATTGTACAGAGGGAGGATCGGCTCCCTCTTCCTGGACGTAATTCACCTGGCTATGCAGCCCACTATCTTGTTTGCTTTGGCTGCGGTTCTTCTACTATTTTCAGAGTTATTCATTTTGACGTCTACCACTGCCCCTAAATCCTGTTCACCCATTGTGGCTTGCAGTGTGACCCCCCCCCCCAGGGTGTAAACATGGCCTAGATTTCTGACCCCCAAATGCAGTACCTTACATTTCCCTGCATTAAATTTCAATCCCCACCTCCTTGACCACCCCTCCAGGGTATCCAGATCCCCTTGGACTAACCTCTCTTGCTTCTTCCAAGTCCACCAGTGCTCCTAGTTTGGAATCATCTGCAAAGAGACTTAGCCTACTTCTAACCCCACTTCATATGTCCGAGACACAGGCATTAAACAGGAATGGTCCCAACCCGAACCTTGAGGGACCCCACTGATTACCTTCCTAGGGGAGGAGACTATCCCACCGACCATTACCCTCTGAATTGTCCCCCAAAGCCAATTTTCAACCCACTTCAGCTCCTGTCCTCCCACTCCCATCTCCCTCAGCTTTGCTATCAGCCCTTTATAGGGTACTGAATCAAACGCCTTGCTAAAATATAGGTACAGGACGTCCACCGGCCTATGTCTATCCAAAGCCCTCGTCACCCAGTCATAAAACTCTACAAGGTTGGACTGACACGATTTCTCCCGGAACAAAGCCATACTGTTTATTATCCTGGTGCCCTAACCCTTCCAGCTGCCGCCCAAGTCTCTCCTTGATAAAGCCCTCCATTACTTTGCCCACCACAGACGTTAGGCTGACAGACCCAAATTTCCCCATCTCCTCCCTAGACTCCCCCTTTATGGATATACACTACATACACCACCCTCCATTCCTGAGGCACCCATCCTGTCTGCAGAGAGATGTTAAAGAGTGCAGCCAATGGAGCTGCCAGTTCATCCGCCAGTTCCTTCATAACCCTCGGGTGTAGCCCATCCGGTCCCGGCGCCTTATCAGTTTTTAGATTCCAAAGGGTCTCCATCACCCTTTTCACTGTCATTTCTCCCCCCCCCAATCCTCCCCCTCATTCAACCTCCCCACCCCTTCTAGGTCAGTCCCTTCCTGCACCCTAGCCTCTCTCCACCCTCTGGTCTCAGACTGACCTCACAGACAGACAGTATGACAACTGTACGTGATACAAGGGTGGCCTTAGCAATAACCACTAAAGTGACAAAATCAGAGGTCCTGGGACACCCACCATGGGGTTGACAGACATTATGAGAACTGTACGCGATACTACAAGGGTGGCCTTGGCAATAACCAATAAAGTGACAAACTCGGAGGCCCTGGGACACCCACCATGGGGTTAACAGACAGTATGAGAGCTGTACACAATACTACAAGGATGGCCTTAGCAATAAAGTGATGAAATCAGAGGCCCTGGGACACCCACCATGGGGTTAACAGACATTATGAGAACTGTACACGATACTACAAGGGTGGCCTTGGCAATAACCAATAAAGTGACAAACTCGGAGGTCCTGGGACACCCACCATGGGGTTAACAGACAGTATGAGAGCTGTACACAACACTACAAGGATGGCCTTAGCAATAAAGTGACAAAATCAGAGGTCCTGGGTCACCCACCATAGGGTTAACAGAAATTATGAGAACTGTACGCAATACAAGGGTGGCCTTAGCAATAACCAATAAAGTGACAAAATCAAGCCACTTTCAGAGCTTGTTATACCCCTTTTATTTTAGCACAGCATATAATTTGCTTTACCAATTGTTACCACACAGTGCTGTGACAGCTTCAGCTTCCCAACTATTCCAGTAGTGTTTTTCTTTTTAATGTTTACATAGAATACCTAACCCACATTCTTTGGGTCTAAGTGGAAGAATGTGCACTTATTCACACTAAATTTCATATCCTATTTGCCAGTTCACTACCCCAGTATGTTTTAATCCCTTGGTAGATTGTCTTTTATTGTGTATACAGAACTAAATGAACAGTTTTAATGTATGCCAATTGTTACAGTAGCTTAACTCTCAATACACAATGGAATCCTCGTTGCCTAGGAGAATACTGAAACCAAAGCTTCCTTACCTTTGAAAATTAAGATTCAGTGAAGCATAATCTATGTCTTCTCCGCTCAGAGTGATTGCACATTTCGTGAACCAATAGAGCCTTTGTAACAGTTAAAGCATTACTTACCCAACATTCCAAAAACCTACAGGTACCATTTATTTCCTTGCTCAAATTTTACAACACTGTTGTTTGTTAAGAAATATCTGCCCATAATTTCCAGGGACATAATCAGAATTTATAATAAGTATTTATTTTAATGTTCTTAGAGCACTGGATTTTGCAGCAGCCTTCCAGGGGAGGTAGTGGGGGTGAGAACAGTGGAAGGGTTCAAGAGTGCATACAATAAGCACAGGGAAATCGTGGAGGAAAGGAAGGTGGGAGGGAGAAAGAGCTATAGATTGGGCATGGTCTGTGGTAATAATGCAGGTAGGGAGATTTGGGTGGACTGGATGAGCCAAGCGGTCCTTAACTGCCATCAAATTCTATCTTTTTATGCTCCTAGAGCATGTATTTTTTCCTATGTAAAACAATGTTTTCAAATGTCCACAAGCAACTGAACTACACAAATGAATCCTTTGAATACTACGGCCCAAGATATAATTAATCTTGTACTAACACAGATTCTATAACATACAGGTAGCTTCATGGACACATGGTCTAGGAGTCAGTGAGATTATCAGTTCAAGAATCCCAGAAACTGTGGAAACTATATCCTGCTATACTGGATAAATGTTATACCATTCAAATAACATATGAGCTAATGTTTCTTACTTCACTGCAACATAACTAAGCTGCAGAAAACCAAATCTGCTCTGCTGAGCCCTGCCTTAGGTTCCCAGACCAGGTCTGCAGTCACCCAAATAATACACTAAATTAAATTATAAAACAGATTGCTAAAGTAGAGTGCTATGAATGAATGAACATTCATTACATGTCAATGAAACAACATTGCTAAATACACGACCGCAGGTTTTATTTTCTTTTACGTATTTTATTTGTTAAAAATCCATTTTTTTTTAATCTGGACTATTTTCTTCCCTTACTTGTCTCCGATGGCAGATTCCTCCTGGACCCTATGCCTTCAACTCCACTGTCCCTCCATTGATGGGAGATGTCCTCCTGACTGGAGTTTCTCATCACACGGCAAGGTGAGGGGCCATATGTACTGTGGTCTGTCATCCACAGAGGCAAAGGCCATTTTCCATTTTTCTGTCCCCCCCAAGATGCTGGCTCTGATTACGTCATGCACTGACACACATGTCAAAGTGTGCTGTCACCTGATGTCAGCCAGCATCTCCCCTTTCTCTCATGAGGCACCTACCCGCAGCTTCAGCTGTGGTCACCCAGAAGGCACTGCTACAGCAGCTGCAGACTAATCCCCTCCCTTGATAAAGCGTATCCTCTGGGATGCTCAATCCTTCTCTCACCAGCCGGCCCCCCATAACCCAGGCTTGTTTCCAGATCCAGGTTGCTGGACGTTTTCACAAGAATTTTGGTCAGAAGAGTTAGGTATATATAATAGTATTAATATAAAACATTTCTTCTAGTGGTGCAAGAGGCAATGATTATGATGCTTCATGACTTACCACAGTTGTGCACCTGCCACTGAGGGCAGCAGCTTATTCTGAATAAAGTCCTGCTCATGGAGACAAATGCAGAGCTGCCCTTGGTCACCATGAGCACTCAAACTGTAATAAGTAATTTAAAAGCCCTGACAGAAAAGTGAAAAATGCCAACGCTAAAATTAGCCCACTGACCCTTGCAAGAGCTTTTGGGAATAATAAATGTCCTGGGATACCAGTTAAGTTCATTATGTTT
The DNA here is from genome assembly GCA_016271365.2 of Neoceratodus forsteri. Lineage (NCBI taxonomy): Eukaryota > Metazoa > Chordata > Ceratodontiformes > Ceratodontidae > Neoceratodus > Neoceratodus forsteri. Next base: position 297,539,868 of record CM057459.1, on the reverse strand, counting down.
ACTGTTCAACTCATTACAACTTATTTCATATAACAAAAAAAGAAAAAAAACAGTAAATACAGTACAGAGTTTACACAGTAGAACTAGAATACAAAATAGAATTTCATTTAAAGACTTTCATTAGAACCTATATTGACTAATGCATCAGTAGCATGGTTGGTTACTAATATCTAATCATTTTCAGCATACAGATTTGTCCTGCTTCTTACTGCACATATTACATTAAAACTTGATTTGTGTAACAGGCATAAATGCTTTGGTATTCTATTTTAACTCTATTTCAATTAGGTAGGTATCCCTAGAGGGAGCAGGTTTAGAAAACACTGTGAATAGCTCGTCACAGAGTGTAAATAAGACATATCATATCTAGTACGTCTGTTAGCCGTAATGTGCTTATAATCTCATTTTTCCCTTAAATAAGGAGTGAAACACTAGTATGATACAGAGAAAGCAAGCGTCTAGTAGGATACCTAAAGGATGATCAAAGAAGAAGGGCTAGTGTTACACATTTCAAAGGACGACTCATACCTAGAGGAGCGGCACAGCTATCGTGAACTTGTACTTCTATATTTTTTTATGTATTTAAAATTTTGTTAACCAGGTTTATAAAATGGGCAAAAAAAATTCTTGCATGCCAATTGGCTGGAAGCCCTTTCCAGTTATGTCCTTATCCGCATATAATGTTTCAAAGCGCACTATTTGTGCCAACCTGAAAGGCAGCACAGGGAGAAATCAATCTGTGCCACCAGTCTCCCAATGCAACTCTTCAGGTAGCATGCGACGGAACCACAACCACTGCACTAGAAGAGCGGTGCCACCAACACAAACAGAAAAATCATACCACGAATATATCCAACATCCCCGTCCTGCACAACAACACAGTTTGCAGTTAATACCTCTTATTTAGTTTTCTTCGGTGCCCGCCTGCCCTTCGCCAGTGTCTCTATTTTGTTTTTAAACCGTGATGACAATCCAGACTCTCACCACAAACTGGAGTCTCCAGGTTTGTTTCCGTTTCCAGCATCTGAGGTCTCCGTCCTCCAGCCTACCAGCCATCCTCCAGCCCTGCTAGCCAGCCATCCTCGTCCATACAGTAGTAGCGCCGAATGTGTCAAGCAATTTTGTGTGATTCCCTATTTATCCTTCACAAAATTTACATAGAAACATAGAAACATAGAAGTTGACGGCAGATAAGGACCGCAAGGCCCATCCAGTCTGCCCATTTCTTTTTCTACCTTATAAATGTGCCATCGGCCTTTGCTCTGTCAGTGACCTATCTATTCATAGTCATTTGTATTGCTCCCTTATGCCTATCCCATGCCTGTTTGAAGCCCTGCACTGTATTCATAGCCACTCACTTGTGGTAAGCCATTCCATGCATCTACTACTCTTTCTGTGAAAAAGAATTTCCTCACATTCTCTTAATCGCCTCCTCTAATCTCATGCTGTGTCCTCTTGTCCTGCTATTTTTCTTATATTTAAACATGTTAGACTCTTTCACCTTGTTTTATGCCTTAAGGTGTTTAAATGTCTCGATCATATCACCCTCTCCTCCTTTGCTCAAGGGTATACATATTGAGCTCCGTTAATCTGTCCTCATATGTCTTCTGATGCAGTCCCTGCACCATTTTGTTGCCCTTCTGGACTGCCTCAATTTGGTTAATGTCCTTGTGAAGGTGTGGCCTCCAATACTGCACGCAGTACTCCAGATGGGGCCTAACCAATGTCTTGTACAGAGGGATTATTACCTCCCTCTTACGACTTGTGATACCCCTACTAATACACCCTAACACCCCTAGCCTTACCTACTGCTTTAGAGGTCTGCTTGATGATTTTAGGTCATCAGTGATGATGATGCCCAAGTCTCTTTCTTCCTTTGTGACTGCTAGCAACTCCCTCCCAGCCTATAAGTGGCTTCAGGGTTTCTCTTCCCTATGTGCATGATTTTGCACTTCTTTGCATTAAATCCCAGTTGCCACTCTTCTGACCATTCTGCTAGTTTATCCAGATCTCTTCTCATTCTGCCCACACCCATCTGGATCATCTACTCTTGTTGCAGATCTTGGTGTCATCTGCAAACAGACAAGCCTTACCCTCTAGTCCATTTCAGTAGGTCACTAATGAAGATGTTGAATTGGACTAGCCCCAGGACTGATCCCTGAGGTACCCCACTTGTGACTTGCATCTCTTCTGACTGTATACCATTTACCACCACTCTCTGTTTTCTGCCAGTCAACCAGTTTGCCACCCAGTTGACCAACTTCGACCCACCCCAAGCCTACCTAGCTTATTTATCAATCTTCTATGTGGAACAGTGTCAAAGCTTTGCTGAAGTCAAGGTAGGCGACATCAACTGCTCCCCCTTGGTCCACCACTCTGGTTACCCAGTCAAAGAAATCTATGAGATTAGTTTGACAGGACCTTCCTTTTGTAAACCCATGCTGTCTTGGATCCTGTGCCCCTATGGGTTCCAGGTGTTGCACTATCCTTTCCTTAAGGAGTGCCTCCATAATCTTGCCCACTACTGAGGTAAGACTGACCGGTCTGTAGTTCCCCGCCTCCTCCCTGCTACCACTCTTGTGGAGTGGGATCACATGAGCCCTTCTCCAGTCTTCTGGGACCTCTCCTGTGCTCAGAGACTCACTAAACAATTCTGCTAATGGCTATACTAGTTCCTCCTTTAGCTCCTTAAGTACCCTGGGATGTATGCCATCAGGTCCCATTGCCTTATCCACCCTGAGCTTAGCAAGCTCTTGTAGGACCCTTTCTTTGTGAAGGGAGTAGTGCTCACCTCCTCCCCCTGTGTCCATGATGCTGAGCTGTGGGCCCTGCCCTACCTTCTCTTCAGTAAATACTGAGCAAAAGTATCTATTTAGGATAGATGCCTTTACAGGGTCCTCCTCACATGCTCCCTTTTCTCCATTAAGCTTAGCAATACCCCCCTCTGGACTTTCTCCTTTCACTAATGTATCTATAGAAAGTCTTGTCACCTTGTTTTACTGTTCGTGCTAGTGTTTCCTCAGTTTGGGACTTCGCCTGCCTTACTGCCTTACCTGCTAGCAAAAAATTGCCAGATATCGGATCCAGATCATCACAAGGCACTATCCGACTGGGTCGGATAGCAGAGGTATGAGTGCCCTTTAATTATAACATTCCTCACCCCACGTCTGCCTGATCGCGAACTGCCCCATCAAAAACCAGCCTAAAAAGAAGAACCACGGACGAAAGAACAAGGAGGTAAGAGCAGAAACAATCAGTCAACAACAAATGCAGTAACCCTGAAAGCTTATCCTAATGTTAGATAAAACTGTAAAACCTGTAAAGCACCACCTGTAATAATTTCAGAGAAGATATACCCTGTAAGAAACACTTTGCTCCAGAGAAAAATAAAGCAGTAACAGAAGATATACCTTGCAAAAGACAATTTGAATCAGAAGATTACAGCAGTAATCTGTTAGCACACACCTGTAGGCACACCTTGTAATAATGCAGAAGAAGGTATACCAGCAACAACAATTTGAATCAGAGAAAAAATAAAGCAATGAAATGTTAGCAACAAACAGTAGCAATCCCTGTGAGTAAAAAACAAAAACACCACCACACAGTAAATCTGCTTAGCCAAACTAAGTCTTAATCCTTCTCCCTTGCTCTGGTAAGTTTCTCTACTCTGCCTTTCAAGCAGTCTTAGAAGGAAAGAGCTCAGGTGAAGCTAGGTGCCTTGGCCAGCAAACCAAAAATCCTCTAAAATTCTTTTTGTTATACCTACAGAAAGAAGCAAGGTCCTACTACAGTACTTAAATGCCATCTGGTAAATTTTCAACTACACTATCAGATGAGAGCACCCCCTCTGGGTAGCAGCGAACACACTAACAATCACAATAAAATCTCTAACAAAAGGTTTTACAATTCTCAATAGGGATTTTTAAAAATCCTTAAAAATCCCTTGAGTAATTCGGCACTACTACCCCGTCCAGCAAAACAACACAGTTTGCAGTTAATACCTCTTATTTAGTTTTCCTCGGTGCCCACCTGCCCTTCGCCAGTGTATCTATCTTGTTTTCAAACCGCAATGACGATCCAGACTCTCACCACCGAGGTTAAAAGTCAAAATCCCTAGCTGTAACGGCAGTAGAAGTTTCGCTTTCAAAACTTAAAAGTGAAAACCAACCTGAACGGCAGCTGGTAAGAGACACGCTCACTCACAGTCAAGCGGGCCAATGGCTGCAGCAAAAAAAAAAAGTGTCAATAAAAAAAAAAAATAAAGCAAATAAATAAATAAAAAAAGAACAAGTATTTAAGGAGAGACAAAGTAGGAAGGAGAAAGACATTCACCACAGAGCAAACCACTCTACAGAGTGCCCGCTAACTGACACGGTGCTTCACAGTTCAGCTAGCCGATGGCTAGAGCTGAAAAACAACACAAAAGTAAAAATGAAGGGATAAAAGCTGAAATGCAACTGAATGAATGTTTCCTAGATATTCATAAAATTCACCTACCATTTCAAAAGTTAGCTAGACTCCTGCTATTATTACAGTACACACTATATTATTTAAACAAGAAATTTATTTAAAGGGGACAGGGAATTTGTGCTAATTGGCTGGGGTTAATAATGTTCCTATTCACAGAAATGAAATTCATCTCTCGAAATAACCCATATTTACATGTACCTGAATAAACACAGATATGAAGAAAAATGACTTGACTCACCGTAGTAATATTGTTTATTCAAAGGTATTCTTCAGTACGCTTGACAGGTGCAGTATGCCAGCTGGGTTCAGCTGCCCCGGAGATGGAGTCAATGCGTATAGTTTTTTGGCATCAGCCAATCAGAGCAGGAGAGAGAGAGTGCTGCCAGAGCTAGAGTAGGAGGTCGGTCAGATTCATTTTGAAGCTAAAGGGCAAAAGGCCACAATAGTACTTATCTGAACTATCAAAATATAGAAAAAGAATAATGAACAAGAACTATAAACACGCCCATAACTATACAACTGTAATTATAAAGCTCAAAATAGAGAAATTTGGCTCATAGTATGGACTGCAGAACTACTCAGACAGGTTATGTAGGGGAGGATGGGTGGGAGGTCAAGCATACTGAAGGATACCTTGGAAGAAATAATATTACTATAGTGAGTAATTTTTTTCTTCTCACCCCAGGAATTCTTCAGTATGATTGACAGGTGCAAACTACAAAGCAGTGCAGCTGGGAGGCAGGTACAGAACCTACTTTGGAAAGAGGTTCTGCAGGACTGCTGTGCCAAATCTGGCATCTGATCTGGACTGTACATACAAACAGCAGTGTTTTGTGAAAGTGTGTACAGTCTTCCAGGTAGCTGCTTTGCAGATATCCAGCAAGCGTATGTCCTTTGCAGCTGCCACCAAGGCTGTGGTGCCCCTAGTGGAGTGGGCCCAGAGGCCTTGAGGTGGCTGCTTGCCAGCCTTACTGTAACACAACTGAATGCAAAAGACTATCCAATGAGAGAAAGTCCTTTAAAGGCAGGCCTGCCTTTCTCTACCTCACCATAGGTAAGGAAAAGCCAAGTATGTGAAGTCCTGAGCTGCTTGGTGTGCTCCAGGTAGTAGGTCAGTGACCTTCTCACATACAAACTATGGAGCTTTCGCTCACCAGGAGTGGATTTGTCTGTGAAAAAGACAGGAAGTGTTATGGACTGGTTCAGATGGAACTCTGACACCACTTTAGGGAGGTATTTCCTATTTGTCCCGAGGTCTACCTTATCCTTGTGGGGCATAATGTAGTTAGGTTCAGTGCAGAGTGCCTGCAGCTCTGAAATCCTTCTGGCAGAAGTAACTGCCACCAAAAATAGTTTTCCAAGTGATGTACTTTAGCTCTGCTGTGGCTATGGGCTCAAAGGGAGGCTCCATGAGTTTGGCTATGCAGAGTTTCTAGTCCCAAGGAGGGACACGTTCCCTAAGAGGGAGTTGAAGATGTAATAGATGCTTGAAAAATTTCTTAAAGATGGGATAGAGCCAGCCTGTCAGCGTAGCAGTTGGATTTCCGCTCGCGACACCGGCAACCCAGGTTTGGGAACAGACCCAGGTCGCTGGAGGGCCAGCCGGGAGAAGAAAGCTGAAGCGTCCGATGACTGCTCGCCTTCTCCCGAGGGGAGGGAGGGGATGTAGACTGCTGTGTGCCGTCTGCTGGCAGAGGCCGGGAGCATGACAGTTCGACAAGCCCCGCTGAACACAAGGGGTGTGGTGGACATCAGCACGTGTCGACGTTTGTGGCACACCACACCCTGCGGGGGAGCAAACTGGAAAAAACTGCTTCTCAGCCGTCTGGATGATGGCCGCCGGCTCCTGCCGCCACGAGTGCTCTGAGGCCCCGAAGCCACCTCAGCAGCTCCCAGGGACTGAACAGGCAGTGCGCTGGTTGTCCTCCCTGGTGCCTTCCCCCTCAGAGGAGAGGGACCCATCCGGTGAAGGGATACACCGGGCAACCCCATGGACGGGTACAATATAAGGTAGGTAGAGAGGGTTGGGGCAAGGGGGTTGGTGGGGTCCATGGCTGGCCAAAAGGAGAGGTGGACCAAGAAGTCTAAGGAAGGAGCAAAAAAAAAAAAGATGGGATGGGATATTAAAGACTTTTCCTTCCCAGCCGACATATACTGTATGCAGACATGGCTGCTGGATCAACCTACAAAGATAAGGCACATAGGCCCGAGGCCTTTAGGTGTTCCAAGCAGTCAAGCACTGCAGAGAGGGACACTTTCAGTGGGTGAATATGCCTGTCCTTGCACCACAGGGACATTTTTTCCATTTTGAATCATAGGTCTTTTTAGTACTAGGTTTTTTCGCTAGGCGAACAATCTTGAGGGCCTGTTCTGAGTACTGAGAGTCTGAGTACTCCAGTTCAAGTACCAGGCTTTGAGGTGAAGAGACTCCATATTGGGGTATGTTATCCCTGTCAGAGATAGAGTCAGGAGACTGTGGCTCAATGGCAGTTGAACTGGTTGCTTGGCTGCCAAGGCTAGGAGTAGGCCATACCAAGATTGTCTCGCCCAGTCTGGTGCCACTAGGATCACGGTGGCAGGCTGGGTTCTGAGCTTCAGAAGTACTCTGAGGATGAGTGGGAAAGGAGGGAAGGCATACAGGAACTTCCCTGTCCAATCCAGTTTTAGGGCATCCACTGGGGTTTACCCATGCCGCAGCAACAGTCATCACGGAGACATCCCCGACAGTGACAGCCGCAAAGCCAACTGTTGGCATTGCAGTGTCGGGGATACCTCTGTGTATCCATTCGGGGGCTGTGCCCCCCCAAACCCCTGCATGTAGGGGGCTCCGCCCCGACACCCCCCAGTCTCTAGGATTCTAACTCCGAGTCGGAGTTGGACCGGGGGGGGGGGGCAAACTCCCAGCGAGGCTGTCCCGATCACCATACAGACCACCACAGCGATTGGCAGATTTTGCCCGATTCCTGTCGCTGTGGTGGTCTTCGAGATCAGGGAGTCGCTGCAGCAATGATATACAATCCACTGGTACTGTGCCTAGGGCTGGAGGCCTGCAGTAGTATGGGGTAGCTGGTGATTCAGGCTGGAGGCAAAGAGATATATCTCTGGAGTTTTCCATCTCCTGAAAACTGTGGCCAGTACTCCGTCTGTTCAGGGCCCACTCCTGGTGGCCCTGAATGATGTGGCTCAGAGCATCAGCCAGCACACTGTCCTTGCCTGGCAGGTGAATGGCCGACAGCTGCATTTCCAGAGAATAGGCCAGAGACCAGAGTTTCATGGCCTCTGTGCAGAGTTTTGTGGACCTTATGCCCTGTTGTTTGTTGATACAAAACATATCTGTGGTGTTGTCTGTTCTTATTTGAACAGATGGGCCTTTTAGAAGAGGGGCAAAGGCTTTTATTGCCAGATAAACCGCTCTGAGTTTGAGGAGGTTAATATGATAGCTGGACACCTTGAGGACCATGTCCCACTTATGGACTGGTCTGCCAGGTGTGCTCCCCCATCCTAGGAGGGCGGCATCTGTAGTAAGTACTCTGGATGGTCGGCTTTGCTGAAAGGGGACTCCTTCGCTAAGATTCTGTAAGTCTTTCCACCAGTCTAGAACTTGTAGCAGAGTCCTTGTAACTGGAATAAATTTTGACATAGAATCCATTTTCTGGGGCCAGAGAGCCCTTAGGCGATAATGAATGTCCCTCATTTGAAATCTGGCACCTGGTACCACAGCTGTGGTGGAAGCTATGTGACCCAGAAGCCTCAGGAAGTGTCAAGCTGGTCTTGGCTGATCCAGGATGGAAGAGTTTGCTACGTTCTGCAGGTTGTGTGCCCTGTCGAGGGGGAGCAGGGCCCTTTCCTTTTCTGTGTCCAGTTCTGCCCCAATGAATTCCAGTAGCTGAACTGGCTGGAAGAGGGATTACTGAGAACTGATTAAGAAGCCTAGGGAATTCCAGGGTACTCTGAGTTAATGGTGAGAGAGTCTCTGACCTCCTGTGGAGACTTGCCCATTATTTACCAATCATCCACGTAAGGGAAGACAGACACCTGTTGTCTTCTGAGATAGGCTGCCACTACTGCCAGGCACTTTGTAAATACTCTGGGTGCAGAGCAAAGGCTGAAGGCCATTGCAGCAAACTGGTAGTGGCCTAAAGGCAATTTGAATCTGACTAATTTCCTGTGGGACTGCAGGATTGGAATTGTGACATGGCTGAATAAGGCTCTGTCCCATTTGTTATGCAGAAAGAGTTAAATGCAAGGATCTGTTGTATTCTCTCCTTTTCTGTCTCTTGTCTGTCTGGTTGCTCAACCAAATTTTCTTGTGAGACCTAGGAACTGATCACTCTGACGGTATTATGATTCTCCACCTTTTGTTATCTCTCTGCCTTCATCTGCTGTTTCTGTCTTTTCTTCCCCCTTGCATATCTGCAGTTATAAAAAAATATATATGTGAATCTCTCTGTAAAACTGTATGTGAAACTGGGATCCCTTTGTTTAAAATCTATATAGTTATACTGTTGAAAAGATTGCAAAACGCTATTTGGGACTCAGGGGGTTAAACAGAGATGCAGTTTTTAAGTCCTTTGCAGAGTTGTCAACAAGAAGTCAGTTCTGGGACACGATGTACGGTTTTGCTGCACCTGCAAGGAACGAAACTGACGAACATTCTGTAAACTTACATGAACATTCTGTGAGCAGCAGGCTCTCATAATGTGTTCCCAGACAAGGACTTATAAAAAGAGCAGCAATGTTTTTGGTAAAAGACAAGGAGAGTAAAAGACTGAGAGACTGAAACTTGGAATCAGAGAGACTCAGAAGGACTTTGTTTCCTGTGTTTGTACTGCCTTTGTAAATAATTATATTGAATAATTGTTTTTTTATTTTGCTGTTATTGAGAAAAATAAAATACTATTTGCGAATTTTGAAACTGCTCCTATGCTTCCCAACCTTTGCCTCAACAACAGATGGTGTCAGTAGTAGGATTTACGCCATGCATACTATAAGCCAGGGTTTTTGTGTGTGGGTACTAGACGTGGTGCCAGGGAAGCACAGAATAAAGGAATGCATTCTGCAGCAAGTCCAGAAGTGATTACCAGAAGAATGGCAGCCAAACTAGAAGCAGAAACAAAAGTCCAAACTGAGACTGTACAGCCAGCACCAGTCATGGCAAAAAAAGAGCACACAGTGAAAGAACCTGAAAGCCTGACTGCCTTTTTCAAATGATGGGTTATACAACAACAAGAGACAGAGAAAAGAAGAGCTACAGCGACAGGGGCAGCAGAAAAAAAGAGGAGGAGTAGTGGAGAAAAGAACAGATGCAGTGACAGGGGCTGCAGAGAAAGGAAGAGATGAGCGACTGGAGCAGCGATGGCTGGATGCCCTGCAAGTTATCAAAGCTGGAGGTTCTGGCACAGGTCCAGCAGAGCAACAAAACACCAACAACTTAAAAGACTTTAAACTTACAAAGTTGTGTCCCTCGGATGTTATGGAAGCATATCTGACGACTTTTGAAAGGGTTGTCGCAGCCTGCCAGTGACAAAGCAGCAATGGCAATCAGACTGGTACCTTACCTGACACAGAAAGACCAACTTGCCTACAGCAATATGGACATTGCACAATCAGAAAACTACGACCTGGTGAAAAGAGAGGTCCTTAAAAAATAGGACATCTCAGGAGATGCCATACTTGACCTGGTCCTCACAAACACTGATGGTTAAGGAACTCAGTGTGGGATACCATATGGATAACAGTGACCATCGCACAGTTAGCTTTAAATTGAACATAACTGAGGACACGTGCCACTCAAAAATATAAGTACTAGATTTTAAAAAGGCGGACTTCAACCTAATGAGGACCAACATAGGAAACGACTTAACTGATTTACAAGTGGACGAGGTCAATGTCATGTGGGGGAAACTTAACAAAGCAATCCAGACAGTTACTGATCAATGTGCCAGAAGGGTTACCAAAGTGAAAAGAAAACGAAACCCCCTTATGGTTTTCAACGAAGTGGATAAAATAGTGAAAGAAAAACAGAAGGCATTCAAGCAATACCAGGGAACAAACAAGAAATAAGACTGGGTATCATACAAGGAGAAAATAAAACAAGCCAGCAAAGAAATAAGGCAGGCAAAAGTGCAGACAGAAGCAAGTATAGCAGAGAGGACAAAGAGAGGCAAAAAATCCTTCTTTAGATACATACGGGAAAGAAGGAAGGCAAAAGGGGGTTATAGTCAAGATTACGACTCGGGAAGGGAAAACAACAGAAGACGACCCAGAAAAAGCAGAAATCCTTAACAAGTACTTCTGCTCTGTATTTACTGAGGAGGACCCAGGCAATGGCCCAGAAATGGTGAAACGCAACACCCTGGACAGGGGGTTGGATACTAGCCCCTTCACAGTGACAGAAGTACTGGAGACACTAAATAAACTGCAAGCTGACAAGGTCATGGGGCCAGATGAAATGCACCCCAGGATCTTAAAAGAACTTAGATTTGAGTTGGCTGCCCCACTGGCTAAACTATTCACCAAATCCCTAAAGAGTGGGGAGGCATCCGAAGATTGGAAAAGGGCAATTGTGGTCACACTCCACAAATCAGGCAGCAGGGAGGACTCTGGAAATTACAGGCCGTTAAGCCTCACATCCATAGTGGGGAAGTTAATGGAGACACTACTCAAACAGAGGATCATGGCATTTCTGGAGGCTAGCGGCCATCAGGACCCCCAAGCAGCACGGTTTCACAGTGGGTAGGTCGTGCCAGCCAACCTTGATTGAGTTTTTTGACTGTGTTAAAAAGGTTATAGATGACGGTGGGGCAGTAGATGTGGTCTACTTTGACTATAGCAAGGCCTTCAACTTGGTTCTGCACAGAAGGCTGGTACAAATGCTAGACCACAAAGGAGTTGGATCAGTAGTTAGATGGGTTAAAAACTGGTTACAGGGCAGAACCCAGAAAGTGCAGGTAAATGGAGCACTGACATCAGAAGGTAGAGTAACCAGCGGTGTGTCCCAGGGTTCAGTACTGGGGCCCCTGCTCTTCAATATTTTCATATCAGACACAGTTAACGGACTACACGGAAAGGTGCATCTGTTCACAGACGACACCAAAATATGCAACAGGGTTGACACCCAGCAGGGAGTGGACAAGACAGAAGCTGACCTCAAGAAACTGGAAGAATGGTCTAGCACATTGCAGCTGTGATTCAACGCCAAAAAGTGCAAAGTCATTCATATAGGAAAAAGAAATCCAAATGAGGTATGTTACCTTGGAGGGGAAAGACTAGCTGCCTCTACCCAAGAGTGAGATTTGGGAATCATTCTCTCAGACAACTTGAACGTAGGTAAACAGTGTGAGAAGGCAGCATTGAAGGCCAGCAGTATGCTGGGATGCATTGGGAGGGGAACCACAAGTAGGAAGAGGGAAGTGATCCTGCCGCTGCACAGATCACTGGGCCTCACCTGGAGTACAGCGTCCAGTTCTGGAGGTCCCACCTCAAAAAGGACATTGACCGAGTGGAGACAGTGAAGAGAAGGGCAACAAAAATGATTCAGGGACTGCACGAGATGTCCTATGGGGATAGACTGAAAGAAATGAACATGTATTCCCTGGAACAGAAAAGAGAGAGGAGTGACATGATCGAAACATTCAAGTACATAAAAGGCATAAACCAGGTGCAGATAGACGATCTCTTCCAATTTAAGAAGGGCAGCAGAACCAGAGGACATGATCTAAGGCTGCAAGGAGGGCAGTTCACCACCAATACCAGGAAGTTTTTCTTCACAAAAAGAGTGGTGGATGTCTGGAACGCCTGCCTGCAGAGGTGATGGGGGAAGCAAAGTGGTAGGTTTCAAGAATGCCTGGGGCAGATACAAGACAGCCCTCAAACCCAAGGGCAGTTAGAAGACTAGGCTAAAAGACTGCGCAGACTAGCTGGACCTGGTTGTCTCCTTCTGCTGTCAACTTCTGTGTTTCTATGAGAGACCAGAGGGCAAAACAGTCCCACAGATCACTGAAGCACTTGCAATGGAGCAGTTCATCAACATCCTGCCTACAGATGTGCAGCTTTTCGTAAAATAACACCGACCAGAAAGTGGGGAAAAGGTTGTTTTTTTGGCTGAAGACTACCAAATGGCCAGACAGACGCCACAGCAATGAGGTAACAGCCAAGCTCCAGTAAGACACTCTTTTTCCCATTTAAACTCCAAGTCTGATAAGAACTCTGGTGGTGGTAACAAATCCGCAACCAAAGACTTTATTTGCTATAACTGTAATAAGTCAGGTCATATTACAAGAAACTGCCATAGTAAGAAGAATCACACTGGAGCAGATTTGTCCTTGGCAAATTGGGGCAAGTACTCAACAGATGTGAAGATGGGGGGATAAGACTGTGAAGGGACTCATCGATTTGGGAAGCAGACAGACCCTAATGCATACTGAAGTGCTGGAAAAACACTGTGCAAAGGGACCAGGTACTGGTGTCATCTGTGTCCACGAGGACACTCCATACTATCCCACCACAAAAGTGACTCTGAATATTAATTGGACGTTGCACCAAATGAAAGTGGGGGTAGCACCTAAGTTACCTATACCTGTGATTACTGGAAATGACTTTCCAGGATTTACTGAGTTAGACGCAGAGGGAGTAAATCCCGACATTTCAGCTGCTGTGGAGACGAGCTCAGGCAAAGAAAATTTCAGATGGTGGGGACTCTCTTCCTTTCGCCGATTTTGATTTGTTTGAGCACAGCTCCAAGATCCGGAAGTCCAGGAAAGAAAGACGACGCCTGAGGAAACAGTGGCAACAAAAGACTGATGGACATAAGGGGTTAACATATGAAAATGCAGAAACTAAATTGATAACTGATTGTGATTTTCTTTCAGAACAAGCCAACAATGTTTCTCTCCAGGGTTATTTTAAGCAACTGGTGGTGAAACCAAAACAGGGTGAACCTATGTTTAAAAAATGTAATGGGTTACTGTACAGAATTTGGGTTAAACCTAAGACACAGGACCAGACAGAACAATCTGGTTATACCACAAAAGTATAGATCAGAGCTTTTACAGATAGCACATGATAGTTCTATGACTGGTCACTCAGGGAGGGATCGGCACCCTTGTCAGATTGCTGTACAGATTTTACTGGCCTGGAATTCATGAAGATGTTGCTACCTATTGCACTTCTTGTGCTGGGTGTCAGAAAGTAGCCCTAGTGATTAAAAAAAAAAGACAAGTTGCCCCTACACTTGATAGATGTGCCTTTTAAGAGAATTACAATGGATGTGGTTGGTCTCTTAGACAAAAGTAAAAAGGGTAATCGATTCATTTTGGTAGTATGTGACTATGCTACTCGACACCCAGAAGCAGTTTCAATGCGTACTGTTATGGCTCCAAAAGTGGCAGCAGAGCTTGCCAAAATTTTCAGCAGAGTTGGCACACCGAAACAGATTATTACTGATTAGGATAGTAACTTTGATGCTGCATTACTGAAGGAGCTGTACGGATTACTGGGTATCACCGCCATAAGAACCTCCCCTTATCACCCTCAGACAGACGGTCTTGTTGAGCATTTTAATCAAACCTAAAATGCATGTTAAAAAGGTCTGTAAGAGGGGAAGGGAAGACTGGGACCAATACTTGCCTCACCTGCTTTTTGCTTATAGAGACGTTCCACAGGCATCAACAGGGTTTTCACCATTTGAAATGCTGTATGGTAGACAACCAAGAGGGCCACTAGATGTAACAAAAGAAACACTGAAAAAATAACCCCCATCAGAAACAATCTACTACATCTTATATGTGTGCCCTGAGAAGGAAGCTTGCAAAATACTGTATGATGAAATCACGCATAGTAATCAGAAAGAGGCCCAAAACTAGCAGAAGGTGTATTATGACGATGGGGTAAAAGAAAAGGTCTTTGAGCCAGGTGAAAAGGTCTTGCTACTGTTACCCACTACAGAAAATAAACTGTTAAATGAAGTGGCAAGGGTCTTATAAAGGGTTTAGACGTACTGGCACGGTTAACTATGAGATTGAGACCTCTGATAGGAAAAATCCTACTAAGATATACCATACTGACATCCCCAAGAAATGGGTTGAAAAAACACCAAAAGCTGTTTTGTTGGTTTTACCAGAAACTGATAAAGAAGATACTGATGCAGCTTATGATGGACTGGAACAAACTGTAACTCCTGATGCTGTAAAGGTGAATGTTTCCTTAACCTCCGAACAAACCGCAGAAATCTGTAACTTGCTAAAGACATTTAACAGTACTTTTACCACAGTACCAGGCCGAGCAAAAGGGATCGAGCACATAACAGTGACAAGGAATGCTCACCCTATTAGACAAAAGACAAACCGATTGCAAGAGCGGTTAAGAGCAGACGTGGTTAAGGAAATATAAAAAAAAATGAAAGAGTTCGGTATCATAGAAGGGTTGAGAAGTGCTTTATCATCACCACCGATGGTGATCGTAAACAAAAAAGAAGGGTGTGTTAGAATCTGCCTTGATTTTAGGAAACTTAATCAAGTGTCAGAATTTGACAGTTATCCTGTGCCCAGAATAGATGATTTGGTGGACAGACTGGGGAGTACCAAGTATATCAGTACCCTCGATCTCACAAATGGTTACTGGCAAATCCCCCTAGCTAAAGAATCCAGAGACAAAACTGCATTTGCCACTCCTATAGGATTCTATCAGTTTACCACCGTGCCGTTTGGTTTACATGGTGCACCTGCTACATTCCAGCGGTACATGGATGTACTTTTATCCCCTCACACTAGTTATTGTGCTGTGTACTTGGATGATGTTGTGGTGTATAGTCCAGACTGGAATAGCCACTTGGAACACCTATGAGCAGTTATCCAATTGATCAAAAAGGCAGGTCTGACAATTAATCCTACCAAGTGTGCATTGTGCATGCAGGAAACCAGATATTTGAGCTATGTTCTGGAAAATGGAGAAGTCAAGCCAGAGGTTTCCAAGATAGAAGCTGTAGCTAACAGCCTTGTCCCCAAAACCAAGAAATATGTCAGGTAATTTTTAGAGCTGTCTGGTTATTATCAAAGATTTGTTCCCAGCTTTGCCGAGTTAGCTACTCTCCTCACTGAACTCACAAAGAAACGGTTCCCGAATAATGTGAAATGGACTCCAAAGTATGACAAAGCTTTTCGGGCCATTAAGGTTGCATTATGTTCAGCCCCTGTTTTAAAAAGCCTAGACTTTGAGAAACAATTTCTGTTACAGACTGATGCATCAGAGGTAGGCCTAGGTGCAGTCTTGTGTCAGCATATAGATGGGAAAGAACATCCTATTCTATACATAAGTAGGAAATTGCATGACAGAGAGAAAAGGTACTCCACCTATTAAAAGGAATGCCTTGTGACAAAATGGGCCTTAGAGTTCCTTAAATGTTATTTGCAAGGAGCTGACTTTGTACTGATAACAGATCACAATCCTCTCTGTTGTCTTAACCAAATGAAAGATAAAAATTCTAGAATCACACGGTGGTACCTGACACTACGGCCATTTAAATTTAAAGTGATGCACAAATCTGGGAAAGAGAATGTCAATGCTGATTTTTTGTCAAGATATGGATCAGGAATTGAGAATTCCGAAGATTGAAAAATGTGAGTTGAAACTTCTCTATTTGCTATGCTGCATATGTGCTTAACTGTAAAGATCACAAACTAATGTTAGAAGAGAATTAATAGAAAGTTTTGGAACCCTAGTTTTAAAACAGGTTCCCTCTTAAAAAGGGGGGGTATGTGACAGGGTTGACTAAGGCCCTGAACCATTTGTTATGCAGAAAGAGTTAAATGCAAGGATCTTTTGTAGCCTCTCTTTTTCTGTCTCTTGTCTGTCTGGTTGCGCAACCAAATTTTCTTGGGAGACCTAGGAACTGATCACTCCAACGCTCTCGCGATTTTCCACCTCTCGCTATTTCTCTGCCTTCACTTGCTGTTTCTATCTTTTCTTCCCCCATCCATATCTGCAGTTATAAAAAAAATATGTGAATCTCTGTGTAAAACTGCACGTGAAATTGGGATCCCTTTGTTTAAAATGCATATAGTTACACTGTTGAAATGATTGCAAAAAGCTATTTGGAACTCAAGGGGTTAACCTGAGATGCAGTTTTTAAGCCCTTTGCAGAGTTGTCAACAAGAGGTCAGTTCTGGGACACCATGTACTATTTTGCTGTACCTGTAAGGAATGAAACTGACAAGAACATTATGCAAACTTACAACAACACTCTGTGAGGAGCAGACTCTCTTAATGAGTTCCCAGACAAAGACTTATGAAAAGAGCAGCAATGTTTTTGCAAACAGACAAGGACAGTGAGAGACTGAGACTGAAATTTGGAATTAGAGAGACTCAGAGGAAGGATTCTGTTTTCTGTTTTTGTACTGCCTTTGTAAATAGTTATACTGAATAATTTTTATTTTTATTTTGCTGTTGAGAAAAATAAAACATAATTTGCGAATTTTGAAACTGCTCCCGGATTTCCTATGCTTCCTGACCTGTGCCTCAATGATGGGAAACAGGCATCCTTCAGGTCTAGGGCCAGTGTCCACCCTTGCATTGATGGAATTACCATAGCCAGGGTGACCATCTTGAATGTGGGATTGACAAGGTGTTTGTTTAGGTACCCGAGGTCCAAAATGGGTCACCAATCCCCAGTTTTCTTCTGAGTTAGGAAGTATCTGGAGTAAAGACCCTTTCCCCATTGGGAAGAGGGTACCCTCTCCACTGCTTCTGCAGACAGAAGGGACTTTACTTCTAGCTCCAACAGTAGATTTTCTGTAGGAGTTAGGGATTTTAGTGCTTTCTGACCCTGTTGCCAGGGGAACTTTTTGAACTGCAGAGTAAGACCTTGATTTATTACCTCAAATATCTATTTGTCTGTGGTAACAAGGTGCCAGTGGGCAAGGCAGTGGGACAGCCTTCCTCCTACTAGAAGAGGGAAGGCGACCTGGCATTTGTAGTCTGTTTAGACTGAGTGTTAGAGGGAAAAAAGGAAGCAGTCTGTCTCTGACCTCTCCTACCTCTTCCTCTGAAGTAGCCTCTCACCTGAGAGTAGTCCAGGGCATTGGCACTGGCATAGAGAAAAAGGCACTGGGATAGTAGCCGCTGCCTCTGTTCCCTCTACTCTGAGATCTTTGGGTATCCTGTGAAAGATTGGTTGCTCTTAGCCAGGCATGGCACCTAAGGGAGACTGCCTGAGCTATGGCTCTGGAGGCAGTGTCATTAGTGTCCACTGCCATGTGAAACTGGTACTTCGTAGCTTCTAATAACATTTTTACAGTTTCTGACAGGTCCTGAGCTTCCTTATCTGGGGCCTGCTGGCTGATAGCTAACACTGAGTTTCAGAGAGCTTTTTGGTACTGTTCTGCATAGGCCATGTAAGTGGACAGACAAAGCAGCAGAGAGGCTGTTGTATAAGATTTTTTCCCCCCATAAACTCAAGCCTTCTAGATTCCTTTTCAGGAGGCTGTGAAGGAAGGGGCGCTTTAGACTTGTCATAAGCAGCAACCTGCACTACACCCTCATGATCAAGATGTGTGTACAGAAATTCTACATTCTTTTTCTCTATTTTCTTGTCCACGCACAAAATGGAAGTGGGATTTTCTAGCACTTTAAAAGTTGCTCTGCAAATTGATTTGTATGGGTAGAAGCAACTTCTCGGAAGGAGGGGGACCCATCATATCTAAAAAGTCTTCCTATACTTCTTGGTCAGTGGGCTCTTGAATGGTGAGATCCAGAGTGTCCACCATATGTTGAATGAAGGTAAAATGATAGGAAAAATAATCCTGACCATTAGAGGGACAGCCAAACTCTTGGTCAGTGGGAACTCTCTGGTTCTAAGGGTTCATCCCCTAAGCTATCATCATTATCAGCCTCATAATAAAAACTCTGGGTATGCCCAAGGTTATATGTGTGAAGGGCAGTAGCGTCAGGAGGGGCATTAAAAATGTTACCCATAGCCTGCTCCGTTTGGTATAAATGCCAAGCCTTAGCCAAATCTTCATCAGAGGGAATAGTTTTTTGTGTCACTGGCAACTCCCATTGCTTCTCAGCAGGAGGGGCAAAGATATGCTTTTCTTTTTGCTTCCTTTTAGCAAGCACTTCATCAGAAACCTGCTCATTATGTCTCTTTTTGGTTTGGTCAGAATTATTTTTATCTGTTTTACTCTGTAGGGGGTCTTTATCAGACGTTCCCTTAGCTTTATGTGAGGATGACCCCTCTTCAGGATTTTTATTTGAAGGGGACACATACGGAGATGCCATAATTACCAACCTTTTGGCTCAATTTCTGTTTCAGAGCTAAGTTCACAGTTATGGTCTGTACACTTAATACAATTTTTTTCAACAGTAGAACCAGTTTTAGGGCTGTGGACGGAGCCTACAGCCGTTTTGAGAGAGCCCTGTAGCTCTGAAAATGGCTGATCTCACAACAGCTTCCACTGGACTTTTGGAAGTATCCTTCTGAAAGCCCAACGGAGCTTAAAGCCCTCCGCCACGTTCGGCCTACGGAATAACAGCCGCATTATTTCGGCTGTTACTTCCGCATTCTGATACGTGAACTGCACATGTGCACAACTCGTGCGCATGCACAGTTCTGTGGCTACCGCCATGTTGCAATGGGCAAAATGTAATTTGCTGTAGTACAACCCCCCCCAATTCATGTTGCACACTGGGAGCCCACCCCAGCGTACTAAAATGTTGTATTTTTTGTTTCTGAAAAGTAGAAAACGGTCCCTCATTGTCACATGTTATTGTCCCTGCTGCATCCCTCCCCACGTCATGCCTGACATGGGGTACCCAATCCCCATGTTGGCATCATGTACAACACCCTTCCTCATTCATGTGGCACACTGGGAGCCCACCCCAGTGTGCTGAAATGTGTTGCTTTCTATTTGTTCCTGTAAATTAGAAAACGGTCCCTCGTTGCATCCCCCCCCCCAGTAAAACTGAAAATGCTGGTCATCGCTGCAGTCCTCCTCCCCCCCCACCTTCCCGCTGAGCACCCACCTCCCCACACACACCCTTACCCCATACTTACCTCCGGAGGTCAGTGCTGTCATCTTCTCTGGATCGGGACACATCTGCACTCTTCAAAGCCCCACCGTGAACTGAAGAATTAAAGGTAAGCATGCTATATAGCCATTCAATGAGAGTTTCAACTTCTGCTGATATCTCAGCCATTTTTTGGAATTTTTGCCCCAAATTTTCAACATGGGGTTCTTGGGACCCCATCTCATGAAAACCATCACTGTCATTTTGTTACTCAGTTCAGAAAGGTGATTTTGCAGTCACTGCCCAGAATCACCTTTTAGGACCGATTCACAAAATGACAGTGCCACTGTTCATGAGGTAGGGTCTTAAAAAGCTCATATTGCAAATTTGGTGAATAAATTCCAAAAAATGACAGTGTTATGAGCGTGCGTTGTGTAGTTCCTATGCACGCTCCTCACGTCGCCAATTTTTAATATTTTTACTCCACATTTTTAACATTGCTATTTGTACATACCTCCTTCAAAACAGTACAGCTGTCATTTTTCACAACCTGCCCAAAATGTGTTTTCGCATTTCTGGCGCAGAAAAGTGCGTTTGCTCTCCGCAATCATCTTTTGGGACAATTGAACAAAATGACACTGGCACTGTTCATGAGGAGGGGTTCAAAACAGGCCGTGTTGATAATTTAGTGAAAAACTTCCACATAATGACTGCGTTATGAGCGTGCATTGCGCAGTTTCTACGCACGTTCCTAACATAGTAAATTTTTAATATTTTCATGTCACATTTTTAACATTGCCATTTTTGTACACCTCCTTCACAACAGTACAGCTGTCATTTTACACAACCTGCCTGAAATGTGTTTTCGCCCTTGTGGTGCAGAATAACGTGTTTGGTCTGTGCAATCACCTTTCGGGACAATGGAATAAAATGACACTGGCACTGTTCATGAGGGGGGGGTCCAAAAAAGGTAATGTTGAAAATCTGGTGCAACACCTCCAACATATGGCCAAGTTACACCTGGGCGTTGAACGATTTCTACGCACATGTGTAACTTTCATCACCTTTTAGTGTTTCACAGCTCTATTGGCTCTGGCCAGAACTTATACTTTTAGATCTAACTGATGTGCCAATATGTCAGGAGATCTCAAAATATTACTTCCAAATGGGAAACGGGACTGAAATCCGATGGTTCCCAAGCACTAAGGAGCTACAGAAACTAGTTCCGCAAAAAGTGCTAAAAGAAAAAGCTTTAAAGTAAAATCACAGTTCCGATAAACATAGAGAACCACGACTTAACTGGGAACCACAATTTTTATTTTAGTTAAAAAATGTTAGAAATTCTCCTCAGAAAAGAGCGTGAACCACAGGAGTGACCCTGAGGAGGGAAATCTACAGTTCCTGGGAACTGAAGGAACCGCAATATAGGAACCCGCAAGACTAGCAAAATTACCAAAAAAAAAAATCACTAAGGCAACACAACAAAGATTTTTATCAACTTAGAGAAAGAAATAAACTTCTTCAAGCGAAGTGTGAAGCGAGAACTCTGTGGTAGTGTTGTCCAGTCAGCGAATAAATGAATCTGACTGACCTCCCACTCTAGCTCAGGCAGCACTCTCTCCTGCACTCCGACTGGCTGATACGAAAAATCATTAGCATTAACTCCTCCATCAGGGCAGCTGGACCCAGCTGGCATACTGCACCTGTCAAGCATACTGAAGAATTCCTGGGGTGAGAAAAATTTGTTTTCAATTATTTTCTTTTTATGGGCAACATTCTGCATGGTTGTCTTGATGGAATCAATCATTTTTGGATTAGGGAGTCATATCGGAGTGCCTAAAGGCAATTGTACATTGTGATAGATCTGTTGGCAAGGCGAACAGGATGCCTAAGGAGGGGGATAAGCAGTAGAAATCAGGAGGTGATTCGCTCATAGTACAGGTCACTGGTGCGACCACTCGTGGAAAACTGCACAAGGTACTGAAGTCCATATCTGAAGTGAGACTGCAACAACGTGGAAGCAGTACAGAGCACAGCAACCAAGATGGCCCATGGACTTTACAACTAGACTTATGAGGAGAGGCTGCAGGACCTGAATATGTACATCCTTCAGCAAAGGAGGGAAAGGGGCGATATGACTGAGGCACACATGTACCTACATGGTATAACTAGGGGGATGCCAAGGAACTTCTCTCTGAGCTCAAATACAGGCATGAGAGGGAACTCACAAACTTGCTGGGGGGTGGGAGGGGGAATCCAAAAGAGAGGTCCACTGGTACCTTTTCACAGAAAGAGTGGTTGACAAGTGTAACAAGCTGTCAGAGGAAGTGGTACAGGTCAAATCAGTGAGCAGCTTCAAGCACGGATAGGACAGGCTTATGAAATTAGGTAGAAGGAGGGGGGCAGAAACAAAGGGGAGGGATGGCCACTAGGGTCAGTGCAGAGTAGTTAGGTAGGATGAGACACTATGGGCCGATGGGCCTTTTCTGCCATCATTGTCTATGTATCTATATATCAAGGACTCTTAAACATGTTCCATTTTAAGTCCAAATGGAATCTAAACCAATTCTAAAACCAAGCCTCTAAAGGTTAACATTCAGCCACCCCGCTTTTAACTTGGTAAATACAGATCTTGATTCATCAACAAGGAAACAAAGTACTGCTGAAAAAATTTATTTAAGAACTAAACTATTTTATAAACATATAAATAATGCATCTTAGTCAGTCAGTGCCGCTCTGCAAATATTTCCACACTGAGGGGTGGAACACTGGACTGGGGAATGGAAAAAGCAGCAGCATCTGTGGGCCAGAAGGCCTAGGAACAAACTGTAAAGTGGCAGTGGCTAGACACCCGAGGAACACAATTCAATAAAAAAATGTAGTACTTCCCCAACAGACCTTTGCTTTGGCATCACACAGATCAGAAAACTACTTTCCCTACTGAGAGGTGAATTATTTTTTGATGTGTGTTATTCAATTTCCAATCAGAAAGATATACCAGCATTTCTGGTTCCACTACTACACTCTCTTACAGACAGCTAAACAGCAACGCAATGCAACCATAGAAATTATTTTCCAGGGCTGGTTGAACCTGGTTTGACCAGACATTGCAGTTGTTTCATAATGATCTCCTAGGAACAGTGGTCCAGATAAAGTGAGTAATGGCCTGTTCTACTCACCAATTTTTAAGAAATACTCTAACATTTCGATGAGTACCGATACTTAGCCCAACCCTTGTAAATGTTCCATAAATACAGTACTTCAGAAAGTGCTGTTTTTCCAAGTTTAAAGCACTTTTATTCATCAAAATTATATTTTACTCCCCCAATGTAAAAAATGGGGAGTACATTACTCTTGAATGCCAAGGTTATCTGGATCACAGCCCAGGAAGCCATTTGGAAGTGTTCACACACCTGAAGGTCCCAGAAGCCCCTGTTTTAACAGTTACTATTTGGTGAAAAACATCTGTGGATTTCCACTGCAGCAAACTTATTTTGGACAGGGTGAGTTAAGTAGGCCCCTCAGCTGCTGGAGTTGCATTTGGCATGGGGCTGAGCTCCATCTTTGGATTCCACTGGACCAAAGACTCCTGGAATGATTTTTTAGATTCACCTAGGAAAATTAAACAAAGATGGTAAAATGTATCAGTGTTGACAGCATCTAAACTTTCATATATATATATTTCCATTGCAAAAAAACTTTGTTAAAGCACCAGTTGGGGTAAAACTGGCAAAAGAAGGGAAATATGGCTTTATGGTTTCCAACCCTAACACCCCACCCACACCCTGCAGGCAGCAACAGGAGAAACTATTACGGTTTGCCCTCTCCAGCACCTTCACAAATCAGGTGTGGGGTGTGCCTTGGGGTTGTCAACCTTAACGCTCACCCCATTCCATCATTAAAGAAGCTGAGATGTCTAGAGTACATGAGAATGGGGTGAGTGATAGGGCTCACAACCCCGAGGCACACCCCACACCTGATTTGTGAAGATGCAGGAGAGAGCAAACTAATGGTTTCTAATGTTGCTGCCTGCAGGGTGAGGGTGGGATGCTAGGGTTGGAAACTCTAATGCCACATTTCCCTACTTTTGTCGGTTTCACCCTAACTGGTACATTAACAAGATTTTTTGCAATGAATTTCCTTACCATCTGAGATAGTAGAATCGAATCCTCATTTGAGGACCCTGCGCTCCCATCCCTCCATAGGTGAGCACGTGGAGGTGCAGGGCCCCTGCATTTGCAGCAAAACAGCAACCAAATTGTCAGCAAAGCCTTGTTTTTACCCCACCTCACGAACCTGGTATGAAAAATGTTAAGATCCTCACCGAAATGTCATTCCACACCACCGAAAGGTTAATCCACGCCACCGAAACGACATTCCATGCCACAGGTGTGAAAACACAGTTTGGCCAGGATTTGAACAATTACAGTTGTCACGTTCATGAGGTGGTGTAAAAAATGGCCATATTGAAAATTTGGGGTCAAAATATTTAAAATTACCGAAGTCATGGGTGAGCATAGTAAAATTTCAATGGATGAGCATAACTTTGCCATTTTTACATATTATGACTCCAAATTTTCAATGTAGCCTTCCTATGACCCCATCTCATGAGCAAGGATGGTGAAAATTTCAAATCCCGCCGGAAAGGTGATTTTTGCCAATCAACCGCAAAATCACCCTTTGGACTTGATTTGCAAAATTCCACTGCCATTGGTCATGAGATGGGGCTCCAAAAAGGCCATGTTGAAAAGTTGGAGTCAAAATATGCAAAAATGACAAAGTTATGCATCAAAGTTCAAAACCCCATTGAAATACACTGAACCGCACTTAGCTTACAATAGTTTTTCCTATTGCAGATGGCAGTACCAGCAGCAAGACGTTTCTTCAGTCGGAGATGGATCTTTGCCCTGGGACCTGTTCAAGTGAGTGAGGGGGTGTGTGTGTGGGGGGGGGTGCGGGGTGCTGGGTTCTCGGTGGGAGGTCGGATCAACAAGGGACCGTTTTCTTTTTTACAGGGGGAAAAGACATTGAGGGATGGTTTTCTTTATTACAGCTTACTGAAATACAGGCGCAGTGATCGGAGGGTTGGGGTGCCACTAGACACCAGGGACAGATTAAACAATATGGGGACGGCAACTGGACGGTGGGGGGTGCCACTAGACACCATGGAAACATTAAACATTACAGGAATGGTGATTGGAGGCTTGGAGGATGCCAGCAGACACCAGGGAAACATTCAAAAATATGGGGACAATGATCGGAAGACAGGGGTACCACTGGACACTAGGGAAAGATTAAACATATGGGGACAGCAGTCGGAGGGTGGCAGGATGCCACTAGACACCAGGGAAACATTCAAAAATATGGGGATGATGATTGGAGGGTGGGAGTGCCACTAGACATCAGGGAAACATTAATGAACACAGGAATGGCAATCTGAGGAGTTGAGGGGTACCACCAGACACCAGAGAAACACTAAAAAATATGGGGATGGCAATCGGGGGGTTGGGGTGCCACCAGACAGCTGGGAAACATAAAACAAAATACATGGACAGCAAATTTTGAGGGTGTTGTGGGTTCCAGAAGTTGAAATTAGGAAGAAAAACTAAGTCCAAAATCCTTTTTCATTTCTAGGAATTATATGAAATGAAAAAAGATCCCTTCAAACAAAAAAGAATTGCAAAAAAACAAAGTCCAAAATATTTTGCCATATGATGGGATCCTTTTTCATTTGAACAAAAAAGCATATGAAAAAGTATCTCTTTAAATGAAAAAAAGTACTGGAAAAAAACTAAGTCCAAAATCTTTTTTCATTTAAAGGATCCGTTATGTATGAAAAAACATATGAAAGGATCCTCTCAAACAAAAATAATTGAGAAAACTAAGTTCAAAAATATTTTGTGTATGAAGGATCCTTTCTCATATATTAAATTCATTTTTCATATGGCCATATGAAAAAGAGGAAGAGAGTCATGAAAAAGGATGTTAAAAAACACATCTGAGGGTTATTTAAAAAAAAAAATGTAGAGTCCACCTAACAGGGCCTCTATCAGCAAGATACACTTATTGGTTTCTCTGCAGTATATCATTTTTGTGAGTTTTGAAAAATATATATTTAAAAAAATGAAACAAGATGGTGGCCAAACGAGAAATAATTTTTTTCATATGAAAAAGGATTAGCCCCAAATGAAACAGAATCCTTTTTCATATGGCCAAATTTTTTTTTTCATTCCAAGCAGCTATCCTGAAGTACTTTCTGAGCATGCTCAGAACCAAAATTTTAAAATACCATAACTTTGGAAAGGATTAATAGTTTTTCACCAAACCAGCAAAAGGTACATCTGTGGGCCAAGCCCTTTCAACCCTGAAAATTTCAGACCAAAATTCCAAACTGGCTGAGTGCAAGGTGATGACAAAAGAAAAACAAAAAAAGTGTGATTTCTTAATGTTTTTTTCGCTATCCACATCTCGGAATCCACGCATTCAACCAGAACGAAACTTGGCACATCAAGAGATCTACCCCCTCCCCCCAAATCCCAAGACCACACATACAAAATGTCATGCAAATCTGTTGAACAGTTGCAAAGATATTAAAGTGCTAAATTTGAGGTTTAACATAGAAACCCTTGCTCAACGCTAGCTATAGTGGCGCAATTGCGCCACTATAATTTTATTTTTTATTTTTACAATTTTATTTTAGTCTTTGGTAACCGGGTAAGGCCCACTAGGCACAAGTGCCTATTTTCAGGGGCGATCTGGGAGCACTGGGCGGTTAAGTGACTTGCTCAGAGTCACACAGTATGCAAGTGGAGGTTGTGAGAATCAAACTCAGGTCAGGTCTGCTGGATGTATCAAGCTCATTCACACCTCGTTCCTCTAACCTGCAGGCTATACTGGTAGCCCAAGGCTGGCTAAGAAAGACACACAAAGCCGAGGCTTGTTTCCAGGTGTACTCAGGGGGCACAGGAAGTTAAGTGACTTGATCGTGTTCACACAGCATGCGAATGGTGACTGTGGGATTTAAACCTAGTTCTCCAGGTTTGCAACTCAGAGCTCTTAACCACTTAACCACTACATTATACTGCATCCCTTGATGTCTTCATATCAGCTGTAATAATGATGGCACGCAGTACGTACAAGGAGCAATAATACTACCCTTTGAAAACAGATCAGGATTTTCTGCCCAAACGGTCTTGACTTACAGCAAAAGACAGAAATTTTAGTACTGATTTTCTGCTGAAAATCATAACACTGCCATCCACATTTAAATAACCACATAATACTTTTTTAACAGTTGCATGTAGTCTGTTTTGCAAATGCTTGTGGTTGAGTCTATCCTAAGGCTATAGATCAGTGATCTACCAGTTTTTGTTTGCAAACTGATGTCACCCTTCCTCGCTGTTAACATGTTCCTTGCAGTATTAATGCTGCTGACCTGCTTACTCACAGCATTACTATCTGAACCTATACAGCACGCAGCGATAAAGGAGACTATCTTCCGTGGTCCCACAATGGTACCAAGGCTCACTGATCCCCCTGAACAACCCTGCAGTACTTGAGCCCCCCTGCCATACGCCCCCCAAATTGGACACCTAACCCTGGCAGCACATGGGGAGTGCTATGGGCTTGCCCGACTTGGCTGTCTCCATGACCACATGCCTGCCCCTCCTTCGTAGGAATAAACCCAGAGACAGAAGCACTACCTCAGAGCCACCAGAGGCCTTACAGTAATGTTACTCCTATGGTCTGGAAATGTCCACCCCAACCCTGGTTCTGCTGGTAACTCTGGGTCTGATATCCGCAGCCTGATGTTATCTGCCTAATTGAAACTTGGCTCAGCCCACAATGCCACTATCTCATTGCCAGGCTTCAGTATCTTCAAGGAGGACAGAACTGACAAGCAAGCTGGAGGCTGCCTTATCCACCTCAAATCAGACCTGCAAGACTCTAAAATCATGATTAAAGATCTAACTAGGGACTGTGAATGCCTGGCAATAAAGCTTTTGGTAGAGTGAGGGCACAAATCTCTTGTCATCCTGTCTGTATATATTCCATCCAGGAAACCGAATCTGGGCACT
Source organism: Neoceratodus forsteri (assembly GCA_016271365.2). Lineage (NCBI taxonomy): Eukaryota > Metazoa > Chordata > Ceratodontiformes > Ceratodontidae > Neoceratodus > Neoceratodus forsteri. The sequence continues at coordinate 297,512,317 of CM057459.1, read as the reverse complement.
GAGTCACTTACTCTCTACTTTCTGCAACTCAGTTAGAACAGGAAATAAGTTGTTACTGGTGACTTTAACATCAACTAGAATGCTAAGTCCAGCACAGGTCATAGGGATAAGATATCCACCTATTTCTTACACAAATGTTTATGGGCACTTAAACAGACAAGGCTACCCCGGATCACAGTCAACCATGTCCTAAACAAAATGAAGGTACACAAATTCAAATCTTACCTTGCCTAAATTGATTGGAACTTCTTAGATGTCATTCCCAATACTGACACGGCCCTAGAATCCTTTGTCTCCGAGTTTACACTTACCTGCCACAAATTTGCACCCTTTAAAAATACAGGGAAAGAGGAACGCTGTCTGGATGGATCACCTCTGAACTCCTTGCCTGCATGAGGGAAAGGGACAACATGTGTGCACTGGCTAGGGAAACTGGGTCCACTGTCCACCAGCAAAGGTATAAGGAAGCATGCAAGTATGATTAGAAAGGCCAAATCTGACTTCTGTAAAGATTAGCGGACACCGAACCGGAGCAGTGGCAAACGGATCTGGGACAATGTCTCTGAGCTCCTTGGCAAGAAAGTTAAAACCACTCCTCAAATGCTTATGGTGGAGGGGCAGGAGGTCATTGATCACACCAAAATTGCCAATTGCTTCAACACAACTTTTACGAACCTCAGTTCCATCATCCCCACTCAGCCTGCCCAGGCGCCCTTCAGGGAACCAGGTCTTGAAACCTCCCAGATGGTGGGCTCTGAACCAAAAGCACCCTAAATGTTGCTTTAAGGCTGTTTCAGTCAAAGACAGAAATACATCAGTAGATGTTTTTTCCAGTGGAATTTATATATACTGCAGCAGATGACATGGAAGATTGATAGTAAATTATGTTTATCTTCTTTATGGTGGTTTAATGCTGAAGGGTTTATGCTATTAAGCCATGTAACATTAAACCTTCATGCCAATTTAATAGTGACAGTGGAAATGAATATACTTTCATATATGGTCCATCGAGCAACTTATAGAACATATTTTTTTAGAGGGTCTCGATTCTATTTTGAATACACTTCTTTCCTCTAAACTTTAATATTTTCTCTTTGAGAAGGGGCCACTCCCCCAGCCTCAGCATTATACTATATTTTTGCAATGACTAACACATCCTTAGTCCTCTCCTTAGGCCATTCACAAACGCATAAAGCGATCCCGGCTCCTAAGGTTCCTGAAGCAAGATAAACCAGATTTGATCTATCTGCAGGAAACGCAATTATCACAGGTGGCGCATGCAAAATTTAAAATGCTGGGGTACCAGGTGGTTTTGCATCCTCCCACAACTCTGGCAGGAAGTGGGGGGGCTGCTATTTTGATACCAAGAGGGATACAGTTTACGCTCTAGGAACAAATCGTGGACAGGGAGGGGTGTATTGTTATAGCTGTGGGGACACTTTTCACCACTCAGGTAACACTAGTTTCGGTATATTTACTACCTCACACTATACCAGCAGTGGCCCAGAAATTCATAAACGACCTCCTCTTAGTTGTACAGGGACAACTTTTAATGGGGGAAGATTTTAACATAACCACGGATCCAAGCACTCGATGCCATGCTGCCATCTAGGTATCGGGCCACACCTTTGCAAAAGTACTTTCGCACAATGCTGCCCTCCCTAGGTATAGTTGACCTTTGGAAGCATTTCTACCCAACGACCAAAGCCTGTTCATATTTTTCCCCAAAGACATATAGTTGTTCTAGATTACACTACTTTTTCAGTACTGTAGAACATTTAGATTCTTATCCAGGATATTTATTTTGAGGCGATCATTCTGCCAGATCATTCTCCCCTATATGTTAAAGTAGACCTAGGTAAGCCTTGGTGCCACTCCTTTTGGAGATTAAATATAATGCACCTTCAGGACCCTGAATTCGTACAGCTGGTTAAAGACTCTATCCCCAGAATACTAGCAGACAACACCTCCCCAGATATAACTAATACTATATGCTGGGATACCCTTAAAACCCTATTACAAGGGGAAATCATTAAGTATTCTACCTGCATAAAGTGGCAGCAAGACAAACTTCAAGCTAAACTGCAAAAGGAGCTACTGGAGCTGCAAAATGCACTCTCTCGGGGAAGGGGATGCCTCAGCACGTTCTCAGTTACAGTCTGTAAAGCAAAAAATAATCAACCAGAAAACAGAACAACAATTGTTCTACTTAAAACTGAACTATCAGAAAGGAGGACCCCGGGGAGCCAGGAATCAGGCCAGACGGCTACATGGAGCGAGGGCTCAAGTAGCTGTCACTAATCTATTTGACTCTAGGGATAGTCGTCTCCTTCAACACCCGAAAAAAATCTGGTAAGCTATGGCAGCCTATTATATAAACGTACACGGACGACATGCACTCCTGCACCCCAACAAATAGAGCAGTATCTAGACGGCACTCCACTACCCAAACTCACAGACTCTCAGGCCCAGACACTGCTGGCTCCAATCACAAATAGCAAAGTTCTTGCCCTAATTAAGGAATCAAAGTCATTGAAAGTGCCAGGCCCTGATGGCTACCCAGCCGAATTCTACAAAACATTCCGGGGAACCCTCCTCCCAACATTTATTTAAGTTTAGGATTAATACCTTTGAGCCAAAGGCTTGTTTACAAAGGTTCCAAGTCAGTCAATACAGTACAATACAAGACATTGCCTAACATAACATGACATCGCTTAACAGAGGTTACACAGTACACGCAGCTGATGTTGTAACAGCAAATAGGGAAATATTTACAGCATGGAAGTGCTAGCAGTGTCATCACTCCTTGAGTAACGTACAGCGCTTTGAGATTGCCATGCAGGTTCACTACTGAGGGGTAGTGAAATGAGCAGCTACAGTAGAGTAGGCTTTGTCAGGGTGGGTTCAAGGAGAGGCAAGCAGTGGGAAGAGCAGAGACAGGGAAGGGAGAAGGGGCTTGGGCTGCTGGGAAGTGGTAGGAGCAGCAAGGGTAGGCTTTGTTAAGGGTGCCAGGTGGGGGAGGAGGTGTGGGAGCAGGAATGGGAAAGGGGGAAGGGGAAAAGGGTACAAGGGGTGCAGATGGGGGCTGGACAGGAGTGGGGGAGAGGTCAGGTTGAGATGGGTGGGTCAGCATTAGGAGGTTGAGGTGGGTGGGTCAGCATTAGGAGAAGCAGGCACAGACATTTTCGCAGTGCAGGTGTAACAGGAGCCCAGCTTTGAACTGGTAGAGCCTGTTACATGCAATTAGGGAGGTCGGTAGTTCATTGATCTATTTGGGTCCCTGGAAGGATAGAGAACTCTGAGCTAGCACTGTGCACCTGAAAGGCACCTGCAGACACCCCTTAGATGCTGCTAATACTGATGGCAGGTTGTGTATTTTTGAAGAGCCTGGAGGCTGAGTTTGGCGTGAGTCCTAACATAGACTTTCTTCCTAGTAGGCAAGTCTGGAATTGTGTCCTGAGGTGGAGGGGGAGCCATCCGGTCCCAACATTGATGGCGGCCTTCCATGATATCCAAAAAGGGAAGCAACCACCCCCTACCTGGCGATATGCTGAAATAGTGGCTGTCCCTAAACCCCCAAAAGACCCAAAATATCTGGCATCCTATCACCCCATTTCAAAACTAAATTATGACAATAAGCTCTTTATGTCGTTACTGGCCCATAAAATAGATGTACTTCTTCCTTGGCTTATAGATCCAGACCAGGTAGACTTTATTAGAAAATGTCAGGCCCATGATGTGGTGCAGCGTGTCCTGCTTTTGATAGAATATGCAACCCAGAGACAAATACCTTTAGCTCTTCTCAGCCTAGATGCTAAGAAGGCATTTGATTGGGTGTCTTGGCCCTTCCTATGGGCAGTGTTAAGGCGTTTTGGGTTCCCAGATAAATCTGTAACTCAGGTGCAAAACATGTACCAAGCCTCATTTGCCTACCTTAGGTTAGACGGATCCCTGTGTAACCCTTTCCCCCTCTCAAGGAGAACACATAAGGGCTGCCCCTTATCCCCTTCTATTGTTCGTGCTATATTTTGAACCTCTAGCATCCATTATTAGAAACCTGCCTAGTATTGAAGGTTTACCTATTGGAGGGTGTACTCATAAAAATAACGCTTTTCGCAGATAATATCCTTTTTTTTTTTTTTTTTTTTTTTTAATACTTTTTCTTTATGGTTTACACATTACAATGCAATGCATTGACATTCCATAAATCATGCCATACAACATGCAAATTCTTATACATTTGATATGCAGAGAGAAAGACATGACTTCTGTAGGTACAAGACAGGGGCGAATAACAAATAGTACGAACATACCAAATTTGCCAGCAGATAAAGGCCTAGAGGTCTATCAAGTCTGCTCGAATGTGCAGCTAGCACCCCTTATTCTGCAGCTGCCCCTCCCTTCCACCCTTCACCTTCATTAACCCTTCCCCTTGTCCTGTCCCATCCCCTTTTGAAGCAGTCCACTGTTCTACTGGATACCACTTCTGCAGGTAACGCATTCCACCCAGCCACCACCCTCTCTGTAAAAAAGTGTCTCCTCATCTCCCTCCTGAACCTTCCTCCCTCCAGTCTCATATCATGGCCCCTGGTGGCCCTCCCCTTCCTTACTTTGAACAGCCCCTCTTTACCCGTCTTGTTTATTCCTTTCATGTATTTAAAGGTTTCAATCATGTCACCCCTGTCCTTCCTCTCCTCCAGTGAGTACATGTTCAATTCCTTCAACCTCCTCTCGTACAAGTCCCCCAGCTCCTTGATCATCTTTGTCGCCCTGCACTGTACCCCCTCCAGTAACTTAATGTCCCTCTTCAGATATGGGCGCCAGTACTGCATGCAGTACTCCAGGTGTGGTCTAACTAATGACCTATACAGTGGCAGAATCACCTCCTCCCTCCTCGAGGATATACCCCTTGCAATACAACCCAGCATTTTGTTGGCCTTTGCAGCTGCCTTCCTACATTGTGCCGAGTTGTTCATTGACCCTGTAATGAGCACACCCAGATCCTTCTCCTCCTCTGTCTGGGCTAGCTGCACTCCCCAGCTGAGTAACTCCTCCTTGGTTCTTCATCCCAAAATGCAGCACCCTGCACTTTTGGTATTAAGCGCCAGTTGCCAGGTGTCTGACCAGGTTTCAAGCTTTGCCAGATCATCCTGCAACCCCTGCCATCCCCTAGATCATCCACCACACGCCTACCTTGGTATCATCAGCAAACAGACTGATCTTGCTCTTGATGTCCCATGATATGTCTGCAATGAATATCCCAAACAACACTGGTCCCAACACCGAGCCCTGTGGAACACCGCTCATCACTGCCCTTGGGTGTGAGAGCTCCCCACCCACCACCACCCTCTGTTGCCTTCCCTGAAGCCAGTTTCCTACCCATCTCACCAGCTTTGCATCCGCCCCTGTGCCTACTAACTTCCTTCCCAGCCTTCCATGCGGCACTGAGTCGAATGCCTTACTGAAGTCCAGATACAGGACATCCACTGCATGGCCCCTGTCCAGTTGCCTAGTTACCCAGTCACAGAACTCCACCAGGTTGGTTTGGCAGGATCTGCCATGTATGAAGCCATGCTGTCTGCTGTCCTGTAGTCCTTTGGCCTCTAGAAGGGCCACCAGCCTCTCCTACAGGATAGTCTCCATTAGCTTACCCATGATGGAAGTGAGGCTCACTGGTCTGTAGTTTACTGTCATTTTACAGTAGTATAGACACTTTGACCAATGCTGTCAATGCCCTTACAGATGTATTTAACCAATTTAATTTCCCCAACATTCTTAACCGGCACTTTTGCCTTTGCTCTATACGATAAAACTCCAGCTCTCTTTTTCAGTAAGCTCATTACACCCCCCCCCAAAAAAAAAACTCTCATTCAGTATCAGCTAAGAGTCCAAAAACAGTCTGAGCTGAAAATAAATCTACAATAAGTCCATCATAAACAGAGGGGTTTAAAAGATAAAATGTGTATTTTAATAACAGTTATCCACATTGTAGTAGATCAGAGACCCTCCTTTTATTATTAATAAAGTCCCCTTGTAGATGAAGTTAAAGTTCAGCTCTTAGTAAACAAGAGATAGCGCCATAAATCCGACATTGGACCACTGTACCCACAGCCTTAATATACTTTTTGAGTTAAATAAGAATGAAGCAGATATAACTCGCTGTCCCAACTTGGGTATCACCATCATCCGATTCATTTGAGGAATCCCCTTCTCTGGCTGCCTGTTCGGCCTCCAGCTTCTCCAGCAATTTTACTGCTTCCTTAGAGTCCATGAAAACATATGTACGCCAGCCTACCACAACGTGCAGGCGGCCAGGAATAAGCATGCTATTAGGAATATCTAGATCTCTCAGTCTGCGATGGATCGGATCAAAAGTCTTTCATTTCATACGAGTAGCGTATGAAAGGTCCAGGAAAATAAATACTTTTACCATCTACTTCGGCTCCCCTCCTAGTGCGCGCTGCCTGCAATATTCTGTCCCAGATTACTGACGAAGCTGTTTGCAGCATGACCGTTCTGGTTCCTCCCATCTGCCCCGTAGCCATAGCTCTGTGGAGATTAATACGGTAGGCTCGCACTAGATAGTCTTCTATTTTTAAATCAAAGGTTTTCTCTAACCAGGAAGCACAAAAAGCAAGATCTTCCCCTTCTATCCCCTCAGTAAGACCCAATATACGGACATTTGCAGCCCTTGTTTGATTCTCTAAATGTTTCAGGCATGATCTCAGTAATGCCTGTTCTTTAACACATTCAGCCACCATGGCTTGGGCCCGTCTGGAAGTTTTTTCTGCTGTCTGGGCGGTCTTGACCAAGCTATCTATCTTTTGTTCAACTTGTAGCATCCTCTCTTGGTAAGAGCCCATTTTTTTTTTTTCTAACTGCTGAACCATCTTGGTGAGATTCAAAATGGCAGATTGCAAAGTTTCTAGAGTGGCCAATTGAGAAATATCTCCTTTTGGGTCATCTTGAGTCTGACCTGCTAAGTAAGATGGCGCCTTAGATGGCGCTCCTCGTGGAGTAAAAAAAGTTGGTTTTCTGTTCGCTATTCTTCTTCCCCATCTTAAATTGAGTTCAGCAATCAAGTATAGGCTGGAGTTAGGATCAGAATATGATGGAGAAAATTTAAAGGAACTCCGTTATTCGATATTTTCGGAGTGTTTTCGAGGGAGCTCACAAAAATTGCTTCCACTACAGCTGACAGCTAGCCACGCCCCCCGCAAATAATATCCTTTTAACATTAATTTCTCCAGAAACCTCTATATCAGCAGCCTGGGAACAAATTGAAACATTTGAACAGCTAGTAGGTTATAAACTTAACAGCTCAAAAACCGAAGTCCTAAAATATTTCTTCTCCCCCCCTCGCCCACTATAAAGCACCAGTTTCCCTTTCGCTGAAATAGAATGGCGATGCATTATCTGGGGATCAAGCTACCTGCACAACTATTGCACTCAGAACTGGTAAATTATGAACCCCTCACTCAGCACCTAACAGCATACCCTTCCCAATGGACCAACAACCACTGGGATTCCCAAACTGTGTCAAAACTATACAGCAGAATGTACTTACGCATCTTCTTTACTTTACACAGACTCTTCCCATTAACCCTCTAAAACGTATTTCCATTCATGGGATAACTAAATCTCCCACTTTCTGTGGAGCAGCAAACCCCCCCAGGATAAAATACACCTTACTGCAGTTGCTGAGAGACAGAAGAGGGGGCTAAATCTCCCAAGTATGCGACAATACATACAGGTGGCTCAACTTAGAACTCTCCTGTCCCAGCTGTCAACTCACCAACGGGTTAATTGGAAGCAAATAGAGCTCACTCTAAATGACATTTCAGATTTAACCCCTTATATTTTGGGGAATATGCCAGCGTGTCTTCCATTACGTAAATTTGCTCCATACACTGCAGAACCCTTCAGGCATTGGGTACATGTTTTAGATTCCGTGCTTTCATCAGCTGAAAGAACTTATCTGCGAGCCCCAGCCTACGACACGGCTAACATCCTCACTCAATTAGCTAAATCTCTCTCCGGCGATGGATTTCTTTTCACATTCACTTTACATACCAATTAATAGGACCCATAGCTACCCTCCACTGAGTTCCCCATATATCTTAAACTGAGTATACTACAGCCACAAGAAGAGGCTATGGTTGCAACTGTCAACTCTTCCTCCAATATGGTGAAATTGATAACCTCTTTTTTTGCTCTTAATTTATACTCCCAGCCCTGGAGCCCTGCTCAGTTGGGAAACACCTAGGCACACCCCACTTCTCCACCTAACTGGAACCTCAGAGGATCCCCCATGGAGCCATGTTTTAACCCTCAGGCAGGTACGAGGTGGGGCTGTGCACCCCAAACTTTCTAGTTTCGTTGGTTCCCCCTATCGAGGCCAGGCAGGTGGGAGCAATCAGGGTTTGTACCGGCACTCCTTCCCCTTGGCGCTCCAGTGCTCCCTTTTTCTGCCATTTTCTCCCATGCATATGGTGTATGCCCAGACGTCTAAGTGCTATGTGCCGACGTCCATCACACACCTCATTTGCTTGTGGAGCTTGTTGTTCCCTGAGCCTCCGCCTGGGGTCATACAAGCTGAGGCCATGGTCCCCACACTCCCCTCTCCGGAAGATGAGCAGTCGTGGGGCGCCAAGTCTTCTCTCTCCTGTCGCCCGCCATCCAGCTCATTAACAACCCGGTCGCTGGCATCGCAGATGGAAATCCAGCCGGTGGGCCGGCCTAACCTCCTCTTTACAAGGCGCTGATCAGGACCATCTGATTAGTAAACTCTACAAGGCTCTAGCAGAATATTCCTCTGCCAACACAGATTATCTTAGGAAAAGATGGTCCAAAGGACTCAGCCTGGAGCTAGACCAAGAAATGTGGGAAGCCAGTGCTCATTTGTCTCAAAACATTTCCACTACTATATATTGGAGGGAATTCACCTGGAAATCCAGAAGCTGATTCTTCGGAACACCTAACATCAAAGCTAAATATGCTGGACCAAGGTAGGTGTTGGAGGAATTGTGGGCAATCATTAGTGGACACTGAACATATAATTTGGTTTTGCCCACTTCTCCAACAATATTGGCAAGAGATTGTAACTGAGATGAACGAAATATATGAAGTACCGGAACTCTTCACACCTAACTATGTTCTAACGGCAGTTTCCCCAAAAGGTATAATAAATAAATAAACTCCTACATAAACAGACAACCTTACTAATACTTAATTGCTAAAAAATTAATAACCAGGTTGTGGTTTACAAAGGTTCTCCCCTCAAAAGAAAAGTGGAGGAAATTGGCATACGAAGTATATAACCTAGTATGGGTATCAGCTAGGCTACAAGATCATGTTACAGCCTTTGATAACCGATGGCAAAAGTGGGTTCTCTGCTAACTGGATCATTACCCAGATTTTGTACCATAGATCTTGGCACAGCCAGCTGACCTAAGTGGCGGCTTATGCAGGTGACTGCCTGGTAGGGCGGCTCCACTCTTGCTTTCTTCCCTTTCCCTCCTTTCCTTTACCAACTCCAGAGCCTAAATATTAATGTACAACCTTCCTCTGTCTGTTGCCCACATCCTGAAACCCCATCTATCATCATACTGAATCTTTCCTTTCCCTTCTCCCTCATATCTATATTGAACTATACAATATAAACCTTACCCTTCCTGAAACCTGTGGTAGCACTGGGAAATACTCAACTTTTCCGTGCAATATGTTTATCTAAATATGATTTATGTGGCAGAAGAAGGGTCTCTCTAGAGAACTTTAACTACAAGATATAGGATTTTGCATATCTGTCTTAATTTTATTTTGAAAATGTCTCGAGATATAAGGCCAAATGTTATGTTTCTAATTTCATGGAAATAATGTGCTGATTCCAGTGTTATTCCACTGTCTTGTCAATAAACATTTCAATACAAAAAAAAAAAAAGAAATACATCAGTAGAGTACTTGGCAAAACTAGGTGTGGGAGTGACTCGGTTGATATGAAACTTCTTGCCCTGACAATAGAGGAACTTTCCCACCCCATATCTACAATTTTTAGCTTTTCCCTGTGCTACTCAAAGTTCACAGGTAAGTGGAAATCTGCACTGGTTACACCAGTTTTCAAAAGCAGAGACGACACTAGCCTTGCCAATTATAGACCCATTTCTATTCTCTCACCCTCTATCCAAGGCCCTCGAGAGAACAGTCTCTGACCAGCTTGTCACATACTTCAAACAAATACAGTGTCCAGAGTGTACAGCAGCATGGCTTCCTAAAGTTCCACAGTACCAACACCGCGCTGCTGGAATACATCAACTTTGTTCATGATGTCTATGACAATGCTGACCTAGTCAGATATTTTATATATATATATTATAGTGGTACGGTAGTGCCACTATAGTTAGGGTTGAGGAGCCATTTAAATGTTAATCCCAAACATTTGCACCTTAATAACTTTGCAACCGTTCAACGGATTTGCCTGAAATTTAGAACACACGATCAAGACCCACAGGCCTTGGGATCTGCCAAGTTTCGTACTGGTCGCATATACGGCTGCGGAGTTATTAAGCATAATCTATGTGCGCGTTTACGCTTTTCTGGAATTTTACTGTCGTCTCTACAGGTCACACTGTTTGTGCGACCGGTCCGAAATCTTCAGGGAACGTGTGGCAGGGGTCCCCGATGTGCCTTTTAAAGATTTTGTGAAAAAAATATTAAATGGTTCAAAAGTTATTCAAAAAACAAGTTCCCATTATAAGTCAATGGGAAAAGTTAACAGAAAGTTCCACAGTGTCGCAAATGCAGTTTTTACTTTCACAAATGGCCCTTTTACAGTCGCAAATCTGCCATTTTGTTTTCAGTTAGCGATCAGAAAAATGCTTTGCATTTAAAATTGGGATCCTCTAGCAACCTAACTCTTTTTGTATTCACCTAGTCGAACCCTGAGGATGCTAGCCATGTCTTTATTTTGGGGTAAAACACCCCAGAAATACGTTTTTCAAATTTCTGGAAAAAGTACTTTAGCAAAGTACTGTCGCACTTCAAACACTGTCGAATGAATTTGTGAAAGCTTTCGCAAACTTTGACAGTACTTTTCCAGGCTGTGGGAAAACGACAGCAATTCTTTGGCACCCTGCTGCAAAAGAACGGTTTGGTGTTTTGGCCTGAAATTTGGAGAGAACGCAGCCGACATCCCACAGATGCGCCTTTCAGTCTTTTGTTGAAAAATATTACATGGTGGCAAAGTTACGGCACTCCAAATTTGACACTTTTTCCCATAGGATAACATTACGGCGTCCGACGCATAACAGGAATCCTTTGGCACCCTGCTGCAAAATAACGGTTTGGTCTTTTGGCTGAAATTTGAGGAACACAGCCAACATGACACAGATGTGCCTTTTGTGGTTTGGTGAAAAAATATTACAGGGAGCCAAAGTTATGGCACTCCGAACTTCTCTTTTTTCCCCCATAGGATAACATTATGGCGTTCGTCGCGCCTTTCAGGGCCCGTTTCTCGGAAACTGTGCAAGATACGGACTTTTCGTTGGAAAACTGGGTGCTAAGTGCAAAACTAGCCAGGAAAGTCATAAATCATATGACTTTTACATTTTTTTTTCCACGTTGTATGGTTCCTGAGATATAAGTAATTTAGTATTACAACTCCACATTTTCTGCTCTGAGAACCATTATGCTGCATACATTCTTTGTACTCGCTGTCTTTCTTCATGCAGCTTTTGGGGAAAACCAGCCTGTGTGCTTACATTACTGTTACCGTTACTGTTTTCGCATGTGGTTCCGTTCCCGTTCATGTCTACGCCACCATGTGAGTTACCCTTTGCGTTTTCATTTGCGCTTGCTTTTGCGTTGTTTTTAACATTTCTGTCTACACTACTGTTTCTCTTTCTGTTTCACTTTGCATCACCATGCTCATTACCATTTGTGTTTGCGGGCACAATGTTACTATGTGACAAAAGGGCCCCGCGCTCGCGCCGCCACATTACATTCACTATTTTTTGTTATCATTCTCAAAAAGAAGGGAAATTAGAGCAAAAACTCAGTTTAATGCATTAGTTAGGGTTGTTCCACACCAAAAGCGAGGAAATTCGGGTGTTAGGGTTGAAAGCCCCTTGACCCCCCGCCCACACCCCCAACCGCATCGTGATTGTACAATTTCAGGATGGGGAGGCATGATGTGCAATGACCCCATGGTGTATGTACATCATGCATCCACATGCCTCCCAGCCTCAGCCACCAGTCCCCATACGGGGCTCCTGTGGTCACCCAGGAGCACTGTACCAGGTGACTCAAGGAGGCAGAATCCCTCCTCCCTCCCCGGAGATGGAGAGTGTGTGACTGCCACTCGATCCATCCCCCCACCAGCCAACCCTCCAGCCACCCGAGCTCATTCCACTGCCACTGCAAGCACAGCATTACCGGTGCCAGCAGGCCAGCTGGTGGCCATAGTTAACAGATGACTAGGTGCCCTGTACCAGAACAGGAACAATTTCTCTGGGGATGCTACACGCCTTACTGTGGCCAGCCCCATTCTGTCACTTATAGATTGTGGGCTTCCCGTTTACACAGCTGCCTGTGACGTGGTGCTAAACAGAGTAAAGCTTATCTATAATAAAGCGTGCTATTTTGTACTTGGTGCAGATAGCTGTACCCTTTACTCACGCACTAACTGGCTACCTTTACCCAGCAGAATAAGGCTTCAGACCTGTTTGCTAGCTAAACAAACTCTAGCCAGAGCCAATATGGCTGTGGCAAGCTTTTTCCAGTGCTGTGGAACAAACGCTGGTATATGTCATCACCAGGATGGTGGCAGCAATGGAACTGCCCATGCGTGGCACTTGCACACATGTGCAGTTCGTGGAATGGCAAAATGCCATTCCCAAGATGGCGGTGCCGATGGAACTGCACATGCGCGATGCTCGCGCACACGCAGTTGAGTTACAATGTGGAAGTGGTGGATGGAACAACAAACAGTGTGGTCCTGCCGCCTGCATTACGATCAGCATCATGGACTGTTTTGATTGTTTTGGAGTGTCAGAAGGCTACACTTCAGACACTCCAAAATGGAAGCATGCCACGGTCATCTGTTTTTAGAGCCACCGATGGCAAAATGGCTGCAGGCTCCACCTACACAATCGTATAAAGGTGCACTTGGGCTTAACATCCGCTTCTTTAAGAAACTGCTTCCACACAGTCTCCAACCAATGCAACATTAGGAACATGGCCAGGAATGCCCTTAAACCTCCTTTCCAGCGTACTCAGCCAGGCAAGTGGACATTTGCTGTCATGGCTGCTAACTGGTTAAAAGAACTGCCTGACACACTGCCGAATCTCCCCAAGTTTAATCAGTTTCAGAGATCTTTGTGGTCTGCCGTTGCAGTCCAATGCAAATGTAACTGTTAAACAGGTAAGCAATAAGAGACTCCAGAGTGGTGGTTGTTATGTGATAACTGCACACCTAGGTGCGTGGTGAAGCACGAGGCAGAGTGTCCTTCCGCACCTAGGTGTGCGGTTATCACATAACAACCACCACCCTGGAGTGTCTTATTGCGCTTATAAAATGGGAAATAACTAGGGGAAAAAAGGACACTGACAAGGTGTTTATATTTTGAAAACTTTGTAACATTTATTTAAATACAGAATAGAGAATTAATTGAAACATTGAGATAACATAGTCCCTTGGTAAACTTTTTTGAATGGTCAAAAACAGCAATTACCAACAACATTAGCAAACAACAGTCTACTTGTTGTAGTTTATGAATTGCACTTTACCATGGAATATTGGGTTCATGAGGTTAAATGGCATGTTTTCTAATACTGTTGTTTCTCTGGATGGTGGCTCAGACGTACTGGTGGTTGACTATTTCTGGTTCTGGTTTTCATTTCTTGATTGAAGGGTCTAACTTGTGTATTTTGCTTGAAGATTCTGATCTTTGGTTTTCTTCTGTGGTTTGTGCTAGGATTTCACTCCACTTTTGCAATCTTCAGCAGAGGCACTCCAGTAACTTCTCAAGCTTGCTTTGGATCTGTGTCCTGTTACTGCAATTATTTCTCGTGCTTGCAGTCCTGCAGTTGATAGTAGATGAACTGCGGTGGCTTGAATTGAGTGGTTTGTGCATCTTCGACTTAGATTACATTCCTTGCTCAATCGGGGCATCATGTCTGACAGGTAGTTCACACCCATGGGTTCCTTGGAATACCAGATCGGACTGCTGTTTAGGTACTCCTGGTTTGCATGTAGTGGGTGAAGGTAGAAAGCTGGTGCCCCTGGTGGTAGCTTGGACAGGTACAGCTTAAATGAGTTCACTGGGCAGAATGGGTCATCTGGTGAAGTGTATATGAAGCCCCTATTGGTCTCGGTTGCCATCAGTGTGACTTTTGTGTTTTTTTGTAACTTCGTTGTATTTGAGGCTGACATAATACCATTTTCATCTGTGTCTATTCTGAACGACTCTGGACGTAGGTCCCTTTGTCCCTCTCTCCCTCTACGAGCCATGTGTAACTGTACATCAACCCATACTTTTCGAACAAGCCCTGATGGTGTTGATGGTGACAGTATCGAAGAAGTCTTTAGTTGGTTCAGGTCAACATCTGATAGTGGTGGGTGGTGAGTGGTCACGTCCTTTTTCTCTCTTCTGTACTGCTTGACTACTGCAAGAAAGACATTGTTCGTAGTGGTGAAGCGGTTATCTGTTATGGTGTTAACACAGCGCCCGATGTCAGGACTGTTCAGTAGTCTGTTGAGACCTGCATGAAGCCCAAGGTAGCTAGAGATGGAGTACTGTTCACCGGTACTGCTACGAACTTCAGCACATAATTTTCGAAGTACGGTATTCAAATCACTAATCGGGACAGTTTTCAAATCCATTGCTATTTCACATTTTGACACCCAACTCAAGAAAATCTGATGAGCTCAGTTTGTGGTTTTAACTGTGTTTCGCTCATCTTTAAGTTTCTCTATGGTTGTCAACTGATCATCAGTTAGAGTGAGATGCTTACTTACAGATCCGCTGGATTTTTCTTTGGTGGCTTCAACTGTTTCACTGGTGGAGGGTGTAGTTGTTGGTGTCTCTGCATTGTCTTTCTCTACTTGCAGTATAGCTTTGACATCTGTGGGGATTGCTGTTGGTTCATTACTCATTTCGGCATATACAGTGGCACTTGTGTCATCTGTTTTGCCTTCTGCTTGCTGTAGTATTTCTTGTATTCTAGGATGCTGCAGTAGTGAGAAATATAATTCAGGCACGTTTGACACGGTTGTCGGTTTTACCTATTGGGGATAAATGATAAAACAATGGTAAAACAGAAATCATCAATCAATTAGAACAAGTAGACTGTTGCTTTCAAAGGTTGCTGTTAATTGCTATTTTTTGTTCATTCTATTACTCTGATTTTTGACTATTCTCAATGTTTAATTAATTCTCTATTCTGTGTTCTATTTTTTTTTTCAAGAGGTAAGACACACTGACTGGTAACTTTCTCACAGGTACTACCTGGGAACACAGGGAAGTTCAGTTATTAGATCAGGATCACACAGTGTACAAGTGAGGGCTGTGGGATTCAAACCCAGGTCTACAGAGTTGCAGCATAGACCATTCAACCACTATACTATGCTGCCTCCTTTCATATTGCTACAGTTTCAACATTACTATAAAGTCATGTTGCCAGTTCCCATTATTACCCATTTTACCTATTTATCCCTAGTTAACTGACGACTTTTTGTTCTTTTCTGTCAACTGCTTTAGAAACTCTGTGGCTGCATGACAGTTACAGTGCTTTTATCTTACCTTTAGAGCTATTCGGTCTGTTGGGCTGTTGAATGTTTTAAATTTTTGTCTGTGAGGCTGTTTCAAAATCGTTTGCCGTTGCAGCGTTCTAATTTACTGCTTGGTTGCCTCGAGAACCTGTCATGTTACAACATTTATTTATTTTTCATTTTTTAATTCCTTCAGTTACTGTGTATACTTTATTGTGAACACTGAGGTTCGCTATCGTTTGCCATTTGCTTTTTACATTTTAAATTTAAAATTCCCTCCATGATCGTAGCAGTCGCTACTTATTTAATTTTTGGTGCCTACCATCATGCACCACGCACTCCCATCTCGGGGAGCGATCGGCTTTTTTTTTTCAATGCCTCTCTGCACTCGCATTGCGTTGTACGTTTGCCTTAACTAATAGCCCATGTCATTGGCCGATTACTTCTATGGATGATGAGTTACATCAGTGCCATGATAAGTATAAGTTTCTTTTTTTTACTGCTGTTGCAGCGATTCTCCTATACACCCAGACTATGATTGTGAACTATGTGTTGCAGTGGGGACTGGCGTGTGGTATGACAGGGATGGAGCTAGGGCTGGATTGCACTACAATTTCTACATTTTATCATGTGTATGCTGAGGGGGAAAGTACTCAGCAAATGTGGGAGAGAAGCGGTTACAATTTTTTGTCAGTGCTTTGGGGGAGAAGGGTGAACGAGCGTGCAGTCAACAGTTTCCCGATGCCGAGATTGGATGCGCAGGTTTTTCATCTACTGCGAACAGCGGGATATGTGGCCTACTCAGAAAAGCGCTGCAGTTCAGCTTAGGAGAGGGACAGGGATGCAGCTAGCAATGGCCACTAAGGTTTACTTGATTTATAGTGTGAGATTTTGTTCTCGTTTGTGTTATGGAATCATGGTATTTTGAACATTTTTGATGATTTCACTTGCCAGTCAGATTCTTTACTAACATGGAGGTTGGGCATTCTATTACAAAATGTGGGGAAAGCATTTATTTCGGGGTGGCCTTTGCACAGCTGGCTGGAAAATGTTCCCAACCCGGTGGTTGTTATTCCTTATACCACTGGATTCCAAGCCCTGTCAACCAATCAGGAGACATGATTTTTCTTGATCATTTTATAATTTTATTTGGTTTCTCTTTGTCCATTACCCGTGATTTTTTATACAACGATCTGGGTGGATTTTTTTTTTTTTTTTTATAACTGAATGTAACTGTTCTGCCTTAAGAGCTTTGAGCCTGACTCAACTACATTTCTTCTGGAACTGCTTATTGTACTTGTAATGCTTTTTGTGACTATGTATTTGATGTGGCACCTTTGTAAATGAGCACGTGTGCTCAAAGGTAATTCTCCAAAGTTTTAAATAAATACAAAAATAAATAAATACAAATGTTGCGACACACCAAACTCAAATACATATTTACCAGTACAGAGCAAAAATATCTCACATTTCATCTTATATTTCATACAGTTTTATAAAATGGCAAGAAAAAATCTAGAAATTTAATTGCCCAAGAGACAGCTCCCAACCATGCATTAAATTTCTAAAAACGCATAGTCTGGTGTGGAATCTCACCCCCCCCCCGCCTCCCCCCCACTAAAACCTATTTAGAGCTATTTTACAATTGCAGGGTGTGCATCATAAGATTTGAATGCACATCCCAGAGGCTTAAGGGCACTCACCCTTTGGCCTCATGCCTTACAACACCCCTGGGGCGTGCATTAAATTTCTATAATTCACACCCTGTTGTAGCTTGTTACTTACATACATAGCTTTCTTCACCTGCTGAATCAAAATACAATTTGTGCAATACAGAAATCTGTTTCAGCTGCTTATTCCCCATCTGAGATGATAACAGGGTCCCCCACTTAAGGGTGGTGGTTAACGGAGTTCACTCTGAGAAGGGATCTTTATTAGTGACACTGCAGAGGGGCTAGAAGGAAAGGTATGCCTCTTTGCAGATGACACTAAAATCTGTAGTAAGGTAGACACTCTGGGGTGTGTATGGAAAAAATGAATAGTGATCTAGGAAAGTTAGAGGAGCGGACAGGGGTGTGGAAACTTGGTTTCAATGCTAAGAAGTGCAAAATCATGCACTTAAAGCATGGAAACCCAGGGGCAGAGTACCAAATGGGGGGTGGAGGTAGTATTAACCATACCCAAACGGGAAAGAGACCTGAGAGTAACCATATCTGATGGCCTAAAGGTGGCCAGACAGTGTGACAAGGCAGTGAGGAGAGCTAGTGGGATGCTAGGGTGCACAGGGAAGGGTATCACCAGCAGAAAGAGAGAGGTGGTGTTCCCGCTGTATAGACTTCACCTAGAGCACTATGTCCAGTCCTGGAGACCCCATCTCCGGAAGGACATAGACAGGGTAGAGGTGGTCTAGAGGAGGGAAACCAAAATGGTGCAGGGTCTGCATCGCAAGCCCTATGAGGAGAGAATGAAGGACCTCAATATGTACACCATGGAGGAAAGGAGGGAGAGAGGGGATATGACACAAAGAGTCTAATACCACATGGGTATAAATAAAGTTCAAGAGGGAAGTATTTTCAGAAAAAAAAAAAAAAAGGATGCTCAAGAACTACAGGACATAGTCGATTTTGACCCGTTTTCTGCAGCAGGACAGTAAAATAGAGGAGGCAGTCAAAACAGCCTTAATGGCAGAATCTTATACAACAAAAGCATTGGCTACAACCAGCAAACCTATGCATTTGAACTCGCAGCTTCGATACCATCTGAAGGCCCTCAAAAACTCACAGGCCTACCTGAAAACTGCAAAGGGGACAGTCTCCTTTACTTCCTCCAAGGATGGCTACCGGGGGCTCTGAAAATGGGCTCGGAGCTCAATGTAGAGGGCTTTCTCCGAGCCTATCAGATCTCCTCACGTTCTGCAGCAGCTCGAGGCGACATGCCCTGGATGGCTCTCTTCCGGGTCTGGATACAGCAAGTGGCCAGAGATACTAATAACTGAGGAAGCGGGGTGGAAAGCAGAGACCACAGCAAGGGAATTCAATCATGCTGGAACCTGGGAGATTCTGAATCAGAGGAGGAAGATACCAGATTTGTTTGGGACTTACACTTTTCTTTCCTGTAAAAGGAATATTATTGACAGGTTTTTGTTTGAGCCCTTTAAGTGTCTGATTTAATACCTTACAAATGTCAGAAGTTTATGCTGCTGTACGATATTTTTAAAATAGTACTGTGGCTGCTATATGATAAATAACTTTAATTTTCTTGGGGCGTTTAATTTGTAGCCACTGTATTAAGTTCCAGGCTAAACTTAAGGGGAGATTTGATATAGGCTGTCTCATAGCATTGTTGACTGCCATGTGGAGGGTCAGGGCATTACCATAGTGTGGCGCGGTTTTACAGTTTTACAACCAACAGTATGTTTAAAGATTGGGTCTGATTGTTTGTTGGTTGGGGGCTGAATCTTGAATACTCACCATCTAAAGGAGAAAATGTTTGGAACCGGGATCATAATGACACAGGCTGTTGTGATAAAATGTTTGGTGCATCTTTTTTTTTGGAACAGGTCACCCAAAAGTCCTGCAGGTTGCAGCTTATCCTGGACATTTATTTTCATTCTTGGACTATATTTTTCAGGAATACCCCCCACATCCGAAACCCAAATTGTATAGATTAACTTCTCCTGAAACATGGGATGTATTGTAGTGATTAATATGTGAAATCTTTCAGGAGAAGACTGCATGCTATTGCTTTTTTTAAGTAAAGTAATAAAATGTAAATAAAAAAAAGAACAAGGGGACATGCTATGAAGATGTATTGGGCGTACTCAGGGGAGATGTGAGAAAATATTTCTTCTCAGAAAGAGTGATGGATGCTTGGAACAGCCTCCCAGCGGAGGTGGTGGGGGCAAAAATGGTAACAGGCTTCAAGAATGCATGGGATAGGCATAAAGGAACCTTAGAGGTAGGGAAAGGGGGGGGGGTTAAAGTCGAAGATCAAGCTAGGTCTGCGGTGTTACAGTAGGTAGGGAAATTGGGCGAACTAGGTGAGCAAAGTGGTCCTTATCTGCCATCAATATCTATGCCAATATTTTGTTTATGACTTCAAAGACTGTATAGAATAATATGACTTCAGATACATAGATCCACAGAATGTGATGGCAGATTTGGGTTGCTGGGCCCACCCAGTCTGCCCAACAATATATATTTTTTTATTTATTTTAATTTGTTCCCAGAACCTGCTAAATCCATGCCACAATCTCTAGCCCCTCTACCCTACCCCTACAATTCCCATATGCCAGGTATTTTTAACCCACTAAGGCCCTGTCCACACTACACCCCGAAAACCCCTCTGTAACGTTACAGAGTGTACAAACCGTTACTGCAACGGTTCGTGTGTACACAAGTAATGTTACAGAAGATGCTTTCGGAACCATTGCAGAAACCTGTCGGGAGGCAGTTTCCGCAACAGTTCCCATAATGGTTACAGGTCTGTAATGTTACCATCGCCCGTCTAAATGGGCCACCGTGTTGCCGAAGGTCAGCCGCTAGACCAGCATGCAGTACACAGCTGAGTTGAATCCAGGAGGGCACAGGAACTAGGAAGCAAATTGGGGCAGCGAGGGGCACCAGTGTAGAGTATACCCACATAGGGGCAGGAACAATAGCGGAGCCATGGCAGCACAGCAGCAGTACCCTGATCCCCTGAGCAACTGGAGGCACACACCGGAGGGAGGAGCAGTGGGGAAACCCCTGAAGCCCACTGGGTACCTGCCTACAACCACACAGCAAGACCAGCAGACAACAGAAGCTGAGGATGCCCAGGGCAAACAGTGGGACAGTGCAGGATGGCAAACGGACCACAGGAGACAAGCGGCAAGCAAAGGAACACACAGACCTGAGTGCCAGAGGTGGGAAGCAGTCCACCAACAGCCATCCACAGCTCTTGCCCAGCTCCCAAGAAACCGCAGTGCCAGAACGCACCACACCAGAACCACAGCACAGTCACCCCGTCCCCCGAGCACCGCCTGTGCCAATGGTGTACCAACACGCCCTGCAACCCTGTCGCTGGTGACAACAGCAGTACACCACCTCCCACCCTGTGCCATGTGCTAGCAGGACCAATGACAGACCGTGGCGCCACCTGGTCGGACGAGGCCACAAAACTGCTGGTGGAGTTTTGGTCACAGGAGATGGTGCAGGCAGAGCCAGCCAGTGTCAGGCACAACACAAAGGTGTACCAGAAGATCACAGACCATCTCTCTGAGAATGGTGTGGAGAGGATGGCAAAGCAATGCCATGATAAAATAAAATAAAGTAGTTGAAGGTGCTGTACTACAAATCCAAGGACAGCAACAGGTGCTCAGGGGGTGCACGGGTAGTGTGTCCCTTTTATGACATGCTGGACACCATACTAGGTACACGGCCTACCACTGCACCAGCGTTCATCCTGGAGAGCTCACAGGTGGACAGCCCACAACTGGAGTTGGAGGATGATGGGGACACCGCTGGGGACCCGTGCCGCACCAGGGGGATGACACTGAAGATGGTGTGCAACAGGAGACACCCAACACAGGTATATGGAATGTGCACTGCACCTGTCTGTTGCTGGGATATGGTGGGCACAGCTTGGCATGCTGGTGGAGGTGTTGCCAGGGCATGTTGCAAATGGTGATGGACGTAGCACAGCAATAGGAGGTGGCATAGGGGCGACCAGCGGACGTGCCGAGGCTCATGGACAGACTATATGCCTATGACACTTGAAGTGTGTGTTGGCCACGGGTGTTGGGGGGGCAGTGGTGAGGGGATGGGGCAGGACGAGGGGTGTGTGGGTGAGGCAGCAGCATGTGTACAATGGTGATAGGTGTGTTATGCTGTTCAAGAGCAAGACCCAGGGGAAGGGACAACTGCAGACACCGACACAGCATAGGCATCCTCAGTGTCCTCGGGCATGCAGGATGAGATGCTGGGAACCTCCAGTGACACCTCCATCGCTGGAAAGGGCAGACCTGCAAAGAGGCGAAGTGACCAGGAACCCCTGATGAACCTCCAGAAGAGGAAGTCCAAAGTCACACGAATGGCAGAAGTACTTGGGCCAGTGCTGGAACCAACACAGAAAATGCTGCAAGAGCACCATAGGGAGATGTTGGATCTGGAGAGGGAGCAGGCAAGGGAGGAGAGGGTAATGGAGGAGCGTTTACAGATGCAGGAGGCTGAACAGACACAAAAGTTCTTCACACAGATGTCCCAGTTCTTAGCCATGCAATGCCAGCCGCACTGTGTGGGTGCTGCCACCATGCCACACACCGCCACCCCAACCCTTGACACCCTATTCCCCGTGGTGCGGCGCACTGGTGGGATTATCACCCTGCCCATGTCCACAGCGAACTCCACCGGCATAACGGACAGTGCCATCCTTCGGCAGACCACCACTGATGACAGGCAGGCAGGCCGCAAGGCAATGCCAACCACCACCGGTATGCAGCACCCATCCATGGCTGCGCCCCACAGGCATGCGACTGTTCTGTAGGGTGGTGTGTACACAGGTGGCACCACCGCCCATGCAACTTTGCCTACCACATCCCAGGCACCTCCGTATGGTGTTGACATGGCACAGCAGCACCCATAGGTGGCATGACCGCTAATGCTGGTCTGCACACTGCCCCCATCCCCTGACGCATGGTGCCACCAACCAGCACCGTGTCACCCTACCAGTACCCACAACAGGCATGCCGAGCTTCACACAGGACCTGTACAGTGACGAGTTCCAGTGGACCACACTGTGATGCCAGATGCCACCTGCAGTGGTTTGCCAGTCGGTGTGTCCCACAGTGTTTCTTTTCCTGTTTGGGGACACCGCTGGGGGTAGCCCACTGACTGCAGTGCCTGGTGTGTGCTGGCACAGTGCTAAGTGCTCACGTTGGCATACTTTCATACTGTGCTACTATTAGGTTGTACTACATTGTTGTGTGGCATGTCTACATAATGGACTGCCAGGGGTTTGACACAAGGGTGACTGGTTGTTTGCACATCCTGAGCTTGTTACTGTGTTCTGTTGTACTGGGTCATGGACACAGTGGGCTGGTTTCATGATAGATGTACACTGATGGACAAAGTGTAGACAAGCATGGTGTATTGCATAGTCAGGCCACAAGACAGGGTCTGTGTCCCGTGGGTGTTCTGCATCTACCAGCAGCCGCACAGTGCCTTTGGGAGCCTCGTGGGGCTGTTGTCTGCTCTGTGTACATAGGCACTACTGCAGTGTTTACATTGCCTGTCCAGTGTTCCATATGTATTGGGTACAGTCTCACATGGTGTTGTACTGCGGGACATATGTTTCTTTTGGGTTCTTGGGGTACCACAGCAATGCACAGTCTGATGCATGAACATGCTGTCACATAACATTGTTGTACATGTGATACTGCCACCACCAGAGGCTATGGTGGTGTTGGAATAAAGACGTCATGCGATTCCCTACTGTGTTGCTTGGGCGGTTTGCATGCATGCACACGTTGCTGTCTGGGGACCCTGTGGGGCTTCCAGTTCCATGGGGCACTGGTGTGGTGGACCTGGGTGTGCTTCCTGGATGCTTTGTGTGTGCTGGACCCATGTAGCATGCATCTGGGGGGTGGACGCTGTACATGGCATGCCATGTCCTGGTGGTGTACCGCATACCTGCCTGTGGCATGCTGCAGGGCCACACTTCACAGCTCCCATAGGTGTATCATGGCCCGCCTAGATGCCACACGTCAGGGCCTTCCTCTGTTTTCAGTTCCACACCTTCTGCTGCATCACACCTTCCATCTGCAACGCATGCCACAGTGCACACATTGCTGTTGGACACCTTGCCAGGTTCCGCCTTGCTCTGTGTACACTGCCAACCGGATGGGCATGTGGGTGTCTGTCATCACCAAGTGCACCATGGGATGCGCTCTGCATTTCAGGGATTGGGTCCATACACTGTCCATGGATAAGTGTGGATGGGCTATAATGGTTTCGAACCATTTTCGCACCTGTTCCCTGGCAATGTGGCCACTGAGCCGTTTACAGTCTGTAATGGTTCGGCACCATTACAGCATTTTAGTGGTGTAGTGTGGATAGATCCTAACTGTTTTCACCCCCAGTACCTCCTCTGGAAGGTATTCCAGGTATTCACCACTCTTTCTGTGAAAAACTACAGTACTTCCTCACATCCCTAATGAATTTACCCCCGATTATCATGCCCTCTTGTAACACCTTTTTTTCAGAAATATACTCTCCTCCTGTACCTTATCAACCTCGTAAGATATTAAAATATTTCTATCATATCACCTCTCTGCCTCCTCTCCTCTACAGTGTACATGGTCAGCTCCTTTAGTCTTTCCTAATAGGGCTTTTGTTGCAGATACTGCACCATTTTTGCAACCCTCCTCTGGACCGCCTCCAGTATGTCTATATCTTTTCTGAGGTGTGGTCTCCAAAACTGTACACAGTACTCAAGGTGGAGTCTTACCAGCGATTTATACAGGGGCAGAATCACTTCTCTCATCCGGCTGGAGATACCCTTAACTATGCACTCCAGCATCCTGCTCGCTTTTCCGACTGCCTTATTCCACTGCCTGGCTACTTTAAGGTCATCCGATATGATTACTCCAAGGTCTCTTTCTTGTTTGGTCTCAGTCAATTTCACTCCACCCATCTTATACTCTGCTCCTGGGTTCCTATGGCCTAGATGCATTATTGTACCCTTTTTTCATTAAAACCCAGCTGCCATATCCTTGACCACTCTTCTAGTCTCTCTAGATTCCTACACATTCTATCTCCCCGCGGTGTGCCCACATTATTACAGATCTTAGTGTCATCCGCAAAGAGGCAGACTTTCCCTTCCAGTTCTTCCACTATGTTCCTTCTAAAGATATTGAAGAGAATCAATCCCAACACTGATCCCTGAGGCACCCCTCTGGTCCCTTTCCCTTTGTTGAAGTACACTCCATTCACCACTGCCCTCTGTGTTCTTCCTACTTAACCAGTTACTTTATCCAGGTTACCACCTTATTATCTACCCCTAAGTTGCAAAACTAGCTTACTAATCTCCAGTGTGGAATGGTGTTGAAAGCTTTTCTGAAATCCAAGTAAGCCACGTCCAGTGCTCCTTCCTGATCCAGCTCCTTGGTCACCCATTAAGTTCTCTCTGTGTAACCATGCTGCCTAGGGTCCTGCAATCCATTAGATACAAGATAATCCACAGTCCTTTCCTTCAGTAGTGTTTCCATCAACTTACCCACCACCGATGTCAGGCTAACTGGCCTTTAGTTGCTTGCCTGTTCCCCGCTGCCACATTTGTGAAGTGGGATTACATCTGCCCTTTTCCAGTCCCCTGGATCCACTTCAGACCCCAAAGAACTGTTAAAAAAGTCTGTCAGTGGTGCGGCCAGTACTTCCTTTAGTTTCTTCAGCACCCTCAGATGAACCCCATCAGGCCTCATAGCCTTGTCCAACCACTTTCCCCACTGAAAACAGACTACTGTCTATTATTATTACTGTCAGATGGGGAAAAAAGCAATTATATGAGACAAATACTGCTTTTTATGCACCGGGCCTTAGTAATAAAAGAAATAAGGGACAAAATGCGCCAAAGCTATGCGAGACAGATACTAATTTGTTTATTGTATTCAGAAAACCTTAGAGCTAAAATGCTCTTTTTCAAAAGGTGTCCAGGTGAAAGGTATTTATATTACAAACACAGAAAACCAAAGCAAGATAAAAACATACAAATGCCGAAATTATATACATTTCAGTTTCTCTAAGTAAAAGAGGCAGAGGGGACATGATAGAAACGTTCAAGTACCTCAAGGGAATCAACAAAGTCCAGGAGGGTAGCATCTTTCAGGAAAAGAGATGAGTAAGAACAAGGGGTCACAGTTTAAAGATAGAGAGGGGACGGCTCAGGGGTAATGTGAGGAAATTCTTTTTCACGGAGAGAGTGGTGGATACATGGAACAGCCTTCCTGAGGAGGTCATTGGGTCTAAAACAGTGGGGAATTCAAACATGCATGGGACAGACACAAAGCAATTATAGTGGGGTTGCAGGAAGCAGGCTGTTGGTTAACTAGAATCTGCAGCTTATCCAGTAGGTAGGGAAATGGGCAGACTGGGTGGGCCAAGTGGTCCTTTTCTGCCGTCAAAGTCTATGTTTCTATATAGCTGCATACGTAAGGAATTCCATGGCTGAACAACTCTAATTACAATACATTTTGTGTTTAAGTATTATGGTCCTCAGGACAACCCAGAACTGCTACTGCTTATTTGTCTGGCCTGGTCGCTCTTGGGTAAGTGGTTAATAACCCTTAAGTCCATGAAGAGGTTAGTGATGAGGCTTGTGCCAATGGACGAGTGGAGGGGAGGAAAAGCAGACTGAGAAATAAATAAATATTTGTTTACTAAACTTTACTCTGAGGCATAATAAGCTTCTCAAATCTTATTCTCTTTAAGGCATGCCTGCTATCATGGTTCCCCTCAACATATATTTGAATTTCATGACACGATGGCATCTGAATAATTATATTGGAGGATAGTGCATCCTCCAGCCTGTATCAAAGTGGATCACAAGACACCAAAGAATCAGGAAGAGGATGAAAGAGAACTAAACAGCTAGATAAAAAGAGCATATAGCTTGTAGCAACTTGGCATGGGTACCATTAAAATCTCTCTTTACTTGCACTGAAAGCAACAGGGAAGATCAGTGTTTCTAATGCTAGGCTTACTCTTGGGGTTTAGATATAAAGATGGGACAGCTAAGCCTGGCAAAATGTACAGACGTAATTTTCTTGTTACAGTATCTTCAAGATAGAATACCTAATGTCCTGCAGGAGCTGCAAGATGTTTGCCTTCCTTGTCCATGGCCAGAATGAATTTATCAGTGACAACTGCATACTTGCTACCACACCTACAGCCAAAATAATGGACATTAAACTGGGACAAGCACTAAAGGGACCATGTATGTTTAGAATGGAGAGAAAGAGGAATTGACAAGGCAATACTCATCAGCTAGGGATGGAAGGGGGTCTATGACATCCTTTTCCTCTGACAGATACTTTCCACTGGACAGTAATGTTGTGGTGGTAGAGGGGACAACTGTGGCAAACAGGGAAAGGTTATGCACTAAGCCAGTCTCACAGCCGGTCAGTAAAGGAGAGAGAAAGTGGGTATTGAAATAGAAGGAAAACAATGTTGGCAGAAAATGCTAAAGATTCACTGATAGGGTCCTACAGGACTGTGAGACCTGGATAATTTGTTATATCCTGGGTGCAAGGGTTCAGGATCTCACACCCCAGATAGACACAAAGCCAAAGGTGGTATGTGGGGAGAGGGTTACATTGGTATTCATCCCTGCTGGCATAAGCAACATGAGAAAGTGTAGGCCAGAGGATCTTCAATAAAAACATTCTACAGCTGCGATGGAGGCTTAGGAGTAGGCCCCATTAGTGTAGTATTCTCAGAGACACTACCATTGTGACGCTCAACCTAGAAAAGACAGAGAGCTACAGGTATGGAGTGAGGAATCAAGGTTTAGATTCTTAAATCACTGGAGAGACTTTATAACAAGGGAAGCCTACACAGAAGGGATGTGATCCCCCTGAACAAATGAGGGCATGCCAGGAGCCTGGGTGATAAAATCAGTGAGCTCCAGGCACCGGTGGCACACACTGAAACAGACCTGGTAGTCATCACAGAAACTTAGGCCACACAGAATAATGATTGGGACGTATCAGTCCCAGGCTACATAGTGTTAAGACAAGATTAAGGAAAAGGCAAATGGGGGAGAGTTGTAGCCCTATATGTCAGGGAACGCACAGAAGCTGTGGAGGATGGACACATCAAGGGAAGCAAAGGGTATAGAGAGTTGCTGCAGGTTCACCTCACGGTGCCCTCAGGCAAGAAAATATGGATGCAGGTGATCTATAGACCACCAGGACAAGGGGAAGAGAGAGCTAGGGAGCTCAGGGAAGAGCTGGCATGGGGAAGTGGTGGTAAAGTTGTGTGATCTAAATCCACCAGGTATTGACTGGGACATTGCTGCAGCCAGGTGCACCAGAAGTCAGGGACTGTTGAATGCACTGTAGAACTGCCTGCTGGCACATCTGGTTAAGGAACACACTAGACAGGCAGCCATTCTTGATTTGGTGCTCACCAACGCAGAGATGGTGGGTGGAGTGAGGGTAGGAGAGCCACTGGGGTCCAGTGACCATAACTCCATTTGGTTCAGCTGGCCCTCAAGACCAGAATGCCCCTAACAAAACTAAAGTCCTAGATTTTGGAACAACAGATTTCAACTAGACAAGGGAGCTGGTCCAAGGCAAACTGACCAAGGTGGACTGCATCGGAGGTGTAGAGGAAAGATGGGGGACAATCAAGTGGGGCCATTCTCGAATCAACAGTCATGTGTGAGAATTGTTATAAAATGTAACAGGTACAAGAGATCAATATGTTTCTCAGAAAGGGCCAGAGAAGCAGCAAGTGGCAAGAAAAAGGCTTTCAACAGGTACAAGGAAAAGCAGGGGGAGGATGAATGGGGGAGTGTACCAAATAAAAACTAGGGAAGCAAAGAGGACAGTCAGGGAGGCAAAGGCAGACACCGAGTTACATATTGAGGAGAGGGTCAAGGGTGAGGAAAAACAATTCTTCAGATATATTAAGGCACAAAAGAAGCAGGGTGGGAGTATTGTTAGGTTATAAGAGGGGAAAGGGTACTAGAAGAAGATGAACAAGAAACAGTCATCCTTAACAATTACTTTTTTATCTTCACAAGGGACAATAGCGAGCCCCTGCCTGAAAGTGGCATCAAGGTAGTTGTAAGGGGCATTCCTGAAATGATGTAGTCAGTGTTTACCACAAAAAGGGCCCAGAGTGGGGTTGAAGCCCTGAAGGCAGATAAAGCCCCTAGGCTGGATGGGATGCACCCAAGGGTGCTCAAGGAATTGACTACGAAACTGGCTGAACCCATAGTAGTGCTGATACACAATGGGTCAGTTTCGATAAGGGTAGTTACTAAAGACTGGATGGTAGTGAAGAAAAAATTACTCACCTTAGTAATGTTGTTTCTTCTAATGGAGTCTTGCTATATTATGACAGGTGCAGTTTGTCCCACCATTAGAACTGCTCCAGAGGTGAAAGAGTTAACTTCCATGCAGAGCATGGAGCTTAGAGCGCGAGCTCGGTTAAAGAAGCTCTGTTAGGGTGGTTTCAAACCGAAACCGTCAGATCTTTACGAGCAAAACTCATTAAGGCTCTGTGTAGAAGCTGTAACTCTACACTAGCCAACTGGCTACTAACATAGTACACATTTTCCTGGTCCCAACACCAAGACTCAAGTCAGTGGACCAGAAAAATAAGATAAAATAACTAAATAAAACACAACACCCAAACATAAAGAGGGCATCAATAAATGCCAACAGTGGACTGCCCACCCCATACCCAAAGTAGAAGTTCTGAGAGGGGCAGGTTGGGAGGTCATAATATAGCAAGACTCCATTAGAAGAAACAACATTACTAAGGTGAGTAATTTTTTCTTCAAACAACATGAAGTCTTGCTATATTATGACAGGTGCAGACTACACAGCAGTACCTCCATGGAGGAGGGACAGAACCTACTTAGGGAATAGGCTCTGAAGCACGGCTGTGCCAAACCGAGCATCCCTCCTGGCCTGGATATCCAGAGAGTAATGCTTGGTGAAAGTGTGTACTGTTTTCCAAGTAGCTGCTTGACATATCTCCAAGATAGGGATGTCTCTAGCAGCAGCTAGAGATGCAGCTGTACCTCTGGTAGAGTGAGCCCTCAGGCCTGAGGGGGGATCCTTACCAAGCTTTTGATAGCAAAATTGGATACAAGAGACGATCCACCTGGCAATGGATCTCTTAGTGGCAGGTCTCCCTTTCCCAACCTCACCATAAGTGAGAAATAGTTGGAGGGAGTCAAACCCAGACCCTTGGTACGCCTATGTAGTAACTTAGGGCCCTCTAACATCTGTTGTGCAGCCTCCTCTCACCAGAGGAGGAATGGTCAGTGAAGAACACTGGAAGTGAAATAGATTGGTTAAGGTGGAACCGAAACCACCTTAGGCAAAACTTCCTGTTAGTCCTGAGGACTACTTTATCCCTGTGAAAGGAAATAAAGTCAGTCTCCACTGATAAAGCCTGTAACTCACTTATGCGCCTGGCAGAAGTGATGGCTACTAGAAATACAGTTTTCCAAGTCAAATACTTAAGCTCTGCCGAAGACAGAGGCTCAAAGGGGGGTTGCATCAGCTGAGCAATGCAAACATTAAGATCCAAAGCAGGGGCAGGGTCCCTGAATGGAGGATTGGTATGAAGCAATCCCTTAAAAAACTTGGAAAATACAGGGTGAGCAGAAAGAGAAGAGGGCTTCCCTGCTGAAATGAAGGCAGATACAGCTGCCACGTGCACTTTCAGGGTAGCTGGTCTCAGTCCCAAAGAATTAAGATGGACCATATAGTCCAATACAGTGGGTAGATCAGCAGATTCCGGGGAAATATGCTTCCCAGAACACCATATGGAAAACCTTTTCCACTTGGAGTTATAGGTAGCCCTGGTGGAAGGCTTCCTAGCAGCTTTCAGGATTTCGAGAACACTTTGAGAAAGTTGTAGATCAGCAACTCTAACTGCTCAAGAGCCAAGCCTTGAGGTTGAGGGATTTGAGATTCGGATACCAAACTCTCCCCTGAGCACAGGTTAACAGATTGTGGTTCCTGGGGAGACACAGGGGAAGATGGACTGCTAAGGACAGAAGGAGTGGATACCAGGGCTGCCTGGCCCAGTCTGGAGCAGTCAGGATCATCTTGCAGGGCTGAGACCTGATTTTGACTAGTACTCTGAACAGGAGAGGGAAAGGGGGGAAAAGCATAAAGGAACTTCCCTTCCCAATCGAGGAGAAAGGCATCCAGGGGGACTGAGCCCAACACTGGGGGCCTGCAACAAAAAAGTGGAAGTTGATGATTGTCTGGGGCTGCAAAAGATTCATCTGAGGAGTGCCCCATCTGGCAAACACTATCCCCAGTACTAGGGGATCCAGTGACCATTCCGTGATGGCCCTGGGAAATCCTGCTGACAGCATCTGCCAGGACATTGTCCTTGCCTGGGAGGTGAACTGCTATGAGGGAAGTGTTCAGGGAATAAGCCAGAGACCACAACTTATCGCCCGGTGCACAAGGCTGAAGACCGAGTGCCCCTTGTTTGTTGATGTACCACATTGTAGTGGTGTTGTCTGTTCTGACCTGTACCACCTTGTTCTGAACAGATGCAGAGAAACCTGAAGTGCTAGAAAACAGCTCTGAGTTCCAACAGATTGATGTGGAGCAGAGATTCCTGAGGGGACCATAACCCCTGGGTGGAGAGGTCGCCCATGTGAGCTCCCCATCCCAAGAGGGACGCATCTGTAGTAAGGGTCAAGGAGTGGGACAGAGGGATGAAAGGCACCCCTTGTCTCAGATTGCCCTGATCCTGCCACCACTGAAGGGTCTGGATCAGGGTTCGAGTCACTGGGATTAACTTAGATAGGGATCTCTTTGAGACCAGAAAGCTCTCAAATGGAACTGAATGTCCTCATCTGAAATCTTGCTCCTTGCACTACAGCTGTGGAAGCAGCCATGTGTCCTAGGAGCTGCAGGAAATGCCTTGCTGGTCGAGAGACCTGCAGAGTGAAGGACGAGGCCAGGGCCACTAAGGTCCTTACCCTTTCCAGGGGAAGGAAGGTTCTGGCCTGCTTTGTGTCCAGTTCTGCGCCTATAAAGGGGAGTACCTGGACAGGTTCCAAAACTGACTTTGGAAGATTGAGAAGAAAGCCCAGAGAGGTAAGCTGCTGCTGGGTAACTAGCAGGTGTGATTTGACCTGGTCTGGAGACTGACCCACAATGAGCCAGTCGTCCAGGTAGGGAAAAATGGCAATCTTTTGCCTTCTTAGATGAGCAACTGCTACTGCCAGACATTTTGTGAACACCCTTGGGGCAGAAGTGAGGTCAAGGCATTGCTCTGAACTGATAATGGCCTGAGGGCAGTTCAAATCTGAGGTACTTTCGATGGGAGCTTCTGATAAGAACATGGAAGTAGGCATCCTTGAGGTCCAGGGAAGCTAGCCAGTCCCCTGGCCTTAGGGAGGGTAAAATTATTCCCAGAGTCACCATTTTGAACTTTTGGTTTTAAAAGGTGATTGTTTAGATATCTTAGATCCAGGATAGGCCGCCACTCTCCTGTCTTTTTTGGGGTAAGGAAGTACCTGGAGTACAGACCCTTGCCCCGGTGTGGGGGAGAAACCCTTTCTACAGCTCTGAGAGCCAGGAGGGTTGAGACTTCTGTTTGTAAAGCAAGAGTCTCTAAAGGGTTTGCAGGTGGAAAAGATCTGACTCTCATCTTTGGAAATTTTTTGAAGCTGAGAACCAGACCCTGGCTCACTACTTCCAGGACCCACCTGTCTGATGTTAAAGACTCCCAGTCCTGGACGAAGTAAGCCAGCCTGCCCCCTACAGGTAATGGAGAGCCGACCCTGGGCATCCCATCAGGATGCCTGTTTGGCAGGGGCTTTAGGCTGAGGGATGGGAGCAGGCCTGCTCGTACCCAGTCTGCCTCTCCCTCTGAAGAACCCCCTCTGAGCATAGGCTGAAGAGGAGGAGGCCTGGGTCTGGTAAAAGGCTGTGAAAAGGCCTGCCCTACCCCTGGGGTTGCCTCTGAGGAGTGGACTGCCGCCCTTGGCTTGTGCACTCTACAAGTGGTTCTATATTCATCCATTTTTCATATAATTCTCTGTCTGCTCCCCAAACAGAGAATTTCCCACCACAGGAAAATCCATAGCCTTAGACTGGGTATCCCAGACAAAGTAGTACACCTGAGCCAGGCCAATCTACTTAAAAGCCACAGATATAGCCATGACTCTGGAAGATACATCATTAGAATCCACTGCAGCATGGAATTGCACCTTAGATGCCTCAATACCATCAAGAGCCACCTGCTCCAGCTCCTTGAAGCTGGCCAGGGACCTGTTTGGCTAAGGCCATGACAGTATCCCATCTAGATTTCTGGTATCTCGCAACATAAGCCATATAGTTTGCTTGTCTGAGTCCCAAAGATGCTGCCATGTATTGATTTTTGGCCATGGCATCAATCTTCCTGAGTCCTTGTCAGGAGGATGAAGCCAGGGAATATTAGTTTATCACAGGCTGTAGCCTGAACTACCCCAACATGACTGCATTGCTGTGAAAGAAAATCTGTATCAGGACCTGATAAAGTGTACCTCCTGTCCATCTTTTATCTACAGGAGGCACAGAATTAGAGCTTTTAAAATTTTTATTGTTTGTTTCTAAAGATTTATGTAAAGGGATGGACAATCTCCTGACTCTGGGATATCCATCATCTCTACATAGTCAGGCTCCTCTTGCTCATCCAAAGCCTCCTCTAAGGGAAGCTGGAGGGTCTCAGCAACTTTTTTATAAAACAAAAAATGAGAAGGGGACTCAGAAAGCCTAGGGGGAGATTCACCTAAAGGTCTGTCTGGGGAGATGTCCAGTTCAATGGGCACATCCAGACTTTCAAAGTCACATTCACATTGATCATAATCATCCTCCCCCTCCTCTGGTTCATAAAACTCTTCTATATCATATTCTTGAACCAGTGGAACCGACCGAACCGACCTTTTGCCAGATAGTGGCGGTTCGGAGGGAACCGGGGACAGTGACTGGACAATCTGTATTGCCCTGGCTATCTCTGTAGCAGTTGGAGAAGGAATTTTGGACTCCACACCTGCTGACTTTCTAGTTCTCTTTGCTGGAACTGGCTCCTCAGAGTCAGCTTTACGTTTGCCCGAGGAAGTCTGGCCCTGGTCAGAGGGCACTCCCTCCGGTTCGGCTGGCACCGAACTGGGCTGGCCATCCGGATCAGTGGACTTTTTGGCCTCTTGTTCTCTGAGCCTACCAACTCTCTTATCTAGGGTGGCTGCAGGGAAATTCTTGCAAAATCTGGCAGTCTGCATTGAGGTGGTCAAACCCCAGACAATAAACACATATGGTGTGTGGGTCAGCCTTGGCAAAGGCTTCCCCACAGACACTACAGTGTTGAAACCCAGTGGGCCTGGTTTTTCTTTGGGTTTCTCACATAATGCCAGCCTAACCAAAACTTGCCCTTTGATGGCAGTGCCAGGCAAGACACCCTTATCGGTTCCCAACCGTGTCACGGGTCGTGGAAAAAACCGTAATGAAATCCGGTTTTTTTAGAACCGATAAGAACCGGGAACCGCACTCTAACAAGCCTTAAAAGGCTTTAAATACAATTCGATCGGTTCAAACCAAACCGATAAAAATTTACAAGTTCCACACAGAAAACCTATCTATTACTTACAATACCATAGACAGAGCTCGAACCGATCGGTTTGCGGTTAAAATAAATAATATCGCGGTTAAATTCAACCGAGAAAAGATGTTTTAAACCGAGGAAATGAACCGAGCAGCAGGAGGAATCTCCGGAGCGACTGTTCAGTGAGGCGGAGTAAAGAATCTGACGGTTTCAGTTTGAAACCACCCTAACAGAGCTTCTTTAACCAAGCTCGCGCTCTAAGCTCCATGCTCTGTATGGAAGTTAACTCTTTCACCTCCGGAGTAGTTCTAATGGTGGGACAAACTGCACCTGTCATAATATAGCAAGACTTCATGTTGTTTGAATGTAGTTTTGCTACATGGAAGGGGGGGACAAGGAGAAACCTAGGAATTACATACCTGTCAGCCTTACCACAGTAGTGAGTAAACTTATGGAGTCACTGATCAAAGACGACACTGTGGACTACTTAGAAATCAATGGTCTACAGAACAGTAAACAGCATGGGTTTATGATAGGAAGGGTTTGTCAAACCAACCTGACAGTTTTCTTTGCCAGGGAATAAAGTTAGTAGATAAGGGCCACGCTGTGGATTTACTCTACTTCAATTTCAGCAAGGCTTTTGACTTGGTGCCACACAAAAAGATTGCTTAAGAAGCTGTAGGACCTGGGCACAGCAAGAGACATAGATGGATAGGAAACTGGTTGAAGGAGAGAGAGCAGAGGGTGTAAAAAAGATCAAACTGGAAAAGAGGGTGGTCACAAGTGGGGAACTGCAGGGATCTGTCCTGGGTCCCTGTCCTGTTCAGTATGTTCATAAGCGAAATTGGAGAGGGCATCTGTGGCCAAGCTGTGTCTCTTCACAACGACACAAAGCTCTGTGGTAGGGTAGACAGTGATAAAGGAATTGGGGAGATGCAGAGGGAGCTACAAGGGCTAGTGAGGTGGTCTACGGTTTGGCAGTTGAAATTCATTGCCAAACATGCAAGGTTTTGCATCTTAGGGGGGAAAAATGCAAAGTTATGCACCTTGGAGGGGAAAAAAAACAGAACTGACTACAGGGCAGGACAGGAGGGATTAAACTGAACACTATCTCATAGTAAAGGAACCTGGGAGTCATCATTAGTGACTCCTTTAAACAATCAAGCCAGTGTAACAAGGCCTACAGTAAGGCTAATATGATTCTGGGGTGTATCAGAAGTGGTATTTGTGACACTTAGACAGCTGGTTCTGATTAACCTATGCTTTTTGTAATATAAAAATGTGTTACTGAATGTCTCTCATGATAATTACAGGCTAGAAGAGACTTAACATTTAGGATATCCTTTTTATGTGACTAATTGCAGCTTACCAACTGCCAAGATAGATCATAAACTTTTATAACGTTCAGAGGAAACACAGTTAAAATTCACATAGTGATACAAAGCATGTTGCACCTCCGTGAGATCTGGCAGAGACATAACATGTCCTTTGATGTCCTGGAAAGGGGAAGCTGCTCATAGATCAAAGAAAGTCACTTGAAAAAAATGAGTTTTACTGAGGTCACAGAAGAAAAAATTACTCACCTTAGTAATGTTGTTTCTTCTAATGGAGTCTTGCTGTATTCTGACATACGCATTTAGGTCCTGCCTTGGGCAGCTGAAAGGCAGAACCTAACTGCATGTGTCAGACTACAGCAAGACTTCATGTTGTTTGAATCTTAATTTACCTTTGATAAGACATCCTGTTTTGCATAGATATATTTTTTTATATTCTGACAGGGAGGAGCTAGGTGACCTCATGCAAAGAGGTTGGCAAAGCCAGTTTTTAAACAGTATTCTGTTTTCCATTTACACTCAAATGTTTGGACTCTGAAAAACAACATCAGCCACTGTTAGGAGATAATACTGTGACAGGAGATTTTGTCTGCACTTTTAAACCTGGTTTGTATGTTTTGTGATATATGGTTCTGTATTTACATTTTACATTTTTTTTTATATATTTTGAAGTAAACCTCTACTTTAGAGACTACTTGGTGTGCCTTTGAATTTCTTTTTCTTGACAAGGGAAGCATACATGGTTATACATGGTTAAAGCTGACACTGCACAAAGCTTACTGGTTTTAGCAAACTGGGAAAAGGTAAGAATGTATTCTGAGGTCTTTAATACAAGTTTTAAAGGTTCATTTTGTATGTCTGGTTAGGTGCCCGTAGGCAAAAGATATCTGCCCCCTCCGAAGAGCAGAATTATCTGAGCCTGTATATTGGGTACGCCAACAAGAGGTTCACAGTTTGAATCCCTCCAAGACTTGAGACGAAAGGTTGATTTGAACCCACAAAACAGATAGCAGGGTTACCCTGTTTCTGCTGTTTACAAGACTGCGCTCGGAGGTTGGCACTTTGGGAGTAGAGGGCTGACCTGCTGAGTGGGTTTGTGACAGTATTCACAGCAGGAACAAACTCTGGCCAGAGCTGATAGGGCTGCATCTGAGGAACGTGGGATAAAAATATTGTAACTTGCCTGCATTTACAAAATGTAACGTAGGCTCGTACTCTGTATTACTCGGTTTAAAAAGGTGGAAGAAGGCCAAAACCCATGTAGACCACCTTCTCCGCAACTGCGGGGTGAATAACTATTTCCCACAGTCAAGTAAGTGACTGTCCAGGGCTTTTTTAAATTGTCCAGAAGAGTTTATACTTACTAAATAAGATGGCAATGCATTCCACATCTTAGTGACTCACCTGTAAAAAAGTCTCTTTTATAAGTTCTTATTTTGGGTACCCTTATCTGTTTGTTTTGACATTTTAGTCCATCAGGTTTACCTAGCCATTCTATGTTACAATCTTTCTGAAGGTTTGGGTCTTTCAAAATGTTGAACATCATAAGCATATCTCCTCTGATTTTATGAGTCTCGAGGTTGTAGAGATTTACTGCCTTCAGCCTTTGAGGATAAGGGAGGGGAGGGGTTTACAAACCGCCACCAATTTGGTGGCCTTTCTTTGTAATGATTCAATTAATTTGATATCCTTTATTAGATAGGGAGAGCAAAAGGAAGCGGTATAATCCACATGGGCTCTAACGTACATTGTATAGAGAGGGAGGATATAATAAATTTGTTGTTTTGTAATATTTTTACACCAAATTTTCAACATAGTCTTGTTACGATCCTGCCTCATGAAGACGGGCAGAGAAAATGCATAACCCCTGGCTTAAAAGTGATTTTAAGTAGGGACTGCGAAATCAACTTTCGGGACGCAAAAACACATTTTGGGCAGGAGTTGAAAAATTACAGCTGACACATTCATGAGGTGTTGTACAGAAATGACTATGTTGAAAATCTGGGGTAAAAATATTGATTATTACCAAACTTACGAGTCTGCGTTCGCAAAATTTAACCTAGGCTCATAACTTTGTTGTGTTTTAATATTTTTACACCAAATTTCCAACATAGCCTTCTTATGACTCCACCTCATGAACTAGGGCAGATAACATTTTCAACACCTGCTCAAAAGATGATTTCGTGCAGGGACTGTGAAATCACCTTTAAGAATGTAAAAAAAAAAAAAAAAAAATTTTGGCCACGATTTGAAGAATGACAGCTGTCACATTCATGAGGTGCTGTAAAGATATGGCTATGTTGTAAATTTGGGGTAAAAATATTGAAAATTACCAATGTTACACGGCTGCATTCACAAAATTCAACATAGACTCATAATTTGGTCTTTTTTTAAAATATTTTTCTACCTTATTTTCAACATAGCCTTCTTATGACCCCACCTCATGAACACAGGCAGAGAAAATGTTCAACTCCTGCCTGAAAGCGTCAGAACTAGAAGAGGGTGGCACACGTGTGAAGCACCCATGCACACTAGATCAAAAAGCAAATATAAATGATGAAAAAGTTAAGAAAATACATAGATACATAGAAAACAGAATTTTTCAGTAGATAAGGACCGCTTGGCTCACCCAGTCTACCCATTTTTTCCTACCTACAGTATCATCACAGACCCTTTTGATCTCTGGCACTTTCCCCTCCCCTCATTCCTTTCCACTAAGATTCACTTATGCCTATCCCATGCTTTCTTGAACCCCATCACTATTTTTGCCCAAGCCACCTTGGCTGGTAAACTGTTCCAGGAATCCAACGCTCTTTCTGTGAAGAGGTACTTTCTCACATTTCTTCTGAATATACCCCGCTCCAACCTCATTGAAAGAAGCATGTCCCCTTGTTCTTGAGTACCTTTCTTCCAGAAAAATACTTTCCTCCTTTACCCCCTTTTATTTAAGGGTCTCTATCATATCCTCCCCTTCCAGGGTGTACCTACTGAGTTCCCTCAGTCTATGGTGCATAATTCCCACCCCTTTGTGCATAGGGCCCATTGTGAGAGTGTTATGATTTTGTCCTTCTGTAGGGCAGTGGTAAGACTGTACTTGAACTACTGTGTGCAATTCTGGTCACCACTGCACAAAAGGGACACTGTGGCAATGGAGAGAGTGCAACAGAGCGCTACTAAAATGATTATGATGGAGAGGTTAAGCTGTGGGGAATAGCTACATAGGCTAGGCAGGTTTTCCCCCCTGGAAAAAAGAAGGCCAAAATGAGACAGGACTTCAGTATTAAAAATGTTAAAGGGATTGGATAAAGTGGATCAGGGGAACCTTTTTTCAGTTATTTAGGAAAATAGAGTGAGGCATGAGGCTGCAGGAGGGGAGGATGACAAGGAGGATACCTCTTAGCCAAATTACTGTGCCCAGAAAGAAACAGCCAATCAAATGGCCTTGGATTCACAGAGGATTCTGGTATCGACAGTTCTCCTCTCCAAGGTGCCAATGTTAATACCATGCACTGGTAGCACATTCTATTTAACAATGTCCATGGGAATGTCACATGATATTCAATGCAGTTTTATTAACATAGAAACATAGAATTTGACGGCAGATAAGGACCGCTTGGCCAACCCAGTCTGCCCATTTCCCTACCTGATGGATAAGCTGTAGATCCTAGTTAACCAGCAGCCTAATTCTTC
Source organism: Neoceratodus forsteri (assembly GCA_016271365.2). Lineage (NCBI taxonomy): Eukaryota > Metazoa > Chordata > Ceratodontiformes > Ceratodontidae > Neoceratodus > Neoceratodus forsteri. The sequence continues at coordinate 297,473,201 of CM057459.1, read as the reverse complement.
CTACCTCCACCCCTAGAATTGCCTTATGACTGTCCCATGCATGCTTGAATTCCACCACTGTTTTTGACTCCACAACCTCCTCTGGAAGGCCGCTCCATACATCCACAACCCTCTGTGAAAAATACTTCCTTAAATTACCTCTGAGCCCCCCTTCTATCTTCAAATTGTGCCCCCTTGTTCTTGCACACCTCTTTTTTTTGAAAGATGCTACCCTCTTGGACCTTGTTGATTCCCTTGAGGTACTTTAACGTTTCTATCATGTCCCTCCTTTCTCGAGGCTATACATATTAAGCTCCTTAAGTCTCTTCTTCATGTCTTCCGTGCAGACCCTGCACTCATTTTAGTTGCTCTCCTCTGACAGCTTCTGTCCTGTCTATGTCTTTATGGAGATTGGGTCTCTAGAACTGCACGTAGTACTCCAGATGTGGTCTCACCAGCTGTCTGTACAGAGGGATAATAACTTCTTGTTTTCTACTGGTGATGCCTCTCCCTATGTATCCCAGTATCCCCCAAGCCCTCCTTGCTGCCCTCTCACATTGCTTGCCCACCTTTAGGTCATCTGATATGACTACCCCCAGGTCCCTTTCCATTTTTGTTGTTGTTAGTATCTCACCCCCCATTGTGCATTTCTCCCTGGGTTTTGTTTCCCAGGTGCATTACCTTGCACTTCTTAGCATTGAATCTAAGCTGCCATACATTTGACCATTCCTCTAACCTTGCCAAGTCCCTTCTCATCCTTTCCAACCCACCTTGTGCATCAACTCTGTTGCAGATCTTTGTGTCATCTGCAAAGAGACATACTTTTCCTTCCAGTCCCTCTGCAATGTCACTAATAAAGACATTGAAGAGGATCGGTCCTAATACTGAACCCTGCGGGACCCCACTACTAACCCTCCTTTTTTCAGAGTGGACTCCATTTACAATTACTCTCTGTGTCCTGTTCTCCAGCCAATTCTTTACCCAGGCTGTCATCTTGGGACCCACTCCCAGGCTGGCTAACTTGTATATTAATCTTTTGTGTGGGACTGTGTCAAATGCCTTGCTAAAGTCTAGGTAGGCCATGTCCACAGCCCCTCCCTGATCAACTGCTTTGGTCACCCAGTCAAAGAAATCTATCAGATTTGTCTGGCATGACCTTCCCGCTGTGAATCCATGCTGCCTTGGGTCCTGTGCCCCTCTGGCCTCTAGATACTCTCAACAATTCTTTCTTTCAGAAGTGATTCCATCATTTTCCCTACCACTGAGGTTAAACTAACAGGTCTGTAGTTTCCTGCTTCTGCCTTGCTCCCACTTTTGTGAAGGGGAATCACATCTGCCCTCCTCCAGTCCTCAGGTACCACTCCATCCTCCCATGATTTGTTAAAGAGGGTAGTCAGTGGTGTCACTATTTCTACCCTTAGTTCTTTTAGAATTCTGGGATGAATCCCATCAGGCCCCATTACTTTGTCCACCTTCAGTTTTAAGAGCTCTTTCAGAACCCTTTCTTCTGTAAATGGGCTGGTATCAACTTCTGTATCCAGAGTGTTTCTACTGTTTGTTTTAGGTAACTCCCCCTCTTCCTTTGTAAATACTGAGCAAAAATATTTGTTTAGTATCTCTGCCTTTTCACAGTCACACTCTGCCCACCCTCCCTCCCTTTATTAAGCCTCACTATCCCTCCCTTGGTCTTCCTCCGTTCCTGATGTACCTATAAAAGGTTGTATCCCCTTCTTAACTGAGTTGGCTATCTTTTCCTCGGTTTGGGCCCTTGCTGTTCTGACTGCCTTTCCAGCTTCCTTTTGCTTTAACTGATACAGTTCTCTGTCCTGTCCCTTCTGCGATTCCTTGTACTTCCTGAATGCTTTCTTTTTCTCTTGAACCTTCACTGCCACTTCCTTTGAGAACCATAGTGGTTTCTTACCTCATTTCGTTTTGTTTATTTGCTTTACACAAAGGCTTGTTACCTCTGTGATGGCAGTTTTTATTATTCCCTATTGTTCTTCCACCCCTCCTTCCTGCCCATTTGCTAGTGCATTCCTTAGGCATTCACCCATTTTGGCAAAGTCAGCCCTCCTAAAAATCCAGTACCTTTGTCTTTGTATGGCTTGACTCTATTGCTGTGTTTATTGTGAAACATACTGTTCGATGGTCGCTAGTTCTAAAGATCTAAAACCACTGAGCAGAACGTGTTTACAATGGTGTCCTGTTAAGCAAAACATCTGATGACAAACGAATATGTTATAGGCATAAATAGCGCCAGATACAGCATACAACTTATACGTCATTGAATGTTTAGGCAAGGCACATTTTATTTATATAGCACCCAATCCAAGGGCTCTGAGCGCTTAACAAAATAATAAAATGCAGTAAAACCCCAGAATAAATTAATCCAGATCAGATTAAAAACATTGTCAAATAAGTAAGTTTTAAGAGAGGTTGTAAAGGCTTCCACCAAGCTGGCAGCCTTAATATATGGTGGAAGAGAATTACACAGGAATGGCGCAGCCACCCCCAAATGCCCTATCTCCTGATCTTTTTAAATGGGAGGATGGTACAACTAGTAGGCCAGCTTCGGTGGCGCATAGGGGTGGATAGGAGAGTATGGAATCAGGAGCTCTTTAAGGTAGTCAGGTCGCAGACCGCGTAGGGCCTTGTATGTTAACAAGCCTATCTCGAAGGTAATGCATGTGCACTCACAGGCAGCCAGTGCAGAAAGCACAGGACAGGAGTCACATGGTCCCTCACTGAGGTGCCAGTCAACGTCCTGGCCACAGCATTCTGCACTAGCTGCAGGTGACGCATCAAACCTCCAGACCTGGCCAAGTGAGCTTTGTCAAGCATAAGGATAGAGAACTAGTTGCTAGATACAGTTAGCAGAAATATGATACGTAAGTATTTTAACTGGCTTCCGGCCTATACAGAAAGCAGCAAGTTGAGAATACAAACTAATTTTTGTTAAGTGATGTTTAATATGAGTATCCCTCCTGGAGATTTTATGTTTGGCCTAAGCTACAAGCTCTTCTAAAGTTCTGCACTCATGTAAGGCAGTGCTTGGTAAAAGGGGGCATAATGAGTATGGTACGCAGTACCTAGAGGGAGTCTACACTTTGAAATGAATTTGAGTAATGTTAAACTGGAACGGACCTCATAAGTATATGAAGCAAAGAGCTCATAATTTTAAGTAATGCTATGTATTTCCCTATGTTTTTATCCTTCATGGTAAGGAAAGACGGCCAAAGACTACAAAGAATGGAAAGAGACCAATGCTTTTCACACCCTGTATAGTAAGAAGAAGAAAGGAAAGGAAAGGTTCTTAATGAAATCTTATATTGTTTTAGGTAAATGTACATGAATGTATGAGTAATTGTACTGACAATGTTCTGTTTGCTTTTGTAATGTTTTTTTGACAGAACAAACAAAGCTTCAACTAAGTAAAAAAAACACCTCCAGATAGCCCCAGGTACAGAGTGTTACAGTAATCAAGTTACCTAGTAACAAAGGCATGGATAACCGTGGCCAGGTCAGTGGAAGTCAAGAATGGACAGATCCTGGCAATATTCTGGAGATGGAAAAAGAACGTCCTAACAACCGAAGAGATCTGTTTTACAAGGTCAAGCCGACTGTCAAGAGTAACGCAAAGATCCTTGACCACCTTTATCACCGACAGGGGACAACCATCGGCCACAAGGGCAGGCAGTCTTCTGACAGCGAAGATACCCCCATGACCCAGCTCGATCATCATAACCTCTGTCTTGCCAGGGTTAAGACACAGCCAGCTAGCAGACAGTCAGTCGCTTATCTTGGCTAAACGACAATTCAGCATATCTGAGATGGAAAGATCATTGGGGCACAAGACAGGTACAACTGCGTATCATCTGCATAGCAGTGAAACCTCAGATTGCACCACCCAATGATCTCTCCCAACGGCAGCATGTACATGGAGAACAACAGGAGCGTCAAAATGGAACCCTGCAGAACACCACAAGGCAGCGCGAAAGAACCGGAGGAAAAATTTCCTAGGACCACGCGCTGCGATCTTCCAGTTAAATATAAGCGAAACCAGTGCAAAACTGCGCCAGTAGCACCCACATAGTCCCGCAGATGATCCAACAGCACCCCATGATCAACCGTGTCAAATGCTGAGGATAGGTCCAAGAACACCAGAATGGTATAGTGTCCTCGGTCCCTCACCCATGAAGAGATCATGTGCCAACCGGACCAGAGCCATCTCAGTGCTGTATCGTGGCCGAAAACCAGACTGGAGAGGTTCAAAGATGGATAATGTCGCCAGGCGCTCAACTAGTTGGTCAACCACCACCTTCTCAATAAGCTTCCCCAAAAAGGGAAGATTAGAGACAGGCCTATAGTTTGCAAGAATGTCAGGGTCAATAGATGACTTTTTAAGGAGGGGTCTCACTACAGCCTCTTTCAGAGATGCAGGAAAAACTCCTTCACGTAGCGACCCATAGACGATCTCAACAAACACTAGTCCCAGGAAATTCAAGCAGCTGATGACAAGCCACATCGGACCCAGGTCCAGGGCACAGGTGGTGGGACGCATGCTGGTGAGTACCCGAAGAACTTAATCTGCTAAAACCGGCTGAAACTCAGTCCAACACGGCAGATAATGTTCACCAGCAAAATGATCACCTCCAGTAAGAACAGAACCAGAGGAGGTAATACATACTCAGGGACCAAGACTTACACAGGCATAACAAAGTTTTGAGGTGCAAGGTAAGGCCCAGTGAAGGGGTTATAGGGTCAAAAGCTCATGGTTGTTGCTACATATGTTACGTCCCTGAAAAGACGGCAGAAAGGTTTATGCCCAGAGGAGACTGAAAATAACCATTCTTTGACTTTTGTACCGAAGGGCAAGGGGCAGTGTACCAAGCATAGGAATTCTGGCAGAGTTTCATGCAGTCAGGCTTCTGTGACTGAAAGCGAGAGACCCAAGACTTGAATTAATGTGTGGGACCATCAGCTCAAATGATTCAGTGGAACACAAGGATCTAAGACTGGACTTATGGGTGAGCCTTGTGTGTGAATAAGAGGGGACAATGCCTTTGACATACCTTAAAAAGACAAGGATGAAGTGTATTTCTCTCATGTTGCTCAGGGACAGCCAATTTATTGCAACGTAGAGTTTACAATAGTGAGTATCAAATTTGGATAGCCTGTTGTAAAGCAGTCTAATTTGGCCAATCTGGATTTGGAGGCACCACAGTCTCAAAAGAAGGGATCATCTCACATTTGATTATACATTTTATGCTGCAGCTGTCTGAATGTTGGGAGACAAACACAATGGGCTTATGAGTGGGTCATTTTTTTACTAATATTTACAAAGGTAAAACAAGCAGGCTGTATTTCAGTTAAGGAACTGTTCTCACAAAGGGTGCAGCAGCGCCGAATTTGTAAAGTAGTTCGGGGGCCATTTTAAATGAGGGGAGCAACTAGCTTAATTTAGCAGATGTTTTTCACAAATTATACTGCTGCATCTGACCTGGAAAGTTGCTTGTATTGTAGCAGAGAAACAGAAGCAAAGAAGTAATTGGGGTTTATTTAAATTTGTACATCAGAATACGTCTACTTTTAGAACAGTTTCACACAAGCTCATGTTGCGACTGACCTGGCAAGCAATCTCCGCCCCTCCACCTGGGCTATAAGTAATTTCCTTCTCCTCTTTCTCCTCCACAGCGGGTCGCGAGGGTAGGGGACTGCTGCCCTTCCCCAGACACCCCACGAGGTCGCGAGGGACATACCCTCCCCTAGGACACACTGAACCCCCGAGCTCTCCGAAGAGTTAATCCAGGTACAAACAAGGCTGGGCGAAGCTCAGGATCTGAAGCCTTTGTTTTACTTACGCCTAACTTGAATTCTGAACTGTATGGCTGAGCGGCACAGCACAGGGACTCCAGATACAATGCTGCAGATTCTGGCCCCGCCGGCGCTGCGCTATATAGGTAGATGAGAGGTCAGGTGACACACCAGAACCTATCAGCCTACTTTCAGATCTGCAGGTTATCAGATCCCACCAGCAGAGGCCGCTACCTCGAATTCCAGCTTGCTATTGCAAGTCTAAATCTATAAACATGCTCCTATACATAATTACTATGTTAACCATTGCTATTCCTCTTGCATCACAACCCCCATCAACCCAGCCCCAAAGTGACCCCAACCTCCTACTCTTTTGCTCTGTCTCACCTCTCCCTTGCCCCCTATCATCCCCCCAGCGTGCCAGTTTCACACGCCCACCCTATCATGGACTATAAACCCCTCCGTCGTCGTCCCCTCCTTCACCCTGTGCCTATCCACTCTAAGCAACCTAGTTACATCGGTCTCCATCCACACCCCACAATTCACCCGCCCCAAGCTTAAAACCAGAAACAAATGGCACACTGCCATTCGATACTTCACCCTGATGCTCCTCCTGGCGGGTGATGTCGAAACCAACCCTGGGCCACCGACCCAATCCACCCCCATAACCCTACCAAAGGGGCTTAGCCTAATTCACCTCAACATCCACAGCCTATTAAATGAAGTTCCGGAACTGCAAATCACTGCCCAAACCCTCCGACCTGATATTTGTATAATATCCGAAACATGGCTAAAACCTCATCATGATGACTCAGAAGTAGCCATCCCCGGCTACACAGTAATAAGGCAGGACCGACATGGCAAAAAGAAAGGCGGTGGAATAGCCATGTATATATATCAAACGGCTTCCATTACACCCCTGTCCAGCTCCCTGGACATACTCCTCAAACAGAAACCAAGATGATAAAACTTGTCCTGCCGCATACCTCACCGGTGTATGTGGCAGGGATATATTGCGCCCCTGCTACCCCAGCGGCTATCATCATAGGCCACCTAGCTACTCTTAAAGCTATGGCTGTAGCCGGTGAGCTCTACATCCTCGGGATTTAAATTACAACTGGCTTGCAAAGACTGCTCAAAACTATGCAGCAAGATTAAATCCCTAAACCTCTCCCAACAAATAGAGCAACCCACCCGCCTAAACCCAAAAACACAAAACCACTCCCTCCTGGACTGGGCTCTTACAACACACCCTCACAGGATAGTTAAAGCTGGCCTCCTACCTGATTCCCTGAGTGACCAGCACATGATTTACATGCTCAGAAAGGTGCACAGACCTACTAACCACCTCCTCCCAAGGACCCTCCTCACGAGCGCTTACAAATCCCTTTGCCTCAACTCCCTACTAAATGACCTCACCCTTGTCGACTGGTCATTCATCCAACTGGCACCCTCCATCGACCATGCTTTCGACATGTTCAGAAATCGAGTTCTTACTGTCTGGGACTATCACGCCCCCCTCAAAGAAGCAAAAGGGTTAGGGAAACCCATCTCCCCTGGGTCCCTGCCGACATCATCTCCAGATGTCATGCCAGAGACCAGGCCTGGAAAAAACAAAGGCAAACAGGCTCCCCTGAATCCCTGCAGCATTACCGTACCCTCCGCAACAACTGCACAAAAGCCATAAGACAGGCTAAAAAGAACTACTTCCGGGCGGCCCGCTCCTCTAATCTTAGCCACCCTTCCAAATTCTGGAAATCCATTAAAATCCTGCTCACTCCCCCTGTCCAGCCGCCCACCCCTACCCTAACCATTCAGGGCAAAAATGTATCTGAGCCAAGTGAAGTTGCCTCAGCTTTCAATACCTTTTTTACCAACCGTGCCAAATCTCTCCTAACAAACATACAAATCACCACACCCACACCCAGCCCTCTCGCGAATCCCCAGAATACCCCCAACGCCACCACATTCTCTTTCCGCCCAGTCACCACAACAGAAGTCCTAGAAGCCCTACACTCCCTTGACTCAAAGGCAAATGCCCTTTAGGACTTGACGCCAAACTCCTATACCTGTCAGCCCCTGCCATTGCCACCCCCCTAGCCGATCTCCTGAACCTTTCCTTCACCACAGCACAAATTCCAGCAGCTTGGAAGGAGGCAGTAGTCATCCCGCTACCAAAGGGTGGCAATCCATCTGCACCCCGGAAACTACCACCCTATCTCCCTTCTACCAATTCTGGCCAAATTACAGGAACACCTAGCCCTCTCCCAACTCACACAATTCCTCGAATCTACCTCCTTATTCACCCCTTATCAGTCGGGCTTTCGCAAATCGCACTCCACCATCACAACGCTACTAAGACTCACAAACGATATTGCCTCAGGTATGGACAAGGGACAGTTCACCTCGGCCATATTCATTGACCTGGCCAAAGCACTTGATACCGTTTCCCACCCTAAGCTAATCAATAAACAGCACGATGCTGGCCTCTCCGATCTAGCCACCAGCTGGTTCCAAGCCTACCTGACAGGCAGGAAACAGGCAGTAAAAAGTGGCCCACACGTATCCCCCTTGCTCCCAGTCTCCATGGAGGTCCCGCAGGGCTCTGTCCTGGGCCCCCTACTCTTTTCCATATTTTTAAACGACCTACCACTGACATGCTCCAACTCAGCTATACAAATGTACGCAGACGACACCGTTCTGTATGCCTCCGGCCCATCCACTGGCATCATAAATTCTGCTCTTCAACAGGATTTTGATGCTGTTCAAACCTGGCTCAGGTCAAACCAACTTGTCCTAAACACAAAGAAAACCGTCTCCATAACCTTCGGCACGCAGCCTAGACTCTCCCAGTTAGCTGCTCCCCCCGCTTTCCATACTCTGGACGGGTCCACCTTGGAATCATGCACCTCCCTTAGGTACCTGGGTGTATGGCTTGATCGTCACTTAGATTTCTCCATCCACACTGACTCCCTACAGAAAAAACTACACCCGAAACTAGGCGCACCATACCACAATAAAGGCTGCCTACCAACCACGGTCAGGAGGGAATTAGTGTACAAAATGATTCTCCCTATTTTAGACTACAGAGACATGGTCTGCAGTGCAGCTTCCCCAATCACCCTGGCCAGCTTGGACTCCCTTTTTCATTCTTTCTGTCGGCTCATCCTGGAATGTCCCCCCACCACCCATCATTGCGACCTACACAGCACCCTAGCTCTTCCCTCGCTGGAGTCCAGACATCAGCTTCATTGCGCCAATCTCATTGCCAAGCACTGGACCAACTCCCTCCCCCCCATCTCAGCTCCGTCCTGTCAACACAACCCCCCAGCATACTCCCTGAGATGCTCAGACTCAAAGCTACTACAAGTACCTTTCATGCACACATCAAAGGGCCAATCTGCCTTCAAATATTGACTGCCCAAACTCTGGAACGACCTCCCTGTAGGTATTAGGCTCTCCCCCACCCCAAGGCTCCTGAAACCTCTCCTCCAGGCCCACTTCTCAGACATATGCAACTGCAACCTGCAGCCCAGACCTGCTACCACGAGGCATCGTAATGTGCCCTGACCTGTACCAATGACCAGTAACTTACTATAATTGTTGTATACCTACTGTCACTGTCTGTTATGCCCTGCGGTCATAGGCCCTAACTATGACATAGCAACTATGCATTCTGGTCTTTAGGTCTAAACATGTATAACACTAACTAAAGTATAGTCCAGCCTGTAACTATTCTGGACCTGTTGTAATCACTCTATATGTATCTACTCTGAACCTGTTGTAGCACCATTACTTTTGCTCCTATTTGTATTGTACGTAACCCACCAGGTCGCATCTGGAAACCAGCGGTCCCCTCTCAGTATGCTTATACGGTAAATCTCTTAAATAAGTAAATAAATGTTCCTATGTAGTAGTATGGTTGCCACAAGCTTATGGACTACAAATAATACAGCCAAGGACTGTACTACAACCTGTCACCAAATTCAGTTATATTTTACATATTAAAGCCCCGCCAAAATGTACCTGGCCTAGGTCACTCAAGGCTCCTGAACTGCCATCCATGCCCAGATGATCTTCAGGCCACTCACTGCTGCACTAATGTCTTTCATGTCCAAATTCACTGCAACATGGGACAGACATGCTCTTCTCGGGAAGTCTCATGTCCATGAGTACCACCTTCCCTGGATCTCTGCAGCGGTCACAGGCACACTCATAGCTCATGATTCTGTCTGACATCTCCAGAAAGCCGCTGGCTACCTGGAAAACTTGTTGAAATAATGTTCAAATAACTATGTAACACCTGTACTAGGGCCACCAGGGAAGTCAAATCAATTTACTTCGATACAAACTTCAGAACAACTTTAAATCCTGATAGGTTCTGGAAGGTTTTTTACTCCCTGCTCAACCCCTCTATCCAGTCTGCCTCCCCCATCCTCAAACTAAGAAACTCACTTATCTCTGACATTACTAAGATTTCTAACACCTTAAACAATTTCTTTACTTCCCATGCCTTCTCTCCTCTTCCTCCTCCCTCCCCTCCTGCCTGCAACGTCTCTCCCCAAATGCCCTTCACCTTCTCACCCTCAACTCCAGCGTCTTTTTCCTTCTCCCCAGTCTCCACAGGGACCATGCTCCTGCTTTACTTTCTCTTAAATGGGCTAAGGGACACAGCCCTAATGGTCTAGATACTAATCTTCTACATCTCTCTGTGTAAGCTATTGCTGCCCCTCGTCTCCCTTTCCGATCTTTCTTTCCAACTTGGTTCTGTCCCCCAGTCCTGGAAGCAGGTAAAAGTACTCCCTCTCCTCAGTGGGGGTGACCCTTCCTCCTCACGTCACTTCTCCTTGCCCTGGGTAAGGTAAAGGAGACTTGCTCTCTTCCACTTATCCATCCACCTTGATTCCTCTTCTTCCCTCTCCCCTTTTCCATCTGGCTGCTGCAAGAACCACTTCACTGTCTCCTTCCTCCTCTGGTTCACAGCTTTTGTGCTGAAAGGTTCTGTTCACTGCGGCCATTTTCATTAACCTTGCACAGGCTTTTGATACAGTGGTCCACCTGTTCTCTTGGATAACTCAGGTGCTGCAAGTGTATCTGACCTGGCAGTCAGGTGGTCCTCTCCTACCTCTCAGATCATATGCACCACCCTGCCCATCAAGTCCAGTGTCCTCCAGGACTCCATCCTTGGCCCAGTCCTTTTCTCCATCTTCTTAAATAACCTCCCCTCCTCCTGTGTGTCTTCCCACATACACATGTATGCAGATGACACAGTTCTATTTGCTTCAAGTGTCCTGGTCCCTGAACTGAAATCCTCACTCCAGCACAAGTCTGACAATGTCCAGCATTAGTTCCATTCAAACCAGTTCTCATTAAATGCCAAAAAAAACTGTCTGTCTTACACTTGGCACTAGACAGAGATTAGCAAGGCTCCAACATATACCTGTCTTCTCAACCCTAGATGGCAACCGGCTTAAACAGGTATCCCATTTCATGTACTTGGGGGTGTGGCTGGATCAGAATCTCAGTTTTTCCATCCATACCGATGCCAAGCACAAGAAACTTCACCTTAAGCTTGGTGTGCTATACCGAAACAAATCATGCCTTCCTTCCCCAGTTTGCCATCAGATCATCCTTAAGATGATCATGCTGGTGTTTAACTACACAGATATAGTCTATTGCACCTCTATATAAGTGGGTATGAAAAATATTGGTCCACGGAATTAATGGTAGTTGTTCACCTCTGCAAACAAAAAATTGTAATGGGAATAATCAGGTAGTTTCTCTCTACTGGACTACTTAGGTGGCTTAGAGATTAAAGCAGTAAGCTTTCATTGCTTTGCTGAGACTGTTTACCCTGTCCCTGGACATGGGTTGGGTGCCTAGGGACTGGAAGAGGGCAGACATGGTGCCATTCCACAAGAGTGGCAGCAGGGAGGAGGCAGAAAACTACCATCTGATCAGCCTCACTTCCGTGGTGGGTAAGGTTATGGAGGTGCTCTTGAAGGAAAGGGTGATCAGTTACCTTGCAGACAGTTGACTGCAGGACAACACACAGCATGACTTTACCAAAGGGAGATCATGCCAGATGAACCTCACTGAATTCTTCGAGTGGGTGACCAGGGTGATGGAGCGGGGTGGGGAGGCAGTGGACATGGCCCATCTGGATTTCAGGAAGACCTTCAACTCTGTCCCTCACAGAAGGCTGCTAAGTAAGTTGGGAAGCTTAGGGGTGGGACTGAAAATAACAAGGTGGGTGGAAAACTGGCTGAGGGACAGAAGCCACAGAGTGGTGGTAAATGGGGTGCATTCCGGGGAGGAAAGGATGACGAGTGGGGTGCCCCAGGGGTCAGTGTTGGGGCCCATCCTTTTTAACATTTATATCAGTGATATAGTGGAGGGACTGGAGGGGAAGGTGTGCCTGTTTGCAGATGATACAAAGATCTACAACAGGGTGGACACCCCGGGAGGGGTAGAGGTAATGAGGGAGGATCTAAAGATCCTGGAGAGGTGGTCAGATACATGGTAGCTGAAGCTTAATGCAAAAAAGTGTACGGTAATGCATACAGGGCATAAGAACCTGCAAGTCAGTTGCATACTGGGAGGGGAGGAGATAAAGGCAGTGGAGCAAGATAGGGATCTGGGGATTATAATTTTGGATAATCTTAAAGTGGGGAATCAATGCAGCAAAGCAGTTGGCAAGGCAAACAGAATACTGGCATGCATAGCGAGGGGGTATAACAAGCAGGAGGAGGAGAAAGGTGCTAATGCCCCTCTATATGTCCATGGTGAGACCTCACCTGGAGTATGGGGTCCAGTTCTGGAGGCCTCACCTGAGCAAGGATATAGATGAAATGGAGAGGGTTCAGAGAAGGACAACAAAGATGATGCACGACATGCATTGGAAGCCCTATGAAGAAAGGTTGAGGGAGCTGGACCTGTACCCACTGGAGACTAGGAGGGGAGGGGGGGGGACATGATAAGAGATGTTTAAGTATGTGAAAGGGATAAATAAGCTGGGAAAGATAAGCTTATTCACAAGGAACCTATGCACTAGAACAAGGCGTCATAGTCAGAGATTCGAGGAAGATTTAGGAGCAATGTGAGAGGGCACTATTACACCAAGAGGGTGGTGGACCCCTGGAACAGACTGCCAGAGGAGGAGGTGGCCGGAGCCAAAACCGTGTAGGGTTTCAAGTGGGCATGGGACAGATATAAAGAGTTGGAGAGGGGGCAGAGGGGGAAGTATCTGGACTTAGGGGCAGTCTCGATGGGCCAGATGGGTCCTTTTTTGCCAACAGATTTCTATGATTCTATGATTGCTAGAGAGGAAAGCTCAGTTCTTATACCAAAAATGAAGCAGGTTTGGTGATCATAATTCAGTTCACAGTCAGCACTGTAAAACCAACAGAAACACAATAATCTGGCTTTTGGCACAGTTGGAGTTACTGCTCAAAGGATCCAAAACCAAGTCAGCATGGCGCCCAATCCTCTCAACCAGAAGCAGTGGTCCCACAAGGGAAATATACATGAAAACTGGCAGCTTTGTGAAAACTATATTGTTACAACCTGCTCAGTCAGTTTCTATGGATAAACAGAGGGGCTCAATTTTCAGTGCCATCGCTCTTTCACCTTTCCTGAGAGAAGCACTAAATTTAATCGCAAAAGTGTAAAGAAGGGAAGTTATTACCAGTTGTAATGACACAGTTTGACCTTTTTTTGCACTTTTACTGACCGGAAAACGAAGGGTGTTTTGTCATATCCATCCTCTTAAGTGCATTTCCAATCAACTTCTGCTTCTACTGTAGTTACAATTCTACTTCTGTTATAATGAACATCTTAATCTAAGCTGATTTTGTTCAATTAGCGAGACCCCTAACAGCAACACTCAGACCTTATTTCTTTTAGCCTAGTGTTCCAACACTTATGCAGCGCATTAGAGGGGCATCATCAATTTCTAGTGCACCAGGGCAGATCATTTTTAACTAAAATAATGAACTTATCATTCTCAATCTAACGCAGATTGGATTCTGTTGGTTTGACCCCGTGGTGTGGCAGCAGTGCAGCAGTCTATGCTGTCACCTGGTAGGCCGTGGTTCACAAGTGGGCTCAGATATCCCATCCCAGGACCAGGAGTTGGGGGTAACATGACTGCACAAGTTGCAAAAGGTAACATAAACAGAGAAAGCTGGAATGAATTATTCACCCTAAGGGCAAACACATACACAAGGGCAAACTCTTCAACACTGACTGGAGGGAAGTACAGGAGGGACATCTGAATGTCCGTTTTCACATAAAGAGTGGTGGTCTCGTGGAACAGACTACCAAGTGAGGTGGTATGCACTGAAAAGTGGAAGGATTCAAATTAGGATGGGACATGCATAGGGACATGATATGATCAGGGAATGATAAGGTAGGGGTGAGAAACAAGGGAATGGATGGTCAACAAGGCCATCAGACACATATTAGACTGGGTTGGACAGACTATATGTGCTAATGAGCCCTTCTCTGCTGTCATATTCTGTTTCTAAGTCATGAAGGCAAGGTGAATACCTCCAGTGGGAGCCCTGTCATTTGCATACCCCCTCCCAAATGTTCACTGAGTGACTGGCATCAACTGCAAAGACAGCCGCTGACCCACCCTCCAGGTTACAAGGTGCACTCCAGTTGAATCGCTTCCACATTCACTACTCCGAGAGCAAACTCTCAGCCAAACAGATTTAGGATCAGTAGACCAGCCAAACTGATATGTAATCAGTTCACAGAGAGAACACTTTAGTTCAGTTGTTCTTTCTTGAACTTAACTTCCACCTTTTAATGTAAATAATTTACTAGTCTAACAACACATTACCGTGTATCAGCACTCCAGTGAAATAGGAGGAGAAAATAAATATTTATGATTTTGGTGAGAGTCAAACCAAGAGCTCCTGTCCGACAGTCATGTGCTCTAACCACTAAACTATGCTGACTGCTATTTTACAAGCTTGTAGTTAGATACATTTCTGACACTAACTGATCCCAGATTAGGTCAAATGATAAACTAACTCCGTATCAGTTCAGTTGAAAAACTGATCCTGGATAAGATTAGCTGGCAAAATGATTCCAGATCAGACTGACCAGTAAACCGATCCTGGATCAGTCCAACTGGTAAACAAATCCTGGATCAGATCAGCTGGCAACCGGATCCCAGATCTGTTCAGATGGAAAACTGATCATATATAACATCAATTGGTAAACTGATACTGGATCAGATTAACTGGAAAACTGATGCTGGATCAAATTAGCTGGTACATTGATCCTAGATCAACTGGAAAACTGACGCTAGATCAGATTAACTGGAAACCGATGCTGGATAAGATCAGCTGGAAAACTGACGCTGGATCAGATTAACCGGAAAACTGATGCTGGATCAAATTAGCTGGTACATTGATCCTAGATCAACTGGAAAACTGATGCTGGATCAGATTAACTGGAAAACTGATGCTGGATCAGATTAGCTGGTACATTGATCCTAGATCAACTGGAAAACTGACGTTGGATCAGATTAACTAGAAAACTGATGCTGGACCAGATTAGCTGGTAAATTGATCCTAGATCAACTGAAAAATGGACGCTGGATCAGATTAACTGGAAAACTGATACTGGATCAGATCAGCTGGATAACTGATGCTGGATCAGATTAGCTGGTACATTGATCCTAGATCAACTGGAAAACTGACGCTGGATCAGATTAACTGGAAAACTGATACTGGATCAGAAAAGCTGGAAAACTGATGATCAGATTAGCTGGTACACTGATACTAGATCAACTGGAAAACTGACGCTGGATCGGATTAACTAGAAAACTGATGCTAGATCAGATTAGCTGGTAAATTGATCCTAGATCAGCTGGAAAACTGACACTGGATCAGATTAACTAGAAAACTGATGCTGGATCAGATTAGCTGGTAAATTGAACCTAGATCAACTGGAAAACTGACGCTGGATCAGATTAACTAGAAAACTGATGCCGGATCAGATTAGCTGGTACATTGATCCTAGATCAACTGGAAAACTGACGCTGGATCAGATTAACTGGAAAACTGATACTGGATCAGATCAACTGAAAAACTGATGCTGGATCAGATTAACTGGAAAACTGATGCTGGATCAGATTAGCTGGTACATTGATCTTAGATCAACTGGAATACTGACACTGGATCAGGTTAACTAGAAAACTGATGCTGGATCAGATTAGCTGGTACATTGATCCTAGATCAACTGGAAAACTGACGCTGGATCAGATTAACTAGAAAACTGATGCTGGATCAGATTAGCTGGTACATTGATCCTAGATCAACTGGAAAACTGACGCTGGATCAGATTAACTGGAAAACTGATACTGGATCAGATCAGCTGAAAAACTGATGCTGGATCAGATTAACTGGAAAACTGATGCTGGATCAGATTAGCTGGTACATTGATCTTAGATCAACTGGAATACTGACACTGGATCAGGTTAACTAGAAAACTGATGCTGGATCAGATTAGCTGGTACATTGATCCTAAATCAACTGGAAAACTGACGCTGGATCAGATCAACTAGAAAACTGATGCTGGATCAGATTAGCTGGTAAATTGATCCTAGATCAACTGAAAAACTGACGCTGGATCAGATCAGCTGGAAAACTGATGCTGGATCAGATTAACTGGAAAACTGATGCTGGATCAGATTAACCGGAAAACTGATGCTGGATCAGATCAGCTGGCAAACTGATGACGGATCACATCAACTGGTAAACTAATCCTAGAACAGCTGTTATGAGAACACACTCTGCATTTAGAGTGCAGCGTGTTGACCCCAACATCAGAATCTGGTAGGGGGGAACTGAGAAAACCAGCATTTGGCCTATAGTGAGAAACAACTAGGGAGCAATATTTTGACAAGGCTCAACACTATTTTTGTGTGTTACCACAAAAATTGAGCATGATCATTCAGTTATATTGAGCATACTTATGTCGGCAGTATGTTAGAAAATCAAAAATTACTTTTCACAAAAACTTCAAAATCACTTTAAAAATGAGATGTAGAACTAAATTCGATATTAGAAAAGGACTCTGTGCCATGTTTTGTTCTAAAAAGGTCCAAAAATGCAACTGTAAAGGCCTCTGTTACTATGAAACGAAACCAACAATGCTAGAGAACTGCTCAGCACTGTGCACGTTAATGTGGGGACAGTTGAAGCAGCAGGTCATGTTAGCCATACAAAATTGTCATCAACAGTTGCACTCACTGAAATGAAGCTGACTGCTTAGGCTGATGAAACTGCAACATTATTTAACAAACTTTGCAGAACCCTATTTTAGCAATGAATGTGGATACAAAGAAAGCCCAAATCTCCCTGATCCTTAGGCTCATCCTATCAACATTACAGCAGTCACAATACATGTCATTGTTGGTTGTTTATCACAACAGAGGGCTGGCCTAGGGATCAGGAAGACTCTGCTGTTTTTTGGGAGATGCCCTATTTTAATTAGAAAAACAATATACTGTGTCACAGGAAACAAAGTTCTGCAACTTTTTTTTTTTTGTTAATGCCATGATTTTCATTAACACATACCGGGCTTCATTCAGTAAGTGCTGCTTCTGAAGCAAATTTGCTCGGCTAACATGAACTGCTGTTTTAAAACTAACTTGTGCCTGGGGGTGCCAGAGAGCCACATCGGTGACAGGACGTGCCTTAGTTTAGCTCTGCATTGAGTACTACTTGGAATCTATAAAATTTTAATTTAAACTACATTTCATAGAATCATAGAAGCTTGACGGCAGAAAAGGACCATACCGGCCTATCTAGTCTGCCCTGCTTTTCCCCACAGCTCCCTCCTCCCTCCCCCAGATACTCAGCCGCATATGCTTGTCACATGCCCTCTCGAATTTTTCCACCAATTTAGCCCCCACCACTCTGTCCGGTAGTCTGTTCCAGGGCTTCACCACCCTCTCCGTGAAGAAACGCCCTCTCACATTGCCCCTGTATCTTTTTCCTTGCAGTCTGAGGCTGTGCCCTCTAGTTTTGACCCCCTCCTTCCTCTTAAGTAAGCCCTCTTGTCCCACTTTATTGAGCCCCTTTACATATTTAAAAGTTTCAATCATGTCTCCCCTTTCTCTCCTTGTCTCCAGCGTTGGAATTTGGTGGACTTTAATGGCACAGCTCTATGCCTTGTAACTTTTGGAATCTAATGGTATCAAATAAGTAATGGGGCACCCAAAAGGAGCGGCAGGAGGTTCAGGACAGAAAATCGCTCAACAGATGCCACAGGCCCAACGTGGTATGCCTGATCAAGCGGCAGGCCCCAGTTAGACAGGAGACTCTCCGCCATGGAATGCAGTACTGCAAGCTGTCTGAGATCTGGACCAAAAAGTGGAACAGGTCCTCTCTAGGCTGAGCGATCAAGATATAAAGATTGAATCAGAGCTGCTGACAGCCAAAAGTGCCCAAGACTGCTCCCAAACTACCCAAGTTGCATTTTCTAAAATGACTAACAAAAACCATCATCTTAGAGCCCAACTAGAGACTTTGGAAAATGCAAATCAGGCCAAAAACATTCACCTGGTTGGGGTGCCGGAGACCATCAGAGGAGAGAATCTGCTTGCTTACCTAAAACAATGGCTTACCAATACACTGCCACTGGAGCCACAGCTGGATCCTGGACTATTCAAGAATGTCTACCGTGGGGGGCGCCAGAAAGTTTCCAGGCAGGACATCTACACTAGCTCTGCATCAAGACCTACTTTTCAGCCTAAATTTATCTTATTAAGAGTGCTGATTTTATAATTTGAACGATATAATCGGACTCCTTATTGTCTGAGCTTCAAAAGGATACCAAATTCAGACATGGGGCAAACCAAGAACACTCAGCAAAAAGCATTGGGTCCCGTGCGGCCTGATGCATCACAGCCTCCAGCAAGCCTGGGTCTAGAGATGCCGGAAACCTCTCCCTCTGCAATCTCCAAGGAACCACCATGGCAAGCTATTCTAGAGTCAGTGAGGGCGATGGATGCAAAGCTGGAGAAATCCCCTCACAAAGTTGGAAACCCACAATATCGCCTTGGCCACGCTAACAAATTCAGTGTCTGACACAAATAAGCGATCCCTTAACATTCAGGCTGTGACGGCTCTCCTGACAAAGAAGAATCAACAGCTTCGGGGTCACTTGGAGGTGGTTGAAAATAGCTTGCAGGCAGGGAATGTCTGTATAGTGGATTTACCAGAAGGAGCAGAGGGAGTGCATCTCCTTGTTTTTTTGAAGCAGTGGATGGCCACAAACTTAATTTTACCGGAAGATTTTGACTGGCCTGAACTGTGCCTTGTGTACAGAATAAACTCCCGAGTGTGGTCAACTGATACCAATCAACCCCCAGATGATTCTACTAAAAACTGTTAGCCCAGAGGTGCGGGACATTTAAATTTCAGCAGCAAGAGCAGCTTACCCTTTGACCAGCCAGGGGAGGGATATAAAATTCTTCCCTGATATGTCTTACCAAATCAAGGCCCACCAAAAGCAATTCAATGCAATTCATAAAAGCTCTGCTCTCTGAGGATTGTACACTCCTTTTTGCTTCCTGCGCGGCTCCGTATTACATACAGAGGAAAGAACTGGCAATTCATGGATCCAAGGGATGCTGGTCGTTGGATTGAAAAAACTGAATCTGAGTTTAAATCGCACTAACATCAGCGGAATGAAGAGGAAGCTTCAGGCTCTGGCGAGGGCTAAGTATGGTGCTCTGGGACTTGTTAAAATATATTAAAATGCCTTATTATGCTCCAGTTATGAGGACCCGAAAGTGATTTAAGTGATTATTATATACTAGGACTAGTAGGACTAAGGTTGGGAACGGGGGAGAATTTCAATGCTGTATTGTAATAATATTTTCATATGTTTGTACCCCTTTCCTCTTATTGACCCTCTTTTAAATACCTAGCGTCCTTAGGAGCATTATTTGTTCTATGAAGTACTTACTGTTGGAGTGCCTTTAGTACCTGGTCACATTTTTTTCTTATAAGGCTGTAAGGGATTTGGATGGGAGTTGGTGGGGAACAAATTAATTTACTTAATAGGTCACTAGCACTACAGGTTAGTGTAGAATCATCCCTTCAAACTATATTCATGATTAGTAACCTGAGCCACTGAAGCAGCTGGCAACTACTGGACTTTCTATTGGGACTTTAGGCTAAGATGGCCTGATCATATATTATTCCCCTAACTCCTTCTGTGCCAGAATGTGGGTATATATACTTATCTCAGTTATGCCTATAATGTCAAATGATATTTGAATTATCCCACATGAGAATACTTGATGTATAGTTTTATAGTGAAAACAATTTAAAAAAAAAAAGGATGCCTACTGTGTGAACTTCCACCAAGCACAGGACAACCAGGAGACAGCAGGAACAATCCTGCTGGAAACGGCAGGGTCAGAGGTCTGAGGCACGGTTCTTCAGTGGGCGAGAGTAAATTCTCCTATTTTTATGGGAGGAAATGAGTTTAAAATGTTTCCTGACTGGTCATATAAAACAAGAAGCCAATGCAAAATGTTTGACCCTTTACGTAGACTGCTCAGAGGTTTAGGAGTAGCCCACTCCTTGTTAGCACCAGCGTGCCTTCGAATTACCTATGGTGGGCGCACCTACCAATTTAATGACCTGGCGGAGGCAAATCAAAAAGTGGAAGCCATCACTGCAGAGTACTCTGCTCGAGGATTGCAGGAACAAGATCCTGTTCTGGAGACAGACGAAGAGGACTGAGACTGTTCCGTATGTACTGTTTTCATTGGATTAAATGTCAGTTTCAGGGTCGGCATTGTGGAACAAGATAACATGTCGGGTTCTTGTTTCTTTTATAATGCAATTGAAAGAACTCTTCAGTTTCATACAATATTATCTGGGACTAATGCCTCATATTGTTCAAGCTGTTTCTGATGCCCATTAATGTTTCTTAATTTGAAATGAAAGGGGCGTTTTTCTTTCCTCTCATCGAATTTAAAATGGCACCAACTGTGCCGTAAAACTACAGAATGGGCAGCCATATGCACTTAGGGGAATGGGCTCCAACAGATCAACAGGGTTCTTCTGTCACTTTTATTTATACCAGTTTAAAGAGTGAGCTAGATAGCTAGCTTCCTTAGGTATCTCCTAAAACCACCATAGTTTAGCTCTGTTACTGGCACAGACCATTGTTTGGCATGTTGCTACTTAAGTTTAACCATAGAGTCTGTAGTTAATGTGTACATGCTGCTGACTAAAACACAGGTTACTCACCTGTAACAGTAGTTCTAGGAGTGGTATATGTTGTTCATCCATACTGTTTGGCATGTCCCTTTCCCTTTAAATCTCACTGGAAGGTCTCAAAGCTGGCGCCTCCCACCCACCCGGGTGGTATAACCCTCAGTTCTGCCCCATGACGCCACATCTTTACCCACTGGAAGTTTGGTTGTGCGTCAAAGCTAGGGAGGTCGCGTGGGTTCGTGTGGATGAACAACATATACCACTCCTAGAACTACTGCTGCAGGTGAGTAATCTGTGTTTCTAGGGACGTGGATATGTTGTTCTATCCACACTGTTTGGCAGACTCCAAGCAGTTCTCCGGGAGGAGGGAGGCAAGGTGCACACACCCTACTTGGGAAACAGAGACTGGAGAACTGAGGTCCTAAAACTAGCATCCGGCGTGACTCTAGGTCGATGTGGTAGTGGATAAGGAATGTGTTAGCTGTCTTCCAGGTAGCAGCCTGAAAGATTTCCTGGATAGGGATGTCCCTGGAAGCAGCCACCGACGCAGTGGTCTGGTGGGTGGAATGAGCTCTTAACCCTCTGGGAGGCTCCTTGCCCGCCAAGCTGTAACAGAGATCGATGCAAGATGTGATCCATCTGCCAATCGTCCGCGTTACTGCAGGTCTGCCAGGTGTGGCTTTAGCATAGGTGACAAACAGCTGGCTAACCTCTCCCCGAATTTCTGCCGTTCTCTCCTTATAATAGGAGAGAGCTCGTCTCAGGTCCAGGGTATGGAGCCTGTACTTGGTGTCTAAGGTGTAGTTTGGGTAGAACGCAGGCAGAGTCATCATCTGGTTGAAATGGAACTCTGACACCACCTTTGGGTGGAATTTCTGGTTGGGGCGCAGGACAACCTTGTCCCTGTGGAAGACCAGGTAAGGAGACTCCATCGAAAGCACCTGGGGCTCCCCAGTCCTTCTGGCTGATGTGATAGCCACCAGGAAGGCGGTCTTCCATGATAAGTGTGACATCTCACACTTGTGCATTGGTTCACGTGGCTTGCCCATGAGTTTTGCCAAAACCAGCAGTAAATCCCACGGAGGTAGAGGTTTACGCACCGGAGGGAATATGTGATCGAGGCCTTTGAAGAAATGCCAGACCACCTCCTCCTGCACCACTGTCTGCTGAATGGCCCACGCACAATAAGCAGAGATGGCTGCCAGGTGCACCTTAAGAGTCGTAGACTGAAGACCCTCTTTGAACAGAGACCAAAGGTAGTCTAAGATGCTAGCCACTGGACAGGACAGAGGGTCCAGGCCCTTGCCCTTTGCACCAAATGGAAAAACGCTTCCATCTGAAGGCACAGCACCTCCTGGTCGACTCCTTTCTGGACGCTCCCACAACTGTGAGCACATCCTCAGAGAAACCCAAAGTCTGGAACTCTAGCCACTCAGAAACCAGGCTATCAGGTGCAGTAATTGAAGGTCTGGATGGAGTACCTTCCCTTGATTGACTGATATCAGGACCGGGCGTGCTGGAAAATGCCTTGGGAGCCTGTTGCTGAGGCTGAGGAGATCTGAATACCAGAACTGATGTGGCCAGTCTAGGGCTACCAGGATCACCTGCGCCTTGTCCCTCCTTACCTTGAGAAGCACCCTGTGGATCAAGGGAAATGGAGAGAAGGCGTAGAAGAGGCCTGGGGTCCATGGCTTCAAGAAGGCATCCCCCTGCAGCGAACCCTGCTGAGGGGGGTGGGCATGAAACAGCCTCAGCTTGGTGTTCTCCCTGGAGGCGAACAGGTCCACCATCAGTTTGCCCTACTGGGAGAACAGGCTGTGTGCTACCCTGGATGGAGAGACCACTTGTGGGACATCTCTCCCACACAGCTGAGAGCGTCTGCCAGTTGATTTGAGGCTCCCGCCACATGGACGGCTAGGAGATCTGCCTCCAGTCGACTCAAGAGGGTCCAGATGCAGAGTGCTTCCCTGCACAGCAGCCGGGAGTGCGTGCTGCCCTGTCTGTTGAGGTAGTACATGGAGGTGGTGTTGTCCATCTGGACTTGAACCACTCGACCCCGAAGAAGCTGAGCAAATGCTAACAGCACCAGTCTGACCACTCTGAGCTCCAGCAGGTTGATATGTTATCATGATTCCATGGGGGTCCAGAACCCATGGGCTCTGTGGTTCCCCAAGTGGGCTCCCCAGCCCGTGAGAGAGGCATCCGTCGTGAGGACGACTGTCAGCTCGGAGAGGACAAACAGGATTCCTTCCTGTGATCCAGGACAGTCCACCATTGGAAAGCGTCCCACATCTTCTGGGTCACAGTGATCAGCTGGTCGAAATGACCTTGGCGCTGAGTCCACTGGGTGGCCAGCTCCCTGTAGGGGGTGCATATGCCACCTGGCACATCGGACCACGGTGGTACAGCCCACCATGTATCCTAGAAGGCACAGAAAGTCCCAGGCAGGGCGCAAGTGCCCAACCAGAAATGACTGGGCAAAGGAGGAGAGAACCTCCAACCTGTCCGCTGGGAGCTGGGCTCTGGTTGGCAGGAGTTGAGCTCTGCCCTGATGAAGCATATCACCTGCGAAGGCACGAGATCCAACTTGGCCTCGTTGATCAGGGGACCAAGCTTAGTGCAGGTTTGGAGGGCCAGGTCCCTGGACCTCTCCACCTCTTACTGGGTGAACCCGCCAAGAGCCAATCATCGAGGTAGGGATAGACTCTGACCCCTCGATGCCAAAGGTGGGCTGCCACCACTGCAATGCATTTGGCGGACTTGTGGGGCCGATGACAGGCCAAATGGCATGGCTCAGAACTCGAAAAGGGTTCCCTCTGCTCGAAAGCAAAGGAACCTCTGATGAGACAGACGGACTGGGATGTGAAAAAATGCATCCTGGAGATCCAGTGAGCAGAACCACTTGTTCTGCTCCAAGGATGGCATGATCTGGGACAGAGTTACCATCCTGAAGGTGCATGGCCTGAGAAACTGGTTCAGGTCGTGCAGATCTTAAATGGAGCACCAGCCCCCATCCACTTCAGGACCAGGAAGTACCTGGAAATGAACCCTGAGTAAAGCGGGGCGCCCATGACTCTGACCCTGACCTCCTTGAGAAGCTGGGTGATGTCTCGGAGAGCTGACAGAGTCTGCATGGACACCATCACTTCCCAGGGGCGCAGGCTTGGCTGGGAGGGTACTGCTCAAATTCCAGAGGCAGACCCTGCAGGGTTTTATTTAACTTTAAAAACTGATTAGCGTTTTGCTCATAAAAGTGCTAAATCTTTGTGAAAATGCATAGCTCTTGCCTCACTGTGTTCACCAAACACAGCACTTCTACAAAATCTATATAAATACTTTCTGTACGGTTAGTATCATCCCAAGAAAAAAACTGCTAATCAATTATTTAAAACCCTGCCCTGGCAAACCAAGCTCAAGCTAATAATGTCTCTCTGCTGTGATGATGTAAATATCATCATCCAAATATTGTAAATAATGTCAAAATATCTACATCCAAATACTGTAAATAATGTCAGTGACAAATGTCTGTAACACATGCTTAATGTAACTGTTGTTATACCCTGTCTGCATTAGCTTCTGTATTACATGTGATGAGGTACCTTTGGAAATGAGCCTCTGGCTCAAAGGTTGTAAACAGATATATCAAATAAATAAATAAACCACTTCTAAGACCCATCTGTCCGTGGTAACAGCTGACCAGGCGGAAAGAAAGTGGCAGAGCCGGCCCCCCACGGGAGGACCCAGAGGGCGTGACGGGAATAGGGGTGGCAGCCCCTATCCCATCACTGAGCAGACTTGGAGGAAGAGGGTCCAGACTGGAAACTGCCTGAACCCTGACCTCCCTGTCTGTGGGCCGCTGGAGGCCCGGACTTGAGCCGAGGGCACCAAGCCTGTGCCTGCTGTTGTTGCCCACCCTGAAAGGAGGACTGCTTGGCCGCAGGATCAGGGTGTCAAAATGGTGTTTTCTTCTGCTTCTTGGCACCTTGAGTGTCTCTCTGAGCAGAAGTAGCAGAGTCTAAGGTGGCAATGGACTTCTTGATCCGTTGTAGGTGACTGTCCGCACCTGGGCCAAAGAGATCGGTGCCCAGGAAAGGAACATCGGTAAGCGTATGCTGGGTATCTGCTGTAAAGGTGGAGAGTGTTAACCAAGCCCTGTGGTGCATGGCAACTGCGGCCACCACTGAGTGGGCGCATGAGTCCCAGAGGTCCAGAGCCATCTGGAGTTGCTATCTGGCAACAGCCCGACCCTGGTCCTGGACCTGTTTGACCGTAGTCTGAAGGTCCGCAGGGAGGTAAGAGAGAACCTCATCCAAAGAGCCCAGAAAGGCATGGGAAAAATGCACCACGATGATGGCTGAGCTTGCCTGATGGAGGCCTCGCGAAGAGGCGGCACAGACCTTCCTGGCAGAGTGGTCCAACTTTTTGGATTCCTTGTCCGGAGGTCTATCTGTGTCTACTGAGCTGCCTGTGCATCTGAACACAGATTCGGTCCCTAACGCCTCCGCAAGGGGATGTTCTGTGAACCCCGAGAGGGACCCAATGGACACCGCGTACTTGCGGGCCATCCGGGCAGACAGTGCGGGGCAGGAGGCAGGGTGCTGCCAAAGCTCCAAAGCCGGACAAACAATGGCCTTGGCCACTGGGAAGGCTTCCACTGGAGTGTCCCCTCTCTTAAGGATGTCTGTAAGAGGGTATTCAGCCTACTTCTGGACAGGCTCAAGGGGTATCCCCATGGATCTGGAGATCAAGTGAAGAATCCCCAAGAAGGACGAAGGGCCTTCCTCCGTCAAGAGACTGCCCAGCGACTCACTGTCTACCGGACGAGAGTGTAGGTCATAGTCATCAGAATCCGAAGCATCCAGATACATTGGCCGGCCACCAAGGTCCCCCTCCACGTGCACGGGTGGTCAGGTGGGATGGTAACCAACAACCTACAAGGAAGACCCAGAACAGTCTGAAATTCCTTCATAGGAGCCCCTCCCAAAGGCTGCTTAGGCGGTGGCTCCACCACTATCGGTGGAGAGGTTGATTTTGGCCGAACCGGGGTAGGTTTCACCGGCTCCACGAGCGGGAGAACCGTTTTAATTGGTTCCAATGGAGTCGGCTTCAGCCTAGAAGGCGAGTGCTAAGTAATGGCCGGTGTGGAAACCGTGGCCGGTTTCTAACTGGACAATATCAGCTGTTGCCACAAAGTCTTTGTAGCGTCAACAGAGGTCCTGTCGAAGCCTTCCCTCATCTGAGGAGAACGAAGATGAATGGCAGTGTTGTCTTTTCCTGGAGTGCTTATGCGCCTTCCTCGCTTATCAGTCGAGGGGGTCCTAGACTGTCGGGGTGACTGACTGGGTCTCTCAGGAGACACTGGGGAAACTGGCGATTTTCCTTGATCTGGGATCGGCTCCTCGATGGGAATGCCAGTGGGTTGGGTCTCCTTATCGGGGAGAGGCAGGACCAGGGTCCTAGTGAGAGCTGGCCTCGTCGGGCATCAACAGAGTAAAGAGTGATCTCAACTGCATCGTCGCTCAAGACCTCGACCAGCTGACCAGAAAGCAGGGCCGAGAAGCCGGTGGCCAAAGTCGCAATCTCAACCAAGGCTGGAGATCCCGGGAACCAAGGCCGCTCTCAATCCCAAGAACGCCTTCGCCAAGACGAAGAATCTCTTGGTTCCTTGTCCTTTTTATGGGACTGGGAGACATGCGAGCCTGAAGGTCCCTTGCCCTTGGTGGGGAGAGACTGGCACATCTCCTGAAAGGAGCCCAAGAATGTAGAACCCA
Organism: Neoceratodus forsteri; assembly: GCA_016271365.2. Lineage (NCBI taxonomy): Eukaryota > Metazoa > Chordata > Ceratodontiformes > Ceratodontidae > Neoceratodus > Neoceratodus forsteri. The sequence continues at coordinate 297,446,377 of CM057459.1, read as the reverse complement.
TACTGAGCAGAACAAAAATCAGCAGAAAGGAATGATCCGTGGCCCACGCCGCCTCTTCCTCAAGGGCCTGCATTTGTTCAAGCTGCTCAGCGGACTCCACAGCTGTGGAGACCGTCCACCAGGCCTCTTTCGATTTGACCTGCGGATTCTGTTTCTCCGGCCTGCCCAAGTTTAAACTTGCAAGACGATCATCAAGAACATTAGGGTGGAAACCAAGACACATCTCGAAGGCCTGGGTGTCATGGCCAACACCCAGACAGTAAAATGCACTTGGTGTGCGGATCTGTGTGCAACATCTTCTGTCCGCATGGGCATTGGTGGAATCCGGGAGAAGAATTCTCTTCCATCGCGGTTGAGATGGCAAACTTGCGATCACTAACTCTAACGAGTTTAATCTTCAGAAAATGCAAAGTATGAGAAGCCAGGGCCTACAGAGCATGGCAGCGGTAAGGAGGCAACCTGAATCTTCCAGCGGAAAGGAAGATCTGGCGTCATGGGCGAAGTCAAGGGTTATACCACCGGGGTGGGTGGAAGGAGCCAGCTTTGAGACCTTCCGGCAAGATTTAATGGGAAAGGGACATGCCAAACAGTGTGGACAGAACAACATATCTATGTCCCTAGAAGCCCTAATATACCTATTAATACACAGTAAGGACTGTGGGAATAATGGCTGTATAGACCATAGTATCGCTCTTCTCCTTATCATATCTAATTTTTATAGTCCCCATAGGTTTTAGTGTGGCTGGCTTTTGGAATATCCTACAGGGACTGGATGCACAAAGTGCATCCTGCCCAAAGTAATCGACTAGTACCCTAACTGATGTATCAATAATTGTTGGACTTCTCTCTCCTTCTGCTAATATATGTTGTGCAGTCACTATGTGAAGTGACCTTTCTCTCTCCTTCTGCTAATATATGTTGTGCAGTCACTATGTGAAGTAACCTTCTTTTCCTTCCTGGTTCCATTAAATTGTAAAGCCTTTGACTTGTTTATTTACTTAAAAGTGTATAAAAAAAATAAAAAATGAATAAAATTAACTTGTGCCTTACTGCTTGCAGTCTTTTCCTCTATTCATACCGGCCACATAAAAACAGAACATACAGGAGGTCTTTTATGGGATGGTAAAACATTATAAGATCTCTCAAGTCTGTCCTGCTGCTACTGCTATTAAAGTAGTTGTTAATGCGTTTTATTTTTCTCCAATTTTCCTCCCTCATCCATCTCCCCCACCCTAATGATTCTGGCCATGTCAGTTTCCTCTGTGACCACAAAACGTCCCACTCAAGCCTCTACCACAAAGCGTACAAAAGTACTGCAATGACAAAAGGGACTTGGGGTCCATCAGTTTGTCCCTCCTGTTGTACAGCAGTGCGGCTACCTTATTTTGTTTTTAAACTTATATTTTATTAATTTTCAATTATAAAACAATGCAGGTTGCACTATTAGGAAACATCACACAAGCAGTTCAAGAGGGGCACACTATACAAGATTTGTGTATCGCCTGATAATGTCCAAGTTATGGGGAAATTTCTTGTTTAGTATTCGAGTATTAACAACAACCAAAAAAAACTGAAGCTATGGAACTGTAGCCCAAGAGCGCATGGCAATTTACAAAAGACTGTGGCAGTCCCATTAAATGCCCAAAGACACCTGCCCCAAATAGGGCCTGGTGCCATGCATACCGCTGAAAGTGTAACATTAGAGATATGTTTATACAGGTCACCTAACTGCACAGCTAGTTACTGAACCCACAAGGAACAATACCTCTAATATACTGTCAATAGCTTCCTCTTAGATGTTATTTTAACTTTAGCTTTTGGAGAATGATTTTATTGTTAATATGTTTGTTGTTTTAAATGTTCATTTGTACAGTGCTTTGGATTTTTGAAAAGCGCTTAAAAAATTAAATTTTACTTACTTACTCATCCTCACAAAATCTCACACTCAGCAGTTTTCCATAATGATATGAGAGACCACGGTGTTGTGTGCATAAGATCCCAAACTAAAACCCACCAACAGCCTAAACTCAGAACTAAACGGTCCTTTCGTAAGTTCAATGCACTGAATTTTCTTTCCGATCTGGGTAAGACCAGATGGCAAGATCTATATCTTGCCGAAACTACTGATGAAGCTGTCTCTGTCCTTAACGATAACCTTACCACCCTGGTAAACAAGCATGCTTCCTTTATTAACATAAGGGTACGTAAATCTTCTCACCATTGGTTTACCCCGGATCTCAAGGCAGCGCTTACCAACAGAGACAAGCTTTGGTCCCAGGCTAGGCATTCAAAGTGCCCTGCAGACTAGCAGGCCTTTAGAATTGATAGGAATGCCTGTGTAAAAAACATTTGTGCTGCTAAAGCAAACTTTTACATCTCCACCCTTGAGCAGGCCAATGGGAACTGCCACAAAGTCTGGAGAATACTGAAATCCATTGAAGGATGTCCCTCTGCTCCCTCTATTCCTACCAAGATTCTGGTCAGTGTCAGTGGCTCAGTAGGTAGCATGCTCACCTAAGGCTGGGAGATCAGAGCACTGTGGGTTCCATTCCCACATCTGGCACTTGGGTTAATATCCCAATACTGACACTGTAGTGCAGCATGAGAGGGGTGCTGCACTTCTGAGGAGCCGTCCTTCGGATGAGACGTTAAACCGAGGTCCCATCTGCCTGGATTGGTGGTAGTTCAGGTGGATGTTAAAGATCCCATGGCACTTATCGAAAAGAGTAGGATGCTACCATCTGTAAGCCCCAGTTACTCCTGAAAGAGAGACTTCTAGGCCCAGTGGGCTTACGGTCAACAAATTCTACAAAATCAACAACAAAACAAACAAGATTCTCATCAAAGGTGGTGGAAAACAATTCTCAAATCCTCGGAGAACTTAACTCACATTTTGTCACCGCCGGACTAACTTTTGACTCCTCACCTCACGCTAGACATGCGAATAGCTGTGCTAGCTCCACCTCTGTAACCAGTATCCCATCCCATCCCTTTCAGCTGAGCATGTTTAACTCCAAAGAAGTTGAAGACTCACTCCTTAGCCTTGCTATCAGGAAAAGTGCAGGGGACGATGGACTCAGACTCTTCTTCCTGAGGCTAGGTTATGCCCATCTCACTGCCCCTATCCCACATATCTTCAACCTCTCCATCACCTCTGCCACAGTTCTGTCCTGCTGGAAATCCGCCCACATTCTTCCTCTCTTCAAATCAGGAGACCCGTGTGATTTAAACAACTATAGGTCCATCTCCATCTTGCCTATTCTCTCTAAAGTTTTGGAAAAGCTGATCTATAACCAACTAAAACGTCATCTTGAAACCTATTCACTCCTAAACCCAGCACAATCTGGTTTCAGGTCTAAACACAGCACTATCACAGCACTGGCTAAAGTCACTAATGACTGGGTTTCTGCTGTGGACTCCAAGAAGATTACTGGTGCAGTCTTTCTAGACTTCAGTAAAGCATTTGATACTGTTGACCATCACCTTCTAATTACCTGCCTCCCCCTCCCCTGGGTCGTGCCTGAAAATAGGCAGGATTTGTCTAGTGCACTTACCCAGTCAACAAAAGCTAAATAAATAAATACATACTAATTTAGGTGCCACTCCATCCACAGCACAGTGGTTTATCAGTTATCTTTCTGGAAGGATTGAAAAAGTCAAAGCTGGTGGTCTACTCTCAGCCTCCCTCCCGATTGTCAGGGGAGTCCCCCAAGGCTCCATTCTAGGCCTGATCCTTTTTCCCTGTATATCAACGATCTTGATTCATATATAATGAATTCCAGCCTGCATTTTTTCGCGGACGATACAGTATTGTATACCACAGGTACAACCTTATCGGAAGTTAGTGAAGCGTTGCAAGCTGACTTTGCTCAGCTCGAAAGCAATCTCATAAAAGCCAAGCTTCTCCTAAATGCCAAGAAACCTAAGGCAATGATTTTTTTTCATGTAATACCTCCCTTGGCACTCTCCCTGCCCTTCCAAAGGACTTTATTGTTCCCTCCCTGGGAGAACCCCTGGAAGTCGTACCTAAATTTAAATATCTTGGGATTTGGATAGACAATAAGCTGTCTTTTAATGAACATACTGAGGACTTATCCAAGAGGCTCAAAGCACGGCTAGGATTCTCTTTTAGGAACAGGTCTCTCTTCCCTCTTGAGACCCGTACCAGGCATGTCCAGGCCACATTCCTTCCCTTACTTGATTAAGAAGATTTAATCTGTACCTCCTCTGCAATCTCAAACCTAAGTAAGCTGGATGTTCTCTATCACTGTGCCCTTCGGTTCATCAATAGCTCCCCTTACCGAACCTACTGTGACACTTGGACAGCTGGTTCTGATCACTGTATCCTTTCTGTAATATAAAAATGTGTTAAGGACTGTCTGTCATGAGAGATGCTGAGAAATCTGGTGCTCTTGGAGTGACCTCGTTCACCCCCCCCCCCAATCTCAGCTGAAAGATGAAAGCCATGAGATAATTACAGGCTGGAAGAGGCTTGAGTTGAGGATATCCTGTTTAGGTGGCTAATTGTAGCTTGCCAGATTCCAAGATAGATCATATCCATTTTATGACGTTTGGAGGGAAACTCAGGTTATTACACATGGGTGTGAAGTAGTAAATGTTCCTTTGATGCCTATGTGAGAGAGGATGCAGCTAAAGATGAAAGGATGATCTTGGAAATTTACAACCTTGCTTGGGAAGTCACATGGAGAAAATGAGTTATGCTGAGGTTACAGAATTTAATACTTGGAAAAGACATTCTGTTTTTATATAGATATATTTTTTTATATATTCTGACATGGAGGAGCTAGGTGACCTCGTGCAAAGAGGTGGGGAAAACCAGCTTTTAAACATTATTCTGTTTTCCTTCAGACACACTTCTATCTAGACTCTGACAAAGAAACATCTGTGAGTACTTGAAGCAGGTATTTAGAGAGACAGACAAATCTAAATACTGTAGTAGAAATTGCATGGTTAAAACCTGTTTTATTTAAGTGATTTGTATGTTTTGTGATATTTGGTTCTGTATTTACATGTTACATATTTTATCTATTTTAGTAAAACTCAATTTTTAGAGCCTACTTGGTCTGTCTTTGAATTCCTTTCCTTTACAAGTAGAGTATATATGGTTAAAGCAGACTCTGTACATAAGCTTGAATGGTGATACCAAACTGGAAAAAGGTAAGCGTTTTAAATCCGAGGTCTTTTATTACAGTTTTTAAGGGTTCATTTCTGTACACCTGGTTAGGTGCCCGTAGACAAAGATATCTGGCCCCCCAAAGACAGAATTATCTGAGCCTGTACATTGGGTATGCTAACAAGAGGTTCACAGCTTGAATCCCTCCAAGACTTGAGACCAAAGGTTAATCCGAACCCACAAAACAGACCAGGAGGGTTACCCTGTTTCTGTTAACTGTTCACAAGACTGCGCTCGGAGGCTGGCACTTTGGAAGTAGAGGGCTAACCTGCTGAGTGGGTTTGTGACACCCACCACTGTGATCTTTATGTAGCTGTTGGCTGGACCTCACTCGTCAAGATGCCTGCTCCATGCTGGTATCTGGATCCTTAAGATACTCCTTCACAAACTACCGAGCTGGACTTCCGGTGACGCAAGCATCGCATATGGCTGCTTGAAGCTGAGACTCTGCTCCACTCATCTAAATCTAAAACCGTCCTGGCACTTAAGAGAAGACAGAGAGCCAAAAAACCTACACAGGCTAGCCTACATATGGCAACGCGACAGAAACTAAAAGAATTTGAAGCACCAAACATGGCTAAGGAGACCTTCCAACGAACTTTGAGCTGGCAACTGTCAGAAACCAAGCCACGATACGAAGTACGATGGCAGACCCTGAGCAACCTACAGATTCTGGAGATGAACCCGAATTTACAATTACCTATAAACAACTCTGTGCCCAACTAAGTAAGATTGGGAATACATTGCAACGCATTGAAACAGCAGTGGCAGACACCAAGCGCGATCTCCGTGTAGTCGAGAAGCGCGTGGGAGCTGTAGAGGCCTGCTTAACAGAGTACTGTAAAGAGACAGACCTGCACAACACAGCGCTCCTGGATTTGCACTACAGATATATACAACTCAGTAAAAGAATGGAGGAGCTGGAGAATCGTCATCGATGAAATAACATACGAATTCAGGGGCTCCCAGAAAAAACAGAATCGGGCGACATGATAATTTTTATGGAAAGCCTGTTACAAGAACTACTGAGCTGGCCTAAGGACATACTTCTAGGTATAATCCGTGTGCATAGGGCACTCATGGCTCCTCCAGCAAACCTTAATGCCAGGCCGAGATCTATAATCATTGCCTTTTTGGACTTCAGAGTTAAAGAGAAGGTCCTCAAAACGGCATGGAGTTGCAAGAAAGTAATCTTTGGAGATCAGTGACTGTATTTTGAACATGACTTTGCTACAGCAATGATGCAACAGAGGCAGCTGATCCTTGCTGCAATGAAGGTTCTGAAGCAGAAGGGTTTGAAGGCCTACCTCGACTACCCTGCTAAGCTCAGGGTGAGGATTGGTGGGGGAGTATCCAAACGCTCTGCAGATATCACTGAAGTGAGAGAGTTCTTGGCAGAACATGGAATTTGGGTGGAAGAGCTACAAGCGTAATTCCCGAGGCAGGAGATGGAATCTTTGGCCTGTCGATCGACCCCGGGGAAGAAATTGGAAGCCCAGAATGTGTGCGTATGGCAGAGCATTCGCAAGGCGGCTAGGCCTCTTCCAGTCTCAGTCGCACAGGAAACTTTGTCCGAAGAGTCCCAGGCTCAATTCCAGAATACCAGTGGGGCAGGCTGATGAGTGACTTTAAAGGACTGGGTAACAGTAAAAGTGAAATAAATGTGTTTGCTTTTGTTAAATTAGAATTTCTCAGGCTTCTAGCAATCTATGCTACAAGGGGGAGATTGATTGCACCTGGGATAAAGCCCGAGACTCGGGTGGGGGGGCTGCATATTAGAAGACATAGCCAATAGCTTTGCCCCATAGAAGCAAAACATCAATTAATTGAGGGCAGCTAATAAGCACTGAATTTAAGCTAATGATAACTCACTTTTCCCCATAACAGGCTGAACTCAGCCAGATAGATGCCGCATTTGTCTCGTCGCGCTGTAAAAAGCGGTGGAGAATGCCTGTGTTTGAGCAGAGTTGCATGGGAGACCCTAGCAGCATGCCACCGAGTAAGCGTGTTGGAAAGAACCATCTAGGGGTCTATGCTGAAACCTGCACAATCAAACTACTTTAAGGGCCCTCCCCCATTCCCCCTTGGGGTTTTTTACAATAAAAAAAAAAAGGAAATAAAGATTTGGATGGGTGCGGCATGTTATATATTGAGGCCCAGACACTTTAATTAGTTTGGCCCTCGTTAGGGGTAAATACAGCTACCCAATAAGCTTTGTATCTCAGCTAGTTACCCTACTGGCCACTCAGTGGAGAAGTAGCCAGCGGGGAGCACTTTGAGTAGTCTCCCCAGGGTCTCCCTAGTTTCCATCTCATCAAGGGCGAGACCTAGTTAGGGTTATATTTTCTTTGCTTTTTCCATCTATAGTATCACCTTGAAGTACGCAGAAGAATGCAAGAAAAACCTGCACACTATAATAGAATGACAGAAGTTGTTAAAATGTGTATAGTTATAGTTATAGACACAAAGGTCAGTTGGTTTTATTTTTTGATAGGTTGGTGTATGTGACGAGTATAGTTACAGGGAGGAAAGCCCTCAGAGATCAGACCAAACCAATGTTCTGGATAACCAAATATGGCTGAAATCCAGATAGCCACATATAATATAAGGGGTTTGGGCAACCCAATAAAAAGGGCCAGGGTGTTAAGGGAGTTAAGAGACTTCAGGACAGACATAGCCCTGCTCCAAGAGACCCACCTCACACAATCGGAGCACTTAAAACTGAAGAGATCTTGGGTGGGGCAGGTCTTTTCCTCTTCTTGTCAAAATCAACCTCATAAAAGAGGAGTAGCCATACTCATTAAGAAAAACCTCCTTTTTAGGGAGATAGAGGTAAGGTCTGATCCCGAGGTCAGATACATCTATGTGGAGGCAGAACTAGGGGCTCATAAATGTTGCATCTTAAATGTATATGCACCTAACGAGGAAAACCTCAGATCAGCCTTTTTAACAAAGATGCTGTCAGATTTTCCGAGCTTGGACTCTGGTCTCAGGATAGCGGGAGGGGACTTTAACACAACACTCTGTCCCCCCCCCGGACAAATCAGGGACTCAACCGGGCAGACGGTCTAAAGCCTCAACAACACTCCATAGACTTATCCATGAACATGGCATGATGGATGCCTGGAGATTTTCACACCTAACTATGAGAGATTATTCTCTCTACTCTCCCAGACACTCTGGATACAGTAGGATCGATCTCCTATTGGTTCCCGCAAATTGGGCCTGGGCCTAGGACTCGGCCCGTATAGGCAGTTTCACCCTGTCTGACCACGCTCCTGTCCTGCTGAAACTAATATTGGGGACCCCAAACTGCCACTTGGCATGGAAATTAAACCAAAGTCTAATTAATAAAGAAGAATTTAAATCATTTGTCAAAGAAGAGATTAAACAGTTTCATACATTAAACAACCAGGCAGACCCCCCTCCCCCCCCACGATGTATTGGGACACGCTGAAAGCCTATTTAAGGGGTAAAATCATCTCATATGCATCAAAGGTTAAGAACGAAAGAAGAGAAACCCAGAGAAAGCTAGAAAAAACAATCTTCGAGTTAGAATCTCAACACAAGCAACATAATCAGGCAGAAATAAAGAAAGAGCTAGATATGGCCAGGGAAAAGCTGTCCCGGATAGTGAACCAGAGGATAGAAGCCAGTTGCCGATTTGCTAGACAGTTGTTTTATGAAAGGTGCAATAGGGCAGGCAAGCTATTAGCGGCTCAGCTATGTAAAGAGGCAGCATCTAGGGCAGTGCTGAAACTCAGGAGGGAACCAGACGGGTGCTTGGTTACGTCTCAATCAGACATAACGAGGTGCTTTGCTGACTTCTACCAAAAGCTATATGCGGTAGAGCGGAACCCAGATCACGAGATTAAAATTGCCCAGTATCTGAGGGGGATTCGTCTTCCAGTTTTAGACACCGACAGTGGGGAAAAGTTAGGGGCCCCCATTACAATGCAAGAGCTCAAAAACCACATTTCGTCCCTTAAAAATGCTAAGGCCCCAGGATTGGACGGCTACCCTGCCGAGTTTTACAAAACCTTTCAGGCAGATCTCCTCCCCACCCTTTTGGAGGCTTTCAATGCTGTCCTGAGAAAATCCCTTCCGGTTCCCCCGTCATGGAATTATGCCAGGATATCTGTGCTGCTTAAGCCAGGTAAGCCTCCGGAAGAATGTGGATCGTACAGACCCACCTCCCTTCTAAACACGGATCTAAAAATATTCACTGGCATATTGGCCCAGAGATTATAACTAGTTATCAGTAACCTTGTACATCCCGAACAAACCAGATTTATTTCTGGTAGGTTTCTACAAGACAACATAAGGCATCTCTTGAATATAATCTCTTCCCAAGGAATGTCCTCTTCACTCAAACTAGCAGTAAGTATCGATGCCGAAAAGGCATTCGACAGGGTAGTCTGGGTTTTCCTTCAAGCTGTCCTCAAGAAATTTAATCTGGGGGACAGTTTTATTGGGGCGGTCTCGGCACTATATTCCCACCCGGAGGCAGTGATAAATGTAAATGGCTGTGCTTCTGCCACATTCCCCCTTTTTCGAGGAACTCGTCAAGGGTGCCCACTCTCACCACTTCTGTTCGCCTTTTCCCTAGAACCCCTAGCAGAACAGATTAGATAACACCCCCAGGTGGTAGGAATCACAGTAGGCTCCCAGGTCCATAAACTTTTGTTGTATGCCGACGACACATTGATATACTTAGGTGATCTGGTTAGTTCCCTCCTCTATCTCATGGAAATTTTGGAACTTTCCGTTCAATAGCAGGATATACAGTTAATCCTTCAAAGTCAGAAGCAATTCTGCTAAGCAGACGTCCACCACCCGGATTACAATCCCATTTCCACTTCACGTGGGCACCCAATAATACAATCAGATACCTGGGAATAAGGGTTTCAGCAGACATAACCCAACTCCCAACTCTTTTCTGCCAACTATCTTAGACTCCGAGACTCCATAAGGCAGGACCTAGGCAGATGGAGATTACTTCCTCTGACCTTATTGGGAAGGGTCCATTCCATCAAAATGAACGTGCTACCACGCTTACTTTTCCTATTTCAGACACTTCCGATCACCCTTCCCAATCTGTTTCTGAAGGAAACAGACCGCTTAATAGCACGCTTTATATGGAACGGTAAAAGGCCTAGGCTAAAAAGAGCACTCTTCTGTACACGGCGGGAGCGGGGGGCTGGGTTTACCAGACATCAAAGATTATTACTTGGCAGCACAGGCCCCTTGGCTCTATGCCTGGATGAAGCAGAGGGCGGACTCAAGATGGTATACCATGGAGCTGGAACAAGCCCAGAAGTTAGCACTTTGGACTCTGCCTACCGCTTCTGTTTCCCCGGGCATGGTGAACAAGGTGGGGGAACCCGTGGACTAGACATACCCAGAAAGTACTACTAACTCTACGTAAACGACTGGGAGTCCCTAGGGGGCTGGGCCCACTGTCTCTCATCCGTCACCAAGAAACATTTAACCCTCCTAACTTGGACACAGGGTATGGGTTTTGGGAGCGCAGGGGCCTTACTAGGTTCACTCACTTCCTAGATGGGGATATCTGTACCACGTTCCAACAGCTAAGGTTAAAACACGGACTCAGAAAAGAAGACCATTTTCGATTCCTACAAGTAAGGCATTTTATACAACAACCCTCTCACCTACAACAACTGTTAAGGCCCCTGACAAATCTAGAACACCTCTTTTATAGTTGGATTACCTTAAGAGTTGAGATGAAGCCTGTCTCCCAAACTTATAGCCTGCTAGCGGACCAGCACCCAGGACAAGCTGAAGTGGTCAAGACCAGATGGGACAGGGAATCTAACTTACAAACTGATAGAGTGGCAAAATACACTTTCCCAAAGTTGGCACATTACAGCCTCACCCTCTTGGGGTGAATACCATTGGAAGGTATGCTTTTTTAGAACCCCTACAACCACCCAACATTTCAACCCTGATTACACAAATAAATGCTGGAGGGGCTGTGGGGGAGTGGGCTCCCACTTCCATGTTTTCTGGGGATGCCCAGAGCTTAGCTGCTTTTGGCAGCGGGTTCATGAGCAAATTCAGAGAATTCTAGGGGGTGTCTTTACCCGGATCCTTTGGGGCCCTCTGTTTAGGACTCTCTAATAAGGAGCAGTTAAAACTTTCCAGACCCCAGAGGAAACTACATCATACCTTTAGATTGGCAGCCTTAAAAAGCATCACAATCTGTTGGCGGTCCATGAACCCACCTACCATCCAAATCTGGAAAGATAAGGTAAACGAGCTAGAGCAAATGGAAAAAAATACAGCTTCTCTAAAACTTAATATGGGGAGATTCGGGCAGGTGTGGAGGGACTGGTATGAAAAGGGCTTTCCGCCTGACAACTTGAATAGGACAGATATGGACCCGGTTCTTAGCCAGGGTACATTGGTATAGTCTAGGGGGACGCTACTTGTAATTAAGACAAGCTAGGCGAATACCACCTCCCTTTGCTTGAACTAACACAAGGTGTGCAGTGGGAGGCAAGAAGAGTCCACAGATCGATCTATCCTCCAACTGTCATGTATGCTGGATTACTTTCTAATCGAGTATTTGTTTCGGGGACCCTTCTGGCCAGCAGAGTGAGGGGAGGAAACAGGGTTAGGGGAAAGAGAAGAAAAGAATAGAGATACTAAAGGGAAGTGGGGGTAAACAGTGGATGAAACTGTCACACACACACCACTCGCTATTTATTTATTTAATTATTTTTATGGTTTATTGTTATGTCTTATTAAATGTGTACATAGTTCCTTAAACTGGGAGTTTTTTTGTAATAGGTAGAGGAGCTTGGCCTAGGAAGGGAGTTAAACAGAGGTCAGCGGTGCGTGAACAGAGGGAAATGAACTAATGGAATACATCTGGACTACATGAACATGGACATCTGATGTCCCAAATGGGGACCCTGTTCACAACATACAGAGAAGGGACACTATCAGAGCTCCTCTAATACTATAAGATTATCAGCATTAACTGCAATTACTACTGGAGTTGTAACAGATTAATTGCTGTCATGTCAACTTGGTGTATTTCCTGTGCATCAATAAAAACTGAGTAGCAAAAAAAAAAAAAAAAAACCCACTACCGAGCTACTTAACGTCTCTTATCCACACCTCCCGCAGTGCATTCTCCCTGAGGAAATCAGACTACATCCTGCTAGCTGTCCCTAGGACCAGTACTACCTTTGGCCATCGAGCTTGTTCGCATGCCCTTCCTACTTTTTGGAATCGTCTCCAATCTGTACTGAAACTAACAAGCATTGTCTCAATCAATTTCTACAAAGCACTAGCAGTTTCTAAAATAAAAGATATTTGCAGCTGCCACTAAGTCCACCCCCTTCTCCAAGTCAGTCACATGTGTACTGAATGTCCTTGTCCTCTCCAAGCCAGGAATGAAACTGCCTAACCAGGATAAGGCTTATATTTGCTAAATTATATGACCTCTTTTTACCTGCTCTCACTGCCCTTAGCCCCAAGTTCTCCTACCTACATCTTACTCCCACCTACTCTTCCTAACCCCCATCCTTCCCTGCCTGCTAATCTTCTACCCTGCCCTTCTAACTAACCATTCTCTCTTGTCCTTGCATATTAAATTACTGCACCTATCTGAGTTATGTGTAAAAGTCTTCCCTTGTATAGGTTAGACAGAAGAAACAATGTCTTAACTGGACCTTGCTCTGCTAGGTTATACCTTATCATGAAGTGTCTTTGTGATCTATGTATGCATTTTATTTAATTATAGCCAATGATACCCTTTATGTAATATCCTTATGTCTGTGTGAATGTCTCAGGAGCTCCTTGTGAATGAGCTTGCTCAATGGAGTTTCTCCTGCAATAAACTTGAACTGGAGCATCTGTAACAAGCGTGTTAAACTAGTTCAAAGTATAAAATACTGGGACACAGTTACACCCCCAATAGCAGTGACTTATGAAATAACAGTGCTAGTTTAACATTTAATGCCCTCGTAGATCGGAACTATCTTTATTAATCTGATCTAGAGACTTCTCAGTACTGCAGTGTCCATACTGTAGAGTACAAAGTGCTCAGCAGCACATACTTCTCTGCAGGTATTAGGGATCCACAAAACAAAAGGAATGCTGTAAGATACTATAATAGTGAAGGTACTCACCCCGATCCGGGACATTGCAAAATTACATTAAAGAGGAACTGTCATCTTCAGGATTTCTTAATGACTTAAAGCACATTAAAAGCTAATTTGAGTGAGCCACTGTGTTTATCTGCGAGTCTTTGCACTCCAGAGTTATTCATATGTAAATCAGAAATTAAGAACTGGGGGCAGCCATGTATATTAGGCTCCTGACAGGAAATGATGTCACTGAGGGTCTTGGCCCTGCTTTGACAGTAGGTAATCCAACAGGTTAAACAGGAAAGCATCTGTTTTACTAAGTGTGTTTTACAGTGTTATTACAGCACTTTCTACATTTATAATTATTGTTTTGTATGTGCACTGAAACTAGTGAGTTATTACCTTTGCATGTCAAGCTGTTAGTAAAATAATCAGTCTTCAGGATTGCTTTAACCTCTAGGCTATACTGCCATCTGATCATCAAAAACTACACATCATAAGGCTGGCTCTGTGGTGCTAACAGGTATTGGGGCCCCATATCAGGATTTCTAAACTCTGGCTGTGTTCGTGTCAGTACAGATTTCTGGGGCTGCCGCAACACCAACTTTTGTCTTTTTCCATTCCCTCCCTTTCAGCCTTTTCTCTTGCAGGAAGTGTTGTAATGAGTTACAAGATTTTTTTGAGAATAGTAAGTTGGTCTTAAATTTAAAGAAGACTCAATCAATGTTGTTCCATCGAACAGGTGAAGCACAGGAAAATTTGGCCCTGGGGATGGTTGCCTTTGGGGGATGCCCGATCCAGCAGGTACATTCCTATAAATATTTGGGGCTGTGGGAGAAGATTGGGGTCTCTATACAGGTTTAAAACCTGTACGAGTATGGATACCAGAAAACAGGTAGTAAACTATGTTTGATTATGGAGATATCATATATGCCTGTGTAGCTAAGGGAGACCTGCCAAGATTGGATGTGTGCCAGGGGAGACTTGCCAGGTTTATCTTGGACACTCCTCGCTTAACGCGCAAGTGCTATTTACTTGATTATCTGGGTTGGCAAAAGTGTAATGAGAGAAGACAAGTACGTATTGGCTTTTATTCATAAAGGCCTAAGTAGTAAACTTCCGAAGTACATAACTATGAATTTGGTATATAATAAAGAACTTGAGTCCTTAAGATTTGCTACAGCTATGGATTTAGAGATTCCAAAATGTAACATGGACGTGGGTCATCATTCTGTTTATTATATGGGGCACACGGGTGGAATAATATACCATCAACCTTGAGAGTCGAAGTGGGGTATAAAATCTGGAAAGGAATAAAAACCTGGTTAAGAACTACAGCTAGCAAAACAAGACAATGCTGCATTACTACTTAGCAGGGAATGTATAAAGTAATTTTTGAGAAAGGTATATTTTGTAATAAGATAACACAGTTTTGTGCTATATCGATCCAAGGGTAGGTCTATGCATTGGTATCTGGTAGATTGTACTGTATGTCCTTAAGTTTTTACTGTGTATTATTGTATATTATTTTTTGAATATTTGTTACTGGAATACTATTATGCAAAGCCATAGACCTCATTGTAAATGAGTTGTAAATAAAAGTGTCAGTGTGGTTCAGTTGGTAGCACATCTGCCTCTGGACCAGAAGGGCATGGGTTCTTGTCCCACACCAGGATTGGACTCGAACCTAAACACTAGCACCAGAGTGCAGTATTAGGGGGGGTGCTGTACTGTTGGGGTGTGCCATCCTTCAGATGAGACATTAAACCAAGGTCCCTTCTACCCATCCTGGTGCTGTCCTGGTAGGTGTCCAGGTGGAAGTAAAAGAACCCAAGGCATTCTTTCACAAAGAGTAGGAGCCATTCCCGGTGTCCTGTCCAACATTCCCCTTCCCATAAAACTGGTTCATGCAATTGTCCAGGCTGTGTGTGGGTGATGATGTTCGATACGGCCGCCACTACGCATTCAGTCACTTCACTACCAGTCTAGCATTGCTTGTAAAGCGCTTTGGGATACATTGTGTATGAAAAGCGCTATATAAATGTAGATTCTTCTTCTTCTAAACTCAATCGAGGTAATCCAGATTCTTATGAATTTATATGAATAAAATATTTTACTACTACTACAGCACCCATAAGAGAAGCTCCAGTCCATGCTGGGTGCTGGTGCACCCCTTTCCCCATCGGGCCGACCAGGCTCGCCTTGAGGTCAACCTTGGAGACACTCCCTATCCGCTTATAAAGAGGTTGTGACACTGATGCTACCACCACACCTGGATGGTCAAATCACAGAGATCTTTACTGGCAGAGGCAAAAAATCCAGAGGAAAATAACCCTTTTAGTAGAGGAAAAAAAAGAGGAAAATTCCTCCGCAACCCCTGCCAGCGGTTCCCCCTGTAGGGGGCAGTGATCTCGCACTTTGCTTTATGGGTGGGCAGGTGGGTTTC
Organism: Neoceratodus forsteri; assembly: GCA_016271365.2. Classification (NCBI taxonomy): domain Eukaryota; kingdom Metazoa; phylum Chordata; order Ceratodontiformes; family Ceratodontidae; genus Neoceratodus; species Neoceratodus forsteri. The sequence goes on along the minus strand of CM057459.1, from coordinate 297,430,617 downwards.
TTCTGAGTAGAGATGCAGGGAAATGGGGCTAAGCACCACTTGCTACCCCTTTTAATCCTTCCCTTCACCTCTCCACCTTCCTGTGGCTCGCCCAATCCCTCTGCCTGGTGGCATGGGCACCCCCACCACACTGACAATGGAGTTTCCATCCCCAGCTCACCTGGGCCACAGGTTATGGAACTGGGGGAGATGATAGTTCCATTACAGGTGGTCCAGCCCCCCCATCTATTGTCTCGGTGGGGGTAGGTGTTGGCAGAAGAAGGGAGGTAGTCCAGACACCAATCCCCTTCTCCCTAGAGTCCTACCGGGAAGGCCCAATCCTAAGTTTAGCTAAGAAAAGAAGTGCATGTGGTGCCTCCACATCCTGGAGCATACTCTGAACACCATCCTACTTCCTCCTCTGATGGATGGCAGAAAAAATATCTGGGAAAGTCAAGCTCATGTTACCATCCAGTAGAAGATGGTGGTGTCTGCTTGTCAGCTGAAGCAGCTTATCCAGAGTAGCCACGGAGACAATCACAGCCATTACTACACACGGCACACTGCCATCATGCCTGCCACGAGGACACAAACTGCAGACTTTCAAAATAGGCCAGTCCTTGATCCCAGAATGTTCCTTCAACTACTCTCTCAACCAGTCTCTTAAAAACAGTGCCAGGTGGTCACCCTCTGCTCCCTCCAGGATGCCCAGAAGACACACATTCATGGAGCTGACCTGGTTTTCTAGGACCGCTAGAAGACCGAGTCAGTTCTGAATCTTTGGCATATTAAGCCAGCATTGTACTGTATCTCTCCAACTTCATCTCCAATTTTAATTGTATCCCATGAGATTTCTACAGTTGTCATTCTCGTAGTGGGTATCAAATTTATTGTTCATGGAAGTGACTGACATCAGGAGCTGATGCATTTTACTGCCATGTGACTGCAGTGTTTCCTCCAATCCAAAATCTGTTGCTCTGCCATGTGGCATTGATCTGGTGCTAGGTCCCACTTTCCCAGACTTTGCTGGCTGTTTATTCAGCCCCTTGAAAGGCAGTGCCAATTTTGGAGTACCCATTCTAATCTGTGGGTGTTTCAGCAAGTATCAGCAGGTACACTGAAGTTCCTGAAAACGTCTAATTAAATAGTATTTTTTTGCACTTTTATTAAGTCTTGATACGAGCTCTGCATTCAGGCGTCATCCTCACTTGGGCTCCAAAGCACCCCCCTTACTACCCAATCTGACTACTGACATACATCAACACAGCTTAGTTGTTATAGCACAGACCCACTGTGAAGCAAGAGGTCCAGGTTCAAATTACTGTCTGACCTTGAGCAAGTCACTTGACCTCCCTGTGCTGCAATCCACCCAGCTGCAAAACTGGGTAATAGCAGGACCTCACTTAAAACAAGATGATACATCTCAGCTGGGCTATCCTAGATAAAACAAAAGTTTAATAACATGAAAAAAAAAGAAAACATCATCTAGATTACTAACTAGTGTTGCTTGAATAGTATCCTAGTAATTAGGATACTACCAAATACCTGCAGTTTATCAGGATAGTGGATCTGGTCCCCCCGGATCCAGGTCAGATCCCATGTTATCCGACATCGGATCCCTGGATCCGACTTCAGATAATGCAGGATCCAACCTGGGATCAGACCTCTGAATTTGTCTGGATCCCAGGTCGTATCCTGCTCAGATAGTGTTTCTATTCAACGGATCACAGCCGGATCCATGGAGGCACTATCTGAGCAACAGTAATGCTAACCCTACTGCTGATATATAACCTTCAATGTTATTCTCCAAAAGGAATCCATCCAAGTTCTGTTCTAAAAGTTTGAACAGTGCTAGCTTCCATAAATTTACAAGGCAGGCTATTCCCCATGTTAACCACCATCTGTGTAAAGTAATGCTTTTTAATGTTACCCTTACCCTGCCTCCCCCCTCTCCACACAGCAGTTTGAGTGCATGTCCTCTAGTTCTAGTAGCATTCATTAGCTCAAACCTTGACCTTCCCCTTTAGTATCTGGAACACTTGCGATCATGTCTTCGCTCAGTCTTTTCTTCTCTAGGTTAAACAACTTGAGTACGTTCAATCTTTCCTTGTAACTCTTCTCCCTTAGGCCTCTAATCAACTTGGTGATCCTGTGCTGAACTGTCTCAGTTTTTTCAATGTCCTTCCTGGACTGCCATGACCAAAAATGTGTGCAGTATTCCAGGTGCAGTCAAGACCTCATAGACTAGGAGGATCACCTCCCTCTACTTGCGCTATACCACAACCAAAGGCGTCTCAGCATTGTGAATGTTCTCTTAACTGCAGCATCATCTCACTGTTAATAGTTACTACTAGATCCCTCTCCTAGGTTGTACTGTCTGCTACTACACCACACAGTGTGTATGTCTTACCGTGATTCCTCACACTTAGGTGCAATTCCTAGCAGTCTGCATTGCCCATAACCTTTCTATATCTGTTAGTGTTGCTACATGACTCCAGTCTTTATAAATGTGTTTTAACTAATGTTGGAAAGTGCTGTTCTCAGTAACTGCTGTATGCAACTATAAAATATTGATTCAGCTGTTGTATCAGTCCCTCGGGACTATCTTGAAAATAGAAGAAATTCTATCAAACTCACTGTAATTTCCTTTTTCTGTAAACTCCAATGTTGTTACTGGGAAGTCCTAAAGAGGAATTTCCTTCATGTAAAACTCCATACCTTAATGTGGGCCTGCCCCCGATTAGCAGTTTTACTAACAAAATGTTTTCCTTACCCAGGGTTTAAAATATTCTGTTTTATCTGGTTGATCTGTTTGCCTCTCCCAACCAACATTTTATACCTAGTGTCACTCAGGACACATTCCTGAATTCCCAAGGGCTGAAGTTAAAGCCAGGGATCAGCTGCACAAAATTCAATCAGCCCTGTTTGGAGCTATTAACACTACAGCTCCATTTTTCCATTCATTGGTCCCGTTGATCTATTGAGACTGGCTCGCTCAAGTGTCATGAAAAATTGCCATTTCCTTCAGCTAAGTAAAAACTCTTCCCATGTTTTCCCAAGAACTGGATGATAATAAAATAATCCTGTTTGTGAGGACAGACTACAGTTCTTCTTCATATACAAGGGTGTTTTGAACAACAAACAGCAGAGCAGGTCTGAACTTTGTATTTGACGTGTTTACTAGGAGAAAGCTTAATCAAACAATGCTAATGTACAGTAAGGTCCTGGATACAACAAACAAACACTACAGAAATGAGCCGAATACAGATTTAGAACACAGATTGCCTGTCTAGCTGCATGTCAGTTTTGCAGAAAATATCAAGGAAGTTATAATGCCATTCAGACAGTGGTGACAGAATAGCAAATGACATGACAACTTTACAAACATATATAACAAACAAACAAAAAAAAAAAAAAGAAATCACAGTTCCCTAAATGTAGGAACTGCACTAAATAGCGGCCTTCTCCGGTTCCTAGGAACTGTTCGGAAACCGGTGAGAAATTGCTAATTTTAACAAATTATACAAATAACACCCTAACAAATGCAGAGTTATCATGAAATACACTAAATACTTTAAATGAATGGCTGGCACTCCACAGCCCCTGTTTCTTGCTTTCCTGGTTATGCTCCTCCTCTTACTGTGCCCTTTTCCAATTGTATCAACTGACACCAATTGCTCTCCTGTTTTACCTGCTTTCTGTTTTCCCCGTCCCAACCTCTCTATTTTGCACTTTAATGAATCTGTTTAGTTGGCCCTATATCCAAATACTTAATCTGTTTTTGAATCTTCCTGGACTGTAATGTTTATTGTATTGATTGTAAATTTTTTTTTTTTTTATTGTGGTTGCCTTGCCTCAACTCATTTGTCTGTACTTTTTGTATATGATACTACACTATGTCATTAAGTCCTGACGTGGCACCTCTATAAATGAGCTTGCAGCTCAAAGGTATCTCCTAGATTTCAAATAAAAACAAAATAAAATAAGAACACAGTAGACCAGCCAGAAATGAGGAGATGACTTTGAGGTGACTGCTCTCTTCAGTGGAGAAGTAAATCTGATGTTAGAAGGCAAAGTGGAGCGTGACGACAGAGCAGAGTGTAAACTTGATTCTAATGTTCTATAATTAGCATAAAGTTCTAATCTCAGGGCTACTCATTCCCAGAGCATGATTGCACTTTGTGAACATGCTGATGGATTGCTGGGGTCAGAAGAAAAAATTACTCACCTTAGTAATGTTGTTTCTTCTAATGGAGTCTTGCTATACCATGACATATGCAGTATAACCCCAGGTTAGAACTGCTCCGGAGGTGAAGGAGTTAACTTTCCATGCAGGGCATGGAATCTTGAGCTCGAGCTCAGTTGAACACTGTCTGTTGAAGCTAAAACTTAAACTGTCAGATCTTTACGAGCAAAAACTCACTAAGGTTCTGTGTGAAAGCCGTAAACCTACACTAGCCACTGGCTACTAACTACAAAAACACCTTTTTGTTCTTGATCCCAAAACAAAGACTCAAGTCGGGGGATTCAAGAAAGAAAAATTAAGCATAACACCTAAGCACCCTAGAAGGGTGAAAATAAAGTGGGCATCAATGAAGTGCCAACATTGCACTGCCCACCCACATCCCAAAAATAGAGGTTCTGAGAGGGGCAGGCTGGGGGGGAGGTCATAATATAGCAAGACTCCATTAGAAGAAACAACATTACTAAGGTGAGTAATTTTTTCTTCAAACAACATGAAGTCTTGCTATATTATGACTATATCTGAGACTACACAGCAGTACCTCCATGGAGGAGGACAGAACCTACTTGGGAAATAGGCTCTGAAGCACAGCTGTGCCAAATCGAGCATCACTCCTAGCCTGGATATCCAAGGAGTAATCTTAATAAAAGTGTGAACTGTTTTCCAGGTAGCTGCCTGACATATCTCTAGGATAGGAATGTCGGGCAGCAGCCAGAGCACAGCTGTACCTCTGGTAGAGTGAGCCCTCAGGCCTGAGGGAGGAACCTTACCCAGTTTTTCATAACAGAATTGGATACAAGAGACAATCCACCTGGCAATGGATATTTTAGTGGCAGGTTTCCCTTTACCAACCTCACCATAAGTGAGGAACAATTGGAGGGATTCGAACCTGTGATCCTTGGTACGTTCTATATAGTAACTAAGAGCTCTTTTGACATCTAAACTGTGCAATCTCCTCTCACCAGAGGAGGAATGGTCAGTGAAGTACACAGGAAGAGACATGGATTGATTAAGGTGAAAGTCTGAAACCACCTTTGGCAAAAACTTCCTGTTAGTCCTGAGGACCACCTTATCTCTGTGAAAGGAGATAAAATCAGACTCCACTGACAAGGCTTGTAGTTCACTTATGCGCCTGGCAGAGGTGATGGCTACCAGAAACACAGTTTTCCAAGTCAAGTACTTAAGCTTTGCTGAAGACAATGGCTCAAAAGGGGGTTGCATAAGCTGAGCGATGCAAATATTAAGATCCCAAGCAGGGGCAGGGTCCCTGAACGAGGGGTTGGTGTGAAGCAACCCTTTAAAAAACCTGGAGAACACAGGGTGAGCTGATAAAGAAGAGGGCTTACCTGCTGATAAGAAGATAGATACAGCTGCCAAGTGCACGTTTAGGGTAGCTGGTCTCAGCCCCAAGGAATTCAAATGCACCAAATAATCCAGGATCATGGGCACGCCAGCAGATTCTGGGGAAATATGTTTACCATCACACCATATGGAAAATCTCTTCCATTTTGAATTATAGGTAGCCCTGGTGGAAGGCTTCCTAGAGGCCTTCAAAATATCCAATACACCTTGAGAAAGGTGTAGGTCAGCAAACTCTAACTCTTCAAGAGCCAAGCCTTGAGATTGAGAGATTTGAGGTTCGGATACCAAACTCTCCCCTGGGCACAGGTTAACAGGTTGTGATTCCTGGGAAGGCATATGGGAGGGTGGACTGCTAAGGACATGAGAAGTGGGTACCAGGGCTGCCTGGCCCAATCTGGAGCAATCAGGATCATCTTGCAGGATTGAGATCTGATTCTGACTAGCACTTTGGAAAGAAGGGGGAAGGGGGGAAAAGCGTGGAGAAACTTCCCTTCCCAACTCAGTAGGAAGGCATCCAGAGGGACTGAGCCCAACACTGGGGGCCTGCAGCAAAAAAGGGGAAGTTGGTGATTGTCTGGGGCTGCAAAGAGATCTATTTGCGGGGTCTCCCATCTGGCAAATACTACCTCCAGTACTAGGGGATCCAGTGCCCATTCGTGATGGCCCTGGGAAATCCTGCTGAGAGCATCCACTAGGACATTGTCCTTGCCTGGGAGGTGAACTGCCATAAGGGAGGCGTTCAGAGAATAAGCCAGAGACCACAACTTCATTGCCTCGGTGCACAAGGCTGTAGACCGAGTGCCCCCTTGCTTGTTGCTGTACCACATTGTAGTGGTATTGTCTGTTCCGACCTGAACCACCTTGTTCTGGACAGATGTGGAAAAAACCTGGAGTGCTAGAAATACTGCTCTGAGTTACAGCAAATTGATGTGGAGCAGAGATTCCTGAGGGGACCACAGTCCCTGGGTGGAAAGGTCGCCCATGTGAGCTCCCCACCCCAAGAGGATGCATCTGTAGTAAGGGTCAAGGAATGAGACTGGGGAGTGAAGGGAAACCCCTGTCTCAGATTGTTCTGATCCTGCCACCACTGAAGGGCCTGGATCAGGGTTCGAGTCACTGGAATCAATTTGGTTAGGGGATCTGTCCTTTGAGACCAAAAGGCTTTCAAATGGAACTAAATGTCCCTCATCTGAAATCTCGCTCCCTGCACCACTGCTGTAGAAGCAGCCATGTGCCCCAGGAGCTGAAGAAAATGCCTTGCTGGTCGAGAGACCTGCAGGGTGAAAGAGGAGGCCAGAGACACCAGGGTCCTTGCTCTTTCCAGAGGAAGGAAGGCTCTGGCTTCTTTTGTGTTCAGTTCTGCGCCTATGAAGGTGAGAAGCTGGACAGGCTCCAGAACTGACTTTGGAAGACTGAGAAGAAAACCTAGAGATGAAAGCAGATGCTGGGTTACTTGTAAGTGTAGTTTGACCTGTTCTGGAGACTGGCCGACGATGAGCCAGTTGTCCATATAAGGAAAGATGGCAATCTTTTGCCTTCTTAAATGAGCAACTGCTACTGCCAGGCATTTTGTGAACACCCTTGGGGCCGAGGTGAGGCCGAAGGGCATTGCTCTGAATTGGTAATGGCCTGAGGGCAGTTCGAATCTGAGGTACTTTCGATGGGAGCTTCTGATGAGAACATGGAAGTAGGCATCCTTGAGGTCCAGGGAGGCTAGCCAGTCCCCTGGCCTTAGAGAGGGTAAAATAATCCCCGGGGTCACCATTTTAAACTTTGGTTTTAAAAGGTGCTTGTTTAGATACCTGAGATCCAGGATGAGCCGCCATTCTCCTGTCTTTTTTGGGGTAAGGAAGTACCTGGAGTACAACCCTTTGCCCTGGTGTATGGATGGAACCCTTTCCACGGCTCTGAGAGCCAGGAGGAAAGAAACTTCTGCTTCCAGGGCAAGTGCCTCTGATGGGTTTGCAGGTGGAAAAGATCTGGCTCTCATCTTTGGAAATTTTTTGAAGCTGAGAACCAGTCCCTGGCTTACTACTTCCAGGACCCACTTGTCTGATGTTAAAGACTTCCAGTCCTGGACAAAGTAAGCCAGCCTGCCCCCTACCGGTAGTGGAGAACTGGCCCTGGCCACCCCATCAGGGAGCCTGTTTTGCAGGGGCTTTGGGCTGAGGGGTAGAAGCAGGCTTACTAGAACCCCTTCTGCCCCTTCCTCTAAAGAACCCCCTCTGGGCATAAGCAGAAGAGGATGCCTGGGCTTGGTAAAATGGCCTATGAAAAGGCCTGCCCCTGCCCCTGACATGCTGCCTTTGAGGAGTGACTTGCCTTTCTTTGGCCTGTGCACTCCTATAGGTGGTCCTATACTCATCCATTTCTTCATATAATTCTCTGTCTGCTCCCCAAACAAGAAATTTCCCACAACAGGAAAATCCATAGCCTTAGACTGGGTATCCTGTGACAGGGCAGTACATCTGAGCCAGGCCATTCTGCTAAGAGACACAGATGTAGCCATGACTCTTGATGAAACATCATTAGAGTCTACTGCAGCATGAAATTGCACCTTGGATGCCTCAATACCTTCACAGCCACCTGCTCCAGCTCCCTAGCAAGCTGGTCAGGGGCCTGTTTTGCTAGGGCCAGGACAGTATCCCACCTGGATTTCTGGTACCTAGCTGCGTAAGCCATATAATTTGCCTGTCTGAGTCCCAAAGATGCTGCCATGTACTGCATTTTTGCCATGGCATCCATCCTCCTGGAATCCTTTACAGGAGGGTGAGAGGCTAGAGGAATATTATGGGTTCACCACAATATATCCCAGGCACACTGCCTTAGGGGTAGCTGGTCCATTCCACTGGGGTGTCAAACAGACGAGGCATACTGATGAGTCCTGGTAGGACGAAACACGTGTCTATGTCTTCTGTTAGCACCCTTTGCAAACTGTGTGAGAGGCCTTTCGGCACCATGCAATTCTGCTTAAAGTTGGACCAGCATAACATTCTGTGGTGATCTGCATATGCAGCCCATGATCCTTTGCATTGTGGGGGCATGTGTGATTTTGTATTTTCTTGAAACTTGGCTTCCCAGCCAAATGCCCTTTGAGGTAACCCTTGCCTCAGTGTTTACGCACAGAGGTTCTTTGTCTTTTAAATAGTTTTTTATTTTAATGGGTTCACCACAATATATCCCAGGCACACTGCCTTAGGGGTAGCTGGTCCATTCCACTGGGGTGTCAAACAGACGAGGCATACAGATGAGTCCTGGTAGGACGAAACACGTGTCTATGTCTTCTGTTAACACCCTTTGCAAACTGTGTGAGAGGCCTTTCGGCACCATGCAATTCTGCTTCAAGTTGGACCAGCATAACATTCTGTGGTGATTTGCATATGCAGCCCATGATGCTTTGCATTGTGGGGGCATGTGTGATTTTGTATTTTTTTTAGAGGAATATTAGCCTTGTCACAGGCTGCAGCCTGCACTACCCCCACATGGCTGCACTGCTGGGATAGGAACTCTGTATCAGAGCCTGATAAAGCATACCTCTTGTCCATCCTTTTATCCACAGGGAGGATAGAATGAGGAGTTTTCAGAATTTTTACTGTCTGTTTCCTAAAAGACTTATGCAAGGGAATAGACAGTCTCCTAGACTCTGGAATATCCATCATTTCCACAAAATCAGGCTCTTCTAGATCATCAACAGCTTCCTCAACAGGGAATTGCAGAGTCTCAGCAACTTTCTTGTAAAACAAAAAATGAGAAGGGGACTCAGATAGCCTGGGAGGGGACACTCCTGAGGGTCTGTCTGGAGAGATGTCCAGTTCAATGGGCACATCCAGACTTTCAAAAATCACACTCACTCTCCTCGTACCCCTCCTCCCCTTCCCCCGGTTCATAAAAATCCTCAAAATCATAATCTTGAACCAGAGGAACCGTCCGAAACGGGCACTTCCCTAATGGTGCCAGTTCGGACGGAACTGGGGAAAGAGACTGGACAATTTGAATAGCTTTGGCTATTTCCTCAGCGGTTGGAGAAAGAACTTTTGGCCCCAAACTAGCTGACCTTCTAGTCGGAACCGGCTCCTCAGAGCTGGCTCTTCATTTGCCCGAGGAAGTATCACCCTGGTCAGAGGGCACTCCCTCAGGTTCAGTTGGAACCGAACCGGGCTGGCCATCCGGGTCAGCGGACTTTTTGGCCTCCCTTTCCCTGAGTCTACCAACTCTTTTTTTCCATGGTGGCAGCAGGAAAATTCTTACAAATCTGGCAGTCTGCATTGAGGTGGTCAAACCCCAGACAATATACAAGTGGTGTGTGGGTCAGCCTTAGCAAAGGCTTCCCACAGAGGCACAGTGTTGAAACCCAGTGGGTCCAGTTTTTCTTTTGGGTTTCTCAGACATAGTGCCAGCCTAACCAAAACTTGCCCGTTAATGGCAATCCACCAAGTAAGACTCTCTTATCGGTTCCCAGCCGTGTCATGGGTCGTGGAAAAAAACTTAATAAAATCCGTTTTTTTTAGAACCGATAAGAACCGGGAATCGCACTCTAAAGGACTAGAAGGTAATTTTAAAACCCATCTGATCGATTCAAACCGAACCGAAAAAGACGTTTACAAGTTCCACACCGAAGAAAAAATAATAAATAAGCCTATCTATTACTTACAAAACCACAGACAGAGCTTGAACTGACGATTGCGGTTAAATTTCAGTAAAATAAACTGAGAATTACACTTTAAAACCGACAAACGAACCGAGCAGCAGCAGGAATCTCCAGAGCGACTGTTCAGTGAGGCGGGGTAAAGAATCTGACAGTTTAAGTTTGAGCTTCAACCGACAGAGTGTTCAACCGAGCTCGCGCTCAAGATTCCATGCCCTGCATGGAAAGTTAACTCTTTCACCTCCGGAGCAGTTCTAACCTGGGGTTATACTGCATATGTCATAATATAGCAAGACTTCATGTTGTTTGAATAAATATTCTGTGCAGTTACACGCCACATGGTGGCTGCAAAGTAGCCCATTCTTCACTAGGAGAAGTAAAAGTGCTTGGGGAGATTGTGACACTCTAGGACTACTAATAAATTCTAATAACAGCTGCAACTATGTGTACAATGTTTTAAATTACTGACATAAACTGCTCCTGACACAACTGGGAAACTTTTAAAAATATTAATTTTAAATATAATTATTTTTACATTTGATATATTTTCTGTAATTCTTTCCCGATTTCTTTGCACTGGCAACAGTCTGATGAAAGCCAGATCACCGTCCCATAAACTGCATCTATTCTGGCTGCCTGTCTACACCCAACATCATAATCCCCAGTTTATGACCCCATACGTATCTGCCCAGCACCAAAATATGGTATCATAAAGAAAACTTATGTCAAGTGTATACCGACCTATAGCAGGGTTTGTTTCTGGGTGGGGAATTAGGACAACTGACACATAGTTTTTAATTTTGACCCACCTTTTCTTCTACCTTGGGGACTACCTGCTCACTGTTATAGAGATTTTATACTGCTGGTTTATGAATCTGGGCTCGGCTGAACAATATGACCCATTATTTTTTGTTCATTTGACCCTTACTTTGTATACCCTGTGGGTCAGTGTCCCGCATAGACAAATATCTAAAATGAACCCTGCTGTAGAAAGAGCAACTAGGGCAGAGGTCATGTTTTCCTGCAAACATCCCTGGCAATAAAGAAATAAGGACAACAATCACAAAACAAATATGAAATATAAGCTAAACTGCGCCTAAAAATAGCAATTTTTTCAAAGTTGTCCTAGCGACACCAGGGTATCCAACTCTAAGGGCGCTCCACAACTTATTCCAGAGCGTAGGGGCAAGACAACTCAATACAGATTTTCTTTAAGAGGTATGTATGGTAGCTTGGGTTTTCTACATTATTACAGAGTTACTCCTCAGGCCACACAAGCATGTTGTTTTTTTTTTTTTTTTCCAAAGAATTCAATGATATATTATGGTACATTATTCAGCAGAGGTTTTTTTTAGCTCCACAGATGAGTTTTTTTTTTTTTAACCACTTTGTACTCGGAGAAGATGAGCCTAGGGCAGAACAGCAGGTACAGTGTTGCTTTCTACGGCTTGTGCCAATTATACAGCAAAGAACTCTGTGATATACTGCAACATGTCTAAACTTAGCAACACAGCTAGAGGGGCACCCCATGTATGTTAGGTCTCCATCTTTCAAGAGTGGCAAGAATGTTTGTTTTTGACAAATTAAGCAACAATTTATTACTAAGTAAACTAAACTGAAAGAGTCAAAAGCAGCCTGTAGATCTGATTCAACCATATCAATAGAAGCCCTTCTCGGTCTCCTTCCCACTGGCACACAAAATCTGCTTCTGCTACACACCAGCTCCCCAACTACGCAAAGCTCTGGCCAGTACCGTAGGAAGGGTGGTCCGGGTGGTGCACCCACCCCGGGCGCATGCCTCTGAGGGGCGCATTCTGTGCTGCAACTTTAAAAACATTTTGTTTTACAAGACAATGCAATTAGTAATACCCACAGCAGGGCACCGCACAAGCATCCCAGCAAGTCGTTGGGGGTCACATGGTCCGCTGTCTCAGCAAAGTCAAAATCATGTGGTGGGGAGTGCCAGAACTATAAAAGGTAGAGCGCAGGAAAATCGGAGTGGGTTCCAGAGAGGCGATATATTTATAGAGAGAGAGAGAGAGGTGTCACCGGAGGAAAAAACTAACACAAAGGAGCGAGCGAGTAGCAATACTTGGATATTAGAGTAGACTAGAGTCAGAGTGGCAGAGTGAGGAGGAGTCATCAGATCAGATAAGTGTGTGGCTTGTTGAGACTAGGAGAGGGACTCTCGAGTCGACAGTCTCAGAGAGATCAGATAAATATTGTTTGTGTAAGCACCCTCGTCCTCGTTTTATTGGGATAGAGTCAATGAGTCAATTCAAGAACTGCGTATAGTCAGTAGTGCTTTGTTTTGCTGGTAATTTGGAAATGTGCTTGCTTTTAAGTTAATGCTATGTTGCTTGTTTAAGCCTTTTTCTGGTACTGGCGCCCTGCCTGTCTGTCATGCCCTACTCGATGTTTGATTGATCCGATCGTCTCCTCCTCCAACCTCCACACTCCTCCCGCCTTAGTTCTGGTTCTAAATTGTATTTACTATCTGGTCCAGGCACTGGCTGCTAGGCTCTCGGCGGCGACCCCCCCATCCATCTCATCCTCCATCAGTCCACAGACCCAGATGGGGACCTCCAGTGCTCTGCTCTGACTGCATCCATGGCTCTCCCTGTTCTGATTCCCCGACCCCAGCCAGGTGGCCCATTCTTCCCGTCCCGATTAGTCCTGAGTCCCCTTCACAATTCCAGTCCCACACCCAGGCAGTCGGCAGCAGCAGTGACTGTGAGCCTAGGCAGCTCTTTTTAATGTTGACTATGTGAGCACGGGTCCACGGCTGAGTCAGAGACAGAAGAGTTTTGAGTCAATATGGGGTGGGTGGTGGCAGCATAACCTCCCTCCCCGTCTCCTACCTTCATAACAAAATTCTGAATCTGAATAATTGGTGATGACTGATGACTACTGAAAGTTTAAAATAATCGAGTACAAATTGTACTAGAAAATTAGCACCAAGCAGAAAAGATGCTATTAGACTCAGACTGAGAGAAAATTATAAGCAGTTCTTTTATACTTATTCATTTTACTCGTTCTTTATAGTCATATATATATATATACATATATATATATATATATATATACATATATACAATATATATATACATACACACCCACACTTAATATGCAGCAGGGCTTTGGGGGGGGAGACTAGGGCATAGATGGATCAGGATCATCAGGATGAGCAGCCCCGGATTTTAAAGAGGGGGTAGGCTTAAGTTACAGCAGTTGGTAATGGCATTAGGGCATAGGGCTAGCCAGGGCATGCAAGCATAGGTCCATTACCATGGAAACCTTGAGATTGTTCAACTACCTTGTTTGTGTATGGTTGCTCCTACACAATCTTTTATAGTGTATGGGCAACCATGGGTGGCACTCCTTTCCCAAACAGGTCTCCAATAAATAAAGCACTTACTTAGGCAGCAGTTCCATCGCACTGCCTACTTCCTCACCACTGTGGCTGCTCAATTGTGTCACATGTGCCCACGTTCGGCAGCTGTTGTGCTGTACTAGTGACATACTCGGTGCAGCACAACAACATCCTGACGCATCAAGTGCAGTGCAACAGTGCTGTTCCAGGCATGGATTTCCATGTGGAACAGCTCCCACCATACACTATAAGAAAGTGCTACACATTCTGACCCCTTTGCTATGATTTTTGAAGGCCACTGCTATGATTTTAAATGCTGAGAGGTTGAGAGTGTGCCTCTTTCATCATATCTGTCCTTAGGAGATGAGGTCCCAGAACTGCACGGAGCACTCCAGATGGGGTCTCACCAACTGTCTGTGTACAGAAGGTCAGGGACAACAACAACCTGTTTTCTACTAGTGATGCCTCTCCCTGTGCATCTGACTCAGGAATCCCCCAGCCCTCTTTACTGCCTTCTCAAATTGCTTGCCTACTTTTAGGTCATCTGATGAGATGATTGTCACAAATGCACTCCGCAGGTCAGGCCCTCTACTCCCACAGTGCAAACCTCTGAGCGCAATAGTGTGAACAGGTAACAGACAGGGTAACCCTCCTGTCTGCTTTTGGGTCCAAATCACCTTTAGTCTCATGTTCTGGGGGGATTCAAACTGTGAACCTTATGCTAGCGTACCCAATGTACAGGCTCAGATACATATCCTCTTTGGGGATTGCGGTACAGTCTTTCACCACAGCCCCTCCCTGGTCTACTATCTTGGTCACGCAGTCAAAAAAGTCTATTAGATTCATCTGACATGACCTTCACACTTGAAATCAGGGATAGGGAACATATAACAAAAGCATGTTTTTTCTTCAAGAAACCCCCCAAAACTCGCCACAGAGCATGTAAACCCCTCAGAGCTTCTAGGGGCCTTGCGGTCCCCAGACCCCCAACTCTTTTCTGGGGGGAGGGCGCAACATTTGTCTCTTGCCCAGGGCACCAAAATGCCTTCCTACGGCACTGGCTTTGGCACCCACTTCTTCCACATTCCTCGTCCTCGAACGACACACAGGGCCAAAGTTCCTTTGCTTACAGAGTACCCCTCTGGTTTAATGAACTCAAACAGGATGTATCCAACCTACCCACCCTGGGCCCTTTCAAGAGACTTCTACGCCAGCAACTATCATCAACCAGCACCTGTGACTGCAACTCCTAGTCCCCTCTTGCAAACTGTCTTTGCCCTCTCCTCGTAGTGACTCCATGCACTGACAAGGCCTCTGGCTGCCTCATCCCCCCCCCCCCAACTGCCTTTCACTTTTACAGTGTCGATGACTGCCTCCCCCTTCTTTCCACCTCACCCATGTCCTCACCTGTACCCTCTTAACTCCCTTTCCTTATAAACTCTCATCTGCCTGTATCCTCCTGTTCTGTTTGCCTACCTCCACTCTCCTTCTCCCAGCTACCTTGCCCAAATTTCCTCCACTAGATTCATCTGCTGTATACTCAATCCCAAAGTGTTGAAATATGCCAGTTCTTTTTTTTTTTTGTTGTATTGTATTATTACTTGTACAACCTCTGTAAGTATTGTCTACCCTTCCCACTGACATGGAACCTTTGTAAACGAGCTCCTAGCTCAATGGTGTTTAAGCCTAGATTTCAATAAATAAATAAAAATAAAATAAATAGTACTAGCCACACACAAGGCCGTATCAAATGCACAAAAATATAATTTAGTTCCCTCTATTCTGCGTCTAGATCATTTATATAGATCATGAAGAACAGGGGCGCAAAAACTAAAACCTGAAGTACCTCTCTGCACAAAACAGAAGAAGTAAGGCCCTAGAATTTGAACTTCTGGTAATGCCCAGTAAAGTACTTTATGAACCAGCAGAGAGCCCAGAGACTATTACAAGCACTGAGAGTTTGACTAGTAACAGATCATGACTGACCGTATCAAGTGCTTTACTGAGATCTAGGAAACTGGCACCACCAAAATGAACTTGTGATCAAGTGAGGTCAGCCATCATCAGTAACTCTGACCACTGTCGTGAAGGCACTGTATTTTGCACTGAAACCAGATCTCAAGGGGAGGATGATGTTATGATGAGCTAGGTAATCTTGGAGTACTGTGTTAACCAACTTTCCAAGTATGTTGGCTAATACTGATAAATTACATATTCTGTAGGTCTGTAGTTACTTAAATTGGATTCGTCTCCAGCCTTGAATAATGAGCAGTGTTACGGACAGTTGTTCATACTATACAGCAAGTATTTTGACAGTGATTAGGGATCAAGTAAATAAATATCAGTGTTGGTGGCTTAGTATGTAGCACGCTCACCTCTTTGGCCAGATCATCAGATGGTCATGGGTTCTAGGACCACACCAGGCACCTGAGGTAATACTCATAACTGATACTGTACTGTAGTATCAGAGGGGTGCTGCCCAATTGAGGTGCTGTCCTTCAGATGAGACATTAAACAGAGGTCTCTTGTGCTCATTTCTGGTCTCTGTCCAGGTGGAAGTAAAAGATCCCATGGTGCTTACTGATGAAGAGTTGGAGCGTTTACTTGGTATCATGGCCAACATTCCCCAGGCAATAAGACAGGTCCATGTAACCCTTTTCCGGTCAAAAATTGTAAATAAGAAAATAAAATATGAGGGCTGCTAGAACGGGGCTACCACTTCTGAAACAGGGATCTAAACGATAGCGACCTACACTTCTGTTAGGGCCAGGCTCCATGAAGGATTTAACTTGCCTCACCATAACAGCTTCTGAACAGAATGGGGTTCTAGCTCCCAAATCTAACATCGGGAAAGCATGGTGGGGGGGACATAGATGTCTTACTTTCCTTGACATCATTCTTTCCCTCCTCTGCTGAAACAAAAAAATGTGGTGAGTAGAGTAAAGATGGAACAAGGCTAACACATTAAAAAAAATACATTTAAAAAGATAGTCAAATTAAAAAGTACATATGGCACTATTTGTAAGTGTTTTGTTTATTTAGCTGTTTTGTTCCCAAGCACAGCTGCAAGGTGCTATAAAGTGATAAAGTGTTATCATATTAATGGCCGGATCTTTCACAGCACTCTTTCAGTTTCCCAGAGCTGTCACTTTCTGGTATTAAAACCAGCACAATGTATTAATCATTTTCCTAGAAACATACATTTTACCTGTCGTAATCCTTAATCCTTCTTGCTAATGCAAGTGCCACATGGCATACTGCTGTCAGCACCAAACTAATACACACATTTTTAGCATTCAAAGAGTGTTCATGTAGCCCAAATCCTAACCTGCTGCTTTTGACTGTGCTTCTCATGCAGGAGATTCATTTATAACATTGTCAAAGTGTGTGCTTTGTTAACATTTCATCATAGATAGTTATGCCCAGAATTAATTGAAATTTTGTATGCTGATAAGTAGTGCTTCCGAAATCATTACATTTCCGTGTGTTTATGCTTTAGTGTTTAAAACCGATTTTAATCTCTTTGTTGGTTTCTGTGGAGGTGTGCTTTAGTTTTTGAGAGGCATTTTAATCTCTGATGGTTTCTGTGGAAGTATGCTATACTTTTAGAAAATAATTTTTATCTTTCTTGGACAGTTTCAGTGGAGGTTTTCTTTCACTCTTTAAAGACACCACATATTTGTTTATTTTAAACAAAAAAGTAAAAGAAACGGATAGTCTTGTGTAAGAGTACAAATCCCTTCCCCACACCCTTAATTAAAAGTATATGCTATGGGTTGGAAAAACACTGCATCCTGATTGGACCACAGCCATGCATGTGAGACCACTACCAACAACAAAAAAAAAAAATCCTGCCCACCAGTGCAGTGCATGTAAAATCAACATGCTAGCAACACTGCAGTATGCTCAGCTTTTAAACAGAAGTCCTTTTTTACTGCAAATAACTGGCATATTAACGGAGAACGACATCTTTCCCAGTGACTCAACTTGGCAGATGTACTATTTTAAACTAAATGTGAAACATACCAAATTTAAACTGTATATTTACCTAGTCACCCATTTTAGAAGTGTAATAAGACATCAACAGGTGTTTGCAGTTTGCCACAAACACACTTCCAGGGGTGGGAGGCACTCAGCCTGCAGCCTTGTGTGTCAGTACATCCCTGGGGCATGCAGCTGTGGCACAACTTCCACACCCCACCATGTCTTATTGCATATTCAACAACACCCTTCTTATTCCTCAAATTGTCCCATTGGGAAAAAAAGTAATTTTACGATTGCTTGCTTTCTGCAGACTTTGCTGATATTATTGGTTGTTGTGTATCTTCAGCTTCCTTTAGTTATTTTTTTAATAAAAGGGAAACACTGACTGTCAACCATATTGGTGTTACCACACAGTTCATTTACAATCCTTGTATCAATGCAAATTTCATCCTTTCTGAAACCTCGGAACACCCCCACACAGTCTACTCACCCATGATGTAGTGGGAGGAGGGGAATCTATTGATGAGTGGACAGGCAAGGGTCATTCTTAAAGTTCAGGTAGTATACAGAAAGAGGAAAACAAGAGCTATAATCGCAACAAGTTTTGGTATGATTATACCAATAGCAAGTTACTAAGAATAAGTAAACATAAAAACAACCAGCTAGCAACAGATTCTACAAATGGCTAATGTGACATCTTGTTACAAGCACATGAATGGCTGCTCACAATGGCACAGAAGCTTAGCAAAGAAAATAAGAAAATACATTTTTCTCACATTTCTTTGGGTTCTGTACTTCCTTTTTGCTAGCACTCCCAAATCAGTTTTCTTTCCATCTTCCTCATGTCCCTTTTCTGCCAGAGGAACTCCCATGGACCAATACTACCTACTTGCCTTTGCTAACTTTACTCCCAACTTTAGCCCTGACTGGTAACCTGCAGCAATCCCCTATAGATGGGACTCTGCAGTCTTCTTAAAGTGGACAAGGTAACAGGGCAAGATGGGATACATCTAGAGGTGCTGGCTACACCTATGACAGTCCTGTTCAATCACTCACTGAAGACGGGAGCGGGGGAGGGCAGGTGTAGTCCCAATTCACTAAAGTAGTAGCAGAGAGGAGGCTAGAAATTACAGGCCAGTGAGCCTGACTTCGGTGGTAGAAAATTAATGGAGTCACTACTAAAGAAAGGATTGTGGAATTTCTTGAAACCAGGGGCTTACAGGATCCGAGGCAACATGGTTTCACAACAGGGAGGTCACGTCAAACAAATCTGATAGATTTCTTTGACTGGGTGGCCAGAGTATTAGATCAGGGTGGAGCCATGGATGTAGCCTACCTAGATTTCAGTAAAGCCTTCAACACTGTTCCACATAGGAGACTCAAACAAGCTGGGCAACCTGGGAGTGGGGCCAAAGGTGGTAAAACAGGTAATACACTGGTTGGGGGATAGGAGGCAGAGGGTAATGGTAAACAGTGTTTACTCCGAGGAAAGGAGGGCAACCAGTGAGGTGCCACAAGAATCAGTACTGGGACCAATCCTCTTTAATATCTTTATTATTGACACTGCAGAGGAACTAGAAAGGAAGGTATGCATTTTTGCGGATGACACAAAGATCTGCAATAGGGTAGACACTCGGGGGGGGGGGGTAGAAAAAATGAATAGAGATCTAAGAAAGCTTGAGGAGTGGCCAAATATGTGGCAACTGAGATTCAGTGTGAAGAAGTGCAAAGTCATGTACTTACGGCACAGAAATGCAGGGGTGGAGTCAGGGATTCAGTTAATTTATTCAATTCAATTAAATTCAAATCTTTATTTATTCAGGCGAGCATCACGGAGCAATGCTCATTTACAAGATGGACCCGATAAGGTCAAGGTTCGATAGTTGGTACACAACATATACATCAATGCACTAATATATGCATAACAGATACAGAAAAAAACACTTATAAATACAATGATCAAGGGTAAGAAGTTGATTCAGACAAACATGACAAGGTAGGTTACAGGAAAATTATACAAAAGATAAAGTATATACATATCCCAAAATAGGAGTTAAGGCATACACACAGCATAATGTAATACTAGGATGAATGGGGAGCATTTAGGAATGATGTAAGGACCAGGAGTTAGTGGGGGAAGGTTTAGGTAGGTAGTAGGTAGTTAGGTAGAATTAAATGGAACTGGGGTACTATAAAAAGGTGGCTGCCCGGGAGGGAGAACTGTGGAACAAAAATATGCCATATATGGTGGCTGTCTGGAAGGGGGGTTGTGAAATGGCAAGTCTAGCTCTTGTGGTAGCAGTTGCATTTCTCTGTGAAAAAGCTTGTGCAAAGCTGTTTAAAGGATGCTATAGGTATAAGACTGGACAGCTTTAGGGATTTCTGTATTATTCCAAGCCATAGCTAGAGAATAGCTGATTGCCGCCCTCCCTAGCTGGGTGTTGACTTTAGGTATTTTGAGCATGATGAGGTTGTTGCTTCTTAGGGCACAGGAGCTAGCTATGGCCTGGGTGGAGCAGTCTAGAATATAGTTTGGAAGTTTTTTAGACAATGCTCTGTAGATCCATAGTGCTGCATTTCTGTTCCTTCTGAGATGTAGAGAAACCCATCCAACTGCAGCATAGAGACAGCAATGACGAGTGTTAGCTGGAAGATCTGTTATAAATCTTATTGCTCTGTGGTACAGGGTATCCAGCTTGCTTAGGTAGGAGATGGGGCAGTGACTATAAAGGAAGTCAGCATAGTCAACAACTGAAAGAAAAGTGGCCTGGACTAACCTCATCTTTGAGCCTCTTGATAGGAAATGTTTAATTCTATAGAATGGTAAGACTTTGGCGAGTTTTTCAGCAGTTCTTCAATATGATGATGAAGTCAAGTCTGTTATCAATCCACACCTAAGTATTTGAATTTTCTACATACTCCAGATTTTCTCCAAGGATAGTGCATAGCTGGGGAGACTGCTTAGTGGGGGAGGTGCTGGTGGAGCTTTGATTGGAGAAAAGCATCGCTTTGTTTTTTGCATTAAAAGCTTTCTCAAGTAGTTGATATTGCAGCAAGGAGAATTCTGCCTGTAAGATTTCACGGGCAACTGCAGGTGATGGGTTGCTGACATACAAAACAGTGTCATCAGCAAAGAGGTGGACAGTGGCTTTGGTGAGATTTGAATCAATATTATTAATGTAGATAGCAAAAGGATAGGCGCAGGACAGACCCTGCGGAACTCCTCTTAGCAGTGGTTTTAGTGGGATAGATCACCTTCAGCTTTCACCTGCTGTGACCCCATCCATAAGGTAACACCTGAACCAATTAAGGGAGGGTGGATCCAGGCGAATGGAATGCAAGGAAGAGAGTAGCAGCTCATGGTCCACAGTGTCGAATGCCTTGCTTAGGTCAAGAAATACTGCACAGACACTATTCTTTTTATCCAATTCGGTTTGCCAGTCATTTGTAACTTTGGCCAGTGCAGAGATTGTGCTGTGCCTGGCCCTGAACCCAGATTGAGTTGGATTCAAGAGGTTAGCATCATCAAGATATTCTCTTAGCTGGATGCTCACTATTTTCTCTAGCATCTTGGATAGCACTGGAAGAATGGAAATGGGCCTGTAGTTATTAAGGTCCATAGGGTCCCTGATTTTAGAGGGAACCACTTGGGCTGTCTTCCACACTGTAGGAATAGAACCAGAGGTTAAAGATAGGTTAAAGAGATGTGTTAGGGGAACTGCAAGTACATGAAATGCAATCTTTAGAAAGCAGGGGTCAAGAGAGTCTGCCCCTTCGCTTTTTAATATCCAACTGCCATAAAAGATCCTCTACTTGCTTCAACAGGACGGGTTTGAAGGAGAAGGAAGAATCAGCTCTCTGGGCACCAGTGTACTGGGAGCTTAGTTGTGCACGCAGCAGATTAGCTGGGGAGATGTCACAGGCAAGGCCAGCAGTTGTGAAGTGGTTATTGAAGGCATCCAGAACTTCCATTTTGCCAGAGATAGAACCATTGCTGTGGTGCAATTGAGTTGGTAGAGAGGTGCCAGAATCCTGCCCTACAATACCCTTGATGGTGCCCCAGAACCTAGCAGGATTGTGACAGGAGGAGTCAAAGTTCAGCCAAGTAAAGGCAGCCTTGCATCCCTTACTTTCTTGGTGCAGCTATTCCTGGCTTTCCTAAATAACACCCAGTCATTTGGTTCTTGGTTTTTCTTGCATCTTCCATAATTTGTCTCTCTCAACAGTGCAGATTTGAGGTCAGCTGACAACCAGCGGCAAGATTTGTTTTTATTCAGACACTAGTGATTGGGGCATGGGTATTAAGGGCACTTAGTATTATGCTGCTTAGCACCTGATGTGCTTTTTCCACAGTGTGCAAGATAGAACTCTTGCCAGCTTGGAGAGTGAGTTAGATCATGCAGATATCCTTCAATATTGAGGTTTTTCTTGGCTCTCCTCATTAGAAATTTTGCTGGGGCTGTTGGTTTGCTGGAAGATCTTACTCCTGTAATGAGGCAGTGATCACTTATATCACTGAAAAGCACTCCAGAGTGTGTGAATAGATGGGCTTTGTTCACCAGCAAGATATCAAGTAGTGTGCTGTGGTTTCTATTCTTTGAGTTTATTCTTGTTGGCTCATTTATCAGTTGTGTGAGCCCATGTGTATCACAGAATGATACCAAAGGTGCAGCTGCTTTGGAAAGCCAGTTTAGATTCAGATCACCAAGGATAATGACTTCTTCAGAGCCTGGTTTGAGTAGATTCCCCAGGTGGGATAAAAGCTTGTGATCAGCAGAGGGGGGCCTGTAGCAGCCTACTATCTGGAAAGCTGCTGTATTAGGGAGAGATACTTTGAGGGATATACATTCGAATTCTTTGGGCATTGAGGTTGCAGTAAAGCAGGATACAGGTATACTGGACTTTACATATATAGCTACTCCACCGCCCCTTGTTAGGTGATCCACTCTGAATAACTGATAATTGGGTAGATTAACATCCCTATCTGCTGTGGTGGGTTTGAGCCATGTCTCAGATACCACGAGAAAGTCTGGCAAGGTATGGGCAACCCAGCCTTGTATCAGTGTAAGTTTTTTCAGGAGGCTGCATGCATTAATATGTAGAAAACTGAGGTCTTTGATAGAGGTTAGGTCTGCTGGTGAGGTGATACACTCAGGGGGGCCTGGGTTGATTTCCACATTTCCAATACAGAGAAGTAGAAAGAATAGGAGTTTCATAAGGGCTGCAAGAGATAGGAAGGGGGGGCTGCCTTTGCTTCTCCTTTTCTTGCTCTGTCACCACTCTTTTGGGGTGCTCCAGAAGGGGCTATGATAACGTGTCGAGACACCAAGTAGCAGTTTGGTAGTCAGGCGTAAGGGGGGGACCTGTATATGCAGCAATGGAGCATTGATCGGAATACATACATGGTGAGTTGCGTCCCTTTATGGCAGTCACCCCACGGATACTGATGCAGCAATGGTAGGGCATATATGAAGGTCTGAACATTATTCACTGAGGATGAGACAGAGAGGCTAGGCGGATGGGTCACCATACTTTGTGTGATATGGACATCCTCCTTAAGGAACCCCATGCATGACAGGGACAGAAGTAGCAGGAGGAGTCTCCCCATTGTGAAAGTGGTATTGATAGTTAACTACCGGGAGAACAGTAAGGGAAGGATTGCTGATTGGTGGTACAGCAGGGCGGTGATGCAGTTTATTGGCTAGAATAGTGCTGAGGGCAGGGGAAGAGTTTTCGGCTGGAAGATGCCTATAAAAATAACACACAAGGAGGGGAAAGGGTGGGCAAAACCTTTGCGGCTTTCCCGTGCCTTTCCTCGGTGTCCTTCGTGGTCCCCTGGGTCGGCTTAGCGGTCGCCGACCGCCCGCTGGCAGAGCATAGCCCCGGCGATCAACTGGGTGCTGTGGGCAGGGAAATCAGACTGGAGAGAAACAGAGGAAGGAGCAATAATTAGCAGAAAACAGAAACAAGTGTTTCTGCTGGTCAGAGTGACTAAAATTTGCACAACAAAAGGCTGTGGGGGGGGGGCTGGGGCGCCGTAGCGTCTGGACCAATTTAAATTACCAAAAAAGGGCTTGTAATCACAATTTACACAGAATTTAACATTTTTCCTCTACATTTGCAAAAAACAAGTAAAGCAGCTCTTTTTGAAGTTTTCAGCAAAAATTCCAAGTCCCAGAACAACTTCAGGTAATGAAAGTTCAGTCAATGCAATTCAATGGGGCAGGAGGACCAATCAACTGCTCTGCCTTGGCCTTCCCGCTTACCCGATTGCCATAGCTTTCCTGCCTTTCCTCGGTGTCCCTCCTGGCCTTGTGGTCCTCTGTCGGCTTAGCGGTCGCCTATCGCCTGCTGGCGGAGCGAGCCCAGCGCAACTGGGTGTTGTGGGCAGGAAATCAGGCGATTGGCGCGGCTTCCGCGTGTTTTCCTCAGTGTCCCTCCTGGCCTCAGGTCCCCTGGGTCGGCTTAGCAGTCGCCGACCACCCACTGGCGGGAGCGTAGCCCCAGCGCTCAACTGGGTGCTGTGGGCAGGGAAATCAGACAACTGGCCGCGGCTTTCCCGTGCCTTTCCTCGGTGTCCCTCCCGGCCTCGTGGTCCCCTGGGTCGGCTTAGTGGTCGCCAACCGCCCGCTGGCGGAGCGTAGCCCCGGGGCTCAACTGGGTGTTGTGGGCAGGGAAATCAGACGATTGGCCGCGGCTTTCCTGTGCCTTTCCTCGGTGTCCCTCCCGGCCTCATGGTCCCCTGGGTCGGCTTAGCGGTCGCTGACTGCCTGCTGGCGGAGCGTAGCCCCGGCGCTCAACTGGGTGCTGTGGGCAGGGAAATCAGATTGTGGAAGTCTAAAACTTCCATGAGTGAAAATCTGGAAGTCATTCCAATTTTTGGGAAGCCAAATAGTTCCAGGATCCCACTGGTGAAATTCAATATTCTAGGAAGGACCAGTTTATGGATGTTAATTCAATATATTAGTGGTAAAATACAATTTCTTTCATAAAATTATGTAATTATTGACTTCCATCCTTACAATTTTGGAAGCCATCTAAGTTTTTGTTTTATATCTGGAAGTCAATAACTTCTTTCCCTTTTATTTTAGAAGTTTTTGCCTTATTTTTGGAAGTCAAATACTCCAAAATGGAGTTAACTGAACCCCTGGGTGGAGTACAAGATTGGGGGGGGTGGGGAGTGGTACCGATTACCATCAAGCAGGAAAGAGACCTGGGGTAATCATTTCTGATGACCTTAAGGTGGGCAAACAATGTGACAAGGCAGTGGGAAGAGCAAGTGGAATGCTAGGTTGCATAGGGAGGGGTATCACCAGCAGAAAGAGGGAGGTGGCGATACTGCTGTATAAATCATCGGTGAGACCTTACTTAGAGTACTGTGTTCAGTTCTGGAGGCCACATCTCAGAAAGGACATAGACAGGATAGAGGTGGTCCAGAGGAGGGCAACTAAAATGGTGCTAGGCCTGCATCAAAAGCCCTATGAAGAGAGGCTAAAGGACCTCAATATGTATACCCAGGAGAGAGGGGGAGTTATGCTAGAGACTTTCATATACCTCACTGGTATAAAACAGGGTACAAGAGGGAAGCATTTTCCAGAAAAAAGAAGCTCAAGAGCAAGGAGTCATGCTATGAAACAGGAGGGGAAGGGGGAGGTTCAGGGAAAACATGAGGAATTACTTCTTCACAGAAAGAGTGGTGGATGCCTGGAAAAGTCTCCCAGCGGAGGTGGTCAGAGTAAAAACTGTAACAGGATTCAAGAATGCATGAGATAGGCATAAAGGTATGTTATTGGTTTGAATTGGGAAGGTACAGCCAGAGTCCAAGTAAGGGTATTACAGTAAGTAGGTAAAATGGGCAGACTGGGTGGGCCAAGTGGTCCTTATGTGCCGACAGTTTCTATGTAATATATGGATTCATCCATGCTTCCAAGTAGAATACTTCACGTAATGTACAGAAACCAGAGGGAGGAGCCAGTGAGAAGAGGGCAGCCCTGGCAGGACAAGAGGGCATGGTGAGATGAGGGAACTTCACCTGTCTGAATCTGTCATAGTAACTCAGTAGCTGACGGCAGATAAGGACCGCTAGGCCCACCGAGTTTACCCATATTCCCTGCCTACATCAGTGGCCACTGAACCCACTTGGTCACTGGCTTTTGCCTCTCTTCCCCACATCTAGGGTTCCCTTATGTCTATCCAATGCCTGTTTGAATCCCCCCAGTGTTAGCACACACCACTTCCTGAGCTAGGCTACTCCAAGCATCCAACACCCTCTATGTGAAGAGAAACTTCCTCGTATTTCCCCTTATCCTACCCCCCCCTCAAACTAATGCTGGGTACATCATTTTGATGGCTGTTCCACAGGAGACTAAGCCAAAAAACTGGATAATGATCAAATGAGCAGCTGTAAGAGCCCACCTACCCTTCCCATATGATACAGCTGCACTGCATGTCCCACTGTATTGTAGTATGGTACACTACCTGGTCCAACAGGTAGTAATGTTTTCTACTAGTACTTCTACCCAGTAACATCTTTTAAACTTGAAATGAAAGATATCTTGCTGACCACCACCCAGGAAGTCACAGTAGTCAAGTGCAGTCGGTATAATAAAAAAAACGGTTTGCACCTGATGACACACATAATACATCCTTCCATATATATATATATATATATATATATATATACACACACACAATTATAAAACATAATCTCAACTCAGTCACTGTAACCAAGATGTACTATTACATCATATTACAAACAACAAGCATTTGTCAATGCCGAATGTTTGCTTGCTGGCATTGGCATAGTGTAGGAGTTACAGAGCTGCATAATAGGAATGGCAGTGAAGTACTGAACTGAAGCCAGCCCCACCACCACCCCGCAGAGACTGACAGGCATTGGGGTGTGCCTTTGGGTCGTCAGGCATAACGGCCACCCATTTCACCACACCCTACCCTGCAGACACCGACAAGTGTCATGATGTGCCTTGGGGTCTTTGGCTCTTATGTTCACCCCATTCCATCAGGAAATACGGTGAGATGGGTGCAGTATAAGAAAATGGGTTGAAATTTGGGGCTAGTCCAAGGTACACCTCGATGCCTCTCACTGGCTGCAGGATGTGGGTGGGGGTGGAATGGTATGAGCTTTACAGGTAACAATCCCAAGTCACACCCCTGATGCCTGTCAGTCTCTACAATGTGGGGCATTATGGTCAGAAACCCTAATGCCTCAGGCGTTCGTTGGTATTTTCACTCCAAATTTTCAACATGGTTTTTTTGTGACCTCCACCTCATTAACAGTGGCAATATCAGTTCGTTAGCCGAAAGCTGATTTTGCACAGCGACTACGCCATTTGCACCACAGGTGTGAAAACACATTTCGAACAGGATGTGAAAAATGACAGCTGTACTGTTCATGGGGCGGTGTAAAAAATGGCAATGTTGAAAATCTGCAGTGAAAATATAAAAAAAAAACTGAAGTCACGAGCGTGCGCACAAACTGCGCAAAGCACACCCGTAGTGTAATCAGTTTGGGGATTTTTGCAGCAGATTGTCAACACAGGCATTTTGGAACCTCTGCTCATGAACAGTGTCACTGTGATTTTCTTAATCTGTCCGAACAGTGATTTACCACAGCGACCACGCATTTCTGCGCTGGAAGTGCAAAAACACATTTCAGCCAGGCTGTGAAAAATGACAGCTGTACTGTTGATAAGGAGGTGGGGAAAAATTCCAGTGGTGAAAATCTGGACTGAAAATATTACAAATTCATGAACTTACGAGGGTGCATGGAAACTGCTCAATGCTCACTCGTAACACAGTCATTTTATGGACTTTTGTCACCTAATTTTTAACATAGCCATTTTAAAACCTCTGCTCATGAACAGTGTCACTGTGATTTTCTTAATCTGTCCCGAACATTGATTTTGCACACCGACTGCGCCATTGTGTGCTACATGCGCGGAAACACATTTTGGGCGAGATGTGAAAATTGACAGCTGTACTGCTCATAAGGAGGTGTGGTAAAATGGCAATATTGAAAAGCTGGGTGACACTATTAAGATTTGCGAACTTATGAACTGCGTAAGGAACTGCGCAACGACGCCGTAGAATCAGTTAGTTTTGGGATTTGTCAAATTTTTCAACATAGGATTAGCTCACTTTATGAACTGTGACACTGACGCTTTAATCAGTCCCGAAGGTGGTTCCACGCCAGACCGAGAAAGCACCTTTCGGGGCCAATTAACGCTATGACAGTGCCAGAATTCATGAGGAGGGGTCCCAAAAACCCCATGTTGAAAATTTGGTGCCAAAATTCAAAAAAATGCCTGAGATATGCATCAAAGTTGAAAAAACCCTATTCATTCCATTATACAGCTTACTGGCATTTCTTCATTTTGCGGTCGGCTTTGAAGAGTACAGAGCGTGTTCCCGGTCTACCGAAGATCGTCGCGCTCAGCCTCCGAGGTAAGTATGGGAGTGAGGTAGGGGGTGTTGGGAGTTGATGCGCAGAGGGTGGGGCGGGTTGGGGGCAAGACAATCAACAAGGGACCGTTTTTTCTTTTCAGATGTTTGTTTTCTTTTTAGGAAGATGATGCAGGACTTGTGCCACGCTGGGGTGGGCTCCCAGCGTGGCAGCTGGAAGACTGTTTCTTTTGGGGGGGGTTAATTGAGCAGACGGGGAATTGGGCACCCCCATCGCCATTCTCACTTATGCCACGCTGGGGTAGGCTCCCAGCGTGGCACCTAGAACTCTGGGGGAGTGGGGGGAGTGCAGAGCCAGTGGGGGATTGGGCACTCCCGTCAACCATACTGTGTGCGGCGGGGGGGAGCGCATGAGCATGCTGGTGTGGGCTCCCAGCATGCTACTTGAGTGTTTGGGGAGGGGGAAGAGCAGACACAAAGGAAGCTGTCTATGACAGCTGTTCAGGGTGCAGTGCTGCTGTAGGCACTTTGCATACTGCCGACGGCAGTATGTAAATTATCTGCTGACGCCAGTATGCAAATTGCCTACACGTTACAACTGCTGACTGCAGCGGTTTTTCGCTTTCGACTGTACGCCACTGCATTTTGAACAGCTGTCACAGACAGCCTGCACATTCATTGGTGTGGTCCAGCCGTGCCTGCAAAAGGGAGCAGAACATTGGAAGTGGGGGAGGCACACCTACGAAAAGTTGTATGGTGGCACTATGTTTCTTGCACATGCGTGCAAGCAAACATAATAAATGAATGAATTTAGTATTTTTATCTGTAAAAGTAATCAAAGCCAAATATGGTTTTGGAGGGATGTGAAAATAGAAATTTGGGTACCTGTAAATTTTCTTTCTCAGACTGCTGGTCAAACGGCTCTAGGACTACAGGGATCTCCTATCTGTGTTGAACAATAGCCGGGAAACTAAAAACTGCAGCAGTGGGATATCGGCTCCTCCCAGAGAGGACTGAGTCAGTTGGTTCCTAAGCAAGTAGAGAAGTCAGATGACCAAACCAGACAATCCCCCTAGAACAGGGGTTCTCAGACCTTCTCAGGTTGAGCCTCCCCTATGTCACTTTGGACAAGCCTGGGCCTCCCCATGTCTCAAGCACAGTAGAACACACTCAAAAGGATATGAAATTTCATGCGCGATTTCATGCGCAATCACGAAACAGGCAAAATATACTATGATAGTGTTTTATTTACAAAGTGAAGCACTGTGCATTGTAAATACAGTGCAAATGACTAATTAAAAGTCAACTGAAAGGCAGTTTACCACTGCACACCAGATACCATGCAAAGCAGCAATAAAAGTCAACTGATAAAAAATGTGCTGTACATCCAGTGCTGTTTAAGTCAGTCAGCTGAAGACAGCCTGTCGCCTGTTTTTGCAGATCGTTAAAACGCCCCACCACCAAATCTAGCATCTGAAAGTTTTAAAAATCATTCAGCTGAAGGGAGCTCTGTGAGCCTGCTTTTTGGCAGTCAGCGTTGGATTCGTGGGCTGCACTGTTGGAGGTAGAGGCCAAGTCATCTTCAACCCTGAGGCGGGACCTATACTTTGTCTTTATGGCAGCCAGTGCAGAGAACCCAGACTCACAGAGATAGGTTGAAGCAAAAGGCAGTAACACTTTTAGCTCGTTGTTTTAATTCTGGAAATTCACACCCCAGTGACAGCCAAAACTTAGCCAGTGGCAACTGTCCAAAAGAGACCTTCAGTGCTGGGTCTGTAGCCATATCTATAAGGCTTTGCTCTCTTAATGGCAGGTTGTCCACAGACCTCGGTTTAAAATGAACGGATTCCTAACCCACTGGTTACACTCCTCCTGCTGGTATTCAGGGAAGTACTACAGAGTTTTTCATGCAGTCCACTTAAATGTTCTGAAATTGGCATCTGGACACTGTCAATGGAAAGCTCATTTTCCTGCAGGAAATCCTCCAGTGTGGGAAGGAGGAAACCAATCCCTGCTGCAGTCTTGAAGACCATAATTGTAGTTTCTGACAAAATGCCTCAATCCTGTCCTTACAATGAACATGTTGGTGTCCCGACCTTGAAGTGAGGCATTGAGTGTGCTGAGTCTGTCAAAACATCCGCTAAATATGCCAGCAATGCAAGCCACCGTGAATCATGGAAATTTTCCACAAGTGCAGAGCCACAGTCAGCAAGGAAAATACGCACTTCATCACGCAATTCAAAGAGACGTGTTAGTACTTTTCCCCTGGACAGCCAACGGACCTCTGTGTGCAGCAGTAGTTGTTTGTGGTTTGCTCCCATCTCCTCACACAGCACAGCAAAGAGTCTTGCATTTACTGGCCGTGCCTTGATAAAGTTCACGACTTTCACAGCATCTGCCAAGACTTTGTGAAGATCAGCTGGCATCCTCTTGGCTGCTAGTGCTTCCCTGTGGATCATGCAGTGATTCCACACAGCACTAGGAGCCACTGCTTGCAACCTTGTCACCATGCCACTGTGTCTGCCAGTCATTGCCCGTGCTCCATCACTACAAATTCCACACATTGGCTCCAGGCAAGATCTTCTTCTGTAATGAATTTATTGAGCATGTGGAACAGCTCTCCCCAGTTGCTCGTGCAGGCAGTGGTTGGCAAACAGGAATTCTTCTGAGACTTCAGTCTCCATGGCATAACGGACATAGACAAGGAGCTGTGCAGCATGGGCAATGTCAGTGGACTCATCAATTTGTAATGCAAAGTATGGACTTTGGCGGACAGAGTCCAGTATCTGTTTCTTGACATCAACAGACAACTCCTCAATGCGCCCGCAAACTGTGTCATTGGAGAGGGGATGACATCTAGCTGTGCTGCTGCTTTGTCTCCCAGCATTATTGCACACATTTCTTTGCAGCAGGAAAGAAGTAATTGCTCACCAATGCTGTGTGGTTTTCCTGCTTTGGCAATTGCAATGCCAATGCAACACGAGGCTTCCACAGCTTTGCTAGGGCACAGTGCCATGCCTTTCCACCAGTTTCTTTTGCCCTCAGTTCTTGTAGCTTTCAAGAAAGAATTCCAGAGGTTTGAAACTAGGCTGGGATGCTTTGTCTCCAAATGCTGTCGCAGCTTGCAGGGTCGCATGCTGTCTTGTGCCAGAACGCCAGCACATACCACACACTGTGGCCGAGGTGCTTCACTGGTCCCAGTCCAGGTGAATCCCATCTTCAAGTATTCATCATCATACCGTCTGGCCTTGCGCTTTGCTGAAGGCCTGCAGCTCCTTCATTGGCGCCAGCAACAGCTACTTCCATGCACGCTTCTTCCAGTCACCAGAAAGCGATCCATTATCTACGGTACATCAATGTTGGAAATTGTCACAAACAATGTAACTAAATCCTCCTGACATGCACATACTTGCATGTCCAACAACAGTCGGCATTCCAAAAGAGGAAAACAATGATTGCAGAAACGTAGTACCCCAAACTGCATGTCAATTTGAAAAGAAGACGAGCATCATAAACAGACCAACAAATAAAACACTGTTCCTCTACGATAGTTTCGCTGTATCCATGAGACCAAAACCAAGCAATGAGATGTTTAAAGAACGATTCACAATCCATTTCTATCCAGAACCAAACTTTCCCATTTGTCACTTTGGCATGCCAGGCCAACACTGCTTCACCACAGTTCCCAAGCTAGCCAGTCCTGTGTTTCACTCCTCCAGCTCAAGCCAGACCAGCACACCAACCACAGATTCCATTCACCTTCTTTGACCTCAACATGGCAACTCCTGTCTGCTTGCTTCCTGATCTGCACAGCAAAGGTGACTCACAGAGGAGGTACTGTAACTGTGCAGTCAGCTCAATGTCTTAATTTAAGTGCACATAAACACTTACGCTGTGACAAAAGGGTTGAGGTACACCTCAGCCAATCCTAGCACAAATTAGTATGCAAGGGCCTTGGGAAATGGATCCAAGTGCTTGTCTGTGCTCAGAGGCAGATGCAGTTTAGAGTAGGGACCCAGCTGATGGGAGGTCTACCTCAACGTGGTAGCTGGGTGACTTCACAGCAGGGCCCTGCTGTGAATACCAAAAGACCCCACTCCACTGAGCCTATTTTGGGCTGATGCACCCCATGTAAAGGTAAGCCATGAGCACAGCCTTCACTCCACGCTGTCCAACACACAGGCAAGACACGGGTTGGGGACGGGGAGCAAAGTAGAAATTCCTTCATACTTACCACGATTTTCTTATCAGTTAGTTCCAGCATGTCAGTGGGTATTCATGGGATCTTCACTCCAAAGCCTCCCAACCCACCCAAATATGCAGACACAAGATTACAACACACATTTTGAACCCACAGCACACATAGGTAAGGGCAATAATGCTTACAGTGAAGGGTCTTGATGGGTTTGGGTAGGAACACTCCTGAAAACCTGAAGAAGCCTCTCACCCCACAAGCTACACCAGCAGACCCTTCACTCACAAAACGAACATAACCAGCACCATTTGATACCCACGGCACACAAGAAAGGGAAATTATGCCTTCACCAAGGGTCTCGCTTGGGTTGAGGGGCCATTCCTTAAGACCTGAAGAAGCACCTCATGTCCAAGGTACACCTGCAGCCCACCCCCAAAAAAGGGCACCATTTTAGTACCAAAAACAATCATATATATGCCCCAAGTTACACCCACAGCTCTAGTCTCAGCCTCACTGTGAACCAGTGTAGATGGCATTATGTACCGTGCATCTCTGTTTTCATCTCCTCTTAAGAAACAAAAATATTTGTTCACACTAATAAAAACATTCTTAAAATATTTTTTATATATAACAATGAGCCATTGTATAATCGAATAATGCACTCCAGGGTGTATGTTAAGCTGGGATAGCGTCACTTCTGGGGTGATTAATCACCACTACGACCTGTGGCCTCGTGCCTAATCACCCCAGGCATGATGTTATGCTGGGACGACACACCCTGTCGCAGTATTACACCCTCCAAGTAAAACCACCAGGTCCATCACTTCAAAACAGTAGCAGACACAACTGTGCATCTTCCCACAGAACAGAAGCATCCAAAAGTCTCCACAGCCCGAGCCCAAAGATGCAGATCCATCATTGTAGCATTGTAGACCCCCAGTCACCACAAGACTTCCTTTTGTGGCATTTCAACCATACCCTCCCATAAATACAAATAGAGTAGACCAGACATAAAAACGAACCAGAAGCAATCCTTCCTGTGAAATAGTCAGCTCTGTCTATGTACACTCCTTGTTTCAGTAACAATATTCATGGAACCTACTGGCTGAGAGTCCCATTTTCACAGCAGCAGATAGATGGGGGGAAACATTTTTACCAACTGTACAACTCTTCTCTTAGAACCCTCCAAGATGAGGGGAGGGCAAGAACATTTTTTAGCAGCAGGTAAACCCCAACCTTACAGACCCTTCCTTACTCCATCCTTGAAGGCCATCCATGGGGGGTCAAATGAACTTTTTTGCACATTAAAGACCCAACCTACAGACCCTCAATGGGGTGAAATAAATGTTTTTAAGAGGCATATTTAAAACACCAGCCTTGCAGCCCCAGGCCCCTGCAGCAAAACCCTGAGTTGACCAGCCCTTCAGCAAAAACAACTAAAAATCAATGCTTACCAGCCCTTCAGCAACAGACGAGGAGAGTTCAGTTCTACACTCCAGGTGGCGGCTGGCAGCTTCAACGAGATGAACTGTGAATGCACGGACGATCGGAGTCGGCGACTCGAGCAGTGGCTTGAAGAAGCAGTGGCAAATGAACACGGACGTATCGGAGTCGGGCGACCGAGCAGTGGCTTGAAGCAGCGGGTCCCCGGTTGAAATTTCAGCGCAGATCTTTCCGATTCAGCAGCTGTGAGAAAGCATCCCGGCATGCTGCTTTATTGTCGGAACTGTTCTGCAGCACAGGGTAAGCAGCAGCTGATTGGCTAAGAAGTCTGCCAGCCATTGGCTGGAAATGTGAGGCATACGATTGGTTGCATTTCTCCTCTCATTGGCTGTTATTTGCCTGCTCCTCATTGGTCCAGTACTATGAAATTCGCCCTTGATTGGTTGGCTTGTGACACCCCTCCTAGCCCTCTAGGTCCTATGCCTTTCTTCTCCGCACTGGCAGAAAGAAGTTGGCGCTCTCATCAAGGTGCTATTAGCACCTCATCGGTCATCAAGGGACAACTGGGACTGAAGACAAAGGTAGGGGAGAGGGGGATGATGTGTTTGTGAAGAATGGATGGGGGATGTGCGCGTTTACAGTCCGCGGAGGCGCTGTTTTGCTGTTTTCAGTTTGGCTGCTTGTTTGCTTCCTGGTTTCACAAGCAAGCCTCCGCGCCTCCCCTGGAAGCAGCTCGCGCCTCCCCAGGGAGGCGCGCCTCACCATTTGAGAACCGCTGCCCTAGAATGAAAAACTGGAAACAAACATTGGATAACTGTTCAGAACTAAGTAAATGCAAAAAGCCAACTTTGCACATTCGTGAGAGAGAATCAGCTCTGTGACCAGCAGTCAGAGCAAGAAAATATACAGGTACCCAGATTTCTATTTCTCCCTCCTTGTGCTGCTTGCAGGGCTCTAAGACCACTGGAATATATAGTAGCAGTAAGCCAAGTGAACCCCAGCGTGGGAAGAATGTAGAAAGTACCTGATGTGTCTACCACTGCCTGTAGAACCCTATGACCATAAGAAGCGTCTGCTGAAGCTGTAACATCGCTCTTGTAGAATTTTGTAAATATGTGTGCATAGAGGACCAGGTAGCAGCTCTGCAAATGTCGGCTGAAGAAGCAACTCGGAATTCCATTCAGGAATCAAGTCATGGCCCTGGTGGAGTGGGTTTTCACCAGACCTGGGAGGGGAACCCCAGCTTGTCTGTAGGACAGGATGCTGTTTGAGTGGATCCATCTGGCGACAGAATCTTTAGAAGCATTTTTACCCAGAGTTGGTCCTACCGTGAGGACCAATAGACTTGAAGTCTTGTGTAGCGGCACAGTGCATTTGAGGTATACTGCTGGGGCC
This sequence comes from Neoceratodus forsteri, assembly GCA_016271365.2. Classification (NCBI taxonomy): domain Eukaryota; kingdom Metazoa; phylum Chordata; order Ceratodontiformes; family Ceratodontidae; genus Neoceratodus; species Neoceratodus forsteri. The sequence goes on along the minus strand of CM057459.1, from coordinate 297,395,576 downwards.
CATCTAGGATCCAGAGTATGCCATTCTCTTTCTTCGTCACCCCTTGGGTTAGAGCAGAAAGAAGGCAGGATCATTTCCTGAGTACAGCGGAAGACAGATGTGACCTTCAGTAAGAAGCTTGGGTCTGGTTGGAGTACTACTGAATTTTGGAGAAAAACTGTACCAGGTTCTTTGGAAGAGGGCACTCCCAGCGTGCTGATTTGTCTGGTAGAGGTGATAGCAATGAGGAAGACGACCTTCATTGTGAGATGGAGAAGGGACACCTCCTCCAGTGGTTCAAAAGGCATCCTGGTAAGAGCATTGAGGCACCATAGAGGTACAACAGATTTCACTGGCGGATGGTTCAGGGTAGCTGCTCGCAAGAAACGTGTGATGTGAGGACAGAACCCAAGGGGATTCTCCTGTTTCCACCAGAAGCAGTGCTCCCAGCATGGAGACCTGAACACTTAAGGTCACTGGTAATAGCAACATATCAGAACCTTCCCTGAGAAACTGAAGAATGATTAGCAGTGAAACTGGACGATCATTCATCTGTTTCAATTGCAGCCAGAATAAAAACTTATGCCAAATTCTGCAGTACACATTAGAGGAAGACTGGCGTCTAAAATGCATCATCATTTCAATCACTTCTGTCAATTACCCTAGGTCCTTGAGAGTCTTGGAGGGATTCAAACTGTAAACCTCTTGGTAGTGTGCCCAATGCACAGGATCAGATATATCTGTCTTCGGGGGGGGGGGGGCCAGATATCCTTGCCTACGGGCACCTAACCAGGTATACAGAGATGAATCCTTAAAAACTTTAATAAAGACCTCAGATTTAAAACGTTTCTCTTTCCAGTTTGGTACCACCTCAATCTTCAAGCAGAGAGGGACAGATTGTGGAGATTTGGATGCATTATGGGACCTTGGTAAAGAAGATCCAGGCTAAGCTGGAGTGCGAGTGGTGGATCCCATGCCAGGTAGACTAGACAGGGGAACCATGCTTAAAAGGACCAACATGGGCATACTAAGATCAGTTTGGCCTGGTCCTGTGCCATTTTGTGCAGTACTCTGGGTAGGATGGAAATGGGAGGGAAGGCATACAGAAGACTGTATTGGCCCCCATGTAGGGAGAAAGCATCTTGGGCCATTGCTTGCTCATCCCTTGTGAGGGAACAGAATTGCAGGACCTGAATGTATCGTCTGGAGGTGAAAATATCCACCTGAGGGGACCCAACCAAAGAGGGAGTAGCCAAACTGAGTAGGTACTCAGTTAACTGAGTACCTACAGGAGTACAATCTCCTCTCCCCGGCCCAACACGCATTTAGGAAGGGGCAGAGCACAGCTACCGCCCTCGCGGTAGTCACCTCGCAGATCCGAACTGCAACCGACCAGGGCAACCTCACTGGTGCGATTTTTGTGGACTTATCCAAGGCCTTTGACAGGGTAGATCACTCCCTCCTCAGCGCCACTCTGCTCTCCCTCAGATTCTCAAACCCCGCTCGTGCCTGGTTCCACAATTACCTCACTGGTAGGAAGCAATACACAAACTTCAACAGGACCCTCTCCAACCTCACCACTGTCCAATGTGGCGTCCCCCAGGGGTCTGTCTTCTCCCTTTTCATCAAAAAATTACCATCCATCATCACCCATGGGCTTGCAACCCTGTACGCCAACGAACTTGTCATATTGGATAGCGCCCGAGACATCAGCACCGTCAATTCCCAACTAAACTCTGACTTCAAGCAGATACAAGCCTGGCTGCGCGAGCACAAGCTTGTCATCAACCTCAAAAAAACCCAGGCTATGCTCTTCCGGTCCCTGAATAGAATAAAATCCTGCCCTGCCCCCCTTCTAATACACAGGGCTGATGGCCTGCCCATGCAGATAGCTGCTGCTGTCAAGTACCTTGGTGTTACCCTAGACCCCCAGCTGGACCTTTCCCTGCACATCAGGAACATCTGCAAGGTTACAAATGTCAAACTTGGACTCACATACAGAGCCAAAAACTGCCTCACTCCGGCCGCTCGGATGGCCCTAACCAGGGGTGTTCTCCTCCTCTCCCTCTGTTATGGGCTAGTGACCTTCGCCCCATGCCAAAATCCAACCTCTCAAATGGGATATGGCCTACAACAGCATCTGCTGCTCAAGGCCTCCGCCTCCCCTGACAAACCCTGGCCAGACTCTTTATACACGCCCGAGTGGCCCCCTGAGAAACATCGACCTTCATAGTAGGGAACTTCATCGATAACATCGTTAGAACAGCCACCCCTCAGCCCTCGCCTGTCCTTCTTCCCCGGCAACTCTTCCCACCACCTTAGGTCAAGGGCGGCACTAAATTGCGGGTTCCTAGAACACGACCTTATGGGTGATCGGCATTCGCCAACTATGCCCCCAACCATGGAACCTGCTCTGCCCTTACTCGATCCACCCTCCCATCCAGGGTTCAAAACATCTCTATGGGCATTCCTGAAGGGCTCCTCCATCTGTCCTTGTGCCCCGTAGCTCCTTGAACTATCCTCTCACAGGGGGTTGCGCACCGCAGGCCTGCTGCACTTACTCTCCTGGTCACTGGACTAGATTTAGGATAATGTAATGTTATTTTTGTTAGTACCTGCAACATAGGGTTACCACCTGTCCCTATTTTCTCAGGACAGTCCTGATTTGGGCAGCTGTGTCCTGCAAAAAAACATGAAAAATACTAAATGTCCTGACATTATAACAGAAATATAATATTTTCTGACTTTCCTCTAAATGCTGCAAAACAATATAATACCTTAACTAAAATAACTTAAAATGATAAGAAACACTAAAAACAGCTAAAAAACTACAACACTTAGTCTTAATTCTGATTATTTTGAGAAAACAAGTCTGTTGCATTGGTTGAGTTACATATTGTCCTGCGAAAAATCATGTATCAGTAAGAAATGTCCCACTTTGAGCTTTTTAAAAGGTAGTAACCCTACTGCAACACCACTGTATGTAAATTTTTTTTGTTAGTACCTGCAATCACCACTGTATGTAAATCTGACTCGCTCACTATATGTGTATGCTCTATCTTAACTCTCCCGGGCTGTCTGTAACCTTCCCCGGGCGGGTGTCTTTTTTACTGGTTGCCTTTTTTCACTATATGACATGTAATACTCTTTGTGTTCAAGTCCAATCTATCACTGTACCTGTTATCCAAGCTTGTAACCCTCCCGGGTCGCACCTGAAAATAGGCACTTGGCTGTCTAGTGTGACTTACCCGGTCAACAAAAGCAAATAAATAAACAGCACTGTCCTTGAATTCCCATTCCCCCAGCAGAAGGAACTTGTGGCTTAGCCAGTCCTCCATTGTGTGTTCCCAACCAGGGATGCCAACAACGGCCAGACTGGAAAGATGACGGTCAACTCAGTGTAGTAAAAGTACAGTTTCATTAGCATGCAGGTGCTTCTTATGCCCCCACGTGGCTGATGTACACCATCGTGGTACTGTTGTCTATAACATTCAGGACATCCTGTGTGTGCAGAGTGTTTTTGAATCTTCGTAGTGCCAGGTGTACCACTGGCATTTCTAGCACACTGAGGCAGGGCTCCAACAATGTCCACTTGCCTTGAATGGACAGATGGTTCAGGTGGGAACCCCATCCTCGGAATCTGGCATCGGTGGTAATTCGTACCTTATGTGGATGGCCCAGCTTGCAGCCCTACATTTAATCTGACCTCATTGTCCACCAAAGAAGACTGACCCTCATCTGTGGTGAGAGTGTCAATGTGTGAAGCCTGTTGTCTCCATGAGGCGATCTCGGTTTGAGGAGGGTTGTGCGAGTCGGCCGCATGTGAATCGGGGCCCATGGAACTGTGTCCACCAGAGACACCATCATCCCTATTAGGTGCATGAACACCTGGGCTGGAAGTTGAGTGGCATGCTGGAACTTTTGAAGAAGGAGTTGGAAGTCCCGGAATTTTGCAGAAGTTGGAAAAAGCTGTTCCCTGGCAGGTTCTTAAGTCTGCTCCTAGATGATCCAGAGTCTGTGCTAGAACCAGTGAACCCTTTTGCCTGTAGTGAGCCAACTGGGTGCGGAAAGGCAGCAAATAATGTCCGCCACCGCTTGCAATGACAACTAGTACTGAACAGCTCAGATCCAGATGCCATCCAACTATGGGAAGAGATGGATTCCCTGGCTGTGTAGGTGTGCAATGACTCACTAGCACCTTGGAGAAGATTCTTGGGGCAGAGAAAGCCCAAATAGAAGGGCTCTTGAATTGTAAGTGACTGTCCTGGACCTTAATCCTGAGATATTGCCTGTGAGCGTCCCAGATGGGAATGTGCAAATAAGCATCCTGCAAGCCACTGGAGGCAAGGAAGTCTCACTGGTGGGCCTCCCTGATGATGGACGACAATGCTTTCATCTTGAAGGATCCACTGTGGACAAGCAATTCAGGAATTTGAGGCTTAACGTTGGCTGAAAACCCCCACATGTGTTTCGGGACAATAAAAAAGCAGGAGTAAACACCCCTGTTGATCTCTGGGAGGGGCACAGATTCTATGGTCCCTTTCTGAAGTAAGTCTGTGATCGCTTGGAATAGTGCCAGTCTTGTGGTTGGGTTGGGGGATAGAGGAGAGGGAACAACAGGGGGAAGTGGAGGCTTTGAATCAAATTTGAGTAGGTACTGTCACAAACCCACTCAGCAGGTCAGGCCCTCTACTCCCAAAGTGTCAACCTCCGAGCTCAGTCTTGTGAACAGTTTAACAGAACAAGGTAACCCTCTTGTCTGTTTTGTGAGTTCAGATCAACCTTTGGTCTCAAGTCTTGGAGGGATTCAAACTGTGAACCTTTTGGTAGCGTGCCCAATGCACAGGCTCAGATACATCTGTCTTCGGGGGGGGGGCAGATATCCTTGCCTACGGGCACCTAACCAGGTATACAGAGATGAACCCTTAAAAAACTTTAATAAAGACCTCAGATTTAAAATGTTTCTCTTTCCAGATTGGTACCACCATTCAAGCTTATGCCTGGTGTCTACTATAACCATATATACTCTTCTTGCAAGTGAAGGAAAATCAAAGACAGACCAAGTATGCTCTAAAAAGAGTTTTTACTAAAAATAGATAAAAATGTCAAACACAAAATACAGAGCTATTATATCACAAGACATACAAATCTATTAAAATAAGGTTTTAAACAGTGCAATTCTTACTACAGTACTTAGTCTCTAAATACCTGCTTAAAAGTGCTGACAGATGTTTCATTGTCAGAGTCTAGATAAAAAGCGTCTCTGAAGTAAAACAGAATATTCCTTAAAGCAAACTGTATTGGCCAACCCCTTTTTGGGTGAGGTCACCTAGCTCCTCCTCTGTCAGAATATATATAAAAAATCTATATATTTAATAAAAAACAGGATGTCCTAATAAGGCATTAAGATTCTGTGACCTCAGCATAATTCAATTTCTCATATAACCCTTTGATGTAGAGGGTCTACTGTCCCTCACAGACATCAAAGAAACATTTATGACTTCGTACCCTTGTGTAATCAATCAATCAATCACTTTATTTAACCAGGCATAAACACCATTGAGCAAGCTCATTTTCAAGGTGGTCCTGGGCATTAATACAATACAGTACACTTCATAAGATTACAATTACAGTGGACAATGGTGCAAAAAAAAAACATTGTGAAGGTGCCGGTCAATATGGGCCTATACATACCGGTCAACATAATTAACATGCAAAGGTACATAATGATAAGCTTTACTGAAATGAGAAGAGACAACAATCCATATAGTCTCCGCTATGTAAGAGCTCAGACCTAAATGATAAAAAATAAGGAGGTATTAAGGAATAGGGTAGAAACTGGGGTGAAAGAGTAGGCAGCCAAAAGGGAGGCCAGAATAGGTAAAAGGTAGAGAATAGGCAGGGCCATCTTGGATTAAGGGAACTAGGCTTTTAAGTGCTAGGTTTCTGTTGTCAGGAATGTGGGGTGGATGAGATACTTAGGCGTAGGATTTGAGAGCGGCACCCAGGGCTTAGGGGTCATCGGCATCTGAAACAGTTACACGATTCCTTCAGATAATCCGTTAATAGAGCTTTGAATGTGAAAATGCTTGGAAGCGAGGATAATTTTAATGAGTCTTGCATAGTGTTCCAGAGTGATGGAAGTGAGAAGTTGATTGCTGCTGAGCCAAGGGTAGTTTTCACTCTAAGAATCTGGAAGCAGATTAAGGAGAAGCGTCTCAGGCCATAGGAACCTTTAGCCCGTTTGAAGATGTTCGAGATGTATGCAGGGAGGTTATCAGATGATGCTCTAAAAAACCAGAGGAGAGCATTCCTTTTTCTTCTAGTTGAGAGTGAGGTCCATCCCACAACCTGGTACAGACGACAGTGATGTGCACTACGAGGTAGATAAGATAAATCTTAAAGCCCGGTGGTAAAGAGTGTCCAGTTTGTTTAGCATCGTTGATGGGCAATGACTGTAAAGGAAGTCAGCGTAGTCCAGTATTGGTAGGAATGTAGTTTGTACTAGTCTCATTCTGGCTTCTAACGAGAGTAGGTGTTTAATGCAATAGAATAAACCTAATCGCTGTCTTAAGTTTTTTCGAGGTTTCATTTAAGTGGCACAGAAAGTTGAGCTTGTTATCCAGCCAGAACCCTAGGTATTTAAAGGTATCAACTATTTCAAGGGGTTCATCTAAGAGTGTTCGGATCTGCGTGATATGTGGACATCCGGAAGCAGACTTTGGTGAGAGAATCATTGCTTTAGCCTTTTTGGCATTGAGGAGGAGCTTATGAGTGAGAAGGTTGTATTGGAGGGTGACGAAGTCTTTCTGTAAGTACTCATGGGCCAGATCCAAGGATGAATTTGTGGTATAGAGTACAGTATCATCTGCGAATAAGTGCACATTTGCTGTGGCCAGCTGCGAGTCCAGATTATTGATGTATATTGCAAAGAGGATAGGGCCCAGGATGGAGCCTTGTGGGACTCCTCGTAACAAGGATTTTTGTGGGAATAGATCTCCCATAGCTTTGACTTGTTGTAACCTATTGGTTAGGTAGCTGGTGAACCATTTAATGGCAGAACTATCAAGTACGATGTTACTCAGTGCAGTAAGTATGATGGTATGATCCACAGTATCGAAGGCCTTACTTAGATTAAGGAAGAAGGCAAATACATGTTTCTTAGAGTCCAAGGCCATTTGCCAGTCTGTAGTTACTTTGGCAAGAGCCGATACTGTACTGTGTTTGGCTCTGAAGCCGGACTGAGCCGGGTTTAGCAACTTTTGTGAATCCAGATGTTCTCTAAGTTGGATGTTGACAATTTTTTCAAGTAATTTAGAGAGGACGGATAGTACAGAAATAGGCCGGTAATTGTTCAGATCACTCGGATCCCCAGTCTTGAATAACGGTAGGATGTGGGCAGTTTTCCACAAGACAGGTAGCTCACCTTGAATCAGAGAGGTGTTGAATAAGTGTGTAATGGGGGCGGTCAGATAGGTATGGCCAAGTTTTAGGAAGTAAGGTTCAATATTATCTGCACCCGCACTCTTTTTTGTATCCAGAGAAAGGAGGAGGTCCTCCACTTGCTTGAACGTAATTGTGAAGAAGCTGAAGGGGGTTGGATGCAGTTGGTTATGGTTGTGATTATCAGTGAAGCCAACAGTGGAGTCTCTTGCCGGGCTAAGTTTTGCTGATAGGTGAGGTGTCAAAGGCAAGCCCTGTAGTGGCAAAGTGATCATTAAGCTTTTCTAGTATATCAGCTTTGTTCATATAGGTTGTACCATCAGACACAATTTTATTTGGAAGGGGTGTTGCAGTGGACTGATCTTCGTCTTCTTTGAGGATGTTCCAGAATTTGGCACAGTTGTTTTTATTGTCTTCTAGTACTTTTTGGAAGTACCTAGGTTTTTCTGACCTAATTAGCTTGGTACAAGCATTCCTAGTGGTACGTAATGCTAACCAGTCAGCCTCCAGGTGGGATTTCCTCGCTTTTTTCCACCAGTAGTCCCTATCCCTAAGTGCTTTCTTCAGGATGGGAGAGAACCAGCCAGGAGTTTTATTTTTTGATTTGATCAGTCTTTGTGGGGCGTGTTTGTCTATTAGCCCCAGTAAGATGCTGTGAAAGATGTTAAATGCCTCATTAAAGGTGGGGGCTAGGTAGAAATCCTGCCAACGAATGTTGCTTAGATCTTTCAGGAAAGTATACTGGCAGAACTTTTTCAGGCATCTTTTCAGTTTGAATTTGGAGGCCGTTTTTATTTGGGAAGGATGTCTGATGTAGGCAGTAGCGCAAAGGTCGCTTATATCATTGAAGAATACTCCAGTATGCGAGATAGTGTGAGGTTTGTTTACTAGCATAAGATCCAGGAGGGTGCTGCGCTCAGGGTTTTTTCTGTTAGGCCTGGTTATAGCAGTCACCATTTGTAACAGACCATTAACATCACATAGATCCTTCAATTTCTTACAGCTGTCATCATTCCAATTTAGATTGAAATTCCCCATTAGAATACATTCAGTATTAGCAGAGTCAAGAAGGTTTTGAAGGTGTGGCAAAAGTGCCCAGCCATCAGACGGTGGTCTGTAGCATGCTGCCATAAGGAGTGATTTCTCACTGAAAAGTGATACTTTTAGAGCAAGGCATTCAAATTCCTTAGCCTTTGAGGTACAGTCAAAGACTGACTGTGAATTTGCTTTTGACATATATTGCAACCCCTCCCCCTCTAGTCAGTCTATCACAGCGGTAGATGATATATCCGGGTACGTTGATAGATTTGTTCAGGGTGGAGGGTGTGAGCCAGGATTCAGTTATCATGAAGAAATCAGGAGATGCATGTAGAGCCCAGGTCTGTATAGAGTCAATCTTCTTTAGCAAACTACAGACACTGATATGGAGAAAGCTAATCCCTTTATATTGAGGGAGGTCCGCAGGGGTGTCCCAGAGAAATAGGTGGACCTGGGTTTAATTCAACATTTCCTGAACAGAGTAGGAGAAGCAGTAGTAGTTTTTTAAGGTGGTGTCTTGGCCTGCTAAATATTCTTTTGTTACTCCTTCTAGCGTACATTGGTTTAGCGGTGGCTGTGTTAAGGGCAGGATTGCTATTTGCTAGGGATAAAACATAGAGAACTGATAGAGCCGACATCATTCTTGGGAATTGCACATGTTCTATAGTTATGGCCTGGTGGGAGGGGGGCATGACCACAGAGGAGACGCCCCCTGATGTAGGATGCCATGGCATAATGTGGGAGGCTATATCTTGGTAGATGATAGAGGAGGGAAACTGGCCTTTGTCCGAGTTGCAAACCAAAATTTTGGGAAGAGTATAACAAAGTAATATAAGGCAACTATAGAGAAGGATAGGTGCAGATGGCATTCTTAACGTGGACATATTTCCTTTTACCAGTAATAAACACATGATTTGCAACAGTTCCTTGAGAGGGCCAAGGAAACGAATGGATCTTGTGGGAGGATGGGGTACCAATCAAAAATTAAGGCCTAGATAACTAATGAGGCGTGGCTGGCAATAGCCAGTAGGATACAGCTAGAAGGCCGGGCAGGGTTTATGTGTATTTAATCAGGACCGGGGAGGGGTGGGTGGTGCATGAAAAATTGGCAGCTAGGGCTCCTTCCTGGTGGTAATCAGTAATAATTTGTATTTTCCTCCAACGTCATAAAAAGGGATATTTCCTTTCCTGCCATCTGGCCAGCTAATTAAGCTAGATCAACAGGATATCCTTGATTAAGGTTCTACTCTGTCATTAGCTTCAGGCCTGCCATGTAACATTTTGTATCTAAAACCAGTGTGTGTGATCTCACATGCTGTTTCAGCATTTTCTCATGGCTTTCATCTTTCAGCTGAAACCTCGGGGGGGGGGGGGTCACTCCTAGAGCACCAGATTTTCAGCAGAGACAGTCAGTAATACATTTTATATTAAAAAAAATGATACAACACTCAGAACTGGCTGGCCACGTCATAGGTACCACTTAGTGAAGATGTCCAGGAACCATCTGACTGGGCTTGATTGGACCCACACCCCCAAGAAACTAGAATGTCTGCCTCCTACACGGTGATGGGCCTGGACTGTTTCACTGGAGAAACTTTCTTGTGTAAGTCCTGGAGTCACAGCTGCCATTTTCTCCATCTCTGTTGTGGCGCTGGTTGGAAGAGGTAAACTAGGGCCAAAGGCTAGGGAAGTCCCTAGTCTGGTTTCTGTTGTAGACTTGGCTACGCGAAGGCTGCTAGGATCTGGGAAAACAAGATTTGTCCTTATTTTTTGATTGTGGCCTTCGGACCATCACCATTTCTCTGGATCCACTGACTGCTTCTAAGAGTGGAACCCGGATGGGGTACTGACATGATAGAATTCGGAGGAAGCATCTGCCTGCCAGGCCCACAACTTGAGGTTTCTTCTTACAGATGTCTGCTAGAACATAGTTTGTACAGCACAGCGGACCACATCCTCTGAAATATCTGCTGAGTAAGTGGAGGGGAGGCCCATGAGTTGCAGCTGCCGGACCATAGTCTTGTTCTTCTTGGAGTCCTCCACCAGCTGGAAGGCCAATTCCATGGCCCAGGAAAGAGCAGCTATGGCCGAGCACAGATTAGCTATTGCCACCATTAAGGAGGCCACTAAAGCCTGAAAGGTCTTCTTTAAGGAAGAATCCACCTTGCAGTTGACAGTGTCACGGAGCGTGGCCCCGCCATCTGCTGGCATTATTTTCTTCTTCATTAGGGATGAAATCATGGGGTCACTCCTGGGCAGATTCAGCCATATTTCCAATTGTTTCTTAGTGGATGTTTACAACCTGAAGGTCGGTTTGTCCTGTTTAGAAGTGGCAGGTGTGGTTCCTAGGATTATGTTTGTCATGACATTTTTAATGAAAAATTCCAGGTCATCTAGATCAAAGTGTCTTGTACACTCTTGCTCCAATTCTGAGGAGCCAATACAAATCTCTCCCTTCTCAGGAGAAAAAGAACTTGAGTCTGACAAAGTAGGTGACCGGGCACAATGTTTCTTTCGTTTGTGGTGACAAGAGCTGTCATCTGCTGTCCCCTGGGAGTGAGAAGGGCTGGCATGCTTCTTTTTCTTGTTGTGGGGGTGTACATGTTCTTCGTCATCCGATGAGGGTGACGGAGTTCATTTTTGAGTGGCTTTTGTGTGGGAATGGGTCTGAGGGGATGCAGGAGGCTGCAAGTCAAAGTATTGTACACTGCATTGTCAAAGGCCAAAGCCTCCACAAGATCTGACCTTTTGATTCCCAAAAATAGACAAAACACTGAGTCTTATTCATTACTGATTAAAATCAGGTCACAGGAGAAACTGGAAATGTGGTTAAATTTTGGCCTATACTGTCTAGTGATGCTGCTTTCTTTAACAACATTGGGGAAAAACTAAGACTCACCTTCAGGAGACACAGAGTATGAACTTGAAAGACAGCTTAGTCTCTAGTCAGTACTCTACCACCCCCCTCTCCGAGACTCAGAACATGGCTGCCCATCAAACCACTAGGTATGCACCGTTGTGGAAATTGCAATGTGTGCAAATATTGTGTACAGAGAAAAACATTTACACTTCAGGGGAATCAGAAGATAGTAAAAATTAAACAGTTTAAACTTGTATTAGTTCATTTGTGGTTTATGTTCTCTGATGTTCTTGTTCGAAATTGTATGTGGGAAGAACAAGATCATTTAAAATACGTGTGCAGGAACATGTTAGGGATATAAGGAACAAAGAAATGACCAGCCCTGTGGCAGAAAACTTTCTGAACAGTCACAACAGTGACCCAAATGGATTAATGTTTATGGGCAGAAGTGGTGACAGAATAAACAAACTTTCACAATGTGAGTTTTTTTTAGATTTTTACTCTGAGGAGTTTTAAACCCTGTGGGTCTCAACGATTAATTAAACAGTAAACCTTATTTATGAATTTTTTTTTTTTATTATTATTTATTTAGTTTTTGTTGACCGGGTTAGCGCACTAGACAAATCCTGCCTATTTTCAGCACAACCCGGGGGAAGGGGATACAGATGAATGCCCACTGACCTTAAACCAGATTAAGCTGTTGGTGGTATTTTTAGTGAATTAGGGAAATCTGGCCAGGACACCGGGGAAAGTCCTCTACTCTTTTCAATAAATGCCATGGGATCTTTAACATCCACCTGAACTACCACCAATCCAGGCAGATGAGACCTCGGTTTAACGTCTCATCTGAAAGACGGCACCTCAGAGGTGCAGCATCCCTCTCATGCTGCACGGCAGTGTCAAGTACTGGGATATTTAAGTGAAAAAGATGTTCCAGGACTAGAGGGCATGGGATGAAGTTGGAGGGAGGACGATTCAGAGGAAACGTGAGGAAGAATTTCTTCACAGAACGGGTGGTGGACAAGTGGAACACCCTGCCAGAGGAAGTGGTGGGGACTGAAACAATCACGGGATTTAAGAATGCATGGGATAGACATAAAGGAATTCTGGAGGTCAGGGATAAGGGGCAACAGACTTCTTGGAAAACATAAACTGAACTTACAGACTTAAATGGGCAGACTGGGTGGGCCATAGGCCCTTATCTGCCGACACTGTCAATGTATCTATGTATATTAACCCAAGTGCCAGATGTGGGAACGGAACCCACAGCCCTCTGAGCTCCTGGACTCAGAGGCGAGTGTGCTACCTACTGAGCCACTGACACTGAATTGATATAATAACTATTTCTTCTCTCTCTAGGCCTAAGGAGTATGGTGAGCGCAGGTTGATTAAATAGAAAAAAAAACATTTCTCTCCTGCCTCCTTGCAAGTTGGAAACACGAACTCTTGGATATGCTCCCTTACACCTTATTTTAAAACAACTTCTCCTGAATATTTACAATGTGATTTAAATATTGAATGTGTAATGTACTAGAATTAAATACAACTTGATTTAATGATTTATTTGTAATTTTCAAAAACCCTCCCCACTCCTTTTTCTTGTTCACCTATGTGACTTTTCTTCACAATCCCATTTTCTTTTTTTTTTTTTTTATTGTGGTATTTCTTCCGTGCCCTTACGGCACAAACTGCCTTCAGCTGTCACCCCAGCCGCCCTCGAGACCCCCACACCTTGAGCTCCCGACTTACCCTTCATGGCGTGGAGGGGCGTCTCGACCCACCCACAAGGGATCCAGCCAGGAGGCGCTTTTCCTGGGCAGAGCTAGGGACAGCTTCATACTGCCAGGACTTTTTCCGGTTTTCTCCCTTGTGTGTGGAGGTGGGGCATGGAATGACGCCTGTGGAGAGAGCGCACACGCTTCCACACACACACTCTCTCCAAGCTTCTGCCCCATCTCCTCCCTTTTCTGCTGCAGCATCGGCACGTTGACCACCAGCAACCACTAGGGGCCAATCAAATGTAGACTACTGATGGCCCACCTCCTCGGAGAAGGACAGCAATCGAATGGACGCTCAATCCTTCTCCTCTCCTGCCGACCTCCGGCGGCCCATGCTCGTTCCCAAACACAGGTCATGAGATAAGGCATCCAGTGCCTCAACACTCAGTGCCACCGGGCCGGTTCACAATCCCATTTTCAATTACTTAACTTGACTCTGTTTTTTTTATATATACAAGTACTAGCTATTTTGCTATCTTGCTAAAAATATATTAGAAATGTATTAGAGATTTGTATCTAATATATAAGGAAAAAATACTTGATTCTTAACATTGGCTTGGTTTTCTTTCTAAGTTACAACAAATGTCTTTCACTGCTTAGTTTGCTTATTCATACCATATTTAGGTATTTAAAATTTCATAGTGAGGTGATTGATACTGCATCACTACTGGGTTAAAATGTTCTTTGAGAAGTTTTTTGAAATGGTCACATGACCTATGATGTTAAGCAGACTCGCAGCATCCAAACCTTAGCCCCTAAGGAAGACCTATCAGTCGAAGCACATGGGTTCTGGTGAGATCACTGTAACTTGCATTCTTCTTTTGTTATTTTGTTACTTGGAACCTGCTATTGAATAAAAAGGATTATTTACAATCTACAACAATGTTGCAAACTTCTTTTCTGTTTGGAGCACTACCTTTTCTGGAGAGACTTTGCTTGGGCTAGCAGGCCCCGGTGTGAGCACCCAACCTGTACTGGTGCAACACAGGCTCCATGCTTCCTTAACTGCAAGTCAAAGCAGGCTGTGTCCAAGATAAAGTTCCTGTTTAATTTTTTAATTAAGTTTAGGGCCAGCTGCAGGGTGGGCTGGTGTTGGACCTCCTGGATACGCGATGAGGAGGTGGCATTTTCTTCCATGGTGGCAGAGTCTAAATTGGCTGTGGCCTTACATTTTAAGCACAGGGACCCAGCAAAAGTGGCTAATAGGGTCAACTTTCACTTGGAGCATTTGCTGCCCCGGCGAATTTGTCGGACGACTTGAAGTCATGACTGAGGACACCAAGTAAAAGAGCGGCAGACAGCTCCAAGGGACGCAGTATAAAAGAAAATACTGGAGTCCTGACTGAATGCTGCACTCTCAGAAACTCAGGCTGACAAGGAAGGGCCCCCTATACAAGAAGTAGGGCACCCTGCAAGGCCATAGCACACAAAGCTGTCATGATTTAGACCCTCAGCATCCAAGTACCCGTATAATGGGTGCCTTAGTAAAACAGGTGCCAATGCAATATCTGATGTGAGCCTTTTTAGGAAATCTGAGGGGCTCCGTGTTTAGCAAAACATCTGGGACTATAATGCCTGCTATCAGCCTTTTCTAAGAAATCTGAGGGGCTCCTGGTACTTCACCCTGTCTGGGAGACCCGAAGTTTAAATAGCTGCCCCGACTGGAGACCGAGCTAGGCTGATCCTCTGAAGGTCCACCGGTAAGCTGGGTAAAGTGCCCCTGGAGGACAGTTAGTGGTACAAATGTCCCCAGTGTGTTTGGCTACGCAGCAGAGAAAGTGTGACAAAAGCTAGCTGCAGCACTGCTCAAAATGGCCACCGGCAGGATTTTCCTGTGCCCTGCCAACCCCTGTCTTTGAATGAAATGCCACAATCCTGCCCGTCCCCCCAACCACTGTCAGCCAAGATGTCAGTACTCACTGTGCTCCCCCCCAATGTCAGCAGCCCACCAGGCAGGAGAGATGAATTCTGAGAGCCCCTCCAGGTGCAGTAAAGGATGTGGCATTGATTGTGGCTTTTGCCAGATCCGTGGGTGGTCCAGGAATCAGGTGGTACTGCAGGAAGATGAACTCCAAATTTGGATTGCAGTTCTTACTTACTCTTGGCTCCCGGTCCTTGTATGTGAAGCTTGCCTGGGTGGGTGGGTGGGTGCTAGACTGCAGCATGCAAGGCTGAGTCTGGAAGGCCTCAGCTGGACAGAATCCTGCTGAAAATGCCAGCAGAGCCAATCAAGGCTAAACTTCCTGGCACCAACAGGGCAACAAAACCCTGACAGAAAGTCCAGAAGATGCCCCCCACCCCGGAAAAGAACTACTGCAAGTGCCTGCTTGAATGAAGGCAGGAAGCAGACTAGCTCAGTCCTCGGTGGGAGGAGCTGATGTCCCACTGCTGCAGTGGTCCTAGAGCTCTGCGACCAGCACAAGGAGAAGAAAATATTTTATCCAAAGAACAGCATTCAGGCTTCAGCTACACCACCTGTTGTAAAAAAGTAACTCTAGTATTTACATCACAGTATGGTACAGTCAGGTGGTATAATAATATTTTAACCTGGTTGGTGACAAGTGGTGGTAGCAGTAGTAGGCAACAGCATATACAGTGTCCGCAGCGAAAAGCTGACAGCGAACATCATTATGCGACAATTCGCTGTTGCCACTGTAATGTCACCACGGGACCCCAGCACTGCTTTCTTGGGGTTTTGCACCCCCTCCCCGATCAACTCTGAGTTGATTATATTTATTACAGGGGGGTGTCTGGGGAGGCAGAGTCCTTTGCATGGAGGGTTTGGGGGCAAAGCCCCCTCAAAAAAGCAAAGTTTTCTTGGAGAGGTTTATGCCCACTGTAATTGCAGTCGACATAAATCCCTCGCTGTAAGGTCGCGCTGCAGTTAAGTTGTTGCTGCAGCATCGTAGATCCAGGCAACAGTACCCTACCTTTCAGATCAGGCAACTAGTACTACCCAGTAAGTTTGGAACATGAAATGCAGTTGCTTGCTGTATTAAATGGACTCTGGACCCTGTGAAGGTTAGTGGATGAGACAAATGCACAAACTCAGGTAAAAGGTGTAGAACACACTTTACAATATTTATTTTCCAAAATAAAGTAATAAACATACAAAAAGGAAACAGGAGATTAGTCCTTCAGTTCTGCAAAAACAGTGCATAATTCCCTCAGCACACAACTTCTAGGCTTAGTTCCAGCCAAACAGATTCTTAGCGCATGAAAACTTGCAGGTAGTACGAGATGTTTCCTCCATGACAGTCGGTCTCCACTAACTGACTCATCTGTTTTGCATCTCACGAGGTAGGCTTTTATCCCTGCCTACTGATGATGTCAGCACCATGTAAGCTGTCTGACTCACAATTCTCTTAAGTAAACACAGGCAGGCTAACTTATCCTAAATACTAACATACTAAAATGCCAGCAGAATAGGCCTAACTGTCTTTTGTGTTTGCTCGTTTGGTCAGCCCCCACCCTGGGAGCTGACCTTGCTGCCCCCCCTCTCCCTCTCTGCCTTCTCTCTTCCCAGTCCCAGATATTCTCACTGCACTGGTTTTGCTTCCAGAACCCTTCCCTGTACCTGTCCCACCCCCTTGAACCCCTCCACCGTTTCTGCCTCCATCATCCCCTGGGCAGCATTCCATGACTCCACCACCCTCTCAGTGAAGTAGCACCTCCTCCTTTCTCCCCTGAATCTTCCCCCCTCCAGCTTTCACCAATACCCTCTAGTTGCCCCTTCCTTCGGAGCACCCTGACTGCTCCTCCCTCATTTACCCCTACATGTACTTGAAGACCTCTTTCATGTCCCCGGTCCCTTCTCTCTTCCAACGTGTACATATTTAGCTCTTTGAGCCTCTCCCCATAGGTCCTATCCCCCAAGCCCCAAATCATTTTGGTTGCCCTCCTCTGGACCCTATCCAGAAGTTCAATGTCTCTCTTTAAATGTGGCCTCCAAAACTGCATGCAGTACTCGAGGTGTGGCCTCACCAAGCAATTATACAGTGGGAGTATCACTTCCCTTCTTCTGGAGGTGAGTCCCCTTGCGATGCATCCAAGCATCCTGTTGGCCTTTGCCGCTACCCTCCCACAAGTCTCTGAGTTGTTCATCTTGACATCCTCCACCACCCCCAGGGCCCTGTCAGCCATCGAGACGTGTAGCATCCCCCCTCCCCCCCGGGTGTACACTTGGCCCGGGTTTCTGGCTCCCAGGTGCAGTACCTTGCATTTCCCTGCACTGAACCTCAGCTTCTGCTTTCTAGACCACCTTTCCAGAGCCTTCAGGTCCCCCCTGTAGGGCCACCCTTCCCTCCTCCCCATCCACCACCGCCCCCAGTTTTGAGTCATCTGCAAAGAGACTCCTCTCACTCCTGATACCCTTCCTTATGTCAGAGACGTAGTCGTTGAACAGGAAGGGCCCAAGGACCGATCCCTGAGGGACTCCACTAATGACCCTCCTTGGGGATGAGACTATCCCAACCACGACCCTCTGGGTCCGGTTCTGGAGCCAATTTCCTATCCATCTGATCATCTGGTTCCCCACCCCCATTTCTCCCAGACTATCCAACAGGCCCCTGTGAGGAACAGAGTCAAACCCCTTGCTGAAGTCAAGAAAGAGGATGTCCACTGGTCTACCCAGGTCCAAGGCACTCGTCACCCAATCACAGAACTCCACAAGGCTTGTCTGACACGATTTCCCCAGGACGAATCCATGCTGTCCATCGTCCAGGCACCCCAACTTTTCCAGGTCCCCCCTAGTCTCTCCTTGACAATGCCCTCCATCACCTTGCCCACCACCGATGTCAGGCTGACAGGCCTGTAGCTCCCTGCCACCTCCCTTGATTCCCCCTTGTGGATAGGCACTATATGCACCACCTTCCAGTCCTGGGGCACCCACCCTGTCCTCAGACAGATGCTGAAGAGCTCCACCAGGGGTTTCGCCAGGACATCCGCCAGTTCCTCTGGGATGTAATTTATCCGGCCCTGGTGCTTTCGCTGTCTTAAGGGACCTGAGGGCTTCCCTCACTCTCTCTGCCGTGATTTCCACCTCCGCTACCTCGTCCCCATGCTTTGTCTTCCCCCCAACTTGCCAGTGATGCCCCCCAAGAAATAAACACAGACTCATCTGACATGAGATCATGATATTTCTTTAGAAAATAGAGTATACCATGTTTACATACCTAGATTACTACATCACAAATTCAGACAGAGGCTCTGACCCAGTCACCAATCCACTGATATGTATTTTTTTTTCTCTGTGCTCACAGTGTTCATTCAAGTAACCCTGGCCTGTCCTGTCCTGACTTGTTGCCACTATCTCATGCATGCCTCATACATTAATAAGTAAACTCTGGGCCAGCCTGGTGGCACTGAGGGTTGAGGCGCTGGATGTCACACCTCGCGCCACATCAAGGGTCGGTGGGGGGGATAAGGATTGAGCGTCCGGCAGACTGCTCTCCTATCCCCGGGGAGGGATCCAGGGAGCCATCACTCTGCAGTGGCCCCTGGTGATGACCAGGGGCACTGCTACAGTTGGTATAGCAATATGGAGTGCGGCAGACGTCAGCACGTATGTGCCTTAACCTCATTGCACGCTTGCACTCCTGGGGCCAGAAAAATGGAGCAATACAGACCGCGGCAGCTTGATGGCCGCACTCCACCGACCGAGGATGCCTGGATGGCGCGTGCTGGTAATGGTTCCTCGTTTGGCACGGGGGCAATAGGGGGTGCCCCTTTCAAAGGAAGAGTTGTATATGCCAGCTGAGCATGCAACTTCAGGGTCGAAGATGGAAGCTGGAGCGGTGGCTGGAATAAGGCAGGGCAGTGGTTGCTAGGGAGAAAAATATATGATAAAAAAAAATAAGTAAACCCTATTCACAAAAGATGCTTACTCCAGGCACAATGGGAGAAATTATTTTGCTGGAAGGGCCTGCTCAGTGTCAGTATGTTAATGTTTCATTCAGGTATCATATCTGAAATTAAAGGGAGGGCCATTCACTTTCAGAAATGTCAAACGCTCTACATTTTCTGGTGACAAACAAGACCTTGTGTCAGCAATAAGTTTACCAGCTGAACTAAACAAATACTCTGAATAGACAATAGTCGAAGGGCAATTCATGTACTTTACTGCAATTTGCACTAAAGCCGGCCACATATTTTGTTTGAATTTCCAGTACTTCAAAGGATCAGCATTCCAACCAATACTGAGCTCTGCCAGGTACATCTTAACAATGGTCTTTGCTGAAGATGTGCTAGAAAAAGTGGATGAAGAAGTTACAATGACATCTTCCAGAGGCCTGAAGCTAAACCGTGTGATGTGGGACAGAGTTATTTTTGTATGGTGGTGAAAAAGAAGTTCCTGCTGCAGTGGCTGAAGAGGAAGAGGGAAAAATGCTGAAACACCAGAGGAGGGGCCTAATGATGCTGTGCTGTGTTGTGAAGAAGATTCTGAATCTGATGCTATACTCTATTCCATGATAGCGTGTACTTTATCAATTATTTGTTGTTTATCTCAAAAGAAGCGTCATTGTCATTAAATAGTTGCTGTAATAATCATATGTCTACGAGTGCTGCTTTACTGCAGTGGTCAGACTGAAGCATTTTATATAGTTTTTCATATTCATCAACTTTTTTTGATCATACGGGCAACCTGTTTGTGTCAGCACCACTGGCAGCATGTGGGATGGAATTGTCTGGGTTCTCTAAATTTTCCCTAATCAACTGGACTTTTTAAAGGTGACCTGCAAAGCAGTGTTGCAGCCCCCTCTCGTCCTCACAAACCTTACAATACTGTTGTAGGAGTCCGGGGTTGCATCCATGGTTAATTTTAATAAAGTGCCAAAACTTTTGGCCGAATGCGGAAGTGTGGAGGGGACCCGACTGAACGGGCACAAGTGCTCATAGGTATTACACCCATTTAGTGACATCGCTCCCACCACTACGCTTATAATAGGAGTGGTGGCAGTTTATTATACGGATTTTATTGCTTCCTGGGGGTCTTGACATCCCTAATATTACTTACAGCAACAGCCTGTCCAGGTGTTGCAGTAAGTAATATTTGGGGTGTCAAGACCCCCCGGGGAAGCAATAAAATCAATATATTAAACTACCACCACTGCTGCTATTATAAGAGTAGTGGTGGGAGCAATGTCACTAATTGAATGTAATACCCATAAGCACTTGTGCCAACTCAGTCTGGTCCTCTCTGCACTTTCGCATTCAGCTGAAAGTTACAGCACTTTATTAAAATTAACCATGGATATGAAAAATAATGCTGTTTGCAGCCCCAGACTCCTGCAACAGTATTGCAAGGAATGTGAGGACGGGAGGGGGCTGCAATGCTTCTTTGCAGGTCACCTTTAAATTTTTATTAAGAGTATCACATGATTCAGAGCCGTTGGGTTTGCACTCACCTCTCCGGTGACTTTTTAAAATGGCTGGAGGAGTAAACATACAAATTCCGGCATAGCCCACTGTGGTGGAGTGGTATATGTGACACTTGGACAGCTGGTTCTGATCACTGTATCATTTTTTGTAACATAAAAAATGGGTTATGGACTGTCTGTCATGAGAGATTCTGAGAAATCTGGTGCTCTTGGAGTGACCCCCCAGGTTTCAGCTGAAAGATGAAAGCGCTGAGAAAATGCTGAAACAGCATGTGAGATCATAAACACACAGGTTTTAGATACAAGATGTTACATGGCAGGCCAGAAGCTAATTACAGAATGTTCTAAGTTAATAATTATAGCTTTAGCTGCTAAAAGGGAAATCAGCATCTCTTTTATGACGTTTCAAGAGGCGGAAACCAGGTTTAGTAAACTGGTGTGAAATCATAAATGCTGATGTCTGTGTGAGAGGGGAAACTGATCAAGAGATCAAAGAAATGTCATTTGAAGGACACGAGTCATGCTGAGGATTGCAGAATTTAATACTTGAAAAAGACATCCTGTTTTTTATAGACTTTTTTATATATATATATGACAGCGAGGAGCTAGGTGACCTCATGCAAATAGGTGGCGAAAACCAGCTTTTTAAAGATTATTCTGTTTTACTTCAGCAACACTTTTATCTAGACTCTGACAAAGAAACATCTGTGAGCACTTTAAACAATACTTAGAAAGAGAGATAAATCTAAATATTGTTGTAAGAATTTGCACTGTTTAAACCTTGTTATTTTAAAAGATTTGTATGTCTTGTGATAGAACAGTTCTGTATTTTGTGTTTCACATATTGTTATCTATTTTAGTAAAACTCTTTTTAGAGCATACTTGGTCTGTCTTTGAATTTCTTTCATTTGTAAGAAAAATATATATGGTTATAGCAGACACTAGGCATAAACTTGAATGGTGATACCAAACTGGAAAGAGAAGCGTTTTAAATCTGAAGTCTTTATTAATGTTTTTAAGGGTTCATCTCTGTATACCTGGTTAGGTGCCCGTAGGCAAAGATATCTGGCCCCCCGAAGACAGAAATATCTGAGCCTGTGCATTGGGTACGCTAACAACAGGTTCACAGTTTGAATCCCTCCAAGACTTGAGACCAAAGGTTGATCCGAACTCACAAAACAGACAAGAGGGTTACCTTGTTCTGTTAAACTGTTCACAAGACTGCACTCTGAGGTTGGCACTTTGGGAGTAGAGGGCTGACCTGTTGAGTGGGTTTGTGACAGTATACACTTCTGCTCCACCAATGTTATCTTCTGGGGTGTACTGTCGGACAGCTTTCTTTTGTTCCAGCAGCCTTTGGGACATAAGAAAGGTTGAATTAGACCTAGTAGAAATGTCTTGCATCAGCCTGTCCAACAGTAATTTGTGCTCCTCCTGTATTTTTTCAAATAGGTGACAGGGTTTGCTTGAGTAATTAAAATGAGTGCAGCTTCTTTTACCAGTGCTAACAAGAGCCTTAATGTCCATGTCCTCATCAAGAAAACTGCAAACTATTACATTCAAGCACTGTGCAAAGTAGCAGATGTGAACACCCTCCTCCAAGGCCGTCCTTACGTTTGAATCACTATCTGCAACTATAAAGCCAACTGACAGTCCCTGGGATGTGATCCATTGCTGTACTGGTTGTTTGAGCTCCTCATCGATGTGGTATGTATAATGCTCAGACGAAAATAAAACATTCTTAGAACAGCAAATTGCATTTCACTGTACCCACAAGAACTGTTATCAAAACATGCCCACTGTGCAGAGACTGACATAAAAGTTCAGGCTGACAGCTTGCCCAGA
Organism: Neoceratodus forsteri; assembly: GCA_016271365.2. Classification (NCBI taxonomy): domain Eukaryota; kingdom Metazoa; phylum Chordata; order Ceratodontiformes; family Ceratodontidae; genus Neoceratodus; species Neoceratodus forsteri. The sequence continues at coordinate 297,373,254 of CM057459.1, read as the reverse complement.
TATCTGTTGTGAGATGCACCACCCTCCCAACAGCACTGACCAAAACTCTCTTGGTTTTTTTTTTTGTTATTTTACATACAACATCGTAGAGATCCTGAATCCCTGCTGAGGAGAAGTATTTTCTTGATGGTATACTATATCGTGGTTCGAGGTACTCAGGCAGCTGCCTGAATCCTATATGTTCCACCACATTATATGGCAGCACGTCAATGGCTATCATCTCTGAAATTTTCTGTCATTGTAACATCAGCAGGGTGCAGTGAGGGATAGTTGGCTTTACGTTCGTATGTTTCTGAGATGGTAAGCTGTTTCCTTGTAGGAGGTGTAGGTGGGCTTGTGAACACATGGACACTATTAGTAACAACAGGAGTCTTTCAAAATGGAAGGAAGTGCTGGAGGAGTTTCAGTACTGCTGCGAGGGCTGCCACTGCTATCATCTGTTAATGTTACCCCTGAGTGTAGTGCACTGTCATTGTCACGTTCTCTTCCATTGTCAAAAATGGATTTCTCACTAATGTTATGACATCTGTCTAGATGCCTTTTCATTGCTGAAGTTTCCAACACTCCTTTCTTTTTACCCCTGCTTACTGCCAGTTTACAAATAGCGTATGTTGCCACAAACTCATTCAACGTACTAACAGAGAAGTATGATCAAGCAAAAGATGGTAGCTTTTAAGTTTTGTTGCCAGGTAGGCACTGCAGCGCAGACATCTTTTTAGGGTTTTTTATGGGTTTTTCTTGGGCCTGTTCATGTTGTGCTTCATTCCCTTCCTCTAACCCACTGTCCTCCTCAACCACTGAAACATTTGCTTCTATTTCTTCCTCATTTGCAATTTCCATCCCCTCCAACACACCTTGTGCCCAATCGCTGTCTAGCATCTTTATCTTTACCCTTACTGGGCTCAGCCTCAGAGGAACTGGATGTTGTCTGTGGAGGACTAACAGTAGAACAGAATGCAACTGTTCCATACCAGGGAGTGCCTCTGTGGGTGGTACTCACCTACCCTTTAGTTTTTTCAGTTGGGACTGATACGACAGATGCACCTTTACTGAATTCATGCATCTGCATGGATGATGAAGCTTTCAAGTTACCAGACTCACTTTTTTAGATTTAATTTTGTTGACTCTGTGCAGGATGATTGCTTTGTCCTTTGGCCCTGCCTTTTGGTTCTGTGAAGCTGCAGTGTCTACTTGAGACTCGGAATTCACCTTAAAGGAGATAGGAAATGATTTCTTGCGATTTTTTCTGTTCAATAAATATTAAATATCAAACAGTGGCCTCTGTGTGTGTTTTCTGTTGTGTTTTAATGTTTAGAATGTACATTTCATTATAGGGCCCCTATGTGACAGACCATCCACTTGACAGTCTGTGTTTCTGTATCAGGAGTCAGCGCGTGACAAGCTTCGGAAAGCTCACGTCGCAGACTCCCGATACAACAGCGAGTTGCAGAGCTCTGGCTAGAATAGTGAACTGCAGTTTAAAGAAAAAATGACCAACATCCTGGTGGCCGGTGCGCCCCCCCAGCCCACACACACACACACACACACACACACACACACACAGACAGACCGTCATAGTACAATCATTGCAAGGGGGGAAACAAACATTATTTATTTATTTTATTCTCTTCACGATATCCCGTTAGTGCCTAACTTACACAATCGCTTCAGTGTAACCATGCCGCGCCTTCTCCCTCCAAAGAAACTCCGGCTTGGCCGCATCTGTCATGCCTTGTGATGATCGGCAGCCTCTTTGGTGTGAAATTTTTTTTTTCCTTCACAAGAAGATCAGCAGAAATCTGCAGGCACTCAGTAGTGCCAGGACTCCGGAATAAGTCTGCGGTGCTGATTTGTATTTCTCCCGGCCCACTGTGCCTTCTCTGGGGTGTGGGAGCAAAGATCCTGAGGGCATGTAGATACATTATGCCCCAAGAACTGGTGCTGCATGCTCCCTGCCCAGTTGCTTGACTGTCTACGGGGAAGCCAAAATATAAGTGAGCTATTCCGGCCACTAACTTATTTCCGAGACCCAATTTGCTGTTTTGTTTGGGGGGGTAGGGGCTTAGAGAAAATAGTCGCATACCAGAACTGGATTCTCCTGCTGTAGGTAAAATACAAATTCTGCAGCCAAAGCTCTCCCACCCCACCCCACCACTGAGATGCAGTTCAAGACAGTGCCAGGGAGTGAAGACAAAATCAGCTATCAACCACAACAGAAATGATCTTAGTGCTCCGGAGGCTGCTGGTGGAACCAATCCTCAAAGGGCATGGTATGTACAGCTAAGGAGCTTCCTCAGAAGGAGAAGGGGTGGTGTGACAGCTGATTGCATCTTCAAAGTGGGACGGGAGTACAACAAATCAGCACCGCAGACTTATTCCTGAGTCGTGGCGCTACCGAGTGCCTGCAGATTTCTGCTGATCTTCTTGTGAAGAAAAAAAAAAAAAAGATTTCACACTAAAGAGGCTAGTGATCCTCACAAGGCATGACAGATGTGGCCAAGCCGGAGTTTCTTTGGAAGGAGAAGGAGAGGCATGGTTACTCTGAAGTGATTGTGTAAGTTAGTCACTAACGGGATATCGTGAAGAGAATAAAATAAATAAATGTTTGTTTACCCCCTTGCAATGATTGTACTGTGACGGTCTGTGTGTGTGTTGGGCTGGGAGGGGGGGCGTGCGGGCCAGCAGGATGTTGGTAGTTTTTTCTTTAAACTGCAGTTCACTATTCTAGCCAGAGCTCTACAACTGACTGTTGTATAGGGAGTCTGTGACATAAGTTTTGCAAAGCTTGTCACGCGCTGACTCCCGATACAGAAACACACACTGTCACGTGGATGGTCTGTCACATAGGGGCCCTATAATGAAATGTACATTCTAAACATTAAAGCACAACAAAAAACACACACGGGCATACCTCTCAACTGTACCACATTACAAGGAACATTCCTCATTTTACTTCACAAAATCTCCTTGTTCCACATTATGAGGACTTGTCCCACATTCAGTGTTAACATTTTAAAAGGAAAAACTCTAGTAAATGATGCAAAAAATATATTATTCAATTAAAAACAGACTTTCTGAACACAAATGCAAACATTTTAACAGTGTTTTGAACTTCTTAGGTAAAGATTTGATTAAGTGTTCCACATTTTGCTCATTTGTTCCACATTTTGAGAGGCAATGTTCCACATTTGGGGGACAAAGGTTTGAGAGGTACGCACACGGGGGCCACTGTCTGATAATTAATAGTTATTAAACAGAAAAAAAAAAAATCACAAGAAATCATTTCCTATCTCCTTTTAACACTTTGTTCAGTTTCTTTATTTTTTTTTTTCTGTATCTGTATTTTTAATTATCTGCTGTAAAATATCCCTCCCGAGTCCCCAGCATCCTCACTGCCACACTCTACAGGGCGACATTTTGTATTGTACACAGCACACAACAATGATCACCGCCACTTCCTTCTAAGCTCAGTGCAGAACAGTACTGTTCAGTGACTGATTGTATTCAACAACTCAACAGTGCTATACTGCTATAGCCTTGGAATTTAAAGTGATGATGCAGACGTCCGGAGCACACTGGTATGGTGATGACGGTGATGAAAATACAGAATAATGATAATGACTAGTAATGACAGTTCTTTTATACTTTTATTATGTGGTGTGTTGTCTGCAGTTGCAGTGTCTCAAATTAATGAATGTCAAAAACACCCTGCATGACTTTTCTTTCCCCTTCTCTGATTTATAAACAAAAAATTAAAAAAGACCGCTATGAGTCACTGTGAAAAGTGCAATTACATTACTCACTGCTCCTTTTTTATTTTTCTCTCTCTCTCTCTGTAGTTTGCCTTTTTAAAACTACTTTTGCTGCTAAATCTATTTTTTTGCAGCTGCTGGCATGCACAGTCAGGCATCACTGTGCTCGTCTATTTTTTGGATGCCAGGCACAGGCAGCCAGCAAACTATAGCAGCCATTTTTTTTCTCTACTCTCTCTTACACCAAGTCTCTCTCTAACCTGTTTTTCCTTCTTTAATCTTCAATCCCTTTTGTTGTGCTATACAGCACAGCAGACGTAACTATCTTCTTTCTTTCTTTCTTATTCCATCCTTAGCAACTAGAAGCCTCTTTTATGTTGATGGGTGCTTTTTTAAATGGTAACTTTGTTTCACATTTTGCTTGCCTTTTTTTTTTTTTTGGCCCCTCTCAGGTCTCCCCCAGCACCGTCTCCTCAGTCTCCCTCTCTCGGTATCCAGAAGCCCTGTTACATAAATATTTTTGCAAAATGGTAACTTTTGTTCTATAGTTGTTTGCTTGCCCCCGGCCTTCCACAGCACAATCTCCTCAGTCTCGCTTTCTCTCTTTAGGCAGGCTTACACTGTCGACTTTACAGCGTATCAACCCATGCACACGGGTTTATGCACTGCAAAGTCTGTGGTGTGGACACTTACTGGAGCGTCCTACGGCACTTTGCAGACTGTTTTTGCTGCGGTTCACGAGTGTGTTTGCGTATTAGAGTAAGCGGATTATACTGATGTGTGAATCAGCTGCTCGGATCCAAAGCCTACTCTCCCATGCTCCTGCACTGCTGACTTCAGGGGGTGGAGCACCCAGCTCCCAGAATGCACAGCCCCTCTCCGCCACAATCTGTGTCAGCACAAGGGTGGGCTGTGTAAATAGCTAACTGAGACTGCTCCAGCGATCAGAGCAGGAACAGAGCGACGCAAATACCACAGTGCTACAGCTGTGTAAACACGGCTTTTTACTCTGATCAGTCCTCAGCAGCCAGAAGCCCCTAGGATTTTTTTTTTTTTATAATGACAGCCAGGCACAGCCTCACCATCCGATCTCGTTTCCTCTCTCACACTCAGTCTCTCTGCTTTTTTTCCCTTTGATGACTCTCCCTTTTCTTTTTATAGTGCTGCTATCAATCTGATCAAAAAAAATGTGCGCACCAGTCAGGCAACCAGCCAACAGCTACCACCAGTCTCTCTGTCTCTGTGTACTATAGTCTCTCTGTGCTGCCTATGCCTTCTAATTCTTTCTAATTCTGTTCTTAATCTCTGCTTTTTTTAATAGTTTATTTTTAACAGCAACAGACTAGCAGATTGCTTAATGCTTGCTTTGCCCTCCTCAGGCCTTCCCCTACAGCCAACAGCACTGTGCCACCTGTAAGTGGCATTCACTCAGCAACAGCCACTAATATTAGGTGTCTCTCCCCCCCTTAGTTTTTGCTGTAGTACAGTATTTGTTGTTCTTGTAATAATTTTTTTTGTATAACTGCTGGCTCCTGCTACTGCCCAGTCTCTCTCTCTCTCCCTCCCCCTCTCCCTCTCCCTCTCTCATCCGACTCATCAACTTTCACTGCCCACTCACTCTCCCGAGGCCACACTGCACACTTAACAGGGTTATATACCTTGAGTGCCTGGTGTCACGACACCCACTGCTGCTGCTGCTGCTCTACACGTAGAGCGGTGATACTCAGTCCTGACTGACTCAGGAGCCACATGAGCAGTCACTTTGGCCAAGGAGCCACAACACACACTTCCTAGGAAATTTTGGCAAACACACTCCAGTGTAAAAGAATATATTCAATTACTGAACATTCCTTTCATTTATTTCATTTACTAAACATGAGTTAACATTTGCACAGTCTGACAGGATGCAGCTTGCAAGAAAATTTGCAATCATCTTTGAAAATAATGCTTGCTGGTGTACAATGCAGTGTTATTACAGGGTATCCTGGTTGGTTAATACTGTACAGTGCTGGAACTATTTGCATCGCTTACTGGGAAGAGCCACAAGTGATGAGCTGAAGAGCCACATGAGGCTCTAGAGCCACGGTCTGAGGATCACTGACGTAGAATGTGGTGTGTCAACAGCATCTCGGGCATCTTCAGCAAGTCAGCAATGTGGTTGGGAAGGAGTTAACGCGACGTGCTGCAGCAGGGTTAGCTAGCGTGACTACCACCTATCTAACCCCACAACAAACTGAGGAGAACTCAGCACATCAGTTAGGAGGGAAGACTAATTCACAGCTGCAAAGCCGGATGGTGAGGAAAACAATGACACAGCCAGTAATGCTCACTCATGGACACGGAACCAGACTTATTCAGCAAAGTCCATATTTATCCAGGTCTGTGGGTAGGCACCAGATATTGAGGGGTCTGATTAGTGGTGGAACAGTCCGCACAGCCCTAGTGCCCAACCTAGCCTATGTATCTAGCCAAACAGAGATCAGGAGAAGCATCAGAGCAATGAGTGAAAGGTGGAAGAGACAAGGCAGTAAAACACTGCTCTCTCCATGACCATCCACTCAAGTCACAGTGAGGGTCTCAAACACTGCATGGGAGGCTTGAAGCTGCTGCTGCACTACTGCTGTTACCGGCTTGTTCAGCCATCTCTGCCTCCTCCTGCCCACAGTGCACTAGCATAGGAGACTGGACCACGGGGGGGACAGATAGTGCACACTTCCAAGGCTGTAGCCCCATATGCTAGTAATCCTGGCTCCACTGCCAAACTCTCCCTCTCTCAATCTTTTTTCTCTCAGTGCTCAATCTCAGATCTGTAGTCTTAGCAACATGCACAAAAGAGAGCACATGGTCATGCACTCTCTTACCTAGCCTGCTGCACAGCAGAATGGTCCGCTACCTAACTAGGCCCATCAGGGAATACAAAAAAATCTGTCCCCTTCCACAAAGTACATAATGGGTCCAGTGCCCAACCCAGCCCATCAGGGAATTAAAAAAATGTGTCCCCAATCCAACAGGTCCCGTGTCCAACACACGACTGGTCAGAGAATGAGAATATCCATCCATCCATCCATACTCCTCAACCCAACTATATGATGGGTCCTGGGCCAAACCCAGATCTTCAGAAAAAAAAATATGTGCCCCTCCCCTGAACAGCCTGATAAATGCCAAGCCCAATTCGGCCCATCAGGGGAAGAAAATCTGCCTCCCTCCCTCCCACAAACTACCAGACAGGTTTTTATCCACCTTGACCCATCAGGGAATTAAAAATAAAAAATCTAGCCTTCTCCCGACAACAACCTGACACATCCGGTGTCCAACACGACATGTCAGAGAATTAAAAAAAATCTGTCTCTCTCCCCCTCAACTACCTGACAGGTTCAGAGACCAACCAAAAACAAAACGTTGATAAGCAGGGGGCTATAAGCAAGGCCCCTGGAATTCTGTGGTGGTGGAATTTTCTGCAGAATTTACATGATGCCACAGAATATATATAGTGCCACAGAATTAATTGTTCTTGGTGAATTTTCATTCAAATAAAGTTTTTCCATAGTGCCCATCTCCCTTCCCCATCTTGTTTATGCTGAAGCTCCTCCTCTGTGCTCATCATGTGATGTCACTAATGATACCACATCATATTTTAGCCAATGACAGGACTGCATTCTGCCACAGAAATGAATAAATCATGCTGCAGAAATCAGAAAAATGCTGTCGCAGAATCCTAGGAGCCATGCCACAGAAATCAGAACAAAAGTGCTGCAGAACCTGGCTACAAGGGAGTTTCCTGCTTGGAGAATGAAACTAATTATAGGGCCAGCCCGTAATTCAAGGGGCGTGGATTCCTATAAAATACAGACACGCCCAGCCCTCTCTGCTTAGTGTTCTGAGTTTGAATGCCCGACCGGGCGTGTGGTTCTGTCCTCGCTAGGCTTACCTGTTGCCTTGTTTCTCCCGGCTTTTCGACACTTGCGGCATTCTTTCTGCGCCTCCTGCTACTCTCTTCTCCTTGCCCCCCCCCTCTCTTTTACCTCCGCAGTTTCAGATACTGGATAGCCCAATTCTCACTCTCTCTTTCTCCTGCTACACGCCCGGCCCTTCCTCGGTTCATCCAGAGTGCTTCCTGCTGCAGGTTCAGCCGTTTTTCGGCCCCGCCTGCCCCCAGTTTTTTTCGTTCTGCTTTCCTGGCGATTCGTTTACTCTTTCATTTTGAATTTCGTAGCCTCCTGCTTGTCCTGGATTTCTTGGTCGCTACCTTCTGGATATCTGGACTACTTCATTGGACATATTTACTGTTTTCTGTTTCTGCTATTCATTCCTGGTGTTCAGCTCGTGATTGCATTCATGGATCCTCCTGCTCCACCTGAAGGACCCCCCGCTCCTCAGAAAAAATCTTCGAAGTCTCACCATTCCTTAAAGAACTGGACTGTTCCTCGTCTCCTCACTGAACAAATGGTTATTGGGGTCCCTGTTCCTGCTGGTGCTAAAAAGCAGGAACTGTATGATTTATGGCTTGAAAATCAAGATCGCGATCCTTACCCGGGGCCAGCCTGCCCTGCTGTCCCTGCTCCTGATGCCTTTGCTGACCTAAAAGATTTGATTTCTCATCTGGCTTCCTCTGTGACTGATATTTCCAATCACCTGGATGTTATAGAACGTCGCCAGTGCTCCTCTCCACTTCTGCAGACTCCACCTGCCCCTCGGCCTGCTCCAGCCCCGATGCCTCAGCCCTCTCCTTCAGTGCCTGCCATTGCTTCCAACTTAGGTAATTTGGCCTCCAATTCCTCTATGCCTGCCGTCTTCCCTGTTCATTTGGTTCCCGCTCATCTCCGCAAGGATATCATCAAAGGAAAGGATGTCAACCTTCTCTCCTTACTTATTTCTCTCATGATATTGTTGAGAATAGAGTCGTATCTTGTGGTGACTTCTCCGTTGTTCTGCGTTCTAAGGACCCTAGACTTTCCAAGAAATTGACTATTCCTGAATTCGTCCTGGCATTTAGTCTGTTCAGAGACATTCTGTGTTCTGCCTTTCCGTCTTGAAGGGAGGAGCTGGATACCTATTTATATCTCGTAGTCGACCTCGGTGTCCGCTATGGTGGTACTCACTTTTACGACTACCACAAATCTTTTTCAGCTAAGGAAGCTGCTGCTTTATATCACTTGAATGTCCGCCTTCACTGGGGTTCTCTTGACAACGAATTGTTTTGTCGCCATTTCACTGGCCAGCAGGCTCTTACTTGCCAGATTTGTGGCTCCTTTTCCCATGCTGCCTCTTTCTGCCCTTTATCCGTTCCGGATTCATCTGCTTCCCGTATCTCCTCTTCAGGCTCCACTATTACCAGGACTATACGTAACCATATTGCTATGCCCCGCTTGTCCTATGACAAACTTGGTCATCCAATTACTTTCATGGCTGGTAGATCTGTCTGTAATAATTTCAACGATATGGGTTGCTCCCTTCATCCCTGCCGTATGCTGCATGTTTGCAGTCATTGTGGTGAAGCTCATGCAAAATCAATCTACCCTAACCTCAGAAGTAGGACCTGACTATTCAGTCACCCCTCTACTCCTATTAATGTCACCACGCTGGCCCATTTCCTCGCCGATCATCCATCTTGCTCCTTGGTGCAATTTCTCATCTCCAGATTCATTTTTGGATTCCATACTGGCATATGTTCTCTTCCTCAAGACTCCTACGAATCTCCTAATTTGCTAACAGCTCTCTCTCAACTGGACTTGGTCTCCTCCCTCTTACAGAAGGAACTGGATAAAGGCTATATCATCGGACCATTCCTCCATTCTCCATTTCCTCTTATTCGTGTCAGCCCTACTGGCATTGCTACTCCCAAAGTCTCTGGAAAGCAGCACCTTATATTCGATTTATCCGCTCCATATGCCACTTGCATTCCTAGTATCAACTCTCTTATCCCTTCTCAGGATTTTTCTCTGGCTTATGCCAAGATTGATGACGCCACATTGACTATCAAACAGATGGGCAGAGGCGCATGGCTTTCCAAAGCTGACATTGCCAATGCGTTTAAACTCCTTCCTATTCATCCATCCCTTTGGCATCTCTATGGCATCAAATGGGCCGATTCCTACTACTTTGCTGTGTGAGTAGTCTTCGGTTGCAAAAGCAGTCCGAAACTGTTTGACATATTTTCTTCGAAACTCTGTTGGTTGTTGTTGAATCGTTGTCGGGTGACCTCAGTGATTCATTTGCTTGATGATTTTCTTCTTAACGAGCCTCCTCCTGCACCTCCGGCGGCAGCCCTTTCTGCCTTACGTCGTTTATTTCATCAATTGGCTGTGCCTGTTTCAGAGGAAAAGACTTCTGGTTCTGCTACTTCCCTTGAATTTTTGGGCATCATTCTCCACTCCGTTCGCATGGAAGCCAGACTCCCTATGGACAAGTTACGCAGAATCAAGACTCTGGTCCTTTCATTCTCCAATCGCTCATCTTGTACAAAACACGAACTCCTGTCTTTGCTGGGTTATCTCTCCTTCGCTACACATACAATTCCTCAAGGACGTACATTCATAGCATATTTACTCGAATTGCTCCCTTTAGCTTCAGCCCTCCACCATCATATTTCTATTACAGCCACTGCAAAATCCAACCTTGCCATGTGGTTCCTCTTCCTAAACCAATGGAATGGTCACTCTATGTTCTACAAAGACATTTCTCAAGAGCTTTCTCCTAAAGTCTTCACGGATGCTTCTCCTACTCACAGATTTGCTGCTATTTTCCATCAATCCTGATTTCTTCAACATGGCCTCACGAATTTCTACACTTACCCACGGCCACAACAACTTCTTCGTTATCTGAGATATATCCGGTAGTTGCAGCAGCTGCCACTTGGGGTCATTGCTGGTCTTTGTCTACAGTATTAATTTATACAGACAATCAAATAACAGTAGATATTATTAACAAAGGCAGATCATCTTCTCCTACAATCATGCTTTTCTTGCGGAGATTAACATGGCTTTCTCTGATTCATAATTTTTGTATTCAGTGTCTTCATATTCCTGGTCATCTAAACACAGCAGCTGACTACCTTTCCCGTTTTCAATTTCAGAAATTCCATATTCTCCTTCCTACGGCAGCTCCTCTACCAACTCCAGCTCCTCGTTTCAAGGATCTAGTCATGCCATGACCAGTTACCTGACTTCAGCACAAAACCTCATGTGGTCAGCATTATCTGTCAGCACACAATCAGCTTACCGCACAGCCTGGAGAAAATACAATTCATTCTGCGCCATGTCAGCCTCCTCTGCATTCCCGATTTCCTTACCTACCATATTAGCTTTCACGACCTATCGTTATTCAACCAGTAAATTATCCTATTCTACCATTCGCCAATACTCAGCTGGCATTCAATTTCATTTCTGCTTACAAGATCCATCATCTGGCTCCTTGACATCTTATCCTGCAGTTAAGCTCCTCCTTTCAGCAATCCAAAAACTTTCATTCAAAAAGATGCCTACTCGCTTGCCCATCGACGATATCATATTCAAACAGCTAATTACTTTACTGAAGTCCGAACCTCCTACTTCACACTCCTCCATTCTACTTGCAGCTGTATCTTTGGCATTTTACAGATTTGTACGCCCCAGAGAATTTACAGTCTCATCAAGTTCTGCAACATCCTTTCTCAAAGTTAAACATCTTACCAAGCAAGCTGACTACTATGTTCTTCATCTACCCGCATCAAAGACGGACAGACTTCGAGAAGGCATAGACATTCAATATTTTCCTACTAATACGGCTTGATGCCCCGTCTACTTCCTGAACCAGCTATGCAACCTTCATAGTCAATCCAGTCCTGATTCTCCCCTACTTACTTCTCATAACAATGCTCCTCTAACCACCAAAGAATTTGTGGATTCCATTCGATCATTATTGCAATGCCTGGGACTTGATCCTTTCACTTACTCTGGACATTCATTTAGAAATCGGTGCTGCTACCTCCGCATCTCGAAAGAAAGTTCCAGACTACATCATTAAACTTCTAGGAAGATGGACATAGTCTTGCTTTCAGATCTACATTCCTAATCCCGAAGCAGAAATACGTTCAGCCTTTATTTCCATCTCCTCATAGTACTGCCAAGAAGGAAGGCAACTTGATAGCCATGATTCCTCAGAGGTTTCCTCCGTTAAAGGGGGGGGGTTTCCTCTTCTGAGTGCTGCCAGGTATACTCTCCGTGAGTTGGAGGAGGTGGATTCTATTCTGTTCTTTGGGCCTTCAACTATCAGCTCATCATACTGAAGATGGGAACGAGTAAGGCCAAAACAAATAAATGTACAAACAAGTGGCACCAAGCACAATTCATAAACATTATTCCCGCACAGTGAATTGCCTGTTGTTGGGTGGACATGAACCACTGTGTACAGTGCAGGTAGCATTAATGAAGAGCCGTGCTGCTGCATCAAAGACCTCCCTGTGGGTAATGTATATAAAAAATCCATAAAACTAACACTGGATGGAGTCCTCATATAACTGTAGCACTGGGACTGGTAAGACAGTAAGGCCCGCTAAAAAAAAAAATAAGCAAAGTTAGGTACAGTATATAAAAAGAAGCAAGACCAACTTTAATGGCACCAGCCAAATCATGTTTTTTTACATAATTTATTGTCTCTTCATGCCCTGCCCCCCCTTCCCCAAAACAACTTCAGGCCACCTCCCAGCCATCCTAGGCACCTACCCCTCAGAGTCACCTACTCGGCGGCAGGGACAGTCATGCTGGTTCCGACCTCACACCCCATCCTGGCTGCAGGGGCTGAAGTTTCCTAGGTTCCTGAAGACGTTAAGTAGCTGGAGTTGGGGCCTGAGCACACAGAGATCCTGCAATACAGGGCAGGCACTTTTTTCCCTTGTTTTTGTTAACCTCGGTAAGAGGTGTTGTTAACCTTAGTAAAGAGTAAAGCCGATTAAGGCATAATCTCCTTAGTACCTCCAGCACTGAAGCAACCACTACTGAAGAATGTCAAAACAATCCAAAGAAAATAAAAAAAAAAAATATAAAAAAAAATTGAAAATTACATCTGCGTCCATGAGAGCTGTGCTGCAAGCTGCCTGCTTTCCTGGAGGCCGGAAGAAGACTGGTACAACACACTGTGGGTGGGACTCTCCTGCAGTGTGCTGCACATCAACTTCCTGCCTCTCTGGAAGACCAAGAGGGAGATCCCAGTGATCCTAAAGCCCTGCAACCAGCACAAGGAGGGAGAAATATTCAAATAATCCTTGCTTCAGAATACATACTGCTCTGCTCTACACTGAGCCACCACATTTCATATTTGAAAAACTTTCGCAGAGACAAGACTAACATTAAAGAGCAGCTGATGCCTTCAGGAGAACTTCAACAAAGCATAATATTTAATCACAGAATCACAGAAATGTGATGGCAGAAAAGGACCCTTTTGGCCCATCGAGTTTGCCCCTTACTCCCCCCACCTGTCCCACTCGTCCAGAGATCCCCCTTTGCCCCCCTTTCAACCCCTTGTGTCTGTCCCATGCCCTCTTGAACTCCTCCACCATTTCCACTCCTACCACCTCCTCCGGCAAACTGTTCCAGGGTCCACCACCCTCTCAGTGAAGTAACAGCCTCTCACATTACCCTTAAACCTTCCTCACTCCAACCCAGACCATGGCCCCTGGTTCTAGTACCTTCATACCTCGTGAATAAGCTCCCCCTGCCTTATTAAGCCCCTTCATGTACTTAAATGTTTCTATCATGAAGGGGAAGGGTAACGGGCCTGAAGGAAGCACAAGGGGTAGGAAGGGCACGGAAATGGACACAAGTCCCTTTACACGGGAAAGGGTCCCAAAGGAATTGGAAGGAATAAGAGTCGAAAAAACAATGGCACCGTTATGGGTGCACCCCAGGGTCCTAAAGGAACTAAAAGAGATGGTGGCTGAATCTCTGGCAATCCTGTTTAACCAATCACTGGAAACAGGGGCGGTATCCAAAGACTGGAGGACAGCAGATGTAGTTCCCTTATACAAAAGTGGGAACAAAGAGGAAGCAGTGAACTATGGACCAGTCAGCCGACCTCAGTAGTGGGGAAGATCATGGAAGCACTACTGAAGGAGAGACTGTTGGAACATCTGGTTGCCAATGGACTACAGGACCCAAGGCAGCATAGTTTCACCAGGGGGAGGTCATGCCAGCCCAATTTCTTTTAATTTTTTGACTGGGTGACAAGGAAGGTTGATCAGGGGAGAGCAGTGGGCGTGGTCTATCTGGACTTCAGCAAGGCCTTTCACACTGTGCCACATAGAAGGCTGTTAAATTGGGGAATATGGCAGTGGGCAGGACAGTAATGCGATGGGTGGGTAATTGGCTGGGTGGCAGAACACAGAGGGTGGTGGTAAATGGCTGTCATTCCATGGAGGGAAGTGTGTCCAGTGGCGTGCTGCAGGGATCAGTGCTGGGGCCGGTCCTATTCAACATCTTTATTGGTGACATTACACAGGACCAAGAAGGCAGAATTTCCCTGTCCGTTGATGACACAAAGCTCTGTAACAGAATGGACACACCAGAGGGTGTAGACAGAATGAAGAGGGATCAGCAGAAGCTTGAAGAATGGTCAAGGGTTTGGCAGTTGGAATTTAACACATAAAAGTGCAAAATAATGCATATGGGGCACAAAAACCCTTGAACAAGATATCAATTTGGGGTGGTGGTGGTGGTGAGGATATAACATGCATCAAGCAGGAAAGGGACCTTGGGATTATCGTCTCTGATGACCACAAGGTAGGGACACAGTGCGACAAGGTGACAGGTAAAGCAAATATGATGCTGGGATGCATAGGCAGGGGCATCACCAGCAGGAAAAGGGAGGTCATAATTCCACTATACAAGACACTAGTAAGGCCCCACCTGAAGTACAGTGTCCAGTTCTGGAGACCTTACCTACGTAGGGACATAGACAGGGTGGAGGAGTTTCAGAGGAGGGCAACAAAGACGGTACAGGGATTGCATCATAAGTCCTATGAGGACAGGCTGAAGGACCTGAATATGTGTTCCCTGAAGGAGGGAAGGGAGAGAGAGGGGATATGATAGAGATATACTGTACGAGTACCTTACAAGAAGCAACACAGTACAGGAAAACACTATTTTCCTGAAAAAGATGCTCCAGGACTAGAGGGCATGGGATAAAGTTGGAGGGAGGGAGGGTGATTCAGAGGAAATGTGAGGAAGAATTTCTGCACAGAAAGGGTGGAGGACAAATGGAACACCCTGCCTGAGGAAGTAGTGGGGGCTGAAACAATCATGAGATTTAAGAATGCATGGGATAGACATAAGAGAATCCTGGAGGTCAGGGGTAAGGGGCAACAGACTTCTAGAAAAAGTTAAAGTGATCTAATGAGTTCAAATGGGCAGACTGGGTGGGCCATATGCCCTGATCTGCCGAGAGTATCTATGTCCCCCTCTCCTTTCTGGTCTCCAGCGGGTACAGATCCAACTCCCTCAGCCTTTCCTTGTAGGGCTTCCCATTTAACCCATGCACCATCTTAGTGGCCCTTCTCTGAACCCCTTCAACCCCATCTATGTCCTTGCATAGGTGAGGTCTCCATATTGGACCCCGTGCTCCAGGTGATGCTTCACCATGGATTTGTAAAGGGGCACCAACACTTCCTTCCTTCTGCTTGTTATACTCCTTCCAATGCACACCAGCATTCTATTCGCTTTGCCCCACACCTTGCTACATCGGGTCCCCACTTTAAGGTTGTTTGGAATTATAATCCCCAGATCCCTCTCCTTCTCAGCTGTCTTAATTACATCCCCCCACTGTGTACTTCGCTTGAGGGTTGTTCCTACCCATGAGCATTACTGTGCATTTTTTAGCACTTAATTTCATCTGCCAGGTTTCCAACCACCCCTCCAGCGAAATTAGATCTTCCCTCATAGCCTCCACCCCTTCTGGGATGTCCACCTTATTACAGACCTTCGTGTCATCTGCAAATAGGCAGACCTTCCCCTGTAGCCCCTCCACTATGTCACTGATACAGATGTTGAACAGGATGGGCCCCAGCACCGACCCGCAGGGGACATGGCTCGTCACCCCTTCCTCCCTGGAATGTACCCCATTTACCACCACCCTTTGGCTTCTTCCCATCAACCAGTTCTCTACCCACCTCGTTATCTCCTGTCCCACCCCCAAACTCTCCGGCTTACTTAACAGCCTTCTGTGGGGCACAGCGTTGAAGGCCTTCCCAAAGTCCAGATAGGCCACATCTACTGCCCCCCCCCCCGATCTACCACTCTTGTCACCCAATCGTAAAACTCAATGAGGTTCATCTGGCATAACCTCCCTTGTGTGAGGCCATGCTAATGGATGTCCTGTAGGCCACTTTCCTCCAAGTAGCTGACCACCCTTTCTTTTAATATTGCCTCCATTACTTTGCCTACCACCGAGGTGAGGCTGACATGGTGAAAACTGTTCACCTCTTCCCTGCTCCCACCACTGTGTTGTGGCATCACATCTGACCTCTTCCAGTCCCTTGGCACCCACCCTGTATCCAGTGACAAGTTAAACAACCCCACTAGAAGTGCTGCCAGCTTCTCCCTTAGTTCTTGGAGTACTCTAGGATGCAGGGCATATGGACCCATAGCCTTGTCCACCCTCAACCTACCTCATTTATCTCTTACCCTGTCCTCACTGATTGGACTAGGATCCACCCCTATGCCTTCCCTTCCCCTCTCCCCTAAAACCGGTCCCCTTCCTTCCTCTTCCACCATGAAGACTGAGCGGAAGTACTTATTTAACACCTCCGCCTTCTCGAAGTCCCCTTCTACTTGTACTCCTCCTCCTCCCCTTCACCCTTACAATCCCCTGCCCTGCCTTCCTCTTCTCCCCTGTATACCAAAAAGTTTTATTCCCCCTCTTGACCTACCTAGCAATTCTTTCCTCCATTTCAGCTTTTGCCTTCCTAATGTTCTGCCCTGCCACCCTCAGCTTCTCCCTGCGCTCCTTCCTGTGTCCTCTTGCATGCTCTGAATGCCCTTTTTCTTTCTCCAATTGTACCCACCCCTCACTTTCCTGGTGAACCAGAGCGGCTTCCTTCTTTTTCTATTCTTCCTCATCTTCCTTATACAGATTTCCGTGGCCTTAAGTAACCCCCCCCTTCAAAATCAAGTTCCATAATTCCTCTACTTCCCCTAATCCCTCCTTCCCCTCCATTTTTTTCTCATCTCCCTCATTTTGGCAAAATCCGCCCGCCTGAAGTCCAGGATCTCTGTGTTGGTCCGAGTCACTTCATTCTCACTCCCAATCTCGAAGCTCACTGTATTATAGTCGCTTGCACCTAAGCTGACCCCCACTCCAATTCCTTCCACACTATCCCCATTGGTGAGGGCCACGTCTAGTATGCTGCTACCCCTAACCGGCTGTTGCAAAAAAGCTCCCTGGAGGGACTCTAGGATCTCTCTGCTCTGACCTAGCTGATGGGATATCCCAGTCAACATCTGGGAGGTTAATGTCACCCACCAGCAGAATCCCAGTGTCATCCTTTGAATCACCTGCATTATCTGCCTATCGTTTTCCTCCCCCTGCGTTGGAGGTTTGTAAGTAACTCCCAGCTTTACTTTTTTTTTTAAACTCAAGTTTATTGACAACAAATGGGTACAAATGCCTTTATATCCATCAGACATCATAATCGACTTTATCATGTTACAATCAGCACATTCCACAACAGTCAATTAATTCCCCCTTTTATATTTTATTTCCTATATTTAGAGAGCTCAGCTTTCCTTGTATATTTTATTTAATTCTGATACAAAAATTCAAAGTCATAGTTAATTAATCTGGCCTCTTCGACCTCTCGAGAGCCCACCCCAATGCAGCACTCTCCCGACCCTCTGTCCTCCACCACAGCTGCTCCCCCTCATCACCCTTCAACTTGGTTTAAAATGGTATTTCTGAATCGCACCTCTCCACAGGTGCCATCTTGACCATTTTCTTATATATAGGTTTGTTTTATGATTCAGCTTAAAGGTTAACTCCTCCATCTCTGCAATCTCCAGTATTATGTTAAGCCAAATCTGTATCTGAGGTGGGTTAGGAGTCCGCCATGACCGAGTCATGGTTTTGTGTGCTGCCACTATGAGTATTGCCCACAAATATAGGGCGTCTGAGTTGCCCAGATCTGGAGGGGGGACACCCAGAATCAGATTTGTAAAATCCATCTGCTGTGCCAGTGAGAATATGTCTGCCAGAATGTTTCGGATGCCCTCCCAAAAAACTTTTAACTTTGGGCACTCCCAGAATACATGTACATATGTTGCTTTTTTTTCCTGGCACTGTCTCCAACATTCTGGGGAATGTGCAGGGTTTCTTTTGTGCAGGGTCATAGGAGATAGGAAGAAGTGCATTTTTACCCTCCATTCAAACTCCTGCCAATATGGAGAGCTTGTGGTTTTAGTGGTGATTTGGAAGGTTTTGTTCTAGTCTCCCCCCTCCAGGTCAACTCCACTTTCCTCTTTCCATCTGGATTTAATTTTGGTTAAGGAATCTTTTTTAGTTTGCGATAGCGTTTTGTATATATGCGAGATGAGGCCTTTTTGGATTTGTCCTGTTCTGATTGATCTCATGCAATTCAGTAGGGGAGCAGCCCTGGTAGGAGTGTGGTCTAGGCTCTGATGTTGTTTGATGTAGGCCCTAATCTGGAGGAATCTGAAGTGGTCTGACTGTCTAAGCTTGTAGGTTTCTTTGAGAGATTCAAAATCCAGGACCCTATCTCCCTGGAGGAATTGTTCCAAGTGGGCTAAACCTAGTCTCTCCCATACTCTAAAACTGTAGTCTAACCTTGCCGGGAGGAAATCAGGGGCCCAGGCTATTCTGGCCATAGGCCAGATGGAATGGGCTAGGCTGTATTTCTGCCAAATTCTACGTGTAGCTGCCACAGTGTTTCTGACAGCCATGAGTGGGTGTAAGGATGTGCCCAGCCTTCCTTTGGAAAATAGGACTCTCATGTCGAGAGGGACCTCCCCCTCTGTCTCTCCCAGTTCCATTGCTTTCCAGTTTGAAGTACATGAGAGAGTAGACCAAGACAGGGCCATCTTTAGTTGAGTGGCTAAGTAATAATCTTCTAGGTCTGGTAAGGATCTACCACCTTCTCTCTTATGGGTTTGGAGTATCTTAATGTTAATCCTAGGTTTTTACCACTCCAAATGAAGCTAGATATTATCTTATTCCATATGAGGAATTGAGACCTTCCAATGTATATTGGGAGGCATTGGAACAAATAGAGGAATCTAGGGAGGATGTTCATTGTAATTATTTGGATTCTAGAGTACATTGGGAGGTTGATTAGGGACCATCTCCCAAAGTCTTTGTTAATCTGAGCTATTAGGGGTTTGAAGTTAGTTTCAAAAAGGCGGGAGGGGTGCTTAGTTATCACTGTGCCCAAGTATTTCATTCTATCAGCTTCCCACTTAAGGGGTAACCTCTGTAGGGTCGCCCGGGACGGTGTATAGTAGAAACATAGAACCTCTGTCTTTGTTTTGTTGAGTGAGTACCCTGTGTGGGTCCCAAATTCCTCCAGAATCGACCACACCTCCGGAATAGACGATTCAGGAGCTGCCAGTGAAAGGAGCACATCATCTGCGTATAGGGAGATTCTCCTCTCCATCCCCCCAACCTCAATGCCCTTTATAATTTTAGATTGGCGGATAGCCTCCGCCAGTGGTTCTATGTACAGTGCAAATAACGGGGAGAGGGGTCACCCCTGCCTGGTTCCCTACCTAGTCTAAACCTCTCTGACAAGCTTCCATTCACTCGAATGTATGCCTGAGGGCCGGCATACAACGAGTTTAGGCTATCAATAAATGGGCGGGGGAAGGCCATGGCCTCCAGCACCAGAAATAGAAAGCTCCAGGAGACTTTGTCAAAAGCCTTCTCTGCATCTAGGCTCATTAGGCATGCAGGTGCTCTGGTTCTGTGGACTGAATCTATAGTATTCAGGGTGGTCCTAACACTATCAGCAGCCTGTCGGCCCGAAACAAAGCCCGTCTGGTCTAGATTGAGCAAGTTCGGGAGGAGCAGGTTTAGGAGGGAGGCTATGATTGAAGTTAGTATTTTATAATCTACATTAAGTAGTGAGATAGGCCTGTATGACTCACATTTGGTTGGGTCCTTATTATCTTTGTGAATTAGGGAGATTGTAGCATATTGCCAGGAGGGGACCGGGGAACCCTTTCCCCAGACAACTGAAAATACCTCCAGAAGGGGAGGAACCAGTTCCTTTTTAAATGTTTAATAGAACTCTGCACTGAACCCATCGGGTCCCGGACATTTTCCCCCCTTCAGCTGCTTAATTGCATTTAGAATCTCCTGTTGGGAGATTTGTTTGCATAAAGAGAGCCCCGCTTCTTGTGATAAGGCTGGGAGAGCAAGAGAGGACAAGAACCTTCACCTCTCTGTGGGGGCTGTCTCCTCCGGGGCTTGATAGAGCTTAGAGAAATATGAAACAAAGGCTTCTGAGATATCAGGTAGCCTGGAGCTAATTCTCTTCGTGGTTGGGGAAACTATTTTGGTAATGGCAGTATTTGCCTGCTGCCTCCTAAGCCTAAAGGCTAATAGTTTTGTTGCTCGTGGCCCTCCCTCATAGAACCTCTGCTTTAGGAAATGCAAGGACCTCTCTACCTCCGCCCTCTGCAGTTCCCCCAGTTCCCTTCGTTTTGTTTAAGTTCTTGGTCTCTATCCCTCTCCCATTTGAGTTTTTGGTCATCCTCCAATTGTTTAATTTGAGTCATGAGATCTTGTTGTTTTTGTTTTGCTTTCCTCTTCCTTGCTGTGGCAACAGCTATTAATCTACCTCTGATCACAGCCTTAACCGTGTCCCAGATCATCTGGGGGGAGACCCCTCCCACATCGTTCTCTTGTAAGGTTCTATTAATAAGTTGCTTAACTTCTTGTATTATATTTTTGTCCTGAAGGAGTGAGCAGTTTAGCCTCCAGTGTGTTTTTTTCCTTGGAAGCAGGAAGTCTATTTCAACAAATACCGGGTTATGGTCAGAAATCGCACACATCCCCACCCACATATCACGAAACTCTGTCAGCTGCTGAGTGAAAGTGAAAAAAGTGTCCAATCTGGAGAAGACCCTGAACCTGGGGGAATAAATACAGGTTACTCACCTGTAACAGGAGTTCTAGGAATGGTATATGTTGTTCATCCACACTCATTGGCAGGTATCCTTGCCGCTTTAAATCTTGCCGGAAGGTCTTCAAGCTTGCTCCTCCCACCCACCCGGGTGGTATAACTCTCGGCTCCGCCCCATGGCGTAGATCTGGCCCGCTGGAAAGCTCAGGTTGTGCGTCGAAGCCGAGAGGAGTCGGGTAGATGGTGTGGATGAACAACATATACCATTCCTAGAACTCCTGTTACAGGTGAGTAACCTGTATTTCTAGGGACATGGATATGTTGTTCATCCACACTCATTGGCAGACTCCTAGCAGTTCTCCGGAGGAGGAGGCAAGAGCACACCCCAATACTTACTTGGGAAGAGAGACTGGAGAACAGAGGCCCCAAAACCAGCATCGGCGTGACTCAAGGTCGATGTGGTAATGGGTAATGAAGGTGTTTGCTGACTTCCAGGTAGCAGCCCTGCAGATTTCCTGGATAGGGGCGTCCCTGGAAGCAGCCACCGTTGCAGCAGTATGGCGGGTAGAATGAGCTCTTATCCTCTGGGAGGCTCCATGCCCGCCAACTTATAACAGAGATCTATGCAGGAAGTGACCCACCTGCTTATCGTCCAGCTGGCTGCAGGTCTGCCAGGTGCGGCTTCAGCGTGGGTGACAAACAGCTGGCTAACCTCTCCCAATTTCAGCCGTGCGCTCCTTATAATAAGCGACGCCCTTCTAGGGTCAAAGTATGGAGCCTGTATTGACCTCCGAGTGTGATTGGGGTAGAACACCGGCAGAGTCAACACCTGGTTAAGGTGAAACTCCGACACCACCTTCGGAAGGAATTTCGGTGGGGCGCAGGACAACCTTGTCCCTGTGGAAGACCAGGTAAGGAGACTCGATGGAAAGCGCCTGGAGCTCTCCCATCCTTCTGGCTGACGTGATAGCCACCAAGAAGGCGGTCTTCCACGACAGGTGAGAGAGAGCACACCTGTGCAAAGGTTAGAATGGCTTGCCCATGAGCTTTGCCAGTACCAGCAGTAGATCCCACGGAGGTGGGGTTCCCGCACTGGAGGGGAAATGTGATCAAGGCCTTTGAAAAAGCGCCAGACCACCTTCTCCTGCGCCACCGACTGCTTCCGGCCCAGCGCCCGGTAAGCAGAGATGCTGCCAGGTGCACCCTTAGAGTAGTCGACCTGAGCCCTTGATTAGAAAGGGACCATAAATAGTCCAAGATGCTTGCCAAGGAACAGGAGGAAGGGTCCAAGCCCTTGCCTTGACACCAAATGGAAAACCTTTTCCATTTGAAGGCATAACATTTTCTGAGTCGACTCATACGGGAGCCTCAACTACATTGAGGACCTCGTCGGAAAGACCCAAGGCCTGGAACTCTGGCAGCTCAGGAACCAGGCCGTCAGGTGCAGGGATTGAAGGTCGGATGGAACACCTTCCCCTGATTGACTGAGAGCAGGTCAGGCGAGCTGGAAGCTGCCGGAGTCCTGGAGCTGAGACTGAGGAGATCTGGTACCAGAACTGGCGAGGCCAGTCTGGGGCTATCAGAATCACCGCGCCTTGTCCCTCCTTGCCTTGAGAAGCACCTTGTGGATCAAGGAAATGGGGAAAAGGCGTAAAAGGCCGGGGTCCACTGCCTCGAGAAGGCATCCCCTGCAGCGAGCCCTGCTGAGGCGGGCATGGAACAGTCTCAACCCTGCGTTCTCCTGGAGGCGAACAGGTCCACCTGAGGTGTGCCCCAATGGGAGAACAGATGCTGTACTACCTCCGGCAGGAGAGACCACTCGTGGGATGCAGCCCCTATCCGGCTCAGGGCATCGGCCAGGGTGTTGGAGCTCCTGCCACATGAATGGCTAGGAGATCCGCCTCCAGGCTGCGCAGTGACCAAATGCGGAGAGCTTCCTTGCATAGAAGCATGGGCGCGTCCGCCCTGGCGGTTTAGATAGAACATGGTCATGGTATTGTCCGTCTGGACTCGGACCACTTGACCCCGGAGGACGGAGCAAAGGCGGTGAGCTAGGCGGACCGTCGGAGCTCCAGCAGGTTGATGTGGCATCGGGACTCCGCGGGGACCAGAGGCCATGAGCCCAATGTTCCCCAGATGGGCACCCCAACCCATCAGAGAGGCATCGGTCGATAGAGAGACCGTCGGCTCGGGGCGGACGAACGGGATGCCCTCCTGCAAATGATCTGGAACGGTCCACCACTGGAGAGCATTCCACATCCCCTGAGTCAGCGACACAAGCTGGTCCAAGGATCGCAGCGTTGTGACCACTGGCTGGCCAGTCCCCACTGAAGGGCGCGATGTTCAGCGGGCCCAACGGACCACGCTGGTGCAGGCCGCCATGAGACCCAGGAGGCGCAGGAAGTCCGGGCAGGCGCAGTGCCCAACCAGAAATGATCGGACAAAGGAGAAAGAACCCGGCCCTGTCCGGCCAGGAGCCAGCTCTTGGCTCGAAGAGAGTGCAGCTGCGCCCGATGAATAGAATCACCTGCTTTGGCTCGAGTTCCGACTTGGCCTCGTTGATAAGAAGGCCCAGTTGAGAGCAGACCTGGAGGGCAGATCTCTGGACCTCACGCCTCCTTCCTGGAGGGAGCTGCTATCAGCCAGTCGTCCAGGTAAGGGTACACCCGGACCCCTCGGCGCCATGAGAATGCTGTCACCACTGCCATGCATTTGGTGAAGACCCTGGGAGCTGGAGACAAGCCGAAGAGGCATGGCTTGGAACTAAAGGGATCCTTCGCAAGGCGAAGGAATCTCTGGTGAGGAGCAGACGGATAGGGACGTGAAAGCGTCCTGCAAGTCCAGAGGCAGAACCACCACGCCCGCGTTCCAAGGATGGTATTATCTGAGCCAGATGACCATCCTGAGGTTCGAGACCTTAGGAACTTGTTTGGTCGTGTGAGTGAGAATGGGGCGCCAGCCCCGTCCGTTGAACCAGGAAGTACCTGGACACAAACCCTGGGTCTGAAGGAGGGTCCATCCCTCTCTTATCACCTCCTTCTGGAGGAGGAGAGCGATGTCGGCTCGACGGTCAGCCCAGTGAGGCTGGGGACCCCGAAGCCCCGGGCGCAGGCTCTGAAGGGTGGTGCCTGCTCGAATCCAGAGGCAGGCCTCTTCCACCACCTCCAAGACCCACCCGTCCGTGGTAACAGCGGACCAGGCGGAACGGAGAGCCGGGAGCCGTTTCCACGGGGACCCAGGGTAAGGTGACGGAATGGGGCGACACCCACCCAGCCCGTCACTGGGCAGGCTTGGAGGAGGGACCGGCCGAGGGACCTCCTGGGCCTTTCCTCCTGCCTCCTGTTAGAGAAGCGGCGGCTTGGGTTTGGGATGCAGGCCGAGCCTGCTGGCCCTAACGATGCTAGGCCATGGCGCGAGGGGCTGCAGGGCGAAAGGGCTTAGGGCTGTGGCTTCTGGCCTTTGTCCTTCTGAGCGGAAGAGACCCAGTCCAAGGTAGCATTGGACTTCTCGATCCTCTGCAGGTGACCTTCCACCCCAGGGTCAAGAGGTCAGTCCCAAAAGGAACATCCGCCAACTTGTGCTGGGTATCCGAAGTAAAGGTGGATATCCTCAGCCAAGCCATGACCATAGCCACTACGGCCGCCACCGATCTGGCACATGAGTCCCCTATATCCAAAGCAGTCTGGAGCTGCTGTTTGGCCACTGCCCTGCCCTGGTCCGCACCTGCTAACCGTAGTCTGAAGATCGGCGGAAGATGAGGATGACCTCATCCAGGAGCCCAACAGGGCATAGAAAAATGTGCCATGAGGGCGGCCGAACTGGCCTGGCGAAGGCCGAGAGAGAGGGCCTGGCGTAGACTTTCGCCCGACATAGTCCAATTTCTTGGACTCCTTGTCAGGAGGTTTGTCCACATCCTGGCGTTGCCCGGGCCGTGAGCGCTGTCGGTAACCAACCCCTCAGCAGAGGGGTGTTCCGAAAAACCGGACAAGGAACCGGTAGGGACCGCATACTTCCTGGCCATCCTGGCCGAAGGCGCAGGGCAGGAAGCAGGGCGCTGCCAAAGCTCCAGTGCCGGACCCACTATGACCTCGGCCACCGGAAAGGCCTCCGTCGGAGAATCCCCTCGGTCCAGAATCTCCGTGAGGGGATACCTGGCCCGTTTGGAAACGGGTTCGAGCTCCATCCCGGTGGACTCGAGATGAGCGAAGCAGTCCTAGGAAGGACGGCGGGCTATCGTCCATTGACTGACCTCCTGAAGACTCCAAGTCCAGTCGCGGAAAGAGGGAGGAATCATCTTCGGACTCGGAAGAGTCCCTGAAAGCTTGCCTCTGGCCTGAGCCACCCTTCACCTGCGAGGTCGGTCGGGAGTGAGGGTAACTGACAGCCGATGGGTAGACCCTAGCCGACCGAG
This sequence comes from Neoceratodus forsteri, assembly GCA_016271365.2. Lineage (NCBI taxonomy): Eukaryota > Metazoa > Chordata > Ceratodontiformes > Ceratodontidae > Neoceratodus > Neoceratodus forsteri. The sequence goes on along the minus strand of CM057459.1, from coordinate 297,347,990 downwards.
AATCCTTGGTCGGAGCCCCAATAGGTGGCTGTGGGCGGAGGTTCACGAGGTCGGTGGAGCAGCTGGTTTTGGCGAACAACCGGCCTGGGTATAGGCTCCTCGGATAAGTCGGGGGTTGTGTCGGCGCTCGGTGACAGCCACTTAATGGCGGGAGGCGACAGGGTCGGCTTACTCCCGGCCAGGAGAAGCTGTTGCAACATGAGGCTCGTGCCGTCGACATAATTTATGCGAAGCCTCCCTCGTCCGAGGAGGAGGGCGAGGGCGGCGACGGCTTGCCAGCTACATGATGCGAGACCGAGACCGCCTATGGCCAGGTGGGATCGGCTGGACCGCGAAGAGGTCCGAGACCGAGAGTCCCGGAATTTCCGAGGTCGGTGCGGGAGGTGTCGTCCGGAACCGGCACTCCCTTCGGCTCGGATGGTCCATCCGAGGGCTCCGGAACCGGAGGCACAGGCGAGCCCACGGGATCCCCAACTCCTCCCGGGGGAACCGGGGAGAGGGGAATCTCGGCTGCTAAAGGCGACAGCCCGTCCAACGGGTCGAGAAAAATCTCGACTTCGTCGGTGGGAGTCTCGGTCAACTGACCTGACGGGGACACCGTGAGGCCAGTGGCCGAAGCCGAGCGGTCGACCGAAGCCGACGGTCGACGACTCGGGGAGAGGGACCTTCCCGCCTCCCAAGTGCGCCGACGGAGGGACTTACCCTGTCCTTCTTTGGACCGAGAATAAGGTCCAGCAGGCGAGGCCCTTCTCCCTTAGTGGAGAGGGACAGACAAAGCTCCTTAAAGAAGCCGTGTAGGAAGAACCCAGACAGGCGGGATAAATGCGCGGCCGAGGAAGATACGGCCGCGCGCCTCCTCTTCGAGGCGACCATCCGCTCGAGCTGATCCGCGAGCCACCGCCCGCGGACACACGCCAACGGGGCCTCCTTGGACTTCACTGGAGAAGCGGCTTCTCGGGGCGGCCCAGTTACCGTCGGGCAGCCGGGTCTTCGAGGGGCGTGGGCCGAGAAAGATGAGCACAGATCGCAAGCCTGCGGGTCGTGCTCAAGGCCTAAGCAGTAGACACACGTGGAGTGTGGATCCGTCCGAGACATCTTCTGCCCGCATGGGCATCTCCGAAATCCGAGATCGTTTGTCCATCGCAGCGCGAGGATCGAAGACTGAAGTCTTTTTCAAAAATTTATTTTTAAATCCGCTAAAGCGGAGAAATAGGAACCAGTCTCAAGCGCAGAGGCGTTAAGGAGGAACCTGAGCTTCCAAGCGGTAAGGAAGATCTGGCGTCATGGGGCGGAGCCGAGAGTTATACCACCCGGGTGGGTGGGAGGAGCAAGCTTGAAGACCTTCCGGCAAGATTTAAAGCGGCAAGGATACCTGCCCACGAGTGTGGATGAACAACATATCCATGTCCCTAGAACAAGTATATTCTCTAGTTTTAGGATATTTTTCCCTCCAGATATCTTTTAACCCCCCCTTGCTCTAATATCCTTTTAACAGAGGCAGCTCTCTTGACATCCATTGTGGGAATTTGGGATGTGGTGTCAAGCACTCTGTTAAAGACCAGGTTCCAGTCTCCTCCCATGATCAGGACACCTCTTGTCTTTTCCACTATTAACTGTATTAAAGAAGAGTAGAATGAGACGGGGGACCCTGGGGGGATGTATACGTTAGCTAGTGTAACTATAGTGTCTTGGATTCTACCAACAACAATAATATATCTGGCACCCTGGTCCTCCACCACCTCTTGAACTTCGGAAGGAAGAGATGCCGCAAGCAGGATTGCAACTCCTCTCTTCCTTTCTTTTTGAAGGGAGGAGTGAAACACCTGCGGGAATCTTTTAGACTTTAGCTTTAGAGCCTCTGATGGAGAGAGATGCGTCTCTTGAAGGTAATTAGTCCCGCAGTCTTGCTCGGACAAGTAACTCATTAGTCTTTTCCTTTTTATCGGACTCGTGCAGCCGTTTATATTAAAGGAGAGAGTTTTCGTTATTTGTCTATCCATGGGTGTGATTTCTATTCTGCCCTCTTACTTTACACATTTTTTCCCCCCATTTTCGTGTTCTGCGTCTGATGATAGTTAAACATTTAATAACGTTGTTACCCATAGTGTTAACCTTTCTACATAACAAACATAGTTGAAAACTTTTCATACTTTTGTTTTTAACCTGCAACTCTGATTCAACTTCTATATAAGAAACATAACCAGAACTGTTTTGGAGTGTGTGGGTGAAACTAGTCCCGCTCCCACTCAACCATTGTGAATTATGTTGACTTCCTAGGTTTAGTTGGAAGTTATCAGCCTCTAGTGCTGAAAGTAGAGTACTCAAATAAGTCAAGAAGTACCCCAATAACCCCAGGGAGATCTCCCCTGTTAGGTGTCTCATCACATCCAGGTCTTCATTGGCAAGCATAGCCAGCCCCCCCCACCAACCCGACAGCCTGATTAAAACATTGGTTTAAGTATCACAATGCCAGCAGTCTCTGATCATTCTATATTAAGCCTTTCCCCTCCTTGTAAGTATTTTTAAAATACAGTGTGTCCAAATGTTCAATTCAGGCGGTGGCCGTAATTACAGGAGACCTTGACCCAGCCAGCGTGCATTTGACCCTCTGGATACAAACAGTTCACAAGATTTGAGGACAGGAACAATGCAGTTCTTTCCCTCATCCCTTCTCCTCGAGGTGATCTTACTGACCACTTCCCCCGCCCCTCCCCTCGATCTTCTGGCCTTGCTGCACTCTGTTGAGCGCTATCAACAGTTTCAACACCCCCTGTCTGTACCAGTGTTGCTTCGCGCACATATTATTTTACCTCCGGGTTTGATGGTAAACAGTCCTTCAGTTGGCCTAATTTGTGGCTGGAGAGCACTCAAATCATCCTATGCTTGTGTGCAAGCTTAGTTTAGGCCTCTTAGGTCGGGAGGAGGAATCTGGGGACAGGCCTCATGCAACTAGGGACACAGGGAATTCAAGGCTAACTCATACCTTTACAGCCAACCAGCAAGTTCAGGGTCCGATGCCTCCATATGACTGAGATTCAGTGTCTCCTGCAGGTGTTAAGCTTTCTTGTTCACTTTGGAAGGATCGCTGTATCTCCTCAAGTGATGAGATATCCGAGTGCAGGTCGAGGAGGGTCTTCTTCGTTGAGCCTGGGAGAGGCGTGCCTTTCTGAGCCACCTTCCACGCCGAGGCGATCAGGTCCTTCTCCATTTTCTCTCTATGCATCGCTGGGACAGGTATTGACAGTGATTCCAAGTAATGCGCTGCAGCCAATAGATCTGGAAATACCTTCATGCCTTTATCTGTTAATACTTTTAGTCTTGCTGGGAAAAGAACATAAGCTTTAATAGATTTAGCCCTTAGTAGTTTCACTATAGGCCACAGCATTTGTCGCGCTTCCTGCACAGATGTTGTGTGGTGGGTGCCAGAGCAATTTTTTGCCCCGATAAATTAGAGAGCTATTCTGCCACGCCTTTCTCAGGACCTCCTCCTTAGATTTATATTGTGTGAAGCGGGCGATCACCAGTCGAGGCCGAGCCGTGGGGTCCCGGGGTTTTGGAGCCAAGGAGCGGTGTGCGCGGTCCATCGAGAGGTCGAGATCCTCTGGAAGTTTTAGGGTTTCTTTCAGTAAGTCCCTCAAAAAGGTCTCAGTGTCCTCATGTTTGTCCTCTGCTCCCTCTGGAATCCTGTAAAATCTTATGTTCTGTCGCCTAGATCTTCCCTCCAAATCATCAATCCTCTGAGTCAGTTCTTTGTCTCTGGGTAGTAAATATAGTAATAGGCGATCATGCCTGTCCGCCTGCTCTGCCGTTTGAGTTAAACCCAGCTCTAATTGCTCCGTTTTGTGATCGACTGCATTCAGCTCCGTACGAAGATCCGAAAGTTTCCTGTCTATATTTTGGACCGTCTGCGCTGTTTGCATGATTGTCTTGATCAGTTCTTTTGGTAGGCCTGTTTCTTGTTGCCCTAGTACACAGGGGCCCTCCTCCGGCGATCGGGTCTCCATCGCATCCTCCCGGTCTGCTTGTTGCAGCTCTCTTAATTTTTGTGCTGGGGTGTGCAGTGCCTTATTGACCTTCATTCTGGTGATCTTGGCCGGGGAAGGCATAAGTTATTTCCAAGTTGGCTTTAGATTCTGTCGTGCTGGGGTGGGAGCCTCAAGCTTAAGCCGCCATTAGACCGATGACGTCACCGGAAGTCCAACTCCCAGCTTTACTGATGTCCCAGTCCGTTTTTCTAGCGTGACCATAAGATTCCTGACTCCTCTTTCTCCTCTTGTCGTTCTGTTGCCCTAATGTCATCCCTGATGTACAATGCAACCCACCCCCCCTTCTGCCAGTTCTGTCCTTCCTGAAGAGCCTGTACCCTGGGATACCTACTTCCCATTATGTGATGCTTAGTCCACCAGGTCTCCATTACGGCTACAATATCCAGGCCCTCCTCCAGCATTAAGGCCTCGAAGTCCACCACTTTGTTTCCTAAGCCCCTGGCATTTGCGGAAAGTCCCCTCCACAATATAGCCCCCGCTTCCAAACATAAGGGAGCAGATATGGAAGGAAGGGGTGGCAGGGGAGTGCTAGCTAGTCCCTTCACCCTTCCTGTCAAACTCTTCCCCTTCCTAGCCTTGTGCCTCCCCTTACCAGTTTGAATCCCCCTTAAGACCTATCTATATACCCTTGAAGACCCCCCATAGCACTCTTGCCCACCTCTCACTTAGATGTAGTCTATCCTTCCAATATAAGTCCTCATCTTCCCATGTGTCCCCCCCAATGGCCTACACAGGTGAACCCTTCCCTCCCGCACCATTACCTGAACTATTCGTTGAACTCTACAATCCTTTTTTGCCTAGCAGTACTGGCACAGGGGAACGGCAGGATTTCTGAGAATGCCTTGGACCTTGCCTCTTCCATGTATCCCATTGCCAATGCCTTAAACCTACTCTGGACCTCCTCCACTTCATTGCCTTCCAGACCATTGGTCACCAAATGAATGATTAGGTGTGGCTTCCTCACCATCCTTGCACACTCCCAGATTTTTTGCACTGCCCTCCCCGCCTCCATCCGTTCACAAAAGACTGACCTCTGCCTGTAGGTAGGCCCCTTCTGATCCAGTGTATCCCCTTGATGGTGGAATCCCCAAATACCATAGCATTTTCCATCTCTACAGTTAAAGAATCTGTTCCTGGTGAACCTGTCCTTTGAATCACCTGCAATATCTGCCTATCCACTTCCTCCTCCCTTTTCTCCTAATTGCCGCCCCGTCCTGAACTGCCCACTTGTCCCCTCTGGCCCCCCCAGTTCCCCACCTGTCCCCCCACCGCTACAGATTCCAGCCCTTTGTCTACCAAACCTCTCTCCTCTCCTCTGCCCCTTCACAGATTCTGGCCCTTTTTGTCTGCCAAAATCTCTCCTCTCCTTTGCTCCCTGATTTGTCCCCCATCCTGAACTGCCCACTTGTCCCCTGGCCCCCAGTTTCCTGCCTGTCCCCCGCTACAGATTCTGGCCCTTTGTCTGCTGAACCTCTCTCCTCCCCTCTGTTCCCCTATCTGTACCTCCTTGTCCTCCTCTATTTTTCCATTCCCCTTGTTCGTCTCCAATCCCCTCCTGTGCCACCTCCTCCCCCTTTTCTTTCCTAACCCCTTCCTCATTTATGCTCCACAGCTCCTTCCACTGTTCCTTCATCCCCATCTCCCAATCTCTCCAGGACTCCCTGCATCCTCCTATCTGCCAAAGAACTGAACCTGTTGTATACTGGAATCCAAGCTGAAGTCCAATCAGAGGCACATAAGCATGCTCTGGCTGACTTCAGCTAACATCCCAACCTGTGCTGCCTGCTACACTATCACCTGTGGCCACCCAGGTTGCAGTTTATGAGGCAGCCCACCCCTCCCTCTGAAGGAGAGATCTTCCTCCCCATGGCTGTCCGAGTTACTGGTGTTGCAAGTGGTAGCGTTACCGCTGCAACAACAGTCCAGCTTATTTAAATGGATTCTGAAGTTTCTTCTTATTCCCCCCCCTTTTTTTTTTTTTTAAATTGCCGGTGTGGCCTACAGTGTACCAGCATTAACAACACAACCAGTTAACACGTGCATGAGCACACACACACACACACTAGCTTCACATTCCTCCACTTCTAATTTTTTTCTTTCTTTTGTTTTATCACAGGTTTCCCTTTATAGCCCCTTACCCTTTATTTTTTTGTTTCACCCCTCCAGACCTCACCCACAAGACCCTCGGGCCATACACTGGACTCTAGGCTTCTCCTTTTCCCACTCTGCCTCTCACAGGGTCGGATGAACCGCATAGTCTCTCTGCAGTGACTGGAATGGTGCCACACAAATGTGCAAATTAAATTTAATATGAGAGTACCACACATGCTCACACTGCTTCCATGGTAGCTGGGCAGGGCATGGTTTCCTCAGTGCATGCCAGGCTGACATCAGAAGGTGGCAGAACACCAGTCAGGAACAGGAACTTGAGGACTCCCAGCCCAACCAGCCAACATTCTCACCACTCATCGCCAGATCACATGGCCCTTACCACTTACCGCTACCACTGCCAGTTAGCCAGGCAGTTGCAGGGCAGATGGGGGGAAAAAAGCCTGGTTATTTTTATATAAACAAAACTAGCCTAATCTGAGACAAACCACTAGGTTTGACTCGCGTCTCACCTAAAACTGAGCTGCCCAAGTTAGGGTGGGCTCAGTTTTCATTATTATGGTTATGTATACCACTTACTGACTGAGCCTCTTATTTTCACCATACTAGAACTTGGCAGGGTGACTAAGCCTCCATGGGTCATGGTTGGTAAGTTCACCCCCAAATTCAATTGTAAGTACTACATCACCATTCTCTTTCTCTCTTTCAGAGGCAGCATCACCAGATCACGAATTACAAACTCAATCTGATTGACTAGACTTCCTTGAATGTGTATTTGCTATACCAGGACTGTTACCTTCTGTGTATTTAGGCAGAGTTTTATTTTTTCTTTTACCCAAAATAATAAAAATAATAGTTACTGCTTTGTTGGCTTACAGCATGTTGTGCTCTGTACTAGCAAAAGGATACGGAAAGGGCTGGCAGCCCTGAATACAGATAAGGCCTCGGGACGGGATGGATGCGTCAAGGGTTACTCAGGGAACTAGGCAGTGGAACTGGCTGAGCCCCTGGTAGAGCTGTGCTATTCAACAGCTCAATACAGACGGTAGCTGTGTCGATGGACTGGAGGGTGGCGGACGTAGTTCTGCTTAATGGTGGGGAACTTCAGAACTGTCTGTCTTACCTCTGTTGTAGGTAAGCTGATAGAGTCACTGATTAAAGAGGACCTCATGGAAGGCCTGGAAAGCAACTCTCTTCAGCACAATGAACAGCAGGGGTTCTTGGCAGGGATGTCTTTTCAGATTAACCTGATAGTTTTCTTTAAACGGGTGATGAGGGAACTGAATAGGGGCCACACCATGGATTTACTCTATTTTGACTTCAGCAAGGCTTTCAATTCAGTGCCTCACAGACAACTGCTGAAGAAGATGAAGGATCTGGGTGCAGCTAAGGACACAGTAAGATGGGTATGTAATTGGCTAAAGGAGAGGCAGGAGAGGGTTGTAGTTAATAGGGTCAAATCAGTAGAGATGGAGTTCATGAGTGGGGTACTACAGGGATCTATCATGGGCCCAGTCTTAAATATTTTCATCAGTGACATAGGAGAAGGAACCTGGGGCAGGATGTTTCTCTTCACTGATGACACTAAGCTCTGTGGATAGCGATGAGGTAATCCGGGAAATGCACAGTGACCTGCAAAGGCTAGAGAGGTGGTCTAAGGTTCAGCAGTTGATATTGAGTGCCAAAAAGCGTAAGGTGATACACCTAGGGAACAAGAACACCAGGACAGAGTACTAGATAGGTAGGATGAGATTTAACACTACAGCTGAGGAATGGAACCTAAGAGTTCTCATCACTGACACTCTCAAACAATCAAGTTAGGGCAATAATGCCTATAGTAAGGCAAACAGGTCACTGGATGTATTGAGAGGGGTACTGACAGCAGAAGTAAAAAGGTAATACTACCCCTTATAGATCTTTGGTGAGGCCACATCTAGAGTGGAGTACTGTGCCCAGTTCTGGAGTCCTCACCTCAGGAAAGGTAGGGATAGGCTGGAGGCAGTGCACCAAAGGGTAACAAAGATAATTCAGGGCCAACTGGGCAGCCTTACAAGGCGCGCCCCAAGGCACTGAACAAATACTCAGTGGAAATCAGAAGGGAGAGGGGAGACGTGATGGAGACCTTCAAGTTCCTGAAAGGAATAAAGAAGGTGAAATGCAGGGAATTATTCAGCATGAGTTCCAGTTCAAGGTCATGTGGGTATGAGTGGAAACTGATAGGAAGGAGGTTCAGGAGGGACACGAGAAAGTATTATCTTACAAAAAGGGTGGTTGATCCATGGAACAGTCTACCTGTTGAGGTGGTGGATGCTAAAACCGTTAATGGTTTTAAGCATAGCTGGGACAGAGTGAAGGGTATAGTGGTTACTCAGGGAGACAGTTACTGGAAGGGAAATGGGGGGTGGATAAGGAGAGTGACAGTTACTGAGAGGGGAATAGGGGAGTGGATGAGAAGGGCTAGAACCCTGGAAGGACATCAGATTCCTGGACTAGACAGGGATCCAAGGGCAGACTGGATGGACCATTGGTCTTTTTCTGCCATCTGTGTCTATGTCTATGTTTCACACTAATGAATGTGCAAGTGATTCTGTTCTCAATAGCAACTAGATACAAATTTCTATTTTAAGGATGTTATTGTAGGAGGAACTAATTTTTCTAAGCTGTTCAAAACAAGCTGCAAAGTAAATGAAAAGGAGTGTTTCATTTAAAACAGAGCACAGCACCTACTATATCTCTAAATAGTGACAGAACTTTGAATCTCTGTCATGGACACTTTATTCCTTTTTTGGCCACGTTGCTCATGGGCTTATTTTACAGTTTATGTATACATGTAGCAATGCCGGGCTCATTATACAGTTTATGTATACATGTAGCAATGCCGGGCTCATTATACAGTTTATGTATACATGCAGCAATGCCGGGCTCATTATATAGTTTATGTATACATGTAGCAATGCCGGGCTCATTGTACAGTTTATGTATACATGTAGCAATGTCCGGGCTCATTGTACAGTTTATGTATACACATGTAGCAATGCCGGGCTCATTGTACAGTTTATGTATACACATGTAGCAATGCCGGGCTCATTGTGCAGTTTATGTATACATGTAGCAATGCCGGGCTCATTACACAGTTTATGTATACATGCAGCAATGCCGGGCTCATTGTACAGTTTATGTATACATGTAGCAATGCCGGGCTCATTGTACAGTTTATGTATACACATGTAGCAATGCCGGGCTCATTGTACAGTTTATGTATACACATGTAGCAATGCCGGGCACATTGTACAGTTTATGTATACACATGTAGCAATGCCGGGCTCATTGTACAGTTTATGTATACACATGTAGCAATGCCGGGCTCATTGTGCAGTTTATGTATACACATGTAGCAATGCCGGGCTCATTGTGCAGTTTATGTATACATGTAGCAATGCCGGGCTCATTGTACAGTTTATGTATACATGTAGCAATGCCGGGCTCATTGTACAGTTTATGTATACATGTAGCAATGCTGGGCTCATTGTACAATATATGTATACATGTAGCAATGCCGGGCTCATTGTACAGTTTATATATACATGTAGCAATGCCGGGCTCATTGTGCAGTTTATGTATACACATGTAGCAATGCCGGGCTCATTGTACAGTTTATGTATACACATGTAGCAATGCCGGGCTCATTGTGCAGTTTATGTATACACATGTAGCAATGCCGGCTCATTGTACAGTTTATCTATACACATGTAGCAATGCCGGGCTCATTGTGCAGTTTATGTATACACATGTAGCAATGCCGGGCTCATTGTGCAGTTTATGTATACATGTAGCAATGCCGGGCTCATTGTGCAGTTTATGTATACATGTAGCAATGCCGGGCTCATTGTACAATATATGTATACATGTAGCAATGCCGGGCTCATTGTACAGTTTATATATACATGTAGCAATGCCAGGCTCTTTGTACAGTTTATATATACATGTAGCAATATCGGGCTCATTGTACAGTTTATATATACATGTAGCAATACTGGGCTCATTGTACAGTTTATATACATGTAGGAATACCGATGAAAGAAACCAAACAACTGTATTGCTCCTCAAGTGGTCTCAAAACGTGGGAAAAGCAATTATACTCCAGTGTATTACAAGGCAGACTAGATGGACAAACGGTCTTTTTCTGCCAATAGTTTCTATGTTACTAAGGGGCTGTGTCCATTTAAACTTATATTTAGTACTTTTCCCCAAACAGGATTTTATTTGTATGCTTTTTTTTGCAAACAATAATCACAAAAATGGAACTGAGAGGAGCTGCCACAGTGAGATGGGTAAAGGGCCAGCCTGTGTTTTCTAGGTCCACCTGGGTCACTTGTGATGGGTCTTTAAAGAACTGCACTGGAGTGAGGTGGCCAGGCCTTGAAGCTGAACATCTGCTGACTGCTGCCTTACCTAGCGACTAGAGAATGTTGATAAAATAGGAAGATGCAGGGGAAAGTCACTTATGAAGAATGACAGGTCCGATTCCAAACTGGCACAAAATGTCAGTCACAGACTGTTCCATACCCCAGTGGGATGTCACACATCTGATCCTGCCTTTTATCTGTAGAGGGTGAAGCTACCACTCGAGAGCTAGATGCACCCTCTGCACTGGAGGAATGTGCTTTTCAACTAGGATCATGGAATAACATAAAGCCAGAAGTGTTGACAGAATCCTGTTTTTTCATATAAACATCCAAATTACACCAGCTGGGGATGAACAGTGTCCTTGTAAAATAAAATATTTCAGGACTGAATGGTTAGGTGAATCGGTAGTGGGTTACAGAGCCTTGCATCTCTACGTGACCGGATTGAATTGACACAGGTTTGTAGTGGCTAATTTGAGGACCCAGATGAATCAGCAAATCATCAATCATGTGGTATGAAAGTCAGTCATGACTGATTACTGTTAATCATAAAATGTTACCATATGATATTTTCATTTGTATGAAGACTGGTAACTGGGAAAGGCATACAGAACTGAAGCTCGTTTCCGGGTGCAACCCAGGGGAGAGGGGGAAAGGAGAAAAATATTACATTACAGTGAGACACAGAATATGCTTACAATGCCAGTGTACAAAAGTGCAGTAACTGAGTGCGGAACAGGTGATCAAAATCATGACAAGTTGGAGAAGCCATATTTAGCTTATAGACCATTTAATCGCCTAGACAAGAGCACGACAAAAAGCTCAGTGCCTGTGGTGTAAAGTGATGGTACATGTGCTGGTAGGGTCTTCACAAGCCACCAAAACCATAGGGTGGGAGGGACCAGCAGGCAGGGAGGGAACACTGGGGAGGTGTCAAGAGTGTTGGTCAGAGCAGGAGTGTGCAGGGAGACATTTTTTTTTTTCTATTTACAATTTTTCATTTTTCCCTTTTTCTCCCCTTCCCGGGGTCACAGTGTACACATACGTGTGCACGCCAGAATCCGGTGACCCCTTCCATCCCACCCCAGACTTATGGCACTGCTCCAGCCGCCTGCGCACCCATCGGACCACCACCTGATGGATGCGGGACTACAGAGGAGCGGGCGTCCACCCTTTGAGGGGAAATCCTGCTCCAGCCCTCCCTCCCCCGACCTGCACTCTGACGACCCAAGGTCGTTCCCGAAACCAGATCGACGGCATGGCGTCCAGTGCCTCAACCCTCAGCGCCACCGTGCTGGCTACAATAACTGGTGTCTGAGAGAGGACAGTGCAGGGGAGCGATGGAGGGAGGTAGAGAGCAGATTCCAGAGGGAGGGGCGGTGATAGCAGGAGGCAGACTGCCCAGCAGTGGAGTGTGCGTAGGGAAATGAGAAGGTACAAGGGCCCCTAGAACAAAGGGAGTAGGATGAGGGAATGGAAGACAGGAGTGAGGATAGGTATGAGGGGAGGGACACAAACCAGTACTTGAAGAGACACACAGTGGGACTGGTGGTGTGAAAGGGAGAGGAAGAATGGACAAGGAGGCATAGAGGTAGCAATGGTGGGTATGAGAGGGTGAGCTGGTAGTAGGTATCATGGGAGACCATGATCTAAGATCAGCATCTAGATCATAATTTAATCATCCAACATGTAACCTTCAGATCACCAACTGATGATTATTTTTGTGAAATAATTTTTTTTTTTTATCTTAAAGAAATACATTTATCCAAATAATTTCATATCTTCACAGATTCAGACATACTGAGAAAACAGGCCTCTCTAGTACTGAGAAAACTTTCATAGAAGCAGAAATGTCAACTATAAAATACATATACAGTCCAGCCTTGTGCTCACAAGTGGGGAAGAGATTATTATACAATTTTGTACACGAAAACAAAAATCATTCATTTTCTTTTCGCTGAATCTTATATTTCTGTGCAGTGCATACCTCTCAACCTTTCTTCACCAAAATCTGTGACAAATAAGCAAAATGTGTGACATATCGTCTAACATGGCACTGGAAGCTCAGAACACTATAGCAATCAGTGCACTAATGTTCATAATGTTTTTGTATAACTGAGCATAATAGATTATTATGACTTTCTTCTTTCAAGTCTCAGTGGGGAATATGGAATATCATCTTTCCCATGATGAACAAAGGGTTTCTGAGAGGCAAAATGAGTGACGTACCTCATAATGTGTGACAGTCGAGAGGTATGGTGCAGAATCTAATTTTGTTTTTCTTAAACCATGCACTAACTTTAAATTACGAGCTTTTTTGCTGCTAAAATGATTTAGACAAATGTCCAAATGATATAAAGTTATCAAAGCAAATGCAACAAAGCTATACAAAGTAAGGCTTTTATCATTTGCATGCAAGACTTGCAGGTGTTATAGGAATATAATCAGTTTTACTAGAAAGCAAAGAACTGTCACCTTCAGGACCTCCACATTCAGAATCATCCATAGGAACTCTGCTATGAATGAACTCTTCTACTGCAACTTCATCAGTAACTGATCAGAAATCTGATCTTCGTAAAACACAGAATGTTTAGCAGGCTGAAGTAAAACTACTTGAACTCCAGGTTCCATCAAAGCAGATTTAAAATCTAAAAAATGACTGTGCTGTCTTTGAGTGTCTTCAGAAAAGTCAGAGTAACTGTATACTTTAAATACCTCGTAATCAAAAGACCTTTTCTCTCTTGTAGATTTTAAGATGGTGTCTTTTTCATCAACAGATGCCAGAGTAGCAACAACTGTAGGGCCCACCTGTGAGGATTCAGCAGTGTTCTCGTGTTGTCTCATACTGAGGGTTTGTCGACAGGGGATTTGAAATGCACGTGTCACAGATAAATCTTTGTGCACTAAAGCTCTCAGTAATGTTTCAACTGCTAGTACAAGATCGGTGCCAGCACTGTGGGGTTTTAAAACAAGAGACAGATTGGACCCACTGGTGTAAAAAGTGTGGGTCTAAAGAGGAACCTAATGGGTGAAAACAATCAGTGGCAGATTTTGAACAGTTCACGTTCCCTTCCTTTAGATATTGTTATAGAGTAGGGGCATCAGTTTGGACCCACTGGAATAAGGAAAGAGGGGTCAGTTTTGGGCAGGATGCAACTTTTGCCCTTTTGGAGCATGTTGGCGCTGTCTCTGACCGCAATATATTTATATTACGTTCTCTGAGCAAGTTGTCAATTTGCTCCATATTCCTGTGCAGGGATACCTGTTCTTGCACTAGGACCTCACACACAACATTTAAAGAGGTTACCACATTGCAAGTGTCTAGAATATCTTTCTCCAACATTTTAACTTTCTCTGTATTTGTGCTTATTTTCTGGTCAATATCCAAGACTATTTTAGCTATATTATCCATCTTAACATTTAAATCTCTCTACCCCTCCCTAGGTTGACTCTCCCCTTTGCCTCATGCTCCTTCATGCTTGGCTGTTTCCTCTTTAAACTACTTAGGTCTGCTTCCCCAGTCTCCCCCATCTTATTATTACATGACACTGGCTTGGTATATGCACTTTCATCTATTACTCCCTGCTCATCTCCAAGCACCTGACCAAGATGGGAGATCAGGCTTCCTCCTCATTTGTCCTTAAGCTATGGAACCCCTTCCCTTCCAAGGTTCCCAACTCTCCCACCCTGTCATTAATTCAAGCAGCTCTGAAGGCCCACTTAACAACTATCCATGGCCTGTCCCTGCTTTTAACCCCACCACGACCCCTGGTCTGACAAGTTGCTCTCTCACGATGAGTAGCCTGCATGTCCAGGCTTACCTTACTCTATGCTGCTAATGCCTGTTGTTCATTGTTTATATTATTTGCACAGCTTGTCAGTTTGATATATGCTCTCACTATGTATTTGTCAGAATTTCTGTATTGCCTTTATTCCTGTAGTACACTCCCTGTAATTGGTATTATTCCTCACTACGATTTTTGTAATGTGTAATTGCTATCGTACCTTACTATTTGGTTTATGTCATGTAGACCTCATTCTGGTCCATATTTGTTTGTTCATAACCTGCGTTGTACCCTCCCGGGTCGGACCTGAAAATAGGCATTTAACTGTCTTACCCAGTCACCAAAACCCCAAATAAATAAGTAAAATAAGTAAGCCTGAGAAGCCACATTTCTGGAGTCTGTTACCAAATCAAACAACATGAATAATGCTGCTTCTTCATCTCCACCAACTGATTGTTTTTATAAGCTTATAGCAGCACAATGGTTTCTGAGGAACTGTGGATGATCAAGTGATGACCATTTAGAATTATACTAGTTTTGTTTTGCAAGACTGTAAGTCACGTGAGTAATACTTAAACAATGATTTTATTTGTTACTAATATGGAAATATGAATGTCAACTATCAGCAAAAGCAAATTAATTATAATGTAAATCATGTGACGTTAAGTTTTAATCCCATTAGGAAGACCATAACCAATGTTAGGTATCATATACCATGTCAGTGGCTCAGTAGGTAGCACACTCGCCTCTGAGGCCAGGAGATCAGAGGGCTGTGGGTTCAGTTCCCACATCTGGCACTTGGGTTAATATCCTAGTACTGACACTGTAGTGCAGCATGAGAGGGGCACTGCACTTCTGAGGTGCCGTCTTTCGGATGAGATGTTTAACCAAGGTCCCATTTGCCTGGATTGGTGGTAGTTCAGGTGGATGTTAAAGATCCCATGGCACTTATCGAAAAAGAGTAGGGGAACTTCCCCCAGTGTCCTGGCCAAATTTCTCTCATTCACTAAAAAAGTACCACCAACAGCTTAACCTGGTTCAAGGCCAGTTGGCATTCATCTGTACCCCCTCCCCCCCGGGTCGTGCCTGAAAATAGGCAGAATTTGTTTAGTGCACATACCCAGTCAACAAAAACTAAATAAATAAAAATATACAGATCTGTATAAGTAATGTGCATCTTTCAAAAGCACAGTTTTTGGACCAAACAATGGTAATTTTTATTTTTAAAATAATTTTGCCTTGACATTATTAGTTTGCTGACTGTTTGGAAAGGCTCTGAGCATAAACCAGGTACTTGTAGGAACTCGGTGTTGCCCCAGTGGGTACACCTGAAAGTCACTTAAAATCCAGGTGTAATGTGTGTGAGTTGTTGTAGTAGGCACATGTAAACAATTCAGAATTTTACGAAGAACAGCCATGTCCAACACACAGACATGTTCATTCAGATAGTCCACTTCTTTATTTAGTAGTCTTGTCCACCACCAAGCCCAACGTTTCGCAACATTTGGCATCATCAGGAGTATGTGGCTCCTTTAAAATAAATAACAGCTAATATTCAAAATACAGTGGAACTGAAGTTTAACTTTCCAACCTCATTAACTCATTTCCTGTTGTCATATTCCCCGTGACCCACTGCGCATAATCAGCTATTCACCGTTCTTTGTCATATTTCTCCACCAATTTAAACCAAAAACATACTAACACACTAATAGCCAGCAGAATAGGCCAAATAGTCTTTCTTGTCTGTTCGAAAGCCAGCAACCTAATGGCTGCTCGCCTTACCACCCCCCCCCCAGCTCCTGAGAGGGTTTTCTTTGGTTTCAGTTTCCCCTTGTACATACCACCACAAACATACCACCGTGTTAAAAGTTCCTGTGTGCACATTCACCAAACACACAACCTTGAATACCCTCAAGTGCTTCCACATCTTTACTATGATTCCTGTTAGTTGTATCATTTCCTAGTTCTCACTGCATGCATATTTTTATAGTCTGTCCTCTTAAGTAACCTAACATTTCCTATTTTTTTGATATTCAGTGAAAATGTGGAAAGATAACCAGTTAAATTATTTTATTCATTCAGGTGCAACGTACTGATATCACTAAGCTCAGCCTTCTCACTGTGCATCTCTCTTATTGAGAAGTCACACGGTTTTGTATGTACCTCTTTTTACATGATACCCCTCTTTTTATGTTGATTGTGTGCATGCGCAAGAAACATGTTGCTTCAGCTTTCTCCACAAGCAGGTTGTGGAGGCATGGCACTGTTGTGCCCAATGCCCCCACAGCCTGCAAAGGTTTGTCCCCCGTCCCCCAATGCCGTGGTACGCTGCTGCTGACACTAGTTCAGCCTGCGTGCCACAACTTGATAAAAAAAATCAGCCACTGCAATCAGGGGCCGCCTCATCATTGCAGCGTCAGCCATCCGCTGCAATGAGGGAGCAATCGTCATTGCAGGGGCGGATGTAAAACCCTGATATTGTTTGAACATGGCGGCGGCTTGCCGCGTGTTCACAAACAATATAACCCCACCGTGTTTACTTGCCGACGGGAGCCCACTTCCGTCGGCAGTCTGACACCCCCCCCTCACGGTTTTGTTCCTGTCGACAGGGTGCCCAATCCCCATCGGCATAACAATACCCCCCACCCCTGTTTTGTTCCTGCCAGCAGGGGTGCCCAGTCCCCGTCAGCATGTATTTCACTCTCCTTCCCCTTGAATGTTGCACACGGGGGGGGGGCCCACTCCCCGTCGGCATAATGTTGTCCCCCTTCTGTTTGTGTAGCTGAGGGGGTGCCCAATCCCCCTCAGCTCCTGCAGCTCCCCTCCCCCATTCCTTGTTTGCCGACGGGGGTGCCCAATCCCCCGTCAGCTAATGCACCCACCCACCCACACAGATGGCACACTGGGAGCCCACCCCAGTGTGCCAAAGCACCTGTTAAACTGGAAGCGGTCCCCTGATGTCTTATTATTTTTTCTGCCCTGTAAAGAAGAAGCGGTCCTGGAGCTCTCCCAGGCCCCCCCACAACCGCACCCACCACTGCACACCTGCCTCCCCCACCCCCACCCCATACTTACCTCCGGAGCTCGGTGCGATGATCTTTGCTGGACCTGGAACACATCTGCACTCTTCAAAGCCGACCGCGAACTGAGGAAATGCCGGTAAGCTGTACAGTGTAATAAATAGGTTTTTTTTCAACTTTAGTGCACATCTCGGGCATTTTTGGGACTTTTTTCACCAAATTTTCAACATGTGGTTTTTGGGACCCCTCCTCATGAATTCTTGAACTGTCATGGTGTTAACTGGCCCCGAAAGGTGGTTTCACGGTCACTGTGCGGAATCACCCTTCGGATCCGATTAATGAAAGGACAGTGCCACTGTTCATGAGGTGGGCTCTCAAAAAGCCTATGTTACAAATTTGGTGGAAAAATCCAAAAAATGACTGTTTTACGAGCGTGCGTTGCGCTTGCAGTTACTACATTATGTTCGTAACTTCGCAAATTTACAATATTTTCATGGCAGATTTTCAGCACTGGCATTTTCTCACACTTCCTTGTGAGCCGTACAGCTGTCATTGTTCACATCCTGGCTGAAATGTGTTTTTGCACTTCCGGCGCAGAATAGAACGGTCGCTGTGGGAAATCACTGTCCGGTACAGATTAAGAAAATGACAATTATACTGTTCATGAGCAGAGGTCCTAAAATGCCTATGTTGAAAATTTGGTGATGATAGCCCATCGATTGACTGTGTTACAAGTGTACATTGTGCACTTTCCACGCACCCTTGTAACTTCGCAGATTTGTAATATTGTCACACCAGATTTTCAACAGTGCCATTTTTTCACACCTCCTTATAAGCAGTACAGCTGTCATTTTTCACATCCTGACCGAAATGTATTTTCACAGTTCCGGCACAGAATAACGTGGTCACTACGGGAAGTCAGTGTTCGGGACAGATTAAGAAAATGACAGTGGCACTGTTCATGAACAGAGGTCCTAAAATCCCTATGTTGAAAATTTGGTGACGAAACTCCATAACATCACTGTGTTACAAGCGTGCGTTGAACTGTTTCCACGCACCCTTGTAACTTCGCAAATTTGTAATACTGTCACGCCACATTTTCAACAGTGGCATTTTCACAACTCTTATAAACACTACAGCTGCCATTTTCACATCCTGGCTAAATATGTTTTTGCACTCCTGCCGGACAATAGCACGCTCACTCTGAGAAATCAGTGTTTGCGACAGATTAAGATCGACAGAGTGAGAGGGGGGAGTGACCGAGCTCAATTGAGCTCTGTCGGGACTGCTGCAGATTTGTTTATGGGCAGACGAAGGCCCCAACACAAGAGCCCACTACAAAAGGGCAGCCTGCAGCACTGGGAGAAACAGAGCGAGAGAGCAAGTGAGGGAGGGGTGGCGAACTCACGAGCTGTCAGGACTGCTCTTGGTTCTTTGTGGGTAGAAAAAAGGCGTCAATACAGGCAGGGGCCCAGTACAAAAGGCCAGCCTGCAGCGGTGGGAGAAACAGTACGAGCAAGTGAGACAAGGGGACTTAGTGAGCTCAACGGAGCTCTATCGGGACTGCTGGAATTTCTTTGTGGGCAAAAAAGGGGCCAATGCAGGCAGGAGAACCGTACAAAAGGGCAGCTTGCAGCGCCAGGACAAACAGAATGAGTGATGAGAGAGGGAGAATGAGCAAAGAGAGAGGAAGACTGAGTGACCTCAACGGAGCTCTGTCGGGACAGCTGCAGATTTCTTTGTGGTCAGACAAAGGTGCCAACGCAGCCAGGAGCCCCATACAAAAGCGCAGTCTGCGGCACCAAGAGAAACAGAACAAGTGAGTGACAGAGTGGTAGTGAGTGAGCTCAACGGAGCTCTAGTGTGACTGCTGCAGATTTCTTTGTGGGCAGAAAATGCGGCATCGCAGGCAGGAGCCCAGTACAAAAGGCCAGCTTGCAGCACCGGCAGAAACGGAATGCGAGAGTGACAGAGGGGGAGTGAGCGAGCTCAGTGGAGCTGTGTCGGGACTACTTCAGATTTATTTCTGGCCAGAAAAAGCTGCCAAAGCAGGTAGGAGCCCAGTACAAAAGGGCAGCCTGCAGCGCCAGGAGACACAGAACGAGCGAGCGAGTGAGGGAGGGGGAGTCAGTCAGTTCAACGGGGATCTGTTGGGACTGCTACAAATTTGTTTGTGGGCAGTAAAAAGCAGCAATGCATGCAGGGGCCCAGCA
Source organism: Neoceratodus forsteri (assembly GCA_016271365.2). Classification (NCBI taxonomy): domain Eukaryota; kingdom Metazoa; phylum Chordata; order Ceratodontiformes; family Ceratodontidae; genus Neoceratodus; species Neoceratodus forsteri. The sequence goes on along the minus strand of CM057459.1, from coordinate 297,328,411 downwards.
CAAAAGGGCAGCCTGCAGTGGCAGGAAAATCAGAATGAGAAGGTGAGTGAGCTCAACAGAGCTGTACTGTAACCGCTGCAAATTTCTTTATGGGCGTAAGAAGGCAGCGACGCAGGCAGGAGCCCAGTAGAAAAGGGCAGCCTGCAGCACCGGCAGAACAGAATGAGCGAGTGAGAGAAGGGGAGTGAGCGAGCTCAACAGAGCTTTGTCAGGACTGCTGCAGATTTCTCTGTGGGCAGAAAAAGGCGCCAACAGAGGCAGGAGCCCAGTACAAAAGGGCAGCCTGCAGCGCCGGGAGAACCAGACTGTCTGAGTGAGAGGGGGAGTGAGCAACCTCAACGGGGCTCTGTCGGGACAGCTGTGGATTTCTTTGTGGGTAGAAAAAGCCACCAACACAGGCAGGAGCCCAGTACAAAAGGGCAGCCTGCAATGCCAGGAGAAACAGAATGAGAGAGTGAGAGAGGGGGGCGTGAGCCACCTCAATGGAGCTCTGTCGGGACAGCTGCGGATTTCTTCCTCAGCAGAACAAGGTGCCAATGCAGGCAACAGCCCAGTACAAAAAGAGCAGCTTGCAGCACCGGAACAAACAGACTGAGCCAGTGACAGAGGGCCACTGAGCGAGCTCAACAGACCAACGCAATCAACATTCGGCTTTGACAAATGCTTGTTTATATAATAGAAGCACTTGTAGTGTATGCAACTCCCAGTCGCTGCAGCTCTCTCTGCATATAAGTAAAGCTTAGTGGCTCAACCATGAATTATAGGGCTTGAAAGGTCAAAATAAACTATTCTTAACATAACCAAGTCATAGGTTTCAAAGGTTTCTATGTGTCAGGAAAATGAGGATAACACTGCACAAATTTGAAGGCTGAAAAACCACAGAAAAACTTTATGAATAAAATGTGAGAGAGGCTTACAATATGTGAGATGTACATCAATAGAGCAGCTTCACTATGTTGTCAGCAAGTAATATCAACTAAGAATGCACACGGGCTCTTTATTTTGTCCTACTGTTCTACTTACTGAGTGCTAATAATCAAACTTTTGAATGAAATTACTAGCACTGGGAAAACATCTCTCTAAAACCTATGAATTGGTTATGTGAAGAATAGTTTACGCAGTTAAGAAAAAGATTTACCCACTTGAGCCGTGGCTCATTTTCAATGGGGTCCACTATTTATACAATCAGTTACAATATTAAAACATTTTTAACAAACAGTCAAGATACATAAAAAGGGAATGTGTGCAGTATAGTAACTTAGGAGAGAAAGGGTTGCAATCAAGACATATAACAAGCATGTACCATAATAATTACATATTGCAGTAAGAAAAAAGAAAAAGCATAGATTAATCTAAAGACTTTGGAAAACTTGGTTTAAGTTGATAGACAACACCAGACTATGGTTTCCCAGTTGCATTTCTCAAAAAGACAGTAGTAAGTCTTTAACAACGCTTGGTTACTAGAACTCTGAAGGGCCACTTAACCATTTTCTATATAGTTACAGCATCCATTTGGTGAACTGGCCCTATGCAAGAACCACAATTTAACTGAAGACCATGAAACTTTTCCATGGGAATTTTTTTTTTTTAAATTGTAGTAATCCATTCCAGGCTCCCTGCTAATAAATGGAGAAGTTACCCAACGTTTAAGTCCAATGTTGCCATCTGCCCTTAAACTAGTTTTTACTGACTGTACATTTTTGAAATAAATTGTATAAGTATGGAAGAATTTTTTGAGACAAGCTTTGATAGATCAGATGAAGAACATGTACATTTTTTTTTCCATATTGCTTTTTATCCTCCACACTGGACTGCTGCCTACGTTGGCCACCCTTACCTAACTCCAGGGGTCTTTCGGGGTCTTGTAGACAACTTGCATGCCCGGACCCCAAACCCTGCCAGAGGCTTCATCCACCTGCTACAGCCCTGCTTGTTTCCTCATTTACTACCCCCTTTACCCCGAGGGCCCCGAGCGTGGTAGCGAATCGCACCAGGCTCCAGTGACAACCCTTCCGCCCACCCCAGCCTAATGCCAGGGCTCCTCAATGGCGCCACCCCCAGCTCCACCAGGAAGCAACCAAGCACCGAGGAGACTCTCAAGCCCTCCCTGAAGAGAGCTGCCAGCCGGCAGCTCAATCAGCGCCGACCCCCAGAGCCCCAAGCTCATGAAGAACCCGGGTTGCCGGCGTGGCCCAAGGTGTTGCACCCAACACCTCAACCCTCACAACCACCAGGCCAACATAAGAACATGTAAATGTCTGCACTCAGATAAACTTAAGCAGCATAAAGATATATAAAAAAAGCGGTAGTAGGTTTGCCTGGGGATGTCCAGGATGTACCAGGCAAATCTGTTGTGTAACACATCCAGTTGGTCCATTACCTTCCTGGACACCTTCTTGGAAAATCCTTTTCTAGATTCGAAGAGTAAACCATCTTCTACTACTGCTACTGTTGCTGCTAGTTTATACTGTACTTTTAAAGCAGCAGTGCAACAACAAATGTGACTGTACCTTTTTCCACCATAAATCATTCCAGGCATCTTCTAGTTTTATTTGCTGGTACAGTTTTCTAATTCCACCAAAATCTGAGTATTTTATAGATGTTTTAATTTAGTTTTTTTCTCAAGAAAAAAAAGATTGCCACAACATTTTGCACAGAACTAGCACTGCAGACCTGGCAAGGGTTAGGCTCAAGAAAATCAAAAAAAAGGCTCATGGCGTGCAGCATAGGCGGTGACTAGACAAGTACATTTGACAGGTATGCTAATATTTGTATTAACTGTAGCTGAAACTAAGTTTTATTTGGAAAAAAAACATTGCACTGCATTTTCAATGCAGTGCTGCTTTAAGCTATATAATTCACAATGAAACAAGTAAGCTTTACTTATCATAAGCACAGAGAGCTGCACCCACTGGAAGTTAAGTATACTATAAGGACTTCTATTGAAAAAGGGGTATTCGGTAAAAAGAGGTATATACAAAGCATTGAGACTTCACAACAAGGGAGATGCACGGTGGTAAGGCTGCATTAGCAATATTAGTTCTTAAAGAGGACAGACTTCATTTTATTTTAAGGTTGTATATGTGGTGAATGTACACATTGGCACTTTTAACACAGTGGTACATTTTTCCCAATTTTTTTTTTTTGTGTGTGTTATCTTTTTTTCCCCTATGTGCTACCGCTCTCAGCCACTCCTTCAGGCTGTGCCAAGGCACCTCTGATCCACCCTGTTCCTGTGCCCCATCCCTCACATTTGCAGTTGTCCCCAGGGTAACCTGGACGTGACCCTTCGTTGAGCGGGCCCCCCTCCTCCGAGGGGAGAGGCACCTGTGGGGCAGGCAAGCATACTACTTGGCCCTGGGGTACTGCTGAGGGACGGATGGCTCCCGGGACATTGATGGCATTGGACTGCCAGGTGGCCATCATCTGGTTGAGTGTGGAGCCAGTTATCTGTTTTTCTGGTGATGTTCCCTCTCTTGCGCGTGTCTGCATTACTCCCGGTCTCCACCGGGGGTCACTGCAGAGCGACATACTCCCACAGCCCACCACAGGAGAGGACAGCAGTCCTCCAGACGCTCAATCCTCTCCTCTCCTGCTAACCCCCGGTGCCCCGGTCCATTCCCAAGTAGCGGCATGCATCAAGGTAAGTTGTAGCGCTGCACCTCAACCCTATGCATGCGGGCCTTTTTTAATGAAAAATTGTGTAAAATAATGGCTTAAATTGTGGAAAAGCATGATAAAAGAAACAAAGAATGGTGACTAAGTGAACAGCTAATTATGTGCAGTGGGACAACAGGAAACAAGCTAATGAAGTTATAAAGTTCAACTTTAATTTTACTGTATTTTTAATATTAGATATATAAGGAGCCAATTACTCCTGATGAAGCCGTATGTGACCAAACGTTTGAGTTTGATGGTGGCAAGGCTACTAAATAAAGAAGTGGATTATCTGAATGAACATGTCTGTGTGTTGTATGTGGCTGTTATTTGTAAAATTCTGAATTGTCTACTTGTAGGAACTCATCACAGCCATAAACGTAACCACTGAATGGAGCCATATAAACCAATCTGAGTCTTTATTATACTAGTAAGAAGTGAAGTGTCAGAGTAAGTATAATTGACGGTGTTTTTAAAGAAGAGGCATCATAACTGATGACTGCAATAAAGAGACTGAAATTGAAGTCAAGATAAATTCCAAAAGTATAGAAAAAAAGATAATTTTTAAATGTATTACAGTAATTTTGACCATAAGCAATCATTAAAAATCATGATGATCTGAGATCAGTGATTAAAAAAAAAAAAAAATCAACATTTCAATGACATTGTGATTTTTAATTGCTGACCATTTACCATTTATTTTTAATCATTGTTAGTCATGATCATCGTGATGGTTTTTGCTGAACATGATCTTTGAACATAACTGATAATGATCAATTATGACACACCATTATAAATGTATCATCTTTTCAGCTTAGGACTGTTCAATGTAAATTGGGCGGCATTAGTCTCAGTTCACTTCCAAGTGAGCACATGTCAACAATAAAAAACAAAAACCAGAACTGTCATTTAACACCTTTGGGGGCCGGCCCGATGGTGCAGAGTGTTGAGGCGCTGGACGCCACACCTCGCACAATGCCGGTGACCCGGATTAGAAAATGAGCCCGGGCTGCTGGGGGTCAGCAGGGGGAGGAGACTGAGCATCCGGAGGACTGCTCTCTCCCCCCAGGGAGGGTTGGGGAGACAACCACTCGAGGAGCAACCTCTGGCGGAGGCTGTCGACAGAAGCGCAGTGGCGTATGCCAGGGGGGTGAAGCCACGGCTATATGTTGCCTTGGCAGCCGGCTCCACTGGGGCATAAACTAGAAAAAAAAACTCCCTCTGCTGATAGGCGATGGTGCCTCCTCCCGCGGTCCACACTCCTTAAGTCGGGCCCAGCCCTCTCCGCTCTCCCCTCCCCTCCCTCTCCAGCCCGGTGGCTCAATACTTAAGATAGAGCGCCCTGGGCAGAGGCAAACCCCTCCCTGGAGGGTGGACCCAGGGGGATGCCCGGTGCTGGAGAGGAGTGGAGGCGCTAACCGAGCCACGCAAGGAGGTAGAGATGGCAGACAGGAGGTCGCCTGAGAGAGTTCAGCGGTGACGGGGAATAAAAAATAATAAGAGTTAGAAAAAATAAATAACAACACCTTTTGCATCTCAAGACAGGAGACTACACACTGAAGGGGCACGACGTCTGAACTATCCCCTCGCCCACTTTGTGGTGCCTCTAACTAGATGGATGCAAATCAGTACGGAAGTGTGAGGGACCTGTCACTGCTTCAGTCTGCGCTGCACTCATCATGATGACCTCAGTCTACAGTGCTGTCAATCAGACATCTTTCAGACACTACAACTCACTACATAAAATAAAAAATATAGTCTTTAGAGGAGTACATTTAAGACAGCACCTGTTTAATAACACAAATACAGTGATGTAGTGGAAATTCTGATATTTCTGCACTGTCATCTCATGGGAAAACTGTGGGAAGCAGTGTGTGGCGCTCACTCATTCAGTCAGCAACAGCATAAGTGTGAAGTAAACAATCAGTGCACTCAAGCTGCAATGCCTCCCACAAGACAGCTGCTTCTAGAACTTGAAGTTATTTGGAGAACTGGAGATTCAAACAAGAGGATGCCATGCAGTACAATGAGAAGACCTAATCAGCTTGTTTAGTTTGAGTGCTGTCTAGGCAACAGAAGAGATACTGTACCACTGACATGGTATCTGTGTGTATGTGCCTCACAGAGAGGAAAAAAGAACATACAGATTTATCCTGGATCATGCTTCCATCTTCAGTAAAGGTGTGGGACGGGCACACTATGTATTGCTGCATTAAAACAGTTTATAAGAAAGAAATCTAAACAACTAAAGCATTCAATACAATCAATCATCATGTACGACAGAACAGTTTGGTGCCTCTTTATCACCCCCCTTCCATTGTAGATATGCCCATACTTGTTACTCAGACCCCTTTCACGCCCCCCCGCACAATAAGAGCAAAAAATACAGCAGTACTTAATTTTATGCATTATACATTTAGCATTCATATTATAGCACCCGTAGGGATGGATTTCAGACAGTAGGAGTAACACAGATCGATGGTCTGGGCCCAGAATGCTGCCCCTTTCCAAACAGACAGTAAGCTGTGGCTTACTTAGAATATGCATTTCTACATCCATTCATATAAACCTCTTTATGAAAGAATCAAGCTTTGCCTGATGTAGTCTGTATAAGCACCCTTTGCCCGATACAGCAGTGTCAGCGTGGCTCAGTTAGCAGCACATCTGCCTCTGGGCCAGAAGGTTGTAGTTTCCAGTCCTGCACCAGGACTGGGCTGACACCACAAAAGTCGGTGTCTGAGTGTAGTACGAAATGGATGGGGAAGTAGTGACGACCACCAAACAGGAAAGAGACTTGAGGGTAATCATATCTGATGACCTAAAGGTGACCAGACAGTGCCGCAAGGCATTTACAGTAGAAGGGCTAGTGGGATGCTGGCATGAACAGCAAGTGGGTATCACCTGCAGAAAGAGGGAAGTGATGTTGCCTTTGTATAGATCGCTGGTGAGACACCACCTGGAATACTGTGTCCAGTTCTGGAGACGTATCTCTGTCAGGACATAGACAGATTGGAGGCTGTCCAGAGGAGGGCAACTAAAATGGTGCATTGTCTGCATCAGAAGCCCAACAAGTAGAGACTAAAGGACCTCAATATGTACACCAAGGAAGACAGGAGGAGAGGGAAGATATGACACAGACTTATAAATACCTCATGGGGTTAAATAAAGCACAGGAGAGCAATATTTTTCGGAGAAAAAAGTGCTCACGAACAAGGGAACATGCAATGAAGCTGGAGGGGGGTAAATTCAGGAGGGATGCGAGGAAGTACTTCTTCACGTAAAGAGTGGTGGATGTCAAAAACCCACTCAACAGGTCAGCCCTCTACTCCCAAAGTGCCAACCTCCGAGCGCAGTCTTGTGAACAGTTAACAGAAACAGGGTAACACTCCTGCCTGTTTTGTGGGTTCAAATCAACCTTTGGTCTCAAGTCTTGGAGGGATTCAAACTGTGAACCTCCTGCTAGCGTACCCAATGCACAGGCTCAGATAATTCTGTCTTCGGGGGGGGGCAGACATCTTTGCCTATGGGCACCTAACCAGGTGTACAAAAATGAACCCTTAAAAACTCTAATAAAAGACCTCAGATTAAACTCGCACCTTTTTCCAGTTTGGTATCACCATTCAAGCTTATGCATAATGTCAGCTTTAACCATATATACTTCACTTGTTAAAGAAAGAAATTCAAAGACAGACCAAGTAGGCTCTGAAAATAGAGTTTTACTAAGATAGATAAAAAAATGTAAAATGTAAATACAGAACCATATATCACAAAACATACAAATCACTTAAACAAAACAGGTTTAAAAGTGCAGACAAAATCTCCTGCCACAGTACTCTTATCTCACAGTGCTGTCGATGTTTCTTTTTCAGAGTTCAAACATTTGTCCAAAATGGAAAACAGGATACCGTTTAAAAACTGTCTTTGCCAACTTCTTTGAGTGAGGTCACCTAGCTCCTCCCTGTCAGAATATAAAAAATACATCTATGCAAAACAGAATGTCTTATCACAGTATTGAATTCTGTGGCCTCAGCACAACTCATTTTCTCATATGACTTTCTTTGATCTTATGAGCAGCTTCCCCTTTCCAGGATATCAAAGGACTTGTTATCTCTCTGCCAGATCTCACGGAGGTGCAAAATGCTTTGTATCACCATGTGAATTTTAACTGTTTCCTCTGAACGTTATAAAAGTTTATGACCTATCTTGGCAGTTGGCAAGCTGCAGTTAGTCACATAAACAGGAGATGCTTCATTTAGTCTCTTCTAGCCTGTAAGTATCCCCTGGCCTTCCAGGTAACACCTATTAGCTAAAACCTGGGAAGGGGGGTGTCATTCCACAGACTGTCAGCATCTCTCATAACAGACATTCAAGAACACATTTTTATATTGCAAAAAAGCATAGTGTACTCAGAACTGACTGTCCATGTGTCACAGTGGAAACCTGGAACAGTCTTCCAGCGGAGGTGGTGGGGGTGAAAACATTGGTGGGGTTCAACAATGCATGGAAAAGACATAAAGGAATCTTACTGGAAAGGAAGTGGTGGGGAGAAAGAGCTGCAGATCAAGTAGGGTCTTTAGTGACACTGTAGGTGGGGAAAAATGGAGAGACTGGGTGGGCCAAGCAGTCCTTAGCTGCCGTCAAAATTCTATGGTTCTACATTTCTCGACCTCATGGCTGACCCCGAATGGGCGAAATCTGCTCCCGAACTCCGGCTGCTGGTGTAACCCTCATATTTTATAAAGCAATGTTTGTAGCTGTATGGGCTGTTGTATACATGCACCAAGCAGATGATCTGTTCAGTTTCACTGAATCAACAGTTACGCTTCAGTACCCATCGGCACAGCATCGGCAATGCTGTTCGCAGCACCAGCAACCTGGGTTCAGGAATCAGACCGGGACACTGGAGGGCCATCATGAAAGAGGTTTATGCATTCCTGAGGATGCTCGCCTCCTTAGGTGTGAAGCCATCTGTCTCCCTTCTGCACTGGCGCCACCTGGGGGCCCACAGGTGGCGTAAGCAAGCCAAGGATGACTGGAAGTGGAGACATGCTACTTCTCTCTGTGCACACCTCCTGCGTGTTTACAGAGCACATTCACAACATCATCTCTGGAATGGGGAAAATGTCAAACATCCAAGTCTGACGTAATATAGCCTTTCAGTATGCTCGAGACCAGTGTTGCCTGCTTGCCCCACATGGAGGTGTCCCTTATTGCCCGACTGAGTCACCAGAGAAAGTGCCAATCTGAAGGCCCCACTGCTGGAGGAAAGTCCAAAGAGTTAAGTGAGTGCCCTACAAGTTATATAGGACAGACCATCTGTCATACAAAACTTAGGGTGCACGTCTATGTAAATTCAGCAGTTTAGTGGTACACTGGATACACAATTGAGTGCTCTCTGGGCACAAAAACATGAGCAGAATTACAATAGCTTCCAATTTATGAGAATCCAACTTGTAAGAAGAAAACAAACAGTGGTATGGCACGGTTAATGATCTGTTGAAATGGGAAGAAAACTTGATTTACAGATTGAACGCTATGAAACCCAATGGTCCCGATGAAAACTGGGATCTAAGTCCTTTTTTGGGAGTCAACTCATTTTTGGTGGGATACGAATTTAATGAATGTTCTCTGCGCACACTGAATATTAACATTCTATTTTTCTTTGTTTAATCCATTTGAAATTAAACTGTTTCTTCATTTATCAAACTGTCATTTTAAGAATGTCTTTATTGTAAATGTAAGTACATGCATTTTCTGCCTTGGTGCATAATTTGACAGCTGATATGAAAGGGTTCAGTTTCTTGCTAATTTTAAATTTGTTTATCTTTTTGCAGAGGGAAGAGTAAATAAAAAAAAAGTTTCATTACACAAGCATTCAGGCCTACCCAATAACCTGTGTACTACAATGTACACAGAAAGAAAGAAAAGTTGATGCACCAGTCTCTATTTATATAATAAATTGGGCAGCTTGGAAAGTTGTAATGGAGACCTAACTCATTTTCTGATGGTCTGTTTTCATTTTTAGAAGTACTGTAATTAATTAGCTTTGTTGTTGTTGTTGTTGAGTGGAAAAGGAGGCCTAGGAAATACTTCCTGTTTTCAGCATCATCCCCGGGAGGGGGATTACAGTTGTAAATCAACTGATACTGCACCAAGTTAAGCTGTTCATGTGTTTTTATTTTTGTAATGAATGGGGTACATTTGTCCAGGACACTGGGGAAATTCCCCTACTCTGTACTTATTTTACTCTACCAGAGGTGGTGGAAGGGGCATACAGGCCTACCTTTTTCTAATATAGGAGGTGGTGGAGAAGGAAAAGGATAGTTTACTATTAGGTTATCTGCTCACGACTAATCAGTAGAAAGCCTTCGACCGTGTGTCACATTTTTATTTAATTGTTAGACGTTTTACAAGCTTAGTTTCTCCCTCCTCCTTTGCCTCTTGGATTGAGGCACTGTATGCATCTGCCTCTATATGCCCATTCATCACTGGCTGGAAGGGCACCTGTTTTTGTCAGCTCATGGGGAGTACAACAGGGATGCCCCCTTGGTCCAAAGGTATACGTCTTTTGCACAGGTCCACTATTACGTGTTCTTAACAAGAGTTACGAAATCTCAGCTATATCTTCTCCTGTGATCCATGTTCCACTATGCTCTGTTGCTTACACAGATGATGTTACCATCCTAATTAAAGATGTAAACTGTGGTAATCATGCTGTGACTTTGCGCCACAAATTCTTCTCTGTATCAGGATCTGCTATTAACATATCAAAAAGTACTGAGCTGGCCCTTGGCACTACTCACTCAGAACACACTGCTGCTACTTCTGGAATTTCTATTTCATCAGTACCTATTAAAATCTTAAGTGCCTTTTTTCGGTCAGGAAATATGACCTGGCATAACTGGTCCATCAAGACTGATAGTGAAAATTACTCATTGCAAAATGGAAAATATGAGACATGAGTGACAGGAAGTGTGTCTTTATGGTCTACACTTTTTTGTTGCCCCATTTTTTGTATCTTAGGTAGATCCACTTCCTACGTCCCTTGAAGCACCAGTCCTTAGCATTTTTTCACTGCCTTTGGGGAAGCCGACCGAATCCCGTTAAAGGGAGCGTGACATATCTGCAGGTTAAAAGTGGTGGGCTGGGGATGGTTAACTCAATTTTATTTTTTTATTCCTGTTCCTTTTTCTTTACTAATCTCTATTTTCTTTTAATGGGGTGTAATAAAATTTGTCCCCCCCCCCATTAATGTTGTGGGTTATCAGGAGTTTTACAAGCCTGGGAAAGAGGCTCCAAGAAAAGGAAATGCATGGGCACGTGGGACTATTGGCCATTGTCAAAATAATGAAACTCTAAGATGTTAATTTTTCATTTTTTTTTTGTTTCCAATTGTTTAACCAGGTGAGAAACACTAAGCTGAAAGCTTGTTTACAGGTGCAACCTGGGAGCACAAGGAAGTTAAGTGACTTGCTCAGGGTCACGCAGTATGCAAGTGGGGGCTGTGGGATTCAAACCCTGGTCTCCAGATTTGCAGCTCAGAGCCTTAAACCACTGTGCTATACTGCCTCCCCACATTTTACCCACGTCTTCTGTTTCTAAGGAAAGCTGTTACAATGAAATTTCGAATATTCATTTTGATCTGGGCTCAGGTTTTTTGTTTGTTTTTTTACTGTGAACGTTTCTGAGTCCTATGTGCTCAGTATGTTATTAAAGCAGAGAATCCCTACTAAAATGTGGGACACCATTTGGCTTTGTAGTCATGACAAATTAAATGTCAAGTATGTTCAGAAACACAAATCTATTCAAGATAGATAATGTTTAAGAGAAGACTGTGTTCAACAAGTAGAAACCATGGAGCATCTATTTTTTACATGTTCAAGTTTATTGGTGGGAAGTACTGCATGGAGCAGGCTCATTTGCAAGGAGGTCCCAGAACATAAAAGGGATGAGTTACAATGAAAGTAAACATTTTGACAACAAGGAACAATACTGGAGTCAGTACAAGAGACATGGAAATGCAGTGCCAGAGGCTTACATACAAGAAGATCATGAGCACTTGACAAGGTACAAGAAGATACTACAGGCATATTTGCCAGCATATTACATCATTTGCATTAGTACGGTTACATTTGACAAGTAAACAAGAATTAAGGCTACAAACATATTTGCAGACATGTGGTATCATTTACATATGTACAATGTAGTAAGGATGGAGGCAATACAGAGCCTAAGTGCTGTCATACCAAAAAGTGCAGAACTGTGACGTGGGTTCTTCTTCAGGGGTGGGGGTAAGGAGATAGGGTGCTTGGGGGGTCTGATGAGGAGGGACAGAAAGGGAAGCCTGATGAGAGGACGGAGGGGTCAAGTGGAGCTGGGGTGGGTGGAGGGGGGAGGAGGAAACAGGTAGTCTAGAATATAACGACGACAGCAGGGGGTCCTATTTCCTGGAGCAGTGGCAAGTCACTGGAAGAGTTTCTGTGACAGAGGTTTAAAGGTATTTACAGAGACAATACTGGTGAGCCTCAGTGTCTTTTGCAAATGATTCCATGCCGATGGAACAGCATGGATAATGGCACCCATGCTGAGGGTAGTACACATCCGAGGTACCTCAAGAAGGATGAAGTCAGTTTTCCTAAGGGAGTCGTGAGGGGTTGACTAGTGAAGTGATATAGGCTGGTAGTCTGTTCAGCAGGCATTTTAGGGTCCAGGAGCCTAGGTGTAGCAGTCGCCTGAAGTCCAGTGGTTGCCAGCCAACTTCTTTATATAGGTCGCAGTGGTGTGCTAGAGTGGTGATTTAGTAATGAATCTTACTGCATGGTGGAACAGAGTATCAAGCTTTTGGAAGTCGGATGCAGCGACGTAATTACAGATGCTGTCACCGTATTCAAAGAGAGGGAGGAAAGTGGCCTGCACGAGCCTGCGTCTGATATCTGGGAGAAGACGGCCCTGTTCCTAAAGAAAAAGCCTAGCTGCATTTTCAGCTTAGTAGCATGGCAATCAATGTGTACACTAAAGGAGAGCTTGCTGTCAAGCTATATACCCAGGTACTTAAATTTATCAACCACGTCTAGTGGTTCACCTAGGATGGTTACGACTGGCACTGGTGTTGCATTGTACCGAGAGGATGGTCTGTTGCTGGAGGAGATGAAGTATAGCACCTTTGTTTTTTCTGCATTAAGTAGCAGCTTGTGTTCTAGTTGGGCAAAATCTTCTTGTAGCACATATCATGTACCTCAGTTAGGGATGATTTGAAGTATATACTAACCCCAGTAAGCCTGTCCCACAGCTAACACTAATGCTGACCTCATTACCTATCCCCAAGAAGTGGCCAAGGCCCTCAATGACAAATTCTCCGACCTCACTATGTACCTGAGCAAACTCCCAAACGACCTGCAAAAAAACCCTGCATCCTGCATGCCCCCACGACATCACCCACAGGGCCTACCTCTCCCCCAATTTTCTTCAAAATACTCTCACACGCTGACACTGCTAAATTCCTAAAGAGTCTCCCAAACCACGGCTCCCCGGAGCAGATGGATTATTCCATCTTCCTTAGACTTATCTCCCCTGCCATCGTCGTCCCCCTAACGTTCATTTTCAACCTCGCCCTGACCACTTCCTCCATGCCTGATACATGGAAAACCGCAAAGGTCATTCTTTCCCATTCATAAAGCCAGGGGGGACCCACAATCCACAGACAACTATCGCCCGATCTTCATCCTTCCTTACCTATGCAAGCTACTAGAAAAAGCCGTCCACCAACAACTTGCTGACTAAATAGGTAAATATGACCTACTATGGAGCCAACAACATGGCTTCCACAAGAATCACTCCACCACCACTGCCCTTGCACTCCTGATTGACATCCTCACAAACACGGAGCATGGAAATGCAACTGGCACAGTCTTCATTGACTTCTCCAAAGCCTCTGACCTGGTCAATCACTCGCTCCTCTTCTACAAATTGCATCACCATGGCTGCTCTCCAGAGATCACCACCTGGTTCAGAAGCTACCTCACAGGACGCTCCCAGTTTGTGTGCATTGGCCCGGCCCGCTCGCCCACCCTGCTTGTTTCTACTGGGGTCCCCATGGCTCTATCCTGGGACCCCTCCTTTTCTCCTTATTCATTAACTCCCTTCTAGTGGATAGTCTCAGCTGTCACTAAATCCTTTATGCAGACGACCTCGTGCTCTTCTCCAGCGGAAAGTCTCCTACCCTCATCTCTGCAGCCCTCTCACAAAACTGCACCACAGCCTACAACTGGTTCTCCGACAACCTCCTTCTGGTCAATGTCAAAAAAACAAAAACAATGTTGTTCGGATCTAAGCCCTTCCTAACGAAATGCAAATCTAACCCACCCCTAATCATCACGTCCCCTGATGGCCATACCCTAGAGGACGTCAAACATTCCAAATATCTACGAGTTGTGATTGGCCCCTTCCTTTCCTTTACAGAGCACATAAATTCCCTGGTTCTAAGATTTCACCAAAAACTAGGGTCTGCTACCTCACCCCTGAGGTCCGCCATGCCATCATCCAGGGAAACCTGCTACCTATACTGGACTACTGCTCTCCCATCTACTCCAGAACCTCTGCATCCACCACAGCAAAACTATCAGTAGCGTACAACAGTGCCTGCCACTTCTCCCTGCTGGCCCCTTTCTCCACACACCACAGTACACTCTACACTACACTGGGATGGCTCCCACTGCAAGCCTGCTTTGACCTTGCACTGTACAGTTTTATTGATTCTGCCATCCGTATTGGCCAGAAATCCCCTCTTGGTCCCCTTCTCACTGTCCAAACCTCACACCGCTGCCTACGCTCCTCCAGTATCCTCTCCCTGAAAATGCCCATGGTAGCCACGAACATGGGCACTAGAGCCCTGTTTGTAGCAACCCCCACACTATGGAACAAGCTGCCCACTGAACTGCGCACCATAAACACTCGCCGCCAGTTCAAGACTCGCCTCAAAGATTGGCTCCTGTTGGCATCCACCTGCCACTGCTTTAAGGACTAGCTCCCCCCCCCCCAATAGGTTCCAAGGGAAGGGCCAAATAGGTTCTTTTATTTACTGAAACTGTACCACCAGGAGCCTTACTCTGCTTTGTTATTTGTCGTCCCTCAACTACTGCCACCATGTAGTGCCAAATGTAACAACTGTAACCTTTCACTATGTATTACCTGCTCTTGTTATTCTGATGTTTCTACTCTGATGCCTTATGTGGCTCAGGTCATGCCTGAAAATGGTCCCTGGGATCAGTGCATCTACCCAATTAACAAAGTCATAAATAAGTAAGTATATGACAGCATCGTCCGCGAATAAGTGTATTTTGGAATTGATGATATTGGAGTCCTGGGAGTTAATGTAGATGGAGAACAAAATGGGGCCTAAAATAGAGCCTTGCGGGACACCTCATGTGATGGGAAGAGAGTCGGAGATTTGGTTACCCACTTTGATTTTCTGGGTTCTACCTGAGAGATAGCTGGAGAGCCAACAAAGTGAGGTATCAACTACATCTATTCTGTTAAGGCCGCCGAGGATGAGGTTGTGATCGACGGTGTCCGGGGGCTGAAACAATCACGGGATTTAAGAATGCATGGGATAGACATAAAGGAATTCTGGAGGTCAGGGGTAAGGGGCAACAGAGTTCTAGGAAAACATAAACTGAAGTTACAAACTCAAATGGGCAGACTAGGTGAGCCATAGGCCCTTATCTGCCGACACTGTCTATGTATCTATGAATGCCTTGCTGAGATCAAGGAAAATGGCGTCCATGACTTGCCTAGAGTCATGTACGATGAGCCAATCATTAGTAACTTTTGCTAGGGCCGAAGTAGTACTGTGATTTTGCCTGAAGCTGGACTGGGCGGAGTTGAGAAGAGAGTAGTTATCTAAGTGGGCTTTAAGCTGGAGATGGATGAGTTTTTCCAGAATTTTAGACAGGACAGGGAGTATGGAGATTGGCTGGTAGTTATTTAGGTCTCGGGGTTCCCCAGATTTGAATAGGGGCAAGATGAGAGCAGATTTCCAGCAAGTTGGAACTGTGGCTGTGGAGACAGAGAGACTGAAGATGTGGAGGATAGGAGCAGTTAGGTGGTAGTAGCCTATTCTGAGGAAGATGGGATCAATGCCATCAGCTCCGCCCCCATTTGTGATGTAGATTTTCCTAAGCTGGTCCTCTGCCTGTTTGAAGGACACGGGGTGGAACTGGAGGGGATGTTGAGGCAAGGGCTCCTGGGGGATGGGGCGATGAACGGGGCTAGGGATACCCTGTGTAGGGGGAGGAGTAAAATGCAAGACCAGCAGTAGCAAAATAAGAGTTCAGCTTCTCTAGAATAAGGTCACGCTCAACACATTCAATACCGTTAGTGATTATTTTGGTGGGGATGGAAGGGGGTACTTTATGCCCTTCAACTGTCTTCACTGTACACCAGATCTTGGCAGGGTTGCCTTTGGCATTCTCGAGGGATTCCACGTAGAAGTTAGATTTGGCAGTACGAATTAGTTTGACACAAGCATTCCTGGCAGTTCTGAATGCCTGTCAGTCAGGTGCATGCTTTCAGCACCTTGCACGGGCCCATAGCTTGTCTCTGTTAGTTAACGTAGCTTTTAGGTTTGCTGTGAACCAGTGGTGGAAGTACTTACAAACCCTGGATCTGAAGATTGGAGCGTGTTTATTGGCCAACTGTTCTTATGTTGGAAGTCTATGGACAAAAATAGCAAACTGGGCCTTTTTTCACCAAATTACAGATGAATCTTTGGTTAAAGGTTCCTTCCCACTTAAACAGACTGAATCAAAGCACAGTATTTTTGTAGTGATTTGTGCCTATATCAAACGGTGTATATGGATAGTCTGTTGCCAATTTTATTTACAGCAGACAGATGTTACCCTCGATGAGTTACTACATAAAATAAGAGTTTGAAATCTGTGCTATGGCTCACTGTGACTTGAGGTTTGATTTTCAGGCATTTTGTGCTATGTGGAAATACTTCACATTTCTCACTCAAGACACTGCCAGAACTGGGACTGGTTAACAGTCCTAAGGTTTTTATTTTTCTTTTTATGACTTTTTTTTTTTTATTTTTCTGTACAGCCGTTATTAATTGTTTTGTACTGAATTTTGTATTGAACCCTTTTTCTAGTTTATGTTTTCCCTGTTCCTATCTATGGATTATTCTGTGAATTGCTTGTTTGTTTTTTTGTTCTTTTACTTTTTGTTTCATAAAAGAAAAAAAACTACTCTTTTTGACAAGTGCCATGGGTTCTTTATTAACACATACCTGAACCACCACCAGAACAGGCAGACAAGACATCTGTTTATATGAAAGACCAATAAAGATGCAACCTTCACCTACAGCAGAATTTTGTTTCTACCCCAATTTACATTTGGCAGGAATGATGCACTGAGAAGTCAAGTGATTAAACCAAGGCCTCTCAATGGGTCTGGGCCTATGGGAACCTGAACATAGATCTCATGATTTGTAAGTCTGCCTCCTTTAACTACTAACACACACTGCCTCAAACTATGCAACATCTACATAGGGTTTACAGTTGATCAGGTTTCCAGGAAAGAGATTTCTCCCACACTCAACAAAGCTACACAACCTATTATAAACATATTCCATCATTGCTTGCGTGCAGTTTTTAGACTCCTGTTTGGGAGTAAACCCTCTGAGAGGATACTGAACTTATAACCTCAGCCTATTTTCTCTGCTGTCATATGAGAATTTCTGCCTAGCTGATTTTTTAATTACCTACTGCATTATACCTCCCATCCTCCAACCCACAGCTGCCTTAATCTACATTAGTATGCAGTACAATTTTGATGGCTTTTTATAAGTTTTCACTGAGGTTGTAAGAAATGTCCCTTTTACTGCAAATTCATTCCAGTGTAGCTACTTGCTGAGCAAACTGGGAGCCCTTAGCTGAGTAGTGCATGCTTAGTTGTATGTTGCTCAATGAAAAAAAAACTGTGTGTACAGTCCGTAATGAAAGCCAAATGAACTGATGTTCCATTCCCCCTTGCTATGTGGAGTCACTGAATTCAAACACTACCCCCCCACACACACACCTCAACCGACCCCCTTTTTTATGGCAAAATGCATTTTTTGAACTGTCCCAGCTCTGCTGGTTTAAGTGGTGCTGTGTCATTAATACTGGCAAAGTTTAATATACCAAATAAAAACAATTCTGTAGGAGTAAGTCCTCAGTTCAAGATCTCCAGAACATTACAACCACTAAGATACATCAGCTTTATGAAAAAGAACATCACACAAGAGAACTCTACTCAACAGTTCTGGTAGACAAAAAAGAAAGGCACAGATACACTAATTATGGACTATAAATAACTTTTTGTATTATAAACAACACAGAAATTATACTCAGTTTTGCAAATGTGGGTCTGGAAAGGTGGAGGACATTGAACATCAGTTTTTTAAAAACAGCAAGAAACTTGGTTGAGGAACATACTGGCGAATGTTTTTGCGTCTACCTCCCATTTATTTAATGCTCTTTCCAAATTATGCACAAATGATGTATAAGACGTCACAGTTCTTGGATGGGAACTTTCTGAGGTTAAGAGTTTTATTATTGTATTTCAAGAAAGAATGCAAGGGAAAGCTTTGTATGGCCCATTTAAGGACCTTCTTTACAATTTTAATCAAGGATTACAGGCAGCAGTATGCCTCCTGAGAGTACGGGTAACCAGACCCGAACCCACAGGTGTCTTGTTTAAATTCATGTATTAGCAGAATTAGTTAAAGCAATTCCCTTGCATTCTACTTTTTTCAACCATGCACACGAAGATAATGTATACATAAAAATATTTTTCAAATTAAATGATAGATAAGTATGAAAGTATATATGTTAGGCAATTATGAATGTACTGATATATAGTATGCTGCTTTCAGAATGTTTTTAAATATTATAATGACCTTGAAAGTTGAACAATAAATAAACGTGATACTGATACTGACAGCACTGAGGGAGAATGACAGGTTCAGAAGGCAAGTGAGAGAGAGGCAATGGCTGGAGCCGAGATAGGGAGAAGCCTGGGTGTCCAGCCCATCAGGGCTGGACTTTGCTGGGTTAAGTGAGGCAAAGGCTAGGAAGATTGCCTGTGGTGAGATGGGAGGGAACTGGAAGCCTTCGGGTGATGGGGAAGAGGCAGCAGAGGACCATAGAGGAGAGGGAGGGGAGTGCACAGGAGGTAAAAAAATTAATTCAAATAAGCAGCAAAAGAGGGAGTGTCTGAGACTGGTGAGCTGTCCACCAGGAGCACTAGGGGAGCAGACTGGGTGGCGGGGGGGGGCGGTCAAAGAGGGAGTGGATGACCATCCAGAATTTTTCTGGGGAAATTAGGTTAGACTGGAGGTTGGATTTGAAGTAGCGGGCCTCAGCAGAGCAGACAGCCATTGTGTGGAAGTTCCTGAATGACCCGAGGGATAAGAGGTCAGGTAGGGTTTGGGAGAATTTGAAGTGCGCCCAAGCTTTGTCCCGAGACTTGCATAAGTCGATAAGATCAGGTGTAATCCGGGGGAGCTTTTGACCCTGGACTTTCTAAAAAGGGGGTGCTTGTCCCACGAAGTAACCAAATTTTGTGTGGAAAAGGGAGAGGGCCATGTCAATGTCCAGGGCAGAATAGGAGGAGTACCAGTCAGTGGCAGCAAGGTCGCTTAGGGAATTAGTGTCAAGCAACCGAGTGGACCTGGGCCAACTGTATTTTGGGGTGGATGCGGTGGGCCTAACTTTCCTGATACAGTAGGTTATATAGTGGTTTCTGAAGGCATCTGGCAAAGTGGCTGCTGCAATGATATCATGGGGATGGGAGGAGAGCACCCAGTCCAGAGAGTGGTTAGGGGAGTGAGGACTGAGCCAGGTGGGTTTGAAGATTAGTTGAGTAAGGTTTAAGGATTTAATCTAGTGAGAGGTGAGCCTGAAGGCAGGGGAGAACCAATTGATCAACACAACACAGACCAGCGCTTCCCAAGACAGACAGTGGTAGCAAAAAAAAATAAAAAATACAGCGCGTAACACATGTTCCAGTTTCCACAGCTGATGCTGTTTATTACATCCCATCACACAAAGTGAAATAGCAAACACCACTGCTACACATTTCTGACACTGTTAACCATGAACCAAGTGCTGCACCTTTGGTCTTGAGAGCCAACTGCTGTCGAAATCTCCATGGTGTTCACTGGCAGAGGCACAGGAAATGAGAAATGAGAAGGAATCAAACAAGGAAGAGAGAGAGATTTTAGGGAAGGCATAGAAAACACCAACAAAGATGGGGAGGGTGGATGAGACGAATAGTTTAGTGTGAAGCACACATTAAGCATGGGGCTTAACGCTGAGCTGCCGCCCTTTTAAGGACACTTAGAACCTGCATGTAGCTAATTGTTGCACTGCCGGCAGTGCCATGTATGCCTGTCAGTCAGAGAAATCAGTCAGTCTGGGGTTTGTCTCCATGAAGAGAACATCTACTGCACAGAATAAGCCTGTATTCTTTATTTTATGCGTTCGTCCAGTTATTTGCACGGTCCAGATGGGGTCTTCAACAGCAGCAACCGAAGGGTCTGACAGACCACAGAGAAGGTTAGGGGTCCTTTAGTGGCAGACCAAATACCAAAAGCACCACACATGGTAGAGAATGCGGCCCTTCTTCTGTCCAGACCCCATCTCGCTTGTCTGCGTCACTGGTTACCCCAAGTCATCACCCTAGTATGTCTGAACTGTCTGAATATGTACAAAACAACCTTGGCTGCAGAGAAGGAAAAATGAACCGTCTCCTGTGTTAGTGGTAGCCTCTTCAGCAACCTTGAGCCTGAAACAACTGTGGGCCACAACTAACGGCAGTGCCAGAAATAATTAAAGTACTCAGCCCTAGAAACCCCACGTAGCTGAAAACTATGCAAACCCCAGCTACCACCTAGTGGCAGGGCTCATTTCAAATTTTTCTGTCGTCATCCAACCTCCCTCTATGCTCCTGCTGTAGATCTCCAACCCAAAGTCTCTCCCACTGAGGAACAAAGCTCAAAAAAAACAAAAATACTGCTAAATAAAATAAAGAAGCTGGATTTTGGGGCTGACAGCCACTACCTCACCAGCCACAGCTTTCCCATCGATCACTTCTGCCTTGGCTCTCCTAACTCTTGCCACGGCTCTGCGCCCTCCGAAAACAGCCACAGCTCGCTCCTGAAGCTACAACAAAGTGCACCACATGGCTTAGCTGTGCTCCTCCCAAATCAGCCGTACCACTCCTCTCACTCCCATAGCCACATGGAGCAATCATCTGCCTCTCAGCCCTCCAGCTTGCTTCCCTACGTGACCGACTACCACTCCACAAGTTACTCTGCCCTCGCCGCACAGACAGCAACTGCAGCTTCCTACTTGTCATTGCCGCTACATGGGGCTCTGCTTCTCCCCGCATGGCCACTTGCCCACGCTACACAGGGCCATACCAATAAATAAATACACTCTGACTGCTACGGAGCATTTAGCTCACCACTTAAGCGCAGCACAGACTTTCCACAAGAACAATAAGGAATTAAACAACTGATGCCACAGAATTCAAGCGAAGTGCAGCAAATAAATAAATCAGCAGCACAGAAAAACAAATCCAAATACTAAACCCAAAGCACAAAAAAAGTAAAGAAATTAAGGGTAGAGAGAGATAGCAAACGAACCAGAGGGAAATTACATGAAATAAACACAGGCAAAGCCTCGGAGTTCAATAAACAGACAAAATAAACAAAAATGAAAGAAAGCTCTATAAACAGAATGGAAATGCAGCAAATCAATACAGAGATTCCCCAGTCTTTTGTCACTCACCACAGAAAACTCCCGCCATTTCAGTGGGGAAAAAGCTCAGCAACGCGGCAATCGCCATTTTGATCACCGAGAAGCAGTCACGCAGCCTCGTGGAAGGAATCCTCCATCTTGCTCCACAATACAGCAAGACAAGAAGCAAACCTTAACCCCCTGCTGGCGGCCATCTTGCTACAGTCAGGCCAGTCAAAGCCACAGGAACTGCATGTCAAAGATCTGCAGCCATCTTGTGATGGGCACAAATTAACCTCACTCTATTGAAATCAATGGCAATTCTATTTCAAAGAATGGACACTGCAACAGATAGCTGATTTTCGCAACGAAACCTTTATTTAAATAACAAACAACACAGAATTGAGTGGAAATTCTTCATTAAGACGTCATTTGATGAACTTTGTTACAGAAATTTGTACTTTTGTCTACAAAAATAATTTTTGCCTGGCACTTCATCCACAACACAATGTCCCATCTCCTGCATGACGGCAACTCCTTCTCACCCGTACGACCTTCGCTCGGTGAAACACAGCTCATCTCCGACCACAATGTCACACGACGACACAGATATGGGTGCCGGAGCGTCTGGAGTTCTACCTTCACCCACCTCAAGAGAGTGGGGCTACAGAATAGAAACCATCCTGCAAGACATCCAGTCGTCCATCTCAGCTCAAGGAGCACCAGCTATGCAAGTCATTCAAGATGATCTGGCATACTTTAAAGTTATTTCACCACAGTCCACACCAGCCTACAACCAGTACCCTTCTCAGCCTTGCCTCATGAAGACGCTGTCCACTGGCTGGAACAATTCCAAGCATGGATTTCTTTCAAAGGTTGGACTGATCCCTTGCACACCTCCAGTGCCTTGCGCTTCCTTCTGAGAGGGACTACCATTTCCTGGTTCAACGCACTTCCAGAACAAGTCAAAGGGGACACTGCCACCCTGTATACAACTTTCAAACACCATTTTCTCCAAGCACACCCATCCTGGTTATTGGAGCAACAGCTGTAGGAACGTACCATGCAACCCACTGAATCTCTTGAAGCCTTCATAGTGGACACTGAGTCATGCTGCAAATACCTGTAGAAAACAGAGAAAGATCAAGTAACAGCCTTTATCCGGGGACTGCCTCCTCAATTTTGGACCTATGTCATATAGCAAAAGCCAACCACCTGGACGGACACCATCCAAGCTGCACAGCTAGCCCAAGAGTCCATCTCAATGTTTCAGTCTTCCAATGCTCAGGCGCCCCAAACCTCACACCTGGCTGCACTCGCAACGTGTCCAACAGCAACAAGCAATGACTGACAAGCTTATCTCACTGTCAATACCTTACACATCAGCTCAACTTCCTCCTCTGCAAATTCTGTCAACACTATGCAACCACCTAGACAGCGACATGATCCACCTCCGCCTTCCCAAGAGCCTGTAACATGCCAGTGGTGTGGATTCAGAGGACACACTGCCACTGTCTGCCGAAAGCTGAAGTATTACAACAGGACTCATGAGAACCAATGACGCCCACCACAGTGCAATCAACATGAAAACCGCAACTACTCCCAGGATCAGGGAAATGAGCACCACCCAACAAACTAGGGGCTTTTGTTGAGCAGGGGAACACAGCAACTGACCGCCGATCTGACTCTCACAATTCAAACAAAATGCAATCTTCCAAATGCAAACTCAGGCACACTCTTGCATCCAGGGGCAAAGGTATCTGTCATCAGGTCACCTCTCCTAGCCAACTATGTACCTGTAACCATCGGAGATTGGTCCACGCATGCCTTGGTCGAGACTGGAGCACAAATGTCAGTTATCAACAGCAGTATTCTGAACAATCAAGCTATTCGTCACATACCTAATGTCTCTCCAGCCAACATAAAGTACCTTATCACAGCAAGTACAGCTACAGTACCTATCACAGGTGTGGTCCATCTCAAACTCCACTTTGGCTCACAGCAAGCTACTGCCAAGTTTTACATAGTGCCTGATCTTCAACCTGCAATAATTCTTGGCCTGGACTTCCTCAAAGCTCACAAAGCCATCCTAGACTTTGCCTCAAACAAACTGTCACTAGATCCTCTAAGGCAACTTGCAGCTATAGATTCAGTCACTGTGCCTCCTCAGTCAGAGATGGTTTTGATTGCCAAGATTCGAGTTGAACCACTTCCACAAGGTGTTAGCATCATCATCATGGGATTCCCTGCGCTGCATTCGTCAGGTCTCATTCCAGGAAACACCTTATCGGCAGTGCATGGCGGCGCAGTCTTTCAAAAATGCTGCAACTTCACAGATGAGCCTGTGGTCATTTCAAAGGGTGCCAACATCAGAAAGTGTGTCTGCTTGTCATCAGGAGACCACCTCCATTTCATGCAAGAACATCAGCCTGGTTCCACCAACTCCAGTCCTGTCAAAACTATCACTACCACTCAAGCTTCAACAGAGTTACCCCTCGGTCAGAGACTGTCCTCTTCAAAACTTCCAGCATCTCCAACAGAAAAGCAACAACTCATGAAATTCCTGGAGAATTACCCGAATGTCTTTGTAGGTCCAGATAACAAGATCAGATGCTGTGATATCCTGCAACACCATCGAAGTGCAGCCCAACCAGAAACCAATCCGTCAGTGAGCCTATAAATTGGGACACAAAGAGAAACAAGTCCTCGAGGACATAAGCAAAGACATTCTCGACAAAGGCATCTTTGATGTATCTGCAAGTCCCTGGGATGCACCATGCTTGCTGGTAGCTAAGAAGGAGAAAGGGGATCAGTTTGTGGCAAACTACAGAAAACTCAAAGCCTACACAGCGAAGGATGCTCATCCCTTGCCTACAACTGAAGATGTTTTAGAGAGTCTTGGTGCAGCCAGTCCTGCTTACTCCAGCATTCTAGACCTTTACAGTGGGTTCTATCAAGTTTCCATTGATCCAGCTTCTCATCCATACACAGCACGGCGCTGCCACTTGGGACTTTTTCAGTTCGAATGTCTGCCTATGGGTCTTCGGAACTGTCCAGCCACATAGCAACATGTTATGGAAGCCATACTAAGTGGGTTGTCTTGGAAATTTTGCTTAGACTACCTGGATGACATGACTGTCTTCAGCAGAACTTTACAAGAGCACCTCCAACATTTCAAAGAAGTGTTCGAACGTCTCAGACAAGCCAATCTTAAGCTTTGCCCAGAGAAGTACTGTTTTGCACAGCACCAAATTCATTACATGGGACATGTGGTTAGTTCTCAAGGCATCTCTCTGGATCCAGACACGCTCTCAGTAGTCAAAGACTATTCAAACCCTAAGAATCTCAAAGACCTTCAAGCTTTCCTGGACTTGTCTGGCTACTACCAAAAGTTCATTTGCAACTATGCCAAGAACGCAGCTCCACTGTATGCCCTCATCAAAAAGGGATGCGACTACAATTGTACTTTCGAATGTAAAGAGCCCTTTGAAACCTTAAAACAAAACCTGATCTATTCTCCAGTACTGGCCTACCCAAGGTTCGACCAACCCTTCAAACTCTACTCAGATGCTAGTTCCTCTGCAGTGGGCGCTGTGCTCTGTCAAATTCAAGATGGAACAGAATGAGTTGCCTCCTATGCTGGGCGCTTTCTTTCCTCGGCTGAGCAGAACTAGGGCATCACAGAAAAAGAATGTCTAGCCATGGTATTTGCCGTAAAGAAATCTGACTGCTATCTTTGCTACTCCTCCTCCTTTACAGCTATTATTGATCACGCTGCCCTCAGATGGTTATTCAAAATGAAGGAGCCAGTAGGCAAGTCTGCCCAATGGATCGCCATGCTGCAATTCTACAACTTTGAAATTCAGTACAGACCAGGTCGAGTTCACTCAAATGCCGATGAGTTAAGAGAGATGATATCCCTCCACATCATCCTCAACAGACAAAGAATCCTACTTATAAACTATTCCCTTCCATGCCACGGATGTGCTTCCTGTGGACACTCCTACAGCACCTCAAGTTGCTTTGCTGCAACCAACAGCTCCTACAGAAAGACACACAAATCCTCAGCTACTGCAAGAAGCCGAAGAGCTTTTCATTTCCCCTACCTCTGATCTGTC
The DNA here is from genome assembly GCA_016271365.2 of Neoceratodus forsteri. NCBI lineage: Eukaryota > Metazoa > Chordata > Ceratodontiformes > Ceratodontidae > Neoceratodus > Neoceratodus forsteri. Next base: position 297,302,850 of record CM057459.1, on the reverse strand, counting down.
CCTGGCAACTGTTAAAACACAACAAAGAATTGACACTCAATTTACGGACATAATCACCTACTTAGAGTCTGGAACCTTACCGTGACAAAAGACGCATCACCAAGATGTACTTTTCTTTGCTTCGCAGTACTTCCTCAATGACGGTGTGCTTTTCCACACTTGGACCAAGGAAGGTAAGGGTCATTGCAAGGATAGAACTCATGTACAGCTAGTTGTGCCCGCCTCTCTAGTCAATCAAGTTCTTCTCTCCACTTATGCCTCTTCACTTTCTGGAGATCATACAGGAATGCACAGAACTCTCGAAAAGACAAGGCTTCACTTCTTCTGGCCTCACATGAACAGGTACATTATCAGATTTGTAAAATCCTGCCAGCCCTGCTCCCAAAGAAAGCCTCCTGCCAAACCGACAAAGGCACACATCATCCCAATGCCTGTAGCCACTGAACCGTTCCAAAGAGTCAGCACTGACATTCTTGGGCCCTTACCAACATGCTCTGACTCTGGCAACAAATACATCCCTGTTTTTGTGGACTACTTAACGAAGTATTTGGAACTCATCCCCCTAAAAGACATTAAAGCTGCCACTGTGGCAAATGCCTTACTCAACACAGTCATTTGTCATCATGGTACCCCATCATACCTACATTCAGATAGAGGCACTAACTACCTGTCCACCATTGTCCAAGAAACATGCAAACTTCTCAACATAAAAAAAGACACACACCACAAGTTAACATCCACAATGCAACGGACAGAGTGGAAGAATGATGTCTACCATTCTCAGCACACTTTCCAAATACCTGGATGAGACTAACGAGTCGCGACACCTGGGACTGTTTTGTTCCCTTTGTGCAGTTTGCCTACAATACCAGCCCTTGTGTTGACAGTACAGAGTACACATCATTCTTCTTAGTCCATGGTCATCACCCAAGAACTCCACTGGAGAGGGATCTCTTGCTGCTAGAGGTTCCTAAGTCAGCTTTTTCTTTCATTATTCCAATGCGGGAACAGCTTGAACTTTAGTCCAGCAAGTTCCTACTATGTAGGTATCCAAGGTAATGGTCCTGTGTGTTCTTTATTTGAGCATCCCTGAGGTGTCCCAAAAATGTCTATAAAATGTTCAGTGCGGGATGTCTCAAAAAATATTCACATGATTTTTCATGAAAATTGATTTTATTCTTCCACAATATTTCTCTTCTGAATCATGCCCTGACATTTTGAACTCTACATTAGTGCTTTTTCAAAGGTGCTTCTGTACAATTCTGAAATATAGATAATTTATTTTTTAGTTATTTCATTCTTCACAAATAATCTTAGCTTTATAATGTGTATTATCTCGTTAAGAAAATTGCTGTCATTTATGAAAAGTAATCTGAAGTGAACATTTTGTTATTCTGTTATTCACTTTGGGTCTGATTTCACCCTTCCACCTATGAATATAATACTCAAACATCTCATTTTATCATGTCCTGTTTTGTTTAAAAAAATTCCAAAAAATATTTCAAGAAAGGACTTTATATAGTGTTTTAACACCTCACCACTTTGGTGTCTTTTGTCTTTTAAGAAAGGGTGTAAACCCCATTTATTTCAATAGCTGTTCAAGTGTTTTTTTCCTGCAATAGAGAATATAAACATTAAATATTTTACTTTGTCTTAGTTCATTACTGCTTGTAATTCACAAAGACATTTTTTTTAGTTGTAAGCATCTCTGTACCTCCTGCTTTAAATGAAGCTTGACCCAATCTTTTTACTAAGCTTGCCTGGAGACACACAGTTTATATACATTTCAGTTCCTGTATTTCTTGCTTCAAAAGCCTGTAACAAAGCGTTTTAAGACATTCAGCAAAGTTCTCGTTTCTTTAGGTAGCATTCTTCTACTACTTTTGTAAGTCAAAACGTACTTTATTTTAGCTAGCACATTATAGTTGCTAATGGCGCACTCAAAATCTCGCGATATCGCAAGATCTCTTGAGGTCACATGGGTGAGTGAGCTCAAGAGGAAGAAGCTCGTGCAGTACAAACTACACTAGCAGAGCAGCCATAATACAAGAACGCTGGCTAAAACAAAGCAAGTTCGGACTTACAAAAGTAGTAGAAGAATGAGGGAATACGTTTAAAATGCTACCTAAAGAAATGAGAACTTTGCTGAATGTCTTAAAACACTTTGTTACAGGCTTTTGAAGCAAGAAATACAGGAGCTGAAATGTACAAACTGTGTGTCTCCAGGCAAGCTCAGTAAAAAGGCAGGGTAAAGATTAATTTGTAGCAGAAGGTACAGAGATGCTTAAAAAAACAACAAAAAAAATGTCTTTGTGAATTACAAGCAGTAATGAACTAAGAAAAAGTAAAAGATTTAATGTTTATATTCTCTATTGCAGGAAACAAAAATGCTTAAACAGCTGTTGAAATAAATAGGGTTTATACCCTTTCTTAAAAGACAAAAGATACCAAAGCGTTGAGATGTTAAAACACTATATAAAGTCCTTTCTTGAAAGAGTTTTTCGAATAAAAGCAAACAAAAAAAAAACAGGACATGATAAAATGAGATGTTTGTGATTATTATATTTATAGGTGGAAGGGTGAAATCAGACCTGAAGTGAAAAACAGAATAACAAAATGTCCACTACAGATTACTTTTGGTAAATGACAGCAATTTTCTTAACGAGATAATACATATTATAAAAGCTAAGATTATTTGTGAAGAATGAAATAACTAAAAAAGGCATTATCTATATTTCAGAATTGTATAGAAGCCCTTTGAAAAAGCACTAATGTAGAGTGCGAAATGTCAGGGCATGATTCAGAAGAGAAATACTGTGGAAGAATAAAATCTATTTTTATGAAAAATCGTGTCAATATTTTTTGAGACATCCCGCACTGAACATTTTATAAACAGCTTGAACTTGCCAGATGTCTTGCAATCACTACACTGGGCCAGAGAAAATCTGCAATGCAGAAAATGCCAGCAGCCAAACTGCATGAGCCTTCATTCTCTGTTAGGGACATTGTGTATTTGTACCGACCTGTCTTGTTCCGGGTGCCACCAAGAAACTGCTTCACCCTGGACTGGTCCCTTCTACATCGTAGAAAAGCTTCCTCCTGTCCACGTTCGTCTGCGACGCAAGTCGGATGGAAAGCTGGTACACAACAAAGTCCACATAAACTGACTGAAACATGGGTACCTGAGTAACAACCTTCCAGACAACCCCAGTCCACCTAACAATGAAGCTGCACTTGAGCCTGCCATCCTCTCTGAAGCGGAGATCCCTCCAGACAACTTGCAACTAGTTCCTACAGATCTTCCCACACCTGACACTCTCCATCCAGATTCTGTTTTGCCAGATGATTTACCTGGGACTTCCTCTTCTTCTCCTCAGGACTCTACTGTACACACATCTATGTACCAGATCGAGAAGATCTTAAGAAAGAAGTTTGTCAATGGATCCTGGACTTGCAGAGTCAAGTGGTGTGGATTTGAGAGTGGGCAGAACTCCTGGGTCACTTTTAACAACCTTTTATCCCGTCCTGTCAGGAACTAGTGCAATCTACACAGGCCTCCATTCCCACTGACCGGAAAAGCTGCCGGAGGTCTTGAACTTTTGTGAACCAGACTCAGTGTTGATTTAAATATTAATACTCCCCCACCCTTAGGAAATGTCTTCCAATGGAAAGTACACCTGTTTGTCATGGCTATGCAACTGTTATTAAAGTGTGAGCCTGCATTCTGGGTATCCTCCGACTGCTACTCTTCCCTCTCTTCCCTTTCCCTTTCCCTTGCCCTGCAGTTTAGTACTTGTGGCATGACCAAGCCTCAAGTACTATTATGTTCCCCTCTCTCTGGTGCTGCTCTTGACTGGTCCCCAGTGTAGTCCAGATTCTTTCCTCCCCCCTCCCTGCAGTGGAGTACTGTTTTAAATGTAATACCTTGAAATGCATGAACATGTTTGTGTTTCTTTTTTTTTGCCTTTAAAACTTACTTAAAAATATTTCTTACTTAGCAGCTGTTTATCGTTTATTGCTTGTTTGAGTGGTGCTCACATTCACTGTCCCAGCAGTGATGTGAAACACACATTAAGCGTGGGGCTTAATGTTGAGCTGCCACCCCTTTAAGAACCTTTAGAACCTGCATTTAGCTAATTGTTGCACTGCCTGGCAGTGCAATGTATGCCTGTTAGTCAGAGAAATCAGTCAGTTTGGGGCTTGTCTCCATGAAGAGAACATCTATTGCACAAGAGTAAACCTGTATTCTTTATTTAATTCATCCATCCAGTTATTCACACAGTCCAGATGAGGTCCTCACCAACAGCAACCTAAGGGTCTGGCAGACCACAGAGAAATTAAGGGATCCTTTAGTGGCAGACCAAATACCAAAAGTGCCAAATTAGCTAAAAGGAACTCTTGATAGGAAGACAGAGACTCTCTGAAAGTGATGGAGCAGGATAGGGTTCTAATGGACATACAAGGCGACGCCACAACTCCACTTACCGTGGTCCTGCCAGAAGAAGCAGTAGTTTGAGAGAGCCAAACCAGTGTTCGGAACCCTGGAGGAGAGCTAAGATTCAGTAATGCACAAGAGGCCAGGAGAGTGCTGCGAGATCCAGACTTTGAGGGAATGAAGTTTAGGGAAGAGGCACCCAGCAACAAGGTGGAAAATGCTGAGGCCTTTAGGGAGGGAAGGGCTAGGGTTGGATTCAACATCATCAGCAAGGAAGAGGAGAAGAAGAATGGAGTGGGCCTTCCAGAGAGGGGAAGGGAGGAGAAGGCATGATGGAGAAGTTCGAGATTTAGGGAGAGGGGGAGAAGATGAGACCAGGGTGGATGACTGAGGTAGGGGAAGGCACAGAGGGGAGCGAGTGGATGGGGGAAGGAAAAGGTGGAGGGGAAGGAGGAATTGAGGGAGAAAAGACAAGGGAAGAGAGGGGAAGGCAGAGGAGGGAAGGAGAGGTACGGGGATGGGGAGGGATAGGAGGCAAAGGGAGGGTAAGGAACATAATTAGGTATGAAGCAGTAGCAGGTGACAATCAACAGCAATTACTGAGACTGTGAAACAAATGTCGCAGCTAAGCACACTGAACAAAGTCAGGCAGAGCTACAAACTAGCAGGGCTAACCAATGCGGCAACAATAACTGAGACAGTAACTGGAGCAGGCTAGATAAACTGAATTAAAAATACGGAGATGGCAGTAACTGAAGCAATAAACCAAGCAAAGTCATCAACGCTACAGGCCTATAAAAACTGACTAGATGCATGCAGTAGCACAGCTGAGGCTATAAACAATGCAGACTAACACAATTAAAGGCAAGTGTTGGCGAAGTAATTCAGTAAATAAAAGGTGACCAAAGTTGGTTAGGTATAACTTAGCGAGGGCAGCAGCAAAAACTGTGACAATCGGGCTAGCAGGCTAGGAAACTTATAACACTGTAATGTAGGCTGGTGTGCAGCAGCAAGGGTTGTGATAACAGTTTTGCAAGCTAGCTGAGGCAGAGTTATAAATAATGATTTGAGGGAGCAGCAACAAATCTGAAGCTGAAAACAGCCTGTCACAAAGTCCAGTACCAAATGCAGAGTTCAGGGTGATGCAGACAGGGTGTAATCAAGAACTAGGGTTTTAGCAGTAGGAGCAGGTTACCTTACAGTCAATGAGGTGGTCCAGCTGAGTGAAGAAGCAGTTAGTATGATCTGGGCTGGAGCAGCATGTCTGACCAACGGCTGGCACCAGGCTGACTCCTTGCAGACTTCTTAGGCTGATGTCCTTTGCACTACGGTCCTTGGCATGGAGGGATCACTTGAAAGGGCTGATCAGTTAAGATGGAGGCTGCAGACTGAGATGAGGAGGCAGCCACAAGATAGGTCTGTGTAGGAAAAGTAGGAGCGGCTTGGAACAGCAGCTGGTTATTGGTTCACCATAGGGAGTGGAGGGGGAGAAAATCACCATGAATTATAGCATCTAGAGCGCAATTCTCTCTACCCCGAGAGGCTCAGTGAGATCTGCATCATCGAGGAGCAAGAACTGGGCTAGGGCTATTCACTGGCATTTTTTTTTTTCTTTTTATTCTTTGGTAACCAGGTAAAGCCCACTAGGCACAAGTGCCTGTTTTCAGGGGGTGACCCGAGAGCACTGGGGAGGTTAAGTGACTTACTCAAAGTCACACAGCATGCAAGTGGAGGTTGTGGGAATCAAACCCATCTGCTGGATGTGCCAAGCACATTCGCAGCTCATTACTCTAAACTCTAGGCTATACTGCCAGACCTCACACAGCTCAGTAAGATAGGCATGGTTAGGTAGCAGGAGCTGGAAGCAGGGCTATTTATCTGCAGATGGCTGGGTGCTGCAGGATGAAATGAGGAGACAGTCACAGGATAGATCTGTGTGGGAAATGGAGGCAGGACCTGGAAGAGTTGCTGGTGATTGCTTCATCTGAGTGGTGCAGCAGGAGAGTGCTTATTTCGGATAGGGAAGTACTAGGGAGGCTGAATTGCAGGCAACAGCTTCAGGGCTCTGTGGCAACGTCTGGAGTTTGGGGGGGGGGAGAGACTTGTTGTGAATTATAGTATCTGGAGCACAATTCTCTCTACCCCAGGCAACTCAGTGATATCAGTGTCATCAGGCAGCAGGAGCTAGAAGCAGGGCTATTGATCCACAATCTATTTATTTTATTTGCTGGTAGGTGCATTAGGCCAAAAACCTGCCTATTTTCAGGCACGACCCGGGACCATACAGATTACAATAACACAGCACAGACAACAATGAGTACAGCCTACAATAATATGGCAAAGTCAACGGTGAGTTACATAAGGCAAAGGGAACTGCTGGAACAAAAATCATGACACAGTATAATATCAGCATTATTAACATCATTGGGGTACCAAAAAGAATAATACAAGTTACAGCAGACATACAATCTTGCATAGTTTCCAGGTACCAAGTCCTATGTCCTTCACAGTGGAGACAAGAGACAGATAGTCAACACACACTATAGCATACAGAAATGGGCAGGAGAGAAACTGGAGGGCAGGCAGCAAGCCACAAGTACGTTAAGCACAGTCACAGTCACCTGGAGCATTAAGGTGGGAAAAAAGTGCATGCTTAAAAGTTAGGTGGGATGTGGAGGTCTTTACATGAAGAGGGAGTGAATTCCAGAACCTGGGGCAAAATAAGAAAAAGCCTGCTCTTCCATTTTAGTGGAGCACGGCTGAACTGAAAGCAGGAGGGGGGGGAGGAGGACCTGAGAGCACGTGTGTGAGAGACAGGGGTAAGCATATCACCCAGAGCTGCAGGGCGAGGTGTTCTGTTTAGAGTCTCTACAAAACAGCCTAGTACATAAGACCGAAGGGCATTTGGAGACAGCCAATTGAAGGCAGAGTAAAGAAGGCAATGATATGTAAGACGAGGAGCCGATAAGGTGAATCTGCAGATGTTATTATAAGTAATATCCCACTTGCGAAGAACTCCCATGCTGGCATGGGAGTACTGGAAGAGCATATAGCAGCTGTTGTAGCAACACACTTCTCGCCACAGAGATCTTTGCAGCAGGAGTGAGTGAGTGACGCACTCTATAGGCTGCAGTTAGTAGGGGGCTTCAGGCTGAGATGAGGAGGCAACCACGAGATAGGTTTATGCAGGAAAAGAAGGCACAGATTGGAACAGCAGTTGATAATTGGTTCATCCAAGTAGTCCAGCAGAAGAGCACTTAGTTCGGATCAGGAAGCGCTCGGGAGGCTGCACTGCAGGTGACTGCTTCAGGAATGGAGGGGGAGAAAATTGTCGTGAATTACAGCATCTGGGGCACGATTCTCTCTTCCCCAAATGGGTCAGTGAGATTGGCTTCATTAGGCTTCATCATCAGACTTCTCCGGATTTTGTATCTAAAGTCAATTCAACCTTTCAGCCTTCCACTTGAGCCAAGAACTGGTGTTACCATCTATCTGCAATGCGCCACATCTGATATGGAGCACCAATATCACACACCGGATGCCTGCATAGCTGTCAAGTGCTATCTATGTAAAACAGAACCTTACAGACAGACGTCAAGCTTTTTCTTCTTCACCAGTAAAGGAAGCAAGGTATGAAAGCCTCTAAACTTCACCATTTCCAGGAGGATTACTGAGTGTATTATGGAGGCGTACAAGGCAGAAGGTCAGGATCCTCTGATGGAAGTGAGGATTAATTCTACTAGAGTAATAGTGACTTCATGGGAAGAATGGAAAGGGGGGTCTTGTCTTGACATTTGTAAGGCACTACTTGGTCTTCACCACACACACTCTTAAGGTCTGTTTTTGTAAGTAATATTTTATTACTTTTTATCCTGTAGGATTCATCATCAGCTCTTGAGTCCACTACCCATTAGAGTCCATATGATTTCAAAAAAGGTTGAATAGCCCTTAGCCTACAAGAAAGTACAAGCTCTGCATCCTGATGAATTACTGTTGGATTAAACATTATTTTAAAACCATCCAAGTGCTCATCTAGATGGAACAGGTTTGGGGATTACGTGCTCATTGGTCTATCAGAAAAGGGGGAGTTGGGGGAGAGGAAGTTGGCAATAACTCACAGCAGGGTATGGGGTTTAGGCATTTAATCCATGCCTCGGGTGCTGGCCGGGCAAAGGCCACACAGGCAGTGTCTCCACAGCACCTGTGGCATGGATACTCTCTGTATACCTGTTCCAATAAGGTGTGCTCTCTTTATGGGTTATGTTGGAAAAACAAAATATATTCATAAAGTGTTTTCCCCTGTTTAAATAGGAAAATGTGAATGTATCCTGATCACTTGAAAAGTAGTCCCCACCACTGATGCATATGTGATTGATTTTATGAACATACAAATGTGAGAAATACACTCCCTGACATGAGGTCTGGCATTTGTATTTTTATAAAATTAATTATAAATGCATGTGTCATTTTCCCATTCTGTCTGCCCCCCTTCCTCCAATGCAAACTGCATGCCTGAAACTTTCAGAGAGAGAGAGACAGAGACAGAGAGAGAGAGGACAGTGCAAGAATTCTGAATTAACTGTCCTGGTCCCTCTCTCTCTTGCTGTCACTGTGTCTGTCTCTCGTGCACAGAGGAGGAATGTACGAGCAGTGGGGGGGGGGGGCACCCCCCAACATGCTCTCTCCCTCTCTGTCTCCCGTGTCTCTTTGTCGTTCAGCCTGTCCGCTGTTGTCTCATTCTGTCTGTCCCCCCCCCACCTCAAACTGCATACCTGAAATGGAGAGAGAGAGGACAGTGCAGGAAATCTGAAGCTCCAATCCGCTGTCACTACCCGTCCCCGCTACAGGCTCCAATTACCGCAATGCAGCTCTACTTGTACCAGGGCAAACTGAGAACGAACAGCACAGCTGTGGCCAGTCAGCAGTGTCCTGCTGAGCTCTCTCTCTTAACGTGGCACTCACACATCAGAACCCGATCATTCTCAGACGTTGGGGGCACTGACAAATCATGGTCTGTCTCTCCCTGTCCGTGCGGGTGGTGAGTGATACTGGGTGAGCAGGCGGTGACCGAACTGTGCTGGGCTCCTACTCTGTCTCCACTCCCAGGACTGCCTCCCGGTCACAGTGCAAGTGCGGCTGCTAAGTGATGCTGGGCAGATGAATGGGTGGGTGGGGAGCCACTGCCAACAACCTGGAAACAGTCTGCACAGTCCCACGCCTCACAGTGAAAGACACAGAGTGAGCGGGGTGGCTGCAAGGCTATAAAGCTGCATTGAGAATGTATGGCTGGGGGGATGCCAACAAGGTGGAAACAGAATGGACTGTGACAAAAATTAAGTATCTCTCGGTCACTTTGTACATACCTCGCTGTCTCCCCTACCATCCCCGTTCCACAGAACATGGACCGCACAGACAAAGAGCGAGTGGACACTGCAACAATTCAGCATTAGATGTCCTGATAGGCCTGTCGCCATATCTCTCTCTCTCTCTCTCTCACTCTCTCACTGTCTGCGACCAATGATGTACGGGTGGAATGTGTAACTTTTGTTGACCATTTCTACCCTACCCTGGGTAATGCAGTGACAGCCAGCCACCAAGTTGTTCCATTTCTCCTGCTGGGGCTCTCTCGCTTCAGCAGATTTTTAATGGCCGCCTGTCACTGCTCAATGTTCCCACAGCTAAAAAGTCCCACTCTACTCACTGGTATTGCAACTGTAGATTATTTTTTTTATACTTGTTTTTTGAATTGATGAATTGGTTACAGTACATCAAGATAAAAACAATCAGTCATAAACCTGCCAATTACACTGGAGTTCAATACAATTAACCGAAATGGTAGAAACATAGAAACATAGAATTTGACGGCAGATAAGGACCGCATGGCCCACCCAGTCTGCCCATTTCCCTGACTAATGGATAAGCTGCAGATCCTAGTTAACCAGCAGCCTACTTCTTCCTACCCCCAACCCCTAGAATTGCCTTATGACTGTCCCGTGTATGCTTGAATTCCACCACTGTTTTTGACTCCACAACCTCCTCCGGAAGGCCATTCCATGCATCCACAACCCTCTCTGTGAAAAATACTTCCTTAAATTACCTGGGCCGCCCCCATCTTCAAATTGTACCCTTGTTCTTGCACCTCTTTTTGAAGGATGCTACCCTCTTGGACTTTGATTCCCTTGAGGTACTTGAAAGTTTCTATCATGTCCCCCTCTCCCTCCTTTCCTCGAGGCTATACATATTAAGCTCCTTAAGTCTCTCTTCATATGTCTTCCAGTGCAGACCCTGCACCATTTAGGTGCCCTCCTCTGGACAGCTTCCATCCTGTCTATGTCTTTGTGGAATTGGGTCTCCAGAACTGCCAGCAGTACTCCAGATGGGGTCTGACCAGCTATCTGTACAGAGGGATAATAACTTCCTGTTTTCTACTGGTGATGCCTCTCCCTATGCATCCCAGTATCCCCCCAGCCCTCCTTGCTGCCCTCTCACATTGCTTGCCCACCTTTAGGTCATCTGATATGACTACCCCAGGTCCCTTTCCATTTTTGTTGTTGTTAGTATCTCACCCCCCATTGTGTACTCTTCCCCTGGGTTTTTGTTTCCCAGGTGCATTACCTTGCACTTCTTAGCATTGAATCTAAGCTGCCATACATTTGACCATTCCTCTAACCTTGCCAAGTCCTTCTCATCCTTTCCATCCCACCTTGTGCATCAACTCTGTTGCAGATCTTTGTCTCATCTGCAAAGAGACATACTTTTCCTTCCAGTCCCTCTGCAATGTCGCTTATAAAGACATTGAGGGACCAGTCTAATACTGAACCCTGCGGTGCCCCACTAGTAACCCCTTTTCTTCAGAGTGGACTCCATTTACTATTACTCTCTGTGTCCTATTCTCCAGCCAATTCTTTACCCAGGCTGTCATCTTGGGACCCACTCCCAGGCTGGCTAACTTGTATATTAATCTTTTGTGTGGGACTGTGTCAAATGCCTTGCTAAAGTCTAGGTAGGCCATGTCCACAGCCTCTCCTGATCTACTACTTTGGTCACCCAGTCAAAGAAATCTATCAGATTTGTCTGGCATGACCTTCCCGCTGTGAATCCATGCTGCCTTGGGTCCTGTGCCCTCTGGCCTCTAGATACTCAACAATTCTTTCCTTCAGAAGTGATTCCATCATTTTCCCTATCACTGAGGTTAAACTAACAGGTCTGTAGTTTCCTGCTTCTGCCTTGCTCCCACTTTTGTGAAGGAATCACATCTGCCCTCCTCCAGTCCTCGGGTACCACCCCATCCTCCATGATTTGTTAAAGAGGGTAGTCAGTGGTATCACTAGTTCTACCCTTAGTTCTTTCAAATTCTGGGATGAATCCCATCAGGCCCCATTGCTTTGTCCACCTTCAGTTTTAAGAGTTCTTTCAGAACCCTTTCTTCTGTAAATGGGCTGGTATCAACTTATGTATCCAGAGTGTTTCTACTGTTTGTTTTAGGTACCTCCCCTCTTCCTTTGTAAATACTGAGCAAAAATATTTGTTTAGTATCTCTGCCTTTTCACAGTCACCCTCTGCCACCCTCCCTCCCTTTATTAAGCCTCACTATCCCTCCTTGGTCTTCCTTCCTCCCTGATGTACCTATAAAAGGTTTTATCCCCTTCTTAACTGGAGTTGGCTATCTTTTCCTCGGTTTGGGCCTTTGCTGTTCTGACTGCCTTCCCAGCTTCCTTTTGCTTTAACTGATACAGTTCTCTGTCCTGCTCCTTCTGTGATTCCTTGTACTTCCTGAATGCTTTCTTTTTCCTTTGAACCTTCACTGCCACTTCCTGTGAGAACCATAGTGGTTTCTTACATCGTTTCGTTTTGTTTATTTGCTTCACACAAAGGCTTGTTATCTCTGTGATGGCAGTTTAATGTTCATATAAAAATTTCATATAAAATTTATAAAAATTTAGGGAGAAGAGAAGGAAAACAGCAATCCCTCTCCTCCACCATGAAAGTTAGTATTCGGTTCACATAACCAATAGTACTTTGTCAAGACCGTCCGATAAACACAAATAAAAATCAACTTACTAACTGAATCGACAAGCTTAATCTCTTAATCATACACAGTTGATTACTGTTGGTTTTCATTTTATGAGGAGCATAACACCTAATGCATAAAGGTTTTGTCATACGGGGAGTATTTATGTATGGATCAGTATAGCCACTTAACAGGGGAGGAAAAGGCAATATATAGTTATGTCTGGGGGGTTGCACAGGTATCCTCTTGGTGAAAAAAAAGGATCTATCCCACGTTTTCCTTATATAATTCCCATCTGGTCCATCTGTTCATGAACTGTTCCATTCTACGGCGCAACTGTGGATTAAATACTGAATTTAATCCACAGTCAAGTGATGCTATTTGGCCAATGAGCCTTCCCCTTCTTTCAACCCATGTTATAAATGGGGGTTAACTTGGGAAAGGGTACGGTGCAAGTGGGGGGTATATCACTCACATTTTTAGTTAGCTTGCTTTTTTTTTTTAAAATACGTAACCATATTTAAACGTATTCTAATGCATTAAATAATTCAGTAACAATACTTTGACTTTGTGTTGTTAATAACTTTAGTATTTAACATTTGTATGCTACTGCTTCTCCACTTCTCTTTGCTAAGCTGTAACGCTTAATTAATTAGATCAGTAACATGGTCACTTTGTGGGGATCCCTCTTTTCTTTTAGTTGTTACCTATGGGTTTGTGTGGTCTTGTGGGTCTATCATAAAGTAATTTGCCTTCAAGATGTGGGGGTTATCTGTTACTGTTCAACTGCTCATTTCGCATATGCTTTGATTTTGGGGTTTCTTTACTGTGACTCAGGTTTTAAGCCTGAGCCTAGTTTCTCTCGTTAATCATCTGTTATGGTCGTAAGTGCATCTATGTGTCCATATTTTCTCAGATAAACCTGGAGTGTTCCTCTCAGATTATGTGCCAGTTTTCTAGGCAAAAGTTTGCCAGTACTTCTCCTAGCCATTCCCTTTTGGTTGGTGGGTTCTCGTCTAGCCAATGTTTTAAGATTATTTTCTTGGCTATATTTACTGTATGACCAGTGCCAAAATACACTTCCTACTTTCAGGCATCTGTCTTTGATTGATATTCCCTGTTACGCACAGATCTTCCATGCCTAGCATTAGATTTGAGCTCTAACTGGCTGTAGCCGTGTCCTCTGATGGGGCTCTAGGCTGCACTATCCTTCAGGCTCTTCTCTCTCTTGGCTATTCCATCTGCTGGTGGGTTTGGCTCTGTTACTTGTGCTTGTCTAACTGAGTTCCTGACTGTATTTGTGATCTGCCTCTCTTTTTTTGGGACTAGTGCTATTCACAACCCACTCAACAGGAATGCTGGAAAAAGGGAAATGTCTACCTACCGTAATTATGATCTTTCTGTGTATCTTCACCATTCATCACAGATGGGTACTGGCCAGAGATCAGGACCCCGCGGGAGCCTTTTTTTTTTTTTTTTAAAAGGATAGGCAGAGTTATTTGTAGCATCGGATGCACCCTCGGAGGCTGACGTGCTATGGGCGCCGAGGATTAGCCGTTAGGCTATGTCGACTCTGCCTGCCTACCAGTTCTGAGTCGCGGAGAGGTAGAGGAAGGGATGGAGGGTGGGACAAGAGAGTCCAAGGGACAGAAAAAGGAAGAAAAACTGAACTAAAGGAGAATAACGACTGAGAGGACAGCATAGAGGAAGTAAGACTAAGGGGATTGGGTAGGGGCCCCAATCTCTGGAAAAGGAAGAAGGGAGGGAAGGGGGGGAGAGAATTTAGGAGAGAGTGAGAGGTAACAAGGATCCAGGACCCTTGTCCATCACCAGACTGTATAGGAACTTCAAGGAATAGCAAAGCTCATTTGCCAGAATTCAAGGCACAGAATAACTGGCAATACCGCAAAAGCAGAGTCGGCTATTCTCAAGAAGGACAGGGTACAGGGACTCAGTACTCTCTCTGTAAAGATATTTGGTGAAAAAAAGGGAAGTTCTTTTTTTTTTTTTTTTAAAGTTAGATGGATAACAGAAGGAGGGCAACCACCAGCTCTCACCCCGTAGGAGTGAAGATATGTAGTAGAGAAGGAGTGCCACTCTAATTGTACCCCTTAGGGAAGAAACTACCCCCCTGTGTGTCCCAACTTTACCCCGCTCAAAAAGAGGGGTAAGGCACAGAGGAAGGAGGATCCAGAGACTGAAGCCCCAGGGGGATGGCGGGCGGGATTGTGATGAATGGTGAAGATATATAGAAAGATCATAATTACGGTAGGTACGTAATTTTTATATCTTATCTGTGTCAATCTTCACCATTCATCACAGATAGGTGAGTACCAAGCCCCCCGAAAGGGGTTGATTCATTGCACCCTAGGGGACAGAGTCCCTTAGCCCTCAGTGGGTAACACACTAAGGGGGGGAACCTTCTGGGCCTGAAGAGGCCCGAGAGTGGGGAGAGCGAGATGGGGTCCACCCGGAGGGGGAAGGAAGTTGCCCCGACAAACGTCGTCTCGCCCTACAGGAAAAGAGATAGGTTCCCTGGTGAGCGGAGCAAATCACCCTACGCCAGGCCAAGGGTGACAACCGGGAAAGGCGAAACCACGCCGATCTCCTGGTGCAGATCGCTGTCCCTACAACCCTGGTAGCTACCTCACTGGCGTCGTAAGATGCCCTTGATTGGTGCCTTGCTAGCTCCAGGCCACGTGCAGAGAGCGCGATGGCTCGCCTGGTTTGCTCAGAGTCAGGCAAAGCACCTAGGATCTGACCTAGCGCCGACCACAAGAACCTGTTGTAGGCTGCATAGTGGGCCTGATGAGCAGAGATGGACAGAAGCAACTGTGCCGAGTAGAAAGTCCTCCTCCCCCAGAAATCAAAATGCAAAGAGTCCTGATCTGGGTGCCGGTCACTGTGGAGGGCGCGAAGCCCGTCAGGGGTGTCCAGGTGCGTCAATCTGGACTGCGGATGAGGCACAGAACCTGGAGACTCCGGGGGAGTGCAATACCTCTGGCTGAGATCCCTAGGGGCAGGAACTCCGGAGAAGGGCCTCTGCCAGAAACGCATGGACGCCTCCCGAAAGGGAGCAGGCCAGGGCGGCATCACAAGGGTGGCCACACCGAAATCGCCTAGAAAGGCGTGTGCCGCATGCTCAGGATTGCTGACCGACAGGGGAGAAAGGTGAAGGTCCTCCATCATCCTCACGAGGAAGCGCTGATACTCGGAGAGATCAGCGGCAGGAGAGATATAGACAGATGGTTCCTCTCCCCCAGAAGAGGGGATGAGGAGCTGGAGGTCACCATGCCTTCCGAGGGTGGCTGCTCGGGGAGGTTGAAAACCTGGCTGTCCATGGCCCTAACATAGGCAGGGAACCGAGCAGCCACTGCTCTGAACTGCTCCCAGGTGAGAGGGCCGCTAGGACCAAGAATGCCTGGGGCGCTGGAGAATGCGGCAGAGGGATGGGGCCAAGCCGAGAGAAGAAGTCGGCTGACCTCTGCCAGGGCTAGGGAGCGGACCATGGACACCCAAGGAGGGTGTCCCAGAAGACTCCGCAGCCGACAGCTGTACAAACACGTTGGTACTGCCTAGGCTGTGCCCAGAAGAATCCCCTCAATGAGGCGACCGGGGCCGTATAGATCCAGAAAGACGGTCCCCTGCCTCCAAAGAATGGGACCCCCTCAAGGAACCGGAAGGGGAAGGGCGGAAGTCCGCACTTCGGCTTCGTGCAGGGCCGGGGTGGACCCCAGAGAAAGGCCGACGCGCCGACCCCACACCCCTCAACCCCTCAAGAGTCCGAGAGGGTCCTGGTCCTCGAGAGGGCCAGCCTAGGTAGCTGGCAGCTCTGGGCTGCCCCCGAAGGGGAGACCCAGGGAGCAGCACCCTCCCCTCCTGTAGACTTCCCAATGGGCCCCAAAGTTGGGCGATCAAGACACTACGGGAGGGGTACCACCGCCGAGGGGTCAAGGAACCCTTCAAGGCCAGGTTGCATGGCAATGGTGGCACGCACCATAGCCTGCTGGTCAGTACCACTGACCCCAACCTCGGGGAGAACCTGACGCTCCTCAGAAGGGGGCTGGCTGTGACTCGTCGTCGAGACCACCGGCTCGCCCTCCACTGCAGACAACCCTGAAGGGTGTGACTGCCCGTCCGACTCCGAGCCCGACTCCGACTCCGAAGAGGTAGAGTCTGAGGCCCTAAGCCAAACGGTAGGAGAGCGAGGGAAGGCGACCTTACCAAGAAGCCCAGTAGTCAAATCAGTGGCCAAGGCGGCACCCGTTTCCTCCACAGTCCCGCAAGCGGGGCTGACAGAAGGCGGCAGGGCAGCTCGGGCCAAAGGTCCTGAGCCAAGGCCAGCTGCGGCGCCATCAAGTCCACTGGCACCGGAGGCAGTACCAGGAACAGAGACGGCACCGACGGCAGCCCCAGCAACAGCCTCGGCGCCGACGACACCGCTAGGCCCTCGGCGCCAACGCACGGCGAGGACCGGGCGGGCGCAGACGGCCCAAAGGCGGACTCAGCACCAACACAGCACCGCTAGGCTCCTCAGCGAGAGCACCAACGGCACCGAGGGTGGCACCGACAGATGACCCCGAAGGCCCCATGGCACCGTGCTAAACCTCGGTGCCGAGGACAGCGCCGAGGTGAGACATGGCAAAAGGTGACGCCGAATCCAGGGTTACGGTGCCGACAAAGCCCAAGGCGCCGAGAGACGAGTCGGTGCCGTTGTCGGCGCCGACAGGGCCCACGGCACCGCGAATGGCGCCGAAGGCCTCGACAGCGTCGAGGACGGTGTCGACCCGGCCTTCCGGACCATGGGACCGACACCGGGGAGCCTTCACCCGAAGGGCGACACATATAGGGCGCCTCCCGCCCGCCCGGGAGGAAGGCAGGATGGGCCTCCAGCCGCTGGAGGAGCTCGCCAAGGCCAGGCTAGAGCCGAGGCTCCCTCCTCCTCGGTCCATACAGAACCGGAGGGGACCCAAAGGAAAGGTCGAGAGCGGCTTGGCCAGACGAGGCGAACCCTCACCTCGAAAGTCGGCGGAGCCTTTCCCATTCTTTAAACGGCTGTTCAGGATGCGCGGTCCATGGAGAAGCAGGCATCGCATCTAATCCATGTCATGAAGCAGGCCAAGACACGAGACACCAGTCATGCTGGTCGGGTAACGGAGTACTTGCGGCCGCACGGACACCGACGCATAGGGGGCTGCCCCGCCTTAGAAGGTTTCTTGCCCTCCGACCGAGACATGACCTACGGAAAAAAAAACACCAAAAATAGACTCGATGTCGCTATACTTTAAAATAAATGGAAAGATCTTACCGGCGATGTCGAGTGGAGGCAGAACCCAGAACTAGCAGGAGACCGAAGGACTGTCAAACGCACAAACACGAAAGGCTAAGGGTCAAATTTCTTCAGATGGCTTCCCACGAGGCGACCTCGACGGCAGGAGACGAAGAACTGGTAGGCAGGCAGAATCGACACAGCCTAACGGCTAATCCTCGAGTGCCACGTAGTACGTCGGCCTCGAGGGCGGCGCAGATGCTGCGTCGACTCTGCCTATCCTTTTAAAAAAAAAAAAAAAAAGGCTCCCGCGGGGTCCTGATCTCCGGCCAGTACCCATCTGTGATGAATGGTGAAGATTGACACAGATATGATCACATTATAGAAGATAAGAGTCAATAATGTTAAGTATGAGTTTTAAAGTCTACTTGCATAGTCAGATGTAGGGTTTTACACAGATTTAAATTTTGTAGCTCTAAAAGCAACAGTAAAAAAGTTATAATTCACTGTTGTTGTTGATTTTATTGTTTAGTGATCTGCTGCTTTGTTACTGATACTCAGTGAATTCTGTACCATAGTTAAACAAAGCAGCAAGCAAGAGCCAGGTGACTGTCGTTATAATTGCGGTTATCTAGAAAAATAAAATTAAGTTCTTAGTGACTGCTATCGCTAACATTTTTGCTGTGCTGCATCTCCTGGTGGTATGGCAGGGAGTGATAAAAGGTTGTCTTTGGGAGGGAACAAAAGTGGGGGAGAATGGGATACAAGACAAACTGGAAAATGGGATCTTTTTCTGAACACCTAAATAATATGCATACCGGAAGAAGCATTCTACAGCTTTTAAACTAGAAATCTGGCACAACCAAAAAGGAACTAGAGAAATTACTGGGACCTGTAGAACTAAAAGAGAATTTGTATTAGTCTATTTTTTTTTTGGAGTGTGGGAGACCAAGTTTAAAAAAATCTGTTCATTAATGGCATATAATTTATTTTATAAAGTTACAGCACTCTGTCAGTATCCTAATCTGCAGGGATATACAATCAAATCCTGGCCCTAGAATACCAGAAAACTTGGGAAAACAGGAATATAAACAGAAAGGATTACTTTTCATACAAGCAAACGTAAGAAGCCTTGTGCCTAAAACAGAACTGATTAGAAATGTTGTCTCTAAGAGCTGTGCAAGTTTCGAGATATTGATAGGGTAATGGTTAAATAAGACAGTGAGAGATGATTTAATGCTGTAGGAATTGAAAATCACAGTATAATCAGGACAGGAACAAATGAGGTGGGGGGGTAATGGTATACTGTCAAAACAAGTATGCCGTAAAGAGTAAGGAATTGTATCTCCGAAGTGACATCTGTGAAACAGTAGGGGTTGAAATAAGTATTTCTGGAGAGAAACCAGTACTTTTAGTAGGCTGTTATAGGTCACCTAAATGTTCTGCCTCTAAAATAAGTGAATTAACCAGATGTTTACCACCCTTTACTAAAACCCATGAATTACTCTTGATAGGCGATTTCAATTTAGAGTGGGGCAGCAAAGAAAGGTCTATAAACTACAGCAATTAATACGTGAACCCAGAATGTCAACCTAAAGTCCCCTTCTACTGCATCCATGCTGGACCTGGTATTCACAAATCCTCCCTATATTTATAGAGATGCTGGAATCATGTTGGACCTAAACAGTGCCTGACATACTAGGAGTTATTGTGTCAAAGGGAAACTGAGGCAACAACAAGGTTAATACTGTACACTACGATCTACTAAACCTTTTGATTACGTAGATCTAATGGCCGATTTGGACAGACAAAAATGAGAAATACTGCATTTAATCCCAGACTTGAATGATGCCTGGGAGTATCTTATCTCAGAACTGAAAGCAATCTACTATAAACATTTTGCCCTGAAAACTAAAAAAAATAAAAATAACAACTTAGCAGTCTGGTTCAACAGTTAATTGGCCAAGTTAAAAAGAGAAACAAATAATCTAGTGGAGTAGGCAAGAAAAGTGAGTAGCTCAGACAACTGCAGTAAATACAATGCAGCATGCACAAATATGTGAAAGAAGTTAGAGCCACAAAAGAAAAATAATTTAAGAAAAAAAAAAACAAAGGAGATGGCCAGAACCCGCTCCCCAAAAATAATTCCAGGTCACAATAAAAGTTTTAAATGGTAAAATAAACAAGTGAAGAAATCAAAATTACTTATGATTGTGAAAATTGTCATCAAGGAGACCGACTTGTCTGATAAATTTAATAAGTTCTTTACTAATGTGGGAGCACCAGCTGAAACTGCTGATCTGAGGAAAAACAGAGACACACCATACAGTATATGTAAGGATGGGAGACAATTTGTTTTTGAAGAAATAATTGCACAGGTTTGTGAGTATCTGTTAGAAATAAAGAGTGATAAAAATTGTGGGCCAGATAATCTCACACCATGATTTCTGAAGTATGCAGCACTGCAGATTTCAGGACCACTGGCGTATCTATTTTAACTGGTCCTTGAAATCAGGAGAATTGCCACTGGGTTGAAAGTGGGTCAGGGTTGTCCCTATTGTTAAAGGGGGCAGTCCTGGCCAAATGACAAACTACAGGCCCATCACACTACTCCAGGTGGTGGCAAACCTACTGGAGAAGACAGTGGCAAAACGGTTACGGACCTTTTTGGAAAAGGGCAGTAAACAGGGAAAATTCCAGTCTGGTTTCTGCAGAAATTACAGTACAGTGTCATCAGTGTCGAAAGTCTTGGATGATGTCAACTAGGCCTCAAAGCTTTGTAAAGTACTGGGGCTATATTTATTGACCTTGCCAAGGCTTTTCACATGGTGGACCATAATGCATTGCTAGGGAACTTGAGGGGGACTGGAGTGGGAGAAAGAGCTCTGACTTGGTTTAGCTGTTATCTCGCTGGAAGAACACAGAAGACCATAGTGAACGGCAGACAGTCAACAGAAATTATCACAGAAAAGGGAGTTCCCCCAGGTGTCAGTTTTAGGCCCACTACTATTTACACTGTACTTGAGGGGCTTGGTGGTCTACACCTCTGATGCTTCAGGGGAGGTGGTACAAACACTTCTGAGGCAGTCCTTTTATGGCCTCCAGTTGTTTTCCACTTAGGTCTCTCTGAAACCGAAAGAAAATCAAACTAACGTGATGTTGCTGCGAACAGTCCAAAACTAAATAAACTTGAGGAAAAACTCACTAGTTATCTGCTCTAAAAGAGGGAAACAGGCTAGAGCAAGTGGAAAAGTACAAAGACCTAGTTTTTTTGAATAGATAATCAGTGGTCAGGTAACTTGCATGTTGCAAAGCTCATAAGCAAAATATGTAAGTGTTTGGGAGCCCTATATCGGAACAGGGCGTGCCTGGACTTTGAGGCGAGACTTCAAATAGCGCAAACACAGATTTTCCCCATAGTTAAGTATGCTGACCTTGCTTATGTGTTTTGCACCAAGGACAAGTTACATAAGTTGGATATACTGTTTAATAGATTGGCTCGCTTTGTCTCAAACAGTTAGTTTGATACTCGTAGCTGCTTCTTATACAAATAAAAGTATTGGACATTCCTTACTGAAAGACACCAACTGCACAAAATGCTTTTTTTCACTGGGTAAAGTACCAGATTACTTAACAGAGAGGCTGGCACTCAAGACTGAGAAGTGCATGCCTCTTGGAACTGGCATCCTCTTAGATGACCATTGTAAAAGCCAGGCACTTCATCAGTTACTAAGTGTCACAAGTATGGAACTCCTTTCCAGAGATTTTCAGAATTATGGGGGGGAAAAACAACTCAAACAAATAAAAACATGGTTAATGTCTCTACCTCAAATGTGTAATACATGCAGGGATGGTATAATGTAAATTATAAAAAGGGTCTGTAAACTGAAGCCTTTTAGTTGGCTCCAGGCATTCCTAAACCCTTAGGTTAATCTTTTAGTAATATGCTAGTAGAGCCTCAGCAGATGTGTAGAGGTTCAGAGAATAAGTTCCTACCTTACAAGAATTTTTTTTCTAGGAACTCTGAGCTGCCATTAGCACCTCAGCTAGCACAGCAAACCCCCCCCCAAAACACATATACACACACAATTACGAGGGGGAAAAAAACACTTTCTTCACTCATTTAGTTGTGTGAAACCTCCTTCCTCCTCAAGCAAGTCCACATCTAAATCTGCGGCAGTTTCGGCTGTTGAATTTGCTGGGAATGACAGGGGTTTAAGCGTGACATAAGGAGTCAAAAACCACTGTGATCAGGTGGCACACTAGTGAAAAGTATTACTGAAATTCACAACTCTAGTAGAGGTGAAGAAGAAGAGAAGAAAGTCGATAAATGGCCAGTTTCGGCCTGGTTTCAGCAGTGCTCACCAGTGAAT
This sequence comes from Neoceratodus forsteri, assembly GCA_016271365.2. Classification (NCBI taxonomy): domain Eukaryota; kingdom Metazoa; phylum Chordata; order Ceratodontiformes; family Ceratodontidae; genus Neoceratodus; species Neoceratodus forsteri. The sequence continues at coordinate 297,280,762 of CM057459.1, read as the reverse complement.
TCCCTTCACATGGCCGTAATCTTTCTCTATTGTCTTTTGCTATATAAGTGAGAAAAGGGACAAGAAGGAAGGGATTGTTAGGCTTAAGAAAGGGGTGAAGTGGTGGGTGGAGGATAATGCGGGGAAAAGCAGAGATACTAAATGAATACTTCTGTTCTGTCTTCACCAGGGAGAAGGATGGACCAGTGACTTCAGGAGAGAAAAGAGGAGCTGGGGGGAGGGGAACACAGATGTAGTGATAGAGGAGGATAGAGAGAGGGAGGGGCTGCTGGAATTGAAGGTGAACAAATCACCAGGCTCAGACAGAGTACATCCACGGGTACTAAAGGAACTGGCTGAGGAGCTGGCAGGGCCACTGGCAGACCTATTTAATAGTTCACTAGTGTCAGGCGTGGTACCGCAGGACTGGAGAACAGCACATGCAGTGCCCCTCCACAAAAGCAGTCCCAAGGATGACCCAGGGAATTACAAACCAGTCAGTCTGACCTCCATTATGGGCAAGCTCATGGAAACCATACTAAAGGAAAGGTTGGTGGAAATCTAGAGGAGCATGGTCTCCAGGATGCGAGGCAGCATGGGTTCATGGAGGGGGAGATCATGTCAAATAAATCTGAATGACTTCTTTGACTGGGTCACTAAGACAGTAGATAGGGCCAAGCAGTAGACATCCTCTATCTTGATTTCAGCACGGCCTTTGACTCTGTGCCCGATAAAAGGTTGATCAGAAAGCTAATGGATCTAGGGGTTGCGGAAAAGATGGCCAGACGGCTGGAAAACTGGCTGAGGGACAGAACCCAGAGGGTGGTTGTGGGGTAGAGTTATCTGGCACCAGAGAGGTAACCAGTGGGGTCCCACAGGGCTTGGTGCTGGGGCCCGTGTTGTTCAATGTCTTCATCAATAACACTGGGGATGGCATTAAGGGAAAATGTGACCATTCACGGATGACACCAAGCTCTGTGGGAGAGTGGACACAGCTGAAGGAATACAGGCCCTACAGGAAGATCTGGAAAAGCTGGGGAAGTGGTCCAGGATCTGGCAGCTTGGCTTCAATGCCAAGAAATGCAAAGTTATGCATATTGGAGCCAAGAATCCCAGGACAGAGTACTACCTGGGTGGCATCAGAGTATCTGCATCACAGGAGGAGAAGAACCTGGGAGTTACGATCACTAGTAACCTGAAGCACTCCACGCAGTGCAGGAAAGCAGCAGCAGCAAAGGCAAACAAGATGCTGGGATGCATATCTAGGGGGATCAGCAGTAGGAGAGAGGAGGTTATACTGCCCTTGGTAAGGCCATATCTAGAGTATGGAGTACAGTACTAGTGCCCACACCTTAAAAACAACATTAACCTGCTGGAGAAGGTCCAGAGGAGGGCTACAAAGATGATAGCCGGTCAGCAGAGTAAGGCATACGAGGAGAGGTTGAGGGCACTGAACATGTACTCCCTGGAAGGCAGGAGAGAGACAGGGGACATGACTGGGACCTTCAAGTACTTGAAAGGGATAAATAAGGTTGATAAGGAGAGTCTCTAAGCTGAATGGCAACCATAACATGAGGGGGCACAGTCTTAAGCTAGAGGGTGGGAGGTTTAGGAGGGAGGGTCAGGATGCACTTCTTCACAGAGAGGGTGGTGGACACTTGGAATGCACTGCCGGAAGAGGTCATCTCATTGACGACAGTGGGCAGCTGTAAGAGAGGCTGGGATAGGCATAGGGGAAGGTAAGGATCATGGGTAGGGAGGATGGGAGGAGTGGGGAGGGAGGGCAGGGACATTAGCTCAAGCTGTGGACCTTGCAATACGAGCAGACTTGATAGACCAAATGGCTTTCTTCTGCTGGCTTCTTCGTATGTTTGTATTTCCCAACTGGATCACGCAGCTTGGCATGTCTGACCATTTTTTTATCGACTTTCTACACTCCTTGTTCGCATCTGCTGGAGTTCCAAAAGTTACATTTATGTCAATGGTTATGGCAGCAAGCAGGGCACATATTATAGTAGTTCGAGCTGGTTTGTGCCCCTTAACATTTAAAACACTCCATTCAGCCTCAGGGATTTATTTAACTCTAAAAATTGATTAGCGTTTTGCTCATAAAACTTCTAAAACATTGTGAAAATGCATAGCACTTCCCTCACTGTGTTTAACAAACATAACACTTCTAGAAAACCTTTATAAATGCTTTCTGTACAGTTAGTATTGTCCCGAGAAAAAAAGTGCTAATCAATTATTTAAAACCCTGGGCCTACATTGTGAGTCTCACTGCATGGCAACAGCACTCACAAGACTGTGCATTCAAAGACACTGGCCTAAGCATGCATGTCTGCCTTAGCAGCGGAAATTGTAACAGTAAGATCTTTTTAAAAAAGATAATATGATCAACAACCCGTTTTATTACATGTGGCCTTTAAAATAAATTTCAGTGCCATCAGCTACAGATTAAAAAAAATCATCGCCAGAGCAACTCCTCATAAAGGCGCGCACACTGTATAATCTCTGCAAAGCCAGGCAACCTCAGTCAGCACGTATGTACTATTTAGGCAAAGAAACTTGAAAAATGTAATACTGCGTAATTATACCAAAAGGTAACATTTTATATTTTTATAATAGCAATAAGTATGACCGGGGTTATGTTTATGTTATGGCTCAAGTCACACAACCCCAGGGGATGATTAACCAGAACATTAACATAACCCCTGGTCGTATCTTATTGCTTAACTCAATTCCAAAAATCAATTATGAAGTTCCCTTGAATGCTGATTACTTGATTATAATTAATTGCAGATTTTATACACGAGACTATGACTGTATAAATTATTGCTTTGTAAGCTTTGTTGTTGATTTTCAAGTGCCTTTTGTACTGATGGTGTGAATGTATGCGGGGGTGTCAGTGCAAATGTGCCACACCTCAATGACTTATTTCCTAAAAAAAATGTGAAACTTTTTGTCAACACGAATGGACCACTGCACTGGAGCAGCCTGTCAAACATCTCCTTAAAACGGAATCATTATCATACTTCTGGGACTATGTACAGCCACCAAAGACCAGATTTTTATTTTTCATCTGTCTCCCACATTGGGTTTGCACCTGTGACGCTGCTGTGTCTCATCTAAACTGGCCACTTTTAAGAGGGGCTGACTTCTGTTACAGCCCTTATAATATAACTATATTTGTATTGCTCAATATCTTTTATTACCTACTTTTGCTACCACAAGTAAGCAGGCTTATGGTTTCACTGACCCACTGGACATTTCACTGTCCCAAGTGATGTCTTTACTGAAACACTGCCACCTCTAAAACATGACAGCAGGGCCAGTGACAGGAAATTTTTATTAGCCTGATACAGAATTTACCAGCTTTTAACTGCTGAGCTGCTGCTAATTTTGACCCCTGCTTTATCATGGAAATAGTCTAGATGAGTGGGAGGATATGATCTGGAGCACGGGCAAAGTGGCAGTAAGCAGCTGGGTGGGGATATGATTTTGGGAAGCCGAGTAGGGGACATGAATTTCCATATAGACAGGGAGACATTGGGCAGCTGAGTAGATTTGGGGGAATGGACAGAATGGAATCAGATAGTTGAGTCAGACTGCAGGGTGCTACTCAACCTTTTTTTTTTTTTTATAAATACGAGGAAAGACACACTAAGCTGTGATAACTCGTTTCCAGGTGTGTGCTGGGGGTGGGTTACACGGACCTGTTCTACTGAAGTTGAATGTTAACCATGACACTGCGGGGAACTCCTCTACTGTTCATCCCTGAGGCAGAGGGTAGAACCAGATGGAAAGGGGAAATTGTTTAACCAGGGAAAGGCACACTAAGCCGGAGCTTGTTTCTAGGTGTGACCTGGGAGCACAAGAAAGTTAAGTGACTTGCTCAGGGTCACACAGTATGCAAGTGGGGCTGATGGGATTCAAACCCAGGTCTTCAGGTTTGCAGTTCAGTGCCCAGATGGAGAGTGAAAGAGCTGCTGCTGTGGTATGAGGGAAGGCCTCTGTCCTGCAGGAGACCCATGGAGATCAGCCTGGATTAACTGTAAATGCCTACTGGTACAAGGATAGAACATTTATCAACTGTCTGAAACAATAAACATTTGCTAGCCATCATGGAAGAGGAGTAACAAAATAAACCCTCAAGGTACAGGACCTAGAAGCTGAAAAGCAAAAATGTCTAATTTTCACCACCTGCTGATCAGTTTTCTCCTGTCTCCCAGATAAGCCCCATGGAAGTAATGCATAACACTACTACAGAAACCACTGAAACGGAAGGTCCTTTGGAAAGTGAGCTTACAGCTATTTCTGTCAATCTTGAACCTACTCTGGGAGATTCACTTCAATCTCCTGAAACACAGATGTCTGGACCTCCTGAAAAGACTTCCTGGATGATGTGACTGCCATGGCCAGAGATGTGTGGCTGCATTCCCATAATCACGCTGAAACTCCTAATGAAACCTGATAAAGCAAACAGAAGCCCTGAGACAAATCTATAGACAAAGGCTGGAGTGTAACTGAAGCACTGGAAGACGGTGGCTGGGTAAAATCTCCAGACCAGAGAGAATGGCTCCTGTATTATAATGGTTTTTCTTTGACAGTATGAGTGGATGCTGACACTAGGCTCCCGGCTGTGGGAACAGCCAGGTGCGAAGATCAAAGGAGTGCCATGCCGGCAGCCCAGCCCGCTGTCACGTCCGTTGGAGAAATGCTGACTGCTACTCTGCGCAGAACTAGAACTCACCTACAGATACTCTTCTGGTGCATAATCCACCTACAAGTTCAGGTAAGAACACTGACACTTCTGAGCCCCCAAATAATGCTGCACAAAGTAAGACAAAGGAAACAGCACAGGTGCTATTTCTAACCCCGGAGCCACAAATGGGTCTCTGACAACTGCACGGGTACTTGTGGTGGATCTGATACCATGACTCATGCAGCAGGACTCTCTGAAACACTCAACGATCCCGAGGAAGGCACAAGCAATCAGCCCACAGGTAGACTGCATTCTATAGCTTCTATCTCAGCGCAATCATTACGGAATTTAAACACTGCCACTGGTCACAGGTCCTCTTTCATTCCACAGCCTAACACACAGGGTTTCAGAATGGCTGATTTATTTCACCCCCTCACCAGTTCCAGCACAAAGAAGGAATGCAGAGAAGCTTGTACATAGAGGGCCTGGAGTTGCCTCCTAATAGGACATATGTTGGGAGGACTAACTTTTAAAAGACTGTATGAACTTTTTGTCTTCTGAAATCTATACCCTCACTCAACCCTCATCAGGGGATAGAATATTTGATGTTAGCTTCAATAAAGCAGTAATCTTAGATTGCTTTTGAACTGAATATAAGAAATTAAAATACTCAGCATTGTGGATGCCTTTTCCAGATATCCCCTTGACAAAGTCTGCGTTTTGTACAATTTGTTTAAAAATGAAGGCGTAAATGTTTACGATATATCTGGTATTAGCTCACCCAGAGATGTGACATTTTAGCCCTTTCAGAACCGACTACTGATTCCAAGTAAATATGGACTGATGACTGGAAATTCAAGGTAAAACTAAAGCATAGTGATAAAGGGATTTCTCATCTCTCCAGTTGTTTTGATCATGTAGGCCACTGCTTCTATCTGGGCCATCCCAAGACCTGCTTCAAGCGTGGCTCACCCAATCATCTGAGCAATGCACATAACCACATTAGGTGTACCTCTTGCTTAGAATACGAACAAGTTAGTAGTTTCTGTCCGAATGACACATACTGTAATTTATGTAAGGAGTCTGGTCATACCTACCAGTCCTGTCAGTGGGCTTCTCTTAATAGGGTAGACAATCCAGACCCAGACAATCCTGTAACCCAACACAAAAGGATGGCTTCATATTGCAGCAACTGGCCCAAGCTCATGAAAGTGAACACACGGTACAACAGAAAGTGTAGAACAGTAGTATTCTGTGGAACAACCTAAGGCCCCTGACAATCAATCTGAGGTCACATTTGATAGCAAGGTCGCATACTCTGAAGAAATCACAGACCATATTCCTCACCCATTAGAGCAAGAACAGCAGAACGGAAGGGACACAGTACTGGAAACCCCACTGGCAGATGACACTACTGTCCCAGCTGCAGTGCAAACTGACTTTTTTTATTTGTTTCTCCAACATGTTTTGGTACAATCTGCCTCATTAACCCCAGATGAACATAATGACCATCAACCCCAGTTGGAAATTCTTATCATATGCTCCTTGGCCTTACTGTGTGTCCATGAAATACCCCGCTCCCTGATAAAAACATATGGCACCCGAACAATTCGTTACTTGATGACCTTACAGTAACCAAAAAAAATAAAATCCTGAATAGTTTCTGCAAGTTAGAGAGTCTGTATAGTGTCTCTATGACGATATGGCCAACCGGTGGGGGGACACAAAGCATGATTTGAAGGAGATTTTTCTTCATGTTTCAAAAGAAAACAGCAGGAATACGTTATCTAAACTATTTGGATTTGCCTCAGCGATTGTCACACCTTTTAACACAGGCTAGAACAGGTCCGCATACATAGGGGCAGAAAAACTACTGGCTGCCGGCACCATCTGGAATCTCGTGCACTCATGCAAGATTACAGATCTGACCTCTGAAGTGCCAACTGTGCATGTCACAGTCACCAGCAGTCACCTGATGTTTGTCTTGGTGTGCAGGAGACTGTGTCCGATTGCCTGAATCACACAGTCTCCTCCTGCCAATTAGACGTGGATGTCTCCCACGGTTTGGAGGGCTAGCAGAACAGCATAAGTCACTTGGGCTGCGTGGGTAAGTGGGAGCAGATGGGTTTGTGGTACTCAATGTGTGGCTTCATATGAAACAAGCATTTGTCAATGCTGAATGTTAGCTTGCTGGCACTGGCACTGCAAGAGTTAGAGAGATGCAAAATGGGAATGGCAGTGAAGTATTGAACTAACGCCACCCTCCCCCCGCAGAGACTGAAAGGCATTGGGAGTGTGGCTTTGGGTCGTCGGCAGTAACGCTTACACCTTTCCACCTCACCCCACCCCACCCTGAAGACACTAACAGGTGTCGCATTGTGCATTGGGGTCTTCGGCCCTTATGCTCACCTGATTCCACAAGGAAATAAGCTGAGATGGGTGCAGTGTAGGAGAATGGGGTGAATGTTAGGGTTACAGACCCCAAAGGACACCTTGAGGCCTGTCAGTGGCTGTAGGGTGTTGGGGTGGGGGTAAAATGCCATGAACATTACAGCCAACGAATCCAAGTTACGCCCCCAACGCCTATCAGTCTTTACAGGGTGGGTGTATGGTTGGAAACCTTAACACCCTGGGCATTTATTGGTATTTTCACTTCAGATTTTCAACATGTGCTTTTTGGGACCCCACCTCATGAACATCGGCACTATTATTTCGTTACTCAATCCTGAAAGGTGATTTTGCTAACTGTGCCATTCAGAGCCACGAATTAAAGCACATTCCAGGTTAAAAAATAACAGCTGTACTGTTCATGAGGAGGTGTGGAAAAAATGGCAATGTGGGATATCTGAGAGAAAATATGAAAATACATGAACTTACAAGCGATGAGAACCGCAACTCATGCCTGTAACTGGTCATTTTTTGAATTTTTTCACCAAATTTTCAACATGGGCATTTTGGGACCTCTCCTCATGAACAGTGGCACTGTGATTTTGTTACTCTGTCCCGAAAGTTGATTTCGCACAGCGACCACACCCATCATGCACCACAGGTGTGAAAACATGTTTCGGGCAGGATGTAAAAAAAAAATGACAGCTGTACTGTTCATAAGGAGGTGTGAAAAAATGTCAATGTTGAAAACCTAGAGTGAAAATACAAAAAATTGGCATGCGCAAAACACGGCAAACGCCTCATAACTCAGCCATTTTTGGAATTTTCCACAACCGCAACATAGCTTTTGGGACCCCAATCTCATGATCAGTGGCAGTGCTGTTTCGTTAATCGGTCCTGAAAGGTGATTCTGCACAGCAACCACAAAATCACCTTTCGGGACTGAGAAACGAAATGACAGTGATATGTTCACAAGGTGGGGTCCCAAGAACCCCATGTTGAAAATTTGGAGCCAAAATTCAAAAAAATGGCTAAAATAGCAACCTAAGTTGAACCCCCCATTGCTTCCCATTATAAAGCTTACAGTTATTTCTTCACATCGCAGTTCAGTTTTGAAGCGTGCAGACATGTCCCAGTTCAGAGACGATCGTGGCTCCCGACCTCCGGAGGGTAAATATGGGTGTGGGAAGGTGGGTGCACAGAGGGAGGGTGGGGATGAGGGAGACATTGGTGGACCTTTTTCCTTTTTGCAGGGAAAAAAATAAAATAAAAAAACGCAAGGGAAAAGTTTTCTTCATTTACAGGTTAAAAACCAAAGAAAAATAGGCACACTGGGGTGGGGTCCCAGCATGCTACAATTCAGGGGACGGGAGCGGGGAAGGCAGCAGCAGTGGGAGGTTGCGGGAGGTTTTTTTTTTTCTGTCGGGAAATGGAGAGAGCGGGGAGGGCAGCAGCAGTGGAAGGTTACGGTGTGGCGGGCGGCAGAAGCTGCGAACATGCCAACATGAGGACTGGGCACCCTGATGTCTGCTTTCTGTGGACTGTGTGGCAGATGGCAGGAGCCGCCATTTTTACTGAAATGCTTCACCAGGAAAGGCACATAATGGAGGCATGCCATCTGCCGCTGCAATGACAAGCTTGTCTCGGATTGCAGCGGCACATTTGTTTCATCTCCATGGCTCTCTTTGAAACTGCTGTCATCGGCAGCATGTTTACTGACTGGGGGCTGAAAGACGCACCCACTAAGGCGTCCCCTGCATTGGCCAACACTGACACACCTCTGCATTTGTGCTACCGCCACAAGATGCTGCTTGCGTGTGTGCGCAAGCCAACATAAAAAAACAGGGAAGCCTGGATGAAGTTTAGAGGTTAGATGGGCAAGCAGGAAACATAGCATATCAGAGAGCAGGAAAAACAAAAGAGGCTTGCTTGCCTTGCGAGACTGGAGAGTAGGCGGAGAAAATGGAGCAGGAGGGCCATCTGTAAACATCTGAATCAATGCAGTTAAGAATTACAATGAGAGTTATAACTTAGGGCGCCAAAATAAGGACACAGCAGATATTAAATAGCAAAGCACTGAGTACAGCCAAAAGATATTACAGAAGGGAAAAAGGGCACACTTGTGCAAAACATAGTAGTCAAGAGATAGAGGAGCTGAAGTGTGTGAAACGAAAGAAGGAGAGAATACTATAAATCCAGGGGTTCTCAAATGGTGAGGCCAGCCTCCCTTGGGAGGCCCCAAGCTGTTCCGGGGAGGCTCAAGCAAGTCTGAAAAAGTACTGTATTTAAATTTTTAGTTTTATATATTTTGTGCGAAGAGATGATGCAAACTGAAAGAGGATAATAGTAAGTGAATTTAATGTATTTATTTACTAATAGGTGACAAGGGAAGGTGAATGAGCCGAGGCTCACGTCAGGTGTACTCAGGGAAGGGAAGGGAAGGGAATGAATACATTTCAAAAGGTAACTGCAAAACAATCAAGAAATACACAATGAACAATAGTGCAAACAAATATGGACAATAAACTAATAATGAGAGGCGATAATTGATCAATTTGTAGCCTGATGGCAGAACAGCCCAAATACAAGAGTTGAGCATAGGAGTGCTAAGAGCAATAGCAGGAAGGAGCAAAGTAATCCCAGGGAAGTTGCTTAGGAGCAGGGAAGGATGGGGAGAGGCAAAGTATGCAGGAAGGTTATTTCGTATAGAGAGGAAACAGAGAAAGTAGTCTGACCCATAAAGGTACTGTAACAAGGGGTAACAATGGTTCAAGAATGAAAATAGCAGAGTATGTAGGTTGGCCTGTGGTGGTGGTGGGGGTGCAATAAGCTAAATAATAATATTTGTTTATTTTATTTATTTGTTATTCAGATAACACCTCTGAGCACAGGAGCTCTTTTTCAAAGGTTCCATGTCAGTATAAGACAAAGAACTGAATGTGAGGCAAGTACTTAAAGGGGTTTCAATATATTCACAGTGTACTGCGTAAAGTACAGTATGCTATTTTTGTTTGAGGAGGCCCAAGATTATTTCAGTTTTTGGGGGAGGCTCAAAATCTTTTCCATGGATTTGGGGAGGCTCGCTGTGACAAAGTCTGAGAACTATTGCTATAAACGAAACAAAGGAGCAGAACACTGCAGTAAAAGCAGAGTGAGAAATAAATGTTACAGTTAAGAGGAGAACAGTCAGCAGGAGCACTGACTGAAATTACAGGACAGGCAGGGTAAAGCAGGAAAGAATTAAAGGGGCAACACACTGAAAAAATCAAATGAAGTTAGTGCAGGAAGGAGCTGCAACAGTAATGTATTAGAGGGCCAACAGGAGCACTGAATGAAAATTACAGGACAGCCAGGGTAAAGCAAGAAAATAAATTACCAGGGGGCAGCAGGACTGACAAAATAAAATACTTCATTGGAGTTTCAGAGTTGCTAAGTAAAAATGAGACTGAGAGGGACAGTACTATGCAGTGAAAATTAAGGACAACTGGGTAAATGAGGAGAATTACAGAAGCAGGACTGAAATAAATAAAATACCGAACAGGAATTTCAGAGCTGCTAAAATAAAGGAGAACGGATAAGACCAGCACTGCGAAATGAAAATGACAGGAACACAGGGTAAAGCACGAGGATAAGAATTACGGGGGCTGCAGCCAGGACTGAAAAACAATGAAATACTGCACAGGAACACTGAAGTTGCTACAACAATAGAATATTGTGGGCCAGCAGGAGCACTGGATGACAAAGAACAGGCAGGATCAAGCAGGAGGAGAATTATAGTGGGCACCACCCACAGATCGAACAGTGCAGAAAGGAGCTGCTAAGGGCAGAGTTGTTTTTAAACAGGACCTTACCCGATGGTCCAAAAAAATTATTCTTGCAGCCCTTTTATGTAGTAATGTACCTCAAATGTGTGCATGTGTTAGGTTTGTCAACAGTTTACTCTTCTTTACGTATTTTGAATTGTTTTTTTTTAGCCCTGCTGCACTTGCCTTTGCTGTTCAGCTGCTGGCTGCTGCTGATGTCATTGTATGAGTAGGAGTGAATCACACAGTGCTACACAATGACATTGCAGCAGTTTCACTAGGGAAAACTTCCATAACTCGGTATGCATACTACTGTAGTAGTGCAGAATTAGTCAAGGGATTTTGGAAGTAGTTTTAAAAAACCCTACTGAAAATTCTGAAAGCTTTTGTTAGGGATTTATTGTTGTTGTTGTTAGGTAGTGTGTTCATAGATACATATACAGTGGCAGCAGATAAGGGCCTATGGCCCACCCAGTCTGCCCATTTGAGCTTGTAAGTTCAGTTTGTTTTCCTAGAAGTCTGTTGCCCCTTACCCCTGACCTCCAGAATTCCTTTATGTCTATCCCATGCATTCTTAAATCCCGTGATTGTTTCAGCCCCCACCACTTCCTCTGGCAGGGTGTTCCACTTGTCCACCACCTGTTCTGTGAAGAAATTCTCTCTCATGTTTCCTCTGAATCGTCCTCCCACCAACTTCATCCCATGCCCTCTAGTCCTGGAACATCTTTTTCACTTAAAAATAGTGTTTTCCTGCACCCTGTTCCTCCCTGTAAGATACTTGTATGTCTCTATCATATCCCCTCTCTCCCTCCTCTCCTCCAGGGAGTACATGTCCAGTTCCTTCAACCTGTCTTCATAGGACTTGTGATGCAATCCATGCACCATCTTTGTTGCCCTCCTCTGAACCTTTTCTACCCTGTCTATGTCCTTACGTAGGTATGGTCTCCAGAACTGTACACTGTACTCAAGTGGGTCCTCACTAGTGTCTTGTATAGCGAATTATGAACTCCCTTTTCCTGCTGGTGATGCCCTGCCTATACATCCCAGCATCCTATTTGCTTTACCTGCTGCCTTGTCACACTGTTTCCCTACCTTGAGGTCATCAGAGATGATAACCCCAAGATCCCTTTCCTGCTTGGTGCATGCTATATCCGCACCCCCCCTACTGATATATTGTGCCAGGGTTTTTGTGCCCCATATGCATTATCTTGCACTTCTTTGCATTGAATTTCAACTGCCAAACCCCTGACCATTCTTCAAGTTTCTGCAGGTCGCTTCTCATTCTGTCTACATCCTCTGGTGTGTCTACTCTGTTAGAGCTTTGTGTCATCAGCGAACAGTGAAATTCTGCCTTCTAGGTCCTCGCAATGTCACTGATGAAGATGTTGAATAGGACCGGTCCCAGCACTGATCCCTGTGGTACCCCACTGGTCACTCTTCCCTCTGTGGAGTGACAGCCATTTACCTCCACCCTCTGTGTCCTGCCACCCAGCCAGTTACCTACCCACCACACTACTGTCCTGCCCACACCCATATTCCCCAGTTTAAGAAACATAGAAGTTGACGGCAGATAAGGACCGCAAGGCCCATCCAGTCTGCCCATTTCTTTTTCTACCTTATAAATGTGCCATCGGCCTTTGCTCTGTCAGTGGCCTATCTATTCATAGTCATTTGTATTGCTCCCTTATGCCTATCTCATGCCTGTTTGAAGCCCTGCACTGTATTCATAGCCACCACTTCTTGTGGTAAGCCATTCCATGCATCCACCACCCTTTCTGTGAAAAAGAATTTCCTCACATTCCCCCTTAATCGGCCTCCCTCTAATCTCATGCTGTGTCCTCTTGTCCTGCTATTTTTCTTATATTTAAACATGTTAGACTCTTTCACCTTGTTTATGCCCTTAAGGTGTTTGAATGCCTCGATCATATCTCCTCTCTCCCTCCTTTGCTCAAGGGTATACATATTGAGCTCCGTTAATCTGTCCTCATATGTCTTCTGATGCAGTCCCTGCACCATTTTGGTTGCCCTTCTCTGGACTGCCTCAATTTGGTTAATGTCCTTGTGAAGGTGTGGCCTCCAATACTGCACGCAGTACTCCAGATGGGGCCTAACCAGTGTCTTGTACAGAGGGATTATTACCTCCCTCTTACGACTTGTGATACCCCTACTAATACACCCTAACACCCCCTAGCCTTACCGACTGCTTTAGAGGTCTGCTTGGATGATTTCAGGTCATCAGTGATGATGATGCCCAAGTCTCTTTCTTCCTTTGTGACTGCTAGCAACTCCCCTCCCAGCCTATAGGTGGCTTCAGGGTTTCTCTTTCCTATGTGCATGATTTTGCACTTCTTTGCATTAAATCCCAGTTGCCACTCTTCTGACCATTCTGCTAGTTTATCCAGATCTCTTCTCATTCTGCCCACCCCATCTGGATCATCTACTCTGTTGCAGATCTTGGTGTCATCTGCAAACAGACAAGCCTTACCCTCTAGTCCATCTGCGAGGTCACTAATGAAGATGTTGAATAGGACTGGCCCCAGGACTGATCCCTGAGGTACCCCACTTGTGACTTGCATCTCTTCTGACTGTATACCATTTACCACCACTCTCTGTTTTCTGCCCGTCAACCAGTTTGCCACCCAGTTGACCAACTTCTGACCCACCCCGAGCCTACCCAGCTTATTTATCAATCTTCTATGTGGAACAGTGTCAAAAGCTTTGCTGAAGTCAAGGCAGGCGACATCAACTGCTCCCCCTTGGTCCACCACTCTGGTTACCCAGTCAAAGAAATCTATGAGATTAGTTTGACAGAACCTTCCTTTGTAAACCCATGCTGTCTTGGATCCTGTGCCCTATGGATTCCAGGTGTTGCACTATCCTTTCCTTAAGGAGTGCCTCCATAATCTTGCCCACTACTGAGGTAAGACTGACCGGTCTGTAGTTCCCAGCCTCCTCCCTGCTACCACTTTTGTAGAGCGGGATCACATGAGCCCTTCTCCAGTCTTCTGGGACCTCTCCTGTGCTCAGAGACTCACTAAACAATTCTGCTAATGGCTCTGCTAGTTCCTTCTTTAGCTTCTTAAGTACCCTGGGATGTATGCCATCAGGTCCCATTGCCTTATCCACCCTGAGCTTAGCAAGCTCTTGTAGGACCCTTTCTTTTGTGAAGGGAGTAGTGCTCACCTCCCTCCCCCCTGTGTCCATGATGCTGAACTGTGGGCCCTGCCCTACCTTCTCTTCAGTAAATACTGAGCAAAGTATCTATTTAGGATAGATGCCTTTACAGGGTCCTCCTCCTCACATGCTCCCTTTTCTCCATTAAGCTTAGCAATACCCCTCTGGACTTTCTCCTTTCACTAATGTATCTATAGAAAGTCTTGTCACCTTCTTTTACTGTTCGTGCTAGTGTTTCCTCAGTTTGGGACTTTGCCTGCCTTACTGCCTTCCCTGCTTCCCTTAGGGCAGTTTGGTATGCCTCCTATCTTAATCCGCTGTGTTCCCTTATATTTCCTGAAGGCCAGCCTTTTGGCTCTGACCTTTTCTGCTACTATATTTGAGAACCAAAGTGGTTTCCTTCTTCTTTTGCACTTCCTTTTCTGTCTAACACAATGGGATGTTGCTTCAAGTATTGCATCCTTAATGCTTGCCCACTTTGCCTGTACCCCTCACCTGTGTTTCTTTTGCCAGGGCTAGCTTAACTCTGTTGGCCATCTTATCAAAGTCAGCTCCTCTGAAGTCCCATATTTTTGCCTTGGAATGGGATGATTTAGATGTAGTAGCCAAATTGAACCATACCATGTGATGGTCACTGGCCCCAGGTAACCTTCTACCTGGAGATCTGTGATCCCTTCTTTGTTAGTCAGTACTAGATCTAGGATAGCCCTGTCTCTGTGGGTTGCTGTACCAGTTGTTTGAGGCCCTCCCTGCAGGGAATCCACTATGAGTCTAGTTCTGGCAGATGTTCCTGCTGGTATTGACCAATCTGTATCTGGCATGTTGAAGTCTCCCATTAACAGAACCTCCCTTTAGCTGTCATGTTTTGTATATCTTCTAACAGTAATGTGTCTATGTCCTCCCTCTGGTCTGGGGGCCTGTAGACAACCCCAGTTCTTATGGCTGTCCCATTTCCTGTTTCAGGGTGACCCACAGTTCTTCTGGCTCCTTATGTGTATTCTGAATTTCTTAGCTTTGATATTTCATTAATATACAGGGCCACCTCCCCCTTTTGCACCTCGGTCTCTTCTGAACAATACATAGCCAGGTACTGAAGTCTCCTCAAGTGTGGTTACTGGTAAACCACGTCTCACTAATTGCTACTATGTCCAGTTTAGCCTCTGACATTATTGCCTGCAGGTCTGGGATCTTATTTCCCAGGCTGTGAGCATTTGTGTACATGATTTTCCATTGGCCAGATTTTGGTGTGTTAGTTGTTGGGTGAAGTTTGGCATTACCCCTGTCGTCGTATGGGGAGACAAACCTTTTCTTACCTGGTGATGCAAATGAACGGCAAACATGCTGAATTCCTGTTTGACCACTAGCTGAGGGGAGGGTGTTCTTCCATTCGACGTATGGGGTGCTGCACCCTCTCCCCATTTGCTAGTTTAAATATTCTGCAAGGCGTCAAACTTCTGCCCCAATGCACTGACTCCTCTTTAGTCAGATGCAGTCCATCAAATTTAAAGAACTTTAGCTCCCAGAACTGTTGCCAGTTCCCTACAAATCTGTGTCCTTGTTTTCTGGCACCAGCCCTTGAGCCACGTGTTTAGCTCCCTATCTCCCCTTCTCTGACCTTCCGTCCATCTGCTCGCCTCTCCCAGACTGGCAGGATCTCAGAGAAGGAGATGCCAGACAGAAATAGATGATAGTTGTCACCCAGCCTAGTCAGGTGTTCCTTGGTCTCCACAACTGACCGGCTGGAGATCATTAGTCCCTATGTGTACTAGGACATCAATGTTTTCTCCTGCTTTGTGAACAATTTTAGCAATGTGGTCAGTGTCTCTCCATGCTGATGTACCTGGAGACATCTGACCATCACCCTAGCTGGAGATGGGTATCAACTCCCGAATCATGAAGTCTCCTATGATCAGAAGTTTTTTGGATTTCCTTTGTGCTTGTTTTGTTTTGGTTCCTGATTTGGGTGAGTTTTGTTGTGCTAGCTCCTGTGCCGCAGTGTCCTGCTCTGCAGTGTCTTCTGCCTCTTTATTTGATTTCAGAGATCGAGGCAGATACCTGTTTGTAGTGTTTATATGGTTTTTGGAGGTAATGTGTTGGAGAGCAGAGAGTGATGGGGCACCTGATTTGCTCCTCCTAACCACCTGCCAACCTCCTGGACCAACTACCCTCTGCGGTCGAGGTTTTCTGTTGGATGCTGGGGAAATGGCGGGTGGTTCTTATAATGTATTTCCTCTTCAATATGAAATTTGAGGCGTGCAATCTCTGCCCATGCTGCCCGGAGCTGAGCCCTAAGATCTCCAAAGGCCCAGCATGTAGGACAGTGTCCTAAATCCTGTAAGACTGTCCTTCTGAAAATTGTTCCACAGTACCTGCAGTTAATGAAATCCATTCCAAATAAGTTGCTGGGTTTGTAACCTAGTCAGAGTAATTAGAAGGAAAAAAAAAGAAAAAAATGCAAGTAATGGTTTAATTGTGCTTTGTTTAACTTGTTATAACAAGTTAAATTACTAGTGCCCCTGTAAATGAGATCACCTTGTGGAGGCCCCACTGATCCGCCCCTTCCTGCTCTGCCACAGGAAATGTCACAACTGTGGTACCCTATAAAAGGAGTGTAGCGTGGGTGGTTGGGGATGGGGTGGTGGCTGGGCCCTTCCCTGCCTAAAAGAAGAACCACGGACGAAAGAACAAGGAGGTAAGAGCAGAAACAATCAGTCAACAACAAATGCAGTAACCCTGAAAGCTTATCCTAATGTTAGATAAAACTGTAAAACCTGTAATAATTTCAGAGAAGATATACGCTGTAAGAAACACTTTGCTCAAGAGAAAAATAAAGCAGTAACAGAAGATATACCTTGCAAAAGACAATTTGAATCAGAAGATTACAGGAGTAATCTGTTAGCACACACCTGTAGGCACACCTTGTAATAATGCAGAAAAAGGTATACCAGCAACAACAATCTGAATCAGAGAAAAAATAAAGCAATGAAATGTTAGCAACAAACAGTAGCAATCCCTGTGAGTAAAAAATGAAAACACCACCACACAGTAAATCTGCTTAGCCAAACTAAGTCTTAATCCTTTTCCCTTGCTCTGGTAAGTTTCTCTACTCTGCCTTTCAAGCAGTCTTAGAAGGAAAGAGCTCAGGTGAAGCTAGGTGCCTTGGCCAGCAAACCAAGTCTTCTACCTCCAAGATATCAACTAACCTGACTTTTAACCCTTCTTTCTGTTGGAAATTACTGACGGTTGCCAGCTCCACCCCCATACACCTAATCCTTTGGAAGAGCTATGGGAGGAAAAGCAATTAGCTCCTTCAATGTGAGAAGGAGAATGAAACACCTCTGAGACAACAAACCTTTTCAACAAACAAGAATAAAATAAAACACAGTGTCAAACAGTAATTTTGCTTAGCCCAATGATAAAAAAGTCACAAAAATGTAAGCTCCACCTGTAATACAGTAATTTCAGAGAAGATATACCCTGTAAGAAACACTTTGCTCCGGAGAAAAATAAAGCAGTAACAGAAGATATACCTTGCAAAAGACAATTTGAATCAGAAGATTACAGGAGTAATCTGTTAGCACACACCTGTAGGCACACCTTGTAATAATGCAGAAGAAGGTATACCAGCAACAACAATTTGAATCAGAGAAAAAATAAAGCAATGAAATGTTAGCAACAAACAGTAGCAATCCCTGTGAGTAAAAAAATAAAAACACCACCACACAGTAAATCTGCTTAGCCAAACTAAGTCTTAATCCTTTTCCCTTGCTCTGGTAAGTTTCTCTACTCCGCCTTTCAAGCAGTCTTAGAAGGAAAGAGCTCAGGTGAAGCTAGGTGCCTTGGCCAGCAAACCAAGTCTTCAAGTTTGTGTAATAGTCTTCTATGTGGCACAGTGTCAAAGGCCTTGCTGAAGTCCAGATAGGCCATGTCCACTGCCCTCCCCTGATCCACCTCCCTAGTCACCCAGTCAAAAAATTCAACGAGGTTGGTCTGACATGACCTCCCCCTGGTGAAACCATGCTGCCTTGGGTCCTGTAGTCCATTGACAACCAGATGTTCCACCAATCTCTCCTTCAGTAGTGCTTCCATGATCTTCCCCACTACCGAGGTGAGGCTGACTGGTCTGTAGTTCCCTGCTTCCTCTTTGTTCCCACTTTTGTATAAGGGGACTACATCTGCTGTCCTCCAGTCATCGGCTAAACAGGATAGCCAGAGGTTCAGCCACCACCTCTCTTAGTTCTTTAAGGACCTTGGGGTGCACCCCATCTGGCCCCATTGCTTTATCAACTCTTATTACTTCCAGTTCCTTCAGGACCCTTTCTCGTGCAAAGGGACTTGTGTCCATTTCTGTACCATTCTCACCCCTTGTACTCCCTTCAGACCCATTACCCTCCTCTTCCTCAGTAAAGACTGAGCAGAAATACCTGTTCAATATGTCAGCTTTACTGTTGTCATCCTCCATGACCCCCATCCTCCCCCTTCAGTCTCACTATCCCTCCTTTGTCTTTCTTTTTTCACTTATGTACCTGTAAGAGGTTTTGTCCCTCTACCCACTGATTTTGCAATGTGCTCTTCTGTCTGAGCTTTGGCTTCCCTTACTGACCTCCTGCCTCCCTTTGCTTCTCCTGGTACTTCTCCCTATCCCCTTCTGCCTGTGTCTTTTGTATTGCCTGAATGCAATATTTTGGCTTTCACTTTCTTTGCTACCTCTTTGAAAACCATAATGGTCTCCTCTTCCTTTTCCTCTTGCTAACCTGCTTAATGCATAATTCTGTTGTTCTTGTAATCCCATTTTAAATACTGCCCACTGTTCCTCAACCCTGATTCCTGTCCCATTCCCTTAATGCCTCTTTCAAGTATCTCCCCATTTTCCCAAAGTCTGCCCCCTAAAATCCAGGATACATGTTTTTGTGTGGTTTGGTTCTGCTCTTTCTGTGATTTCAAACCACAATGACTGGTGGTCACTGTTCCCCAGGTGCTCCCCCACTGTTACCCCCATCACACTGTCCCTGTTTGTGAGCACAAGGTCCAGTACTGCCTTCTGCCGAGTTGGTTCCATGACCAGCTGCTTGAGGAAGGCACCCTGAAGGGAGTCCAGGATAAATCTGCTCCTAGTTGATGCTGCTGCTGGGATGCTCCAGTCCACGTCTGGAATACTGAAGTCTCCAACCAGTACTACCTCACCCTTGTCTGCCATCCTTTGGATGGCTAGCATCAGCTCCCTATCTGTTTCTTCCTCCTGGGCTGGTGGTCTATAGACCACACCTGTGCGGATGGCTGTCCCCAATTTCCTTTCCATCCTTTCCGTTCACTGCTAGCAGGAGAGGCAGGGGTTGATTAACATTATTTTACTAGCCCAAGACCTAGTGCGAATTGACCAGCGCTAGTGTAGCATACCCTCTACCTGTCCGTCTTGAACAGTGCAGGTTTTCCTTGGCTAAGAATTAAGTTAAAAATGTCCCTACAGTAGTAGTCTCTAGTCCTTATGTTACTCTCTCTCTCTCAATGTTCCAGATGACCTGGAGTGATTGACAGCTCACTAAGAGCTGCAGTTATCTAGCAATTCAAGGACAAAAGCATCACTGGGAGTCATCATCAGCACTCTGTTAGGCCGTTCATCTAGTGTCTAGGGTGTAATCAAGGGCAGCTTCCAGTCTTCTGAATGTGTCTCTGTCTGACAATTTGTCCTACATCATTATTAAGACCAGTGCCTCTCATTTCCCTACCTGTTGAGTGTCTGTATAAAACATTTCAGTGACAAAATGCTATGAGGTATACAGGAAGGCATTACTGAGTACAGATTGCAAAGGCATTAACACAGATGGAAAAAAAAATTGACAGTGAGCTGTCTCAGGTTACAACTCATTCACTGTGCTTCGCTACTGAGGCATGACATAAATCCACTTTATAAAATGACATACACACAAGGCATTCTTTAACCACTGGAGTTGTCATATTGCATTGATAACGGGGTATCTTGGGGAAGGGGGAACAGTGCTGAACATAGTTTGTACACCAAATTATGGAAGTTTTCCCTAGTGAAACCACTGCATCTTCATTGTACAGCACAATGTCATTCACTCCTTCTCCATACAGTGATGTCACCAGCACAGCCCAGGGTTTGCAATGACACCAGGCTCAGTATAGAAGCTCTGGTGCATCACACAGTCTTTAGCAGCTCAGAATGCAAAACCTAATTGCAGAGAATATTACAGAAATACAAAACAAGAATCAATGCAGGAAGGGGAATTTTATGCATGAATGTTAAAACGACTGGGGAAGGTCCGCTTTAAGAGGGGGACAGTAAAGATCTACCAGGAAAAAAAGAAAACGGCAACAATTACAGTGTCCAGTGTGGGCTATACTGGCAGGGCAAGCCCGTTTTGAAGTGGTGCAGTTAACCACACAATTTCTCTTAGTGTGTAAAAAAATTTGCAGTGCTGTACAAAGGGACCTAGATATGGTGGAGAGTGTCCAGAGGAGGGCAACCAAAACGGTGCAAGGCATGCAAAAGAGGACATATGAAAAGAGGATGAAGGAGCTCGGCCTGTATCACCTGGAAACAAGGAGAGAGGTGGGGATATGATTGAAACTTTTTTTTTTTGGTAGTTATTACTTTTCTCTCCTCCTACTGCCGGCTTGTATCTGGAGGGCATCCTCAGCCCCATCCCAGCGTCCTGGCAGTGGCCACTACCCAGGGCTTTTACCCCCGAATCGGCCTAGGGAATCGAACTCCCCACAGAGGACCGGGATTAGGTGGCCAGCGCCGTGGCTAGCTGGGGGCGGAGCCTGCGAGGTGTCCTCCGCCATCCTACACGGCAGTAACTTTTCTCCTGTTCTCCCAGGAGTCGGGATCGTGCCATGATGTCAGCGGAGTGGAGCACGTACGCATCCGCATGCGCTCCCTCCAGATGTCTGGCCCAACTCCTCCCCTACTTGTAGTGCGGCGCCCTGTAATCCAGCCTCCGCTGGAGGGCGAACAAGCGCCGACCACCTAGAACCCCTCCCGGAGAAGGAGAGCAGTCCATCAGACACTCAATCCTTCTCCTCCCCTACCAACCCCAGCGGCTCGTGCTCATTCCCAAACAGATGCGCCCGGCGTACTCAGCGAGTAAGAGTGCCAGTGCCTCAGCACCACGGGCGACACATGATTGAAACTTTTAAAGAGCAGGTGTTTACTTATTCATCTTTTCTCCCCCTTCAGTAACTGGTTAAGCTTACTCCTCGGTTAAGATATCTTCCCTGGAGCTGTAATTTTATGTTATATTTTTCAATAAAACGCTCGTAAAATTCGGGCCCAGGACCTGCGGTCAAAATGGCCATATTTCCTAAGTTGGTGGCACGCCCCCACGTTGGGACAATTTGTGATGTCAGTCCTAGAATGGCGTGGGGGCTCACTCCACAGGCATTAATGGGGATGGTTTTTGTGTGCTTTTTTTTTTTTTTTTTTTTAGTACTTTGAAGTCCCAGTTTTGAGAAAAGAAGGCCACTGCTCAACTAACAAGGTCCTTGTTAGTTGAGCAGTGTCATTCTTTTCTCAAAATCATCACTTTAAAGTACTTAAAAAACTGGACAGTAAAGCCTATGGAGCATACCCCTTGCTATTCTAGGACTGACATCACAAAAGCGTGTCAGTGTGGGGCGTGCCTCCAAGCTAGAAATCGACCATTTTGACTATGGTCCCTGGGTCCAATTTTATGAGCGCTTATTGAAAAATATAACAACATATAAATTACGGCTCCAAGAAGGATATCTTAACTGAAGGGTAAGTTAACCAGTCACTGAAGGGGGCAGAAAAGATGAATAAGTCAACACCTGCTCTTTAAATACCTGAAGGGAATAAAAAAGGTGAGGGAAGGGAGCATCTTCATGATGAAAGAAAACCTCAAAACTAGGGGACACAGCTTAACGCTGGAAGGTGGAAGATTCAAAGGAAATAGGAGGGGGCACTACTTTATAGAAAGGATGGTGGGCCCCTGGAATAGGCTACCAGAGTGGGTGGTGGAGGTGAAAATCAGTGGGAGAGTTCAAGAGGGCATGGGATAACTACATGGGTCTAAGCAACAAATGGAAGGTAAGTACCTTGGCTAGAAAAAGGAGACTGGAAGCTCTACATCAGCGGGCGGGGGCACAGGGGTGGGGTGTAAGGTGGAAAGGACAGGGATATTTATGGGGAAGATGAAGGGGCAGACTAGATGGGCAGATGGGGTCCTTTTCTGCCAACAGATTTCTATGTTTTTATGAGTGCTCACTTAAAAAAATCCACTGTCTGCTGCAAGCAGCTGCTTTAGAGGGATAGTGCGGTTCTTCTGATACAGATGTGAAAAACGATAAATCTGTAATGTGAAAAGCACATAAATCCATTAACTACTTTACATCAGAGTCACAGAAAAATTAAAAATAAGCATTTTGGTCTTGCTTTATTAAGTGTTCTGTTTTATTTACACAATTCACACTAAGAGTCAAGTGTTTCAGGAATATTCTTTTACAAAAAATTGTCTTTACAAATATCGGAAGCAAATTCTGATGCTGCTAAAAAGAGTACCAGTACAACAGTAAAACAAAGCAAGATAACAGGTATGTTCAAAAGGCCCAGATCAACAAGTCCTGATCACGAAGCTGAGCCATCTGAACACTATCATGATGTGTGGCACCTCTGTAATTATGGAAAGCTCCTCTAAAAAATATATGACAGAGACAGCAATAAGGAAATTAAGTACTCGTGGTTTAAAACCTACCAATGGCTCATTTGCGACAAAGATGCTGTATAATACTATTGCAAAGACTGCTACGATACTGGCTGCTGAAATATTTTTACGGAAGGAAAACCAACCAACAAGCCAAAGGCTGATGATTTCAATAAACATCAAACGTCAAAAGATCACAGTGAGTTACATAACAACTGATGCACCTTTTCTCACATTTTCTTAATAAATGTCTTGTTGTTTTTGTCACAATTTTAAATATATTCTTTCATTGACTTTTTGAGGCTCACATTGGAAGCAAAAAGAAGGAAAAATGGAATGTCAAAGGCAGTAAGCAGTACATATTCATCTGTGTAAAGTACCATCATAACTGAAATAAGAAGCATATATTACATGGGCAAAACTCCAGAAACCTATGTATATATTTTTGACTTGCCAATCCCATAAAAATTGTATCTCTTGGATCCAGTCTTGCTCCTTCATGTATAATACACCCTTTTTTGAGGTGGGACAACACAGTTGAATGGACTCAACTGCCACGTGAATTTATTTTTTGTCTCTATTCTCCAGAACTGCACCCAGCTGCATCCTATAACGCAATCAGTACTTCAAAGCACTGGCATCTATCTATCAATGACTTTTCCAAAGCAATACAGAAGACTATTCAATATGCTTTTTTAAAGGATTTGGAGAATTCCCCACATAAAGTATATTCCTTACAACTAGATAAGGGAATACATGTGGCCAACAAAGTACTTTAATGGTACATATCAGATTCACTGATACCAAGGGAAACATTCAGTCAAAATGTTTAGGTGTGACTGAGCTTATGCAATGTAAAGCAGATGTTGTATACAATGCTGTCAAGGATATGATCTTGGAAAAAATCTTGGCTGGTAAAGAGCTGACAGGACCTGCGACTGATGGGGCCTCTATAATGACAGGATGCAAAAAAGGTGTAACCACTCTTGCTAAACTTGATTATCCATATTTAGCTGCCACCCACTGTCTTGCAAATAGACTTGCCTTAGCATCGGAGAAAGCAGCCAAACAACAGCAGTATTTGGTCAGTTATATGTCCACAGCAAATCCACCATAAATCAACCTGGAAAACTCAAAGTACTCACCCAAATTCTGTTGACTGCTTGAGCACAGCAAAGAACTACACCAGGAACATGCTATGAAACTTAGAAATTTTCTTCACTAGATGGCTTTCATTTTCTGATTCTGTACAGGCATTACAAAGTCTGCATCACATCAATTATTTCTGCTCTGATGCAGATGGCAGAGGATACCCATCAGATAAATCTGGCTATGGGATGTCTTAAAAAAAATGGGGACTTTCAAATCTGTCACTACTACTTTTGTTCCTGGCAGATGATGTAGGTCTTTTGCAATTCTTTCTAAACCTTTTCAGAAACATCCTGTCATCTTCTCTGAGGCAAGGCAGTAACTGGTCCGCACCACCGATGTACTGTGGGCACTTCCTGAAAATCCTGGACCACAATTAAAAGTCTTTTTAACCGAGATGCCGAGTGAACCACCAGAGGAGGGAAAATCTATCTTTAGAACACATACACTACAAGATACATGGGATCAAACAGAACAGTTCCAGAATCTTCAAACTTCTTATATACAGGCAACAGTTGAGTAACTTGAAAGTTACTTTCTGGAAGGGACATTTCTGGACAACTGGAAGGTATTAGACATATGCAATGCATCTGAAGATGAGCACATTGATAGCTATGGAGAACAGGAGCTTGAAAATATTATTGGCCACTATGGTGTCCTTAAAGAAGATGTCCCACTAGATAATAACATCATGGCAGTTAACCCAAATGCAACCAAGCTAGAATGGTCCTTAATAAGTAGACTCATCTCAGCACAGAAAGAGTGCAATATTGAAGAATTTAATGCTAAACTGGTGGTCCCAACATGTCAATACTATATGCAATATGTTCGGCAACCCCATCAACGTCCGTCGAGTGTGAGTGAAGTTTTAGTGCATACAACACTAAGACTGCAAAGAGGAAATATCTTAAATTATGGAACGTGAAGACTCTCATGACTCTTTTGGCTAACTAATTTTTTGTGTCATGAGGATCATGACAATCTTAAAAACAGCCTTGCTCCCTTTTTTCTAAAATATTTTCTACTTAAAAGCACTGTCAGTTTGCTGTTTTGCTTTATGAAAAATGTTAGACTTCAAGTTGCTTCCATCTGCCTATCTCAAAAGGTCGTGCTTTTACTTTGAGGACTGCAGACATTTTATTTTTCAAATAAAATAAGCCATCACCAGTTTATAACTTACATTAAACTCACTGTTAAGAACAAATGTCTTACTGCTGCACCAGTGCTCAACTGCCATACCACTTTGTCAAAGTCACAGTTATTAAAACATTTTTTAGCACAAATTTGTGCATATTTTGGGTTGAAAACACAAAATAAAGTGTTATAAACATATTGGTAGATTGTAAACAATGTGACTGCACTTAAAATAGAACCCTGCTACTACATTTTACCATAACTTGATGTGTGACTCAAGGTTTCCTGTGGTGGCTAACAATATGAGGTCTATCCAGCCACGATGGCTAACGATTTTGAAAACCTAAGGGGAATGTAGGTAGCATGCCCCTATTTATATAAAACTGCAGGTTGAAAGTGCTATCAGAGCAAGGGAAACAGATTAATTGTTCCTCTCTCCTCGGATGAAGTCAGTTAGGCTGCTACTAAATGGAACAAAACAGCACCAGGGATTGATGGCCTTATATCGGAGCTGTATAAATCTGAAACTGATTTTTTTTATGTTATCTACCTATGGTATATAATAACATTCTGCAGGATGGGTAGTAACTGGGAACTTTGGCAAAGCAATACAAATGTTTTCTTTTTGATTTCAAGGTACCAGACATGTTCAGTTCCAAACAGGCGTATGCATGAAAATTTGATTCTGAGAGAGAGAGAGAGAGAGAGAGAGAGAGATAGTATCCTAGGAAGAACTGAGTAATGTAGATGGCTGTCTTCTCACTATTGACCAGTAGAAGGCAACTGATAAAGTTGGTTATGCATATTTATCCTCCGTGTTAAGGCAATAAAGAATTCCAAAGTGTTTTATTACTTGGTTATCAGTAATATACAAGAATGCGACAATTGTCCCGGTTATGAATAACACTTGTAGTACAGACATATGTGTTAAGAGAGGCGTGAGTCAAGGCTGCTCTCTTAGCCCACCTTTATATGTTTTTGGGCTAGATTCCATCTGGAGGCTCACTATACAAAACCAAGATATAGGTGGGCTACAAGTGCCTGTTGTCTCCCAGCAAGTCCTGATGACTACATATGCTGATGACGTTTCTAATAGTGGACAGTGTAGCTTCAGGTGAACTCTCACTACAGATGTTGGCAGAATACTCCAAGGTTTCAGGATCTAACAAATATTAAAAAAGTAGGGGACTTTCTCTGCGCCCAGATCATCACAGGTGTCCGAGATTGATGGTATAACTGCATCGGGAGACCCCATTCAGGTTTTGAGGAATCAAATTTGGACATGGGGCCATGGCCGCACTAAACTGGTAGAAAAATTAGTGGAGTGTGAACCCAAAGATGCTGTATGGAAATCATGGCAACAGTCTAAGAAGAAAAGTGCTTATTACAAAAACCTTTCTCCCCCCATGTTTGCTTCTCTAAGTACAATATTCCCCAACCCCCCTTAGTTCGATACCAAAATATACAGCTTGTTTTTTCAAATGATCTGGGGAAGCTGGCTCAAACCCGTAAAGAGAAATATGTTATATTTACCCATAAAAGTTGGGGAGGTCTAAATACTATAAATCCTCTGGCATTTTTTAAGTTTGTTTTTCTTGTTTTAACTTTTTAATTTTCTCACAAAAATGTACTATGGCATCAGTGGACAGCTTTGTGGATACGGCCTGTGTGTGTTATGTAGAACAGATGGTTAATAAAACTAAAAAAGTCTACAGGTTTTCCTGCATATGTCAATACTGTAGTGTAGAAGATCCGCAAGTAGAAACTTCTAGAAAATAATTTCTTGGCCTGACGAGACTACAATTATACAACCTGATACAGGATGACGGATTTGGGACTCAAGTTGATTTAGGTGGAATCCCACAATATTATCATAATAAAATATCTCAACAGTAGATAGGTATGAAGATTCTTCCTAAAACTTGGGATGTCATTTGGCTTCTGAGTCATGGGAAACTGGGGGTGAAAGATAATGTAAAGGAGTACTACACAGTCAGAATTCGTAAAAACATACTGTATGTTGTGCAGAATGTTTTGTGTCTGTTGTCCTAGTGTGTCCTTCCCTCTATCTGCTATTAGGATTTTTTTCCAAATTAGCCTGCTGGTTTTATGATACCCGTGGAATCTCCAACTTAGCATAGTTTATTGCTCTTCTTGTTCCTACAATGCCTCCTGCCCCATGCGACAGTGATGTATCCATTACCACAGATTCAGCGAGTACTGGTTTAGAGTCAGTTTTACAATAGCAGAGCTGTGATATTAAAGGGGATGGGGAATTAGTGCTAACTGGCATGAATTAATAATGTTCTTGTTTACAGCAATGAAAGTCATACCTCCAAACTATCCATATTTAACTGTACCTGAATAAACATGGATATGAAAAGCTGCTTTCAACTGTTTTATTTTTATGGACAACACACTGCACAGTTCTTTTCATGGTACCAGTAGTTTGGGGTTTTTACTATGTCACGGTTTGTGTACAGAATGTTAATTTGATTATGAGCTGCTGATCTATTAGAACTTTGCTCAGAGTTCTGTGCACAAACCTTGACACAGTTAAAACTCCAGATCACTGGTTCCATGAAGAGAACTGTGACAGAAATGCAAAATATAGTTTTTCAAGTCACTTTTTATTCAGGTACAGATAAATATGGATAATTTAGGGGAATATCATTTTTGGTAACAAGAACTTTATGAACAGCTGCCAGTTAGAACTGTCTTCCTGTCCTCTTTAAGGAACTTTCCATATCCAGTAAGCACTAATGGCTACATTTACATTTTTACAAATACATGAGAGCTAACTTAGTGGGTTACTCCAGGACTCTCGGCAGGATGTTTAGTGTGGGGTCTTGTACTTTCTGGGAAAAAAAATGGGGTCCTCAGGTGAAGTTTGGGGGTCCCCTGGAAATTTTGGGGGGGTCCCCATTAAAATGAATACAAGTCTGAATACAAAGCTAGCAACAGCCCCCTCCTTTCCTGTGTTCACTTACTTGGCATATTTCAACCCTCCTTCTCTTCCCATAACATGCTTCCCAAACTGCCTGTTTACATATTCCCCCAGTCCTCATGCTGTGTGTCCTGTGCCTGCTGTTTTAAGAAGCAGCATGTCATGAATCGGTGCTTGCAGCAGCCCAGTGTGTGCAGTGTTGGGAGAAGGAGCATGTTGGAGCTCCACAGCAAGTGATGAAGCAGTGAGAGCAGAAGAGATGGGGCATTAAGTATGTAATTTACATACTTTGTGCCCCTTCTCCTCTTCTGCTCTCAATGCTTCTTTGATTTCAGCTATTTGAATCATTCGCTGTGGCGCTCCAATATGCCCCCCTACCAACACTGCACACACACAGCTGCTGCAATTCTGATTCATGACATGCTACTTCTTAAAGCAGTGGACATGGGTCTCCTTGGGCGCTGTAATGCGAGCATCTCTGGGATTTGCTGCCGAAATTTCTGAGTGTCCCAAAGCCCAAATTGTGTGTAAAGGACAAGGGTACCTGTATCCCCAAGAGCCTTGCTACTCTGTAAGAAGACAGTCAGAGTCTTTACTAACTATAGCACTGATGATCTGAGGTGATTTGTGTGTTTTTTTATGGCTGTGTGTAGTTTGATGAAATGACGCTTTAAAAGCAAAACATTTACTCCTTCTGGCTAGACCTCACACACATATAGAAAACAAAAAAAACTGAAATAGAGCTGTTTAGTGGAGACTAGAACATCGGGCTCCTACTTGCTGAATCAGTGATCACTGATGCATCACTGTCACATGGGACAGGAGGCGCTGTAGGAAAAAGAAGAGCAATATACCTTGCTAAGATGGGAGATCCCCGGGGCCAAAAGACTACTAAATAACTAGTAGGTTAATTCAGAAAAAAATCGTAATATCAAACAGAGGGAAGTACACACAGGGACTATACACACAAATCAAAATACTCCGCAAAACATATGTTTTTGCAAATTTTGACTGTTGTACTCCTTTATAACACAAAAGCCTGGAAGAGAGACTCTGTCCGAAGAACTGTTGTGTTGCTTACTCTGACACTCTTAAGCATCTGTTTTGCAACTACACTTATATTAAAACATCTTTGGAGTACTCTAGCGATCCGATGGAAGGACCCTGTGTGGACTAAGGTCATATAATTACAAGGTATTTTCTGCTAGTGTCACATAGATACTATAAGAGTACTGTTCGGGTGATTTTTGCCTGCATAAAGTTTCGGTCTGGCAAGGCCAGTGCAAATTACATTTTCAATAGGACATTTCAATGCAGTCTCCCCACAGACATGATATGAAATCATCTGCGTATCAGCACAAACATGCCTGTTTTTCAGAACAGACAGCACAAACTAAATGGAAGACTGTTGTTTGTATTTTAATTTTTTTATGTTGACTACCTGCTGATGTACTGTCATCCTCCCTTTTTTTCCTTCACAGTTTTTACAGTCCTCATTATATTGGTTGGCACATTTCTCTCTCTTACTTACTGTATCATGTATGATCTTCAGTTTCTGAAAACAGTTGCATTCTCTGTGATATCATGGTTATGACTGTTTGATTTTTCTTTTAATAAAAACTCCCCCTACTCTTTTTGTACACTAGGTTGCCTATGTAAGTTACAGTATTTTATGTTTTAATGTGTTTATTGGTGTATGTACATTGTACTATATTTTCCTTGAAAATAAAAATCCACTACTCTTCATCAGTAAGTGCCACGGGATCTTTTACTTCC
This sequence comes from Neoceratodus forsteri, assembly GCA_016271365.2. NCBI lineage: Eukaryota > Metazoa > Chordata > Ceratodontiformes > Ceratodontidae > Neoceratodus > Neoceratodus forsteri. The sequence continues at coordinate 297,251,023 of CM057459.1, read as the reverse complement.
ACCTGGACAGTGATCAGAGATGGGCAGATGATATCTTGGTTTAAACATCTCATCCAAAGGATAAAGCATCCAAGAGCAGGGACATTTGAAAGAGCCCCCAATGAGCTACATTAAACCTCAGAAGGCTCTCAGAGGAAAGGCCTGTTTAAAGAGCCCATCTCAAGAGGGAGGATGGTATGAGACCCCCATCCCCACAAAACAGCACTTACTAAAAGACCCCCCCCCCAAAAAAAAGGAGGGCACCTAATGAAGGACAAAACACTAGTGCACAGTCAGAAAAAATAGGTTACTCACCTGTAATCGTAGTTCTAGTAGTGGTATATAGTTCACATTCACACTCCAGCTATTCCACTAGAACTACTAATTCATCAGATGTCTTTAAGCTAAGCTCCTCCCACCACCCGGGTGGTATATCCCCCTGACTCTGCCCCACTACACCAGATCTTGCACACTAAAGCAGGAATCTGTGTGCCACTTGCCAGGAGAGACTGGGAGGGTTGTGTGAATGTGAACTATATACCACTCCTAGAAACACAGTTACAGGTCAGTGACCTATTTTTCCAGGGATATAGTTCACTATCCACACTCTGGCAGACACCTAGCAGTTTTTCGTGAGGAAGAGATAAGGCGCACACCCCTAACTTGGTGAACAGAGACTAGAGAACAGAGGTCCCAAAACCAGTATTCTGACATGACTCATGGTCAATGCAGTAGTGGGAAATGAAGACGTGCGCTGACTTCCAGATAGCAGCCCTGCATATCTTCTGGATAGGGACGTTCCTGGAAGCAGTCACTGAGGCAGCGGTATGTCTAGTGGAATGAGCTCCAAGCTCTACAGGAGGCTCCATACCAGCCAATCTATAGCAGAGGTCACTGCAGGCTGTGATCCACCTGGTAATCATCTGCTTTGCTGCTGGTCTGCCAGGCACAGCTTCAAAGTAAGTTACAAACAGCTGGTGAATCCCTCCCTGAACTCCAGTCATGCACTCTGCATAAGACAGCACCCTGCACAAGCCCAGAGTGTTGGACTTGGAAGAAATGCTGATAAAATATGCCAGTAGGTTAACCAGCCAATTAAGGTGAAACTCTGATACCACCTTCAAGAGTACTTTCGGGTCAGTGCGACAGACAGCTATACCCCTGTGGAAGACCAGGTAAGGAGACTCCACCAAAAGTGCCTGGAGTTCCCCCATCCTTCTGGCTGATGTAACTGCCACCAGGAAAGCTTTCTTCCATGACAGATGTGACATCTCACATCTATTCATAGGCTTGAATGGATCCATAACAGTCTGTCGACAAATTTATTGTCGACCGATGTTACAGCAACACCTTTATGTCGACTGCAATTGCGGTCGGCATAAAGGTGGCCCACTTGAGACTGTTTTCTTCGGGGATTTGTCCTCCAAACCTTCCATAACTACAATAATCAACTCCGAGCTGGAGTTGATTCAGGGAGGGGGTGCAAGACTCCCAGAAACAGTGCTGGGGTCCCACGCCGACACAAAAGAGACATGTCGCTGCTGTCACTGTAGTGTCGGCCGTGGTAAAACTGTGACCATAGTGACAGCATACTGGCTCAAACGGCTTGCCCATGAGCATAGCCAGCATCAGCAGAAGGTTCCACGGTGGTGGTGGTTCACGAACTGCAGGGGACAGGTGGTCCAGGCTCTTAAGAAGTACCTGACCATCTTCTCCTGGGCTACCACAGGCTTACCAGCCTACGCCTGGTAAGCAGAGATGACTGCAAAGGTACACCTTAAGGGTCACTGCTCGCAGTCCCAGCTGAAAGAGGGACCAGAGGTAGTCCAAGATGCTCGTGACAGGGCAGGCAAGGTGATCAAGCTCCTTGCCCTGGCACCAAATGGAGAACCTCTTCCATTTAAATGCATGGCATCAGCGAGTTGACTTTTCGGGAGGCCTCTACAACATGGAGCACATCATCCAACAGGCCCAAGGCCTGGAACTCTAGCCATTCAAGAAAACAAGGCATGAGGTGCACGAACTTCACATCTAGGTGCAGGACTGCCTGCCCCTTAGTGGCTGGTCAGCAGATCTGAGTGGAGAGGCAGCCGCTACGAAGGTCTGCTGCTGAGGCTGAGGCTGAGGAGATCCAGGTACTAGGACTGCCTAGGCCAGAATGGAGCAAGCAGGATCTTCTGCGCCTTGTCCTTTTTTGCCTGTTGACCACCGCCTTGTGGATCAAGGGGAAGGTAGGGAAGGTATACACAAGGCCTGGGGTCCAGAGCCTCATGAAGGGATCCCCAACAGTGTCCCAAACTGTAGGGGGCAGGCACAAGACAGCTTCAGATTGGCAATCTCACAGGAGGCAAACAGGTCCACCAAAGGAGTGCCCCACATGGAGAATACCCTACTGATAGCAAAAGCATCTGCCAGTAGATTCTGAACTCCTAGGCTGCACACGAGGGTCCAGGTGTGGAAGGCCTCCCGACACACTAGAAGGGAATGTGTTCCACCCTACCTATTCGGGTAGAACATGGTTGCGGTATTGTCCATCTGGATCTGCACTACTTGACCCCTGACAAGAGGAGTGAATTCCATCAGATCAAGTTGCATTGCACAGAGCTCTAGTTAGTTTATGTAGTGACAGGACTCCAAGGGCGACCTCTGTGGTCCCTCAGGTATGCTCCCCAACCCACCGGAGATGCATCAGTCATTAGCGTGATGGCTCTGGATGGACAAACAGGAATCCTTCCTCCAGGTGTTCTGGGATCAGTTACAACTGGATGGCATCCCACATCAACTGGGTCACTGTGACGGGGCTGGTCCAAGTGGTCTAGGCTCTGGGACCACTGACAGCCCAACTACCACTGCAGGTGGCACATCCACTAGTATGCCCAGACCACACTGGTACAGGATGCCATGCACCCCAGCAGCTGCAGGACATCACGAGTATGGCATAAGAGCCCAACCTGAAATGATCGGTAGAGGAGGTGAGATCCAGTGCCTGATCAGCAGGGAGCTAGGCCTTGATCCACAGGAAGTCTAGTTCTGCTTCAATGAACTTGATCACCTGCATGGGTACCAGTTCAGACTTGTCCGGGCTGACAAGCAGGTCCAAGTCTTGACAAGTCTGGTGAGCCAGATCTCTGGACTGCGCTATGGCCTCTTTGGATGGACTGGCAAGCAGTCAGTCATCCAGGTAGGGATACACCCCGATGCCCAGGTGCTGTAGATAGGCTGCCACCACTGCACTGCACTTGATGAAGATCCTGAGCACCGAGGAGAGGCCACAGGGCATGACCTGGAACTGGTACAGGACCCCTTCCACTCAGAACCAAAGGTACCAGTGGTGGGACGGATAGACTGAGATGTGGAAGCACACATCCTGGAGGTTCAGGGAGTAAAACCACATGTCTGACTCCAGAGACAGAATCATCTGATTCAGAGTAACCATCCTGAACTTGCGCTTCCACATGAACTGGTTCAGATCTTACAGATCTAGTATGGGGTGCCAGCTCCAGTCCATTTCAGGACAGGAAGTACCTGGACATGTAACTCTGACTGATGAGGGCATCTGGGCACGGACTACTGTCCCTTTTGCAAGCAGCTGAGTGACATCCTCCTGAAGGGTGGATAGTATGTCCAGCAACACCCTGGAAACCCAAGGTGCGTGAAGGCTGTAAGGTGGGACAACCTTGAAGTCCAGAGGCAACCCACTGATCACTACATCTAACATCCACTTGTCTATTGGGATAGCGGACCAATGTGGCAAGAACTGACATAGCCGACCTCTTACAGGAAGAGCAGACAGGGACAGGATGGACAGAGAAATAACGCTCCCCAACTTATCACTAGGCAGCTTTTGCGGGGTCACTGGCGGCGGAAGCCAGAGGTTCACCACCACCCCCGCACCCCCTTTTTTAAGATGCTGGCCCCTGAACTTGGAGAGCCAGGCCTGGTACTGCCCCTGCTGGGACTGCTGCAGAGGAAGTGGTGGCTGAAAGGACCAGCACTAGAAAGCCTGTTTCTTTGGCTTCTTTTTCAGGTTCTTCTGGGATGATGCTGCAGAATCAATGGTGGCATTGGACTTCTCAATATGAGTGAGATGCCCTTGTAACCCTGGGCCAGAAACATCAGTGCCCAAGAAAGGGACATTGGCAAATTTGTGCTAGGTGTCTGCCATAAAAGTTGACAGATGCAGCCAGGCCCGATAACACAGAGAGAGAGGCTAATGTCATGACAGGGGCACAGGATTAACTCATGTCCAAAGCCATTTTTAGCTGGTGTTTAGCGAGAGACTGACCCTGGTCTTTGATGACCATCACTGTTGACTGCTGCTCAGCCAGGATATGAGGGAGAACTGCACAAAGTTTCTCATCAGGGAGTTACCAAAATTGGCCATCATCATCCCATAACTAGCCTGAAAACAGAGACCCAAAGATGCCACAGCATACACCTTTTTAGCAGTGTGGTCGATCTTATGGGACTCCTTGTCCAGAGGATTGTCCACATCCCCCTGGTTTCCCAACTTATGGAAAACTAAATTGGTCACCAGCCCCTCTGCAGAGGGATGGTCTGAGAAACATGAAAGGGACCCTGTGGGGACTGCATACTTGCGGACCATACAAGTAGAGAGTGCCAGGCAGGATGCTGGACACTGCCAAAGCTCCAGGGCTGGTCCACAGATGGCCTCAGCCACAGGAAAGGCAACCCCTGGTGAGTCATTTTGATCCGGAATATCAGCGAAGGGATACTTGGTCCTTTTCTGAACTTGATCCAACAAGACTGACATGGACTCAGATATACATCAAAGAAACACCCTGAAAGACACCAGGCCATGCTCGGTGGGAAATTCCTTGACCAATCCCCGGTCGAGCAGCAGAGTCCCAGGAGAGGCCATGAAACTGTGGTCAGATATGTCCAAGGACTCTTTGAAAATGGCCCTCGACCGTTTCTTGCCTCAAATCACCTGGGTACCCTTGGCCTGGGTGATCTGTACTGACAACCGGCCCAGCATGCTGGTGGCAATACAGGACTCCTTGGTCAGAGCACCCACCTTTGGATGTAGTGGTAGCAGCTCCACCCGGAGAAATGGAGAGGCAGTTGTAGGTCACAGCTGCTCTGCACGGACCAGCCAAAGGCAGGTGACAGCTGCCAGGAGACTGGAGGTCCAGTGGGTAGAGCCAGATCCTGCCTCACAATGGCCCAGTGTTACCACACAGAAGCTCCTCATAGCACCTGCACATCCTAGATAGCATCTCTCCCTGCCTGAGCATGAGGAGGTCAAGGAGCAGTGATAGTGATGGCTCCCCGTCCAGCGGATCAAGAGTGAGAATGCCTCAATCAAGACATCAACCACGACCTCATCAACTGGACAGTCAATGTCGAGGTGAGCCTTCTAGCTGGTTGTGGTACGCCACATTCCTGCCCATATTCACTAGGACAGGTTTTGAAGGTTTGACCGCCAATGGAGGCTGCTCCCGCTGTGGGCTGGACAAGGACACTGATCAAATCACATCCTCCTGGATGAGGACCAGGAAGCACTGGGGTCTGCGAGATCGAGTCCTTGACCTCATCCAACAGCCGGTCGACAGGCTTGAGTAAAATTCCCCCATAGCCTACTTGACCAGAGTTGAGAATGACAAGCTCAACAGGGGTATTGAAGAGTTATCGACCTTCTCCTTGACCAAAGGTGTTTTGACCAAGGCTGTGTGGTCAAGAGAGTCCAAGGCTTGGGAGGATCTCAATCTCTCCCAGTCCAACAACCAGCAATGGTGGCACTTGTGTTTGGAACCACAGTGAGCAAGACTATCCCCCAGGGTGTGGAGGGTGAAACACATATACTGGAAGCCTCTCGTGAAAGACCCTCATATGCTGGCCCCTGCTGCAGCTAGACCAAGGAGGTGCCGGCTCCAGCAGCCGTTACTTCTACCTCAGGGGCTGTAAGCTGCCAAGCAGACCTGGCCACAGTCAAGGCCTTCTTGCGGCTCTTAGGAGCGGTCCTTCGGATCCCTTTCTGAAGGCTGCCCCTAAAGTTATCTGTAGCTTCCTGTCCTTAAAGGACTCAGAAAGCATAGCTATACAGAGGTTGCACCCAGCTAAGTCATGCTGCCCACCCAGGCAGTACACGCACATGTCGTGGCAGTCGGTGACCGACATCTTCTGCTGGCACCGGACTCAGATTTTGAACCTCAGCTTCCATTACTCCATCTTCAGTGACACCACAGAGTAGAAGGGATTGAGGAAAGAAATTGTGAAAGTTAAAAAAACTTCAAAGGAAAGGTTCACCTACAGCACACTAGGATCCTAAGCAAGTGCCACGAAGGAGGTGACCTGTTCTTCCAGCCGAAAGATCTGACATCATGCGGAGTAGTCAGGGCACATACCATCCAGGTGGTGGGAGGAGCTTAGTTTAAAGATGTCTGATGAATCAGCAATTCCAGTCAAACTGCCAGAGTGTGAACAGTGAACTGTATCCATGCTCCTAGAAAGGGGTTTCATCATCTCTCCTCCTCCTATGTAAACTCATGGAGACCATACTAAAGGAAAGGCTGGTGAGGTACATAGAGGGAGCAGGTCCTCCTGGAAGCATTCCAGGACAGCTTCCTAACACAGCTGGTTACAGAGCCGACTAGGTTGGGGAAGATGCTGGATCTAGTCCTGTCCAATGGTGAGGCTGTAAGGGAGGTGGGGGTGGAGGACCCGCTGGCAGGGAGTGACCACAGCTCGGTGTGGTTCACGCTCAACATGAGGAAGGAAGCAGTGGGAACAGGAACCAGGGTGGTTGACTTCAGATAGGCTGACTTTGGAAGGATGGGGGAAATTTTGGAGAGGCACCTGAAAGGAATTCATCCACACTTGGATGCGAGCCAGAAATGGGAAATAATTACACTGGGGCTTGTGGAGGCTACAGAGACCTGTACCAAAACAGAGAGCAAAAAGGGAAGGGCTAAGAAACCAAGCTAGATGAGCAGGGAGGTCTTGGAAAAGGTGAGGGCCCATAAAGCAGCATTCAGGAGGTTCAGGAAACCCAGGAGGACAGGGAAGAGTATGTGAAGAAGTCCAAAGAAGTAACAAGAGGAGTCAGGGTGGCCAAAGCTTCCAGAGAACTGGCACAGGGCATCAAGGATCGTATGGGATTCTTCGGGTACACATGGGAGAGAAGGAACTGCAAGGACCAGATAATGAGGATTAGGAAGGATGGGGGTGGGCAAAGAAAGGGGCGGAGCAGGCAGAAGCACTAAATGAGTACTTCTGTTCTGTATTCACGAGTGGGAGGGTGAGCAGGGGGGTGACAGATGAGGTAATCACAGAGGCCAGGGTATTGGAAGATCTAAAGGCTCCGAGGGTCGGTAAGGCACCATGACTGGATGGCATACACCCCAGAGTGCTGAAAGAACTGGTGGAGGTCCTGGCTGGGCCGTTGGCAGACCTATTCAATACCTCCCTGGACACAGGGTGCGTACCACAAGATGAACCGAGCAATTACAGACCAGTAAGTCTCACATCCATTGTGGGGAAGCTAATGGAGACAATCCTGAAGGAGAGGCTGGTGACCTTTCTGGAAATCAATGGGCTCCAGGACGGTCGGCAATATGGGTTTGTCTCAGAAAGATCCTGCCAGACCAACCTAGTTGAGTATTATGACTGGGTAACAATGGAACTGGACAAGGGCCATGCAGTGGATGTCCTGTATTTAGACTTCAGCAAGGCTTTTGATTCAGTGCTGCATGGGAGGATAGGGGTAAGCTGAAATGCCTTGGGGGTGAGGACAAAGATGGGGAACTGGATTGTGAACTGGCTCCAGGGTAGGCAGCAAAGGGTGGTAGTTGGGGGGAAGGGCTCATCTCCAAGGGATGTGACTAGCGAGGTTCCACGGGGCTCGGTACTGGGGCAGATGCGGTTTGGGATATACACAGCAGACATTTCACTTGGCATCAGGAATAAGATCAGTCTGTTCGCCGATGATATCAAGATGGGGGTGGTGGTGGATAACACAGTAGGCTGGCAGGTGCTACAGGATGACCTGACTAAACTGGAAGAGTGGTCGGAAACGTGGCAGTTGAGGTTCAATGCTAAGAACTGCAAAGTATTGCACTTCAAAGCAAAGAACCCATGGAGGTGTTTATCAGTTGGGAGAAATTCAGCTAGGTACCACTGAGGAGGAAAAGGATCTAGGGGTGGTTATAACAGGGCACATGAACAACTCAGAGCAGTGCAGGAAGGTGGCAGCAAAGGCCAAAAGGATGCTGGGGTGTATTGAGAGAGGACTCTCCTCCAGGAAAAGGGAAGTGATTCTGCCTTTGTACAGGTAACTGGTCAGGCCACACCTGGAGTACTACATGCAGTACTGGCACCCATATCTGAAGAAGGATGTAAGATTACTGGAAGGGGTACAGCGCAGAGTGACAAAGATGATCCAAGGATTGGAGGACAGACCATATGAGGAGAGGCGGAGTGAGATGAATATGTACTCCCTGGAGGACAGGAGGGAACGGGGGATATGATTTAGACCTTGAAGTACTTAAAGGGAATTAACAAGACAGGTACTGAATGGGTATTAAAGTTAAGGAGGGAGAGGGACACGAGAGGGCATGGTCTCAGATTGGAGGGGGGAAGATATAGGAGAAAAATGAGGAGACATTTTTTCACAGAGAGGGTTGTGGTTAAATGGAACACTCTGCCAGAGGAGGTGGTTTCTGTAAGACTGTGGGTGGTTTTAAATGGGGATGGGACATGGTAAGAAGGGGGTAGTTGTGGGGGCAGCTGCTGGGGTGTATTGCAGGGGATTCAGTAACAGGCGGAGCGAGGTTATTGTACAGGTCATTGCTGAGACCACATTTAGAACATGGGGTGAGGTACTGGCATCCTTACCTTAAAAAAGGACATCAGCATGCTGGAGGAGGTACAGAGGAGAGCAACCAAGATGATCGACAGGTTACAGGCTAGGTCCTAGGAGGACAGGCTGGGAGCCCTGGGGATGTACTCCCTGGAAGAGAGGAGGCAGAGAGGTGATATGATAGAGACTTTCAAGTACATGAAGGGAATAAACAGAGTGAAAAGGGAGGGTCTCTTTAAAATGAGTGACAACAGCACCACTAGGGGGTACAGCCTAAAATTGATGGTGGGGAGATTCAGAAGGGATATAAGGAAGCATTTCTATATGGAGAAGGTGGTGGGAGCATTCAAGAGAACCTGGGACAAGCACAAAGGGAACCCTTGGGATCAAGGAAGGAGGGGGGGGGAGGATAGTTGGGAGGGGCAGGGTCATTGCCGTAAATTGTAAGGTCAGACCCTGCATCACTTACTGAGCAGACACAATAGATCGGGTGGTCTTCTTCTGCTTGCTCTTTTCGTATGTTTATAAGGGGGAAAGTAGACTGAGAGAGGAGAGGTATCAGCAAATGTAATTATTTATCTACAATTCTTGACAAGGAAAGGCACACTGAGCTGCCACAGCTCGTGCCCAGGAGCATCAGAGGCAGGGGTGTGCAAATCCTATTACCCTCTGCAAGTATTTCCTTGAAGGGCAGGTACAAAAAGAAAGCTAATTTCATGATAATGAATAGGGGCAAGTGCAAATTCAGCTACAGTCATGGCTGGGCAAGTCCTAAAAGTTTTAATTTGAATACCCCTGATCAGAGAGGGTTACAGGGACTTTTTATTTATTTTTTTGACACGAGGAATGTTGGCCAGTACACAAGGAAAGTCTCCTACCTTTACCATAAGTGCTTTGGAATCTCTAAGTTCCACCTGGACAGTCACCAGAAATGGGCAGAAGCAACTTTAAAGAACAGTTACGTACTTACCACAGGGTTCATTTCAGATATTTATCTATGTGGAACACTGACTCACTGGGTATAAAAAGTAAGGGTCAAATGAAATAAATGTGTCATACTGTTGAACCAAGCCCAGATTCATAAAACAGCAGTTTAAAACCTCTATAACAGGGAGCAGATTGTCCCCGAGGTACAAGAAACGATGGGTCAAAATTAAAAAACATGTGCCAATTGTCCTAATTCCCCACCCAAAAATGAACCCTGCTACCATAACAGTAGATCTTTGAGAGACTCTCTTTAGGCCACACCTTTGGAACCATACCCGTGTCAGCACCAGGACCACACGTAAACTTCTGCTATCTGGGGAAACCCACGATGACATCACGCGTCAGCGTCCACTCAATGTGGGCAACCCCATCTCTCCTTAGTTCCTTGCCATACCTTTGGAACAAGTTCCATGCAGTCCCAAAGGTTACTGGGAGGTTGTTGCAGTCTGATTCAGGACAGCAGGCCCTGTAGAACTGCAAGGCCACAACCTGTATCTATGAAAAACAATGTCCAGACTGGAATGTTTAGTGAAGGTGCGAACAGTACTCCATGTGGCTGCAGCACAAATGTCAGCCGCAGAGACATTTCAGAAACAAGCAACAGAAAGCAGCCATACCTCGAGGAATGACCATGAAACACACCAGGAAATTCCTTTCCATACTTCCTACAACAGAACGTAATACAATGTGCTAGCCATTTGGACAAGCACTGCTTTGATACAGTGGCACCTCTTTCCCAGAGACGAATGACACAAAGAGCAAAGAAGACTTTCTAAAGTCCTTAGTGTGAGCAATATAGTATCTTAGTATTCTATGCACATCCAAAGTATGAAGCAACGCCTCACCTTGATTGGCATGCTCAGGATAATAAACAGGAAGGAGGATGATTTGTGTTAGTGTAAACTCAGGCACCACCTTCAGTAAAAACACAGGATTACTACACAAAGACACCCTGTCTTTGCAGAAAATCAAACAAGGAGGCTCACACAGAGCCGGTAGCTCTGAAATCCTTTGAGCCAAAGTGACTGCAACTAAAAACGCTTTTCCGTGAAATAAAGCATAATCCAAAGTGACTGCAACTAAAAATAACGCTTTCCATGAAATAAAGAATAATCCACAGCTTGCGGCTGGCTCAAAAGGAGCCACAGTAATGTTTTAAGAACTGAATTCAAGTCTCAAGGCAGGACCAGATTACGAATGGGAGGTGTCATGTGCAGAATACCTCTCAAAAAGGGGTACGGGAGACCTTCAGTTGGGCTACCATATGCCCATCAATAGGGGCATGGAAAGCTGATGTAGCTGTCAGATGCACCTCCAGTGAAGAGTACCACAGACTAGAGTCTGACAGTGACAGCAAGCATTCCAACACCGCATTTACCGGAGGTATCAATGGGTCAGTATGTGCGGAAGTGTCCCACAAAGTGAAACGTTTCTCCTTCAAAGAATATGTATTGTATGTCTGGTGTCAGGCTTTCTGGCTGCAACCATTCCACTTCAAAGAATATGTATGTCTGGTGGAAGGCTTTCTGACTGCAACCAGCACATTAGCTACTTTAGGTGACACTCCAAACCACACAGTGGCTATGTTTTCAGGAGTCAGGCATGCAGATGCAGGGACTCAAGGTCCAGATGGACAACAGATACACTGTCCTGAGACAACAGGCCCCTGCAGAGAGGCAGAGGTACTGGAGGCTTCACTGCTAGTTGCTGGAGTAGCGGATACCAAATTTGGCAAAGCCATAGAGGTGCAATGAGGATGAGGGTCATGCCTTCCATCTGCAGTTTCAGTAATACTTACTCTGTTATGGAATGTGAGGAAATGCATAGAGAAACTTCCCTTTCCAAGAGAGTGACAATACGTCTTGGTATAAAACTCGAGGCCCCAGAACGAGCAAGCAAAAACACAGCAGTTTTGCCTTCTGTGGGGACATGAAAAGGTCCAATTCTGAATGGCCCCACTTTGCAAAGAGGTCGGCTACCACTGAGGTCAGCAGTTCCCATTCGTACATCTTGGACTGTAACCTGCTTAGTGTGCCTAAGACATTTGGGACACCTAGGAGATGCATGGCATGACAGCTCTTGAACATGTTCCAGCGCGCCCAGTACCACACACTCATTGCTTCCTGACGCAGGGGACAGGAATGAATCCCCCTTTGTTTGTTTATGTAATGCATGACACAGACTTTGTCCATCTGCATTAGCAGAGGACCTGGAGTCAGATGTTCCTGAAAAGCCTGGAGAATGTGCAACACAGCTCTCATCTCCAGGACCTTTATGTGCAATTTGGTTTCCACCTGGGTCCAAGGACCTTAAGTTTGATAAGGACCCTGGTGTCCCCCCACTCAGATCCAGATGCATTCAAGGGAGAATTTAAGTTGAAGTTGGGATCAGAAATGAAACATGCCTTAAGAGGTTGCAGCGGTCAATCCACCGAGTCAGTGTTTTGCACAAGGGAGCATGACGAGCACATTCTGGTCCACATTATCTGTCAACCAATCCCACTGAACTCTCGGTGACCACTGTGGTATCCACATATGTAAGTGGGCCAGTGACACAGCAACAGTGACTGCTGCCATGAGTCCCAGGAGAAACAGAAATGTTCTTACTGGGACGTGATGACCTACTGTATACCAGTTGTGCTTGTTCAATGAGTCGTTCCACCTGTCCAAGGGCAGGAACACACAGCTCTGCTCTGTGTCCAGGACAGCACCCATGTACTGCAGCCTTTGGCAAGAAGTCAGTACTGACTTTGGCACATTCACTGTGACCCTCAGGTCTTCAAACAATTGCCTTGTTCAGTACAGGGTGTGCAAGAGTTGGTAAGTTCCAAGGCTGTGAACAGTGACCCATGGTGCAAGGCAGATGCTATCAGGAAGGGGGTTCCCTACCCCCTTATATACACAAAGAAAAACTGGCTCAGAAGCACTCAAAAACAAGCTTCCGAAGAATTAAGGACTCCAAAGTATTGCAAAATGCCACCAAATTTTATTCCTCACTTGAGATAAGAAAAAAATAATAAAACTTCAGAAGTACTTACATATACTGAGATATTCAATCGTAGTACCATGCAGTGACAGCTGCTAGCCACTCGCTCTCACTGCATCGGACTACCACTTGAATATCTCAGTTCATGTATGTACTTGTGAAGTTGTTTTTTTGTTTTTTTTTTGCCTCGGTGAGGAATAAATTTTGGTGGCATTTTGGAATACCTTGGAGTCTTTAATTCTTTGGATGGAAGCTTGTTTTTGAGTGCTACAGCAGTTTTTCTTTGTGCACGCGTTGGTTCCTGGTGCTGGCTTTCAAGAGACAATTGACCAGGTATGGGAAGAGATACAGGTCTTCCCTGTGAATGGCTGCTGCCACCACTGCCTGGCATTTGGTGAAGACCTGTGGGGTCAATATTCTGAACTGATAGCGCTCCCCATCCAGTACAAATCTCAGATATTGTCTTGTGATGATGTCTGATCTTGATATGAAGATACGCATCCTTCATATCCAGGGAGCAAATCCAGTCCCCTGTTTGCAACAGGGGAAACAAAGTTTGCTGGGAGACCATGCAAAACTTCTTGTATTCTGTGTAGAAGTTTAGGTCTCTCAGATCTAATACAAGCCTGAGGATCTCCTATCCATTTAGGGACCAGGAAGTATCTGGAGCAGAACCCTTTATTCTTCTGACGAGAAGGCACTAGTTCTATTACAAGTTTGTTTAGCAAAGCCTGTTCTTTTTCTTTCAGTAGGGACAAATGTTCTGGAGGATAAGTGGAAAGAGACAGAGGGGTCTCTAAGAGCTCCAGAGCGTTCCCTTTTGCAATTATATCCAGGACCCATTCATCTGTGGTAATCTCCTTCCACTGTTTATTTTATTTTATTTATTTATTTGAAAATCAGAATTACAAAAACCTTTGAACTAAAAGCTCATTTGTAGAGGGTCCTCGTCAATAGGGGGGAGGGGAAAGAGAACAGTAGCAGCCAACAGGCCTCATCAATAACACATCAGATACCACATGTACAATGGCATAGTTATGAGACGAACACACAAATCACTAGCCCATCTACAGTAGCTGCCCGAGGGTTTTGTCAATAACACTTCAGAAAGTATATATACAATAGTAGGAATATGATCAGGTGAGCATATAATACACAATGCACAGTGAAGCGAGCCCCAGGTGTCATGACATGGAATAAGTGCCAGCGTCATATGAAGTTGTGTCATATGAAGGAGAAGCAACACCCTACAACCACGTCTGAAGGCACTAGTGGTGTAGGGGGAGTTCGATTCCAGTCATGCTGAGCCGGTGGGGGTAGTGCGACCACCCTTTGATGCTTTGGGATGGGCTCCTGAGGGAAGGGGAACTGGCAAGGCTCCACCACTCTTACCCCAGCCCTGCTGATGGTAGGTTTGACGGCCACCTCTGGCAGCAGGCTAATGAAAAGATCCCTTGCCACAGCCCACCAGGCATGGGATACAGGGATCTGACTAACCTTAAAGTGATTTTAGAGGCTTGATGGCCTCTTAATGCCTCTTCCACATGATAGCCAAACAATTTGGTGTCTCTAAAAGGGGCACTCAGAACCATTAGCTGCACATCAGTTGAAAACCAGCAACCCTGAGTCAACAATACCTTCTCATGCAAATACCAGTGGTAGCCACCCTGGTAGATGCATCAGAAACATATACTAAACATAGCAAATGCTTGCCAACCTCAGCCACAGAATTAAGATTTTTAATTAACTCATTCTAGGCATTTTCTTTTGGAAGAGCCGGAGCTGCAGCTTTGGCAGCCTTCCACAGGCTATTCTGATACTTGATCATGTGGGCCTGGTGGTTTGAAATACGAAGCCCTAGTGAGGCAGAGGCATATGTGCACTTGCCCATCACATCTAGCCTCCTTGATTCTTTATCAGGGGCAAAGTAGTCATGTGTTTAGGTTCTCTGGATCGGTCATGGGCAGCCATTATAATAACCAATGAGTTCATTTCAGGCTGGTTGGCATAATAAGGCTTGGCAGCAGCAGCAGGGCACTACTTGTCAGCTTTTCTAGGTACAGCCAGTGTTGAGTTTGGCCTGTACCTTGCAGCAAAAGTGGCATCCTCCAATGCAGGATTAATTGAAGGAACAGAGATGGAGAGAGTGCATGGTACCTCCAAGAAAGCCATCAGGTTCCTTTTAGTGGAATCCTCTTCTTCCACAGCAAAGTCCATTGCATTTCGCATTTGCTGCATCACAGTTTGGAAGATGGGGTCTGCAGGAGGAGATCTAGGTGTGTACACCACAAAATACTCACTATGACAAGATACAGTGGAGCCAGAACATGCTGCATATTGTTCTTTTCAATAAACCTCCTCCTCCTCTTCATAATCCTACTCGATTATGAGGTCTAGATTGTATTCCTCCTCCTCCTCGATGTCCCTACTGTTGATAGGAATGGACAACCTCGCTGGCGACGCCGCAGGCTGCTGCTCAGGAGGTTTCTGTTGTGAACCAGCCGATGATGTCAACAGAGCCTGCGATGCAGGTACACCTGTCGACAGGACAGGCTGAATAGGAAAGCCAGAAAGTATGTGCTGTATTATATCTGAAAAAGATGCTGGTACTGCCTGAGCATCGACGACACCCTGGCCACTGGCTGCGACTTCTTGGGCCGATGAGGGGCCTGGACCTGTCAACGATGGTGATATACCATCTGTAATAGGTATAACAGTGCCTGAGCCATGCCCCAGCCTTGGTATCTGGCTGATGGTCCATGGGGGCTGGTGTCACCGCCACCAAGGTGGATGATGACACACAAGGTAAAGTAGCTGCAGGCCACAACAGAAATCTACTGCAGACCTTGCTAGGAAAGCAGATATGTCTTTCTCCTTATGTTTATGCTTGTGTCCTGACAACGACCAGTCTTTTTCACGGTCTTTCAATTTCGACAACCACAAGCCGGTCTATGGGGCCGATGATGACGACACTTTCTGACCCTGGGCTTTTTTTATGGCTGCTTGAGTTTTTTCCAGTAAAAACTTTTCCAGCGCCGGCGACCCGGGTTCGGGGACGGACTCGGGTGGCCGGGGGTCGGCGGGGAGAGGGAGGATCGAGTGTCCCAACGGATGCTCTCCTCCCTCAGGGGCGGGTTACCAAGAGCGCATTGAGCTCTGCATTCCTTCCATAGCCGGTGGAAGCACCGGCAGTGGGAAAGGATGGAAGCGGCTTCGCTTGTCCGGAGCCGAGGGGGACAAGGGCGCATGAGGGTCTGCGCATGTAAGCATGCTACCACTCGGGACGTACGCCCCTAGTGCAAGGCGCCCTGGGGGAGTGGGGGACGTAAGGAGAAAACGGAAAATCCTCCGGCAGCTCTACATGAAGGTCGCTTCTAAGTCCACCCGGGACTCACTTACAGGACACAGACCCCACTGTGCGAGGGAGAGGGAGGATGGGCACTCTAGGGGCAGTTCCCAAGGTAGGTACCGGGGGGACATAAGCGGACAGAAGGAGTGGGCACCGGAGGTAGAAAGGAGGAGGATAAAGATGAAAAAAAAAAAACTTTTCCAGCACCTTTCTTCTGCATTGCCTGGTAGCCTGACTGAAGCCCTGGCAAATTTCACAGGTCCTGACAGTGTAAAAGAGGCCCTTATAAATCTTTTCTCTGCACTCACCGGAACAACGTCAATGCTATTGGCAGCATGCAGAGGCAGCAACATCCCTAAATATTTTGTGATTACGTAGATATAAAATAATAAATAACAGCTAGTTGGTCAGCCTTTCCATGGTAGGTTTGACGAATACGATTGACAGTGGGAAAAGAACTGAAGAGAGATGGGGCTGCCCACATTTATGTAGACGCAGACATGTGAAGTTGTCGTGCGTGGTCTCCAGCTAGCAAAAGTTCCTAGTGCTGACGTGGGTATAGTTTCAAAGGTGTGGCCTAAAGGAAGAGATATCCTCGAAGAAGATATGTCTTTACCGAAGCTGTTGCATCAACTATGTCCCAGTTATATCAGCCAAGGCAATTCTACAACCAGAGAGCCTTGCCAGCTCAGGTGGCAGAGAATAATATAAATAAATTCCTCAAGAAGGACTAAAGGTAGATTTATTTCAACAAGAACACAATGTAATGTGAATTTCAGCTGATTAATTTACTGGATTTCTTTATCTGGCAATATTTCGAAGTAGTAGAATCCATGACTGTTATAATGAATTTAAATGATTTCTTTATTACTAGTAAAAAAATTTTAAATGTCTTACCAGATCGTAACACATTTGAATATATTTATTTTTTGTTTTATTTCATGCTATAGACTTAACGTTTTTTTTTCCAGTTTCGGGGAATAGGGTTCCTCACCCTAAGATAACCAGATCACTCACCTAGGACAATACTATCTGCTTCAACCTAAGCTTTGGAGTAGAACACATGCAAAATAAATCAGATATACAAATATTTTTTTTCTTTTTAAATGAGCCCTATTGCTAAGAGTATTGTAATTGTGCAATTATTTTCTTTTCCTTTCCCATGTTTGAAAAACGGCCCATCCTTTGCAATGCCTCATGTTTTCTTTCTTTTACTGATATTTAGTGGTATGGTTTATTAATTTAAATTTGCATGACTCTGTACAGTTTTCTATGCATAACTACTTCTGTTACGTGCCATAAATGCTAATAAATAAAACATTAAAAAGGAGGCCCCCTGAGGTAAAGGCCTATTCATGGAGCCCATCCTCAAGAAGGGGAATGGTATGAGAACCCCTCCACCCCAAGAAAGTGGAGCACCAACTAATGGCCAAAACACTGACACCACAACAGAAAGGGGGTTCAGTTATTCCTCCTACAAAGGGGAGGGGGGTAGAGTGGAATGAGTGACGAGAAGTATCAGTAAATTTAATTATTTATTTGTAACTGTAAGCAGGAAAGGCACTTCAACTGTGACAGCTCATTTTTAGGCACATCCTTGGGTATAGGTTGCACAGACTTAACGATTAGAGGACTGTTGACCAGGACACTAGAGAAAGTTCCCTATATTTACAAGAAGTGGAAAACAAAAAAACAGGTCCACCCACTCCGCCAACCACTGAAGGTGCAACCACTGCTCAGTTTATACTGGAAACTCAGAAATAAAATGGTGCACACACCGCTGCTGAAGGTGTAAACAGAGATTTAAACAACCATACCAAAGTCAACAACCCCCTAAAATAGCACTTTCTGCAGGGTTCTTTAGGGCCTCCTGAAGAAGCCTATAGAAGGTGCTATGTAGAGGTGCGTTGGTCATGGTATGGCTGTTTAAATAAATCTCTATTTGCACCTTCAGCTGCAGTGTGTGTGCCATATCTTTCTTTCTTTCGATTTATGAGATGTGACATGGAACTTAAACTTCCATCTGGACACAGGTGTCCTATAGTTCGTCTTATGTTATATCTGTGCGCATGTGTAATAATTTGCTTAAAGCACACATAAGAGTACACTAGTATGTACAGCCACAATTATATACATATTTAATACATTCTTGGGTACAGTAATATAATAGGCAGTGTTTGTTCATGGTTTGCAAACTTTGCATGTTACTGCTTGGCTCCTAAAAATATTTTAATTTAAATGGGAAAAAAAACCCTTCCGTCTGGACAGCCACCAGTGATGGGCAGAATGGACCTCAGTTTAAACTCTCAACAAAAGGATAAAACTTTAGCAATCCCCCCAACTTCCGTGTTCCACTACAATGTCAATACTTGGTATTAGGTCAAGTTCCTAATGTGGCACATAGATTTCAAACCCTCCAATCTTCCAGACCTAGAGGCGAGTGTACAAACTAGCAAGCCACTAATGATGACTGTAGGGAAGCTGGTTTCTCTTTGTTCAGACTGGGGGTACAACTGGGGGCCTTGGGGGCCACAGTATATGAGATACAACAAAGCACCCAAAGTACAAACCACTTTGGTTCAAATGCACCAGCATAGAGGCTTCTCAAAGATGCTCAGATCAGCACTACACTGAAAAAAATCATACATTTAAGATATAATTTGACTCTTTACATTCTGACTGTATGGCTGTTTTGGTATCCTGAAAAAAAAAAAAAAATAAAAAAGTTCTAATCTGAAAAAAAAAAATGTAATTTTCAACAAACAAGAAAAACATCTGCAGATACACTTAAAATGTTTCTGGCGTCCTGTCAGTTCACTGGTGCTTTAACCAGGCATACATTCCGGGCAGCAGGACAATTACTGTAGCTGACAATTTGGTCCTTCACCATTAACACACATAATATATTTTCGAGCATTCTACCCTACAAACTGGATATCATCAGCATAGGCATGACAAGAGAGGCCATTAGCATAAATGAGGAGGGTACTGTATTTCATTTGCACAACGTCGTCTATTCATTATGTTGACAGGCTGTTTGCCAGGCCAAACACAGGACAGCATACTAAACAATATGCTGTTGTATGCACAGTAAATGCATTTCACAAGTAGACATGTAGGGCCTAGCTGACTCTAGCACCAGAAATCAGGTATTTGGGCAGGCTGAGGTAGTCTTCGCATGTGAGATGGACCAATGGCATGCTTTCATGAGATATTCTTGTTAAAAGCATAACACCGCAGTGTAGCAGAAAAATGAGGTCAAGCTGGTTTTCCTGCGTTTATTTAATCTTTTGTTTGAGTGTGACAATTGCTTCATGTCAAGCTCTAGTTGTGGGATCTCACTGTGTATTTATCATGTTTTTTGTTGTAAATGTGGTACAGTGGAGCCCACAAAATAAACATCCAGTACAAGAACTGGCCTGCTAAATGAATGCCCTTGATGTGCACTGATCTGTATGCGCAAGTGCCTTAAGAGTACAAAGAAGCCCCCAAACAAACAACTGATAAAGAAGTACACAATACAGTACAAGCAGTTCATGTTACAAACTGGGTGTAACTCAGTCACCAGACATCTTCAAGCTTAGCTCCTCCCACCACCTGTGGCATTGTCCTCCAGCTCTGCCACTTGCGACACCATATCTTACAAAATGGAAGCAGGTATCTGTGTGCTGCTTGCTAGGGGACGTTGGATGGATCATGTGTGTATGTGAACTGAATACCAACAGTAAATCTATGGTTACAGGTAAGTAATCTCCGTTTCTACCAACCTGAATTCAGTTTACTATTCACACTTAGGCAGACTCCTAGCAGTCCTCTAGGAGGAGGGGCAAGGCATGCACCCCAACTATTTGGCAAACGGAGACTGGAAGAATGAGGCCCCAAATGATGACTGAGCACGCCAATACAGTTGTGGGATACGAATATATATGCACACTGGTAACAGCCTTGTAAACCTGCTTGATTAGGCTGTACCTGGCAAAAGCAACAGAGGCAACGGTAGGTCTGTGGAAAGAGCCTTTAACCCCTTGGGTGGCTCCCTATCAGCCAACTTGTAGCACAGATCAATGCAGGAGGTTATCCATCAGCTAACTATCTGTTTTGCTCCTGGTTTGCCCAGAGCAGTTTCAGTGTAGGCTACAAACAGCTGGCAAGCCTCGCCATGGACCTTTGTTGCACAGTCCCTATTGTAGAGAAGCTCTGGGGCAAGTCCAGAGTATGGAGCAATCACACGGCATACAAAGTAGGCTTTGATAAGTAGACCCGAGATATACAGCCTGGTTAAGGTGAAACTTGAAGACTATGTTGGCCAGGAATTTCACTTGGCGGGGGAGGGCAACTCTTCCTTGTGGCAAATCAGATATGGAGACTCTACTGAGAGCACCTGGAGCTCATTCACCCATTTGGTTGAAATGATAGATACCAAAAAAAGTGGGTTTCCACAAGTGTAACATCTCACACGTGCTGCTCGAAAGGTTATCCTTCAGTTTAATAAGCACCAGTAGTAAGACCACAGTGGCATAGGCTCTCACACCGGCGGTGACAAGTGGTCCAGGTAGGGTTACCATCTTTTAAGAAGCCCAAAGTGGGACATTTCTTACTGAAATATGACTTTTCGCAGGACAATATGTAACCTCAACCAACATAACAGATTTTTTATCTAAATAATGAGAATCAAGTCTTAAGTGTTGCAGTTTTTTAGATGTTCCCTAGTGTTTCTAATCATTTTAAGGTATTTTAGTTAAGGTACTATAGTTTTTGCAGCATTTAGAAGAAAGTCTGAAAATATTCTTTTGTACTATAATGTCAGGACATTTAGTATTTTTCATGTTTTTTCGCAGGACACAGCTGCCCAATTCAGGACTGTCCTGCGAAAGTAGGGACAGGTGGTAACCCTAGGTCCAGGCCTTTGAAAAAGCACCCAACCACTTTCTCTTGTGCCACTGTTGGCATACCAGCCCATGCCTGGTATGCAGAGTAGCTGCTAAGTGTACCTTAAGTGATGTGGCGTGTAACCTGATTGAGACAAGGACCAGATGCAGTCGAGAATTCATGCCGCAGGGCAGTTGAGATGGTTATTCTCCTTTCCTGTGCACCAATCCGAAAACCTTGTCCATTTGTACAATTACATTTTACGAGCAGACTCCTGCAAGATGCCTCTGGTGCCTAGATAACATCTTCCAAAAAGCCCAAAGCATGGAACTCTAGTCACTCAGGTACCAGACTGAGACGTGTAAGGACTGAAGATCTGGGTGCCAGACTGTTCCCCTTTGTCTCTCAGCAGGTCTGGGTGTAGAGGAAGCCACCTGCTGCTGAGGCTGAGAAAATCCTGGTACGAGAACTGTCTGGTCCAGACTGGAGCTATCATGAACAGGTTTAACTTGCCCCTGCATGCCTTGAGTATGATCAAGGGAATGGGAGGAAAAATGTACATAAGGATGGGGTCCAGGGCAAGCAGAGCCTCTGCTTTCTGTTCTCCCAGGAGGTAACATTACATCAATAGGTCCTTCATCTCAGTGACCACTGACATAGATGAAGCCCTCATTATCTTCCACTTGGAATTTACAGCCATCTAAGAAAAATTACACCCTCCTCCTGAGGTCATATGTTAAGAGGTTCCTTCTTCCATGGAGACATAGTAGCTTGCTCAAAAGCTGGCACTTTGTGTGGTACCAACCTAAAGATTCCAGCTCACTGGACGGGCTTCAGTGTACAGAGTTCCACAATTCCAGTCCCTTAAGTCCCCCTTATAAATCCTAGAAGGTTATTCACTTTGTTTTTGATCCTCATCAGTCCCCCCTCCCCCATCTATCACTCTGGTTCTCAAGCTAGCGTGCTCTCCCATTTCTGACCATACTGTACTTATCCTCTCCTTCAGTCAGTACTTTACCACCTGTGCTCTCTTACTGCTCCCTCTCCCATCTTCCCCCTATTCCCCTGCTTAGACACCCCTTCTCTTTTAACTTCCCTGCTGCCAATCTAGCTGCTCTGCTCTCCCTCAGTCCTTCCAAGGGTGAAAATACTGAAACAGCTTCACTCATAACTCCTAACCCTCACCTGTCACTGGCCCTACTTTCTCCTTCCTAAACCTCTCCCTTCCTCTAGGCAAGGAACCTGGGGTATGTAAGTGTGCTAAAGTCCTCCCCCTCCACAAAGGGGGGTGCCTCCACCCGAGAAAACTGCTCCCTGCACCAAACAAAGTGCAACAAAAACGTGTACTCTCTCCACTCTCCTCCTTTCTCTTCCCCTTCCACTCTGGCTTCAGAACCCCCCACTCTTCTGTTCCTTTACTCCTAAGGCTTACTGATTTTGTCCTCAAGGGGAAAGGTCAGGGCCTGTACATGTCTACCGTACTAAGGCTTTCAACACTTTTCCCATCCCTTCCTACTCAACAAACTCTCAGGGACAGGATCTTCTAACATCTCAGTCAGCTTGTCCCGCTACTACCTGTCTGACTGGCAGCAACTGGTCCAAAAAGGTGATGCACTATCTCCCTATCACCACTACTCCCACCATTAACTTAGGTGTCCTCAAGGTCTCCATCCTATGCACAATTCAGTTTTACACTTTCCTCAATAACCTTCCCTCAGTCTATGGTTCAGCACACATACACATGTACTCTTACATTTTGAGCCTGAGCGTCCAATCTAAAAACAACTCTGCAGAGAGATATGGACAACTAGTGCTGGTTCTGTTTACATACGAACATATGAATCTGTCAGCAGATAAAGGCCTTATGGTCTACAGAGTCTGCTCAAGTGTGCAACTAGCAACCCCTATACTGCAGTTGCCTCTCCCTCCCCTCCCCCTTCCTCTTACCCTATCCCACCCCTTTGGAAGCAGTCCACTGTTCTACAGGATACCACTTCCGCAGGCAACACGTTCCACCCAGACACCACTCTCCTCGTAAAAAAGTGTCTTTTCATTTCCCTCCTGAACCTTCCCCCCTTCAATCTGAGATCGTGACCTTGCGTGTCCCTACCCCCCTTAACCTGAATAGTTCCTCCGTGCCTGTCTTGTTTATTCCCTTCATGTGCTTGAAGGTTTCAATCATATCCCACTGTCTCTCCTCTCCTTCAGTGAGTACATGTTCAACTCCCTCAGCCTGCTCACGTAGGGTATGCCTCCCAGTCCCTGGATCATCTTGTTGCCTTGCATTGCACCCCCTCCAGTAACTTGATGTCCCTCTTCAGGTATCGGCACCAGTACTGCACGCAGTACTCCAGGTGTGGCCTAACCAGCGACCTATACAACGGCAGGATCACCTCCCCTCTCCTTGAAGATATACCCCTGGCAATACAACCCAGTATTTTGTTGGCCTTTGCAGCTGCCTTCCTGCATTCTGCCAAGTTGTTCATTGAGCCCGTTATAATCACCCCCAGATCCTTCTCCTCTCTCACAGCTAGCTATTCCCACCACCCCACATGACTGGTAGCTCCTTCTTGTTTTTTTTTTTGCCATGAAATGTAGTACCTTGCACTTTTTGGCACTGAACCCCAACTGCCAGGTGTCTGACCAGGTCACCAATTTTGACAGATCATCCTGCAACCCATGCCAGTCTCCTAGGTCATCCACTACTGCTCCTATCTTGGTGTCATCTGCAAGCAAACTGATCTTGCTCTTGATGCCCACTGAGATGTCTGATATGAACAACCCAAACACCGGTCCCAGCACTGAGCCTCGCAGAACTCTGCTTGTCAGTGCCCTCGGAGATGAGAGCTCCCCATCCCACCACCACCCTCTGTTGCTTTCCCTGTAACTAGTTTACTACCCATGCCACCATTTTCACCCCTGCATCTGTACCTGCCAGCTCACTACCCAGCCTCCCACATGGCACCAAGTTGAATGCCTTACTGAAGTCCAAAAACAGGACATTCACTGCATGGCCCTTGTCCAACTGTCTAGTTACCCAGTCATAGTAATCCACCAGGTTGGTCTGACAGGATCCGCCTGCGACAAACCCTTGCTGCCTAACGTCCTGCAGCCCATTTTGAACCAACTCTCGCTGTCTCTCAATGTCAAAAAAGGAATGGCCTCCATGAGCTACGGCACTAAGCAGCTACTCCTCACGATCCCCAAAATCCCAGTCCCAATGGCTCTGGAGAGATCCCCTTTAAAGGAGCTCTCCACTTTACGTACCTTGGTGTGTGGCTGGACTGAAACCTTGATTTCTCCACCCACAATGAGCCACCCAATAAAACACTCCTCTTCAACCTCAGTGGGCGCACTGTACCACAACAAATTCTGCCACACACTCATGGTCTGCAGTGAGATCATCCTCAAGATGGTTCCATGTCATTTCAGAACCTGCATTATAGCGAGTGCAATTACACAGAGTCTTTCATAGCGATGCACAATACAGCAACCGGCAAATACAGCGAGGGCACATAAGAGCTACTATCTCTAGATCTGCAATGGAACATCACTCCAGTTAGACTTTAAGGAATTCAAGCTTGTTATTGCAGGGGTGGCTAGAATAACATCCTCCGAGGCACACCTGGACCTCGGAGGTAGGCTATAGATCAATTATCGCTGAATGTGTGTGTTGCTGTAATGCCGGATCGCTATAATTGCAGTCGCTATTAAGGAGTCTCAGTTATAGCGTCGCTATTCTGTATTCGCCGTAATTACGTGCTACCCCTCAAGATAGTTACTTATTATAAAGTCAGCCAGGTTCATATTTGTAGGCATTCCTACAGTTTAAGACAGGTCTAAATACAACCAAAAAAAAAAAAACACAATTTGATTTGCTCCTTGTTAGATTGCTAGAAGCCCATCTTGGAGGAGTATCATAAAATGACCCAATTTTTCTGATGTGGCTTCACCATACAAATTATTTGTGCTGATATTAGAAGACAATGTCTCAACAATGGCAACTTTTATCTATTTTTATTTATTTTAGTCTTTGGTACAGGCAAGGCCCACTAGGCACAAGTGCCTGTTTTCAGGGGCAACCTGAGAGCACTGGGTGGTAAAGTGACTTGCTCAGAGTCGCACAGTATGCAAATGGAGGTTGTGGGAATCAAACCCAGGTCTGCTGGATGTACCAAGCTCATTCAAAGCTCGTTACTCTAACCTCTAGGCTATACTGCCAGCCCATCATAACTTAATGCTACTTCCATCATAACATAACATATCAACACATAAGCTGGGATATGCAAATGTGCATGTGTAAAGTGAAATACGAGTTCCACACGACATATACTGTATTAGTGTATGAAGCTCAGAACTGCACAATATCAGCTATTATCATTCATCATCTTTTATCATGCAATTCACTATTCTCCACTGTAACTTTGTACTGACTACTACTGATGACTGCACCCCCTTGGGACCCTTTTGGAAACAAGGTGATGTACATAACTGAGGCTATCCCACTGTGGAAAATGTTATGACAGTGCTTTGTCGAAAAAGATAGGCAGTGACTGAAAACCATTAGATGAGAACTGAGCCACTAGCGTCATTATTTAAGTAAGATTACCCATTTAATGGGATTAGTTGGGTCACTGACTGGCTATGAAAAGCTTGACAACTATAAAACAAACCTAGCTGCAACACAGCTTATAGGAAAAAAAACTCTTCTTGCCTTTTTCTCCTATAAAAGGAAAGTCGGGAAATAACGGCAAGCTCTAGGAGGTCACTGATAGACCTCCATCTCCTCATTAGGGAAGTATGCCTTTTGTTAGGAGTGCAGCAAAAGCACAGCACATTCAAAGGCCTTTTGTTGTGCTGAAGTTGAGGCCAGAACTGCAACTTCATCATGTCAAAAATATCAATCCCCACTGAAACGTCACCGCTGAATTCATGTGTTGTACCCTCTAAGTTCATGACTCTCTTTACTCGGTGCCTGTGTGTGCTCACGTCACTGTTTCAACGTGTCTGTCGGCCAGCAAGCTGTTAGTCAGTGGATGAGTTGCTGACTGACACGGGGTCAGGTACACAGAAACATGACAGAGGGTGTCTGATACACAGAAATTCAGTCAAAGAGACCCGCCAGTGTTTGCTGTAAATTTTCGTCTTGGCTAGAATCAGTGACAGTCACACTCCTTAATGAAAGGGGTGCTTTGGAAATACCTAGAAATGAGCACCTAAAATGAATACTGCTTCCAATCCATACCGGTGAAAACAGAGCATACCGAAATCTGAGGCGAAGGATGCGAGTATGGTAAGAAAGCATATGGGTAGCCACATGCAGCAAATGCCAGCATAGATACCTGCCAATACAATTTAGGTCTTACTAAAACATGAAGGATAAAGGCTTAGTCACTATAACAAAACAAAAACAAAAACACCTAGGTTTTGCACATTCGCCAACTACTGCTTAAGTACCAAGAGTTTAACATGAAGTTACACTGACAGCTGTAATTCCTTCATGCCCGTTTGTTGATCGCAGCATTATTTTCAGGGCATGATGGTCACAGTTTATAAGCCAAGTTTCGCTGGGTGGTGGCAGTTTGAATTACATAGCAACACATATCAATTATTTATTGACAGGGTTCATTTACAAATGCATCCAAGTATATAGGACACTCATAAAATGGGGTATAAAAAGTAAGAGTTCAGAATAAAAAAATGAGCCATGTTCTGAAGTGGAACCCACAAGAAGCTAGATTTGTTAAGCCAAGATTTCCCCCATGCATTCCTTCATTTAACTGCCCCTTGGACTTAGGAACTTGAAATAAAACAAAACGCCCTGCTATAATCTTGCCAGTACGTCTTGTATATTTTGTGATCTTTCTTTCTACCAGTGGTAAGAGTTCAGCAGCTGTATGTTTCTCTGTCAGACAGCCTACCTCTGTATCAGTCTCTGCAGTGATCAGCTGTAATATAGTACCTGCTACAAGATTGGACCCTCGTGAGCAGCACCACTGTCTGCAATCCTTAAACCTCCAATTTCTCCGCTGATACCCTGGTACAACATTTTTAAAGACGCAGTGCACCTTAAAAATAATCTGCCAAAATGCTGCAAGTACTGTATGTGCCCAATGAAAACCTATAAATCATTTAACTGGCATGATTCCCTGCTCAAACAACAACTATATGACTGTTTTTGACCCTTTTTCTTCAAATTTATGATCCCTAATCTTAAATCAAATGTAATGTAACTGAATTGTACGAACATACAAGAAAGAAGGTACTGTAAATGGCACATCAGGTTCTTTCCCCACCAGCTCAGTGGGAGTACCGTTAACCCTTTGTTCTCAAGGAGTATATCTATCCAGTTTGAGTTTTAAGGTAGAAAACAGTGCCAGATGACACTGCCTGCTCTGGATGTCTGTTTCAAGCATCCACCATTTGTTCCCCGAAGCTGATCTTGCTGATAAGTCCCTTGAATCTTTCTTGTTTCAAAAACATCATGGGCCCTATTCTCAGTCACAAAGGGGGAGTGGATCAAAATAGGGCAAACTACCACCATGTTGCACCGCCACTAGGGCTAGGTGGAAGTTCCGTCTGAAATCCGGACCACCGGATTGAACCCTGAATCCACGGATCTGGATAAATACGGACTTCACCATAGAAGTCCAGTTCCGGGTCTGTGGAAAGCAGGGCATTTTTTCTGCATGCTAAAGTTGCATGCAGTTATAGCTGGAGGCGCCAGGCGGAACAAAGAGTGAGGAGAGGAGGGTGGAGCCAAGCCAGAGGACCACAGTCACATGGTGGGGAGATCTGAGCAGGGGCTGCAGCTGCTGTGGTCGGTCAATGGCTCTTTCTCCGGTCAGCTGTGTTGGTCTGTTGTTCTGAGAATGTGGAACTAGGCAACTGAGCCACGAACTAAAAAGCAACTGTATGGTAAAGAACTGGGATTCTTTTACATACTTTAAAGTGTATTCTTGGATTCACTGTGGCTGTCTGTGTACAGGCCCTGGGCAATGGCATGCTGGCAAAAGAAATTTTTTTTTTAAATTTATTTATTTATTAACTCTTTTTATCGCCCCTCTTCCACTGACCTTCTCTTCGGCGTGGTCTCTTGATGTTGGCTCTGCCACCATCTGAAGCTCTGGCAGTCCTCTCCGGTGACCCGCATCCTCCCCTCGCAGAGCTGCCCTAACTCCCCCACCACATCAGAGTCCCCAGAGGAAGGGCCGCCACTCCTACTGGCACTCTATCTAGAATGCTGGCAGGTACACTGCACTTGGGGAGGATTCGGAGAGCACTTCCCAGAAGCCCGGCATTGGGCCGCCACCACTGGACCCGCCATCGCCTGTGGGGGGGGGGTTCTACTTTGTTACACCCTCCCCCCCCAACAGCCCAGACATGCAATGATGTCTGGCGACGTCCAACACGGCTCTGAGTCCCCACTACTTGAGCCCTATGCATAGCAGTGCCTCCAGCTTCCATCGGGGGCTGCTGCGGTGCCGGGCTGTCCCTGGACCCCCCCCCCCAAGAGAGGAGAGCTGTCCTACGGATGCTCCATCCTCTCTCTTCCCTGCCAATCCCTGGCAGCCCTGGCTCATTCCCGAACCTGGCTCGCCGGCGTGGTGCGATGTGTGGTGTCCAGCACCTCAACCCTCAACGCCACCAAGCCAACAGCAAAATAAATGTTGACTTGTGCTATCCAGATGAGGAGACAGAGAGAGAGACTAGACTAGTGGGTGCCAAAGAGAAATTATATAGTCACAGAAATCACAAATAAATTGTGTTCTTGGTTTTATTGTGGCTGTCTGTGTATAGGCCCAGGGCATGGGCATGCTTGGACATGCTGGCAAAATAAATGTTGACTTGTGTCATCCAGAGGAAAAAGAGAGAGAGACTAGACTGCTGGGTGCCAAAGAGTAATGTTATAGCCACAGAAATCACAAAGAAAGTATATTCTTGGTTTCACTGTGGCTGTCTGTGTACAGACCCAGAGCTTGGACATGCTAGCAAAATAAATGTTGACTTGTATCATCCAGAGGAGAAAGAGAGAGAGAGAGAGACTAGACTGCTGGGTGCCAAAGAGTAATGTTATAGTCACATAAATCACAAAGATAGTGTATTCTTGTTTCACTGTGGCTGTCTGTGTACAGGCCCAGGGCATGGACATGCTGGCAAAATAAATGTTGACTTGTGCCATCCAGAAAAGGGAGAGAGAGAGAGAGAGAAGACTAGACTGTTGGAGGCCAAAGAGAATTTTTACAGTCACCGAAATCATAAATAAAGAAATTAAACATGGCCAGGGCAGGCAGGCAAAATAGTGCTTGCATCTGTTTGTCTGTCTCTGTCTCCTGGCACACTCAACGTCACGGGCCTGAGCTGGATATGCCACCAGTGCAGACCAGACTTGAAGCAGTTAGCAGTTATTGCTTTCATTTGGCAGTTTTACTGTAATTTTTATACAAATCATGCATTAAACTGTTTCCTTTGGGCCTCTGTGTTAAATATGTCTGACTTTGGCCACTTTTATGCACTTTTTCGCATTTTTTCAAATATTTGTCAATAAAGCAGAACTAATCAGAATAAATCAGAACTTCACTGTGTTCAGGTTCTTATTTAATAAGGGTCAGAACTTCACTGAGTTCTCCCAGCCCTGTAACCACCACCCTTTTGGGCTATAAACAAAAGAACAGAATTCATTAGTCACAAGGGAGAGGAGTGCACTGAGCAAATACATCACACTGTAAGTCAGACAGTCAGATGTTAGTCGCTGCAAAAGGGGTGTGCAGCCACTAACAAACTGGTTTACAACTTGAAGTGAGCTGCAATATGGCACAGCAGCTGTCACGTGGTGCTGTATCATGCTGCGACACCGTGCAATCAGGCTGCTCCACCCAGCCCCCGGTACCTTTGGGATCCCTCTGGGCATGTTGCAGTTTTAATTTCCAGGCCCGACTGCTGCTGTTGTTTTATTTATTTATTTAACAACAATCAGAATTACAAACCTTTGAGTCAAAGACTCTTTTTGCAAAGGTTCCATGTCAAGATACAGTAGAAAAACAAACAATGGAAGGTATATACATTCAAGGATAAAGCATTACATTATGGTTATAATTAAATTATGAAACATACAGAGGGGGGATCAAAACCATAAATCTAAGGGTGATAGAGGACCCAGCGTTACTGAAAACATGAGCATAGGTTACAGGGGAGAGGGGACGGAAGAGCAGAGTCAGAGATGATTAGGTGCAGCCGCAGACTGAGGATTCAAGGAGAAGCATCCTAAGGTTCAATTTAAAGCAACCGAGCTTAGGTTCAAGTGATAAGGGACCAGGAAGGCCATTTAGCCAGAGGGGAGCTCTGTAAATGAAGGACCTTTGCAGTCCTGTTGCCCTCCACCCAATTCCACCATGGTCCATGTACTCACTAGCGTATCCCCGTTAGCCCCAGCATCCACAAAAAGCAGCTTGGCCAAAGAGTCCCACACTAAAATCCTTCCCCTCTCTCTCCATCAGCTTGGGTAACAGCACAGCGGACCAGCTGTATGGTGACCACACTGACTGACTGAGAATCACTCTGCAGGCCATTTACATGTTGGCCTCTGCCCTCCTTCCCCACACAGTCACAACCATGCAGAGAAAGACTGCAACCCCCTTTGAGTATAGCTCAACTTTTGAGTAGTCTAATATTTGTGCAGCAAATGTCATGATATACTGATTAACATGATAACATGACAATTTACAGCATTTCTAATTTTAGGGCTAGGAATAATGACATAGAAGGTACACTGCCTCTGTAAATACAGGTGTAACCCCATTGTTCGCAGGGGTTAGTAGAATCCCACTTAGAATCAGTGGCAGGCAGGGAGAAGCAGCTTGTGAGATGCCAGTTAAATGGGTTTCACACTCTGTTTTCAGTTTCTGCTGAGCTGGAATGATGATGTCACCTTAGAATTCTCGCAGCAGCATAAGGCACAATGGAATGCTAGCTGCAGGGTTTAGCAGTAGAACGTTGGGGAATTCAATTCTGTTTTCAGAGTAGTAGGTGTGGAGACTCAGGAGAGTGAGGAGTGCTGCAGAGTGCAGCTCCCCAGACCTAGCTATGAGAGACAGTCAGCTACCTTAGAAAAAGGGGTTGTGTGTTCTCACCCTAGAGAGGAACACAGAAGACCATTTTTGAAGTGGTAGAGACCATTCCTGGGAGGTGTTCCAGTGCCCCATCTCCAGAGGGATGGGGGGAATTCCAGGATTCAGGGGCAATCCCCTGGTCTAGCCTGGAGAGGGTGAAGCTGCCTGAGAGTCATTTTGTTCTGTGAGTACCTGAGACTTTCTGGGGAAAAACCCTGGGGCACCTGCAATACCGTGGTGAGTTTTGTTCTGACAAAGAGACTATGTTCACCAAGACTGTGTTTAAGGAAAAGTGTCTGCCTACTGTGGGGTCAAAATAAGCCTTGCCAAGTACAGAACTTTTAGATTGTGTATGACTTAAAAGCATCTGCAACAGTGGGGGTCTAGGTTAAAGACATAACCACATACGGAACTTTTAAAGTCAGGACACCTCCGTAGAGTGAACCGTGGAATGTTACACGTGCAAAACATTTCTAGAGAGCATCTACAAACAGCGTTTCGAAGAAAGGTGTTGTAACCAGATGAATGGCAGAGTATAGATTTGGGAACGAAAGGTGGCAGACCCCCCATCTCGAGTATCCAGGTTTACCTCTCCAGGTTCAGTTTGGACACCTACGTTTTCTCTCGGCGCATTTGGCCAATGCCTGAGGAAAGCACCCAGAAGTGGGATTTTGGATTTCCCTGAGAGACGGAATGTGCTCGTGGGTGGTTTAGGGAGCCACCATCAATCTCCATGCAATATGGAAAAGTGTCCTAATACTGGCCGGGGTGCCAAGTCAAGAAAAAGAAGAGAAGTGTACCAGTTCGGGCTGTGTGTGCCCAGATCCATTCAGAACCTGAGGGTTCGCTGAGGAAGTATGATCTGTACCTCTGTAATCTGCATTACCAGTGAGAGGAGCCCTGCGGGGGTCCATCTTTGCTTTGTTATTCTCTGTGTTATGTGAATGAAAGCCACACTCTAGAATCCCATTACTGGTTTGGGCGTTACAATTATTGCTTCCAGTGTCCGGATTTACTTGGGTGCCCCTGACCAGAAGTACAAACCTAGCATAATGCTGAGCAAACATTTTCTCCCAGGGACCCAGGTTGATGGCCATGCTAAATGGTCCTCCCAGGTGTGAGCCAGGTAGTTGCCACAATTGGTTTGCCTTTCTGAGGATGGCAGGCTCCGTAGTAGAAGTAATGGGTCATACAGAAACTGTGAGATATTTGTAATGACTACCCCCACCCCTCTCGGTGGTGCCTAGAGGTGAGAGGAGCAGCCCTGCTAGTAGAAACAAGGGGGGCCGGTAGGGGGAGGTTACACAGGTGGTGCAGCACACATTTCTGGGGCGAATGTAACTTTTCCACACACAAACTCACTGGCTGCTGTTCATTTTTGTCTTAAACTAGTGATCATTATGCAGCAGACTGTGAGTCTGTGACTTTTTTTTCTTTGGCTATACCAGTCACAACGGTTTTTCAGTCGCAGTGAAAATTTTACTTCACCCGGACTGGGCAGGCAGGCAATGATGTGACCATTTTTCCCTCAATCATGGATTTTACCCCCTGTGCATTCTCAGTACGTCTCCCAACTCCCTGTCTATCACATATTCCCCACTCCAGATTTCTTTGGAAGCCTGTTTGAGCAGGTAGAGACTGACTTTGCTGCAGGCCTGCAGCTCTTCTAATTCTCTGCTGCACCAGTTGTAGTTTTTTATTAATATCCTTTTTAAATGCAGTGCTGTGCAGTACACAAATCCGGTAGCCGCCGTGCCAAATGCCATCCTGTTAAAGCACACTGCCAAAGGATCTCCCCAATGACTCACTTGCACTAACTGCATCAGTTTGTGCTCTGCAGTGTGAATGGAGACGAAGCCTGAGCCAATCAAATTGATACAGTCTCTCTGCACTCTGACCCCAAGGACCCACCCCCCAAATGTCCAGATTGTGCCAGTTTCCAGTGCTCTGCACATAGTCCAGAACACTGTGTAAGGTGCACTTTCTCCCCTCCTCGCAGTTCTGCCACTCTTTTCTCATAGGGTAGATTTCCAAGTCTTCAACCACTTTGGTCACACTCACGCATACAGAGCACATCTTAGCACAAACATTTTCTGAATACACCATTTTCATTTCTCTTAGGCATGAAATATGCAATGTCCCACCCCCCCATCAATCTTTTTTAATATCTTAAACCTCCCACTACTTCCCACTAAGTCCTAATAACTCCATTACCCTGGTATGCTGAAACTAATTGTTTAAAAAATCCAACTTGGCTTGAAGATACTCATCCTTTCACTCTCCCTGCCAGGCCCAAATGCCCGTATTTTCACCCCAGTAGAGCTTCGTATGAGTGGAGGGATGCTGCCGAGTCAGGAGAAAACAAAGACGAAGTAAGCCCTTAACTTTATGGGGACTCGGATTCCTCCATTTTTAACTATTCAGTTTGTGATCATTTCACTGAAGTCTGTCATGACAACGTGCTGTGTATTTCTATTGGGGGTGGGAAGGATCAGAAAATATATGGGCATGCTGAGTATTTACAGCTTAAAATAAGGCAACAGAGTACAGCGCCTTGCAATTATTTCAACAATCCAATGACAAGCTACTAACTAGAAGAAATAAATAAACCTCTTCCTTCAGGTTCATGTGAAAAATAAGGACTAGCGAACATTAGGAGTGGCAGCTGAATGTTTACGTTTATATTATGTTTGATTCTGTATATGAATATTTGAGTACAAACAAAAAAGACATCACAGTATTTATTAAAGAAGTCTTTGATTGTGGTTTTATGCTGGAGGGGAATTTAACTTACTTTTCATCAAATTAGTCCAGAGTCAACAAATGACAAAGTGATGAATAGGGAGCAGAGAATACCAGTTTATTAATACACGTTTAATTTGCACTTGGTAAGGGATACTCAAGACCAGGTTACTACTGGAAAGACCCACCCCTCAAAATAAGATTTTTTTTAATTTTTTAACAAACTCACATGACTGACAAAATATTGCTTTGATCAGAATGTAAATGTCTGTATAGCATGCAATAAGGCACGACAGGGTGTGTGATTATGGGTCTATAATCACACACCTCTAGGGGGTGTTGTTTGGCACGAGTGCTTTTAAGCACCTGAGACAGGTGTGTGACTATTAACCATAATCACACATCCTGAAGTGCCTTATCGCAGTTACAAAATGTGTCCCACAGAGTACAGTTAGTAAAATAAACGAAGCCAAAACTAAGAGTGACAAATATGAGTTTTTCCAATTTTATTTTAAAAGTAGCCCTCTTAGAGGCGGCCCGGTGGTGCAGAGGGCTGAGGCACTGTGAGCATCTTACCTCATCCCACGCCATTAACCCGGGTCCAGGAATGGACTTGGGTCGCTCTGGGCTCTGCTACGGGGGATTGAGCATATGCAGAACTGCTCTCCTCCCTCAGGGAGGGGGAACCCGTGCCTCTCTGCTTGACTGCCACCTGGAGAAATCCAGACAGTAGCGCATGCGAGGCTCAGCAAGTGGGAAAAGTGCGTATTCAGAGCACCAGGGGCATCTCCACGGAGGAAAAGCGCACATGCTGTGCTCACTTCACATCTGCACAACCCAGGGAGAGAAAACAAGGAGGAAAATGGAGGATGGGCTTCATGAAGCCTTGCTCACTCACGCCAATGGCCCGCTCAGTCTCTCTGATTCTGTGGACATCTGGATTTGAGTTCTGAGTGGGGGAGGACAGCCCTCTCTTCCCAGCTCCGCCACAGAGGGTAATCCATGGGAGATATAAGTCCCCCAAGACCGGAGGAGACATGGGATGCCTGCAGACAATGGAACAGGGCTGAGCCAGCTGCCCATACCGGCCAGGAGAGATAAAAACATACATATTAAAAAAAGTAGACCTCTTGGTGGTGTCTACATGACGCCACCCTTCCAGATCTCTGATGCAATCTTGGACGCACACGGCGGCTGGTGCCAACACCTCTCATGCTGTCACGCTCACGTGCTCTGCAACATTTGAAATGTGAGTGGCACACGTGTAATGCCCCAATGTTAGGGCCCTAATGTTAGGGGTCCCCCAGTGTTCCCCAGATCCTAAGTGCCCAGGTGCCACCGTAGGTTTAGGTGGCAAGATGGGGGCCCAAACAGACAGGAGCCCCTGTAAAAAGTAAACTGCAGCCTGCAGTTTAAGTTTTTTTTTTTTCTGTCTACCTGCAGCCTGCCCAGCCCTTAGCACGAGGTCATGCCATCCTCACGCTGGGCAGCTGCTTGCCTCCCTGGGATTCGGCATCTTGAATGCCAGGAAGGACTCCTGTGTGGGCAGTAATGGCAGTTTTTGAATTTGGTGGGTGGTGAGCAGCTGTGACGGTTGGAAGAGCGCTTTCAGGCACCCTGATAACGAAAAAGTAAGAGTCTGCAGCCAAGTCAAGGAGAGAAGGGGGATGCAGGGAGGTTAAAAAAACAAAAAAACCAAAAACAAAACAAAAGAAAAGGTAGTGTACCTGCAGTCCTCCTCTCATCCCTGCAGTCCAACGTTGAGTCCAGCGTTGTTCCAGCAGCTCCCTGAAGCTCTGGTGTGTCCCCATGATCAGCGGCAGTCGGTCGCATGGTGGGCTCAGTATAGCCCCATTTTTAATTTAAAATTAAAAGTAAATTTTGGTCCCTTATTGGCGCCGCCCACAAGTGGGGCCGCATCTGTGGAGAGGAGCGTCGGGACAGCTGAAAGAGTGAGAGTCTGGCTACAGCAAGGCCCTACAGGTGCCCCTCCTACTGCCTGCCCGCTTCACAGCTAGCGCCAGCCACAGCAGCAGCATCTCCCTCCTCCACGTTCTTCACTCTCCAGCAGCTTCTCCCCGGGTTGGGGTGGTGAGTTGGCAGCAGCACCATCTGGCTGGTGCTGACTGCCATATCTCTCAGCTGCTATGAATTTTGCATATCGCTATGATTTTCACACTCAAATTTACCCTAGGTTTATTGATGTTCCTCATAACGTTAGAGCTATTTCTGGACACACAAACTATTAAATAATTGAACTAAGTTGATAGAAACATTCCATATCACTAACTATATGGGGTCCACTATCTGTAGACATGTTATTATTTAAAATAAGAAAGTGCTACACATTCTGGCCCTTTGCTATGATTTTTGAAGGCCAGTGCCATGATTTTTAATGCTGAGAGGTTGAGAGATGTGCTGACCGCCAGAACTTTTTAATACAAATAAATAAAAAGTTTATTTTGTGCCAGAAGGGTGCTCATAGGGAAGGCCACGAGTGGGGCAGGAAAGGCCCCTTAGGGAAGGGACCGCCTGAGGGTAGCCATATTTAAATTTAATTAATTATTTAAATTATCTCCAGCAAGGGGAGCAATAGAGAGGGGGCAGGGATTTATTTAAATCAAGTTCCCACGAGGTGAAGCCAGGACAAGATGGCCCTGAATACATTAATTTAAATACAGTAAACGAGGAAGCTGCAGCCAGGAGCAGGGCAAAGCCCCAGTATTATAGGCCAGTTAGCCAGGTGGGCTACCAGACAGGGCTAGGTAGCCCAAAAGCTACAGTTTATTTAATTTATTAAATAAAAGGGCCAGTCAGGGCAGGGAGGCCACAGTTTACATGGTTGCCATATTAGCCAGGTGGGCCAGTGGGTAAGGGGCCAGGTAGCCCAATGTTGTTTCCTTAGTGTTTTTCCACATTATATGCAGTATATCCAGCTCTGAGAGAGCCAGTTTGGGGACACCAGCCCCAGATAAATGAATAGTGCCCAAAACAGGAGTGAAATGGTCAGTAGCCAAGTGGCCACCAGTAAACAAGCCAAGCAAATATTTAAAGAGTGCTATCCTGTTGTTCAGAAGTGCACTCTGTTCTTAGCTGTAGCCAGCGGCAAGGAAAGGGGAGTGGGCCAGGCAGTTAGCCACCCCAGCAGCTCAGTAGCCACAGCCCGTGCCCAATGGCTAGTAACCCCTGTAACTTCCCCGTAGCACTAGTTTGGGGAGGGACAGTCAGGAAGGGACCCTCAGCATTTTAGCTAGTCAGATTACCCTCAGCTTTAGGGTAATTCTCCCATTAGGTGCCTTCGGAACTAAATACCTGTGAGAAGGGAGGTTTATACCCCAGACTCCCCACACACAGTAGTAGCCACAGACATTGCCAGCTATTTCACGAAATTTCTACAGAGTTTGTCCCTGCTGCCCTTACTGTGGTAATGAAGAAAGCAGGAGATTTCTCTAGAAATATCACATACATTTCTGGAAATAGCTGGCAATGTCTGTGACTGTTACTGTAGCTAGACCCTAGCATTTGGCAGGTTTCCTCAGTGTATCTCCCTTCTAAAGTCCCTGCCTGGGAAAATATTTCTCTGGGACACTGTGAATCTTGAAGAAGGTGAAACATTTTATAGACACTGAGACTGCATTTAGAGAGACAGTGCCTGAATTTTACAGTAAAACTGCCTCCTCCTGCTCAAGCCGTCTTCATCTCAAGAAACTGCTGGATTAACTCTGCATTGGCTCTGCATATATCAAAGTGCCCTGTCTGCTTGTATTTAACCCTGCACTTGCTTTCCCTTTCAAGAACTGCCTTGCACGCCACTGAACTGCCTACTCATCTAAGAATTTCTTGGCCTAGTGCTAATTTCTTCACCTGATTATTGCTCGATTTATAGACTGTTGATAGCAGTGACCAACTAGGTATCCTTCTTCCAACAAGGTGGGGCCAGTCGCCAGCATAGGTATAGCATAGATAGCTCCCTGTCGCCCGTTTCACATCCATAGCTACAGGCCATTCCCCTCCCTAACAGTTTTTAGGTGGTGCAGGGAACCACCCTGGTTCACAGGTAGGGATCTGTCATAAAAAGGGGTTGGGGCTTTGGATGTAAGAACCCCAGAAGTCTTCAGTCAGTTGTCTGCATCCGTGTCTCATTTCCCTGGGGTCCCGCTTTGGCCCAGGAGTTTTCAATCAGCTGTCTGCATCCTAAATTTCCCTGGGGTCCAGCTTTGGCCCAGGAGTTTGCAATTAGCTGTCTGCATCCTAAATTTCCCTGGGGTCCAGCTTTGGCCCAGGCATCTTCAATCAGTTGGGGTCCAGATTCAGCCCATGAGTCTTCAATCAGTTGTCTGCATCCTGTCTCATTTCCCTGGGGTCCAGCTTCAACCCAGTTGTCTGCATCCTGAGTTTCCCTGGGGTCCAGCTTCCGCCCAGAAGTCCTCAATCAGTTGCCTGCATCCATGTCTCGTTTCCCTGGGGTTCTCCACTGGCCAGGAGGCCCTACATCTGCCTTGCACTGTATGCTTCAATTTCTCTGCAGCTCAGTTCCCCTTGAGTCCTATTCAGCCAGGAGGCTTACTATTGCTTGGGTTCTTGTTCGTTTTAGTTCTTCACCCTTCAGTTGTTCCAATTCAACCAAAGCCGGCCAACAAAGTGTACTGGTGGCCACCACTATCGACCTGTGAAGGACTCCATGCTTCTTTAGTCTCTGCTTCAAATGCTGTACTAATCTGATGAAACAGCCTAATGATAGAATAATAAGACAATCATAGAGTATAGGAATAGAGTATAAAGATGAGTATACAGTATAGAGTAATAAGACTATTGTAGAGTCTAGGAATAGAGCATAAGATTATAGAGTTGTAGAGTACCGAGTTACAGTATAGACTGCAGTGAACTGTTTATCCTCTTTGGTGCTTTGCACCCAGTAAACCTTCCATTTACTGAGTTTGTCTCCTGCCTCTCCTTACTCAAGCACTGCTACACCATCAGCGAGAACAGACCTTTGTGCTTTACACACGGAGCATCAGCAGCACAGTGCTTTTAAGATGAGAACAGCAGCGGGACACAAATATGAAACAAAACTTTTTTTTTTGTTACTTTTAAAGACATCTGTGCCGATTCAGATAATTTCTAGCCAGATGGGGTGTATGAATACAGTAGGGAGTAACTGACGTGAAAGAGCTGGCTTACTGGTTGGTACTACAACCTTGTGACAGGGTGGAATGGGACCCTGCCCCAGTTGTTACGGAAAGAGTTTGAATGCAGCAATCTGTTTTGTTCTTTCCTTTCCTGTCTCTTTTCTGTCGAGCTGCGCAACCAAATTTTCCTGTGAGACCTAGGATTTGATCACCACGACAGTATCGCAATTATTTGCCCCTCACTGTTTCTTAGTCTTTCCTTGCTGTTTCTGTCTTTTCCCTCTTGCATATCTGCTGATATAAAAATGTATTCAAATAATTCTGTGGAACTGTAACTGATGTTGGGATCCCTTTTGTTTGGAAAATATATAGTGTTACTGTTCAAATGTATAGAATTATATTTTTAGATGATTGCAGAGAGCTACTGGGAACTCAAGAGGTTACCCGAGTGCAAATATTTAAGCCTTTTGCAGAAGCGCTGTATAAAAGGGGCCTCAGCTCAGGCACACATCGTTCCTGCCAGCACCTGCCTGAAACATACAAGAACAGGATGCTTGTTAATAATGGGGGCTGGAAGGACTTATAAGAGAGCTGAGCTGCAATTGCATGTGAGATGGACACAGAGACTGAAGGAAAACTCTGGTGGATCCCATCTATTTTATTTTGCCTTTGTAAATAGTTATACTTAACAGTTTTATTTTTTTATGTTACTACTAGTACAAATAAATATTTTTGGTTAATTCTACAACTGCTCCTGGTTTTCCTATGCTTCCTGATCTGTGCCTCGACGACAGATGGTGTCCACTAAGTGGATTTTCAGCACAAGATACTCTAAGCCAGGAGTTTTGTGCGAGGGTACTGGACCTAGTACCAGGGAAGCATAGAGAAAGGTATGGATTCTGCAGCAGCAAGTCCAGGAGTGGTTACCAGGAGAATGGCAGCCAAACTAGCAGAGACTAAAGTTCAAACTGAGATTGTACAGCCAGCACAAGTTATGGAGAAAGAACAGGCTGTGACAGAACCTGAACGCCTGATGGACTTTTTCAAATGGTGGGCTATACAACAAAAAGATACGGAGAAGCAGAGAGAAATAGAGCTTCAATGTTTAGAAGCACAGAGAAAAGAAGAGATGCAGCAACAGGAGCAGCAATTGCTGGATGCCTTGCAAACTATCAAAGGCAGAGGATCTGGCACAGATCCAGATGAGCAACAAAACACAAGTAACTTAAAAGCCATTACACTTACAAAGTTGTGTCCCTCCGATGATATCAAGGCATACCTGATAACTTTTAAAAAAGTTGCCACCAGGGGAGCAGACAGTGGGGACAATGTTCTGGGCCCAGTGGCTCAGGGGGCCCATAGGGGTACCTGTAACAGGGGATGTGAGGCTAAGGTGGGGCCCAGTCCTAAAGGTGTGTCCCGGGCCCAGGAATTTCTATTGGCATCCCTGGTTGACACAGCCTGCCAATGGCCAAAGCAGCAATGGACAATCAGACTGGTACCCCACCTGACAGGGAATGCCAAACTTGCCTACAGCAATATGGACACCGCACAGTCAGAGAACTATGACCTGGTGAAAAGTGAAATCCTAAAAAGGTATGACATTTTGGGAGAGACCTATAGGCAGAGATTTCAATCTCTGAAGTACAACTCAGTTGACAATCCTCGAGAAGCCTTCACCCGACTCTGAGAACTCCTGATAAAATGGCTCCAACCAGAGAGCAAAACAGTCCCACGGATCATCGACACATTTACCATGGAGCAATACATCAACATCCTACCTACAGATGTGCAGTTTTGGGTAAAGGAACACCGACCAGAGAGTGGGGAAAAGGCTGTTTCTTTGGTCGAGGACTACCAAATGGCCAGACAGACGCCACAGCAGCGAGGTAACAGCCAAGCACAGGTAAGACATTCTTTTTCCCATTTAAACTCCAAGTCTGATAAAAATTCTGGTGGGGGTAACAAATTTGGGCCAAAAGAAAAAATTACTCACCTTAGTAATGTTGTTTCTTCTAATGGAGTCTTGCTATATTATAGACATTAGCAGTTTGTTCTAGCTCTAGAACTGCCCCAGAGTGAAATGGTTAAAACCATTCCAAAATAGAATTTTGGCACGAGAGCAGCTCTATCTGTGTCCTTTCAAACGTGAACTGTCAGATCTTTACGAGCCAAACTCACTAAGGTCTGTGTGGAAGCTGTAACCTACACTAGCCAAATGGCTACCTAAATAATAACAACCATTGATGGTCCCAACACCCAAGACTCAAGTCAGGGGACCAGAAATACTAACACCATTCTAATAATATGAAAATGGAATATAAGTATAATAAAACACACACACGCGTACACATACACACCCCCAAAGTCCCAAAGGGGACAAAATGCTAACAGGACATAAGTAGTGCCCACACTAAGTTGCCCGCACCCCACCAAGTAGAGGTTCTGAGAGGGGCAGGTTGGGGGGAGGTCTATAATATAGCAAGACTCCATTAGAAGAAACAACATTACTAAGGTGAGTAATTTTTCTTCAAACAATCGAAGTCTTGCTATATTATAGACATTAGCAGAATACAGCAGTACCTCCATGGAGGAGGGCAGAACCTACTTAGGAATAGGCTCTGAAGAACAGCTGTGCCAACCGAGCATCTCTCCTGGCCTGGACATCCAGGAGTAATGCTTAGTAAAAGTGTGTACCGTTTTCCAAGTAGCAGCCTGGCAAATCTCTAATAAAGGGATATCTCTGGCAGCAGCTAGAGACGCAGCTGTACCCCTGGTAGAATGAGCCCTCAAACTGGGGGGGGGCTCTGCCCACTTTCTGATAACAAAATTGGATACAAGAGACAATCCACCTGGCTACTGATCTCTTAGTGGCAGGTTTGCCTTTCCCAACTTCACCATAGGTAAGGAAAAGTTGGAGGGATTCGAACCTGTGACCTTTGGTACGCTCTATATAATAACTAAGAGCTCTCTCAACATCCAGGCTGTGCAGCCTCCTCTCACCCGAAGAGGAGTGATCAGTGAAAAATACTGGAAAGGAGATACATTGATTAAGA
This sequence comes from Neoceratodus forsteri, assembly GCA_016271365.2. NCBI lineage: Eukaryota > Metazoa > Chordata > Ceratodontiformes > Ceratodontidae > Neoceratodus > Neoceratodus forsteri. The sequence continues at coordinate 297,208,997 of CM057459.1, read as the reverse complement.
TGGAAATCTGAAACCACCTTAGGCAAAAACTTCCTATTAGTCCTAAGGACTACCTTATCCCTGTGGAAAGAAATAAAGTTAGTCTCCACTGACAAGGCTTGCAATTCACTTATGCGTCTGGCAGAAGTGATAGCCACTAGAAAAACAGTTTTCCAAGTTAGGTACTTAAGCTCTGCAGAAGACAGAGGTTCAAAGGGGTTGCATTAACTGGGCAATGCAAACATTAAGGTCCCAAGCAGGGGCGGTTCGAAAGGAGGATTAGTATGGAGTAACCCCTTAAAAACTTGGAAAACACAGGATGAGAGGAAAGAGGGATGACTTTCCTGCTGACACAAAAAGCAGACACAGCTGCCAAATGAACTCTCAGGGTAGCTGGTCTGAGACCCAAGAATTAAGATGTACCATGTAATCTAACAAAAGGGCAATTCAGCAGATTCTGGGAAATATTTTCCCAGCACACCAAATGGAAAACCTTTTCCATTTAGAACTATAAGTAGCCCTAGTGGAAGGCTTTCTGGAAGCCTTTAGGATCTCAAGAACACCCTGAGAGAGGTGTAAATCAGCAAACTCTAACTCCTCAAGAGCCAGGCCTTGAGGTTGAGGATTGAGGTCCGGATACCAAACCCTTCCCTGGGCACAAGTCAACAGATTGTGATTCCTGGGGAGGCACAGGGGAAGATGGACTGTCAGAGACAGAAGGAGTGGGTACCAGGGCTGCCTGGCCCAATCCGGGGCAATCAGAATCACCCTGCAAGGCTGAGATCTGATTTTGACTAGTACTTTGAATAGGAGAGAAGAGGAAAGCATGAGGAACTTCCCTCCCAATCCAGAAGAAGGGCATCCAGGGAACTGGAGCCCAGCACTGGAGGCCTGCAACAGAACAGAGGAAGTCTGTGATTGTCTGGGGCTGCAAAAAGATCTATCTGAGGGATGCCCCACCTGGCAAAAACTATCCCCAGCACTTGAGGATCCAGGGACCATTCGTGATGGCCCTGGGAAATCCTGCTGAGGGCATCCGCTAGGACATTGTCCTTCCCTGGAAGATGAACTGCTATGAGGAAAGTGTTCAGGGAATAGGCCAGAGACCACAACTTCATTGCCTCGGTGCACAAGGCCGAAGACCGAGTGCCCCCCTGTTTGTTGATGTACCACATTGTTGTGGTGTTGTCTGTTCTGACTTGTATCACCTTGTCGTGGACAGATGCAGAAAAAGCTTGAAGAGCTAAAAAGACCGCTCTGAGTTCCAGCAAATTGATGTGGAGCAGAGATTCCTGGGGGACCAAACTCCCTGAGTGGAAAGGTCGCCCTTGTGGGCTCCCAACCCAGAAGGAAGCATCTGTAGTGAGAGTCAGAGTCGTGAGAAGGGGAAATGAAGGGACCCCGCTCTTAAATTGCTCTGATCCTGCCACCACTGGAGAGCTAGGATCAAGGTTAGAGTCACTGGGACCAACTTGGAAGGGGTCTCTTCTCTGAGACCAAAAGGTTCTCAAGTGAAACTGAATGTTTCTCATCTGAAATCTGGCTCCCTGCACAACAGCTGTGGATGCAGCCATGTGCCCCAGGAGCTGCAGAAAGTGTCTTGCTGGTCGAGAGACCTGCAGAGTGAAGGAAGAGAACAGAGCCACTAAATTCCTTACCCTTTCTGGGGGAAGAAAGGCTCTGGCTAGCTTTGCCTGGACTGGTTCCAGAACCGACTTTGGTAGGTTTAGCAGAAAACCCAGGAGGTGAGAAGCTGCTGGGTGACCTGCAGGTGAGATTTTACCTGTTCTGGGGACTGGCCTACAATGAGCCAGTCGTCTAGATAGGGAAAACAGCAATCCTCTGCCTCCTTAAGTGGGCCACTGCCACTGCTAGACACTTTGTGAATACCCTTGGAGCAGAGGTAAGGTCAAGGGCATTGCTCTGAACTGGTAATGACCTGAGGGCAGTTGAATCTGAGGTACTTTCGATGGGATCTTCTGATTAGGACATGGAAATAGGCATCCTTGAGGTCCAGGAGGCTAGCCAGTCCCTGGCCTTAGGGAAGGTAAAATCATTGCCAGAGTTACCATTTTGAACTTTGGTTTCAAAAGATGCTTGTTCAGATATCTGAGATCTAAAATGGGCCGTCATTCTCCTGTCTTTTTGGGGTAAGGAAGTATCTGGAATACAGACCCTGCCCTGATGCAGGAGGAACCCTTTCTACTGCTCTGAGAGCTAACAGGGATGAGACCTCTGTTTCCAGAGCGAGGGTCTCTGAAGCACTTGCAGGTAGAAAAGTCTGCTTCTCAACTTGGAAACTTTTTGAAGCTGAGAACCAGACCCTGGCTTACTACTTCCAGAACCCACTTGTCTGAGGTTAAAGAAGCCCAATTCTGACTGAAGTAAGCCAGCCTGCCCCCACTGGTACAGGAGAATCGGCCCTGGGCACCCCATCAGGGTGCCTGTTTCATAGGAGCTTTAGGCTGAGGGTGGGAGCAGGTCTGCCCACCCCTCGTCTGCCCTGCCTCTGAAGAAGCCCCTCTGAGCAAAGGCAGAGGGGCCTGAGTCTGGTAGAAAGGCCTGTGAAAAGGCCTACCCCTACCCTGGGGCATGCCTTTGAGGAGTGGCTTGCCGCTCCTTAGCCTGGGCACTCTTGTAAGTAGTCCTATATTCATCCATCTTCTTCATGTAATTCTCTGTCTGCTCTCCAAACAGAGAATTTCCCTACAAGGAAAATCCATAGCCTTAGTCTGGGTATCCTGTGACAAACTAGTACACCTGAGCCAGGCCAACCTACGAAAGCTACAGATGTGGCCATGACCCTAGAGGAAACATCATTAACATCCACAGCAGCATGAAACTGAACCTTAGAGGCTTCAATGCCATCAGCAGCCACCTGTTCTAGTTCACTAGCCAGCTGGCCATGGGCCTGCTTGGCCATGCATAACAGTATCCCATCTAGATTTCTGATACCTAGCTACATAAGCCATATAATTTGCTTGCCTGAGTCCCAGAGGGCTGCCATATACTGCTTTTTTTTTTTTTTTTTGCCATGGCATCAATCTTCCTGGAATCCTTGTCAGGAGGATGTGAAGCCAAGGAATATTAGCTTTATCACAGGCAGCAGCCTGAACTACTCAACATGACTGCATTGCAGAAAGGAATTCTGTATCAGGGCCTGACAATGTATACCTTCTGTCCATCTTTTATCTACAGGAGGCACAGAATTAGGAGCTTTTAAAATTTTAATTGTTTATTTCCTAAAAGACTTATGTAAAGGAATAGACAATCTCCTAGACTCTGGAATATCCATCATTTCTACAAAATCAGGCTCCTCTTGCTCATCCACAGCCTCTTCTAAAAAGGAAGCTGGAGGGTTTCAGCAACTTTTTTATAAAACATAAAATGAGATGGGGACTCAGACAGCATAGGGGGAGATTCTAAAGGTCTGTCTGGGGAGATGTCCGGTTCAACGGGCACACCCAGACCTTCCCAGCCACATTCATACTGTTCATAATCCTCCTCCCTCCTCTGGTTCATAAAATTCCTCAATATCATAATCCTGAACCACTGGGACCGGACGAACCGACCTTTTACCAGATAGTGGTGGTTTGGACGGACCCCAGACAGTGACTGGACAATTTGTATGGCTTTTGTTATCTCTGCAGCAGTTGGAAGGAATTTTGGACTCCAGACCTGCTGATTTTCTTGTTTTCTTTACTGGAATTGGTTCCTCAGAACCAGCTTTTCTTTGCCGAGGAAGTCTGGCCCTGGTCAGAGGGCACTCCCTCTGGTTCGGTTGGCACCGAACCGGCTGTCCATCGGGTCAGCGGACTTTGCCTCTCGTTCCTTGAGCCTGCCCAATCTTTTTCAGGGTGGCTGCAGGAAATTCTACATACCTGGCAGTCTGACTGGAGGTGGTCAAACCCCAGACAATAAACACATGTGTGTGTGTGGGTCAGCCTTGGCAAAGACTTCCCCACAAACATCACAGTGTTGAAACCCAGTGGACCGGTTTTCTTTTGGGTTTCTCAGACAAAATGCCAGCCTAACCAAAAACTTGCCCTTTTAACGGCAGTGACCAGGCAAGACACCCTTATCGGTTCTAACACGTGTCACGGGTATTGGAAAAACTGTAATAAATCCGCTTTTTAGAACTGATAAGAACCGAACCGCACTCTAAATAGTAACTTTTAGTTTTAAATGAATTTTAAACCCACTGATCGGTTCAAAACCGAACCGATAACTTACAAGTTCCACACAGACAAAACCTTCATTTACTTACAGTTACCACAGATAGAGCTTGAACCGAACGGTTTTGCGGTTAAAATAAAACTATTCTCGGTTAAATCCAACCGAGAAAACACTTTTTAAACCGAGAAATGAACCGAGCAGAAGGAGAAATCTCCGGAGCGACTGTTCACTGAGGCGGAGTAAAGAATCTGACAGTTCAAGTTTGAAAGGACACAGATAGAGCTGCTCTCGTGCCAAAATTCTATTTTGGAATGGTTTTAACCATTTCACTCCGGGGCAGTTCTAGAGCTGGAACAAACTGCTAATGTCTATAATATAGCAAGACTTCATGTTGTTTGAAGACGTTATTTGCTATAATTGTAATAAGCCAAGCCATATTGCAAGAAACTGCCATAGTAAAGAGAGTTGCGCCAGAACAGATTTTTCCTTGGCAAATACTTAACAGATGTGAAGGTGGGGATAAGACTGTAAAGGGACTCATTGTTTCGAAAAGCAGACAAACCCTAGTGCATGCTGAAGTGCTGGAGAAAACACTGTGCAAAAGGACCAGGTACTGGTGTCCTCTGCATCCACGGAGACACTCGATACTACCCCACCACCCAAGTGACTCTAACCATTAAGGGTGTGTTGCACCAAATGAAAGTGGGAGTAGTACTTAAGTTACCTGTACCTGTGATTATTGGAAATGACTTTCCAGGATTTACTGAGTTAATCAAAGAGGGAGTAAATCCTGATGTTTCAGCAGCTGTGGTGACAAGAAATCAGGCAAAAAAATTTCGGATGGTGGGAACACTTTTCCTTTCAGTGATTTTGATTTGGACTTGTTTGAGCACAGCTCCAAGATCTGGAAATCAAGGAAAGAAAGAAGATGCCTGAAGAAACTATGGGAACAAATGACTGATAGACATAAGGGGTTAACATATGAAAATGCTGAAACTAAGCTGACAACTGATTGTGATTTTCTTTCAGAACAAGCTAACAATGCTTCTCTCCAGGGTTATTTTAAGCAGCTGGGGGTGAAACCAAAACAGGGTGGACCAATGTTTAAAAAATACAATGGGTTACTGTACAGAGTTTGGGTTAAACCTCAGACACAGGAACAGACAGAAAGTACAGTTACGCAAGAACTTACTGTAACAGTAGATCTTCGAGAGAGGCTCTTGCAGTAGGTATTCATATATAGGACTGACCTGCCAGGCATCAGAACCCCACAGAAAAATTTCTAACTAGCAGTCTCTGGCGGGGACCACCCCCACGTCAGATGACCGGTATCATATGATGCCAGTATAAAGGAGTGGTCCCCCATGCCCACCTTCCAGTTCTTTCCCGCCAAGGGCCAAAAGAAGAAAGATGAGAGAGAAGAGGATATTCCCCCCATGGAAATGGAGCCAAAAAAGCTTAAGGGGATGGAGGGTGGTAAGACTATACCTACTACAAGAGCCTCTCTCAATGATCTACTGTTACAGTAAGTTCTTACGTAACTGTACTATCTTACTTTGAGAGGGCTCTTGCAGTAGGTATTCAAACAGGACTGAGTCCCAAGCAGTCTGGAAAAAAGAAAAGTACTCAGGAGGATTGTCATTCATAGCATAGAACCTCAGGCTGAAACGTGTCTCATGAAAGGAGACCTTGTAGCACAGCCAACTCAAAGCCTGCTCTACGGCGAGAGGCAATGTCCAAACTGTAGTGTTTCGTAAAGGTATGGACAGAAGTCCAAGTGGTGGCTGCACAGATGTCTGCCGCTAACACATTCTTGAAACGAGCCGCAGAGGCAGCTTCTCCTCTGGTGGAGTGATCTCTGACTTAAGTACAACAGGACCCTGCCGGGTTGTCATAACAGAAAGTGATACAATGAGCCAACCATTTCGATAGGCATTGCCTAGAAACAGCATTGCCTTCTCTTTTGTAAGCAAAAGAAACAAAAAGCTGATCAGTTTTCCTGAGATCCTTCGTCCACGTGGTGTAGTATCTCAGTATTCTGTGATCATCCAAAATATGCAAGAGGTACTCCCCTTGACTGGAGTGTTGCGTAAAGAAAGCAGGAAGCTCAATGGATTGATTCAGCGTAGATTTAGCCACCACCATAGGGAGAAACTTATGGGTTGGTGAATAGAGCCACACGTTCCCTGTGAAATTTCAAGAATGGGATTTTGCACATCAAGGCCTGAAGCTCGGAAATGCGTCAAGCAGAAGTAATGGCAACTAGGAAGAGTGTCTTCCAAGAAAGGAACTTTAAATCGGCTGTAGCTGCTGGCTCGAAGGGAGGCAGGGTAAGCTTCTCCAGAATGAAATTCAAGTCCCAAGGAGGGGCAGGAATGTGGATGGGGGGTCTCAAATGGAGAACCCCTCTGAGGAAGGTCTTGGAGACTTCCAGCTGAGCAAAAGTTCTGTCCTCGAAGGGAATATGGTAGGCTGAAATAGAGGCCATGCGGACCTTTAATGAGGAATGGCTGAGACCCAGATCGAAGAGGTGACGTATATAGTTCAGGACTTTATTGACCGGGCATGAGAAAGGTTCGAAGTCTTTCGAGCTAGCCCAAACAGAAAATGTTTTCCTCTTCATGGCGTAAGTGGACTTGGTGGAAGGCTTTCTGGCCTCTACCAAGATGTCCGCTACAAGTGGAGGAACTCCAAAGTGGGCTTTTGCTACATCTGCAGGAGCCATGCATCTAAATGAAGGAATTTAAGACCTGGATGGACAAGGGTCCCCTGATCCTGGGTCAACAATTGTTGCGACAGAGGAAGTGGAGGTTCCTCTGAAAACTGTTGCAGAAGCGAGAACCAAACTTGCCTGGGCCAGAAGGCAGCGATGAGAATTATTCAAGCTCCCTCCGATCTGAGTTTGTTCAGGACCTTCAGAATTAAGGGAATGGTAGGGAAGGCATAAATGAATCGGTCCCTCCAAGCGAGAGACAGAGCGTCCCGCCAAAAAATGTCTCGCCCTGGAGCCAGCGAGCAGAAGGCGAGAAGTTTTGCATTTTGAGGAGAAGCGAAAAGGTCTATCTGAGGTGTTCCTCATCGCTGAAAGATGTCATTTACGACTTCTCGATCCAACTCCCATTCATGGAACCTGGCTTAGAATCGACTGAGCTGGTCCGCCAATGAGTTTTCCAGTCCCAGAACATGAACCACAGTCAAGTGAAGGTGATACTGGGTTGCCCAATGCCAGACTTTCATCGCTTCCCAGCGCAGAGGGTAGAAACGTGTTCCTCCCTGCTTGTTGAGATACCAAACTACGCACATGTTGTCTGATTGTATGAGGAGATGACCGGGGAGGATGATGGAGTGTAGAGCCTGAAGGGCATAATGGACTGCTCTTAGTTTGAGCACATTTATGTGCAGATTTTGTTCGAACTTGGACCAGCTTCCCTGAGTCCTGTGAGACCCTAGATGGGCACCCCAGCCTTCTCCTGACGCATCTGTCGTCAACGTCTGGGAGGGGGGTTCGATGTTGAAGTGAACTCCCAGGCATAGGTTCTCCTGAACCATCCACCAATGCAAGTCCCTGATCATGGGATCAGAAACTAGTACCTTGTGATCTAGATTGTCCATGGTCTGTTCCCACTGAGGCCATAGCGTCCACTGAGAGATCCTCATATGGAGCCGAGCGAGTGGGACTGTTGGAATGGCAGCCGCCATTAGTCCGAGGAGGCGAAGGATTGACCTAGCTCCGACCCTCCTGTGACTGGACAGGAGACAGGCCTGAGTCTGAAGGGTGTCTACCCTGTCCGGAGCAAAGGCTTTGCCAATGGTCATGCTCAGAATCGTCCCTATAAATTGGAGGCATTGGCAAGGGATCAAATGGGACTTGGCCTGGTTGATGGTGATACCCAGACTGGTGAAAACCTGCAGGGTAAGGGAGTGCATGAGTTCCTCCATGGACGGGGCCGCTAGGAGCCAATCGTCCAGGTATGGGAATACCTGAACTTCCTGGGTACACAGGTGGGCCGCTACCACAGACAGGCATCTGGTAAATACTCGGGGAGGGGGGCCCCGAAGAGAAAGACCAAATGGGAGGGCCTTGAACTGGTAGTGGTCCCCCCGAAAGCAAAAATGAAGGAATCTGCAGTGGGAAGGGCATATGGGGATATGCAGCTAGCTATCCTTCATGTTCAGAGCGCACAGCCACTGTCCCTGTCGAAGAAGTGGTAGAAGGCTCTGCAAAGAGAGCATTCTGAAGCGTCTGTACTCCACGAACATGTTCAGGGAGTTGAGGTCTAGGATGGGCCTCAGGTCTCCCATCTTCTTTGGAACTAGGAAGAAACGGGAATGGTAACCTGTCCCCCAAAGATGGTTGGGAACTGGTTCTATTGCCACCTTCGAGAGAAGGGAGATGATTTCCTCTAGGACCAGAGGAAGATGTTGCGGGGAGTAAGACAACTGGGGGGGGGGGTGGTCTGTGGGGTGGTTTCTGCAGAAACTCTATTGCGTGTCCTGCTGATATCAACTGGAGCACCCCAGCGTCTGACGTTATCCTCTCCCAACCTGGCAGATGGGAGGAGAATCTCCCCCCTACCGGTTCCTCTGGAACCTCCAGAGGCAGTGGGAGAGGCAGGGAGTCCGGAGACGTGGGGCAGCACAGCAGCCAAGGCTCCCGCGGCTTTTTTGCTGGGGGAGTCTTGGTTGCTGGATGGAGCAGACGTTTGTTGGCCCGTTTGCCCTGTGGTTTTTGCCTTTGCCGGTTTTGTCTACAAAAAGGACGCAGCTGCCTTTGAGGGGGCTTGTACATACAGTTGACAGACTTGAGTGCAGTGCCCTTCTCCTGCAGTTTGGTAATGATGTCCTTGACATCACCCCTGAACAGCACCGAACCCCTGAAGGGAGCATCCTGGTGACGAAGCGTTGTTCTAGCGTGAGGAACTTTCACAAGCTGACGGCAGGAAAGAACTGCAAGGCGGGCGTGGGGGACTGCCCCTTTATATTGACGTCGCATGATGTCAGTCACCTGACATGGTGGCGGTCCCCCGCCAGAGACCGCTAGCTAGAAATTTTTCCGGGGGGTTCTGACGCCTGGCAGGTCAGTCCTATATGTGAATACCTACTGCAAGAGCCCTCTCGAAGTAAGATCAATTGGTTATACCACAAACGTATACAACAGAGTTGTTACAGACAGCACATGATAGTCCTATGGCTGGTCACTCAGGGAGGGATAGCACTCTTGCTAGACTGCTGTATAGATTTTACTAGCCTGAATTCATGAAGATGTTGCTATCTATTGTAATTCCTGTGCTGAGTGTCAGAAAGCAGCCCCAGTCACTAGAAAAGACAAGGTGCCACTGGTGCCCCTACCCTTGACAGATGTGCCTTTTGAGAGAATTGCAATGGATGTGGTTGGTCCTTTAGACAAAAGTAAAAAGGGTAATAGATTTATCCTGGTAGTATGTGACTATGCTACTCGATACCCAGAGGCTGTTGCAATGTGTACTATTACAGCCCCAAAAGTGGCAGCACAGCTCACAAAAATGTTCAACAGATTGGGCATACCTAAAGAGATCATTACTGATCAGGGTAGTAATTTTGGTGCTGCATTACTTAAGGAGCTATACAGACTACTAGGTATCACTGCCATAAGAACCTCCCCCATCACCCTCAGACAAACGGTCTTGTTGAGCATTTTCACCAAACCCTAAAACGCATGTTAAAAAGGTTTATAAAAGGGGACGGGAAAGACTGGGACCAATAATTGCCTTACCTACTTTTTGCTTACACAGAAGTGCCACAGGCATCAACAGGATTTTCACCATCTGAAATGCTGTATGGTAGGCAGCGAAGAGGGCCACTGGATGTGATAAAAGAAACGTGGGAAGATAACCCCACTCAGAAACAATCTATTACTTTTTATATGTGTGCCCTAAGAAATAAGCTGGCAAAATATGTTGAAATAGCCCATAATAATCAGGAAGAGGCCAAAAACCAGCAGAAGGTATAGTATGACCATGGGGTTAAAGAGAAAGTTTTTGAGCCCGGTGAAAAGGTTTTACTACTATTACCCACAACAGAAAATAAACTGTTAATGAAGTGGCAAGGGCCTTATGGAGTGCTTAGATGTACTGGCACCGTTAACTATAAGATTGAGACCCCCTGACAGGAGAAATCCTACTGAGATATACCATGCCAACCTCCTCAAGAAATGGGTTGGAAAAATGCCAAAAGCTGCTTTGCTAGTTTTACTAGAAACCGATAAGGAAGATATTGATGTAGCTTATGACACACTGGAACAAACTGTAAATGCTGATGCTGTAAAGATGAATGTTTCCTTAACCTCAGAACAAACTGCAGGCATTCATAATGTGCTAAAGACATTTAACAGTACTTTACCACAGTACCAGGCCAAGCAAAAGGGGTTGAGCACGTTATAGTGCCAAGGAATGCTTGTCTTATTAGGTAAAAGACATACGGGTTACCAGAGTGGTTAACAGCGGACGTGGTTAAGGAAATACAAAAAATTAAAGAATTGGGTATCATAGAGGAGTTGAGGATTGCTTGGTCATCTCCAAAGGTAATGGTAAACAAAAAAGAAGGGGGCGTTGTAATCTGCATTGATTTTAGGAAACTTAATCAAGTGTAAGAATTTGACAGTTATCCAATCCCCAGAATAGATGATTTGGTGGACAGACTGGGGAGTGCAAAGTTATCAGTACCCTCGATCTCACCAAGGGTGACAGGCAAATACCTTTAGCTAAAGAATACAGAGACAAAACCACATTTGCCACTTCTGTTGGATTCTATCAGTTCACCACCATGCCCTTTGGTTTACATGGTACGCCAGCTACATTCCAGCAGTACATGGATGTAATTTTATCACCTCACACTGGCTATTGTGCTGTGTACCTGGATGATGTCGTGGTGTACAATCCAGACTGGAAAAGCCACCTGGAACACCTACGAGCAGTTATTCAAGCTATCAAAAAATGCAGGTCTATCAATCCTACCAAATGTGCATTGGGCATGCAGGAAAACAGATATTTGGGCTATGTGTTGGGAAATGGAGAAGTTAAGCCAGAAATTTCTAAAACAGAAGCTGTAGCTAACAGCCCTATCCCTAAAACAAAGAAACATGTCAGGTCATTTTTAGGGCTATCTGGTTATTATCGGAGATTTGTTCCCAACTTTGCTGAGTTAGCTACTCCCCTGACTGAATTCATGAAAAAAACACTACCCAAATAATGTGAAATGGACCCCAATGTGTGATGAGGCTTTTCAAGCCATTAACGCTGCATTATGTTCAGCCCGTTTTAAGGAGCCCAGACTTTGAGAAACCATTTTTGTTACAAACAGATGCATCAGAGGTTGGTCTAGGAGCAGTCCTAAGTCAAAATATAGATGGGACAGAACATCCTATTCTGTACATAAGTAGGAAGTTGCATGACAGAGAGAAAAGGTACTCCACCATTGAAAAGGAATGTTTAGCAGCAAAGTGGGCCATGGAGTCCTTTACGTTTTATTTGCTAGGAACTGACTTTGTACTTACACCAGATCACAATCCTCTGTGTTGGCTTAACCAGATGAAACATAAACATTCCAGAATTCAAAGGTGGTACCTGACATAACCATTTAAATTCAAGGTGATACATAAATCTGGTGAAGAGAATAGCAATGCTGATTTTCTGTCAAGATATGGATCAGGAACTGAGGGTTCTGAAGGTTGAAAAACAAATGTATGAGTTTAAAATACTGTCTGCTGTACAGTTATAGAAAAAAGGATACTGCACATGTGCTTAATTTCTGAAAGTTAGCAGCAAATGTTAGTAGAGAATTAATAGAAAGTTTTGGAAATCTGTTTGATAAAATAGGTTCCCTCTTAAGGAGGGGGGTGTATGTGACAGGGTGGAATGGGACCCTGTTCCAGTTGTTATGGAAAGAGTTTGAATGCAGGGATCTGTTCTGTTCTTTCCCGTCTCTTGTCTGTCCGGTTGCGCAACCAAATTTTCCTGTGAGACCTGTGATTTGATCTCCCCAACAGTATTGCAATTATTTGCCTCTCACTGTTTCTTAGTCTTCCCTTGCTGTTTCTGCCTTTTCCCCCTTGCATATCTGCTGATATGAAAATGTATTCAAATTATTGTGTGGAAATGTAACTGATGTTGGGATCCCTTTTGTTTGGAAAATAATATAGTGTTACTGTTGAAATGTATATAATTATATTATGAAATGACTGCAGAGTGCTATTGAGAACTCAAGAGGTTACCTGAGTGCAAATATTTAAGCCTTTTGCAGAAGAGCTGTGGAAAAGGGGCCTCAGCTCAGGCACACTCTGTTCCTGCCAGCACCTGCCTGAAACATACCAGAACAGGATGCTTGTTAATAATGGGGGTTGGAAGGACTTATAAGAGAGTTGAGCTGCAACTGCATGTGAGATGGACACAGAGACTTAAGGAAAATTCTGATGGATCTCCTCTATTTCATTTTGTGATTGTAAATAGTTATACTGAACAATTTTATTTTTTTGTGTTGCTGCAAGTACAAATAAATATTTTTGGTGAATTCTGCAACTGCTCCTGGTTTTCCTATGCTTCCTAACCTGTGCCTCAATGGCAAACTTGTGTAATTATGGTCTGATAATTACACCAGTTGGAGTGCTTCTGAGCCAGACTGCAGGCTTTTTCTTACACGTTTTATAACATTTTTAGTTTGGAATACAAATATGGCACCCGTAAACTCTTGAGAAAGTGGGGTTCCTGCAAAACACTGGTGTCACTACAGGACAGTTTATATAGAATTCTAAATAAAATCTGAAGTCTGCATTAACTACCGTAGATGAAATGTGGTGAGTGGAGTTATTTTCCAAAAACTGGCATTAGCCTCCATTCATCCTTTACTACCATAGTAGTATAGAACAGTATTATGTTGGTTCTGCTTTCTTTTTGGAACAGATTCATCTCACTGTTTTAAATACTTTTCAGGGTCTGTGGGTTGCAAACGGATTACTTGGAAAGTTACATTTTTATCCATCATTTTCACAAAAAATTGGGGAAATTTAACCAAAGTGAGACTCCTCATATTTTGCATGACCTTAGAATATCAGCAAGGGTGTGTGTCCCAGGCCCTTCAAAAAAATTACCTACTGGAAGCTCGTAATATTTAAAAATAGCTGTACCATACCTTTTAAGTCTGTAGGGAAGACATGCAATAGCTGGCAAGGCATCATATGTTGCTACACACAAATGATTCATCTCTAATCTCTGATTGCTTATGTTACAGCTTGCTTTATAGAGCTACTGAGGCGTCAGCTAAAATGTTTGTATTTGGACACAAATTGACTTTCATTTAAGTTCATATATTTTCTTTTTTTAAGATTTTATTTTTTCTGTGTGTGAATTTGGTGTTTGTGAAAAGTGCTGGATTGACAGCACTGGAACCTAAAGCCCTCTGTTTATCCACATGACAGGTATAACACAGGCAATCACAGTGCACACTCCCCCAATGTGCCTCAACCTTGCCATGAAGGGACCACCATGCAAGTGAGAGGCTAGTTCAGTCTCCATGCCAATTCAATTCTTGGCCTCTCATGTGAGACTGCCAACATATTGCCAATTAATGCCAACTGTGTTGGTGGTTTTATGATGTGGACACCTGCTCACTAGGAACTGGACTGAGACCACACCTCATTTCACACTGGCCACATACAGTACACATCCCTCAGAGGATAATGGCTTTTGACCACTTCATACCTGTGCTAGATCTGAACCCATGACCTAGAGGTGAATGGCTCTTTAAATCACTACCAATCCACTGAGCCATCCAGTTCCCCAAGTTCACATCTTTCTGTATTTATTACTAAGGCCATTAATACCAGAACATGGTCTTTGTTTTCTGGACTTTAGCCTCCTCCTGAAATCCCAATCTTCTGCTTGTGACATTACACTGAAATCCACTGCAACAGGACTGTGATGTCCTAAACAGATAATTATGGCATAATGTGTATGTATAAGAGAAACAGGAGTGGATAACGTCTACAGAACAGAAATCTTGTTTCCATCAAATGTCTATTAATATAGACCAAGAGGAACATAAATACAACAAGAATGTCATATATATTTTGACTGGGCTTTAATACAGTTTCCAACAATCTCCAGATGGCATCAATCTCTCTTCAAATAAGCATACACCAGCCACTCTTCAAATGCACATACACCATGGGCAGATTTACTGTGGCACAATTATTACCATGCAGATACTGAACTGGTGTTCAGAATAATAAAGCTGTGTCCCTGCTGCTACATCAAATCAGTCTTGCATTCTTTATTCTCAATAGCTGCTGCACACACATTTGTTTCCAGCACTGTAAAACACAATTAAATCTGCAGACTGAAGGGACACAAGTAGGAACCCTAGTGGGTTAAGCTGGCCCTATTTCACCATGCAACACAGAAGAAAATTCTGTTTTACTTGTGTTTTCAGTGTTTAAGGACTTTCATGGAGACATCTGAGCTGAATGTTGTTCACTTATATCTATTTCAGAGATACGTGCATTCTTTTTTTTCCTGCTCTACTGTGCCTCCTGGCACCCCTCTCCTTCAAGCCCCCACAAGTCACCTCTTTCTCCCTCCAGATTCACCCCTCTTCTTGCACCCCACTGTGTCAGCTCTAGTCCAGACCTCCAGATGCCTTCAAGGACTGGCTTGTCCCTGTCAGGGGTCTCCCCTGGCCATCATCACGGGGAATGCACCTGAGAGCTCCTTACTTCCTTTTCTGTTGGCTGGCCTGTCCCTATCAGTGGCCATACTGCAGCCCACTGAAGGAGCGTACATGCGGCATCCAGAGGGGGTGTTACCATTCATAGAAGGCTCCAGATATGGGAAGGGGCAGAGAGGCCATCATTCGGTGTCCCAGTGTGGCGTTTTTCCTTTTTCGGTGGCCCACCCACTCACTCACCTCCACCAATCACTCACACACATACAGTATGGCTGGTCTTGAGATGGTGCCTGACAGCATGTGGTCACCCACGCAGTCATATGCATCTCCAGCAGCCGTTACAAAGTGACACTGAGCTCCCTCCCCACAGAAGGAGAGCATCCAAAGAACCTCTTTCATCCTCCCTGCCGGCCTCTGTTCCCGACGTCCCAGGATCGCCAACATGCCAGAGCAATCCCCTATTGGCAGGCACCACAGAGTCAACTAGAAACATTCTTTCTTTTTATGTCTCGTGTAGAAAAATAGGCCTAACTGCAGTTTGTGAGGGACGGTATAAATTGGCGCCGAGGATGTAGCGTCATCTCCAACAAGACTTCAGTGGCCCCTTTTTTTTTTTTTTTTTTTTTTTTACTTGTAGCTATTTGTAATAGTTTAATACAGTAGTTATTTGTAAATGGTTATAATATAGTACTGGTAGGAGTAGGAAGAGGGGTGCGCCCCCCCAGAAACAAAACAATCCACTGTGTGTGTGTGTGCTCTTGTATTCCACTCACCGCATGAGATCAGTACACAGTTAGTAAGTAAAATGTATTTTTTGGCGCCCAATCCAAGGGGCTCTGGGCGCCGTACAGAAAGAACAATAATAGGGTCACAATTTAGATCAACAGAGCAGGCTATAACATTTTTAAAACATCAGACATGATTTAAAATATGTCAGCAGGATAGGCTCATTTAAAAAGATGGGTCTTTAGGCCCCTCCTGAACACCTCCACTGTAGGGGTCTCCCTCAAAGATCTTGGAAGCAAATTTCAGAGGACCGGGCCAGCCACCCCAAATGAACAATCACCTGAGGTTTTCAGCCTGGTCCTCGGGAACTGCCAGGAGACCCTGGGTGGAGGAACGGAGGGAGCAAGCCGGAATGGCAGGAGTAAGGAGGTCTGACAGGTAGCCAGGGTCCAGTCCATTTAGGACCTTATAGGTGAGCAAGACCACCTTGACGAGAACCCGCCACTTGACCGGCAGCCAGCGCAGACCCTGCAGGACCGTGGTCACGACAGGATCTAGGTAATCCTGTCAGCAGCCTGGCTGCTGCATTCTGCACTAGCTGCAGCCGGCGGAGGTCCCCCCCCCCACTAACCCCGAAGTACAGGGCATTACAGTAGTCGAGTCTCGCTGACACAAAGTCGTGCACCAGTGACAGCAGATCCTCAGGTGGAATTGGGGGTTTAATCCAGGCAATGTTCCTCAGATGGTTGAAACTATTTTTGATGATAGCCGACACCTGGGCCTCAAATGTCAGCTTGTAGTTGAGGATCACACCCAGATTTCTCATCCTGGAGGACGCCATCAATGATGTTGACCCCAGAACTAAGCCTGTTGCCATTCCGGAGGCATCCCCAACCCGCCCGCGGACAGGCTCAATCACTAGAACCTCTGTCTTGTCAGGGTTAAGTCTCAGCCAGTTAGAATTCATCCAATCCTGGATCTTGGAAAGGCATTTATTCAGCACTTCGACAGCATCACTTGTCCCTGGTGCAAAAGACATGTACAGCTGAGTATCATCTGCATAGCAGTGAAAACTCAGACTGTACTGTCTGATGATCCTCCCCAGAGGCAGCTGACTGTTGCCTAGCAATGGTCAGCTCGGATATGTCAAAATCTCGGTCGCCATATTTGTTCCTCACAAACTACAGTCGCTCCGAAAAATAAACTGGAAAATTTGGTGGGGGGATAAAAAAATAACAAAAGCTATCAAGCGTTCATAATAAAACTGCACATTTCCAGGGTTCATTTCAAGTTTTTGCCTACATGGGACACAAACTCACTGGGTATAACAAGTAGGCATTAAATGAAAAAAATAATAGGTCACGCTGTTCAACCAAACCTAGATTCTTAATGCAGAAGTATAAAACTGCTAAGACATTGAGCCAGATTGTCCCAGAGGGAGAAGAAGAGGTGGATCAAAACTGAAAACAGTGTGACATTTGCCTCAGTCCCCACTCTGAAGTGAACACTGCATTTCTCTAAACAAGATGTATTTTTAAAAGTTTGGTTCTGGGAAATAAATTCCATTCTAGCTGACTTTGGGTTGATATAATGTTAACGCAATTTGAAAATCTCAAAAAGAGCATTATTTCAAAACAAATCCCAGCAAGAAAAGAGGTTTCTCACTAGCGTTGTCAAAACTAGTTCGGTAAAGATTCGAACCCTCCTCAAACCCTGGTGTTCGAGTTCTAACTTAGAACTCGAACACTGAACGGTTCGTAAAAGGGTTCAATCACCGCGACGTTGTCTGTTGTGCACCTGCGTACTCTGGCCGCACGTGGCCAGGTGGGGGTCGGTGCCGCGCGAGTCGCTGGGATCTGTGGGGGTATTAGGAGATGTGCCGAGGGAGTGAGGGGCGCCATTTGCAGAGAATCGGAGTGAGGTAGCAGCAGCCTAGCTAAACTGTCGTTAGCGGTTAGCTGATCAGCCACTCTTGTCCAGTGGCCACCTTCCATCATCCATTTTCCTGTGAGACCGAGAACAAGAAAAGGCTGAAAAAAGCTCAAAAATCGCGTGGTAGTGGGACTAGGGAGGTTCAGGACAGGTGGAGGATTAATCAAGAATTGGGAAGGGACTGGGGAATAGGAGGATCGAGACCGAGATCAATCAATATCAGGACTGGAGGAGGACTCAGGAGGACTCGGAGAGAGAATAAAAAAAAAATAAGAAGAAGTGAAGAACCTTTGTGAAATGTGATTATTTGAAACTGCAGCACTGCTCAGTCAGTGGTGCACACTGTACACTCAGCAGCTGCCAGCAACAAGCATACAAGGGGGGCACAAAAAGGCAAATAAATCTGAACCCTTCCCAGTGTAGTGTGTGTGTCACAGAGAGAAGCCCAGTGTGTGCCCCTGGACTGCACTGTACCCTACCCAGTGTGTGTTACAGAGAGAAGCCCAGTGGCCAGTTTACATGACAGAAACGTAGAAATATAATTCTCATTCCCTGGGTTGCGTATGTGACTCCGTCTCCTGTGGTCAGCCCATCACCCTGCTGCTGTGTGCCCCTTGACTGCACTGTACCCTACCCAGTGTGTGTTACAGAGAGAAGCCCAGTGGCCAGTTGTGTGGTGGCATTAACCTTACATGACAGAAACGTAGAAATATAATTCTCATTCCCTGGTTACGATGTGACTGGTCTCCTGTGGTCAGCCCATCACCCTGCTGCTGTGTGCCCCTTGACTGCACTGTACCCTACCCAGTGTGTGTTACAGAGAGAAGCCCAGTGGCCAGTTGTGTGGTGGCATTAATCTTACATGACAGAAATGAGAAATATAATTCTCATTCCCTGGTTGCGTGTGTGACTCGTCTCTGTGGTCAGCCCATCACCCTGCTGCTGTGCACCCCTTGATTGCTATGTGTATGCCTATGCCCAGCAGCCCAATCATTCTGTAAGCCTTGAACCTGGGATCCTTTAGTTGCAAACTGTCATATTCTTCAATTACTTTCAGTCCACGGTATCACAGTGTCACACAACCAAAATAAAATTTTGGAGTTGTAGCCAGCGATCACAGATCACATTGCTTTGTTACACAGGAATTGTTTGGGTGTGGGTGTGTTCACCGCAGTATACTGGTAGTACTGGTACTTACTGTCTGTTATGGCTGACAGCAACATAGATGAAGCATCTAGTGCTGGTGTTGGAGCAGGTATTGGTGGTAGTGGTAATCCTGGTGCTAACAGAAATAACCAAAATGTTTCACGTGATAAAAATTCAACAAACAGCAAAAGAGCAACAGTGAAGTGTGGTAAAGGGGGACCTTTTAAGAAAACCTGTACAGCTGCTGGGGTCACACGGAAAGGCACCATAAGGTATGCCATTCATGCTGTTAAGATCCCTGTGACCAGCAGCAATAATGCACGTGACAGTGAGTCTCTCTCTGACTCAGACAGTAGCTCTTTGTCTCAGTCCGACACTGTTGTGTCTCGCGACAAATCATTACTTCCTCAACAAAGTGAAATGAGCAAGTCTGCTGACAATGAATCAGGTAGTGCACTTGCAAATACATCCAGCACTGTTGGCAATGAAAAGGACATATCCATTGAATCCACCACTTCTGTGTTGACCAGCAATGAAAATCCATCAGAGTCTTCTGCCCACTCTTCTAGCACCAAGGAGCATGTCCCAGGTTCTGATAGGACAGGTGAAAAGACACAAACAGTCTTTAGCTATCTTCCTAGCACTCGAACAAAATCTGTCACATCTGAGGTGTGGAATTATTTCTGTGTCAGTAAAACTGATCCATGCAGAGCAATTTGTTCCCTGTGTAAACAGAGTGTAAGCCGTGGTAAAGTTGTGTCATGCCTTGGCACTACAGCTCTTAAACGCCATCTGAAAAGCATTCGGTTTTGCTTGATCATCCAAAACCCATGTCCTCCATCTTCCAGACCGCACGTGAGAAGGGTCAGGAATCTGAAATGGATACTGAATTGTTCTTAACTTGATGCGGCAGAACCACTGCCAGCCCTAGGATCACTGTTACCACCAATGCCAGCACCATTAGTACCAGTTGCACATCCAGTGATGGCACTGAATGTATAAGTCCTAGTCCACCATCTCTGCGTCCATCTGCCCATCGAGCACGGGTATAATAAACCAGCAGGACATGTTGCAAAACAGCTAACACTGTCTCAGGCATTTGAAAGGAAGAATACCTTTACTAGAAATCATCCAAAGACCCTTCATCTTAATCACTGAATTGGTGAACTGTTAGCGGAGCCCTTCTCCCATACTCTTTGGTAGATCATGAGGATTTTAGGGAGCTCATGACATTAGCAGAGCCTCGTTATAATGTTCCTCATCGAAGGTACTTTTCCTATGTTGAAATACAAACATTTATCAGGCTTTAAAAGCGACAGTGATGCTTGCACTTAAAACTGCAGAGGGTGGGGTTATTCATGTCACAACAGATATGTGGACCAGCACTCAAAACACAGATTACATGTCCCTCACGCTCATTGGGTCACGTTTTCTTGTGCTTCTTCAAAACAAAGACACCCTAAAAGATGGCGCTGCTGCATATAAAGAAGTTTGGGAAAGTCATACTGCTGCAAACATCTTGCAGGAACTAAATGACCTCCTTGACGAATGGGTTTATTCTCATGGTCTAAAATGTGGCTTCATATTAAGTGACAATGGAGCCAACATCTTAAAAGCAGTACAGGATGGAGGATTTCTGCATGCTTCTTGCTTTGCACATTGCTTACACTTAACTGTCACGGGATTTCTCAGCAACGAAACACAAGTGGATGGTATGATTGCTGTTTGCAAAAAATTGTGACTCACTTTTCACATTCAACTAAGGCTATACGGACATTGTCCGAACTGCAAAACACAAGCTGCCCCAGCAAAAGCTGATTCAAAATGTTTCCACTGCTGGAACTCAACGCTTTATATGCTGCAGCGCCTCTTGAGCAAAAGCAAGCTGTACATGAGTACTGCTCCAGTTACATTATTGGAGATGGCATTATGCTGTCTGTGCTGCAGTGGAAATTAATGGAGACAGTGTGCTGTATCCTAGCTCCTTTTGAGACAGCTACAAGGGACATGTCTTCTGAAGGTGCATCTGTGAGTCAGGTTATCCCACTCATAATGCTCATTTCACATCATCTTAGTGTTCTAAATCTACAAATAGAAAAAGACAGATCTGAAGCGCAGACAACATGTCGCCTGTATCATGGGAATCTCATAAAGAGAATGAGCGAGCGCTTCAAAACCAATGACAAATTAGTTGCAATGACGAAATCAAGACACTACATCCTTGCAACTCTTTTAGATCCCAGGTTCAAGGCTATACATCTTCCAAAAACAGATGATATAGAGCAGTACAAATGTATGTTGCTAGATGAGCTGCAGCACTCATAGGAGTCAAACACAGACACGCACAGTACCCTCAGGTTGTCATCACCACAACATGCAGATTCATCTTCACAAAGGGATACAGAACTGGAAAAGTCACCAAACATTAACAGTAGTTGTTCCACAACTGCCACTTCTTCAACCCTTAGTAGCAAGCTAAATCTGTGGCAAAACCTTTCCCAAATTGCTGCCATACCAGCTGCTTCTGCTGATTCCTCTTCTGAGTGATCTCTGTCCATCATGGTAGACAGTTACCTGCAAGAACTGCCTATTCCTATTGATGCATGCCCTTTTGAATACTGGAGATCAAAAAAGTCAATTTAGACAGAGCTGTATGATGAAGCCTGTAAATATCTTGGTTGTCCTGCAACAAGTGTCTCTAGAACACGCTTAGTACAGCTGGCAATATTGTGACAGACACCAGAAATAGGTTGCTGCCAGAAAATGTACACACGCTAACTTTTATTAAAGTTAATAAGTCAAGATTTTCGTATCCCTACAAGAGTATACAAACTGATCCTGAAGTGATTAATGTTGTGGATGTTGATGGTGATGACAACTCAGATGGTGGTGGCTGGTAATACTGTGTGGGACGGTCTCTCTGCACCAAAAGGAAACTTTACAGACTGTGATGACTTTGGTTGTCGCTCTCTCCTTTCTCGATCTACTACCTTGGACTATATACCCCAAAACTTTCACCATTTCATGGCAAACTGCTTTGTAGCTAGGGTCTAAACTAAAGTCAACAAGTTTTATATACAGGGCAATTTTAACATCAGTGGAACAGGCCCAAATTTGGCATAAAAGGGACACTGTCACATCAATCCTTTCTGTATCATATTATTTATAGTTAAAGTAAAACATATATTTTGGATTTACCTTCTGTGACTTTGTGGTGCATCAGTATGGGCTGGGACAGGAGATGGTCTATTTTTCAATTTTAAAGAGGACAAAACAATGAGTTCTAATTGGTAGCTGTTTATTATTTTTTCAATTACAGAAATTGTTAGCCATAAGCGAAAAATGGATGCTAGTACATGGGTGAGGGTTGTGGGTTGGTTTTAACATGGGTGTAAGGGTGGCATGGGTGCTACTGCACAGATGAGGGTGGTGGAAGAAAAGTGGAATGGGTGATGGGGTGAAAGGTGGGTGTTGTTTTAGTTCTTTCATTTACAGATTCGTGATCAGCTGGGAATGATGAGGAAAAAAATGATGACAGACCGAACCTACTGTACACATAATATATATTCTTATTAAATACATTGCAAACTGCTGCCACCCAGCACAATTGTCCTGTCCCCTTTAAAAAAAGAATAAAGGAATCAGAAATAAAAGAAAATCTGCATCAGCAGTTTTCACAGAATGTGACGTATCATAAAGTGTTTTTGCTTTACAAGTAGTGATAATTTGATACATAATGGGGTTGACAGACTCTGTTCCTTAAACATCACATGCCAACTGCTGCAGCTACATTAAATGTTCCTTAGTATGTGGTGAGGAAACCACTTTTTTTATTTATGTGACTGAAATACAGATTTTATTGAAGTATCAGCTGCAAAAATGCATCATCTTAGAAAGTTGTAAGTATTGCTTCAATTTGCCAACAAAAATGTTGGTATATGTATGCATTACCTTAGAAAATTGCATGCATTTTTGCCAGCAACAATGACTGGCATATTTTTTTATTCAAATGTCTTGACTGACTACGTTATGACATAATATGTTTTGCAACAGTTCCACATGCTGCTGCTGTAGTACTTGGCGTAACTTTGTTATAAAAGCTATCTTTAAACATAGCAACTTTTGATTTACTCATTTAAACAGAAAGCAGCAAATAGCTGAAATTAGGTAATATCAGTTATTTTTCTCATAATTCATGACGATGAGTATATATAGCTAAGTACATAAATGGCTAATGTGCCTCTTTCTTTCACTAAGGAACTATGATGCAGCTGCAGCAGGAAAACTTTAACATATATGGGTGGGTGGGTGGGCCTGTTACGTATTAAGTTGCTGGCTTTAGCAAACAGAAGAAACCATAGATAAACCTAGTTGTATTCCTATCAATGTCACACAAGATAATTTCTCTCCCTTATATTGAACAGTTTTCCTTTACATGTATTTTATTACTATCTTCGTTACTGGCAGCACAATAAAAAAATAGGGTTTGAGTTCTAAAAAAGATTAGAACCCTAGAACTTTTTCAAAAGTTCTAGACTAGAACTAGAACCCAGAACTTCAGAGGGTTCTGACAACCCTATTTCTCACCCCCCCCCCTCTTTTAAATCCATTGCTACCCTTCCCTTCAGCCTGGCCACCTTCTGGCCCCAACCTCACCTTCTCTGACACTTACTGGCTTCCACTCTTCATGAGCTTACACATACACCCCCTGTTGTGGGAGTTTAGGCTTCTCTCCACACAGACAGACACACACACACACACACACACACACACACACACACACACACACACGTCTAACTCATGGGAGGCTGCTGTCAGTTGCCCTGGTTAGGATTAAGAGTGTAGGCATCATCCTGCAGATATTCCAGGTCTCTTCTATCTTGGTTATCCCACTACCTGGGACCCTAACAACTAGAGCTTCATGGGTTGTGCACATGCAGATGCATGCTGGCTTACTGGAGCCAGTCAGCCTCCCAGTGGCAGCTCCAGCTGCAATTTCACATGTGTTCACCCAGGTGGCAGTACAGCAGCGGAGCATGCAACCTTCCTTCCCGACTGGCCCCTGTTGTCCTGTGCTCGTTCATGACCCGGGGTCTCCGGCATCAAGAATAGCAACACTGCCGGCCCGGTGGGTTGAGGCGCTGGACGCCACACCTCGCTCCATGCCGGTGACCCGGGTTCGGGAACAAGCACGGGTCGTCGGGGGTCGGCAGGGGAGGACTAGGATTGAGCGTCCAACAACAGCTCTCCTAGTCCTGGGGAAAGGGGTGGAGGCACACCGTACTCTGATGGTCCCTGGGGACAAACCGGAGATACTACAGGCGTAAGTGCGTTGGGGGGGGCACAGACATCTGCATATTAGTGCACAGACGTCATTGCACATCCGTGCTCCCATCGGGGAAACAGGAACAAGGAAAATGACAGCATAGTCCGTGGCAGTTTGATGGCCGCAGTCTCACCGGTCGATGATGCCTGGAGTAGGCGTGTGCCGGTCATGGATCCCGGCTGGGCGCGGGTGGGGGCATGGGGGGCCCCCTCTCGACGGTACAGCTGCATATGCCAGCTGGGCACGTCAGCTTCAGGGTCGGCAGTGAAGGAGAAGCAGTGGCTGGATATAGGCAGGACTGTGGCTGTAGGTGAGAAAATCTTAAAATAATAAAAAGAATAGCAACACTGCCACTGTGGCTATGTGATGACTCCACAAAGGGACGGACTATTTCCTATTATAAAGTAGACTAAACATCAATCAATCAATCAACTTTATACTGTTCCCTTCTGGATTATTTGCTCAGGGTGCCACTTATATATGAATATGCATGCAATTAACCAACCAGTCAGATAAATGCATAAGGAGACTAAACCTTAATCATAAATAATCCTAAAACACTTAAAACGCCACATTAAACTAAGTCTTTCAAGAGCTGCCAAGGCTCAGATGAAATATTGGAATTATATAGAAACACAGAAGTTGACAGCAGAAGAAAACCAATTGTTCTATCCACCCTCCCCTTATCCCTGCCTAGCCAAGAGACTTAACCCTCTAGTTGTCACTTGCCCCTCCCTACCCTTTTGTCCCCTCCTCCCTGTTGGCCCCCCACATTAAACCCATGTCTAGCCAAACTATGCTTGAACCCTACCACTGAATTTGCACAGGCCACATTGCTGTGCAATTTGTTCCACCTGTTTACCCCCATCTCCATAAAAAAGTACCTCTTAACAGCCTTCTTAAAACATTCCCTGCCAGCTTCTTTGTGCTACTTCTAATGTTTGCTGTAACACTGTATATGAACAGTTTACTGCTGTCCACTTTATCCCCTATATAAACATATATAGGGGATATGTGATGGGTGCTCATGAGACATGATATTTACCTTCAAGAGTGGTCAGTGACCTCTTGGCCTTCATGAGTGTCGAAGCTATGAGTGAGGTCAAAAGAGGTCACCGACCACGAATGAAGATAAACATCCTACTTCATGAGCGCACATCACATGTACAGTTTACACTACACATTAACGCTTTAAGCTGGTGTCATTTTATTAAAAAGGTTCCCATTTCCATAGTTTCTGATAGTTCACGCTGGCTGAAGCATGCAGCTTCAGAAAACGCAGAGCACAGGTGGCAGAGTGAAATGCTTGTTGTGATGTTCCCAACTAGCTGGACACATTTTGTGACATACCCTACTGTGGAGATAGGCAAATTAATCTCTGCAGTAGGGTATGTCATAAAATATATCTAGCTAGTTGGTGTCCTCTGGGTCAGACAGCATTTTTCATCAAGCATAAAAAACACTAATGTACATCATGTAAATGTTTCTATTATGTCCCCTCTCTTCCTCCTGTTTTTTTAGTGAACACAACTTAGGTCCGTCAGCCTTTCATCTTAGAACGTGCCCCGCTGCCACCGAATCATTTTGGTGGCCTTACTCTTGACTGACTTTACCCTCTCCCCATTCTTCTTCAGGTAAGGATTCCAGAACTACATGCCATACTCAAAGTGTGGTCTCACCAGGGATCTCTACAGGGGCAGTATCACCTCCTTGCATCTATTGCTGACCCCCTGCCTATGCAGCCCAACATTCTGTTAACCTTTCCCACTGCCTTGCTACACTGAGCTGCTTGTTTAGGTTATCAGATAAAATAACCCCCAGATCCATACCACTCAACTGTTCCGAATTATCAGGAACGTCCCTGATTTTGCCTCAGAAATGTCCATGATTCCTCATAAATTTGACATTTTTGTCACTGAAAAGTAGGAATCTGAAGCATAAAATATCGGCAGACATTAATGGTAGTCTTTCTCCTTCAGAATTTTTTTTTTCACACAGATTCCCACAATCTGGCAAGCTTCTTGAGCGAATATTTATGTTTTGTAAGATGTGTCCCTGATTTGGGTAATTTGCCTGTGAACTTTTTTTTTTTTTTTTTTTAAACCTAGTCCTTGCTTTGCAAGACAGGAGGTTTAGAGGTATGTTCAGATCCTTCTACTTCTTTGTCTGCTTGACTCTCAATCCACCCATCCGGTATTCTATTCCTGGAGGCTTTGCTCCTATGGACACGACTTTGTACTTCTTTGCATTGAACCTCAGCTGCCATATCTTGGACCACCTCTCCAACCTCTTCGAATCCTCAGTCATTACTCTTATTCCATCCTCACTGTCCACTCTTCTGAAGATTTTTGTGCCATCCATGAAAAGGGAAGTCTTGTCTTGGATATCTTCATCTATGTCAGAAATCAAGATGTTAAAAAGCTTTGGCCCCAGAACTGGCCCCTGAGGCACCCCACTAGTGTCTACCCTCACCTATGAGAATTCCCCATCGAGCACCACACTCTGTGTTCTCCCCCTAAGTTAGTTTCCAATGCAGGCAGTTTCTCACCTACAGGTCCGCCATTTTTATACCCAGCCTTCTATGGCAGATGGAGCTGAATGCCTTACTAACGTCCAGGTATAATACACCCCCAGCTTGGCCTCTGTCAACAGCCTTTATTACTGAATCAAAGAAGTCAATCAGTTTCGTCGAACAAGACCTACCAAGCATGAACCTGTGCTGCCTACTGTCCTGTAACCCATTTACTTCAAGGAACTCCACCAGCCTTTCTTTTATAATGGATTCCAGCATCTTACCCACTAATGAAGTCAAGCTAACTGGGCAGCAGGTTCCCGGGTCATTTCTACTGCCGCTTTTGTGCAGTGGCTCAAATCAGTTACCCTCCAATTGGCCATTATCATTTCCATTTCCATCTCCAAAGAGAATTGAAGAGGTCAGTGGTGCCAAATGCACTTGCCCAATCTCTTTAGCACCCTCATGTGTAGAACAACACCTCACCTTCTCTGGACACACTGACGCCATCCAGAAAAAAAACTGTGCCCCTAGCTCAGTGCCTTTTTCAGAAACCACAGTTGCATCCCTCCTGCAGCTAGGTGTGAGCTTGTCCAGAAGATGATACTCCCCATTTTTGACTACTGCGACGTAGGGTCCTCCCTGACCAGATTGGACACTCTCTTCAACTCCTTCTACCGCTTTACCCTTGATACTACCTCTCGCACCCACCACTGTGACCTCTATTGAGTCCTTTCCTAGGTTATCTGATTAGTTCCTGGTGAACCATTTCAATAAATAAATCCTGACCTGGTGATTTATCTACCCTAAGTGAGCCTAGCCCCTCACCCTTTCCTCCACTATAACCCATATGTCAATGCCCCGATCCTCCTGAGATTGTGACCAATGTCACACTGTGGGAGAGGCCCACTCCTCTCCACTATGCAGGCAGAACAAAAGTATTCGTTCATATGTCTACTTTACCT
Organism: Neoceratodus forsteri; assembly: GCA_016271365.2. NCBI lineage: Eukaryota > Metazoa > Chordata > Ceratodontiformes > Ceratodontidae > Neoceratodus > Neoceratodus forsteri. Next base: position 297,181,540 of record CM057459.1, on the reverse strand, counting down.
TTATCACTTTCTTCCTCATTTGTATAATTTCTGCCTAATGTAGCAGAAGAAAGCCTCATTTCCCTCTCTCACTCCCTCTGCTATTAGGAGTTTGGTATCAGTTTTTGCCTTCCTTGTTGTTCTGTTTGCCTTCTTCAAGTTAAGCATACCTCACGGTTTTCAACCGTTTCATTCTTTGTAACATTTAAAGGCCATGGTCTTCTTCTTCCTCACCAACTCTCCTACATACCTTATATACCACATAGACTTCCTTCTCTTCTTGTTCTTCCCTACCTTCCGTACACAGTTTAGTAACCTCTTCTAACCCTTCCCTGATTATATTTCGTAGACTTGGGGCAGACTGGTGGCACACTCAGCCTCCTTGGTCTTTTCCAAGGTCCACTCTGTGTGGAGCATGGAGGGGAAGAAGGATAGAATAAGGAGGGATGCGACAGAGGAGTTTAATGGGTGGTTAAAGGGATGGTGGCAGGAGAAGGGGTAAGGTAAAATGTATTTCTTAAGTGCCTTTCAGGTTATCAAGGCGCTTTACAATAAGATCCAATATAAACAAATAACAGAAATTCAAATCACACAGAAAAAGCTTGATAAAACAAATAAGTCTTAAAATCAGATTTAAAACTCGTGATGGTTGGACATTCTCTTAACCGAGTACCACTCTGTGCGGGACTGGGGGAACTTCTGGGACAGGAGGCTCTTCACGAGTGACAGAATTCACCTGGCTAGAGAAAGGGCTTGTGCTCTGTGCCAGATATCAGATGTCTATATCAGACGTTTAAAGGGAAACTCCTATAGAGTCCATAAGTGCAGCAGCAGCTGCAGAAACGCCCGACCGGGGCCTGATTGGGCTTTTAACATAAAAAGTAATTTTTTTTTTTTTTTTTTTTTAAATTTACCTGCTGCCTCAGACTTTTAATTGAAAAGATCTGCTCTGTTGGCCCGGTGGTGTTGAGTGTTGAGGTGCTAGATGCCTCACCTCGCTCCATGCCGGCGACCCAGGTTTGGTAACGGACTCTGGTCATTCAGGGGTCAGACAGGGAGGTAATGATTGAGCATCCTGACTACTCTCCTTCCTCGGGGTGGGGGGTTTGTGCTGCGTGTATAGGCACAACAAAAGGGGTTTGGTCTGTGCCCAAGGTGCTTGGCTGCTTCCACAGAGGTGGAGACAGCTGCTGCGTTCATTGCACGGGCGTGGGTGCAGGGGAGAAAATAAGAGGAAACATACTGGGACCCAGTGTGCTGGAGGACGTATCCCTACAAGGGGGGAGGGTCCCGGTGGTGGACAAAATAATGTTGTGATAAAAAAAAAAAAAAAAAAAAGATCTGCTCTGTCCATAATGGCTGCAGAGCCACAGGCGGACATCTTGCACACTCCGCACGGCTTCTGCCATGAAGGTAATGCTAATGAGGGCTACCAAATAGCAGATGTTGGTAGCCTTCATCAGAACAACCTTTGCAGTGGAAGTTGCCTGGGGTGCGCGAGATGTCCGCCTGGGGCTCTGCGGCCATTCTGGACAGAGCGTATCTTTTTAATTAAAATTCCAAGGCAGCAGGTAAATTAAAAATTTACTTTTATGTTAAAAGCCCTAATCGGACATTTTTGCAGCAGCTGCTGAACTTATTAAAAAAGGTCCATCTCCCCATACGACGCACACGGGAAATGCCAAACCTCACCCAACAACTAACACACCGAAATCTGGCCAATGGAAAATCATGTACACAAATGCTCACAGCCTGGGAAATAAGATCCCAGACCTTCAGGCAATAATGTCAGAGGCTAAACTAGACATAGTAGCAATTAGTGAGATGTGGTAACCACACTTGGGAGACTTCAGTACCTGGCTATGTATTGTTCAAAAGAGACCGAGGTGCAAAAAGGGAAGGGGTGGAGTGGCCCTGTATATCAATGAAAATATCAAAGCTACAGAAATTCAGAATACACATAAGGAGCCAGAAGAACTGTGGGTCACCCTGGAAACAGGAAATGGGACAGCCATAAGAACCGGGGTTGTCTACAGGCCTCCAGACCAGGGGGAGGACATATATACATTACTGTTAGAAGATACACAAAACATGACAGCTAAAGGGGAGGTTCTGATAATGGGAGACTTCAACATGCCGGATACAGATTGGTCAATACCAGCAGGAACATCTGCCAGAACTAGACACATGGTGGATTCCCTGCAGGGGGAGGGCCTCAAACAACTGGTACAGCAACCCACAAGACACAGGGCTATCCTAGATCTAGTACTGACTAACAGGGAAGGGATCACAGATCTCCAGGTAGAAGGTCACCTGGGGGCCAGTGACTATCACATGGTATGGTTCAATTTGGCCACTACATCTAAATCATCCCATTCCAAGGCAAAAATATGGGACTTCAGAAGAGCTGACTTTGATAAGATGGCCAACAGAGTTAAGCTAGCCCTGGCAAAAAGAACACAGGTGAGGGGTACAGGCAAAGTGGGCAAGCATTAAGGATGCAATACTTGAAGCAACATCCCATTGTGTTAGACAGAAAAGGAAGTGCAAAAGAAGAAGGAAACCGCTTTGGTTCTCAAATACAGTAGCAGAAAGGTCAGAGCCAAAGGCTGGCCTTCAGGAAAATAAAGGGAACACAGCGGGATTAAGATAGGAGGCATACCAAACTGCCCTAAGGAAGCAGGGAAGGCAGTAAGGCAGACAAAGTCCCAAACTGAGGAACACTAGCACAAACAGTAAAGAAGGTGACAAGACTTTCTATAGATACATTAGTGAAAGGAGAAAGTCCAGAGGGGTATTGCTAAGCTCAATGGAGAAAAGGGGCATGTGGAGGAGGAGGACCTGTAAAAGCATCTATCCTAAATAGATACTTTTGCTCAGTATTTACTGAAGAGAAGGTGAGGCAGGGCCCACAGCTCAGCACCATGAACACAGGGGGGAAGGAGGTGAGCACTACTCCCTTCACAAAAGAAAGGGTGCTACAAGAGCTCGCTAAGCTCAGGGTAGATAAGGCAATGGGACCTGATGGCATACATCCCAAGGTACTTAAGGAGCTAAGGGTGAAACTAGCAGAGCCATTAGCAGAACAGTTTAGTGAGACTCTGAGCACAGGAGAGGTCTCAGAAGACTGGAGAGGGCTCATGTGATCCCACTCCACAAGAGTGGTACCAGGGAGGAGGCAGGGAACTACAGACCAGTCAGTCTTACCTCAGTAGTGGGCAAGACTATGGAGGCACTCCTTAAGGAAAGGATAGTGCAACACCTGGAATCCACAGGGGCACAGGATCCAAGACAGCATGGGTTTACAAAAGGAAGGTCCTGTCAAACTAATTTCATAGATTTCTTTGACTGGGTAACCAGAGTGGTGGACAAGGGGGAGCAGTTGATGTCGTCTACCTTGACTTCAGCAAAGCTTTTGACACTGTTCCACATATAAGATTGATAAATAAGCTGGGTAGGCTCGGGGTGGGTCAGAAGTTGGTCAACTGGGTGGTAAACTGGTTGACGGGCAGAAAACAGAGAGTGGTGGTAAATGGTATATAGTCAGAAGAGATGCAACTCACAAGTGGGGTACCTCAGAGATCAGTCCTCTTCAATATCTTCATTAGTAACCTTGCAGATGGTCTAGAGGGTAAGGCTTGTCTGTTTGCAGATGACACCAAGATCTGCAACACAGTAGATGAGCCAGATGGGGTGGGCAGAATGAGAAGAGATCGGGATAAACTAGCAAAATGGTCAGAAGGGTGGCAACTGTGATTTAACGCAAAGAAGTGCAAGATCATGCACACAGGGAAGAGAAACCCCGAAGTCACCTATAGGCTGGGAGGGGAGTTGAAGGCAATCACAAAGGAAGAAAGAGACCTGGTCATCATCATCACTGATGACCTGAAATCATCCAAGCAGACCTCTAAAGTAGTAGGTAAGGCTAGGGGGATGTTAGGGTGTATTAGTAGAGGTATCACAAGTCATAAGAGGGAGGTAATAATCCCTCTTTACAAGACACTGGTTAGGCCCCATCTGGAGTACTGCGTGCAGTACTGGAGGCCACACCTTCACAAAGACATTAACCAAATTGAGGCAGTCCAGAGAAGGGCAACCAAAATGGTGCAGGGACTGCATCAGAAGACATACAAGGACAGATTAATGGAGCTCAATATGTATACCCTTGAGCAAAGGAGGGAGAGAGGTGATATGATTGAGACATTCAAACACCTTAAGGGCATTAACAAGGTGAAAGAGTCCAACATGTTTAAATATAAGAAAAATAGCAGGACAAGAGGACACAGCATGAGATTTGAGGGAGGCCGATTAAGGGGAATGTGAGAAATTCTTTTTACAGAAAGGGTGGTGGATGCATGGAGCGGCCTACCTCAGGAAGTGGTGGCTATGAATACAGTGCAGGGCTTCAAACAGGCATGGGATAGGCATAAGGGAGCAATACAGACGAGCGAGTATGAATAGATAGGCCACTGACAGAGCAAAGGCCGATGGCACATTTATAAGGTAGAAAAAGAAATGGGCAGACTGGATGGGCCTTGCGGTCCTTATCTGCTGTCAACTTCTATATTTCTATAGGAGTTTCCCTTTAAATATACTGCAGGAGGGGTTGTATATGCTGGTGCGACAAAAAAGATCGCAACCGGCATTACAGCAATGGGCTCCATGTCAACCGCAAGTTGCAGTTGGCATGGAGCTGCACTGTTTGGGATCCGTTTTTACATTGGGGGACTTTGCCCCCCCCGACCTACCCCCGAACTAATAATTCTAACTCCAGGTTGGAGTTAGATTCGGGGAGGGTGCAAGTCAGATAAATGGTTATTACCTTCCAGCAGCACTTCTCACGGTGGCATGGCGTTATGGTGAATCGATGCATGTTGCCGTAGAAATGTCGCTGTTAGAGTGGCATACCCTGCAGGGGAGACTGGGACTAGGGGAACCACAGTGATAGGTAAGAGGAAGGAGAATCTAGCTTGTACTCCCCCATATCTGTGGGCTTGTTGCAGTACAGTGGGTAAAAATAGAGTTGAGGTCCGAACTAGGCTAGGAGAAGGGACAATAGAGAGGGGACCACAATAAACAATAAGCTAAGAGGACCAGGGAAGAACAAGGGAGAAAGACAGGTAAAAAAAACAAAAAGGGTTCAAGTGTTAGATGGAAGAAGATCTGCTTTAATGCTAGGAGCCTGGGTAATAAAATGAACAAGCTCCAGGCAATGATGTCAGACACTGGGATGGACCTTGTGGCAATCACAGAAACAGAGGCCACAGAAAATAACAACTGGGACTGGACAGTCTGTGGGAACTCGGTGTTCGGGAGGGATAGTGGAAAAGGTAGAGGGGGAGGCATAGCCCTGTATGTCAAAGACGGCACTGAGGATGTGGAAGATGGGTGCATCAGGGTAGTAACCGGGAGACGAGTCACTGTGGGTGCAACTCATGGCAGTCTCAGGCAAGAAACTATGCTTGGGAGTGGGCTACAGGCTGCCAGGGCAAGGGGAAGAGAGGGACAGACAGCGCAAGGAAGAGCTAGAAATGCGGGTGGCAAAGAAGGAAGTAGTAGCAGTGGGTGATCTGAACCTACTGGACATCTACTGGGATGTTCCAATGGCCAGGAGCACCAGAAGTCCAGCCTTGCTGGATAAATTCCACAACGGTCTACTGGTACAGCTAGTTAAGGAACCCACCAGGCATATTCTCAATGCTGTGCTCACCACCTCAGAAGTGGTAGGAACTATGAGAGCAGGGGAGCAACTAGGGAACAGTGGCCGCAACTCCATTTGGTTCGAACTAGCCTTTGAAACCGGAAAACCCCAATCGAAAGCTGAGGTCCTTAATTTCAAATGGGGGGACTGAAACAGGTTGAGGGAGTTGGTCTCCGATAAGATAGTGAGGGTAATCTGCTTAGGAGGTATGGAAGAGAGATGGGCAATAAAGGGGGCCATTCTCAAGGCATCCATTTATGCACGAGAATGGTAACCAAAAGGAACCAGTTCAAGAGACCATTATTGTTCTTGGCAAGGGTCAGGGAAGCAGCAAGGGCCAGGAAAAGGCCTTCTTTAGGTACAAAGAAAAGCAGTGTGAGGAAGAATGGGAGAATACTTACTGAGACATAAGGAGGCAAAGGCGGTGGTTAACAAGGCAAAAATCAGACACAGAATTGCATACTGCAGAGAGAATAAGGGCAGAGTAAAACATTTTTTTCTGGTATATCAGGGAAAAAAAGGAAGGGGAATCGCTAGGCTATCTTTGGGGAGGTATGTTGATAGAGGAGAACATGTGAAAGACTGCCATCCTTAATGGTTACTTTTGCTCTACCTTCACTTGGGAGGATGTTGGGCCTTTGCTAAAGGGTAACATCAAAGTAGCCATAAACGAGGTCCCAGAGATGAGAGAAACAATATTTACAAGCAAAAGGGTCCAGACATGGCTAGCAGCCCTAAAGACAGATAAGGCCCTGGGACCAGATGGGATGCATCCCAGGGAGTTTGGGGAACTGGCAGTGGAACAGGCTGAAATCCTGGTAGGATTATTCCACAGCTCATTACAGATGAGGGTAGTACCAAAGGACTGGTGGGTGGCGGACGTAGTTCCACTTCATGGTGGGGAGACAAGAAGCAAGCAGGGAATTACAAACCTGTCATTCTCCACTGTTGTAGGGAAGCCGACGGAATTATGGGTCAACCTCGTGGACTACCTGGAGAGCAATGTTTTCCAGGACTGTAAACAGCACAGGTTCATGGCAGGGAGGTCTTGTCATACTATCCTCATAGTTTTCTTTGACTGGGTGACAATGGCACGGGATAGGGGGCATGCTGTGGATTTACTCTACTTAGACTTCAGCAAGGCTTTCGACTCAGCACCTCACAAATGCCTGCTGAAGAAGATGGAGGATCTCAATGCGGCTAGAGTCATAGTAAGATGGGTAGGTAACTGGCTAAAGGGGAGGTAGAAGAAGGTTGTGGTTAACAGGTTCAAATAAGAAGAGAGGGAGGTCACAAGCAGAATACCACAGGGATCTATCCTGAACCCAGTCTTCTTTATTATGTTCATCAGCGACACTGGAGAAGGAATCCGGAGCAGGTTGTTTGAGTCTCTTCTTAGATGACACTAAGCTCTGTGGGAAGGTGGAAAGCGACGAGGAAACCAGGGAAATGCAGAGTGACCTGCAAAGACCAGAGAGGTGGTCTGAGGTTTTGCAGGTGAAATTCAATGCCAAAAAGTATAAGGTGATGCAACTACAGAACAAGAACCCCAAGACAGAATACTGGATGGGTGGAGTAGGATTCAGCACTTCGGCTGAGGAATGGGGCCTAGGAGTTATCATCAGTCACACCCTCAAACAATCAAGTCAGTGCAACAAGGCTTATAGTAAGGCAAAGCAAACCAGGACGCTGGCATGTATCGGGAGGGGTATTTACACAGCAGAAGGAAAGACGTACTACTACCCCCTTTATATAGTAGATCTTTAGTGAGGCTGCACCTGGAGTACTGTGCCCAGTTCTGGGGTCCTCTCCTCAGGAAAGATTTGGGCAGGCTGGAGGCGGTGTAGCAAAGGGTGACAAAGATGATTTAGGTCAAACAGGGCAGGCCTTATGAAGAGCGCCTCAAGGCACTGAATATCTACTCACTGGAGACCAGAAAGGAGATGGGATATATAACAGAAATCTTCAAGTTCCTGAAAGGAATAAACAAGATGAACTGCGAGGAATTATTTAGCATGAGTAATAGTACAAGGGCATGAGTGGAAACTGACAGGAGGGAGGTTCAGGAGGGATGTGAGGAAGTATTACTTTACTGAAAGGGTGGTGTAACCATGGAATAGTCTACCAGCCAAGGTGGTGGGTGCTAAAACCATTAATGGTTTCAAGCATGGTTAAGACAGAGTAAAGGGTATAATGGTTACATGGGGCAACAGGAAATGTGAGGGGAATGGGGAGTGTTAGGACCCTGGTTGAACATTAGGTCTCGGGTTAGACAGGGAACCACAGGCAGACTGGATGGACTTTTTCTGCCATCATTGTCTATGTTTTTATATCCCACTTCCTGTCTAGGGGTGTAATGATACAAAAATGGGCACAGTAGGATAACCTTGAAAAACTGATCACAATTATTTTAGAATCGCAATGTTATGGCGTCTAGTTTAGGTTTTGTGAGGGACCCTCCTAACCCTGCACTGTTTTGGAGAAGGGAGTAGTGGACTGAAAAACTGAATTTTTTCACACTTTTATCACAATATATTTAGTATACCAAGAAAAATTGTTATAATGACATATGAAAACAGACACGATATCAGTAGCATCAGTAAAAATCATTGTGGTTTATCGTGAATCACTGTTTTTGTGAAATCCCTATTCCTGTCTAGCCCAACTGCCAGCTGACCCCCTCTAACTTAACAATGAATACTTGACACATGCTGCCAAGATCAGCCCTCCTGAAATCCAGCATTCTGGTCCTTGAACTAGTATTACCAGCCTTCAGCACTATGTTAAACCATACTGACTGACAATCACTGTTCCGAAACCTCCTTAACAATCTCCCTGTTTGTAAGGACCAGGTCCAGGGTTGCTCCCTCTCTCATCAGTTCTTGAATGGATTGTGACAGGAATCCATCCTGGAATACCTCTACCAGTCTCTGACTCCTGGTACATGTTGGTACTGTGACACTCCAATCAAAGCTGGCAGTATAGTCAGGGTAATGAGCTGTGAAGAAAAAAATTACTTACCATAGTAATGTTGTTTCTTCTAATGGAGTCTTGCTGTATTCTGACTAAATGCAGTTAGCCCCAGCACTTGAACTGCCCCGGAGAGTAAGGAGTTAACTCTATGGAGAAGCATAGAACGTTGAGCTCGAGCTCGGTTTTCAAACCTCTGTCTCTAGCACTCTGAAGTGTAACCGTCAGATTATTACGAGCACTAACTAATAAAAGTAATAGGTTGAAATTATTTCAACTCTTGCAAGCCAAATGGCTGCACAAATTGTTTTTAGGGTCAAAAGACTCAAGTCGAGAACCCCAAAAAGAAAGCTAAATATAAAACCAAAGTAGGTAGAGAGCTAAAACATAACTAAAACCCATAAGATAGGGCAAGTCAAGTACACCTCTGGGGAGCAGCACTGTGCCTGCCCACCCACATCCCAAAACTACTGGGTTCTAGGAGGGGAGGCAGGGAAGGAGGTCAGAATACAACAAGACTCCATTAGAAGAAACAACATTACTATGGTAAGCAATTTTTTCTTCAAACAACATGAAGTCTTGCTGTATTCTGACTAAATACAGACTACCAAGCAGTACCCCCTTGGAGGAGGAAGTCACAGAACCTATTTTGGGAACAAGCTCTGCAGCACAGCTGTGTCAAACCTAGCATCACTTCTAGACTGAATGTCCAGAGAATAATGCTTGGTAAATGTGTGAACAGTTTTCCAGGTGGCTGCTTTACAAATTTCCACTAAAGGTACATCCCTAGCTGCCGCGAGTGAAGCAGCTGTACCCCTGGTAGAATGAGCCTTCAGGCCTAAGGGAGGTTCCTTCCCAAGTTTTGAATAGCAGAATTGGATACAGGAGACAATCCACCTGGCAATAGTTCTCTTGGTGGCTGGTTTGCCCTTTCCCACCTCACCATAGGTGAGAAATAACTGAGAACATCCATTCCTATAGGCCTTAGTATGCTCCACATAGTAATGAAGGGCCCTTTTCACATCAAGACTGTGTAATCTTTGTTCCACAGAGGAAGAATGGTCAGTAAAAAACACAGGCAATGTCATAGATTGGTTCAGATGAAAGTCTGAGACCACTCTGGGAAGAAACTTTCTGTTAGTTCGAAGGACCACCTTATCCCTGTGAAAAGAAATAAAATCAGGTTCCACTGATATAGCCTGTAACTCACTGATCCTCCTGGCAGAGGTAATGGCTACTAGGAATACAGTTTTCCATGTCAAGTATTTCAGCTCTGCTGAAGATAGAGGCTCAAAAGGGGGCTGCATAAGCTGTGCTATACAGATGTTCAGATCCCAAGAAGGGGTAGGGGCTAGAAAGGGAGGATTAACATGCATCAGACCTTTGAAGAATTTCTGGAAAACTGGATGAGAAGTTAAGGAAGAGCCCTTCACAGCTGAAAGGAAGGCAGACACAGCTGCCAAATACACCTTAAGCATAGTGGGCCAAAGGACTAAACTATTAAGATGCACCAAATAGTCCAATACAGTAGCAATGTCAGATAATTATGGCTGAACAGGTATTTGGGAACACCAAAAGCCAAATCTTTTCCACTTGGAATTGTAAGTTTTCCTGGTTGCAGGTTTCCTGCTAACCTTCAGAATATCCAAAACCGATTGAGAAAGGTTTAAATGTGCATATTCTAACTCTTCAAGAGCCAGGCCTTGAGCCTGAGAGCCTGAAGATTGGGATAGAGGATCCTCCCATGAGAGGATGTCAGCAGATTGAACTGTCTGGGAAGACACAGTGGCCTTGTCACTGACAATAACAGTAGCAGAGGATGCCTTGCCTGTCTGGCCCAGTCTGATGCCACTAGGATCACTCTGCAAGGCTGAGATCTGGCCTTGATCAGAACCCCGAAGATCAAAGGGAAAGGAGGAAATGCATACAGAAACCTGCTTGTCCAATCCAATAGTACAGTCTCCTGTTGTACAGAGCCCAGTAGAGGAGGCCTGCAACAAAAAAGAGGAAGTTAATGATTGTCCGGGGCTGCAAAGAGATCTATCTCTGGAGTCCCCCACCTGTTGAAGATAACCTGAAGGACCAGGGGATTCAGAGTGATGACCCTCAGACATTCTTCTGAGAGCATCTGCTAAGATGTTGTCCTTCCCTGGTAGGTGTACAGCCACCAGGGGAATTGTGAAGGGAATAAGCCAGAGACCATACCTTCATGGCCTCCGTGCACAAGGCCGAGGACTGAGTGCCTCCCTGCTTGTTGATGTACCACATGGTTGTGGTATTGTCTGTCCTGATTTGTACTACTTTCCCATGAACCACAGTTGAGAATGTCTGCAGAGCTAGAAAGACGCCCTCAACTCCAGAAGGTTTATGTGAAGAAGGGACTCCTGGTGAGACCAGGTTCCCTGAGCTGTAAGCTGGTCCAGATGGGCCCCCCAGCCTAAGAGGGAGGCATCCGTGGTGAGAATCACTGAAGGAGCATGACTGATGAATTGGACACCTTCCTGAAGGTTGTCCTCGTCCAGCCACCACTGGAGTGCCTAAACTAGGGTCTGGGACACTGGAACCAATTTGGAGAAAAGGTCCTTTTTCTGAGACCAGTAAGATCTGAGATGAAATTGAATATCTTTCATCTGAAACCTTGCTCCCTGGACCACAGCTGTGGAGGCTGCCATGTGGCCCAGTAACTGAAGAAAATGCCTGGATGGACGAGAAACTAGAGGTTGAAAAAAGGAAGCCAGAGTGACTAGAGACTGAACTCTTGAAAGAGGAAGGAATGCTCTTCCCTGGGCAGTGTCTATGTCCGCCCCTATGAAAGGGAGCAGTTGAGTTGGTTGCAGAACTGACTTTTCTAGGTTTAAAATGAAGGCCAAGGACTCCAGGAGCCTTTGGGTGACCTCTAAGGCTGACTTGACTTGGCCTGGGGACTGACCTACTAGGAACCAGTCGTCCAAGTATAGGAACAGAAGGATACCCTGTCTCCTGAGGAATGTCACCACTACTGCCAGGCACTTGGTAAACACCCTTGGAGCCAATGTTAGGCCGAAAGGCATGGCTCTGAACGGATAATGGCCTGAGGGCACTTCGAACCTGAGGTACTTTCTGTGGTAATGTCTGATGGGTATGTGGAAATAGGCATCTTTGAGATCCAGGGAGGCTAGCCAGTCTCCTGGTCTCAGAGAGGGAAGAATTACTCCCAGAGTCACCATCTTGAACTTTGGTTTTGTTAAGTGTTTGTTGCGGTACCTTAAATCTAGGATGGGCCGCCACTCCCCTGTCTTATTTGGGGTAAGGAAGTATCTGGAATAAAGTCCTTTTCCCCTATGATAAAGAGGTACCTTCTCTACTGCTCGCATGAACAGAAGAGAGGAGACTTCTGCCTCTAAGGCCTTTGTCTCCAAGGGGAAGAGGGGGGTGAAAGATCTTGCTCTCATCTTTGGGAACCTTTTGAAGCTGAGAACAAGTCCCTGGCTCACTACTTCCAGGACCCATTTGTCCAAGGTAATGGAATCCCAGGCCTGGGAATAGTGAGCCAGCCTACCCCCCTACAGAAATTGGGGAGGCGACCCTGACTGACACCTCAGAGTGTCTGTTTGGCAGAGGGCTTGGACTGAGTGGATGCTGGGGTCCTGGTCATCCCTCGTCTGCCTCTTCCCCTGAAGAACCCCATCTGCTGGAAAGAAGAGGAAGCCTGGGCTTGGTAAAAAGGCCTGTTAAAAGGCCTGCCCCTGCCAGCCATAAACTGCTGCTTCTGAGAACTGGTCTGCTTCTCTTTTGCTGCAGCACTCCTATACTGGTCCTGTACTCATCCATCTTCTTCATATAAGCCTCTGTTTGTTCGCCAGAGAGTTAACAGCAACAGGAAAATCCATGGCCTTAGTCTGGGTATCTTGTGATAGATTGGTACATCTGAGCCAAGCTAATCTCCTCATGGAGACAGATGTAGTCATGACCCTGGAATGCACATCATTCGAGTCAACAGCAGTGTGAAATTGGACTTTGGATGCCTCAATACCATCTGCAGCCACCTTATCCAGCTCCTTGGCTAGCTGGGGAGGGGCATTCTTAGCCAATTCCAGAACCATATCCCACCTCAATTTCTGGTACCCGTCTGTATATGCCATATAATTGGCTTGTCTGAGTCCCAAAGAGGATGTCAAGTATTGTTTCTTGGCCATGGCATCCACTTTCCTAGAATCCTTATCTGGGGGGTGAGATGCCAGGGGAATATTAGCCTTATCACAGGCTGCAGCCTGCACTACCCCAACATGGCTGCAATGAGTTGTAAGAAATTCTGTTCCAAGACCCGACAAGGTATACCTCCTGTCCATCTTTTTATCCACAGGAGGTATAGAAGCTGAAAACTGCAACATTTTTGTGTCTGTTTCCCCAGGTATTTATGCAGAGGGATAGACACTCTCTTTGACTCTGGGACATCCATCATTTCCATAAAGTCAGGTTCCTCCTGATCCTGTTCAGCTTCTTCCACTGGGAGCTGAAGAGTATCAGCCACTTTCTTGTAAAACAGGAAATGGGAGGGGGACTCAGAAAGTCTGGGAGGAGACACACTGGAAGGCCTGTCTGGGGAGATGTCAGGCTCTACAGGCTCATCTAGGCCTTCATCTTCCTCTTCATCATACTCTTTTTCTCCATCCCAATCGTCCTCATAGAAAGCCTCTGGATCAATGTCAGAAGCAACTATGTCCGACCGAACCGAACCTCTATGTACCGTTGCCGGTTCAGTCAGAACCGGGCAAAGCGACTGAAGAATAGAAATTGCTTTAGCAATCTCCTCAGCGGACAGACCATGGGAAGTAGGATCTGAACCGGCTGTTTTTCCTTTCCTTTTGCTAGGAACTGATTCTGCAGAATCAGCTCTCTTTTTGCCCGAGGAGGTATCGCCCAGGTCAGTGGGCACTGCCTCAGGTTCGGCAACCGCCGAACCAGGCTGGCCATCCGGGTCAGCGGACTTCTCAGCCTCCCTCTCCCTTAGCCTACTCAAATGTTTTTCCAGAGTGGCTTTGGGAAAGTTTTTACAGATTTGGCAGTCTTCTTTGAGGTGGTCAAACCCCAGACAGTAAACACTGATGAGGTGAGGTGAGGGTCGGCCTTGGCAAAGGACTCCTTACACTCGGTACAGTGCTGAAACCCAGTGGGACGGTTTTCTTTTGGGTTTCAGACATGCCGGAATACTGAAAAGTTACCCTTACCAGCTATTCATGAGCAACTAAAACTGGTTGGTTCCAACCATGTTACGTCGTTAAAAAACAAAAAAAACAAACAAAAAAAAAAAAACAGAAATCGGAATTTTTTTTTTTTTTTTTTTTAGGAACTAATGAGTACCAGAAACCACAGTAATATTTAGAAACAAAACAGAAATAGAATGGGATTCGGTTCCAAACCGGACCAACCTGATAAGAACCGAAGGCAAAAAACAATTTCCACAATAATACAATAACTACCTACTACCACTTACTGTTACCGAGACAGCGGTAAGAAGACCAAAATAAAGAAACGGTTAGGTAAAACCGACCGATTTCAACTGATACTAAACCGAAGTGCAGGAAGAATCTCAGGAGCGACTTCACAGTTAGGTGGGGTAAAAAATCTGACGGTTACACTTCAGAGTGCTAGAGACAGAGGTTTGAAAACTGAGCTCGAGCTCAACATTCTATACTTCTGCATAGAGTTAACTCCTTACTCTCCGGGGCAGTTCAAGTGCTGGGGCTAACTGCATTTAGTCAGAATACAGCAAGACTTCATGTTGTTTGAATGAGCTTGGTACATCCAGCAGACCTGGGTCTGATTCCCACAATGTCCACTTGCATACTGTGCGACTCTGAGCAAGTCCCTTAACCTCTCTAGTGCTCCCAGGTCTCCCCCCCCAAAACATGCACTTGTGCCTGTTGGGCCTTACCCAGTTACCAAAGAATAAATAAATAAAAATAAAATAAAGTCTGGCATGCTGAAGTCCCCTACCAGTACCACAACCCTCCTGATCCCTTCTGCCAGAACCCCATACTCCCGACTCTTTTAGATTAATTGACTTATAAGTTATCCCTACCCTAATGACCCCACCCCCACCTAGGTTGCTGCTGAACACAAAGGGTTTCAGTGACAGTACTCCCCTTCAGTCTACTATCCTCTTTAGCTCGGATGTCTTCCAAGATGTGAAGACCTACCTACTTCCTCCTGCTCTAGCCTTCCTGTAGAGCGTGTAGCCAGGAATTTGGAGTTCTCGGTCATGGTGCCTCATTGCCCAAATTTCCATCAGGCTACCAGGTTGAAATGAGCTTCAACCACCAGTGCATGGAGAGGTGACCCATTCTGTACCCTAGGCTTCTGACATTTACAAACACAGCTCTTCAGAAGGTCTGGTGGCATTCCTTTCTTGAACTATTCCTCTCCTTATGCTCCCTACCCACATTTTCTCCTCAAATGTTGCCTATTCTCTGACTCCCCATTATTATTATTATATTATTATTAGGGTTAGTGCTTGTTATATGTGAAAAGCTGCTCCTTCAAATTCAGCTATGTCCCTGATCATGCAGTCTCCCGCACACTGTTAACACTGAACTTCACTCATGAATAAGAAATGAAAGCAAGTCAAGGCACCAACAGTCTTTTTAAAAACCTTAAATAAAATCTGTTGTAGAATTGGCCATAAGCACTCCCCTGAATCACTCATGGCGTCTTTAAGGTGGTATCAAATTGTACAATTCCTTCATAATTAGCATTGACCTAATGAAGTTCTGAGGAAGAATCTGCCGCAAACGCCTCAACCATAAGTGCCGCCTTACTGAGGTCTGGTAGAACATTATCCTAGCTGCACAATGGACATCATCATCAGAATTGACTGCTGAGTAAGTTGAAGCCAGATCTATGAGTTGTAACTCATTAAGCTGCTCTTTGTATATTTCAGAATCTTAGCTAACTTGTATGCCATATCTGTAGCCCAAGAAAGAGTGACCTGGCAGAAAAGACAGTCATGATCGCCACCTTTACGGAGGCTGCAGACACTTGGAATGCCTTCTTTAAAGGAAGTATCAACTTTATGGTCCACAATATTCCCAAGGCTTGCTCTGCAGTCTGCCGGAATGATGGTCTTTTTGGTCAAGGATGAAATTATGGGATCGATCTTTGGAAGATTCGACCATGTATCCATTTTTTTGTTGCCAACTTCAAGAGCATGATGCCATGTCGGGGGACAGGATACTTGTCTTCTGGGCCTTGCCATTCCTCCTAAAGTAGGTATACTATAGCTGGTGGGGTAGGAAACACAGTTCCTGTTTTAGTGGATCTTGACAGTATGAAGGAGGACTCATCCTCCTTGGAGGTGGAGGTGGCAGGGCTGAGGTGGATCTCCGGTGCTGAAATGACTGTCCAGTTCTGGTTCGGTATCCAGTGGGTTGCTGGGTAGTTCACCTTCTTCCATAAAGGAGTCAGACCCTACGCATTTGTTTTTGTGTCCGTAGTGGTGTGACCAATCAACTGCTTCTTCAAACCCAGGAAACATCAGATCTTTTCTTTCTCTGGGCTGGAAGAACTAAAGCTTGACAACTGTCAGCCTATATCCCCATCAGAAGGGGCTGGGGGTGGGAAAGCAGGATCCAGACCACTAAGTAGCAAAAATCCCAGAAAAACTGCCAAATTCCCCTCTGTTTGTACTCCCCGGGTCTCAACAGTCCTGTTATCTGGGAAGAGTGTTGGCAAATCTACCAGAAGAGCAGTACCTCTGGTGGCTGGCGGAGCTGTGCAACAGGTGCAGAGCCAAGCACAATGCAGAAGCAGTGATGTGGGCTAAGAGGAGAATTTTTGGTGTACTTGAAGTTGGCCATGCTGACAAAGTGGCACTGTGGGCCAAGTCTCAGAGATGTGTTTGGAGTGCTTAACTAGATAGTGCCAAGGTGGGAAATCTTCACCCCCCTCTGGTTCCCAAGCAGCCTAGCCAAAGGTGAATGGCCACCGCTCATGGAAAAAACAGGCACAAGGGCTAATGTTCCCCCAAAACACTCCATGTTTTTGGTGTGCTTTGCTAATGAGTGTCAATGTGGGAAATCCCCCTCAATTCCCAAGTGACCCGGCCAAAAATGAAAGTTAATGGCTTCCGCAACTGTTGACTCCCTGGGCCGTGGATGCAGGAAGTAGACTGGCACAATCCACAGGAGGAGGAGGAACCTGTGTTTGAAGTCTACTTTCTGCCTCTACAGAAGCCCAGGAAAAAAATCCCACTAGTACCCCAGTCCTGCCCCCAGCACTGAGAGAGAGAGAGAGAGAGAGAGAGAGAGAAAGAACAAAAAAACAAAATTTCTCCTTCAAAACCATACCCTATGGAGAAACAAAAAAAGTCAGCCACACAAAATTCTCCATTTAGTGTACTTCCTGATCAAGACTAAGATGACAGCATGGACCTCTCAAACTTTGCTTTCAAGTTCCATATGCTGTTATCTCGACCCCTAGATGGGAAAATATGCTCATCGTGAATGGCTGACAATACATTAGTCTCTACATTATTACAGATCAAGGGAGAACTTTATTTTTAAAATGTTTGGCCTCCCCTAATCAGCTTGTTGGTTGTTCTGTTTTTTCATATTATACAGTGTCCAACTGGTCGCATATGAAGAACGGGCAAGTTGTGATAACTGTGTTCACCAGTATAATAAACAATGAAATTAAATAACATTTATTATATATTACTACGTCCCCTGACAGCCCTCTTACAAATGTCAGCGTGGCCTTACTTGTATTCTGAGGGAGCCAGAACTGGGAACCCAACTCACACTTGAAGAATGCGCATGAGACCAGTCTTACAGCTCTGTAGCGTCAGGGACAGAATTAATCTATGCTCTCGATTTAGCTAGTCTGCATGTCTTATCCCCTCATTCATCTATACTGAAGGATGCTGGTGTGAAAACAGGGTCTTTGGCTTTTGTCTGTGGCTGTGGAAAGGACTGCAATGTCACAAGCACAGGATTATGAACAATTTATGATTCCGCAGGTAGACAAGCATCAGGAGCAGATGGGGACAAGGATGCCATTTTCAGGCAGGTGTCCTTTGTAATTTAAGGAAAACCACACAAATAAAAGAGCCCTCTCCCACTGATAGGTAAGCCCCAATTAACGTTTTTAGTCTATAAAGAAATTGACATCCTTTGCTTAATTTTTTTTTTTGTTACACCATACAGTATGGTTACGTAAAAACTTACCGTAACAGTAGATCTTCGAGAGAGGCTCTTGACGTAGGTAATTAAATATAGGACTGACCCAGCAGGTGCCAGGACCCCACGGAAAAATTTCTAGCTAGCAGTCTCTAGCGGGGGATCGCCCCCACATCAGGTAGGCAACGTCAGGATAAAGGGTGGTACCCCATGCATCTCCAGTTCTTTATCACCTAAAGGCCAAAAGGGAAGGCGAGAAGCGGATATTTCCTTCCTGGAAAAGGAGCTGAAAAGCTAAGGGGATGGAGGCGGGGAGGCGTACCTACTGCAAGAGCCTCTCTCGAAGATCTACTGTTACGTAAGTTCTTACGTAACTGTACTATCTTACTTTGAGAGGGCTCTTGCAGTAATAATTACATAAAGGACTGAATCCAAGCAGTCTGGAAAAGGAAAAGCACTCGGGAGGAGGAAAACTATCAACCAATGGAACCTCTGGCTGAACGGGTCTTAAGAAAGAAGACATGAGTACAAACCAACAAGCCTGCTCTATGGCGAGAGGCAATATCCAAACTGTAATGTTTTGTAAAGGTATGGACAGAAGTCCAAGTCGCGGCTGCGCAGATGTCTGCCACTGACATTCTTGAAACAAGCCACAGAGGTGGCTACTCCTCTGCTGGAGTGACCTCTGACTTGACCCGGCAGGGTCTTGTGGTACTTGTCGTAAAAGGTGATACAATGAGCCAACCATTTAGAAAGGCATTGCTTGGAAACTGCATTGCCCTCTCTTTTGTGAGCAAAAGAGAGGAAAAGCTGATCCAATTTCCTGAGATCCTTAGTCCTAGTAGTATAATATCTCAGTATTCTATGAACATCCAAAGTATGCAAGAGGTACTCCCCTTGATTGGAGTGTTGCGTAAAGAAAGCGGGTAGCTCAATGGATTGGTTCAGCGTAGATTCCGCTACCACCTTAGGGAGAAACTTAGGGTTGGTACGAAGAGCCACATGTTCCTTGTGAAAAATCAAATGAGGGAGTTTGCACATTAGGGCCTGAAGCTCGGAAATACGTTGAGCTGAAGTAATGGCCACTAGGAAGAGAGTCTTCCAAGAGAGGAACTTCAAGTCTGCTGAAGCTGCCGGCTCAAAAGGAGGCAGAGTAACCTTCTCGAGAACAAAGTTCAGATGCCAAGGAGGAGCAGGAATACGGATAGGGGGTCTCAAATGGAGAACCTCTCTGAGGAAGGTCATAGAGACTTCCAACTGAGTGAAAGACCAGTTTCCAAAAGGGACATGGTATGCCGAAATCGCTGTCATGTGGACTTTCAAAGAGATGATGCATGTAGTCCAGGACTCTTTCAGTTGGGCAAGAGAAAGGCTCAAAGTCCTTTGATGAGGCCCAAATCAAAAAACATTTCCACTTCATAGCATAGGTGGATCTAGTGGAAGGCTTTCTGGCCTCCATCAGAATATCTGCTACTAGCGGAGAAACCCCGAACCGGCTTGAGCTATGTCTGCAGGAGGCACGCATGCAACTGAAGGGATTTGAGAACCGGATGAACAAGGGTCCCCTGATCCTGGGTCAGCAAGTGCTGTGACAGAGGTAGAGGAAGCGGAGGTTCCTTGGAAAATTGTTGCAGAAGAGAGAACCAAACTTGCCTGGGACAGAATGGAGCGATGAGGATCATCTGTCCTGAGCTTGTGTAAGACCTTCAGAATTAAGGGAACTGGAGGGAAGGCATAGACGAATCTGTCCTTCCAATCGAGAGACAGAGCGTCCCGCCAGAAAGTGTCTCGCCCTGGAGCGAGCAAGCAGAAGGTGAACAGTTTTGCGTTTTCAGGAGACGTGAACAGGTCTACCTGAGGGGTTCCCCACCATAGGAAGATGTCATCTACTACTTCTTAATCCAGTTCCCATACGTAGGCTCTGGCTGAAGACCGACTGAGGTGGTCTGCCAGCGTATTTTCTACTCCTGGAACATAAACTGTCATCAGGTGAAGGTTGTGCTGAACAGCCCAACTCCAAACTCTCATTGCTTCCCTGCACAGAGGGTAGGAACAAGTTCCTCCCTACGTATTGATGTACCAGACTACACACATGCTGTCCGTCTGGATTGTTAGGTGACCGGAAGAATGGAGCCTGGAGCGCATATAGGACTGCTCCGGGTTCGAGCACATTTATGTGTGAAGTCTGCTTGGGTCTGGACCAGGTGCCCCCGAGTCCTGTGAGTCCCTAGGTGGGCTCCCCAGCCATCACCTGAGGCATCTGTTGTCAATGTCAGTGTCAGTGGCTCAGTAGGTAGCACACTCGCCACTGAGGCCGGGAGATCAGAGGGCTGTGGGTTCAGTTCCCACATCTGGCACTTGGGTTAATATCCCAGTACTGACACTGTAGTGCAGCATGAGAGGGGTGCTGCACTTCTGAGGTGCCGTCTTTCGGATGAGACGTTAAACCGAGGTCCCATCTGCCTGGATTGGTGGTAGTTCAGGTGGATGTTAAAGAGCCCATGGCACTTATCAAAAAGAGTTGGGGAATTTCCCTGGTGTCCTGGCCAAATTTCCCTCATTCACTAAAAATACCACCAACAGATTAATCTGGTTCAAGGTCAGTTGGCATTCATCTGTATCCCCCTCCCCGGGTCGTGCCTGAAAATAGGCAGGATTTGTCTAGTGCACTTACCTGGTCAACAAAAACAAAATAAATAAATAATAAATAAATAAATAAATAATGTCTGGGAGTGGGGTTTGATATTGAAGGGAACTCCCCGGCAAAGGTTCCCTTGCACCATCCACCACTGCAAGTCCCTGACCATGGGATCAGAGACTAGAACCTCCTGGTCTAGGTCGTCCAATGTTTGGTCCCACTGAGACCGAAGCATCCACTGAGAGATCCTCATATGGAGCCGAGTGCGAGGGACTGTCAGTATAGCAGCTGCCATGAACCCAAGGAGGCAAAGGACTGACCTGGCACCGAGCCTTCTGAGACTGGACAACAGACGTGCTTGAATCTGGAGGGTTTCCATCCTGTCCAGAGGCCAAAAGTCTTGCAGACGGTTGTGTCCAGGATCACCCCCTATAAACTGGAGTCTTTGGCAAGGGGCCAAATGGGACTTAGACTGGTTGATGGTGATACCCAGGCTGGTAAACACCTGCAGGGTAAAGGAAAGAGAGCGTAGAAGTTCCTCTCTGGATGGGGCCGACACGAGCCAGTCGTCCAGATACAGGAATACCTGCACTCCCTAGGTGCGTAGGTGGGCCGCTACCAAAGACAGGCATTTGGTAAACACTCGGGGAGGGGCAGAGGAAAGACCAAATGGGAGGGCCTTGCATTGGTAGTGGTCCCCCTGGAAAGAAAACCAGAAGAATTTGCGGTGGGAAGGGTGGATGGGGATGTGCAGGTAGGCATCCCTGCATATCCAAAGAGCACAGCCACTGTCCCTGCCGAAGAAATGGCAGAAGGCTCTGCAGGGAGAACATTCTGAAGCATTTATACTCCACGGATATGTTCAGTGAACTGAGGTCTAAAACAGGCCTCACGTCTCCAGTCTTCTTTGGAACTATGAAGAAATGGGAGTAGTAACCTGTCCCCCAAAGGTGGGTGGGAACAGGCTCTATTGCCACCTTCGCAAGAAGGGAAGAAATTTCTTTCAGGACCTGAGGAAGACATTCCGGGGAGTAAGACGACTTGGGAAGGTGGCCTTTGTGGCAGTTTCTGAAGAAACTCGATTGCGTATCCTGCTGCTATCAGTTGGAGCACCCAAGCATCTGATGTAATCCTCTCCCAACCCGGTAGATGGAAGGAGAACCCCCCTCCTACTGGTTCCTCTGGAGAGTCCAGAGGCTGTGGGAGAGGGGAGGAGTCAGGAGGTGTGGGGCAGCATAGCGGCTGAGGCTCCCGCAGCTTTTTTGGGTGGGGGAGTCTTGGTTGCTGGGAGGGCCTGACGCTTGTTGGCCCGCTTGCCCTGTGGTTTTGCTTTTGGTCAAGAAAGTCGATGAAAAGGGCGACGCTGTCCCTGAGGGGGCCTGTACAGAGAGTCCACGGACTTAAGTACAGTACCCTTCTCCTGCAGGTTGGTGATGATGTCCTTGACATCATCGCCAAACAGCACCGAACCCCTGAAGGGCGCATCCTAAATGGCGGATTGCACTTCAGGAACCAATCCTGACACTCAGAGCCAGTCATGACGCCGAAGACCTACGGCGAAACCTGAGCTCTGTCCAGCTGCGTCCACTGCATCGTAGGTGGCATGAAGCATGTGCCAACTGGCTGAACGAGCTGAGCAGACAAGGTCAACCGCTTCCTGTTTGGTCTGAGACTCGGGAAGGGAGTCCAATTTTGATTCCACCTCATCAGGATCGTCTTCTGGTAGTCCGCCATATGAGCGACATAGTTCAGGGCCCTAATACCCAGGGTAGAAGAAGCATACACCTTCCTCCCATACTGGTCCAGAAGCTGAGACTCCTTATCAGGTGGAGACGAACTGAGATGTTTGGGATTGGCAGACTGGCCGTAAGCGGCACTAATCACAACCGAGTCCACCTTGGGGTGTACATTCAAAGAATCTACTCCCTCAGGAGCCAGATACAGCCAATCTGCCTTCCGCTGGGGCTAATGCAGACTTTGCTTCCAAATAGTGGAAACAAGGTCTGCATGAGGCTCAATCCAGGGTGGAATCAATGTCAGAGTGGTCTCAGGCAGATCCAAGTGGGCAGCGAGCTTCTTACGCTGTGGATCTAGCTCCAGAGATTGCCACTGGTGAAATTCCTGGATCTTTCTCAGTAACTCCAAAAAAGAAGGATCCTCTGGAGGAGACTTCGGAGGAGTCCTAGGCCTGGGACAATCTGAAGTACGAGGCTCGTCATCAGGATCGAAGCACCCCCCTGAATCAGAGTCAGAGGTTTCTGACATAGAGGAGGAGGAAGACTCCTCCCGATGCGGGGGAGGAATGGTCCCTTTGGGAAGCCCTCTGGGAAGTCTATCCTCCTCACCCCGGCGCCCGAGGGTTCGCCTCTGGTGTCAGGTAAGGGGAAGGAGTCTCCTATTTCTGGCGAAGAGGATCCTGCACAGGGTCCGGCACCAGGAGACAGTTCGCTACCTCCCTGGTGAGCTGAACCTTGGCCTCAGCCCACCAGGCAGCCAGAGTCTCCTTCAAGTCCACCGGCGGCTTTGGTGAGGGCAGTGAAGGAGGAGGAGGATATGGATACTGAGGGTATCCGTAAGGTGAGCATTTGTAACCCGATGGTGGAAAGCCCGGTGTCGGGTATTGAGGCGCCAGGTACTGCAGCGTCGGATAAAGTGGCACCGGGTACTGTGGCATCGGATACTGTGGTACCAGGTAGGGCAGCACAGGATTAGGCGGTATCGGGTGCCAGGGGCTCTGGCGGAGAAGAAGGCCCTGAGAAAGGCCCAGCAGGCGGGCCAGGTAAAGGTGGCCCCATGGGTGTCGGACCTGGCGTTGGAGTGGCATCTGGCAAAGGGAAGTCAGGTGGCGTCAGGTAGGCCAGCGTTGGAGCCGGCATCCGAGGATCCGGCTCTGTAGGAGGGAGCCCTGATGGCAGGGCACCCAGCTCCTCCATGGCGCCCGGAGGTGGAGGGTTAAATTCCCCTGGGGTCTAACAGAGGAGATGTGGGAGCCTCGGTCCAAGGGGTCCAACATAGGCTCTTTCGCTGGGTGTCGGTCGGAGGGCCCAACATCCGGCTTATCAGCAGGATCCAGGTGGGCGTCAGAGGAGCCGGCGTCAGGACTTATCGGAACTCTGGCCTGACGCAGGTCATACTGGGGAAGCGACCTTGATGGGCGTGCGAGGACTGTTGCGCCCTCCCAAAGAGCGATGTCTTACTCGGTCCTGTCCAGGCGGATGTCGATGATGTGAACATCGGTGGCACGGCGTCGACTGTGAACCCGCTCAGCAGAGGGGCTGCGTGGCAGCGCCTTCCGGGGGCGGAAGCCTCCTTTGCCCCGGAGGCACCCGAGGGGCCCGAGTGTGAGCCCGATGGAAGGGGCGACACCATCTTTTTTTTTTTTTTTTTTACTTTTTGTTTATTAATTTACATAGTAAACATACAGTACTATTTCTGATGTAGCACTTGAGGATACAAATAATCTCCACATAAAGGCGCCACCCCTCTTAATACACGCAAATAAACACATCCATCATACATCTATGAGATACAGCATGGGGGGTATTCCATTATGTAAATATTCATGGAATTGATAAAACAACATTAATTGCTGTATTTAATGAGCCCAAGAGCTGCATGCGTAATAACTGTTAATTTCGTAAAAGTCCATATTTTGAACTTCCTGTAAAGGACAGTGAAAAAACAGCAGCATCCTAAACCAAGAAAATTATACCATAATGGTATTATACTATTGGGAATATTCAACCCTTGACTTAATAAACCTCAACAAGCACGTATTCTTTAAGCAACAAAGTAGCTCCAAACATAAGCGATCTGCATGAAATTATTATTAATGAAAAAATCAACTTGCTTGTTCAAGAAGAGGGAGGATTCCCCTCTCCTCCACAGGACAGATCTATACAACATCCCGCCCTTCCCACCATAATTACAGGGACATTTAAATAACCCTTTCCCCTTATAAGATGAATGTTCAGTATTTAGGGGAAGTAAACATCGTCCCAGCCTTAATTATGGCTATCAGACCTGGGGTCGGCTAAATAGAAATGTCTCTCTAGAGCTC
Organism: Neoceratodus forsteri; assembly: GCA_016271365.2. Taxonomy (NCBI): domain Eukaryota; kingdom Metazoa; phylum Chordata; order Ceratodontiformes; family Ceratodontidae; genus Neoceratodus; species Neoceratodus forsteri. The sequence continues at coordinate 297,157,037 of CM057459.1, read as the reverse complement.
GTTGTCCTCTTCATCTTCTGATTTGGATTGAGAAGACTCCCATCGTCTTCTAGGCAGCCTTGAATGTTTTTGCGACCAAGTCAGTGCTTCAGCAGGGTCCGAAAATATGTAGACTTTTCCAGCATGCACCACTCTAGGCCTTGCAGGAAACAACATGTTGTGTGAAATACCTGCTTCCCGAAGCATAGCTCGTATGCCGTCAAATCATTTCTTTTTTTGCCTTGTCGCGTAACTTAAGTCGGGGTATATGGACACTCTCTCTCCATCCTGAAGCAGGGTGCGCTTTTGTCTGGCTAGGGACAAAATGAGATCTCTGGTCCCCATGTTATCCATCACTGCCACAATTGTCCTTGGGGTATCCGTACTGCTAGACCTTCCTCGGAAGGCAACTCTGTAAGACTTTTGAATTGACCAATTTCTGTTCAGCAGATGTTGACCAAACTGTTGTTCCAACCACTCTTTTAAAAATAAACTGAGATGGTCCCCTTCATTGCCTTCTGGTATTCCTAATATCCTGAGATTGGAGGCCCTGGTTTGGTTCTCTAAGCTCTCAAGCCGGGACCAAAGATATTTATTTTCCTGCACCAGGCTTGCCGCTGTGCCCATCGCTGTCTCCGACTGTTTTTTAGCATCAGATGCCACAATTTTAATTCATCCTGCATCTGTCTCCAGGAGAGTCACTCTGTTTGACAGGGCATCGAAACGGTCAGAGAGACCTGCCATGGATGCTAGCATATGATTCATTTTCTGCCCCAGTGTCTGTAAAGTCTCTTTGTCTCCTTCTGTACTAGGATCCAAAGTACAATGACCTTCGCCCGACCGTGGGTAGTGGGCTGGTAACTTTTACTTTTTAGCGCTCTCTCGCCGCTCTATCTTAGGATTCCCCATCTTTGCTCTATGGGATCTCCGATATCCGAAAATGTACTTTATTGGTTTCATGTCGCTCTCTTGACCTCAAAAAAGAAATTTTATCTTGAGGTTCCGAGTAGCTCTAATTCCCTGCAACCATATTGCTCGGGCTCCACAGCGCCCCCCCCCCCGAGGCGACACCATCTTGGGTGCTGCCAAGATGGCCATTGATGAACGGAGGAGATGTTACCTTAAGCACCGTGACTCCAGCTGGAGTCGTGGAGGCCGTGCAGGTTGAGTCCCGGCCCCAGTGCTTGTCCTTCTTTTTCTTATGGCCTTCGGGGGAAATGGAAGCCTGCCTTAACTTCTTCAGCTCCTTCTCCATGGAAGCCATCTTTTTCTTTACAATATGGGCCTCCAGGAACTGCTGCCTCCATTTTCTGGTAGCTGGATTGTACTGCTGGCAGTGCTGGCACTTCTCCACGGGGTGGTCCGGGTCTAAGCAGAAGAGGCACAGAAACTGTCTGTCCTTATGGGGCAGTTGGGAACCGCATGAGTTGCACTTATTTTTATGCGATTCAGAAGGCGTCGGAGATGACATACATGGACGATTGAAGTGAAAAACTGGAAAAAACGGTCAAAAATCTTGGTAAAACTAACCGACAAAAGACTGACGAGCAATGGAACTCTATCATGAGGAACTTTCACAAGTCAACGGTGGGAAGAAACTGGAAGGTGGGCATGGGGGGCCGCCCCTTTATACTGACATCAGTCACCTGACATGGGGGCGGTTCCCCACCAGAGACTGCTAGCTAGAAATTTTTCCATGGGGTCCTGATGCCTGCTGGGTCAGTCCTATATGTAATTACCTACTGCAAGAGCCCTCTCTAAGTAAGATCTTCTGTTTCAAAGGCTGCCAGCCGCCATCTTGCGGCAGCCACTTACTTTTGTGGTTTGATCTATGCTAATGAGCTATGCAGACTCCGCCAGTAGTCAGTAGGGAACATTAGCATAGTGCAACTGATGTGCGTGACTTCCCACGTGATGGTGGCAGGGCAACCTTTGAAATAGAAATTACAGAGTGTTATAAAAAATATAAAACAAAGCCACAAGATAAACTTTTCTGGCAGGTTCAGTTCAAATAATGTACAGGCCAGGGTGAAGCAGTAATCAACTCAGCTCTATAATGACAAAAACACATACGGTCCCACATTAAAATGCCTTAATTTACACTATGCAAAATCCCTATACAAATCAGCACAAAGCCCTAAATGTGTTATATTCAAACAAGCCTTTCTGAGCATAGAATGAAGGCCCTAAACGTTTTACCTATTAGAGGCCGTCAAGGAGCAAAACTAGCTCAGGCATCTCAAAACTGTTAGCATTCATGCACCAACTTACTACTTGAAAGTCTGAATGCAAATAACCTCTATCCATACAAGGTGCATAGAAGTAGTTTGCATCCCATTATGGACTCATTATCTAGTGAGGTGCTAACTTTTGCTCCTCGGATTGTGTACAGGACTATATCGCCTACATGTAGTGTGTGGTCCTTCAACGGGCACTTCTGGTGCCATGCAGTGAATGTATACTAAAAACCAAAACAAAACAAAACCCTCAGTTTGCTGCTCGGTTTCCTCTTCCTGACCCTATCCTGGTAAAAGTAAATTTGTACATGATCCCTGATAGTTAGCAGTACCTCCCCTCCTGCCTTGACCAATCCCAGTAAACCTTCAGTCTAGTGCCCCCCCATCCCCCTTCCCCTCCCAATTCCCATGCTAGGTATTACAAAGCTGCCATCCCTGGCAGGCTACTGCAACCTTCCCCAAACTGGTACCATCGGTATCATACCAATAATAAGTCATATATGATCCACTGCTGTGTGGTAGACCCCCAATCCCTTAGTTCAACCCCGATCATACAATCATCTCCACCATGAGCCAGCGTGCCTTTCAACACTAGTAACCCCCAGCAGCTGGCACTTACCCTTCACTCACCTCCATCGCCAGTTGCCTACAGGCTCCCACAAGTACTGTTAGAATCATATGCAACAGAAATTACATTGCATTTTCACAGCTGTGCAGTCTAATTTCTATCATGTATGATTCTAACAGAACTTGGTGTTGAGTTAGTTGGCGGTGGAGGTGAGTAGAGGGTAAGTGTAGGTCGCTGAGGTTGAGAAAGTTCTGGTGCTGGGGGTTAATCATCATAGGTATCATAGGTGTCACAGAGCTTTGAAGACTATCGTCCATTTTGCTCACCGTAAGTTCACACATAACCCAAAAAGTTATTAATACTTAAATGAGTATCAAGACGTGTCTTGAATGTATTCATGTTACTGCTGGCTACTACCTCAATTGGAAGTTCATTTCATATCTTGGTTACTCTTACTGAGAACCACATCCTTCTCTTCTTTGTTCTACAGTGTTCGGCCACCGACTGTAGGGGATGTGCTCTGGTATTGTATACTTGTTCCCTAAGTGCAAGGCTCAATTGTTCCCATAATAGCACATCATCTAGTGCCCTATATATCATGCACATGTCTCCCCTCAGCCTACGATACTCCAGGGGATACAGGCCCAGTTTCATGAGCCTATTTTTATAGTTCAAACCTCTTACCTCTTTTATCCTTCTGGTTGCCCTCCTCTGAACCCCTCAATCGCCTTTATAACACCCTTATCCCCTGGTGCCCAGAACTGTGCACAGTACTCTACATGGGGCCTCACCAAGGAGGTGTAGAGGGGCAGCATCACTTCTTTGTTCTTACATTTAATATGCTTGTTTATATAATGCAGTATACTACCTGCCTTTTTTATGACTTGTTGACAGTGTAAGTTATGGCTCAGATCGTTTTTTAACTCTAACACCAAGATCCTTCTCATCCTCTACTGTTCCTAATACCCTACCACCCAACACATAGTGGGCTTGTAAATTATTTTTTCTAAAATGCATAACTGTGCATTTATTGGTGTTAAAGGTGAGCTTCTTAGTATTTGCCCAACATTCTAGCTCTTTTAAGCAATTTGTAGGATATTACTTTATTTCTTTATCTTCACCTTCCTACTCTTGGAGCCCACTCCTTCCTTCCTCTCATCCTCCGTGCCACCTCGGGGGGATCTGCCCCTAGAGTGCCTCCTTCTCTCCCCTGCACAGTGGGGTCTGTCCCTCTTCTGGTGGTCCTGGATGGTTCCGAGAGGCTATCATCTAGGGCTTACCAAGAGGTGTTTTCCCTTTTTCTCCCTGGTTTCCCCTACCCTCTGGGATGTCGAGTGCTAGGACGTACGTCCCAAGTGGTGGCGTGCGCCTCTCATGCGCCGTCGACGTCCCCCCTCCCCGGCTCCGATGAGCGGGCGGCTCCATCCTTCAATTGTCGGTGCTTCCTCCGGCTCACAGAAGGGATGTAGAATCTAAATCGTTCTTTTGGTTCCCACCCTGAGGAGGAGAGCATCCACTGGGATGCTCGATCCTCCCTCCCCACTGCCACCCGAGTTCGTTCCCGAACCCGGGTCGCCGGCGTAGCGCGAGGTGTGGCGTCCAGCGCCTCAACCCTCAGCGCCACCGGGCCGGCTTTGTAGGATATTACAATCATCATCATGATTGTTGACTATATGTCCAATGCGGGTATCATGGTTAGGTGGGTTAGGACAATGCATGATCTGGATTGGGTGAGAGTGTCTAACAGACATGAGAGAAATCATATATGACTCACTATCAGCCCGATATCAACAGTACGGGAGAGAGACAGGAGCACCAGACTACAAGGGACAGCAGTTCTGTAATATCTGCAAGGGGGATTGGAAGGGGGGCATTAGACTACCAAGGGTCATATGTTTTCCAGTATCTTTTGAAGGGGTACCCCTAGTTTACCAGGGATCATATATACTGTAGATTTACTGTTACCTGGATCATGTGAGGAAGGGGAACAGAGTTTTTATTTTTTTCATTCACGAGATGACATCAGTGATGCCGGGAGGGTACCTTATGCGCTTTTATAAAAGCAGGGTTTTGGAAACAAACAGTGCTGTGCAAGCAGCCAATTAAGCGCTTCCAAGGCCATTCAAATATACCAGTACACACTGTATGCATGCCAGTCCCCTTACTTGCATGTGCACCTGATAGGCATCGTCTTCATGCACTAATGCTTTAGTACCATGCTCACTACCTTTGAATACAGCGCGGCGTGCGCCAACAGCCAGTCTAGCATGCAAGGCACAGTTAGCATGACGCTAAACCAAAGAGAGCAATGTTAGCTGTTTAAATGTGGAGCCTATAATGTGATAAAAGATAAAATAGGAAGTGCAAAATACACAAAATCCAAAAACGGAATCAGTGGTGGATTTTAAACCATTACACATACTGCTGCTACCACCATGTGTCTGCCAGAGTGTAATCTGGGATTTAAAAATCAGCCAAAGCAAGTCCTTAAAGAGCCAATGATGCCTCTACAGAAAACAAAAAATACGTAATTTATAAACTCATTTCAGCATGTATTTCATATTTTTTGTATTGTTTTTCCTTTATTAAATATGCACATTGTTTATGCATGTATGTATGTATGCATTTTAACTGGATGCATGTTTTATTGTGAAGTGCTCTAAGCCCCTGAGATAGTACGCTACATAAAATTAAGTGCCTTGCCTTGCTCTGCGTGTATACTCAAAAAAGAAGCTGCTCAAAGAGAAGCTGTGCTCTGTGTGGTTTTACTAAATGACCTATACTCACAAATGAGTCACCCACACACTGAAACAGTCCCAAGCACTTTCGCTGATAACCGAGTCAGTGACACAACTCAGACATGAGCAAATGCGCTCAGGAACTCTTCAGGGACTTCCGGTGACGTCACGGAACTAGCAACAGCTCACTAAGACAAGCTCCTCTCCTGAAACCCCTAAAAAGTGCTAAATTAAAAAGCAGATTGCACCCAAAGCATCCAGATGGCAATGATGAAACCTCCTAAAGACAATCAGAGCAGAGCCACATTCAAAGGAACCTCGAGGAAATCCGATGCAACAGGATTAAAATCGTTACCTCGAGAGGCCAGCCGGAGCCCGTCTCCAGTAAGCCTACCAGATACTAATGAAGAACATGAGCAACTAACACGATCAAGGTTTGACAAGTTGTTCCATGAAATAAAAGAAATGCGTACTGAAAATAGAGCAAAATTTAAACAACTAAACCAACATTTCTTGGGTCTGGAAAAAAGAGTTGAGGCGGCGGAGGGGCGACTTAGCAATACAGAAGACACCACCATTAAAATGAATCTGGCCATCCAGGCACTTCTACAAAACACAGAGCAACTACAAAATAAATGTGTCAATTTAGAGGGCCAGTCTAGACGAGAAAATATACGTATACACGGACTGCCCGAAGGAACGGAAACCGGCCGAATGGCAGAATTTATTGCTGACTTAATAAAAGATATATTGGGCGGGATATTCAGAAGGGTTGCGCATGGCGCAACACAGTTGCACCATGTGCAACCTATTGATGCGCCTCGGCGCGATATTCAAAGGGGGACTGAGCCTGGCACAAATCCCGATGCGCCGGAGCGCATCAGTAATGTATGCGGCACAGGTAGGAGGGGCGTGCCCATGCATACTCCGCACATCCTGATATTCAGCCCGGGATGTGCTGAGCCCATGCATGCGCAACCCCTACCTGCGCTGCACACAGGTGAGCCATAAAAAAAAAGGGAGCAACAGCTGGCCACCCACAGGTGAGCTGCCGTATTGCAGGGCGCAACACAGCAGCTGCCACCTGTGGGTGGCCACCCGAGCTCCGGCGGCACCATCGTGTTGGCGCCCCCCCCATGCCCGATCTCGGGCATATGTTGAAAATAATAGTCCTATATCCCTGGTGGTCCAGTGGACCGCTCGCAGCCAGATCGAGGGCATATGTAGAAGAATAAAGAGTCCTATATCCCTGGTGGTCCAGGGAGAGAGTTAACTGTTTTGACTATACACATGCCCACGATCGGGAACTGGGGCACTTTGCCACGATGTACAGAAGTCAGTCCTGACTGCTGCAGCCTGGCAGTCGCCAGGCACAAGTCGCCGAGGATCAAGCGCACCTGCATTCAAATGGGGCCATAATGACATGCAAATGGCCCCATTTGTGCCTTGCATACATTATGGGCTCATTTGCATGTGCACTTTTGAATATCGCAGTTGTTGCGCCTAGCGCAACAAAACTTGCGCTAGCGCATCCCCCTGCTCCACTCTGGTCACTTGCACTGGCGCAGTGCCACTGCGCCATGCGCACTGTGGGTGGCCAAGGTGCGATATTCAACGATGCTGTGCCATGGCGCAGCTCTGTTGAATATCACCCTGTCAACGCCCATGAGCATCCCAGTTGTGCTGTGCTCAGGCTTGCGCCACAGCCTGGCGCAGTCTGAATATCACGCCCCTTGAATCTACCATCAAGATTTCTGCTCAGTATAGAACAAGTGCATCGAGCTTTACAATCGAAGCCCACCCAGATTCAAGATCTCGGTCAATCATCATAAAATTTAACAGCTACAGAGTGAAAGAAGAGATATAGAGTAAGGCGTGGCAACAAAAAGAAGTAAAGTATCTATCTCACAGGCTGTATTTCGATCATGATTATCCACGTGAGATACAATAGCAAAGGCTCCAATGTGCCCCCATCCTGAAAGTTCTGCATGCTAAAAATATCAAATTTAATACCCCTTACCCAGCTCAATTGAGAATCGTGCGGCCAGAAGGTACCAGGATCTACGACACTCCTGAGGAAGCTGGTAAGGCCTTATTTGATAAAGGCCTGCTGGAAGCGCCGCTCCACACACTACAGAACTAGAATTTCCAGCAGGACATGCAATCGCCATCTGACTGGCTGTTGGCAGCCACCAAGAGAAAACGAGGGCATGGTCTTCTGATGTCATCGCTGGTGCCCCTTGCGACGGTACGTGCAGCGCTTCTCAAAACTCAGGCAACTACGAGGATTCAGGCTGAATCCTGAAGATACGCAGGACTGAAAAGATAAGTAAAGAAAAACGGTCTTTGATATTTCTCAGAACTTTGAGAGCTGTATGACTTGTGCAGTATAGGAGAAACAGACTGATGGTTTCAAATAGAGAACCTCATCGATCTGGACCTGTGCTACTCCACAGACTGAATTTTTAATTAGATAGATTCTGGAACATGATGCTAAATTTCACCCTTGTAAAGAATCCTATTGGAAATTATAGAATGTCAGTAAAACTCCAGTAGAACATTCATTCACAGGGCATTCATAAACCTGAAATAATAATGTGGGTACAAATTACTTGTTAGACTGAAGGGGGGGAGGGAGGGATGAGCTTGTTGAGATCATCTTAGCCTCTGATTTATATTTTGTGCTAGCACTCTGAGTGATTTGGTAACCAACGTCACACACTGCGCTGAAATTCTCAGCTGCAAGAGCCTAACTAAGACTACTGCAGGCTCACAGGGAGAGCCACTATTTTAGTGGCAAAAAGAACTTACTTCATCTCCCCCGCCAGAAGTTCACTTTTTTAAGTGAGCGAGATAACTGGCGACAGAGATCCACTGGAAAGCTTTGTAGATCTCCACTTTGGAAGTCAATAGATGGTAGAAAGTGTTGCAAAGTTGCAGATTTTTGAAAAATCCACTTGTGTTGTTGAGTTAAAGGGAGAGAATTTTACTGTCATAATAGAATTTAAGGTTAATACTGCTTATGGATATAAATTGTGTAATGGAGGAATTACGGTAATCTATACCAATAGAGGGTCACCACTGATTTACTATGGTTAGCTCAGATTTGCAATTATTATCTTATAATGTCAGTGGGTTAGCCCACCCCATTAAGAGAGCCAGAACTGTGTCTTTTCTAATGAAATCTGGAGCTGCTTTCATTTTACTACAGGAAACCCTTATGAATAAACTGGAACATGGAAAGCTCCTAAAATTTGGATATAAGAAAATAGTAGCATCTGAATACGGTAAAGGCCGTAGAAGGGGAACAGTTATTTTAATTCCGCACTCCACTTGTTTTGACCCCAAAGATACAATAGTGCACAAGCAAGGCAGATACTCTGCCATTAAGGGACACTATAATGGATCTATGCTCACTCTGATCTCACCAGGCACTGAATTTACAGTTTATCGTGATTTCTTCCTTAAGGTGATACACTGGGCGGAGGGCCACTTGGCAACAGGAGGAGACCTAAACTTAAAACTAAAGCCTACACTGGACTCCTCTGGACAGTCTCCTAGAGGAGAGAGGGGGTGGCCAATAAGGTAGATAAATTACTGGGAGAACTTGGCCTAACTGATGTTTGGCGTACATACCATAAAAATGCTAAACAATATATGTACTTTTCTCACCCTCACCAAACGTATTCAAGACTAGACTATTTTCTTGTTCCAAAAGAATCTTTAGGAACCTGTAGATCTGTGGAAATAGGATCGAGTTTGCTCTTGGATCACTCCCCTATATACCTACGCCTTGCGATAGGAGCCCCAAAGCGATCTTTTGGAGATTAAATCTTTCTCTACTCCAAATCAAAGAGAACCAGGACATTATCACTCGGACTATAAAACAGGCAGTACAATTTAATCAACACCCTGATGTTTCCCCTGGGATCCTATGGGATACAATTAAAGCCCTTATTCGAGGGACATTTATCGAGATCTCAGCTAGATTAAAAAAACAAAGAGAACAAAGACAGAAGGACTTGTAAGATCAGATAGCAGAGCTAGAAAAACAACAGCAACAAAAACTAAATAAAGAATGGGGAAAACAACTGAAAAGATTGAAGACAGAGTTAATAAAAATCCTAGATTATCAGGTAGAACAAAGGCTAATTTATATAAGGCAGATATTTTACGAGGGGGGGACCGAGAGTACTAAAACTTTTGACCAGTAGGTTGTGCCAACACAGGAATAGAGCTACAATTACTAAAATTAGAGACCCTATTAAACATACACTTCAGTATAAAATTGAGTCCTTTAGGAAATACTATCGGAACTTATATGCTAAAGGCCCTAGCCCCACTGCACAAGAAACTGAAGAGTTCTTAACCCCCTTAGGGTTCCCAAATCTTACGGAGGCACAGGGAGAGACACTGAATGGGCCTTTTACTGAACAAGAAATTTCCCTAGAAATCAAGAATTTAAAAACAGGAAAATGCCCAGGTTCGGACAGGCTGCCAGCGGAATTCTTTAAGCAATTTAAAGAAACAGTCTCCCCTTTGCTCTGCAATGCACATAATTACGTACGAGCAGATGAGGGTAAGATGTCCCCGTCGTGGACACAGGCAATCGTGTCTGTTATACCAAAGCCGGCCAGGGACACCACCACCAATTGTGCATCATATCGTCCCATTTCTATCCTTAACACTGACTATAAGATAATGACAGCCATATTGGCCGGAAGAGTGAAGGGAGTCCTCCCTGGACTCATACATATGGACCAGGCGGGCTTCATCCCAGGTAGACAAACACTGGATCATGTCAGAAGAACAATTAATATTATAGATGGATTACAATCTACAACCCAACCAATCTGTATCATGAGCCTTGATGCCAAAAAAGGATTTGATCAGGTCTCATAGGAATTCCTCCAGGGCTCCCTGGCCGGCTTTGGTTTCCCTAAACTCTTTTGCCAAATTATAACTAAGATCTACATGAACCCGACGGCTTATGTACGAGCCAATGGATATATATCACAATCTTTCGGATTGTCCAGAGGCACACGAAAGGGATGTCCCTTGTCCTCTATTCTTTTTGCACTCTATATTGAGCCATACGATTAAACCAGGACATATGGGGAGTGACATGGGATAACATATCCCATAAAATTATGCAGATGACGTCCTATAATATTTAACAGACCCTGAAAATTCTCTCCCCAAGGTACTCAAACAAATAGAGACCTTTTCAAGATTATCTGGTTACAAACTAAACTGGCCGAAAACAGAAATTCTAACAATGAATGCCCATATACCCCAGGAACTCAGGCTTAAATACCCAATGAAATGGGATAGCCCTAATATCAAATATTTAGGGGTGAGGCTGGGTAGATCTAGCCTACCTATATAGAGATAACTATCCTCTCCCTTCAAAATGCAGTGTGGATAGATCTCCAGAGATGGTTGCTCCTACCACTCCCTTTTTATTCAAGGTTACAAGCCTTTAAAACTAACATATTACCAAGATTTCTCTATTTGTTCCAGGCAGTTCCCTGCCCAATACCTCTGAGAGATCTAGTGAATCGGCAGAGGAAAATTATGTCATTTTTATGGGCCTATTCTCATCCAAGAGTATCAAGAAGAATTTTGTTTCTGCCCAAGCAGGCAGGGGGAAGGGCCTGCCCCTAACCTACAAGATTAATGGCTGGCCACTCAGCAGATGAAGATGGCCCTACAATGGTCACACCCACAATATACAGCCTACTGGCAACAAATGGAATTAAGTACCCAAACAGACATTCCCCTCTCTATGATCATTTTTAAATTCCCCAGCACAAATAGACATACAATCATATCAAGGATATGCTATACGAACAACACTAAGAGGGTAGCTACAGGGGACTAAAAGGGGATTTACAGCCAAAAATATGTGGAAGTACAGAAGCTGGAGTTTCAACCCAATTCAGGCCGGCCTCCTGTCACAGGTCGTATACCCAACAATTGAAGAGAGGCTTATATGTGTCCTGGCAAGTACTTAAGGGGCAGGATATATTACCTTTTGAAATCCTCAAAACCAGAAACAAATGGAATGCATCAGATTGCATCTATTACTATCAGATAACAGATTTTATAAATACTAAGCTGAGACAGGTGGTGACTTGGCAGGATGAGAGGCCTTTTCCCCAGGCCTTTGAAATCATATGGGGGGGGGGGCACTCACGGTAAAGGCACAATTACTATGTTGTATAATAATTTGATTGCTGATAATGGGAATAATACTCAAAAGACTCAAAAAAAGTGGGCAGAGGAACTGAATATTACATTAAGTTCACAAGCTTGGATTAAAATTTTTAGAAATGTGTGGAAGACAACCTCCTCACCAAATTGGCATGAGTTTACCTGGAAGTTCAGAATTAGATACTTTTACACCCCAGCAAAGCTTTGCAGGGCGGGTTTATTGCCACAAGGGCCGTGTTGGAGGAGGTGCGGGACCACTTCGGCTGATCAATCGCATGTATTTTGGTTCTGCACTACGATCCAGAGCTACTGGACTCAAATACGTAAACATTTGACCGAAATATTTATGCTGACAGTTAATATAGCCCCAGAACACTGTATTCTTTGCTTGTACCTGGACAAAGTGAGGGGCAGGGGAGGCAACTACCTCTGGGCCATTTTAACAATAGCTGCCATGAAAGCCATTACAAAAAAATGGCTCCAACAGAAATCTCCAGAACTACAGGATTGGTTAGTAATAGTGAACTAGATCCAACATATGGCAAGGATAACACATTCTATAAACCATGAGAACGAAAAGTTTGCTAATAGATGAAATCGGTGGGACTTGTATCAAAATAAGATCTAGTAAGAGGACCAAATGGTGCAGTCTTTAATAATCAACACCCATTCTTTGTTACCCTCCCCTAATACTGGAGGAGCTTTGCCCATTCTGCCTCTCCTTTTGTCTCAATCCCTATTATCCTTCAAACAATTTTAAAATTAATTCTCATGACAGTACCAGTTGATTGAATGTTTTACTCTCCCAGACAGTTTATAAGCTATAGTTCAGAAGTTTAGAATAAACCTGTTTTCTTTTCCTTTTATTTTTCCAGGATAAAATATAAACAATACTGGGTTTTTACCCATGTTGTTATATTAATCTAATGTTAAAAAGACCCTTTAGATCAAGTACGTATATGAAATATAAATATTACTTATTATTTGTTTTTGCTAAACAAAAGTAAAGAATGAGAATTGACAAGAAATGGGTAATGATTATTCATTATGTGAATATTCTGTGAGATATTATACATTATGTATAAAATGTACTTCTCAATAAACAAGTATAAAAAAAAGGAACTCTTCGGGAAGTGGGTAACTTGTTTGTGAGTATAGCTCTTTTCAAGCACTTTATATTTTGTTTGCAATAAAATAAAAACTTTGGACTAACGGTGATGTCACGGACCCAGCAGCAGCTCACTCGATACAGCTCCCTACCCAGAGAGCCCTAAAATAATAAAAAACACTAACAAAGGCACCAAAGTGATAGAAATGGCTAGCAATCGCCGCAACAAGGACCACCAGAGCAGATTCAGACCGAAATTTGCCTTCAGAGCTCCCGATGATGTCGGATTGCAATTGCACACCAGAGAGAGCAGCTGAAGCCCTTCTCCCGCGAGCATGTCCGGCACGGAGGAAGAACAAGATAATATCACATGCTCCAGAGTTGAAAAACTCTTTCAGGAGCTTAAGGAAATGCGGGCAGAGACCAAGGCAGAATTCTGGCAACTGAATCAAAATCTTATAGGCTTAGAAAAAAAAAAAAAAAAGAGTTGGAGAACTGGAAGAAAGAGTGGGAACTACAGAGGACGATACCACTAAAAGGAAGGCAAATTTTATTTTTCTGGCGCCCAATCCCAGAGGCTCTGAGCACCGTACAAACACACAAAATTTAAATAAATTTATATATATATATATATATATATATATATATATATATATATATACACACACACACACACATACATACACACATATATATAAAATACACACATACACATACATATATGTATATATGTATGTGTGTGTACACACACACACACACACACACACACACACACACACACACACACATCCAACTATACAATAAATATCACATATCAAAAAAGCAGTATCCTGCATATAAATAATATCCTCATTACTTTTAAAAAAAGGACTGATAATCTCTGTTCTCATACAGTTTCCTGAGAAAGCCTGGCTAAACAGATAACACTTGAGTAGGGATTTGAAAAGGGGCCTCCCTCACCAATAGTGGAAGCAAATTCCATAGGACGGAGCCGGAGATACTAAAAGCTCTATCGCCGGCCGTTTTCAGACTCGTCCTAGGTATCGCCAGGAGGCCCCTTGAGGAGGACTGCAGGGGGTGGACCGAGGCAGCAGGTGTAAGAAGGTCCACCAGGTAGCAAGGGCCCAGTCTATGTAGAGCCTTATAGGTGAGCAAGCCCACCTTAAAAAGCACCCCCCATTGAACCGGCAGCCAGTGCAATTCCCGCAGCCCCGGGGTTGCGTGACAGTATTTGAACTGTCCAGTCAACAACCTGCCAGCTGCGTTCTGCACCAGCTGCAGTCGACGGAGGGTGCCTCCACAGACCCCGAGGTTGAGCGCATTATAGCAGTCAAGCCTAGATGTTACAAATGCATGCATCAAGGTGGGGAGGTCCAGGGGCGGAATCAGGTGCTTAATCCTGGCAATGTTTCTCAGATGGAAAAAACTAACCCTGACAACGGAGGACACTTGATGTTCTACCGTCAAACCGCTGTCTAGCACCACGCCAAGACTGCGTACCTTAGAGGAGGCCGTCAATGGGACAGACCCTAGAACTAGTCCAGTATCTGCCCCAGAGGCCATCCTCTCGCGCCTCCTGTTCGACTCCACCACCAGTACCTCCATCTTATCATGGTTCAGTCGCAATCAGCTAGAGACCATCCAGTCGTTGATGTCTGCAAGACAGTTGTTTAATACTTCCACCGCATTTAGTGTCATGGGGCAAAGAATAAGTACAGCTGAGTATCATCGGTATAACAATGAAACCCCAAGCTGTACTTCCCAATGATCTCACCCAGGGGCAGCATAAAAACAACAAACAAATCGGTGACAAGTCTGAACCCTGAGGTACCCCACAAAACAGGAGGCTCGGGGACGAAGAAAAATTCTTCCATCACCACCCTCTGTCTTCTGTTTCTTGAAAAGGACTCAACCCAGCATATGACAGTGCCAGTGAGTCCACAAAAGGTCCCTCAGGCGGTCGAGTAACATGATGGTCCACCGTGTCAAAAGCCGAGGAGAGATCGAGTAGAATGAGAATTATCCCCTCACCTTGATCCCTTGCCCTGAGGAGATCATTATGTACCCGAACTAATGTGGTTTCTGTTGAATATCCTGCACGAAAACCTGACTGGAGTGGCTCATAGATATCAAATGCCACAAGGTGTTCTCCCAACTGTTGCGCTACAATCTTCTCCACAACCTTTCGCAAAAATGGTAGGTTAGAGACCAGTCAATAATTCACCTTGATGTCAGGGTCCAATGATAACTTCTTCAGAAGGGGCTTCACCAGCGCCTCCTTCAAGGCATCTGGGAAAACCCCCTCTGACAAGAAACACCGGACAATCAAGATGAACACCGGGCCAACAGTGTCAACACATCCCATTAAGAAACGCGTTGGCACTGGGTCCAGCTCACAATATGTGTGCTTCGGTTTTGAGGCCACCTCAATTACATCAGCCACCTCCACTGGTTTAACCCCCACCCCCCCAACTAGGCGGAGTACTTTGTCAACAATCCAGGCGACCACTGTTGGCCACAACATGGCTCACTGGCGAAATTCCCTGCCTGATGGCAGACACCCTGTCTGAGAAAAGCCAAGCAAAAGCATTTCACAAGGCCTCAGAAACTGCTTTTTTTGGCTGTAGACAGGCTGGATGTAATAGCCTGCCCACAGTCCAAAAAAAGCACAGCTGGTTGGTTTCTCCCAGCAACAATCTCCCTGGACAGGAACACTGCCTTCTTACGGTTGATTGTCCCCTGGTACACACTATAGTGTGTACGGAGGGCCAGTTTGTCCGCCTCCAACCAGGTCCTCCGCCAGCAGCGCGCCAACCTCTGACCCTTGATCTTCAATGCCTTGAGCTCCCCATCAAACCATGGGGACCTCAAGTGAAAAGATCTGGGTCGTACACGGACCGGCGCAAGGGAGTCGTGTGCCTGTCATTGACCTATTATAGGCAGCAACTGCCTCACCCACACTTCCCCTGCATGCACTGTCTACACTAGATAGATTTACCTCCGCCAAAAAACCCTCCAGGGTCAAACCCCTCAACGGGCGGTAGCTCACCATCTCTGCAGGGGGAGGGATCACACAGGGGGCCCTAAGCAAAAACTCCACCGTGCAGTGATCAGACCAAACGACCCAATCGGTCCTGAGATTCTCAATCTCAAGCCCCAGCGAGAAGACCAGGTCCAACATGTGGCCACTCTGGTGGGTCATGGTGGTAACTGCTTGCGACAGGCCCAGAGATGTCATCATCTGGAGAAAGTGATAACCCAACCTAGATGACTCATCGTCGGCCCAAACACTGAAATCCCCCAGAACCAAACATCTGGGGGACTCCAATGTTTCACCGGCCACAAAGTCACCTACTTCCTGCAGGAACTCTCCAGCCATCCCAGGAGGATGGTAAATCAGGAGAATCCTGCAACCTGCACCCGGACCCCCATTCATGGCCACACATTCAAAAGAGCCCGGTGTGCTCACTGGGTGCATGGTGAAGCCTAGTTCAGCTCCAAAACAAATAGCCACTCCTCCACCCCTTCGTTCCACTCTGGGGCAGTGCACAACGGAATACCCAGGGGGGACAGCGGCCTCTTACACTGGCCCAGCATCATCCCTCAACCAGGTTTCCATAATGCAAGCCAGGTTGACCATCGATATCAGATCTGCAACAACTGCAGTCTTATTATTGATCGACCTGGCATTGCATAGCATCACCCTCAGGGGATTGGTGGACAGTGCAGCCCTTTTAGCTACCTGCCCACTTGGTCTCATGGGAATCCTGGGGACAGATACTGAACACGTCTGGCATCTCTCTAAGCCCCGTCGAATCCCAGGGTACCTTCAGCACCCAACCACCTCTATCTCACGCCCCTCGACTCTGCACGGGGTGCCCTGCCAGCTTCTGCCCAAGCGTCTTCTTCCAATTCCGACCTCCCAGCAACGACGGGCTGTAATACTAGATACCGGGAGGGTGGTGAAGGGTCACAGGTCATAAAGCTGGGACACCCCACACACGATCCTAGCCCACCCTAAATTGCCAGACCACCCCCCGACACATATTTATCAGTCCTAAAACAAAATATTTCCCACCTACTCAACCACTCACACACTAAGTGTTCCCCTTAACCATACACCATACACCACACACACACACACACACAGACACTCTAACATCCAAATCCCTCCTCTCAACCAGACTAAACACAAAAAACAGAATACCCCCAACTAATAATAAAAAGGCGAATTCTATCACCTCCTTACAGCAATACATAAAATTTAAATTTAAAACAAATAACAATGGGAAGACTAATAAAGTACAAAATGCAATAAAAATCAATCCAATCCACCAAGGGATTTTAGCCCAACTTAAGTTTGAGCAATCATATAGTTTCTGCAGCAATTACCAACAGTCAATCCAGTCCTGGCAGAAAAACTGGAAGCAGTCTTTTCATATAAGCTATTATCCACATAGGACCATCAGGATCTTAAAAACAGAAAAGTTACACTCTCACCAGTACTTTTCAGGGAACAAATATTTATAGCACTCACTCCAGAACAGGAAAGTCCAGCGATGACAGCTCAAAGTCCTCAAATTCCTGACTTAGCTCCTTAATACAGCACAGTTCATCCCTGTAGTGCAGATTAATCCAAACGTGAAGGATGGGACAATCCACCAATCACCAGAAGGAGCCCCACAGGAGAGCACACATCACCCCAAAAACAGATGAAAACAAGAGGACTGTCTCTCTCCGGCCCAGGATCTGCACCAAAGATTGCTTTTGAGCAGCAGGAGACAGGCGAGGTTCTCCTGGGAACCAGCGGAGCTCCCACCTTCTGCCACACCGGTTACCCCCACCACTCAACTACTGCCCCAGCACCACAGATCCCCTAAGCCCACGAGGCAGCCTCTGTAACAGTTACACAGGATTCCTTCGTTGCGCGGGACATCAGCCGAAAATCCTGCAGCAGTAAATGGCTAAAGTCCACGACCACAACCAGACGGCCAATGCTCCAATCCTCCGACAGCACCAACTCTCCTTCTCCTCCTCCTACCCTTGGGTGAGTGCCGAGACTTCAATTAGCTCCTCCACGACCCTACACTGCCACCAGCCATTCGATATCCTGTAGCAATTTTCCCCTAAGGGTTTCCCCTAACTAAAAATAATAAAACTAACTCCTGTGCTGCCTCACTTTACATGCCCTGCCTAACACTCATTCCCCTAACCTAAACACTAACTAAAAGCCAAAATACAGGACCTCTTCCCCAGATTTAGCTAGAACGTTTAACAAAATGGTTAGCAAATTTAAACGCTTACAAAACAAATAAAATCAAAGGTCTCTGAACACAGTTTATTCACACAAGTTTCGGCTCAGGCATTGAAGCCCGATCAGACGGCAACCAAGTATGGCCACCATCTTCCCCAAATAAACAGAGTCTTATACTCCGGGTCCTCCTCCAGCACACTGAAAATGTACAACAAAAATATACGGACCTGGAGGATCGATCGAGGAAGGAGAATATCCGTATCCATGGTTTGCATAAGGGTGCAGAGACTGGCGGTATGACAGACTTCATGACAGACTTATTAATTGATGTCCTTCAACCACCCACTGGATTTCAACTTGGCACAGAAAGAGCTCACAGAGCACTCCAACCTAAACCTCCTCCAGAAGCCAAACCTCACTCAATTATCCTAAAGTTTAACAGTTTCAAGCTTAAGGAGGAGATCTGACAGCCTGGCAACAAAAAGAGGTGAAATACTTGACGGGCAGATCATATTTCGATCATGACTACCCCCCGAAGTGCAGAAACAACGGCTTAGATACGTCGATCTGTTGAAAATTCTCAGGGCAAAAAACATTCGCTTCAATACACCTTACTCTGCTCACTTGTGTGTCTTCTGGGCAGAGGGGGTTTAAATGTATGACTTCCCGGAGGTGAAGAAGGCCTTTGTTGAGAAAGGCCTGCTGGAAAGCAAGGAGACTACCCCGGAACTCAGATTCCCAGCAGGAACCGTGAGCCCACTCTGATTGGTTGATTGCCCTAAGTAAAAAGAAGAGAGGCAGAGGCATGTCCAAGTCATCATTCTTACCCATAGGTGTCATCAAATCCACCCTGCTGAAAATACAGGAAGGGAAAAGATCACACATCACAGACACCCAGGACTGAACAGTGATCTGCCTGCATTTATTTATGAACAGGCGGGTAAGCTTGTCTGCAGCCTAATATGGCAAAATCTTGCTGTTGCTCTCGAGTAACTGCACTGATTTCTACGCAGTTTATTCCTGATCATTAAACTTATAAGTCACTGCAAAGTTTAACTGCTTTACTTGATCTCGGGGTGACAATCTGCAGGAGACTTCTCGCTACTTTTTTTTTTTTTTTTAATTCCCATTTCTGCTCCTCCGGACGGCCGTCCCCATCTGACCGACTCCCCCAGCCCCATCCCCCGGAATCGCCGGTGCTTACCTTGTAAGGTACCCTGCCCGGGAGCGAAGCCTGCGGGGAGTCAGTCATCATCCTGCTTGCCGACGGCTTTTTCTGCCTCCGGTTTTTCGCCCAGGAGTAGGAACGCATGCACCTACAGCCCCAGTTACGACCCCTATCCCCCACCCCATGGCCTAACGCCCGGCCCCCTCTGAGCCCGTGCGGCTCCTAGCCTCCACTAGGGGTCACCAGTGGCCGAGGGATGCCGCATCACCTTTCCGGAGAGGAGAGCCTGCCTGTCGGCAGCTCAGTCCAGCTCTGCCCCCCCCACTGCCGACCTTCGACGAGCCAGACTGGTTCCCAAACCCGGGTCGCCGGCGTGCCACGAGGTAAGGCGTCCAGTGCTTCAGCCCTCAGCGCCACCGGGCCGGCTCGCTACCCTTTTCTTATTGGACAACTGGCTATAGAACTCTCCGGTTTCATCAAACTGGTTTAAATATAAGTTTATATTTACAATCTACATACATAGAAACATGGACTTTGATGGCAGATAAGGACCGCTAGGCCCATCTAGTCTGCCCATTTCCCTAACTACAGGATAGGCCGCAGATCCTAGTTAACCAACAGCCTATATCTTCCTGCACCCCACAAGAATTGCCTTATGTCTGTCCCATGCATTCTTGAATTCTCCCACAGTTTTAGACCCCACAACTTCCTCAGGAAGGCTGTTCCATGCATCCACTACCCTCTCTGTGAAATAATACTTCCTCACATTGCCCCTGAACCGCCCTCCTTCTATCTTTAAATTGTGTCCCCTTGTTCTTGCAAGTCTCTTTTTCTGAAAGATGCTACCCTCTTGGACTTTGTTGATTCCCTTGAGGTACTTGAAAGTTTCTAGCATGTCCCCCCTCTCCATTCTTTCCTCAAGCGTATACATATTAAGCTCCTTTAGTCTCTCCTCATACGGCTTCTCTTGCAGACCCTGCACCATTTTAGTTGCCCTCCTCTGGACTGCCTCTATCCTGTCTATGTCCTTGCGGAGATGGGGTCTCAGAACTGAACACAGTATTCCAGATGGGGTCTCACCAACTGTCTGTACAGAGGATAACAACTTCCTGTTTTCTGCTGCTGATGCCTCTTCCTATACATCCCAGTATACCCCAGCCCTCCCTACTGCCTTCTCACATTGCTTGCTAACCTTAAGGTCATCTGATATGATTACCCCAGGTCTCTTTCCTGTTTTGTTGTTGTTACTACCTCCCCACCCATTGTATTTTTTCCCCTGGGTTCTTGTTTCCCAGGTGCATTATTTTACACTTTTTGCACTGAATCCTAGCTGCCATCGTCTAACCATTCCTCCAACCTTGCCAAGTCCCTTTCATCCTTTCCAGCCTCCTTGTATCAACCCTGTTGCAGATCTTGTGTCATCTGCAAAAGGCATACCTTTCCTTCCAGTCCCTCTGCAATGTCACTGATGAAGACATTAAAAAGGACTGGACCCAATACTGAACCCTGCGGTACCCCACTAGTAACCCCCTTTCTTCAGAGTGGACTCCATTTACAATTACCTTCGTGTCCTGTTGTCCAGCCAATGTTTTACCCAGGCTACCACCCTGGGACCCACTCCCAGGCTGGTTAATTTGACTATTAATCTTTTGTGTGGGACTGTGTCAAATGCCTTGCTAAAGTCTAGGTAGGCCATGTCCACAGCCCCTCCCTGGTCTACTACTTTGGTCACCTAGTCAAAGAAATCTATTAGATTCGTCTGACACGACCTTCCCACTGTGCACCCATGCTGCCTTGGATCCTGTGCTCCACTGACCTCTAGGTACTCAACTATTTTTTCCTTCAAGTGACTCCATCATTTTCCCTACCACAGAGGTCAGACTGACAGGTCTGTACTTTCCTGCCTCTGTCTTGGTCCCACTTCTGTGAAGGGGAATCACATCCGCCTTCCTCCAGTCCTTGGGTACCACACCCTCCTCCCATGATTTATTAAAAAGAGTAGCCAGTGGTTTCACTAGTTCCTTCCTTAATTCTTTTAGAATTTGGGGTGAATTCCATCAGGACCCATTGCTTTGTCCACCTTCAGTTTTAGGAGTTCTTGCAGAACCCTTTCTTCTGTGAAAGGACTGGGATCGACCCCCCTATCAAGAGTGCTTCT
Source organism: Neoceratodus forsteri (assembly GCA_016271365.2). Classification (NCBI taxonomy): domain Eukaryota; kingdom Metazoa; phylum Chordata; order Ceratodontiformes; family Ceratodontidae; genus Neoceratodus; species Neoceratodus forsteri. Next base: position 297,135,611 of record CM057459.1, on the reverse strand, counting down.
GTTAATTGGATTAGGCACTTCCCCCTCCTCTTTTGTGAATACTGAGCAGAAATATTCGTTCAGTATTCCTGCTTTTTCACTGTCCCCCTCTGCCCACCCACCGTTCATTCTATTCAGCCTCACTATCCCTCCTACATATTGACCTCTGTTATGATAACTGATCATTGCACGCTGTTTGTTGCCTTTGTTGGTTCATTAGCGTTTAGCTTACATTGGGTGAAATATAATGGGCTTGGGGGGGGGGGGAGCTCTGCTCAGAAGGGATTTTTGTTAGCCGTAGTGGCCGTATTGATAACCACCTTAACACAGAGGTTATCCTTTTGAATTTCTACATAGCAATGACTTCACACATTAGCTGGTTACCCAGCTGTAGAGCCATTTTAATCCACCTTGGGCTCGAAAGGAGAGCTACATTTTGAGTGGTGAGGGGCTCCTCCCCCCATCTCCTGGCTCTAGTAACCTTCCCTATTTTGGGGTGGGAAATCAGACAGTTAAGAGATCTACCTAGATTCTTGTAGATCTCCACATTTGGAAGCGAATGGTTGTGTTAACGTTTCAAGGAGTTCAAATAGTTCAGAAAGCTGTTACACTCTGTATTGTTTCTAGAGGGAGAAATTGTCTTTGTCATGCCTCACCCCCTTCCCTTCCCTTGGGAGACCATTTTCTCAAATTATACAACAGTGATATACATTGTAGAAATTGTGCCTAATCCTCATGGCTAAGCCAGAGACCCTGATACTGTCTTATAATGTGAATGGGTTCGCCCATCCTGTTAAAAGGAGCAGAGTAATGACATTCTTAAAGAAAACTGGGGCATCGTTTATGATGTTACAAGAAACACATACGAGTAAAGCACAGCACAACACACTGCTCAAGTCTGGCTACCAGAGAGAGTTATTTCATCTGTATATGGGAAAGGTCGGAGACGTGGGATAGTGATTTTGATCCCTCACAAAACCCAGTTTGATTTAAAGGATTCCATTACAGATAAAGAGGGTAGATTCGTAGGGATTAAGGGATGTATTAATGGCTCCATGATTACTTTAATTTCTTTATATGCCCCAACCAGGTACAGAATATTCTTTTTTTCAGGGAATTTTTTCTGAAAGTCATAGACTGGGCAGAAGGTCACCTGGTTATCGGGGGACTTGAATCTCAGACTGAATCCAGCCATTGACTCTTCCACCCCAAATACAAAGCGAGGCAATGTGGTGGGTAGAAAAGTAGCTAAGTTGTTGCAGGAGATAGGCCTATCAGACGTATGGCGTCACATGAATAAGAATGCTAAATAATATACCTTCTACTCCCACTCTCATCAAACCCTCTCTAGGTTAGATTATTTTTTAGTACCTAAAGAGTCCCTGGGACGTTGTAAAACTTCAAAGATAGGAGTTGGCGCCTTGTCAGATCATTCTCCCATTTTTTTTTTTTTAAACTGAATGTGGGACTCCCAAAATGCTCATCATTCTGGAGGCTTAATGTCTCTCTCATGCAGAAGGAGGAAACCCAGGAAATAATTCAACAAACCACTGAACAAGCTATACAATTAAACCAACACCCAGACATTTCCCCTGGAATTTTATGGGACACTGTAAAGTCTATGATCAGGGGAGGTTTACTGAACTCTCATCTCGATTTAAAAAAACAGAGAACAGAGAAGTAAAGCTTTGCAGAGTCAAATACAAGATCTAGAACTGCAACAGCAGCAGAAAACTGATAAGGCTAGGGGTAAACAGCTGAAAAAATTGAAAGAGGAATTTTCAAAATTTTTGGATTACTAAGTAGAGCAACACTTGATGTACCTGTGTCAGCGTTATTATGAAGGAGGGCCTCAAGCACTTAAACTACTCACTAGTAAACTCAGGCAACAAAGAACAAAAGCCATAATTTCTAAAGTCAGGGACCCAATTAAGCATACATTGCAATACACCACCGAGGGTATTGCTGGAACCTTCAGATCATATTATGAAAGGTTGTATAGTGGTGGGCCCACTCCCACTGCACGTGAGATTCAGGAGTTTTTAAAACCATTGCAACTCTCACACTTGATGCAGATGCAGAGAGATGCCCTTGTTCTTCCTTTTTCAGAAGGGGAAATCTTAGCTGAAATTAAAAGACTTAAGACTGGTAAATGTCCAGGGTCGGATGGGCTGCCAAGTGAATTTTTTTAAGCAATTTAAAGACGACATTACTCCACTGCTCTGCAGGCTATATAATTATGTCTGCTCGAAGAAAGGCAAGATGCCCCCATCCTGATCCCAAGCTATCATTTCTGTTATTCCGAAGTCAGCCAGGGACCCACCAACTGCTCTTCTTACCGCCCTATCTCCATTCTGAATACAGATTATAAGATCATGGCTAGTATCCTAGGCCAGGAGAGTGCAGAGGATTCTCCCTGGTCTCATACATGAAGATCAGGCTGGTTTTATCCCAAGGAGCCAGACAGTGGATAATATTAGGCGATCCATTAATATTATAGAATATTTGCAGGATTCAGCCCATCCAGCATATATAATGAGTCTAGATGCTGAGAAAGCTTCTGACCAGGTCTCCTGGGCATTTCTCCAGGGCTCCCTGGCCGGCTTCGGATTCCCTCCCCTGTTTTGTCAAATTATAGCAAAGATGTATGCCAATCCAACAGTCTATGTCAGGACGAATGGCTATATTTCACAATCCTTTGTACTCACTAGGGGTACTAGTCAGGGGTGCCCTATGTCACCCCCTCGTTTGCTCTATATATTGAGCCTTTAGCTCAAAGTATGAGGTTGAACACAGAGATATGGGGGGGTGACCTGGGGCACCACCTGTCAAAAAATTGCACTATATGCAGACGACATCTTGTTGTATTTGACAGATCCTGAGTAGTCATTAACTGCAGTCTTTGACCAGATAGAAACTTTTTCAAAGCTTTCTGGTTATAGACTCAACTGGACGAAGACTGAGGTACTAGCTCTGACATTCCAGATACCGGCAGATTTAGTTGCTAAATATCCTATGCATTGGGACTGCACGACTATTAAATACCTAGGAGTCCGCCTAGGCAAGTCACCGTATAATCTGTACAGAGACAACTACTCCCCCCTTAGATCACTATGGTCTGACTTACAAAGATGGCACCTTTTACCCGTACCCTTTTACTCAAGGTTACGAACCCTTAAAACAAACATTCTCCCTTGTCTCCTTTATTTGTTTCAAGCTGTCCCTTGTTCAATTCCACAGAGAGATATGGTCACCTGGCAGAAAAAAATATTAACTGTTCTCTGGGCACATTCATGTCCGAGAGTTTCTAGGAAAACCCTGTTATCAGCTAGGCAGAAGGGAGGTCGGGCCTGACTCAGTCTGCAGGATTACTGGCTAGCAGCCCAGATGAAGATGGCTCTTCTCTGGACACATCCCAACTATCATCCCCACTGGAAACAAATAGAAACTACGACACAGGCCAGGGTCCCCTTGGCAGCTGTATTATTTAATACCCCATCTCAAATACATTCTGAGGATTATCACTATTATGCAGTCCAAACAGCCCTACAGGGACGGATTCAGGGCACCAGGAAGGGTTTTACTGCTAAAAACATGTGGAAATATAGATGGTGGTGTTACAATTATAGTTTTCTGCCCTCCACCCATTCGGGTTGGTATAACAAACAAATGGGACAGGGCCTATGTGCCCCATGGCAAGTTCTTAAAGGGGAAGATATCTTACCGTTCGAGGTACTGAAAGCCAATGCTAACTGGAGCCCAGCAAACTGTATATATTATTATCAGATTAGGGACTATATTCAACATAAACTCCGCCAACTAGTGAGCTGGCAGGATGAACGATCCTTTCCATTGGTATATGAAACCATCTGGAAGGGCACTCATGGAAAAGGGGCAATCACCATCTTGTATTGGAATCTTATAGCTGATAAGGCACATACTATTCAGCCAATAGATTGCAAATGGGAGGGGCTGGGTCTCCTCTGCACTTTCTGGACTGGATTATAATTTTAGAGATGCTTGGAAAACTACCTCGTCCCAAGCTGGCGAGAATACGCTTGGAAGGTCAGAATTCAATATTTTTACACCCCATGCAAATTATTCAAGGCGGTTCTCAACCAGGGGCGACCTGTTGGAGGCACTGTGGTGACAAGAAAGTGCATCAGGCACATATATTTTGGCACTGTGCAAAGATCCGAGAGTTCTGGAATCAGGTAACTTCTCATTTAAAAGAACTATATGGGCTAAACTCTACTGTAGGTCCTGAACATCTAATATTAGGCCTTTATCCATCTGAAATTAAGGGCAGAGAAGTGCACTACCTCTGGGCAAATTCTCACAATAGCAGCCTTGAAAGTGATAACAAAGACGTGGCTCCAGCAGATCGCGTCATCTATCCAGGATTGGTTAGAAGTAATTTCTCAAGTACATAACATGGAAAGACTTACCTTTGCTGAAAATCATCAAAATGATCAATTTACTAATAGATGGGACTTGTACAAAGATACAATACGGTGATAAATTAACTGTGTTTAGAAAATGGGCTACATAATATGATTTTTCTGATTGGCTGAGAGGCACAGCAGTGGGGTACATTAACTTTCAATAGACGCCCGCTGCAAAAAAAAAGTGCCAGCCTAAACCTGCCTCATGCCCTGGCAGGTAGTCTTGTGCCCAGTCTGCTTCCTCATTGGTTGAAGCAGAGGGCACAAAATTTCAAAATGCCACCATTTTTTTTTACATCAGTTAGCGAGTGACTACATTCCCCCCACCACTATGAAATGCCAGTCACTGAGCTCAGCAATCACCAAGACAAGAAACAACATTTTTAAAAAATAAAATCAGTTGTTGGATTCTACAGCACCGCAAAACACCGATAATCAATGCTATTTCTGATGCCAGTTGCAGTCGGTCAGCTCCCCTCTCACATGATCCTCCACTGACAGAAATCTACTACATGTAAACGGGGCACACAAACAAAACACTCCAGTATTCTGCGGTCGGGAACTGAGACAAATCAGCACTTCCCCAGTCATGCTTACTTTAAACAATAGCTGTCTCCTCACCCTGATCTCACGCCCCAATCTCCAGACTCCTCTTGTCCGCTCTGCTTCTCAGCGAACAGCTCCTGCTCCCATTCTGCCATCTGATGACCAGAAATAATTTTGTGCCACTTAGATCCTGATCTCATAAAGACGTTGGGGGGGGGTGGGACAGAGTGAACGGACGGGTTAAAGTTCATATATCAAGGGAGGGACACACAAGACTACTAAAGCAACTGTATAATGCTGCACTGCCATCTACTGGTATCTTTTAATACTGGTAAGGAAAGGACACCAGTAGGGTAACTACTTTACTGGAACAGCAAATATAACTTTTTTATAATTTTTTTCATTCTTAAATATAAAAAAAAAACAAAAAAAACCTTTACAGATAGCCCATTTTCTAAGCGCAATAATACCCTCCAGGGTGGGTGGTATTGGCAAAACCGGATCTTCCAGGGGTTATAAGCCAATTATTATGCGGAACTGCCTACTAAATAAGTATAAAAAAAAATTTTAATAAAAGTTTTGCATAGTAAAATATTCTTCCTGAGCCAGTGTTCTGTTTTTCTGTTAAAACAGTTTACACAAATTCAGTGTCATAATAAATGTATAGAAAGTGATATCAGCATGCACCATGGCCCGATATGGCTACTGATGGCATTGGCTACCAATGTATGTATGTATCTATGCATGTTATGTATGTATTTCAAATTGTTGTGCGAATAGGCACACTGCGCCAGAGCTCAATATCAGGGGTCACTACTACAAACTGGAGAGTACTACATGACCTTTAAAACAGTGTAGAGGAAATATTTTTTTTATACAACATGCGTGTGCCTCTTTTTAGGAAGATGAAAGATATCTCGCTGACCACATGTGAGATATCACTTTTTATCTTCACAGTTGGGTATGTCACAAAATGTTTGGAACTTATTTAGAATGTTCGGCCTCAGTAACAATACTAACCATATTCAAATGCAAATAACTTTAAAATGAAAAATGATGGCATTGTATTGTGAGCATGAAAGTTGTTCAGCACAAAAAGAGCTACAAAATGAATGGTGTTTCATTTATAGCTACTTTTTTCCATTAATTAACAAATAAACAGAAACAAATGTATTTTCTTTTCACTTTTCAACAAATAAATGCGAATAACTTTAAAACAAAAAATGATACCATGGTACTGTGAGTACAAAATTTGTTCAGCACATAAACCTCTACAAAATGAGCGGTGTTTCATTTACAGGTACTTTTTAGTTTTTTTACACTTAGCAAAAAACAGCACAAAATCCAATTTTTTTCATGTTTTGCAACAAACAAATGCAATTAACTTTAAAACTGAAAGAGAGAGACCCACAATTGCTGTATAAATAGAATATAACATGGGTGGCAGTGAGATAGTAGAAATATCTCCCCTTGCTGTCATTGAACTCTATAGATATCCCACTCGTGAATAACAAGAGTTCAATGGCAGCTTGTCGAGATATTTCTGCTATCTCACTCTCACGTCATATTATATGTGTGTGTGTGTGTGTGTGTGTGTGTGTGTGTGTATGTATGTATATATATATATATATATATATATATATATATATATACATACACACACACACACATACACACACAAACACACACACACATACATAATATACATATAGATATATATACACACACACAATATTTTATATATATCTATATATACACACATACATACATACATATACATATACACACACACAGGGTAACTGGGATATGGAAAGCCCTACCTGGCGAACTTGTGCAAGTGAACAGCCTTGATACATTCAAAAAGAATCTGCACAGGTTGCCCAGATGGATCAGCTGAATCATGTTCTGCTGCCATGTCGGTGGCTCAAGTTTGGAAACAGGCTCAGAGTGTCACATTGGGGGGGTGGGGGCTGAGACAGCTGCTTCTGGGCAGTACTTCTCAGCCAGGGGAGGGCTGGCACTGGGTTCCGCCACCATAGAGAGATCCCTGCACCTGAGCCAGGGAGCTTGCTCCTACTGCAGTGGGAAGCTGTGCACAGTGCAGCTGACACTGGCACCACCTTCTCCTGGGGAGGTAGAGGGAAATCCACTGAAGATGAACCCCGGCTGCTGTCTGTATGACAACCAGTTTCCTTAGCCTTACTATGGCACATCCCTGTGAACAGAGTGTACTAAGTTGGGGAGGACAGTCTCGACTAGCATATTGCCTTCTTCAGCCCCTAAAACCATCATATGAAAAGATACAATGTGCCAGAGGAAAGCTGCATGACAGCCGGAGCGGTCTCTCTCCAACAATGTCATCACACTATGACACTGTGGCTCTCTTAGGACCATCCGAGAGTGCAAAACTATAGCTAACAATTTGTTTATGATGCAGCTGCGCTAAACATGCACTTTTCTAGTAAGTGCATATTCTGTTCATTTACTTTTCATCCAGTGTACAACCACGGTGGATTTAAAGGTGACATGCAAAGAAGTGTCCTAGCCCTCTCCCGTCCCCACATACCTTACAATGTTGTTCCAGGTGTTGCCTTGAGTAATATTTCAGGTACTAAGACCCCCACAGAGACAATAAAATAAACATATTAAGCCGCCGCCACTGCTGCTACAATAGGAGCAATTGTGTTATCGACATCACAGAATGGGTGGAATACCCATTACAACTTGTATCCACTCAATCGGGACCCACGTGGCACTTCTGTGTTTGGCACAGAGTTTCAGCAGTTTTTTACAGTATAAAGATTACTTTAAAAATTATGATCCTAGCAGCCCCTGACTCCCGCAGCAACACTGTATGTGAGGGTGGGCAAGGACATTTCTTTGCATGTCACCTTTAACATTTGTACTTTATTCTACCTAAAAGCAATTACTTAGTTGCCCTTTCAAGCTTTCTCACTGTTCTAAGTAACTCCTGATTTACAGCAATGTTCACCACTATCTTGCAGGCAGCACTGAGCTTCCACCACTCACTGTATCCTAATGTGTGCTGCCAACATCACATAGCATTCAGTGAATGGTGGAGCACATTGCTGCCTGTGAGATAGTCAGGGTTCGACCTTAACATATATTTACTAGTCCGCGGCATAGTGCAGATTGCCTTGGACTAGTGCAGATGCCTCCTTACCTGTCCGTGTGGGCTAGTGCAGTTTTCGTCTTACCGCGAATGGCAGAGGCAGCATGTAATCCTGTTCGCAGCATGAGTGGTACAATGCAGCAAAAGTGTACTGAGCACCTGGAGGCCGGAAACGGATGCAAGTCAGGGAAACTAGTGGTGGTAGACCCGAACTCCCAGAGGTTCCTTGCGGGGGGGAGAGGGGGTTCTAAGAAGGTATTCTATTGGCTTACAACATTTTGTGTGCAGCAGTATTGTGCCATTCCATTGGCAAGCCCTGTGATTTGCGAGTCGGCAGGGAGGGGAAAGCAGTGGCTGTGAGAACAGCTCCGGGCATCTGACTTCACAGGAAAGTCCACCAATGAAGGATTTCAGCTGCAGCAGCGGGCGGGAGTAGGAGCGGGTGATTAGAAGAGCCGTGAATCTGTAGTATGGGCGGACACAACATAAAGCTGAAGACATCATTGGTCCATTATCGAAGTATGCAGCGGTCATTGGTAGCAAGCAGAGATGAGGTGGGGCCTCATGGCTCTGTAATACTGAATATAAGCTGGTGTTTTCAAATCAAAAAATGCGGAAGATTTGAAATCGCATCGACGAGAAAGTGGTGAAGGCAAAGCAGAAGGATTAATTACAGTACAGACTGTGTTCAGTAATGGCAGCTGAGGAGCTCACTAGGGAAGATTGACTGTTTCAGCGGTCGAGACTGTTTGGGAGATGGGAGTGCTGTTTCAGGGCATGGGTCAGAGAGTCAGAATGCGAGTCGGACAGTGGACTTCTGAGATGAGCAGGCTGGAACATTAGTCGCCACTGCCACAGAACTCTACTCGCTCAGGTACAGTCGGACTCCATATGTTTTGGGGGGACGATTTTGAGGTTGTAATGTTACATTTATTAGCATTTTTTTCTGACTACATTTCACATGTATAAAAATGTTGCCAGCTATGCTCTCCAGTTCACACTGTTTTGAGAGTGCAGAAGTGTGTAGGTCTGTTGTTGCCATCTCAAGATCTGTGAAAAGTAAAATCTCTCTAAAATGTGTTCTATGAAAAATATTGCCAGTGGCTACTGCTTACTGTGTGTTTTTTTTGGTTTAACTGCGGGGGCTGGGTATGTAGAAAGTGCAGTTCTCCTGCATTTTCTGTGAGGAGCAAACTGGAAGCTGGAAGGAACACTCAAACAAAGAGAACACTACACTCGGGTACAGTCAGACAGTCAATGTGTTTTCTGTTTTTGGGGGCGATTCCAAGGTTGTGTGGGCATGGGGAGAAAAATGTGACTTCTTGTTCTGAGTTTGCCTGCTGTGTTGTTATATGAAACATACTGCCAGTGACTTACTGTGTGCTTCTTTGGTTTTCCTCATTTTCCCATGTGTTTTGCTGTTGACTTTGAGTGCGGACTAGTGCAAATCACTGCGGGCTAGTGCAGTTTTACACTGACTTGTCCTGCTGGCTAGTGCAAAAAAGCCAGTAGTGACCATGTAAGTACACTAGACAATTAAAATGCCTATCTTCGGCCAGCCCGGTGGCACCGAGGGTTAAGGCGCTGGATGCCTTATCTTGCACTACGCCAGCAACCCAGGTTTGGGAAGGACCTTGGGTCGTTGGGGTGCCAGCATGGGGGGGGGGGGGAGTGTGGAAGCAGGATTGAATGGCCTCATGGCTGCTCTTCTCCCCTGGGAGGGAAGGCTGCCCATCTGCAGTCCAGTCGTCACTGGGTGGAGGTCCAGAGGCGGCGCAGGCAGCTACAGGCAACTCGTAGGGGGGGGCGTCCCGCAGTGTATGACATGCACGTGGCTCCACATGTGCATGTTCTGCCAAGGACGTGAGGGTGGGGGAGAAAATGGGAAAAAGAAATAAAAAGATAAAAAAATAAATGCCCATCTTCATACACAACCTGGGAGGTTACAGAGTAAAGCAACAATGCAAACATCTAACAGAGTAACATATAAGAACCCTCAGTTACAGAGCATCAAAAAAGCAATTGAGATACATAATTATACTGGAAAAGTTCCCTCTTAGCCAATCAGAATACAGAGTTACTCTTCGGACATTCTGCAATAACTGGACAGTAGACTGAATAATGGGACAGTGGCTCTACACTCTAATTGGCTAAGAATAATAATGAGATGGTGGCTCTGCATTCTGCGTGGCTGCTACATGTGTACTTAGCCAATCAGAGAGCAAGCCCAGTCTGTCCTCCCACTTCAACACACAGCAGCCAATCAGAGACTCTAACAACGCTGGAGCACTTCTGTGAGAAACAGTTCTAGCTTTCTCACAGACATGCTGTAGTGTGACAAACAGATTTATCAGTTCAATTTTTTTTTCTTGTATAATAGCGATAATACTGGTTTGGGTTTTCTCAGTAATAAAACGATTGGGGGGAAGGGTAAATAAACACCTTGGCCTTCGGCCTCAGTTTTATTACCACTGGTCCAGTTATTATCTTGTAAACCCAGACAGATATGGCTATTATCATTGTAATACAACAGCAAAATACAAAACAGGTTATAGAGAAGAACACTGAGACCAGGTACCAGTCACAATATCAAGGTTATGTGCAACAGTGGTCACGTACTGTATGAAGTAAAAAGGTAAATATGTCAGTATGCTGTGCCAATACAGAATTAATGCAGGTAATAAAACAGTTTGGGGAAATAAGACCAACAGTTAAGTGCGATTAGTGGCAGAGTATGCCTTCAGGTGGTCCCAGTGGGATCTCCTAAACAGCAAGTAGAGGGAGTACTGCAGACAGGAAGCGGAAAGAAACTGCAAAGCATATGTGCACAGACAGCAAAAGACCTGGTCCCAAATGACTGCACAGGTTTGGGAGGCAGCAAGTAGTGACAGGTCATTAGACATGAGGGGGCAGCTCTGGTTAGCACTCTTTAACAGCTTAGCTAGGGTAAGAGAAGTGATAATGTGATCACTAAAACTGCTCAGGGCAAATATGTGACTGTTTACTGGGACAGCCAACCGAGTTTTCCATAGAGCTCACAGTAATGAGTGAGGTGGACCACCACTATACAGACATTATAACAGGCAACATCCCATTTTAGACAGAACAGATTTTGCAACATACAGTAGGTGAAGGGACTATGCTCATAGTTCAGGATGGGTAGGAGTATTCCTAGAGCTAGCGCAAGACATGCCACGGGGATGAGGCTGTGCTCTGCTCTGCTGGCCGTGCCAAGTTTACTTTTTACTGACCTGCATGCACTGGGATACATAGTCTCAAGCTGGGGTCAAAAGTTACCCCAAAATACTTAAAGGAGTGAACAGCAATAATGGGGGAGCCATCAGCACACAGCACTTCCAGCTGTTCAAGACATGGTCAGGTTTTAGCCCAGGATCTATACAGCATAGCTTGTGTCTTTTTTACACGGAGGATAATCCTATTTGCAGCAAGCCAGTATTAGATGCAGCAGAGGTCAGCACTTAGTTGAGAATTCATGGGCTTAATGGTATCTGAGTTGACTAGGAGCACTAGGTTGGTACTGCAGTGGACAGGCATACAGGGGAGGTCATTTCTAAACAAGGAGAATAAGATGCAACCAAGAATGCAACCCTGGGTGGACACTAAGCGGGACAGGTGTCAGCTCAGACAACGTCCTATTAAAAGTGACCATTTGTTGTCTGCCCTGCGGGTAGTTGACAAACCAGACTACTAAATGGACAGACAAACCTAGGGAACACAGCTTGCAGCACAGTAGCTTATAGTCAACTGTGTTAAAAGCTTTTGCGAGATCTACAAAAATTGCTCCTGGTAGCTTGCTATGATCCATGGCAATCCTAATTTCAGTGGTGATTTTTGTAAGGGCAGTGGTGGTACTATGCTCTTTCCAGAAAGCATACTGGGGTTAGTAAATTATATATATGTGTAGGGATACTCAAGACAGTTGGATGGCATAGCCTTCTCTAGGAGCTTATGGAGGGCACACAGGTTTGCTATGGATGGACACCAGTCTTTTTCTGTTGGCACTGTCTATGCTTCTGTGATTAGCAAAGGATTGTACCCTGGATGACAATTAGGTCCTTGGGATTGATAGGGAACCACAAGCAGACTGGAAGGACCATCAGTCTCTTTCTGACAGCATTATCTATGTTTCTATGGGACAATAGTTTTGTATACATTTTGGTCACCATGTTTAAATAAAGGTACAACGGTAACTATTTTCCATGTATCAGTAACTGCGACAGTAAGCAGAAATAAGCGGGAGATGGGAAGGTAAGGAAGGAGGTACCCAGAAGAAAGTTTTGGTTCAGTGTTATCATAGCCACACTAGTGTACAGGGACAGACTACCCATAAGTCTACCAGTCTCAACAACTGTTACAGTTAAGGGGAGATGAGGGTGGATAGGAGGAGGGATCTCAGGTGGATCCTGCACAGTAGGGTATGAGAACAGGGAGGAGAGGGCCAACAAGTCTGAGAACTGTCTGTTAACATTTGCAATCATAAGGGGGTTGTAGTTGACCCCTCTAGGAAGAGATCAGTGTGCCGTGCAGTAAAACCACCAACCACCTTTTTTAATGTTCTTCCAGAAATTCTGGGGGTCCCTCACAGAGGCCTGAAAGAGTGGATCTACAAAATTCACTCTTTTGCTGTAGGCATGACCTTCTTACAAACATTTCTGAGTTGCCTGTACTCAAAAAAGTCTGATAAAGCATGTGAGGACATAAAGTTTGCCCAGCACTTGTCCCTGGTCTTCACTAGGGATAAAAGGTTGCTGTGGAGCTATTTTGTGGCAGTACCCCTTATTCTCCTTTTGACAAAGGGGGCATGTCTATCTTGCAGGGAGGAGAAAATGGCTAGTAAAGTGGTGAGGACAATGGAGGCATCAGCACCAGACAATGCAGCTTACCAGTCAGTGAGGGCAAGGTCGTTACGAAAGGAGTTTGCATCTAGTTTAGATAGGTTCTTAAGGAGACTGATCTCAGGAGGGACTCTAGGGATCATGACAATCCAAACACAGTAGGCAGAGGTATGGTCAGTGATAGCATCTGGGAAAGTACCAGACTGAGGGATCCTCTCAGCCCTGTTGGACAGGATTCAATCTATGAGAGTGAGCAGACCACAATTTGGGGAGAATCTAGTAGGGGATGAAATAAGTTGCTTAAGGTCATGTCCGGACAGCAAAGGCTCATACAGCTTGGTATTTTCCCCCAGCCAATTTAGATTAAAATCGCCCATGACAAGCATTTCATTTAAAATAACCTTTTTACAAACACTATCCAAGAGGCATGTGAGACCATTTATCCCACCGGAAGGGGGGATTATAGGCACACACCAGGTGGATTTTCTCAGTATTGCCCAGGAGGAGGAGCATATGCAAGAACTTGCAGGCTGAGAGGGAGGGGTGATCCTGTTGTATTAAGAAGAAATTCATGTGACTTTTGTAGTACAAGAATAGGCCAGCCCCCATTTCTAGCTGTGATGGTCTAGCCTAATGAGATTGAAGTGAGGGAGGGCAACAGCATCTGAGATTGAAGGCTTAAGCCAGGTCTCAGTCTGGCCAAGAATATCTGGTTTATAGTAACCTACTCAACAGTAAGTTCATCAAGGTTGGGTAGTAAAATTCGGACATTTAGTGGGGCATGGCTTGGCCAGCAAAGATGGTGGATGTTTGATTTCTGGGCTTCCTCTACCATAGCTGCCATCCATCGCCAATCTTTGCAATCCTGCAGTTCCTGCACATAAGCCTACGATATTCTGCTAGCGGATGAGATGAGCAACCTGAAACTCTCTCTCGCTCTCTCTCTCTCTCTCAAAAAAAAAAAAGCTTACTTTTTCAGGGCCAGGAAGAGCGCTGAACTCTACACAGCCGCAAGCAAGAGCTCAAGCTGCAGCCATGCCAGGAAATGGGCTGCAACCTTTAAATACCCTGGCAGTTCCACCAGCTAGAGACAGTGCACTGATGGCCTCAATCAATGGACTCCGCACTGAAATGTGGGTAGCTTTATGAACATGTCTGCTCAGATCACCCACATGCAGGGTGTCCTAGAGGGCCTAACAGAAACCACAGCAGCCCATGGCTCCTGCCTTGCCTAACTGGAAGAGTCAGCATCATGGCGGACCAGACACTGGACTGGCACAGAGAATGCAAACAAATGTTGAGGACATCAAATACCTCAAGGCAAAGGTGGACAATCCACAAAAATCAAGCCCATAGAAACAATCTGTAGATGGTGGATCTGCCGGAAGTGAAAGAGTGGTACAATCCAAATGGTTATGAAAGAGACTGGCTGATTCGACTCCTCAAGCTGCAGACAGCAGAGAGAACCTTTGAAGAGGGACGAGCCCACCAGGCTCCCGGGAAGAAACCTCAACCTGGGGAGTGGACCAGACATTACCTAGTAAAATTTCTCTGCTTTCAAGACTGGGAGATAGTTGTATGAGCAGCAAGCAGCAAGAGCCTTATTCAGTTTGAGGGGAACAGAGTAATCATCTTCTCAGACTACAGTCAACTACTACAGAAAGACCATTCAAAATTTGCAGATCTCAAAGTCAGTTTGTACTGAAGAGGCTGGAAATTTGCACAACAATACCCAAACTGGCTGCAGATCCAGAAACCAGCCCCCCCCTCCCATAACGTTTTCTTGTCTATGAGGAAGGCAGAAGATTTTGCCAACCAGGAAGAAGCTGCAATGGTGGGCAGATCAAGCCAGTGTACAACTGATCCAGCCACCTGAAGTAAAAGGCACTGTTTTTTTGATTGCCCATCTATGGTTCAGCTGTAAGTACCAGTTGCCCCCCTGAATGGTCCGATGCTTTCCAACTCATTCCTCACTGTCTCCCTCAAGTCTGCACCTAAGCAACTTCTCCCAACCCCTCTATGTGTGTAAACTGCTGTTTAATTTAGTTTAGCAAATTAGAAACAAGAGTGAATCCATTGACTTTTATGTTACAGCAAAAACACTGAAGGGAAAAAATAGGTCTGGAGAGCAGTGGGGATGAAGCACCTCATTATTCTTCAACGGACTCTCAATATGTTGCTGCCACCAACGTACACTACCAGTTCCCACTTAAAAAATGTTACTTTTCTATGCAGTGGGCCAAATTAAGTCATTTCTCTAGAACTGTGTTCTTCCTCCTTGTATAGCTGCAATTGACTGCTATACCCTCTGGACCATTGGACTATCTCTCGGTATCCTTTGAGCTGTAATTGGAATTGTTTTATCTGTTGGGGGAGGGGGGTAGTGGGATACAGAATGTAATTTTTACCCCCCATTTTTCTCCCTGCAGATACTCTAATGAAGAAGCAGTTGGAGGGTGACTAGAGAAATGGGGATTTTTGTCAGCTCCCCATGCTGCAACCCTGCCACTGCTGCTAATATGGTGCATTTGGGCGTAGAACAAGTTTCAGAGGCCCAGGATGAGGGGAATAGAACAAGTCGCAGGCCCAGGATGAGGGGATGGCTGGAAGTGGGAAGACACAACTGCATGGCATCCTGACCCTGGTATGCAAAATGCATCTGAGCACAAGCACCTACTGTAGGAAGTGACTTGGGAGGCAGCAAGATACCAGACAGACTAGCAGTCTCCTTATTGTATAGTGCCAACCTCTTACACAGAATGAATTATAACTTGGGAGGCACCAAGGTTCAGGGACCACGGTACGGGTTCATGTGTGGGGAGTCCGAAGGCAATATGTCAAGGGGGTACCAAGCTGCGGAGCACTATATGGCTGCTTGAACTGAATGAGGATGGCATGACCATGCAGGCAGATCTGTGAGCAGCACTAGTTCGCACGGCTGCACCTTCGCACAGTCATGCAGAGATCACTGCTCAGAGATAAAGATGGGCACACAATCCTACCTGTTACACTACACACGGAGCAGATTCAATCCCTACTGTGCAGCTCAGGAGACTAGGGATTCAAGATAAATCCTTTCCACCAACTTGAGAGGGGAATGGGGGACTTTTGTGGAGATAGGGCCTGAGACCAAAGAGGGGGGGCATTTGGCCCAGGGAGGGTCCTCCACATTCCGTGCCCTGACCCTACGATACCTAGGGCAGTCACGGATGCCAGTTAACACAGAATCCATGAGGGATAAACTTAGTGACAATTCAGTTAATGCTGCAAAATGTTGGCATGAGATTTATACTACACTGTATTATTCTACTGCAGGCTTGTTTGGAACTCCCAGCCATGGCAGGAGGTTTCAAGTTCATTACGCATTCATAACGCAGATGGTAGCTATGGGAAACCATGACAATCTCACCTTACCGACAAGTTTGTAAGGGACAAGCACTCAAATCTCACATAATGGAATCTGACCATTCTTATTATTAAACCATAATAAAAGTTCATCAGCAGTGCAATTACCACAGGATTTACTGCATTACTTCTCTTAACACATGCAAACTGTTCAAAAACTGGGAAAAAACAGTTTATTGAGTCACTTTACCCTACAATGTTTTCGTAGCTCAACTGCCATTTACTTCTGCTGGCTAGACCCGACACATTCGTAGAAAACAAAATATTGAATTAGATCTATTTAGTGGAAGCTAGAACATCAGGCTCATGTCTCTAATACTTGCTGAATCAGTGGTTCCCGACATAACACTGTCACATGGGACAGGAAGCATTATAGGAAAAAGAACAGCAATATACCTTGCTAAGATAGAGATCCCTAGGGGCCACAAAACTACCATATAACTAGCAGCCTAATATAGAAATAACTCTTAACAGCAAACAAAGGGAAGGACACAGCAGGACTATGCACACAAATCAGAACACTCTGCACAGCATATGTTTTTGTAAAGTTTGACTGTAGTACTCCTTTAAACTGCTGATATGGAATGTCAATGCCTTCAAGACCACTCTCAAATGGAGGAAGGTCCTACACAATATCAAGAAACAAAAGCTGGATGTTGTGCTCCTTCAGAAGATGCACATGTCCGAAGGGGAGACCTCTCATATTAAAAGAAACTGGGGGGAAGAGTGGCAAGCCTCTATCTCTGTCTTTAATTCAAAGGCTAGAGGCATGGCTGTATGGCTATGCCTGGGCTTCCCGTGAAAGTTTGTCAAGGTCAGCAATAACCCAGGTGGGCACTAAACACTGGGATAAACAAATAATGGAGTGGGGAGAGTTTTGACAGAGGAATCCATCTACGCCCCTAATGCTGACTCCTCGGACTTCTTCAGAAAGCTCTCTGTAGAGATGTTGAATAGACAGGGCAAATGGATCCCGAGTGTGGACATGAACTGCTTATAGGAATGGGTGTTGGACTGTTCCTTTTGTACTCCACTGGCCTACGATAAAAGCTCCAGGCCCATAAGGGGTCTAGCTGCCGACCATGGCCTAGTGGATGTGTGGTGGCACGCAGCCCCAGCAGGACTGAAGTACACCTTTTATTCACATGCCCACACCTTGTATGCCAGAACTGACATGTTCTTGGCCCACATGCACCTTTTGGCCCTGGGGGGGACAGTGCGACACGACTCCATACTAATACCTGATCACAAGCCCGTACTGTTGTCCCTGGGGAGTCCCCTGCTCTGGGATCCTGGAACCTGGACTCCACATTATTGATGTGTGAGGGGTACAAAAACTATATAAAGTCTAAGATCAGAGAATTTGTAGAGTATGTTTGCCCTGGTGACACCACTCACTCCACATGGTGGGAGGTTCTGAAGGCCTGCATCAGAGACTGCACCATCTAGTACTGAAGTTACTCTCGAAAGTTAGCTCAGTCCCAGATCCAGGCCCTAACGGGTAAAGGTGGAAGCATGTGAACAAGCCCACATGGCCAATCCCTCCTCCCCCGTACCAAGTACTACAAAGAGGAAAAACACAACTGCATGTCCTCACCAGAAGGCAGCTGGAGTGACAGATTTTGCTGGAACAGGCCAGGAAATATTCTGATGGTGACAAAAGTGGCAAGTGGCAACTACAGGAAAATCAGGAGCCATCCACATTACTTCCATCGCACTGGTTGATGGATCAGACACCACATGCCCATCCAAAATAAGGGACTGTTTCTGGAGTATTACCAGACCCTATACACCTCTGAGGTGTCCCCCACGAAGCTTCAGTTGACATAAGGAGCTACAGAGGGAAATGCGGATGTTGGTTTGTAGATGTGTCCCGAGGCTTCCAAATGCTGTAGAACTGAAGCTACTCACATTTTCTGTGTGGTTTTGAAACATTCTCAGGAGGTGGTGTTGGAAACTGAAACAGAAATCATGAAGTTGGAGTTTCACAATCCAGAAATTGCAGAACTGTGTTCTTTTCCTTGACTGGGTTTGCCCGAGTAGTGTGCAATGAAGGCTGTCCGCGGCCAGGATTCCGTCCTCTATTGCTTCACAGTAGTTCTGCTTTTCAGCATAATTGCTGGCATTGGAAGGTGGGAGGAGTAGGGGCTGCAATCGGCAGCTGAAGAAGGCATCAGGGGGCGACGGAGCGGACTCCCGGCGGCTGCATTCGGCAGCAGGCCAGGGCTACAGGGAGCTGTAATTGCTGGTAGCATCGGAAGGCGGGAGGAGCAGGGGCTGAAATCGGCAGCTGAGGAAAGCACCGGGTGCGACGGAGCGGACTTCCCAGCAGCTGCAGTCGGCAGTGGCCCAGGACTAGAGGGCACCGAGCTGTGAGGAGAGGGCACCGGAGAAGACTTCCCGGTGGCTGAAATCGTCAGCAGGCCAGGGCTTGAGAGGGAGCAGCTGAACTTGAAGGACCAATCGGGAGTGAAGGCGCCAATTTCGATTTGCGGCTGTGCTAGATAAGGGTCCAGCCACCTCACCTCCCATTAAGGAGCTGTAACTGTGTCCCACACCACCCACCCCGGCCCGACCTCTATTAAATGGTCCGAGGGGACGGATCAGTGGGGGAGGACATGGTGTGACTGGCTGGGACTGAGATTTAGGAAGCTCGGATTTGTTGCTGGCTGGAGGAGGATGGACATATGCTTCTTATCATATACTGTGCTGGCTTGGGCACAGTGGTTACTGTGGGGATCGCAGATTAATTCTTGGGGTCTTGCTGGGCTTTGATGGTGTAAAATTGAGGGGTGTTGTGTTGGGCTTGCTGATTAATAAGGGGCACATTGATGAGAATTGTCTATTGCTGGTCATTGCTGGCATGTAGTGTGTGTGTGTGTGTGTGTAGAGAGAGAGTGAGTGTGTGTGTGTGTGTGTGTGTGTGTGTGTGTATAGTAATCACTGGTGGGGCTGTGTAAGTTTGACAGCATATTATTGCTGGTAAGGGACATATTGCTCATAACTAAAATGAGGGTGGGCTTGGGGGCAGCTGTAAGTGGGTATCTTTGGCAGGGCAATAGGTGTATGTGGGCAGCTATAATATTAAACTGGGCATGGAGGCTTGGAGGGTGCCTAGTGTGTTTTCAACTGGAGGGGTTTTCAGGAGGAGATCGGGGGTCAGAAGGCAGCTGGAATGGGGGGGGAGGTGGGGTACGGATCATATGTGACTAGACGTGGTCAAAATGGCATGTCTATAGGCAAAAAGGGCACAGCTCAGGGGATAGGTGGACCATATGGTCACTCTGGAGGTGAGGGAGGTGGAACAAGCAACATACAGGAAGCACTCTGTAGGGAGGGGGCTGCTCAGAGGGAGCAAAAGAGGGAAAATGGGGCAGAAGAGAGCAAAACGGGGGCAAGCATCACACTTACAAACCGTTTCACCCTATTACTCTGGGAGATGATGTGGAGGAGGATGATGGTGGGGGACAACAAGAGGACAGGGAGGGTTTGGTCAGTAAGCTGAGGGGGGTGGGAGACAGAGGAGGGTGCCAGAACCACAGGAAAGGATGGAGGGGGAAGGGACAGGAGCCTAGGTTGGGGAAATATGGTAGATGGGGGAGCATTGAGTGTGGACAGGGTGGAAGGTGGCAGGAATGTGGTCAGGCCGGTGTCCAGGTTGGGGAAGTCAATCATTGGGGGGGGGGCCGAAGAGAGGTTAGCTTCGAGACAAGAATCATCGGAAGAGGTGGAGAGTAGGGTAGGGAGAATTTCAGCTGATGGGGTGGGAAGTGCAGGTCCGGAAGGGAGGGGGACGAAGAAAAATTAGTGGAAGGTTGCTCAAGTGGGGGATTGGAGGATTATAGCTCAAGAAAGGTGATGGGGGTGGAATTAGTGGGGCATTCTCTGGCCTCCCGAGAAATTGGGGGGGCAAGGAGCAAACTGGCAGTCGCAGGTTGGAGTATGGTAGGGCTACAGGGGGTTGTCGACAGAAGGAGGAGCCTGGAAGGATCTAAATGGGCTAATAAAGATTCCCAGGCTGATGGGAGAGGCAGGAGTAAGCAGGGGTTTGATAACAGGAGGAGGAGTCTGGAAGGATCAAAACAGGCCAACAAAGTGGGGGGTGGGGTGAAGGTGATACTGCTGGGAGATTCCATGACTAGGGTATCCAGTGGGAGGGGACTGGGGACAATAAAAGCAGCCCAGTCAAGGCTAAATGTATGCCAGGATTATCCATACACAAGACCAAATTCCACCTATACTCGATAGTACTGGAATGTGGGGGATCCCCGGACTTCCCAGTACTGTACATCTGGGGACAAATGACTTGGAAGGGAAAAGTGAGCTAGAAATACAGGATAGGTTCTGGGAACTGGCAAGGGTTTGTCACTCTAAAGGAAGTAAAATTTCCTTCTCTGAGATTCTGCCGGTACCAAGGGCAACCGGGGACAGCGAACTAAAACCTAGAGGGGTGAACCAGTGGCTTAGGGATTGGTGCAACGCAGAGGGGTATGGGCTGGTGGGAGACTGGGGAGATACTTGGGAGGATAAGGGACTATATGCCAGGGATAGATTACATCTCAATCTGGAAGGAAGGGAGATCTTGAAACTAAAACTTGCTGGTTTTATAGGAGAGAGGTGGGGTTTAAACATGTAAGGGGGGGAGGGTCAAATAAAAGATTGGCCCCAGGGAAGCTGTTTGTGGGTCCAGGTCTAGGGCAACTGAAGAGTGAGGGGCAATGCGATGCAAATCTAAAGAAAATTGGGCAGAATAAGTACTGCGCAGGGCTGGGGAGATTGGATAGGGAGAAGAGGTCGGGGTGGAGGACAGTATTGATTAATGCCAGAAGCATGAGCAATAAAATGCCCGAGTTACAGGCTATGCTGGCTGAGAGATCAGTGGATGTGGCGGCAATTACAGAGACATGGGCCACCCAAAGAAATGATTAGGACCTAAATTTGAAGGGCTATAAGATATCCAGAAAGGATAGGGGTGTGGGAAGAGGGGGAGGAGTTGCGCCGATAGTCAGAAATGACGTTGTGGTTAGTGGAGTGGAGAAGGCTGAAGGGGGAGTGGAGGCGATTTGGGTAACCTTGCAAACGAGGAAAGGAAAAAAATTGAAAATAGGGGTGGTATACAGGCTCCCCGCAATTGAGGAGGCTCTGGAGGATAAACTGGTTGAGAACTTCAACGGTCATTGTGACCTTGGTAAGGGTAGGGTGCTGGTCACGGCTGACCTTAATATGTCGGGGGTGGACTGGGACACCATGACATCCTCTGCAGCCAGGGAACAGTGACTGATGGACATTTTTCAGGATGCTTTCCTGGTCCAACAGGTGGGGGAACCTACTAGAGAGGGGCGGATATCAGATGTTGTCCTAGCAGACAGTGATCAGATAAGAGGCCTGGAGGTGTGCAGTCCACTGGCGGGTGGAGACCAGGCCACGGTCTGGTTTCTGCTGTATATAAGGGGTGAGGAAAACTGCACTAACACAGTAGTGGTAGACATCAGGGGGGTGGATTTCGTGGGCATGGGTAGGATTCTAAGAGGAAGGTTGGACAAGATTAGGCCGGACATGGATGCTGGAAGACTGTGGGAGACCATTAAAAAAAAGGGGTACAGGAGGCTACCAAGTACTGTACAAAATTAAAGTGAAAGCATGGTAGAACCAGTAAGCCATGTTGGTGGACTAGGGAGGTGCAGGAGGCAGTGAGGGATAAAAAGGCCGCTTATGCACGTTTTAAATGCTTAAAGGGGGACAAGGAGCGAGGAGAGTATGAATTATCGGCCAGGAGGGTCACCAGAGTGGTGAGGGGAGCCAAGGTAGGGATGGAACAAAACCTGGCTAGGGATATCCGGGGGAATTCTACAGATATATAAGAGAGAAGACGAGATCAATAGGATTAAAATTATTTATTTATTTTATTTCCTTCTTTTGTTAATCGGGTAAACATATGAGCCAAGGCCCTTTTTCATATGCGACCCGAGACTGTGAAACAGTCACAAGATGATTTACAAAAAGGCAACTTTTACGTTTACTTAATATAGAAATACAATACATGACATATTATACAAAAGTACAAAATGCATGACACTTATGGGGGGGGATGGGCTCAGGAAGCAGGGGAACAGGCAAAGGTGCTAAATGAGTACTTTGCCTCAATCTTTGCAGATGGGGACTGGGGATCCCTACAGGCTGATGGGAGGGAAGAGCATTCAGCTAAGATAAGAAGTCGGTCTGAGACCAGTGGGCGGAATGAGGCTAGGGTACAGATAGGACCAGACTCAGAAGGGGTTGGGAGGTTGAGTGAGGGGGAGGAATGGGGGGGAAGATATCACAGTGGATAGGGTGAGGGAGGCCCTTCAGAAGCTAAAGACTGATAAGGTGCCGGGGCCAGATGGGCTACACCCGAGGGTTATGAAGGAACTGGCGGAGGAGCTGGCAGCTCCACTGGCTGCACTCTTTAATACCTCTTTGCAGACAGGACTGGTGCCCCCAGACTGGAGGGTGGCTTATGTAGTGCCTATTCATAAAGGGGGGTCTAGAGAAGAGATGGGGAATTATAGGCCCATCAGCTTAATGTCTGTGGTAGGCAAAGTAATGGAGGGCTTTATCAAGGAGAGGATTGGGAGGCAGCTGGAATGGTTAGGGCACCAGGATGGCTTCATTCCAGGGAGATTGTGTCCATCCAACCTTGTAGAGTTTTATGACTGGGTGACGGGGGCCTTGGATAGACATAGGCCGGTGGACAGACACAGGCCGGTGGACGTCCTATACCTAGATTTCAGCAAGGCGTTTGATTCAGTACCACATTATGGGCTGATAAAAAAGCTGGGGGAGATGGGGGTGGGAGGACAGGAGCTCAATTGGGTTGAAAATTGACTCTCGGGGCGTTTACAGAGGGTAATGGTGGGTGGGATACTCTCCTCTCCCAGGAGGGTAATCAGTGGGGTCCCTCAGGGTCCGGTACTGGGGCCATTCTTGTTCAATGCCTATGTCTCGGATATAGGGAGGGGGGTTAGGAATAGGTTGAGTCTCTTTGCAGATGCTTCAAAACTGGGAGCACTGGTGGATTGTGAAGAAGCAAGGGAGGCGGTCCAGGGGGATCTGGATACCCTGGAGGGGTGGTCAAGGAGGTGGGGACTGAAATTTAATGCCAGGAAATGTAAGGTACTACATTTGGGGGTAAAAAACCCAGGCCATGAATACAACCGAGGGGGTCACACTGCAAGCCACATTGGGAGAAAGGGATTTAGGGATGGTGATAGACGTCAAAATGAATAACTCTGAAAACTGTAGAAGAACTGCAGCCAAAGCAAACAGGATACTGGACTGCATAGCCAGGGGAATTACGTCCAGAAGGATGGAGGTGATCCTCCCTCTGTATAACGCCTTGGTCAGGCCGCAGCTCGAGTACTGTGTACAGTTCTGGAGACCTCATCTGAAGAAGGACATAGCGCTGCTGGAGAGGGTCCAGAGGAGAGCAATCAGGATGATTCACGGCATGGAGGGGAAGCCTTATAAGGAGAGACTGGAAGAGCATGGGCTTTACTCACTGGAGGAGAGGAGGGACAGGGGAGATAAGACAGAGGTTTTCAAGTATGTAAAAGGAATAACCAGGAGTAGAATCAAGAAGCTTTTTAGGCTAAAGAAGGGGGGAAACAACCAGGGACCATAAGTGGAAGCTGGAGGGGGGAAACTACAGGGGGGAGTGTAGGAAGCATTTTTTTCACTGAGAGGGTGGTGGAGCCGTGGAATGCACTGCCTGAGAGGCTGGTGGAAGAGGGCACAGTGGAGGGATTCAAGAAGGGATGGGACAGGTACAAGGGGAAACTGAAACTAAAGAAGACCCTCTTGGGGGGCTGGGGGGGTGGTAAGGCGAGCAACCACTAGGTAGCTGGCTTTCGAGCAGACAAGACAGACCATTTGGCCAATTCTGCTGGCTTTTTAGTATGTTAATATGTTAGTCTGACAAACTAGCCCCATTACCCAAAGTGCCCCAGGAGCTGCATACCTCTACAGACTTTCCAACTGCATGTTATGAGATGGTGAAAGTGGTCCCGATGTTGCAAGGCAAGGGGCGGGGGTGCCCGGCCTGGATGACCTCCCAACCTCCCAGTTGATTTTTATAAAATAATCCTCACCCAACCAGAAGAGCCACTCCAGCACATGCTCCAGTAATGCACTGAAACTGGGATGCTGCCTCCCTCCACACAGTCAGCCACAGTGCTGGTACTTCCCAAAGCAGGTAAAAACCTGAAACTCTGCCTCTCTTTTTGTCCAATTTCACTTTTGACAGCAGATTAAAAAAATCATGGCCATGGCCAATCATGGCCAAATCAAGATCATAGCAACTAGGCCAGAAACAGCCCTCTCATTACTCACCATTCAGACTAATCGTGATTTGTCAAGAGCCAGTAGGGCAAGAATAACCTTAGACTCTGGGTGGGACAAATCAGTTTGTGAGCTAGTGGTCAGTCTGGCCACCTGCTTTCAAAATCTGGTAGCCAAATCAATATTTTTAGTGGCCATCATTTTTAAGGGTTCAAAATTTACTTCATGTGCAAGTAGCCAGTTGGCAGTTACCTTTTAAAATCTGGTAGCCAAGCCATTTTTTTCTTAGTAGCCATTGACCACCTGGCTACCTGACTTGTTCCACCTTGGTTAGACAAATCCTGAATACATTGTGGCACTAGACAGTGGGAAGGAAAGTATGAAGTTGGGGAAGAAGGAGTGGGCATCATTGCCTTTGACACTGAGAAAACATTTGATCACGTGGAGTGGAGGTTTCTGTATCACATCCTGGAGAGATTCAGGCTAAGGACCAGATTTAGAAACTGGGTCCAAATGTTGTATAACAACTCCTCTGCCTAAGTACTGACTAATGGTCAGCTCTCCAAACCCTTTGTACTCACCAGAGGCACTCGTCAGGGGTGCCCACTATCACTCCTACTGTATGTGCTCATGCTGGAGTCCCTGGCCTCAGCGCTAGGAGCCAAGCAGAACATAGAGGGCTTCATGCAAGGTGGAACCCACTACAAATTAGCCCTCTTTGATGGGCAACCACTTGCTGTATGTCAAGAATCCATCCTAGACAATTTCTAGATAGCTAAGATCCTGAAACAATATAGTCTTCTGGCAGGCCACAAAATTAACTGTGGGAAAAGCAAGCTGAGCTGATGCTCCTTGGAAGAGGGCATGCATCCCAGCATAGACTAGAGGGAACTCAGTTAAAGGTGATGACTGCACTTAAAACCTGGGGATTATCATCCCCAATATAGTGAAAGACTTGTATGACGGGAATTTTCCACACTTGTACAGGAAATTAAGGCCACTATGGAAAGATGGACATCACTCTCTCTCCTATTCACCCTAGGCTGAATAAATAGTTTTAAAATGTGTACTCTCCAGCTGGCCTGGTGGTGCCAAGGGCTGAGGCACTGGACGCCTTACCTCGCGCCACGCCGGCGACCCATGTTCGGGAACGAGCACAGTCCACTGGGGTTGGCAGGGGAGGAGAAGGATTGAGCATCCGAGAGACTGCTCTCCTTCTCGGGAAGGAGAACGTCAGTGGTCGGCTCAGACTGGCTAATGGAGGTTAGAGGGCAACGCGCCGATGCCGCAGATAGGGTAGACGTCTGCAGAAGAACGTGAGGACGCGTGCGCTTCCTCTGCTGGCGTCATTGCACGCCACATCTCCAGGAGGCAAACAAGGAAAAATGGACTCCCGGTCGGGCAGCATGAGCTTCCGACCTCTGCAGCCTGACCCCAAATGGCACCTCCTCCGATCTGGATCCATTTCAGGCGAATTGAGCATTGGGGGCTGCTCACCACCCTGCCACGGAGGGCAAGCCATGGAGGAAATGGGGGAGGTCAGCCTGATGTCAGGGTTCGGGTCAGGAGGTTCACTGGGATGTACAGCCGACCGGAAGCCAAGGGGAGAACAGTACAGCAAAAAAAAAAAAAAAATGTACCCTCCACAAAGTTCTATACTTCTTCCAGGGGTTGCCTATTCGACTTTCCAGGAAGATATCCTCTCATTTGAATACTTGCATTGTTAACTTAATCTGGAGGAACAAGCTGGCCAGGGTTCAGACCTCAATGCTACAGAGCCCAGGGAAGAAAGATATTACCTTGCAGCCCAACTGGTCTGCCTGGAGTGCAAGGAGGAAGGAGAAAGACCGGCATGGCGGATGACAGAGGAATTGGGGGGGGGGCACCCCTTGTTGGAGGGGACCCTGAGCACCACATACCTGACCATTAAAGACGATTTGAAAATGGAAGCCTGTAAAGTCCTCCCACTGAATGTGGGGGATCACAATCCCATCCAATGTACTATATTTTTTACACAGAGTTCAGAGTGGTAGTAAACAAGATTTTTGGGTACGAGACTTGGAGAAATTCAATGAAAGATCATTTAGAAACAGCATTAGGGACTTTGACTGGTCCAGAGGGTATTTAATTCCTGACTTAAATCTAGCTATTCAGGCATTTACCGATTCTTTTTTGGAGATCGTACAATTGCATGCTCCAAAAATCAAAATGACAAAAAATAATAAAAATGTACCTTGGTTAAATGAGAAACTAAAAAAAATCAGCTACGTATAAGAAATAGATTATGGAAGAAGGCTAAAATAACAAAATCAGTGGAGGATTGGAATGTATTTAAACAATGGCGAAATAAGTGTAAACAGAACGTAGTTTTAGCAAAAAAAAAGGTACTACCAAAACAGATTTAATCAGGGTATGAAATTCGTGAAAAAAAGTTGGGCATGTAAAAAGGAAACGTACATGCCCAACAAACTATTTACATGCCGCCCCTTAGTTTACATAATTTTAGACGTCATCTTCACTGGACCAAGCACTTTCCTTTTCATCACCACCACTAGGGCTGGCAGAAGCAGCATGCAGTGACAGTGTTCTGGAGCCATAAGCTTTGGTAGTGGGCCTTCTTTGCCATTTTTCCACCACAGTGATATGGCACCTTCAGGGTTATAGTCACTAAGCTGGGGTCCATTCAGAGATACAGACATTAGGTCGTGTAGGGTGTCTGGGCGTAATCCAACCCTCCAGTCATTTTTTATTCTTCCCATCAAAGAGAAGCTCGCTCTGCAGCAGCAGTGTGAACAGGAATCAAGAGAATGATTCTGACAATGGCCAGCACATTTCGAAATTGTTCATCCTGCACATCCGCAAGAATCACTTTCTGCCACAATTTCAGAGACTTACAACTTTCAATAGACAGCAAGTGGAGTACGTGCTTTTTTAAGTCTAGCCACTCCAGCAGTACCAAAGTAACAGCAACTCCACGAGACTCTAGGACCACTTTACAGTGATCAACAATTGTTTGAATTGCTTCATCTCCATATGTTTCAAGTGCCTCTGTGGATGTTGGCCAGGACTGAAAATTTAAAGCTCTTGTAGCTAGTAGCACTTTATTGGTCATGAAGGACTGAAAGCGAGATTCAATGTGCTGTGACGTTTTCTGAAGAATTTTTTTGATCTCTGAAATTGTGGCTTCTACAATGTCTGAAGGAGAACCTGATCTGTGCCTGCTAGTTTCATTAGTTAAGTCAACACTGTTGTGCAGAGTTAGGTTCTCATTTACAGATTTAAGTGTTATGCGTGAAGAGTTTCTTGATTCGAGAGACAATTTAGTTTTGAATTGTGCTTTCTACTCTGCTGTGAACTTTTTCAACGGTGGCATCCTCTTGCTGAAAGCACAGACTAAGAGCAGATAAGTAACCAAAAAACACTTTCAGAAAGTTCATGTATATAACACATTTTAAAGTCTTAAGCACTTTAAGTATTCCTAGTGCTTTTTGGCCATGATCCTGCTTGTTTGTCAGTGACACATGTTCGAGGTGAGGCACTAATGCAGCCCAGTTCCTTTCAAGGGCAGAAATGGCCTGTTCTCTGTGTGCAAGCCACCTAGTGCCACCAGTGTTAACTGGTTTGACCACATTAATATTTAAAAGGGATCCCATTTCCTGTAGGCCTTTCCAACTTTTTGGTGACCTGTGGTAAAATGAGTAAATGTTCAGCAGAAGTTGTTCTAATGACTTGTAAAAGGGACAGTCTCTGAACAAATCCTTTACAGCAAGCTCTAAACGATGTGCACAGCAGTGTATGTCAATGAGGTGTGGGCACTGGAAATCTTGCTTTATTCGACTAAGGACACCTGAAGTGCTCCCAACATTACAGCAGCACCATCAGATGCGCACTTATCAGCTTATGTTTCCAACCACCATCCCTTAAACCACCTTCACCCTCTAAAGCATTAATCACAGCATTTAAAATGCTTTCTGAATTAGGGACACTGACTGGTTTCAGTGCAAGAAATCTTGTTACAGGTAGGCCATTTTCAAAAACACGTACATAAATGCCCTCCTCCTCAGTCACACTTTTATCTGTGCAGGAATCAACAAGAAAAGAAAAGAAGTCATTGTCTTGTAGTAGACTAGCTGTAGTGCTTTGAATATCTTGGGCGATATAGTGAATGAAGACACGGCATTGCTTGTCACTACTGTAACTGTGACTCATAGCATCATCCCCATGATTTCTTCTTTGTAAATCTATCAACCCAGGGAAATCCCTGAAAGGCTTTTCGGTCCTAGCAACGTAATATGCAGTACAGAACAATTTACAAATTTGATCCATTTCTTTTTGTTCCATAAATTGTATGGATTTCTATTGGTCTTTCTCCAACTTTTGTTTTATTTGCATGTATGCCATCTCAGCATTTTTGTGTGCTACGGACACTTCATGTGCTGAGATAATGTGTACTCTAAAAGTACTGCATCCAGTTCTGAAATTATTTTTGCTTTGGCTTTTATCATAACTCTGACACCATGTACAGAACAGGGCACATTTATCTGTGTCATACGTAAACCACTTCCGGCCCTTTTTCCAGGATTCCTGAAATTTTCTAACTTTCGGGGCCTTAACTTGGCTTTCAATACAAGCAATAGCACTTGAGGAAACTTCAGTGGTCACAACAGTTTCACTCTCTGGGCAAAGAGATGGTGGGGTTATAGCTGTGCCTGTAGTAATACTAGTACTTGGTGTTAGGGAATCCGAGTCAGCTACCGCAGTCTCATCAAAACGCTTTCTCTTAAATCCATATTTAAAAAAGACTCATGGTGTCTGCCTGGCTGTTCGGAGTTGAACTTGTGAAAACTGATTTTAAGAATTTTTTATTTGTGTTACTCAGTATTAATAAATGCAACAAGGAAAAAAGTGCGTCTTTATTATATAAAAAAAAAAAAAAAAAAAAGACAACTTAACAAGAAAACCTGACTGTGTGTTGTCTGATTTGTTATAACAGGTATTCAGATTTTAGATAGTCCACGGATAGTGTAGCCTGTAAAAAGCTAGAGATTTTTTATAACTGTATTCAGATTTTGGGAGGCAGTATAGTGCAGTGGTTTAAGGCTCTAAGCTGCAAATCTGATGACATCCAGCAGACCAGACCTGGGTTTGAATCCCACAGCTTCCACTTGCATACTGTGTGACCCTGAGCAAGTCACTTAACTTCCCTGTGCTCCCAGGTCGCTCCTGTAAAAAAGCTTTCCGCTTAGTGTGCTACTCCTGGTTAAACAACTAAAAAAATTAAAAGATTTTACCTAGTCCACACACACATAGCGTAGCCTGTCAAAGGGTAACAGATTTTTTTATAACAGTATTCAGTATTAGTCCACTCAGCGTTAGCGTAGCTTGTAAAACGCTAACTATATATATATATATATATATATTTTTTTTACAACAGACTAGTATTCAGATTTTAGATAGCGCAGCTTGTAAAAAAGCTTAAAAGATTTTTTATAACAGTATTCAGATTTTAGGTAGCCTGAGTAGCTTGTAAAACGGCTTTAAACTTTAAGTAACAGGCGTTATTTCAGATCCCTTATATTATAGAGAACAGAGGTTAGAGGAGCATTCATTCAACTTTATAGATTGGCAGCAACACTCTCCTCTCAACCTTTATCTATTTAGGTTATGTACTTTACAACTTAGGGCTAGGGAGGGCAATAGCTCTACTAGCTGAGTGAGCTTCCACCACGCCTTTCTAAAATATAATCTCAGCCTCTGCTTTCTGCTCCCTCCAATATCACTTTGCTTATTTTTTATGTGATGCCAGCCTAACCCTTGCCTCAGTCTCACTCTGCTTTTGTTTTACTGATGGAGAAAGAGGAATGTCTAGGAAGGAGAGATAGGTTTTAGTGGTAAAGTTCCCAAGAAACTGTCAGGTAGCAGCAACTGAGGAACAAATAGACTGCTACTGCAGCCTGAAAAGTATATGTATGGCAGCCAGGCAGCAACACCAAGACGATCTAGTCTAGTAGCGTCTTATTTTCAGTAGCCTGCCTGTTGCCTTGCACTACAGTCCAGATTCCAGACCACAAACTGTGATTAACTAGCTGCACTTTAGATCAGCTAATTTATAGCTGTTTTAATTAGCTGAGTGACAGTCTAACTGAAAGTCCCTCCCTGTCTCCACTGCAGATTGCAGCCCTTCCCTCCGGAGCTGTTGTATTGCTCATTCTTAGTTTACTATTGTCACCCCAGAAATAAAAGAAAACACCATATGGTACAACATAGTTGGTAATGGTAACTCAGTGGTAAGGGTAAATTGTTTTATATCTGCTCAGTCTGGTCGTGGTTGCAGAATCAGTACAGTTTCACCCTCACCCGCCTCAAAGTCTCCCCAGTTCACTTCACAGTGGAGTAATTTGGGCAGTAGCTCTTAAAAGAGCTTTAAATGTTAAGGGTATTTTTTTTTTGTTTGCATTACCTGCCTCGCCCGCCTAAATCAAGAGTCCCCCCGGACCCCCCCACCTCACAGTGGAGTAATGTAGGCACTAGGCAGCAGTGCAGCACAGTAGCTCTTAAAAGAGCTTTTGTTGTTTTTTTTTTTCTATAAGTTTAAAGCAATCCCCAATCTGCAATCACAGCAGGAACGTCCAACGACTCCTAACAGTTCCACACTATAGCGCCGAATGCCGCGCTTTCCAAGAGGAATGTCTGAAATGCACTGGGGGCGGGCAAGCAATCAAGAGACAGTACGCTGGGACATGCCCCACTGTGAACCTGCCTCTGCTGCATCACGGTTGGCTAGTCAAGAAGAAAAGGACGATCCCCCCTCAAGCACTTGCAACTTAGCAGTCAGCTGACACTGGGCCGAGCAGTTAGGTGTACCTTGTGATCGTGTCCCAGAGTTGGCTGTATGTGCCTGCGCAGTCCCAGCTCAAGCTGCCCTTAAAGCCACAGCACATCGGGAAAAACAGGAATACCTTAGGTGCTCCACGGGGCAGGCACTGAAGAGCAGTAGGTGTCCTAGTACAAAAGTGCCTACCCTGGGGCACCTAAGGTATAGGAATTTCGCACCCTGGATTTAATAGAATGCAGGATCCAAATAAATTTTGGAAAAACATATCTGATTTAAAAAATCTGGTAAAAACAAAAAGTTCAATTAACTTATTGGATGGGGATAAATTAATTGATTACCCTTTAGAGGTTGCAAACTTACAGAATAATTATTTTAAAGAACTACCTGACCTGTCGATACCAAAATTGATTCCACGTGAAACTTGCTTTAAACAACAGAAATTAGCCGGCCCCATGTATACTACTGGAAGATTCAAACTTAGGGAATTTAAAGTAAAAGAAATTGAGAAAGAGGTAAAGAATCTATCAGTTTTAAAAAGTGGTGGATTGGATGGTGTTGAAACAAGATTTTAGAAAATAAGTGCTGACCTTCTTGCCCCACTAATTACGTACTTTTACAACTGGAGTGTTAAATCTTCCTACGTGCCTGACTTTTGGAAGAGAGGGGAAACTGTTCCTATTTACAAGAGTGGAGATCCCTTATCCCCCTCCAACTATAGGCCTATAACCCTCTTACCCGTTCTCTCAAAGGTCCTGGAGAAGCTGGTTAATTACCAGCTTGGCCAATATCTTGAACAAGAGAGGATTATAACAAAATTTCAATATGGGTTTCGGGCGGGAAGATCAACAAACACCACCCTAATTGATTTCAACAACCTGGTGACCACATCTTTAAATCAGAGTAGTAGTACTGGGGTGATGTTTGTAGACCTTAGTAAGGCCTTTGATTTAGTGCAACATGAGATTTTGATTCAGAGACTGTCTGATATAGGGGTGCAACAAGAAGCCTTGATGTGGTTTCGCTCCTACTTAGGTGGACGCAAGCAGTGTGTCTTGTGTGGGGCCGCTGTCTCAGATCTGGTGGATATACAAAGAGGTGTCCCACAGGGCTCAATATTGGGTTCTGTATTATTTAACATCTATGTGAACAACCTTGTTACAGCGATAACCCACACTGAGATTAGGCTTTATGCAGATGACACTGTACTTGGGGCCTCTGCAGAAAATCTAGAGGACCTGAGACAGCAGCTCCAAAAAGATTTTTCCCACCTAGAAACATGGATGGGAGATTCCTGTTTATCAGTAAGTAAAAAAAGACACAATGCATGATGTTTTCAGTCGGAACTCGGGCTAAAAGTAAACATATTCCAGATTTACAGGTAAGATTCCAAGATAGGTCACAGGTACAAAATGTGACCTCCTATAGATACTTGGGAGTCCTTGTAGACTTTCGATTGACTTATACAAACCACATTCAGATTCAGATTAGGAAAACAAATCAGAGGTTGGGTGCTTTACGGAGGATATCGGGTTGTCTTTCCAAAGATAGCAGAGCTAGACCAGTAAAGCAACTATTGCTTCCAGTTCTTGAATATGGCTCTTCACTCTATACGCACTCAACTCAGAGATCTTTGGCTAAAGTGGATCAATTGTATTATAGGTTAGGAAAATATATATTAAATAAACAGCAACGAGTTCACCATTGCATAGTATTTCAGGAACTTGATTGGTTACTCCCAGTAAAGAGGAGAGATTACTTTTGGTCCTTGATCTGCCATGGACTTATTTCCACAAGTATAAATTCGCACCCACTGTCATATTTAGTGACATTAGAGCCACATTCACATCATTTATTTAAACTTAGGAAATCATCTGAGAAGGTTCCCATGTGCAGAATTTCAAATAGGATGGGGGAAATGACTTTACAAAACAGCTTGGCTAGAAGCTGGAATAAAATGCCTCATGAACTGACTGAAATTATGGATTTGCACAGTTTTAAACGAGAGTTGTTTAAATTTTGGAAGGTCAACTGTGATTGTTCTTAATTATATTTATTAATATTTGTGTAATGTTGTTCTGTTTGTTTCATTTTGTACTGTATATGTTAACTACAGGAATATGTTGTAAACAGGGTTTCCTCAATCATAATTTCCTGTATAAAAATAAATCTTTTAACAACAAAGTGGAAGGGGCTAAAAAACCCTTTACGCAAACCACGATGCAGGTCTGAATTGTAGCTCATGAAGTGGCTGGCCACAGGTTGGGTTTATCGCCCCAAGCAGAATCACCACAAGCCTTCACAGATACTAAGGGCTATGATGTCTTTGTTCATCAAGGTCTCTTGGCATTGTCCTAAACCAGGGCTGACAACTGTGGTCCAATTATAATGGGGGGGGGCTCTCTCAAACCTTTCTTCCAGCTCAGGATGGAATATGGTCTGGACATGTCGGGTTTCTTCACTCACCTTGAAGTATGTAACCTGCTGACCAGGGTCACCCAAGAGATGGGTGGCAACCTGGAGCAGTCGCCTATAGAACAAGTGGTCTACAAACCTCAACCAGGCTCCAGGCCACTAACTTCCCATTGCATGCTTCTACAGGGGAGTCAAACAGACTCCCTGGTCCACCACAAACTGAAATGGGCAGCTGATTTAGACCAGGAAATACTAGCTGAGGTCTGGCATTGGGCATCACATTATGCAATGTATGGGATACAAAATAAGCTACGCCAAATTCAATACAATTTCATGTACCAGGCTTACTGCACTCCAAGTAGTCTCTACAAAATGAGAGCAGACCTGGACCCCTCCATGCCTGAAATGCAAGGTGGAAGACGGGAACCTTCCTTCACATGGCCTTGACTTGCCCCACATTCAAGAGGGTTTGGTTTGATGTCCATGGAGCTATGGAACAAACCACTGTCTGGTTGCTACCTTTTACACCAAAGGAACTGCTCTTGGGGGTAGACTCCTCTACAACGCTCTCTAAAGATTTACCCATATGGGGACTGGCCCTCATTACGACCCAAATGACAACCAAGGATTGGAGAAGTTCCTCACCGCCTATAATAGCACAATGGGTGAACAACTTACCAGACTGCCTTGAAACAGAAAGGGCCCAGTATACAACAAACAGCCAAACAAAGGTCTTTGAGAACATGTGGCAGCTCATACTCACTGCATTGAAGGGAAAGAAGGTTCCTGGATAAGTGTAGCCTGACAGGGGAAGTCGGGCATCCCTTCCTAATCTTGATGTCCAGGATCAGACAGTGGGGTACTACCTGACTACTGATATTGACCCCTCAGGCAACTGTATTAATGAGGTCTATTTTCCCTGTAGGCCAGTCATCTTCTGGCGGGGTCATTTCTGATTGGAAAAATTACTATACCGATGATGTAGTGTGATATGAATTTACCTACACCTACCTACTGTAATGAAATATGTGATATACATCCATTATACGTCCAGCCCTACCGGGTATCCTGCCCTGGAGCAAGCCGTGCCGCCGACCAAACGCTAGCAAGCCCTACCAGAGGGTACCCTGCCCTGGAGCAAGCCGTGCCGCCGACTGAACGCTAGCAAGCCATACCGGAGGGTATCCTGCCCTGGAGCAAGCCGTGCTGCCGACCGAACGCTAGCAAGCCCTACCGGAGGGTACCCTGCCCTGGAGCAAGCTGTGCCATTGACCGAATGCTAGCAAGCCCTACCAGAGGGTACCCTGCCCTGGAGCAAGCCGTGCCACCGACCGAATGCTAGCAAGGTAATTGTCACCAGCTCTTGCTCTGTTGTACTGCGCCATGCCAAAACTCATCAGCCTTTGTCTGAAATTTAAATCTTGGCGCCCTTTTGGACCTTACATGCTATAGCCAGGGCCCCGATTTTTCTGCGGCACATCAGAGCAAAGTTCTGCTGCAGGGTTTGCCGCAGAACTCTTGACCTCAGCATCAATTTCTGTGGCAATTCTGCGGCACATTTTACCCTTAATTTTTTTCCCTTTTTGGTTTTTTTTTGCCCAATCCGACACAATGCACGCTCGTAACACAGTCATTTTAAGGGTGTTTGTCACCAAATTGTCAGCATAGCCAGTTTAAGACCTCTGCTCATGAACAGTATCACTGTGATTTTATTACTCTGTCCGGAACATTGATTTCGCACACCGACCGCGCCATTGTGCGCTACATGTGCGAAAACACATTTTGGGTGAAATGTGAAAAATGACAGTTGTACTGTTCATAAGGAGGTGTGGTAAAATGGCAATACTGAAAATCTGGGGTGAAAAGATTAAAAATACTCGAGGTTACGAGCGTGCTAGGAACTGTGCAACGCACGCTGGTAACACAGTCATTTTATGGGCGTTTGTCACCAAATTTTCAACATAGCCAGTGTAAGACCTCTGCTCATGTACAGTATCACTGTGATTTTATTAATCTGTCCGGAACATTGATTTCGCACACCGACCGCGCCATTGTGCGCTACATGTGCGAAAAACATTTCGGTGAGATGTGAAAATGACAGTTATATTGTTCAAAAGGAGGTGTGTAAAATGGCAATACTGAAAATCTGGTGTGAAAATATTAAAATGCCCGGTTACGAAAGCATGCGAGGAACTGCGCGACCACGCTGTTCAGAAACAGTCGTTTTGGGGAATATTTTCACCAAATTTTCAACATAGGGTTTTTAGGAGCCTACCTCATGAACTGTGACACTGTCATTTCGTTAATCATTCTGGAAAGGTGGTTCGGCGCAGTCACTGTGAAACCACCTTTCCGGACCGATTAACGAAATAACAGTGTCACAGTTCATGAGGTGGGGCCCCAAAACCCCAGGTTGAAAATTTGGTGAAAAAATTCCCAGAAATGGCTGAGATATGCACTAAAGTTGAAAAAAATCCATTTAGTCCATTATACAGCTTACCGGCATTTCTTCAGTTTGCGGTCGGCTTTGAAGAGTGCAGACGTGTTCCCGGTCCACAGAAGATCATCGCGCTGGGTTCCGGAGGCAAGTATGGGTTGAGGTGGTGGTGAGGTGGGGGTGTGGGGAGGTGGGTACAGAGGGTGGGTGCGGGTTGGGGAGGGGGCAAAAGAAGCAACGATGG
Source organism: Neoceratodus forsteri (assembly GCA_016271365.2). Lineage (NCBI taxonomy): Eukaryota > Metazoa > Chordata > Ceratodontiformes > Ceratodontidae > Neoceratodus > Neoceratodus forsteri. Next base: position 297,099,003 of record CM057459.1, on the reverse strand, counting down.
AAGGTTTTTTTGTTTCAGGTTTGTTTTTTTTTTGTTTTTTTTAATTTGGATTCCACACAAGGAGGGACTTTGCCATGCTGGGGTGGGCTCCCAGCGTGACACCAGGCAGCTTGGGGCAGTGAAGCCGACGGGGATTGGGCACCGCCGGCAAAGGGAGACGCTGCACGCTGGGGTGGGCCCCAGCGTGGCACTGAAACCTTTTTGGGGCAGTGAAACACGGGGATTGGGCACCCCGCCGGCAAACGAAGCGACACGCTGGGTGGGCTCAGCGTGGCACTGAAACCTTTTTTGGGGGCAGTGAAACCGACGGGGATTGGCCACCCCGTGCAAACGGCTTTTGACATGCTGGGGTGGGCCTCAGCGTGGCATTGAAACCTTTTTTGGGGGCAGTGGAAACCGACGGGGATTGGGCACCCCTCCGGCAAACAAGCTGCTAGCGCTGGGTGGGCTCCCCAGCGTGGCATACTAACATGTGAGAGGGGCACGCTTGTTCATGGGCGGGCCGCGAATTCCACTGGTGACGGCAAATTCATGATATTTCATGTTTCGCACCATGAAAACTCGGGCCCTGGCTATAGCTACTCAACTGTGAAATCGGGCACCAGTCTCAAAATGTTGTTGCTTGCTAAACTGTTAACTGCTACCGCTCCTCCTGCTCACCAGACGTGCATTTTAAACAAACTGCGCCCGAATATAATTGTTGAAGAGAGCTAGTGTGGTATCGGGCACAAGTTTTAAAAGATTGTCCGTCCCTAGCAGCACCCGCTACAGATCTGCAGGGCTTTTCTGTCACTCGGAGTCCCCAGGCAGCCCGGTCAAAACTGCTGCTCCACTTTTAATTGTAACTACCCCTTGCTGCTAAGTGCTGTGTCCCGCAGCTGCTAGTGTGTCTGCTCCACACCCGCCTCCCACCACACCCACCCTTTCCTGGCATTTAGTGGTCATCTGCCCTGCTGACTGTGAGGAAGTACATGAGGATTTTAACTATCTCTGTGAGGAAGTACGTGAGGATTTTAACTATCTTCTCATTTGCAGCCTATACTCCCTCGCCGCTAGAGGGCTCCCAGAAACCTGCTCAATTCATATCTATACCTCACTTCTTGGTCTGCAATCTGGTGTGCAGGCAGTGTTTTCTGTCCAGATTCCTCTGTTGCCTGCAGAACTTTTCCCTCTTCAGATAGCCATTTTGCTGTCCCATACCCTATCCTCTCCATGGCATTCACTTTTTCTAACAATAGGGCCCCAAATCCCTGTGTAATCTGTCTATTAGTCACTGTTATTGCTATGCTCTTAGTGATGTCCCTGTTAAGTTGCCCACTCTCCTGGGACAGCACCTCTTCACAACCTACTGTTTCTTCCAACATGGCCACCATTCCTTTTTTGTCTCAAACAGGATCACCTACCACGTTGCTTATATACTCCATAACTCCCCTCCTACAAACTCCTCCCTACCCGCCCAGTTCTTTCATCATAAACTGTAGTACATGCTCCTCCTATCATTAATGTTAGCAGGAGACATTGAACCCAACCCAGAACCTGCCGATAACATCCCCCACTATGATACAGCCTGGAAAGACAAAGGGTCTGCGTATTGTTCACGTGAATATCAGGAGTCTTTCCCACAATTTAACTGAACTAGAGGCCTGGGCTACTCAATACAACCCTGACATTTTGTGTCTCTCCGAAACCTAGCTAAAACCCTCCACCCCTGATCACCTGTGCATGTTACCTAACTACAAAATACTCCGGCAAGATAGGTCCACATCTAAACGTGGTGGTGGTGTTGCAATCCTCTTTAAAACTCACCTATCCCTACAAAGTAATGTCCCTCTCACCCTCTCTCACTGTGAAGCTATTCATGCTACCCTACAACTAGGATCTAAGAAACTGCATATAGTGTATGCCTATAACCCCCCAGTGGTAGCATCGCCGGGCTCCAGGAACTATTATCCCAGGTGGATACAGCCATTGGTCGTAATGAGGTCCTCAACATGGGAGATCTAAATCTCAACTGGATTAGCAAGCAAATCAGTCCATCCACACCGTAATACATGGCCATAACCTCCATCAACTAATCACTGACCCTACAAGGGTTTTGGCCCCCCCCTTGTTCTAGTACACTAATTGATTGGGCTCTTACTAACCGTCTCAACAGCATAGTCTCTGCCAGTACCCTGGCTGACACTATAAGTGATCACTCCCCAATTTTCTGCATCTGGCGTTCTGCTAGACAGCCATCTCCTCCTCCTAAACTCATCACCTTCCGTAATCTGGCTAATCTTAAATCAGGCAAATTTTATGTTTGACCTCTCAATGATTGACTGGTCTCCCAGCTTTGCCTCCTATAATGCTCAATCAGCCCTTGACTACTTCCTGGCAAGGTTTGAATGCCTACAGGATGTCCATGCCCCCAGAGTCACACGCCGCATATGGGGAACACAAACAAAGTGGCTCACCAAAGATCTCCTTACTCAACTCAGGTCAGGGGATAAAAGTTGGTGGCGCTTCAAGACCTCAGGGCTTCAAGCAGATTTTAACATCTATAGAGCCCAGAGGAATTCCTGCAAAAGGAATATTCGCGTAGCTAAAAGCTCTTTCTGCAAGGACTTATGAAATCTGCTGGTGACACCAAGAAATTCTGGTCCGTCATAAAAACTCTCCTTGGAGACAACAAAACATCCACTAATAATGACATGTTGATAAACAACATACATTATAATAATCCGGTGACCATAGCCAATGCACTAAACTGCCATTTCTTGGATCTATCGAGCTACTCTGCCTCCTTCCCCCAAGGTCCCCCCACTTCAGCTCCATGGGCACAGAACCGGCACTCTCTCACCCACCATTCCAGTTCTGGACCATCACCAGAATAGAAGTTCTAAAGTTGTTACTCTCCATCTCTGATAGCACTAGCCCTGGTGCTGATGGATCGGAACCCAGGCTACTGAAAATTGCTGCCCCTCTCATCGCCTCCCCTTTAACGAAAATCTTTAATTTATCAATATGCCATGGCACAGTTCCCAACATCTGGAAGATAGCCAGAATCACTCCCATCCTTAAGAAAGGTGATCCTAAAGACATGTCTAACTATCGACCTATTGCCATTCTCTCAGTGCTCAGCAAAATTCTGGAAAAATTAGTGGCAACCCAAACCACAGCATACCTACTGAAGCATAACCGCCTCGCAGGTTCCCAGCATGGCTTCCGCAAAGGCCACAGTACTATCACTGCCATCCTAAAACTAACAAACAACAAATAAGGTGCAATGGAAACCAGCTTCTTGACAGGTACTATCTTCATTGACTTAACTAAGGCGTTTGACCTGGTTAAGCACACCCTTCTCCTTACTAAACTCTGCTCGTTTGGTTTCTCCACCAAAAACAGTTGCCTGGTTCAATAGCTACCTATCCAACCGGATGCAGGCTGTAGCTTTTAACTCAGCTATAGCCAATCTTTCTCCCATACTTATGGGAGTTCCCCAAGGCTCCATATTTGGCCCACTGCATTTCTCTATTTTTATAAATCACCTCCCATCGTTTGTACCAGACTACTCTTCCTTGCTATATGCAGATGACCTTGTCATCCACCGTAGTGGAAATAATATCGTGGATATTACCCACGCCCTAACCAGTGGCTTCCTAAGTATTCAGTCCTGCCTAATCGAAAACAATCTTGTTCTTACTGCAAGCAAAACACACTCCATGCTTTTCAGCTCCCCAGCTAGACTCATATCGAATCGCAACTCCCTTCAAATTTTGTGTGCCGACGGTTCCCCGGTAGTTAGCACCAGCTCCTTCAAATACCTGGGTATCCTCCTAAATGAATCCCTGGATTTTGACCTCCATATCACTGCCACCTGCAAATCGGTCAAAGCAAAAATCGGAGGTGCCTACCATACTAGCTGTGCCCTCACGCCATCTGCCATGCTTGCTGTGGCTCAAGGCATACTGCTCCCGGCCCTGACTTATGGCTCAGTCACATACCTGGGAGCCTCTAAGACCTCCCTCCATACATGGGACACCACCTATAATAGCATCTGCCACTATGCCTCCGGATCGCCACGTTTCAAACATCGCTGTCAGCTTTATATGGACCTTAAATGGCCCAACCCTTCTGCCCACCAGCTACTAGCCCTTGGTTCCCTACCTGATGGTATAACTAGATCAGGTCTCCCCCAAATCCCTCACCTCCTTGCTACACTCCCAAACCCCCTCCTATGGTCTCCGATCTAATGACTATGCTCCTCTCTTCATCCCTAGACATAAAACCACTATGGGTACATGCGCTTTCTCCTACTCTGCCCCTGAGTACTGGAATTCTATCCCTCAAACTATTCGCCTAGCTCCCACCCATGCCAGTTTCAAGAAACTCCACCGTGAACATCTACTGGCCTCAAATCCCAGCACATGCTTCCATCCACCTTAGCCCATTCAATCCTTCCACTTTCCACCTTGTTCTTTCCTGCACTTGCCTTCTTCCCTCTCACCCCTTTCACCCCGTCTCCCACCTCCCTCCTCCCCCCCCCACCTCTTTTTCTCTGTATTGTGCCTCGGATGACACTTACTGTTTTTCTGCACTTTCCTGCCAGCTCCAGTACAACTTGTTGGCACTTCTTTTATTTAGTTTTACTTTTTTCTAACTGTACTGCTTATATTGTTGGACATTGTCTAATTTCTGTATATCATCCAGTTGCTAATTTGTTTGTATTGCTGACTATTCCATTCACTACCTCTCCCTTCTGCTGCGTCACATTGTACTGTTCATGTATCTTTCCCTTGTATGCTCCTGGGTCGTGCCTGAAAATAGGCATCTGTAGGTCTAGTGCACCCACCCAGTTACCAAAAGCAAATAAAAATAAATTATGTTGATTGCAAAACGTATGAATTTGCCATGTTAAAAGTTCAATACAAATGTATTTATTTATTAATTTTTTAACCTGGATATTTAAGTGTGCAGTTTTTAGTACATTTTTATTTCACTAGGCAGGAAAGGCTTTGTATTTGTGTGTGAGTGTGTGTGTGGGGGGGAGTTGGCAGGCCGGGGTTAGGTTCCATATCCCTGGCCAGGACAATGCACTGTATTGGTAACCAGAGGGGATGGGTCAGATCCAGCCATTCAAAAGAGGAAAAGGGGACAAAACAGCTTATGCTTCACAAAATGACACAGCAGCAAGATTGCCTTACTTCATAAGAAGCCGTGGTGGTTGTGGAGGCCAAGCCAAAATGGCAATAATACTAGAGAATGGGAAGTCATCAAAGGGGTTATGATGGGGCTAAAAGAGTGGGTAGAAACAGGGAGGTAAAATAAAGGCAACAAACAGAAGTGCCTGGGCCACACATACATGTCGAACACAAGGGTGTCACATGCCTACGATGGTCTAAAGAACACAGGGCTGTTGCAGTTCAGGTTTAGGCTAGGCACACAGATAGTTCTACATTAACATGCTTTCCTCACTGATACATTACAGGCAAAAGTAACATAGCTCCTTTAGGCTAGCTGTGATAGTACTTACATAATACTATGAATGACCAACAGCATGTTCTGCCCCAGTCCCAAATGACTCCGGCAGACTCCTCCACTCCTGTTGTCCCACTCACACTAGATCTGCGCATACTAACCCGTACAGAAGGGCTGCCCTTTCACTTAGGCCTGTCTCCACCATTACTGTACCCAAGGAGCCACCTGATTGCAGGATGCTCCCCACTGCGGATTGGAGAGTTCCCACTGGAGTTAGGACCTGACTGGACAGGCCAGAGGGCTGGCACAGGACAGCAAGCTATGCCCATCCACACAGCCCGTGGAGCAGGGCTCCTTGGTGCTGGTCAGCTACGCGATGAGGCAGCTCCTGGCAGAGTAGAGAGGTGGCAGCATCCTTCTCCTGGCTGCAGACGATCAGCCAGTCTGGATCAATGAGTTATGAAGGATATCAGAAAAGCCTGAAAAGTGCCATTTTAGGCAAAGAAAAATGTTTCTTTATTTCTGAAACCACTATTCGGCAGGTTAGGTTTGATAGACAGGGAAGGGAAATGACACCATCTGTGGGATTTTCTTTTAAAATAACCTAGTTAGTCCAAAAAGATAAGAGAAGTTACTGGGAAAAGACTCTTCCATGAAATTGCATTGCCCTGTTGTTTTAAAATACTATGCTGCAACTTCCAAGGGTAAGGGAGTTAAAGTAGCAATATTTGTCAGATGGCAAAACCTTTCATCATTAAGTTTTTTAGTCAAAATGTTCTAACACCCTTAGATTCTTCCTTAGTGGTCTTAGATTCCTCAGATATTTTTAAAACTGCTTCTATAGCTTATTAAGTAATAAATGATTAACATCATTAAAGGTGACCCGTAAATTAAATGCAGCAGCCAGCTCCCATCCCACATAGCTTTGTAAACTGCAGCGGGAGTCCAAGGCTGCTTTCAGTATAATTTTAAACAAAATCTGCACATTTTAATTTACTGCTGAAACTTTTTCGGCGAACATGGAAATGGCATCCGGGGTCCCGATCGCGAGGGTGTAAGTCTACCTGGGTATGCCACCCAGGTTTGTGACATTGCTAACACCATTTCCCAGGCACAAAGTAATGCACCTGGGAAACAAAAACCCAGGGGAAGAGTACGCAATGGGGAGTGAGATACTGACAACAACAAAAATGGAAAGGGACCTAGGGGTAGTCATATCAGATGACCTAAAGGGGGGCAGCAATGTGAGAGGGCAGCGAGGAGGGCAGGGGAATACTGGGATGCATAGGGAGAGGCATCACCAGTAGAAAACAGTAAGTTGTTGGCCCTCTGTACAGACAGTTAGTAAGACCACATCTGGAGTACTGTGTACAGTTCTGGAGACCCCATCTCCGCAAAGACATAGACACGGTGGAGGCTGTCCAGAGGAGGGCAACCAAAATGGTGCAGGGTCTGCACCAGAAGACATATGAAGAAAGACTAAAGGAGCTTAAGATGTACAGCCTCAAGAAAGGAGGGAGAGGGGGGACATGACAGAAACTTTCAAATACCTCAAGGGAATCAACAAAGTCCAAGAGGGTAGCATCTTTCAGAAAAAGAGATGTGCAAGAACAAGGGGCACAATTTGAAGATAGAGGGGGGATGGCTCAGAGGTAATGTGAGGAAGTATTTCTTCACAGAGATGGTTGTGGATGCATGGAACAGCCTTCCTGAGGAGGTCGTAGAGTCAAAACCAGTGGGGGAATTCAAGAATGCATGGGACAGACATAAGGCAATTCTAGTGTGGGGTAGGAGGAAGTAGGCTGTTGGTTAACTAGGATCTGCAGCTTATCCATTAGGTAGGGAAATGGCAAATAAGGACCGCTTGGCCCACCTAGTCTGTCTGTCAAATTCTATGTTTCTATCAATGGAGCAGCAGGGGAGGGGGACATAATATGCTTATTTTATGACTTTCTCAGGGGTCTTCATGTCCAAATTAATACCTACACCAACACCGGAACAGCGTTGCTGTAGGTATTAATTTGGGCATGAAGACCCCCGGGAAAGTCATAAAATAAGCATATTAAGTCCCCCTTCCCTGCTGCTCTATTGATAGTAATGGTGCTAGCAACGTCACAAACCTGGGTGGAATACCCAGGTAAACTTGCACCTGCTCAATCGGGACCCGACCACCACTTCCATGTTCGCCGAAAAGTTTTGGCAGTAAATTAAAATGTGCAGATTTTGTTTTAAATTATACTGAAAGCAGCCTTGGACTCCCGCTGCAGTTTACAAAGGTATGTGGGATGGGAGCTGGCTGCTATATTTAAATTAAGTGGTCACCTTTAGAGAGGACTGCCACTCGAAATTTAAAAAAATAAATAAATAAAAATATTTTCCACTGAGCTTAACTGCTACATGCACATACTAGATTTATACTGTGGATGTAGCAGGATAATGCTGCCGTGTGGTTCTGCTACTAAACAGCACAGCACTGTACCAAGATATTTCATTTTTACATGGCGGGCATGGCATGGGAGTGGGAACTCTTAAAAACTGCAAAATCAGCCAGTCCGGTGGCGCTGAGGGTTGAGGCACTGGATGTCATACTTCACACTATGCTAGCGACCTGGGTTCGGGGATGGGCTTGGGTCACCGGGGGTCGGCCGGGGGAGGTAGGATTGAGCATCCCAGTGTATGTTCTCCTCCTCTGGGGGGGCGAGTTACAGGGCAGCGATGCCCACATGCGTTGCCGCCTGTGGAAGCATGGGTGGTAAGGTGTAACAGCTCCTTACAGGGAGTCGGGGGTGGGGAGGGCGCTGTGGACGCTTGACAGCGGCGTGCGTAAGCATGACGTCTGTCTGGACGCAAGTCCTCTCTGCGCCTCAGGGGGTAGGGACCGGGTGAAAAACTAAAGGCAAAAAATCTCCCGGTCTCACGCAGAATGACAACGGGTCCACGCTACGTCAAATGGCCCGGCTGAAAAGACCAGAGGAAAAAGGATTCCTCCGGGCAGGAACCAGGACAGAGTAAAAAAATAAATAAATAATTAAAAAAAAAAATCCCTGCAAAATCCATAGCTGACCCAGTGGCATGGAGGACTGAGGTGCTTAGCACCTCACCTCCTGCCATGCCGGCAACTTGGGTTCAGGAACGGACACAGGTCATTCAGTGGCTGGCCGGGGTAGGATCAAGTTACCCAATGGACGGTTCTCCTCCCTCGGGGCAGGGGAGTTGTGTGACCCGCTGCTTGCCTGCCACCTGGAAATGTCTGGGGGCTAGCAATCACAGGCATCTGAGGACATCTTCATGGAGGCGGAGCTCATCGCCACACTATTGCACACAGGTGGCTTTGGGGAGAAAATTATGGATGAAAAAACCCTCTGCCCACAGGATGACGTCCGGGCCTTCGCGGACCCCATACTACTTACTGGGCATCCCGCTGCAAGTCCTGCAAGCAGGAGAATGTTAGGCACAAAGTTAAGTCCCGGGGAAGTTCGGAGACAGGGCTGGGGGGACTGGACAGAAAGGGGCAGGCCAGACGAGATAGGGCATAAAATACTGATTGAAAAAAAAAACAAAAAAAAACACCAAAATCCTGGATCTTGGTTCAGGAATGAAAGAACACTAAAAAGAAATGGTTATCTTGATATTTTTGCCAGAAAAACATTACTGCTGAAAAAAACTATATGGTGACTAACAAATACTGCTGCTTTAAGAAGAGAATTATACAACAGTAGATAAGACAGGATCCTGATGCCCGAGTTAACAGGAATCTACATTTACTGAAGGATCTGCGTTGCTCCACCAGAAATCCAGGATAAATTAAGTTTTATAAAAGTGGGACATGTTTCTATCCCTGTGGGTCTCTTGGCATGTTGCTGATGTGAAAGCCTCAGCTCTGGAGTGTTGGCCTTAGCATTTATAGTAGTTCAGCTAAACTCTAAATAGGGTCACCTGCAGGAGCAGTATCAGAAACTACTACTACTGGAATCCTGCAGTCAACACCCTCTCCCAAAAAACAGGATTGGGGGGGGGATGGCTACCTGGCCAAAGCCTATTTCGAATTACATATCCATGGAGTTTTTTTTGTTACTGACATGTACATTGAAGATGTGGGAAAAGCCATTACTAGTCCACTGCCCCCTCATTAAAGGAACAAAATAGTTCCTGTGTTAACTGTTTCTCTAAAAGAGAAAAGGATCAGAGTAATGATACAAGTCAATAGGAAGTTGTACATGTACTCTACCTGCTTTATTTTGAATTCAACATACATCTCAGCACAAGAGCAGGAAAAACAACACATCATGGCCCAGGATCTGATTTATTTTGGCATTCACCACGTCATTCCTGCTCAAAGTGTGCTCCAAGCTGACTGCCATCCTTACATTTCAGGAGATTCGATATACTTAAGCACTAAGATTGACCCCCATCTTTTATGCTGATGTGGGTGAGCAACTGATCAATCAGTTGTAAATCCTAGGATGGACCCACCTGCGCCTTGATAGCTAACCAACAGGAAAGCATCCTGTGTTTACGAAATTCAACACTCCATCCTGTTCTAGGGATATCAATCCATCAATGGTTTTAATTTAGTAACATGGACTTTGATTACTGTCCATTGACACTGCTGTGACTCTGCTAAGAAAATCCTTATAGTTCTGCAACTTTAAATCAAACACCGGCCAATCCCAGCTACATTTGCTTGCAAGTTTTAAGAGCTAAATTGTTATGCTGAGTAAGTCCACTTCCACCGCCTTTGCTGGCTGACATCTCAATGACTGAAAGCGTGCATGCTTATAGCATTCTGATGGAATGAGGGCCCCCCTTTCAGTCATAGAGACAGCAGCTGGTCGAGGTGGTGGTGTGCACTATGCAAACAGCAGCTATGGCCGCTCACACTTTTGGAGCCCCCCCCCATACAGTTGATGGCTTGGGACACTTCCAGGTGTCTACTGCTAATTCCCTCACTCTCCCAGTTCCATCTGAAATGGTCTCTGGTATCTAGTGGCCACCCACCCAGCTCCCACTGTACCCAAACCCACACACCCCACCTGCAGCAGTACATGGCAAAGCCATCTTCTCACCTCCCTGGTAGTTGCTTTTAAAATTTTCAATACTGATAACTGCACAGTGCCTAATCTAAAATCTTGCAAACAACTACATTGATGTAACAGAATGTAATGATATAGCTTCAGTTTGCCTGATTTTTAGTTAGACATCACACAGACTGCTACATCGGTCATCCCCAGCAACTGTCCCCAGTCACAACAGGGAGTCGTAAGACAGACTGGATACACTGCCCGGGTCTTTTTCTGTCCTTCTCTTGTCTATGTTTCTATCTGTATATGCTAGTAACTATTAACAGGAGTAGGGTAAAATGACAAGATAAAACAGATGGCTAGTGACATCAGTTACAGCAACATATCAAAAAAATATTATACTGTATGGTAAGTGCCTATTAACCACCATAATCAGCAGTCACACAGCTTTGTTATGCACTGTTTCGAATTTTAAAAGTTGTTTTTATTTATTTATTTAGTTTTTGTTAACCGGGTAGGTGCGCTAGCCAGCAGGTGACTATTTTCAGGCACGACCCGGGAGACTACAATACATCATATCACGGGAGAAACAGCAATACAATTTGAGGCAGCAACCATACAATTACAATCATACATTTAGGACATAAAGAGGCAGTACCAGCTAGACTAACATGATAAGGGCTAAACTCAGTAGAGACCATCAGGTCAAGAGCAAGGAGGTGTTAACAGGGGGATATAGGTTCAGGTAAGGGGTTGAAAAGGGGCACGGGTCCAGAGGGACTGCATACGGTTATACTGGGGCGTGCAAGGGAGCAGCCATCTGAGCAGCAGAAAAAAAAGCGTCGGGTATACGGCTTTGGCGGTGGTGCATGTATAGCAGCCGGGATCGTGGTTCCGAGGCTGGGCAAGAGGGCCTGTGGCAGTCCCTGGCCAAGAACATCCGGCGGTAAATGGAAGCCAAAAGAAAGGGAGGGCGAAGGTCAGGATTTACAACATCCACCTGTGATTAGGTTGGAACAGTGCACAGCTGGCGTTGAGAAGACACGGAGGGGAGAGAGGGCTAGGAAAAGGAGGCGGGCAAGGAAAAGGACCTGGCGGCTTTACGCCTTTAGCGGGACAATGGTCTGGGGTGAGGCCGAGCTCGTGGTCATGGCTCCACTGTCAGAGATGAAGAAAGGGGGAGTGGAGGGTGGGGAGTGAAGGAGACTTGGATACGGCTTTAGCGGTAGGAGGCAGAAAGGTGCAGCCGGGCTTATGGTTCCATGGCTTGGGCATAAGGGCCGGTGGTACGCTGTCCTATGCTGGCCAAACAGTAATGGAGGACAGAAAATACATAATACAGTAGTCCTGTAGGTAGTAGATAAGTGCAAGACATAAATAAAAACTATACATGAGTGTAATCTGAGATAATAGGTGAGGGGTTGAGAAAAGGGGAGAGAGAGCCAAAAGGAGGGTAGCAAAAAGACCAGTAGCAGGGGAGAGGAGAGTAGCAGCTGGGGGAGTTTGAGGGATCAGGTAGGATCAAAGCAGGTGCATGGATCTGAGGTGGCCAGGTGACGCTTCAACCCACGTTTAAAAGAGGGGTGCGAGGGTGCTTGCCTGAGGTCAAGAGGGAGCTGGTTCCATAGTTTTGGGGCTGCATATTGGAAGGAGCCTGCCTTTATTTCAGCGGCAGCGAGGAGTTTCCAGCAGGTCTTTTATCTGCAGATCTGAGCGGGCGGTTTGGGATCACTGGGAGAAGGAGTGCCAGTGCGGCCGGCTGACTTTGCCTCAGTATGGAGTCATTTAGACAGGCCAGAAAGTAGCTCCTGATGGCCGGGGAGAGCCACCAAGGTCCTCATATAGCTGGCAGTGATGAAGCAGTCGGGGATTGTGAGGCATATCTGCATATGTTATTGTGGGTAACATCCCATCTGTGCAGCACAGATTTGTGAGCGGAGGAAAGTACAGGTGCACAGTAAGTAAGTGTTGGTAGCAGGATCCCCTGGCTATGGCAAGCCTGGCGGAGGAGGTGAGCATATAGCTTTGTTCTGTAGGCTGCCCCTAGCTTACAGTTAATGTTTTTGCAGGTGGTTGATATGGAGGCTTAAGTCAACCGATTGATCAAGTAGGATTCCCAGGTAGCGAAAGGAGGTAACTGTCTGCAGAGGATTTCCATTAGAGTCAAGGATGCTTAGGGGAGTGGGGCACCTTTGGATCTTTTGCATGGTCCCAAATAGCATGGCATTTGTTTTGGCGGAATTCAGAACGAGGCGGTGGGTGATTAACCAGCTCTGGACACTGGAGTAGGCTCTATTAAGCGAGGTATTAATAAGCTCAACATTGGGCGCACTGGTATGGATAACTAAGTCATCAGCGTAGAGGAGCGAGGAACAGGCAGGTAAAGCGTCTGGGAGTTTGTTAATGAAAATAGAGAATAGAAGAGGACCCAGAATAGAGCCTTGGGGGACTCCAATGTTCGTAACCACAGTGGAGGAGATGGCCGAGTTGAATTTGACAGCCTGGGACCTGTTAGCCAGGTAGCTCTTGAACCATTCCAGTACAGGGAAGGAGCAGCCTATATCCTCAGGAGGATAGAAGCAGGGGTGGTCTACAAGGTCAAACGCCTTGGTTAGGTCTATAAAGACAGCACCTGTGAGCGTGCCATGATCCATACCAGTGAGGATGTCAGTGGTGAATTTAGCTAGCGCTGTTGCAGTACTATGATTTTTTCTGAATCCATGCTGTGCATCGTTGAGCTGCTTGGTAGTGTCGAGGAAATCCTGGAGTTGCATGGCAACCAGTTTCTCTAGGATTTTGCAGAGTGGGGATAGAATGGCAATAGGTCTGTAATTAAAGATATCTCTTTTGTTCCCTTTTTTAAAGATGGAGGAGATCCTAGCCATTTTCCAAAGATCAGGGACTGTGCCGCTGGAGAGAGACAAGGTGAAAATTCTTGCTAGAGGTCTGGAGATGAAATGCGCGGCTAGTTTTAAAAGGCGAGGTTCAAGTTGGTCGGAGCCGGGACTGGTGTAGTCTGACAGTTTTTTTTAGATGGTTCAGGACCTAAGAGCTGGTAATAGCTTTAAAGTAGAGGAGGTGTGGTATAGGATTTGAGGTACTGGCACGGGTGGCAGAGTCTGTAGGCGGCATGGAGTCGTCAGTGGAGGCAGCTGGTGGCATAGCTCTAGTATAGAGGGAGAGGTCAGAGAACAGGCTGTTAAAGGCATTTGCAATGGTGATGGGGTTGTTGCAATGGGCGCCATCTATAACCATGTCAGATGGTGTAACTGATTGAGGTGTCCCCAGGAATGTTTTTATGTGCCCCCAAAATTTACGGGGGTCATGGGCTGAGTTCTTTAGCAGGTTCTGATGGTACACACTTTTCGCCAGCCTTATGTTTTTCCTGCAAGAATTTCTTTCTTGCCTGTAGTTTGTGTAGTCCCTGATTGAATGAGAGCTTTTGTAGGATGCCCAGAGCTTGTCCCTATGACTTAGTTGTTTAAGGAGGTCTTTATGTAGCCATCTGATTTGTTTACCCCCTGACTCTTTGCGTGGTTTTTGGGGCGTGCTTATTTTGTAATGGGAGAAAAAGCTGTAAAAATATGTTCAGGGCAGCCTCTACATTCCTCGTACGGTATATATCTGACCAGTCAATGTTAGAGATGTCCCAGAGGAAGGATTCTGTGTCCAGGCTTGCAAAATTCGTGAACGTGACCTGCCGAGGTGGGGGGTGGCTGCCTGAGCGCCACTGGCAGTAGATAGGTGAGTGATCGGTGATGGTATCTGCCATGACCCCAGAGCAAATAATATGTTCAGGTCTGTTTGACAGGATCCAGTCAATAAGCGCACTAGACTCGCGCCCAGACAGTCTGGTGTTTTCCGTGATTTGTTGGTGGAAGTTTAGGCCTTGAACTAGTGAAGCCAGGGAATTTTGAGAGGGGCCTAGCCAGTTCAAGTTGACATCCCCAAGGACGATAGCTTCATTTTTTTTTGACTCGTTTTAGGGTGAGCTGGAGTGTCTCCTGGAGTCCTTTTACTCCCCCAGAGGGAGGGTTATAGACGCAGATTATGTGGAATTTTTTCGAGCCAAGAGACAGGAGCGTGTGCAATGATTCACTCATTGTATGGGGGTTTGAGTCACTGAGTATGCTAACGTTCAGGTAGGATTTGTGGTAGAGGGCAACTCCTCCACCTTTCTTAGACCCAGGTCTGTCCCATCGAATGAGAGAGTAGCCAGGTATGGTGCAGAGGGTATCGGGGGTTCCAGGTTTCCGACAGGCAGAGTATGTCGGGATCATGTACCTTGAGCCATGCTTCAACTTCAGGCAGATGATTAACGAGGCTTCTGATGTTCATGTGCACTATGTAAAATCCCTTAGATTTATTGGAAGATCCTGTCGGGGGTGCCCCACTGCTGGGCAGGCCAGGATTCAGTTCAATGTCACCAGAGAGTATTATCAGGAGTGATGCAAGGTACAAAAGTGGTGTGCTAAGGAGGACTGCAGCATTCTTGCATCGCATCCATTTGATTCTGAGGGAAGACAGTAATTTGTAAGTGCAGCCTTTGTGGAGGAGCAGGTGTTCCCAGGAGGGTTTTGGTCTTCGGTCTGTGATCATTAGGTTAGAGAACCTGAAATCAGTGGCTGAGGGGGGAGTTCTGGGAGTCTCGAGGCACACTGACAGAGAGATTACATTTATAGCCCAGAGTAGTGAGAGGAAGATCAGGAAGATAATCCCATTTGGTCGGCCGTAGGAGCACAGTGCCTTTGTAGACAAGGTGGACATGGTTCTCACTTAGGTACCAGCAACTTATACGTGGGTAGATGAGGGGTTTTATAGTAGTGGGCTGGTGTGGGAAGAGAGAGAGATAGAGGAGAAACAGGAGCGCAAAGGATAAGGGAGCGTTTGGAATAAGTGTATCTCTAGGAGAGGCCGAGTGGTTTAACACTGGGCTGGCAAAATTTGGCGCGAGGGAGATTACGAATTTTTGGCGCTAGGAGCAAAGTAGAAAAACGAAGTTAATTTAGATGGACGTTAAGGGTAGATCTCCCCTAGTGGTGAGAGAGTATAAGGGACCAATGGGAAAGTGGGCACTTAGTCATATGACACTGGGAGAGCTATAAATCTAAAGGGTCGACCTAGGGTGGGTGAGGTGGGGAGGGGGGAGCGGCGCCGAACGCCAGGGACAAACTGCCACCAAGGGGCTGTAACACTTGAGTCTTGAACGCTTAGGGTTAACCTGAAGCGGGTAGGGAGGCGCTTTCGAACGGCGCTCAGAGTAAACCACACTTTGAAACTTCCAAACAGTGGCATAAGAAAATAGAATGCACCAGAGTTCCATAATTCTTACACATAGAATGCAAACAGTGTTTTTTTTGACCATACACTATAAAGATGATGACTGGGGATCGGGTGACAACCACGCTGGAACATCCTCGTGGGTTGCCAGTACCTCTCTCGAGCTGCGCCTCGAGGCTTGCTCATGTTGCCCTAGCAACCACTCGTGGTGATTACAGTGTGGTTATCACTCGATCCCCAGCCATTATCCTCTATGTTCTTAACTACTGTCACACTGGATATTTTTAAGGTTACTGTCATCACAGTGGCATACTGAACCACTTAGAGAGCAGCTTTCACAATGCTGGTGACATCACAGTGCCTAGTGCTAGGAAATGATTCTTACGTAGTTAACTGCCCTCCCATCTTCCTTTCCATGCTAGTTATGTATTCTGATATGCTTTGATGATTGTTTGATAAATAAATAAATAATCTAGCTTTAGGGTACCCTGAGATCTACATGGAGTTCCACTCTCCTCACCAGCTACTGTTCTTTCGTTTCATATTTGTAAGACAATTCATGACATCAATAGTTCCCATTCCAAGCTATTCATCTGAATGACCTGGAATGGTGTTAATGATGTCACAGAATGTTCAGGCAGTATGAAGAGAGAGAGAGAGCGTGCGCAGCAACTGCTGAGGGGATTCAAGATAGTTACAAAGGCATCAAAATTAGATTATTAATTTAACAAAAAAGGTCAAAAACATATCAGAATACTGGGTAGACATTAAAAGAACAACTGGAGGGCATCTAGGTGAGTAAAAACTGCTTCCTATCACCTTAAAGCCAGCTCTTCAAAGAAAACAGCAAAACCTTAAAACAAACTGCAGCTTTAAAAGTTATAAGTCGTAAACTACTGTTGTATATATCAAATGTATAGTAGCCTAACTCAAAATAAGCAATTTATCATCACTTGTGAGTGAGCAGGGCTTTCATAACTCACTTGTGGTTCTACCACTTGTGAATTATAGTCCTGTCCCCCCACACTTGTAGATAAATTTCATATTGTGAGTCAGTCCACTGTATATCCCATATATAAACCAATATATGAAAGTAAGACTGTATCTGATCTCAGCTGAGTTATCTAAGGTCAATACATTGTTTAAAAACCCAAAATCCCAGTTCTCTTGAGTCATGTGGAGTTTATTTAAAAAAAAACAAACAAAAAAAAACAACTTCCCAGTTCTCTGGTATTAAGCAATGGGTCATCCGCTCAATATGCAGACGACACGCTTGGTTTGCACCCCTTGCCCAGGATGACCCAAGGGAGGGTGACAGAGTGTCCACAAGGATGCTTGTACTCGGTGGGGGGGGGGGGCTACATCACTCAGTCAGCTGTTTGGCAATGTTGGTGGCTTAGGCAGTATGGGGGCCATACCTTGCACAGTATGCTGTTCCCCAGGATTCCATTATATGTGCAAGCCCTGATAGCTAAAGGGGATGGACCAAAACAGGGAAGAGCACTGCCTCACCTGAGCACACTGGGTGACTACCCTACTGTCCCTCCACACCACCTTAGCTCTTAGCATGTGCGGTCATCTCCCAAGCTATATGTCCCCAGTCACAATATACTTACTCAGCAGTCCCAAAGTCGCACATATAAGGAGTTTCTTTATGCAGCAGCATGCAGTTTATTACCCGACCTAATAGCCAGTGTTCCAGATCATTTTGGCAGCTAACAGTAATCTACTCACCAGTTTTTAGATATGGTGAGTAAAACATAATTTGTGTAACCCCCCCTACAAATGGGGGTTCCCGAAAAGTCTTTCTTGAGCTTGCCTAAATGCTCACTGCCACGCTGGTGTCCTGCGTTTTAGCAGTTTAAATGTACTGCCAGAGAGTGCCTGTATAGCCTCTGTATACTGTCTCTAACAGCTGCGTAGATTGCAGTTATAATTAACTTGGGAGGGGGCTGAGTGTTTCTATGCTTGAGTTCCACCTGGACTGCCAGATAATTGCTCTGTTCTGCCATCGCTATTAGCACAGAGGGAGCTCTGTTAGATGTACTTGTTTGCTGATCATTTATTAGATTAGTAATAATACTGCAGTTTGTCTAACCTGCCTTCTTTGCAGCATGGACATTTCTGTTCATCTCCACCATCTTGGTCCTGGACTGCTGAAATGGGCCAGTCAGTACCTTTGGGGACTCTAAAATGGAGCCTGTCCCCAGGGGCATTGTGGGAGCAAAATTCTGTAGGAATTGTAGTTTTGGGCTTTTGGCACCTAAATGAACCTGGGGGGAAACCCTGTGACTGACAGAGGAATCAACCAACCGACCCTTTTTTTTTTTTTTCATCATTTACGTATTTTTGCAGGGCTCTCCGCCAGATTTCGGCCCTGGTCATGGCCCCGGTCTTCCACCATCTGCCTACTGCCGTGATCCCCCGGTCACCCCGGCTTTCCCCCCTGAGGGTGGGGCTGCGGAACTGGTCCCCTATCCAGCCTGCGGAACTAATATCTAGTTGGGGGTTCCGGCAACAGAAGCTAATTGAAGCCCGGGAGGGCTTCACAGAGGCGGAGAGACCCTTGATTTTTTTCAATTTTCACCCCAAAGAGCCGGACGTGTGATGAAGTCAATGCACTGATGTGCAGACGTCCGCCGGCTCTCCACCCCCTGTAGATACCCGCAGCTTGCCAAACACCCAGCCTCCGCTGGTTGTCACTGCAGCGTGGCTCATATCCCACACCCACCCCGCAGGAAGGAGAGCTGTTGCAGGACGTTCAATCCTTCCTTCTCCCTGTCAGCCCGAGTCCGTTCCCAAACCCGGGTCACCAGCGTGGCGCAAGGTGTGGCATCCAGCGCCTCAACCCTCAGCGCCACCGGGCCAGCCCAACCGAACCTTTTGGATCCTGGGAAACGTCCCAGGCTGCTTACAGCTATTTTTCAGTTTGAGTTGGGAAGTGAAAGAAGTAACAGCTCGAGACAGCCGAGCAGTAATCCTGCACAGATTTGCAGAGGAGAACTGTGAAAGGGCTGAGTTTTGGCCTGCCTGCCTGCTGTCCCTGAGAGGGAAATTAAAGTTTTTTCGGACTGAATCCGAATTGTGAGAATGATTTAAGCCACAGAACTGTGACCAGGCTTTAATCTGAAGAAGACCGAAGATTTGCTGAATGCGATCGGCCTATCAGGATTTCCAGCCACCTTTGAACTCCCGGCTTGTGCAGACTCTGTAATTGCGACCGGATAGCAATCTGCCTGGTACAGTAAAATTTCTTACATGTGAATGTGCTGTATGCTGTTAGTGGGTCGTGATTTGGTTCCCCACTGTGTGCTGAACTATGTTCTGCTTGCTGGAGGCTGCATCCAGCTCCAACGGACTAAATCCATTTGCATGCAGTTCTGGAGGCCTGCCACATTTTACTATTCCAGATTTGTGGGCATTCAAGTTCCAAGTGCACACCAGTTGTCACCCATTCTCCAAATTAAGAACCCCTTTATTAAAGTCATGTCTATTAAATACCATACAGTTAGTTGAAGACCATGAAAATAAAATAATCATTTATTTGCTTTCCGACTCGTTAAAGGGAATGTTGACCATTTCTATCATTTATATAATTATAAGGCTTGGCATCTTTTAACTCTGTTTATTACCTGTAGAGTATTGGTTTGTGGGTTTGTTTTGACCAAATCATATGTTTCCTTATTTACAGTCTCTTATTAATGCTACATTTTTCCCCACCCAATTTACTTATAAGCGAAGCGTTTCATCAAGCCCCCCTCCACTTCATAAGGAGGAGCTTACCGTATGCTGTACAAGCACACTAATTTATACGGATTTCCCATGCATCAAACTACCCAGAGTATCCTGTGATTCTTTGGGTGAGCAAAACGTCTTCCAGGCTGGCTCAGTGGCACTGAGGCAAAAGCTCAGCATGCTGGTAGCATGGCTTCGCACCCCGCGCCTGTCACAACTGAAACAGAGGCCAACAAGGAAGGTAGGGAGCATTCACACAGATTCTCTTCTGCTCGGCCAGGCAGGCATGCATGCCAGGCGCCAATCCTAGAGTGGCTCCAGGCGGGGGCCAGTTGTGGTGTGCTTCATGGCACAGATTCCCATCTGCCACAGTGCACCCTCCTCAGGATGCTGCGACATGTGTGTGTGTCTGTGGGGGGAAGGGAAGAGGGGGTTGGAGAAAAATGGAAAACATTGGCATGCTGAATGACAAGCCTCTGTGTTACGACCCCACCTAACACTACAGCACACTGTCCCTACAAATCCAGCCATCTGTCCAGTTCCTGGATGCATTTTCTCTCTGGTGAGAGGCGGATGGTTCCCAGAAGGGATATGGTACAGTTGTGGATGGATGAGCACTCCCCAAGGTGCTTGGATGGAGTGGGGGTGAGGAGTAGACAGAAGTGAGAGATGAGTCTAGTTGACAGGGAAGGGGTCGACTGTGGATTCATAAGAGTGGAGTAACAGGGGAATGGGAAGGAGCTAAATAAAACAAAAAATGTCCAGAATCACCTTAAAGGTCTGTACTGTCCTGTTCATTGTCTTTGTAAGTAAGCTGTTCCACAGGTGCACCACCCTCAGGGAGAAGAAGTGCCTCTTAATGGTACCCCACACTTTATCACCTTTTGAGTTTCAGGGTGTGTCTCTGCATCCTGCTGAAGCAAGCTAGATCAAACATCTCCATCTCCTCAGCTTGCCGGTACCCTTTAGTATGCAGAAGACTAAGATCATATCTCCCCTCTTCCTCCTTTACTACAGGCTGCACTTCTTAAGGGCCTCTTGTCTCTTCTCACAGCTTGTGCCCTCCGAACTCTTGATAATTTTGTTGAGCATGCACTGCACCCTGTTGACTACATCAATGTTCTTGTTGTACTGAGTGGCTGGGAAGTGCACACTGTACTACAGCTGGATCATGAGCAGGTGCTTGTAAAGTGGAACAATTACTTCCCCTACTCTGCTGGTCAGCCCCTTTTTTGATGAACCTCAGCACTCTAGACCTCAACCGCACACTGCCTGTCATGTTTTATCCCCCATATCTAGCATGCCCCCCAGGTTTTTTTCCTGCTCCACTGTAGCAAGAGGAATCCCACGCAGTGTGTAGGTCCTACTTTTGTTTTTCCTGCCTAAGTGTAGACCTTGGATTTGGTTACACTGAATCTAAACCCATGTTTACACGGCTGCAGTGCTGACCACTGTGCTGCTCCTTACCTAATCCTATCCCTCCAGCAGGTTCAATACAATCTTTACACCGCCTGCTCTCGTGCCAATGCAGGTTGCGCCAGACATGGGCTGTACATTTTTGGGACCGGGTGGTTGAGACTCATGGAAGCAGTGGAGGAGTCTGGAAGCAGTGGCTTTCCATCGGAGCAAGCGTCACAGTGGATTTACACCACCAAATAATACGCTTGTGCCGATAAACGCTCCCACTCCTGTGTCGGACCAAAAAGAGGATCTGAACTGCTCCCAAAATGGTTCAGTAAGTGTCTACACAGCTGATCTTGCAGCGCATCAACTCATGCACATGGGTTGATTCGCTGTAAAGTGGCAGTGTAAACATGCCTAAAAATTCCAAGAGATACAACCAGTCACCAGTCACCCAGTCTGTTCAGGTACACCTAAGCGTTTGTCCCCATCCCCAAGGGAATCCCACACCCTGACCAGCTTGGTGTCATCAGTAACCTTAAGAAGCCTGCTGGAGACTTCAGCTCTCAGTGATCAATGAGGAGCAACAGAAGATGGATGGAGCAACTCTTATGGCGCAGCAGGGGGCAAAACACAGAGTTGGCTTCAAAGATCCAGGAGACAGGAAACAAAGAGATTCAGGCAGCACAGTGATGCACTGCTATATTGGTTACTTTCTGGAAGCTTTATAGGCTGCTTAGAGTCCCGGACAGCATTAAGAAAAGTTTGAAAAAAGTTAAGATTTCTATTCAGCTCCATCCCATTTTCCATATTATTTCACATATTTTCAGTAATTAATGCCCCATTTTTTTTTATTACTGAAAACAGCTGCATGAAAACAAGATCCAAGTTCCCTAGACTATATCTATCCAGGCTGCTCCTGTACACAACATCACAATCCCGTTTATCACTTCATAATTATCTCCACAGCAACATATTTTGATGTCATAAACAGAATTATGATGGGTGTAGGCAGGCAGCCTGAGCTAAAATGGCAGAAATACTGTACACGTGCAAATACCCTTAGTAATAAAGAAATAAGGGTGAGAATTACAGAATAAAATACAAGTTACAGTTATGCCAGAATATTACATTTTTTCAAAGTTGTCTCAACTGTGTCAGGAGCTCTTAAAGCAGAACTTGTTAAGACTTCCACTGAGGATGTCATGCTAACCATGTTGCACAATAATGATGATAATTTTCACTAACCACATGATACTGTACCTGTTTTCCTATACCACAACAGCTACGTTTTACACTATGCCACTGTATATTGCGATGAAGTATGGAAAATTACTTTCCTTAATTTAACCCCATTTTCCCCAAAAGATTAGGGTGCAGAGGGTTCGTCCAACAAAACTCAAACCAGACACCACAATATTGTAATAATAGATAACCATGATTTTTTTTTCAATGGTAGCAACCCGTGAACATTTTCATATCATGAAATTCCTAGCTTCCAAAAGGCATGTTTTAAATTGGTGCAAACTTTGTGCCCCCCCACACACACACCTTCCAGGCCTCGTAGTGAAATACAAATCCATGACTCTAGTGGTATCCCCATCATGTGTCTGCTGAGTTTGTAAAGATCCTAGTTCTCATGATACACACACACACACACACACACACACACACACACACGTGTCTTGGCTCAGTATACCTTTCATGACAATTCTCAACTCAACTCAAACTTTATTTTTATAGCGCCTTTCCAAGCCAAGGCGCTGTACATAAAATCTAATACAATATAAATATAAATTAAAACAAGGGCAATAAAAAAAAACAACGTAACTATAGTTAGGGAAGGCTAAGCTAAATATATACGTTTTTAACTCAGTTTTAAAGCTGTTGACGGTCAGGCAGTCTCTTAACCGACGAAGTACAGAATTCCACAGGGTTGGAGACAAAAAAGAAAAGGCATGAGCACCAGATGACTTTAGTTGCACCCTGGGAATCTCTAGCAATCCCTCGTCGGTGGATCGGAGAGGACAGGAGGGACATTAGGGTACCAGGAGGTCTTGCAGGTAACCGGGTCTCTGATCGTGTTGGGTGTTTTAAAGGTTAGCAAGCCAACCTTAAAGGTGACCCACCACTGAACAGGCAGCCAGTGCAGCCTGCGGAGCACAGGCGTAATATGACTGGACCTAGAGGCTTATTTGTTTATTTAGATCTAGGATTACAATTACCTTTGAGCCAAGGCTCTTTTACAGAGGTTCCACGTCAGGAGAGTACATACATGTTAAACAAGGGCATATAACATTAAATAGAGCATACAACAATATTCATCAGTTCAGGTACAGCATCAGGGTAAATAGCATACATGAATAACACATACAAGGAATCATTTCAGAAACCTAGAAGAAATCAGGGAGGAAGGGTGAGAGGATGGGGGGTGGCAGCCAAAAAAGAGACTATAACAGCTCACGGCATTGTCAAAGAACATCAGAGGGGGGTGGCTGATGCCAATCAAAAGCCTGGCCACCGCGTTCTGCACCAGCTGCAAGTGGTGGATATCAACCCCTGGTAGCCCTAGGTAGAGGGAATTGCAGTAATCGAGGCGGGTAGTGACAAAGGCATAGAGCAGTGTTGGAAGATTATCTGGAGGAACCAAGTGTTCCACCTAGGCGATATTCCTCAGATGGTAAAAAGAGAATTTGACGATAGCCAACACCTGAGATTTTAGTGTCAGACCATCATCAAAAATAACGCCCAGGTTATGCACCTGGCCTGAGGTAGTGAGTGGTATGCCATCAATCGACAGACCAGATGGCTGACTAGCCCCCAAACCCACCCGCGGACGACCAGGATCCACGACCAACATATCAGTCTTATCCAGATTCAGTCTCAGCCATCTGGTACTCATCCAAGTTCCGATATTGGTGAGGCAGTTATTTAGCACAGAGAGTGCATCATCCTGTCCGGGCAACAAAGACATATACAGCTGAGTATCATCTGCATAGCAGTGAAAACTCAGACTGTATCATCTGATGATATCTCCCAACGGCAGCATGTACACTGCAAACAACATGGGGGCCACAGGGAGCCCTGTGGCACCCCGCAGAGTATGGAGTGAGTGCCAGAGGAATAAATTCCGGTGACAACTCTTTGAAACCTGCCCGTGAGGAACGAATGAAACCATTTGAGGACTGCACCAGACAGCCCACAAAAAAATAAACACAGACACTCCAACAGCACACCATGGTCTACAGTGTCAAATGCAACAGAGAGATCAAGAAGGACTAGAATGGTACATGCCTTTCGATATCTTGCCATTAGGAGGTCATTCAATACACCGACAAATGCGGTTCCCAGTAGTACAGTGGTTTCCCACTCCCACTGCTGGTTCTAGTATCAGACAAGCTATATCCCAACTCCTCTACCCCGATGATGATGGCTGGCATGCACCCTCCAGTCACCTAAATCCCACAAGTACAGAAATCACTATAAAAGTGTATACAGCAGTTGCACTGTACTTGCAAGACAGCTCGCCACTACTGGTGATGGGCTACTGGCCTCTAATTACGCAGGCTTTACCTATCCCCACCCTTGAGCGGGGGGGGGCAATGTTTGCTAGCCTCCAGTCCCCCAGCACATATCCTGTTGCCAGGGACTCATTAAAAAGGTCTGCCAAGGGATCTGCCAGGACCTGTCTTGTTTTCTTCAGCATCCCTGGGTGAAACCAATTTAGCCCTAGGGACTGGTTTAAGTTCCGGTCCTGAAGACCCTTTAGAATTCTCTCCCTAGTTATACACCTGCTCTTTAATCTGTGGCCATGCCTACCCCTGAATGTGTTCTTGATGTCAAGAACTGGACCCAAAGCGTCCACTGTGAACACAGAACTTCATCATCTTCCTCAGCACGCATCCCACCTATCCTTTTTCTTTCTGTACTATCCTTGACCTGATTTTCCACTTACATGCCAAAGTAAGTTTAATCACTATTTCTAGCCCCTTCCACTACAGCGAGTTCTGTGTTTACCTCTCAATATGAGGGCCTTACGTTTTCTCTAGTTTTCTTTAAATGCAGCCCTACTGGTGTCACTCTGCTCACTCGTGTATATCCTAAATTCTTTGCTCTTGTGTCAGATTGCCTTCCTCACTTGTTTGTTTAGCCAAAGCAGCTTTATTTATGTCTTGGTCTTTAGATTTATGCAGTTTTGGGTGGCTCCAATTATTATTTATTTATTCAATTTTGGTAACCGGGTAAGCCCACTGGGCCCCGAAGGTCTCTTTTTCAGGGGCAACCCAGAGTTAGTTACACAGAAGAGCATTTCACATAGAGAGAGAGAATATATAACAGGTAGGTGCTTGCCCCTTTAATTGCTACCCACTTATTTTCTGCTATTCTCTGTTATGTGTATGCCCTTTACCTAATCTTCAATTCTATCTTTCTTAAAGCCCGGAAATGCACTGCTGGATTTCGGCTGCTAAGATTCTACCATATGTTTCATATGGATTCATTGGTGACTGGGGACCCACCTGGAGGGATGGAGGTTTGTTCCAGCCTGACGGCCTGCATCCATCCTGGAGGGGAATCCAAGCACTCAATGATAAGTTTAAATGCTACATTGACAAGCATTTAAACTAGCAAAGGGGGGTGGCAGGCCAGCAAGGAGGGCACCTACTTGCTCACCCCCCACAGCTAGCAGTGGAACCAGTGAACCAGAGGAGTTGCTGTCTCTACAAAGCAGTGTGCAAAAGATGGAGATTAGCACCCAGAAGGTGGATAGGCAGAATAGGGGCAAAATTCAGCAGAAGGGCAGACAGCAAGGTGAACCAGGGATAAAGGACAACCAAGGAAGGGGCTGGAGTAGAACAGCGAAACAGTCTAGGGAGCTCAAATCATGGAAAGCCATGTGTGGAAATGCCAGGAGCCTTAGCAACAAGATGGAAGATCTGGAGGCTGTCATGGTGCAGTCAGACCTGGACATTGTGGCCATCACTGAAACCTGGTGTAATGATAACCACGACTGGGAGTTGGCCATACCTGGCTATAACATATTCAGAAGAGACAGGGCAGGCAGGAAGGGAGGAGGAGTGGCACTGTATGTGAAAATGACATAAGGGCCACAGAGACCCAGGAGGAACAAAATGGGGAGAGATACCTGGGTTAAGCTGAAAGGAAAATGGGCCAGCCATCCGCACAGGTGTGGTCTATAGACCACCAGCCCAGAGGAAGAAACAGATAGGAGTTGATGCTAGCCATCCAAAGGATGGCAGACAAGGGTGAGGTAGTACTGGTTGGAGACTTCAATATTCCAGACGTGACTGGAGCATCCCAGCAGCAGCATCAACTAGGAGCAGATTTATCCTGGACTCCTTCAGGGTGCCTTCCTCACAACTGGTCATGGAACCAACTCGGCAGAAAGCAATACTGGACCTTGTGCTCACAAACAGGGACAGTGTGATGGGGGTAAGAGTGGGGAGCACCTGGGGAACAGTGACCACCAGTCACTGTGGTTTGAAATCACAGAAAGAGCAGAACCAAACCACACAAAAACACGTATCTTGGATTTTAGGGGGCAAACTTTGGGAAATGGGGAGATACTTGAAAGAGGCATTAAGGGGAATGGGGCAGGAATCGGGGGGTTGAGGAACAGTGGGAAGTATTTAAAATGGGGGTTACAAGAGCAACAGAATTATGTATTAAGCAGGTTAGCAAGAGGAAAAGGAAGAGGAGACCATTATGGTTTTCCAAAGAGGTAGCAAAGAAAGTGAAAGCCAAAAAGATTGCATTCAGGAAATACAAAAGACACAGGCAGAAGGGATAGGAGAAGCACCCGAGAAACAAAGGGAGGCAGGGAGGTCAGTAAGGGAAGCCAAAGCTCAGACAGAAGAACACATTGCAAAATCAGTGGGTAGAGGGACAAAACCTTTACAGGTACATAAGTGAAAAAGAAAGGCAAAAGGAGGGATAGTGAGACTGAAAGGAGGATGGGGGCTGTGGAGGATGACAACAGTAAAGCTGACATATTGAACAGGTATTTCTGCTCAGTCTTTACTGAGGAAGAGGAGGATAATGGGTCTGAATGGAGTACAAGGGGTGAGAATGGTGCAGAATGGACACAAGTCCCTTTACACGAGAAAAGGTCCTGAAGGAACTGGAAGTAATAAGAGTTGATAAAGCAATGGGGCCAGATGGGGTGCAACTCAGGGTCCTTAAAGAACTAAGAGGAGGTGGTGGCTGAACCTCTTGCTATCCTGTTTAGCCGATCACTAGAAACAGAGGAGGTACCCAAGACTGGAGGATAGCAGATGTAGTCTCCTTATACAAAAGTGGGAACAAAGAGGAAGGGAATACAGACCAGTCAGCCTCACCTCGGTAGTGGGAAAAATCATGGAAGCACTACTGAAGGAGAGATTGGTGAACATCTGGTTGTCAATGGACTACAGGACCCAAGGCAGCATGGTTTCACCAGGGAAGGCCGTGTCAGACCAACCTCATTGAATTTTTGACTGGGTGACTAGGGAGGTGGATCAAGGGAGAGCTGGACATGGCCTATCTGGACTTCAGCAAGGCCTTTGACACTGTGCCACATAGAAGACTATTGCACAAACTGGGGAATATGGGTGTGGGCAGGACAGTAGTGCGGTGGGTAGGTAACTGGCTGGGCAGCAGGACACAGAGGGTGGTGGCAAATGGCTGTCATTCCACAGAGGGAAGAGTGACCAGTGGGGTACCACAGGGATCAGTGCTGGGACCGATACTATTCAATATCTTCATCAGTGACATTGCGCAGGACCTAGAAGGCAGAATTTCACTGTTCGCTGATGACACAAAGCTCTGTAACAGAGTAGACACACCAGAGGGTGTAGACAGAATGAGAAGGGACCTGCAGAAACTTGAAGAATGGTCAGGAGTTTGGCAGTTGAAATTCAATGCAAGGAAGTGCAAGATAATGCATATAGGGCACAAAAACCCTGGCACAATGTATCAGTTGAGGGTGAGGATATAGCATGCACCAAGCAGGAAAGGGATCTTGGGGTTATCATCTCTGATGACCTCAAGGCAGGGAAACAGTGTGACAAGGCAGCAGGTAAAGCAAATAGGATGCTGGGATGCATAGGCAGGGGCATCACCAGCAGGAAAAGGGAGGTCATAATTCCACTATACAAGACACTAGTGAGGCCGCACCTGGAGTACACTGTGCAGTTCTGGAGACCTTACCTACGTAAGGACATAGACAGGGTAGAGAAGGTTCAGAGGAGGGCAACAAAGACGGGCATGGATTGCATCACAAGTCCTATGAGGACAGGTTGAAGGCACTGAACATGTACTCCTGGAGGAGAGGAGGAGAGAGGGATATGACAGAGACATACAAGTATCTTACAGGGAGGAACAGGGTGCAGGTATGCACTATTTTGCGTAAAAAGATGTTCCAGGACTAGAGAGCATGGGATGAAGTTGAGGAGGACGATTCAGAGGAAACGTGAGGAAGAATTTCTTCACAGAACGGGTGGTGGACAAGTGGAACACCCTGCCAGAGGAAGTGGTGGGGGCTGAAACAATCACGGGATTTAAGAATGCATGGGATAAACATAAAGGAATTCTGGAGGTCAGGGGTAAGGGGCAACAGACTTCTTGGAAAACAAACTGAACTTACAGACTTAAATGGGCAGACTGGGTGGGCCATAGGCCCTTATCTGCCGACACTGTCTATGTATCTATGTATCTATGTTAAGTTCAATACTGTTGTAGTTGACCTGTCAAATTGGGTTCTCAATTGGGATTCCCCTGATTATGTTCTGGCTGGACATTACCAGGTCCAAAACTGCTATCAACCACTGTGTGAGAAAGCAGTCCTGTTTCTCTAGAAATCTCTGACTTTTTTAGCTTACTGCCATTGGAATGTCCCAGTCTGTATCTGGGAGAATATAGTAGTTCTACCCTGATCAGCTACCTTCCTATTTTCCGTCTGAGCTTCTCGTCTTTCTCTGCCTAAAGTTCACTCCTATCCCATTCACACTCCCCCATCTGTTATTTACCCGTCTCTAGCTGCTGAATTTTAAGTTGACTGCTGTTCATCTCACTAGTCACTTTTGAGCTTACAATCGTGTTTATCTGCTACGATGACTGCATACCCAAAATATCTCATCTTTCAAGTTGTATTTTCATCGTTTGCTTGACTTGTCCCTTGGAACCGGTTATGCAGAATGTAAACCTTACTTCCCCACTGTTGTGCATTTTCTCACTGTGTGTTTGATTTTGAGCCCTGGTATTTGTCATGTACTGAATTTACTTATCGTTGTCATAAATTTGCTTTGTTTTTTGTTTGTAATTCTCCCAGGTCATACCTGAAAACAGTCAAATGTCTGTCTACAGCACCTTACCTGGTAAATAAAAACTAAATAAATATAGCTAGAACCATAGAGACTAGACTCCCCACAAAAGATATGTCCCTGAGACTCGGATGTCCTCCTTACATACACTGCAATCCCTTTTCTTGGCACCATCCCAGTCCCTCTTACACAGAGTATACCAGGGACATTTAGATCCCACCTATTGCTTGATTTGCCCCGTTTCAGTTACTGCTACTATATCCATCTCCACTGCAGCCATTTTCACTTACAGTCTATCTATTTTAGCTTCTTTTGCATTTTTATACATTATTCTCCATTTGCCTTGCTCCTGCCTCTTCTCCTCATATGTCTGTTGAATTTTTGACTTCCTACTGTTGCCACAGTGTGTCCCTTACAGTACCTGCCTCCCTATGTTCTTACTGTATGTTGTGCAAGTAACTGGAGAGAGATGAATTGGCTCTTTTTGTGCATTCTTGCGTTTCCTGGTGTTCCATTGGTTTCACTGCCCTCATTTTTGTTTGAACCTGTGATCTGGTTTGAACATGTGATCCAGATTCCTGAACTGGTGCTCTAAGCACTGGACCACACTGCCTTCATTCCTAGAGGAGAGCTGCCCACATAACAAAGCCACCAACACAACTGGCACTCTTGTAAGCAGTCTCATATGATGAGAGGCCAATGACTGAATGGACAAGGAATCCGAACTACCCTCCCAACTACAGTTTGTGGTGGTCCCTCCATGTCACAGATGAGGCATATCAGTGGGACAGTGTAGGGAAGCTTGAATTGTTGTCTTTCCGTGCCGTACTTGTCATGTGACTACACAGAAGGCTTCAGTTTCTAGTGCAGTCAATCTGGCACCTTCACGAGTATAAAAATCCAGGCTATAAATTAAGAAAATTATCTGGTGTATGGGGCAGAATACCAAAAAAAACAAATTTGTTGTTCTGCCTTTGGGTCTGGTATTTGGTCTACCTTAAATAGTATTCCGCCACAAAAACTGGTTTGCACAACAAGGGAGAATGTCATTAATTTCAAATCCAGAAAATTCACTTATGAATTGAAATAAAAATGAAAGTACTGAAAGAGTTTGTGGCAGGTTTGAATAAGACCCTGTCCCATTTGTTACGCAGAGAGAGTTAAAAGCAATGATCTATGTTTCTGTCCTCTCCTATCCTGTCACTTGTCTATCTGCTTGTGCAATCAAATTTTCATTGTGGAACTTCAGAACTGGCTACTCCGATGGCCCCACAATTTTCCCCTTGTTTCTCCCTTCCTTCACTTACTGTTTCTATTCTTTCTCCCCCCCCCCCCTTACTTCTCTGTGGTTAAAAAGTGTATGTGAATCTTTATGTAAAACTGTTTGTGTGAAACTGTGATCCCTTGGATTGCAAATTATAAAGTTATATTGCTGACATGAAGCTATTTGGAACTCGGTGGGGGGGGGGGGTCTAATTTTGAAATGCAGTTTGACCTCCATAAGCTCATTTGCAGAGCTGTCAACAGATCAGTTCTGGGACACAATATTCTATTTTGTTGCATCTCCAGGAAAGAAACTGACAAAGTTTCGATACATTTTGTGAGAAACGGGACATGTACCTTAACAAGCTCAGGATACAGAAGTTAAATGCCAGGAAAAAACATTATATATAAAGAGAGTAATCTATTGAGATATTACAACATCACACATGCCCCCACAATGCAAAGCATCATGGGCTGCATATGCAAATCACCACAGAATGTTATGCTGGTCCAACTTTAAGCAGAATTGCATGGTGCCGAAAGGCCTCTCACACAGTTTGCAAAGGGTGCTAACAGAAGATATTTGAGATATTGATATTTATTTAGAAATACTCTCAGATGAATGACTTTTTGTTTGAACTGTCTGTATAAGGGCTACACTGCACAATTTTATTATTTTATAGTTACTGATAAGAATAAAACACTACTTGCAAAATTTATGACTTCTCCTAGTTTGGTTATGGTTACTGACCTATGCTTCGACCACACAGTATATTTTAAGTTACAGTAAAAAAAAAAAGCGCCACTAGTCAGCCAATCAGAAATGTGTGCTTGGTTAAAACACATAAAGGGATTACTTACATGAAACTGGTATGGGCAACTGCTGGCTGGCCCAGGGTGACTTCAGTGCAGCAGCATGGAGAATAACATTTGTAATCTGCTACCCTTTTTAGTACCCTACCCCTCAACTGTCCCCAACTGTATAAACAGCTGTTTTGTTGCCCAGCCCTTTTATACACTCCCATGTTAGATCAGTGCTCCCCTTTTATTATTTTAATACAGTGGGCCACCACCATCCATACATATGCTGCTGGAAATCACCAGGAGAGGGGGTCCCATGGACCTTCCCCACCACAGGAATAGATACGACCTTAGGCGAAATAGGGGTTGGAATGAAGGGTAAGGAAGCAGGAAGGATAAGTGCAGTGTGGAGAATGGTTTCATTAAATGTTAGGAGCCTGGGGAACAAGTTGGCAGAGTTGCAGGCATTGATGGCAGAGGAAGAGGTGGACACAGCTGCCATTACTGAGACGTGAGCAACCAAGCACCATGACTGGGACCCAGTTCTAACTTAGCCAGTTCTAATGCACAGCTAAGGAACTGAATGCACTCAGCCTGTGGCCTTGTTCCTCACTATGCCCCTGGTCATGCGTTAGAACCAACAGTCACCATGTCGTGTCTTATTGCTTACCTATGTTCCCATTCTGTGTTAGATCTGTATGCACTAGTGTACTGAATTACAGTTTTTTTGGATTTTGCACAGGCAAAAGCTCAAAGCTTAATAAAACTGATTTACTGATTGATTATATGTTATACTGCAATCTACGGGACAGAAGAAACATGCTTAAAAACTTTAAGACAGCCTACTGTTTTCTGTTTGGAAATGTAACCCTACCTCATCAATACAGGATGCTCTGATAAACAATATAAAACATCATATTAGTGGGCCTATCCTGCACAAATAATTTTAATAACTAAACAAACATGACAATATTCCTCTGCCTTTCCATAGCGTTCTGATTTTCAATGCTTACATCAGCGTCTCCCTGTCATCCATAAGCATGACTTTAAAATATAGTAATAACACACACAAAATTCATTATGTTGCCGTATTGGTCCTTGTGACAAAAGATCCAGTACAAAAGACATGATAGGATACCTTTTATTGGACCAACATAGACATTACAAAAAAAAAACAAAAAACAATTGGGCCTTGAGCTTTCGAATTACATAGAATTCTTCATCAGAACAAAAACTCTTATTTTTCTGAGTAATAACACAGAAATGGTTGTAATGTTTCAGACGCAATCCATACAGTAAATGGCTTGTACCTGTATTACTAGGGAGGTCATGGTATGATAACTGTGGAGAAAAATATCAAAGCTGTTATAAGGATGCCAATGTTAGCGCAGGTGGAAAAGAGCCAAAGAGGTTTCAGTGTTCCAATTACACTCTTACAGAATGCCTGTGAAAACAGGAATAATACAGAACTGTAACAGATAAGGTTTTCCTTCTGCCCCCTGCCAGACTGCTCCCTGCTGGCATGAATGGCTGCTCCAACTCCCAGAACACCAACCCCAGCGGAATACCATGACTCACTAGAATGTCCACCCTGACCCATCAGGACAGTAGCAAGGCTTGCCAGAATGGCCAAAAAAAAGCCACGAGGAATGCCCTCATTCTGGCATGTCAGGTAGGAATTCCCGCTGGTCGGGTGACCTTTCCAGTGGGTCAGGGTGGGCAGTCCCCTGGGTTAGGTGGTCATTCTGGTGGTAAGGATGGACATTCCATCTGGTCCTGGTCAGATCAGGCATTGCGTTAGAGTGAGCAATACGCTGGGGTGGGCATTCAGTTGGGTCGTAGTGCCCATTCCAACAAATATGGAAACCGATCTGACCATTCAGAGGGCATCCTGGCAGGTGGTAATAGGAAAATGGAATCTGTCTGTGGCCCTATTATATTTTACACACACACACACACACACACACACACACACACACTCACATCAGGGACAGTGGCTTCACTGCAGTAGTAAACTATGACATACTGTTATCACAATATGTAGACATTTTATGCTGTCAACTCTGTGATGTCCAATACCACAGTATACTATGACATCAATATTCACTACTATATCAAAAGTGTGACACAGTGTAACACAAGACACTCTGTGTTACCATGACAAAATAAAAATTAAATCAACGATTGTAATGCCCTGTCCCCCTTATGGCAGATGTGTGCACAAGGCAGTTTTATGACAAGCAACACTAGGACAGCTAGTTAAATGGCAACCAACATCTATAACCTGATTTCTTTTGTTTTTACAAGCAATCTGGTAATCCAGCATAAATAACCCTATGTATGCGACAGCATCCAAACGTGAAAGACAAACACCTTTTTTTCCATATTCATTTTTCACATCTACGGCTAGGACAGACTAGGTCTCCCTTAAGCCCTGCCCGCCAACCCCCACTGTTCATCACCTCCCTTGGATTTACCAAGAGGCCCGAATACCCCCATGACAGGGTCAGGAAGGGGAGGGCCATATTTCCACCACCACCACCACCACCACCACCACCACCCCAAGTACACATCCAGTCTCAGCGTTCTGGGTTCTGGTGGCGAGGTGGGTGAGGGAAGAAAAGCTGTCATGAAAGCCTGCCCCACCACCATCTTCCACTAGTTTTCTCCTGCTCCCCATACTGCAGAGCACATGCCAGTGTATGCATGTGGAGCCACACACACACACTGCACAGTCCTGCAACAACACCCAAATCTGTTGCTCCCTAGCTGCACTGCCACCAGGCCTCCACCTGGTGGCAGTCATCTGGCAGAGTCAGCAGTACTCCCTTCCCTAAAGAGGAGAGCAGTCCCTCGGATGTGTAACCCTCTCTCCCCGGGCAGACCTCTGACAACCTGTGCTCACTCCTGAACACAGGTCACCAGCATGAATCGAGGTGTGGCGTCCAGAACCTCAACCCTCAGCACCACTAGGCTGGCAAAACAAACACTTCTGAATACTGAGACCATAACAAGATACTTTGATAGCTCCACTTTAATTCCGGAGTCCGGAAAACTGTGATATCATTATCAAATGCTTGGGTCATTGGAACTGATCGTTAGAACCAATCAAAAAGTGTACTGCTTCACAACATCACTGGCCATAATGTCACAAAATTTTGTATGTCCACACACTGCTCAGTACAGATCACAATGTACATCTCTCCTAGTTTCCTACACAGACACAGTATAGCACAAAAACATCCCTTCGTCTGCTCTATGCTTAAAAAATACCTGCAGTTCCTAAAGAACCGGTATCTATTTCTAGCCCTTGATTTTCTAGTTTGTGTGAAAAATGTATCCTTCAAGTTTAATTCTATTTAAAGCTTTTAATGGTTAACGCGCCACTACAAATTTGTAGTGAACAGTTTCTAATGAAGGTTGAAGTGCATTTGTTTATTAAAATCAAACACCTAATAATTTGCAAACAATAATTATGCCTCCTTCACCAGATTATTCCATACCATTTTTGTTTCACCTCTCATGTTAAAACAAAAAAATGTTTCTTTTCTCTTCTGAGACTATGATCAGGATGGTAAGTCCTGTAAGCAGATGAGGCATAATCAGCTCTTAACCAGCCCTAATCATTAGCAGAACATGGGTTTATCATCACTCGACACATGCAGAGCAGGGTGGGACAAATCAGGTAGTCTGGTGGCCTGTGATCACTAAAAATGTTGCTTTGGCTACCTGATTTTGAAAGCTTCTGGCCAAACTGACCCACCAGCTCACAAACCGATCTGTCCCACCCGGATGTGCAGTAGCCACGACAGATTAAAAAACTTAACGTGTCCTCCTCAGTGTTGCCAGATAGAGCTGGAAATATCTGAAATTACTTGTTCAAGTATAGGCACTGTTAAAAACAAAATAATTACAGAAAATTCACCAAATATAGCGATGAGAAAGGAGGAGCTCCTTACTAAATGTTCTCTTCTTATGACAGACAAAAAAAAAAAACAATGAAAAGGGTGGTTCATTACAAGTGACCCAATAACCACTGAGCTGTCAGTCGCACCACTAGGCTGACCGGCTTTTTGCAGCTTGCCTCTGTAAAGCAGAGTCATTTCAGGGAGCACAGGTGGAAATGCACCTCCCCAGATACAGATATGCTTTGCTGCAAAATATTTATTATCTCAAGGGAAGGACACCCCCAAGATATGGTGCAGAGGACACAGGAAGAAACACATCTGGGAAACTTAATAAAGAAATAGTATTTTCTTTTCCATAAAGCAGTTTAATTTCATTGCCAGTGTGTCTCCTGGCACTTCACTGTTTGGAAGACGTCCAGCATTTCTTCTGGTACTCCAACAAATTGCAACACGTATACGAACCGCAGCCCAAAACCAAATATCAAACGGAAACATAATTAAACTTTCAAGGCAATGTGTATACTCATCCCATAAAGCTTTGCATTATGGAGGTGAGTGTGATTTTGGATTTCTCTGAAAGCTGGTTTTGCTGCCAATGCCCTTTTGGGGGTAACCCTTGCCTCACTGCTTTTGTACCGAGGTTCTCAGTCTTTTTAGCTTGGTAACTAAACTTTGTTGTATGTATAGTAGTTAATCAGTAGCCAAGCTCATTTTTAGTGCAGAGAATTGGCCTCAACTTATAGCACATGGCTTCTGACATGGCTGTATACAACCACTGCACTTCAGCATCTAGTCAACTCTTTTATAAAGCACTAAGGTATAGCATATATGAAAAGCAAGATATACACAATACTAAGTTCCATTCTATGCTATGGTGACAAAGACCCACCGAACCAAAGTCATGGCCAGGATACAGTACCTGTGGCGATGCTCATCGTGGCCCTGCCCGTAGATGATGTGACCCCCTGGGTTTTTACCCCCCTTGCTGGAGTCAATATGCGGGATGAGCACATCCTCCAAGCCAAGATCAAGGCGCTTGTGTTTTGAAGAGTCCGGGAGGAAAAAGAAGGCCCCAAAGCAAAGGGTGATGAAGGCACTGAGAATAAGGAGCAGGATGAACTTCTCCGACAGTCTCAAGGTAGCTCTGTGATGGGGGAAGGAGGATGTTCCAAGGCTGAGGGTGGGGATCCGTCGTCCAGAAATGGGTAACAGAGCTGGTGTAGTCATTTTGAAAAGTATATTATATACAGTAAGTAAATGTGTGTATTATCTCACACCAAGTGTAGGATGCATGGAGAAGTAATCAGCATTTATTCTTTTGTGCATGCTATAAAGGGATAAAGGAGACAAGAGTGCTTTATCCTCATAAAAAAAAGTTGTTATTCTTTTGAAAAGTAACAAATTTGCATGTCACTCAAAGTATTCCATATACAGATAAATCTTCTCACTTCTTACAAAAACAATTGAGTTCCATAATGAAATTAAATATAGTTATTCTTGAACACAACACATATCTTCTCTTAATCCCTGAAGAATGTTGCTGACCCACAAATTGAAATTCACCAGATGTAATAACGCATAACACAGTTTGTCTTCCAGATGAGAATAGGTTAAGTTGTCAGGAACGCTGTGCAGTCTTCAAAGGGTATCCAAAGGCGTTGGAACTTATTCTCCTCTGGATTTTCAAGTCGTTTCATCAACTTGTTTCTTTATAAAAGAAATCCATGTAGAAGAATAAAACGAGTACCTGCAGGTTCTGCATGCCAGCCCCACATAAAGCTAGAACATTTTTCAGCTAACGCTTCTATTTACGAAACTCCATTCAGAAAACAGTCATTATGTATAAATATGGATCGGATAAAGCAGCAAACCGAACGCCGAAGGTTCAGATCTAAATGTCTCTTTTGAAATCACACAGCCTCTTCCATGAAATGTTTATTCCCAAAAGACACAATCCTGAATACATGAAAGAGTATACGGTCCCTTCCAGGTCTCCCTCATTGCAAAACGCATCAGTATATTAATCAAAATAACTTTTGCTGAAGGTTTTTTCTTGATAATTTTCTACTCCTCAGTGTGGAGCAACTGCTACTTCTCCTCCTCCTTCTCTGTGAGGGTACCTAGCGTGCGCTAAGTACAGTATTAAAAAAATGCAGTTGCATGTAGTCATGAGACATTTAACTGAATTAATTCAGCAAGCAAGCTACAGGCCTTGGGCTCTATTCAGGTCTTCTCCGTTATTTCTACACCCTTTACTATTCAACGGATGGCTTCACCCCCAGAAAGTGTTACAAAAACCCCTATTCATACATTATTCACAGGGAATAAGCCGTTTCGTATATAAATAATCAAGATGATGGTGCACTGAATATTAAAGAGATACCGTCCGATCTTATTTCATTGCAGATGCACCCACTTTTTTTACCTTTTCTTCTTGACTGTAACTCCAAGCCTTTGCTTCACATTTCAGTTTAAGGCTTTTCTTCAAACAAAACTATGCAATGCTGTTACATTTCAGAACGCTGTGTCTCACTGTTAGCAATCACACCTGATTTTCCTTTCCATTGCAACCCCAGTACCTCTGGGCTGTTATTACTGCAGCAAGCAGCGGCTGCTTCTAGGAGACAGAGCTGGCTCCTCCTCTCACTCCTCCAGTATCCCGGCAACCACTTGACACTTAGGGAGCGTGTTCAAACTGCAGCCATTGATGAAAGAGAACTCGTTTTTCGTCCTCTAAACTGTTTATCAGTTAGTGCAGTGGACTACACATCTCTGTGGCTAGGAATCCAAGCAGCCTGAAATAAGAGCAGTATCTCAATTGAAATTTCTATCTCTTTACCCCTATTTCCCATGGTCAGTATCAAATTAGAACCTTTACATTTCTTACCAGTTGCCATCAAAAATCCATTCAGAACATTTCATTATAGAAAACAGCATCCTGTTAATTTGTAGTTTTCCCACCAAGGTGTGAACACCAGGATAATTTTGTGTACATTGATGTCATCAGAAAATTAACATTTAATGCTCTGTACACTAGGTATAGTTTATATGTTTTATTGCTGCCTAACTTCTATTAATGTTCATATCAGTGCAACTACATATATATATATATATATATATATATATATATGTATTTTCTGTTTATTGAAAATTTTAAAATTGATAATACAAAACAAACATCAGCCTCTTCGCATACAAATTGATAAATTCATAGCAGGACTCTGCAATAAAGCAGCATGAACAATAATGGTAGCTTACCTGTATATAACTATAATGTTTGTATCTAAGGTCACCCTTCCAGCTGTCTAGGGGTATAAAGGTGGAACAGTCCCTCTGGGACGGGCCCCACAAAAGAAACTCCCATACCACTTACTTGACCTCCTGAGCCTGAGGTGACTTCTAGGGCTCCACTGACACATGGCATGGCTAATGAAGCCGCGGAGTAAAAGGGGTTAGCGCAGAACTTGGAGGCATAAACACAACGGATGTCCAAAGAGGGGGTAGTAAAACAAACTAGGATCCTTTATTTCTTCACTTGAGCTTATTTAAGGATGTTACTTTTTCTAGCTGGCACAGTCTTTTGCTTATCACCACAGGATGATCATCTTTTGCTCTGTTCTGGGTTGAATTCAACCCTGGTGGAGTACTTTATTTGACACAGACTGACCCCGATGGAGGCACTAGAACTCACAGTCCCCCACCAGAGGCAGCTAAGGGTGGGGACTCCACAGGCCCATTTTTTACATTTGCTAGCCACTTAGCAACTTCACAGTCTCACTGACTGGCACTTTGCAGAACTAAAACGATCCTGTGAGGGCTTTTAGGAACACATTCAGTCCTCCTACAGAGTCTATTCTTTGGCAGTTCACACAGACTTTCTCTTTCACATGAGCAAAGGCACTTTGCCCACCAGGGCATCACTTTTGGTGCCAATGGACATTACATTGACTTTGTTAAAGGGGTACACAAGCCCTACAGATACAGTCTGAGGTAAAACAACTGTTTTCTGACAGAAATCTGTAACTTGCCAGTCACTGTCTCTCTATTGGGGAAGGAGAGCACTGCTGAGTGCCAAACCATTCACTTCACATTTAACAAAGACTAAACATCACCTCAGATCCTTTGCCCACAGGACTTCCTGGCACCAAGTCCCTCATAGACAGACCTCTATATTCTCTTCAGATGGGGTTTTCTCCTGCTGGAGAAGGGCACCCCCCCAAAGGCTGTGGTAGCCAGCTGCTTGCATGAACAGGCACTTTTTATGGACTCCAGGCTCTATAGAGGAACTTTCAGTGCAGCAAGAACTGGCTCAATATACCAGGTGCACATTTCCCACAACTCTGACTCAGCAGTCCTTGCTCTTCAGCAAAGAACACTGACTATTCCCCTTTGGGATGCCTAAGTCAGACCAGCTGACCCAGTCCTCAAGGACAAAGAAAACTGGCACAGCCTAGAGGTTGGTAGACACTGTTAAGGGATATCACATAGCTCTTGAGGGGGCCTCATTTATATTAACTTTTGTAACCTGTAGTGTTGCTATTGTATCCCCCCTCACATGTCTATGGGTAAAAAATTGCACATTGTGCTCTCAGTGATGGCTGCTTATATCACTCGACCACTTACATGACCTTTGCTTTCAGGGCTACTTCCCTGGGCACCTGCTGCACAGGACAGCAGTGTCGCCATGTCTGGGTTCACATCCCTACCTGGTGACTGTACAGGGCCCACCTGGTTGAAAGGTTGGGTTCATTCTTTCTTTCATCTCTAGTGAAGGGGGGGGTTGTCCCAAAACAAATAAGAAATAGCGCAGTGCTTCCACCCACAGAGAATAAGTGGGCCAGATGTGTGCAGTATAACCCTCTTGAACGTGGTACCTACCTATTTCCCACCTCTCTACACTGGACTGGACCACCCACTGGGGCCCAGTGAGACAGTTTATTACCTTCACCAACAGACAATTTAATCAGGTTAAACAAAATGGGCGCACACTCAGAAGTAGCATTTAGTGCTTTTATTGAGTAATACAGACCTGAAAGCTGCAATAAAGAGGAGGTTAAATAGTTGAAAGTCACCTTAAGCTCTCCCCCTGGGTAACAATTCCCTGTGGCAGTCACAGTACAGTGGATCATTACCACGCTTTCAAACCTCACACAATCACTGACGCATCCACCCCGACGATGGGCACAATAGAATGACTTACTTTACGTAGGGTGTGGTACGCTTTTTAGCTGTTGCCAGTAGTTAAATTACAATCTCATATGAACACACAAAAATATGAACTAGCCAGCAGAAGATGGCCTTATGGTCTATCGAATCTGCCCCATTGCGAAGCCCCTACTTCAGAGAGTACAGTGGGCCCCAAGATAATAGGTGGTGAAAAGTTAAGACACTCAAGCTTTTACTAGTTGGAGTTTAGGGTTTAAATGTTTCAAAGTTGCAAGTTTGAAAGTCAAACAGACAAGCTTGGGTTAAGAAAGTGTAACCCCCCCTACAAATGGGGATTCCCAAAAAGTCTTTCTTGAGCTTGCCTAAATGCTCACTGCCAGGCTCGTGTTCTGCGTTTTAGCAGTTTAAATGTATTGCCAGAGAGTTCCTGTATAGCCTGTGTGTACTGCCTCTTTAAGAGCTGCCCGGATTGCAGTCATAATTAATCTGAGAGGGAGTTCTGTTAGGAGATGTACTTGTTTGCTGATCATTTGTTAGAGTAGTAATAATATTGCAGTTTGTTCTAACTTGTCCTCTTTGCAGCATGGACAATTCTGTCTGTTTCCATCATCTTGGTCCTGGACTGCAGAATGGGCCAATCAGTACATTTGGGACTCTAAAATGGAGCCTGCCTACAGGGACTTGGTGGGGCCAAACCTTGTAGGAATTGTAGTTTTGGGCTTTTGGCGCCTAAAATAACCTGGAGGGGGAGCCCTTGTTGTGAAAGACAGACAGATCAGCCAACCAAACCTTTTGGATCTTGGGGAAAGTCCCACACTGCTTGTAGTTTCAGTTAGATCTGAGTTGGGAAGTGAAGAAGTAACAGCTCAAGATAGTTCAAGCAGCAATCCATAGTGCATTCGCATAGGAGAACTGTGGAAAGGCCTGCATTTGGCCTGCATGCCTGCCTGCTGTTCCTGAGAGGGAACTTGTGCTTTTTTTTTTCTGGACTGAATCCGAATTTGGAGAGTGAATTAAGCCACTGAATTGTGACCAGGCTTTAACTTGAAGAAGACCAAAGATTTGCTGAATGCAATCGGCCTGTCAGGACTTCCAGCTACCTCTGAACTCCTGGATTGTGCAGAGACTCTGTAATTGTGACTGGAGAGCCAATTGCCTGGTACAGTGGAATCTCCTTACATGTGAATGTGCTGTTTGCTTATAGTGGGTTGTGATTTGGTTCCCCACTGTGTGTCTGAACTGTGTTTTGCTTGCTGGAGGTTGTATCCAGCTCCACGGACTAAATCCGTATCCATTTCCATTTGACTGGGCCCTGCTACACTGGCCCAGCCAGAATACCTGCTACGCAGAGAAAGTCATTGACGAGAGACCGGCCTGGGTATCAGCTCCCTGCTCAACGCCTTAAACAGGAATGACACCTTGGTGATTCGTGTGGGCCTTTCTTCTCCGGGCACTCCAACTCAACAGCCTGCAGTCTCGATTTCATCCTGCCTGTGTCCAGTATTGGGTATCGTGAGTAAACATTAGGGTAGCTCCCTGCAACAACAGCTAAATCTAAAAGTCTTGTTGCCTTTTCTTTCACGAACTGAGCCCTCCGGCCCCAGATTATAAATAGTGTGTGTTGTGCATGTTGCTTTCTTCCATCACAGGGCCTCAACCAGCTGCAACATTCCTGGCTTGCCCACCATTTTCATACCTGGGTACTCAGAGTGTGTGACTGTGTAAGGACTCTGAACTACATGCATAACTGTCTGATTAATATAGCTTTTAAGCAAATCAACCTGATTATGTCCCTCCCTTGTTCAAGTCCCCTGAATAAATCATATTTAACTTTGTTTGCTTTTAACCTGACTGTGGTTCTGGTTTGTGCCAAAAGTATTGTACTGTTGCTATTTGCTGTGCTTAACCTTGTTTTACAGGGTGTCCCCAGGGTCGAACTAGAGGAACCAGCCCTGGTGGTAAGTGCAAACAGTGTGGGTAATTGTGTGGTGAATAAGGGTCATTGTAAAAGTAATTATTGTATATTGTTCAGGCCACTAGAAGGGAATGAGTGAGATTACAGTGTCCCGCAGGGCTGTGCCCAGGTTAGCTTGACCACAAAGAACCCTGACCTCCGGGTGGAGGCACCCATTTCATTACCCAGGCTCCTTAACCTGCTACTAGCCAAGCAGGCAGGGGTAGTAGCCCTTGGGATCGCGCCACCTAGGGGTTACAGAAGGGTAACTGAAAGTCTAAAGTTCAAACTGACAAGGTCATGTATAAATGTGTTAACTAGAGTTGTAACATGGCAAAAACGTTAGAACATTGAGGAAGAACGCGGATAGGACAAAACGCGTCAGCTGGTGCAGGAGCAACACGGCATTATGAGACAATAGTGCCGTGTTGCTAGTGAAGTACACAAATCAGCCACGGTGGTAAAACGAGCAGTGTTGGTAGCTGCAAAGGAACAAAAATGTGAGTGACAGAGTGTATAAAGAGGAAGACAGTAGCATAGAGGAGAAGGGGGAGAAATGGTAGAGAGGGACTTGGGGAATAGTAGAGAATCTGAGGGCGAGAAACACAAGTGTCCAGGAGCAGCAGCGACAAATGCCACATAGAGAAAATCTTAGCAGAAGCAGAGAAAAAGAAGTAGGTGGACAGAGTCAAGACAAAGGAGTGCAGACAGACACAATGAATGAGAGCGGACCACAGGTAGTGAGAGAGAGAGAGAGAGAGACAGGAAGGAGCGCAGTGGAAGAGGGGTCTGTAGTCGGGACATCCGGCAACACATTTGCGTTCCACAATTTCACGGTCTATGGGACGGTGAAGTTCAACTATGCAGGAGGAAAGAGACATCCAGACCATAGTACAGATGCCGCATAACAGTGAGAAGGTAAAGTAACAGACAAGGGGAAACACAGAGTGAGCAAGATAGGAAGAGAAA
This sequence comes from Neoceratodus forsteri, assembly GCA_016271365.2. Classification (NCBI taxonomy): domain Eukaryota; kingdom Metazoa; phylum Chordata; order Ceratodontiformes; family Ceratodontidae; genus Neoceratodus; species Neoceratodus forsteri. The sequence goes on along the minus strand of CM057459.1, from coordinate 297,055,727 downwards.
TATAACGTAGGAAATGACAGTGCCGATATGCGAATGAAACACGGAGAGACTGCAAAGTGGAAAACATGCATGATCACAGTCCTCCTAGCTAAAATATTGAATTAACAGCTGCGGAGAAATCGTTGAAATGTAAATGAGTGGCTATCAATAACAGAAGTGTTCCCTGTGTCCCAAAATAAAAATAACCATATCTGTACGTAAGAGAGTTGTATCAAAAAATCAGAAAGTAACAGTAAAAATTACAGCACAGTTTATCAGTCTCCTAGTCTTTTGTGTTCTAACAGTAGTAAGATATATAGTCAATAATCAGGATGCTGATCCCCATGTTACAAGTGCATTAATCCACTCCAAAGGTGGCATCTGATGGGGAGTTAATGTACGGTTGAATGATAGTGATCACCGGCGCCCGGTGGTTACAACGGTCCCAACCATGCATTAACTCCCCATTAGATGCCACCTTCATCATGGATTAATGCTACTTACTGAGCTAGCAAGCTAGGGACATTGGGGTAAAGAAGGACTCTGAAGCAAGCTAGTAGGGTCACATATGATATCCATCTATTGCTGTGCAGACTGTGTGATAAGAAACCGAGGTTATGTTTAAGCTAAGTGTGAATTATAGAGGGAAGAAAAATGGAGCATTATGGGGGGGATCGCACTGAGGGGTGGAGAGGCACAAATAAGGGTGGCAGGAGACATCGTTACAGTGGATGGAATGGGGGGGCACCATGGAGTGAGGGTGGCAGGCACAGGGAGAATAGTGGGGTCGGGTGCAGTGGTTGTGGGGCGACTGTTTGGATGAATATACTGTGGAAACTGGGAGGTTGTCCAATTTGTTACAGGGTGAGGAGACTGGAAGAGGAATACAGGGGCTCTGGAGGGAGCTAGAGAGGATGAGGGAGGGGGAGCTGGGGCAGAAGGGACACTAGAGAGGAGTAGCTGGGAGATGCAGAGGAGGAACAGCAGGGCTAAATCCTGTGAGGATGTGGGGGGGGGGTGAAGAGAACAGAGGGGCAGCAAGTGGAGAGAAGGCTCAGGGCAGGGGAAAGGAGGAGATTGGCACCACTGCAGGGGTAGCCAGTAATAGGTTTGCAGTGTTGGCATCGCAGGTGGTAGTGGAGGTGCTGGAGATCATGGGGGGAGGGGAGGAGAAGGGTAGTGAAGTCCCAGGAGTCAGGCTGGGAGAGGAAGAAGGGGGGAAGGGAAGAGCAGGGTAGAGGCAGAGGGAGAGGCGGAAATGAGGGGGAAGATGTAGGAGTCACAAATGGTGCAGATAGAGATAATAAGGAGCAGGGCAGTGTGGACTCTGGAACGGTGGACAGCAAAAACAGGAGGAGGAGGGTTACGGGACAAGAATATGGGGGGTACTAGTGCTGGGGGATTCTATACTGAAAGGGGTCAGATGGGGTGGAAGGGGAGAAAGGTCCAGTTGCATCTGGGTCAAGGTGGTTACCTCTGTGACACACAATCATGGTCATTCACTGGATCTGGTCTTCCTACTGGGGATGGAGATATTTGACTTGGTGGTGGAACCTGTTGGGTGGTCTGACCATCACACTATAAGGTTCAATTTCCAGGCTCCCCCCAATAGGCCTGCTCCTGTGGAGATGGTCCGGTACCGCCCTTTAAGGGATGTGACCCCAGATGGTCTAACGGTGGTACCCGACCTATCTGGATTTCCGAGTGCAAGCATGGGTCCTGAAAACATGGTGCAAGCCTGTAATAAGGCTGTGAGAAGCTCTGGATGCTATTGCTCCTGTCCGAGTTAGTCCCCTGAACCTTTGCCCTCGGTCTCCATGGTTTGACGAGGCCTTGAGGGAGTTGAGGCAAGTGGGCTGAAGGATAGAGCGTTCCTGGTGGAAATTGGGCCTTGAAGCTGACAGGCTTAAACTGATGGATCATTATAGGGTTTATCAATCGGCTGTCTCACATAAGAAGGCAGAGTTCCTGTCCAGTGAATTTGCCGCAGCACAAAATTGACTGGCTTTACTCTTTCGAACTATGGACAGACTGTGCAATCCAGCCTGTCTCCAGGCTCAGAGAGTGTTTTCACAGGAAAAGTGTGATGAGTTTGTTCGATTCTTTGCTGATAAGGTTGCCAACATCAGATCTGAGATCCATGCAGTGCACTCTAATGGGGATGGTGGTGGTCAGTTGGAGTTGCTACTCCTTGGTCTGGTTGGTGCGACTTTGACCAATTGTAGTTCATGCAGATTGTCCAGAATATGTGGCCGACCTGCTGTAGTTTGGATATGAGTCCAACTCACCTCTTAGTGGGGTGTATTGATGTCATCTTCCTGGTCCTTGCAGAGATAGTCTGGTGTTCGTTGCAGTCGGGTGAGTTTCCAGACTCCCTGAAGGAGGCAGTGGCTACACCCCTCCTGAAAAAAGGCTCGCTCAACCCAGATTGTCCTGCTAACTACAGACCAGTCTCTAACCTTCCCTTTGTGGGTAAGGTTATTGAGAAAGTAGTCGCACAGCAGCTGGAGAATCACTTAAACATCCATGAGTTCTATGATCCTCTCCAGTCAGGATTTCAGAAGAGGCACAGCATGGAGACTGCCCTTGTTCAGATTCTCAATGATCTCCTGTTAGGGAGAGATCAGAAGAGCCATTCCATCTTGGTTCTTCTTGATCTCTCTGCAGTGTTCGACACCATGGGCCATGGGGTGCTGCTTGAATGACAGCAGTTCATCTGTGGCCTGTCTGGTACAGTCGTCAGATGGTTAAATTCTTTTCTCACTGGCAGATCTCAGAGGGTGGCATCCTGGGTTTATTCCTTGGGATCATTCCCTCTGCCATGTGGGGTGCCACAGGGCTCGGTGATGTCCCCCATGTTGTTTGCTGTATATATGCTGCCATTGGGGAACACTGTAAGACAGAATGGGCTGGGATTTCACTGCTATGCAGATGATACCCAACTCTACTTGTCTTTTGTGCCTGAACAGAAGAGTGTGGTTTCTGTGTTTAACAACTGCCTCACTGAGATCCAGGACTGAATGACTTCCAGCTGGCTGAAGTTGAATTCCAACAAGACTGAGGTGTTGATTGTAGACCCAGGTCGCTGAGTAGAGGGGTCGGTGGCTGGCCAGGCCACTGGGCTTTGGGTGTTATTTTTGACAATAGGCAAACGTTTTGTTCTCAGGTGTCGGCCGTCATCAAATCCTCTTTTTACCATCTGAGGAATATCACCTGGATTAAGCACCTTTTTCCACCCAGTGACCTTCCAACTTTGGTTCACGTCTTTGTGATCTCCTGTCTGGTTTACTGTAACTCCCTGTACCTAGGGCTACCAGGGGTTGATATCCGCCGCTTGCAGCTGGTGCAGAATGCTGCAGCCAGGTTGTTGACTGGATTGTCCCGATCCAGTCATTTTACTCCTGTGCTGCGCAAACTGCACTGGCTGCCAGTTCAGTGGTGGATCACCTTTAAAGTCAGCTTGCTAACCTATAAAGCTCTACACGGACAGGGTCTGAGCTACCTGCAAGAGCTCCTTCATCCCTACTGCCCTCACCGACCACACTGCTCCGCTGATGAAGGATTGCTAGAGGTTCCCAGGGTTCAACTGAAGACATCCAGGGCTTGTGCATTTGAATTTGCGGCCTCCACTCTGTGGAACTCTCTACCTCACCAGATATGAGAATGCCAGACTTTGGAGGGCTTTAAAACTGCTTTAAAAACAGACTTGTTTGAGCATGCCTTTCCTGATTTTACTGAGCGATTTGTCTATGTTCCGGGATTTTATGGCTGATTATTATTTATTGATTTTATTGTACAGGTGCTATGGTTTTGGAATAGCGCCTTTTTAAAAATAAAGTGAAATGAAGCAAAAGTAAAATATTCTGGGGTTGACCATGGGCGGGACAGGGCAGGCACTTCTCAAGTGCACTTGGAGGGGGAGGGAGAAACCTCACATAGTGATGCATGTGGGTACAAATGACTTGACGGGAGAGATGGTAGAGGTGGTAAAGGGGAGGTTTGAGGAGTTGGGTAGGCAGCATGAGAAGGTGGAGGGGGTCAGTGGTGTTCTCAGAGGTACTTCCAATACAATGTGCGAGTACAGTGAGGAAAAAAAGGATAGAGGAGTTCAAGGAGTGGCTGAGGGATTGGTGCCATACCAGGGAGTACAGATTAATGTCTGACTGGGACAGGACCTGGGGCAATAGTGACCTATATGCAGGGGACATGCTACATTTGAGCAGGGAGGGGAAGGGAGTACTAAAACAGGGAATAGAGGGGTATAGATCAACAAAGGTGGATTTAAACTAGGAGGGGGGTGACAAGGGGACCGCTGATAGGAAAGGGGTCAAGAAAGGGGAGCCTAGTCAGTTCACCCCCTAGTTATGGGCAAAGGCAGTGGGGAAGCAGCACAGGGAGGGATAGGGGGAAAATAGGGGTAGGGAAGGGGAGGAGACTGGCTGGAGGGTGGTCTCACTGAATCAAAGCAAGGGTTGGGGTGGGGGGCCCTTTAATAAGGCAACAACACATTATAAGTGCAATCTTGAATTATTTATGTTCTTTCCCCCTATATTTTGATCCTTCAGGGATTTTGTTCGCAGGGTATCTTATTCATTTGTGTTATTTTAAATCAGATTCTGTTGAAACATAAATATAATTATAAGTTTCATTTAGTTACACTTTTTAATTACGTTGCATCCATATGGTTTAAATGTAATTTGTTATTCAGTTGTAAAGATACCACATAAGTTTCTCTGAAGCAAGCCTTTTATTTCACTTTTCAATCATAAGGCTATTGCACCTTGTTTGCTTTTCTAGCTCTGTAATGACAAATATGGTCTGTTTTCAGTATTTAAATGCCTCCTGTTCATTTTCATGTGCTCATTTTTTTCTGCTGCCCAAAATGCCGCTCGCTTTTCAATTGCTATGTCTGTTCGTTTTGCTCCAATGTCTGAATTGTGGTAATGTCTCTTACTGTTCTACAAGTACTGCTGCTTTTAAGAAGATGAATTCGCTGTGGTGTTCTATGCAATGGCCGAGCGGCTACTACGCATCTACTACCACCTTGACCTCCCACAACCCACTCCAAAACCCTCCAAAAATGTTGGTATGGAGAGGGAAAGTGAACAACATATTCCTATTGGTGATAATATGTAAAAAAAAAATGGAGCCTGATGGAATTCACCCCAGAATTCTAAAAGAATTAAGGGGGGAACTAGAGAAACCACTGGCTACTCTTTTTAATAAATCATGGGAGGATGGTGTGGTATCCGAGGACTGGAGGAAGGCGGATGTGATTCCCCTTCACAAAAGTGGGACCACGACAGAGGCAGGAAACTACAGACCTGTCAGTCTGACCTCTGTGGTAGGGAAAGTGATGGAGTCACTTTGAAGGAAAGAATAGTTGAGTACCTAGAGGCCAGTGGGGCACAGGACCCAAGGCAGCATGGGTTCACAGCGGAAGGTCATAAGATGAATTCATAGATTTCTTTGGCTGGGTGACCAAAGTAGTAGACCAGGGAGGGGCTGTGGACATGGTCTACCTAGACTTTAGCAAGGCATTTGACACAGTCCCACACAAAATATTAACAGTCAAATTAACCAGCCTGGGAGTGGGTCCCAGGGTGGTAGCCTGGGTTAAACATTGGCTGGACAACAGGACACAGAAGGTAATTGTAAATGGAGTCCACTCTGAAGAAAGAGGGGTTACTAGTGGGGTATCGCAGGGTTCAGTATTGGGTCCAATTCTTTTTAATGTCTTCATAAGTGACATTGCAGAGGGACTGGAAGGAAAAGTATGCCTCTTTGCAGATGACACAAAGATCTGCAACAGGATTGATACACAAGGAGGCATGGAAAGGATGAGGAAGAGACTTGGAAAGGTTGGAGGAATGGTCAGAAGTCATGGCATCTAGGATTCAATGCAAAGAAGTGCAAAATAATGCACCTGGGAAACAAGAACCCAGGGAAGAATACACAATGGGGGAGGTAGTAACAACAACAAAAAGGAAAGAGACCTGGGGGTAATCATATCAGATGACCTTAAGGTTAGCAAGCAATGTGAGAAGGCAGTAGGGAGGGCTGGGGGTATACTGGGATGCATAGGGAGAGGCATCAGCAGCAGAAAACAGGAAGTTGTTATCCCTTTGTACATATAGTTGGTGAGACCCAATCTGGAGTACTGTGTCCAGTTCTGGAGACCCCATCTCCGCAAGGACATAGACAGGATAGAGGCAGTCCAGAGGAGGGCAACTAAAATGGTGCAGGGTCTGCGAGAAGCCGTATGAGGAGAGACTAAAGGAGCTTAATATGTATACCCTTGAGGAAAGAAAGGAGAGGGGGGACATGATAGAAACTTTTAAGTACCTCAGTGGAATCAACAAAGTCCAAGAGGGTAGCATCTTTCAGAAAAAGAGATGTGCAAGAACAAGGGGACACAATTTAAAGATGGGGGGGCAGTTCAGGGGCAATGTGAGGAAGTATTATTTCACAGAGAGGGTAGTGGATGCATGGAACAGCCTTCCTGAGGAGGTTGTGGGATCTAAAACTGAGGGAGAATTCAAGAATGCATGGGACAGACATAAGGCAATTCTTGTGGGGGTAGGAAGAAATAGGCTGTTGGTTAACCAGGATCTGCGGCCTATCCTATAGGTAGGGAAATGGGCAGACTAGATGGGCCTAGCGGTCCTTATCTGCCGTCAAAGTCTGTGTTTCTATGTAAACAGTAACTCAGTCAGTGAAACAGAAATCTATGTACATGCCCCTGTCATTTTATTCCTATGCTCAAAAGAGTCCATTTTGAGAGGCACTGACTGCATGCCATTGCAGTGGCCGATCCGTTTCAGTAGGACAGAAATTGCACATGCGCAATGGCATGGGCGTAACATCACCACATCAAGCCCGCAGAGCAATTCAAAACGGATCCAAGAGGAAACAAGTTTAGATGCGTAGTAGCCACTTGGCCATTGCATAGAACGCCATAGCGAATTAATCTTCTTAAAAGCAGCAGCACTTGTAGAACGGTAAGATACTTTACCATAATTCAGACACTGGAGCGAAAAAAACAGACATAGCAATTGAAAAGCCAGCGGCTATATAAAACAACACTTTTATTTGATTTTTTTCAGAGTGAAGCAGAATGCTCACTAAAACAGATTGGCAGTAACTGCTCAACTTAGAAGGTATGGCAATAAATCAGTTTAAGAAGAAGGTCGAGCCCATTTTGGGCAAAAATGAGCACGTGAAAATGAACAGGAGGCATTTAAATACTGAAAACAGCCCATATTTGTCATTACAGAGCTAGAAAAGCAAACAAGGGGCAATAGCCTTATGATTGAAAAGTGAAATAATATAAAGGCTTGCTTCAGAGAAACATATGTGGTATGTTTACAATTGAATAACAAATGACATTTAAACCATATGGATGCAATGTAATTAAAAAGTGTAACTAAATTAAATTTATAATTATATTTATGTTTCAACAGAATCTGATTTAAAATAATAAAAATGAATAAGATACCCCGTGAACAAGATCCCTGAAGGATCAAAATATAGGGGGAAAGAAACTAAATAATTCAAGATTGCACCTATATGAGTTTGTTGCCTTATTAAAGGGTCCCCACCCCCAACCCTCACTTTGTTTTTGTATCTGGATCCTATGGGAGGGGCTGAAGAAACTCACAAGAGAAACTCCATTTCGTACCTGAAACCCACAGCTGTTCTCACTGAATGCAAGAAGCCTAAGGAATAGAACAGCGGAGTTACAGGCTCTCATGGTGGTGGAGGTGGTGGACATTGCAGCCATCACAGAAATGTGGGCCCCCCGGTACCAGGACTGGGATATGACGATCCTGGGGTTCAGGTTATTCAGAAAAGATAGGGCTAAGGGGAATGGGGGGAGTGGTGATCTACGTAAGGGAAGGGATAACATGCATAAGGGAGGAGGGGAGGAGGGGAGAACAGAAGCACTGTGGATGCAGTTCCAAGATGCAAAGAGTAGGACACTGAGAATGGGGGCGGTGTACAGGCCACCGGCTCAGGGGACTGACCTGGATAGGGAATTAACTGAACAAATTAGGAGGGTCTGCAGGAAGGGGAGCACAGTAGTGGTGGGGGACTTCAACCTAACAGGGGTGGAGTGGGGCACCCCAGCCACCAAGAGTGCAAGGGAGGGGGTCCTGTTAGAATAATTTCAAGACTGCTTTCTGACACAGCTGGTCCAGGGGCCCACACTCGGTTAGAAAGGACTCTGGACCTTGTACTGGATAATGGGGAAGCTATAAGGAATCTGGAAGTGGAGGAACCACTGGCTGGGAGTGACCACTATTCGGTGTGGTTCATGCTCAGCATGGGGACGGAAACAGGGCATGGGTACAAGGGTGATTGAGTTTAGGGGGTGGAATTTAAGAAGATGGGGGAAATTTTAGGCAGGCACCTGGCAGGAATGCAACCACACATGGATGCAGACCAGAAATGGGACATCATAAAGGAAGGGCTGGTGAAAGCAACGGAGTCTTGCACTAGGAAGAGAAGCGCGGGAAGGGCAAAGAAACCCAGCTGGCTGACACAGGAGGTTATGGAAGGGGTGAGGGCCAAGAGGACAGCATTTCAAAAGTACAGGAAATCGGGGCGGGGTGAAGATAAGGATATGTGCTTGGAGAAATCCAGGGAGGTTACCAGACTGGTCAGGGTGGCCAAGGCATCCAGGGAGCTGAGACTGGTGCAGGAAATTAAAGGTGGAGAAAAAGACTTCTTCCACTACACTGGGGAGAGAAGAAAGAGCAAGAATCAGCCGGTGAGGATTAAGAAGGATGGGGGGGGTAAAGAAAGGGGCAGAGCAGGTAGAGGCACTGAACAAATACTTCTCAGTATTCACACAAGAGAAGGGGGGCAGATACCTCAGGTGAGAGGGGGTGGGGGAAGGGGACAAGAGATGTAGGGATTACAGAGAGCAGGGTACTATATGGGTTGGGGGCATTAAGGGTGGACAAAGCACCTGACCCTGATGTCATTCACCCTAGGGTACTAAGGAAGTTGGCAGAGGTCCTGGCGGAGCCACTGGTTGACCTGTTCAATACCTTCCTGGACACGGGGATGTGTACCACAGGACTGGAGAATGGCCCATGTGGTGCACATCCACAAAAGTGGCCCAAAGGATGAACCAGAAAACTATAGGCCAGTGAGCTTCACATCGACTGTGGGAAAGCTCACAGAGACCATACTAAAAGAGAGGCTAGTGAGCTTCTTAGAGGAAAACGGTCTCCAGGATGGTCAACAGCATGGGTTTATAGTGGGCAGATCCTGCCAGACAAACCTTGTAGAGTACTATGACTGGGTGACGTGGGAACTGGACAAGGATGTGGTAGGGTGAAACCCTCCTACTGTATTTTTGTTTCATAAAAGTAGAGAATGAGGTCCTAAGGGACTACTAGAAAGCCTTACAGTCACAATAAGGCTACTTTAAGGTACCAAATAAAATGAAAGCCTGCTGAGATCTGAAACATTCTGTGCCAAAATGACCTTACATCTGTCAGATTTATGTTTCTTTCCTATCCTTTTGGCTGCAGCCTTTCTTCTGTGCCAATATCCTAGCTTGTCTTTGCTGGACTGATCACCCAGCGTTGAAACTTTAATTCTCTTTCTAATTCTTCACTTTATGACCCCCCTCCACAAACGCGTGCGCACACACGCACACACACACACACACACACACACACACACACACACGCACACAGAGTTAGCATTAAGCATACAAGGGCTGCCCTAGCACAGTTAGGGTGAAAGTAGTATGTACTTTGGTGGTGTATTCCCCTGTTAAAAGTTTCCATTTGCAAAATATTGTACCTGGGGAAGAAAGTACATAAAATGAATCTGTATTTTTGGCCCTATAAAATATAAAGCAAAAGACAGAAGGAGAACTAAACCACCTTTAATTTTATATGGAGGGTAATGAAGATATCAAGAATCCCAGAGTTCTTACTGTTAGATGAAATGTACCAAACACGTTTTATAAACTGCTACAAACAATGCATTAGCAATGCCTTTTGTTTCACACTGATTGTTTTATCTACTGTATATTTTCTTGACATTAGATGAAGGCCCAGATATTCAAAGGGGTTGCGCCTGGTGCAACCGAGTTACCCCGGTGCAACCCCGGTAATGCATCCCGGGGCAATATTCAAAAGGGGGACTTGCGCAGCACAAGTCCCGATGCGCCGGGGTGCAATGTTAGTGTATGTGGTGCAACTGAAGGGGGCGTGCCCATGCAAATGCGGCACATCCCAATATTCAACCCGGAATATGCAGCGCATCTGCTGGCACAACCCCTAGATGCGCCACATACTGGGGCACAAATTTGAACCCGAAAATAAGCACTCAAATACTGGCCACTCACAGGTGGGCGGCTGTATTGCAGGGTGCAACACAGCAACCGCCAGCCGTGAGTGGCCACCCACCCACCCAGAATACCATCCACAAGCACCCAAATGGTCTGTGATGGTCGAAAGGTACCTTCCTCCCTCCCCGTAGCCATGATTGCCGGTTTTAATATTTGAATCACATCCCTGGTAGTCTAGTGGCACCCTCCTCCCTCCCATAGCCACGATTGCCGGTAATAATACATAAATATAATCCCTGGTAGTCTAGTGGCACCTCCTCCCACCCCGTAGCCTCGCCTCCAGTAATAATAAAATAAATACCTTGGTAGTCTAGTGGCACCCCTCACCCCGCCCATAACCCTGATCACGGGTAAACCCTTCAGAACATAATCCCTGGTGGTCCAGTGGTACCCCCACCCACACACACAGGACCCCTGCCCACCCAGCTCCCCCATCATCAGCGGACAGCTGCAACACGCCCGCATTCTACCTGGCCTCCCACCGAATGACAGCTTACAGTATGAGCTATAAGCCATTGGTCCACATTGTAGACCAATGGGCTTGTAGTGTTTTGGTGTCAAAACGGTTTGAAAAGTGATAGGGTCAAGGATGTAAAGGATAAATTCTCCCCTATTAACTACATTAACATGATTGCAAAAACTGATAGGGCCAATTATGAAAGTGGTAAGGCCATGGCCCTAGTGGCCCCCCCCCCCGTTCCGGCACCTATGTTATAGTGCATACTGTAGTAGACAGTCACAAATATGTGAATGACTTCAATTTACATATTTGTGACTATCTAGTACAGTATGCTCTGCAAGCCCATTGGTCCACAGTGTGACCAATGGTCCACAGCTCAGTAAGCTGTCAATCATGGCATGGACGGCATGCAGGTCGTTGCAACTGCCCACAATGATGGGGGAGTTGGGTGGGCAAGGGGTCCTGTGTGTGGGTGGGGGTGCCACTAGACTACCAGGGATGTGATTCAAATATTAAAAGTGGCGATTGCAGCTACGGGGCAGGAGTGGGGTACCACTAGACTACCAGGGATTATATTTATTTATTATTACCGGCGAGCATGGCTATGAGGTGGGAGGTGCCCTAGGACCCCTCTGTCCACACCACATGCTGTGCAGGGCGGCCGGAGCATCTTGCCAGGCTGCCCAGCGCAACTCATGCAAATGGGGCCATGATGACATGCAAATGGACCCATTTGTGCCTTGCATATATTATGGCCCCATTTGCATGTCCAGGTCTGAATATCTAGGAAATGCGCCCAGCGTAGCCACAGTTCGGCTGGAGCATTCCTAGTCCTACTTGTTCGGGATGTGTCAAGTATTATTGTATATGCACTGTGTATTTTGTGTTATTCAGACGTGATGCGCTATGGCACATCTCCTCTGAATATCACCCTGTCTTGCTACAGTGCACCTCTGTTGTGCTGGGCCTCCATTTGCACCATTGCCGGGCGCAGTCTGAATATCTAGCTCGAAATGTTTCTTTAAGCCCAAACTGCACACATTGCTATATGTTGAGAAAATGTAACTGTTTGGGGAATGCCTGACACTGTGTGCTTTTAGTTTGCTGGCGTCCATTTTGTGGATTACTATGGGCTCAAGCCGGCAGAACTCTGTGGGCTTTATAGAGCTCTAGCATGAGGGAGTCTGGGAACAAGAAAGGTGGGACTTCCTGCCCGGAAGTTCCCTTCTTTATTTTCTTATTGCTTTATTTTCTGATTGTTTAAAAGCTGATATGTGTTAAAATGTTGTTTTTTTATATTTTGCTAACTTTTCTGCATGAAACAGCCGTATTTAAAATTGTTGCAAACATTTAACTAAAATTTAAGCTATGATTGACAGGTCACATGATCTCCAGCCCTATAAAAGGAGCTGGTTGAGTACAGTCTGGTAGATAATGGTGTAAACCCCCTACAAATGGGGGTTCCCGAAAAGTCTTCCTTAAGCTTGTTTAATCCTCACTGCCAGGCTGGTGTCCTGCGTTTTAGCAGTTTAAATGTATTGCCAGAGAGTGCCTGTATAACCTCTATGTACTGTCTCTTTAAGAGCTGCCTGGATTGCAGTCATAATTAATCTGAGAGGGATCTCTGTTAGAAGATTTACTTGTTTGCTGATCATTTGTTAGAGTAGTAATAATATTGCAGTTTGTTCTAACCTGCCTTCTTTGCAGCATGGACAGTTCTGTCGTTTCCATCAGCTTGGTCCTGGACTGTCAGAATGGGCCAATCAGTACATTTGGGACTCTAAAATGGAGCCTGCCTACAGGGCCTTGGTGGGGCCAAAACTTGTAGAAATTGTAATTTTGGGCTTTTGGCACCTAAAATAACCTGGAGGGGGAGCCCGTGTTGTGACTGACAAACAGATCAGCCAACCGAACCTTTTGGATCTTGGGGAAAGTCCCACACTGCTTGCAGTTTCAGTTAGATCTGAGTTGGGAAGTGAAGAACTAGCAGCTCGAGATAGTTCGAACAGCAATCCATAGTGGATTCAAGCAGGAGAACTGTGGAAAGGCCTGAGTTTGGCCTGCATGCCTGCCTGATGTCCCTGAGAGGGAACTTGTGTTTTTTTTTTGGACTGAATCCGAATTTGGAGAGCGAATTAAGCCACTGAAATGTGACCAGGCTTTAACCTGAAGAAGACAGAAGATTTGCTTAATACGATTGGCCTGTCAGGACTTCCAGCTACCTCTGAACTCCCGGATTGTGCAGAGACTCTGTAATTGCGACCGGAGAGCCATTTGCCTGGTACAGTGGAAATTTCTTACATGTGAATTTGCTGTGTGCTTATAGTGGGTTGTGATTTGGTTCCCCACTGTGTGTCTGAACTGTGTTTTGCTTGCTGGAGGCTGTATCCAGCTCCACGGACTAAATCCATATCCATTTCCGTTTGCTTGGGCCCTGCTACCATACCTCACAACTGTCCCTGATTTTCATGGACGTCCCTGATTTTGCCTCAAAAATTTCCTCTACCCCTCGTAAAACTTCTGTTTTTGTGACTGAATAGTGGGGACTGTAAGCACAAAATAATGTTAAACATTAAAGTTACAGACTTCTTGTTGTTCAGAAAATGCTTCTTACAGTATTTCCCTTATTCTATCAGCTTTCTGAATGAATATTACCAGTTTGTAAGATGTGTCCCTGATTTTGGATCTTTGTCCCTGATTTTTTTAAGCCTTGTCCCTGATTTATGAGGTAAGAGGTTGAGAGGTATGCCTGCTACACTGGCCCAGCCAGAATACCTGCTACGCAGAGAAAGTCATCGACGAGAGACCGGCCTGGGAATCAGCCTCCTGCTCAATGCCTTGAACAGGAACAACGCCTCGGTGATTCATTTGGGCCCTGCTTCTCCGGGCGCTCCATCTCAACAGCCAGCAGTCTTGATTTCATCCTGCCTGTGTCCAGCATTGGGTATCGTGAGTAAACATCAGGGTAGCTCCCTGCAACAACAGCTAAATCTAAAAGTGTTGTCATCTGATTGTCTTGTTGCCTTTTCTTTCACGAACTAAGCTCTCCGGCTCTGGATTATAAATAGTGTGTGTTGTGCATGTTGCTTTCTTCCATCACAGGGCCCCAACCAGCTGCAACATTCCTGGCTAGCTCACCATTTTCCTACCTGGTACCCAGAGTGTGTGACTGTGTAGGGACTCTGAACTGCATGCATAACTGTCTGATTAATATAGCTTTTAAGCAAATCAACTTGATTACGCCCCTCCCTTGTTCAAGTCCCCTGAATAAATCATATTTAACTTTGTTTGCATTTAACCTGACTGTGGTAACAGTTTGTGCCGAAAGTATTGTATTGCTGCTATTTGCTGTGCTTAACCTTGTTTTACAGGGGGTCCCCAGGGTCAAGCTAGAGGAACCAGCCCTGGTGGTAAGTGCAATCTGTGTGGGTAATTACCTAGTGAATAAGGGTCATTGTGAAAGTAATTATTGCATATTGTTCAGGCCACTAGAAGGGACAGAGGGGGTTACAGTGTCCCAGAGGGCTGTGCCCAGGTTAGCTTGACCACGCACAACCCTGACCTCTGGGTGGAGGCACACGTTTCATTACCCAGGCCCCATATCCTGCCACTAGCCAAGCAGGCAGGGGTAGTAGCCCTTGGGATAGTGCCACCTAGGGGTTACAATAAGATGAGATCTGAGCTGTGGAGGGAGCAGTCCTCTACAGGAGTGAAATTGGCTGATGCAAAAGAGAAGTAATTGGTGCTGGGAGCAGTCTCAGAAAGACTGACCAGTGGCGGTGCTAGCCAAGGCTGGGACATTTTGGACCAGAGCTGAGTTGATCAGCTGGAAGGGTTATTGGTCTACCTAAAGCATGGGCTGCAGAAGTGCAGGTACGGGCAGCATCGCCCTCAGGTGCTGGTTTTGTCCCTGTGAGCCTACTGGCTGAGTGGGAACTGACAGCCTTTTAAGCCAGCTTTTACAGTTGCCCATGATCATCCTGACTAGTCAAGTAGTGCAAGCAACACAAAAGGTCCAGATTTGCACTCTTTGAACTGTTTGTTTTATTGCGAAGTGTGTTGCAGTCCTTCTGTAATAAAGTGAGTGCCCTATGGGACATTTTAAAAGAACCTGTCTTGCCTTCTGTGACTTCAACCAGTCCGCCCTCCCATGTCATTCAGTGGATGTCCTGTATTTGGACTTCAGCAAGGCCTTTGATTCAGTGCCACATGGAAGGGGAGGATTGGGGGGGGACTGAAATATGTGGGAGTGGGACCAAAAATGGTGAAATGGATCACAAACTGGCTAAAGGGAAAGGCAGCAAAGGGTGGCAGTGGTGGGGGACCTCTCGTCACCGAGAGTGGTGACGAGCAGGGTACTACAGGGATCGGTACTGGGACCGGTGCTGTTTGGGATTTTTATTGCGGATATCTTGCATGGGATCTGGAACAAGATCAGCCTGTTTGCAGACGATACCAAGATGGGAGCTGTGGTTGATGACGTGGAGGGGTGGAAAGGGTTGTAGAAGGATCTCACTAAGTTGCAGGGGCAGTGGAAACATGGCAGTTGGGGTTCAATGCCAAGAAGTGCAAGGTTATGCACTTCAGAGCCAGGAACCAGGGGAGGGATTATCACTTGAATGGGGTACAGTTAGAGAGCTCCACAGAGAAGGACCTAGGAGTGATCATTATAAGGAGCATGAACAACTCTGCTCAGTGCAGGAAGGTGGCAGCAAAAGCCAACAAAATGCTGGGATGTATTGTAAGAGAGATCTCCTCCAGAAAGAGGGAGGCTATCCTGCCCCTGTATAGGTCATTGGTCAGGCCCCACCTGGAGTACTGTGTGCAGTACTGGCGCCCATTCCTGAGGAAGGACATCATATTGTTGGAGGAGGTGCAACAAAGAGCCACAAAGATTATTCAGGGATTGGAGAGCAAGCCCTACGAGGACAAGCTGGGAGAGTTGAATATGTATTCACTGGAGGAGAGGAGGGATGGGGGGATATGATTGAGACCTTTAAGTATCTGAATGGGATAAACAAGATCAACAGAGAAGAAATTTTTCAGATGAGAAGGGGGAGGTACAGGAGAGGGCATGGACTGAGATTGGAAGGGGGAAGATTCAAGAGGGAGATGTGGAGACATTTTTTCACAGAAAGAGTGGTGGGCAAATGGAACACCTTACCAGATGAGATAGTGTCTTGTAAGATGGTGGGCAGTTTCAAGAGGGGTTGGGACAGGGTAAAGAAGGTAAGGGATACTGGTAAGGGTGGGTGGGTGTGGCAGCTGCGTGATGAGGGGCTAGCTGCACACTCGTGCAGATTCGCTAGATCATGAGGCCTGTTTCTGCTGGCAATTTTGTATGCTCGTATGTTAGTATTCCCCCTTCCCTCCAATTCTGAAACTCCCCTTTGCCCTTTTCCCACTCTCTCTTGAATACCCCCTCAGTCTTTTGAGTACAACCTCAGCTGGGAGTTCATTCCATTCCGGACACCACTCTCTCTCTCTGTAAAAACTTGCCTCCTGATTTCTTTCTTGAGCCTCCCCCTCCAGCTTATAACAGTGCCCCTTGGTGGTTTTGTTTTCACTGAGACAAAAATGGTTCCCCATATCCACCTTGCTTATACCTCTCAGGTACTCGAAGGTTTCAGTCATGTCCCCTCTCTCCCTCCACTCCTCCAGTGAGTACATGTTAAATTCTTCGTCTGTCCTCATATGCCCTGCTCTGCTGACCCTGAACCATCTGTGTTGCCCTCCTTAGAACTGCCTTGAGCTGGTGGCTATCCTTTTTCCGGTAGGGGCTGCAGTATTGTACTCAATACTGCAGGTGAGGTCATACTAAGGGTCTCTATAGTGACAATATAACCTCCTCCCTTCTGCTCGTAAACCCTCTAACAATACATCCCAGCAGTCCATTTATCTTGGCGGCTGCTTTCCTACAGTAAGGGCCAGGTCACCCTCCAGCATTTAGGAGTATGTGATGGCATCTCATCCAGGAGAGTGCAAACCATGTGCAATGATTACCAGTACTGCACAAACACCTGCCACCTTGCCATCGCAGGTCAGGGGCGATGGGGATCAGAGGCACCATAACAGCCATGCTCTGGGGCACTGTTAACATGAGACCACATGGAAACTGTATTGTTAATATTGGAGCTTGGATCAAGCACAGTGTTACTTTATTTCATAGCTGCCAGATGTTACACTGCTCTCCAGGCATTCATCTAGCTATTACGTTTGTTCACTATGAAACCTGCGCACCCCAATTTACATTCTTCCCCTGATCCATGACCTCCATGTACTTTATATGACTATATTCCCAGGGGTTCCCATATCTTTCCTCATATCCAATGCACATAACATTATAACACCATATACTGTCTGACGTCATACAGCTCCTTCTGGGCCTATTTTCCCACCACATGTACATGTTTGCTCCCGATCTACCAGTGAACTAAAGGGGCTACAATTACATTTGTAGTCACATACTGGCCTTCTCTCAACTCTCTCATACCCTAACCTCCCTTGTGGGGTTTCTGAAGCCCTGGTGCTCCCAAGACTATTCGTGCAGTGGTACCTCCTCAGGCAGGGCGAATGCTTCCCTGAGTTCACTGTGCCCAGTAGGACAACAAGTGTGAGTAGCAAATCAGGAATATGATTACTCAACTAGTTGCTTAAAGCGTGGTTGGGCCGGCTGTGGGTGCCTCCTTAAGCACGACAGTGATAGCCATAGTGGTTCAAAAAGCAGACTCCTCTGTTTAGTCCCATTCTCTGGGACATACTAACCCCAACCCTTGCCAGGCCCCCCATCTACCTGATGCCCTTTCATTCGGCTACCTGCCAGGAAGTTCTATATGAACTGCCTAAGACTTTACAACATGAGCATGTCAATTTAGCAAGGTAATCTTATAGTGCTCTGGACAAAGACATCTTCCATTCTCTTTCTACAGCAGGGGGTGAACCCACGAGAGTTCCAGTGACCTCCCTTGAGAAGTGGCCCAACACTCTCCCTTACTGCCTTCTCGAGGATGCTGTTCTGCAAATCTCAAGGTGGGTCCTGGGACCTCTGTCCCTCCAGCTGCTTCCAGTGGTGCTCCTTTCTGGAGACCAGGCACAAGGAGACCACTGCAACTCGACTCTAGGGACCCTGCCACAATCCCTGTGGCCACAGGCTCCCAAGGCCTAGTCACAGCCAGACAGGCTGGACTGCTTCTTTCCCGGCTCCAAACCCCAGCTTGCCAGGCCAGCATCCAAGTGCCTTCCCCTATTATACAGTATCAGGAGAAGGGCAGAACTACGGTATGCATATTTAGACCTCAGTTTCCTGCCCTTAGCTAAGCCAGGCCTCTCAAGCATGAACATCCAGACATCCTATCTCCGGGCAACTTCCCCTGCATAGAACAGCACTCAGGGTCTGGCTTAACCCTTCAGTTGTTCTCTTGTAACCTGCCTCCAGCTGGCTGAAGAAAGAGGCTGGTAACACTCTCACCTGCCAAAACAAATCTGTGTGCCCCTACAAGGATCTCCTGAAACTGGTGCTATCTCTTTTTCTAAGTGGTACTGCCCTCCTGGCACACAGATTAGGGGATTGTGCACTAGACCTCCCTCTACCTGTGACCAGTGCAGTCCAGAACTCTCAAGAGGCCTTGCAAGTATACCATGCGGGCCTACGTACTGTAAGTCCTATCTGTAGGAGAGGCGGGGCACATACTAACTACACACTTTCGAACACCTATCCCTTTACTAGGTCTATAACATTAGCACAACAACATTAGCATACTTAAAACCAGCAGTTACGTGCCTAAGGGTCGCAATGCTCCAGGCACCCTGCTGCAGTCTTCACATTCACAGTGTCTTCAGCCTCTTTTCCATCTTTCATCATTCCTTTTGCTCCTTCCAGAGATATGATGGAGAGGCCCAGCTCCACCTATAAGAAAACACACACGCACACACACAGAGCGAAATCCTAAAATACTTTTTCTCATAATTTTTTCCAAAAATATAAACCTTTTGGCTTTAAACTAAGTAAACGAGGAAGTCCATTACTGAACATAGACTCTGTGAGTGCAGCAATATGCTTAGGCAGGTCTCCCACAAGAGATCAATAAGAGCGTTAACTGAACAAGCTGAGGTAGTGCCAAGTGACCTGTTGCATTGCCTCTCATGGGCACACCAGGCAAAACCATAGCAGTCTGGAACAAAAGGTCACATACTGCTCCCAGGCTGGAGTAGAAATGTTCTTCTTTCTTTTTCCAGTAAAAAGAAGGCACAGGAATTAAGTTGCAAACAGTACAAACGTGGGTACTCCTCAGTTACAGTCTGTACCTTTCCGACTTTTGTTGAGTTGGGGATACACTGGGGCTTTTATTCGTAAAAGTCCAACATTTAGTTCACACATAATGGTAGGGATGAAGTTTTTGAACTCTTTCTCTATCGGGTTTAACCACCTACACATATTAACCAGTTCGTTGTCTGTCCATGCCAGTATAGATGACTTAATGGATAAGGATGCTCCTTCCAGTGTCCCGTATGGAAATTCTAGTGCTAGCAGTGCTATCTATTTGATCTTTGTGGGCGAAATAATACATATTGTCCCCTTGAGCAATGTTTTAATTTCTTCACTATTGAAATCAAAATTCTTTCATGGTGGGCTTCCACAATTTCCTAGACCCAGGCAGGCATGTATGAAAAGCATAACCTATACTTTTTTACCCATTTTTCTGTCTGCTTGACACATTTTTCCTAGTTTGCGGATATCTCCATGGCCCGGTGGCAACCAAGGTCTATGGTTCCACTTTCTCCTTTCATCTTCTAAGGCTAATTGCTCCTCAGTCTTTTGTTCTAACTGGGGCTCTGGGGGTAAATTTGTTGCACTTTCCGCAGGCTCATGTTCAGGGACCTCTGGTATGGTAGTACTTGAAAATGGTGAGTGAGAGGGCATAGGATACTCTTAACAGAGGATTTTTACACAGTGACTTTGCTTCATTGGTTGCATCATCTATTTCTTCAGCTTCCACAATCACTTCTGGCTCTTTGGTGACAGGCTGGCTTTTGGTTATCATCTGCTCGAGCTCCAACGGGGCCAACGTTGGACCAACATGTTTACTAGTCACATGAATGGCAGCTGTGCCCATAGCCAATTAATTGAAAGGTGTTTTTAGGCCTGGAGTGCGGCTTTGCCACTCCGGATTGCCAGCCAGATTCTCTTCTGACCACAACCCACTCACACTGTTGAACACACCACACTCTGCTTCCAGTGCAGAATCAGCCAGGAAGGGCACTCCAGACCACCTCTGGGACAGTACCCACTCTCCAGTGGACTGGCTGAGTTTCACACCCTGCATCCCAGCAGTTGCCTCCATCACCCTAGGTGATCCTGCTAGATGAGCATAGTCATAGGCGATAGGTATAAGGGAATCTTTTGGAAAGATTCTAGAATGCTGTCAACAGCAGAGTGCCTGTTTGTGTGGATCTCCCATAGCTAAGTTAAAATTTTTTGTGTGTGTAAAGTTTGTGGATTCAGAAGGAGGGTATTGTTGTCAATAAGAAGGTGTGGGATTTGTGTGTTTGATGTTTTTTGGGAGCGGGACAGTCACCACACTTGTTCTGTGGTGACTCACTTCTAGTGTAAATTTCATTTTAGCTATACACAGTAGTTTGGCAGTGTGTTTGTGCTTTTTGTGGGGTTGTCCTTGTCACCAGGGTTTGCTGGCTTGTTGCTGTGTGGTGGACTGTTAGTTATTTGGTACTGTGATTTTGTTTATTGCAGTTTGGTGGGCTTTCTGGGCTGCTGATTTTTTTGTTTTTTAAAAAAAAGCATTTATTCAAAACATTTTTTAGCTGGAATCAGGCTGTTGCTACGAACCAAGTTTCCTGGCATGGTGTTCTATTTCTGATAGAATATTTGAAGTAGCAGCCCACTGAGTTCTAGAATATTGAGATTTGCTTTTACATGTGGATGATTAAAGTGAAATAGAAATGTATATATTTTTGAATTTTTATATGTATGTGTATGTATATTTAAGCAATAAGGTATGACCAGGGGTCATGTTAATGTTCTTGTTAATCACCCCCTTGGGGCACGTAATGTGTTATTTACTTAATTTTATTTTAGTTTCTGTTGACTGGGAAAGGAGGACTAGACAATTCTGCCTAGTTTCAGCCTCATCCCGGGGGAAGGGATACAGTTGGATGCCAGCCGACATAGAACCAGATTATGCTGTTGGTGGTACTTTTTTAGTGAATGGGAGAAATCTGGTCAGGACATCAGGGAAATTCCCCCTTCTCTTGTGGCAGGGGGCGCTGCTGTTCCATGGCTGCGACTCCGATGGAGCTTCAGTTCGCTGGCATCCCTGCAGGAGAACAGATCTCCGCTCCTGCAGGTCCAGCTGGGGAGATCTCTACTGTTTGTTTGGAACAGTCTTCAACGGCGATTGCTGTACCTGATTTTGTGGACGATTCTATTGGAGTACCTACTGGTTTGTTGACCGCTACTAACTTATGGCTTCATCAACTAATCCGGTCGGAAAGAGACCGCGTAATAGCGGCCCTTCCAGCAGATGACCGAAACGGTGCTGTCGCTTCTTCCAGTTCCTTGCAACCCAGTGAGTTACAATATCCTGCTTCTTTGCCTTGTGTAACGCAGAAGCTGGTTCTCCGGTCTGCTTCACTGCCTGTCAGTCGCTCTACTGATGCAGTTGCAGCGCAGGCGTGCTGTGAAACAGAAGCTGTGGCTCCTGCTGTCTGCCTAGCTGTTTCAGACTGCGCTTCTCTTGGTTTGTCAATGGACGACTCCTCTGTGCCTCCGGTGAGTTCTGTTTTGGCTTGTGTATCCCCTATGGTGGAAGCTCGCTCTGTGCACCCTATTCTGGACCCGGAGATGGACTCCCCGAGACAGCGGGGTGGTGTTTCTCGAGTGCTTGAACGCTCCTTGTGTGGCCAGGGCTGGAAACCTGGATCTGAGGGACACTGGATTCCGGATCCACAGCACAGACCCATTCCTGGGTCTAACCCTCTGACGGTTTACCAGTAGCTACTAGTGGTAAGATGGGCTCTTCATCTCCCTCCTCTTTTGTTACAACATTTGATCAGGATCTTCATGCTGTTGACATGCATCCGCCAGTGTCAGTTCCTCCACCAGTCTCTGTACCCCTGTATTGTCAAGCTCTTCCACGGGGAATGAGGGCACTAGCAACCGCTTGCCTAAACAAATGTGGGATGATCTTGTGGATGGTATTTCTGCCCCCCTGGACCAGCCTCAGAATCCCCAGGACCAGGCTAAACATAATTGGGAAGAATTTAGATGAAAATATGCTTTTTCTGGTCAGCCTCCTCCTATGCAATGGAGGAATACAATCCGTTTGCAGTATATAGGGGGTTTAACTACAGCTCCTGATAGAATTTATGTGGGGAAAAAGTTACTTAAAGAATCCTTAGGGTTCTTTACGAATGAGATGTATGCACTAATTCATGTTTCTGGGGACAGTCTCTATGATGTTAGCTTTAAATCGTCTCAGGGCTTGGATAGATTCTGGAATCGGTATGAACTTGTGAGGTGTTCTGCACTTTGGCTTCCGTTTCGGGCCATTGCATTAACTAGGCCTGCTATTAAGCTTGTTACCATATTATTTTGTAAGGAAATTGTAGCCGTTCATGACATTTCACATTGGTTGCAACAAAGATACGACATACTGGGGCCCCCACAACCCATTTTTGACTCTGAACATCTTTGGACTGGGGGTTGGAAGTTTTGGGTGAGGCTGCGACAGAACAATATGGACCCTATTCATCTCCCTAATAGTTTGTTCCTGGGAAGGGAACGGGGTCACTGTTTTTATGTTGGTGAGCCCAGGATTTGTTTTAAATGTGGGTCATATATGTATCTTAATTCTGCTTGTGATCGTCTTAGATGTAACTTGTGTCTTTCCTATGGTCACTCTAGTGCTGATTGCACGAATGACCTTATGTGTAATTTGTGTGATGATTCAGGCCCTGGCTTTCGGTCCTGTCCTTGGGCTACCCATAATAGGACTGATCACCCCCATCAGGATACTATCCTTACTGAGGCACAAAAAAAAGATATTGCTGATCATAAGCCTGTCCCTGCCAGTCCTGCTGCACCTACTCCTTCTGTGTTGCTGGATGTAGCATCTGCTGCTCCTCCCCTGGCTGATACTCTTGAGGATCCTCCCACATCGCCTGTCCCTGTTCTTGATGTGGAAGTCCCAGGAGAGCTGCCCATGGATCAAGGCCTTGCTTCTCCTGCTCCCATTGCTGAACCTGTGAGTCGGTCTTCTGAACCCACTTCCGAGATTCCTGAGGCTCAGGCAGTCATGCCTCCCCCTAACCCTAGTGTTACATCCAAAAGGAGAGCTCTTCGGCAGACCAAGACAAGCTCTAAACTTGCTAAAGCTTCCCCTACTTCTGTAGGCCTTCCTCTTCATAACAAGTTTGAGGTTCTCTCGCAGAAATCTCACTCTTCTGATCAGGGTGGTGACTCAGAAACGTCCTCTCAGACTCTTCTGTCTTCAGAATCGGAGGGCGAGGCAGTTCGAGAGGAAGGGAGCAAATCTTTGACTTTTCGGCCTGGTGTCAGACCCAGACGTAGTACTCGATTAGGGAAAGTCATTTGATTTGGTCTTGTCATTTTACTGTATGTCTCCTAATGGTTCGCTGAGTATAGCCACTCTTAATACTAATAGTATTGAGAATGCTCGGCGCCGGTTGGTGACTTTTCAAGCTTTAAGGGACCTGAAGTTTGATGTATGTCTTCTACAGGATACTAGGCTGAATTCCTTATCCCTGATTTCAGTTGCCTGAAAATTGTGGAAGTGGGGGCCTTCTTTTTTTCTTTTGGCTTGGATACGTGTGAGGGTATTGGAATTTTTTTAGCGGTGACGGTTTTAAGGTCACTAGATTAGTAGAAATTTCCCTGGTCTGAGCGCTCCTTTTGGATTTTTTTTTGACAATAATGCAGGATGGAGGTTGATTACCATTTATGCCCCTTCTGGTAAAAAGGATAGGGTTGGTTTGTTTAATACTGTTAAGCCCTATCTGATTACAACCAGAAGTTTAATTTGGGGTGGGGAATTTAATTGTGTGGTGGCTAGGCGGGATAGAGGGGCACGCACTGATAAAGATTTCTGTGATACGAATTGCCTTAAAAATATACGATTTGGGTGTCCTTTATTAGATGCTTATAGGACTGTTCATGACCAGGGAGGTTACACCTTCTTCAAGGGATGACTGTCCACCAGAATGGATTTTATTTTTGTGGATTCACAGGCTTATGTTTTGTCTACTAAAACAATTCTCTTTGAGATTTCGGATCATGTAATACTGGCTGTTTCCTTACACTGGGGGTCGTCAATTGCTTATGGTAATGGATATTGGAAATTTAATATTACCCTGTTATCTGATGCTAATTTAGTTCATGCAATACGGGACCTCCTTCGGGCATGTATGTCAGTGGCTGGTCTCGCGGGAGATCTTAGTACCTGGTGGGTAGACACTAAGGCTGAAATTCGAAACTTGGTTGCCCATTTCTCTAAAATTAATTATGTCACTCACTATAAATGCTAACTTACGTTGCGGGACCACTTGGCCACACTTTATTCTGCTATTAATGTGCAGTGCATTAATGTGACCTTCCAGGTTCAGGCGGTCAAACGTGAAATGGAAGCTTTACAGTACTCTAGAGCGGCTTCTCTGTTACATGAGCACAGAGTGTGTTCCCAGGGTAAGCAGGGATTTGGAGATACATTTGTTTTGTTCCAAGCGAACATCTGATAGGCTATTGATGGGGGTAAAAGTGCATGATGGTAATTTGCTTACTTCAACACCAGATATTCTCTCTGCAGTAACCAGGCATTATAAAGATATGTATTCTGCTACTACTATTTCTGATGTTGACATTGAGGCTTTTTTGTCCTCGCTTTCTATTCCTCATTATCCTGCAGATGTACTCCCTATATTAATTGCGCCTATTCATGTCAAGGAAGTCCTACATGTCATAAATAGTTTAAAAAATGACACTGCCCCTGGGTTAGATGGTTTGCCCTCTGAATTTTATTAAGCTTTTAGTGCAGTACTTAAGGATGTGCTTAGTACAGTATTTAATTGGATTTTTGATCATCATACTATTGATTTTCATTTGTGCATTGCAGTCCCGATTTTGATCTTTAGAAAGGGTGAGCGTAGTGATGTTAGTGACTGGAGATCCCTGAGTTTATTGAATGCAGATTTAGACGTTTAGATGAAGATTTAAACACTAGATGTTTGAGTGTGGCCCCGTCCTTGATTTCCATCTCTCAGACTTGTTCGATTCCTGGTCGTACTATAGAATGCAATTTACTTTTGCTTCGTGAACTTGTGGAACAAGGCAAAGACTGTTCCCTTGCTGGGTATGTTATGTCTTTAGATCAGGAGAAGGCATTTGTTTGACAGAGTTGCACATAATTTTATTACCTGTGTTCTTCGTTCTTATGGTATTCCTGTTGCCTTTTGTTCCTGGATTGCTTTGTTATATAAAAATGCTTTTGCTATTCCTTTGATCAATGGTTGTTTAGGTTCATACATACCTATTAATAGACGGGTGAGACAGGGGTGTCCTATGAGCCCTCTCTTATACGTTTTTTTGTTTAGACCCTCTTATGAGATTAATAAACCAGGATGATCTTGTACGTGGCATTGTTCCCCCTACTGGTACTTGTCCTGTTAAAACGGCTGCTTTTGTGGATAACCTATATGTTTTTGTCTCTGGTGTTGTTTCAGGTGCCAGAGTATTACACCATTATGACACGTATTCTAATGTGGCGGGGGCCTCTCTTAATCGATCTAAAAGCATTATTTATCCTATTAGCGATTCCCTTCCTACAGCTGCTGACATCCATGATATTGCTGTTTCGTGGGATAATGTAAAATTATTAGGTGTTCTTTTTGGGAGGGGAGATAATGCCTCTCTAAACTGGACGTCGAGACTTGAGGCTGCTAAACCTAAGGTGGCTATCTGGAAATCATGGCACCAGGCAAAAAGGAAAAAAGTTATTTTGGTTAAAATGTTTTTACACCCCATATTTTTATACCTTAGTGCCATCTATCCTATTCCACAACATCTTGAAACTCAGCTTTTGAGTATTTTTTTCCAAGTTATTTGGGGTAGCAGATTAAATCCCATTAAGAGGGATGTCCTGTACTTACCTATAGCACGGGGGGGGGAGTTGAATTTTGTTAATCCGATTTTGTTTTATTTTAGTATGTTTTTTCATCAACATTTACTTGACCTAAGCCACATTCTGTAGCCTGGCCTTTGTTTGCAGACTCTTGGCTTCACAATTTATATCCTGTGTGGACTCTGCAAGGTGGTAAAGCATTGCTGGCTCGCTCCTTTCCTGTTTATTTACGGCCTGCCATTATCAAACTCAAAAAATGGGAACTTAGTCCAGCTCATGTTCTGTCCTGTTCTACCAAGTCTATTTATGCTACTATACAATCCAATGCTCATGCTATAACTTTTTATTTTAAGGATGTATCAGGTCCTTTTTATGAGAACATAATTGTAGGCCTGCAGGACACTATGATTCCTCCTAGAATCTGGGATGTGTTGTGGCTTTGCAGTCATGGGCGTCTTAATGTCAAAGTGAATGCTAAACACAAAGCTATTCCTGAAAGAATGTGTCCTAGACAATCTTGTGCGGCTCAAGAGGAAACTATGATACATTTTTTGATTCACTGTCCTTTTGTTCAGGAGGTCTGGAAAACCTTGGCTGTTAAATGGAAGGATTCTGCTTGGAGCACTTTTACCTATGCAGAGGTGGTGGATGGTTTCTTTTTTGGCTCCCCATGTTTTTACTGCAGGGATTGTGCGTCTTATTTTTGATTTTCTTAAATTTCATTTATGGCAAGTATGGTGTAAATTTGTTTTGCGGAAAGTGTACCATGCACCGACTAGTGTTCTAGAAAAAGTTGAAACTTATTTACTTTCTCAATGCTTGTATGAGAAATCTCACCTGATACATGCCACATGGATTACTAGATGGCAAGCTGTACCCTTCTTGAAGGACAAAATTAGATAGCTTTGCTGGTTTATGTTTTTACTTTAGTTGTTTTGTTTTATTCCTTATTGTGTGATTTTTAGTTGTTTTCCTCTGTTTTGTTCTCATAATAAAAATTTCCCCTGCTCTTTTCGAGAAGTGCCATGGGGTCTTTAACATCCACATCAACTGCCACCAGAACAGGCAGATGGGACCTTGGTTTAACATCTTATCCGAAAGACGGCACCTCAGGAGTGCAGCACCCCCTCATGCTGCACCACAGTGTCAGTATTAGGATTTAACCCAAGTTCCTGGTGTGAGGATAGAACCCACAGCCTTCTGATCTTCTGGCCTCAGAGGTGAGTGTGCAACCTGCTGAGCCACTGACAGTGTGACACGAGGTGGAGCCAAGTGCCACATGCCCCAAGGGGATGATTAACAAGAACATTACCATAACTCCTGGGGGTAGATTATTACTGTTTTTGTTTTATAATACTTTTAAAATCTTTTTTGCAGACTTTATAATAAAACAGTCCTTTCGCAGCAGTTTGTGAGCTTGAGTGCGGTCATGGTGCCATTGCATGAGATGAAGTTCGTGTGAGTGCTGTTAGGCCTACATTGCCATAGTGACCTTCCTGAGCGTGGTACAAAAATTGTGTAACATTGTGTAAACATTAGTGAAAGAAATTTAAAATTACATAATTTTGTACCTGCCTGCTCTAAAACCAGCACCTCCAGTGTACATCTTAAGCCACACAGCGGCTAGTACGGCACCCCTTCCCAAACTCAAAATGTAATGTTTGCCTGCTCACAAACCAGCAACCAGTTCTGTTGTTAAACCGCACCGTGGCTGTTAATTTCAAAGCTCCTGCAGTCCTCTTGCAAACTGACAATGCCAGCTTTGTTAAGCCACACTGAGGCTCTGAATTTAAAAGCCCCGCCCACTCACAAACTGGCCATCCTGGCTTTGTTCAGCCACACTGCGGCTAAGTTTAAAAGCCCCGCCCACTCCCTGCAAATCAGCAATGTTTTGGCAGCTGCTGTATTTTGTTAAGCTGCACTATGGCTGTAAATCTAAAAGCCCCATGCCCCGCTAGCTAACTCGCACTGCTGTTAACCTGCAGTTAAGGCTCAGCATGAGCACTGAAAGTGAATTCTAAAGCCATGTCTTCCCACTTGAAAACTGGCAATACCTGCAGTGTTGAGTTGCATCATGGCTGTGCAATGTAAAAGCCCTGGCCACTCACTAGCTAAATGTAAAAGCCCTGGCCACTCACTAGTTAAATGTAAAAGCCCTGTCCACTCACTAGCTAAATGTGAAAGCCCTATCTACTCACTAGCTAAATGTGAAAGCCCTGTCCACTCACTAATTAAATGTAAAAGCCCTTGCCACTCACTAGTTAAATGTAAAAGCCCTGGCCACTCACTAGCTAACCGGCACTGTTGTTAAGCAGCAGTTAAGGCTCAAGATGAGCAACATGAGCAGTGAATGAGAGGGTGACAAGGGTAGTGAGCAGGTAAGGATTTTTCAATAACTGGTGAGTCAGATTAGGTCTATCAGCAGCTTTAATGGTGGCTTGGAGTTTGAAATTTGGAATGGTGAAAAGGACATGTAAAATCACTACTTGTGTAATCAGGCTCTACGAGCACATTAATTAAAGATTAACATATGACTTTCAGAATGCTGACAACCAAGTAGAGTGCAGTATTTCTGAGGCCCTTTTAATAACATACAAATACAAATATGTAATTGGAATTAAGCAAGGGTTAAGGGATTAAGTAAAGGAGGTGCTGAAAGTACTCCAAATAGAACAGAACTCCATGTACAGTATAAGGCAGGCCTATTTGTATCATTTACAGTATTTATTTAGTTGGATTTTGTTAACTGGGTTGGCTCACTGAGACTAAAAGTCCCTTATCATAGGATCAGTATGGAGATGAGGTACAGCAGGAAAGTGGTCATTTTTGGGGACCATGGGGTGTTCTTCTTCAGAGTTACGCTCTGGAGAGGGGACAGTGCTTCATCTGCAGGATCTTGCAGAGCTCCATGCTCATCTGGTAGCAACAAGAGAAGAGATATTGCAGCTGCGGCACCAGCTCAGCTGGGGTCCACACCCCTATTCCCCCAGAGGGCTGGAGGGTGGTGGGGAAGGGCAGGGGGAAGGGTGGCAGGGACAGGCACATGGGGTTTGGACAATCCCATACCATTCAGACAGCAAATCTCTTTGTACCCCTGGAGGATGCTCAGGTACCTGACTCCGTCGTGGGGGGGGGATCTAAGTCTGAATGAAATGGATAGGGCAACTTGGTGGCAACTGAGGTGGTGAGCAGGAAGAAGTCAGCAAAGAGAGTCTTAGTGATTAGGGACTGAATGATTAGGGGAGTAGAGAGGGTGGAGGGTGGGGGGGGAAGAGAAGTGAAATTGTCAGATGCCTTTCTGGTACATCAGCTAGCAGAGATACAGATAGGATTGGGAGGATGGTGGAGAAGGGGAAGGGGAGGATGGTGAAGGGGAGGATTATCTGGGGGTGCTGGTACATCTGGGTACCAATGATATGATGAACTGGCCTGTGGAGAGAGTGAAGTGAAACTTTAAGAGGCTTGGGGCTAGATTGAAGGTGCACTCGGCTTCCCTGGCATTTTCTGAGGTCCTTTTTGTATGGAATAAGGGGAATGGGTATGCTAGAGTAAGGAAGGAAGAAACTGAGGAGTTTAATGGATGGATGAAGGGATGGCATCAGGAGAACGGGTACCACTTTGTGGGGGACTGGTGGGGCTTTCAGAACAAGAGACTCTTCAAGGGTGATGACCTTCACCTGACAAGACAGGGGACCAATGCTCTGAAGCATAAGTTTGATGTTTACATTGAAGAGTTAAATTGACTACAGTGGAGTCGGACGCTAGGGGATCCACTGAGGAAGGAGAGCAGGTGGGGAACCTAGCTACCCTGAACAGGAGACTAGTAGCAGTAAGGTTGAAGTTCAGATTAGATTAGGGGATAAGGTCAAAAAGGGAGGCCTGACAACCTACATTCAGCATGAAAAAAATTAAAAATTAAAAAGACTAGGGAAGAATAAGAGAAGGAATAGGAAAAAGCAAGAAAGGATCAGGAGAAAGATGGAAAGGGGTCTGCCTTAATGCCAGGAGTCTGGGAAATACAATAAGTGAGCTTAAGGCAGTGGTGGCTGACACTGAGATGGATCTAGTAGCCACCACAGCAACTTGTCCCACAGAGAATAACAGTTGGGACATGAGAGTCCCAGGCTATGCCATGTTTAGATGAGACAGAGGAAAAGGCAAAGGAGGAGGCATAGCCCTATATGTCAGAGAGAGGCAGTGGAGGATGGAACTATCAGGGGAGGTAACGGGGAAACAGAATCACTGTGGGCTCAGCTCACAACATCCTCAAGCAAGAAACTATAAATAGGGGTGATCTGTAGACCTCCATGACAGGGAAGGAAAGAGATAAGGAGCCAGTGGCAGAACTAGAAAGGGGGATGGCAAAGGGGGAGGTGGCGGTGGTGGGAGATCTGCCAGAAATTAAGTGTGTCATTCCAGCGGCCAGGAGCTCCAGATGTCAGGCCCTGCCTGATACATTGTAGGACTGCCTGCTTGTGAAGCTACTTAAGGAACCCATTAGGCAGGCTGCCATTCTCAATGCAGTGCTCACCAACTTGGAAGTGGTAGGAGGAGTGAGGGTAGGGGAGCCGCTAGGGTCCAGCGGCCATAACAGTATATGGTTTGAAATTGCCCTTGGGACGAGTAAGCCCTCATCAAAGGGTGAAGCCCTAAATTTCAGAAGGGCAGATTTCAACAGGATGAGGGAGTTGGTCTGGGACAAGTTAGTTGGAGTGGACAGCATCAAGGAGGTGGAAGAAAGATGGGGACAACCAAGGCGGCAATTCTGGAGGCAGCAGTCTTGCATGAGAATGGTAATCAAAGAAAAAAGGTACAAGATACTGTGACGTAGACAGCCAATTCTGAGTGCTGTATCATATTTTTTTTATATAAAATGTATTAATGACTATCTCTGCTGAAAAATCTATGCTCTAGGAGTGACCTCAACCCCCCCAGTTTTCAGCTGACAGATGCAAGCTAAGAGAAATGCTGACAGCATGTATCACACACACTCAGTTTTTAGAGACAGTGTGTTACATGGAAGATTTCAATCAAGGATCCTGTTTCTCTGAGTTAATTACAGACTTATTAAGTTAATTTTGTTAAGAGAGAAATCATAAACAAGGTTTATGATGTTAGAAGGGGAAGCTAGGATGTTACATAGGGGTGTAAGGTTGTAAATGACCCTGTGAAGCCTGTGTGAGGGAGGGTACAGCATGAGATCAAAGAGGTGTTATTTGAAATTGAGTTATGCTAAGGATGCAGAATTAATACTTTGAAATTACATCCTGTGGTTGTATAGAAATATATATTTTTTAGATATTTTGACAGGGAGGATCTAGATGACCTCATGAAAAAGAGGTGGGCAAAACCAGCTTTTAAAGATTATTCTGTTTCAGTACAGACACACTTTTATCTGACACTGACCAAGAAAACATCTGAGCACTGAACACAGGTATTTAGAAAGCTAGACAAAATCTAAATATTGTTGTAGGAATTGCACTGTTTTAAACCTTGTTTTATTTAAAGAAAATACAAAATCACACATGCCCACACAATGCAAAGCATCATGGGCTGCATATGCAGATCACCACAGAATGTTATGCTGGTTCAACTTTAAGCAGAATTGCATGGTGCCGAAAGGCCTTTCACACAGTTTGCAAAGGGTGCTAACAGATGACATAGACATGTGTTTCGTCCTACCAGGACTCATCAGTATGCCTCTTCTGTTTGACACCCCAGTGGAATGAACCAGCTACCCTAAGACAGTGTGTCTTGGTAATGTTGTGGTGAACCCATTAAAATAAAAAACTATTTAAAAGACAAAGAACCTCTGTGTGCAAACACTGAGGCAAGGGTTACCCCAAAGGGCATTTGGCTGGGAAGCCAAGTTTCAAGAAAATACAAAATCACACATGCCCGCATGTGTGATTTTGTATTTTCTTGAAACTTGGCTTCTCAGCCAAATGCCCTTTGGGGTAACCCTTGCCTCAGTGTTTGCGTACAGAGGTTCTTTGTCTTTTATTTAAAGATATGTATGTCTTGTGATATAAGAGTTCTGTATTGAATGTCTGACATATTATTATATATTTTAATAAAAACTCAAATTTTAGAGCATACCCGGTCTGTCTTTGAATTGCTTTCTTTTGCTAAAAAATATTTATGGTTATAGCAGACAGCAGACATAAGCTTGTATGGTGGTACCACACTGGAAAGAGAAGTGTTTTAAATCTGAGGTCTTTATTAAAGTTTTAAGGGTTCATCTCTGAATACCTGGTTAGGTGCCCGTAGGCAAAGATATCTGGCCCCCGAAGACAGATATATCTGAGCCTGTGCATTGGGTATGCTAGCAAGAGGTTAACAGTTTGAATCTCTCCAGAACTTGAGACCAAAGGTTGATCCGAACTCACAAAAACAGACAAGAGGGTTACCTTGTCTGTTACACTGTTCACAAGACTGTGCTCAGAGGTTGGCACTTTGGGAGTAGAGGGCCTGACCTGCTGAGTGGGTTTGTGACAGATTGATTGGCAGCGTTGGCATAATTTTGGTATCACAAGCTTTATTGTTCTGTGCCAGCTGAGACCGTAGGCTCTCTTGCAAGAAAGAAAAAAGGCAGAGTTTTATTTTAAAAAGGAAACAGAACTATATATCACTTGGTGTACAGTCAAGTTCCTACCCGTTTTATTTTTTTTTCTAAAGTGCAAAATCAGAGTAGCCGTAGTCAGGGAAGAAGAAGAAGATGACTTCCGACTACAGCAAGCACACTGTAGATTATTTGAAGCAGTTGTGCGGGGACAGGGGAGTCCTTTTCGAGGTGACAGCCAAAAAGCAGAACCTCATAGAGGCCCTGATGGTAGCAGATACCCAGAGCAGCGAGTCACCAACCGTGACTGGAAAGGACAGCAGGGTCACTGTCAGTGAAGGACCACAGCAGCAGGGAGTGGCCACCAGTATCCTGAATCCAGAGGTACTCAAACTGCAAATTGAGTTGTGCAGGATGGAGTTGGAGTCCCAGGAGAGGCGAGAGCGAGAGAAGCGAGAGGCGGGCCGTAAGGCAGAGCGAGAATGCAGAGAGACAGAGCAACAACAGAGGGAGGCAGACCGTGAGGAGTGCGAGTGCCAGTGAGCTGCAAAGGAGAAGAGAGAGGAGCGCCAGAGGCAACACGAGCAGGAGAAGATGCGACTCCGACCAGCGGCACCAGAGCAGGTAAGTGGCTTGGGTTTAACTGGGACTGCAGGACTCGGTTACAAATTGAACTCCAAATTAATAGCTGAGTTTAAGGAAGGGGAGGACATGGACGCCTTTTTAAATTCTTTTGAAAAAGTTTGTATTCAGGCTAAAATTCCTAGAGAGTCCTGGAGCTTCCAGCTATGCCCACTACTTACTGGGAAAGCTCAAGATGCATTGGGTCAAATGGACAATGAAGACAGCAATGATTACAGCAAGCTAAAAGCTGCACTGTTAAAAAGTTTGAATTAACTGCTGAATCATACAGAGCTAAATTCCGTAAGCTCAGGAGAAGCCCTGATATGAGCTACAAGGAGCTATCGACGAAATGACGTCAATTTTTAAAACATTGGTGGGAAGGAATTGAGGCAAATTCTGTTGATAAAATTGAAAATGTGATTTTATTAGAACAGTTTTGTTGGACATGCCCAACAGAGCTAAAAACCTGGCTAGAGGACCGAGATCCAAAAACAGTACAAGAGGCTGCTGAACTCTCAGACCGATATGCTAAGAACAGACCTGCTCTGAGAATGAATGGGGCGGGCGTGGCAGTGCAGAAAGGGAAAAGCGCGCCTTCAGGGCAGCTAAAACCCTCACTGCCTCCACTGAAACCAGTTAGCCCTAGGTTTCAAAGAAAAGATTTCTCTGAAGTAAGAAATGCCTGTTGGTTGCGTAAAGAAACTGGGCATATTGCCATACAGTGCCCCAGAAAGGCGAGCCATAATACACAACAGGGTGCTAGAAAAGAAGTGGGTTGTTTGTGTGTCCCTGGAAGCATGCCAGTGAACATGAGGGAACACATGCATCCAGTCATGGTGAACGGGGTACAGACGCAGGGGTTAAGGGACACAGGGGCATCCTTGACATTGGTAAAGGGGGATCTGGTACAGCCTGGTCAGCTTATACCCAATAAATATGTAACTGTACAAGGGTTTACTGGTGAAGAGAAAACATTGCCACTTGCTAGTGTTCTCCTGGGCTGGGGTGAAACAGGGGGAACTGTGCAGCAGGTAGCTGTAGCCAACACATTAGCAGTGGATGTGATCCTGGGTAACAATCTCCAGCAGGGTGGTATGTGCAGTTACCTATAGCCAAGCAGCAAGGGAAAATAATAGTTCCCTGAACCCCACAGAAACCAATGTGAAAACCGCTGAGAGGCTGGTTCCCCAGCCTGTGTGTCCAGATGGGGAGACTGATAAAAAGGGGGTAGAAATTTCCCCAGTAGCAAGTAACCACACAGTTACAGAGGGTTACTCCGAGGAGGGAGGGGTGACCCCTTGTCAGAGGGTTAGGATTGACAGTGATCCTGAGGGCCCTGATGCTAGTGCTAGGGACCCTAGTTTAGCAACTGAAGGGGACCTCTCCCATGCCTTGGGAATGTGTGAGGGGTTTGCAGCTGCTCAGAGGAGTGACCCTAGTTTGGAGAAGCTGAGGGCTTGGGCAGACTCGGAGGGCACACAGGGAGGTGATGGCAGACATATGGTTTATTGGGAAAATGGACTTATGTATACACAGGCAGTACAGACAGAGGGAGAGATGCTAGGCAGGCAGCTTGTCGTTCCCCAGGGGTATCATGAGCAGTTGCTCAAGATTGCACATGATATTCCCTTGTCTGGTCATCTGGGAATCATGCGCACAATGCAGCAGTTGGCCCAGAATTTCTACTGGCCTAACTTCACCCAGCAGGCAAAGGAGTATTGCAGGTCTTGTCACCAGTGCCAAGAAATAGGGAAGGCGGGCAAGAAAACCCAAGCCGCCCTGGTCCCCTTGCCCATAGTGGAGGAGCCATTCCAGAGGGTGGGAATGGATACTGTGGGTCCTTTAAATACCCCCAGCTCCTCAGGGAAGAGATTCATCCTGACTGTGGTGGATTATGCCACCCGGCACCCAGAGGCAGTTGCCCTATCCTCTCTGAGGACAGACAAAGAAGCAGATGCCTTGCTTGGGATTTTCTCCCGTGTTGGGTTTCCGCAGGAGGTAATCACTGATTGAGGGGTTCCTTCGTACGGACCTGATGAAATGTTTATGGGAGAAGTGTGGGTGGTGCAGAGATGCATGACACAGTATCACCCACAAGCCAATGGGCTTGTGGAATGATTCAATGGTACCCTAAAGTCAATGCTCGGGCATTTGCTGAACAGCATGGGAGGGACTGGGAAAAATACCTTCCCCACCTGTTGTTTGCATACAGGGAGGTGCCCCAAGAGTCGACAGAATTTTCCCCCTTTGAACTCTTATATGGACGCCGGGTACGTGGGCCCCTAGACTTGATCTGAGAGGACTGGGAAGGCAAGCACACCACCCAGGGAACTCCCATTGTGGATTATGTCCTTAGGTTTAGGGAAAGGCTGAAGGAGCTTATGGGGACAGCCCAGAGCAACCTGTCAGCTGCTCAACAGAAGCAAAAGGTGTGGTTCGACCGCAGAGCCACAGCTCGCTTGTACATGGTGAGTCAGGAAGTCATGGTCCTTATTTCGGTCCGAAAAGAAAAGCTGCAAGCTGAGTGGGCAGGACCGTACAAAGTGGTTAGGAAGGTAAATTATGTGAACTGCATTGTGGAGTTACCTGACCATAGACAGACTGAAAGGATGTACCATGTCAACATGATGAAGCCATATGCAAATAGGGCTGACATGGTGTTTGCTGTGTGTAGTCGGGGGAAGGGATGGACGAAGGAGACCCCCTTCTGGATTTGCTGGAGGAAAGTAAGCAGGAGTCCTCTGTGGAGGCAGTAAATTATCTCCCAGCTGGACCGGACCAGGTCCAGAAAGTAAGGGAGATTTTAGCAGACTTTGCTCCCTTGTTTAGCGCCAAGCCTGGACTAACCCCCTTAGCAACACACGATGTGGAGACAGGGACATAGACACCCATACGGCGGACAGCATATCAGATGTCAGAGGCTGTCCAAAAGGATATTAGGAGGGAAGTGGAGGAGATGCTGTATTTAGGGGTAATCCAGAGATCCCACAGCCCCTGGGCTTGACCCGTAGTCCTTGTGCCCAAGTCAGATGGCTTAACTTGTTTCTGTGTGGACTATCGTGGACTGAATGCAGTCACGAAGTCCGACGCCCACCCAATGCCCCGGACAGACGAACTCTTGGACAAGTTGGGAGGGGCGACCTACCTTACGACTATTGACCTGACCAAGGAGTATTGGCAGGTAGAATTGACAGACAGAGCTAGGGAGAGGTCGGCCTTCATCACTCCGATAGGCTTATTTGAGTTTACAGTAATGCCTTTTGGAATGAAGAACACCCTGGCCACTTTCCAAAGGTTGGTGAATCAGGTGTTAAATGGTGGTGAGGAGTATGGCGTGGCGTACCTGGATGACATTGCCATCTTCAGTACCAGCTGGGAGGAACACCTTTCACACCTTAGGGAAGTGCTGGGCAGGACACAGAGGGCCGGGCTCACTGTCAAAGCTGAGAAGTGCCAGGTGGCCATGGGAGAAGTGGCATACCTTGGGACTGTTTTGACAAGTCTGGACTATAGCAAAACCTTTATAGTTCAGACAGACACCTCAGACGTGGGTATTGGGGCAGTACTTAGCCAGATGTCTAGCCAAGGGACAGATTATCTGGTAGCGTACCTGAGCCTGAAGCTGCTTCCCAGGGAGCAAGCATAATCCTCAGTTGAAAAGGAGTGTCTTGCCATAGTGTGAGCCCTGAAGAAATTAGAGCCATACTTGTATGGGCAGCATTTTGTGGTGCAGACGGACCACAACCCCCTGGTTTGGCTGACGCAGATGGGAAAGAGCAGTGGGAGACTGCTAAGATGGAGTCTTGCTTTGCAAGGATATGATCAGACAGTCATACATAGGGTAGGCATTAAGAACAAGAACTCTGATGGGCTGTCTAGATACTATGAGGAGTGAACTGATTTGGGAAGCTTATCCCATGTAGGGGATAGAGCCCCCAAATTCAGTCTAGGTGGGGAGGAGTGTGACATAGACAGCCAGTTCTGGGTGCTGTATCATATTTTTTTATATAAAATGTATTAATGACTATCTCTGCTGAAAAATCTATGCTCTGCTAGTAACCTCAACCCCCCCCCCCAGTTTTCAGCTAACAGATGCAAGCTAAGAAAAATACTGACAGCATGTATCACACACACTCAGTTTTTAGAGACAGTGTGTTACATGGAAGACTTCAATCAAGCATCCTGTTTCTCTGAGTTAATTACAGACTTGTTAAGTTAATTTTGTTAAGAGAGAAATCATAAACAAGGTTTATGACGTTAGGAGGGGAAGCTAGGATGTTACATAGGGGTGTAAGGTTGTAAATGCCCCTGTGAAGCCTGTGTGAGGGAGGGTACAGCATGAGATCAAAGAGGTGTCATTTGAATTTGAGTTATGCTAAGGTTGCAGAATTAATACTTTGAAACTACATCCTGTGGTTGTATAGAAATATATATATGTTTAGATATTTTGACAGGGAGGAGCTAGATGACCTCATGAAAAACAGGTGGGCAAAACCAGCTTTTAAAGATTATTCTGTTTCAGTACAGACACACTTTTATCTGACACTGACCAAGAAAGCATCTGAGCACTGAAAACAGGTATTTAGAAAGCTAGACAAAATCTAAATATTGTTGTAGGAATTGCACTGTTTTAAACCTTGTTTTGTTTAAAGATATGTATGCCTTGTGATATAAGAGTTCTGTATTGTATGTTTGACATATTATTATGTATTTTAGTAAAAACTCTAATTTTAGAGCATACCTGGTCTGTCTTTGAATTGCTTTCTTTTGCTAAGAAATATTTATGGTTATAGCAGACAGCAGGCATAAGCTTGTTTGGTGGTACCAAACTGGAAAGAGAAGTGTTTTAAATCTGAGGTCTTTATTAAAGTTTTAAGGGTTCATCTCTGAATACCTGGTTAGGTGCCCATAGGCAAAGATATCTGGCCCCCCGAAGACAGATATATCTGAGCCTGTGCATTGGGTATGCTAGCAAGAGGTTAGCAGTTTGAATCTCTCCAGAACCTGAGACCAAAGGTTGATCTGAACTCACAAAAACAGACAAGAGGGTTACCTTGTCTGTTACACTGCTCACAAGACTGCACTCAGAGGTTGGCACTTTGGGAGTAGAGGGCCTGACCTACTGAGTGGGTTTGTGACATATACTAGTATGGTTCTCTGGAAAGGTTAGGGAAGCAGTGAGAACCAAAAAGGCCTTCACCAGGTACAAGGAAAAACAAGGGAAAGAAGAATGGGGAAAGTACCTAATGAGACCATAGGAAAAACCGAAAAGGGTGGTCAGAGAAGCAAAGGCAGACACAGAGCTGGGTATTGCAGAAGGCATCAATGGTGAGGAAAAACAGTTGTTTAGCTATATTAGGGAAAAAAGAAAGAAGGGGAAGGAGAATTGTTAGGCTAACGGAAGGAGGTAGGGTAATTGAGGGGGACGGGCAGAAAGCAGCCATTCTTAATGCCTGCTTTTGCTCTGTATTCACAAGAGAGGACAGAGGGCCTCTGCCAGACAGTGGCATTAAGGCAGCTATAAGGGGGATCCCTGAGGTGAGGCAGCAATTATTTACCAGTGAAAAGGTTAGGAAAGGGTTAGCAGCCTTAAAGATAGAGATGGCCCCGGGGCCAGATGGGATGCATCTAAGGGTGCTCAAGGAATTGGCAACTGAACTAACTGAACCCCTGGTTGGGCTATTCAGTAGCTTAATTCAGACAGGAGTAGTTCCAAAAGACTGGAGGGTAACATATGTAGTCCTGCTCCATGGGGGTTGGACAAGGAGCAAATGTGTAACTACAAACCTGTCAGTCTTACCTCTATTTTGGGTAAACTGATGGAGACACTAGTCAAAGAGGACCTCTTAAACTACCTGGAGATCAATTGACTCCAAGATAGTAAACAGCATGGGTTCATGGCAGGAAGGTCTTGTCAGACCAAACTGATAATATTCTTTGACATGTTAACGAGGGTAGTGGATAAGGGCCATGCTGTGGATTTACACTTCTTTGATTTCAGCAAGGCTTTTGACTTGGTGCCTCACAGAAGGTTGCTGAAGAAGCTAGAGGATCTCAGTACAGAAAGACACAGTTAGATGGGTGAGAAACTGGTTGGAAGAGAGACAGCAGGGGGTCATGGTTAACGGAATCAAATCAGAAGAGAGGGAGGTCACCAGTGGGGTGCCTCAAGGATCGTTCCTGGGTCCAGTCCTTTTCTATATGTTTGTTAGCGACATGGGAGAAGGAATTC
Organism: Neoceratodus forsteri; assembly: GCA_016271365.2. Classification (NCBI taxonomy): domain Eukaryota; kingdom Metazoa; phylum Chordata; order Ceratodontiformes; family Ceratodontidae; genus Neoceratodus; species Neoceratodus forsteri. The sequence goes on along the minus strand of CM057459.1, from coordinate 297,016,346 downwards.
AGGGCAAGATGTGTCTCTTTACAGATGACACTAAGCTCTGTGGCAGGGTAGACAATGAGGAGGTGATTAGAGAGATGAGACTTGCAAAGACTAGAGAGGTGTCACAGGTTTGGCAGTTGAAAATCCGTGCCAGATAGTGCAAGATGATGCACATTGGGAACAAGAAACTGAGGACAGAATACTGGATCGTGGGGTAAAGCTGTGCACAACCTTTGAGGAAAGACCTCTAGGGGGTCATCATCAGTGACTCCCTAAAACAAACCAGTGTAACAAGGCCTACAGTAAGTCAAACAGGATGCTGGGTTGAATAGGAAGGGATATTGACTGCAGAAGGAAGGCAGTATTACTTCCTCTCTATAAATCACTGCTGAGGCCCCACCTGGAGTACTGTGCCCAGTTATGGAGTCCTTACCTAAGAAAAGATAAGGACAGGCTAGAGACAGTGCAACAGAGGATGATCAAAATGACTCAGGGCCAGCTGGGCATATCTTACGAGGAGTAGCTCAAGGCACTGAATATGAACTCACTGGAGGCCAGAAAAAAAGAGAGGGGAGATATTATTGATATCTTCAAGTTCCTGAAAGGAATTAACAGGGTAAACTGAAGAACTATTTAGCATCAGTAACGGATCAAGAACAGGGGGGCATGAGTGGAAACTGATGGGGGAGATTCAAGAGGGAAGCAAGAAAGTTTTATTTTACAGAAAGGGTGGTGGAGCCATGGAACAATCTGCCAGCTAATGTGGTGGGCGCCAAAACTATCAATGGTTTCAGACATGACTGGGACAGAGTGAAGGGCTTAGTGGTTGCTCAGGGTGATAGCGGCAGGGTAGGGAGCATGGGGTGAATAGTATGGGTTAGAATCCTGTATGGACAACAGGTCTCGAGTTTGTTGGGGCTTACGGGCAGACTGGATCAACCAGTGGTCTTTTTCTGCCATCATTATCTATGTTTCTATGAAAGAAAAGGGGTAAAGGAGCCGGAGATCAAGTAAGGTCTGTGGTATCACAGCAAGGTATGACGATACCACTGGGAACTGGCAATGAGAGTAATGCTTTAGTTTCACGCCCACACTCCATGTGAAACCCTTGTAACCCCCCATAAGATCTGATGCTATGGCCTCCAGTAATCAGATCTACAGCTGGGATGCATTTCTCAGGTGGACGGGAATAAGCACGGTGCGCTTCCCCCCAGAATGCGACATTGTTGGTGAATGAATGCTGCTCATCCCCCCTTGGCATAGATATCTCAGCCATCTTTGGCCAAGATAGACAAAGATAACTGCCTCGAAGTAACACAAATATCACATAACCCTCCTGAGTTGCATCACCACCCTGAAGTGGTAGGAGTGCTACTGGCATGCCCCATGGAATACGTGGAGAAAACTCTCACTTGCCATAAAGTTTCCCTTATTGAAGACTACTGGCCCTTGCAGTAATGGGTTCATGAGTTCATGAAATCCCTCCCCCCTCCTTCCTGCGATATCAAACTACTAAACATCTTCTCAGATCGTATTCACAGTGCTGGCTGAAGGCCATGGCTCTGACCTTTTAGCGGCTCTCATAATGGGACACTGATTTAACACCCAAGTAAAACATGGTAGAAAGACCTCCCTGGGAGCCAGCTGTTAAAGTGTCTGAGAAGGTTCAAGGAATGATATCTCGATACTTACATAACTGTGGCTGAACAAAGTTTCCCTCACAGAATAGGGGGAGCTGATCCACTGTACCATGGATAAATCACAGGTATGAGAGGAGATATCATGCTCAGCAGAGTTACAGGATTTTTTTGGGGGGGGGTTTGGGATGGACTGGCATATTCCTTGGAAACTTAATGCAGCAATGGGATATGTATGATGAGAGCTGGCCCCCTTTACCAAGATCCAGCACATTGTAGTGGGACCAGGTGGGCCATGCCCACTCCACTGTTAACTCTCCATCCCATGCAGTGCAGCATTCTACTTATCAAAACACAACAAACTGATGAACTTTGGACCATGTCAAAGGCCCTCTTAGGGAAACTCTGTTTCAAACTCTTGGCTTGCCCTGAGACGTCACGAAAGGCCCATGGAAACAGCTCAGCAAGCTAAACAGAGTAATCACTCTGCCACTGACATGACAGGGGGTCACTTGAAACTGGAATAAAGCATGAAGATGGAGAGAGGATGATGGAGAGACCTTTGGCTAGAGGTCAGCATGGATCAATACTGACTCTACCAGGCTCTTCTTTACTATAGTTCAATCCCTCTCCCTCTCAAGTGAGAGCCTGTCACACAACAAACAACCCTCCTGGGCAGGGAAAGGAGAAGTGATGACTGATACAACTAATGGGAGATCCCAGAATTCTGATGGTCAGTAAGGATGGGGAGAGAGGTCTTACACACACACCCCAGGTGGAAATTCCTTTGGGCACTGGGAACGGCTAGAAGTCCAATGCAGGGACAAATTCTTCCCACTAAAGCTATGCCACAGGCCTCATCCCATCGTGTTTTTTCCTTGCCCACATAACCCTGGAAGTGTGCTGGCCCATGCTTCTCCACCCCCCACATATCTATTCCCCAAAATTCCTGGGTGGGTTAGCTCCCTTTCTCCCCTAGGCATGTTTCATTTATCTCCTGGGGACAGACAGGAGAACCCTCCTCTACTCCAGCAATAACACCCTCACTTCCCTCCAACCCTATTGTACTCCCTACATCCCAAGCACATAGGCTCTTCAGAATCCCCTCTCTAGCCTGAGGAGGACCAAATGAGAGTACACTTAGCCTGCAGCATGTTAGGAACCAATGGCAATCCCCTAGGGAGAAATCAAGGTCCTGGGCTTGGGATTAAAAAGTTGTCATTGGTCTCCTTCTTCTTGAGTTTATCATGAATTCTAATAGATATCCCATGCATTTACTGTCATGTGTTTGTGAGAGGAATGTTCTGTTCTACTCTGTGTAATCATTTTTTACATACATGTTGGTTTTGTTTGCATACTTGGAAAACTTCTTGCAGTCTTTAAAGGATTGTCTCAGATGAAGCATTTAGGATACACTAAAGTGTTTCATAGCAAGTACAGTACCTCGACAAGGTTTATTCCAACCCTAGGAATCACTCACTTAATGTTTACACTGTTATATAGTCATTTCGGTGGAGAGTGACGCCCCCAGAGATAGAACCTATGCAAATCATAGAATTTGGAATGTAGGTTCAAACTTTGCATCTGCACTCCACTCTGGCCGTTGCTGAGATCTGCTTCTCCACCTGAAGAGAGCAATCATCCGGTAGTGAACTCCGGTAACGGCTGGTTCTCCAGTTAGGTTTTTGTTTTATAACATAGCAATGAGACAGCGTGTCAAGACATCCAGATTACAACATTTCACAACAGCTGGAGAAAAAGCTCCTTAATCATAGTTATGGTGCATCTTTGACATTATGATACCACATTGGGGGATTATCAGAGTTTACACAATCTCAAGATAAAAGAATTATTCACATTTAGTGCTGTCTAAGTGAACCCAGGAACAGTATGACTTTTAACTTTTTGTTCTGAAGTCCACTATAATCCAGCATATGCACGCTTTCCAGAGGCTAATGGCGTCATACTCTAACCCTAAAGAAATTTAGTACATATTAGAAATTGCAGCAAGATATATAAATTAACATTGTAAAGATTCAGTAACTGAACAGATCTCCATAACTTTCCCAAATAAACAAACATTTCAATTCCCAACTCGTAGAAGGATTAGTTGACTTATGTAGTATGCTAAGAAGCACTACAAACCACAGGCAGATAAAGTTTAACCAAATGGAGGAAAATATTCCACATTTAAAGATTTAAAAGTCTCGCTGCCAGAAATCAGTCTTCAATATCGTCTTCTGAAACCAGATTTTTCTCCTCTTCAAGAGTGCCAGAGTTCTGTTGTTGTGAGTGAATTCGGATGGCCCATTTCCCAGCTTCGATTGGATCCGAAAAAATCCAAACCTTCCCTTTGAACACCATGCGTAGTCTCGCCGGATAGATCATGACGCAAGATCCCCAAGGCCGTAGCTTCTGTCTTACTGCATCAGACCTTTTGCGCTTAGATGGGTCGTGTAGCTTAGGTCCGGAAACAAATAGATTATATGGTCATCTTGAGTAACTGTCCCTGCCCTTCTGGCCAACCTTAGAATGGTGTCCCTTGTCCCAACTCCATCCGTCACTATCAAAAGGGTTCGTGGGTAAGTACAATCTTCCCGGCAGCCTCGAGGAGTGATTCATTAAGATTTTTGGAGGGCAAAAGGGATTAATGGTTCCTCAGGGGCTAATTTGTCTTGTAACCATTCTTGGATAAACATAAGGGGATGGTCGTCCTCAGTGCCTTCAGGTAGGCCTAATATTCTTATATGCGAGGACTGGGCCTGATTCTCCAAGGTCTCCAATCTTGCCCGAAAGTGAGCATTCTCTTTTACCAAATTTACAGCAGCTGCAGAGGCCGATTCTGTTTGTCATTTCACTTCCTCCGGCACCACTTTCAGATTATCGATAGCGGTCTCTGCGAGGTTCAGTCTGGTACCATAGGAATCCATTTTTGTGTTGAGATTAGAGACCACAGAGATCAACCTTTGTAGCTTTGTGCCAATAGAGGAAAGTGTCTCTCAGTTTAACCGTTACTGAGGGCTGTGCAGAGATGGCCACCTTCATAGTCTGAGTAGGCCCTGGCGTTTTTCTTCCCTATCCTCCTCCTTTATCTTTCTTAGGGTTTCCCATTCTGGCACTCTTCAAGGTGCTCTTTCCAATTCTGGAAGAAATTTCACCCAAAGAGAGTAATGAAATACTTAAATTAACAAGTATATTGTAAGAGTTTGAGGAGCTATTCTGTCTTGCTGCACTCAGTTCGGCTCCACAGTGCCCCCCACCCCAGGATGAGCAACTTTATGCATAACTGTATGTGTTCTGTCATTTTGTGTTCTGATTCCATGGACCCTCGAGCTCGTCTCTCGAGGTCAAAGGGAATCAGAACCCCTCTTTGGCAGAATACACTGGTTGTGCATAGTTGCCCATCCAGTATTCTCTATATAGTTTATATCAAACAGCTTATTTAGTTAGTTTTATCGATTACTCTGAGTTTTATCGATTACTCTGAGTTTAGTTTTTTCTGTAGATTATGGTTTCTCCAGTTTCTGTTTGATTCCCAGGAACTGGAGAATATCCTACTTGGCTACCATTGCTATGTTTTACTATTTGGCTAGTAAACCACATTTGTTTTTCACTATTAGTGGTTTACTGTTTTTAGCTATCCAACTTCCAGAGAATGTAGTGTTTTCACTTTCCTTTCTGTCTGTGCTCTTTCACCTTAATTAATCAGTTCCTGTTACAGGAATCACAATTTGACATTTGGCACAGTTTCTTTCGTACTAGAGCTATTTTTTACTATTATAAAAAGGGTCTCAGAAATGTTGCAGTCTGATTGCCTTTAGGATTCCAATAGCCTTTCATTAATCCCTGTTACACTGTCATGTACAGCCTGATCACCATGTCACATGGATTCTTTCTGTCAGCATTCCATCCTCTAGCACTGTTGAACGACTGAAACAATGCATTCTGATTTTGAACCAGCATTCTTAAACTGTTGGTGGAAGAACTATTTTATTAAAATTTCCCCCTCTAAATGAGGAAAACATTCAAAAAGTATACTTTTAACCCTTTTCTTTTGGAATAATTTTTTATAATAGCAATAAGACACTCCCAGGAGTTTAACAGTCAATCACCCCCCCAGGGGCATTATGGCACTCGGTTGTGCCTCGTGCCACATTACACCCCTAGGAGGTGATTAACAGACTGTTAATCCAACCCCTGGTCATGCCTTATTGCTTAATTGGGCTTATGTAGTGCATCATTTTTTCTTAGGAATCGTTTTTATTATTTCAAGGTTCTCTCAAATTGATATGTCAGAGAGACCTTGTGAACTTTCAAAAAATTGTGCAAATTTGTTTTCAGCTCCTGGCAAGGGCAGACTGTCACGAGCTTAGTTTAAAGTGTTTAGGTCCACAACACAACTTTACAAACTGTAATTCCTGCCATATTTGTTTGCCCAAAAACCTTATTTAAAGGGGTAAAATTTTTAAAAAGAAGCATGCCTTCTAGTCTGCCTTTGCGTCACCTAAAAATAACAAAAAAGGCTCTGGGGGTGGTCCCAACAGTGGCAGAAAGCATGCATCAGAAGGGCCATCTCCTCATGTACAGCAGCAAATCTTTTAAAAGGTGACAAGGAAAATGAAAAAGAAAAAGCTGCACAGCCATCGGAGAGGCTTGGTAAAGAGAGTTTAGACATTAGGGTGTCCGAAGGGGGAACTCGGAATCCAGTGATGGGAAAAATAAAAATAGAAGAGCCTTAGAGCAGTCATTGGAAACGGTGTCTGCCAAAAAGAAATTGAAAGAAAAGTGTGACTACCAAAGCTCCTACATGGAGAAAGGAGCAGGTAGATGGCACAGAAAAAATGCCCTCATCAAAGGACATGTCAAAAATGTGGCAATTTTTTTAGGTGGTCCAAGCCATGGGAAGATTGAATAAGATAACTGCCACTCCCCTGCCCAGGCTCAGGGTCCAACTTATCAGCATGCGGAGGAAGAAGAAGAACAACATTATGTGCATATAGATGAAGGTGACCCCACGGAGTTGGAGGGCATACCTGAATAAGATTTTTAATCTCTTCAAACACAAATTGAGGAGCCCTCATCATTTTCGTCATTTGTCAGACAAATGGTTGATACCCTCAACATCCCCCCCTGACTAGAGACAGAGGAGGGTGAAGAGGATTCTGATTTTATGGGCACATTGGGAGTAGCTCCAGCAAGAAGGATGTTACTTCCCATACATTATCCACTTAAAAGGCCATAGCAAAAATCATGTCACCACCCACTTCAGCTGCAGCCATCGACACAAAAATTAAGAGAAAATATCAGGTTGACAAGCAGGGAGTGGAATATCTGTATACCCATCCTGATTATCATGGAGTAGTCCAGACTGCTGCTGGTGAAAGAGCAAAATCACTCTATCTGTGCAGCTCCCTGAAGAACACTAAAAAAAATTGGATACAGTTGTAACCCCCCCCACCGACCACTTGTTTAACTAGTAAGCACACTTCTCATATTTTCTGTCTAGGCGTAAGAGGGGGTTGGGGTACAGAAACAATATTACACACAAATGACCATCACTAAACCCAGGTCCTGAGGAGAGAACTCTTGCTAGGGGCTATGCTAGGTCTGAACTTCCGGAGGGGTACCCAGTAATTCCACACAGGAAGCAGTAATAAGAATGTCCAAACCAGGTTGGGGTTCTAGAGAGTGGCTTTACTGCAAAGAATGGTACACAAAAGCAAAGGTGGACTCCAAGGGTTTACACTTCGTGGCACAAGGCAATGCAGAACAACAAAAAAATCTGTAGTGAACAGAAACTCTAAACTTCCCATATTGCATAGGATTTAGGACTCTCTTCAGCGGCAAAGCCTCAGCTGAAACATACATTTCTTCTAGTGGCACTGGCCACAATTTAGCACACAATTTCTTCTAATGGCATAGGATTTAAACATTTGGAAATGTGGCAACTGGCAATGATGGAGCACACTGGTGCTCAAATTTAGTAAAACCCACACCAGGGGGTAAACTTTCTGTAACCCCCCTGCAAATGGGGGTTCCCAAAAGTCTCCAGGAGCTTACTTGAATGCTCCAAGCCTGGATGGTGTTCGGCGTCTAAGCTGTTTATCTGTGAGTGCTTTTAGAGCCTCTGGTACTGTCTCTTTAAGAGCCATCTGCCTGCAGACATAATTAATTTGGATGAGAGTCTGTGTGTTTCTCTGCTCGAGCCCCGCTACTGCCAAGTCACTCCATTTCTGCCGTCGCTAAGTGGGCAGAAGGAGCACTCTTCAAAGATGTAATTGTTTGCTTGTAACCTGTTAGAGTAATAATGAAAATGCAGTTTGTTTTAACTTGCTTTCTTGTAGCAAGGACAGTGCAGAGTAGCTCCCTCATGTCGGTTCTGAACTGCCAAATTGGACCAATCATTGTGGGGATCTTTTAAAATGGAGCCTGCTCTGGGCAAATCAGAACTTGGACTCTCCTCTGGAGCCAGCCACAATGGGACTGTATGGCAGATGCCTCTGGGAATTGTAGTTTGGACTTCGGCGCCTTTTTGCACCAACAGGGGGAGTCTGATTGTGAGTGACAGCCAAACCAGCCAACTGAACTGGGAGGAACTCAAAGGAAATGCCCGGTTCTGTCTACTGGAAAGATCAGATGAGTTGGAGCAGTGAAGAGACAAGGAGCTGTGTGCTTCTTCGGTGTGTAGTTTTAGCGCGGGAATCGTGTGTAAGGCCCTAAGTTTCGGTCTGCAGCTTGTGCAAGTGCCTGTTCGGACTGAATCTGACCTGCGAAGAGAATCAAGGAGATCTGAAGAGTAGAAACCAGGCTCACCCTGTAGAAGACTGGAGAAATTGCTGAATCGCTGATTGTGTGTCCTCTAGTGGCCACATTTACGAACCACTGTAAAAAAAAATATATATATATATATATATATTAAATGGGTACCCCGACAGAAGTGGCTGTGCACCAGTTGGTGGAGTGGTGTACTGGGGAGGAGATTGACCCCCAAAATGCTATGCTTATCCTGGACATCCCCCTGGGTATCAATACGGACACTGTACAGGGAGTACTTTCCAAGGTGGAAGGTTTACAAAACCCTGAGGTGGTGGGTCAACATGCTAATCTGCTCACCCACACTTTCATGGCCCTAGTGGAGTATAAAGATCCCATAGATAGCTCCAAAGTGCCACAGACTATTACCCCAGAGGGAGCCCTCACTGCCTAGAGAGTGATAACTAAGGACAGTAAAGACCCAGGAGGGAATGAGCCCCCCCATCATCTGAAACGTTTGAGGAGAAATTTGCTAAATGGCTGCTGGAGGAAGGGAAAACTGTGGAGCACATGAAGAAACTATTCTTGCCACCTGGGGTGTTCTTCCCCCAACACCCTCTCCCGCTCCAGTACCCGTTATGGTGGCTGAACCTATACAGCTCCTGTTTCTGCACCTGCTATTAGTCACGACTCTTACTGAAGGTTGAGGATCTTCTCTGGCACCCTCCCCATCCCCCAAGGGGAGGATGACTGGGAGACCTGGATAGACTATGTTGCCCCTCAAGTGATAGAATGGTAATGCTCGGAAGCCGAAAAGCGAAAGAGGGTTAGTGAGAGTCTCCGAGGTCCTGCCCTGGCTACCATCCGTGCTAAACAGGCCAGTAACCCTGAAGCGACTGCACAGGACTATCTTGAGGTCTTGGAGAATGTGTATGGGAGCCCAGATTCTGATGAGGACCTGTGGTGGAGAGTAAGAAATGCACAACAGTACCAAGGGGAGTTGTTGTCTGTGTATATATCTCGGCTGGAAAAATTGTTGCAAGAATGCCTCAGAAAGGGTAGTTTGCCAGCGATTGAATTGGATCGAACCAGGCTGGACAAGATCCTTAAGTCTGCCCCCTTTTCAGAACTGCTGTTGCTTCAGTTACGTCTGGCCAATCGACTGGAATCCACACCCTCCTATGATGAGCTAATGAGAGAAATTCGAGGAGTTGAGAAAAGGCGACCTCGGGAGGGACTTGCACCAATAGCTGCTGCTACGACCCGAGTGACTGAGGGTGACCCATCAAGTGAAGTTCAGGGGCAGAGGGTGGCAGTTAATGAGTGCTCTTAGAAGAAAAAATATATGACATAATGGGGCGAACTGCTGAGAGAGATTAGGAAAGTAACAGACAGTCCCATCATGAAGGCCGCTTCTACCAGTGCGGGCACTGACACTTGCCCGACCGCTTCTGCTATGGGGGTGGAGGTGCCTATCCAGGCACCTCTTGTTGACAATAGTTCGAAACTTGATGTCTTGATCATGGAAGTGGGGAAATTGACAAGATGCCTCCAAATGCTTATCACGCCGCAGACTGAGATGGCACCAAGGTTTCCAGTTAGTAGTACCTCGCCCTGGCTCCCAGTGTGACGCCTCGGCCAGTTCAAACTCCAGAAAGTATGTTTTGCTATAATTGTGGGAAGGATGGGCACATGAAGAGAGAATGCTGGTCCCCAAAAGACACAGACAAAGTTGCATATGGGCTACAAGGAGAGCTTTGGAGAACAAATCGGTGGTTAAGAGGTGCACGAAATGATCCCAGTGAGGGTCCAAAAAATGCTAGCTCACGTCCCTTTGTGTCAAGATCAGTTGCCCAGGTCCCTGCTACCGCTTCTACAGATTGGTCCAGAATAGTGGGTCCCTCCATGGAGGCCACTATAAAGGTGAATGGAGTGTCTACAAGAGCTGTATTGGACAGTGGCTCCCAAGTGACAGTTATGTTCCAGGATTGGTATCAGAAGCATTTGTCAGATGTACCCTCACAGCCATTAGAAGGACTGCTTGTATGGGGGTTAAGTGAGAAGGCCTACCCCTATTCCAGGTATATCCGAATTTGGCTGTCTTTCCCTATCTCCGTGGCTGGAGTGGCTGAACAAGTAGAGACCCTAGCCTTAGTGTGTCCCCCCACTGGACTGTATGATGGGGTCCCTTTGTTGATTGGAACAAATGCTCATATGTTTGGACGGCTGGCACAGTTGTGTTATGAAAAACAGGAGTCAAGGACTAGTAGAGCTTTAAGAATTCCGGCCCTGATCAAGAAGGCCTATGAGGCACAGAGAGATGCTGAAAAAGTAGAACCAGAGGAACCGGTTGGAATTGTCTGGAAGAAGGATCCTGAGTCTCTGATCCTGGCGCCAAATGCCCAGTGTACCTTACAGGGAGAGGTCCGTATCAGAAAGGATGTCAAGAATAAAATATTAATGTTGGATGCACCAGACGATGGAAAATTGCCGGAGGGACTGCTGGTCAAGCCTAGTATTTTGCCTGCTAGAGCCCATGCTTATGCCAGAAGGGTAATGGTTCAAGTTCATAATGTGTCTGACAGAGAGATTTGAGTAAATAGAAGTTGCACCCTGGCTAATGTGCATTGTGCAGACACTGCAGTGCTACCCAGTAGCAAAAGTTCAGGGAAGAATGACAGAGTAATGCCTGACTTGTTTGATTTCAGCGACTCCCCGTTGCCAGCTGAATGGAAAGTGAGGATCAGTGAGAAGCTTGCCCAGAGAGACCAGGTGTTTTCTTTAAAGGAATGGGATGTAGGATGCGTGCAAGGAGCTGAGCACCATATCCGGCTGCATGATGAAAGGCCATTTCATGAGAGGTCTTGACGCCTGGCACCTGCTGATATAGATGATGTGAGACGGCATCTGCAAGAGATGCTAGCTGCTGTTGTAATACAAGAATCCAGAAGCCCCTGTGCTTCCCCCATTGTGGTAGTGAGAGAAAAAAAAATGGGACAGTAAGGATGTGTGTGGATTATTGTACTTTAAACCGGCAGACTATCCCTGATCAGTACGCAATGCCCCGCAAACAGGATGTTTTGGACTGCCTAAATGGAGCAAGTGGTTCTCTGTGCTGGATCTCTGCAGTGGGTACTACCAGATCCCGATGGCCCCAGAGGACCATGAGAAGACAGCCTTTATCTGTCTGCTTGGCTTCTATGAATTCATGAGGATGCCTCACGGGATTTCAGGTGCCCCAGCCACTTTTCAACGATTGATGGAGCGTGCAGTGGGGGACATGAACTTACTAGAGTGCCTGGTATACCTAGATGATGTTATTGTGTTTGGCAGCTCACTGGAGGAACATGAGAGCAGATTATTCAAGGTGTTGGACTGACTGGAAGACTTTGGCCTTAAACTATCCATTGATAAGTGTCAATTCTTTCAAACATCAGTAAAGTATGTGGGACACATAGTATCCATCGAGGGAATAGAGACCGACCCAAGTAAAGTTGAGGCCTTGACCACCTGGCCACAGCCCAAAAATCTAAAAGAACTGCAAAGATTCCTGGGATTCTGTGGTTATTATCGGTGTTTCATCAAGGACTATTCAAGAGTGATCCGCCCTTTACTTAACCTTACTCAAGGGTATCCCCCAACCCACAAAAAATACAAAAAGTCAGCGTCCCTTGAGACTGAAAGAGTGTATTTTCGTCCAAGTGAAGTATTTGGGGCCCGCTGGACTCCTGATTGTGAGACTGCATTTCATGAGATCATATATCAACTTACCCATGCTCCAGTGTTGGCCTATGCTGATCCAACAAAACCTTATGTCTTGCACACTGATGCTAGCTTGCAAGGGTTGGGGGCTGTGTTGTACTAAGAGCACAAGAATGGCCTGAGACCAGTGGCCTTTGCCAGTAGAAGCCTGACCCCATCCGAAAAGAACTATCCTGTACATAAGTTAGAGTTCCTAGCTTTGAAGTGGGCTATTGTTGACCAATTCCATGAGTACTTGTATGGGGCTAAGATACTAGTAAAAACTGACAATAATCCTTTGACCTATGTGCAGACTTCAGCTAAGTTGGATGCCACTGGCCATAGGTGGCTTTCTGCATTATCTACATATGACTATGCTGTTGAATACAGAGCAGGCCTGAACCACATAGATGCTGATTCTCTCTCCCAGAGGCCTGTTCCCCAGAATGACTGGGTCAGACTGTCAGAACCTGTTATTCGATCACTCTGCCAGAAGTTTGACAGGGAGGAACAAATGTCCACGGACGCAGTGGACTGTATGGTGGATTGTTTGGGACCCTCTGAGAATTGCATACCTGCTGCTTATTGCCACTTTTCTGCAATAGACATTGGTGCACTGCGTCAGCTGGACAATGACAGTATTCGGTGGGCTCAATCCCGCGATCCCATGATCAAATCAGCTTTAGAAGCCCTCTATGCAGGGAAAGATGTGTCCAAATTACGTTCCACTGATCTGAGAACTGCATTGTTATACAAAGAAGGTCCTAAGTTGAAACTGATCAATAGACTGTTGTACAGAGAAACAGTAGACTGAGGGGGACAAGTAGACAAACAACAACTAGTGCTGCCCACTGCCTTTCAAGATTCAGTACTGAGGTCATTACACAGCCACATGGGGCACCTTGGTATAGACAGAACACTTGACTTGGTGAGATCCAGATTCTATTGGCCTAAGATGGGGGCTGATGTGGAACAACACATTCAAACTTGTAGTCGCTGCTTACAGAGGAAAGCTTTGCCCCAGAGGGCTGCCCCCCTTGTTAACATCACCACCAGTGCACCCATGGAGCTGGTCTGTATTGATTTTCTGAGTTTGGAGTCAGATCAAAGAAATATTGATAATGTGCTGGTGGTCACTGACCATTTTATGAGATATGCCCAAGCTTTCCCCACCAAGGACCAGAAGGCATCAACTGTGGCAAAAGTACTTGTAGAAAACTTTTTTGTTCACTATGGGGCTCCACAAAGAATCCATTCTGACCAAGGGAGAGACTTTGAGAGTCGTCTGATCAAAGAGATGCTTTCTCTGTGGGGAGTGCGAAAGTCCAGAACCACCTCTTACCACCCCCAAGGGGACCCACAGCCTGAACGTTTCAACCGCACTTTGCTAGATATGCTAGGCACCCTCCACCCAAAGGACAAGCCTAGATGGAGCCAACAAATTAGCACTCTGGTACATGCCTACAACTGCACCAAAAGTGATGCCACTGGGTTCTCCCCCCTACCGCCTGATGTTTGGAAGAGAAGCTTGATTGTAGATGTGTGTTTTGGGGTCTCTCCTGATGGGGTTTGAGCTGACAACTATTTACAGTATGTGCAAAAGTTAAAGACCCAGCTAAATCATGCATATCAACTGGCTCAAACCATGGCTGCCAAAAGAAATCTGGCCAACAAAGAAAGGTATGATAAAAAGGTGAAAACACAGGAACTCCAGGAGGGAGATAGGGTATTGCTAAGAAATCTGGGACTGCATGGCAAACATAAGATTGCTGACAGATGGCACCATCTTCCTCACATTGTAGTGGACAAACTAGATGATCTGCCTGTGTATAAAGTAAGGCCTGAGAATAATTCAAAAGATGTTAAAACAATGCATAGAAATCACTTACTGCCCATTGGACAAATCTTTATTGAGTCTGAGCCCCCAGAAAATGCCCTCTCTGGACCAGTGACTAGAGCTACTGCTAAGGAAAAATCAAGAAAGTCTGCACCTACAGAAGCTGAGTTAAAGTGTTCCCCTCCACAAGTCCCAGTTGAGCATGACTGTCAGTCCATATCAGAGGAAAGTGAGTGTGACTTTGAATACTACCCTTCTTACGAAATGAGTCAGTTGTTTCGGGGCAATCCCCTAGTCAATACTGGAGATGAAGCTGGGCCTTCTGGACTGTCTAAGCCTCCAGCTTTGTCCCTGGAGCCAATGCTCCCAGAAAGTGAAGTGCAAAGCATCAAGTCAGATGATATGGAATAATTGTGTATGGTTGAATTGTTTGAGCTTTCAGGGGAGGAAAATGATGGACTGAAACAGACTGGTGATATACCAGAACAAGAAGAGTATTTTGAGTGCCCTGACGGTCCACTGCCAGTGTCCAAAAGCTCTCCATGTGAGCCAAGTGTTGTGGACTCAGAGATTGTAACTCCTGGAGCTGAAAGTGCCCCAAGTTCTAGACTCTCTACCCCAATGGAGACTCCCCTGGCAAGTAAAGACAATGCTGAAAATGAGGCTCAGAGTGCAGAGACTGTAACAGTTCCCCCTAGAAAGACTGGTCGAGCTGTAAAGCCTGTGGTGCACCTCAGTTATGATTCCCTTGGGAGGCCTGTGGACTTGCCTCTCAATGTTGTCCATAAAGGGGTGTATGTGTCTCCGAGCTCATTGCCCAAACTGAACATCAGTGCTAACTCCAAGTTACTTGTGTTGCCCTCTAGGTATGGTGCCCTTGCCCCATCCAGCCCCAAGGTAGCTGATAGAGAAGAGCCCCCCTCTCTTCAGGTTTCATGTACAAGAGGTAATAACCTGAGTAATGGTACAATGTGTGTGTAATACTGTGTAAAGAGTGACGTACTGCAAAGTTTCAGAAATGTGTTTCTGGTAAAGTGATATATTGACTGATGATTACATGTATGAGCCTAATGTGATACTGATGCAAATGTAAATGGTTGCAATTGAAACTTATGGGGGTACTTGCTTGATGCAGATGCCAAGCTTTTTCCAGGCCAGGAAGGGTGTAACCCCCCTGCAAATGGGGGTTCCCAAAAGTCTCCAGGAGCTTGCTTGAATGCTTCAAGCCTGGATGGTGTCCGGCATCTAAGCCGTTTATCTGTGAGTGCTTCTAGAGCCTCTGGTATTGTCTCTTTAAGAGCTGTCTGCCTGCAGACATAATTAATTTGGATGGGGGTCTGTGTGTTTCTCTGCTCGAGCCCCGCCGAGCTACTGCCAAGTCGCTTCCATTTTGCTGTCGCTAAGTGGGCAGAAGGGAGCACTCTTCAAACATGTAATTGTTTGCTTGTAACCTGTTAGAGTAATAATGAAAATGCAGTTTGTTTTAACCTGCTTCTTGTAGCAAGGACAGTGCAGAGTAGCTCCTCATGTTGGTTCTGAACTGCCGAATTGGACCAATCATTGTGGGATCTTTAAAATGGAGCCTGCTCTGGGCGAATCAGAACTTGGACTCTCCTCTGGAGCCAGCCACAATGGGACTGTATGGCAGATGCCTCTGGGAATTGTAGTTTGGACTTCGGCGCCTTTTTGCACCAACAGGGGGAGTCTGATTGTGAGTGACAGCCAAACCAGCCAACTGAACTGGGAGGAACTCAAAGGAAATGCCCGGTTCTGTCTACTGGAAAGATCAGATGAGTTGGAGCAATGAAGAGACAAGGAGCTATGTGCTTCTTCGGTATGTAGTTTTAGCGCGGGAATCGTGTGTAAGGCCCTAAGTTTCGGTCTGCAGCTTGTGCAAGTGCCTGTTCGGACTGAATCTGACCTGTGAAGAGAATCAAGGAGACCTGAAGAGTAGAAACTAGGCTCACCCTGTAGAAGACTGGAGAAATTGTTGAATCACGCTCGGTCTGTCAGGAAATGAATCTGCTGTGTGTTCTCCCGGGTATTGTGCAGTAATTGCAATTGGGATAGAGAAGCAGTCTGCCTGGTATAGTACTTTCCTTTTACATATAAATGTGTGTAGTGCTTGTGGGGAATCACGTTTCAAATCCCCTGTACAGTGAATTGAGTGCATGAAGCTGGAAGTAAACCCCAGCTTAATCCAGACTACATCCATTTGCTCTAAACTGCAGTGGGGTCCAGTCACAAGAACCTTGTCCACAGGGTCTGCTCCTCCTGGCAATCCAGGACAATCTGCCTTCCATCCAGTTCCCAGCATTGAGTTTGTGAGTACAAAGCAGGGTAGCTCCCTGCCATCTGTTTATCGAATTGCAAGTGTGTCATCTAATTGTTGTGTTTTTTTTCATTTCTTCACGAACTGAGCCAACCGGCTCTGGATTACAATTTAGGTATTGTGCCAGTGTTTTTCCATCACAGGGCCCCAACCAGCTGCACCGATCCTGGCTAGCCCCCCCCAATCCTGGGTACCCAATGAAAGTGACAATTTTTGACTCAGAATATGTGCACAGTACTGTGATTATTAATGTGTTTAACCTAATTAACTTGATTTCCCCCTGTCCTTGTTACAGCTCCTTAAATAAATCAGATCTGTTTGTTTCAGCAAAATTACACTGACTGAGGTATTCGTTTATGTTGAAGTATTGTACTGTGGCTTTTGCACTGTGTCATCTTGTTTTACAGGGGTTCCCCAGGGTCCAGTCAACAGAGCCAGCCCTGGGGGTAAATGTACATTGTGAAGATATTCCTGATGCATTGTGTGGACCACTAGTGGGAAGAAAGGGGGGTTACAGTATCCCAGAGGGCTGTGACCAAGTTAGTTTAACTACTGCAAATCCTGACCTCTGGATGGAGGCACCCGCCATTGGACCTAGGCGGCTCAACCTGTTAGTAGTTAAGCAGGCAAGGGTAGTAGCCCTTGGGATAGCGCCACCTAGGGGTTACATTTCTCTTCAGGCATTTGCCACCATGTCCTGAATAAGCAGGTGCCCTTACGGAACCTGTAGTGCTGAACTGGTCACTCCAGATGGGGGATTGCATGCCTTTTGCTTCCATAGTCCATACCCAGCTATTCTTTCAGAGTTACACCTCAAATGTTTAGTAAAACAGTAGAACTATGCGTCTTGGAATGTCTGTCACATTCAGCATCAGAAACACACTACTTCCGAGTGTAAATTAAAGTCCTGAACAATGTGTCAAGTCTCACTAGGGACTCCATGACTGTCAGCCAACTTTAAGATAGGATGAGAACAGTCTCAAACAGAACAGAACTTTTGGTGCATGGGGGCGCTGTGGAACCCGAGTTCGATAGCAGCAGGATCACGTAGCTCTGTTAAAATTTATATTATTTACTTAAATATACACTTTTCCGATCCTCAAATTGCCATTTAGAGCACACCAGTGGATAGAGCGTGTTTACATTGCTTAAGATGGGGAATCCAAGGAAGGATTGAATGACTGGAGGGGTTGAAAAAAGTGAAAATGTTGGAGGGAGGTCACCGTCTGCAACTTCTGAACAGGCCGAAGCCGAGTCGGGCTCAATGGAGACTAAGGCATCTTTGGGGTTGAAAATGCAGAAGCTAATAACTTCAATGTCTACCTTGAATCAGAAGGTAGACGATTTTAATGCATGTGTAGTAGTTCTAGAAACCACCATAAAAGCCCTACAGGGAGACTTGAAAGAAGTCCGCAAACAAACAGATGCTTCCATGAGCTCTACCACGTTAATGGTGAAGGAAACCTAGCACCTACGTATCAGATTGGAAACACTCGAAAATCAGGTGTGATCTGCTAATGTTAGGATTATCGGTCTCCCCGAAGGTGTTGAGGGGGACCATCCTATTATGTTTATCCGTGAGTGGCTTACTGGAAAATTAGTCCCTGAAACTGAAAGCGGCCGATGGTAACTGTAAAAGGTGTATTGCGTCACTCCCCGGGGCCGCAAACGGAACGAAGAAGAACCTCGTACATCTATGGCGGTGACTTCGGGGATTGGAGAGAGACTGGATTCTTCAGCTCACCCACCGCGCCACCCCACTGTTTCAAGACGATTGTCAAATTAATTATTTCTCTGACATCAGTTTTACTACCAGACAGCGGCAGAAGAGATTTGACGGGGTGAGGAGAGTCTTGAGAGACATTGGAGTGTCCCATACAATGGGTTTTCCAGCATGATTGCAGATAACATATCAGGGAGAAATCTATCTATTCTCCGATCCTGTGGAAGTGGGTAAGTGGGCTGACTGGCGGGGGGAAGAAGCTAGAAACAGATGGGCAAAAGGTGAAGATTCCGAGGAGGATGCGGATAATATGGACACTTGAAGGCCTCATGTTGGTGAATTGTACTGGACTTTTATACATAGCTGCCTCTCTTTTTTGTATTTGAGAGTTTCTTATTTTCTCCTATCTTTGAATAGCCTAGATGTAGAATCCGGCCTTCCACTAGTTTAAACTTAGAATAGATGCATCTTTTGGAATAGCTCTTAATAATTCACTTTGATACAATGGAAAGGTGTTATAGTGTTAGATTTAGACCCTTTTAGGGCTTACAAATTTTCTTTACTGATTTCTGCTGATAATTCTCTATTTTTCTGAGATTTATTTCAATTAAGATATGTACATGATGATACATGGTCCCACAAATAATGGGGTGTAGTTAATGTTGCGTAAATTGCTGGTCAATCTTTCATTTAGGAGATAGCTGTGTAACTCATGGGTTTTAGATACAGCAAATACTGTATAACTTTAGAATTAGTTCAAAAGCTTAACCCTCCATGTGATGTATCTCTATATGGTAAATGCAATGTTGTCCTATAATTAAGGGTCTTCGGACCCAGAAATGTAAGTTCATATGGTCTGTTTACTATATGTGAAAATATTGTCATGTAAATGATGAAAAGAAAGAAAAATAAAGTTTAAAAAAAAAAAGAACTTTTGGTGCATAATTCCCTTTGTCAGAGTACACCCCAAAAGAAAACACAGGTATATTCCTCCTGGGATACCCAAAGTCAGATTACTCACAGATGTACACAAAAAGGCAGCTTCAATATCCTGGATCAAAGTCAAGGGATTGCCCCTCGAATCCATTCTGCAGTCCTTCTCATCTCACCAGGGATGAGAAAAATCAGGAACTCCTGCGAGACGGTTTCCACCACTTTCACTGGCAGGCAGATGGTTCTCAGCACTAGGGTGAGAAAAATGATCTCTCCTCAGAGCCCACACTGTAGCTCCTTACTCCTCCACTGCTCACTCTGGCTGCTGACACAGAACTCGCTAACTGACTCTGACAGACTAACTTTAAGATTCTAAAGTGCCCCACTCACAGCTAGCTATCATGACTTATAGTGCTGCGCAAGTTCTAAATGACATCACCACTCTCTACTCAGCTGAGACCAAGTAAACAGAGAGGGAGAAGGTGAAAACCATTTAACTAGTTAGTCACCAGCTGCCTTCCCTACCTAGCACTGACACTGATGGGATTCTAGTAACTCCAGGGGACTGGGTGGTTACACAATGGCAAAAAAAGGCTTATACAACAACGTCCCTGCTTGTCAGGCAGACAACTTGTTCAGCACATACAGGATATAGCTCAGTTACCAGAAAGCACTTTGGAACACAGTTCTGGCACTGGCAGAAAAAGCAGATTATAAGTTGGCACAGGACTGATTGCCACAGCAAGATCAGCCCTAGATGCCACAAAATATCATTTCCATACTGTGGTGGACACTGATGACACTGCTGCCAGAGGTTTGGCTCATGCAGTGTCATTAAGAGAAGGTTTTCTTGGCTAAGAACTACCATCATTTCTCAGGCTACTCAAAACAAGACCATGGATTTCTCCATTGAAGGAGATTCATTATTTGGGGACAAAACGGAGGCCTACATGAAAAAAGTGAATGAATACAAAACCACTTTCAAAATGAACCATGAGTAGGATAAGGCCTCTACCTCCTACAGGTCATACAGAAGGGGAGGCAGAGACAGGGGATACTTCCCAACAGCCTATGTCTCTTATGCCCTCTATGAATAACAGTCCTAAAGGGAAGAGGAAAAGGGCTTCCTGGCACAGTGCTGCAGCTTCAGTGCCTAAGCCCCAGCGAAAACAAAATCCCTGATAATTTTTCCCACGTTGACAAGCCATTGTCAGTGGGAGGAAGACTGGCACACTGCTTCCAGGAATGGGTAAACATTACCACAGACAAGTGGATACTGGAAGTAGTGGGCGGGGGGTTGTGTCTGCATTTCAAACACTTTCCAAACCTGCAGAAACACAGATGTTTTCCAGTTCACTCTCTCACAGAAAAAAGTCTGCTAGAATTGGAAGTAAAAAAACTGTTAATATCAAAAGCTGTAGAACAAGTCCTTGCCTCCCAGTGGGGCATGGACCTATTCTCAAGATACTTCCTGAGCCATAAGAAAAATGGGGAGTGACAACCCATTTTAGACCTCAGGTTTCTGAACAAGCATTTGAAAAATGCAACATTCAAAGTGGTCACACTAAGGACAGTGATACCATCTTTGCAGACAGGACATTAGCTGAGATCCCTGGATCTGAAAGATGCCTATTTTCATATCCCAGTCAGACAGTCTCACAGAAAATAAAACATATTCAAGCCAGGAAATTGCCTATACCAGTTCACAGCTCTCTCTCATTTGGTCTCACCTCAGCTCCAAGGGTTTTCACGAAGTGCCTGGCTGTGGTGGCAGCATATCTGAGAAACCAAGGCGTGGTGGTTTTCCCTACTGGGGCAACTGTCTAGTGTCAGGAAAAACAGAACAAGAAGCAAGGTGCTCAGTTCAGTTGGTGAAAAGCACATTGAAGAACCTGGGATTCCTTATAAACCTGCAGAATTCCAAGCTAGATCCTGTTCAGTTGCTGGACATCATGGGAGCAGCGCTAAACACCCTGCAAGAGAAAGCTTTTCTCACTCAGGCCAGAGCTATAGCTTAGATAGCAACAGCAGAGTCTTTCGCAGCTTGTCAGCCAAGACCTGCAAGAGACTTATTACAGTTACTGGGGCACATGACCACATCCACAGCTGTGGTTCCATTAGGCAGGTTCCAAATGAAAGATACCCAGTACAACTTAAAGGACAATTGGTCTCAAAGATGGTATCTACTTTCAAAGTTACAGCCACTGACAAAAGTACTAGTGATATCATTAGAGTGGTGGAAGGAAGAAAGCAACCTCAGATAGGGCATTCTCTTTCTTAAGCAATCACCAAAAAGTATTCTTACTAAGGATGCCTCACTCCTGGGGTGAGGTGCCCACCTGCAGGACCTCACAGTGCATGGCACATGGATCCCATGGGAGTCACTATAACACATAAACCTCCTGGACCTCAGAGCAGTATTGCTAGCAATACAGTCTTTCTCCTCACAGCTACAGGGTCAGACTGTCTGAATCAGGACAGACACCACCACAGCAATGTACTACATAAAAAAACAGGGAGGAACAAGATCCTCAAAACTGTGTATAGAGGCAATGAGGATCTGAGACCTGGTATATTCCTTAGAAGCAAACATATTTGCAGTGTATCTGCCAGGCAAAGACAATATCTTAGCAGATTCCCTAAGCAGAATCAGCCAGGGAAATCTTGAATGGATCATAAAC
Organism: Neoceratodus forsteri; assembly: GCA_016271365.2. Lineage (NCBI taxonomy): Eukaryota > Metazoa > Chordata > Ceratodontiformes > Ceratodontidae > Neoceratodus > Neoceratodus forsteri. The sequence continues at coordinate 296,994,730 of CM057459.1, read as the reverse complement.
TAACAGGTTCTGGCCATGGTATTCAGAAAATGTCAGTATTCAGAACGTGGGACACTCCCAATATAAATCTGTTTGCATCTTGGGAGAACTACCATCTCCCACAGTTTTGTTGCAGACCACCAGCTAGAGGGACAGTCCCAGAGGACACGCTAGTACTGGACTAGACAGGGAAGTTTCAGTATGCCTTCCCACCATTTCCACTCATTCAAAAAGTACTCCTAAAACTCAGGAGAGGATCTGCAACAATGATCATGGTAGCTCCAGACTGGGCCAGACAGTCCTGGTACTCAATGCTCCCTGTCTTGTCCGACAAGAATCCAGTCAGCCTCCCAGTACATCACAATCTGACTTTGTCCCAGGGCAAAATAACATTTCTGAACCCCAGAACCATACGCCTAAGGGCATGGTTCTTGAGGAGTTAGAATTTTCAGGACTGGATTTTTCAGATGTCCTAAAGGTGCTTAAGGTTTCATGGAAACCCGCTACCAGGAAAGCATATTCCTCAAAGTGGAAAAGGTTTCCTTACTGGTATGCCCTGGAAAAATAAACCCAATAGAGGCAGGGTTGCCTATAATTCTACAATATCTAGTATGTCTACAGTCGTTAAGCCTGCAGCGTTTAACTTTAAACCTACACTTAGCAGCAGTATCAGCATAAATGTCAGCTGGCAAGGAAAAGTCTTTGGCCTCACAGCCCATTTTCAAGACTTTTTTAAAGGCCTAAGCCACTTATAGCCACCAGTGAGGGACTCTATCCCAACCTGGGACCTCAACATATGCCTTGCTCAGCTTATTGAGGCTCCCTTTGAACCTATGGAAACTGCTGACCTGAAGTATGTCACATGGAAAACCATATTGCTGGTTGCAATGCCCTCTGCTAGGAGGGTATGAGAGTTGCAAGCCCTGAGCACAGAGCCAAATTACATAATCCCATACAGGGATAAAGTAGTTCTTAGAACCAACAGAAAATTCCTTCCTAAGATAGTTTTTGAATTCCACCTGAATCAGTCAATGACTCTCTCTGTACTCTATCTGGGCATTCCAGTCCAGCTGAGGGAAAAATTGTGTAGCCTGGACTTAGAGAGTCCTAGCTATCTACATGGACTGGACAAAAGATGTTAGGTCCCACAGTACCCAGCTCTGTGTTACCTATGGTGAGGTTGGCAAAGGCAAATCAGCTACAAAGAGATGTGTCTCTCACTGGATAGTCTCTCGCCTTCAGTCCTGCTATGAAAAAGCTGAAAAATGCCACCAAGAAGCATAAGTATATTTCAGAAGAAAAGGTGCTCAAAAACAAGGGACATGCTATGAAGCTGGAGGGAGGTAGATTCAAGAGAGATATGGTGATGTACTTCTTCACAGAAAGCGTGGTGGATTCCTGGAACAGACTTCCAGCAGAGGTGGTTGGGGCCAAAATAGTGGTGGAGTTCAAGAATGCATGGGATAAGCACCAGAGAATCACAGTGGAAAGGAAGGGGGAGAGGGAGAGGGAGAAAGAGCTGTATATCAGGTACAGTCTGTGGTAATAGTGTAGGTAGGGAGGAATGGGTAGACTGGATGGGCCAAGCGGTCCTTATCTGCATCAAATTCTATGTTTCTATGTTAAGGGCACACTCCACAAAGGGTACCTCTACCTCTGTGGCATCCTCAAGGGGCATCCCATTGTTGGACATTTGTAAAGCAGCTACCTGGAAAGCAGTACACAGTTTCAGAAAGCACTACTGTCTGGACACAGTCCAGAAGGGATGCTAGCTTTGAACTGCTGTCTTGCAGAACCTTGTTCCTAACTATGCTCTGGACCCAGCCTCCCAAGGTTCTGCTACTTGAATCTGCATAAAGTGTACACATTAAGTCAATAATGTCTCTCTAGTGATATTACTGCCGCCACCTCACTTGGCTCCTTCAAATCCAACCTCTGCAAGTCACTCATTGCCTCGAGTGCCTGTGACTGCCTTTGATCATAACTGAATCATCTATCACCTATGCCAGCCTTGACCTTATGCTAACCCCTACCGGTTGGGTGATGGTTACTGTCTTTAACTCTTGCAAACGTCTGGTCACCCTTTGCTAATCTTCGAATCTTTGACACTGCCTTCCTGGTGGCATCCCCCCCATACCCTCTGCCTCAGTCCTCCCCTAACTCCACCTCTGACCCCCACCCTCACCCCTCTCCCTCACTTTCTCATCTCCTACCCTTCCCTTTCTACCATTGTCAACCCTAGTTCTAGTTTTGTATACATATAGATAAGTGACTATTTGTCATAATGTCATCCTTGATGTTTTGTTGTACCATATGACATGGAACCTTTGCAAAAGAGCCCTGGCTCAAATGTATTTGTAATCCTAGACTGAAATAAATAAAATAAAATAATTCCTGGGGTTAGAAGAAAAAAAGTACTCACTGTAGTAATGCTGTTTCTTCTTAGGGATCCCTCACTATGTTTATACTCCCTAACCTTGCCTCCCTTACCAGAATCTGAAATAGGTTCACACCAGGATCAGTTCCTTTTTTTACTGAGGTTGCTTGAGCATTTTTTTTTAATTCAATCTTTATTTAATATTTATGCATAAAAAACAGCAAGAAAGACACGACATACAAACAAATAACAAGTAACCAACAATATTTACACTCATTTCATTCTGAAGGAAGAACTTAACTTAAAAACTTTGTTTTCTTCACACACAGGAATCAAAATTCTACCTATGACTGTATAGAAGTTAATTCTTTGTACATTACACATTTACTATAAGAGACAGAGTATGTATCTCAAGGGGACTGTACTATCCTGTCCTCCCTAAGAGGTCCTAGCCTTGTTCTTGGACCATGAGAGAATGCACCCACTGATCAGAAGTCTTTCTGGGGTCTACATCCTGTGGGACAAAATCAGGTAGTCGAGTGGCTATGTATAGGACCCAGCTCCTCCAAATTATTTCAAAGGATTCATTAGTTTTATTGAGCCTAGCTGTCAATTGCTCTAATTTATAAACTTGTATCATTATTTCATCCCACTGATTTAATTAAGTGGGGTAGGAGACAACCCGTTCTTTGTAATAACTTTCTTTGCTGTTAATAGGCATATGCTTCATAGCTTTTTTGTATTTGGGTCTCTACATGTAGCCGGGAAGTCTAAAAAAGAAACATCTCAGGAGTAAGATTATGTATGCCCATAAAAATCTGGGAGAGGGCCTCTGAGAGATTTCGTAAGAAGGGCTTGAGCACTGGACAGTGCCAGAAAATATGTCCATACGTTGCCCGGGGCTCCCCACATCTCCTCCAACACTTGGAATCTCTCCCCTGCTTGTACTCGGATTGTACCACAGGTGCTCTAAAATATCTAAGGGAGACCTTCCACGAAAATTCTCTCCAGATTGGGGAGGTTTTTCCTCGGTGAATATGGCTCAGAAATTGGCCCAATGGGGCTCTGTGAGTACAAGCCCCACTTGAGCATTATTATTGCAGTTCCTACAATTGTAAGCTTATTGTTATTGTTTATGTGGTAACATTTCCCAAGTCTGCTTCAATTTGCTTGATGTTTTAAAATTCTATAACATTTTTTCTGAAAATTTGTTGGTAGCCTTTTAGCTAGTTTCACTAGGTGCTGCTCCACTCTGGCTTGGAAACAAATCTGAGCAATGGCCAGAGTGGAGTGCAGATACAAAGTTTGAACCTACATTCCACATTCTAAAATTTGCATAGGTCCTGTCTCTGGGGTGTCACTTACAGCTGAGATGACTGCTTAAAGTGTAAACATAGTGACTGATCCCTTAAGGAGAAACATTACTACAGTAGTATTTTTTCTTTATTCACATTAAACCTGTGTTGCCATCTGCTAGAATATTGTTCCAGCTTTGCCAGGTCTTCCATTAGGTCCTACACCCCTTCTCCTGTGTTTACCCTCTCATAGAGCTTGGTGTCCTCCACAAAAAAGCAGATTTTGCCTTCAGTGCCTTCACCAGTGTCATTTATGACTATATTTAACACCCAACCTAGCACTGACCCCTTTGGGACCCCACTGGTAACATATATTTATAATTTGGAAAACCCCTTTGAGCACGGGTGCACGTTTACAAAGGTTCCACATCAGGACAGGACAAAGGAACAAGTAGTATAACACAAACATATAGCAGCTCTAGGAGAGCCTGGTCAGGTACAAATAACAGCAAATACAAGGGAAAATATCAACATGATTAAGCAACCGGACACAAAAGAAAAGGCATCAGGCATGGGTACTTCACATCGGTATTCTAAAACTCATACATCTTCTCCTGCTACTGTCTGGTAACATTCACCCCAATCCTGGCTAGCCCCCCCCCCCTTAGGAGCTACCCGGAGCAATCAAGAAGGATCCCTCTCAATCATCTCACTTAACATCTGTAGTCTCCCACAAACCTCAACGCTCTTCAGACTTTTGCCTGCCAGTATAGCCCGGACATACTAGCAGTCGTTGAAACCTGGCTCTCACCCTTGATCCCTGACCATGCTATCACCCTCCCTGGGTACAACGTTTTCTGGCTTGATTGAACAACTAAAAGAGGAGGCGGCTGCGCCCTGTACCTCAAGAGGAGGCGGCTGCGCCCTGTACCTCAAGGACACTATTCGGGGGCACCTCATCAGCCACACACCCCAAAACACCATAGCGCAGATACTTCCTATCAAGGTCCTCCTTGGTGCTCACAACAAAACAATCACAATTGTCACTATCTACATTACACCAAAGGAACAAGGAAATGGGCTTAACGCAGTCCTGGACTTTACCAAATCCCTCTCACCTGACTCTGAAACCATCCTCCTCAACAATTTTAATGTTAACTGGACTGCTGCTGATACCGGGGCATATAGGGACTCCATAGTGGCAGCAAACCTTACCCAGATGGTTAGCTCCCCAACCAGGACAAATTACAAAATGGGTACCAGCACCCTGCTGGATTGGATCCTAACCAGCCACCCCGCCAGGATCACTAACACCGCTGTCCTCCCTGACACTCTAAGTGACCACTCCCCTGTCAATTGTTTCTGGTCCAACAAATTCATCAAACTACCCCCTAAAACTATTACAAGCAGAGTCCTACATAGAGGAAAGCCACCCCATCTTAAGATCCTTCTTCGTCAACAGGATTGGTCCCCAATACTCACAGCAACTAATGTGAACACTGCACTTGATCATGTCATCAGAATCTTTAATAAAGCCTGCAACCTATATGCTCCCCTCAAAAAGTGCAAAGCCAAAGCTCTTAGCAACCCCTGGCTCACCGGTGACCTACTAAGGTGATTAAAAGCCTGGGACCACCTCTGGGAAGTTGCCAGAAGCACTGGGCGACAAATTGATATCACTAACTTCAAACGTGCATGAAACGACTGCACCAAACTAATCCAGGACACGAAGGCCACCTACTACAATAACGCCCTCACTAACACATGGGGCAATGGAAGGGACTTCTGGAATAACATAAAATAAGTTACCGGGAAACAGTCTAAATCACCCCCATCAGTACTCTGCTTAAATGGTGTAACCACACTTGACAAGAAACTCATTGCTGATACTTTCAATGTCGCTTTCACGGACCTCAACTCTGTTCTCCCCAAAGGTTTTTTCGATGAGGAGGTTCCCACTGCCTCCCCCACCCCCTCTAGCCACCCTCCTTCCACTTTAAAGCAGTAAAAATGCATCAGGTCCGCAGTTATATTGCCAAAGCCATCAGCAACTCCAGCGCAAGCAACGACTCCCTCGACCTCAAACTACTGTCGCTCACCCTTGATGAAGTTCTCTGGCCACTGACCAGGATCTTTAACCTCTCCCTCAACCTCAGCCAGTTCCCGGACATTTGGAAATCTGCCTCAGTAACCCCAATTCACAAAAGTGGGGACAAAACAGCACATGAGAACTACGGTCCAATTTCCATCCTACCTCCACTCTCCAAGACCCTGGAAAGGATTGTGTCGGACCAGCTCACTGACTACCTTGACAAGTACAGCATCATGTGCAAGGAGCAGCATGGCTTTAGAAAAGGTCATAGCACCTCCACGGCCTTACTCGAATTTACTGGTGCAATCCATCACTCACTAGATAACAGTCAAATAACTGGGTCCACCTTCATTGACTTAACTAAAGCCTTTGATACCGTCAACCATCATCTACTTCTTGCCCAGCTTCAGCTAGCAGGGCTCTCACCCAACTCAGTGGATTGGTTCAAGAGCTACTTAAATAACCGGTACCAAAGAGTGAAAATTGCGGACACACTCTCAGACCCAAGACCAGTCCGGTCTGGTGTCCCGCAGGGCTCAATCCTGGGCCCCCTCCTTTTCAGCCTCTTCTTGAATTCACTGCCAGATTCCTGTCCTGAACAACTTCTACTCTATGCAGATGATGCTGTCATCTTGGCCTCCCACCATGACCCAGTACATCTTCAAGGAAACCTCCAGAGGGCCTTCACAGCAGTTTAAAATTGCTTCACTAAACACAAACTGATCCTTAACCAGAAGAAAACAAAGGCCATGATTGTTTGCAGCACCCACAACAAACTCAAACAAAGTCAACTCTCCATTAAAACCAAACAAGGAATCACCCTTGAGCAAGTACATACCCTTAAATACCTTGGTCTCACCTTAGACTTGAATCTCAAATATGTTCCACACAATAATGTGGCAAAGGTAGCAAACACCGGGCTGGGCCTTCTGTTCTGACATAGGAAACATCTAACCCCTGAAGCTCTGTTCGTCACTGTCCAGAGCTCCATCATCAGCATCATCGACTACGGCCTCGTTATCTATGGATCTGCCACAACTTCCTCTCTCAAATGAGTCTCAATTTCCCTCAATCAAGCCTGCCGTCTCATTACTGTTCCCACCGTCTCACCCACACCTGTGACCTCTACTCTAAAACAGGGTGGCTGCAACTTAACAACCGAATCAAATACTAAACTTGCATCACAGCTAAGAAAATCCTACTGGGTAAAGCACCTCCTGGAGTCAGCACACTCCTTAAACCCAAAATTAACACCGTCAACACCAGGAGCACTAAGCCACACATCCTGCAAATCCCCCACTGCCGCACATCACAGGGACAAAGGTCATTTGCTTACAGGGCCCCAAGTTGGTTTAACAGTCTCTATGGGGGCACCTCCTCCGCAGCAACACTAGGTGTCTTCAAAACTAAGCTCCGACTCTCCCTTATAGGCACCAACACCTGTGGGTGCACCACCTAACAAGCGGTGGCCCCTAAACTGCCCCTAAACACCCCTGGGTCCGTTCTGTTCTCTACTTGCACTTACCTGTTCTCAGCCACTTCCAAAGCACTTACCCCGCATTTGTCCTGACAAAGCCCATCGGCTGCCACACTCTGACCTTTCCCACATATGCCATTCCTTTCCTCAGCCCACCCCCCAACTGTCTTCTTCCTAGTGTCTGTTTGTCATGCCTCACCTATAATACCTAATGTTTTCCTAAGTTACTATATGTTATCTTGTGCCATGTAACTAAACTATAACCATGTAACCAATTTGATGCCAATTGTATATACTATGGACGGGGAACCTTTGTAAAAGAGCCTTGGCTCAAAGGTATGTTGTAATCCTAGATTTTAAATAAATAAATAAAACAATCCCAGGGGACATGTTCAGCAAAGAGCAATGAGGTAAGTCAAATGCAGGTTTCAAGGCATTGGCTACTTCCCTCATACCTGATAGCTTCCCCTCACTACCACCCTTTAAGTCCCACTACTGAGCTAGTTCTCTACCTACCTTGTTAATAGGACGGTGTGAACCTCCAAAGGTTCGACTGCACGAACGTTTACTTTTTTTTCTGATTATTTATTTGTAGTTCCACGGCTAGGGGGGAGGTTGTGCCTTTGGTTCCTCCCCCCCATCTGGACAGCTGGGCCGACTGCCGCCCCAGTCCCAAGCACAGCTCTGACCTCCCCATCACTACCCTTCCCTGGTCACTTTGCAGTGGGTACATACCCCAACACCGTGGAGAATAAGGGGGTAGACCCAGGACGGAGCTGACTTGTGTGGGACCGTGGCGACTCTGGCAAGTAGCCTTCATGTTGCCGGGGATTTTTTTTGGAGTGGTTCCCCTGCTGGAGGAGGCATGCAATGACGCCAGTGGATGGAGTGCGCATGCTTCCGTACATGCTCTTCTCGACGTCTGCCTCCTCCCGCCCCTTACTTCTGTAGTGTCAGTGGTGTTGCCCCCAGCTTCCACCAGGGGGCAGCCACTCGCTGACTGCTAGTGTCGACCCTCCCCAGAGAAGGAGAGCAGTCCTCCAGACGCTCGATCCTTCCCAAACCCTGCCAACCCCTGGTGACACATGCTCGTTCTAGAACCCGGGTCGCCAGCGTAGTGCAAGGTGTGGCATCCAGCGCCTCAACCCTCAGCGCCACCGGGCCGGCACGAACTTTGACTTTTAAACCACAGAAAGTTCACTAAACGTCTCTTAACAGTGAACTAGTTTGACACGGCTTACCCATTAAAAGCATTAGCTGTGTCATTGCTAGGCAACTGCCCAAGATAGCAAAGCTGTCAGCTTGGCTGTAGATACTTGTGTAGCGCATCAGGAGTGTGGAGCGAGCACTGTGTCTTCCCATCATGACATTTCTCTTTGAGTTTTGAAACTGATACATAGTAAAACCATCTACAAAGGCTTGTGCCTCTGGCTTCTTGGTTGTGCACTTCGGAGCAGCTTCAGTAATTTATGAAGAAATGAAAATGAAGGGAAAGAAAGAGAATGAGAGGATGAGAAAAAACACTTGCTGTAATCTTATTTATTTTATTTATTTATCAAGTCTAGGATTACAAATACCTTTGAGCCTTGGCTCTTTTACAAAGGTTCCATGTCAGAGAAATGCATAATTATGGGGAACATCAAGACAGATATTACAGCAATGTGGACATTGCAAACAGATTACAGATTAATACAATTCAAGGGTAGCATTGTAACAAGGCAGCCAGTGGCATTTGTCAGAGAAAATAGACAACAGATAAGAAGTGCCAGAGTCATAGGGAGAGGGAAGAGGTTGGGGGAGAAGGAATGTAGGAAGGGTGGCGAGAGGGTGAAAAGTGCAGCATTGGGTATACCAAGATGTGAGGGTAGAATCCAGTGGGGGGGGACAACTAGAGCAGAAAGGGAAGTGGAGAAACAAGGTTAAGTTGGGCAGTCACAGGAGCTGTTGGTAGTGAGATAGTCCCGGAGCCTAGTTTTAAACATACCAATAGTTGGGGAAGAGGAGATGGTTGGGCTGAGGCCATTGAACCACAGTGGTGCTCGATACGCAAAAGAGCGTTGTCTCTGTGAAGTGTGACAGTGGGGGACTTTCAGTAGCTGTAGCGTGGATCTCCTAAGACACCATTTGTTAATTTGGTGTTGTAACAGAGTTGAGACCCCAGAAGGTGCAAGGCCAAGGTAGATTTTTTTTTACCTTGGAGCAGGTGAGAAACTTTATGCAGTTTGATAGTTGGAGCCAGCTGGTCTGAGTGTACAGGTCACATGTGTGGGTGAGATGGTGAGCACCAGTGATGAGCCGACATGCTTTATTTAAGGCAGTTGAGAGGCATCTAAGGGTTGTGGTTGTGGCCGAGCCATAAATGATGAGACCATAGTCTATTACAGAGATCACAGAGCTCAGGACTGCAACCTTCAAAGCTTCTGGCGTGAGGTGTGGTCTGTGTTTGTGAGGAGACCAAGCCGTGTATTAGCAGCTCTAGCTACATTATCTACATGAAGTCCATAGGAGATTAGGGTCAAGCTGTATCCCTAAGTATCTGAAGGACCCTACCTGATCTAGAGTGTTCCCTGGGTGGTGGAGATGGCAAGTGGTGTAGCTTGTGTGGGTTATGAGCGCATGAAGAGCATAGATTTGGTTTCTTGTCATTGAGGACCAGTTTATGATTAAGAAACCATGTCGCTACAGAACTAAAACCAAGTTGAAGGTTGTGTTGAAGAGTTGCAGGATCTTTGTGAGTGGAGAATACAACAGCATCATCGGCATATACTGTAGTATGATCTGCTCAGAGCAGTGGTAAGGGAGGGAGGGAGTTTAAGAAAAGGCTAAAAAGGAGGGGGCCCAGTATGGATCCCTGTGGGACACCCGAGCGAACAAGCAGGGTGTCAGAAAAAGTGTCCGCAATCTTTACTCTCTGCGACCAGTTTTCTAAGTAGTTTTAAAACCAGAGGCAAGAGTCAGGTGATATCCCGGCATTCAGTAGTTGGTGTATTAGTAGTCCATGGTGTACTGTATCGAAGGCCTTGGAGAGGTCGACGTAAAACGGCCCCTGTGAGAAGGCCGTTGTCAAGGGATTTGTGCAAAGCTCCAGTGAACTCAAGAAGGGCTGTGGTGGTGCTGTGACCTTTCTGGAAGCCATGTTGTTGTGGACAAGGTATATTGTATTTATCCAAGTGGTCGGTAAGTTGATCAGCCACGATGCGCTCGAGTGCCTTAGAGAGTGGGGGCAGTATGGAGATAGGGTGATAATTTGAGTGATTCATCTTATCCCCACTTTTATGGATGGGTGTCATAGTGGCTGTTTTCCATAGATCCAGGAATTTTCCACAGCTGAGAGAGAGGTTTAGGATTTTTGTTAATGGATGAATTACCTCATTGAGGGTGAGCAACAGAAGCTTAAGGTCCAGGGTGTCGCTACTAGATCTAGATTTAGAGATAGCTGCAGTAATATAGCGGCGAGCTTCATTCAGCCTTACCTCCCTGAAGTAGAAGAGGGGATGGTTAGACTGAGGGGCTGAGGTATTTGGGGAGTAGGCCCTGTTTTCAAAAAAGTCATGGGGTAGAACAGCACTGAGGTCTGAAAAAGCCGTGTTAAAGATGTTTGCGATCACCTTGGGGTCGAGGGTTGAGGATCCATCAACCATTAACATGGCTGGAGAGGTTTTTAGCTGCTTCCCTGTGACATCCTTGATATTGTTCCAGAAAGCACGACCATTTCCCCATGTACTGGTGAGAGCGTCTTTGTAATAGGTGGATTTCATTAGCCGTATGGCTTTTGTGCAGGCATTTCATGCTTGTTTGTAATTTTGGATGTCCAGTTGTTTGCCAGTGGCCCTGGCAACTGCCCAGAGGTGATCCCTTAGTTTCAGCTGTGAGAGAAGAGCCGCGGTGACCCATGGGTTAGAGAGAGATTTTGTTTTGCGCCTTTTAGCAGGGGCAAAGAGGTCACAGGCTTTGTTGAAAACTGAGATGAAGTGATCAAGAGCCAAGTTAACATCTGTTGCTTCATAGATGGGTAGCCAGTCTTGTAGAAGCAGGTGTTATTCGATATGTGGAAGTTTTCCATGAGGAAGGACTCTGCTAGTGATAATTTTGGGAGGGGGCTTAAGGAATTTGTTAGACCATGCACACATGACTGGGGAGTGGTCACTGAGAGAGTCTGGGAGAATGGTCATATGAGAAATCCTTGTGGGGTGAGTGGTGAGGACCCAATCCAAGAGGGTACTAGTGCCAGTCTTGTAGTTAATCCTAGTAGGGGAGTTTACGATTTGCGTGAGGTTAGCAGCTGAGATGGAGTCTTTATAGGCACTGGCACTTGATGCTAACCAGTTTATGTTGAAATCCCCTAGTAGAATAAGTTCAGCTTTGGGAGGATGAGAGTTGATAAAGTTTAGGACGTAGTTGAATCCATATTTAGGGTCCCTGGGCGGGATATATACAGAGACAATAGTCAGGGCTTTATGGTTGGGACCTAGGACGATTTTTATTGTCAGAATTTGGGCCGAGGCAGAAAGTGATGGAGTTGCTACAGGGTGCCAAGACAGGGAGCCTTTGATATAGATTGTGCAACCACCACCTTTTTTGGAAATCCGGTCCAGCCTGTGGACATTGTAGCTCTCTGCCGTTGCATACCATTAAAACTTCTATGCCTTTACTGAACCAGAAGGGAAACTCAAACTAAGGAGAGTCTTTTGAAAAGGGGAGATGATCTTTCATGATTTATAAGCTTGTCTTAAAGAAACAGTCTCCACTCGCTTTACATTAATCACCCTTTAATGAGTGCACCGAATATCATTCAGTCTGTTGGTCCACTCTTACCTATACCTACGTGTTCCCCCACATTACTATTAAAAAAAGAAAATGTGATTGTTGAAGTTGAGCCTGCTTGCCTAGCTGCATAATCCTTGCTCATCTAGTACGTCCCAGATTAAGTCCTCAAATGGACTGCAGTGAGTAAAAGTTTGAGCTGGTACTGAGGCAATTATTTATCCCATGGATGGAAGGGTCTTACATACTTCAAGTTATTTATTTCAAAGCAGAATAGTTAAAAAAAGAATTGGAGTTAAGACTGCCTGTAAGCACTCCAAATATTTATATTTGATATGACATCATAAATTACATAAAAACATTTTTCTCTGAAGTATCTTATGTTACTTGTGTTTAAAAAAATGCCAGTTTTTGTAATTGCAAGATTATGTGTTCAGTTGTGGAAAATTGTATCTTACACAGCAAAAGGAAAGCATTGATTAACTTCCAGCTGTAAACAGACACAACCAAAAATGCACTTCTAGTAATCAGATAGTGTGCTGTCTACCTTCTTCTGTAGTTTTAAAGGAAAACTGTCTAAATTAGGGGGCTTCTGCCTCCAAAAGATTTAACCTTCAGTTTAGCTTTCTACACTAAAAGCAGCATTTTTCTCGCTCCACAACTGAGTGTATTTTACTTGCAAAAAGTCTGTGACCTGGAAGTATGGTGGACGCTGGCAGGGCTCCATTAACTGTAATGGTGTGGCGCCGCACTGCTCGCTTCAATACATTTATATTGAAGTGAGTGGTGCGGCTATTTTCGATACAGGCTCGTGGAGATCCCCAATCTGCACCGTACACCTGGAGTCCTGGAGCGTTCTGCGTCGCTCTAGCTCAATTAAACGCGAGAAAATGCTCTTTCAATGTGAAGATGAGCTGGAGGGTAAGTCTTTCAGCGGTGGAAGACCCCTAATTTAGACAGTTTTCCTTTAAAGTTAAATTTAATAGTGCTACCTCTCTGCAGAAGAGGTTTGATGAACTTCTTGCTGCTTGTGGTGAAGGTATGCCGGATGAAAATCAATATAGTCATTTGTTCCTGTCTTTAACAGCTTCCACTTACATTGGAAAAAAAAGTTAAAACTGAGTCAGGTGAGAATTGAGAAGTTGTGCCGCTAGACATGAACTCTGGTTTGCGGTTCAACTGGTTCGCACCGTTGGGATCAGGACGACCCAGTCGAACCTAAAGTCCACCTGTTTCCACCAAAAGTTTGCCCCAGTCTGAAAGAATCGAACACCCAGGGGGATTCACAAAAGAGATATGCCCAGTGCATCGCAAAGATGCGCCCATCCATGATTCAGAAAGGGCTGAGATGCACCGACGCATCTTGGATATGCCAGCCCATCTCTGATGTGCAAAACACCACCTGTAATGATATGCGGCACATCTGGAGGGGGCATGCCCATGCATATGGGACGCATCCCTATTCAGAACCCACCTTGGAGGTGCATCTTTGGAGCAAGTCTGAAGATACGCCTCCAAAAAATAAGTCTACAAACAGTAGACTTAAGTGGGTATCCGCCCACAGGCAGGCTGCTGTACTGCAGACAGCAGCACGGCAGCCTGCCGACCCAGGCAGTCCAGAGGTTCCCCCCTCTCCCTGCCTGTATCCCCATAATTCACATATCTGTTCACAATCCCTGGTAGTCTAGTGGAACCCTCCACCCATCCCCGACCTGATCGCATTTTGCTTTTAAATTTCCAAAGTATCCCTGGTGGTCCAGTGGACCCCATCCCCCACCCACTCAGGCACCCCCACCCCACCCCAGTCCCCCGTACCAGCATGTCACGAAGATGATGGGCAGCACAATCCACCCGCAAACTGCCATGGCTGCCCACCGACTGAGCTGTCAGTGAATGACAGTATACAGTACGCCTGTAAGCCCATTGGTAGACCCTGTCCACCAATGGGCTTGCAGTGTGTACTGTAAGTTTTCATTCACAACTTTGTGAATGTTACAAGCAAAATGCAATCAGGTCAGGGATGAGTGGGGGGTTCCATTAGACTACCAGGGATTGTGGACAGTTTTTTTTTTTTTTAATATAGCTAATTGGTCCCCGTTGACTCCGCCCGCCAACTTTTGATGGGGACAAATAGGCATTTTACCGGTTTTCTCCTTGACTCCCCCCCCAAGGCCCCAGCAAATGGAGGCATGCTATGCACCCCATGGTGCCATCTCAGCTCCTTACACCTCCTGTAACTGTTTGACGCCCCCTTTCCATCTACGCTACCCAACGGACTGCCATCCCATGGGAGCAGAACTACGGGGGGGGGCGCCAACCCACCCTCACCACCTTCAGGGGAGGAAGGCTGCCCATCAGCATGCTCAATCCTACTCTGCCCTCCCCCAACCCCCACGAAGGCATCCCGATGACCCAAGGTAATTCCTGAACCCAGGTCACCGGAGTAGTGCGAAGTGTGGCGTCCAGCGCCCCAACCCTCGGCGCCACCAGGCCAGCTTGACAGTTTTGTAAATTACGGGGATATGGGCAGGGAGTGGGGTACCTCTAGACTACCAGGGCTGCTAATGAGAGGACCGAGACCAGTTCAGGGATACGGGCAGGGAGGGAGGCCGCTATGCTGCCAGGGGTTCGTCTTCTGTGGTTCCTGCACACAGCCCTTGCATTCTGCTGGGCACATCCCTGCAAGCTTCATGCAAATGGGACCATAATGACATGCAAATGGCCCCATTGTGCCTTGCATGCCTAATGGACCCATTTGCTTGCCCTGGGCTGTGAATCCCAACCTTGGGTGCAATGCATCTGTAGATGCATGGCCCCATTACTTTCTCAGCCAAACTAGGGGGTTGCACCAGCACATCTTAGGTTGGGCGCAACTCTGGTATTCACAGATGGGATGCACCGTGAGCATCTTCCAGTGCGTCTTCTGTGAATACCACAGTTTGAGCTTGGTGCATATGTGCCGAGTGCAACTTTCCTTGTGACTCCCCCCCTCCCCCGCACTTCAGGGTGTTCGATTTGTTTAGAGAACTGATTGCAGCCCTGCATGTTAATTTGTTAATTTGTTTTTCTTCTCAGATCCTTCAATTTCCTGATCAGTCTCACATGAGGTACCAAGTCAGAGGCCTTGCTGAAGTCCAGTTATAGAATCTCAACTGCCTGTCCCTTGTGCGCAGCCTTAATTACCCAGTCAAAGAAGCTGATCAACTTGGTTTGACAGGCTGTTCCTGACATGAATTGTGCCGTCTCTTGTCGTGAAGCCTGTTTGCTTCAAGGAATCCCACTAGCCTTTCCTTCAGAATGGCCTCCATCAGTCTACAGGCAATGGAGGTCAGACTGGCCAGCTTGTAGTTCCTATGGTTGTCCCTAGGCCCACTCTTGTGCAGCGGTACCACATGTGCAGTCTTCCACTCCTGCAGTACCACCCCAGTATCTAATGAGCTACTGAATGGATCTTCTAGCAGACCTACCTGTTCCACAGCCATCTTCCTCAACTCCTTTGGGTGCATGTCATCTGATCCAGGGGATTTGTTTATCTTCAGAGACAGGAGCCCTTTCCTAACCCAGTCTTCTGTTATACTTCCATCAGCCATGTCCCCATCTCTCCGTTTTTCTCTCCCTTCACCCTCCCTTGTGGCACTGGTCCACTCTTTATCTTAGTAAAGACAGAGCAGAAGTATTTATTCAGCATGTCTGCTTTCGCTCTACTACCTTCCACATACCCTTCCCCTCTGTCCTCTTTTTGGACCTCCTTTCACTGATGCACTGGAAAAAGGCTTTGTCTCCCTTCTTGATCCCCTCTGCAATTTGCAGCTCCTTGGCCTGCCTGACTACCCTTCTAGTCTCCTTAGCATTCTCCAGACATTCCCTCTCCTCCTCATTCATCTGGGATTTCCTAAACTTTCTGTTTGTGTCCCTCGTGTCCCTCACAGCCTGGTTCATCTCTGTATTGAACCAGCTTGGTCTCCTCACTTTGGAATTGCTCCCTATTTGTCTAAAGCAGGTTTTAATGGCAGCCGCTATCCCCTCCATCATCACTGTCCACTTTTGATCCATCTCCATGCTGTTCTTAAGACATGCTTCTGTGCCCCGGTTGTAGCTCACCCATCTTCCTGTAGTCAGCCTTAAGTTATACTGCTTGCTGTTTCGTTCCCTATTTTCACCTGGAACCATACCATGCAGTGGTCACTGCTTTCCAAGGGCTCTTCTACCTTGATGTCCCTGACATGGATCAAGGCTAAAACAACAGCCAATAAAGCTGGGTACCCAGAAATTACTCTTGGTCCTGGTACACGCCTGGTTGCTATGTTGGTGGGTTCTTTTGGAGGTGCACTTGTTGAACAATTAGCAAGCTTGCCTTTTAAACCCCCTATAGGCCATAGTATGCTAGCACAATTTATTTTTTTTTTTGTTTATGGCTCCTCTGCAGAGCCAATGGGTTGCTCCGGCCCTCTCTCAGAGGGACTTGTACTCTGACCCGAATGCGTCGGGTCATCATGGACCCCGTGGGCTCCCAGCTGTTTTCTGCCTGCTTTCTCCACAGCACCTGAGACGTGCAATGAGTGAGGCAGCTGCCCTCACTTCCAGAAGCAGCCAGACACCCTGGACGGGTGTCCTCCCCTCATCTGGGTGATGTGCCTGTGTTGACACCCAGCCACCGCCGGGTGTCAGTCCACAGTGCGCCGCACTGTCCCCCTTCCCAGGGAAGGAGAACTGCCTACAGATGCTCAATCCTTCCTCCCCCTGCTGACCCCTGAGTGACCTGAGTCCATTCCTGAACCCAGGTCACTGGCATGGTGCGAGGTGTGGCGTCCAGTGCCTCAACCCTCAGCGCCACCGGGCCGTCTGTATGCTAGTAGAATTAAAGAGAACTTGAGGGCTTAAATGGGACTTGCATGAAAACAAATTTAGTAATCTCAAGGAAGTTACTGTAATCTAAATGGGGAAAAATATGACTTATGACTGCAGCAGCTTAGACGAGGCAGGAACTAGCATACGGCAGCATGTCAAGCAGTAGTTAGTATTAAGGCCAGTGACCTGGGGATTAAGCAGTTTGGACTTGCTCTCAGATGCTTTGCAGCAGTACAGCCCTTCTAGCTCAACTCTCACAACACAGCCCTTCTGGCTGAACTCACAGCACACACGGGAGCACTGCTGGGTGCTTTCATGGTTCCCAAGGTGCCCAGATCCCAGAAGCGACCCCCGCCATCCATCTTCCCTCTGGATCAAGAGTACTCACATACTTAAGGTATGCACCCCGTGACTCCCGTCCCCCATTCAGCCCACTTGATAAGGGCTAACAGGTCCCCTACCTTGCTCCACAGCAGCTTGATGGAGATGCAAGTCTCTGTCTCCAATTTCTTAGCTCAGAAGCCTTCTCAGGCTTGAATCTCTCAGGTCTTCTCACAGCAGCTTTGTCCTGCAGAAAATCCCCCACAGTAAAAGATTGTTGATGGCTTTCTCAACAGATGCCCTTCTGGCACGATTTAACAGCTTTCACTTAACAGGTGCCTTCCTTGGCATAGTCCCTTAAGAATATGAGCCCAGGACAAGGCTCACAGGAATGTAGAACAATGAACCCTGGAGAGGGCTCACCAGATATTAGGCCTCGCTAGGTTTTCAGCTTGTTCACATAGCGGCTGGTCTTATCACCTCAGCATCTCTCTTTAACTGCTACAAGCTCCTTGTGAGTCCAGAAACGTCTGTCCCCCAATGCAGTGTGTGTGATTTGTCAGGCAGGGCTATCCATCAGTCCTTCTGCTCTGTCCTGCCCTCCAGTTGGCCCCTGTAACCTTTCAGTACAAGTAAGGAGGGTCCCCTGATGTAATTCCCCTCACAAGTCTCTGCTGCTACTGTTGCTAGGGACTTTCAGCCCTCTGACTGGATGGCTTGCAGGGATCATGCAGCAACAAGATGGCCATGGCCATGCACTAATGGAGCCTTGTGCTTCAGAATTCATTATTTGATTTGCTTATTTGCTCCATTAAGTGTGAGGGCCCCATGGAATGTTATTAGCCCTCTTGGGCTGTTATCCAGTTTGTCTGTGATGGCTGTGAGTGCAGCAGGTCTGGAGTCACTGGCCAGGGTTGGTGAGCAGGGGCACTGGGGAGGATCTCCATATGACCACATGCTCCTGCTCCTGCTCTTGTGCTGTTGGAGGCAATTTGTGGATGGTACAGTATATGAAGTCAGAGAAACTGGGTGGTCCCCTGTTGGCTCCTGGACAAGGCAATAGAACCTGATGGCATGCATCCCAGGGTACTAAGGGAGCTAAGGGTGGAACTAGCAGAGCCATTATCAGAACTGTTTAGTGAGTCTCTGAGCACAGGAGAGGTCCCAGAAGACTGGAGAAGAACTCATGTGATCCTGTTCCACAAGAGTGGTAGCAAGGAGGAGGCAGGGAACTACAGACCAGTCAGTCTTACCTCAGTAGTGGGCAAGATTATGGAGGCACTCCTTAAGGAAAGGACAGTGCAACACCTGGAATCCATAGGAGCACAGGATCACAGCATGGGTTTACAACAGGAAGGTCCTGTTAAACAAATCTCATAGATTTCTTTGACTGGGTAACCAGAGTGGTGGACCAAGGGGGAGCAGTTGATGTCACCTACCTTGACTTCAGAAAAGCTTTCGATACTGTTCCACATAGAAGATTGATTAATAAGCTGGGTAGGCTCAGGGTGGGTCAGAAGTTGGTCAACTGGGTGGCAAACTGGTTGATGGGCAGAAAACAGAGAGTGGTGGTAAACGGTACACAGTCAGAAGAGATGCAAGTCACAAGTGGGGTAGCTCAGGGATCAGCCCTGGGGCCAGTCCTCTTCAATATCTTCATCAGTGATATTGTAAATGGACTGGAAGGTAAGGTTTGTTTGTTTACAGAGGACACCAATATTTGCAACAGAGTAGATGATCCAGATGGGGTGGGCAGAATGAGAAGAGATCTGGATAAACTGGCAAAATAGTCGGAAGAGTGGCAACTGGTGTTTAGCGCAAAGGAGTGCAAGATCATGCACATAGGGAAGAGAAACCCTGAAGCCACCTATAGGCTGGGAGGGGAGTTGCTGGCAGTCACAAGGGAAGAAAGAGACTTGGGCATCATCATCACAGATTACCTGAAATCATCCAAGCAGACCATTAAAGCAGTAGGTAAAGCTAGGGGGATGTTGGGGTGTATTAGTAGGGGTATCACAAGTTATAAGAGGGAGGTAATAATCCCTCTTTACAAGACACTGGTTAGGCCCCATCTGGAGTACTGTGTGCAGTACTGGAGGCCACACCTTCACAAGGACATTAACTAAATTGAGGCAGTCCAGAGAAGGACAGCCAAAATGGTGCAGGGACTGCATCAGAAAACATATGAGGACAGATTAATGGAACTCAATATGTACACCCTGGAACAAAGGAGGGAGAGAGGTGATATGATTTAAACATTCAAAGACCTTAAGGGCATTAACAAGGTGAAATAGTATATCTAACATGTTTCAGTATAAGAAAAATAGCAGGACAAGAGGACACAACATGAGATTAGAGGGAGGCCAATTAAGGGGTAATGTGAGGAAGTTCTTTTTCACAGAAAGGGTGGTGGATGCATGGAACGGCCTACCCCAGAAAGTGGTGGATATGAGTACAGTGCAGGGCTTCAAACAGGCATGGGATAGGCATAAGGGAGCAATACAGATAAGTATGAATAGATAGGCCATTGACAGAGCAAATGCTGATGGCACATTCATTAGGTAGAAGAAGAAATGGGCAGACTGGATGGGCCTTGCGGTCCTTATCTGTCATCAACTTCTATGTTTCTATGTTTTTATGTTTTCTGGTCCCCACTGCCAGAATTGGGGAACTGGAAGGAAAAATGCTGCCATATCTGCTGCTGAAAAAAGGCAGAGGAGGCACCCAAAATCTCTTCTCTCAGCATGGCTATCTCTCACCATGCCACACACAGTCAAGCAAGAGGGCCGCAGAAGCAGCAGCACTAGCAGCATTTGGGAGTTTGACTGGCGCAGTCCAGGTAAGGCCCCCTCCTTACCTTTGGGAGTGGGTCTTACATAGACTGTGCCAGAACAGAGCTAAAAAGGATTACTGTAGTGACTTCAAATGTTCTTTTGAACACAAAAATACAATACCCACTGCGTGAAGAGTCTAAAATCATAGTGTAGCCCCCCTTCCCAAATATCCAGGGGCCAGATGTTCTGGGGAAGGGGGTCCCAGACAATACAATCCTTACCAGCATTTCTCTGACCAGAAAGCATGGAATAAAATGGTATACCGTTACCGCAGTGACTCCGGCACAGCGAAGACCATCACAGGAATCGGGCAAAACCCACCCATCGCTGTGGTGGTCTGTGTGCCAATCAGGACTGCCTCACTGGGTGTACCCCCCCTCCAACTCCGACTCTGAGTTAGAATCCTAGAGACCGGGAGGTGTGGGGAGTGGAGCCCCCCACAAGGGGAGGGTTCCGGGGGCACAGCCCCCCTATTGTATGCACCGACATCCCTGTGGCTACAATGCCGACAGTCAACATTGCAGCTGTTGCTGTAGGGGATGTCGGCACTAGCGCTGTCGAAGTGCTATAGGTAAACCGAATAAAATATCTCTTACCTTGAGACATCTTTTGGTACCTGTCTCAAGGGTCCTAAATGATGGATTGATTTGCCCAGCAGATTCTTTCCAGGAGAGCAGACCCAGGAAATTCATCTTCAGCCTTCATGGATGTCCACACCCTGTCCCTGGAGTGAGAGGGTGCAGGAAACATCTGGATTGCTTCAAGACCCCACGGGAGACTATAGAAGACCCCTAAAACTAAAGGACTGGTTATTTCATTTAAAATTCTTTAAAAGATTAATCACACTGGACTTTGATTTCTCCCAAAATAATGAGGTTTATTCTCCTGAGCCCATAAATGATTAACAGGGCTCAGGAGCCCCATTTGCTTAAAGAAAAAAAATATATTTTTACACAGTTCCATGGGGCTAAAATGTTTCATACAGTGAATTTGATGGAGATTATTTGGGGCATTGTTAGGCAGGGGAGATTTTACCACTGCACCTCCCAAAAACAGTCACAGTGGCACCTTTCTTTCAATTTAATTCTGTGTTGCCCAATTTGTGCAACAAGAAGGCAATAGCCTAAA
This sequence comes from Neoceratodus forsteri, assembly GCA_016271365.2. Taxonomy (NCBI): domain Eukaryota; kingdom Metazoa; phylum Chordata; order Ceratodontiformes; family Ceratodontidae; genus Neoceratodus; species Neoceratodus forsteri. The sequence continues at coordinate 296,973,615 of CM057459.1, read as the reverse complement.
AGGCCTCACTGGAAGGTCTCTTTGCCTCTGCATGAGGACCCGCCTGGGCCTCTATCCCAGAGCCTCAGAACCTGCCCCTCCACTCAGGCCTCTTTTCAAGTAAAGGCCACACAAACTTCCATCTTCTGAGCCTCAAGCCGTTCGCCATGCGAGGAAAGGACAGGAACTGCTCCCACTGGTCCTGAATCCCTGCAAAGGCCCTGCTACAACCTCTGCAGCCCTGACAGCCCAAGAAACACAAACCTCCCAACACTGGGCCCAAAAACGCTCCCTGGAGCCCAACTCTACCTGCCCACAACTCACTCCCTAGATGCTCTCACCACCCAGTCCCCCAGGGACCCAAGACCCAAAACTACCAGAAACTTCCTTTCTGAGAGCCTCCCTCGGATGCCCACCCAGGGACCTGGTTCATTGCCGCTGAAGGCTGCTGACCTGCCTAAGGAAGGGGGGGGGGCCCACTTCACACTGCCCTCTGCAGTGCCCTCTGATCTTGCTCCCCTGTTCTCCCTGAGCTCTCTCTTTATATATACTCTAATCTGCTGCCCCCAAGTGGTGGCCAGCAGAAATTGCACTCCCTTCGGAGCACTAAACAGCTCTTAGCCCTGAGGAAAGGGGGCCCTAACGGTGAGCAATAAGCCCCTTCAAACTGAGTGGGGGCTTACAATAGAACCATTTATTTCCTTCAATTCATAGCTCAGTTGGTACATTCATTACATTTAATTTTCCGTGAAATACCAGTTCATACTTTACTTCAGCCCACCTAGGGCACATTTTTTATATGGTCAGTACTCAAGGTGATTTTATCCCACCAAGGGGTTCTTATTTCATTGGAAAGTTCAGTGGTGCAATGACTCATGGCACTTTTTTGCCCTCAGCTGCAGCTGGAGGGCAGCTGCTTTATGTCTTACTCTCACTGGCATTTCACATTGAGTGCATGCCCATGCATAAGATGTAGCCTATACTGGTGAGGGACCCTAGGGGGTATGAACCTAAATTAAGGGGCTGCTCTGGAGGTTGCTATCCATCCCACTCCCACTTCCACATGTCGAAGAACACAGGGATATTCATTCCATTGATCTTGAGTCACCTTCATCCTCCAGGCAAAGGACCAAAGGGACTAATGGGTTCCCCCTCTGGTCTCACACTTAGAAGGATTTTTAATTGCCCAGATTCACAGAGCCTGTATATGATAGAGACCTACTAACAAGAAGGAACACATGGTTTAGTTTCTCAGATCTGAGACCATTCAGCTGCCTCTCAGTTCACATTTCTCACACTACTCACTGTTGGAGTAATTTAGACAGGGCCATGCTGCTACAAGGATTGTTGTAGCTGGCTACCACTATGTTCTAGACACTCTGGGAGTCTCATTCTCCATCAGGAACTTGGATGTCAGCACTGTTCAAGTGGCCTACTGGCAGCATGTTGCCCTCTAGCCAATAGACACGGTGGCACCAACTGCATGGAACCTTTCAGCTCCAGGCAGCTGGCCTCATCCCCTTGCTCCCAGGCCCAGGTCATTAAAGAGCTCAAAGAGCTACAGAAGTTAACTCTTTGAGATCTGGAGACTCAGACATATTGTTTATCAGAACCCATGGGGTTCTTGGGGCTACGTTTACCCCCACAGAAATCTTGTCCTCCTCAGTGGGGGCTTAAGACTGCAAGAGCTCACCACATGCCAGCCCCACCGTCAAAGGAAATGTTGAGCATCACCACCCTTAACCTATGGCACAGGAGGAATGCAAGCTTGTCTTGAGGGTACCACCATATTGGGTGGTGCAGGTGAAAGGAAACAAAACAAAATAGGGATCCCCAGGCCCTGGACGCCCTGAACCACAGAGCCTTCTATCACATCATCCCTATCATCCCCCGGGCATCCATAGACGAGAAATCAGGTGTATCAACACTCTGTATCATCACCCAAAGGAGTACAATTTCAAACCATAGCACATACACAGTACTTAAACAGTTTACAGGGTCCTTGCAGTCACTGTACTTGGTATTTAGTCACTGTACAGTACCTAAACTTTAAAAAAAAAACTAAAACATATAAAACGTTAGAACATATTGTATTGGATTCTAAAATATTTTGCTTTAAAACTGTTAGCTTAGAACATTTGGAACAGAACTGTAAAATGGTTTTAAACAGCTTCACTGCTTGTTCAGGTAACTTCTTTTCTCTACCGTTGTAGAAAGATAGTGTGATTACCCCACCTCAAGAAGCCCAAACATACTGTAGAGCATCACTCTTTATAAGGATTTTTGTATTTTGTTTCTTGTTAAAGGTTTTTTCCAAATAACACAAAGAGGGAGTCTCCAATTATCCATCTAAGGAAATTTGCCAAACTTTTTTAAAGGTCCAAAAATTATTTAACTAAATCATCTCTGGTTTCTCCAGTAAACTTGGGAAAGAAAATGTTTTTTTATGGTCTTGATAAAATTTCTCCAAAGAATTTTCATACTACTTCCCATTTAAGGTTTATTACGGTTTATGAGGCAGGAGAAAATCCTGTGATCCATTAAGGCTGCCTATCTACTACTCAGTGGTGATTTTTTTCAAAATACTGATTTAAATTTAGAAGAGCAAGCCTTTTTTTTTTTAAAATCATTTATTTGGAAGAGTCAGCAAGTTGAATAATTTTGATAAAGCATCTTTATACAGATACATGGACAAAAATACAATATACAAATACTGGGGCGCTTACAGATAAAATTTCAACAAACATTGGCATCCGACAAGGCTGTGTATTAGCACCCACTTTATTTAATATTTACCTAAATGAACTGTTGATTTAAGTTGCAAACTCAGACTTCCACTTATCTAAAATAAGTCAGCAGCCTATATCACTGCTGGCCTATGCTGATGATCTGCCCATAGTTTCACAGACCAGAGTAAGACTTCAAAGGAGTTTAAATCAACTAGATACTGTATGTAAAACATTTAATCTTAAACCAGAGCCACAAAAAGACTAAAATTATGATTTTTTTACTCCAAAAAGATTTACAATAAGCTCACACTGGCAGGGACATTGTTGGATTTTGTTAAATAATTGACTTACTTAGGAGTTACTTACTCATCTAACTTAACATGGAATAAGCATATAAAAAAAACTGCTGATAAAATATCTAATTCTGCTTTAGGTCTAAAAAGATTTAACATGAAATGTGTAGGAATTTCCATTACTCCAATGCTGAGAGCAATAAACGCTAAAGTTATTAGTCAGGGACTATATGCTGCAGAGACATGAGGCACTGCTGATCCTAACAACTTAATACAGTGGTGAACAAGGTAAAGAAGCAGGATATAGAGTTCCCTTGCAGGACTCCAAATTCACTTGTCAGAACACAATTAGGCCAAACAGATCTGCAAGAATTAATACATATAAGGCTGATCACATTTTGGCTAAAACACAATTCTTTTACCGCACAGTCATTATTAGGAAAAGCCCTTATAAATAAAGAAACAAACATGGTTTGCAAGGATTGAGGAGCTTTTGGATTATTATAATCTTACATATTTACAGAAATGGTTAGATCTAAAAATTATGGTAAGACCAGCATATCTCAAAATCATCACAGATACAGTGAGTAATAAAGCTAAGGAAATAGATCTGCAGGCAATTAAAATAAGTCTCTCCATGGCTGAACAATACAAAAGAACATAATTTAAAATATTATCTAACACAACTACATAGTCCGGAATGTACAATAGGGATATTATTACTCAATTTAGATTTGAGACATTCCGCAGAAACATTCTAACAGCAAGATATTCTGGGGATCCATCAATCTCTAGAAATTGTTACTGTGATATAAATGAACCTGAGAACTTGTATCACATCATTTTTAGATGTCCTTGGTATAAAAGGTATAGGGATAGATGGCTTAGAGAAATTATTGGTTCATTAGTAATGCCCACAAGATTCATACTTGATCTTTTATTTAATTCAGTAGCTATACTGTATATACGTTTTAGAGAATCTGTCTATTAAATGTTATTCAACACAGGAAGAAAAAATTGTCTCCTGGGAAACAAGATGAATATTAAATATAATTTCTTTGGTGTGCCAATTGCACATAGAAACCCGCACAGCGAAATCCCGCACTGCAATAATTTCGACAGGTTTTGAAATTGTCGCTGTGAGGGACTAGGCAAAATTCACCTTTGTTATGTTTTGCCCCTTCAAATCAACTCCAGCTCAGAGTTCGATATCTATGGGGATGGGGGTGCAGCCCCTGCAAGATAGAGGGATTGGGGACACAGCCCCTGATAGAAAAGAATAATGTCTGACAGGCGAAATTTCACCTGTCGACATTTTGGATCTCGCTATGCCGAACTTCGACAACAGTGCTGTCAATTGGGCATAGTTAAACCAATTTCTGTTAGTTCAATGAGTTAAAATGATTATGAATTTAAAGAATTACTTTACCCACTGAGGATGGCAAGTGTGCAATATGATTTTAAATTGTTGTGAATAATGTTAATCTCACTTTTTATGATGGATATGCTTGTCTAAATTGTATGTTATTTTTTTTTATATTGTAATGACAAAATTGTCAATCAATAAACTATTTACTACCACAGTAAACTTGGGAAAGAAAATGTCTTTCATGGTCTTGATAAAACTTCTAAAACTTCTCCATAGAATTTTCATACTGCTCCCCATTTAAGGTTTATTATGGTTTATGAGGCAGGAGAAAATCTTATGATGGAAAATCCTATGATGGTGGTATGGTGGGAAAGCTCATGGAGACCATCCTAAAAGAGAAGCTAGTAAGATTCTTGGAGGAAACCGGTCTTCAGGATGGTCAACAGCACAGGTTTGTAGCAGGCAGATTCTGCCAGACAAACCTTGTAGAGTGCTACAACTGAGTGATGTGGGAACTGGACAAAGGCCATGCAGTGGATGTTCTGTATTTAGACTTCAGCAAGGCCTTTGTCTCAATGCCACATGGCAGGTTGGGAGGGAAACTGGAATATGTGGGGGCGGGACAAAAAATGGTGAAATGGATCACAAACTGGCTAAAGGGAAGGCAGCAAAGGGTGGTGGTGCAGGGGGACCTCCCGTCACCGAGAGTGGCGACGAGCGGGGTACTACGGGGATCGGTACTGGGACCGGTGCTGTTTGGGATTTCTATTGCAGGTATCTCACACGGGATCCGGAGCAAGATCAGTCTGTTCACAGACAATACCAAGATGAGAGCTGTGGTTGATGATGTGGAGGGATGGAAGGGGTTGCAGGAGGACCTGACTAAGCTGCAGGTGTGGGCAGAAACATGGCAGTTGAGGCTCAATGCCAAGAAGTGCAAGGTTCTGCACTTCGGAGCCAGGACCCAGTGGAGGGATTATCACTTGAATGGAGTACAGTTGGGGAGCTCCACAGAGGAGAAGGACCTGGGGTGATCATTACGGGGAGCATGAACAACTCTGCTCAGTGCAGGAAGCCAGCAGCAAAAGCCAACAAAATGCTGGGGTGTATTGCAAGAGGGATCTCCTTCAGAAGGAGGGAGGTTATCCTGCCCCTGTATAGGTCAATGATCAGGCCCCACCTGGAGTACTGCATGCAGTACTGGCACCCATTCCCAAAGAAGGACATCATATTGTTGGAGGGAATGCAGCGAAGAGCCACAAAGATGATCCAGGGATTAGAGAGCAAGCCCTATTAGGACAGGCTGGGAGAGTTGAACATGTATTCACTGGAGGAGAGGAGGGACGGGGGGATATGACTGAGACCTTTAAAGGGGATAAACAAGACCTACACAGAAGGGATTTTCTAGATGAGAAAGGGGAAGGACATAAGAGGGCATGGACTGAGATTGGAGGGGAGAAGATTCAGGAAGGAGATGAGGAGACTTTTTTTTACTGAAAGAGTGGTGGACAAATGGAACACCTTACCAGATGAGATTGTGTCCTGTAAGACTGTGGGCAGTTTCAAGAGGGTTGGGACAGGAGAAGGATACTGGGAAGGGTGGAGGGTAGCTGCGAGATGAGGTGCTAGCTGCACACTGACCAGAATCAAACTGTGAGGCCTGTTTCTGCTGGCAATTCCGTATGTTTGTATGATCCATTAAGGTTGCCAACCAACTACTCAGTGGTGATCTTTTTCAAAATACCGATTTAAATTTAGAACAGCAAGCCTTTTTTTAAAAAAATCATTTTTTTGGGAAGTCAACAATGGAGTTTGATAGGTCATTCCAAATCTTTTTTTGTAAATATATTTTTTATTGCACCAGTCTGGGCGTATGTTGTAGATCAATAAAGATACTCAAATTATACATTTGTTGTCAGTCTTCATTTTAGTTATACAAAGGTTATTAGCCATTTTACAAGACTGTTATTTCATTAGCTGATTCTCCTCCCCTTATTGACAGCATGCAAGGGGGAGGGACCAGCTAAGCAACAGAAAGCAGTTTTTCCCTTGGCTTGTCGAATGTAAGGTATAAATGAAGAACTAGTGAAACCCTTTGGCCAGGGGGCCATTCCAAATCTTGACCACTGTTTTGTATGAGTTTGATCTAACTGTAAGTCTTCAGCATAATTTGATCAAGTTCCCCACAATAGCCTCTGGTCTCCCGTTCTCTAATATGGCATATGAGTCCCACTGATTCCATAAAGTTATTATCCTGTAGGAAATCATAAAGAAGAATGCAAGCCAAGATGGCCTTGTGGCATAGAGGACTGAGGCATTGTGGCTTACCTCCTGCCACACCGGTGACTCATGTTCGGTGGTGAACATGGGTCACAGGGGGTTGGCCAGGGAGGGAAAGGATCGAAAGTACAGAGGACAGCTCTTCTCTCCCAGTGAGGGTAGCTTGGTAGTCCTGCCAAATGGCTACCCCCAGGTGGAGGCCTGAGGGCAGAACAGCCAGGAAGATGCCAATGATGGGAAGGTACTGCAGGACTGTGCAGTGTGCACATGCCTCTACATGCACGCACTGATATGCTTGCCCCAGCAATGGGGAAAAGGGAAAAACATGGAAAGTGGGGAATTCTGGCAAGCTACATGAAGCCCAGATTGTGCTCACAACCCTCAGCTCAACCCCAGCAACTAGATTGTGTGCAACGGGCGGGGGGATGGCCCTCCCCTCCCTGGCTCCACCGCTGTGGGGAAATCTGGGGGGAATCATTGGGGTGGGTGTCGGGAGATAGCAACGTGGTCACAGGTGGATGTGAGATCTACCGAGGGGAGAGCTGAAGCCACCTGCCAGCCGCTTTATGGGGAGGAACAAAAAAAAAAAAAAGGTGAATCACTCTGACTCTACAAACTTCCAAGGACACAACCCCAGGTCATCAAGCCTTTTTGTTATCCCAGAAGATATCACAAAGAAGCAGGAAATCCCTTCTGACCCTATTGTAACCCCTCCCCTTTGAGATTTGAACCTAGGACTGGGTACAGTTTCTGCCTCAGGTAATTGATCTTGGGCACTATTCATGCCTGTGGATGACTAGCTTGGGTTTCCAGGTAGATAAAGGGTTAATCCTGGGCCGCCTTTGGCAACTTGCTGCTGGCAGGAGGTCATCACTGGGTGGGCAGAATAAAAGCATGGGGATGTAGGCAGTTGGGGAATTCTCATCAGGGAGCCTGAAGTGGAAGGAGGATGGGGAGAGGGGGTGATTGCCCACTCCAGTAAGTCACCATACTTTTTTTTAGTATGAAGCATGAAGAGAAAGCCTGCGGGAGGACGTGGTGGCTGTCATAGTTTGAGCCTCATGTGGGACCCTCTGAGATTAGCCACCCTGTTAGGATTAAGCCATGATGCCCCATCATGAGATCATCTTGTGTATGAGGCTAGAGGGTGAGCCGAGTGGCAAACCGGTGAGATGGAGTTCACTGAGAGTTTGCAGTTTGGAAAACCCAGCAGAGATGGAGAGTCAAGTTGGAGGAGAGGGAGCACTGCTTACAGCAGTTCTGGGATGTGTTGCCCGAAGTTCAAGAGGACAGTCGCCAGTGTGAAGCCATTTCAAGCAGAAGCTGAGATGTCGCAGTGAGTTAGTGGAGGGGGATCTGGAGCAGGGCTCTCCCCCACTTAAACGCTTGCCATGCTCAGTGAGCACCTAAGGTCCAAACAGCCACTCCACCAGGCCCCCAGACGAATGGTATGTGCACTTCCCTTCTACCAAAGATTTAGGGAGCCAAAGGCTACAGCACTGCGGGGTGGTCTGTTCACTAACAATCAAAATCTGGGGCCCCAAACTCGAAGCTCAACTCATCAAAATGCTTGAGCTTCCAACTGGCCACCCACCCACCTGGTCACTCGGGGCAGTTTGCCCAATATCCCAAGGGGTGGCATCCCAACCCCACTACTGTAAACATTGCTGCCCAATACTGCCTGACCCAAATTGCCTATGAACCATTACCCCCAAAACGTTGTGATGCCACCCAATTAACTAAACTAATCCACGCCTGCTCCTACAGTGCAGGGGCCCACCAGCTACTGTATTTATATGGGGATACTAATGAAACACTAGCTAGAACATCCTAACAGTACATCCCAGAGGAGCTCCAAATGGGAACACTTGTCATAACCATAATATGTTTGAAGCTGAGTAACATTGACATGCTGCACTAGATTAGACAGTCATTTACATAATACAGTCCTACTCCCCCCAACTGTAAATGTATTAACATACTTCACAATGATAAACATTTAAAGCATTGAGTCCCAAAATCAGTCCTCATAACCTCAGCAGACATTAAATTGGGGGGGGGGGAGACTTCAGTGCAGGTTACCCTTTGCGCCTCCCAAAATAAAACCAGGGATCTAGTTTTGTATGAGGGTGGCCATGTGAATCAGTTGCCTCCACTGCATATTTTGTGCACCCACCTTTAATATCCTGGAGCACAGAACAATGCTTAGTGAGGGTCAGTCCTTCATAAGCACTATTTGAGCAAATCTGGCAGGCCACATGTTAAGTTTCTTGCAGTGTGGGAGTATTGCTAAAACTGTCCAGGCCATGTTTATGCTATATCTTGCCGAGGATGCCTCAGAATACCCAATCTTTTCTCTTCCCCTTGCTCTCATCCCACACCTCTTCTCTGATGCGGCGCCTCACAATCCTCTTCACCTGTGACCACTCGGACAAGCTTCAAATGGTGGTCTGGAGTGCCCACCCTTTCGGCAGCCATGTCCCTTCATGGTAGTCTCAATCATACTGCTCATGTTCCCTTTTTTGGTGGAAAATCTCCACAGGCCTCAACTCGGAAATGCAAGGAGGGAATGAACCAGGTGATTTCTTTATAGGCAGCACCACTGAGACATAGTCCCTTGGGAGGTCATTATCTCTGTCTTCCTCCCACACATGTGCCACTACCAGATCACTTCACATAGTTATATCTCCACCCCTTGCTCACCTGCTCACTGGGGGGGGGGGTCTGTTCTCTGACTGCTCCAGCTGGGCCTCTGCTGTTGGTTCTGATTTAGGCTGAAAAACAGACTCTGGCAGGTCAAGCAACTGGGCCTGAGCTGCCTCAGATGAACCAAGTTACTCCTCATCCCCAAGCTGCATTGGTCTAGAAAAGTCCTCAGGAGTCATAACCCGCACCAACTCCGATGGCTGATGAACAGGGTCCCTCGACTGAGCAGATGCCTCAAAGCTCTCCAGTTGGGCTCTGGATATGGGGCCTAATGCTCCATCACTCCGACTTGTTCCCATCCCTTGGACTCTAAGGAGGAGGTAGTAGACGTGCTGGCCCAGTGGCGGGTTGGAGACACAAACTGGTACCTACGACCCCTGGATCAATCACTGTAACATTGGTGACACACTGGGTGAAGTTCAATCTAACAGGTGCTTGGCTGGCATAGAACACATTTTCTAGCTGTAGAGGTCTTAGCCACCATCTCACACATCCACTTAAACATGCTGGCAGGCACAGGAACATCTGAAGCAGCTGGAGCCTGGGCCATCTTCCTCTGTTTTATTACTCTCCCAAAGGTTGTAGACACCATGATTCTGCAATCTGTGCTGTCTCTCCTCAGTCCACAACAATTCTGCACAACATAGCGGAAACACGTGCCGAGAGGAAACCATCTCTTCTCCCCAGCAATCCAGTCAGTCCAATCAACCAATCCAGTGCCAGTTCATTTGCATGCCCTGCACATGGGCCAAGCATACGAGTTCCTGTTTTCCAAACTTCCAGGTGTCCACCTGCATCACAAGGTGTGAATTTTCACAGTCCTCCCACACCATATTGCATAGTCCCCACTACCAGTTCATCTAGCCCACAGGCAAATCTTCCCCGCTCAACATCTCAGAGGGGTCACAAAGCCATCCAAACACCACAAAGCAGATCTCAGATGAGCCCCCATGTTGTAGCCGGTAACCCCCTTCCCAGTGTCTAGGGCTATGGTGATGTTGAAATCCGTGGGGAGGGGCGGGACCACAGCAGACACTATTCCAGAGATGTCCTATCTTTGCAAGTTCACCGCTGCACTAGAGTGCTGGATTCTTTCAATGCTGGCTGCAAGGAAATCAATGTTAGTCCCAATAGCAATTCAAAAATAACTGGAGACCACAACTTTACAGAATAACAGTGGAGGATCTCATTTAATAACAAATTAATAACACTCCATGGGGCGGGTAAAATCATGGGTGTTGAGATAGACAGCACATATTAACTTTGGACCATTATGATCCTAGGGTACACATTGGCAGCAATCACAGAAACAAGCAGTTCAGACTATACTGAGAGAGGTCCCCGAGGGGCGAAGAATCTTGCTAGAAGACTCCAAGTGGCCAGAGTACAGACAAATGTCACTAACTTATTTGACCCCAAAGATGGACATCTTTTACACCATACAAAAGATATTAGACAAGCCATGTCAAACTATTGTATGCAATTATATACAGAAGATACCTGCCCTTCCCATCATCAGATTGAGAACTACCTAACAAACATCCCCCTACCCAAACTAAATGAACAACAAGCGCAAACCTTGTTCACCCCTATTATGGGAGACGAGATATTAGCCACAATTAAACAATCCAAATCACTTAAAGCCCCTCATCCCGATGGGCACCGAGCCAAATTTTATAAAAAAACTCTGAAAAATACTTCTTCCTACCCTGGCAAAGGCCTTTGCAGACATCCAAGAGGGAAAACAGACCCACCTTCCTGGCGCTGTGCCGAAATAGCGGCAATCCCCAAACCCCAGAAAGACTCTAGATACCCAGCATCACAGGCAATCCTCAGGTTGTGAGTGCAGTGTAGAAGCCCTCCCAGGATCCAGAGTGCAGACTGACCCCCCCCATGGCAATTCACAGGCAGCGCTAAGCTTTCAAGGCAATCCTCAGGTCATAAGGGCAGCGTGGAAGCCCTCCCAGGATCCAGAGTGCAGACCGACCCCCTAACGGCAATTCACAGGCAAGTAAGCCAAGGCAACTCTCGGGTTGTGAGGGTCAGCATGGAAGCCTCCCAGGATCCGAGGCAGACTGACCCCCCAACGGGCAATTCACAGGCAGCTAAGCTTTCAAGGCAATCCTCAGGTTGTGAGGTCAGTGGAAGCCTCCCAGGATCCAGAGTGCAGACTGACCCCCCCCACCACTGCAGTTCACAGGCAAGGTACAGCTTGTGGTGCTGCTGCTACTATGCAGTTTGAACAAGCTACAAGAGAAAAGGTGCCATCTCTTGAATTTTAAAGTCGGCAGACGTGTGGAGATAGTTTTTTGTCTGCTAATAACTCCCTAAAATACTGTGCTTTTTCACTGTCCTGTTGAGTTACCTTAATTTGTTTAAAACTGATTTAGCTGCAGCCAGATTTAATTCAATCTCTGCCTTGCTGTGCTATACAAGGGGCTTAACGTAGTCACAAAGAAAGGTCTAAAGTGCTTAATTTATCTGCTTAAGGCACATCTGAGTTCCCCATCGAAGGGAAGTTTGAAACTTCTGAATTACCAGCTGCTTTCATAACTCCCTAAAATACTGTGCATTCTCACTGTACTGTTGAGTTACCTTAATTTGTTTAAAATTGATTTAGCTGCAGACAGCTTAATTCAATCTCTGCCTTGCTGTGCTATACAAGGGGCTTAATGCAGACACAAAGAAAGGTATAAAGTACTTAATTTATCTGCTTAAGGCATCTCTGAGCTCCCCATCTAAGGGAAGTTTGAAACTTCTGAATTACCAGCTGCCTTCAGACACCTCTGTGCAGCGCTTCAAGCAGGCTAAGGTTTAAATTATTTAGAGCTTTCCCACTGCAATAACTGCTCCTCTGAGCCCCGGCTCCCTTTGTTTAAAGCTTACTTAAGATTGTACCAAGCCCCTCCCTCCATCCCTCTTACCTATTTAAATTCTGTCTTTCTCACAGCTTTCGAAGGCAATTGTCAAGTCGTGAGGGCATCATGGAAGCCCTCCTAGGATCTGGAGTGTAGACCAATCCCCCCCCCCCAATGCAATTCACGGGCAGCGCTAAGGTATGGCTCGTGGTGCTGCTGCTACTATGCAATTTGAACAAGCTAGAGCCCTGCTGATGCTGCACATCAGCAGTCCACCACCACCCTTGGCAGTCACTCCCTTATATACCTGAAGTCACATGCCAGTTTTAACTGATCAGCCTACTTTCCCATCTGCAGGTTATACCAGCCATCCACTAGAGGCCACTACACCAAGGTTTGCAATCTACTTTCCAGACCCTTGCTCTTTTAGCCCCTCCATTATGCCTCAACTTTACTTATTGATCTTCTTTATCATCACCCCCTGGGTGTCCCTCCCCCCATCAATTTACCCTCCGCTCCCAGCCCACATCACATCTTGCGACAGGCTGCTAACAAATATTCCTATCTCCACTATCTCAGCTGAATCGCACCATGCCCATCCCTACCATACTCTCTCCACCTGCCCCAGGCTAATCCCACCTACTTTCCAAATCAGCCTCCTAGTCCTTTTACCAGAAACCTGGAGACCAAAAGCTGATGTCACCGCACATCATACCTCCACCAGAAAACTTCTGTGGATAGCCCATCACACCAAACTAGTGGTCACCCTGCTACTTCTCCTTGCAGGGGATATCGAACTTAACCCAGGACCAACCCAACCCCACGCCCAAAACCCTTCTGTCCCACTCCAAATCCCCTCGGGCCTCAAACTAATACACATAAATATATGCAGTCTCTTGCATAAAATAACCTTGCTACAAGCCCTCGCCGTGTCTCTCAGCTCAGGCATTCTGATTATCTCTGAAACCTGGCTAAAATCACATAACACCAACGCAGAATTTGCCATACCCAGCTACACACTTCTCCGCCATGACTGGGTCAGCAGAAAAGGAGGCGGCATAGCCATGTACATTGCTTCCTCCATCGAATTCACCACAGTTGCCCTATCCCTACCAACGGACTCCATAAATGCCTTAATGGTAAAACTCTCCATCTCCCACTCAATCCCAGTCTACATACCAGGCACATACTGAGCTCCAGGCACCACCTCACCTTACATATTGGGCTACCTAGGCTATGTAAACTCCCTGGCAGCAGGTGGTGAGATCCACATATTAAGGGATTTTAACCAGAACTGGCTTGCTGATTCCCTTTCCAAATTTCGTGACAAGGTTAACAGCCCTAATCCTAACACAACATATCACTGAATCTACTCGGGCAAACCACAAAACACAGAACCATACACTGCTATATTGGTCCCTCACCTCTCATCCTCACAGGATTATAGCCTCTGGACTCCTTCTGGATGCCCTTAGTGACCACCATGGGATCTACACCATGCGCAAATTTCACAAACCCAAAGCTCTCCCTCCCAGAATCTTACTTTCGAGATCCTACAAATCCCTGGACCTCCCCTCATTATTAAATTAGTTGGGCAACTATGATTGGTCGTGCATCAGTCATTTCACCTCAACAGATGAGGCACTGTCGTTCTTTAAGTCCAACTTCATCGCCATCTGTGACCGCTGCGCCCCCCTCATATGGTCCAGAGTCTGAGGTGCTCATCTACCATGGATCTCTCCTGATATCCTAACCCACCTCCAAATCCGAGACAAGGCCTGGAAAACCTATAAAACCTCCAAATCCCAGGCCGAACTCCAGACCTACAGAGCGCTCCGCAATTCTAGTACTAAAATAATCTGCCAAGCAAAGGCCAACTACTTCACATGTGCATTCAATTCCTCCTCCCATCTCCCATCTCATTTCTGGAAGGTGGTCAAACCACTTCTATGCCCACCATCACAACCACCAATCCCATCCCTGCAGGTTGGTGGTCACATCATCACTGACCCCTCAGCAGTTGCCACCTTGTTTAACACTGTCTTCACTACCAGCCATGCTACTCCCAGGGCCACCCCGCACCAGGCTCAGCATGCCCCCACTGACACCACATCTTGTGGTGCTGCAGCTCAGCCTTTCTCCTTCCTGCAAGTCACCTCTGATGAGGTATACAATGCACTGGTTGCCCTTTACCCTGAAAAGGGAAAATGTCCCACAGGGTTGGACTCCAAAATGCTCCACCTGTTGGCCCCTGCCATAGCTCAACCCCTAGCCATCCTATTTAACTTATCATTCATCCTAGCAGAAGTTCCCACTGAGTGGAAACATGCCACTGTAATCCCACTTCCAAAGGCTGGTGATGCCTCAAACCCAAGCAACTACCGGCCCATCTCCCTCCTACCGACCCTTGCCAAGACACAAGAACACCTGGTTCTCTCTCGCCTATGCACCTATCTGGACTCCTCTTCCTTCTTTTCCTCCTACCAGTCTGGCTTTAGGAAAACCCACTCCACTACCACCTCCCTTCTTAGGATTACTGACTCCATCCTCTCAGGGATGGATGCTGGCCACATCACTGCTGCCATCTTTATTGACCTGGCAAAGGCTTTTGATATGGTGACTCACTCTCTTCTCCTGACAAAACTTGCTAAGGCTGGCGTATCTAGCTGGGCCACATCTTAGTTCCACTCCTACCTCACTGGTAGATCCCAAGCTGTCCGTATCAGAGCGTCCATGTCGGATCCCCTCCCAATCACATCAGGAGTGCCTCAAGGATCTGTCCTAGGCTCCCTCCTATTCTCAGTCTTTCTAAATGATCTGCCCTCCACCTGCACACACTCCGCCATCAATATGTATGCAGACGACACGGTGCTATACGCATCCGGCCTCTCGCCCTCTGAAGTTGTGTCCAAACTTCAGCATGACTTCATCACAGTCTAGCACTGGCTCTGCTCAAATAACCTCCTCCTAAATGCTAGCAAAACAGTCTCCTTAACCTTTGGGATGAGGCAGAAAATTTCTAGGCTCCCTTCACTATTAGTTTTTCACACCCTGGAAGGGTCCACACTGGAGTCCTGCACCACCTTCAGATACCACGGTGTCTGGCTTGACCAGCACCTCAACTTTTCTGCACATATTGACTCCTTACTTAAGAAGCTGCACTCAAGGCTTGGTGCACTTTACTGGAATCGTGACAACATACCCTTTCCAGCCAGGAAGGTCATTATAAATAAAATGATCCTCCCAGTCCTCGACTATGGGGATGTAGTC
Organism: Neoceratodus forsteri; assembly: GCA_016271365.2. Taxonomy (NCBI): domain Eukaryota; kingdom Metazoa; phylum Chordata; order Ceratodontiformes; family Ceratodontidae; genus Neoceratodus; species Neoceratodus forsteri. The sequence goes on along the minus strand of CM057459.1, from coordinate 296,958,131 downwards.
TACAGTGCCGTCCCAAAGACCACATTAGCCAGGCTGACCCTCTCTTCCACTCTTTTTGCTGCTTTGCCCTAAACAGCCCCTACTTCACACACCACTGTGCCCTATATCAAGCAATGAACCTCACCTCACTTGATTATCGCAGGCTAACTCACTGCGCAAAAATTACGGTCAAGCATTGGTCTCAGTGACTCCCTTCCTACCTCTCTGACATCTTAACAAACCCTAGCACACAATCATACACACTCAGAAACTCAGACTCCAGGTCCCTAGCTGTCCCATACCGATCTACCTCCACTGGGCAATCAGGGTTCAGCTACCGCATTCCCTCGCTATGGAACTCCCTCCCAGCTAACATTTGTTGCTTCACCTCCCTGTCACACCTAAACTCCATGCTCCAAGATCATTTCGTCCCTACCTGTGCTTGTGTCTAGGAGCCTACCAACTACTAGGCAACTCTCTGGGAATGTTGGCACTTAGCAAATTTGTAATTCATCAGTATCTAACTATTGTCCACTTGCCTTATACTGTATCTCGTATGGCTCAAAACTTAATTTTGTTGTACACTTGCTGTATGTAACTGTGCTACCAACTGCCACTCTCAATCCTGTATGTAGTGGTTTCTGAACCAAATGTTAGTGATCTTCCACAATGTATTCACTTGTCAATCCTGACTTCAAGTGCTTTCTCATACTGTACGTACTGTGGTTAGCAATTTGTCTCTCTCAAGCTACTATTGACATGTAACCAGATCCTAATGTTAATATTTCCCCCACTATATATTTTCTTGTCTATACTGTGTAAACTGTTCTCCTATGTTCTCCCCTTCCCCAGGACGCATCTGTAATCGAGCAGTACTCTGCTCAGTATGCCTTTCTGGTAAAACACTTAAATAAATAAATGAATAAATAAATAAATATCGTCCTATTTCAAAATTGAACTGTGATTACAAAATCTTCATGTCAATCCTAGATCATAGAATAGATAACCTCCTCCCACAACTTATAAATGAAGACCAAGTAGGGTTTATTAAAAAAGGCAGGCACAGGATGCGGTGTGACGAGTTCTGCTTTTAATAGAATATGCTTATCATAATAACCTACCCCTAGTGCTTCTTGGACTAGATACCAAGAAAGCATTTGATAGGGTATCATGACCCTTTCTTTGGGCTACCTTGAGACACTCTGGGCTCCCAGAAAAGTTTGTAAAGCAAATACAAAATATGTATCATACTCCCTAAGCATATCTCAAACTGGATGGTTCTCTTTCCGCCCCTTCCCCCTTTCTCGGGACACACCCCAGGTGTGTCCACTATCCCATCTTCTACTTGCCCTCTACTTGGAACCCCTAGCCCTAACCATTCGAAATACTCCCATGGTTGAGGATATAAATATCGCTGGGCGATCCCATAAGATATCTCTATTTGTGGATAATATTCTTCTAACCTTGACTTCTCCTGAAACATCAGTACTAGCAGTATGGAATGAGATTGAAAAATTTGGATGATTAACAGAAAATAAATTAAACAGCTCAAAAACTGAAGTATTAAATTTCTCCGTCTTCCCTTCTCCCACTCTAAAACTCTGCTTTCCTTTTAAATGGAATAAAATAGTAATACGCTACTTAGGAATTAAACTTCCTGTTAACTTGCTCCACTTAGAGCTGGTTAACTTCGAGCCTCTCACTAAGCAAATAACCTCAGACATGTCCTGTTGGACTCAACAACCTTTAAGTCTTTTGGGCTGTGTAGAGACCATTCAACAAATGTTCTCCCATGCCTTCTCTATTTTCTGCAGACACTCCCTTTAGTCCATTCCAAAACTTATTTTCAAACATGGAATAAAATCATCTCATGGTTTATATGGACATGCAAAGCACCTTGAATATGATTCTTTTCCCTACAGTTATCCCGAGACAAAGGAGGGCTCAACCTTCCTGTTATGACCCTATATGCACAAGCAACACAAATTCAAACCCTCTTTTGTAGACTTACAGACAACTTCCAAGCCCACTGGATCCAAGCCCACTGGAAACAGATCAAGCAAGTGCTTACTAATACTACTGATCTATCTCCCTATCTCCTAGTGAATCCTCCAACCTGCCTACCCCTCACCCAATACCCATGGTTTATCGCCGAACCTTTTGCTCCGTGGTTACCTATCATAAATAAATCCCTTTCATCTGCTGAATGCCTTTATTTGAGGCATTAGCCTACGATTCAAATATCACCTCTGATTAACTACATGTAGCACTTCGAAGATGGTCACGTTACCATCTTCGCTTTGTACACCAGATTATTAGCCCCACAGGTGTTCAGTCCTTTGCAATGCTTCAAGCAATATACAAGTTTCCTGCGACTGAGTTTGCTAACTATCTTCACATAAAAGCCTGTCTGAGGCCATCTGAGGAAGCACTATCTAACACAGCAGAAGCCCCCCCCTCAGAATTTGTGACTTTGGTGATCACATGTCTTAAAGGGAATGAACAGGACCACCTGATAAGCAGAAAATATAAAGCTCTTAAACAATACTCCCCAGAAAGCATTGAATACATCCAACAATGTTGGTCTAAGGAACTCTGAGCTGAACTGGACCCGCATTTATGGGAGCCTAGTGATCTACCTTCCCCAAAAATTTCCTCCTCCACTTATTGGAGGGAATACACGTGGAAATCCAGATTCATTTTTTTCAGTACACCTGTTGTGACTGCCAAATTTCCTGGGCTGGATCAAGGTATTTGTTGGAGAGGGTATGGACATGCCCTAGCTGGTTTGAAACATATCATCTGGTCCTGCCCTGTACTAACGCAGTACTGGCAAGATATAATAACTGAACTTACTGATATATATGAAAAACCCGAGCTCCTAACCAAGTGGTACGTACTCACGGCGACCCCTCCTGGAGAAGTTACGATAAGTAAAAACAGATACAGACAAACGGCACTCCTCATATTGGTGGTTAAAAAAGTAACAACTAAATTATGGTTCACAAACCTCCCCCCCAAAAGAAAAATGGAGGCAAGTGGTGTATGAAGTATATAATCTAGAACCAATACTGGCCAAGCTACGGGGGCCACACCTCCTCTTTTGAAGAGGAATGGCATAAATGGGTCCTCTTCCAGCTTGACCACTACCAAGACTTCGTACCACAATTGCTCTTATCATTGCTAAACCAGAATGTATAACATGCCATGACACTACTAGAGAGATGAACCACCTCTCCTCTCTCCTTTCTTTTCTCTTCTTTTCTTTTTTCTTACTCTCTCTTTTTTTTTTTTTATTCTTTTTATCCCCTCCTGGACGCCCCCTGCACTTCCTTCCTTCGGGCTGTCTCAATGCCCACCAGACTCCCCCACTGAGTCTGCCCCAGAGTGTCTCTTCTCTCAGGTGCTCCTACCTGCCTTCTTAGCACCTTACACAACGGGGTCTGCCAGTGTTGTGTCATCTGGGTGGCCGGAGCTGCCGTCATCCAGAGTGCCGAGGGTTGTTTTCGGTTTTCTGTCCCTCCTCTCACCCCTCCGAGGATGCGGCTCGGGCGGGCGATGCTTACACCGCCTGCCAAGTGCGTGGCGTCCTCCCTCCCCGGCTCCCTGCTAGGAAGCCGCCCGTTGCCCCGAGTCGGTGCTTCCACTGGCTCTCGGCGTCGGTGTATTAAACACCCTGGTCCTCCTCGAGGGAGGAGAGCATCCGTTGGGACGCTCGATCCTCCTTCCCCCCTGCCGACCCCCGACGGCCCGAGTCCGTTCCCGAACCTGGGTCGCCGGCGTGACGCGAGGTGTGGCGTCCAGCGCCTCAACCCTCAGCGCCACCAGGCCGGCCTTCTTACTCTCTTTTCTCTGTAACTTAACCTCCCTCCTTCTAACCTTAATCCTGTCTTATCTTTTTTACATCATCTTCTTAACTTGTGGATACTCGAACCTGCTCCCTCTGTACAACTTTTTATTAAATATATAACTATCTGCCTAACAGCACCGAAGAATTAATAGGACTATAAAGACTACCTGAAAGTGAATAATTGAACTTATATAATTACATATAAATGGAACCATAGTATTGGTAAAACTTTAACCTTTTTCTTTGTGCAACCACAGAAGATATGTAAAAATGTCTAATTATGAATCTTGTCTTATTTTTTCAAATAAAGAGGAAATGAAAATAATGATACCTTACTGCTGACAATAACATATTGTAAGGCTATATGGAAAAAATTAATAAACTTTGAAATTAAAAAAAAAGAAACAAGCAGTTCCACGGGGCATGATTCAGATGTCCCTGAAACTCAGGCAGCAGAAGTCCCCAGTCAGTACCAGGCTACAATAGCTCCAGATTTCATATCTTCATTTTTACTCTCACAGCAGCTTGTCTTACAGAAACACTGCCCTTTCATTTCAGGGCCAACAGCTCTGTTCCAGATCCCTCTCCACTAACTCACTGCGACATCCCAACATCTTTGCTTGAAATGGCTTCACACTGGCAACTGTCCTTCTTGAACTTTGGGCAACATGTCCCAGAACTGCTGTAAGCAGCGCTCCCTTTCCTCCAACTTGGCTCTCCTTGTCTGCTGGTTTTTCCAAACTGCAAACTCTCAGTGAACCCGATGTCACTGGTTTGCCACTCGGCTTACCCCCTAGTCTCATACACGAGTTGCTATCATGACGGGGCATCATGGTTTAATCTCACCAGGGTGGCTAACCTTGGAGGGTCCCACATGGAGCTTGAACTATGTCCACTGCCACGTCCTCCGGCAGGCTGTCTCCTCATGCTTCAGACCAAAAAAAAAAATGATGGTGACTGACTGGAGTGGGCAATCGCCCTCACTCCCTATCCTCCTTCCACCTCGGGTTCCCTGAGAACTTCCCAATTGCCTATGTAACCCCTAGGTGGCGTTATTCCAGGGGCTACTACCCCTGTCTGCTTGGCTACTAACAGGTTAAGGGGCCTGAGTTCTGAAACGGGTGCCTCTACCCAGAGGTCAGGGTTGGTAGTGGTCAAACTAGCTTGGGCACAGCCCTCTGGGACACTGTACCCCCCCCCCCAGTTCCTACTAGTGGCCCACACAATACACAATAAGCACCTTCACGATTGGAACTTACCATCATGGTTGATTTCTCCAGTTAGACCCTGAGGACCCCCTTTAAAACAAGGTTAAGCAGCACAAATGACAACAGTAAAACCTAAAGCACAAACTAGAATCACAGTCTGGTGGAATTGCAGAAAAAAGAGTAGATCTGATTTATTCAGGGGGCTATAACAAGGGAGGGGCATCATCAGGATAATTGGCTTATAAACTACATTAATCACACTGTTATGCATGCAGTACAGAATCCCCCCTCACACAGTCACACACACTGGGTATCCAGGTAAAAGGCAGATGGGCTAGCCAAGATCGTTGCCCGGGGAAGGTCGGCGTCGCAGCTGGTTGGGGCCCTGTGATGGAAAAACAACATACACACACACAATTTGTAATCCAGAGCCAGATGGCTCAGTTTGTGACGAAAGGGAACTAACAGAGGAATCACATGACACACTTTGATTTAACAGAAGGTACAGCGAGCTACCCTGATATTTACTCACGGTACCCAAGACTGGACGCAGGATGGACAAAATGGAGACTGCTGACAAGTAGTCTGGATGGCCAGGGAAAACAGGACTCACACAGCGCAGCAAGGCGTCATTTCCATTCAGGTGTGGAGTGGAGGGCTGATCCCCAGGCAGGTCTCTTGTCGATGGCTCTTCTCGGTGCAGCAGGGTAGTCTGGCAGGGCCCTCGTGGCAAGGCCCGGCCTCATGGAATCAACTGTGGATTCAGTCTGTTTGTGCAGGCTACAGATTTTAGCAAGCAGCCCACAGTTCACTCAGTGGGGAAATACAGCATGACCCACTGTCTTCAAACAGCACATTTATATGTAACAGCAAGCAGCACACAGTTCACACAGTGGGGAAATACAGCATGACCCACTGTCTTCAAACAGCACATTTATATGTAACAGCAAGCAGCACACAGTTCACACAGTGGGGAAATACAGCACGACCCACTGTCTTCAAACAGCACATTTATATGTAACAGCAAGCAGCACACAGTTCACACAGTGGGGAAATACAGCATGACCCACTGTCTTCAAACAGCACATTTATATGTAACAGCAAGCAGCACACAGTTCACACAGTGGGGAAATACAGCACGACCCACTGTCTTCAAACAGCACATTTATGCATAAAAGGTTGTACAATACCAGATACACTACTCTCCGGTCATGATTGCAAAGTCACTACTCAAACCGGGAGCTCAAGAGTAGCTGGAGTTCCTGACAGACTGATCGCGTTCAGCAAAAATCTTCGGTCTTCTACAGGTTAAGCCTGGTCTCAGTTCAGCAGCTTGCTCAAAAGCACACAGCTCGGATTTAGTCCGAAACAATTCTCTCTCTCTCTCTGTTCTCCTCTCAGGGTTACAGCAGACTTGCAGGCCTCAACTCAGACCTCTCCACAATTCTCCCACTCAAACTACGCAATTTATTGCTCGGCTATCACGAGTGGCTTCTCTCTCGATTCCCAACTCAAATCTGGCTTGCCAGCAGACAGCTCTTGGTATCTCCCCCAAATCCAAACTGTTCAGTTGGCCGACACAACTGTCAATCACACAAGGACTCCCCTTTCAGTAGCAAAAGGCGCCAATAGTCCAGAACTACAAATCCCATGGATTTGGGTCCATACAGTCCCTATGAGCAGGCTCCATTTTAGAGTCCCCTATCACTGATTAGTCCAGTTCGGCAGTTCAGGACCAAAATGGTGGAGCCAAGCAGAACAGTTCTTGCTGCAAAGAAGGCAGGTTAGAACAAACTATACTATCATTATTATGCTATGCAATTTCCAGCAAATAGTTACATCTTTCAGCAGGACTCCCTCTGCACAACTAGCGATGGCAGAAACGGAGCAATTGTCCAGCAGCCCGGGTGGGACTCGAGCAGGGAAACACTCAGACCTCCATTCAGATTAATTATATCTGCAATCGGACAGCACTTAAAGAGACAGTACACGGAGGCTTTAAAGGCGCACACTGGTAATACATTTAATGGCTACGGCGCCGAACACCAGCCAGGCACCGAGCACTTAGACGAGCTCGTAGAAGACTTTTCAGGAACTCCCATTGATGGGGGGGGGGGTTTACACCTATGTCCCTATGCTTTTATTCTGCCCACTCAGTGGTGACCTCCCACCAGCAGCAAGTCCCCAAAGGTGGCCCAGCATTAACCCTTTAGCTACCCGGAAGCCCAAACTAGTAACATACAGGCATGAATGGTACCCAAGATTAATTAACTGAGGCAGCAACTGTACCCAGTCCTAAGTTCGAACCCCAAAGGGGTTGGGGTTACACTATGAACTTCCAAGGACATCAATCCCAGGTCATCAAGCCTTTAAGGGCATTAAAAAGACATGTCTCAGGCCCATCTATTACATTTTGAAAGAACTGTCTATTTCTATCCCTGATGGACTTAAAGGAAAGTTCTCGCTCCCCAACCAGAGAGGAAGTAAATAAAATCAGCATCATCAGTCTGTTGCATCAGATGATCAAAATCTGACATTTCCCTCCTGCAGACTACTTGACACATGCTTCCAGGCCTCCTCTCAGGGGTGGTTCAAGTGACTTGATATATAACAGTTGTTCTTGGACAAGCTGGCAATGATAATACCACTGATGGTCAGGTGGGCAGAAAGGAATAATGAACTTTTTTCTCTGTTTAGAGACCTGTCTTCCCCCACAGCACCAGCACCAACAACCACACAGAATAATAATTCCTTCCATCCCTGAGATATTTATTCAGAAAAAATATCTTGGGGAGAAGAGGGAACGGCTACAGCCAAACTAAGGCACTCAACGCCACCACCACGATCCTTTGGTCCTTTCTATTGAAGATGCAGCTGACAACTAGATGGGAGACAGGGCTAGAGACTTTTAAAAAATCCGTGCAGCTTGTTCTCACTGTGTTCTGACCTGCAGCTGAACAGCCCTGCACTCCCTCCTGAACACAGTCACAACTTCACTGTGGCGAACCGTTGGAACAACAACAAATACCCAGCTGTGTCTACAGTACCAGCAAAATGGCACCAGCTATGCCAGTTTGCTGTTAACAATTGTAACCCCCCTGCAAATGGGGGTTCCCAAAAGACTTCCAGGAGCTTGCTTGAATGCTCCAAGCCTGAATGGTGTTTGGCATTTAAGCCATTTATCAGTGAGTGTTTTAGAGCCTCTGGTACTGTCTCTTTAAGAGCTGTCTGCTTGCAGACATAATTAGTTTGTATGGGGGACTGTGTGCTTCTCTGAGTACCACTCGAGCTGCTGCCAATTCACTTCATTTTTGCAGTCACTAGGAGTGCAAAGGAACCTATCTGAAAGATGTAACTGTTTGCCAGAAATTATTTAGAGTAATAATGAAATTACAGTTTGTCTAACCTGCTTTCTTTGCAGTCAGAACTGTGTCTGCTAGTTCCCCATTCTAGTTTTGAACTGCTGAACTGGACCAATCAGTGTGGGGTAAGCTAGCTCTAAAATGGTGCCTTGGACGAATCAGAACTTGGACTCATAATCTGAGCCAGCCACAAGAGGATTGTATGGGCAGTGACTCTGGGAGATGTAGTTTAGACTTCAGTGCCTTTTTGGACCAACAGCAGCAGTCTATTGTGAGGACAGCCAATCCAGTCAAGAACTGGGAGGAACTCAAAGGAAGTGCCCGTTTTGTCGGTTGGAGTTTCAGTTGAGCTTTGGCAGTGAAGAAGGAAGGAGCCCTGTGCTTTTCAGTGTGCAGTTTTAGTCAAAAACGTGTGTAAGGCCCAGAGTTCCGGTCTGCAGCTTGTGTAACAGCTTGTTAGGACTGAATCCGTCCTGTGAAAAGAATCAAAGGATCTCTGAAGAGTAGAAACCAGGCTCACCCTGTAGAAGACTGGAGGAATTGCTGAAAATTACACTCGGTCTGTCAGGAACTGAATCTGCTGTGTGTTCTCCGGTATTGTGCAGTAATTGCGATCGGGATACAGATGCAGCCCGCCTGGTATAGTGTTTCTTTTATATGGATGTGTGAAGAGGTTTGTGTACCTCAAGTGAGCCCTGCTGACATTGAAGGACCCTATCTTATTTGGAGGTCGTGAGTACTAATTCAGGGTCACTCCTGTTGAATTGCCACATTAAATCCAAATGGAATTACTGTACTGCTGACTGTTTAATTCTCCTTTCTCTGTGTGAAAGGGCCCTACCAGCTGCCACGGTTTGGACTAGCCACTAGGGCTTGGGTACCAAGGACAGTAACTGATAGGGATAGGCCTGCACAGAGCCATAGGTAGATTATTAGAGTGATAAGCTAATTAACCTGATTTCCCCTGTCCTTGTTATATCCCTAAATAAATCAGAGCTGCTTGTTTCAGCAAAGTTATACTGCCTGAGGTATTTGTCTATGTTAAAGTACTGTACTGTGATTGTTGCACTGTATCTCATTTCACAGGAGTCCCAGTGCCGGAACCAGACCTGGGGGTAAGTGTATACTGTGAAGGTAATTCTGATATATTGTGTGGGCCACTAGTGGGAAGAAAGGGGGGTTGCAGTGTCCCAGAGGGCTGTGACCAAGTTAGTTTAACTATTGCAAACCCTGACCTCTGGGTGGAGGCACCCGCCATTGGCTCCAGGCCCCTCAACCTGTTAGTGGCAAATCAGGCAGGGGTAGTAGCCCCTGGGATAGCGCCATCTAGGGGTTACACAATCAAAAAAGATAAATTTTAAAAAATCAGATGGAGGGGCAAAATATAATAATGCCCACTCTGATTTCACAATGGGAGCCATGGCCAGTCTGACCCCCCCGATTTAGCCTTTTCACAGATGACATAAAGATCTGTGTGGAGGCGGACAGTATGGAAGGGAGGCAAGAACTCCAGGAGGACCTGGCAAAGCTTAAGCACTGGTCAGACATATGGTAGCTGGGGTTCAATGCTAAGAAGTGCAAGGTCATGCACTTGGGAGCCAGAAACCCGGGGAATAGCTACTGGCTGGGGGGGGAAGGGTGCAGTTAATCACTTCAGAGGAGGAAAAGGATCTGGGAGTACTAGCCACAGGGGACATGAACCATTGTGTGCAGTGCAGGAAAGTGGCAGCCAAAGCTGATAAAATGCTGGAGTGCATTGCCAGAGGAATCACCTCAAGGAGGGAGGAAGCCATCCTGCCGTTGTACAGGTTGCTGGTGAGACAGCACTTGGAGTACTGTGTGCAGTTCTGGTGCCCCTATTTAAAGAAGAACGTCAAACTACTGGAGGGGTTGCAGCATAGGGTGGCAAAGGCAATCCTAGGCCTGGGGGACAAACCATCTGAAGAAACACTGAGGGAGTGCAACATGTATTCCCTGGAGGATAGAAGAGAGGGATGTGATATAATTGAGACCTTCAAATACTTAAAGGGCATGAATAGGGTTAGTACTGAGGGCATTTTCAGACAAAAGGGGGGGGAGGAACATGAGGGGACACAGTCTGAAATTGGAGGGGGAAGATTCAAGAGACAGAAATGAGGAGGCACTATTTCACAGAAAGGGTGGTAGCAAGGTGGAACAAACTGCCAGAGGAGGTGATATCACTGAAAACTGTGGGCAGTTTTAAGAGGGGGGTTGGACAGGGTCAAAGGTAAGGTCAAAACTGAAGGGAAGCTGGGGAGGGGGGAGTCAGTGAACTGGGTGGATAAATCAGGTGGATGGGAAATGGGTGGGGGCAGCTACGGTTGATTAGACTGGGAGCTGCACACTCGAGCAGACTTGATAGACCGTTATGGCCTGTATCTACTGCCATTTTCGTATGTTCATATGTACCCCTGCCTTCTCTTCCACCTGACCTTCAGGTAGTGATACTGAAAATCTCTTTCTCTTGGGATTGGTGGACTTCCTGGTCTTCGCACACTCCTGGGAGGTCTTCCCCTGCCTTGGGTAGGAGGTGTTCTAGGCTGCCCTAGTCCCCACATGAGACCAATAAACAATTTTAGGTTTGGGTCATCCAAAGAGCAATCACCAAACTCAATAAAACAAGAGGATGGATGAGCACAAATAACTAATCCAAAAATGCATCTCCTTTATTCTCTTAACCAAACAGAAAACCACAGGGCGACGTTTCATGGCACTGCCACTTCATCAAGTCTGCTATGTTTTCATTCTGTTAAACAATGAGAAAACATTTTTACATGAAAATCTATGTACAAATATTCACAGAAACACACCCATGCTGTCATCATGTTAGGGCTAGTTCTGGCTGGCAGCCTTCTCTTCAACAGGTGCTGACCTTAATCCCAATAAGGGAAACTGTTATAGTCTTCATAACAGCTGTTCATATCCCCCACTACAAGGTGGTCAGTAATACTGGGGATCCAGTTTCTGTACAGTTACTCCATCAGGGCAGATGATTTGCACAAAGTGCAGAGTGGCAGGCCCATCTAGGGAGGTGCAGACTGCAGCATTCTTCCAAAGGGACAACCCATGATTGCGTTCCCGGACCATCCATCATACGAACATATGAATCTGCCAGCAGAAACAGGCCTCATGGTCTATCAAGTCTGCTCAAATGTGCAGCTAGCCCCCTACATAACAGCTGCCCCCCTCACATTTACTCCCCCCTCACCCTGTCCCATCCCCTTTTAAAACTGCCCACCATCCTACAGGATACCACCTCCTCGGGCAAAGCATTCCACTTAGCCACCACCCTCTCTGTGAAAAAATGATAGCGACATGCACAGCGGGGCCATTGCTGGCACAGTCTTGGAGGGCTCAGATGTCTCAAAAGTCTCAGTGGCAGATGATTCAGCCAGCAACTTGTCCACTTCCTCTAGGGTGGCCACAAGACCACTAAATAAATGCACCTGTATTGGTACGTGGAGTTACACAAAACTGGATGGGATAATGAAAGCATTTCAGGGGTAGTAGATAGACAGTAACCAACAACAATGTGAGTACTACGGATGAAAGTCTATACATAGCTCGGTATATCCTATGAATCGGGGCAGTTTGCTACCTGTGCAGTTAACTCTGGGGTGGGATCAGGCTATAGTGCTACTGGAGGCAATAACTTTGCTGACATGCCCTCCACAGGTGGAGTGGGCAGGCAGGTAACAACTTGTTGGCCACAACTTATACCTGTTCCATGAATTGCTTTTGTGAGGAACAGTCAGCACTAAAAGCCCTCACCCAAGTGTGGGGCTGGACCCACTTTGCACTTTGTGTCCGAAAACAATTTGTTTTTACATACAGTTCACTGCAGTATAGTAAACTGTATCAGATTAATTCTGTTTACTTGCAAGATGACATTTCCTGTAACTACAAATCCCAGGATCCCCTGCAGCTGATATCAAAGGCGGGCTTACTCAGTGGGAGATTCAATACCCTGCAGTGCAAGTTGGAGTTTTTACGAGCTCTGATCTTTTGTTTGCTGGTCCCACTGTCCTCCCTTGGCTAAGTGCAGTTGCAGAGGACTGTCCTTATCCCCGGGAGAACAGTGGAACCAGCAAACATCTGATTGAAGCTTATAAAAGTTCTGACATGCACAGCTTCAATCAGTTACTCGACTGACTACAATCTGGGCATGACAGGATCTAGTGTGTACTGCAATTCCATTGACTAGAACTACTGGCATCCTGTATACTTCCTATTAAGCTAAGTGTCATATACTATAACCTGTACCATTCACAGGGACTTGGTCAGTTCCCCAGTTTGCCAGTTTGAATAAGTAGTGGTGGTGGTGAGAGTCAAACCATTGTTACTTCTCTGCACTATACCCCCTTCCCCTAGTTTCACAGATCTCTGCTTGAAGCCATCCAAACCCCATAAAGAGTTAGTCAAACTTGTGTTACTACTCAGTGCCCTTCCCCCCCCAACCACAGTAACCTGCCCTGGGTGCAAATGTGAGTAATTGGAGGTTGTAGTAGTCAAACCTGGGACACTGCTCTGTGCCCCCAAAGTGACTTGCTCAGGGTCACAAAGTCTTCATCAAACTTGGATAATTGCTTAATGCCCCCCCCACACCAACCCGAATGACTTGCCCAGGGTCCCAGTGTAGTAGATGGAGGTTGTATTAGTCAACCCTGGGCAACTGCTGTGTGCTCCCAAAGTGATGTGCTGAGGGTTGAGGTTCTGTTTGCACTAAATAACATCAAAGGGAACACTTTATCATGTCTGGATAACATACATCCAAGGTTCCTAAGGGATATGGCAGAAGTCTTGTCTTACCCGTTCATGATTTTATTCAACAAGTCTCTCGAGTCTGGAGTAGTTCCAACTGACTGTAGAAGAGCAGTTGTGGTGCCAATACATAAAAAGGGCAGTAAAAATAATGTTGCAAATTACAGACCTGTTAGCCTTACATCCCTGTGCAGTAAATCCATAGAAAGACTAATATATATTGAATCAGGAAGTGAATTCCTTGGGATTGGAAGACAGTTCCCAACATGGTTTTAGACGAGGTCTGTCTCACCAAGGTTCATACTAACTAAGATGTAAGGAGCTAAGAAGGCTGGTGGCCCATAAGTGTTCCTGCCATTCATCCGTAATAGGACAGATTGTTTCTGTTTGAGATGTAGTCGTCTAGTAGTTTTCAGAACTGTTTTTTTATCTTTACTGATCATAATGTTTAGTGGTAGTTTATACCATGGATTAACCACTCTCTGTGTATAAAAAGATTTCCTTTTATTTGTGTAGCCCAGGCGCCGTCCTTTGAGGGCTACTACCCTCGCTGTGCAGGCCTGACCATGGTTGAGGGCCTGGGTTCCCATACAACTGTTACATGGGGGTCTTGGCAGTGCCTCCACTCAGAGTGCATTCAAGTGGGCATGATTTCTACCAGTACAACCCCCTGGGATGTTGTACAAACCCCCCTCACCATATAGTCGCCCCAAACATGGACATAGCATTTACCAAAATCCCCACATTTAACATTTGGCATTCCTTAACTTCAGGTAATAATATGCTCACTGAAATCAGGCTCTTGAGTTTGCACTTTTCCAAAACAGTAACTTCACATTTATTTACATGGGGAGTGTTAAGAAGGGGAGATTGGAATAGAGGCTATGAAAAAATTTCTTTTAAATTTGCATTTGAAGATTTGACATTTTCAAACAATCTTTTCTCCTTGTGAATTTGGTCCCAAACCACGTACTGATTAGTGTAGCCACCAAACTATCTATCTAGCTAACTGCTGCAGGTATAATATCAAATATACACAGACCCCCAACTGGTACCAGTTCAGAATGATGCCCCCCTGTGTACCCATATCTTTAGTTGCAGGCCTGAGGTGCAGCTGGTCGGCCAGCGTTGGCGAGCTTGAAGAATCAAATTAACTTTTTACATTTCCTCTGATTACTTTAAGCTTTTACTCATGGTTCTGTGACATCAGTCCGCTGGTGTCACTTGTGACCGAAGTCCTGGGGTTGGTGGATTAACAGAACCTTGGGATCGATGCTTGGTAGATTTTCAGAAGGGACAAGGATGCTGCAGCTTGGATCTTCACTTGATTGAAGGTCTTGCAGTTTGTCCACTTCGGCCTATTGAGGCCCAGTGCAGAGCACTGGCACAAGGCCCACCAACTACAGAGGACCCAGACCTAGGAGTGGCCACATGGCCCAGCTCCTTCACAGGTTAGAGTGCCTGAGCACTCTAGTATGAACCCATGATTCCCTGCAGCCAACAGACCCCACTTGATGGGGGTTAGCGAGTTCCCCACCTGGCCCTGGGTTAGGATGGAAACTTCAGATCATTTTTCTTTCTCCTAATAACCAGGTACGGGGTGTAGCCAAAGTGGTCTTTGTTACTTTTCTGACCTTCAGGCTCTGGAGGCAACTACAGAGTCTGAAACAACAGGTTCACAATAACAGCTTCTTTTTTCAGTTGTATTTAAGGAGCAGACAGCAGGCACCCGGCCCAGAAGGCACCTTCCCATCCTTCTGCTTTCACAGTCTCTCAACTTTAACACAGGTGCCATTCTTGCTCTGGCTCAAACACAATTCCAGCACATTTCTCTCAAATATGCCTCAAGGAAACCATGCAGGTGCAGATAAATGCAAAAGAAGATCTCTCATTACCTTCTGAGAAGCCTGATTCTAATCCAGCTTCCAGTATCCATTTTCCCATATCACATTCAGTGCTTAAACCTTGTGTCTTTCCCTTTTCTCTTTAGATGCTTTGTCTTTGCCAGGGTCAGACAGAATCTTTTTCCTTTCACAATTCTTTCACACAACTCTGTCATCACTGGAGTCTCACTAATGTGGTATAGACAAAAATTGAAGAAGCTCTCTCTCTCCTCATCCTCTTCACTCAAGAGCCAGTCCTTTTCCATAATCTGTTTCCTGAATCCAGTCAAGCTTTTCTCTGTATTCTGTCACCGCTATGGTGCAGCTTCTTACCACAGCCACATGCAGCAGGATCCCTGAATCCAGTCAAGCTTTTCTCTGTATTCTGTCACCGCTATGGTGCAGCTTCTTACCACAGCCACATGCAGCAGGATCCCTGAATCCAGTCAAGCTTTTCTCTGTATTCTGTCACCGCTATGGTGCAGCTTCTTACCACAGCCGCATGCAGCAGGATCCCTGAATCCAGTCAAGCTTTTCTCTGTGTTCTGTCACCGCTGTGGTGCAGCTTCTTACCACAGCCGCATGCGGCAGGATCCTGCAGCTTTCTCTTTTTCTCTTAGCAAAACTGCCTGGACACTCCTCCTTTCCATTCTCCAAATGGGGAAAGGCACAACCAGCCCTGGGGGACAAATGCTGGCAACCCCCAGGCAGGCCCTCTCCCAGGCTTACAGCCTCATTCTCTGCTTAGCGGCTGGAGCTGTGGAGGGGCTCCCACCAAACTAATTCAGAAATCAAAAGTCCTTCACTTGTGGGAGCTTTCTGGCAACTCCCTACTGACTGGAGCCACTGTCCTCAAAAATTAACATGTATGAGGCTCCCTTGATGCCTGATTGGATATACAAAAAGGCGCCTAAACTTTCGGTCATGGCTAGTTCCCATATGCGTAAGGGACCTACCGGCATCCGCATGTCACATGACCCCAACTTTATGTGCAGGCGGACGTCACCTATTCCAAATGGTGCTTGACGGCAACGGAGAGTGGCTGCAAAGGCTGGTAACGGATAGTAAAGTGAGCAATGGCAAATTATACTGTAAGGACTTTAGTTTTTTTGCTTTTGTTTCCCTTTATGGCTGAGGATTGTATGTGCAGGTTTTTGTCATTTTAATCCTACATGTTTTCCTGTTAAAATCACTTGGGTAATACTTCCATCCAGGATGTGGTTATACATCACATAAAGACTTCATTTATTAAATTGTTTATCCCAGTGAATTATGATCCTGTGCACTTAACTGTGTACTATCTATAGTTTCTACTCAAACATTCTTCAGATACTCGGGGATGAAAGACTCTATACACATTTAAATGGTATTCGATTAGTTCATGTTTTCCTGCAAAATAACATACTGTGTGTAGTTGTTTGGCTTTTGTTAAGCAATTAAGCGCACTAGACAAGTTAATACCTCATTTCTGGCAAGGCCTGGGATTTATATTCAGTTTGGATTTAGCAGTTCTCTGCTTGTTTGTAGAATCACCTTTAGTTTCAAGTTCTGGGGGGATTCAAACTGTGAACCTTATTCTGCTCTGAGGTTGGCACTGTGCGAGCAGAAGGCCTGACCTGCGGAGTGCGTTTGTGGCACTCACTACAGTTTCATTGACCCAACAGATGAGATTGCTGCTGCTGATTCATCATGGGGCCTTTGCATGACCGGGTGGGAATTGTGCACTGGAGTTGCGTATCCTGCCTGCATAGCTCCCCACCCATGGACAGGTGTGCACCACCAGGTATTCACCAATGGCCACCACCTGTCTGCAGACCCGCTCCCCCAATGCGCAGGGCAGCGGGGGGGTGGAGTCAAGGAACCAGCTGGTCATCCAATAGAATGCCCGTCCTGTGTCCCACAGTGGATCACTTGAATGGGGAGGCACAGATACAGGAATAGCCCCTGCACACACCCAGATCTGTATGACCACGTACAGTCCTCCGAACTCAGCATCAAGGGCACTGTGGCCCCCCTGCTATTGATCCGCCCTCCAACACATGGCTGGCTAGTCCCATATGGCTGAAGCCACCCCCTTCCCCAACACAGAGCAACCCCATCAGTGATCCTGCCAATCATCCCAACCCCACTACAATGCTGGTCAGCTCCAGTCCCGGTACTGCATTCCCATCACCCCAGCCCTGACACATGTCAGGCCCCGGTGCAGTGCAATACCCCCCCACCTCCTCGTTACAGTCTGCGGCAAAGCTCCCCCCCAGAGCAGTGCGGCTGTACCTGGGCAGTGCCCAGTACTGCACACACACCTCCAACTCCTCCAGCCTGGTCCTGAACGCCCCACCTCATCATTGGTGGTCATTGATCCCCAGTGGCACAGACACCCCCATACCCACCCATCGGTGCCGCTCTCCCGGATAGCCAGCAGCCCTGCCCTCCACACACCTCCTCAGCCGTTGGCTGTCCAAATGCTGTTGGGAGCTCTACTATAAATAGGCAGCTTCCCAGCAGCAGTCAGACATCGGGTGGCCAAGGTGGCTAGACGGATGTGCTGCTAGCCGATCAGGGCAGCGGCACTGATGGGAAGGTACAGAGAAGGCAGGGGTTGTCCGTGCCACAGGAGCCCACTGACAACCAATATGGGGGTGGGGGAACTAGGTGGGTCTTACGATGTGTCAGTTGGGGCACCTGTGGACGTCAGGGGAGGGGTTAGTGCACATCTCTGGGACAGGGACAGCCCTGTTTGTTGGGGGGAGGAATGCACTGCAGGGGGACTGGCCTGACACTTTTGGGTGGTGGTGGTACCAGTGGTGCTACTGCCAGGGCACGGGATGACATCCATCAGTGGGTGGGGGTATGTATCCTACCAACGGGTGGCCTGGCAGCCACATGCTGGGAGGTGGATGGTAGGCTGTACATTGTGGTTGGGCCACCAAGATGTGGTGGGACAGGGTGTGTCTCCTGCCATGGGGGAGCTTGGCCTCTGGCCTGGGCGAGTGGCCAGTCATGTCAGGGGTGCCCATAACCACCGCCGGGGCATGTGGGGTTTTCCTCTGTGTGTAGGGCTGGGCATGTAGGGTGCCTATTGCAGGGTCTTCCCTAGCATAAAGGGCACCCTCCTATGCCCCCAGTGCGCAGCACTACACGCCTCCGTGCATGTCGTGTAGTGCTGGTACGACCCCCCACCCACACTGGCGTGTTGCTGTCCATGCGACTACGGGATCAGGTGCATAGGGACTGCACACCCCATTTTGTGCATCCCGTGTAGGGGGCGCAATGGGTGCAGAGTGGCTATGTGCCACGGATCCACGGCACATAGGCACTCAGCCCATTCGTGCATAGTCCCCCATATTTGTGGATATTTTCAGTCTGGGTCTTGGTGTCAGTTCAGCTGAATAGGACTTGGAGAAAATCAAGCAGGACTTAATAAACATCACAAAGGAATTAACCATCAAGCAATCTAGGACACTGCTCCCCCAACCCCATGCAATGTCCGCAGTTACAACAAGCTGAACTGGCTGTGGACAAGCAAATGTGTCACATGTGTGAATAGGACCAGGATGATGCAGTGCTAATCCCTGTACCACTATCTCTTTTTATTAGTAGTTTTTCTGGTTTTTTTTTGTCCCCATTTTCTCCCTGGACCTGGGACCCCGGCATGTATGTGGAGTCGCGCATGCCAGGTACTGGCTCAGCCCCTTCCTCCCCACCTCTGTCTATCATTGCCACCCCCTCCTGCCTACGCTTCCCACTGGACCTCCACCTGGTGGGAGCGGAACTGGGGGGGCAGACAACCACCCCGGGAGGGGAGAGCTACCTAGCAGATGCTCAATCCTGCTCCCTTCCTCCTCCCATGCTGGTTCCCCGATGATCAGAGATCATTCCCGAACCAGGGTCACCGGCGTAGCATGAGATAAGGGATCCAGTGCCTCAGCCCTCAGCACCACCTGGCCGGCCCATAACACTACCTCTAACCCTACTAGTGCCACCCAGACAGGCATTCCAGAGAATAACCCTGCAATGAATAGCGTAGATGTGCTATTCAGAATTCACAAAACTGCCATGTAAATGAGCCCATTAGGATTGGAAGGCGCTTATGTGCATACCCATTATGGGCCCATTTGTCACCCCAGTAGAGTTAGCAGTAGTACTTTCCAATCTCTGGCTGAAGTATAAAAAATAGTTTACCCTAGTGTCCAATGGTTCCCCTGCACCGACCCCCTCCCATGATCGCTGCCCAGAGTATAAAAAATAGATTACCCTGGTGTCAAGTGGTCCCTCCCACCACCCATGCCTGTTCCATAAATAATATTTCCCTTGTACCAGTGCCCCCCTACCAGTCGCCAGTCAGAGTATAAAAGAAGATGTTAATTTAAGGAATGCTCTTGCAGAAGGCCAACAATGGTAGGACTTAGCTGCCCGGTGCCAGAACCACATGGAAAACTTTTTAACCAGCAGTCTGCCACGGGGGACTGCCCACTCCTGATGTCAGCCTGTGATGTTTGCCTAGCCTATAAAGGCAGGCAGTCCTCCTCACCCTCCTTAGTTCTTTGCCACTGTCGAGCAGCACACGCTGGACTTTAGCAGATGCCACAGCTTCAGTTGACCGCCATTACTCACACTTGCCACACTTCTTTAATTTTCTTTTTCTTTCAGTAGTAAACATTGAATTTTCAGTGTTTAAGCCTTCAGATTTATGTCTTCTCCACCAGCCTCATCTTCTGACCACTCCACTAAGTGTGCCTGTGGCAAACAAATTACTGAAAAAGATGGCCACTCTGCATGCATGCTCTGTCTAGGACCCAGCCACAACATCAAAACCTGCCAAATTTGCTAGAAGTTTAACCAGGACACTCGGCAATGTCTTACGATTCTGGAGAGTCTTCTTATCAAGCAGAAGCTGGTCACAATGGAAAAGGAGCTGCAGGCCAGGAGCTCTTCTGCCTTGCCAGCACTGTCTTCCAGGGCTTCTTTTTCTTCACAATTCTGGGAAAAATCTGGTGGGAAGTGCAAACATAGAGACAAATACTGGGACCAGTCTGTTTCCTTCTCGTGGTCACCACACAACCCTTTGACCGCCTCAGGGTCGCCCTCCCGTGGGGGAATGGCTCTGCCTGCCCTGTCAGCCCTTTCTTCCTCCAGACTACTGGTGGTACAGCTGCCCGCCCTCATAAATACTACCAGTGGCAGCTCTTTGAGGTAGGGGACTTCATCTCCAGCCGGGAGGCTTGGCCAGTGTTGGTGCTTCTGGCATTGGTTCCTTGACCACCCACCCTGGCCATGGTGTACCTACATTGATCTTCTCTATGGGAACCAATGTCGGCCCTTCCAGGCAGTGTCTGCCGCAGGCTACTTCCTCCTCTTCTACTTTGGCATTGCCTCTGCCTTTGCCTGGGCAGTCTCCATCCCCCCAGGTGCCTGCTTCACCAGCCTTCCCTTCTCCCAGGTGCTCTTGGCTGATGCTCGCTGGACCACTGCCGGGCCTGCTGCTGCCTCCGTCTTTGGGCCCAATGCCTCCGAGGCCTATGCCTGTGATGTCCCCATGGCCAGTGTGAGTCCCTTAGCCGGCACCAGTTAGTCCCTCACCTGGGTACCCGCCGCCATACCTAATGCCAGCTTACGCCTACCCATTGGTTTATAATTTTCCTTCCCCAGTGGATTACAGTGCTCTGTTTTTCATGTGGTGGACCTTTGTTCAGAAGCAGACCCGTGCTCCTCAGCCCACCTCTGGCATCCCCCTGGTATCTCGAGGGGGGGGACCCTCCACCCCAGGGCCGATCTGGCGCCGGCAGTCCCTGGACAATGGTGTCCTCAGGCTCTCAACCCAATGTAGGTATTGGCTCTTGGAGGAGTGATCGATTCCTGAGAGCGATCAGGAGGAGATGTGTAAGGATCAATCTTATTGTGTGGCGTCTTCCTCTTCACCAGGGGAATCTACAGAGGCTGAGAAACCATCCAAAGTAGTTCCTAAGCTGTCCCCCACCGAATATCCATCGTTCAGGAACATCATGTGCCACATTCAGTCCATCACAGGCTGGAAGACAGAGGATGAGGATCCCAAGAGGTGCCACCTGGCTGCTTACTTGAGGCAGCAGGATACCCTTCCTGTGGTGGTACCACCCCTGGTTGACTCTTAAAATGATATCACCAGGGCAGCTTGGAATCCACCATCTTCTATTCCTTCTTTGCCTAAGAAGGCAGACAGGCTCTACCATGCCCCTGCAGGCAAGCCCTTTCTGGGGGGGGGTCACCCTAAGGCCGACTTGGTAGTTATTAATGCAGTGCATGACTATGCTAAAAACCCCAAGCACCTTAGTGCCCTTCCCACGATATGGAGTCCAGGCAGCTGTACCACTTGGGTAAATGTGTTTTTGCGCCCACCACCATGGCTATCCAGGCCACTAATCACCTGACCCACATGGTTTGAAAACAGAATGCCCTCTGGGACCAGGCCAGGGACCTCATGCAGTCATTGTGGGAGGACTCCTCTAAGACAAAGCTCGCCCAGCTTCTTGGGTCAGGCTCTGACTTTGGCAGTCATGTTCTCAAGGCTGTCTGTGATGCTGTGAATGCCTCAGGCAGGGGCGCAGCAGCTGGTGTCTGCCTGCGGCACCATTTCTGGCTCTAGGTTTCTGATTTTGCCATGGATATGCAGTCCAGCATCTTGGATGTGCATTTTCGGGGCTCCGTCCTCTTTGGTGGAGAT
Organism: Neoceratodus forsteri; assembly: GCA_016271365.2. Taxonomy (NCBI): domain Eukaryota; kingdom Metazoa; phylum Chordata; order Ceratodontiformes; family Ceratodontidae; genus Neoceratodus; species Neoceratodus forsteri. The sequence goes on along the minus strand of CM057459.1, from coordinate 296,936,367 downwards.
GTTCAGAACATGATCTCCACCCTTCAGGAGTCAGGGCATGCTCTCTGGATGGTTCACTCAGTGTACCACACTCAATCATGGGTGGGTCTGCACCCTTCCTTTCGCCACACCACTCACAAACACTCTCGCCAGCTTGCCAGAGGTCAGGGCAAGTGCAAAGTGGTGTCAGTCCCTCTGTCTCCAGGGTCCCTCGAGCACCCGCGGCGGCCTTCCAGGCATCCACCCCACCTCCTGACTCCTTATCTGACCCCTCCCAGCTGAGATTCTGGGGGAGGTTGTCAGGGGTCAGTTCTCCCTCCACCTCGGTGGGTGAAGACACATAACCATGGACAGATGGTTGCTTCAGCTCATCGAACATGGCCACACTCTAAAACTTCTAGAGTGGCCTCCAGAAAATCTTACAGTAGTTTCTGCCTATCTTCCAGCCCACCTGCCTCTTGTCTGGGAGGAAATTCAGACTCTTTTCCAAAAGAAAAGCCATAGCACCCATCCCTCCAGCTTAATGAGAATAGAGGCTTTACTTCGACTTCTTCCTGGTCCCCAGAATGATCAGGGGCCCAGGGACCCTCATGGATCTGAGCCATCTGAATCTGTACATAGAGTACACGCATTTCCGGATGGTCACCTTTCAAGGGTTGTTGCCCCTTTTGCACCAGGGGGATTGTCTCTGCTCTCTGGACATGCAGGATGCCTACTTACATATCCAAGTCTCTCCTGCAATCGTTGCTTCCTCTGCTTCCATTTTCAGGGACCCCATTTTTCAGTTCCAGGCCCTCCCTTTTGGCCTTTCTTCAGACCCCCGGGTCTTTACCAAGTGCCTAGCAGTGGTGGCAGCTGCACTGAGGAGGCTGGGCTTCTACGTGTTCCCCTACCTAAATGATTGGCTTCTAGCAGCCCCCTCCAGGAATTGTCTGCTCTAAATCTTGAAATGCACCATTTTGCTGTTTCAGGTCTTGTAGAGCAGGAGCCAGGTGCATTTATCAATGTGTCTGGGTCCGAAAGGTTTGATGACTGTTTCTTATGTACAAAAGTGTGTAGAATTCAGATTTACAACTCTTATTAATCCATAGCTGTAAGTTTTCTTGGAAAATGTACTTTCTTAAGAGTAACTAAAAGTTTTACATTTATGTAATAGACTCTGTTTACTTAGTTATTTATTTAATTTATCTAATTTATTTAACAGACTCAGTTTACTTAGTTATTAATGTCATTTATTTAATGTTTCAGATATGGCTAGCAAGACTTTTCACAAACTGCAGAGGCGATGCATCCTACATACTGATCCAGGAGTTAGCACAGACCATGGAGACCCGCTACCTTTTGATGATGCTCATTGGGAGAAAGTAATTGATGCAAAGGAAAGGTGTTCTAGTCAAACACTGTCAAAGTACAACATGGTGTGTCTTGAATTGCCTGGATGTTACTCCAGCAGCCATGGGTATCATTATATCTGCTACAAGAACTTCACTGCATATAAGAGTTCCGGTAAACTTGCAGCTGATGAAACTTGAAAAAAAAGACATCGTATAAGAGTTATCCAGCAAAATTGCTTTGCTCCCAAGTTCATAGTGCTCTATCTGAATCTGCAGCATCTACAGCAGGCATATTCCAAAATGAATGTATATTTTGCAGATCATACAAGAAAAGGAATCCTTAGGGGTCAAAAGAGACTTTTGAATATCCTACACATGTGTAACTTATGGGGCAGCAGACAGCATAAAAAAACGTAACAAAAGAAATGGACGATCGACAAATGGATATGATGGTAGGCAGTATTGATCTCATGGCCAAAGAAGTGAAGTACCACAACAGCTGTAAGAACAAGTATGTAAAAAAGGCAGAATGAATAAAGGGCACAGGTACAAAATGTGAATACAGTCATTGTCAATGGAATGCAAGAAGAATCATTGCTATCTCAACACAAAAGGTACATGGACATTCTTATGGAGTGTCGTGGGCATGAAACAAATTATGACCCACAGAGCTTGTAGTCAAACCTGGCAGATCACTTCAAAATGGTATCATATTTAATACCAAAAGCAGAAAAGCGGGTACAATCATCAGGTCTGCTAAGAAACAGGCTGACCAACTCTTCTGCCGTTCCATCAGGACAAAAGACTTGCCTTTCTTTGTATATAGCTTGGAGAAGATGATACCTCTTTACTTCGCAACTGGGCACCACAACTATGCCAGATGGATGACCCTGTACCTTATGAATTTGCTAAACATGGATGAGACCCACCCTGGACTAAGGAAAAAAATTGAGAATGGAGCATTAACCATTGCTAGATCAAAGAGAGGGTTTAGCAGAAATGACATAGACTTGACCTTGGAACAGACAATTAATGCCAATGCTGCATCAAGACTAACCGGGATTTCTTCTTTGACACAGAACATCAATGCAAGGAGGAGGTGAAACATTCTGTGGTCAGCTCGAAATAAAATTGTTGGAAGTCTTATGGAAAAAGTTGGTCTTGTGAGCCATGAAAAATGCAGCCAAAAGCTGAAGAAATTTAAAGTTAAACGAGATTCGAAGGATCTAAACAAACTGTTGAACACAATAGACTCCTCCATGAATCCATTCTGGGATGTGTTTGAGGATGGCAATCTTTATTCAATAGGTAGTGGAAAAGCAGTATCACAAGAGGTAGCAAACGAAGTGTTACAGGTTACTGAGATAGGTACTCAGATGTATCATGTGTTTAGAGATGAATGCATTACCAAAGGCAATTGGTTAGAGGAACCCATCAAAAGATACAAGTTGAAGAACTTTGCACATGATGCAATGAAGGTGAAGATTAAGAACAAGGACAAGAAAATCATCACATTGAAAGGAACTCGAGACCTCTTTGGACACTTGCTATATTTATTTTATTTATTTAGTTTTTGTTAACCGGGTAAGGTGCACTAGCCATAGCAATGACTATTTTCAGGCATGACGAGGGAGTTTACAGAAACAGTACAATTTGAGAAACAATACAGTTTGAGACAGGACAGTGCAATCCAACATAAATCAGTAGGTGACTAAGTATATAGTAATAGTAATACAATGCAGACAGTAGAAATACAATTGATTGATTGATAGATTCAGCAGAAACTATATAACATAGAACTATGGGAGAGCAACAATAAAACATCTGTAGGCAACATTTTAGGTAGCAGTCTAGTGAACTTAAAACAAAGCAGAGTGCCCACTTAAATAGTTGAAGAAGATGGAAATACAATGTAAAGGAGTATTTAGGGGGAGGGAGGTAGTATGAGGAGGTGGGATAGGAAAGGAAAAATTGAGGTAAGAGATGATGGCTAGATGCAATTAAAATTAAAATATGACAAGATAGGAGACAGGCAAAACAGTGCAGAAAAATGTTGATAAAGAGCTTAGTAACGTTGTTGGGGTAGGAGACGTTATGAAGATTTACTGGGCTTAGGGGGTTTGAAGCAGGAGCAAGAGCATGAGACAGCAAGATGGTCACGCAGCAATATTTTGAAAGAGGCATGGGATGATGCCTGACGAATGGTTAGAGGGAGGGAGTTCCATTTTTTCCGGGCATGGTGTTTGCCTACCCGCTAACCCTCTCCTTAGGAAACGTTGATGGATCAATGAAGACAACAATGATGTCAACACTGCTGAAGAAACTTGAGACTAGAGTCCAAAATAGCCACCCTGATGCTGTAAATGCCACTGTGGTTGATGCCATGTTCTTGATCAGAAGTCTTACAAACCTGCCACCAACATTCCATGGTGTGGCAAAAAACATCCTGTTTCTTGTTTGCTATACTGCCACAAATGAAGTCCACCTTGTCAGTGACTGTTACAAGTCACCATCAATCAAAGGTCTTGAACAAGAGAAGAGAGGAAAACATAGCATTGCTTCACTCTCCCATCTCATAATTGGTCCTGACCAAAGCCGACCAAGAGACTTTGCTGGATCCCTGTCTTCATCTTCATTCAAGACGACACTCCTAGGTTTTCTAGCTACAGCATGGAATTCTGATGTGTACTGTGAAGTTCTAGGTGATAAAAAGCTCATGTTTGCAGTAGGAGAAACTTGTTACTCATACAAAGTGGAAGCTGGACATATGCTCAGACTAGAATGCAAGGCCCTAAAAAGCAAACACATAGAAGCAGACACAAGAATCATGCAACACATACACTACATTTGCAGTCAAAATGAGGGTGAAGATGTGCATGTAATGGCCAGGGTAGATGATACTGATATTCTGGTCATTCTTCTGTATCATGCAAGTCTAAACAATGATCTCAAACTGCACATGGACGATGGCCATTCGGGGAATAACACAAGAAGACTCATAAATGTATCCTGCTTGTCAGCAGAGTTAGACAGACCTGTGTGTGCAGCTCTACCAGGTCTCCATGCACTGACAGGGTGCAACTATTCACCAGCGTTCAAAGGCAAGGGGAAGGTGCGACTTCTAACAATTATGGAAAAGAATATAGAGTACACACAGGCATTTAGAAAACTGGGATATCCACACTTGTCTAAATAAACTGAGGATACAATTGAGAGCTTTGTGCGTACCTTGTACGGACAGAAAGTAAAGTGTCAACACAGCCCACTGCAGTATGTTCAACGTTAAGTATCAACCGAGTGACAGATGCACCCTTAGAAAAGATCAAAGGAGCAGATGCAAGCTCGCTGCCACCATGCATATCAACTCTGACACAACACATGTGCCGTGCAAATTACATTTCATTGTTATGGAAAAAAGCAGATAAACCAGAAATGACACTACTGAAGCCAGAGGACAATGGCTGGACCTATGAGGATGGCAAATACAAGCCAACGTGGTTCACATGTGAAGCTGTACCACCAGCCTTAGTGAACAATTGAACAAACACAACAACAATCCAAATGAAAAAGATGACGACAGTGGCTGTGATGTCGACATTGATGAAACAGATTTGCTTAACGTCAGATAATGAAGACAGTGAACAAGAATACTGATTGTTGTACTTAGGTTCATAAAACATCATAAAAAGTTGATTGTTTCAAGTTAAAAATAGAATAAAATAAATAATGTTAATATTAAGCCTTTGATATGTATGTTGCTGTTTGTTACAGTATCTGTAGTATTTCAATAAAAGCTTCTAGAATTGAAATTAAAGAAGGAACCATTAATTAAAATATACACAATTTTCACCAACAGTTCATTTTTTCATTGAAGAAGTGCATTTTCCACGAAAATGTTCAACTTTGAGCGAATAAGAGTTGTAAATCTGGATTCTACACACTTTTTTACATAACAGTCATCAAACCTTTCTGACCTAGACACATAGATAAATGCACCTGGCTCCTGGAATAGTGGGTATCGCCATCAGCCGGCCAAAATCCTGCCTTTCTCCATGCCAGCACCTCCAGTACATGGGGCGATTCTGGATACTGACTAGGGCGTGGTCTTTCTACCAATGGACAGGGCAGATCACCTGATGGAACAGACCGCCTGATCTCAAGTCACCGGGTCCCAGCCAGGGTTTTCTGTAGTGTGCCATGTTGTCAATAGGTAATTATAACAAATGAGTATTGTGTGCACCTTGCCAGGTGAATGGCACAGCCCAAGCTTTAGAATGTTGGGCACATGAGGATTCCAAGCAGCAGCAACTCCGCAGTCCAGCTGTGCCATTCAGAAGTGACAGAGCTACTTTTATCTTTTATAAAGATTTCAAGATTTCTTTGGGGCTGCAGTTCTGTGTAACAGATTGGGGCTACCAGTTTTCAGTGAGCACCACTAAATTAAAATCATGCCTGTTAAGCTGCAGCTTTCAAATTGAGTAACCTGCCTTCCCATTTACCTGTGTGGATTGGGAGCCTTTTTCCACCTTGTTAAGGTGTTTTAATGGTCTCCATGGTGCCAAAGGTAGGTACAGTTTCTGTGACAGTGACCTCTGTCAGAAGAAGGTGCCCGGTGATGGGATAGGTGTCTCTGGTCCCCCTTGTTCACCTTTTTCCCAGAAATATAAAATAAAGTGCCAGCAATCCTTAAACTAAATGAAATATGGAAACTCCCAATTATGTTACATCACGGACTATGGAAACTCCCCATTATGTAATGCCACAGCAAATGGGAATTCCCCTGAGAATTATGATGTAATCATAAAGGATATAAAAGCTTTCACTAGGAACAGAAATATTAGATTGGGAGTCAGTCTACAGCTGGCTGTGGAGGACGAAGGACCTCTGGAGAGTGTGGACTCACACAAACTTGGTAAATAGGCTAAAGGAAACACCTGGTGACCCTACAGGCGAAAGCAGTGGTTTTGTTTGTTTGGATGCATTGAATAATCTTCTTTATTTTTCTGTATATATTTTTCTTTCAGTTTGAAAGAAAATAAAATAACAAATACTCTCAAACATTTTTTATGCACCTGGAAGTTGTCTGCCTGAGTCTAAAGTCCTGAAATCCCCCACCCCGTTACAGTTTCATTTATTTCTGGGAGTGTAGGTTTTCTGTGGAGGTCCTTCGGCTTTGACGTTGGATTCCCCCCCCCCTCCCAACTGCTTCAGGTTTTGTGTTCCTCAGTGGTTGTTTTCTCAGTTTACTAGAATTTTTTAATGTTTCTCAGAGGTTTGTGTGTTTTTTCTCGGCAGACCTCCATTTCTTCCATTTGTGCAGCTGTCATTAATGGCTTGGCATTCGCTCCTCCTTGGGCCGGTTTCCCACCTTTGTTTCACACGTGCCTATGATGTGTGCATTGCGCTAATTTCACTTGTGCGCCTGTTGGTGCGCGCTCACTGCGCAAGCACGCTAACGTTCTGTGCACGCGCCTATTCATTTTTTTCCCACCGTACAAACTACTGCAGTGAGCTGGCACTATAGCCTAGAGCTTAAAGTAAAGATATTTACACATCCGGCAGTCCTGGTTTTGATTCCCACAACCTCCACTTGCATGATGTGGGACTCTGAGCAAGTCATTTAATTCAGCTCAGTGGAGAGTACAGAGGAGAATATTTTAGCCTGACAAGGATATTGGAGCTAATTATTATATTTTACCTCACAATAGTTATTTGGCATAGTTATATTTCCTCTGTGACACCATGACTTGTCAGAGACTATTAATCATAAAACGATGTAAGACCTGCAATAAAAGGGTGATGAGGCCCTCCTCATGAGTTCCTTTTGCCCTCATTGTGTTGCTCAGCACCCTAGCCAGTCCTCCAGCCTCGGGAGGGGGAGCACCTGGTTCTTTAACTGGCCGTGGCAGCAGAATTGTGAAGAAATTACCTTTGTGGTTCCTGAGTGAACTTGAGTCCTGGTGTCCTGCAGGACACCCCTGTAGACACACCAGACTCCAGTCAGGCCCCTCAGGTCAGGGGGGCCCACACAGGTGCATCCAGTTGCGGAGCTTAGGCTGTGATAACAGATGTGCAGGCAGACCCCGACCCTGCCTTTTTTGAAGGCCAGGATGATGATTATGGGGATCTTGGGGAAGTTCCTGACCTTAACTAAAAATAAAATATATGTAACCTTGTTTTCTCTCTCTCTCTCTCTGTTGCACACCACAGGACACACCTCTCCTCCCTTCCCATGGCAAGGAGTAAAATGATGGAACAGTCCTGGGGAAAAGGAGGGCCCTGCACAGTACTCCATCATCTCAGTGATACTCAACACGGCAGAACTAAAAAAGTACCTCAGATATTGGGATTCAGTCAGGTGACAGCTGAAACTCTGTCTTGAGTATGGTGTTTTCTTGTAGCTGGAGGAGCAACAGTCAATCTCTGACAGGAGGCAAAGTCCTTAGGAACAACAACAGTCAAGTAATTCATTTGGCACGGCACAAAGATTACTGTCCAGCCAGAAAACCCATTGCAGTCAGGCAGAGTTTATTCTTTTGGACACAAAGTTCAGAAGGCTCAAGCCACAAACTCATTTCTGCTCCATGGAGTGGTGGGGGAACATTCAGTTACATGGCACTAGACAACGGCAGGTGGTGGGACCTGGGTGCCGAACCTGAATCCTTGCACATTTCTTTCAGAGCCAAGCAGGCTCACAACATTCATGTTGGCAGGCAGGGTTCCAACTCTTGTTTTCTCCTATGACTTTGGCTTGGAACATAAACTCCCCTGCCATGGTACACTTGGGACAACACAGCTTGTAGCTGAGGAACACACTTTGGACACAGTCTCTTCCTTTCTACGGCCCTTTCCACCCGTAGCAGTTCTGCAGGGGAGCTGTTAGTTGGATGCAGTTTTTTCCCATAGGTGCCCACATACCAGATGACACTCCCCCCTCACAGTCAGTGGACATGGCCTTACAGCACGTGCCCAAGCTGCCACCCCAGACCCTCCAGATCCCAGTCTTGCCAATTACCGGATCTGGGCCTGCCATGGCAGCCACCAACAAATCAGTCAGCCTTCCTCTCCATGGAGCTGGATGGGCTCCTCTCCTCACTCACACTCTGACAGGACATTTGCAGCTCTTTTCTCACCCTCCCCGATGGATCAATATGGGATTCCTTTACCTCTATGGGACTGAAGCGACAATCAGCACACCCCGGCCTCAACTGGTGACCCACCTCCTCTCCTGGCCCAACAAGCCCCAAATGTGTCCTTGCTCCAATGGCTTCAACCACAAACTAGCTCCCTTTCTCCCACGTTCTCCCACTCTACCCTCCTCTGCGCGTGATCCCAGGGCCACGCCCACATTTCTTATTCTGGCATCATACTGGGTCCTGATGCCAAGTGGGCATCTTAGTATTCCCCAAAACGTAGGGGGTGTTTTACATATATATATATATATACACACACACACATATATATATATATATATAGGGTCAAGAGGCCTTTTTTAGGCCACTCTCACTAAAAGTCACTCTTGTCTCTAATCACCCTTGACAGTTGTCTATCCTATGGGGCTCTCATTGACAATGCTGCCAAAGCAACTAACACATGTATTGGCCTGCTTTACAGGCATAGGCAATGCCTAACTCTGGAAGCCTTAAGGATTGCAGTTCAGAGCTCGGTAATCTCAACTATTGACTATGGTCTCATCATCTACGGTTCCGCTTCCACCACTGCCCTCAGGCACATATCTATGGCTTTGAACAAAGCTTGCCGACTCATCACTGGATCCCATCGTCTCACCCATACATGTGACCTATACGCCCAAACTGGTTGGCTTCAACTCTCAAGCCTCAACAAGTATCTAACATGCATAATGGCTAAAAAAACATTGATGGGCTTTGCCCCTCCGGAGTTCAAGCTCTGCTACAACCTGCACAGAATCCCTGCTTCACCAGGGGCTCAATCTCAGTACAATATTCAAGATGCCAGACCTCACAGGGACAAAGATCCTTTGCCTACAGAGCTCCCAGCTGGCTAAATGGTCTCACCAGGGACATTTCCTCCCTGCCTAAGCTAGGCCTGTTCAAATCTAACCTCCACCTATTCCTCTCTGCCTCTAGCACATGCGACTGTCTTCTCTAACCTGCTGTTCCCTTTTTGGCAGTTGTTCCTTCTCACCCCCCACTCTCCCCTCTACCCTCCCCCCTCCTCCTCCTGTTACTTGCACTTTCCACTTGCACTTCCTATGTGTTTTGACAATCGCCTCTGGCAGCATCTTCTTCTCGTGTCTCACCAAGTTCTCGTTATCAATATTATCCCTGTCCTGTGTATGCCCCTAGTACCGTCTAATCTGTATGTACTCATGTGATGATAAACAACTGTAACCTGTATCCTGTAATAATTAATGTCCTGCTTGTTTGTTCTATCCTGATGTGGAAACTTTGTAAAAGAGCCTTGGCTCAAAGGTAATTGTAATCCTAGACTCTAATAAAAAAAAAAAAAAAAAAGAGTGCGGGCCTGCATTGTTCAGACCAACATTGCAATAAAGGGGAGGCCCCTGGCTCTCCTCAAGGCTCAGCACACGAGGGCTAGGGCGATGCCCTGGGCTAGACAGGTGAGGCATTGGTTTTAAGGTTATGCAAGGCAATTATGTGGTCTCCTGTCCACACACTCACAAAACATCCATCTTAGATATTCAGAGTTTGGCTGACGCAGTTTTGGTCACAGAGTGCTATAGACAGCAGTTTGCAAGTACTGTAATCCTTCAGTGCTTGCCTCTGGCATATGGGATGATCTTCTCCCCCCTCCCAGTTTTTCTGGGTACTACTTCTTAGAACCCAGCTGTTATGATTGCCCATTGACAATCTGGAGTGCTACAGAAAGAAGAAATTTCTTCATCCTTACTGTAATTTCCTTTTCTGTTAGCTCCAACATTGTCAATGGGACTCTCCCAGTAGCCTGGCTTCTGCGGGAGAATCTTGTCCTGTATGCTAGGAGGGATGTCCTATTAGTTCAAATCCCCTACTAGTTTTTCAGGCATCCCTCTTTTTCCTTTTGCTGTACTGTACTCATACATAAGATTCATTGCAAAATACCTTGTTAATGCATCAGTTACAGTAGGGTGAATACCACAGTGACAACACACCGGGGTGTGCCATTGGGTCATCAGGCCCAACTCTCACCCCATTCCACAAGTAAACAAGTTGTTGTGTGGAGGGTGGGGGGATGGAGGTGGGGTGGTAGGGGTGGGGCGTTAGGGTTGGAAACCCTAACGCCTCATTTCCCTGCTTTTGTAGCTGTGGTATTCAACCTAACTGATGCATTAACAAAGTTGTTTGCAAAGACTGTCCCCTTCTTTTTCTTTTTTTTAACTTTTTCTCTTTATCTCTCTCCTGTCTGTTCTCGGAGCCCACTCCTTCCGTCCACTCATTTTTCCCCCATTCCACCTTCGTGGGATCTGCCCCTAGAGTACCTCCTCTCTCCTCCTGCACAGTGGAGTCTGTCCCTTCTTGGTGGTCTGGATGGAACCAGAGCGGCTTTCATCCAGGGCTGCCGAGAGGTGTTTTCCGTTTTTCTCCCCTATGTCCCCTACCCTCGGAGACGTCGAGCGCTAGGACGTACGTCCCGAGTGGTGGTGTGCTGATGCACGCCAAGCCTCTCATGCGCTGTCAACGTCCCTCCTCCCCAATTCCAATGAATGGAGCCACCTCCATCTCTTCCTGATGTCGGTGCTTCCACTGGCTATGGAAGGGATGCAGAACGCAGGAGCGTTCTTGGTCTCCCACCCCTGAGGGAGGAGAGCATCCATTGGGACGCTCGATCCTCCCTCTCCCCTGCCGTCCCCCGGCCACCCGAGTCCATTCCCGAACCCGGGTCGCCATGAAGCAGGTGTGGCGCCCAGCACCTCAACCCTCAGCGCCACCGGGCCGGCTGTCCCCTTCTTTTTCAGATAGTATAATTGTATCCTCATTTTACTGTGGGAGTACAGCGCTCCCATCCCTCCATTGAGATAGTACAACACTGTCCATAAGTCATGGTGGGACCATGATCCAGATAGTACAACAGTATCCATATGCCATTCTGCGCCACAGGTGCAAAATCACATTCTGGACAGGTTCTGTTCACAAGGTGGTGTGAAAAAATGGCAATGTTGAAAATCTGGAGTGAAAACTGGCAAAGCTACGAGTGTGCATAGAAAGTGCACAATGCACACCTGCAGCGCAGTCATTTTTTGAAATTCTTCCACCTAATTTTCAACATGGGTTTTATGGGCCCTCCCATCATGAACAGTGGCACTGTCATTTTGTTAATCCATCCCAAAAGTTGATTTCATGCAGTGACCAAGCCAATCTGCCTCAAAGGTGCGAAAACATATTTTGGGCAGGATATAAAAAATGACAGCTGTATTGTTCATAAAGAGGTTTTAAAAAATAGCAATGTTGAAAATCTGGAGTGAAAATATAAAAAATTGGTGACATTACGAGTGTGCATAGAAACTGCACAATGCACGCTCCTAATGCAGTAATTTTGGGGATTTATTTCACCAAAATTGCAAGATGAGCTTTTCGGGACCCCACCTCGTGAAGAGTGGCACTGTCGTTTCGTGACTCAATCCCGAAAGGTGATTCCATGCAGCGACCGCAAAATCACCTTTCGGGGCCGAGAAACAAAATGACAATGACAGTGTTCACGAGGAGGGGTCCCAAGAACCCCATGTTGAAAATTTGGCACCAAAATTCCTAACATTGGCTGAGATATCAACCTAAGTTGAAACCCCCCTTTGAGTCCCATTATACAGCGCTTACCCGATTCCTCATTTCGCAGTTTGGCTTTGAAGAGTGCAGATGTGTTCTGGTCCAGAGAAGATCTTGGCCCCTGACCTCTGGAGGGTAAGTATGGGTGAGGGGTGCAGGAAGTGGGTGCACAGAGGAGGGTGGGGATGGGGAGGGAGGAGGAGATGACGATGGATCGCTTTTTCATTACAGGTAAAAAAATAAAGAAGACTTCGATGGACCATTTTCTTTATTACAGGTAAAAAAAATAATAAAAAAGACTTTGAGGGACGGTTTTCTTCATTTACAGGAACAAAAAAAAAAAATTGGGGCACACTGGGGTGGGCTCCCAATGTGTCATTGGATTTGGGGGACATACATGACGCCGACAGGGGGATCGGGCACCCCTGTCAGCAATGAAAGATGGTGGGGGGGGAATCTGACACCGGGAGTGGGCATGCCGCTGTCAGAATCCAAAACTTATGTGGGCACACTGAAGTGGGCTCCCAGTGTGTGAGAATAATGGAGGTGGGGATACAGTAGTAATGTGCACACAATGCCGACCTGGGAATCAGGCACCCCATGTTGGAAAGCATTGTGCAGCACATTACGTAACTTCAATGCAGAATCCTACATCGAAATTTTCCGTAATTTCGATGTAGGATCCTGCATTGAAGTACTGTAATGTGCCGCACAACGCTTTGATGTTGGAAAGCATTGTGTGGCACATTACAGTTCTTCGATGCAGGATCCTGCATTGAAATTATTAAACATTTTGATGCAGGATTCTGCATCGAAAAAGTGACCTCAGGGGACAGTTTTCTTCTTTTTATAGGTTTTTCAATGAAATAATACATTTGGGCACACTGGGTGGACTCCCAGTATGCCCAATACACAGTATGTATTGTGCGCACAAAGTAGATCTTCCCTTGACTCTGCAGCCAGCAGCATGAGTTCCAGCTGCAGCTGCTGAAGTCAAGAAAATATCACTCTTCTCATACAGAGAACGGACTCCAAGCCATTCTCTGCATAAGCTGGCACCCAAGAAAAAAACTTCTTTGGGTCCAGCTTAAAACACTGAAAAAACATCAGAAAACACCTAAAGAGGTTCTCTTTAGCTGTTCTCTGATGGGTTTTTTTGTGTTTAAAACCTTCGGTACTTCAACATCCTTGCAAAGCGGCAAAACAAGATGGCAGTGCATCACAGCTCAGTTGATTGCAGGACTGTGAACTGTACTAAAATACCAGCATTCTTTGCGAAAAGAAGCTGGTATTTTTCACACAGCAGTCCTATTATTCGAAAATAAGCTGCTATTTTTTGTACAATACTCCTATTGTGCGAAAAAAACAGGTTACTCACCTGTAACAGTAGTTCTAGAAGTTGTATATGTTGCTCATCCACTCTGTTTGACATGTTCCTTTCCCGTTTAAATCTTGCTGGAAGTCTTCAAGCTGGCTTCTCCCACCCACCCGGGTGGTATATACCTTGGCTCCACCCCATGACGCCAGATCTTAGCCCACTGGAAGCCAGGTTGTGTGCGTCCGCACCCGAGGAGGTCGGGTGGGTACGTTTGCATAAACAACATATACCACTCCTAGAACTACTGTTACTGTACAGGTGAGTAACCTATTTTTCTAGGATCATGGATATGTTGTTCATCCACACTGTTTCGCAGACTCCTAGCAGATCTCCAGGAGGAGGGAGGCAAGGCGCACACCCCTACTTTGGGAACAGAGATTGGAGAACTGAGGCCCCAAAACCAGCATCCCGGCGTGACTCAAGGTTGATGTGGTAGTGGGTAATGATGGTGTTTGCTGACTTCCAGGTAGCAACCTGACAGATTTACTGGATAGGGATGTCCCTGGAAGCAACCACCGATGCAGCAGTATGGTGGGTAGAATGAGCTCTTATCCCTCTGGGAGGCTCCTTGCCCACCAACTCATAGCACAGACCTGTGTATAATGTAATCCATCTTGCTATGGTCCATTTGGCTGCAGGTCTGCCAGAAGCAGCTTCAGCATGGGTGACAAACAGCTGGTGAATCTCTCCACGAATTTCTGCCGTCCTCTCCTTATAATAGGAGAGACCACGTCTCAGGTGCAAAGTATGGAGCCTGTACTCGGCCTCCGAGGTGTAATTAGGGGTAGTATACCGGCAGAATCAATACTTGGTTAAGGTGAAACTCTGACACCACCTTCGGAAGGAATTTTGGGTGGAGGTGCAGGACAACTTTGTCCCTGTGGAAGACCAGATAAGGGGAGTCCACCGAAAGCTCCTGGAGCTCCCCTGTCCTTCTGGAAGACGTGATAACCACCAGGAAGGCTGTCTTCCACCACAAGTGTGACAGCTCACACTTGTGCATTGGTTTGAATGGCTTGCCCATGAGCTTTGTCGATACCAGCAGTAGATCCCACAGATGTGGAGGTTCACGCACCCTAGGGGAAATGTGATCCAGACCTTTGAAAAAGCACCTGACCACTGTCTCCTGCACCAATGTTGGCTGACCGGCCCATGCTTGGTAAGCAGGAATGGCTGCAAGGTGCACCCTAAGGGTCAATGACCTTAGACCCCCTTTGGAGAGAGACCAAAGGGTAGTCGAGAATGTTAGCCACAGAACAGGATAAGGGATCCAGACCCTTACCCTGACACCAAATGGAAAACCTTTTTCATTTGAAGGCATAACATTTCCTGGTTGATTCCTTTCTAGATGCCTCCACCACGGTGTAGACATCTACAGAAAGACCCAAAGCCTGGAACTCTAGCCGCCCAGGTACCAGGCTGTGAGGTGAAGGGATTGAAGGTCTGGATGGAAGACCTTCCCCTGGTTCAGAGATATCAGGTCTGGTGTGTACAAAGCAACTCTGGGGGCCTGCAGCTGAGGCTGAGGAAATCTGGATAGCAGAACTGGTGCGGCCAGTCTGAGGCTATCAGAATCACCTTCGTCTTGTTCCTCCTCACCTTGAGTAACACCTTGTGGATCAAGAGAAATGGAGGGAAGGTGTAGAGGAGGCCTGGGGTCCACAGTCTCGAGAAGGCATCCCCCTGCAGTGAGTCCTGCTGAGGGGGGTTGGCATGAAACAGCCTCAGCTTGGTGTTTTCCCTGGAGGCAAACAAGTCGACCATCAGTTTTCCCCAATGGGAAAACAGGCTGTAAGCTACCTTTGGATGGATAGACCACTCGTGGGATGTCTGGCTTAGGCGGCGAAGGGTATCCGCCAGCTGGTTCGAGGCTTCTGCCACATGGATGACTAGAAGATTCACCTCCAACCGGCCTACGAGGGTCCTGATGTGGAGCACCTCCTTGCATAGCAGTCGGGAGTGCGTGTCACCCTCTTTGTTGAGATATAGTCGTGGTATTGTCCGTCAGGACTTGAACCACATGACCCCGGAGCAGATTTGTGAAAGCTGACAGTGCCAGTCTGACTGCTCTGAGCTACAACAGGTTGATGTGGCATCGGGAATCCTCGGGGGTCCAGAACCCATGGGCCTTGTTGTCCCCCATGTGGGCTTCCCAGCCCATGAGGGAGGCATCGGTCATAAGGATGACTGTAGTCTTGGGGCAAACAAATGGAATCCCTTCCTGCAACCGGTCTGGGGTGGTCCAGCATTGGAGAGCTTCCCACATCTTCTGGGTTACAGTGATCAGCTGATCGAAATGACCATATCAGTGAGTCCACTGGGTGGCCAGCTCCCATTGGAAGGGGCGCATGTGCAACCAGGCCCAAGGGACCACCGAGGTGCATGCTGCCATGCAATCCAGAAGGCACAGAAAGTCCCGGGCAGGGCACAAGTGCCCAACTAGAAATGATTGGGCAAAGGAGGAGAGAACCTCCGCCCTGTCCACCGGCAGCCAAGCTCTGGCTTGACAAGAGTCGAGCTCTGCCCCGATGAAGCCCATCACCTGGGAAGGCAAGAGTTCTGACTTGGCCTTGTTTATCAGGAGGCCGAGTTGGGAGCAGGTCTGGAGGGCCAGATCCCTGGAACTCTCCACCTCCTGTTGGGTGGAACCTGCCAGGAGCCAGTCGTCGAGGTAGGGGTAAATTCTGACCCCCCCAATGCAGGAGATGGGCCGCCACCACTGCAATGCATTTGGTGAAGACCCATGGGGCCAATGACAGGCCAAACGGCATGGCTCAGAACTCGTGAAGGGCATAAGAGAAGTGTGCCATGATGGCGGCCGAACTGGCCTGACAAAGGCCCAAGGAGGAAGCCGCATAGACTTTCCGTGCTGAATGGTCCGAAAGCTTAGACTCCTTATTGGGGGGTCAGTAAGTGTTGGCAGAACTTCCAGTATGCCTGAACACAGAGGCGGTCACCAGGCTCTCGGCCGAAGGGTGCTCTGTGAACCCTGAAAGGGACCCCATGGGCATCATGTACTTATGGGCCATGCGGGCAGATGGTGCTGGACATGAGGCTGAGCGCTCCCATAGTTCAAGTGCCGGACCAACAATGGCCTTGGCCACAGGAAAGGCCTCCGTTGGGGTATTCCCTCTCTTGAGGATGTTCATGAGAGGGTACTCCGCCTTTTTCTGGATGGGTTCCAGGGGCATCCCTGTAGAATCAGAGATGAGATGAAGGATCCCTTGGAAGGAGGAAGGACCTTCCTCCATCTCTGTGCCAACGGATGACTCATCATCCCCAGGATTAAGGTGGAGCCCTGTGACATCTGAGTCCAAAGAGTCAGTGTACAGCGGCCTGCCGCCCAAATCACCCTTGACCCACTGAGGGCGGTCCGGGGTGACCGTGACCGACAGACATCAGGGAAGCCCAGTATCTGGTTGGTTCTCTTTGGAAGGAGCCCCTCCCACAGGCTGCTTAGGCGACGGCTCCACCACTATTGGTGGAGAGACCGGAATAGGCTGAACCGGAGAATGGGCTGGCACCGCAGGCGGGGAACCAAGGCTTCAGTTCAAAGGGGGTCGGTTTCGGCCTAGGAGGTGAGAGCCAAGTAATGGCCAGCATAGGTGGTGGAGCCAGCTTCTGCCCGGACAAAATTAGTGGTGCCACATAAGGTCCTCGTAGCGCTGATGGAGTTTCCGAGTACGACCTGTGGCGTCGCCCCTTTTTGGAGCTCTTGTGGCTCTTCCTTGACCATTTGGCCGAGGGGGTTCTAGACCTCGACCGAGATCAGACAGGCCAACTCGGTCGCTCAGGAGATACCGGAGAGATTGGTGAAACACGAGGGTCTAGAATCAGGTCCTCGATGGGGACACCAGTGGGCTGGGTCTCCTCATTGGGGAACACAAGGACTGGAGTCCTCTCCAAGGAGTTGTCGGCCACTGCCGGCGACAGAGATAGATTGGATCGAGAATGATCTCAACCTCATTGGCCACTTCCTCGGTTGTCTGGCCAGATGGAAGATTCATGAAGCCTGTGTCCGAGGAAGTGATCTCGACCAAGGTCAAGACCGCATGCTCCTGGGACTGAGACCTCTCTCAGTCCCAAGAGCGCCTTCATGAGACAAAGACAAGCTAGGTTCCTTGTCTCTCTTGTGAGAGCGGGATGAGTGTAAGCCCGCGGGTGCCTCACCCCAGGTGAGGAGAGACTGGCACAACTCCTTAAAGGAACCTGTGAAGGTGGAGCCCGGGTGGAGTGGAACGAAAAAGCTTCGATTCGCCGAAGCGCAGGCGGCTTCTTCTTCGAACGCCATCATGCATTCCAGCTGCTTGGCGGAACCCACAGCCATGGAAACCGTCCATCTAGCCTCCTTGGACTTCACCGGAGGATTTCTTTTCTCCGGTCTCCCCAACTTCAAACATGCCAGGTGGTTGTCCAGGGCATTGGGATGGAAGACCAAACAATAACTTTAGGATGAGGTGTCATGGCTGACACCTAGGAAGTAGACGCACATGATATGGGGATTGGTGCGTGACATATTCTGGCCGCAAGGACACCAGCAAAATCCTGGAGAAGATTTCTCTTCCATGATCGAGGACGTAAAAGCGTGATCGCTAACTCGAACGAGTTTTAATTTTAGTGAAAACTGAAGTTTTGAAAGCCAGGGCCTACGAATGCGTGAGCACGAGGGAGGAGACCTGTATCTTCCAGCGGAAAGGAAGAGCTGGCATCATGGGGCGAAGCTGAGATATATACCACTCGGGTGGGTGGGAGGAGCCAGCTTGAAGACTTCCGGCAAGATTTAAAAGGGAAAGGGACATGCCAAACAGTGCGGATGAACAACATATCCACGATCCTAGAAATATCTTTCATGCCTGACATATAAATTTCCCCATAGGAAACAATGGGAACATTTAAAATGTCATAACTTTTGAATGGATTAATATTTTTTCACCAAACCTTCAAACGGCACATCTGTGACCCAAAGGCTTTCTATGCTGAAAATGTCAGACACAACATAAAGGCATTCCTGAGATACATGTGAGCAAAGGAATGTCAAAACCCCCCAATTTTTCTGTTTTTTCAACACTTTATATCTCAGAAACCACTGGACGGAATTTTGCAGGTCAAGAGACCTGCACCTAGACATTACGCATGCTAATGTTCATGCAAATCCATTTAAGGGCTCCAAAGTTATAAAAGCTCAAAGTTTGGACTTTAACATAGAAGTGCCGTTTCACCCTAACTATACTGGCGTGACTGTGCTAGTATAATATAGATCTATATATATTATATTTTGTGACCACAGGTTTACAGCGTTACTGATAACTCTGGTGGTGTTTGCCTTGTTGCAGGTATCCTCACTGCATCCAGTTGTTTTTTTGTTTTTGTACATTTTCTTTATGCTTAAACTTCTCTGACCACCTGGACTCTCTCCAGTGTATTCACTCAGATTGGCCAACTCCCACCCCCGCCTGAAGTCTCCCAGCCATACCTGCCAGTGTGAGCCCATCTCCACTCTGCACCACTGATCGTTCGACCTCCTCAGCTCTGAGCCCCCCTGAAGTGGGACCGCTGACTCCTCCTGGTGCTCTATCTATAATCTAGTGGAGCGACCACGGCATGGAGGGAGTACCGGATGCAGGCTGGGGAGATCTGGAATTGGGTGTGGGGGGCTGTTCACTGGACCCACATTCACCTACTAGGAGTCAGAGCCTTTTTTTCCTTTTCATCCCTCCCCCTTGGTGCAGACGTGCAATGCATTCCAGCATGGGCAATGCTGCCACCGCCAATCCCCTTCCATGGATCCCATAGGGCTGTTTTACCCACGGTCTCCACTGGGAGTCATCCAAGCCAGGGATCTGCATCCCCCCTCCTTCCTAAGAGAGGAGATCAGTCCTCTGGATGCTCTGTCCTTTCCTCCCCATCTGACATCCTAGCTCCCTGAGCTCACTCCTGAACTCTGGTCGGCGGCATGGCGTGAGATGCAGCAGTGCCTCAACCCTCAGCACCACCGGGCCAGGGAATCTAGTTGTTGCCTGGAAGTTATGCCTTAGTGGGTAGTCAGCCTCAGTTTTCCAGATGTATGAAAGACAGGGAGCCTGCCTTGTCTCCCTGTTGTTCTTCCTGCAGGGAGGGTCAAATCATTCAAACCTTGAGTCTAGTGGAGGGCATTCTCTTTCTCAGATGTCTGCCTGGAAGGTAAGACAGTTTTTTTATTTACAATGTTGAGGTATGTTTTATGTAGGCACAGTAATTGATTATAATAACTGGTGACCACCGTTATCAACCCGTTTTCGAGTACTGTAAAAAGTCATATCAACCAGCAGGTTGATACGAAAAAAACTCATATCAACCCACGGGTTGATATGACTTTTACAGTCGTGCGGCGAGAAGCCTGCAGCAGTCCAAATGGAGAACCGTTTCCTTGCCGCCTGCAGCAGGGACAGGGAAAAATGTAATGTTTCACAGGAATTTCACTAAACTGCCTTTTAACTATGGTACCTTATGGTCGTAGGTTCAAGTTGGGTAAGGTGGATCACTTTTGTAGCAATGTAGAAAAACGAATAACACCAGCAAAAACTTTTTTTCAATTTATTTAAATAAAGGTGTTAGAACAAGTCCTCCAGCTTTAATGTCAGTTGTTGCATCATCTCGATGGGTCGGATCATGCCAGTCTGAAGTGAAAGTTCATGCAGGCTAGGGAACCAGTCAGGGGGTAGTGGGGAAAGTACGTTTTCAGTGAGCATTTTTTGATCTAGTAAATACTTATTTTGCACCATTTATTATAAAAAATAAAACATTTGTAGGGGGTAAATAGCACTTTTTTAAACACACCCTCGGTGTGTGATACTAGTGAAACCTCTCAAGCTGTGCTCTCGAGGTTTCTCTAATATCACACACCTTGGGTGTGTAAAAAACTGCATATCAATCCCCTACAGTATTCTCTATATAATGTATGAAAATGTGTAGCTGTCATGGCACTGTAAGGTCAGTAGTGACTGGGGAGTTGCCGCTGCTTGGAATCCTCATGTGCCCAACATTCTAAAGCTTGGGCTGTGCCATTTTCCTGGTAGAGGTGCACAATGCCCAGTTGTTATGATTACCCATTGACAATGATGAAGCTAACAGAAAAGTAAATTATGGCAAGTATGAAGAAATGTCTTCTTTCCTACACCTTCTGGACCATACAGCAGTGGCCGTTGCCATGGTTCCTTTCGCTTGCCTGCATAAGCAGGTTCCTCTGTGGACCTTATGGTTCCAGTGGGTCCAGCGCATGGATGACCTGGACCAGTTGGTCCTGGTGTCTGACCCGATCAGGAGAGCCCTGTCATGGTGGATGGAGCTGACCAGTCTCCTTTGGGGGGGGCCCTTTTCAACTCTCATGCTTCTCCCCGGTCAGATTCTCACAATGGACACTTCTGGTCTGGGGTGGGTCACCTATCTGGCCAGCCATCAGACTCTGGGCACTTGGACAATATTGGAGCAGGTTCTCCATATCAACATCTTGGAGATGCGGGCGGTCCTTTATGCTCTGCAGGCCTTTCAGTCTCATCTCTTCCCTGGTCCACTGCTGGTGCAAATGGATGTGTGTGGTGTACTACATCAACAAGAAAGGGAGGACTTGCTCCTATCCCCTGGGCCATCAAACATGGCCTGGAACTCTTGGCCGTACATGTTCCTGGTGGAAGGTCTCAGCTGCCCCAGGTCATGGGCTTATGAGTGGTATCTTCTAATTGTGTTAGTCGAAGATCTCTTCAACCGGTGAGGTCATCCAGAGTTGGACCTTTTTACGTCCCCATTCAACGCAAAACTGCTGCTTTTCTGCTTGCTCGATCACAGGCCTGGTGTTTTCTGGCATGACGCATAGTCCCTCTCCTGGAAGGGGAGGTTTCTATATGCCTTCCTACTTCTGCAGAGGGTTCTGCTCAAGATCCAATTGGAAGGGACGGAGATAATACTCATAGCCCCCTTCTGGCCTTGCCAGATTTGGTTCCCCTTGCTGTAGCAGCTGGTAGTGGACCCTCCAGTGCTGTTGTCCCATGCACCAATTTGCTCTCCCAGGACTGGGGCACCCTGGTCCATCCAGGTCTCTGTATCGCCATGCGTGGCTCCTGTGGGCCTAGCTATTGCCCACTTTGGAGTGTCATCTAGGGTCAGAGATGTCCTGATGGCTGCTAGGAAACCCTCCACCAGGGCCACTTATGCCATAAAATTGAAACATTTCACTCTTTGGGCTGCTTCATACCAACTGGACCCCTTCACCTGACCAGTGTACTCCTTACTCAAGGTGCATCTTTCTTTCATCTCTGCGTACAATAAAGCTATCAAGGGCAGGGCTGTAGCTCAGCTTAAGGTATCCCACACCTATCTGCTCGGCATTCTGCATCTGAAACCTCCCATTTGGGAACCAATCCCTCCGTGAGGCCTCAATTTTAAGCTGGAGAAACTTATGTTACCTCTATTTGAACCAGTCTTGAGTTGCAAGCTACACTTTTTGTTGAGGAAAGTGCTCTTTTTGGTTGCTATTATTTCTGCTCAAAGGATTACCAAGCTTCAGGCTCTCATGTGTAAAGAGCCTTATTTGATTTTCCACAAAGAGAGAGTGTCTTTGCGTACTAATCATAAGTTTCTTTTCAAGGTGGTGTCGAAGTTTACGTTGAACCAGTCAGTCCACCTTCTGGTTTATTATCCTGAGTACTGTACTGTAATCGGGGGAGGCTTTGCTCCATATTTTAGCTGTACATAGAATATTGTGGTACTATGTGCACAGCACCAAAGCTTCAAGGAAGTCTGACCAGTTGTTTGTTTTGTTCACTCCCAACAGGGAGGGTGCTCCTGTTTCCAGACAGTGCTTGTCTAAGAGGTTAGCCAATTGCATTGTTTAATCCTACTGTAAGTACCACAAGGCCCTTCCAGGAAGGGTTAAGGGCAATTCCACCAGGGGCATGGCCGCTTCCATGGCTTGTTTCAGAAATGTGTCCACTGCAGACATCTGTACTGCTGACACCTAGAGTTCTGTCCACACCTTCACCAAGCATTACAGTTTGGACATCGCCTCTTAACACAGGCCAGTTTCGGCCTTGCAGTTCTCCAGGGACTTCTCTCCTAAGGCATTGGCTGCTAACACTTTTCCTCCTTCTGGTGCTGTTTTCCAGGTACTGCTTGGGACTTGGTCCTACTGGTGCTGGCCTGCTGTAAGAGCCCTCCTCGTAGTAAGATAGTAGAGTTTCATAAAAACTTACTGTGACGGTAGATCTTCGAGAGAAGCTCTTGCAGCAGGCCCTGCTTTCCCTCCCTCCTTCCCCCATCTGTCTTTGCTATTCTTCTGTTCCACTCACACTATTTCTATTTTACGTTCTTTGGCTCTCACAAGCCCCCTTGGTTCTCCATTCACTGCTCGCTTGGTGTCTCCAGTGGGAGTACTGAGGAGGTTGTGGGGGACTGCCTGCCTTTATAGGATAGGCCGACGTCAGAGGTTGATGTCGGTGGTAGGTGGTCCCCCGTGGTAGACTGCTAGCCAGAAGGTTTCTGTGTGGCTATGGTGCCTGGCAGTTAAGTCCTACCAGTGTTAGCCTGCTGCAAGAGATCCTTTTGAAGAGCTAGTGTTATTCTTGGTGGTCTAGTGCCCCCCCATGATCACCAGCTCAATGGATAATGAAGAATGTCCCTGTCGGTGTAATGGACCTCCCTCCCCTGCCACCCTGGCAGGTAGTGACCCACCACCCCGCTCCCCCCCCATCCTGGATTCGGGATGGATGGGGGGGGCAGATTGGTTAGTCACTACCTACCAGGATGGGGGGGTCCACTAGACTACCAGGGAAAACTTTTTCTTGTAGTATATGGGCAGATCGGGGATAGGGAGAAGGCTCTTCTAGACCACCAGGGATAGTCTTTATTATCTATTGGGCCTGGCAATCAGCGGGAAGGGGGCACTAGACCACCCGCTATAATCTCTATTATATATCGGGCCAGCGATCAGCAAGGGGGGACACTAGACCACCAGGGAATATTGATTTAGATGTTGGGAGAGGGATTGGGTGGGGGGAGGCACCACTAGATGACAGGGAAACATTATTTATGGAATGGGCAAGAGTTGGGGGGAGGGATCACTGGACACCAGGGAAACCTATGTTTTTATACTCTGGATGGTGATTGCAGGAGGGGGACCACTTGCACCAGGGAAATACTATTCATGGAATGGGCAAGGGTACTGGAGGGGGGAAGGCCACTGGACACCAGAATAACCAATTTATTTTTAATATTCCGGCCAGCGATTGCGAGGGGGGGTTACTAACCTCTGTTGCAGCCTATGTAAATGGGCCCATAATGAGTATGCAAATAGCCACATAGCACTTTGCAGTCCCAAGGGTTCAGTTTTGCGAATTCCGAATAGCGCACCTGCACTATTCATTGTGGATCCATTCTCCGGGATGCCTGTGGGGGCAGTGCCAGTGGGGTTAGAGGTAGCGATACAGGGGTTACCACTGCATCATCCTGGCCCTATTCGTAGTTGGATAGCATGGTGCATTATCCGACTGTGAATAACAAGCTTATACACCTGAGCAGTCGCAAAATCCAACACAAACTTTTGCACAGAGCTTTGCAATTTTTTTTTGTGTGTGAATCTAGCCCCTGGCCTCTTGCAGCAAGCTAACCCAGCCCTGCCTTTCCTAGTATGAGCTCTAGTAGAGAGGCTTCAAGTGAGAGGCAGATGTACTGACAGAATAAGAAAAACCCATGTAGCTATGAAAATGGTGCATTCTACAAATGAACCATATGTGTCTTGTGCACAAAGAAAATAGCCTTCACTTTTACTTGTATCCAGGGATAAACCAAAAATGGTTACCTATTTATTTAGAAGGAATAGACTTGCTCTACGCAGTGATGATTGATGAATGAAAGGGAATGTCGTGTCCTTCCTTAGGGTTCAGATATAAGGATTCAAGGTAGCCACATGTAACTGTCCACAGCCCTTTCAGTTTGCTGTAATTGTGGACATTGGGTGGGGGAGCAGTGTCCAAGATTGCTTGATGGTTTATTCCTTTGTGATTTTTATTAAGTCCTGCTTGATTTTCTCCAAGTCTGTTCAGTTGAACTGACACCAGACCCAACTGAGAATATCCGCAAGTGCAGTGAATCAGCAGCAGAACTCATCTGTTGGGTCAGTGAAACTGTAGTAAGTACTTGCCTAACAACATTTCTACCTAGCCTACAGACAAGCGAATAACTGCTAAATCCAAACTGAATATAAATCCCAGGCCATGCCTGAAAATATGTATTAACTTGTCTAGTGTGCTTATTTGCTTAACAAACAACAAACGACTCACAGTATGTTATTTTACAGGAAAACATGAAATAATAGAATACCATTAAATTTTGTATAGATACAAGTACTTTCATCCACAGGCATCTGAGAATGAGTGAAACTATAGATGGTACACAGTTAAGTACACAGGATCATAATTCACTGGGATAAACAATTTAATAAATCTTTATGGGATGTATAACTATGCCATGGATGGAAGTAATCAAGGAAGTATTACCCAAATGATTTTACTTATAATTCTTTAACTAGAAAAACACGTAGGAGTACTGCGCGCACAATCCTCAACCATAAACAGAAACAAAACAAAAAGTTAACAAAAATCCTCACAGTATAAACTGCCTTCGCAGATGCTTACCTTACTTCACATTTCCAGCCCTGTCAGCTGCTCGCCTTTGTCGCCAAGTGCAGATTGGAATGGGTGATGTATGCCAGCATGTAACATCAGGGTCACGTGACATGCGGATGTCGTTAGGTACCTTATGCTTATTGGAACTAGCCATGACGCATGGCTACTTCCCACAGGTGTAAGGGACCTAGCGATGTCAGCATGTCATGTGACCTGCACTTTACACGCTAGCAGATGGAACCTATTGCAAAGAGCGAGCGGGTACAGAGACTGGGAAGCAAGGTGAGCAGCTGCAAAGGCTGATTATACTGTAAGGATTTCTGTTTTTTATTTTCCCTTTATGGAATCTTTATGGCTGAGGAATGTGTGTGCAGGTTGTTGCTGACAGAACCTTGTCAAGTTTGGCACTGGTGTCTTGCTCCTTGACCCCCAGTATGTTCCTGGTCCAAACCAGGTTGGATGTGGAGCTTAGTCTCCACATTTAAATGCAGTACAGAGTCTTGACGGCAGTGATCGATATACCAGGAGGTCACCCCAAAGCCCAGGAGATCAGTTACATTACATTTTTATGCGTTTTCCTGTTTTCCATCATGTACACCCACAGATAGGGGAAGGGGCTACATTTATTCAGTATAATAAAGAAATGATTATATAGTGAGTTGGGTTTATGGGGGGAGGATAACAATGATGGGATGCCAATTAACAGAGATCGAAGGCAGTGCGAGAAGTGCAGAACAGAATAAAGTCGTTTACTGTTATGGGAACGAACAGTTTCATACTGTATCTGATAGTTCCAGTGACCGAAAAGACCCAACAGAAAAAGAATACAGCACAGAACAGAATAAGGTCCTTTACCATTATGGGAACTAGCAGTTTCACACTGTATCAGATAGTTCCCATGATCGAAAAGGACCAACAGAAAATATGGAATACACTGCAGAACAGAATAAGATCCTTTACCGTTATGGGAACTATCTCATACAGTGTGAAAATGCTAGTTCCCATAACTGAAAAGGACCTCATTCTGTTCCACGCTGTATTCTACTTTTTCTGTTGGTCCTTTTCTGTCATTGGCACTATCTACTACAGTGTGAAAGTGCTAGTTCCCATAACACTAAAGGACCTTATTATGTTCTGCACTGTATCCCTCCTTTTCTGTTGGTTCTTTTGGTCATGGGAACTATCTGATACAGTGTGAAAGTACTAGTTCCCATAACCAAAAAGGACAAATAGAAAAAATGGAATACGATGCAGAACAGAAAAGTTCCTTTAGCATTATGGGAACTAGTACTTTCACACTGTATCTGATAGTTTCAATGACAGAAAAGTGCCAGTACATTACAGGACAGGATAAGGTCCTTATTTCTCATAGAAACTAGCTGTTTTCTAAAAAAGTCAGCTAGTTCCAATAACCAGAAAGGACCAAGCAGAATGAGGTCCTTTTTGTTGTTATGGGAACTGGTAATTTCACTGCAGGTTGGCTAAAAGTAATGACAGGAAAGGATCTGACCACTAGGGGGCTGCAGGGTCCTTTGCTTTAATGGGAACTAGCATGTTTGTTTAGAGCAAGCTGGTTCCCATTACAAGAAAGGGCCAGACAACCAAAGGTCCTTTCGAATTATAGGAACTAGACCCGACCCTAAACTTTCCCTGGTTCCCCCTCAAGAGTCTTCATAAGCCCCAGAGTCCTCCTGGTGTTTCCTGGCCCTTTGGTTGGTAGAGCTGGTGTCACATGGTTGAAATAATAGCTGCTGGAGTATACAGTCCCAATGAAGTTTACTCAAGGTCCCATGTTTTAAATGTTCCTGCAGCCAAACCATTTACTTTCATTTAATTATTTCCCCACACATTTGTAGCCATCCCTGTGACCTATTAGGCGACTACAACATTTAACCCATTGAATCAGCCCTTTCCTAGTCACTGCTGTTGTTTTACATTGTCCCTAGGCAGCCACACATATAGCCCAAATTGCAGTCCATATATGTCCCACTTTCCATTTCTGTCACAGCCCAAATACACATTTATTTAAGCATGCTGCCACAGAATCATAGCGTCCCCTTTGCTCTTATACACTGTTACACTTGTAACCCCTAGGTGGCGCTATCCCAAGGGCTACTACCCTTGCCTGCTTGGCTAGTAACAGGTTAAGGGGCCTGGGTAATGAAATGGGTGCCTCCACCCGGAGGTCAGGGTTGTTAGTGGTCAAGCTAACCTGGGCACAGCCCTCTGGGACACTGTAACCCCCCTTTCCCTTCTAGTGGCCTGAACAATATGCAATAATTACTTTCACAATGACCCTTATTCACCAGGCAATTACCCACACTATTTGCACTTACCACCAGGGCTGGTTCCTCTAGCTTGACCCTGGGGACCACCTGTAAAACAAGGTTAAGCACAGCAAATAACAACAGTACAATACTCTTGGCACACATTGGAACCACAGTCAGGTTAAATGCAAACAAAGTTAAATCTGATTTATTCAGGGGACTTGAAACAAGGGAGGGGTGTAATCAGGTTGATTTGCTTAAAAGTTATATTAATCAGACAGTTATGCAAGCAGCTCAGAGTCCCTACACAGTCACACACTCTGGGTACCCAGGTAGGAAAACAGTGGACTAGCCAGGAACGCTGCAGCTGGTTGGGGCCCTGTGATGGAAGAAAGCAACATGCACAACACACACTATTTGTAATCTGGAGCCGGAGGGCTCAGTTTGTGAAAGAAAAGGCAACAAGACAATCAGATGACAACACTTTTAGATTTAGCTGTTGTTGCATGGAGCTACCCTGATGTTTACTCATGATACCCCATACTGGACACAGGCAGGATGAAATAGATACTGCAGGCTGTTGAACTGGAGTGCCCGGAGAAGCATGGCCCACATGAATCACTGAGGCATTGTTCCTGTTCAAGGCGTTGAGCAGGGGGCTGATCCCCAGGTCAGTTGCTCGTCGATGACTTTCTCTGCATAGCAGGTATACTGGCTGGGCCAATATAGCAGGGCCCAGACAAATGGAAATGGATACGGATTCAGTCCATGGAGCTGGATACAACCTCCAGCAAGCAAAACACAGTTCAGACACACAGTGGGGAACCAAATCATGACCCACTATATGCACACAGCACATTCACATGTAAGGAAATTACACTGTACCAGGCAAATGGCACTCCAGTCGCAATTACAGAGTCTCTGCACAATCTGGGAGTTCAGAGGTAGCTGGAAGTCCTGACTGGCTGATCGCATTCAGCAAATCTTTGGTCTTCTTCAGGTTAAAGCCTGGTCACAATTCAGCCCAAAACTACAATTCCTACAAGTTTTGGCTCCACCATGCCCCTGTAGGCAGACTCCATTTTAGAGTCCCAAATGTACTGATTGGCCCATTCTGACAGTCCAGGCTCAAGATGATGGAAACAAACAGAACTGTCCATGCTGTAAAGAAGGCAGGTTAGAACAAACTGCAATATTATTACTACTCTAACAAATGATCAGCAAACAAGTACATCTTCTAACAGAGCTCCCTCTCAGATTAATTATGACTGCAATCCAGGCAGCTCTTAAAGAGACAGTACACAGAGGCTATACAGGCACTCTCTGGCAATACATTTAAACTGCTAAAACGCAGGACACCAGCCTGGCAGTGAGCATTTAAGCAAGCTCAAGGAAGACATTTTGGGAACCCCCATTTGTAGGGGGAGTTTGCACCCTTCCCTGTCTGGAGAAAACTTGGTGTCTGCATCAAGTCTGTACCATCACAATATCAAAAATACAATATAAATGAGACATATATATATCATTAGCTTGTTATGTCACTATACCATTCAATATACTTCGCATTACTACATCCATATTGACAATACTTATGCATGAGGGGTGGAAGAACAATGGAAAAAATCAAAACTGCCATCATGGAGGCAACAAGCCTTTGTGTGAAACAAATAAAGAACTGAAAGTGGAGTAAAAAAACACTATGGTTCTCAAAAGAGGTGGCAGGGAAGGTTAGGGAGAAAAAGGCAGCGTTCAAAAAGTACAAGGAATCACAGAAAGAGCACGACAGGGAACTGTATCAGTTAAAGCAGAAAGAAGTGGGGAAGACAGTCAGAATAGCAAAGGCCCAAACCGAGGAAAAGATAGCCAACTCAGTTAAGAAGGGGGATAAAACCTTTTATAGGTGCATTAGGGAGCAATGAAATGTTAAGGGAGGGATAGTGAAGATTAATAAAGGAGAGGGGAGGTGGGCAGAGGGAGACAGTGAAAAGGCAGAGATACTGAATGAATACTTTTGCTCAGTATTCACAAAAGAAGAAGAGGAGGAGTTACCTAAACCAAACAATAGAAGCACTCTGGGTAGGGGGGTTGACATCAGTCCATTTACAGAAGACAGAGTCCTGAAAGGACTCCTAAAACTCAAGGTGGACAAAGCAATGGGGCCTGATGGGATTTACCCCAGAATCCTAAAAGAACTAAAGGGGGACCTAGTGACACCACTGACCACCCTTTTTATAAAATCATGGGAGGATGGAGTGGTACCTAAGGACTGGAGGAGGGCAGATGTGATTCCCCTTCACAAAAGTGGGAACAAGGCAGAAGCAGGAAACTACAGACCTGTTAGTTTGACCTCAGTGGTAGGGAAAATGATGGAATCACTTCTGAAAGAAAGAATTGTTAAGTACCTAGAGGCCAGCGGAACACAGGACCCAAGGCAGCATGGATTCACAGCAGGAAGGTCATGTCTGATGAATCTAATCGATTTCTTTGACTGGGTGACCAAAGTAATAGACCAGGGAGGGGCTTTGGATATGGCCTACCTAGACTTTAGCAAGGCATTTGACACAGTCCTGCACAAAAGATTAATAATCAAGTTAGCCAGTCTGGGAGTGGGTCCAAGGGTGGTAGCCTGGGTAACAAACTGGCTGCACAACAGGACACAGAAGGTAATAGTGAATGGAACTCACTCCAAAGAAAGGCGGGTTACTAGTGGAGTACCTCAGGGTTCAGTACTGGGTCCGATCCTCTTTAACGTCTTTGTAGGTGACATTGCAGAGGGTCTGGAAGGAAAGGTATGCCTCTTTGCAGATAACACAAAGATCTATAACAGAGTTGATACACAAGGGGGGATGGAAAGGATGAGAAGGGACTTGGCAAGGTCGGTGGAATGGTCAGACATATGGCAACTAAGATTCAATGCAAAGAAGTGCAAAGTAATGCACCTGGGAAACAAAAACCCAGGAGAAGAGTACACAATGTCAGAGGAGGTACTAACAACAATGATAATGGAAAGGGACCTGGGGGTAGTCATATCAGATGACCTGAAGGTGGGCAAGCAATGTGAGAAGTCAGTAAGGAGAGCCAGGAGATACTGGGATGCATAGGGAGAGGCATCACAAATAGAAAAAGGGAAGTGGTTATCCCTCTGTACAGACAGTTGCTGAGACCCCATCTGGAGTACTGCGTGCAATTTTGGAGACCCCATCTTCGCAAGGACATATGCAGGATGGAGGCAGTCCAGAGGAGGGCAACTAAAAATGGTGCAGGGTCTGCATCAGAAATCATATGAAGAGAGACTGAGAGAGCTTAATAAGTATACCCTTGATGAAAGGAGGGATGGGGGGACATGATAGAAACTTTCAAGTACCGCAAGGGAATCAACAAAGTCCAGGAGGGTAGCATCTTTCAGAAAAAGAGATGTGCAAGAACAAGGGGGCACAATTTAAAGATAGAGGGGGATGGCTCAGGGGCAATGTGAGGTAATTTTTATTTTGACGGCGAGAGAGTGGTGGACGCTTGGAACTGTTTTCCTGGGGAGGTCGTGGGGTCTAAAGCAATGGGGGGAATTTAAACATGCATGGAACAGACATAAGGCAATTATAGTGGTGGGTGGGAGGAAGTAGGCTGTTGGTTAACTAGAATCTGTAGCTTATCCAATACGTAGGGAAATGGGCAGACTGGGTGGGCCAAGCGGTCCTTATCTGCCGTCAAAGTCTATGTTTCTATGTTTCATACAGGTAATGCTGATTCCACTATGATTAACACATTAGTAACATAACAATATTGCTTCAGGTAATAACTTCCTGTACATTAAACAATGTAGGAGGGGGCCCTTCCCTATCAGCTAACTTGGGGCTGGATGGGGCAGGGGCACCATACTGAGAAGTAAGAACAATCAACCTGGAATTGGCCATTAAGCTCAATTTGGGTAGTGAGCTCTGAGAAATATAAACACCTTTGTGAACCACATTGAGAGGCAAATCCACTGGCCTCCCGGGAGAATCATAACTGAAGTGCAATACTGGCTTGACAGCTCGGCCAGTCTTTCTGGGGGGAACAGCCACAGTCTCTGTACTTTCAGCACTAACTTTGGAGCGTTTTCCTCATTCATGAGGGGTCCCTCTGCACGGATGGGAATGTCCAAACTGGGAGCACTGTCAGCTTTTTGCTCTTTATGCTCTGTTTCCAGAACACTCTGCTCACTTAGAGAAGGTTCTGGCTTAATTAGGCTTTGTGGCACTGAAGGAGGGCTGTCAGCACTCTCATATTGTTGTTCAAGTTCTGGTGTGTCACCAGAGAGACTCAGACCATCAGCCCCTTCTTTGGGCAAGTCACTCAGTTCCACGAAACACAGGGAGTCCACAGCCTCAGACATGATACTTTGAACTTCACATTTAGGGAGCACTGGCTCCAAGGATGAAGCTGGGGGGTTAGGCAGTCCAGAAGGCCCAGCTTCAGCCCCACAATTCTGCATAGGATTTCCACGAAACTGACTCAGTTCATAGGAGGGATAACAGGTATTTCCATAGTCAGTTTCATCAGAGGTGGACTGACAGCCACTACCATTCTGGGCCTGCTGCGGGGAAAACCTTAAATCTGTAACTACTGGGGTAAGTTGACTCTGTCTCTTTTTTGTAGCAGCATGAGTCACCGGCCTAGGGGAGGCAATATCTGCTGGCTCAGCTTCAATAATAACTTGACCAAAAGGCAGCAAGTGGTTACGGTGCATGGTCTTGACAGCTATGGAGTTATTCTCTGGGCGTACCTTGTACACTGGTAGATCATCCAACTTTCCAACTACTACATGAGGAAAATGGTGCCACCTATCAGCAATTTTGTGCTTGCCATGTAGTCCCAAATTGCATAACAACACACGGTCTCCAGGCTGTAGCTCTTGAGCCTTTACTTTCTTATCGTTTCTCTCTTTGTTGGCAAAATTTCTCTTGGTGGCCATTGTTTGGGCCAGTTGATATGCATGGTTCAATTGAGCTTTCAGTTTCTGTACATACTGCAGGTAGTTTTCAGCTCAGATCCCATCTGGTGATACCCCAAGGCAGACATCAACTGGCAGTTGGGCCTCCCTCCCGAACATGAGGCAGTAGGAGGAGAACCCAGTAGCATCATTTTTGGTGCAATTGTATGCGTGTACCAAGGTGCTAATCTGCTGGCTCCACTTATGCTTGTCTTTTGGATGGAGGGTGCCCAGCATGTCTAGAAGGGTGTGGTTAAAACGTTCTGGTTGAGGGTCCCCCTGTGGGTGATAAGGGGTGGTTCTTGACTTCTGCACCCCCCACAGAGAGAACATTTCTTTGATTAGCCTACTTTCAAAGTGTCTGCCTTGGTCAGAGTAGATCTGCTGGGGGGCACCATAGTGGACGAAGAATTTTTGATCTTTAGTTGGAAAAGCTTGTGCATACCATGTAAAATGATCCGTAACCGCTAACACATTGCCAATATTCTGTTGATCAGGTTCTAAACACAAAAAAATCTATGCAGACCAGTTCCACAGGGGCGCTGATAGTGATATTGACAAGGGGGGCAGCCCATGAGGCAGGGCTTTTCTTTGGAGGCAACGACTACAGGTCTTTACATGGTGCTCAACATTGGCCCCCATCTTGGGTCAGTAGAATCGAGATCATACCAGGTCGAGAGTCCTGTCAATACCGAAGTGCCCCATGTGATTGTGGAGGGACCTCAGTGCCAAGTATTTAAAGGCCATGTGCAGGATCAATTGTTGCCTGTCTACTTGACCACTATGATCCACTGTCTCTCTGTATAACAACTGATTGAGTAACTTCAACCTGGGGCCTTCTTTAAACAATAGGGCAGTTCGCAAGTCAGGGGAACGCAACTTAGACACATTTTTCCCCACACACAGGACATCAAGTGTGGGTTGAATCATAGGATCTTGGGATTGAGCCCACTGAATACTGTCATTGTCAAGTTGAGGTAGTGCACTAACATCTAGAGCAGAGAAATGGCAATAGGCAGCCGGTATGCAGGTATCAGGAGGGTCCAAGCAATCTACTAGACAGTCCACTGTGTCCGCAGACATCTGTTTGTCTCTGTCAAACCTTTGGCACAATGCTCAGATGTCAGATTCAGACAGCTTGACCCAATCACTCTTGGAAGCAGGCCTTCATGACCAGGCATCAGCATTAATATGGTTCAGTCCTGGTCTGTATTCGACAACCTGCTCATAGGTTGATAAGACAGAAAGCCACTGGTGCCCAGTGGTGTCTAAATTAGTTGAAGTCTGTAAATAGGTCAATGGGTTATTGTCGGACTTCAACAATATGTAACCCCCGTGGGCGCTATCCCAAGGGCTACTACCCCTGCCTGTTCTGACTGTAACAGGGTGAGAGGCCTAGATCCGTTGGCGGGTGTCTCCACCCAGAGGTCGGGGTTAGAACAGTCGCGATTGACTTGGTCACAGCACTCTGGGTTGCTGCAACCCCCCTTTCTCCCCACTAGTGGTCCAAACAGTTCAATTACAGTGTCCTTACCATACACACTTATCCCTCAGTTCGGACCACTCAGCTCACTCCGGGGAACCCCTGAAAAGTAAGATGCAGTTACACAATATGCACTGAGCAGTAATTCACCATTAATACACAAACTAGCCAGTGTACCTTTGCAAAACAAGCAATCTGATTTATTTAAGGGGAGATAACAAGAACCGGGGGGAATCAAGTTGATTGGCTTATCACCACTATATATGAGTATCTACCTAGGGCTCTGTGCACAGGCCTAACCTATAAGTTACTGTCTATGAGTACCCAAGCCCTAAAGGCTAGTTCCTCGATGCAGCTGGTTGGGGCCCTGACACAGAGACAAGCATGAGATTCCTACGAAGATTAATTAGAGCCAGCTGGCTCAATTAGTGTAGTCAGAGAAGTAACAAGAAGATCTTGCCCTTATTAGGAACATTTGGCAGGGAGCTACCCTGATTTAGTACTCACGACTCCAGAAGTCCTCACACCACTTACAGGACCGAGCCTGGACTCCAAACACTGCTCCACACATTTATAGGAAAAGCAACAGAGGGGTACCATACCAAGCAGCTTCTCCTAGGGCCCGACCGAACTCACAGCTAATCAGGAGTCTCACTGCAGCTTCACTTTTCCTGATAGACCAAGCGTGATTCAGCAGATTCTCCAGTCCTCTACAGGGTGAGCCTGGTAGGTGGCTGCGCTCCTGCACAGCCTCCTCTGACCGCTGCCCAGTGGAGTTAGTCCGAACTTGTTGGCGATTCAAAACACCTGACACTGGCCTTACACGCACTTCCCGTGCGACAACTCAACGGCACAGGAGCCCAGAGCTCCTTCCTCGCTCAGAGCCACAACGTCTCTGCCCCTTGGCAGTATGGGGCAATCCTCTCAGTTCGGGTGCCACCTGATTCCATTGGCTGGCTGCTGATGCCAGTCACTTAATTTTTGCCCTCATTGGTGCATAGAGGCGCCATGGTCCAGACTTCACTCCCCAGAATTATTAGCTGTGTCTTCATTGGTCAGCCGGCTCACTAGAGGGTCCTAATTCTGGTTGGTCAAACAGATCTCCATTTTAGGGTCCCCCCATTTCCCATTGGCCCATTTCAATAGCCCAGGTCTAAAATGGAGGGGCCAAGTGCACACAGTACCAGCTGCAAAAGAAGCAGGTTAGACAAACAGTAATTCCACTTAATACTTTAACTAGTTATAGCCAAACGGTTACATCTTGCAAAGGGGCTCCTGTTGCGCTTTTCAGTGACTACATGAAGGGAGTGATTTCTCTGCAGCTTAGGCAGGATTCAAACAGGGAAACCCCAGTCCCCTCATTCAAACCACTAAAATCTGCGAGCAGGCAACTCTTAAAAGACAGTGCTGGAGGCTCTAAAAGCACTCACTACGCCCGCATCTAGCGGCCTTACGCCGAACACCAATTTGGCATAGAGCATTTAGACAAGATCCGGAAAGGCTTTTAGGAACCCCCATCCATAGGGGGGTTACACCCTTCCTGGCCTGGAAAGAACTTGGTGTCCACGTCAAGTAGTTACCCTTAAATCACTTTAAGGCAAAACTGTTTAAACTGACAGCACATTAAAGTGTTGATTGCACACATCACATAGTTTACTTTTTACCTATACAACAGCACGCATATTACACCCCTTTCTTTTATATATCAGGTCATTTCTTCCTGGCTATGCCAGTTGGATAAAGGAAGCCCTTCCCTATCCCCTACCTGAGGGCTGACTGGGGCAGTAGCACTATACTCAGAGGGTAATACTAACAGTTGTGCATCATCCCTCAAAACTAACTTGGGCAATGAACTTGGAGATACATAGACCCCCTTATGGACTACATTTAATGACAAGTCCACAGGCTGACCCAGAGACTAATAACTTAACCTTATTACAGGCCGTACGTCTCAGCCAGTTCGTCTAGGGGTCCCAGTAAAATCCGCTACGGGCCCTGTCTCCACTTCCACCTCATTGAGGTTAGTAGAGGGAACCTCCACATGAGACGAGGGTCCCATACCCATAGTACTTTCGGGGACATGACCCTCTATATCAGGACCCACACTACTTAGTTCAGTCAAGGGCACTTCTGGCACTATGGGGATGCTATCAGGGCACTCAAAGTATTCTTTTTGCTCAGGCGGATCCCGAACAGGTTCCCCCACATCACTTCCTTCTTCTGAAAAGTCAGACAGTTCAGCCAGCCCAGATAACTCAGCTAGACTCATAGACCCCACTTCCCCAGCTTTGAGGCCACTCGCTTCGTCCTCAGGGAGCATGGACTCCAGGGACAAAGCTGGGGGCTCAGACAGTCCATAAAACCCAACTTCATCCCCAGAGTGAGCTAGGGGGTTGCCCTTAAAATGTTGACTCAGTTCATAAGAGGGGTAATACTCCACATCATGTTCCCTGTCTTCAGCCACAGACGGGGGATCAATTTCAGCAGTGGGGGGAAGGGAAGGCTCCCAGGGTGTAAGTTCTGAGGAGTCAACCCCTCTGAATCTCTTTTTGGCAGCAGCTCTAGTTATAGGCCCAGAGGGAGGGGCATTAGGAGGCGCAGTCTCTATCAAGATCTGTCCAATTGGCAGCAGGTGATTTTGGTGCAAAGTTTTTACGTCTTTTGAATTGTTTTCAGGCCTTACTTTGTACACAGGCAGATCATCTAGTTTGCCCACTACAATGTAAGGGAGATGGTGCCATCAATCAGCAATCTTGTGTTTGCCATGCAGTCCCAGATTTCTTAGCAATACCCGATCCCCCTCCTGGAGTTCCTGTGCCTTCACCTTTTTGTCATACCTCTTTTTGTTAGCCAGGTTCCTTTTGGCAGCCAGGGTTTGAGCCAGTTGGTACGCATGATTTAGCTGGGCCTTTAACTTTTGCACATACTGTAAGTAATCATTAGCTCGAACCCCATCAGGAGAGACCCCAAAACACACATCTACTGGCAGTCGAGCCTCCCTTCCAAACATCAGGCAGTAGGGGGAGAATCCAGTAGCGTCACTTTTGGTGCAGTTATAGGCATGTACCAGGGTGCTAATTTGTTGGCTCCATCTAGGCTTGTCTTTTGGGTGGAGAGTGCCTAGCATATCCAGCAAGGTGCAGTTGAAACGTTCAGGCTGGGGGTCACCCTGGGGGGTGGTACGGGGTGGTTCTTGATTTCCGTACGCCTCACAAGGATAGCATCTCTTTAATCAGATGGCTTTCGAAATCTCTCCCTTGATCGGAATGGATTCGCTGGGGGCTCCATAATGAACAAAGAAATTTTCCACAAGGCCTTTAGCCACCATGGTTGCCTTCTGATCCTTGGTGGGGAAAGCCTGGGCATATCGAGTGAAATGATCCGTGACCACCAATATGTTACTGATATTTTTCAGATCAGGTTCTAAGCTCAGGAAATCAATGCAGACCAACTCCATAGGGCGCTTGCAGCATGTTGACCATGGGGCAGCTCTGAGGTAGGGCTTTTCTTTGCAAACAGCGGCACAGGTCTTGACATACTGCTCTATGTCTGCACTCATTTTGGCCAGTAGAATCGGGTCCGCACCAGGTCAAGAGTTTGGTCTATGCCAAGATGCCCATGTGATCATGTAGGGACCCTCAGTACCAGTTCTCTAAAAGTGGTGGGCAGCACCAGTTGTTGTTTGTATATCTGCCCCTCTTTGTCTATGGTCTCCCGATATAACAGTTTATTGTTCAGCTTTAACTTTGGACCTTCTTTGTATAACAGGGCAGTCCTCAAATCAGTGGACCGCAGTTGGGACACATCTCTCCTGGCTTGCAGCACCTCTAAAACAGGTTGTATCATAGGATCTCGAGACTGAGCCAGCTGGAGGCTATCATTATCGAACTGAGGCAGCATACTAGTGTCTAATGCAGAAAAGTGGCAGTAAGCCGCAGGCACACAGTTCTCCGACGGACCCAAGCAATCTACCATGCAGTCCACAGCATCAGAAGTCACCGGTTCCTCCTTGTCGAATTTTTGGCAAAGGGCTGCAATGTCTAGTTCAGAAAACCTGACCTAACTCAGCCTCGGGACCCAGGCCTCCGAGTGAGAGCATCAGCATCTATATGGTTGAGACCTGCTCTGTATTCAACAGCGAAGTTGTAGGTGATAATGTAGAGAGCCACCTGGACCAGTGGCATCTAGCTTGGCTGAGGTCTGAACATACGCCAAAGGATTATTATTGTTTTCACCAGTATCTTAGCCCCATACAAGTAGTCATGGAACTGATCAACAATGGCCCACTTAGAACCAGGAACTCTAGTTTGTGCACTGGATAATTTTTTCGGAAGGAGTCAAACTTATGGCTGGGAAAAAAGCTGCAGGTCTCAGACCGCTGATGCTCTTGGTACAATACGCCCCAATCCTTGCAGACTGGCATCAGTATGAAGAATATAGGGTTTAGCTGGACAGCATAGGCCAGCACTGGGGCGTGAGTGTTGATATATAATGTCACAGAAAGCTTCCTCGTAGTCAACAGTCCAGTGAGTTCCAAACACATCATTGGGGTGGAAATGTCTTCAGTCTCAGATTGTGCAACCTCTTATATTTCTATGGCTCGGGGTACCCTTGAGTAAGATTAAGTAGGGGCCGGATCACCCGCTGAATAGTCTCTAATGAATCATTGGTAGTACCCACAGAACCCCAGGAACTGCTGTGAGTTCTTCCAAATTCTTGGTTGGGGCCAAGTGGTTAAAGCCTACTTGTTAGTCTGTCTCTGGCCTTCAGGGACACTATGTGGCCTACATATTTCACAGAGGTTTGAAAGAACTAGTATTTGTCAATAGATAACTTAAGGCCGAAATCCTCCAGCCGGTCTAGGACCTTGAACAATCGATTTTCATGTTCTTCCAATGAGCTGCCAAACACTATGACATCATCTAAGTAAACCAAACACTCGAGCAAGTTCATGTCCTCCACGGCATGTTCCATTAGGTGCTGAAAGATAGCGGGGCACCAGAAATCCCTTGAGCATCCGGATAAACTCATAGAAGCCTAGAGGGTAAATGAACACAGTCTTCTCTCGATCCTCTGGCGCCATTGGGATCTGATAGTACCCATTGCAGAGGTCTAACACAGAGAACCACTTGCTGCCATTTAGACAGTCCAGAGCGTCCTGTATGTGTGGCATGGTATACTGGTTAGGGATGGTCCGACGGTTCAGGGTATGGTAGTCCACACACATCCAAACAGCCACATTCTTTTTCCTCACTACAACAATGGGGGAAGCATAAGGGCTCCTGGATTCTTGTATCACACCAGCAGCCAGCATCTCTTGCAGATGCCGTCTCACATCGTCTATGTCAGCAGGAGCCAGGCGCCGAGACCGCTCGCGAAAAGGCCTTTCATCATGTAGTCGAATGTGGTGTTCAGCCCCCTGCACACATCCCACATCCCATTCTTTTAGGAAAAATACCTGGTCTCTTTGGGCCTGCTTTTCACTGATCCTTACTTTCCATTCAGCAGGCAACGGGAGTCACCGAAATCAAACAAGTCGGGCGTGACTCTATCATCCTTCCCCAAACCTCTTATTGGGGAGTACTGCAGTGTCTGCACTATGCACACTAGCCAGGGTACAGCCTCTATGTACTGAATCTCTTTGTCAGACACATTATGAACTTGAACCATCACTCTCCTGGCATAAGCATGGGCTCTAGCAGGCAAGATACTGGGTTAACCAGCAGTCCCCCAGGCAGCTTTTCTTCTCCAGGCGCATCCAGCATCAATAGTTTATTCTTGACATCCTTTTTAAACTGGACCTCCCCTTGTAAAACATACTGGGCATTTGGGGCTAGTAGCAACGGTTCTGGATCCTTCCTCCAGACAACACCCTTTCAGGCTCCTCCTGGCTAGCCTTTCTCTGAGTCTCATAGGCCTTCTGGATCAAAGCGGGTATCCTAAGAGCACACCCAGTCCTGGACACTTGCTTTTCAGAACACAACTGTGCTAGTCGACCAAAACATGTGGGCATTGGTCCCAATCAAAGGGTACCCGCCCACAGTCCAGTGGGGCAGACTAAGGCCAGGTTTCCACCACCTGTTCATCCACCCCAGCCACAGAAGTAGGAAATGACAACCAGATCTGGATATACCCCAAATACGGATAAGCCTTGTCACTCAGCCCCCATACATGTAGACCATCCAAGGGTTGTAGTGGCACCTCAGGTGTGTGGGTCTGATACCAGTCCTGGAACATAATGGTCACCTGAGAGCCACTAGCTAATACAGCTCGGGTGGGAATTCCATTCACTCGCACTGGGGCCTCCATCGAGGGCCCTACCACATCAGACCATTCGGGGAGCACAGTGTTGACAGTTGCTTGGGCATGGGCCTGGGTCACAAAGCCCTTCCTAGGGGGTCAGACGTAGGCCCTGCGATGCCAGGTGATCAGCCTGCTGTTGACCTTCCTTAAATTCTCTGGCAACTGGCACTCAGTCTGAAAGTGTCCATCCTCCCCACAATGGTAACAGAACTTGGGGTCCCGGGCCACCCTATTGGGAAGGGAATACTTTATCTGCTAGGGGCCATCCAGGGGGCAAAGGAACTCCCCCGAGCGCGGGTGTTTATTTCTAGGTAATTCAGGTTCTCCAAACCTAACAGGGTGGGTAGTGGTTTGCTTCAAGTTCCTCACCAGTTCTCGTAAATTCCTGATCTTGGGCTCAACTCATTTTCTACTTGGGATCAGAGGAATGAGTTCATTTCCCCCACCCTCCTTGCAACCTGGGGATACATCAGGCCCCCAAAGGGCGGGTCTCATCGGTTCGGTTAGGACTGGGGTTTGGCACTGTTTCACAGCCCCCACATAGGATTCCCACCTCCTCATTCGCCCTACCTCTAATCTCCTCATCAATTGACAGTATTCAGGCTGGGCAGTTTCACGATCATGCAACTTAAGTTTTAACAGTATCACACTGGAAAATCTAGCAGATTTTGAAACGGTTCCAACCTGACTTGGTTCAAGGCTGGGGCAGTGATCTCCCTTCTAACAGGCCTCTGTAAAGCCCATTCCACCCTAGTAATAAGAGCGAGAACTTTTCATTCCTCCACTGCTAGCAGACTTGAATTTCCATAAGTCTTCTCGCTTTCTGAGCTCAAACACTCTCTAAAGCAGAAAGATACTCTTGCTGCAGTAGCCTGGGCTAGTAGCCCAGAAACCTAATGGTTTGAAGCCAGAGATCCCGGGCAGGGCTCTCCATGTTTCCTTTCATTTCTCTCAGAGCATTGCCACTCCTGAACCAAAGCGGTGTGCTGTCCATCCACGCCCAAATCATCCTCCCTGAAGGCACGGGCACCGTACTTAGAAAAAGTTTTAGCCTACGACGAATCTAGTTATATAGAAGGAACCACTATGGGGCTAAATAGAACCTTGGGGGCCCAGGGTGGGCCGGGGAAACCTGGGGTGAGATCACTGGAAAGATCCAAAGCTCGTTGTAACTCTTGTAGTTCTCCTTCACGGCCAACAATTTAAGCAGTTTGTCTTGGTTATTAGTCTGGGGAGACCCCCCAGGAGTAACTGACCCACTCTGGATGTAAATGACCTCCATCCCTGTTGGGCACCTCCAGGTAAACCACTGTAAATTTTCTCGGGTCAATGGCTACACTACAACAGTAGTACTTGTAAAGTCTGATTGAGTAGGTCAGCCATACGCCCTCTCACCTCTACCTTACCCAAACACTTAACCCGCTCTACTACAGAAATAAGGTCAGCGTTCGTGGTCCCTAGAGGTACATCTAACAGCAACACAGTTCTCTGAGAGTCCAACTCTTCAGCTTCACCCCACCCCATCAGTTTATGTACCATTGTCTTAATGGAGTCCAACTTGATTTTAGCCATGATATCCACTTCCAACTTTTCCTTCAATT
Organism: Neoceratodus forsteri; assembly: GCA_016271365.2. Taxonomy (NCBI): domain Eukaryota; kingdom Metazoa; phylum Chordata; order Ceratodontiformes; family Ceratodontidae; genus Neoceratodus; species Neoceratodus forsteri. Next base: position 296,894,657 of record CM057459.1, on the reverse strand, counting down.
TATCCATTGCTAGGTACTTTGTCCACTCAGTCACTAGGGGGTGCTGATCCCAGCGGTGCCTCCACTATGTAACCCCCAGGGGGCGCTATCCCAAGGGCTACTACCCCTACCTGTTCCGACTGTAACAGGGTGAGAGGCCTAGATCCATTGGCGGGTGCCTCCACCCAGAGGTCGGGGTTAGAACAGTTGAGATTGACTTGGTCACAGCACTCTGGGTTACTGCAACCCCCCTTTCTCCCCACTAGTGGCCCACACTGTTCAATTACAGTGTCCTTACCATACACACTTACCCCCCGGTTCGGACCACTCAGCTCACTCCGGGGAACCCTGAAAAGTAAGGTGCAGTTACACAATATGCACTGAGCAGTAATTCACCATTAATACACAAACTAGCCAGTGTACCTTTGCAAAACAAGCAATCTGATTTATTTAAGGGGAGATAACAAGGACCGTGGGGAATCAAGTTGATTGGCTTACCACCACAATATATGAGTATCTACCTAGGGCTCTGTGCACAGGCCTAACCTATAAGTTACTGTCTATGAGTACCCAAGCCCTAAAGGCTAGTTCCTCGATGAGGCTGGTTGGGGCCCTGACACAGAGACAAGCATGAGATTCCTACAAAGATTAATTAGAGCCAGCTGGCTCAGTTAGTGTAGTCAGAGAAGTAACCAGAAGATCTTGCCCTTATTAGGAACATTTGACAGGGAGCTACCCTGATTTAGTACTCACAACTCCAGAAGTCCTCACACCACTTACAGAATCAAGCCTGGACTCCAAACACTGCTCCACACATTTATAGGAAAAGCAATAGAGGGGTACCATAGCAGGCAGCTGCTCCTAGGGCCCGACCGAATTCACAGCTAATCAGGTGTCTCACCGCAGCTTCACTTTTCCTGACAGACTGAGCGCGATTCAGCAGATTCTCCAGTCCTCTACAGGGTGAACCTGGTAGGTAGCTGCGCTCCTGCACAGCCTCCTCTGACCGCTGCCCAGCAGAGTTAGTCCGAACTTGTTGGCGATTCACAATGCCTGACACTGGCCTTACACGCTCTCCCGCGTGATAACCTTCAACGGCGCAGGAGCCCAGAACTCCTTCCACGCTCACAGCCACAACGTCTCTGCCCCTTGGCAGTATGGGGCAATCCTCTCAGTTTGGGCGCCACCCGATTCCATTGGCTGGCTGCTGATATCAGTCACTTAATGTTTGCCCTCATTGGTGCGTAGAGGCGCCATGGTCCAGACTTCACTTCCCAGAATTATTAGCTGTGTCTTCATTGGTCAGCCGGCTCACTAGAGGGTCCTAATTCTGGTTGGTCAAACAGATCTCCATTTTAGGGTCCCCCCATTTCCCATTGACCCATTTCAATAGCCCAGGTCTAAAATGGAGGGGCCAAGTGCACACAGTATCAGCTGCAAAAGAAGCAGGTTAGACAAACAGTAATTCTACTTAATACTTTAACTAGTTATAGCCAAATGGTTACATCTTGCAAAGGGGCTCCCGTTGTGCTTTTCAGCGACTACATGAAGGGAGCAATTTCCCCGCAGCTTAGGTGGGATTCGAACAGGGAAACCCCAGTCCCCCCATTCAAACCACTAAAACCAGTGAGCAGGCAACTCTTAAAAGACAGTGCTGGAGGCTCTAAAAGCACTCAGTATGCCCGCATCTAGTGGCCTTACGCCGAACACCAATTTGGCATAGAGCATGTAGACAGGCTCTGGAAAGGCTTTTAGGAACCCCCATCCATAGGGGGGGTTACAAATATATTTGCCCCATAGAGGTACTCATGAAACTGGTCAACGATAGCCCATTTTAGGGCAAGGAACTCCAGCTTGTGCATAGGATAGTTTCACTCTGATGGGGTCAAGCTCCTACTGGCAAAAGCCACTAGTCTCAAACCCTCTTCACGGTCTTGATACAGCACAGCTCCTAGGCCCTGCAGACTAGCGTCTGTATACAGCACATAGGGCTTGGTAGGGTCAGCATAGGTGAGGATGGGAGCATGGGTGAACTGGTATATGACTTCGTGGAAGGCTGCTTCACATTCAGGTTTCCAAACCAAAAAGGTTCACCTGTGCAGAAGTACACTTTCTCTGGTTCTTTAACAGCCCCTTTCTTGTATTTACGGTTGGTGGTGGTGGTGGTGGGGTACCCCTGGGTAAGAGTCAGGAGGGGGTGAATCACATTTGAATAGTCTTTATGAACCCGCGGTAGTAGCCACAGAACCCCAGAAAATGTAGTAGTTCTTTCAAGTTATGGGGCTGGGGCCAAAGTAGTCAGTGACTCAGCCTTACTGGGATCGGTCTCTATTCCTTCTGCAGACACTATGTGCCCCACATACTTCATGGAAGTTTGAAAAAACTGGCACTTGTCGATGGACAGCTTAAGGCTGACGTTTTCTAATCAGTCCAGCACTTTAAACAGTCGGGTCTCATGCTCCTTTAATGTGCGTCCGAACACAATGACATCATCTAGGTACACTAGACATTCTAGCAAGTTCATATCTCCTACCGCATGTTCCATCAGTCACTGAAAGGTGGCCGGGGAGCCCGATTAGATGAAGACTGTTTTCTTACAGTCCTCCGGGGCCATTGAAATCTGGTACTGTCCGCTGTGAAGATCCAATACCGAGAACCATTTGCTCTCATTCAAGCAGTCCAGGGCATCTTGTGTACGGGGCATGGTGTACTGATCTGGTAGGCCCGCTGGTTCAGGGTTCGATAATCAACACACATCCTCACAGACCCATTCTTCTTACACACAGCCACCATGGGAGAGGCATATGGGCTCCTTGATTCTTGTATAACGCCAGCAGCGAGCATTTCCTGCAGGTGCCTCCTAACATCATCTATGCCCACTGGGGCGAGGCATCTGGATCTCTCTCAAAATGGCCGGTCATCATGCAGGCGTATGCGATGCTCTGCACCCTGGACACACCCCATACCCCATTCTTTTAACGAAAAACACTTGGTCTCTCTGGGCAATGGGGAATCAGCAAAGTCGAATAAGTCCGGGGTCACTCTTTCCTTTTCACCAGAATACTTGTTGCTGGGTAATACAGCAGTGTATGCACAGTGTACTGTAGCTAGGGTGCACCCTCTGTTCAACCAGACCTCCCAATCTGACACATTCCGAATCTGGACCATCACTTGTCGTGCAAAGGCATGGGCACGGGCAGGCAAAATGCTGGGTTTAACCAATAATCCCTCTGGCAGCTTTCCATCACCTGATACATCCAACATTAATATTTTATTTTTCACTTCCTTTCTAATGTGAACCTCTCCCTGAATGGTGTACTGAGCATTGGGAGGGAATACCAGAGAATCAGGATCTTTCTTTCACACTATCCCCACTGGCTCATCTCCGTCAGCTTCAGTAGTCCATTTTTGCAAATCATAGGCTCTCTTTATCAGGGATGGGAGTCTCAGTGCCCACCCAGTCCATTCCCCTTGTTTTTCGTGACACAACTATACTAGTCTTCCAAACATGTGGGTGTTTGTTCCAATTAACAGGGGAACCCCATCATACAGTCTGGTGGGGGGACACACTAGGGCCAGTGTCTCTACTTGCTCCTCTACACCACTTACAGTTGCAGGAAAAGACAACCAGAGGCAGACATATCCTAGGTAGGAATAAGACTTGTCGCTCAGCCCCCCACATGTAGGCCTTCCAGGGATTGTAATGGCACATCAGATAAGTGTTTGTCATACCAGTCCTGAAATACAATGGTCACTTGCGAACCACTGTCAAGCATAGCCTGGGTAGGAATACTGTTTACAGCCACAGTAGTCTTCATTGAAGGGCCCACTATTTTGGACCAGTCTGGAGGGACAACAGTAGGGGCCTGGACAGATGATTTAGCCACAGAGGGGGTTTGAGTTAGGATTACTGAAGCCTTCACAGCAATCATTTCGTGTACCCCTTGACCACTGACTCGTTTTCCGAAGCTCTCCTTGAAACCAGTTCACCACTTTCTCTAAGTCCTTCTGAGACCAGCGTTCCCTCTTCATATGGCCATCCTTGCCGCAACTGTGACAAATGACAGACTCTCAGGGCATCCTTGGGGAGAACATAGCAGGGGATGTTGGAGCATTGACGAGAGAGTGTGATCTGACTTCTGCTGGTAGTGTACCATGTCTCAAAAGTTCCTTTAGGGTGGCAGTCAATTCCTTGAGCTCAGCTGAGAAGCCACCCTCAGTAGAGGATGCCTGAGGGTGCACCCCCACCCCATAACAGTCATGTCCTGACAGGGGCCAGGGTGTCTTTCAGCAGGGGATACCTCAGCGAACACACCCAGTTGTACTTGTTCTGACTTCCTTTAGCAACTCCTCCCCCCACCATTTAACCCACAGCAGGACACTCGTAGTGGTCTCCACTTCGGAAGGACCTTCCGGTGCCATGATCACTTGGGCTTGCACTCACCCCATAATTACAATCTCCCTCTTCACCTTCTAACTCCCAGAGGTCTTTTATCAAGTGACAGTAGTCAGGTGGACTCTCCTATCCTGGAGCCTTAACTGGATGATCTGCAGTTTAGAATGCTTGGCATGTTTCAGTATGTGCCCCAATCTCACACGGTTCAAATCACTGGCAGCTACTCCACCTTTCTAGTAAGCTTTCTGCAGAGCTCTTTCTAGCAAGTAACATACACAGACAAACTTTACCTCTTCCATTGTTTGGTGCCTTGGAATTTCCACATCAAAGTCTCCCCTGACTCAGTGCTCCCAAAATTGCCTTCAAGTACAGATAGGTACTTCTGAGCAGATGCATGAGGGTTCATGGACCTCAAAAATTTAATGGCTTCTCAGCCTCCACACACTGCCACTCGGGGACCAAGGGGGTAACATAGTCAATCCAGGTCTCCCAGTCATCCTCCCCTGTGGGGGTGGGGAAGGTGCCCAAGAAGATTTTCAGCCTTCGATAGGAGTCGTGACTAATGGTGGGTACAGATAAAGGGTTCAGAATTGGCATGGGCACAGAAGGTGGGGCAGTAACAGGTGCTGGAGTGGGAGGGGGTGTTGGGGAAGGAACACCCCCAGGTGGCAGGAATAGTTTCTTAAAGTCCTCTATGGTTTTCCCTTCCTCCAGCAACAACTTAGCAAATTTCTCCTCAAAAGTCTCAGATAATGGTGGGAGCTCATCCTCCCCAGGGTCTTTACTGTCTTTTGCTATCACTCTCCAGGTGGCTAGGACCCCTTCTGAGGAAATAGTCTGTGGCACTTTAGAGCTGTCCATGAGGTCACTACACTCTACCAAGGCTATGAAACTTTGGGCGATCAAATCAGCCTGTTGATCCACCACCACAGGGTTTTTTAAACACTCAACTTTGGAGAGTGCTCCCTCTACAGTGTCCTTACTGGTACCCAGGGGAATATCCAGTATTAGCAGAGCATTTTGGGGGTCGATCTCCTGCCCAGTACACCACCCCACCAACTGGTATACAGCCATTACTACTGGGGTAGCCATTAATCTTTAACAATAATTCATAATTTTTGGCCACTAGAAGGCACAAAATCCCAGCGGTGAGCCTCCAAGATGTAACCCCTAGGTGGTGCTATCCCAAGGGCTACTACCCCTGCCTGATTGGCTAGTATCAGGTTAAGAGGCCTGGGTAATGAAATGGGTGCCTCCACCCGGAGGTCAGGGTTGTTAGTGATCAAGCTAACCTGGGCACAGCCCTCTGGGACACTGTAACCCCCCTCTTTCCCCTTCTAGTGGCCTGAACAATATACAATAATCGCTTTCACAATGATCCTTATTCACCAGGGGGTTACAGTTGTATTAAACATTTCCTATCTCAGTTGCAGTGAGTGGCCCCTTTAACCCAAACTATTATTCTTAAACTCAAAACCCAATTCATTTATCAGATAATTGTCTTGCATTATGTTGTAACCTAGCAGTATATCTCCTTGTACTCTTCTTGTTTCCAGGGACATCAGGTTTAATTTTTTTACCATTTATTGTATGCCACAGTGTTTAAATTGTATATTATTTTGGTCACCTGTTACTGTACTTTTTCTATTCTGTTTGTAGTACCCCTAGTGATTGAACCTCCATGGTATTCAGTGATAAGGGATAGTGCAAAAGGCTACAGGGAGAAGAACGACTTGACAACGGCGAATGTACGCTCGGCGCTGCTCATGGAAGGGCGAGGAGCACATGTGCAATTGGGGATAACAGCGAGTGTCAGAATCACAACTAGGACTCCTGGAGATAGGCAAGAGAGTAAATGGCACTAGGGCGACTGGGAGTACAGCGATTGGGATTACGACGAAGGAGGAGGAAAAAAGCCAGCAGCAGAACAGTGACCCCCAATGCGTGCCTGAAGCAGCAGTTGCTCCCCAGCAGAGCACAGGCCTCCCCCGCAGAAGGCATCCCCCCTCCCGGAGCACCCCCCCAAGCTGCATACAGGTTTGCGTGCTCCTCCATCCGCAGCAGGTCCCCCCCAGAGCAACCCCCCTGCAGCATCCAGGCGTGCTCATGTGTGGCCCCCTTACCACACACAGAAATTGCACAGTGGCGGGACCACCTCCGAACTGCTGCAGTAGCTCAGAGCAGGGAAACATGCTGCCAATGCAGTACTGGTCTGCTGGGCCCATGTAGCAGGAGTTTGACTCCTGCAGGGGCAGCTCACAGCACAGCACCAATGCAGGACACAGCAGCACACTTGACAGGTTGCCATACAGTATGGGCAAACAACAGGAACACAGGGTGTACAGCCGGTCAGGAACACCTGTACTCACCGGGGATGTCCACACATCATCTGTCCGATGGTCTGGCTGCACCAGTGCACACCGCAACATGCTGCCCACTTCCTCCGCTGCTCCTCCCACAGACACTATAGTGTGTTGTCTGCCAATGGCAATCTTTTTATGGAGCATGGCCGTGTGGGCTGGGTGACGCATACGCTGACACGCACACAGGTGTTCGAGCACATGACCTTCTGTTGCCCCTTTAAAGATGGGCAATGCAGAAATGTTGGCCTCTCTACAGAAGGGTGAACTGCAGTATGGACGATGTCCATTTCTTAGTGAGCTAGAAGGGAAAGCCACTCCTTGTGCACTGGGGATTCCTGTTCCGGTGCGACAAGGAGGTGAAGATGAAAGTTTATTGGCTGTGCATGCAGGACCACAAGTTTGGGTGCCCTGCACATGTGCACACCATCGCAGATGCTGTGGTGTTCACAGGATGACCCCACAACCATGTCCCTGATATTGGGGAGGTGGAGGTTCATGAAGTCCTGGCACAGGTGCGTGAGTGAGTGAGCACAAGTGTGGAGGGCACCTCCCTAGTGCTCACCCACTGTACCATCGGCATGCCGGATTCTGTGTCAGACAGGCTGCCTGCACTGCCACTGATGAAGCGGACAGTGCAGCAGGAAGGTCAGGCCAGTGGGGGGGTCCTGCCACACCAACATCACTGCTGGACCTCAGGATATCCCCTGAGTATGCCATCACAAGGGGGGGGGGACACCTTTCTACAGCACGACAGTGATCCGGTGGAGAACCGTGTCCTTATCTTTGCCACCCAGAGATCCCTGCAGTACCTTGCGGGTTGTGCAAACTGATTTATGGATGGCACATTTTGCTGCTCACTGTCACTCTTCAGTTAGCTCTACACTGTACATGGTATGCATGCGGGAGTTGTTCTATGGGCAGTCTATATACTCATGCTGATGTGTACCAAGAGGGCATATGTGCAAGTGTTCAGGGAGGAGTGGAAGCTTGTGGGAGGTGTGCGTCTGGAGACAGTGATGCTTGACTTTGAGAGGGCAGCCTGGCATGCCTTTGTCACAACCTTCAAAGGCACAGCACTCAGGGGCTGCTTATTCCATTACTACCAGGCCATCTGGTGCAAGATACAGCAGACCCCTGAGGTGCATGCCAGGTATTCCCAGGATGAGGAGTTTGCACTCAACATCAGGATGCTCCTCACCCTGGCATACATGCCCATAGACGTCATGGAGGATGCATAGGGTGACTTGTTGGACCAGCCCTTTTACAGGTCACATGAGGACCTCCTGCGGTCACTGCTTGAACAAATGGAGGTGACGTAGGTCAGCAGGGCGGTGGGCAGGACGGCACATAGGAGCCCACTTGTCCCAGTCAACACCTGGAACATGTACCAGCTGACCCTGGATGGGTTTGCCAGGACCAACTATTCTGTTGAGGGCTAGCACCATGGCTTTTGCACCAGGCTAGATGCCAGCCACCTGAGCATCTGGCGGTTCCTGGACTGCCTCATGGAGGAAGAATGCCTGACAGGGGTCCAGATGGAGCTGCTGATCTCTGGGGCAGGGACAGCAGGCCAGAAGAAAATGTACCAGGACCTGACCAGGTGGCTGGAGGTGATCATCGGTGAGTACAGCAAGTGGAGCACACGTGACTACCTGCCTGGGCTCGCCTACAACTTCCAGCTGCAGGTCTAGTCGGGTGTGCCGCTAGACGGTATGTCACCCCCTTTCTGCAGGTCGCCCATGCAGCACTGTCCCCACCCACCACACATGTGTGCCCCTGTGCTGCATGCCTCCCTGTGCAGCTCTGGTTCCCCAACCAGCCCCTGCCTCTGCCCATCCTGTTGTTGCTTTCCTGAGAGTACTATGCTGCTGACATCCATCGCACACCATGCAGCGGTGTGCGGCCATGCTCTGTGCACTGTGCATCCCTCCAGGTCATGGCCACATGGTGGAGTCAACCTTCCGAGCACCTGCTGGCCCAGCCATGGCCCCATTTCCCTGCTTGTGTCCATCCTCTGCACGGGTGTCCCCCCGGCCCTCTCCTCCCACCTCCTGTTGTGATCATTTCGTTTTGCGTTCTGTGATGGTGGTGGTGGTTTTTTTTTTGTTAAACCCTCCCCATTCGCCCTTCTTATGGTTGTGCTTGGTCCTGTATGCTGTCCCGGGTTTCCTGGTTCTGCCTGAACCCTTTCGACGATCATGATTCTGCGATCACTTCTATCACACAGAACTGGTCCCCATGCTGAGGTTCCATTGTCCAGTAGTGGTCTAACATAGGATCTGTACAGGGGCATTATCACTCCCTCAGCCCTAGTTTTAAAGTTTTGTTTTATATTCTATAGTAGTCTCTTTGCCTTTGCAATTTGAGCATTGCAATGCTTATCATATTTTAGTGATTTTGGTGACTGTTATTCCTAAATCTTTTTCCTCATTAGATTCTCTTAATGTTTTTTTGTTTAAGATATATTTTGCTTTATTTTTTTGTCTGCCCAAATGAATAACACAGCACTTCTCTTCATTAAAGCTCATCTCCCAAGTTCTGGCCCATTTAGTTATGTTGCCAAGATCCCTTTGGATTGTTTCCACATCCTCTTGTGTTGTTACTATGCCCGCAAGCTTTGTGTCATCTGCATATCTGCTTAGCCAATTTGTGACATGTTGACCCATATCAGACACAAACATTTGGAACAGCACTGGCCCCAGCACCGACCCCTGTGGCACACCACTGGCCACCACTATGGGTTCTGATAGGTAACCATTTATGGTAACCCTTTGGGTTTTACCCTCCAGCCATCCTTGAATCCATCTTATGATTCTATAATCCAGTTTTGTTTCTATTAATTTTTGTATTATTGCCTTATGCAAAACTTTGTCGAAAGCCTTTGCAAAATCCAAATATATACAATCCACCCCAAACCATCATCTAGGGTTGCCAATATTTTCTCATAGATGCACAGCAGGTTTGTCATGCGTGATCTACCCAAAGTGAATCCATGCTGGTCCCCATCTCTCATGCCTAGTTTCTCAATGTGTTCAGTTATTAAATCCTTAATTACAGACTCTGTAATCTTTCCTGGGAGAGAGGTTAGACTAATTGGCCTGTCGTTTGTATAGTTTGCTTTGCTTCCTTTTTTATGGATCAGTATTACCAATGCCTTTAACCAATCAGGTGGGACTTCGTTTTTGGGTATTGATCTTGAGAATAGCATTTTTAATGGATGAGCCATATTAGGTGATAGGAGTTTTAACATTACAGGTGATATATTATCTGGACCTGCTGAGTGGAACATTTCTAGATTGTTTATTTTTTTAATTATACATTCTGTGGTTATTTTTATTCCATGTGTATGATTTGTTTGGATTTCACCTTGGTATGATTCTTTTTTTGAGAAATTATATGTTGGAAAGAAATAGAACCATCTGCATCAATGAGGGTCACAATGTATTGAGAATTCTATACTGTCATTATGTTATATCACTGACTAAGTACCACTATCAGGCATAAAAAATAGATAGAGACAATTCATGACTAGTACAATCTGAGAGACATCCTCAAAAACTGATAGTAACAAGGTCTCCACGAAACCCTATAGTAAATATTTATAATGACATTATTACCTTATCTACGTGTTGCTAATTATTCAATGAAGTAATCAGGTCCAATTAGAAGGCAATCATTCACAAATAATGAGATCTCAAAAGTTCTGTAATCAAGTTTCAAGAATGAAAAAGGAAAAAGTAAATATTTTAAACAAAAATTACAAATGAAAAATCTATTATTTGATTTCTAATAAGAATTCTTACCACTAATTGTATGACATGAACAAATGTTTCAAAATTGAGCACGCATGTCGGTGCTGAAATATAAACACCAAATTAAATTAAATACCTTAAACTTAAAACCATGAACTCTACACATGGCAGCTCTAAAAAAACATATTAAACTCATAACATCATCTTTTACCTATTTCAGTGTCAAATCATACTGGGATATTCGTGGTTGTCTTAGAATTCCTTCAAGCCTCATATATAATAGTTACTTCGGACCTGAAAAAACATCAAATTTGTATAATATAGAACATACTAATCAAAAGGTTGTGCAGAAAAAATGTATATATCATAATACCTGAAAATTATTAGAGTGAAGGCTTATAATGCGTATAAAATGTAACTATTGTTGAAACTGCCATGTTTCACCGAAGAGCCTTTCAATGCGTACCCACAATTATCCCAGAGAGGACACACAGTGGTAAATAGGTAAAAGATGATGTTATGAGTTTAATATGTTTTTTAGAGCTGCCATGTGTAGAGTTCATGGTTTTAAGTTTAAGGTATTTAATTTAATTTGGTGTTTATATTTCAGCACCGACATGCGTGCTCAATTTTGAAACATTTGTTCATGTTATACAATTAGTGGTAAGAATTCTTATTAGAAATCAAATAATAGATTTTTTCATTTGTAATTTTTGTTTAAAATATTTACTTTTTCCTTTTTTCGTTCTTGAAACTTGATTACAGAACTTTTGAGATCTCATTATTTGTGAATGATTGGCTTCTAATTGGACCTGATTACTTCACTGAATAATTAGCAACACGTAGATAAGGTAATAATGTCATTATAAATATTTACTATAGGGTTTCGTGGAGACCTTGTTACTATCAGTTTTTGAGGATGTCTCTCAGATTGTACTAGTCATGAATTGTCTCTATCTATTTTTTATGCCTGATAGTGGTACTTAGTCAGTGATATAACATAATGACAGTATAGAATTCTCAATACATTGTGACCCTCATTGATGCAGATGGTTCTGTTTGTTTAATAATGCCATTATATGGATTTAATACTTATGATGTTCTTTATTCTTTCATATTTTTTTAGTAACACAGTGGCCTGATGAAGTGGGATCACCACGAAACTGTTGCCTTTCTTCTGTGCAATGTGAACTGAATAAATAGCTTTATGAGTATAATTAAAGTGGAGTTCATCCATTTCATTTCTTTCTAATAATTACCTTGGCACTAATGGATGACCCAATTATAATAGGATTCTTTAAATCTGACAGCCTGGAATCCTCTTCCTTTTGACAGAAATTATATGTTGGCAATTTCTTTTGATTCTTCAATTAGTTGGTCACCTGACATTATGGAACATAATCCATTTCTTGTACCACCCACCTGATCACCTTTTATAATAAAGTCAGCACAAATCCCCTTGGGAAGGGTATTACAAGCTGTAGGAGGGAGGTGGTGATCCCACTGTACAAGATGCTGGTTAGGCCTCACCTGGAGTACTGTGTACAGTTCTGGAGTCCGCACCTGCATAAGGATATTGACAGGGTGGAAACAGTGCAGAGGAGGGCAACTAAGATGATGCAGGGTCTGCATGACAAGGCATATGGGGATAGACTTAGGGACCTCAATATGTACACATTGGAACAGAGACGGGAGAGGGGGGACATGATTGAGACTTTCAAATATCTTTAGGACATAAATAAGGTGGAAGGGGCTAGCATCTTCCAGTATAAAAAGTAAATAAACTAGAGGGCATGACATGAAATTGGAGGGGGGAGGGCCGCATAAGCGGTAACGTGAGGAGGTTATTTTTTTAAAGAGAGGATGGTGGATGCATGGAGTGCCCTGCCTCAGTAGATGGTGGGAGCACGTACAGTGGAGGGATTCAAGAGGGCATGTGATAGGCACAAGGGAATTATACATACGAGGGGGGCATAGTTGAAGTTGCTGACCTAGTAGAGGCAGCGGGAGCAAATTGGTAAAATGGGAGGACTGGGTGGGCCTTATGGGCCTTTTCTGCCATCAACTTCTATGTTTCTATGTAAGTCAAGACAACAGAAAGCCAGTGGATGTGATTTTGTTGGATCTTGGGAAAGCATGCGATACTGTCCCTCATAATCTGTTAGTCATCAAACTGAACAACATGGGTATTAGTCCCGATATAGTGAGGTGGATAGAATACTGGTTAACAGCTCATACCCAGCGTGTTAGAATAAATGGTCAATTCTCAAATGAGGGCATTGTTAGTGGCAGGGTCCCCCAGGGATATGTGTTGGGCCCTACTCTCTTCAGTCTCTTTACAAGTGATTTGCAAAATGTTAAAATTTACTAACAAAATTTGCAGACGATACCAAACTGGGAGATGAAATAGGCACTCTCAATAAACATCATACTTTTACCTCTGACTTAAAAGCAATTCAGGAATGGGCAACACAAAATAAAATAAGATTCAACCCAAATACTGTAAGTGTACAGTTTTGCACTTTGGAAACAACAACCCTGAACATCTGTACTACTTAGACAACGTGCAACTTCGTTCTGTGGACAAGGAGAGAGATTTAGGAATTATAGTAAATAACAAGCTGTCATCATTTGACCATTGTATACAAGTGTCAAAAACTGCAAATAGATTAATAAGATCCATACAATGTATGTTTGTGTCTAGAAATAAACAGTGTCTATTACCCCTGTACAGAACTTACTTAATCTCTCACTTAGATTTTGGTTCCCCGTCCTGGAACCCATACCTTAAGTGGGATATTGATTTGATCGAAAGGACATAGAGGCGAGCAACAAACATGATACATGGGATGGATACTATGAGTTATGATGAAAGACTTGCTGAATCAGGGTTATTTAGTTTAGAGGAGAGGAGAAGAGGAAGAGATCTCCTATTAATGTTTAACGTTCTAAACAATTCAGACCTTATGGCCCAATGTGGTTTTGAATTTAACACTAGGACAACAAATCTGAGGTCTCACAATAGACAGCTGATCATCCCAAAGGTCGACCCTAGTACGTACAGCCCATTTGTGGAGCAGGCTTCCTTATGACCTGGTAAACAAAACATCATTCAGCAGTTTCAAAATAGGGCATGATGATTATTTGTTGTTGACCAGTAAAAAACACTAATTCACCCTCTGGGAGTGGGAGACAATCTTGTTGGGCCTCTGGTCTTCTTTTGTCTTACCAAACCAAGTAAACAAAGTAAACAAAGTCCTCATCAAACTTAGGTCACTGCTCAGTACCCCCTACCACCACAGTGACTTGCCCAGTGTCCCAACATCCAAATGTGAGTAAGTGGGAATTGTGGTGGGAGTCAAATCTGGATCACTGTTCAGTGCCCCCAAAAGACCTTGTTTAGGGTCACTAAGTCTTTGTCAAACTCGGGTTATTGCTCAGTGACCCCACCACCACAGTAAAATACCCTGGATCCCAGTGCCAAATGTGAGTAAGTGGGAATGAAAGTGGCACCTGGGTCTCTGCTCGGTGCCCCCAAAGTGATTTGCTCAGGGTCACAAAGTCTTCTTCAAACTTGGGTGGGAGGCACTGGTTCCAGTGTTGACAGATATTATTAATGCCTCTCTGCGTGAGGGACTGTTGCTTGTGCCCCTGTAAAGGGCAATGGTAAGGCCCCTACTTAAGGAGGCATATTTAGATCCTGACATACCTGACAATTATTGCCGAGTCTTCAACCTTCCCTTTCTGGCAAGCGTTGTCAAGAAGGTGATTGAAATCCAGCTGGTGATTCACCTGGAAGAAATTACCTCTTCAATCCATTTCAGTCTGTTTGTTGAAGCAAACATAGCACAGACGAATCTGTCATCAGGGTATGCAATGATCTTTTCTTGGTGAAGGATCACGGGGAGATCTCTGCCAGACTCTAGTTGCATCTGTCTTCAGCATTTGACACTGTGGATCACACAGGCTTGTTGGTAAGACTTGAGACGCTTGTAGGGTTGCCTGGGACTGTTTTGCAGTGGAGGAGAGCAGTCAGTGGTTCAAGACTCTTGCCAATCATGTCCGGTTACTCTGGACTGTGGAGTTTCTCAAGGTTCTGTGCTTTCTTCTGTGTTCTTAGTATACATGCTACCACTGCGAAAGATCATTAAGTGCTACAGCATGGAGTTTCACTGTTTTGCAGATGACACCCAACTGAATGTGTCTTTGCCTCCTGACAGAGCATCTTCAGTGCTGAGATTAGAGCAGTGTTTGGTGGAAATCAGGGTTTGGATGGCTTCCAGTTGGCTAGCTCTGAATCCCATCAAGACTGAATTGCTAGTAGCGGGAAATGAGAAGGAAATATTGGCTGTTTGAGGTGGCCCGAGTTTCTCTTCCTTTGGGGGGGGGGGAGTTCTACTCCAGGCATCAGAAGAGGTTTGCAATCTTTTAGAAGTACTTGACAGTCAGTTGACATTTGTTTCTCAGATGTCCTTTGTAGTCAAGGACTTGCTTTTATCATCTGAAAAATATCTCCAGGCTGCACTTCCTGCTTTATTCTGCTGATCTTGTCACCCTGGTCAACATCTTCATCTTTTCTCATGTTGACTACTGCTGTGCACTCTGCCATAGCTTGTCTGAGGGTCAGTTGCGATACTTGCAGCTGGTTCAGAATGAAGCAGTGAGGTTCCTGACCTCCATTCAGAGGTCAGAGCATATCACTCCCTCACTATACGTTCTGGGCTGGCTGCTGGTGCATTAATTTTGGGTGCTTTTATTGATGCACAAAGCCTCGAATGGACTGGGCCCCCAATACCTCAGTGAGCTTCTGACTCCCTACACTCTTTCAAGAGATCTTATGTCCAGGGGACAGGGACTGTTTAGGGTGCCACTGTCTCATTCAAAGGCTCTAATATTCAAAAGGTTAGCACAGTACTGGAGCACCATGCTAACCGGGGTAGTGTGATTGTGCAAAACGTACCGCTGTGCTGATGTGAATGAGGGATACCGCATGCATAATGGGTGCAGTGGTATATTCATAGCATTCTGTGGCACTAAACAGCCATCAGCCCAGCACTGTTTATCTCTGTTGAAACCTGGCGTTAACTGGGTGCTGTGGCAATGCCCCCAGCCCCAATCACAAGATGGGTGTACTGCAGTATGAAATCTGGTATCTAGTAGACCCCTTTCCCCCGATTGCCCCTGCAGTATGTGTAATTCCCATTCCCTGGTGTTTAATGGAACGTCCTCCCCACTATTGCTCCTGCAGTATGTGTAATTCCTATTGTAACCCCTAGGCGGTGCTATTCTAAGGGCGTTACCCCTGCCTGTATGGCTATACACAGGTTGAGGGGCCTGAGTTCTCTAATAGGGTGCCTCCTCCCAGAGAAATGGTATTGGGGTTGCTTATCTGCTCTGGTATAGCCCTCTGGGAAGCTATAACCACCCACCAACCCTCCTAGTGGCCTAATATATGGCACAGTGGTAAATTCACAATCAATGGGAAACATTAATACCGTGCTCACACCTTTCTCACATACCACCAGGGATGGACCATCAGCAATTTCCCTGGATACCGCCTGTAAAGTTAGGCTAGCAATACAATTGCACACTGTGAATGCAGTAACCCAACTAATAATATGCACACTAGCCAGGTTAAATGTGAAAAAGACAATCAGGTTTATTAAGGGGGCATGAACAAGGAAGAGGCATGAATCTAGTCAAATGATTTGTATACTGATTTAAATCAGACTTTTCTGGCACTTTAAGTCCCAAATGTACAATTCAATGACACTGGGTACCCAGCGTTGCCCAGGGGTGGCCGACATTGCAGCTGATATTGGGGTCTTTGGTGGAAAGAAAGGCAGTTAAACATGCAAAACAACCCACTTATTTGTAATCTGAGCCGACTGGCTCAGTCCTTTGCAAAACCCAATAAATGAAGACAATTAGATGGTACCACAATGATTTAAGCTTTCGATGCAGGGAGCTACCCTGATTTGTACTTACACTACTAGGAATCTGCAGTGGAGCAGGTGATATGGAGACCTCGTGGTGATGACAGAGAAGCTTGGGGGAAACAGGGCCAACACAACACACCTTTTCTTCATGGCCTTTCCTCCAGGTGGCTGCAACCTGCGTGTTGACATTGCTGCACAGGGGCTGGATCCCTGAGACGATCTCTCACCATGACAGTCTCTGGTGATGGGGTAGTGGCTAGGCCCAATTGGCAGGGCCCAGGCAGGATGAGCAGTCTGGCAAAATTTGTGATCTTCTGCTGGTGAGGCCTCCAGCTGGTGTAACAGGTTCTTTCATGGGGAACCAGATCTCGACCCATGAAACACATTCAGCACATTTAAATCAATAACTACTTCTGAAAACAGTTCGGATTCAGTCCGGTTGCAAATCAACAGCTTCACTGCACAAACCTTTCGGTCTGAGTATATTTCACAACACAAGCTGGGCCAATCGCTCCAGGAGCAAGTCTTCAGTCCAAATCACAAGTTGCACTAACAAACTTCTTCTTCTCTTCTGCCGCAGTCCCAGGCTGGAACTGGACAAGTCTGACTTCTGCAATCAGGCAGTTCAATGCAAAGTGGCAGGAAGGCAAGTTGATTCTCTTCTCACCGATTCCCCTATACTCCTTCTGGGAGCAGCTGCTCGAAAGCGTGAGTTGTTCACACTTCAACCTCCAACTCTTACTGATCTTCTGTCTCTTGGCACAAAGAGCATTTCCCTTGTAAATCCAAAGGTTTGGTTGACTGAAGGAGCTGTCAGTCACAATAAGAGCTCCCCTCCAGGTCCATTTAGGCGCCAACTGAAGAAAACTACAAAACTACAGAATTTCCTTCCCATAGAACACTGGGGTCTGGATCCATTTTCGGTCCTCAGTGGTTCTATGGGTCCAATTACTGGAAGTCCTGGACTTAACATGGTGGCTTCCATCCAAATGATCGAGCTACAATTAAAGCAGGTTCAACAAACATCTCTATCTCAATTATAAAAGAAATACAAAATCACACATACCCCCATAATGCAAAGCATTGTGGGCTATATTTGCAAATCACGACAGAATATTATGCTGGTTCAACTTTAAGCAGAAATGCATAGTGCCGAAAAGCCTCTCACACAGTTTGCAAAGGGTGCCAACAGAAAGACACAGACACGTGTTTTATCCTACCAGGACTCATCAGTGTGCCTCGTCTGTCTGACACCTCAGTGAAAAGAACCAGCTACCCTAAGATGGTCTATCTGGCTTATGTTGTGGTGAACCCAATAAAAACAAACAAGTCAAAAGACAAAGAACCTCAGTGCACAATCACTGGGGCAATGGTTATCCCAAAGGGCATTGGCCGGGAAGCCAAGTTTCAAAGAAATACAAAATCACACATACCCCCATAATGCAAAGCATCGTGGGCTGTATATGCAAATCACCACAGGATATTATGCTGGTTCAACTTTAAGCAGCTCGATCATTTGGATGGAAGCCATCATGTTAGGTCCAGGACTTTCAGTAATTGGACCCGTAGAACCACTGGGGACCTAAAATGGATCCAGACCCCAGTGTTCTATGGGAAGAAAATTCTGTAGTTTCTATAGTCTATCTCAACTATAACAACAGATAAACAGTAAATAAGTACAGTTCCTACATAAGCTCCCTCTGTGTAAGTAGTGACTGTAGAATGGAGCAAGACAACACTCTGTCTGGCCGGTCGCAAGCCCTAAATCACTTGGACCCAGCACAGACCATTTTCTAAACACAGATTAGCTATTCTAAAAGGGACAGGTGCGGAGGCTCAGCATGACACTCTCGCACAAATACACAGAATCACACATAGGACGGGACACCAGCCTGACAGTGGGCATTAGGGGCCTAGGAAGACATTATAGTAAATCTTCAAATTGGTAGGGGGGTTATACTATTTCTGGTATGTAGTGGCCCCCCATCTGAGTGCAGTCCCACCCCCTATGGAACACCTGCCCTGCACTTACCCTCACTCTATTCAGCGCTCCCCAGATCGATTGCAATCAGCGGCTGATTTCCAGCACTATGTTCTTCTTCTGGCCACCGCCTGACAGTCATAGAGTGCGATTGCATATGCAATGCATAGTATACCCGTTGCAAAAAATTGTAAATGCACCGATTAGGGTCCAACTTAATGCCACAAAAGTAGGGAAATGTGGCATTAGGATTTCTAACCCTAACTCCCCACCCCAACCCCCCCAAGCAGCAAAAGGACAAGACCACACAGCAACCACAGACAGCCATCAACAGGTAAGACAAACAACATACATCTGTTTCCAGAAGACACAAATGCAGTGGCACTGATGTGCTACCTTCAAGGATTTGTATTTGTGGCTGCACATCTGTGTGTGAATATTGTACATTGTGGCCCAGATATTCAAAAGGGTTGCACATGGCGCAACAGTGTTGTGCCATGTGCAACCCACTGATGCTCCCCGACGTGATATTCAAAAGGGAAAAGTGCACCGCACAAATCCCAATGCGCTGGAGCGCATCAGTAATGTATGCAGGCAGAAGTGGGGGGGAACATTCCCATGCGTAACCTGCACAGCCCGATATTCAGCCCGGGATGTGCAGAGCCATGTATGCACAACCCCTACTTGCACCAGCACAAAGTTAAACCCCCAAAAAAAGGAACAACTGATGGCCACTCACAGGTGAGCGTTTAGCTGCAGGGCGCAATACGGTGCTGCCACCTGTGGTGGCCACCTCGAAGTTCCTCGCTGCACCTGGTGGCGCCTTCATGCCCGATCGCTGGCATTCGTGAAATAAAAACGTTCTATATCCCTGGTGGTCCAGTGGACCAATTTCCGCTCGATCACGGGCATCTGTTTTAATAAGGAAAACCCCCTGTCCTATATCCCTGGTGGTCCAGTGGACCGCACTCTGCCCGATCGTGGGCATCTGTTGTAAGAAGACACCCCCAAGATCCCGCTGACTGCCCGATCACGGGCATCTGTTGTAAGAAGACACCTCCCCCTCCAAGATCCCGCTGACTGCCTGATCGCGGGCATCTATTGTAAGAAGAGACCCCCCCCATCCAATATCCCTGGTGGTCTAGTGGTACCCCCTCCCACCTGCCCACTGAGCCCCACCACCACTCCCCTGGTCAGCCGGGGGCGGCAGCACCCAACCCGCCTGCTGCCCTGCCGCCCGCCAATTGACAGCTCAGTAGGCTGCACGCCCATTGGTTCACAGCGTGATTGTTGGCGTAGAATATATCAGATTACACATTCCAGATATGTGAATGAATCACATATCTGGAATGTGTAGTACGGTATAGGCTGCATTTTCACTGCACGATTTTGACTTGGACCTAGGACAGAGATGCACGATGCTTACAATTCAAGCACCTAGTGTTTGCTGTTGGTTCAGAAACCATATTCCGGAGTCAGGAAATAATGAAAAAGCTGAATTTATTATCCCGTAGTGAGAGATGTGACTAATAAACAGTCCCTGGCACTTCAACTCAAAACGAGTCTTCTTTAGGGGGGAGCGGCCCCAAGTAACAACAGGTACACCTTTTAAACTTGAGCTCTTAAAGAGACAGTAGTCAGTTACATATGAATGTATACCCTATGTGGCCACTGACATACACATTTATATACAAAACAAAAATG
Organism: Neoceratodus forsteri; assembly: GCA_016271365.2. Taxonomy (NCBI): domain Eukaryota; kingdom Metazoa; phylum Chordata; order Ceratodontiformes; family Ceratodontidae; genus Neoceratodus; species Neoceratodus forsteri. The sequence goes on along the minus strand of CM057459.1, from coordinate 296,874,543 downwards.
GCATATAGATTCCCACAGAGTGTAAAAAGAAACAAAAAGGGGGAAAACAAGGATAAAGGTAAAAAAAAAACCCTAGATCTAATGTAAGGGCAAAGAACTTAATAAATTAAATAGTGGCTCTGCTATTAATGTCATCGCAAGCTCCCGTGCTGCACTCGGGGGAGAAAACTATGGTCCACCAGCAGAATGACACCGGTTCCCCACAGGCTTCACACCCGGCTAGTTGAGTATCTCGAGGAGCAAATCAGAGAGGCGAGTCCCGGTGGATGCCGGGATGATGGGACTGGAGGGACCGGTGGATGGGGGCTGTCCGACTGGGAGAAAATAAAGAATAAAAAAAAAAAGAAGTTAAATAGGTGTCAGGTAAGGGCATGATCGGCAGAGTTAGATTATGGATCCAAAATGTCAGAATAAAAGTACAGTATGTAAAAAACCAAAAAGAAACAGTTAAACATTAAGGCAGGATTCACAAAGGACTTGTGCTCAGCACATCTTAGATGCCCCGGCGCAAATGAGATGCGCTGAGTGCCAACAGTGGTATTCACAGAAGATGCACCGGGGGATGCTCCCGGCTCACCCCCTCTGTGAATACCACTGTTGTGCCCAGCCCGGGACGCACCGGCACAACCCCCTGGTCATGCTGGGTACACAATGGGGCAGTGTATCTCCCGATGTGCTGTGCCGAAAGCTGCCATTCATAGCCACGGACATGCAAATGGGGCCATTAGGCATGCAGCAGGCAATGAGGCCATTTTCTTGTCATTATGGCCCCATTTGCATGTGTCTAGCAGGGTTGTGCCTGGCAGAATGTGCGGGTGCCCTGCAATGGCTATGGGCCACACACAGCCCCAGGGAGACAGTTTGCTCCCCCCACCTGGCCTTGGCCCGTTCTTCAGCCATGAGGACGCCCATGATTGAGCCCCGGTGGTCCAGTGTTTCCCCCTCCCTGCCCAACCCCCGTTCTGAATGCCACACCCTGTGGTGGTAAATCCATGTATGAAGAAATCCCCTCCATGCCTGTAGCCCCATGTCCAAGCCACACCCCTGCTGCGGTAGAGCCATGTATGACACTCCCTCCCCAACATGCACCACTGGTGGTGCACCAAATAACCCCCGTCAGTCCAGCAGACACCACCACCACCAGACACTCTCTCTCACCCGCTCCCCCTTACACTCCAGGCAGGTCCCGAGAGGTAGGCAGGCAGCACAATCGACCCGTATACCTCCATGGCTGCCCTATCACAGAGCTGTCCATTACTAACAGCTACTGCATTACTTGACAGCCCACAGGACCCCATCGACCATGGGCTTGCATTGAGCATTGCACTCTGTCATTCACAAAGATGTAATGACAGAGTACAGTACTCACTACAAGCCCGTTGTTGGCAGGGTCCACCAATGGGCTGTCAGTAGTACAGTAGCTGTCAGTCATGGACAGCTCTGTTGACGTGCAGCCATGGAGGTACATGCGAGTGGGCTGTGCTGCCCATCCTTCTGGACCTGCTGAGATGGGTAGAGCAGGTGGGAGAGTGTGCCTGAGTGGACTGATGGGGAAGATTGGCACTGCTGGCAAAGTGTCGGGGGACTTTGCACATGGATCTACTGCCGCAGGGGTGCGGCTTGGACATGGGCCATGGGCAGGAGGAGAGTTTCTTCCACATGGATTTACCGCCACAGGGTACGGCATTCAGAATGGGTCTATGAGCGGGGGTTCATACATGGATTTACCACTGCAGGGTGCAGCATTCAGAATGGGGCTATGGGCAGGGAGGTGGGTTTCTTCATACATGGATTTACCACTGCAGGGTGCGGCATTCAGAATGGGCTACAGGCAGGGAGGGGGATATCAATGTACAAGGCTTTACAGCCACAGGGTATGTCTTGGACACTGGTCTACGGGCAGCATGGGGGGTCACTGTACAAGGCTCTCACCGCTGCAGGTGCGCATACTTAACGGGGTTCAGGCGGGGGACTGGGACCGGGAGGGTAGGCAGCTGCCGCTGCTGCCTGTAGTATAGCAGCTAGCTGTGGGTGGTAAGCAATTTAAGTCTACTTGATGTAGACTTATCTCTAGGAGGCGCATCTCCGGACTTGCCCTGGTGATGTGCCTCCTGGTCAAGCTGTGAATGGGGCTACGCAACATATGCATTGGCACGCCCCCTTTACAGCCTCTCCAGATGCGCCGCATATCATTATGGGTGGTATGCAGCACATCAGCGATGCGTTGGTGTATTAGGGATGTGCCAACGCATCGGCCCCCTACCAGAATTGCGCCAGTGCGCAAGTCAGGGATGCGCTGGGTGCATTCCTTTTGTGAATCCTGCCCTAAGTATCCAACATAAATGCAAAATGCCCAATGCAACATAATTGCTGAGATATAGCAAAACACAACATTTGACAAATAAGCCTAAATGGTTATATGATAATCCATGTTCAGGACAAAAAGATAAAACAATATTTACCTGGAAGATAATTGAATAGAGTGTGCGTAAGTGGTGTAACAGAGAAGCAAGGTATAATGCATAAATAATCTACATTATAATTCAGAACATTTGGGAATTCACATATGTGAAATGGAGAGGGGAGAAAGGGATGAAGGTGAAAATGAGACAAGTGGCCAACCGTGTTAGAACAGAATAGGGCACGATGGGCATAAACAAATGTAAAAAGCACCGGGAGGGGGCAGGGAGAGCAAGAAGTAGGGTTCCATACTGATGCAAAACAGCTAGGAATTCAAGTGTGTGGAACAGGTGGATGGGGAGAAAAGCACAGCATAGAAATGACGTAAAAGCAGCCAGTCTGCCAATAGCACATCATATTAGACCATAGTAGGAGCTGCACTGGTGAAAAATTAGTGCAATGCCTCCCTTATGACAAAAGTCAAACAAAAATTGTAGGGGGAGGGGAGAGAAAAGGACTGAAATATAGTATTGAAGTGAAGTGAGAGAGTGGTGGTAAGGTGTGCGCAAACTCGCAGTACCCCACAAATTAGAGCAGAAGTGCTGTAATAAAAACAAGTTCATATACTGTTTAAGAAAAACAGTTTACACGCATGCTTTGCTCTACAGCTCTCTCCCAGAAGAATAGCCTCCAAAAGTCATTATCCACTGAAAAGTGTTGTCTGTTATGTATAACTGTGCAGAGATGCTCACAATGTAACTGTAAATACCTAGGCTATTTTTTTGTATTTAGTATGCTTTTTCACTCACACCAAGCTTGCCCCCTTCTGTCTCTCCTCCAGCCCCGTCACTCCACTGTCTCTTGGACTTACCCGACTGGTCCACAGTGCCCCATGGTTTACCCCCTGTGGCAGAGCCTCCTAGGGGAGCCTCACCTGCCCGGGAGGAGTTTAGCTCGGATGTGACTGGAGAGCCCAATAGGCAGGTGCAGGGCCTGTGAGGAGGAGGCGTCATCCTGCAGGCTGGGGGTTTTACCCTTTTCTTCTTGAGGAGGTGTGGTGTGTAATGACGTGATCAGTGCATCCTATTGGTTACAGTTGCCAGAGAGCCTACATCTGCAGTGACAGCAGTGAGGTGAAAACAGCTGGTCTCTTATATAGACTGCAGTTTTGTCATGGCTGTTTGATGTCAAATGTTCATGTTTTAGCAATACATCAAATGCAGCTGGCAAATGTTACTTTGAGTAATAATTATATTTCTTTCTCTTTTTGGAAAAATGCAATTCATTTCTCTTCACTGTTTCTTAGAAAACATGAGAAAAATCTTCTTTTGTCACCGTTTTAGACTGTGTCAGCAATGCATATGGCAAATTGTGAAGATAACTCATAAAGTGTGTTGTAATAAAAAAAAGAAATGAATAAAGTTGTGCTCATCAGATCATAATATTGACACCTGCTGACAGCGGCCTATTCAACTGCATCTTTTTGTGGTGCACACAATGAAAAGAAAATATCTTTTAAAACTTGAATCATTTGGTGAGTGGTCATCTATTCCTGTAAATTCCTTTACTAGAGAAAAAAAAAAAACATGTTAAGTACAGGAAAAAAGTAGCCATCTACAGGAAAATGACGTATGTGGATCTCAGAAACAGCACAAGCTGCCATCACAAAACTTTCCACAGATCAGTTTAATGAGTCACTCAATCCATGGGTGGTTCCAGAGGGCTGGAGGTGGGCACATGTGGTCCCTATACACAAGAGTGGCAGCAGGGAGGAAGCAGGTAACTATAGGCCGGTCAGCCTCCCCTCAGTAGTGGGAAAGATTATAGAAGTGCTGCTTAAGGAAAGGATTGTGGAACTCTTGGAATCCAGTGGAGCACAGGATCTGACGCAGCATGGATTCACAGCAGAAAGGTCATGTCAAACAAACCTGACAGACTTTTTTGACTAGGTGACGAAGGGGGTGGATCGGGGGGGAGCGGTGGATATCGCCTACCTCGATCTCAGTAAAGCCTTCAACACTGTTCCGCACAGAAGACTAGTTAAGTTGGGTAGCCTGGGTGTGGGCCACAAAGTGCAGAACTGGGTTAGAAACTAGTTGAGGGGCAGAAAGCAGAGGGTAGTGGAAAATGGGATCCAATTCGAGGAAAGAGGGATGACCAGTGGGGTGCCTCAAGGATCAGTCTCAGGACCAGTCCTTTTCAATGTCTTTATTAGTGACATTACTGAAGGTCTGGAGGGGAAGATTTGCCTACTTGTAGATGACACCAAGATCTGCAACAGGGTAAACACTTCAGACGGGGTCGAGAAAATAAGGTGGGACCCAGTAAAGCTGGAAGAATGGTCCAAAGTGTGGCAGTTGGAATTTAATGCCAAGAAGTGTAAAATCATGCACCTGGGATGCAGAAACCTTGCAGAGAGTTACATGATGGGGGGGGGGAGTAGCTGATGGTTACCAGGTAAGAAAGGGATTTAGGGATAATCATCTTGGATGGCCTAAAAGTGGCCCAACAGTGTACCAAGACAGTGGGAAGGGCCAGTGGCATGTTGGGGTGCATAGGAAGGGGTATCACTAGCAGAAGAAGGGAGGTAGTGATGCCACTGTAAGAAACACTGGTGAGGCCCCATCTGGAGTATGGAGTACAGTTCTGGAGGCTGGATCTTCGCAAAGATGTGGACAGGGTAGAGGTGGTCCAGAGAAGGACAACTAATAGGGTTAGGGGATTGCACCAGAAGACATATGAGGAGAGTCTTAAAGACCTCAATATGTATACACTGGAGGAGACGCAGGAGTGGGGAGACATGATTGAAACCTTCCAGTATCTTATGGGCTTGAATAAAGTTCAGGTGGGTGACATCTTTCAGTATAGGAGATGTACAAGAACGAGAGGGCATGATATGAGATTAGAAGGGGGCAGAATGAGGGGGAATGTGAGTTTTTCTTCACAGAAAGAGTGATGGATGTGTGGAATAACCTACCCCAGGAGGTGATGGGAGATAGCATAGTGGGGGGTTTCAAACATGCATGGGATAGGCATAAGGGAACCCTAGTGGTGGGAAAGAGAGGCGAAAGTCAGTGACCAAGCAGGGTCAGCGGCCACTGATGCAGGCAGGGGTTATGGGTAGACTAGGTGGCCCTAGCGGTCCTTATCTGCTGTCAATTACTATGTTACTATATTTATGAAGATCTTGCCTCCTAGACAACACATGCAAAATTCCAGCTGATTTCGTCAAACGGTGCCAAATATATTAATGTGCAAAGTTAGGGGTTTAACACTGAACACCCTACTCACCTCTAACTCTAGTGGCGCTACTGTGCCACTATAATAATATTTTATTGTATAGTGATAAAGGGCAAAAGTCAGTGCAATACAGAAGCTTCCTGTGCAGGTGACCTGGCCACAAACTATGTACACACCACTATATATTGGTGTATAGACACACTTTCTTCAGGGGACCCCCACAGGAATCCTTTTGTATTGCACTGATCTGCACTTTATCTATGTGTAATAAAATATTTTGAATAATTGGACCAGCTTGATATGCTCACTTTTCTTTTACTGCTTGTAAATTTTTGTGACCACTTGGGAGCGAGAGCTGCGAGTGTTGTTTTCTTTTGCACTGGGCATGATGGCCCTGCTTCTGTTGCTGGTACTCATCAGGGCCTTGTCTTGTTGATCCCTTTATTTTGGCTTACTAGCCCTGTCAAGGCTTTTCCCTGTTTACATGTCATTGCACATAAGTATTTATTTATTTTATTTTGTATTTATTTATTTTTATACTGGAAGGACGTGAACAATACTGTCCATTTTCACAGGCGTCCAGTGTAACAAAATAACAGGGGGTGGGGGAGACAGAGAAAATGAGCAGCAATAAAATACAGCATTTATACAGCAATTAAGAGAGAATGTAGACTACAAGTATAAGAACAAGAGTACACATTTTTTGTACAAAACAATAGGAATAAATGAATAGATTGGAACTTCACAATTATGTACAAAAGGAGTGGATTAGGAGTAGTTACATTGGGATTTGCTGAGCAGAAATTTAGTGAGATTGCTTTTGAATGCAGTGACAGACGTGCAATGGGTGAGGGGAAGAGGGAGAGTGTTGAAGAGTCTTGGGCCCCTGTAGGCGAGTGAGTGTTGGCCCAGCGAGGTGGGAAAGAGTGGGATTGCGAAGGAACAGTTAGCGTGGTGTCTTGGGGAGTGGGGTTGGAGGGCAATGAGAAAAAGGAGGAGGTACTCTCAGGGAGAAGGCCCTTGAGGGCTTTGAAGAGGAAAGTGCAGGTTCTGCTAGTAAGCCTGTCCTCAAGGATGAGATTGTATGATGTGTTAACCTTGGGAGACCAGAGACAAACCTGAGTATGCTGTGGAGGGTGGATCTCAGTCTGTCAGTGTTTCGAGGAGGGAGGGAGGGGGAGAGTATACTAGAGAGCCATAGTTAAAGAGGGGAAGGAGGAGGGAGTTAGCTAGATGAGCTCTAGCACTGGAGAGAGAAATTGTCTAATGCACTTAACCTATTAACCTAATTCACTTCACCACCCAGTGCTCTCGGGTCACCCCTGAAAACAGGCACTTGTGCCTAGTGGGCCTTACCCGGTTACCAAAAGCATACAATAAATAAAGTAATGCGGTACTGCATACAGAGTCTTTGGTGCACTTTAGAGAGAAGGAGATTAATGTGGTTGTCAAAACCGAGGTGCCTGTCGAGGAGGATCCTGAGCTATTTGAATTCTAGACCCTTTCAATCTGGTTGCTGTCATTGTCAGAGAGGTTGAAATCAAATTTAGTATTTTTCCCGATACCAGAGAAAACCATTGATTTGTTGTGTTTTTTTTGGCATTGCAGACCAACCCATATGTGGAGAACCAGGTGTGAAGTCTACTGAAATCAGATTGGAGTTTGTCTCTGAGGGAGGAATGGTCATTGTCACAGCAGAAAAGGACTGCATCATCAGCATAGAGAATGAGTTTGGTGGTTGTGTAGATATCAAGGAGAGAGTTTACAAAGAGGGTGAAGAGTAGAGGGCTGAGAATGGAGCCTTGGGGGACTCCATATTTAATGTGGTGGGAGTCGGAGAGGTGTCCTTCGATTCTGGTTCTGTGGGTCCTGAGATTGAGGTAGTTGTGGACCCAGTTCATGACATTGTTGGAGAAGTTCAATTGAGTGAGGGTCTTGAAGAGGATGCCATGGTCGACAAGGTCAAATGCCTTGGTGAGGTCTACGAAAATGGAACCTGTGTAGAGACCATTTGTCAATGGCTTGGTAAATTTCATGGCTAAAACTGACAAGGGCAGTCTCGATATTGTGATGTGCCCTGAAACCATGCTGGGAGCTTGTTAAGATGCTGTATTTATTAAGAAAGTTGGTGGTCTGGTCGAGTACGATTTTCTCAATGATTTTTGAGAGGGGTGCAAGGAGTGAAATGGGTCTGTAGTTGTTAATGTCATTTTTAGGACCTAATTTGTGGGTGCCCAGTCAATTCAGCCTGGTGAATTCAGCCCCATGGCAATTCAGCCTGAGTCATTTCAGCTCCTATGTCAATTCAGCCCCAGTCAATTCAGCTCCATGTCAGTTGAGCTCCACGTCAGTTCAGCCCAAGTCAATTCAGCTCCTATGTCAATTCAGCTCCTATGTCAATTCAGCCTCACGTCAAATCAGACCCATGTCAAGTCAGCCCCTATGTAAATTCAGCTTCTTTTGGTTCTGCACTAGAATAAACATAACTAACAACATATGTAAACATATTTAAGCTTTACTGAAAGCTTTAAAACATTTTTTTGCAAATACAGGGATTTATTTAACTCTAAAAATTGATTAGCGTTTTGCTCATAGAAGTGCTAAATCTTTGTGAAAATGTATAGCTCTTGCTTCACTGTGTTTAACACAGCACTTCTAGAAAATCTATATAAATACTTTCTGTACAGTTAGTATAGTCCCAAGAAAAAAACTGCTAATCAATTATTTAAAACCCTGAAATAAGTACACTTTATTGAAAATGTTAATTTGCTCATACAGTACACGCAGCAAACACCAATCACACACACCAGACAGAAAAACAAAAGAACAGAACACAAATAAGCCTAAACATAAACTTCCAACCCACCACAACCCTCAAACCACCCCAAGTAACCCATCTTGACTAACCCAACCCAGCCCTCGTGCACATTTCAACAGCTCCAGGTGTGAATACTAGAATGGACAGTGACTTAAGGGTATTACCGCCATCTGGGTTTTTTGCTTAATGGTGGGAAGGGTGGAGTACTCTCCCAACAGACAAATGTCCTCTGTAAAAAAAGTAGGAAAGGCCGAAGAGTGGAGCATTAAAACATATTGAAAGAATTGTAAGCATCCATTAAGTTAAAACACAGAATTGTGTGCAAGTCCTCTCAGGTACTCCACTATTTCCCTTGCATGGTATTTTGCCACAATGCGCTGAATTCTTTCAGCAGACTCTACAATGCCGGTTCGACAACCCTTTTGTCAAGAGGCATCTCGCCGACAGGAATCATGTCACCCGCAAGTTGCAGTTTACATGATTCCTGTGTGTCTCCCGGTCTGTTTTTTTTATCCAGTCGGAGTTTATTTGGGGTAGGAGTGCAGGACTGGGAGACAGTGTGCCCCTGTCTCGGGCACACCAACACAGCGAACTGTCAGCAAAGTGTTGATTTTGCAGACAGGGTTGTAGTTCACTGTGTTGGCTCCCACATGAAAGTCAGAGACAATTACAAAATGCATGCATGATAGGAGCACAGGGCCCAGAGGGCCCTGTGCTTCCACAGACACATACAAGTAACATTACACATTCTCAAAAAGAAGGGAAATTCATTGCAAAAAACTCCATTAATGTCAGTTAGGGTTCCTTATTACAGTGACAAAAGCTTGGAAATTTGGTGTGGGGTTGCCAACCCTACTACCCATATCATTATCATTCTACCCTTCACACACACCAACAAGCGTCAGGGTATGCCTTGGGGTCGTCGGTTCTGACTCTCACCCCATTCTATATTGTAACATGTCAGCTTCCTTACACATGGAATGGGGTGAGAGTTAGGGCTGATGACCCCAAGGCACACCTCAATGCCTGTTGGTGTGTGGAGGCTGGGGTGGCAGTAGTGGTGGTGAGGTAGTAGGGTTGGCAACTGTAACACTGAATTTCTAAGCTTTTGTTGCTGTAATAGCAACCCTAACTGATGCATTAACTGAGTTTTTTTGCAGTGAATAGTATATAGCATTGTTATACTGAGTATTCCCTTATATCCATCCCTTGGACATCTCTGCGAATGAGCTTTTCCCAGGTCTGTAGGCCCTACCTACTAAAAATGTTTGATAAATAGATAGATAGATAGATAGATAGATAAAGTGACTTGTTGAGGCTTGCAATGTGAATTAGTGGCATGGTGGGAGTAAAACCAGTATCACTTAAAGAGCTGGTGACACATTCAGGAGAACTTTAGCAAGACATAATATTTACACACAGTCCAGCTTGTATTTCCCATTAGTTCTGAATTTCTCCTCCCCATTATTTATTACTCAGGTCATTTGTATGAAAATAGGATTTCTGCTCCTGACGAGTTCATCTATTCCTGCTGCTTTCTCCCTATCTGAAGTCATAGAGCACTGCTTGTGACCTCACAGTTACTCCCATGGCAACAGACTGTGATGTCATAACAGAGGATTATGATTTGGCTTAGGGAGTAAGCTATAGAGGCAGATGAACTAAAATAAAGTCTAAGGGACAACGATCACACAGTGTATGGTGTAATGTTATACTAACTCGAAATTCCACCATACTTAAACTCTGTTCATCCACACACACAAGAATGAATGGAATGCTGTACTGACCATATGTGCAGAACAGCATTCCATTGAGAGTAAGCAGCTCATGCCGTATTTTTAAAACAGCAACAGAAAACTGCCAGGCAGCAATGTTATTTAAAACACAGCGAAAATTGCCACAGCAGTTTTCATGACATGGGAGCAGTTAATTATACTCAAGGGGAAATGCTGGATCAACCATTTCCGATATGTCAAAAATTATTTACTTACAGATTTCGGCTTCAGGACTGTTTCTTGACTTGCTAAACAAGTCGTCCGTCTGCCATGTTTTTTTTTCTAAACCCTCCCACACTAGAGAGGTAATCAACTGAAGTGTGCGCTGCTAACTTAGGGATGCCCAGTCCCTAGCAACCACACAACTCCCGCTTCCTAGTGCTCAGAGGCAATTTCTTTGTGTAGGAATAAAATGCATTTATAAAGGCTAAAAAATGCTATTACAATAATCCGAGGGACACCATGCACTATAAAAAACACTGAATGGATAACCCTATGCAGAACCAGTGTGTTCTGCTACCCTTGGGCCTGATTCCCAAGGACCTCTCAAGCTTTGCTCACGAGGTCAAAGGGAATCAGACCCTTTCTGTGGCCGAACACACTGATTCTGCATGGTTACTCATCCGGTATTCTTTATATATTCATGCACTTAAATTATGGGGAGGAGAAATACATAAAATATAAATGGAATGCAAGCAGAATTATGTCTAATTATTATTTTTTTTAAAGTTTTCTTTGAGGCGTCAGTAGCTCTTTAACTCCACAGTAAAACTCCTCTCCCCCTCCAGATTCACAGGTCTGTATTGCAAACCATCCCAACCCCCAAAATGTCCAACCTAGGTAGACCTGTGTCACTGCTCTGTGCACTAACCCAGTCACCATATAAAGTGACTTTTTCAGGGTCCTATATTTATTTATAAGTTTGGTTGTGGTGATTGTGTGTGATAGAAACAGCACTGGAATGTCTATGCTGCCATGAGAGTCCTGCTATCCAGCAAAATGTGAAGTGGAAAAGGTAAACTGCATTGCTCAGGTTGAATGTTTCCAGGAAAAATGTCTTAGCCACAGTGTAATGTGTGTCTCATTCTTTGTGTATGAATTTCAAGGTTGAACTTGGATGACACCATGCTATTACATGAGTAGAAAGTTTGTGTTAAGTACAATGAAAACTAGTCATGTTCCAAGAGGCCTCTGTTATCTTGCTAACGTGGTCCTCTTTATAGGAATGTATATTGTCAGCTGTTGGTGCCTACTTTTTAATGCTGCTTGGCATAGCCAAAAGCATTTTTTCTGCTAGTTTATTGGGAGAGTGGTGGGTGTAGCCAAAACCAGAAAAGATGATTTACTTATGTGTTTACCCCATGGCATAAACTCAGTGCCGACTGCAAGACAGGCTTAATACATGTAGAATAAATTATGGGTAAGTGTGCTACATGTAAGGATGTAAACCCATTGTGAAAGCTAACCAGCTCAGAAAGCCATGAGCCCAAGGGGGGCGCTCTGAAGCCCAAGCAAGATGGATGCCTAGGCACTGAGCACAGAGCTTCACACAAATTTAAACTGTTCAATTAGCAGCTTTACACTGGAGAAATATTTTGCACTTACTGCAGACTTTGGTTGAATATTTGTGGCATGCAATGGGAAATTGTAAAGATAAATCGGCGCCTGATGGTGCAAAAAGTAAAGGTTCAGTGGGAACTTCCACCACAAGGTCGGTCCGGGGCCACGCCGCAAATGCAATGGAGGAACCACCTGAGAAGACTGTGCAGTCACTTGGGGTGAAGATCAGCTGTCTCATCCAGATGGTTGCTGGACTGGCTGATAAGTTTGAGGGACTTACTAATAGAGTGGTTTGTCTGGAAACCACTATGGATGGAGTGAAAAATGTGACAGTGGAGGCTTCAAAATGTTCTGATGCTGCACTGGGGGTGGCAGCAAATCTCACTAATGAAAACATGCACCTCTGTGTGCATTTAGAATCACTGGAGAATCAAGCTCTAGTAGCGAATATAAGACTTGCTGGTATGCCAGAGGATAGTGAGGGGGATCATTTACTCGTATTCCTCCTGGACTGGTTTAAGCAACAACTGGGGGAAGCTGTTATAGCCAGACTGATAAACATCCAGAAGGCTTATGGAGTCACTCACATGGTAGGCCAGACAACATGGATGCACCTTGCACAATCATTAATGTTACAGAGTGAGAGCTATGCTTCGGAAGACAAAAATAAACCATGGAACAGTCTTCCCTGCCAGGCTCCGGATCGTCCATCAGGGGAAGATCTTTGTTTTCACTGACCCCGCAGATGCCCTTAAGTGGACACAGAAGCACACACCATCATGGAGTAACTGGGCCGAACAGGAGGACTCCCAATCAGATGACTGCGGTTCTTGAAAGGACTATTTCCTTTTTGTTCTTTCAGTCCTAAGTCTCTTTTCCTAAACTGTCTAGAGTATATTCTATGTATTAGAATATATATGGTGGGTAATTGGTCTCGCCCCATGTAAGCTGGCTGTACTCACTTTTCTCGGATTTTACCTAATACATGTTCTAGGGGGACCTACTGCCACGTATAATTGGACACTATGTTATGTAATACTATTCCATGTTTAACTTCCCCGTTTGCTATAAGGCTCACTAGTTATGTATACTTTTGAGGTACTCTGTTTAAAACCTGTACTAAATAAATGTAGTACAGATGTTCAATGTTAAAGCTGTTACATGACAATTTCCTTAGTAACTGCGCCATAGTAAGAGGAAATGTCTCTGTTACTCTAGCATACTAACATACTAATTGCCAGCAGATTAGGCCATATGGTCTATCGAGTCTGCTTGAACCTCAGATCCCTAGTTGGGTACTGAGGCCCCCCCTTGTGTTCTAGAAACCCCTATCATCCATCCCCCCCCCGGGCCAGGCCATCATCTGATACATCTGCTTTCTGTGTCTGTCCCACCCTCTCTTGAAGCCCTCCACTGTGGATCTCTGAACCAGCTCACCAGGCAGCACGTTCCAAGGATCCACCACCCTCTCAGTGAAAAACCTCCTCTTTCCCTCTCACCCTTCCACCTTACAACTTCAAACCATGCCCTCTGGTGATACCTCCCTGCTTTAGTCTAAAGATCCCCTCCATGTTTACCCTATTTATTCCCTTGAGGTACTTGAAGACCTCAATCATGTCCCCCTGTCTCTCCTCTCCTTCAATGAAAACAGGCAGAGCTCCTCAAGTCTGTCCTCATATGTCAAATCTCCTAGTCCTCATATCATTTTAGTTGCCCTCCTCTGTACCCTCTCCAGGAGCTGTATGTCCCTCTTCAAGTGTGGTCTCCAGTACTGTACACAGTACTCAAGGTGTGGTCTAACCAATCCATTGTACAGCGGCAGAATCACTTCCCTGCTCCTAGAGGTGATCTCCTCACGATGCATCCCAACATCCTGTTTGCTTTGCTAGCCGCCTCCTGCACTGCTCAGAGTTATTCATACATGCATCCACCATGACCCCTGGGTCTTTTTCCCTGTTGAGGACTCCAGTGTCTCCCCTCCCAGGGTGTACCTATGTTTAGGGTTTCCCTGCCCAAGATGTAACACCTTGCACTTGGTGATATTGAAATTTAATTTCCATGTGTGAGCCCACCTTTCCATGGTGTCCAGGTCCCATTGCAGGGCCAACTTCCCCTCTTTCCCCTCAACTACTGCTCCCATCTTGGAGTCATCAGCAAAGAGACTCATTTCACACCCTTTACCCTCCCTGATGTCCGAAATGTATGCATTAAACAGGATTGGACCCAGGACCGAGCCCTGCGGTACACCACTGCCGACCTCTCTAGGGTTCGAGAGCTCCCCACCGACCACTACTCTCTGAGTGCATCCAGCTAGCCAGTTTTCAATCCATCTGACCATCAAAGGGCCTACTCCCAACCTCGTCAGTTTCTCCACCAGACCATTGTGGGGGACAGAGTGGAGCGCCTTGCTGAAGTCCAAGAATAATACATCCACAGGCTTTCCCCTGTCCAGTTCTGATGTTAACCATTCGTAGAACTCCACAAGATTGGTTTGACATGATCTACCTGGCGCAAACCCATGTTGCCGACTATCCAGACCTCCCACCTCCTCCAAGTACACCCCCAATCGTTCCTTTAGTATACTCTCCATTAATTTTCCCACCACCATGGTCAAACTGATGGGTCTATAGTTACCTGGCACTTCCCTCAACCCCCCTTTATGGATTGGCACCACATGTGCCTCTTGTCAATCCCTAGGTACCCTTCCTGTCTCAAACGACCTGTTGAAGAGCTCCGCCAGTGTTATGTGCCAGTATGTCCGCCATTTCCCACAGTACTCTCAGATGAATGCCATCTGGCCCAGGAGATTAATCTTTCTTTAGGCCCTTAAATCAAATCAAATCAAAGTTTATTTATAAAGCGCTTTTCAACATATCAAAGCGCAAGTACAAAATAACATCTTACATAATAAATAATAACATAAAAACAATAAAAAGCAGCAATAAACCTATTCAAACGCTAATTCAAATAGATAACTCTTCAGAGACGTCTTAAGGGCTAATCACACCCTTTCGGTGGAGATAGCATCATCCGTCCCCTCCACCTTACTGGCCTTTTTATCCTTATCCTGATGTGACACCCCTGGGGTACCTCTCCCTCCCTCTCTCTTGCTCCATTTCTGCTGCTCCCCTGATCCCACTCACTACCGCTTCTATCCCCATCGTGCCTTGCTTTGTAGATATCCCATCCCCTTCCCTTCTTTCAGCCCCAAGTCTCTTTTCCTAAAGTGTCTAGAGTATATTCTATATATTAGAATATATATGGTGGGTAATTGGTCTCACCCCATGTAAGCTGGCTGTACTCACTTTTCTCGGATTTTACCTAATACATGTTCTAGGGGGACCTACTGCCACGTATAATTGGACACTATGTTATGTAATACTATTCCATGTTTAACTTCCCCGTTTGCTATAAGGCTCACTAGTTAGTTATGCCTTTATAAAATTAGTTACACTTGTAACAGAAAAGGGATGGCATGGTGAAGTTCTCCTTATCCTCCATTAGGAGGGGGAGAAATTAATGGGACCTATAATGGACTATTACATGAACTACTACCATGCTGCTTATGGACTGTAGTATGCAGCAAACGAACATATGAACATACGAAATTTGCCAGCAGATAAAGGCCTAGAGGTCTATCTAGTCTGCTCGAATGTACAGCTAGCACCCCTTATTCTGCAACTGCCCCTCCCTCCCTTCCACCCTTCCCCTTCATTGACCCTCCCCCTTGTCCTGTCCCATCCCCTTTTGAAGCAGTCCACTGTTTTACTGGATACCACTTCTGCAGGTAACGCATTCCACTCAGCCACCACCCTCTCTGTAAAAAAGTGTCTCCTCATCTCTCTCCTGAACCTTCCTCCCTCCAGTCTCATATCATGGCCCCTGGTGTCCCTCCCCTTCTTTACTTTGAACAGCCCCTCTGTACCTGTCTTGTTTATTCCTGTCATGTACTTAAAGGTTTCAGTCATGTCCCCCCTGTCCCTCCTCTCCTCTCCTCCAGTGAGTACATGTTCAACTCCCTCAGCCTCCTCTCATATGATAAGTCCCCCAGCCCCTTGATCATCCTTGTCGTCCCGCGCTGCACCCCCTCCAGTAACTTAATGTCCCTCTTCAGATACGGGCTCCAGTACTGCATGCAGTACTCCAGGTGCAGTCTAACCAATGACCTATACAGCGGCAGAATCACCCTCCTCCTCCTCGAGGATACGCCTGTAATACAACCCAGCATTTTGTTGGCCTTGCAGCTGCTCTTCCCACATTGTGCCGAGTTGTTCATTGACCCTGTAATGAGCACCCCAGATCCTTCTCCTCCTCTGTCTGGGCTAGCTGCACCCCCAGCTGGTAACTTCTCCTGGGTTTTCATCCCAAAATGCAGCACCTTGCACTTTTGGCATTAAACCCAGTTGCCAGGTGTCTGACCAGGTTTTAAGCTTTGCCAGATTATCCTGCAACCCCTGTCATCCCCTAGGTCATCCACCACTGCTCCTACCTTGGTATCATCAGCAAACAGACTGATCTTGCTCTTGATGTCCAATGATATGTCTGCAATGAATATCCCAAACAACACTGGTCCCAACACGAGCCCTGTAGAACACCGCTCGTCACTACCCTTGGGTGTGAGAGCCTCCCACATACCACCATCCTCTGTTGCCTTCCCTAAAGCCAGTTCCCTACCCATCTCACCAGCTTTGCACTGGCCCCTGTGCCTACTAACTTACTTCCCAGCCTTCCATGTGGCACCGAGTTGAATGCCTTACTGAAGTCCAGATACAAGACATCTACTGCATGGCCCCTGACCAGTTGCCTAGTTACCCAGTCATAGAACTCCACCAGGTTGGTTTGGCAGGATCTGCCCTGTATGAAGCCATGCTGTCTGCTGTCCTGTAGTCCTCTGGCCTCTAGAAGGGCCACCAGCCTTTTCTTCAGGATAGTCTCCATTAGCTTACCCACGATGGATGTGAGACTCACTAGTTTGTAGTTTTCCGGTTCATCCTTGGGGCCACTCTTGTGGAGGGGCACCACATGAGCCATCCTCCAGTCCTGAGGTACACACCCCAAATGTAGTGAGGCATTAAATAGGTCTGCCAAAGGACCTGTAAGAACCTCTGCCAGCTCCTTCAGTACCCTGGGGTGGATGCCATCTGGGCCTGGCGCCTTATCCACCCTCAGTGCCTTCAAACCCTCCCGAACTCTGCCCTCCATGATTTCCCCATCTGTCACCCCCCCCCGGTTCTGCCATTTCTCCCCCTTTGGGTGTCACCCCCCTCTTCTCTTTAGTAAATACTGAGCAGAAGTACTCATTTAGTGCTTCTGCCTTATCGCACCCTGCTTCCACCCAACCCCCCTCCTTCCTAATCCTTACTATGTGGTCCTTACAGCTCCTTTTCTCCCTGATGTACCTAAAGAAGTCCTTTTCCCCCTTTTTAATGCCTTCTGCCAGTCTGAGTTCCATAGGTGCCTTGGCTCCCTTTACTGCCCTTGTCACCTCCTTCGATTCCGTCAAGTACTCCTCCCTGTCCTCCCCTCTCCCAGTTTTCTTGTAATTCCTAAAGGCAGTTCTTTTTCTCCTTACCTTTTCCATGACCTCCTTGCTCAACCAGCTTGGTTTCTTAGGCCTAGCCTTCTTGCTCTGGGCCTTGCAGCAGGTTTTGGTTGCCTCCACTATCCCCAGCTTTATGAGCTCCCACCTCTGGTTAGTGTCCATACTAGATTGAATTCTGGCCAGGTACCCTTTTACCACTTCCACCATCCTCCCAAAGTCGGCCCTCCTGAAGTCCAGCACTCTTGTGCCAGATTCCACTCCTTCCTTGCCCATATCCAATGTGATCCATACTGAGTGGTGGTCACTCCCTGACAGCGGTTCCTCCACTGTAAGTTCTCTCACAAAGTCCCCATTTGCCAGCACAAGGTCAAGGGTATTCCCTAACCTGGTTGGTTCACTGACCATTTGCAGCAGGAAGCTGTCCTGGAAGGCATCCAGCAGTACCCGCTCCCTTCTGTTCCTGGTTGTTGGGGTACTTCAGTCCACTCCTGGCATGTTGAAGTCCCCCACAATCACCACATTACCCTTCTCGCAGATTCTCCTGATCTGTCCCGCTAGTTCCCTGTCTAACTCCTCTGTCTGAGATGGCGGCCTGTATACCACTCCCATTCTAAGAATCCTATTCTTGGAATCCTGGATTTGCATCCAAATTGACTCCATACTACCCTCCTCCCCCTTCCTCCCTTACACACTTCAGTCCTTCCTTCACATATAGTGCCACACCCCCTCCTTTCCCAATCACCCTGTCCCTATGAAATAACCTGTACCCTGGTACAGACAGGTCCCAGTCATTGTATTGGGTGGCCCATGTTTCTGTGATGGCTGCAATGTCCACCTCTCCCTCTGCCATGAGCACCTGTAACTCTGCAGTTTTCCTCGCAAGGCTCCTAGCATTAAGGGTAACCACCTTCCATCCTTTCCCCCCCCTCCCATCCTGCCCTACTTTACTAGTGTAACCCCCCTGCAAATGGGGGTTCCCAAAAGACTTCCAGGAGCTTGCTTGAATGCTCCAAGCCTGAATGGTGTTTGGCATTTAAGCCATTTATCAGTGAGTGTTTTTAGAACCTCTGGTACTGTCTCTTTAGAGCTGTCTGCTTGCAGACATAATTAGTTTGTATGGGGGACTGTGTGTTTCTTTGATTGAGTACCACTCAAGCTGCTGCCAATTCACTTCATTTTTGCAGTCACTAGGAGTGCAAAGGAACCTATCTGAAAGATGTAACTGTTTGCCAGAAATTATTTAGAGTAATAATGAAATTACAGTTTGTCTAACCTGCTTTCTTTGCAGTCAGAACTGTGTCTGCTAGTTCCCCATTCTAGTTTTGAACTGCTGAACTGGACCAATCAGTGTGGGGTAAGCTAGCTCTAAAATGGTGCCTTGGACGAATCAGAACTTGGACTCATAATCTGAGCCAGCCACAAGAGGATTATATGGGCAGTGACTCTGGGAGATGTAGTTTAGACTTCAGTGCCTTTTTGGACCAACAGCAGCAGTCTATTGTGAGGACAGCCAATCCAGTCAAGAACTGGGAGGAACTCAAAGGAAGTGCCCGGTTTTGTCGGTTGGAGTTTCAGTTGAGCTTGGCAGTGAAGAAGGAAGGAGCCCTGTGCTTTTCAGTGTGCAGTTTTAGTCAAAAACGTGTGTAAGGCCCAGAGTTCCGGTCTGCAGCTTGTGTAACAGCTTGTTAGGACTGAACTGTCCTGTGAAAAGAATCAAAGGATCTCTGAAGAGTAGAAACCAGGCTCACCCTGTAGAAGACTGGAGGAATTGCTGAAAATTGCACTCGGTCTGTCAGGAACTGAATCTGCTGTGTGTTCTCCGGCATTGTGCAGTAATTGCGACGGGATACAGATGCAGCCTGCCTGGTATAGTGCTTTCTTTTATATGGATGTGTGAAGAGGTTTGTGTACCTCAAGTGAGCCCTGCTGACATTGAAGGACCCTATCTTATTTGGAGGTCGTGAGTACTAATTCAGGGTCGCCTCCTGTTGAATTGCCACATTAAATCCAAATGGAATTACTGTACTGCTGACTGTTTAATTCTCCTTTTCTCTGTGTGAAAGGGCCCCTACCAGCTGCCACGGTTTGGACTAGCCACTAGGGCTTGGGTACCCAGGGACAGTAATTGATAGGGATAGGCCTGTGCACAGAGCCATAGGTAGATTATTAGAGTGATAAGCTAATTAACCTGATTTCCCCCTGTCCTTGTTATATCCCCCTAAATAAATCAGAGCTGCTTGTTTCAGCAAAGTTATACTGCCTGAGGTATTTGTCTATGTTAAAGTACTGTACTGTGATTGTTGCACTGTATCTCATTTCACAGGAGGTCCCAGTGTCGGAACCAGACCTGGGGTAAGTGTATACTGTGAAGGTAATTTGATATATTGTGTGGGCCACTAGTGGGAAGAAAGGGGTTGCAGTGTCCCAGAGGGCTGTGACCAAGTTAGTTTAACTATTGCAAACCCTGACCTCTGGGTGGAGGCACCCGCCATTGGATCCAGGCCCCTCAACCTGTTAGTGGCAAATCAGGCAGGGGTAGTAGCCCCTGGGATAGCGCCATCTAGGGGTTACATCAGCATCACAAATAGTACTTGCCATTTGTTCTTTGTCACTGTTACGGGGGGTAAGCTCATATGGTTTCCCAACCTGTGGTCTCTGCATGTCTCTTGTCCAATTGCCCCCTCCCCGCTCCTAGTTTAGATTCCCTACTTCCTCTATGTACTCCTCCATCCTCTGTTTCAACACTTTCTTTCCCTCCTCACTGAAGTGTAGTCTGTCCTTGGCATAGAGACTACTGTCCTCCCAGGTTCCTCCCCACCCCCCCAACAGCCCATACCCTTTAGCACAACACCAGGTTCTTAGCCATCCGTTAAATTCCTCTATTCTCAGCTTTCTTGTTGTGCTTGCCTTGGGCATTGGAAGTATCTCCGAAAAAGTTACTGATCTTCCTGCCCCCTAACATAATTGTCCTAGTTCCTCAAACCTACTCTGGACTATATCTACTGTCTTGTCAACCAGGTCGTTCATCCCAAGATGTATAATTAAATGAGGCTTGCCCCGTCCCCTTCTAGCATATTTCAGAACAGATTGTCCCACCCTTTCCACTGTCATTCCTGGCATGGCCTCCACCCAAATGTGACTATGCCTCTCCCCCTTGCTACCCCACCTGACTCCTCTTAGTATTGAGTCCCACAGCACTAAGATTCCACCCCTCTTACTCCCTGCTTGCTTCCATTCATCTCCTCTCTCATTTCCAGCCTCTTCTTCCTTCTGCACATTATTTCCCATTTTCCCCTGTTGCAATTCTCCCAGCAGAACTTCCCCTGCTCCGTTTGGTCCAGGCATTTATCAATTACTCCTCTAATTTCATCATTTCCCTCCTCCATCTTCTTCCTCTCCAGCAGTGCAAAACTATTTTCTGAAGACCCTTCACAAATGCCCACTCCCTCTCTCTTCATAGTAACCTGTTCTCTCCTTTCCACTCCATGACTTTTGCCACTTCTTTGCCTCCCCTCACAAGTCCCTATCTCCTCCTTCCATTTGTCTTTTGTCTCCTGATCTGGTTTCCCCGGCAATCGTTCTTCCTGGCCTGGGCCCCCTTGTACCTGCTTCCCTTCTTCTGACCTTCTCCTTACCACTGTTGGCTTAAATCGCCCTCCCTCATCTCCCATTCTTCCTCCTCCCTCCAGTATTGGGCCAAACCCACCCCCAGTCTGCCTTGCCTGTCTTAGTTCCTCCTGCAGACTCTCAGTCTCCTTTCTTTTTTTTTTTTTTATATTCTCTTTTTACGACCCCTTCTCACCCTGGTACTTCCTCACCTTCAGGAGTCTCCTATGGCCTTGTACGTCCCTGCTCGTCTGTCAGCTTTGGGTGCAGTCATCCCCCCATGCTGCCTTGGTTTGACCCCCAGGTGGGTATGAGACGGGGCTCCCCTTCCTCTGCCCCAAGCATCTGTGTTTCATTGGAGATCCGTCGCCAGTGCTGGCAGGGGCCCTGGGATCGGGGCCTTGAAGATCCGTCTACAGGGAGCACCGGGGGGTATTTTCCTGCTGTTTTTTTTTTCACCCATCCCATAGGGTGACTGCACACAAGGAGACCCTAGGAACGATGCACGTCACAATGTGCTAACGCTCCGGCTCCCAGCAGATGTCCTCCCTCCCTCCCTGCTACACGCGGTCTTCGCTGCACCTCCACCCGTGGTCACCCAGGTGGCGGTATCGCAGTGGGACCCACATCCCACCCCACCCGGAGGAGGAGAGCAGCCTCTGGGCACTCGATCCTCCTCCCCCAAGCCGGCCCTCCAGCTGCCTGAGTCCGTCCCGAACCCGGGTTGCTGGCGCCACGAGCAGTAACCCTACCGCTGCGCTGGCAGGCTGGCCCTCAATCTCCTTTCTGAGTTTCTCTATGTGGTTGCACACTAAACATCCTCCCACACTCCAGGCAATTTTTAGAAAGACTGGTGCACTGCAGTTGTTGCAGCCTACCACCCTACCCATTGCTGTCGTTGCCCACCAGCGACCCCCCACCCTTCCAGATGCAGGATACCAAACACTCTCCCAAGTCTCCTCCCTCTCCCCCCTCTATCAGTGCAAAACATTCTTTTCTTAATTTCCCTTACCCTCTTTATTGTACACGTTTAGATAGATTGCGCAACTGCTTTTTATATTCCTATCCTTCCTATCCACACTCAAAAAGTGACTTTAAGTAGCTATTGCACAACCTTCTTCAAACTCCTACTCCTCCTTTCCACAATGCAATAGCGATGCAAAGAAGTAACAATGAAAGCTCCTAGATTTGCAGTTACTTCCCTTCCACTGAAATAGCAGTCACCTCTTCACTCGCTGCTGTTCCTTTCCTGGATGTCTGCTTCTGCTATGACAGGTGCATATCCTTTGCTCATTTGAGGAAGTGATGTCAGAACCCCTGGTATAAAGGAAATCATGGACCAGGGTGGTGGGGTGAGGGGTTGGGTCCATCCCAAGTCTTCCAGAAACAATCAGGTAGCTGAGGCCCCTGATCAGACCATTAGCACCCTTCCCCCACTATGCACTAACCTTTGCAGCTAGTGAAGCCAGCAAAAATGAATCACAATTCTACTCAAAGCCCCCAAAATAGGTTTGCTACCAAAAGAACAGGTCTCCAATTCAAACAGCTTCACCAACAACACCTCAAAATAGGCTTGAAATTAGAAGATATAGGTCTCTGATTCAAAGAAACAGCCCCAGTTAAATCACACCAAATAGGTTTTAAATCAGAAGAAATAGGCCTCTACAAATGCAGCCTGCTACACAGTGAAACATCAAATAAATGAGCCCACTTATAGCCACCAAAACAGTTTTCAAAATTTCAACAGCCCCAAAATAATACCCTGCTAGCTCCTTAGAAGTAGTAAGAAAGAAAAGAAATAACCTTTTACCAAATAAAATCCACAAGAAACAACGTAAAAACAACAAGAAGCTACTGTACTGTAACAAATCTGATCCTTTCCCTTCTATTATTCAAATACATTAACTATGTTTTACAGTTTTCAATTTTCTCCCCAAAGGTGTATCTTTACAGCACAGATGGACTACTACAGTGTACTAAGAGGAGGGTCACCCTCTCTGAACAAGCTTATTTGTATGTCCTATGCCCAAATTCTTAACAGTACGTTTGTTATATGAAACAATAAACATAAAGTTTAAAAAAACGAAAGAAAGCCATGAGCCTGATGGGCAAGTGGTTTTATGACCTGGTTAGCCACCAGAATGAGTTTATTTCCAAATAGACCAATCTGTTATTTTATATAATACATTTAGATGGTCCCTGTCAGTTTTGATTGCAACTGTGTACATGGGGAAGGGTATAAAGGTAAATAACGCCTATCTACTTTTATGGGGAAAAGTCCCATCTATGTATTATAATCCTATAGATTGCAAAAGGATCTATAGCATTGCATAAGAGCAGGTTGCTCCCTGTCCCTCTGGGTCCTGCATTGTTACCAGCTTTGAACACAGGGACACTGGTACACTTCACAACCCCCTGAACAAATGGTGGGATTCTGTGATCCTGCTGTACACAGGCAACTTCCTGGAAATATAGCACTGACAGCCGTGGTTCCAGAGCACCCTGAGTTGACAGAAATGTGGCACTGTTGTCTGTGTTTCCGGTGCACCCAGGACAACTTTCCAGACATGTGGCTCTGCTACTCATGCTCCCAGTGCACCTAGGGCAAGTTAAGAGAAATGGGCACTGGCTCATGTTATCATGGGACAAGTTGACAGAAAGCAGCACTGCTGTCTCTGTATTTCCAGTGCTGCCAGGACAAGCCAACAGAAGTGCAGTTCTGCTGCCTCTGTGTTCCCATTGCACCCGGGACAAATTGACAGAAATGCAGCTCTGTGGCCTCTGTGTTTCCATTGCACCTGGAACAAATTAACAGAAATACAGCTCTGCTGCCTCTGTGTTTCAATTGCACCCAGGACAAATTGACAGAAATGCAGCTCTTCTGCCTCTGTATTCCCACTGCTCTCAGGACAAATTGACAGAAATTCAGCTCTGCTGCCTCTGTGTTCCCGTTGCACCTGGGACAAATTAACAGAAATACAGCTCTGTTGCCTTTGTGTTTCCATTGCACCTGGGACAATTTGACTGAAATGCAGCTCTGCTGCCTCTCTGTTTCCATTGCACCTGGGACAGATTGAGAGAATTGCAGCTCTGCTGCCTCTGTTTCTGTTGCACCCAGGACAAATTGACAGAAGTGTAGCTCTGCTGCCTCTGTGTTTCCATTGCACCTGGGACAAATTGACAGAAGTGCAACTCTGCTGCATCTGTGTTTCTGTTGCACCCGAGACAAATTGACAGAAATGCAGCTCTGATGCCTCTGTGTTTCCTGTGCTCCACGGATAAGCTGACAGAAGTGCAGCTCTTCTGCCTCTGTGTTCCCATTGCATCCAGGACAAATTTACAGAAATGCAGCTTTTCTGCCTCTGTGTTCCTGTTGCACCTGGGACAAATTGACTGAAATGCAGCTCTGCTGCATCTGTGTTTTCATTGCACCCAGGACAAATTGACAGAAGTGCAGCTATGCTGCCTCTGTGTTTTCGTTGCACCTGGGACAGATTGAGAGAACTGTAGCTCTGCTGCCTCTGTTTCTGTTGCACCCGGGACAAATTGAGAGAAATGTAGCTCTGCTGCCTGTGTTCCCGTTGCACCCAGGACAAATTGACATAAATGCAGCTCTGCTGTCTCCGTGTTTCTGTTGCACCTGGGACAAACTGACAGAAATGCAGTTCTGCTGCTTCTTTGTTTCCGTTGCAACCAGGACAAACTGACAGAAGTGCAGCTCTGCTACCTCTGTGTTTCCGTTACACCTGGAACAAATTAACAGAAATACAGCTCTGCCGCCTCTGTGTTTCAATTGCACCCAGAACAAATTGACAGAAATGCAGCTCTTCTGCCTCTGTATTCCCACTGCTCCCCGGACAAGTTGACAGAAGTGCAGCTCTTCCGCCTCTGTGTTCCTGTTGCACCTGGGACAAATTGACAGAAATTCAGCTCTGCTGCCCCTGTGTTCCCATTGCACCTGGGACAAATTAACAGAAATGCAGCTCTGTTGCCTCTGTGTTTTCGTTGCACCTGGGACAGATTGAGAGAAGTGTAGCTCTGCTGCCTCTGTGTTCCCGTTGCACCCAGATTGACAGAAGTGTAGCTCTGCTGCCTCTGTGTTTCCGTCACACCTGGGACAAATTGACAGAAATGCAGCTCTGTTGCCTATGTGTTTCCATTGCACCTGGGACAAATTGACAGAAATGCAGCTCTGCTGCCTCTGTGTTCCTGTTGCACCTGGGACAAATTAACAGAAGTGTAGCTCTGCTGCCTCTGTGTTTCCATTGCACCTGGAACAAATTGACAGAAATGCATCTCTGCTGCTTCTGTGTTTCGGTTCCACCCAGGACAAATTGACAGAAATGCAGCTCAGCTGCTTCTGTGTTTCCGTTGCACCTGGGACAAATTGACAGAAATGCAGCTCTGCTGCCTCTGTGTTTCCATTGCACCTGGGACAAATTGACAGAAGTGCAGCTCTGCTGCCTCTGTCTTTTCGTTGCACCTGGGACAGATTGAGAGAACTGCAGGTCTGCTGCCTCTGTTTCCAATGCACCCAGGACAAATTGACAGAAGTGCAGCTCTGCTGCGTCTGTATTTCTGTTGCACCTGGGACAAATTGACAGAAATGCAGCTCTGTTGCCTCTGTGTTTCTGTTGCACCTGGGACAAATTGACAGAAATACAGCTCTGTTGCCTCTGTGTTCCTGTTGTACCTGGGACAAATTGACAGAAGTGCAGCTCTGCTGCTTCTGTGTTTCGGTTGCACCCAGGACAAATTGACAGAAATGCAGCTCTGCTGCCTCTCTGTTTCCATTGCACCTGGGACAAATTGACAGAAATGCAGCTCTGTTGCCTCTGTGTTTCTGTTGCACTTGGGACAAAGTGACAGAAATGCAGCTCTGCTGATTCTGTGTTTCCATTGCATTTGGGACAAATTGATAGAAATGCAGCTCTGCTGACTCTGTGTTTCCATTGCACCTGGGACGAATTGACAGAAATGCAGCCCTGCTGCCTTTCTGTTTCTGTTGCACCCGGGACAAACTGACAGAAAAGCTTATGATCCCAGTGCAACCAAAACAATTTGACAGAAATATGAGGTTCTGTGTGATAATGGTGAAAACCTAAAGGTGATCTCCGTTATTATGAAGTCAGAATGCTGAAAATTTATTTCGGCACTCTGACACCCTGGCACACAGCAAAATGGTGCCAGGGACTTCATTTTTTAATGTTTTATGTGGGGCACTGTGCCCCACACCCCCTATAGGGGGCTTCACCCCTCCCACTTAAGGATTCTCAATTCCAGGGAGGTGCATGTCGAGGGGGGGTTAAAAGCATTAAAAAAAAAGGTTTGGGCCGGGAGCAACAAAAACACACCAGCAACTGGACCTGAACCCAGTACCCTGCACACCAATGGCACTAAACCACCCACCACACCATGGGGTCAGCTCGGCAGCTGACCATGGCACCACCCCTCACATCCCTTCTCGCCCCTCGCTGTGTGTGCTCGCTCCCCCCATGTGCCTATGTATAGTGACATCCCGTCGCTACATTCGCTGACCCTCCCCATCAGGCCGCCCTACCCAACCATAGCCCCGATGACATGCACCGGGGATTGGGTCGCTGTTATTGTAGGTGCCCAATTGCCAACGCCCATGGTACAGGCTACCAAATATGACACTTCTGCCTATGTTCCCAGCGCACCTGGGTCAAGTTGATAGGAATGCATCACTGCTGCTTATGTTTCTGGTGCACCCAGTACAAGTTGACAAAATTACAGCACTGCTGCATATGGTCCAAGTGCAACCAAAACAATTTGACAGAAATGACACTTCTGCCTGTGTTCCCAGTGTACCTGGGACAAGTTGACTGAAATGTGGACCTGCTGCATAGGATCCCAATGTACTCAAGACAAGTCGACAGACCTGCAACACTGCTACAGTACGTATGATTCCAGTGCACCTGGGTCACATGGACAGAAATACAACACTGCTGCCTGTGATACCCCAGTGCACCTGAGACAAGCTGACAGAAATGTGTCAAAGCCACTCATGATTCTGGTGCACCTGGGACATCTCTATGTCCCTGGTCCTCAGAGGAGAGGGGCCCTGCCACTTCACTTGCCAAATACCGAACACGGGAGTCATTTTCCTCTGCTGCCACTGTACCATGATGTTCTTGAGTGCACATTAACCACACATTGACTGAGATGAGCCTTACTACAGCAAGATATCCCTTAGAGATATCGTTACCTGTGCATGAATGCAAACACAGGAGCAGCAGGTCTTGTTCGAGTACCATGGGTAGATGAGATGCAGGGGGAACCAACTGAGGCAGAGGTGTTCCAGGCTCAGCACCCATGTCATGCTGGAGCAGATTAGCATGTTAGAGTTTCGGGTCATGACTGTCGAGGACCTCAGCTGCACCCTGGCAACACCTTCAGCTTTGGTCCTAAACTGGACGAATGCAGAAACATGTTGCTGGTACTGGAGGAGATCAGTCCAGATGTGGAGGGGGGAGGAAAATGAAGAACGCACACACAGCCATCAGTAGCATGCTGCAATCAGTCACCACCAATAGCAGGGAGCAGTCTGGCCAGAAGAAGGAGGGAAGCATCAGAAAACCATACCAATGGGTCCCCATGCTTTGTGTCCCATTTGCATGTCACTCAGGACTGAGCTGCCCTGCCATGCCTGAGCAGATCGGCATGTCAGAGCTCCTATCTGTGACTACCGAGGATCTGAGCTGTGCCCTTCCACCTTGGTTCTAAACTGGGGTGAGTGCAGGTCCAGGAACATGGTTCAATGCCATGGAGAAGGTGAGTCTGGGCCAGAAGCAGATGTACTACCAAGTAAGCCTCGCTGACACCTTTTAACCTTTTATCTGTTGTGCACCTTTTAACTTGGAAGACAAAATATAGTTAATATTCTGGTAACTGTGAGGAGGTGGTGGTAGCTAAAATAAATAAATAAAAAGAAAGTAAAAACCCTGTGTGACACACATTTTTATTAAAAAAAAAGATCTAATTTGCATTTCAGACCAATACAAGCATTTTTTAATGGAAATGGGTTCAAGACAGTTGCACCTGCGAGGTTATTGGGTGGGGGTTACATTTCTCCTGAACAGGTTCACCCATCCGTGATTCAAATGCATGTTCTGCTATGAAGTTTCTGAATGCAGTTTGGGGCTGCCTCTGCCTATATAACTTGTTTTTTCTACCTTTCAACTCTTTGTTTATATTATTGCCTCTTTTGCTGACCCTGTTTTTGTTTTCTCTGTCTTTCCACACATTCAACTGGTGAAATGTTTACCTTGGAATACAGGAACTCAGAATTCTGCACAATTCCAGTGGGGAAAAATGTTCTTTCCTACACACACACACACACACACACACACCGCACACTAACCTCATATGGAACCAGGGTCTCAATTTTATCTGAAGCAGTATAAGCAACAGAGATCTCTCTGGCAAGCAGGCAAAAACAGTAAGGAGGATTTGTCATGGTCAGCAAAGGAACACTGGTAATGCAAACAATAGATAGATAGACAGACAGACAGATATTTATTATTTACTTATTTATTTAGTTTTTATTTACCAGGTAAGTACATTAGACACTCAAATGCCAATTTTCAGGCATGACCTGTGAGACTACAGACAAAACTGATAAACAATCAACACAATATACAGTATGCACGCAAGAGATGCATACATTTAATACATAATGGTTTTAGCAGATACAGATAACGGGAAGGGCACAAGAAAAATGTAAACATAATGTATAACATTTGAATATGTCACAAAGGGCATATGAGTACATTGTAACTGGGTAAGAATCCAACAGTGTCTGCAACACAGAGCACCGAATAAATAGACAGATAGACAGACAGATAGATAGACAGATAATTTAGTTATCATTGACCAGGTAAGCACACTAGACAACTACAATGCCTATTGTCAGGTATGACCCAGGAGATACATTCTCACTGCAGACCTTACTTGATCTACAGCTCTTTCTCCTTCCCCCTTCCTTTCCACTACGATGCCCTTGTGCCTATCCTATGAATTCTTGAACACCTCCACTGTTTTTGCCCCCCACCACCTCTGTAGGAAGGCTGTTCCAGGAGATGGCTGCAGATAGGACAACCCGCAGATGGTATTGTAGACTACATTCCTTCTACATTCTATTTCCATAATGTAGACTTTGCAACATTGGCTTAGGAGATGAGCACATAGTTAAGGCTAGGGAAAAGCATCCCCTGGCAAGGGCAAGATGAGCTATAGGGGTAAGGATAAGCTTAGCCCTATAGGCCATGCCCAGTTTGCAGTTAACTGCCCTAGAAAGATTAGGGATGTGCAAAGAGAAGTCTAGCAGAGGGCTGAGAGTCACACCAAGATATTTAAATGAGTGCACAGTGATAATGGAGGATCTATCAACACCAGCGATCAGCAGAGGGTCTGGACAGGAACTAATTGTACCTCTGGGCCACTTGCATTTCCTTAACATTGAGGACCAACCTGCTCACAGAGAGCCAGGACTGGATGCAGTGGAAATCATTATTTAACTGGGAGTTAATGATCTTGATATTATCTGAACCAGTAAGCAGCAACAGGTCATCTGCATACAGGGTTGAGCTGCATAAGGCAGGTACCTGAGGAAGGTCATTTATATACAGTGAGAATACTATAGGTCCTAGAATGGAGCCCTGGGGGATGCCAGGTTTGACAGGGGTGAGCTCAGACAGCGTTCTTTTGAATTTAACCAATTGTTGTCTGCTTTGCAGGTGGTTTGAAAACCAGGCTACAACATGAGCAGACAAGCCTACGGTGCTAAGCTTGAGACACAGAGACTTATAGGCCCTGTCCACAGTTGTAAAAATATTTGGTAATGATTTTTAAACCATTAACGGGTTTACCATATTGTCGTGTCCACACTGGTGGGGACTGCATTATAACATGGTTAGGCGTCTGTCTATACTCCCAAAAATGAAAGCAGTCAGACATGTTGAGAGCGAGTCAGTCCTCCATCCCACAATGCAACAGGGGACATGAGGCCATCAGAAGCCATTTTACTATGAGGCACTGGGGCATTGCCAAGTAAATAGTAAATAATAGCATGGCGCCCCCCCCCGTGCTTCATTGCCTCATCATGCTGTTGACAGTTTGTTTTATCAATTGAAAGTTAAAATTACATCTTCAGCAGCAGAAGAGGCGAATGATCAGGTGGCTCAGAGCTGTTAGATTTTTATTGATGAAAAGAAAGCTGATTGAGAGCATCACAGTACTGCACAATGCAGTGGCATGTAGATGCAGATGACACTGTGGATCGTGGAGTGGAGTGTCTGGAGCGAAGCTCCACTTGGTGGGACCACATAGTTCTCAGTGCCTGGCCTGATGAACAGTGGCTAGCAAACTTTAGAATGACCAGAGCCAAATTCAGTTTCATGTGCACAGAGCTATGACCACACATTGTGAAAATGGACACGAGGGGCCGAGAGGACCGAACTCCAGGGTTTCGTCTGGTCTTCACCACAGGTGTCCCCAGGGGAAGGCACAGCTGCGGAGAGAAGAGGGCGTGAGCATAGAAAAAAAAAAAGAAGAAAGAAAATGGACACTAGGCTGCATCTGGCAGTACCAGTAAAGAAAAGGGTGGCTATCACAATATGGTGTCTAGCCACAAATGTCGAGTATCGTACACTCAGCCATCTGTTTGGTGTGCGCAGATCCACAGTTGACAGGATTGGAACTGAGGTCTGTAAGGCCATTGTTCATGTGCTTGTGCCTAAACTGATCACTGTTCAGAACGTGCCTAAGACAGTGCAAGGGTTCGAGTCGGATGGGGTTTCCCTAATTGCGGCGGTACTGTTGATGGGACTCATTTACCAATTCACTCCCCCCCCCCCCGGCACTGCCATGGAATACTACAACAGGAAATCATACTATTCTGTTGTAATGCGAGCTGTTGTTGACCATCAATACTGGATATTGACATCAGTGTTGGATGGACTGGAAAGGTACATGAAGCAAGGATCCTGAAAAACAGCAATCTATTCAAACTTGGTCAGAGTGGCAAGTTATTCCCACCATTGTCTTGTGACATTAATGGAACCACTGTACCCGTAGTATTATTAGGTGACCCTGCATATCCTTAGCTTCCTTGGTTGATGAAGCCATACCCTGACTACACAAATCCTAGGAAAAGAAACTTCACTTAAAGGCTCAGTAAAGCCTGCATGGTTGTAGAATGCACCTTTGGGTGCCTTAAGGGGAGGTGGAGATGTCTGTTGAAGTGCTGCGAGTACAGCATTGAAAATGTACCATTCATTATTGCTGCCTGTAATGCGCCTCACAATGTCTGCGAGACTAAGTCTGAGCCTTTCTTGAGCGGCTGGTTCATGGAACAGGAGAACGAAGTGTTCCAGCAGCCAGATAACAATGACTGTTTGCCTGCAGAGGAATGACTCTGGCTGCCATGAATTGGCAGGCTTCCACAATACGGGACGCACTTGCTGAATACCTTGAAACTAACTGAGGATCTGCCTCTGCATGGAAAAGGTAACAATAAAAAAAGAAGTGAAGTAAATGACACACACATTTTTTTAAATGCATTGTTTTATTAAAGGGTAACTGGCAAAGAATTACAAAAATCTGTCAAATTGCAGGTTTAATAACATAACACTGTTTTCAAATTTTTTACCTGTATGTCTTTTTTAAAGAAAACCGTGAATCAATCACATAAAACATGCAAACTGTTGTTTCTGCAACCATTCACATGATTTTTTTTGTTATAAACTGCATGTTGTCTTTAATGAAAACATTAAAAGAATTGTGCAGAAACAGTTAAACTGTAAATATAGTAACACAGCAGTACCATTTAAGATTCTGGGCCAGGATTCACAAAAATATTTGTGGGCACAAATCACGTTTTGCACGAGCTAACCTGGTTCTGCATCAAGATGGCATGCACTGAAGAATGGTGCACTCTCTTTAGCTGTGTTTTATGCACTAACAAAATGTGGAGGGTGGATGGCCCAGTGTAATTTGTGGAGAGGTGCCCTGCATATCAGTGCAGTAACAAAATACAGATTGCTTTCTCCACGTAAGTGAATTGTTGCTCGGAGAAAATACTTCTGACTGATATTATGCCTGAACCTGCACAATCCTATTGGTTGGTGGAAGTACTGGGCACCCCTCCACTGTACCAGGTCTACCCTCAGTCTGATAGTCTCTGATGTCTGTTGGTCCCTCTCCCCACCACAACCAATGCCGGACTTCAAATAAAGAATTCCCTGGTGCTTAGTGCCCCCCCAATACCCGAACCAGCATTGTGGGACTTGGTTGGTGGGTGCCACTGTCAAAAGGTGACAGTTACGCTGTTACAATTATGTTGGTTCTCTCTGGGGTTTGTACCAGGTCAAACATTGACAATCATGGTACAAATATACCTTTTCCATGGTGTGAAGCAGTTCCCCCCACCTGATCCCAGTGCTCTTGGCATGGCAGTATCAAACACCCCCAAACAGCAGCAACCCACGTACTGACCATGACCAGCACCCCCGAGCCCATACACAAGTAGGTGGCTAGTTTGACCCCCTCCAACTCGTGGCACTGTCACCAGCCCCCCCCCACCCAGGTCTCCCTATCTGCGTGTTGATGCCATGGTTCAGTGATGGTGAATGGCACAGTACACCTCACACCTCCACATTCACACCGTGAATATCTGTAATGCAGAGCATGGCTTACTTCTAGGGCACAGAAGATACACTTTGCCCTATAAATAGACCATGCTCACAGCTGCACATATATGCATGGCGATCAAGAAGGTTTGAGGTTGACTATACTGCTTGCTGTCTTTGAATCATGGCAAAAAAGCAAAGTTAGGGGAGGGGTTGGTGCTGATTCCACTGGTGGGAGGTGGGGGTAACTAGCCAAAGACTGTGTATGGGTTTGTGGGACCGCTGCTCATGGTTTGGGATGGTGTTCTGTTGAGGGTGGGGCGGGGGACAGAAGCTGAACTTACTTGCTACCGCCATTCCAAAGTACAGTACAGCTGTGGGGGCTGATGTGCTGCTTGATTTTATTATGTGAATCTAGACCACTTACTCACATAATGAGAGGAAAAGCATGTGTGACAGTCAATAGCAGAGTTTCAAACCAAGTTTGCAATTTATAAACTGTTGCATCAATATTTTACGCAATCGCTGGTAAACATTATTTTGTGTGTGTGTGTTTCTTTTTTTTCTTTAGGTCTAGCAATACAGCCTGAAGGCATGGTGCAGATGTGATGCTGGTCTACCACTCTGCCCTTTTAATGATTTACCTGTGCGGATGAAATGACAGGGAGTGATGAACAGCACTCCTGGATCAAGCGACTTACAGTATATAAAGTTTATGTAATGAGGTTTTTCAAGTTAGCAAACAACATGTGTTATGTGTGACTTAACATAATAGAAATCACATACAATGAAAAGTGTTAATATTTAATTGAAAGGCTTTGCCTGCAGTTCGGTGACCAAGCAGCCAGCCACTCCCACTTCCTGAGCTATATAAGCAGTTCCTCTCAGCTTCACTGTGAAACATTTTGTCTTTGCAGCCGGTTTGTCCTCCTAGCTGGTGCCTACCCACTTCCCCAAACAAGCCTGCTGTTTTTTGTGTGTCTCTGCTGGATTTCAGTGTTTGTTTTCCTGCTTCTGGTTTGTATCTTTCCTCCGGCTGTGTGCTTCCCTGTGTTTTGTTTCTTGTTTTTTTGGGGGGCCTTTCCCTGTTTTCTGTTTTGGTTTCCTCTTGGGGGGGAGGGGGGTTATTTTTAAAACTTCCTAGCATACTGCTACTACAGAGCTCATTCTGCTTGCTTTCAGTTACAACTCTCAATTTACTGCACTGCAACTGCAAACCTACTCAGAGCTCATGCTACTGCTTTCAGTTACCTACAACTTCAGCCCCTGCTGCTGACTGTTTAATTACTATTGTACCCAGTGCCTGTGTTTTAACACTGTACTCATTTAACTACTGCTGTATAGGCCCACTTGCTCCTGCTGCTGCATTGTTTACACCCATTCCTATTCACCTTGTTTACTCTGAGGTTAGCTGAAGCTGTTAAACTAGCTTTTATATCTGCATGTGGTTCTTGGCCTTTCATCGCTTCCTTGTTTGTCCTACGGCAGGGACTGGGAGGTGTTTGGGGGGTCGTGGCCTATGTGGTTAATTAATTTTGTTCTAAATCCTGTCTTCGCTGATGAAAATCCTCAGAGTTTGTCACCTTGATTTGGCTATTCATGTCTGGCTGGCTTGCTCCTAACTCAGTGCTGTTTACTTGCTATACAGTTGTTGTGCAGGTCCACCTATTACTGCTACTGCTTACTGACCTATCAGGTCCCCATTTGCTTATGCAAACCATTGCTTTATGCCTAGTGTCATCCCCTCGGCTTCGCCTGGGATTATACTGCTCTCAATCTGTATCCGACCTTGCAAGGTCTCAGCACACAATGCTCATTATGATCTCAGCACGCTATGCTCATTCAGCTCACCAGCTTTACAGCTCTCAATCAATTCTGGGGCATGCCAGCCATTCTGATCTGGCGCAGGTTCCTGCAGCCGACGGTCTTGCTCTGCATTTAGTCCACATCATCGAGCGTGTCAAACTTGGGGCGGGATCCTTCTCACCTGGCCCATAGCTGGGAATGTCCTCACCCCGGGCTTGGCTTTAGCTGCCTGCTATGCGACAGCAGTGCCTGGTGTAGAATTTAAGACTGGCGGTGAAGGGTGGTTACGATGATCTCCTTTGGCTTTAGTGTTCC
Source organism: Neoceratodus forsteri (assembly GCA_016271365.2). Classification (NCBI taxonomy): domain Eukaryota; kingdom Metazoa; phylum Chordata; order Ceratodontiformes; family Ceratodontidae; genus Neoceratodus; species Neoceratodus forsteri. The sequence continues at coordinate 296,839,830 of CM057459.1, read as the reverse complement.
ACTATAACGGTTGGCCATTGACTTTAGTGGTTTTCCTAGCAAGGCACCTTCACCGCATTCTCCCCACAACTGCCTCTGGTTCACCTGGTTTGATTTAGGGCGGGTAGGCCAGGTGAGTGCCTCAGCAGTTGTTGCTCTCCTCCTGTGCCTTGGATGCTCGTATTGTTGCAGAGTTTTCTCGCAACCTTCCACGACGTTCCTGCTAGAGGGTTTGAGCGAGAGCCTTCCTCCAAATTTAAATATTTCCACCTCCCTTTAATTGGGTTTTCCAAATTTCAGCTGCAGAGATGTCACTAAATACATATTCCCAAGCCTGGAGGGAAGGCAACCTGGGCCTTGGATCCCCAGAGATTTCCTCCTTATAGGGTTTTTTTTTCTCTCCTCCATTGCCTCAGGTCATAACACTTAGTTAACATAGTTGTTTCCCCTAGTTTCCTTAGGCAAGTTCCGTTGTTGGATGGAGGTGGAGGATGTCCTGCCATTCCCTCTCTTCTTAGGGGATCCCCTTCTCTCATACAAGCTATCACTATTCTTCTCTACTACTATGTTGCAGTTCCTGCTTCTATGTCACTGTTACTGCTTGTTCATATGCATCATGTTGCCTCCTTTTGGGGATGATACTACATTTCTTTTGGGGATTTCTGAGGTACCTTTAGCCACGGGAACCGTCCTGTGGCACCTCTAGGGGCAGAACCCTCTCCAAGAGTTCCTTGCTTTTGTACCCCTACAGGGTGGTAATTCCTCTGGAATAGAGAGTGCGAATGGCCACAACCAAACTAATACAGTTACATAAACATAACACTATACTGGCTGCATAGGTCAGTGAATTGAAAGGCTTTGCCTGTAGTTCAGTGACCAAGCAGCCAGCCACTCCCACTTCCTGAGCTATATAAGCAGTTCCTCTCAGCCTCACTGTGAAGCATTTTGTCTTTGCCCCACCATCCTACCCTCCTTCAGTGGCAGTGCTCTCTCCTTAGGGGGATTCCTAAGGTACCTTTAGCCACGGGAACTGTCCCATGGCACCTCTAGGGGCGGAACCCTCTCCGAGAGTTCTTTGCTTTCGTACCCCTACAGGATGGTAGTTCCTCTGGAATAGAGAGTGCGAATGGCCACAATCAAACTAATACAGTTACATAAGCATAACACTATACTGGCTGTGCAGGTCAGTGAACCTATATACAAAATTGAACATTGGGTATTACAGGTATGAGATAATGTGACATTTTGCTGCTCATGTCAATATGTTGACACTGACGTAACATGGCAGTCACTGTACATTTTCATTTGAAAACTTAGTGCCTATATGAAAGTGTTTACTACTTTACTGATTATTCATAGTTTTGTATGTTGTCACCTATGTATTAAACATAGGCCTCCACTTGGGGTAGCTTGACACTATGACTCTCTCTCTTAATGCATATCTCGTTCCTCAGCTTTCTGTCCCAGCCACTACATTTCCTTTCCAGCCAGACTCTTTGCAATTTCATTCCTATTCACTTCTCTCTGAGCTACTGACAGCACGAGATGTTTCTACTGTCCCAAACCCTCTAACACTTTTCATTTCCTTCCAGTCTGCCTGGTCACACACTTTCTCCACCCGGGGGCTAATTTTTATGGCGTGTAAACCCTAGGCAGTGCTACTCCTACTGTTACACCCCTGCCTACTACCTAGGAGCTAGGCTGAGGGGTTTGGGTTTGCTAACTTAGTTATAAAAAGTCTAAACAGTGTGCAGTACCTCTACTCAGAGTATGTTTTACATGGGCTAGCTGTTACCAGGTATAATCCCCTGAGATGTCATACCACCCACAAATACCATTTACCACCCCAGACATGGCCCAATAGACATTTCCCCATATTTCAACATTTTGCAATTAATGACTCTCTCTAACAATATGCTCACACATGATGATTTTCTAAAACAGTACCAACAAGATTTATTTGGGGGACATAGGAGTTAGGTAGGTGAAACAGGTGGAATAGAGGTTATGCTGATTGCTATATACAAAATGTACAAGGTTTGGTTTGGGTTTGCTGGTGAACTCTCCAGCTGGGTGGCTACTAGATTCATAGAAAATGCAATCACAATTCAACCCGGCATTGATACCCAAAGCCCTGGCTATCTAAGCTGCTGACTAAATCAGATGTTACACAATAATTTTACCACTGGTACCAATCCCAGATACAGCTGAAACCCTGCAATCTCTCACTATACACTGGGTACCCAGATACCAAAGTCTTGGATATTGCAGGCCTGGTGGATGTTGCAGCTGGTCGAGTTGGCCCGCTTTGATTAGGAGGGAGGGGCAAACTTGGAAAGCTACTTTCAACAATGGCTGTCGAATATCCTAAAGAATGCAAGGATTGCCCTGTGTTTGGCAGAGTAGCAGGGCTTGCTCTGCTTGTCACAGAACTGAACATTTCAGAAAAGGCAACTGATCTGGGTTACCATGGCCAGATCTTGGGTTCACAAATCCTGAACATTCAGCACAATGAAAATTGTAGTCACATCCAGTACACTCACATACCAATACTTTTCTCAAGCATCGTCACTATCAGATAAAGGCACATACAGTACAGTTAGATACCAATACTTTTTCTCAAGCATCTTTACTGTCAGATGAAGTCAAGCGATGCAGAAATATGTCATTTTCAGAAATATAATTCAGACATAGCAAACTCTAGGGCCTCATGTTCTCACTAAAGTGACAACGTGACTGTGGCTGGCAGCTCCAACCAGGTAGTCTTGACCCATAGATGGTACAGATAGATATCAGCATATTTATATGATTTAACAACACAGAACTCAATATACCTGCAGTGGGCCATCTGGGCAGCAGGCAAGGTACAAACAGGATACACGCTAGAGGGAACAGTCTCTTAGGGCAAAACGGCCCAGACTAGTTACTTTTGCAGATATTCTCAACTTAGAAGACAGGGGGCATGTCGACCCCAAGGTTACGTATTTAATTTATCTGGCATAAACAATTGCAAGGGCCAGCAGATCCATAGATCAACTTGCAGAACTTCTCCCTTGCACCGGGGAGGGGGTACAAGGGTACTCACGTAGGTCCTCCATGGTTGGTCTCTGCTATACAATGCATCCTGGCATCTTCAGTCCTCTCACGACTGAGGTTTTGATCAATGCTCTTACCACTGCATGATGTCATCTGATCTTCTGTGGTCCACATCTTTCCCCAACGTGGGAGGGAGGGCTAGCACCTAGAGGACATCTCTGGTAACCTCCAGGCTAGCAGGTACAAACGTAACTAAATTATTTTGAACCTTAATTAATAAAGAAGCAAGCCCTCTCCAGGCTGGAAAGGATAAACTGGAACTCCAGGCTTGGCAGCATGGCTGGGGCCTGGGCCCCCTCCCCCGGGTGGGGGGGGGGCCCTGCTCGAATCTCCTTGACTCTGTCTCAGTCTGTAGAATCTGGCAAATCTCACCAAATTCTGGCTTACACTATCTCTTATAGGGCTTTTCCTAGGCTCCTAATTGGTTGTGAAGATGGGGTGATTGACCTCCAATTGGCTGGAGGACCTGGCCAATCACAGAACTGAATAATGCATGAAGCTTACTTGATGCACTGTTGGTCTGGTGTTTTGGAGCCTAGAATTAGGTCGCTGTAAGTCCCCATGAGCACTTGGCATTTACCCATGAGCTTTTGTGAAAATCCCACAAGTCCTGGCTTTGTTTTGCTGGCTTTCCAATTGGCTGTGACTGCTGACAATGGCTGCTTAACCCACTCTCCTGTTAGTGGAATGATACAGTCCTGAATAAAAGTTCTGGTGCAGCCAGGGATAAACAAATATATGCCCCAATGCCCACATTTCTTTAACCCAGAGGGTACACTTGCTGTCGCTGCACAGAGAAAGGATTTTTGCTCAGTTCGTTTTCCTATTGCTACTACAAATGTTTAAGCTCCCCTGCAGCAACAGACAGGCTGACAATTTGAGTCCCAATAAACTTCTGCTTCAGCCAGGGTAAAGCATTTATTTATACACTTTTCCCCCTTCTTAAACACTTCTTCCCACGTGCAGCAGCAGATATAATTTAAATAAAATACTTTATTTTATTTTCTCGGTGGCAGCTGAGAATGGCTGCCCTGGGGGCAGACGGGCACTAACGAAAGAAAGGCGCTAGTCACGCCTGCATGATTCTCATTGCCCTGGGGGCAGAACAACAAACTGGAGAGTGCAATGGACTTTTTGAGCCCTGAGGGGCTGGATTAGAACTTGGACTTGGGCTGCAGGCTGGGGCACAGGGAGGCAGGAAACCGTACTGGGTCATAATGTTGCACGCTTAATAGCGTACGACATTATGGCTAACCCGGTACAGCGCTGCACTAGTGAGCGAATGGTGCAATACTGCGTATGCTACTGTACGTGGTATTGCACCATTCCCACTTTCTCAGGCAGAGGATAAGACCTCTGCTGGGAGTGGGTTCCACTGACCAGTTGCTGTGGCTCAACGGACTGAGCCAAAGCAACAGGGAACCCAGGCAGTGCTTCTGGGACCGGGTTTGATTCCAGGTCCCAGGAAATTTTATTTTTTCAATCTTTGTGCACTCCCCGACTTAAACCCCCCCCCGGAGTTGAGAATCTATATTGGGGGTTTTGGGGGGTGGGGTGGAGAGCCCCCCACAGGAAAAAGAGATATGCCATATGGCAAGAATCGTGCTGTACTGGCAGCGTGATTTTGCCATGTGGCATAGTGTTGCACGCGGTTATGACTCTGTGCTGCAGGAAACAAGACCTGGAGGAGCCAAAAAAATGCAGGCAGGATTGGGAGAAGCCCAGGAAGAGCAGAAAGGAGACAGAGAGCTTGGATAAGGTAAGGCGAGGCAGACATTTTAGGAATCCCCATTTGTGGGGGGTTACAGGAGCATACCCTTTTACTTTCCAAGCAGTCTTAATTCAATAAATTTCAATTGATGTTCTTTAGCAAGAACCAGACCACCAGAACCCTTTCAGATATCCAATCACTGATGCATCGGCTGGCAGCTGGGCCTGATTTCGGGTGCTTTTGGGTGCCCGCGACCTTTATCCCAGTAACTCCCAGCACGCTTCTCTCATGCAGCGATTCCAGCCTCTGAACTGGCTCATCAGGGGGATCTCTGGCAGTACCGCACTAGATCACCGAATGGACTGTTACCCTGCCGGGGTCCCAAACATTACTCCCCCAAATAGACTTTCCTTGCCTCTATAAGCAGCTCATCCCGTGGGTCCCAACTCTGCGGCAGCCTCCAGCCTGGGAATAAGGGGTAACTCTGCCACTGTTACACCCTGAACTGCAGGGGCTGCCACTTTTAAGCCACGCCCCAGGCCCTACGGCCATGACAGGACCACCCAGAGTAAACCATCCAACCCAACAGCTGAACTCACCCACGGGCAATCTCTTGTTTTTAGGGCTTTAGGCCTTGACGGTGCTTAACCCCACCCCCGAATGCGAATATCTGTAACACGGAGCATGGCTTACTACTATGGCACAGAGGATACACTTTGCCCTATAAATAGATCATGCTCACTGCTGCAGATATAAGCATAGTGGCTGAGAAGGTTTGAGGTTGGCTATACTGCTTGCTGTCTTTGAATCATGGCAAAAAAGAAAAGTTAGGGGGAAGCAGGGTTGGTGTTGGTTCCACTGGTGGGAGGTGAGAGGCAACTAGCCAAAGACTGTGTATGGGTTTGTGGGACGCGCTCATGTTTTGGGATGGCTGTTCTGTTGAGGGGTGGGGGTGGGGAGAGAAGCTGAACTTATTTGCTACTGCCATTCCAAAGTACAGTGCAACTGTCGGGGCTGATATGCTGTGTGATTTTATTATGTGAATCTAGACCACTTTCTCACACAATGAGAGGAAAAGCATGTGTGACAGTCAATAGCAGAGTTTCAAACCAAGTTTGCAGTTTATAAACTGTTGCATAAATATTTTACACAATCACTGATAAACAATTTTTTTTTGTGTGTGTGTTTCTTTTTTTCCTTTAGGTCTAGCAATACAGCCTGAAGGCATGGTGCAGATGTGATGCTGGTCTACCACTCTGCCCTTTAATGATTTACCTGTGCAGATGAAATGACAGGGAGTGATGAACAGCACTCCCGGATCAAGCGACTTACAGTGTATAAAGTTTATGTAATGAGGTTTTTCAAGTTAGCAAACAACATGTGTTATGTGTGACTTAACATAATAGAAATCACATACAATGAAGTCTGTTTCAAGTGTTAATATTTAACCTATATACAAAATTGAACATTAGGTATTACAGGCATAAGATAATGTGACATTTTGCTGCTCATGTCAATATATTGACACTGACATAAAATGGCAGTCACTGTACATTTTCATTTGAAAACTTAGTGCCTATTTGAGTGTTTACTACTTTACTGATTATTCATAGTTTTGTATGTTGTCACCTATGTATTAAATTTTTGCAATGTGATTGGCCATCATGAGTTGTTCCAAATAAAAATACTGAAAATCAGTTGAGTTGTTAAAAGTATTTGAAGGCATCTGGTTTTATTCTGTACATTTATTTAACTACCATACATATCTATATTAACCTCTTTTTCTTCTCTTCTTTTTTCTCAGATGTACAGATGCTTCATATTTTGCATACAATAACAGCACAGGTGGACAGTAGAGCAAAATATCAATCCTTAAAGATGTTACAAGGGCTGCAACAGGTGGTGTGGGGCATCATTCGACCCTTGGTGGTTTGGTATTACCCAATACCACTCACCCTGTGTTACCACTGCTTGCATGAATTACAACCTGAAATACCGTATTATTTACTGTCATAGTACATGACCTACAAAAAACGATGTCTACTACTGTATAAGTTTGTCCCTGTGAACTCATCACTGATGAGTTCCTGAGCAAATGTTGCTGGCTGGTTGCCTGCACTCACATATGGCATGTTTGCGGCCTGGCCACCAACATGATTATTGAGCATGTCACCCATGTTGCCACTGTGATACAAGCTGGGACCGACAGAAGGCATGGTGGCATTATCTGAATGTGCCATTTGGCCAACATGTGCATAATAAGCCTGCTGCTGTGGTGCACACTGCTGAGATCCACAACAACTCGACAAGACCTTGATCATGTTGGAAAAACATGGCATTCTACTCTGTTTCTTCTTTACATAGACCAATGTAACCCCTAGGTGGTGCTATCCCAAGGGCTACTACCCCTGCCTGCTTGGCTAGTAGCAGGTTAAGGGGCCTGAGTTCTGAAACGGGTGCCTCCACCCGGAGGTCAGGGTTGGTAGTGGTGAAGCTAACCTGGGCACAGCCCTCCGGGACACTGTAACCCCCCCTTTCCCCTCTAGTGGCCTGGACACTGTACAATAATCACTTTCACAATACCCCTGGTACACCACACAAGTACCCACACTGTTTGCACTTACCACCAGGGCTGGTTCCTCTGGCTCGACCCTAGGGACCCCCTGTAAAACAAGGTTATGCACAGCAAATAGTAACAGTACAATACTTTGAGCACAAACAGGAACCACAGTCAGACTACATGCAAAAAAAGTTAGATATGATTTATTCAGGGGACTTGAACAAGGGAGGGGCAAAATCAGGTTAATTAGCTTAAAGGTTATATCAATTAAGCAGTTATGTATGCGCTTTGAGTCCCGCACACAGTCACACCTCTGGGTACCCAGGTGGAGAAGAGATGGGCTAGCCAGGACTGATGCCCGGGGTTGGCCGGCAGGGTCGGACTGGGGTACAAAGGGCCCACCTGGAAAGAAGATGTAAGGGCCCACCTGGAAAATCAATAGAGAAGGGCCCAGGTTGGCACACTCATATCAATATTCCACTTCAATCTGATACACTAGCTCTGTGTTTGCATCTTACATTTATCAACAGTGTCCCAGATGCTCTGTTTAATTAGAAAAAAGAAGATAAATGCAAAAGTTTTCAGAGTTCTGAAGGTAACCACTTACCCAACTGAGGGGGGCCCACCTGGAAATTTCCAGGTACCCAGGTGGGCCAGTCCGACCCTGTTGGCCGGCGTCGCAGCTGGTTGGGGCCCTGTGATGGAAAACGCAACATGCACAGTACACAATATTTGTAATCCGGAGCCAGAGGGTTCAGTTCATAAAGGAAACGAAACAACAAGACAATCAGATGACACACTCAGATTAAGCTGTTGTTGCAGGGAGCTACCCTGGTATTTACTCACGATACCCAAGACTGGACACAGGCTGGACAAAAATTGAGACTGCAGGTGGTTGATCTGGAATGCCAGGAGAAGCAGGGCCCACACGAGTCACAGAGGCATCATTCCTGTTCAAACATGGAGCAGGGGGCTGATCCCCAGGCAGATCTCTTGTCAATGGCTTCTCTGTGCAGTGGGTAGTCTGGCTGGGCCAGTCTGGCAAGACCCAGGCCGCATGGAGACAAATTCAGATGCAGTCTGTTTTGGGCTGGTCACAGCTTCCAGCAAGCAGAACACAGTTCACACAGTAGGGAACTAACTCACAACCCACTAGCAGCTCATAGCACATTTACATGTAAGGGAATTCTACTGTACTAGGCAAAGCGCTCCCCGGTCACAATCGCAAAGTCTCTGCACACACCGGAAGCTTAGGAGTAGCTGGAACTCCTGACATGCCGATCACATTCAGCAAAAATCTTCGGTCTTCTTCAGGTTAAGCCTGGCCCACTTCAGTAGCTTACTTTAGTCACACAAACTTGGATTTAGTCCAAAATAATTCTCTTCTCTCCCTCTCAGGAGCAACAGACAGACATGCGGGCCAAAAACTCAGCCTTTTCACAGTTCTCCCATGCGAATCCACTCAGGATTGCTGCTCAGAATCACTTCAGCTCCTTGCTCTTTAGCTTCCAGCTTAGATCTAACTGAAAACTACAAGCAGCCCGGGACTTCCCCAAGATCCAAAAGGTTTGGTTGGCTGACTTGGCTGTCAGTCAAGGCAAGAGCTCCCCCTTCAGTTGCAAAAAGGCGCAAAAAGTTCAAAACTACAATTCCTACAGATTTTGACTTCAGACAGCTCCTGTAGTCTGGCTGCATTTTAGGTCCCACCAGTACTGTTTAGTCCAATTTGCAGTCCAGGACCAAGATAGTGGAGACAAACAAAACAGTCCTTGCTACAAAGAAAGCAGGTTAGACAAACTACACTATCATTATCACTCTAAATGATTTTCAGCAAATAGTTACATCTTTCAACAGAGCTCCCTCTCAGATTACAAGAGCTGCAATCAACAGCTCTTAAAGTGACACTACACAGAGGCTATACAGGCTCTGGTAATCACATTTAAACTGCAAAATGCAGGACACCAGCCTGGCAGTGAGCATTTAGGCAAGCTCAAGGAAGACTTTTTGGGAACCCCCATTTGTAGGGGGGTTACACCAAGATTAGAGGCTCTCCCCCACCCCCCTGGCAGATGGACCGCTCTTGCCCTTGGCGGCCTGCAGTAGTAAGCAGGCACTACAGAGACGCGAAGGCCAAGATCAGAGGCTCTCCTCCACCCCCAGTGGATGGACCGCTCCTGCCCTCGGCAGTCTGCAGCAGTAAGCAGGCACTATGGAGAAGTGAGGGCCAAGATCAGAGGCTCTCCCCTACCCCCCTGGTGGATGGACTGCTCCTGCATTTGTCAGCCTGCAGCAATAAGCAGGTACAGATCTCTTGGAGTGAGTGCAGCTGTGCTGATAGTTTCTGTGTTCACTACATCACTCTGAATTAACACTGATTTCTATAGTTTTACACTTGGTACTTTAAGATTTTATTTGTTCAGCCTTAACTAGTACCGTGAGCTCTGGGCGCTTTAAGAGTGTGTGCTGCTCTGTTCAGTGGTTTTCAGTGCTCTGTTGTAGGGTAGTCTGCTCTGTATTTTACTCCAGTACATAGTAGGGGGATTTTGTTGCTGGTAACTCTGTGTCTTCATCTGTCTCAGCCCAGATGCCACTGTCTCCCTCTCTCTCTTCCCACCTTTTCCTTTGTCCCAGTACTCCCTTCTGTTGTTTACCTTTTTGTCATCCTAACTCCTTAGGCACTATTCATTTTTCATTTATTCATTACAAATCGGGTTTACAACCTTTGAGTCAGAGACTCATTTACAAAGGCACCTCGTCACGGGGGGGGGGCAGACATCAAGACAGTTATTACAGTGTAGATTAAAACAGGGGATAACATTACAAGTGCAGTAAAAGGAACATTTAACATAGATACACTTAGGTTACATAATGTAGTAGTTTGTATGTTACTTAGGTTACACAATGTTACAAAATTGTGAGTTACACTCATGGATATAGTAGGTCCTCAGAGAAGACAGTGGGTTACATCCCTGTTTTGACCTAGTAGGGAAGGGGTAGGTCTAGGGGAAGGAGAGGCTGTCTAGTGGACGTTGTCGAGCCAGGGGGCAAAAGCAGGCGGGAACCACAGGTTACAACAGGGGGTTAGTTGCACCTACAACAGCGGGTATTAAAGATATGGTTCTGAAGGGCTGTTTTGAAGGAGCCAATTTTTGGCAAGTTGGAGATGCAGCTAGGAAGGGAGTTGAACCAGGTGGGGGCTCAGTAGAGAAAGGATCTCTGGGCAAGAGAGGTCTTGGTTCTGGACACCTTGAAAGTGGCCTTAACAGAACTACGGGTGGTGACGGACGAAGATGGCTGCTGTAGGGAGGTGGAGACCCCCGTGGGGACAGTCCTAGCAGAGATTTCTTAGCAAGAAGGCAGGTCTGGTAGAGCAGTCGCTCCTCAAAATTCAGAAGATTGGTGGTAGTATAGAGAAGGCAGGTGTGAGTATGGCTGGGCGCACCAGTCAGGAGCCTACAGGCCTTATTGATTGAGAGTTGGATTTTGGAGAGGGCAGTGTTGTCAGCTGTAGCGTAGATGGATGAGCCATAGTCCATGAGGGACAAGATGGAGGAGGTGATGGCCAGCCTGAGGGCAACCTGAGGCAGGCAGTCTCTGTGCCAGTATAGCAGGCCAATTTGAGAGTTAATGGCGGCTGACAGGGCATTAATGTGGGAGTGGAAATTGAGGGCAGTATCGAACGTGATGCCTAGGTACTTGTATGTGGTCACTTGTTCTAGCGGGTGCAGAGTGCTGGGGATAATCAAGAGGGGGCTATTTTTAGCTTGATTTTGGTGGTGGGAGAAGAGTATTGATTTGGTTTTCTTTAGGTTAATGACCAGTTTGGGGTCTCTGAACCACCTTTCAGCTTGGTTGTAAGCTTGCTAGAGGGAAATTGGAGGGAGGTGGGATTGGGATGTGAGGCAATGAGGACTGCATCATCGGCGTAGAGGAGCATTTTACGGGTACATTATTTATTTATTTATTTATTTAAGAGATTTACCAGGAAGGCATACTGAGCAGAGTACCACTCGATTCCAGATGCGCCCTGGGGTAGGGGGTTACAAGAGTGCAGTACATAAGACAAAAACAGTACATACATAATTAACAGATAACAAACAGTGGCCCAGTAGGATGGGTGCAGTAACTGAGATGCGTAACGGTTTATACAAAATGAAGAGTATGTCAGGCAGTGATGTAGTAGCATGGAAGAAATTACACAATAACATAGTGTGATTAGATTACATACTATTTGGGTAGGCGTGCGTATCTACAGCAGCAGAAGAAGGATTCAGTGGCATATGGTACTGATTAAGAAATGGAGCCAGAATAGCTGATAAGAGTTGTGCAGGGAATTCAGCGATGGGGAAAGCATGTGCAGTTGGTAGCAAAATGCGCTTTGAGAAGGACATTTCGTTGGGGAGTACTTGTAGTGAGTCTGATGTCGGCTGCCAGTGAGTTCCATAATTTGGGCAGTCTGGAACTGAAAGCTACCTGGCCTGATCAGGTGGATCTGTGGGGAATGTGAAGGAGCCTGGAGTCAGTGTACCTGAGATCGTAGGTAGGTGGGGGGACGGCAGTTAGAGATGTTGATAGGTAGGAGGGCAGCGTATGTGACCAGAACTTAGCAGTAATTCTAGCACAGTGCAGGAATCGCCAGTTTTGGAGTGATGGGAGGTCAAGAGACTGGTAGAGGTCACAGTGGTGGGTGTTGGGAGAACGGTCCAAGGCGAACCAGCAGAAGGAGTTGAATATGGGGTCGAGCCTGGTTAAGGATGTTTGGGGGGCGGCACCGTAGACGACATCACTGTAGTCCAAAATTGGGAGGATCATTTTTTGTACCATTGCTTGCCTGGTCGGTAGAGGGATGCAAAACTTGTTACGATGGAGAGCTCCCAGCATGGTGTAACCCCCCTGCAAATGGGGGTTCCCAAAAGACTTCCAGGAGCTTGCTTGAATGCTCCAAGCCTGAATGGTGTTTGGCATTTAAGCCATTTATCAGTGAGTGTTTTAGAGCCTCTGGTACTGTCTCTTTAAGAGCTGTCTGCTTGCAGACATAATTAGTTTGTATGGGGGACTGTGTGCTTCTCGAGTACCACTCGAGCTGCTGCCAATTCACTTCATTTTTGCAGTCACTAGGAGTGCAAAGGGAACCTATCTGAAAGATGTAACTGTTTGCCAGAAATTATTTAGAGTAATAATGAAATTACAGTTTGTCTAACCTGCTTTCTTTGCAGTCAGAACTGTGTCTGCTAGTTCCCACTCTAGTTTTGAACTGCTGAACTGGACCAATCAGTGTGGGTAAGCTAGCTCTAAAATGATGCCTTGGACGAATCAGAACTTGGACTCATAATCTGAGCCAGCCACAAGAGGATTGTATGGGCAGTGACTCTGGGAGATGTAGTTTAGACTTCAGTGCCTTTTGGACCAACAGCAGCAGTCTATTGTGAGTGACAGCCAATCCAGTCAAGAACTGGGAGGAACTCAAAGGAAGTGCCCGGTTTCGCAGTTGGAGTTCAGTTGAGCTTGGCAGTGAAGAAGGAAGGAGCTCTGTGCTTTTTCAGTGTGCAGTTTAGTCAAAACGTGTGTAAGGCCCAGAGTTCCGTCTGCAGCTTGTGTAACAGCTTGTTAGGACTGAATCCGTCCTGTGAAAAGAATCAAAGGATCTCTGAAGAGTAGAAACCAGGCTCACCCTGTAGAAGACTGGAAGAATTGCTGAAAATTGCACTCGGTCTGTCAGGAACTGAATCTGCTGTGTGTTCTCCCGGTATTGTGCAGTAATTGCGATCGGATACAGATGCAGCCTGCCTGGTATAGTACTTTCTTTTATATGGATGTGTGAAGAGGTTTGTGTACCTCAAGTGAGCCCTGCTGACATTGAAGGACCCTATCTTATTTGGAGGTCGTGAGTACTAATTCAGGGTTGCTCCTGTTGAATTGCCACATTAAATCCAAATGGAATTACTGTACTGCTGACTGTTTAATTCTCCTTTCTCTGTGTGAAAGGGCCCCTACCAGCTGCCACGGTTTGGACTAGCCACTAGGGCTTGGGTACCCAGGGACAGTAACTGATAGGGATAGGCCTGTCACAGAGCCATAGGTAGATTATTAGAGTGATAAGCTAATTAACCTGATTTCCGTCCTTGTTATATCCCCTAAATAAATCAGAGCTGCTTGTTTCAGCAAAGTTATACTGCCTGAGGTATTTGTCATGTTAAAGTACTGTACTGTGATTGTTGCACTGTATCTCATTTCACAGGAGGTCCCAGTGCCGGAACCAGACCTGGGGTAAGTGTATACTGTGAAGGTAATTTGATATATTGTGTGGGCCACTAGTGGGAAGAAAGGGGTTGCAGTGTCCCAGAGGGCTGTGACCAAGTTAGTTTAACTATTGCAAACCCTGACCTCTGGGTGGAGGCACCCGCCATTGGATCCAGGCCCCTCAACCTGTTAGTGGCAAATCAGGCAGGGGTAGTAGCCCCTGGGATAGCGCCATCTAGGGGTTACAATGGGATGTAATCTTTTTTTTTTTTTTGCAGTGCGTCTACATGCGCTGAGAAGTCAAGGTGCTGATCCAGCCAGACACTGAGATAGCGATATGTGGAGCAGGCCTCAAGCGGAGTCCTATCCAAGGTATAGAATGTGGGCGCATCAGTAAGCCTGGTTAGTTTGGCTCGGGAGCCGAAGGTGAGGGAGACAGTTTTTTTTGAATTTAGGAATAGTTGGTTCTCAAGGAACCAGCATTGGATGGAGTCGAAATGCTTCTGAAGGCATGCTGCTACGGCGGTTCCAGATGGGCAGAGGCGAATAGCACCGTATCGTCCGCTTACATATGGATGCCAGATTGTGTGCAGACAGCAGGCAAATCGTTGAGGAAGATTGAGAAAAGCAGCTGGCCGAGTACAGACCCTTGAGGTACGCCACTGGTGACAGGGAGGGAGGTGGATAGAGCCGTACCAATGCGGACTGCTTGTGACCTGCCTGATAGGTATGAGTGGAACCAGCTGAGTGCTGCCATCAACAGACCAGTTTGGGCAAGTTTAGATAGCAACAGGGGGTGTGAGACCGTGTTGAAAGCTTTTGCCAGGTCTATAAAAATAGCTGCGGTTATTTCCCCTTTGTCAATGCCTGTAAGGATGGAGTTGGTGAGGTGAAGGAGGGATGTGGTAGTGGAGTGATTTTTTCTGAACCCGGCTTGAAAGGGGGTGAAAAAGGAGATTGTATCTAGATAGGTGTGTAGCTGGGATAGAACAAGGCGCTCTTGAATTTTGGCTAGGATGGGGAGCAGAGATATAGGCCAATAGTTTGATGGGGAGTAGAGTTCCCCTCCCTTGGGGAGAGGAATGACCGTGGCCTGTTTCCATTTTGTGGGGACAGCACCTAATTTAAAAGACAGATTATAGAGCATGGTTAAGGGGTAGGCTATGGCCGGGGCAGAGAGTTGTAGCATTTTAGAATCTAGTCCTGATGGACATTTTCCTTTGGATGCGTTTAGTGAGTGTAGAATTTTTAGCACCTGGTCTGGAATGACTGGGCGGAGTGAAAGGAGGCCCAGAGGGGTGCATTAGGGAGATCAGGGGAACCTTGGGGAGAATGAGAGGTGGTGGGGGTGGGGTGGGGGTGGGAGGACAGTGAGGGAGGCAGTAGTGGTGGAGAAGAAGGCATTAAACTCGGTGGCAACCAGACAAGGGTCATTTATGATTTTGCCTGCGAGGTTGAGAGTGGGGGTGGGGGGTTGGGTTGGTGGGGCGAGGAGGGATTTTATGGATTTCCAGAATTGAGAAGGGTGGGTGTGGTTTTTGTTAAAAGCCATTTTGAAGTAGTTTGATTTGGACTGCCATGTGAGTCTTGTGCAGGCATTTCGAAGAGACCAGTAATGTTGCTGGGCCGGGTGAGAACCTGTGGCCTTGAAAGATTTCCAGGCCCGGTCTCTGGCTCGGAGTTGTTCCATGAGTTTTGAAGTTACCCAGGGTAATTGGGAGCCTCTGACTCTGGATCACCTTAGCGGGGCATATATGTCCCAGATAGCAAGGAATTTAGTAGAGAAGTAGCTCAGGGCCTCGTCCATGGTGGTGGCGCTAAGGATGGGAGACCAGTCACTGGTGGTGAGGGCGTTTAGGAGTGCAGGCAGATCCAGTGATTTGTAAGCTCTGCAGTGCAGCAGACGGGGTTGGGGAGCCGGGGATGGAAGATTTTGCGCACTATGTAAATCATATGGTGGTCGCTAAGGGAGTCTGGTCGGAGGCCGGCTTTGAGTATCCTATGTGGGTGGGTAGTGAGTGCCCAGTCCAGTAGTGTGTGTTTATTTGATTTGTGGTTTAGGCGGGTGGGTTCCCCTATCTGCTGGTGCAAGTTTAGTGTGCTTATTTGGCAGCGTGTCTTTGATGCTGCTGAGCTGGGGAGGGTGTTGAGGTAGAGACTAAAAAGTATTGGACCCAGGATGGAGCCCTGAGGGACCCCAGAATGAATGGGAAGAGTGCCGGAGAGGGAACTGCTGATCTTGACATGCTGGGATCTAGCAGAGAGGTAGCTAGAGAACCAGGAAATGGGACCACCAGAGAAGCCAAGTTGGTGGAGAGAGTCGAGTAGAAGGGGATGACAGACAGTGTCAAAGGCCTTGGAGAGGTCAATGAACACTGCTCCTGCAAGGCTGCCAGAGCCGAGAGTAGCATGCAGGTGTTGGGAGAATTCCAGGAGAGCCGTGATTGTACTGTGTCCTGCGCGGAAACCGTGCTGCTCTGGGCACACAATGTCATACTTGGTTAGGTATTCAGAGAGCTGGATCAACACCACTTTTTCAAGAGCTTTAGAGTGTGGAGGGAGGATGGAGATGGGCCGGTAATTTTTTGGGGTGGATCGGTCTCCACTCTTATGTATGGGTGTGATTTCAGCAGTTTTACAAGCACTTGGGAACTGATCCAGGCATAGATACCGGTTTAGAAGGTCAGTCAGGGGGACTAGGACTTCGTCCAAGACCATACGGAGGATCCTGGAGTCGAGCGGGTCACTGCTGGGGTTATTGCTGCCTAAGGCTTTTAGCAGGTGCGGCCTGGCTTCTTGGGGGGGATAGGGTGTGCAGGTAGAATGGTGGGCAATGCAGGACTGGAGGGGGAGAGGTGGGGATTGGGTCAAAGAAGCTGCTGGGGAGGACTGAGCTTAGGTCAGAGAAGGCAGTGTTAAGGCAATGGGCTATAAGGAGTGGATCTGTGGTGGAGGTGCCATTGATGGAGAGCTGAGATGGTGGTGGGGGGGGAGCAGGACTTCCTATTTAGCTCTTTCATATTATCCCAGAAGGTCCGGGCTGAACCCCAAGTGGAAGTGAGGGTGGTCTGGTAGTGCTCTGCCTTGGCCCGCCTAATGGCCCAAGTGCACTTATTGCATTCTGCATTGTAGGCCTGTCTGTCAGATGCTTTTCCAGATTCTACAGCACTGTGCCAGAGATTATCTCTGTTTTTGAGTCTCTGGAGGAGGGATGGGGTGATCCATGGGGCATTGCATTTTTTGGAGCGGATCCTGGTGAGGGGGGCGAAAAGGTCACAAGCCTTACAGAAGGCATTTGTGAAGTGGTCAAGAGCTGAGTCAATGTCAGGGGCGCGCTGGATAGGGGACCACTCCAGCTTGGCTAGGTATTGTTTTAATTTTCTGAGGCCGCCGGGGCATAAACGATGGCATAGAGTGGCCTGGGGCACTGGCTTCAGAGTGGAGGATCACCAGAGACAGAGGACTGGGGAGTGATCATCAAGAGAGCTGGGGAGGGCAGTGACATCCCAGATTTTGTAGGGGCAGTTAGATATAACAACATCTAGGAGAGTGCTGGTGCCAGTAGAGTGGTTGAATCTGGTGGTCTGGGTGACTAACTGGGACATATCCAGGGCAGCAAAGGATTCCCTTATATAGGAGGCAGTGGAGGCAAGCCAGTTAACATTGAGATCACCTAGGATGACTTGCTCCTCTTTGTGAGGGAGAGATGTGAGATAGTCAATGAGGGACTGGACCGCTTGGTTTTGATTCCTCGGGGGTACGTGGGAGACCGTGAGGAAAAGAGGGCCTCAGTCTGGGGTGAGGTGTGATTTTTAAGGTGAGGGCTTGGGCTCCATAATCAAGTTTAGGAGCTGGGATTGCCTGACCTATAGGGGAGTCCCATACGAGTAGTGCGCAACCACCGCCGCGTTTGCCTACTCGGTCTTCCCTGTAGATGGTATATCCAGGGAGAGTGATAGCGGAGTCAGGGGTGGATTTGGAGAGCCAAGTCTCTACCAGTGCAATTATGTCAGGTTGATGTTGAACGACCCAGCACTGGAGGGCAGCAGATTTCTTTAGGAGACTGCAAATGTTTACTTATTTATACCCTTGGAACATGGGCCTCACCTGCAGGCAGCAAGCAGGCTCACATCCAGACTTCACGGCACCACTAGCTCTTCCTGCCTAGCTACACTTAGCAACCAGCCCAACTATACCTAACAACCTAAAATTGACTAGTAAGTAAACAGAAGGTGATTACAACTGGAACTACCCTGGCGATCTTCCATACATCTGGGACAACCCCTGAGAGCGGAGGAGGTTAAAGATATGAGATATGGGTAGGGCTGGGGGGGCACCCATTTGAATGAGTTTAGGCTCCATGTTATCAAAGCCAGCACTGGTCTAGGGGGAGAGACCACCCAAATGGATATCATTAATGAATTGTTACAGTTGATCACATCCAGTAGGAGTTCATTCATACACTGTGAAGCAGACCTACCAAGCACTTTTTTAATGTTCCACCAGAAACTACAGGGATCCTTAGCTGAGGCAAGGAGAGTGGACCTGCAAATTCTTTTTTGCCATCTGTATGGCCTTTTTGTAGACATTCCTGAGTTGTCTGTACACAAGGAAGTCAGCCATGATATGGGTGAACTTAATTAGTCCAGGGCTTATCCCTGGATTTCATAATGGATAACAAGCCTTTATAGAAATAGAATTCCATTTGGGGGGGATTTTCAAAAGGGCTGGATGCAGATGCCAATGCATACTGTGCTGAGTCTGCACCCATCCGCTTGCGTCCAGGCAGCCCTGCTGATATTTTTAGAAGTTGCATCCATTTCTGACAATATCTTACAATTCGTGGCAGAAAATGGATGCAACTATATCCAAATTAGATGCAAGTCACAGTTGCATCCATTTTTGGATGCAAACTTTAGACACCATTAGGCCATCTAATAAATGGTCGAGCAGGTTTGGACGGATTTCTGCTTTGAAAATAGCAGCAGACACATCTTGGTCAGATTCTTTTGAAAATACTGCTTGATATATGTAACCATTATAGTTCAGGAGATAATTATTCTTTTCTATAACTGTATTTTTAAATATCTAGCAGAAATACAAGTAAGTTTGTGAAAATAGTCTGCAATTCTTCTTTAAGAAGCTAGTTTGCATGTAAGCATAATTCTTGAACTTTCTATATAATATGTACAAAAATCTACAGTGATAATCTTCTCATTATCTGAAGCGGGCAAGACTGGTAAAAGATGAGTCTCTGTTCAAAACAAAAGGAATGTGCCCTTTAATCTTGAACTCAGTCTTAAGCTCTGTGTTCTGGACAAATGTGCACAAATTAAAACAAGAACTGGCTAAAGCCAACAGTAATGTTTGCATGTTCTTAGAATGCCAATGTGGTGCGAACAAGGGCATGGAGAGGACAGATGAATGACAAGTGTAGGTCATTGTCTTCTCTCTGCAGGGGTGGTGTGTGGAGGTGTTCAACCTAAAAATGCCATGATTGCCAGCAGTTTTTTTAACAAATTATTTGCTCAGGATAGCTGAGCCAAAATGCAGCATTTCATTTTTAGTTAGAAGTTAGAGTCTGATGTCCTTTTCTGCAGCTGAGTGGACTAGGGTACTTCCCTGTATGATTTTGGTTATATCAACACTGTACTTTGGCACCAGATCTCTGACTTCTCATTCTGCTGCCAGTTAGGTCAGTTGGCCATTTGAAAAACTGCAATTCGACAATGGGGATGTGCTCCCGTGTCATGGTTGAGAACAAAAAGTGTAAGCCAACACCGGAGATGAGCTTTCTGTGTCAGCATAAAAAAGAAAGTGGAAGCTGACATTGGGTATGGGCTCCCAGTTGACAACACGTAAAGGGTGCAGCTGAACTGTTGCAGCTTACCCACCTCATATTGATAATAAGCACAAGATCTCTTACTTGGGTACTGGGGAGACTTGGATTGAGTTTTTGGGGTCATAGCTAGTTGTAGCTGTAAAATAAAACTAGCAATGAGGTCACAAGGGATCTGGAGTTCTTTGGGGAGAAAATAGGACAGCTATAAATGTGAACATAAAATGATACTCACCTGATAGGCAGAAGGTTGGCATCTTGTTAGACCTGGAGAAATGGGGTTAGTATGGGGGAAAAACAGTATCAAGAATAGAGTGTGTTACCAGCCAGGTTCCACCCATAAGAAGAAAGGCAGGTGGGTGGGTGGGGATATGAGAGGATAAGAGAAATTTGCCTGACTTGGTATATTGTTTTGATCCATCACCCCATACCCACCGTGCTGCACAACCCTTTAATGCTCAGAGTGCATGACCCCAGTCACCAGAGATAATCAGGTGCCTTGTCCCCTGATGAAAGTGGGGAACCTCTGTGAATGGCTTGGATCACCATAACCACCAGTCTATATTTCCAGATAATGGGAACTCTAACCATTAAACAAAGGCAGTGATTTAGGATTTGGTGACGTTAGCTTGGAGGGGGTCTGGTTCCCATGTCCCTTTACCCCACACACCATTATTAACATGTATGCCCCCCCATGTGAGCTGCTAGACTACACTGTGTCCTTGGTTAAGAGGGTCTGTGTTCCTGCACCTCTGTGCTATAAATAGTGCTCATGGACCAGCCACAGGGGGTGCTCCAGTGGGAAGACTCTGGACACCACTCAAACTCCAACCAGTTCAAGGCAGGAGTCAGGACTGAACCTGGTCTCTTACACTGCAGATTGTTGTGTGGGGTAGTGGGGCAACTGCAGGTCTGACTGGTGGTGACAAAGTGTTACACAAGCAACATGTTTGGCCTGTCTATCTGGGCTCTCTATCTTGTCATCTGCTCACTCTTCTGAGCTTTTGTTTTATATTTATCTCATTCCCCACTGTGACTGACTCTTTCTTTTCGGATTGTCTCATTGTCCCTCGCTTATGTGTGTGCTCTTTGGGTGTTTCATACTTCTTTCTTTCTTTCTGTCTCTCGCTCTCTCTTTCCAGTCTTCCCTATGAATGCCAACTAATATTTCTCTGCTAGATAGAGAAAAGGTCCTGCATTTGGCAACTGGGGTTGAATGCTAAAACGTGTGAGGTAATGCAGTTGGGGGCAAAGAACCCAGAGACCAAATATTGGCTTGATGCTGGGTAGGTAACCAGGTCAGAGGAGGAGAAGGACCTGGGAGTAATCATCAAGAGTGACCTAAAGCATTCGGCATATTGCAAGAGAGCAGCAGCCAGAGGTGTAGCGCTAAATTTAGAAGTGAGGGGTCTCTGGCCAAGAACCAGAAGGTGGGGGCCCTTAGAAGCTATCAGGTTTAGATGCATTCTGGTGTGTTTAAGGGTGTCTATGATAACTTCGCTGCCCGACAACTTGCTCCTTACTCGCTCCCGACAACTTCGTTCCTCAACAAATTCACTCGGCTGTTTTGCTCTTCTCTCGTTTATAACATATTTTGTTTTCCCCCAACAAATAATAAAGCTCTGTATGCCTCATTACATTTTAAATCATGTGTTCTGAAGAATAACTTGAAACTCAGCTGTGCAAACACTAAAAGTTGAGCCTCTTGTATGTATGAACTAATAGTTCAAACAGAACCCTGCATGATAACATTATTACTGGCCTGGCCCAAAACATGGTGCTTCCATGTCCCTCGTTATCCTCATAAGAGAGAGAGGGGGGTAGGCACCTGGGGTTTCAGTTATTGTATGTAGTTAGTTTTGTTCCTTGGTTGCACACACCACAACATTCTCAACCGTCCAAGTCCAGAACAAATACAATGAGCCAGAAAATGCTCACCTCAAGTTCTTCTTCTCATAACTAAGTCTTGGGTAGCATGTGCCTAAATGGGGACCTTTGACAGGGAGCTGCAGTGTGATGCCTATGCAGGCAATCATGGACAGCCGTGGTGTTTTAGTGCCAAAATTAAAGTAAAAACTGTAAATTTTGTCACGGAACTACTAATTAAAATGCATCCGATTCCATTTATGTTTTTCCCTCCAGTGCAGCCGTATTCTTTTGAGCCTCCAGCCCCAAGCCATGGTGATGGTGTCCTGCTGAACAACACAGAGTAAAGACTGGTAAATATTGACAAGTCTTTATAAACCAGACTTGTAGATGGGGGAAGCAGAGACGGGAAGGGGGAACAGAAAGTGAAGAGTGCGTCTGAACACAGCAATAAGGTCCAGAAGAAAGAAAAAAATGTTGTGAGCATTTTTATTTCAAAGCAGGTCTTAGCCCAGGATATTGGAGGTGGGGGTGGTGGTAATGGCATTGTGTCATAATCTGGTCTTTAGAGAGGGGAGTGGGAGCAAAACGGCTGGGAGTGAATTTGCTGAGGAGCGAGTTGTCACACTCCCTATTTTGGAAGCCCCAGGGAGGTCGACAGTGAAATATGGGCCTCCCCATACAACAACTGACTTTAATACCGATGCAGGTATTGTACCGTATGAAGGATGAGTGTTTCTGTGGGGGCTGTGCCCCACACACCATGCAGGGCTCTGCCCCTGCACCCCCCAGACTTTAAGATTATCAACTCCAGGTTGGAGTTGGTCCATGGAGGGGGCAGAACACTGGGGGATGGTCACACTTGAAAATGGACCATTACAGCAACTGTCGCTGTAATGGTCTTTTTTCAACTGTAGCTGTTGGGGTGTAGAGCTGGAGGGGGGCACCACCTATTTTGAGGGTCATTTTGGCACTATTTGGCTGCTTTTAAAGCTTTCCTTAACTTGTTACAAACAACCATTATCATTATCAAAATAACTACTTTCTTATTTTCATTTAAAAAATTGTCAAAACTAAATCAACTTCTTGATCTATATCAAGGTGCAGAAACCACATACATCTCTAATCTGGAAAATTCAGCCACAAAATGTTCACATTGGCAACTTTACTGCACATGGGATTTACACACGTTGCTAAATAAAATACAGGATAAGGGACCAGACCATTTTGGAGATAAGCTAGGCTATCACCATTTATGAATTTTTTGTCTGTCACTGTGTCTCTTGTCTAACGTAAAGCTGTAGCTACTGGCTAGCAGGTGTCAGTGTGGCTCATTTGGTAGCACCCGTTGGGCCAGATGGTTGTGGGTTCTAATCCCACACTGGGGTTGGGCTCATGCCATAAATGTTGTGGAGTGGGATCCTGAAAGGGTGAGGATCCAACAAAGAGACATAATAATAGATAGTTAGCTGCAGTTTGGTTTTCCACTTTAGCTCCAGTTGTATCTCTCTCTCTCTCTCTCTCTCTCTCTCTCTCTCTCTCTCTGTGGTGCAGTGCCACCCCACCACTCTTGAGTGCCTCCCACAATACAGCAAACCACTAGTAGCCAGAGGGAGAGGCAGATGGACAGATTTATTTTTAATTTCGTGTAGCACCCTTTCTGAGCCTGTCCCAGAGACTGAAACCTTCCATATTTTATATCTTGAGGGAGTCACCTGGCACCCTATCGATTAAACACCTCCCCTCCAATGCTAAACTTGTGCCAGGACATCCACTACCTTTTTACTTCCAACAAGAAAAGAAGTGGTTAACACAAATGTATAGAACTCTGGCCAGACAATACACTACACACAAACTCCCCGGTAAAGCATGTACTCCTTGAGCTAAACCACAGGCCCTTCATTCCAAATCCCCCCCAAGCTACACAAGCAGGCCCTGTGCTACAAACACCCCCCCCAAGCCAGACCAAGAAGCCCATCTCTCCACCCTGCCCCCCACCAAACCACACTAGCAGGCAGTGCAGTACCATGTCAACTCTTCTGACTGCTGAACTGAAGGACTGAGGGTGGAGTGAGGTGAGAGCAAACCAGTTTCCACATACAAACTGAGACAAGGATGATAAATAGGATGCAAACAAAAAAATGTAAAAACAAAATGTTGCACTACAAATTATTAAAAGCATGTTTCAAACAATATTTCGACAACATATAACTCTCTAAACAATCTTAAAGAGACTGGGCATTCCCAAAGCCAGACCAGCAGGTCCTTTGCGCCAATCCCCCTCCCACCCATCACCACAGGAAGCAGTACCCTTAGTCTGCCGCCAGAGTGGGACAAACCAGTCTGTGAGCTGCTGGTCAGCTTGGCCCCTAACCTTTAAAAACTGGTACCCAAATCAATATTTTTAATGTCCATCATTTTTAAAGATTTAAAAATCACTTCCATGGGCAGGTAGCCAGTTGGTTGGTGACTTTTGAAATCTGGTAGCCAAACCAATTTTTTTAGTGGTCATTGGCTACCTGATTTGTCCCACCCTGTCTGGAACCCGCACTGCAGCATACTCTTCAATCAAAAACACTTCCATGACTATGGACCCCTACCCAAAAAAAGCTCCATCTTAAGCTGAACTGTTAATCTCCATATCCACGACCGCACAAGGTCCACATGCATTTTAACATCCCTAAACATAATTTTTAAATCTCAGCCCTCACGCCCACACACAAATGGTACCCCCCCCCAGCTTTTGAAGTGACGGGCCATGGTTGATGGGAGACTTGGAGTGAAGGACCGGTTGCCCTGGCTTGGTTGCTTCTCAAGACAGACAAACAGACCATTCACTCCAAAATAACCCCCAAGCCACACCAGTAGTCTTTTCACTCCAGGTACCCCTCTCCAGCAACACCAGTAGGCCCTTCACTCCACTCCTCAAACAATCACGAGGTCCATCCATCCTATCCTCCCCCCTCCAGCCACACTAACAGGCCAGATCCCAAAACCAGGCCAGCAAACCTTAAGCTCCAAGCCCCCCACACACACAACACCAGCGGGTACCATTACTTTCACAACACCCAACACACACTCCAGCCACACCAGTAAGCCCTTCACTCCAAACTCCCCCCAACCAGGCCAGGAGGCACATTGCTCCATTTCTCCCACAAGTCACACCAACAGGCCAGATTCCCAAGCTGGACCAGCCCCATTTGCTTCAAGCCCCCCTTGTAGGCCCTTCACTCCACCTTCCTCCAACCAACTAGGAGGTCCATCAATTCAAGCCCCCCCCATGCCACATTCAGGTGGGATCCCAAAGCTAGACCAGCAAGCGTGGCTTCAGCTATAAGCCCCACCCCACCCTGCACACAGTGCTAACAGGCACCGTTACTTCCACAGTGCCCCCCCCACAACACAAACCTCCAGCCACGCCAGTATGCCCTTCACTTCAAACCCTCTCCACCAGACAGACCAGGAGGCCCATCGCTCCACTACCCCCACAAACCACACCAATAGGCCAGATTTCCAAGCCAGACCAGCTCCTCTAGCTTCAATCCCCCCCATAGGCACGTCACTCCACCATCTTCCCACCAACCAACCAAGAGGTCCATCAATCCCCCTCCCCAAGCAGGGCTGGCTTTACAGTTTTGGGGCCCCCCCAGTGAATTGATGACTCTGGGACTCTAAATTTATGGAGAACCATGAATGCCGCAATATACACAGTTATCAGTATTGGCTCGGTAACACCTGATGAAGTCAGAGCGAGGAAAGGCATCTTAGAAAATTTTGTTTATATAAAATATTGCACATTACTGGGAACAGAATATTGCACATTATATGGATTGCAAGAAAGGTACACTAAGTCAAGGTGTGTTTCTCAACAGTGTAATGCCCCATAATAGTGCACCGCAGTGTCAGTACTGGGTAGTAACCTAAGTTCCTGGTGTGGGACTAGAATCCATAGCCTTCCTATCTTCAAGCCCTAGAGACAAGCATACCAACAGAACCACTAACATGGTACTTTCTTTGTTGAATCAAGACACAGTAGTGAATCATTTCTTTTTTTTTCTGGATCAGTAGTGAAGTAAGGCTTTAATATGTTGCCCTTTTCAAACTAGGATAGTCATTCAAAACTACTTCCAAAAATACAGCCCACCCTCATCCACACATGTCAGGTAGCTTCGGGCTTATATTTTTCAATCTCATGTTACTGCACATTATCATATTCCAAAATACAGTTTCTGTAATAACAGTGCTTGGTAGTGTTGCTCAGACAGTATCCTAGAAATCAGGATACCAACAGATACTTCCAATTTGGCCAGATAGTTGCTGTGGTAAGATAGTAGCGCTATCTGACCATGGATCCTACCAACTAGGATACCTGGATCCTAACCAGGATCCATCACCATCTGGCCCTGAATCCTAACTATCTGCCCTAGGATCCATGGATCCTAATCAGGATACCTGGAGCCTAACTAATGATTTGACAGCTCAGGACCAGACTGAGTGAGGGTGGGGGGGCAACATTGCCTGAATGCCAGACAGCAAAGATAGGATGAGGGCAAGAGATACAGTTAATTAGTGTAATCCCCTTGCAAATTGGGGTTCCCAAAAGTCTTCCAGGAGCTTGCTTAAATGCTCCAAGCCTGAATGGTGTTTGGCGTTTAAGCTATTTATCTGTGAGTGCTTTTAGAGCCTCTGGTACTGTCTCTTTAAGAGCTGTCTGCTTGCAGACATAATTAGTTTGTATGGGGGGACTGTGTGTTTTCCTGCTTGAGTCCCACTCGAGCTGCTGCCAATTTGCTCCATTTTTGCAGTCGTTAAGAGTGCAAGGGGAGCCTATCTGAAAGATGTAACTGTTTGCCAGAAATCATTTAGAGTAATAATGAAAATACAGTTTGTTTAACTTGCTTTCCTTTGTAGTCAGAATTGTCTGCCTAGCCCTCCATTTTAGTTTTGAACTGTTGAACTGGACCAATCAGTGTGGGTTGAGGGAGCTCTAAAATGGTGCCTGTGGACGAATCAGAACTTGGACTCTTAATCTGAGCCAGCCACAAGAGGATTGTATGGGCAGTGACTCTGGGAAATGTAGTTTTGACCTCGGCGCCTTTTTCCACCAATGGGGGAGTTTATTGTGAGTGACAACTAAACCAGCCAAGAACTGGGAGGAACTCAAAGGAAGTGCCCGGTTTTGTCTACTGGAGTTCAGTTCAGTTTTGGCAGTGAAGAGACAAGGAGCCCAGTGCCTCTTCAGTGTGTAGTTTAGCGTGGGTAAAATGCGTGTACGGCCCTAAGTTTCGGTCTGCAGCTTGTGCAAGCACCTGTTCGGACTGAATCTGACCTGTGAAGAGATTCGAGGAGATCTGAAGAGTAGAAACCAGGCTCACCCTGTAGAAGACTGGAGAAATTGCTGAATTGCGCTCGGTCTGTCAGGAACTGAATCTGTTGTGTGTTCTCCCGGTATTGTGCAGTAATTGTGATCGGGATCGAGGAGCAGCCTGCCTGGTATAGTACTTTCCTTTTACATATAAATGTGTGTAGTGCTTGTGGGGAATCACATTTCAAATCCCCTGTACAGTGAATTGAGTGCATGAAGCTGGAAGTAAACCCCAGTTTAAACCGGGCTACCTCCATTTGCTCTGAACTGCAGTGGGGTCCAGTCGTAAGGACCTTGCCCACATGGTCTGCTCCTCCTGGCAATCCAGGACAACCTACCTCCCATTCACTTTTCAGTATTGGGCTGCGAGTGCAAGCAGAGTAGCTCCCTGCCATCGGTTTATCGAATTGCAAGTGTGTCATCTAATTGTTTTTTTTTTTTTCTTCTTCACGAACTGAGCCAACCGGCTCCGGATTACAGTTTGGGTATTGTGCATGCATTTTCCATCTTCAGGTCCCCAACCAGCTGCACCAAATAGGCTAGCCTCTTATTGCCTGGGTAGCCAGTAAGAGTGACATTTGGGACATTTGGGATTCTGAAATATGTGCACAGTACTGTGATTATTAATGCATTTAAACTAATTAACCTGATTTCCCCCCTGTCCTTGTTATATCCCCCTAAATAAATCAGATCTGTTTGTTTCAGCAAAGTTACACTGCCTGAGGTATTTGTTTATGTTAAAGTATTGTACTGTGATTTTTGCACTATATCATCTTGTTTTACAGGGAGTCCCCAGAGTCACGCTGACCGAACCAGTCCTGGGGGTAAGTGTATACTGTGAAGGTAATTCTGACATATTGTGTGGGCCACTAGTTGGAAGAAAGGGGGGGTCACAGTGTCCCAGAGGGCTGTGACCAAGTTAGTTTAACTATTGCAAACCCTGACCTCTGGGTGGAGGCATTCGTCATTAGACCTAGGCCCCTCAACCTGTTAGTAGTTAGGCAGGCAGGGGTAGTAGCCCTTGGGATAGCACCACCTAGGGGTTACATTAGGAAATGCCAGTTAACTAATTGCACGATGTAGCCCTTTTTTATCAGGTTAAGCAATGGATGGTTTGGACTTCAAAGGGAGCTATTAAGTGTTTTTGGGTTAACTGCTAGAAAATACTGTATAATGCAATATTACTGCGTAGCTTAAATTCTGCACGGTTCAAACCCCCCCACGTATTAGCTTAACCTTATATTAGCGCATCCACAATAATTACTTAACCCGGAGGTCAGCTATCCATGAACTACACCCGTATTCTTTGCTGCAATGTGCCCACAAGTCTCAACAACAAGCACAGTTTCTGTTTTTTTAATAAAGTGATCCTGTCCCAATCCTAGTTACATGTCCCAAACAAGCAGCCACAAGAAAAGCACACAAGTACTGTGTTATGAGTGAAAAGCCCCTAAGTACTGTGTTACGAGTGAAAAACACCCAAGTACTGTGTTACGAGTGAAAGTCATGACATCTGCACTCCAGCCAGTTTTCAAAACATTGTATCCCCACTATCACCCTCCTAGTTTCTGTAACTTTAAATCACTGAATAGTGCACGTCAAACACATCAAACACAGTACATGCCCCATTCAAGTAAAGCTTTAAATTACAAACTACAGATCTATATGGTGTGGTGCGGTGTGGTTAACTGTGGCCAGCAAAGTGGGGTATTACATGGATCTTCAAATCGGAAGAACATGATGGCTTCACTCTGTACCCACGAAAGTGTCTGCACCCATCTCCATTTAACTTGCTAGCCTGAAAGGATGAAAGAGCGCGACTACAGGGAAGGAGGTACTGTGATCAGAGGGGAAGGTGGGGGAGGCACTAGAGGAAAGACTACAGTCCTGTTCGTATCCCCGCTAACGGTTGTACTTGTGGTCACTATAAACAAAACGTGAACTTTTTAGCTGTAACATTTATTCCACTGTAAACTTATATCCGTGGGAAGTATCTGACCCGCTAATAAAGCGTGAATTAATTTACAGTGAAAAAAAGGGGTTATACAGTAGTCAGGAGGTGTTGGACTGCAGGCTTTTTTTGTCCTGAGCAGTATTGGCTGGTACAAACAGCAGTAACTAAGTATATATGGCTATGAGAAGTGAGTGATCGACGCCTCCTCTCAAACTAAAGCAAGGGAGTTCCCCCAGGACTACACCTCTGGCAGCAGCCAAAGGAAACCATATGCTGGGGTACATAGCTGGGGGATAACAAGCAGAAAGGCAGAGATCATTCTGCAACTGAACAGATCACTGGTGAGGCTGGTCCTGGAGTTCAGTGTGCAGTATTGGTGCTCTTACCTAAAGAAGGATGTCAACTTACTGGAAACGGTCCAGAGAAGGGCAACCAAAATGATCCAGGGCCAGCAGGGAAAAGTTTATGAGGAGAAACTACTTGAGTTTAACATGTACTCCCTGGAGGACAGAAGGGAGACAGGGAACTTGATCAAGATCTTCAAGTACCTTAAAGGTATCTACAGGGTGAACACTGGGAGTCTCTTCAGCCTTAGTGGGAAGAAGTCCACTGGGGGCATAGCCTAAAGCTGGTGGGGGAAAGATTCAGGAGAGAGAGATAAGGAGGCACTTTTTCACTGAGAGGGTAGTGGCTAAGTGGAATGAGTTCCCGGAGGAGGTGGTTTCCCTGAAGACAGTGGCTGGCTTCAAGAAAGGATGGGACAGAGTAAAGAGGAAAGTTACATTTAGAGAGGTGGGGCATGGGTGGAAGAGTGTTAGCAAGGAGGACGAGGACAAGGAAGGGGTTGGGGGCTGGATCCCTCAGTAAACACTGAAGGATCTACACTCATGAGCAGACTTGAGAGACTGTAAGGCCTGTATCTGCTGGCTTATTCATACATTTGTATGTATGTTCATATGTTGTTTTCTGACCTCTCCTGACTGCTTTTTTCTATGGCTTGACTGGTTTATTTCTCCTTTTTTCTGTTATCTTCTTGCTCTATCTGTCATTCGGTTTCTAACATTCTGCTTCACTTGCTTTGCTAAATATTTTCATTCCACCTATGTTTGAATTCCCCCCTTCTCTTTGATTCTTTAATTTTGTTGTCATTTGACACTAAGGCATGTTCCATTCTACTTTTCCCTTCCTAACCCCAGCTCTTGCTTGTCCTCTCATCCTGCCAAACCTGAGATCATGCCACTAAGTGCTCAGGATCAGCCACATGGGATGAAGTCCTGACAAAAAACAACCTGAAAAGAAATTACAACCTGTGCTTCCTGATGCCAGCTTCAGCCACATATCCTGCCCCCCCCATGCCCAACATCAGTTTGGGAGTGCAAGCACAGGACTCCTTGGTGCAAAGTTGACCAATAGGCCTGGCCCCACAGTGGGCTGTTTTGCTTAATTGATGCCCTAAGGATAGGGTCAGGCTTAGGATCTTAATGTTGGATCAGAGATGGCCACCTTCTTTGTCCTGTGCCTCAGGAAGAAAGCCACTTATCAGATAAGCCTTGTGAGACTTTTGTTTCTCCTGGTTTGCACTAGGCTCCCTTTTATTTACTGGGGGCTTTGAGGCTTTGAGGAAGGCCTTGGGGTTTTTCATGTGGGCTTCATTATTTGTTCAGGGGGGTGTTTTTTTCCCTTTCTGCTGGGTTGTTTTTTTTGTCTGGTTGCTGGTCAAATTTTGTCTCAGATCCACCTTGCACCACAACGTGTATCAGATGATCCCAGCATACCTTAATAGTAGTCTTCCACCTTGCTGCCCGCTGAGCACACAAGCATGAAACAGTCCTTGTTAATTAAATCCGATGCCCACACTGGAGTCAAAATGAAAACAACTGATTTAATGTAACTGACTAATAATCCTCTCCATGGAATGAGGGGGTACATAACAACGGTGGGGCAACTTCGAGGGCACAGAACCTGACCATAAGTCTGCAGCAATCTCTTTTTCCAACATATTGACTTTCTTTCATGCAGGAATTCCCCTTGAGACAAAAAGGCTACAATTCTGGTAGCAGCACTGTTACTGTGGGCCAAAAAGGCCGCACCAAATGTGTACTTCGAATTTCGCAGCAATTCCTTTACATATTCCTTGCAACTTTCCAAGCTTTTCATCCACCAGCACATTTACTTATACTTCTGTCCCTTAGTCACTTAATGACTTAATCAGAAATAGCAAACCAGGACAGCGTGAGATGTTTCTACTGCTCCAGTCACATTTCTAGTTTTTTTTTTTAAATGAGGAGTACTTTTGGTCTCAACGGTAGTGTTACTTCCAGCATGAACAGCCCCATTGAAAACCCTCCTGCCACCTAATCACTGATACCACATGCCTACTCTGAGCATCCCAGGGAATTTCATCTATCCCTGGCAATCCTGGAGACCTGAGGCACTTTCCGCTCATGTAGCGATTTCAGTCCACGACTGACTTCACCTAGGGGCCCTACCAAAGTGCCACATGGAGCACCCAGGTGGCCTGCCAACCCGCCTGAGGACCCAACAGCCACTCCCCATGCAGAATTCCTCATGTCTCCATAGGCTGCACTACCTGAGAGCCCCAAACTCTGCAGCACTGCTCAGTCCGGGAAAAGGGGATAGGCTACCACCCACTATCCCACCAATGATCCAGGTGGCCACTTCTGGACCGCGCCCCAGACCCCTGTCTGCCATAACTGGCCCAGCCACAGTCAACTCACAGGCTCTCAGGCTGCATTCACCCATGGGAAAGAGTTTTATCGTCACGGGACACCCTCTGGTACCTATCCCCAACCAAGGTTCCGGAGTTCACTTGGAGGGCTCCATTACTTTCATTACCCGGACTCCAGCTCCCATAAAATGGCACCAAGAGGACTCCATTGCTTGCTCCTCTTCAATCCCTCAGTCCTAAACCACTGTACATTGCCTGTCTTTGAGGGAGGAGGGCCAGGGTGATGGACGGTCCACCCCGGCCCTGCCATGGCCCTCACGGCTGAACTCACAGACCGAACCCTGACTCTCTCTTCTGATCTCTTCCAATCTCCCCTTTGGTGCCAAAAAAAACTATCCCCTCTGTGATGGGGCACCACCTGGTGTCAGTAGGCAGGCCCGTATCTCAGACCTACCAGCACCACAGCTGTTTCTGCATAACTACACTTAGCTACAGAAAATTTAACTGGTAAGCTCCCCACAAGGTGCTTACAAAGTGATTCAGTGTCTCTCTTGCTCCTTCACAGGATCACCACCTTTGCTGAGCTGTGTCCTATTAGGGTTGGCCTCTGTGGATTCCCCTTTCCATTCATTCCTTCCTCCTTGATAGTCTACAGATGCCCCCCCCACTGAGCATGGCTGTCCATCCAAAGGTGAGGCCTTCAATTGTGGCCTCTGTGGCTCCAAGTGCATTGAGCATGCTAAGGCAACAAATGGCTATGTGTATTTCCAGTCGGTGAATGCAGTAAGGGCTTGGTAGCAGGAGTGATCCCTGTGACGGGTGACCCCTGTTATAGTGAACACCCCTGGGATAAATTGAAACCCCCTTCCACAATCAGTTTAAATGTTCTATATAATGTCCAACATGCTGGTTGGCTCGCTATAAATTAAGTGCTGAAGTGCTTATAAAGCTTTCTGTGCATATGAACCTAAAACGAAACTAAGAGTACAAGTTGCGAAATGAGAAGGCAGTTTTAATATAAGAATAACAAAAGTTTGTGTCTGCTTTTTCTTCATGTTAGAAGCCCTCTTCTAAGATATATTTTGCAGCAGACAACATGAGGTAATACGACCCAGCAGGAGAGTTTAAGAGAGCACAGAATGTTCGGACCATGGGTCTGACCTTTTCCAGTGTTGTAAACAAGTTATGTAATGTGCTCCAGGTGGCTGCCAAATAACTGTTCTCTGTGGAGCAACAGTGGCCCCTAGTGGCTAGTTTTATGTTATGTCTGCTGTTAATCAAAAAGCAGGGGAAATTGTTCTTCCAACTTCTAGTGAGCTTATGAAAAGCTCTACGTCAGTGCTGAAAGGACAGATAGGGTGGTCAGTTGTCTACTGACTGAGGAAGGTGGAAGACCTCCTGATAGTGTGTGCTTTCACACTGTTTGATTCATGCTAGCAACTGTTGAAGCTAAGCAGTTGTCTAACTTATCATTTTGCTTTCTGTATATTTTACTTGATAAAAATAAAATGATAAACGCAACCTTGCATATTTTATGCACCTGACTTGTGATCTGCCTGAAATTGTGTTTTCCTAAACCCACGCCCGGTGACATATGGTGTCCAAAGTGGGAACTGACTGAATGTCTGGGGAAACAGGGGAAGTCCAGTCAGTTGGTGCCAGACCTGGTATCGAGGATGCATGACAGAGGTGCATGGTGCCAGGTGAGATGAGGACAGTGCCTGATGGAGATGGTGACCTGAGTGAGGCACCATGGATGGGACGAGACAGACCAGATGGCCAAATGGAGACCCTGATAAGGCTTCTTCACTGGATGAGTGGGAGATGACTGGAGGCTGATCGACGCCAGAGAGAGGCTGAGTGCAGATACCAGGAGCTACTTGAGAGGTCCCATTCGGAGGATGTCAAGGAAGAATTGGTGGAGCAGGATCCATGGGCTCTGGAGGAGGAGGAGGAGGAGGAGGAGGAGGACCCCTTGATGGAGCATTTGTTACGAACATTTGTGGAAATTCCATTGTTGCCCATTTTTCTGGGCTACTATTTGGTGGAGGATGGCGCACGAGAGGGGGAGACCCCAGGTAATACTTTGACTGGCAATGTATTACTGGGGCACAAGACTTCAAGCAACATGGAAGGAGCCCTTTTGGCTGAAGGGACTTTTGCATGTTTTAAACCTCCTTCTATGAAAAATGATTGTTCTCCTGGTGCTGACTGGGGAAAGTTGCAGCTGAGGGATCCTGAAGTTAGTGTAGAAGAGAAAAAGTATCTGGAGACCAGCCACTCAGTTCATCATAAGAAATGTAGTTTTATTGTGATTTTTTTCTTAGAACACCATGATCCCATAGGTACTCCCAACATTTCACCCAACACTGGGCTTGCTGTGGGGCTTAGGATCTATTAGGGTATACAATTCGATATGGAATAGAATTCACTAGTCTGATGTTTGTTTGTTTAATTCTAAATGTGAATTTGTTTGTTTGTAAGTAAGGATTTGGTGCTAGTTTTTATCCAAAGAGAACTCGTAAAGAAACAGCATTAGCTGTTTCAACAAAGGTATGATAGCCATGAATAAGGTCTCAAAGGTCACAATGGTTTAAAGGAACAGTCAGTGAATACTAGAATAGCATCATGTTACCAAGAAAGAATAACTAGATAGAACAAGTGACTACTAGACTAGTCAGTTATCTGCTTCAGAAGTGTGTAACCTTCACTATACAAGTCTGCATTTAGGATAATATTCCTAGTTATAACTTGGGAGGAGATGATATAGTAATAACCTGAACATGATTTAATTTAAAGGGGACTGATTGACATAAGATTAATTGTATTTGCAGACAAGCAGGAAACCGAACCCTAGTTGTTCTAAAGCCAATAATGAAAGAATTGATTTAGGAACACAAGGTAACAGAATCCATATATATTTGTGATAAACGAGTGTAAATTTATGTAAATAATATTTGAAATCTTAGTTTAGTTCTTAATGACAAATAGAAGTCCACGGGTGCTCTTCACACAATTAGGTATGCCATTTCACATTTTTAATGGTATTGATCTTGGGCACTTAAAATATATAGTGGTCAGCCTTGGCACTGTCACCAATTATGAGAAATGCTTTTTCATAAAAACTTTTAATCAAAATTATTTTAGTATGACAATAATACTCATATTTGTATACCCTAATAGATCTTAAGTCCCTGAGGAAGCCCAGTGTTGGGTGAAACATTGGGTGTACCTAGGGGATCATGGTTTTCTAAGAAAAAATCACAATAAAACTACATTTCTTGTGATGAACTGAGTGACTGGTCTCCAGATACTTTTTCTCTTCTACATTGAAGTCAACCATTTAACCAGCCCCCAATAGGAACATTTGGACTACTTTATACAAAGGGCACCCACCCACGTTCTCTTCCTTAGCAGGATCCTGAAATTACCCAGTTAAGAGAGTATGTAAAAATCAAGGATGGGAGACAGGTTAATGGTGATGTGGGGGGCAGGTTATGGTGATTTAAACTTAGGAAGGAAGTCCTCTATCATATGGGGCCCAACACCTGAAAGAAGCAAGTGGATGCCCAGGCAGTGGTGCCTGTGGCATATAGGAAAAAGGTGATGGAGGATGCGAACTCCAGTCACTCGGGGCATGTGAGCCATGGGAAGGTTTTTGCTAGACTAACCCCGTATTTCTATTGGTCAGGCATGTACAGGCAGGTGGTAGCATACTATAAGACCTGTTATAGGGGCAGACAGATAGCGACTCCTGATAGTGATGTGGGAGGAGTAACCCAGAGGGCGAAGGGCAAGAGATGGCACCCTTGGAGGAGGGGGAGACTCCCACATAGAACAGAAGGGCAAGGTGGTGGCCAACACCACTAGAAGTGTATAAGATTTGATACATAAACTCAGAGGTTAGGGACAGGCTGTTAGGCATGCAGCATGGTATGTAACTAACCTACCTTTAAATGTTTAAGTAGGGACAAAGCAACTTAGTTCTCCCCTCGAAGGTAGTTCTACTGGGTGCTGGATGGTCCAGCCATTCAAATGTATCTGGTCAGGGAAAATCAGAAGATGGTATAAAACTACTGTTGATAGATCTTTCTCCTGGTGTATGTAATGCTTTGTAGTTAACTAATGTAATAAACTTGTAAAATGTCTCAGGGTATTTGTATTGTTATGAATAGGATACTTTACAAATACATATTTTTTTTTTATCCGGCCTGGCTCAGAATAGGTTTATTCAGCTATATCCTTCCATGATTTTTCAATCAATAGAAACTGTGCTGAATTCCTATCATCATCTGACATACTGCCCTGCCTACCCAAGGGTCCAAAAGTTACAATCTAAATTAAGATCTAACTAGCTGATAATACAATTCCTTACTATTTCCTGGAATGGGGTCCATATCGAATTGTATAAATCTAGTTCATCATTTCTCATATAATGTGTACATTCTAATACAATCACATCCTTCATGTAGTTAACTCACATCTGAAGTGCCTGGGGGGTCAGAATCCTTCCATCTTAATAAAATACATTTTCGTGCAATAATCATTGCTAATATGTATATTATTCTTACAGAATTTTCTGATGCTTTGAAAGAGTTGAATACCAGTAGTAAAGTTGCCTGAGGGGTAATTTGCACATTCTGTTTATAGGTATGGTTCAAACATTGATAAATTCTCAGCCAAAAATTTGACAGCTTTGGACAAGAATACAACAAGTGTATTAAAGTACTAGAAGTACACCCACATTGAGGACAATTGGAACTAATAGTAATATTAATAGTATGCAATTTTGATGGAGTAAAATAAACTCTATCTGTGGTGTCATATTTTATTTGCAACAATTTGAATGTTTTTATGTTAACAAATGGGGCTTTCAAAATTTCCAGCCATAAGGCATCACTAATAATAATTACAAGTTTTTTATGCCATTTAGCCTTAAACTTAGCTAAATCATCATCTACTCTATCCTGTAGTATCTTATAAATTATTGCTATTAAATTACTATTACTAACTTTAGTTGACAAGGCCTCAAACAAAGGTGAGTTATTCCACAAAGTTAGCTTGCCATTAATTTCTTTAATATAGCTCTTTAGCTGATAATATTGAAATACATTACCCTTACTTAAATTATATCCCTCACTTAATTGACCAAAAGTCTTCATTTCTTCCCCTCTAAACAAATGTCCAAATAGTGTAATACTTTTATTATACCAGATATTATAAGTTTTATCCATTAGAAATATATTAAATGCAGGATTTCCAAATAATGGATCATCTTGAGATATCCCTATCTTATTATCAATCATCTTGTATGCTACATACCATGCATGTAATGCAGTAAGTGTAGATAAATTACTAATACATTTATTAATTATTAAATCCATTTGCTTGTTATATGGGATGAACAAAAAGTTTTCCAATGTTAATTTACTGAGATGTTGTTCTATAGAACTACTGTAGATAAAGTTACCACCGAGTCTTGCTTAATCCAGTACTAAATTGCACTAATTTGTGCAGCTATATAGTATTTATGGAAATCTGGAAGAGCCATGCCTCCTCGTTCCTGTGATCTTGTTAAAGTGTCATATGCTATTCTGGGGTGTTTATTTTTCCACACAGATCTAGTCACCATCCTTCTTATTTTCACAAAATATATTTCTGGGAGATGTATGGGAATATTCTGAAACAAATGTAAAAAATTGAGCAGAACATTCATTTTTATGATGTTTATTCTACCTATATTTGTTAAAGATAGAGTTTGCCATCTCTTTAAATAATTTGCTGTCCATTGTATTAATAGATCATAATTAACTTGGTTGATTTTGTCTAAGTTATTTGGGATACAGATTACTAAATAAGGAATATTTGATGTAATACTACACTTACAGGACCTAGGTAAATCTCCCATCTGGTTATTGTTAAATGTCATGACATACGATTTTTGCCAATTAACTGCATATCCTGATGCAGCACCGAATCTGGCTATAACTTGATATAGCTCTTCCCATGAAAGAGCAAAATCTAGTAAGTAAAACAACGTACCATCAGCATAGAGACTGATTTCATGTTCATTTTGATAAATTGTTTTGCCCTTAATTTTCTGGTTATTCCTTATTGAACAAGTTAAGGGCTCCATGATTAAAGCAAAAATCAGAGGAGATAATGGGCACCCTTGACGAGTTCCCCTGAATAAATGAAAACTTTCTGAGATGTTGTTATTTGTTTCTACTCTAGCTTGCTAAGCTTAATGGAGAAAAGGGAGCATATGAGGAGAGGGCCGTGTAAAAGCATCTATCCTAAATAGATACTTTTGTTCAGTATTTACTGAAGAGAAGGTAGGGCAGGGCCCACAGCTCAGCACCATGGACACAAGGGGGAGGGAGGTGAGCACTACTCCCTTCACAAAAGAAAGGGTCCTACAAGAGCTTGCTAAGCTCTGGGTGGATAAGGCAATGGGACCTGATGGCATACATCCCAGGGTACTTAAGGAGCTAAAGGTGGAACTAGCAGAGCCATTAGCAGAATTGTTTAGTGAGTCTCTGAGCACAGGAAAGGTCCCAGAAGACTGGAGAAGGGCTCATGTGATCCGGCTCCACAAAAGTGGTAGCAGGGAACTACAGACCAGTCAGTCTTACCTCAGTATTGGGCTAAATTATGGAGGCACTCCTTAAGGAAAGGATAGTGCAACACCTGGAATCCATAGGGGCACAGGATCCAAGACAGCATGGGTTTACAAAAGGAAGATCCTGTCAAACTAATTTCATAGATTTCTTTGACTGGATAACCAGAGTGGTGGACCAAGGGGGAGCAGTTGATGTCACATACCTTGACTTCAGCAAAGCTTTTGACACTGTTCCACATAGAAGATTGACAAATAAGCTGGGTAGGCTCGGGATGGGTCAGAAGTTGGTCAACTGGGTGGCAAACTGGTTGACAGGAAGAAAACAGAGAGTGGTGGTAAATGGTATACAGTCAGAAGAGATGCAAGTCACAAGTGGGGTACCTCAGGGATCAGTCCTGGGGCCAGTCCTCTTCAACATCTTCATTAGTGACCTTGCAGATGGGCTAGAGGGTAAGGCTTGTCTGTTTGCAGATGACACCAAGATCTGCAACAGAGTAGATGATCCAGATGGGGTGGGCAGAATGAGAAGTGATCTGGATAAACTAGCAAAATGGTCAGAAGAGTGGCAACTGGGATTTAATATAAAGAAGTGCAAGATCATGCACATAGGAAAGAGAAACCCTGAAGCCACCTATAGGCTGGGAGGGGAGTTGCTGGCAGTCACAAAGGAAGAAAGAGACTTGGGCATCATCATCACTGATGACCTGAAATCATCCAAGCAGACCTCTAAAGCAGTAGGTAAGGCTAGGGGGTGTTAGGGTGTATTAGTAGAGGTATCACAAGTCATAAGAGGGAGTTAATAATCCCTCTTTACAAGACACTGGTTAGGCCCCATCTGGAGTACTGCGTGCAGTATTGGAGGCCACACCTTCACAAGGACATTAACCAAACTGAGGCAGTCCAGAGAAGGGCAACCAAAATGGTGCAGGGACTGCATCAGAAGACATACGAGGACAGATTAACAGAGCTCAATATGTATACCCTTGAGCAAAGGAGGGAGAGAGGTGATATGATCGAGGCATTCAAACACCTTAAGGGCATTAATAAGGTGAAAGAGTCTAACATGTTTAAATATAAGAAAAATAGCAGGACAAGAGGACACAGCATGAGA
The DNA here is from genome assembly GCA_016271365.2 of Neoceratodus forsteri. Lineage (NCBI taxonomy): Eukaryota > Metazoa > Chordata > Ceratodontiformes > Ceratodontidae > Neoceratodus > Neoceratodus forsteri. The sequence goes on along the minus strand of CM057459.1, from coordinate 296,800,798 downwards.
TTAGAGGGGAGCTGATTAAAGGGGAATGTGAAGAAATTATTTTTCACAGAAAGGGTGGTGGATGCATGGAATGGCCTACCTCAAGAAGTGGTGGCTATGAATACAGTGCAGGGCTTCAAACAGGCACGGGATAGGCATAAGGAAGCAATACAAATGAGTATGAATAGATAGGCCACTGACAGAGCAAAGGCCGATGGCACATTTATAAGGTAGAAAAAGGAAAGGGCAGACTGGATGGGCCATGCGGTCCTTATCTGCCGTCAACTTCTATGTTTCTATGTTTCTATGTTGTGGTGTCTGATATACTAATTTTATGCAGTTTATGTAATTATGTCCAATTTGCATATTTTCTAATGTTTGAAAAATAAACTGCCATTCGATTTTATCAAATGCCTTTTCAGAGTCGGTTGACAAAAGGACCATGTTAAGTTGTAAATTGGCATCAATTATATTAATGGTTCTTCGAATATTATCAAATTTTTTTTTTAAGGGACCATGCTTGAGACAGAGTTTCTGGTGATGGTCGGCTGAAGCTCCACACCCTTCCAGGGTATTAGTTGAGATTTGGACAACCATAGGATGGTTGCCCTCTTATGCGGGGGGAAGTGTGACAGGGTGACCCCTGTCATAGTGGACACCCCTGGGACAAATTGAAACCCCTTCCCCAAGCAGTTTAAATGTTTTGTATAATGTCCAACATGCTGGTTGGCTGGTTATAAATTAAGTACTGAAGTACTTATAAAGCTTTCTGTACATATTAACCTAAAACAAAACTAAGAGTACAAGTTACAAAATGAGAAGGCAGTTTTAGTATAAGAATAACAAAAGTTTGTCTCTATTTTTTCTATATGTTAGCAGCCCTCTTCTAAGATATATTTTGCAGCAGACAGCATGAGGTAATATGACCATGCAGGAGAGTTTAAGAGAGCAGAGAATGTCCTGCCCTTGGGTCTGACCTTTTCCAGTGCTGTTCTCTGTCGTAAACTGGTCTTCGGGCTTCCATACAGATGGGCTCTACCGTCTGATGCAGATATGCAGGCAGGAACTAAGCTCTACAGCTGGGGATATCCAGCCCTCCACTTTCTGTTTGCACCAGTTTATTTCCTGCCTTCCAACTAGCAGGTACTTTGCAGCAGAACTCTGTCACCACATGACAGGGCTGAAGACATCAGACTGTAAGTCTCAAAATGTAATTTCTTATTGGGATTGCTGAAGAAACGCAGCACTTTAGAGCACTCCTGCATGGGTCCCAGTCTCAGCCTTGCAAGCTGCACAGACTGGCCCCACTATACCGCAGAGTTTTTTTCCTGTGATTCTGGGCTCAACCCAGTATTCATTTTAGCCTTCGAATTTGACTGGTGGATTTTGTCAATGAGGGCTGTTTTTTTGATGATTGGACAGTATTAGCACCTCAGTGCTCTGAGAGGATTCCCTCCTCATTGACGGCAGTTCCATTTTTCTCCCCTTGATGGCTGGCTTCCTGACTCTTTCAGCTGCTCGTCAATGGTGGGCATGCATCTCTAATTCAGCCTCTCATCAACTTTCCAATGCTCGCTCATTGATGAGCACTGCCATTCACAAGGAGTGCTGCTCAGGGATAACGGAACTTCTTGCATGTGCTGCAGCCCCCCCCAGTATTAAGGGAGCAAGAAAGCACTAAGGGAGCAAGGAAGCATTTACTAATCAGGACCAAGACAGCAGTTTAAACAGCTCGGCTTTTTTTCCCTTAAAGGGGCAGCTGTGTTCAATCGGAGCTTTAGCATTCTTCCAGACAGCTCCCCCCATATTATCAGGGATCCTCTGGGGGGGTATGCTGAATCAAAGGGGATTAGTGCCATTTTCAGTTATGGCCTCAGACAAACCTGCCCAGGGCAGAAAATGCCAGCATTGAAAATTCCCCCTTCTAATCACCTTTGCAGGTTCGCTTTGCCTAAAATGCGAGAAGGCAGCGTCTGCAAATGGGGACGACATGATGGCGACCTCCCATTCCTCGGCCCAGACTGATAGCCAACAGACAGACAGGTCTGAGCAAGCAGCAACCATCAGGTCTGAGAGAGCAGTGGCCACCAGGGAGACTCAGCAGTCCACAGCCCCCTCTCTAGCCACAGACCTCTTAGACAAGCTAAATAGGGCCTTTGGTCTGGACCCTGCATGCTTTGACTGGCAACCTCTGGGATCACCAGATATGAGACCTCACAAGAAGGCAAAAAAGAAAGAGGGGACCCCGTCCCCATTCTCATCCGAAGAGGGGCAGTTGTCCTCACATCATTATTATAAAAAACCAAAAATCCTGATACAGGAGCAGATCCTCAGATGAGGAGGATCAGCATTCCTCACACTACAAGAGAAAGAAAAGATCTCATTCTCAGAGTAGATCTAGGGGCACCCATAAGGGGAAACATCATAGGGACCATTCCCCAGACTCCTCAGACTCCAGTTCCTCTTCTCCAGAAGAGGGGGAGCTAGTGGACTCATCTTAAGACTCAGATGACTCCCTGTCCAGAAACTTTAACCTGGAGGACCTAGACTTTTTCATCAAGAAGGTCATAGCTGAAATTCATCTCAATTCTTCCCCAGTGGCTCCAGTACAGCCAAAATGGGCCTTTCACCTGGCATCTGCCCCCAAATCAACCACAGCTTTTCCTATTCCTCCAGCCATAGAGGACTTGCTAAAGGAGGAATGGCAAGGTCCAGAAAGTACCTATCCAGTGCCCCGGCAGATCTCTAAGCTGCTCAGGTTTGACAAGAAACAATCTGAAAAATAGCTAGACTGCCCCAGAAATGACCCGCTTGATGTCAAACCTCACCAAGAAGATGGTCATCCAAGCCGAGGGAGGGGCATCATTCAGGGACCCAGTGGAGAGGAAAGTGGATGCCTCACTCTAGAAGACCTTCCAAGCATCAACAACGTCTCTCAAGGCAGCAACTACCAATCTTTTTTAGGCCAGAGCCGCCCTGTCCTGGGCTTTAGAGTTAGCTTTTTAACTCACTGAGGACCCAGAGAAGAACAAGGCTATTATTCATCAGCTGCAATTAATGGGTTTGGTATCGGCTTATGCAGCAGACGTATCAGAAGAGGCAGTTAGGTGCCCTATTCAGAACATGTTTTATCAAACTTTGGCTGACCGCAACCTCTGGCTTCGGGCCTGGCAAGCAGATGCCTCTTTGAAGAGCCATTTGGTAAACACACCCTATGAAGGTAATCTCCTATTTGGCTCAGCTCTGAAGGAGGTGGTGAAGGAATCCGGGGAGACAGCTAAGGTGCATATGCCCCAATCAAGAGGCAGGGGCAAATCATGGTCTTCAGACCCCAGACACAATTTTCATGACCGAGGTTACAACAAGTGTCAAAATTCAAATTTCTCTGGAAAAAGAACATGGTTCTCCTCATGTAACCAGCATAACTTCAGAGGAGGCAGATCCAGTGGCAGTGGAGGCACCAAAGACATCGGGAACAGCATCAAGAAGTCACAATGAAGCTATCCAGGCTCATCCTCGAGTAAGGGGCAGACTGTCAAATTTTCTAGAGGAATGGATCCAAATCACATCAGACAGATAGGTCCTAGACATCATCCGCAAGAGTTACTTAATAGAATTTGAATCCAAGCCCCCACTACCTCATGTGGTGCCCTCCCCTATCTCGGACAACCCGTCCAAAAGACAGGCAATGTTACAGGCCATTACGGACCTTCTTCAAGCAGGGGCTATTGAGCAAGTTCCCCCCACAAAGATCAATTGGGGGTCTACACCCTATCCTTAATTGTGCCAAAATGCATGGGGGGATTCAGGCCAGTCCTAGACATCAAATTCCTGAATCATTTTGTGTGCTGCAGACCCTTCAAGATGGAAACCTTGTCATCAATCATCAGTGAATTGCAACAAGGGGATTTTCTGTCATCCATCGATCTACAAGATGCCTGTTTGCATATTCTCATCCAGGAACTACAGCAGAAATATCTCAGGTTCAAGGTGGGAGAGCAGCACTTCCAATTCCAAACACTGCCATCTGGGCTTTCTTCAGCCCCAAGGACACTCTCCAAGGTGTTAGTAGCGGTCATAGCTCACCTTCAGAACCAAGGGATACATAGATACATAGATACATAGATACATAGACAGTGTCGGCAGATAAGGGCCTATGGCCCACCCAGTCTGCCCATTTAAGTCTGTAAGTTCAGTTTATGTTTTCCAAGAAGTCTGTTGCCTCTTACCCCTGACCTCCAGAATTCCTTTATGTCTATCCCATGCATTCTTAAATCCTGTGATTGTTTCAGCCCCCACCACTTCCTCTGGCAGGGTGTTCCACTTGTCCACCACCCGTTCTATGAAGAAATTCTTCCTCACGCTTCCTCTGAATCATCCTCCTCCAACTTCATCCCATGCCCTCTAGTCCTGGAACATCTTTTCGCTTAAAAATAGTGCATTCCTGCACCCTGTTCCTCCTGTAAGATACTTGTATGTCTCTATCATATCCCTCTCTCCCTCCTCTCCTCCAGGAGTACATGTTCAGTGCCTTCAACCTGTCCTCATAGGACTTGTGATGCAATCCACGCACCATCTTTGTTGCTCTCCTCTGAACCTTCTCTACCCTGTCTATGTCCTCACGTAGGTAAGGTCTCCAGAACTGCACAGTGCACCCAGGTGCGGCCTCACTAGTGTCTTGTATAGTGGAATTATGACATCCCTTTTCCTGCTGGTGGTGCCCCTGCCTATGCATCCCAGCATCCTATTTGCTTTACCTGCTGTCTTGTCACCTGTTTCCTGCCTTGAGGTCATCAGAGATGATAACCCCAAGATCCCTTCCTGCTTGGTGCATGCTATATCCTCACCCCCAACTGATATATTGTGCCAGGTGTTTTGTGCCCCATATGCATTATCTTGCACTTCCTTGCATTGAATTTCAACTGCCAAACCCCTGACCATTCTTCAAGTTTCTGCAGGTCCCTTCTCATTCTGTCTACACCCTCTGGTGTGTCTACTCTGTTACAGAGCTTTGCGCCATCAGCTAACAGTGAAATTCTGCCTCTAGGTCCCAGCATGTCACTAATGAAGACATTGAATAGCACCGTCCCAGTACTGATCCCTGTGGTACCCCACTGGTCACTCTTCCCTCTGTGGAGTGACAGCCATTTACCACCACCTCTGTGTCCTGCTGCCCAGCCAGTTTCCTACCCACCGCACTACTGTCCTGCCAACACCCATATTCCCCAGTTTGTGCAATAGTCTTCTATGTGGCACAGTGTCAAAGACCTTGCTGAAGTCCAGATAGGCCATGTCCACTGCCCTCCCCTGATCCACCTCCCTAGTTACCCAGTCAAAAAATTCAATGAGGTTGGTCTGACATGACCTTCCCTGGTGAAACCATGCTGCCTTGGATCCTGTAGTCCATTGACAACCAGATGTTCCACCAATCTCTCCTTCAGTAGTGCTTCCATGATTTTCCTCTCTACCGAGGTGAGGCTGACTGGTCTGTAGTTCCCCACTTCCTCTTTGTTCCCACTTTTGTATAAGGGGACTACATCTGCTATCCTCCAGTCTTTGGGTACCTCCCCTATTTCTAGTGATCGGCTAAACAGGATAGCAAGAGGGTCAGCCACCACCTCTCTTAGTTCTTTAAGGACCCTGGGGTGCACCCCATCTGGCCCCATTGCTTTATCAACTCTTATTACTTCCAGTTCCTTCAGGACCCTTTCTCGTGTAAAGGGACTTGTGTCCATTTCTGCACCATTCTCACCTTTTCACATTTTCACAACTTTTCCCTTACTTGAACGATATTCTCATCAAGGCCCCGCAGCTTGACCAAGCAGTACAAGCAGTAACGGAGGTAGTCCGGTACCTGTCGGCCCACAGATATGTCATCAACTGAAGAAAAAGTTCCCTAACTCCAAGCCAGACCTTGTACCTCCTGGGGGTAGACTTCATGATACAAGCCAACAACGTCTTTCCCCCAGAAGCAAAATTCAGGGACCTGCTGAAGCTCATCAAGAAGTTTCACACAGCTACTCAGTGTCTGGCTCACTCCTTCATGCAGCTAATTGGTACGCTAGTATCGCTGGCGGCTTCAGTCCATTGGGCTCTAATCCACATGCGGCCCAATGAAATACACTTGCTTAGGCTGTGGTCCCAGGCAAGACACAGCAAACACCAACTAATCCCAATTTCTCAACAGATAAAAACTTCCCTCCAGTGGTGGACTCAGAGGACAAATGTCATGAGGGGTCGCAAGTTGGGCCATCCACACCAAATCTGAATCATGACCGATGTCAGCCTCAGGGGCTGGGGGGCTCACTTGCATCAGCTGTCAGCTCAGGGCAAGTGGTCACTGTTGGAAACAAGGTACAGCATAAACATTCTCAAGATGAGACCAGTATGCCTAGCCCTGATACACTTTGAACAGCAAGTCCTCAATTAGAATGTATTGATTCTAACAGACAATCAAACAATGAAGGCGTGCATCAACCATCAGGGTGGAACAAGAGCTCAAAATGCTATGGGTGTCCCTTTTTCTCTTTCAGTGGGCCAAGCACCACCTGACAAGTGTAAGGGCAGTGTACATTCCAGGACAGGAAAATGTTAAAGCAGACTGGCTCAGTTGCAAAGATGTTCTACCAGAGGAATGGGAGCTGAAGGAAAGTGCCTTCCACATCCTAACAGAATGGTGTGGCAATCCTCAGATGGATCTATTCGCCTTCTACTGAAACTCCAAGGTAAAGCAATTCTGCTCCCTGGCCAAGGATGAACTAGCGGTGGCTCAGGATGCCTTTTCCCTAGACTGGGGTCAGTTTGGTCTCCTGCACGCCTTTCCTCCAATACCACTTCTATCCAGAGTCCTCCACAAAGTGGCTCTGGACTGGGCAAAACTGATTCTAGTCTGTCCCTGATGGCCTTGTAGCTCATGGTTCCCACTTCTCATTTATCTTTCAAGGCTACCACCTCTAACCTTCCAGATCAGCCTGTATCTTCTCCATCAGGGTCTGGTACTGCACCCCCATCTGAACAACCTCTCCCTCTTGGCCTGGAGATTGAGCTGGAAACTTTCAAACAGCTGCTGTTACTAAAATGATGACAAACTCACGTTGCCCCTCTTACTCAAAAGTGTATTATAGAATTTGCAGGAAATTCTTGTTCTGTCTTCAATCCAAACACATACAGAACCAGCCAATATCATTGCCTGTACTACTGTAGTTTCTTCAAGATGGGTTTGACAAAGGACTGTGACCAGCCACCTGGTTCAGGTTTCCATGCTGGGGGCATTCTTGTTGGTGGATTCAGGAGAGTCATTGGGTTCACATCCCCATGCCAGGAGGTTTCTAAGGGCAGAAACATTAAAACACCTTCTAATCAAGCGAATGGTACCACCTTGGAGGCTTAATCTGGTTCTCAAAGCATTGACCAAGGTTCCTTTCGAGCCTCTCAAAGAGACATCCCTTATGCATCTCACAATGAAGGTCACTTTTCTCATAGCTATTACTACAGCCAGGAGAATCAGTGAGCTAGGAGCCTTGTCCACCAAAGAGCCATATACTGTGTTTCATTAGGACTCTGAGTTACTTCAAACAGATCCAGGTTTTTTGCCAAAAGTTGTCTCCTTTCCATTGCAACTAGTAGTTGATTTTGCCTTCCTTCCTTCTGCCCACACCCAAAAAATGAAAAGGAAAGGGAATTTCATATGCTGGATCCAAGAAGAGTGGTGAAAATGTATATCGAAAGAACAAATTCTATTCGACAAACTTCCAGTTTGTTCATTCTAACTACAGGTCAAAATATGAGTAAAAAAGCTTTGAAGGACTCTGTAGCCAGATGGATCTGTTCTGTCATCACTACTGCTTATAATCAGGCTGGAGTAACCTTGCCTGGCTCAGTGAGAGCCCATTCTACCCAGGCTATGGCTACTTCATGGGTGGATTTCAGAGAAGCATGTCCAGCAGACGTATGCAGGGTGGCCACATGATCACCCATTCATATATTCACAAAATGTTATAAATTGGATGTGATGGCCTTGGTGAAGGCGTCCTTTGGACGCCAAGTTCTTCAGGCGGTGGTGGACCCTTAAGGGCAATTACATTCTTCCCACCTGAGATATCTGGGGATGTATATATCCCATCTGTATGGAAGCCCAGAGACCAGCTTAGGAGAGAGAAAATGAAATTTAAATACCTGTAAATTTTATTTCTCCAACGGCTGGTATCCGAGCTTCTGCTTCCCTTCCAGAATGTACAAAGTTGGCTAATTGGCCGTGTATGGCTTAATTTTTCTTGTTTTTGTTTCCAGATTGATGTAGTATTGCTACATTTGGACTGCTTTCGGAAGAACTGGTGGAGGATATCCTCCACTGCAGAGCTTAGTTCCTGCATACATATCTGTATCAGGAGGTACAGCCCATCTGTATGTAAGCCTGGAGACCAGCCGTTGGAGAAAGAAAATTTACAGGTATTTAAATTTTGTTTTCGCTGGAGCAACAGTGGCCCCTAGTGGCTAGTTTTATGTTATGTCTGCTATTAATGAAAAGGCAGGGGAAATTGTTTTTCCAACTTCTAGTGAGCTTACAAAAAGCCCTACCTCATTGCTGAAAGGACAGATAGGGTGGTCAGTCTAATACTGACTGAGGAAGGTGAAAAATCTCCTGGTACTGTGTGCTTTCACACTGTTTGATTCATGGTAGGCTGAAGAAAAGCCTTAGAAACTGTTGTAGCTAAGCAGCTGTTTGACTTATCATTTTGCTTTCTGTATATTTTACTTGATAAAAATAAAATGATAAACGCAATCTTGCATTTTTTATGCACCTGACTTGTAGTCTGCCTGAAATTGTGTTATCTTAAACCCATGCCCGGTGACAATCCCCCCCCCCCACCAAAGACCCTTCCTAGGGGCAAGCTGTGGAGGGAACAAGGGAGAAGGAAAAGGCTAACCCAGTTGGTTACTCTGCGGTACAATGCCCAAGGAGGGATTGTGGTAGAGTGGGACATTTGTACTGGAACTAGGTCAAGTGTTCACGAAGAAGTTAGTGGGAAGAAGATTCAGGAAGGATGTCAGAAACATAGACAATGATGACAGAAGAAAACTTCATAGTACACTTACTGGGAAGACCTTGTTTGAATGTGTGGCTGTACATGGGGGACCCGATGCAGGGTGCAGGATTTTCCTTAGGTACCAGCCTCAAGTGGATGGAGGGGATTTACGGCAGGAAATGGCAGATTTATCGTCGACAGGGTGTAGAGTTATCCAGATGTTTAATTTTTTTTTTAAATAGCTGTTTGACCCTTCGAGTCATCACACACTCCTTACTTCTTTCCCCTACCATCCCCAGCCCCAACCCCAGCTCCCCCATTGTAAAGCCAGTGGGGATCTACAGAGTGCAGCACCCAAGGAACTGATGAATGTCATTCACAAAGCTCGAGGCACATACTTATTTGTGTGTTCTAACCCCAGGAATCACTCGGTTAATATTTACACTATATGTAGTCATCTTGGGCAAGGGTGACGCCTGGAGATAGAACATATGCAAATTTTAGAATTTGGAATGTAGGTTCAAACTCTGCATCCATGCTCCACTCTACCTGTTGCTCAGATCTGTTTCGTCACTGGAAGTGAGCAGTGACCCCGTAGTGAACTCTGGTAATGGCTAGTTTTCCAGTCAGGTTTTTATTTTGTATTTATATCAAAAAAGTGTATTTTAGTCAGTTTTCTCAATTACTCTGCATTTAGCTAGGGTTTTCTGTAAATTCTTCTCCAGTTCCAGTTTGATTCACAGGAACTGTGGAATATCCTGCTTGGCTACCATGTCTTATTTTTTTTCTTTCCATCAGGTATTTGTACTCCTTCGGTAGGCTACAGCTATGCGTCCGCCAACCTACTGGACTCCGGGGGTCTTTTGGGAGCTTCTAACACTATACGTGTCCCAGTGGACCCCCTGGATCTGGCCCAGAGGCTTCATCTTGCTGTGGTCCCCAACTTTTTCCTCCTGGTTTTTCTCTCTTTTTACCAGAGGCCCCAGACAGAGAGATGCATGCATGTGGAGGCATGCATGCACCCTCTTGCTCCGGTGATGGCTTCTTCCTCCACCCCATCGGCCTAGCGCCCTTGCTCCCTCAGCTTGCAATGCTTCCTGGTCTCCACCACAAGGCACCCAGGAGCTGAGGGAAGCACAGACCCCTCCCGAGAGAGGAGAGCTGCCAGCCAGCAGCTCAATCCTCTGGCACACCCTCCCCCATGCCAACCTCCAATGACCCATGCTTGTTCCCGATCATGGGTTGTCGGCGTGATGAGAAGTAAGGAGTCCAGTGCCTCAGCCCTCTGTGCCACTGGGTGGCTTTACCATGTCTATTTTTGACTATTTTGGGTAGTAAACCATGTTCCTTTTAGCTAATTTTAGTGATTTACCATTTTTACCTATTCAATTTATATAGAACAGAGTGCTTTCACTTTTCATTTCTGTGTGCTCTTTCACCTTTATTAATCAATTCCTGGTACAGAAGCCTCTATCTGACCTTTAGCATAGTTTATTCACTACAATAGCCATTTTTACTGTTTGGTTCTTGTACTGCATCACTTTTTGGAATTGTTTTGAATATTTCAAGGTTCTCTCTCATTGGTATGTTAGTGAGACCTTGTGGACCATCAACAAATTATACAAATTACATGCTGGCTCAGTGGCATTGAGGGCTGAGGCACTGGCAAGCACCTTGCCTCGTGTCACGCTGGTGACCCAAGTTTGGTCACAAGCTTGGGTTGCCGGGGGTCAGCGGTGGGATGGCGGGAGTGGGATTGAGCTAGCTGTTGGGCAGTTCTCCTATCCCGGGTAGGTGCAGTATGTTACCGCCATCTTGGCTGACACCTGGTGGAGGCTGGGTGTCAGAGCAAAAACACTGGAAGGCAGACATAATGTTGGGTGGCTAGATGGGGAAGTGGGCTGGTAGTGCATGAGCACCTCCACACGCATGCCTTCACTGTATGCCGCAACTTCGGGCTAGGGTTGAAAATGGTGGAAAAAATGGACAGTAAGGCTAGGATAATGATACCAGCACACCACACCTCCATCTGCCGTGTCACTGGAGCCTGCAGCGACACTACTAGATGTGGACTTTGGCAGGGGTGTAGCCAGACATTTCCGTTCTGTACACATTTTCTCCAACTGCTGCCCCTCATTAAGCAAAAATTGTACACTTCCTTTCAAACTGCTGCCCTCAATTTCAAAGCAAATCAGATTTTCAGATGACTTAACTAATTTCTAAACAGGCTGTACACATATATATGTCCTAAACAATAGAAGTTTAAACAGATATAGACACTAAGTGCCCTTCACTAACTCAAATACTACAGATTATAATGATAGTGGCCACAAAAAGATATATGGTTTGGGACAGGTACTCAAAAAAACTGTACACAAATGTGTACAGTGAGTATGTCTGCCTACACCCTTGGACTTTGGGGTGGAGGATGGCCCTCCACCTCCTGACCCCACCATGGGGGCAATCCATGGGGGTACCTAGCAGTCAGGTAAGCTGGGGGATGGTAGATGGTGGGTAGGAGGTGGTGATGCCGGCTGAAGGGAGCCACCCCACTGGGTGGGAAAAAAAAGTGTACAAATTGTTTTCAGCTCCTGGCAAGGGCAGACTATCACAGGCTGTGTTTAAAGCATTTAGGTCCACAACAAGACTTTATAAATTGTAAGCTGCATCATGTTTTGTTGCCTAAAAACCTAATTTAAAAGGGTAAACATTTTAAAAAGAAATGTATCTTCTCAGTCTGCATTTGTGTCACCAAAAAATTAAAAAGTCTCTGAGGGTGATCCCAAAGACAGTGGAAAGCATGTATCAGAAGGGTCCCTTTCCTCAGATACAGCAGCAAATTTCATAAAAGGTGACAAGAAAAACAGAAGATAAAGCTGCACAGGCAACAGAAAGACTTGGTAAAGATGGCTCAGACAACTGGGTGTCTGAAATGGGAACCCTGAATCTAGTGATAGCAAAAATAAAAATAAAAAAGCCTTAGAACAGGCACTGAAAATGGTGTCTGTCAAAAAGAAACTGAAAGAAAATAATGTCACTGCCACTTCTGCATGGAGAAAGGGGCAGACAGACGACACAGAAAAAATGCCCTCATAAGAGGACATATCAAAGTGTAGACATTTTTCCAGGAGATCGAGGCTATGGGAAATTTGAATAAAATAGCTGCCATTCCCCCTTCCCGGGCTCAGGCTCCTACCTATCTGCCTGCGGGGGAGGAGAAGGAGGTGGAGGAGGAAAAAGAATATTATATGCTTATGGAAGCAGGTGTCCCCATGGAGTTAGAAGGCACACCTGAGCAAGATTTTGAATCTACTCAAAGACAAACTGAGGAGTACTCATCTTTTCCTCATTTGTCAGACAAATGCGTGATACCCTCAACATCCCCCCCCACTAGAAACAGAGGAGGATGAAGAGGATGCTGATTTTATGGGCATGCTGGGAGTAGCTCCACCAAGAAGGATGTTAACTTCTCATATATAAACCTCTTAAAAAGGCCATAGCAAAAGTCATGGCTACACCCGCTTCAGCTGCTGCCATCATCAAACACAATTAAGAAAAAATATAAGCTGACAAGCAGGGAGTAGATTATCTGTATGCCCATCCTCATCTTCATGGGGTAGTCCAGGCTGCTGCATCCGAGAACACAAAAAAACACTATCTGTGCACCCCCTGAAAAAGACTAAAAAATTGGATACTATGGCAAAAAAGATTTCTACAAGAACTTCCCTGCTTATGAGGCAGGCAGCATATACAGTACAGTAGCAGAAAGCACTTTGGAACACAACTCTGGCACGTGCAGAAAGCGCAGATAATGGTTTGGCAAAGGATCTGATTGCCACAGCAAGATCAGTCCTTGATGCCACAAAATATACTCTTCATATTTTGGTGGACACTAATGATACTGCTGCCAGAATTTTGGCTGATGCAGTGTCATTAAGAAGGTTTTGCTGGCTAAGTATTGTCATCCTGTCCCAGGATACTCAAAACAAGACCATGGTTTTCTCCTTTGAGGGAGATTCATTATTTGGTGACAAAATAGAGGCCTGCATGAAAAATGTGGCTGAATACAAAACCACTTTCAAAAGTAACAATGAAAAAGAAAATTCCTCTGCCTCCTACAGGTCATATATAAGCAGAGGCAGAGGCAGGGGATACTTCCCAACAGCCTATGTCTCTTATGCCCTCTATGAGTACTGATCCTAAAGGGAAGAGAAAAAGGGCTTCCAGGAACAGTGCCACAGCTTCCTTGCCTAAGCCCCAGCCAAAACAAAAACCCTGTGATAATTGTTCCCAAGTTGCCAAACCATTGTCAGTGGGAGGAAGACTGGCACACTGCTTCCAGGAATGGGTAAACATTACCACAGACAAGTGAGTACTGGACATAGTGGGCTGGGGTGTCTGCAGTTCAAACACTTTTCAAACCTGCAGAAACATAAAAGTTTTCCATCTCACTCTCCCACAGAACAAAGTATGCTGAAACTGGAAGTAAAAAAAACTTTCAATATCAAAATCTATAGAAAAAGGCCTATTCTTAAGATACTTTGTGACCCACAAGAAAAATTGGAGTGGAATCCATTTTAGACTTCAGGTTTGTGAAGAAGCATTTGAAAAAAGAAAAATTCAAGATGGTCACACTAAGGACAGTGATACCATCTTTGCAGAGAGGTCATTAGCTGGGATCCATGGATCTGAAAGATTCCTATTTTTATATCCCAGTCAGAGAGACTCACAGAAAATAACTCAGATTCAAGCTGGGGACTGCCAATATCAGTTCACAGCTCTCCCATTTGGTCTCACATCAGTTCCAAGGGTTTTCACAAAGTGTCTGGCTATGGTGGCAGCACATCTGAGAAAACAAGACACGGTGCTTTTTCTCCCACCTGCATGACTGGCTAGTCTCAGGAAAAACAGAACAATAAGCAAGGTGTTCAGTTCAGTTGATAAAAAGTACGTTGGAGGACCTGGGATTCCTGATAAACCTGCAGAAGTCACAACTAGATCTTGTTCAAGTACTGGACTTTATAGGAGCAGAGCTAAAAACCCTGCAGGGGAAAGCTTTCCTTCTGCATGCCAGAGTTACAGCATTTATAGCAACAATAGAGCCTTTCGTAGCAGGTCAGCCAAGACCTTTGGAGATCTTTGGAGGTATTTCAGTCATCAGGTCTCACTGTAGAAACTTCATTGTTGGAGAAGCAGGATCCACATGGAAGATTTTCAGCAGTACAACTGGGGCTGCCAACGCTGACGTCATGTGACGACATCACCAACCCTATAAAGGCATGAGTAGCCCCGCTCCCTCCTCAGTGCTTTCCTATCATCGACTTGCTCACACAGGTCTCCACGGAAGCTCCGTCGCAGTTTCATGCCTTTTTCAGCCTACAGCTTTTTCTTTTTTTTACCTTAGAATCTCTTTTTTAAAAGATATTTCTTTATTTTATGTTGAGAGTTAATCCTTCTACTTCTCTCTTCCATCGCTGTCACTGTGAAAAGAAAATTGCCTCTACAGACGAACACTCTTTCTGTGTCTACTGTCTTGGATTTGACCACGAAGTCTCTGATTGTGACCTCTGCCAGAAGTTTACTCAAACAATCCTCAGGCGATGCAAAAAGGCTCTCAAAAATTTTCTAATGGAGCAACAGCTAGCCAGTTCTGGGCAGGGGTTCTCTGGGGTCCCAGCCTCTCATTTGCCAGCAGGGTCATCGAGCTCCCAGTCCTCTAAGGCCTGAGACAAGTCCTCAGGGAAAAGTTACAAAAAGGCCTGCGATTGGGACCGCCCTCCCCCCAGTGGTGGTCTCGCTCCCCGGAGGCCTCTTCTCCTTCATCCACGTGACAGGGTGGAATAGGTCCCTGTCCCAGTTGTTAGAGAAGGTGTTTAAAATGTAAGGATCTGTCCTTTCCTCTCTATTTGTCCATCTGGTTGCACAACCATATTTTCCTTTGAGACCTCGGACTTGATCTACCTGACCATCTCGCAGTTCTTTGCCTCTCACTGTCTCTCAGTTTTCTCTTGCTGTCTGTTTTTCTGCCTTGCATATCTAAATCTGCTGATATAAAAATATGTGCAAATCATTGTATGAAAATGTAACTGATATTGGGATCCCTTGTGTTTGGAAAATATATAGCATTACTGTTGAAATGTATATAATTATAATTTGAGATGACTGCAAAAAGCTGTTGGAAGCTAGAGGTTACCAGAGTTGAATTTTTAAGCCTTTTGCAAAAGCTGTGCAAAAGGGGGCCTCAACTCAAGAAGTACACTGTGTTCTAGCATCTCCTGCCTGATGTTTACAAAAACAGGATGCTTGCTAAGAATGGGGGTTGAAAGGACTTATAAAGGAGCTAAGTTGCAACTGCTGAGGAAGAAAAAGGGACACATAGACTGTAGTAAAATTACTGTATTTCTCTGTACATAGTTATTCTGAACAAGTTTATTGTTTTTATATTACTGCTATTGTAAATGAATTCTACAACTGCTCCTGGTTTTCCTTATGCTTCCTGACCTGTGCCTCGAAGACAATTCAGAGGTTCTTCATCGACTGTGCCTGCATCGATGCACAGGTTTGCTGTCCAGGTGTCTGTGCCCATCAGACCCATGCCGACAGCACCTTTGCCTGATACCCAGGCAGCCGTGGACCTCCGGGTCATCGGCCCCTCCTTTGGCTCTCCCAACAAGGTCTGACCCTAGTCCAGCCCTCAGGTTGAAGCTTCTTTGGCTCCTCAGGGCCCCTCTGAGAGGTCATCTCTGCCTACACGATTGCCCCCCCTCTGCCGATGCAGTCTTTGACAGTTGTCGAATTTAACGAGATCGTGACTAAATTCACTTCCGTGATTGTTCACCAGCTTGGCGCATTTAGACCTTCATTGCCGGTGCCATCGACGATAGCTTCGTCATTGACTCCTTTTAGATGGCTGTGGGCTCTTCCCCATGGGCCATCATCGGTTCCTCACATGTCAAAGCTGGACCTCAAAGAGCTCAACATTGAGGAGGAGTACCATCCTGATCTCATTCTTCCTGATAAGGAAGAGGAGGAGGAGGAAGACCACCTTTTCTTCTGACAGGTCCACTGCTTCTTCTATCAGTGAGGACTCTTTCAAATACACCCCTAGGTGTCCTCCAGTGGACCCCACCTTCTTCAATATTATGAAGCAGCTGTTCTCAGCCATGGGGTTCTACATTGAGGAAGAGGATGTCACCAGAAAGGATTTAGTGGACTTCCTGGAGATCCCAGAGTCTCCTCCCAAGATCATTCCTTCTATTTTGCCTGCTCTGAGGAATGCCACTACAGCAACCTGGCGCAGGCCTGACATGGTGCCAGCCATGCCCCATAGGGCAGATAAGCTTTACCATGCCCCTCAGGGCTTTCCTCATTATGCTGTCCAGCCTGAAACTGATTCAGTAGTTATTAAAGTAGCTCATGACAGGCCTAAGGCACCTAAGCACCTTAGCTCCCTCCACCCTGACAAGGAGTCACGCAGGATTGACCTTTGGGGTAAAAGGGTTTACGCCTCCTCAACCCTAGGTTAGAGGATTGCCAATTATCTGTCTAATATGGTAAAGTAACAAAACACTAACTAAAAGAAGGGCAAAGCCACTGCCCAAGCTCTCCCAGAAGGTACACAGAAGCAGGAGATTCTCAAATGCTTGGACATTAGCTAGCACCTCCTGTGGGCCCTCTATGATATTTTGGATGCTATTACCAGGGCTGCTGCCATCGGCATTTGCCAATGTAGGCACTCCTGGCTGAGGGTCTCTGGATTTACTGCTGAAGTTCAGCAGAAGGTGCTTAATGCCCCCTTTAAGGGCTCTAAGCTTTTTGGTCCAGATGTTCAGGACATCATCAATGACCTACAGGCATCTGGCAGGGCTGTGAAATCTGTTCACTTGCTCTACCATACGGAACCTAAGAGCAGGTAGTGCCCTTCTTTTCATAAGATACCCAATAGACCAGGACCAGTCTCTTGGCCTCAAGGCAAATGCAGAGCCTCCACCATTGTGCCCACTCCCTCCACTACTGGAGCTGCAGCCAAGCATCCCAGAAGTGAAGGACCAGCCCCAGCAGCTGGGTCCACCTCCGCTTGTCTCCTTGCCAGACCTCCCCTCTTCTGGTCCCCGACCAAGTGGTGGTGGTTGGAGGTCAGTTTTCTCTCTCCATCTCAATCAATGGAGAACCATTACAGTGGATGCCTGGATTCTGCAAATCATAGAAAGGGGTCACATTCTGGTGCTCATAGAGCAACTCCCAGAAACTCCTCCTCTTCCCTCCAACTACCCCCGGCCCATCTATACATTCTCTGGGAGGAAGTACAGACCCATCTGTGCAAGCAAGCCATAGAGCCAGTGCCCAGGAGCCAGAGGAACAAGGTTTTTTTTTCCAGGTGTTTCCTGGTCCCCGAAAAGACTGGAGATCCAAGGCCCATCTTAGATTTAAAGGATCGCAATCTGTACATCCAGTACAAAAAGTTTTGAATGGTAACTTTGCCAGGTCTGATGCCCCTTCTCAAACAAAGCAACTGGTTGTGTTCTCTGGACATGCAGGATGCATATCTGCACATCTCGGTGTTCCCTCCACACAGGAGGTTTCTCTGGTTCTTTTTTCAGGGTGAGTATTACTGGTTCAAGGTGCTGCCCATTGGCTTGTCCTCTGCACAGGTCTTTATGAAGTGCTCAGCAGCAGTGTCTGTGGCCCTCAGAAGCGAGGGAATGTATGTTTTCCTGTACTTGGATGATTGGCTCCTAAAAGCCCCATCCAGAGAATTGCTTCTGGGAACCTTACAGAGAACTCTCCAATTGTTTTTCTCCCTGGGCATTACCATCAGTCTGCCCAAGTCAGTCATGGTGCCATCCCAAAGACTGCAATGTATAGGGGCGGTTCTAGATTTGGCACAGGGGAGGGCCTTTCTGCCTCAGACCAGGGTGGAAAGCCTTATTACTCAGGCTCAGGAGGTGGCTCAGAGCCATTACATACATCCCAGCCAGGGTGTACCTAAGACTGTTGGGTCTGATGGCGGCAGCCATACCCACTGTTCCACTGGCCGGGCTCCATATGCACACTCTCCAGTGGACTCTCTGAGTTCAGTGGGATCGGCATACAGATGATCTAGATCAGTTAGTGCTGGTCACTTCCCCAGTCCACAAAGTGCTCCAGTAGTGGATGGATCCCCTGAATCTTCTGCTGGGAGTTCCATTTCAGATTTCATCACCTCATCAAATCTTCACCATGGATGCCTCTGGTTTGGGCAGGGGGCTCATCTGGGTCCCTTTCAAACTCAGTGTTCTTGGTCCCTGATTGAAGCCTCCCTGCATATCAATGTCCTGGAGGGGTGGCTGGTTCTGTATGCCATGCAGGCCTTTCAGAACCACCTCCCTCTGGGCCAGTTGTGGATTTAATCTGACAAGCTCACTGTAGTGTACTACATCAACAAGCAGTAGGTAACACATTACTACCCCCTGTGCAGGGAGGCCATGAGAGTATGGTATTGGGCACTGGACCACAGCCTAACATTTTTGACGGTCAGTATCCCAGGAGTGCTAAACACTCTGGAAGATAGCCTCAGCTGGACTTAGTCCAAATGCATGAGTGGGAACTTCTCTCATCTGTCGAAAAAGAACTATTCAACAGATGGGTTCATCCAAAGTTGGACCTCTTTGCATCCCCACTCAATGCGAAATTGCCCAATTTCTGCTCACAAGATCCAGGGCCTGTTTTCTGGTGAGACATGTCCCTGTCCTGGAGTGGGAGGTTTCTTTATGGCATCCCACTGTTTCCCCTAATCCAGAGGGTGCTAATCAAGCTGCAGAGGGAAGGGGCCACCATGATCCTGGTAGCCCCATTCTGGCCTCGCTAGATATGGTTTCCACTTCTACAACAGCTTGTGGAAGAACCTCCAGTCCCTGTCCCTGTCTGCAGGAATCTGCTGACCCAGGATCAGGGGACCCAGGTCCCTCCCAATCTCAGGTCCCACCATCTGCACGCTTGGCTCCTGAGGACGTAGCCATTTCCAGATTTGGGGTTTCCAACAGTGTGGTGGGCATCCTAGTGGCTGTCTGAAAGCCTTCCACTGAGCCACTTATGCCATGAAGTGGAAGTGGTTTGCCATGTGGGCTGCCAAGCATAGTCCGGACCTTTTCACCTGCCTGGTGAACCAGATTTTGGACTACCCGATCTCTCTGTCCGAAAGGTCTCCAGTACTCCTCCCTCAAGGTGCACCTTTTGGCTATCTCAGCCATTCATGAGCCCATGAGTGACCATACCATAGCTTAGTTGGATGTCTCCCATACCTTTTTGAGGGGCATCATGCATCTGAAACCTCCAATCCATTTCCTGGTTTCAGCTTGGGATTTGAATTTTGTTTTGGAGAACTTGACCCTGTCTCCTTTGAAGCCAGCTACAATTTGTGAGCTCCACTTTCTTTCTTGGAAAGCGTTATTTTTAGTTGCTATTACTTCTGCTCAAAGAAATTCAGAGCTTCATGCCCTCTGGTGCGTGGAGCCTTACTGATTTTCCACACAGGCAGAGTGTCTTGGTGCACAAATCCTAAGTTTCTTCCTAAGGTGGTGTCTGAGTTTACACTGAACCAATCTGTCCACCTTCCTATTTATTTTCCTGAGTGTACCAATCCAGGGGAAGCAGTGCTCCATACATTAGATGTGTGCAGAACCTGCTCCAAACCAAGGAAAATAGAAAGTCAAAGCAGTTGTTTGTTTCTTTCACCCCAGGTAGAGAGGGCATGCAGGTTTCTAAACAATGTTTGTCCAAATGGTTGGTTAACTATATTGTGTTCTGCTACAAAAGTATGGCAAAGAATTGCCTGGAGCTGTCAAAGCTCATTCCACAAGAGGCATGGCTACCTCTGTGGCTTGTTGCTGAGGGGTCACAACTGCAGACATTTGTGCGGCAGCCACCTGGAGTACCGTCCATACTTTTACCAAGTACTATAGTCTAGACATTACCTCCAGAGCCTGTGCAGGATTTGGCAGGGCTGTGTTGGAGGGCCTCATGTCTTAAGCTTAAGGTTGGCCTTCCTCCCAGACTGTATGTTTGCACCTGTAACTGCTTGGGACTCATTTCCACAGTGAGAACTGATGACTGAGACACCCCCAAAGAAGATAGAACAGTTATGTAAGAACTTACCGTAACAGTAGATCTTCAAGGGGCTCTTGGTCATCAGGTCTATTTCCCTCCCACCATCCCCCTTTTGGAAGGCTCTTTTCTGGAACTGGCTATCTGGTGTATCCAGCTTTTCTTTTTTGGGCCTGGGCACCTGTCTCTCTCTTTGGTCCCCCTTGACTAGAGCTACGCTCCCTTTGTCTCCGGGGAAAGAACTGAGGAGGGAGTGGGGCTGCTTACACCTATATAGGGTTGGTGACGTCATTACGATGTCAGTGTGGGTGGCCCCAGTTGTACTGCTGAAAATCTTCCATGTGGATCCTGCTTCACCAATGGTGAAGTTCCTATGGTGAGACCTGTTGACTGCGAACCCCTTGAAGATCTACTGTTATAGTAAATTCTTACGTAACTGTTCTTTACTAGGGCACATGGCTGCATGCACAGCTGTGGTTCCATGTGCCAGGTTCCAAATATGAGATACGTAGTACAACTTAAGTGACAACTGGGCCCAAAGATGGGATCCAGTTTCAAAACTAGTACCAGTGACAAAAACACTAATGGAATCATTACAGTGGTGGAAGTATGTAAGTAAAATGTTATTTGTTAAGCATCCCAGCCCAGAGGCTCTGGGTGCTGGAAGAAAGCAACCTCAGAGAGGGCATTCCCTTCCTTCAACAATCACCAGCATGCATTCCTACTACAGATGCCTTACTTCTGGGGTGGGGTGCCCACCTATAGGACCTCACAGTGCATGGCACATGGAGCCCACGGGAGTCACTAGAACACATAAACCTCCTGGAGCTCAGACAAGTACAGCTAGCAATGCAGTCTTTCCCCTCCCAGCTACAGGGTCAATCTGTCCAAAACAGGACAGACAACACCACAACAATTAGGCACCTGCAAAACCTGCAGTCATGGGGGGCTCACATGCAGCTGGGGACATCAACAAACAGGAACTTTTTTTAAACCACCTTTAAACAGGTGTGGATTTACTGGGGGGGGGGCTAAGGGGGCAGTAGTCCCCCATTAGCTTTATTTTTATTTATTATTTTGTTTTTAAAGGAATGTTATCCTTATCTGGAACCCCCACCTCCCCAAAGCTTTACCCCTCCGATTAGGTGTTTCGGCTACAATAAAAAAATGTTTTTTCATCTGAACTTACTTTCTTTTATTTTTTAAAAGTCAGTGATCCCCAAACATGGATGATGCTGCACGGGTTCATTTCCTATGATAGCGCGAAGTCGCACTGCTTGCCTCAATGCAAATATACTGAGGTGAGCAGTGCAGCACCATACTTTCATAGGAAATGGACCCGCGCAGTGTCTGCCATGTTTGGGGATCTTTTAAAAAATAAAATAAAGTAAATTCCAATGAAAAAAATTTTATTTACTGTAGCCAAAAGCCTAATCGGGTGGAAAGCTTTGGGAAGTTGGGATTTCTAGATAAAGGACAGCTTCCCTTTAATACAGAACTGTATATTACTGCAGAAGCATGCTGGAAGCCAACGTGTCCCTCTGCAGCTGCTGTAGTGAGCATGTTGTACTGTGCAATTTAACTTACGGTGCTGCAGTGTGAGTGAGCGGGTTGGTGAGCCAATGCTTTCCGTTACTTATTTTGTCTTGCTCACTCTATAAAGTTTTATTTTTTATTTCGTTTTTGTTGATTGGGTAAGTGCACTAGACAAATCCTGCCTATTTTCAGGCACGACCCGGGAGAGGGGGATAGAGATGAATGCCAACTGACCTTGAACCAGATTAAGCTGTTGGTGGTATTTTTAATGGATGAGGGAAATTTGGCCAGGACACCAGGGAAATTCCCCTACTCTGCCAGCGAGGGCTTGACTTCCTGGAAGCAGAATGGAGGGACCCAGTTGGGAGCCAGACAGAGGAGGAGGAGGAGGAAGTGCTGATGTGGCAGGAGAGATGGAAGAATTAATGGAGATAGAAAAACAAGATGTGGAAAGACAGGAGCAAAGCTTGAATGACCTCCTTCACCATGTGATGGTACAACAGAAATTGCAGTTGCAGGATTTATTGGATAAGGACAATGAGAAGGTATAACCTATGGTAGTGGATGATGAGAAGAAATGTAAATGAACTGAGCGAAGCCCTACTGTTATGCCGTTAAAAAAAAGCTTACTTCATGATCTGGACCATAATGTTTTGACCCACTCTTTGCCTTCTGGTTCTACAGATTTGTCTCAAGATTCTGTCTTGTTACCTTTTTCTGTGATTGCTTCTGAGTGGTGTCCTGAACAAGCTCTGGCTAAAGCTGGTTGGTTGTTTCAAGATGGAGTTTGGGTTCCAGACCGAGTATTCCTCTGCCTGGGGTTTCTGACAAAGAACAAAAGTCCATATCTCCGCATCGTGAACAAACTGTTTTCTCTATAGGTGCAGATGGACTACAATCTTCTACTCTGCCTGAGCTGGTGGTTCCCCAGGGTGAGGCATGCCCTTTTACTCTTCCTGCGTCAGATGCTGTGAGCGTGCTTGCTGGTCAGTTGGAGTCTGTAACACCTCCTATTGCTTCTACTCTTGGTTCAGAACTTGTTTTGCCCTTACCCCACTCCCCTCCTGAGTCTAAGGGTCTGCACTCAGGTATGTCTGCTCTTTCCATTTCAGAGTTATTACCTGCTTCACTGATTAAACCTAATGCTGCTCCTGATAAATCTGGACCTCAGACCAAGCCTACTAGCTATGCTGGTTTGTTTTGCAAGCCGGTGGAGGCGGCTCGACGTTGTTTTGTGGCAAGACTGTATTATAGGGGTGGTTTGGACTTACCCCCGGACCAGAATTTTGTGGGGAAACACCTGATTATTGAATTGCTTCATTTCACCCCAGCCGGAGTATATGCATTCATCCATGCCTCGGGTGATCATAACTTAGACATTAGTTTCGTTCTGCAGGTTTGTTGGACACGTTTTGGGCTGCTTATTATGAAGTAAAGAATACTCCCCTTTGGAAACCTTTCACAGCTATTCCTATTACTAGACCCACCGCTAAGGTGGTTGCTGGTCTATTTAGGAATGAGGGAGTTAATGTGTTGGATTTTGTGTACTGGCTGGAAAAGCGTTGTACAGTCAATGGTCTCCCTTGTGCCCTCATTGATGATAATGGCTTCTGGACAGGGGGCTGGAAGTTTTCAGTCCAGCTTGCCTTAACGGAGGATGGGATTCAACATTTGCCCAATTGTTTTTATTTGGGCAGGGATAGAGGTATTTTGTTTTATCCTGGACAGCCTCGATCTTGCTATCAGTGTGGCTCCACTGCCCCTCTCAATTCTGACTGTGACCAGCTGAAATGTTGTAATTGTGGAACTCTTGGTCACTCCGACACTACTTGTGAGGTTCCTCCTTCCTGCAGTCTTTGTGGTGGGGAAAACCATGTTTTTTCGTCTTGCCCTTGGGCAGCACATGACTCTGCTGATTATGTGGAGCACGATTTTTATGTGAATACTGCCACCAAAGAACATGCTGCTGAGCACCGTTCTCCGCCTTTGATCTCAGCTTCCTCGGGTAGGTCTGGTATGACCATGCAAGCCCTTCCTGCCCCTGCTGCTTGCTTGCTTGTTTCTGTACCCCTGTTGCTGCACCTCTTCCGCCCCTCCTCCAGTTCCGCTTGTGGTAGAAGCGGTAGAGGCACTGGAACCTCTTCCCATGGAGCCTGTGGTTTTCCAGACAGTTCAGGCTAAGAGATCCTCGAAGGGATTGCAGTTGAAGGCTCAGTTGCCTAGCCCTATGCCCACGTCTAATCGATACGACCCTCTACAGACATGGGGTGATATTATGGAAGGTGAGGATTCGGAAGTCTCTGTTTGCCCCTCTCAATCTGATACCCTCTTGGATGATTTGCCTCCTGCTGTGGTGGATGTTCTGTCTACTGTAAAGAAGAGGTTCACTAGGGCTTCTAAGAAAAAGCTTAATTAATGTCTTGTGGATTGTTTGTTTTCTTTCTCTTTTTGATTATGTTGTCCTTTTTACCCATTTCTGTTGCCTGTTTGAATGTGAATAGCATAAAATCTGATTTCATACGTAAAGCCACTTATGCAGCCCTACAGCTGACTCCGTATGATTTATTTTTTACAGGACACTAGACTTTCTTCTGCTTCAGAGTTATGTAAAGCTACTACAGAATGGGTTTTGGGGACTTCCTTATGGTCTGTTGGGCAGGATACTTGTTCGGGTTCGGGGTTTTGCTTTTCGGGTACTGATTTGAAGGTCCAAAAAAGGGTGGATATTGAACCGAACAGGCTTTTTTATTGGATATTGTTTTACATAGTTTTGTTTGTCGTCTAATTAATGTTTATGTCCCTCAACAAAAGCCACATCGTGTAGCCCTTTTTCATAAAATTAAACCCTTTTTGTTTACCAACCGTCCCCTGATTTGGGGAGGTGATTTTAATACCTCTCTGAGGCGGGATGGAACTCAAAAGGTCTACTGCGATTCTCATGCTTTAAGTGCTATTTTACAGTTGACTGCTTTACGAGATGCCTTTGAACTTCATCCTGTATCTACTTTTTATAAGGGGCCCCTTCATTCCCGGATTGATTATTTTTTTGTGTCTCCCAATTTGCCCATTTCTGTTGCTGACGTGCTGCCTTTTGAAACGTCTGATCATTGTTTACTTCAACTTCAGATTTCTCCTCACCCTTCCTCTCTACCTGGGCATGGGTTGTGGTGTTTAAATGCTAGTTTGTTGGATGATCTTGAGTTTTTTTTTATTTTCAGCGGTTTTGGAGGATAGGAGGCCAGTATTGTTTTTGTATGACTCCCCCATTACCTGGTGGGAAGATACTAAATGTTATTTAAGAGATTTTTTTAAGCAACAGTCTAGAGCACTGCCACTTTCTAAACATCAGGAATGTTTGGATGTTAGACAGGAACGTTTTGCTTTATTCTCCCTTCAGCAGTCTGGTCATGCCATTGATTAGCGCAAGCTTGAAGATTTGAAATGGAGGTTGTCGCACTTGCAATATAATCGAAAGCTTACTTCAGAAAAACAACAGAGTTTTGGTACTCAGGGTACCAAGGCTCAAATTAATCCATTTGAGGCTTGTCAGACCCGTACAAAACTTAAATATATGGGGGTCTTACGTGATGTGGATGGGGAGCTGGTGTTGGGGTCAGATATTTTGGGAGCTTGGGACCGTCATCTTACACTTAAATCTGGCATTCCCTTTCTCTTCCATGATGATATGTCGACTATTTTGCAAGCTGCAGCACCTCCGAAATTGACTTGTGATCAGAAAGCTGCTTTGAGTGCTGCTTTTACATCTTCTGAGCTTGATATAGTTGTTCAGGGCCTGAAGAGTGGTTCTGCACCGGGGTCTGATAGTCTACCTACTGAAGTTTATAGGGTCATGTGGAAGCTTATCCCTGATACACTCTTACAAGTGTTTAATGCATTTCTTCTAGAGGATAGGCTTGCTACTAATATGTATGAGGGTTTGATGATTTTTTTTTATTTAAGAAAGGGGATAGAATGATTTTTGACAACTGGAGACTGATCAATCTTTTGAATACAGATTTTAAGATGTTTGCCAAACGTTTAGGTAGTAGGATTTTGGGTGTTCTGTCTGATTTGATTCATAACTCTCAATTTTGTTCAGTGCCCTGTCATTCTATCCAGGATGCATTGATTTTGTTGAGGGAGCTTTTTCGGGGGTGTTGCTCGCAGTGGATATTTGCTTAGTATTGATCAAGCTAAAGCTTTTGATCAGCTTTCCCAAGATTTTCTTTGGCACCTTTTATTTATGTATGATTTTCTGCTTGAATTTAGAAATTAGATACAGATATGTAATTCATTGGCATATGTCATGCCTTATGTGAATGGGAGGGTTGGTGCCAGATGTTACATTAGGAGGGGAGTTAGGCAGGGATGTCCCCTTAGCCCGATTTTGTTTGTTTTGGCTTTGGATCCTATTCTGTGAATACTGAATAGATCACCTTCATTGCATGGTATTACTGGTCCAGATTTGGGAGAAGTTCGAAAGATCACTTATGTTGATGATTTATGTCTTGTATTTCCTACTGTGTTTATGGGGATTTTGTTTCTTCGAGTGTTGCTGTCTCTTCTCTCTGTTATGGGTTCTAGTATCAATAAGGATAAGAGTTTTTGTTTAAATCTTACAGGTTTTTCTACGATGGATGATCACGTCGGGGGTATTGTTATTTTTGATTCACCAGATTCTGATGAGAAGATTTTAGGTATTTATTTGGCTGTAATGATGTGGCAGCATATAATTGGGAAATCTGTTTGAATCGAGGGAAGGCTGTAGTCAATAAATGGGCGGCTTGGAAGATGGGGAAGAAGAAACAGGTCTACCTTATTAAAACCTTATTGGTACTCATGTTTCTTTTCCCCAGTCATATTTGCCCACTCCCTAAATCTTTTGAAACTGCTTTAATGGCTTGTTTTTTCACTGGTGTATGGGGCAGTAGACTGAATCCTGTGAAACGGAATGTTTTATATCTCGATATTAAGCTTGGGGGTCTTAGGATGATTCATCCTGTTTTGTTCTTTTTTTCTGTCTTTCTTTTTACAAATTTAAAGCCTCTCCTCTTACACCATGACAAAATTTGGGTACCTTGGATTGAAACAGGCTTGGGGGATATTTCACTTGAATAGCATCAGTCTTCCTTTATTCATAAAAATAAATGGAAGTATACTTTGACTAGTGATTGGGGTGTCATTTTTGATTATATTCGTAAATGGAAAATTGAAATATCTGATGTTGTCCGACTACCCCAGAAATCTTTCTATATGTCTTTGCTTTTGACTTATTTTCAGGCTGATCCATTTCTATCTTTCCCTGATCATGACCAGAGGGCTATAGGTCTTAGATTGTCCGATCGCCGCATACCTCAATCCATGTGGGATTTGGTGTAGTTAGGGGTATATGATGAGATTGGAACGAGGGGGAATCATAAACACAATGCTTTAGCTGACAGGTATTGCCTCCGTGAGACTTGCCTTCAGATTGTAGACTCAGGAACATCTGTATTTTGAGTGTCCTTTTGTGAAAAACTTTTGGGATTTATGGTATCAGGGTTGGAAGGGGAATGTTTTTTCTGTTTGGTCGGCTCAAAGTTTGTTTAATGGTCTTTATCCTGTACAGTGGCACAATTGTCATGAGAGCCCCTTAAATGTGTTGGTGGCCGCTATTCTATTTTGGGTTTGGCAAGTTCGGTGTGGTTTTATTTTTCAACAAAAGCAGACGACTCCAGCAGCCTTATATCACATTGTAATTTCTTATATATCATAGAAAAAAGATTCAGAGTTTCTTTCATTAAAGAGGGGCATTTGGGAACGCTATTGGCATGCTTTTTGACGCTGTGGTGGCCTCATGGACTTCTCTGCTTTTATTTTTCCTTTTATCTTTACTTTACATTTATTCTACTAATGTTTTTTTTTCTCCATTCCTACTATTCTTTAGGTTGCATTTTTGACAGACTTAGCTTGTATGATGTAATACTGCTTATTTTGCATTTTTTATTTTCTTTTTAGGTTATTGGATATTGTGACTATTAATATTTCTTTGGCTTGATCTAGTTATGAATTACTGCTTCTTTTAATTTTTATTTTTCTTTCCTTTTTGGGTCTACAAATGCTGACTTTATGCTTGGTTTACTTAGTATGTATATTTCTGTATTGCTTCTATTGTTTTCTCTGTTGAGAGTTAATGTATGACTTAATACTTCTTTCTGTTTTTCCTTGTGGTGTTTGAATCTGTTGCATTTTTGATTTGTATAATTTTGTTCTGATTATAATAAAAATTCCCTACTCTTTTCGATAAGTGCCATGGGATCTTTAACATCCACCTGAACTACCACCAATCCAGGCAGATGGGACCTTGGTTTAACGTCTCATCCGAAAGATGGCACCTCATAAGTGCAGCACCGTTCTCATGCTGCACTACAGTGTCAGCACTGGGATATTAACCCAAGTGCCAGATGTGGGAACCGAACCCACAGCCCTCTGATCTCCCGTCCTCAGAGGCAAGTGTGCTACCTACTGAGCCACTGACACTGCTAATTTTAAATCAATGGTGGCAGCCTGTGGAGTACTGTTGAGGGGTGTACTGTCACCGCAACTAAACTTTTACAATGAACTTTCATTACAGTGATAAATTGACCATGTCACTGTAATGTACCTGCAGGACCACCGCATTGCTTCTCGTGGACTTGCACCCCCTTCCTGAAACAACTCCGACTCGGAGTTCATTATAATAAATATGGGGGATACGGAGGCAGAAAAATGACTTCTTTCTGTGACAGCTGTCTGCTGACTGTTGGCATAACAGCCGTCTCTGTACTTGCGTTCGACAAGTTTTCTGTCGAACTGCAGTGGTGGAACCCTGTTGGGGGGGGGAGAGCAAGGACTGGAGACCACAGGAAATGACAACAGGAGAAACTGCAGTGCTCAAAGGAGGATGGGGCAAATGGCAGAGTTCAGATCGCTGCTGTGAGAGGTATGTGGTTGGTGTTGGGGACTGTTTGTGGCAGACTAGGTGCCTAATTGGATTTATGAAGCTGTTCCCCAGTTCCAGAGCATTGCTTCTCCCAGCCACGTGTAATGTGGGGAGAACTTGGGCTGACATTAAAGTGCTGCTAGGCTGATAGTATGCTGTGGCAGTGTGGTTTCTCCACCGTGGGAAAGGCTTTCGCTAGACCACCAGTCAGCTCCTGTTACTGCTCAAAAGATAGCGGCACTGTGTTCAAGTTGTGAGCCGTTCCTGTGTTTTGTTACATCTGGTCATTAATTAAGTTATGTGGCTTGGCTCATGAGTCTCAGGAGGTGGGGGAGCATCCTTCAATTGCTATAATGTAGCAAACTGACTGTAAATAAAACATGTTGTGTGCAGCTGCTGCAACACGGAAGAACCGCAGAGGTCCCCCAACCCACCTTGAGCTACAAGTTGAAGGAGATATTACTAAACTCTGTTTAACAAGTGACAAAAATTAAGCATCATACGTTTCATGTTTCAGTATTTGGCACAATACCTTTACATAGGTTTAAACTAGCTGCAGTAATTTCCAGTTGCCACTTTCTGTCAAGCAATATCCACTGTTGCAGGCACAGCATCCACCTTCAGCCAGGCAGTAAACTGCTGCAGTGTGAGTTGTTTGTTACCTTGGAGCAGCTTTTTCCAGAACTTGCTTCCAGCACTGCAGTCTTGGTGATGTACTCGGCAGTAGGGGAGCTGATGTGCCTAAATCTATGGAGGGTTACAGGTCATGGCGGTGAAGTTCCTTAGCTGCTTCTTCTGCAGAGCTAAAGGTATGTTGCCCCTCTGGAAACTGTACCACCAACTGAGCTGGGCACAGAGTTCTGCATTTTATCTCATTCCGGTGCAGTATTTTTAATAATGGTATATAGGCCCTGCGTCTCTGCATTATCAGTGACAAATAGTCATTATCAAAGTAGAGAGTATGTGTGCCAATTTGACAGTGCTGCCAAGCTCAATATAGGATGTTCTTCTTCACAATGAATTTGAGGAAATAGAGGATGATTGAGCAACATCTCGCTGTGGGATCTGTTGACTTGGGGCTGAGTGTTCTATGTGTTTTCTCTATGTCCAAGTCGTAATCAGCCAGTAAAAGCAGATTGCTGTATGAGGGTCTGCAGGAATGGAATTATTTTGGGGGCCTTCTGGACCCTCAGGCAGTCCATGGATCAACAGACTTTCTGTGGGAGCGACTTTCAGTGTCCTCTGACTTGTCTGTTAGTTACTTGTTTGTTTCAGCGAGATGCAGGATTGTTTCCTCCAGCACAGCTGGAGAGTTTTTGGCTGAAATCTGTTTGACCACAGGGGCTGTGCTGTGTCCTGCTTGGCATTAAAAGTGACAGTCACAGGGTTATTGTTCTATGAGGACATGGGTACTGTCCAATCAGGAGTCAGCATTGCCTTTACCCATTTTATAATTCTGTGTAATCTGTGGTTACAACAGGGTTCCATAGTTTGAGTGATGTTCTGAATGCCAGTACTGCAAACCAAGGGCACATGTTTGCATGGGTAGCTGCATGCAGTTTCTTCCTCAATGTAGTGCCATACAGTGACTGTGTAAGTGGCTTGTTCCACATGGATTTGGACTGAGAGGTTTACCCTTGGGTTGGGCAGAGAGACTGCATCAGAAAGCTGGAGAGGCTACAGCCTGTATGCAAAAGTCATAGTTCTGTTATACCTCAGTAGTGTTTCCGTAGGCTGACTGCTGCCCATACTCAAACTATGAATGGAATATGGCAGCAGGAACAGGAGCAGAAAGTGAGGCTATGAGTCTATGAACTCTTTGTACCTGACATAAATGAGGCTGCATACTGTGCCACTGCATTTTGTTGGAGGATTCATTATTACACTGGAAAGCATTTTGGCTCATTGTATCAACCTGTGACTGAAAATATCACATAGGCTCTGTCTGGCATCAGAACACTTTAGTGACCTGTACTACTTGCAGAGTCATGTCCGCAGGAAGTAGGAGGGAGTGGTCCAAAAGGGAAACTAAGCTGCTGGGCTCTGAATGGAATATGGCTAAGCAAATGAATTCATAGTTACTGTAGTGTGTGTCTCTGTGTGTATACATATTCAAACACAGAGTACAGACCTAGAAGTTACTGGAAGCAATGTGCACTAAGCAATGACCCCAGATAAATGCTGAAGGCAAGGGTTACCATGGCATGGCACTGGCAATAAAAAGGAGAGCAAACCCTGAGGCTACAGATGATGTGGTGGAAACACTCCAAAAAATCTGCACTCCAAAGCAAAGGAATCAATGCACACTCACCAAAAACAGACAGATTTTAAAGCTTTGTTGCTTGATTCAGGGTGTGCTAGTTGGCAATCACCGCACACACCACTTAGCCCCGGCGCTTTAGGTCATAAACCTTCGTCGGGGGTCTGGTTTTTAGAAAAGACAAATGACATTTTATACCTTCCACCTCCAGTTACCAATGCATGTTATAAATATTTGCAAATAATTAAATTAAACTGTAATCACATCAAACCCTGTGATAACAAACACTAACTACAGCAATTAGGTATAAAACAAGAACTACTGCAAATCAAAAGGGAGCATATTCCAAGATCGAATATCAAACGATTGAAAGAAAAAAATACCTTTTTAATGTTAGTATTCGTTATTTATTTAAAGAGTCAATACTCCGATGATATGCAGTTCCACTAATGAAGTAAAGCTGTACTCAAAAAGCTAGAAAGAGAGAACAGGTGATAACGCGATCTGCTTCCCATATAATTTAATTAATTGCAAACATTTATGACGTGCATTGTTAATTGAAAGTGGAGATATAAAATGTCAGGTGTCTTTTGTAAAACCACGCCCCCTGATGAAGGTTTGTGACCTGAAGTGCCGGGGCTAAGTGGTGTGTGCAGTGATTGCCAACTAGCACACCCTGAATCAAGTAATAAAGCTTTAAGATCTGTCTATGTTTGATGCGTGTGCTTTGATTCCATTGCTTTGGAGTGCAGATCTTTTTGGAGTGTTTCTGTACGTTTGGGCTTGCTGCCCACCGAACTGAAGGTGACTTGTGGTCCTACTCCTGGATTTGAATATGTGGTGGGGAGGGCTTGAGGATTCTAGGGAGAGGAACTAGGATGCAGCTTGCAGTGCTTGGGGAAGGCTAAGGGCCATGCACTGGAGCAGGTGGCTAGGCTATGGGGAGAATGGTTTGGGCAACATACTGGACTGTGGGGACTCTGGGGAGGGGGCTAGGGTGTAACTTACTGGGCATGGGGAGAGAGTAACAGAGGAGCAAATTATGTTTCAAATGACCGCTAAAATGCACCAGGAAGCACCAAGTGAAAATTTTTTTCTGAGGGCCTAGGCAACCCCAAACCCTCTGCCTATAGTTTCTTATTTTATATACTATGACAGCTTCCAACATCAGCTCCCCCCCTTCCCGATCTACATCACTACTGGATCCACCCCGATCTTCCTTCTCTGGGACAGTCCCCAGTGACATAAGTTTATTCTCAAACTGAATATAGAAGTAGTCTAGCTGAATAATAGATACATAGATACATAGAATTTTTTGGCAGATAAGGACTACCTGGCCCGTCTAATCTGCCCATGTTTCTTACCTTTTACTTACGCAGATTGTAGCTGATCTGCAGCTTTCCCTCTCCTCCCTGTCTCTAGGGTTCCCTTGTGTCTATCCCACACATATTTGAGTTCCTCCACCATTTTTGGCCCCACCACCCCTGTGGCGAGGCTGTTACAAGCATCCACCACCCTTCCTGTAAAGAAGTATTTTCTCACATTATCCCTGATTCTACCCCCCCACCAACTTCATATCATGTTCCCTAGCTCTTGACCATCCTCTTTTCTGCAAGATGCTAGCCCCTGCACCTTATTTATCCCCTTAAGATATGTGAATGTCTCTATCATGTCCCCCATCTTTCTCCTTGTCTCCAGGAAATACATATTGAGGTCTTTCAGTCTCTCCTCATACGACTTCTGGTGCAGCTCCTGCACCATTTTTGTAGCCCTTCTCTGGACTGCCTCCACTCTGTCTATGTCCTTTTTGAGATGTGGCCTCCAAAACTGGACACTGTACTCTAGATGAAACCTTATCAATGATCTGTATAGTGGCATCACTACCTCCTTTTTTCTGCTGGTGATGCCTCTCACTATGCATCCCAACATCCCACTGGCCATTCTAACCACCTTCTCACACTGTCCCGCCACTGTGAATAGCATTAAGGCACTCAGGCCCTTCTCTTACCTTGATAATTTAACCTTGAGGGAACAAAGTGCTCAGCTTCACCTCATACCCCATACACCTAGGATTAGATTAACGAACAGTAATCTAACCCCTCGTCATGTCTTAATGCTTACATTTATAAAACTGATGAATGTATTAAAATAAGAGGCATGGATTGTTTCTAGGCTTAAAAATGAGATTCAGCACCTACGGGTGCATTGGTATTTTAATTCCATAAAATCTGAGTAAAATATGGGCCACATGTAAAAAGATAACTGGGTGGGGGGCCCCTGTCATTAATTCCACTGGGTACCCCAAAAATCCTAAAACCGGCCCTGACAACAATATACTGCATAAACAAGCAGGGAGAAACAAGATTCTCAAAACTGACCTGGCATATTCTTTAGAAGCAAACATATCTGCAGTGCATCTGCCAGGCAAAGGCAATGTCTTTGCAAATTTCCTAAGCAGAATCAGCCAGGGAAATCACAAACGGGCCTTAAACCAGCAGGTTCTGGCTACAGTGTTCAGAAGGTGGGGCACTCCCAATATAGACCTGTTTGCATCTTGGTAGAACTGTCAGCTCCTGCAGTTTTGTTGCAGACCACCAGCCAGAGGAACAATCCCAGAGGACACCCTGGTACTGGACTGGACAGGGACGTTTCTGTGTGCCTTCCCACCATTTCCACTCATTTAGAAAATACTCCTGAAACACAGGATGTAACATGCAACAGTGATCATGCTAGCTCCAAACTTGGCCAGACTGGCCTAGTACTTGATGTTTCTGGCCCTGTGTGACAGGAATCCAATCAGCCTGCCACTCAGTCACAACCTGTTGACTTTATCCCATGGCAGACTAACATTTCTGAACCTCAGAACCCTACACCTGAGGGTGCTGAATTAGAATTTTCTGAACTGGATGTCTCAGAAGAAGCCCTGAAAGTTCTTGAGGTTTCATGGAAACCCGCTACCTGGAAAGCGTATGCCTCTAAATGGAAAACGTTTTCTTACTTGTGTGCCCCCATGTAACCCCCCTGCAAATGGGGGTTCCCAAAAGACTTCCAGGAGCTTGCTTGAATGCTCCAAGCCTGAATGGTGTTTGGCATTTAAGCCATTTATCAGTGAGTGTTTTTAGAGCCTCTGGTACTGTCTCTTTAAGAGCTGTCTGCTTGCAGACATAATTAGTTGTATGGGGGACTGTGTGCTTCTCTGAGTACCACTCGAGCTGCTGCCAATTCACTTCATTTTGCAGTCACTAGGAGTGCAAAGGAACCTATCTGAAAGATGTAACTGTTTGCCAGAAATTATTTAGAGTAATAATAAAATTACAGTTTGTCTAACCTGCTTTCTTTGCAGTCAGAACTGTGTCTGCTAGTTCCCCATTCTAGTTTTGAACTGCTGAACTGGACCAATCAGTGTGGGGTAAGCTAGCTCTAAAATGGTGCCTTGGACGAATCAGAACTTGGACTCATAATCTGAGCCAGCCACAAGAGGATTGTATGGGCAGTGACTCTGGGAGATGTAGTTTAGACTTCAGTGCCTTTTTGGACCAACAGCAGCAGTCTATTGTAGTGACAGCCAATCCAGTCAAGAACTGGGAGGAACTCAAAGGAAGAGCCCGGTTTGTCGGTTGGAGTTTCAGTTGAGCTTTGGCAGTGAAGAAGGAAGGAGCCCTGTGCTTTTCAGTGTGCAGTTTAGTCAAAAAAGCGTGTGTAAGGCCAGAGTTCCGGTCTGCAGCTTGTTAGGACTGAATCCGTCCTGTGAAAAGAATCAAAGGATCTCTGAAGAGTAGAAACCAGGCTCACCTGTAGAAGACTGGAAGAATTGCTGAAAATTGCACTCGGTCTGTCAGGAACTGAATCTGCTGTGTGTTCTCCGGGTATTGTGCAGTAATTGCGATCGGGATACAGATGCAGCCTGCCTGGTATAGTGCTTTCTTTTATATAAATGTGTGAAGAGTTTGTGTACCTCAAGTGAGCCCTGCTGACATTGAAGGACCCTATCTTATTTGGAGGTCGTGAGTACTAATTCAGGGTCGCTCCTGTTGAATTGCCACATTAAATCCAAATGGAATTACTGTACTGCTGACTGTTTAATTTTCCTTTTCTCTGTGTGAAAGGGCCCTACCAGCTGCCACGGTTTGGACTAGCCACTAGGGCTTGGGTACCCAGGACAGTAACTGATAGGGATAGGCCTGTGCACAGAGCCATAAATGAATTATTAGAGTGATAAGCTAATTAACCTGATTTCCCCCTGTCCTTGTTATATCCCCTAAATAAATCAGAGCTGCTTGTTTCAGCAAGTTGTACTGCCTGGTATTTGTCTATGTTAAAGTACTGTACTGTGATTGTTGCACTGTATCTCATTTCACAGGAGGTCCCAGTGCGGAACCAGTCCTGGGAGTAAGTGTATACTGTGAAGGTAATTCTGATATATTGTGTGGGCCACTAGTGGGAAGAAGGGGGTTGCAGTGTCCCAGAGGCTGTGACCAAGTTAGTTTAACTATTGCAAACCCTGACCTCTGGGTGGAGGCACCCGCCATTGGATCCAGGCCCTCAACCTGTTAGTGGCAAATCAGGCAGGGGTAGTAGCCCTGGGATAGCGCCATCTAGGGGTTACATCTTGGAGGCTCACCGCTGGGATTGTGTGTCCTCTAGTGGCCATATTACGAACCACTGTTAAGAAAAAATGGGTACCCGACAGAAGTGGCTGTGCACCGGCTGGTGGTGGTGTACTGGGGAGGAGATCGACCCCAAAATGCTATGCTTATCCTGGACATCCCCTGGGTATCAATCACGGACACTGTGCAGGAGTACTTTCCAAGGTGGAAGGTTTACAAAACCCTGTGGTGGTGGGTCGGCATGCTAATCTGCTCACCCACACTTTCCTGGCCCTAGTAGAGTTTAAGGATCCCATAGATAGCTCCAAAGTGCCACAGACCATTACCCCAGAGGGAGCCCTCACTGCTTGGAGAGTGATAACTAAGGACAGTAAAGACCCGGGGGGGAATCAGCCCCCACCACTATCTGAAACTTTTGAGGAGAAATTTGCTGAATGGTTGCTGGGAGAGGGGAAAACTGTGGAGGACTTGAAGAAACTATTCTTGCCACCTGGGGGTGTTCCTCCCCCAACACCCTCTCCTGCTCCAGTGCCCGTAATGGTGGCTGAACCAATGCAGACTCCTATTTCTGCACCTGCCATTAGTCACGACTCTTACGAGGTTGAGGATCTTCTCTGGCACCTCCCACCCCCAAGGGAGGATGACTGGGAGACCTGGATAGACTATGTTGCCCCCAAGTGCTAGAATGGCAATGCTCGGAAGGCGGCGAAAGAGGGTTAGTGAAGCCTCCGAGGTCCTGCCCTGGCTACCATCCGTGCTAAGCGGCCAGTAACCCTGAAGCGACTGCACAGGCCTATCTTGAGGCCTTGGAGAATGTGTATGGGAGCCCAGATTCTGATGAGGACCTATGGTGGAGAGTAAGAAATGCACAACAGTACCAAGGGGAGTTGTTGTCTGTATGTCTCGGCTGGAAAAATTGTTGCAAGAATGCCTCAGAAAGGGTAGTTTGCCAGCGATTGAACTGGACCGAACCAGACTGGACAGAATCTTAAGTCTGCCCCTTCTCAGAACTGCTGTTGCTTCAGTTCGCCTGTCAAATCGACTGGAATCCCACCCTCCTATGATGAGTTAATGAGAGAAATTCGAGGAGTTGAGAAAAGCGACCTCGGAGGTACCTGCACCAACAGCTGTGGCTACGACCGAGTGACTGAGGGTGACCCATCAAGTGAAGTTCAGGGGCAGAGGTTGACAGTCAATGAGTGCTCTGACAAGGAAAAAGATATGCCACAATGGGCGAACTGTTGAGAGAGATCCGGGAATTCAAAAACAGTCCCTTTATGAAGGCCACGCCTGCAAGTATGGCCCTGACCTATATCCGACTGCATCTGCTATGGGGTGGGGGTACCACCATGTATCTCCTGCTGATAACAGCTCCAAACTCAATTCCTTGACCATGGAAGTGGAGAAACTGACGAGATGTCTCCAAATGCTTATCACGCCGCAGACAGAGATGGCACCCAGGTTTCCAGTTAGTAATACCCCGCCCTGGCTCCCAGTGTGGCGCCTCGGCCAGCTCAAACTCCAGAAAGTATGTTTTGCTATAATTGTGGGAAAGATGGGCACATGAAAGGGAATGCCAGTCCCCAAAAGACACTGACAAAGTTGCATATAGGCTACAAGGAGAGCTTCGGAGAAGAAATCAGTGGTTAAGAGGTGCGACATGATCCCAGTGAGGGCACCAAAATGCTAATTCACGTCTTTTGTGGCAAGGTCAGTTGCCCAGGCCCCACTACCGCCTCTCCAGACTGGTCCAGAATAGTGGGTCCCTCCATGGAGACCACTGTAAAGGTGAATGGAGTGTCTACAAGAGCTGTATTAGACAGTGGCTCCCAAGTGACAATTATGTTCCAGGATTGGTATCAGAAGCATTTGTCAGACGTACCCTTACAACCATTAGAAGGACTGCATGTATGGGGGTTAAGTGAGAAGGCCTACCCCTATTCGGGTATATCCGAATTTGGCTGTCTTTCCCCACCTCCGTGGCTGGAGTGGCCGAACAAGTAGAGACCCTAGCCTTAGTGTGTCCCCCACTGGACTGTATGATGGTGTCCCTTTGTTGATTGGAACAAATGCTCATATGTTAGGAAGGCTGGCACAGTTGTGTTATGAAAAACAGGGTCAAAGACTAGTAGAGCTTTAAGAGTTCCGGCTTTAATTAAGAAGGCCTATGAGGCACAGAGATGCTGAAAAACAGAACCAGAGGAACCGGTCGGAATTGTATGGAAGAAGGATCCTGAGTCTCTGATCCTGGCGCCAAATGCCCAGTGTACCTTACAGGAGAGGTCCGTATCAGAAAGGATGTTAAGAATAAAATATTAATGTTGGATGCACCAGGCGATGGAAAATTGCCAGAGGGACTGCTGGTCAAGCCTAGTATTTTGCCTGCTAGAGCCCATGCTTATGCCAGAAGGGTAATGGTCCAAGTTCATAATGTGTCTGAAAGAGACATTCGAGTAAACAGAGGTTGCATCCTGGCTAATGTGCATTGTGCAGACACTGCAGTGCTACCCAGCAGCAAGAGTTCAAGGAAGAATGACAGAGTAACGCCTGACTTGTTTGATTTCGCGACTCCCGCTGCCAGCTGAATGGAAAGTGAGGATCAGTGAAGCTTGCCCAGAGAGACCAGGTGTTTTCTTTAAAGGAATGGGATGTAGGATGCGTGCAAGGAGCTGAGCACAATATCCGCTGCATGACGAAAGACCATTTCGTGAGAGGTCTCGACGCCTGGCACCTGCTGACATAGATGATGTGAGACCGGCATCTGCAAGAGATGTTAGCTGCTGGTGTAATACAAGAACCAGAAGCCCTTATGCTTCCCCATTGTGGTAGTGAGGAAAAAGAATGGAACAGTAAGGATGTGTGTGGATTATCGCACCTTAAACCGCGGACTATCCTGATCAGTACACAATGCCCGCATTCAGGATGCTTTGGACTGCCTAAGCGAGAGCAAGTGGTTCTCTGTGCTGGATCTCCGCAGTGGGTACTACCAGATCCCGATGGCCCCAGAGGACCGTGAGAAGACTGCCTTTATCTGTCCGCTTGGCTTCTATGAATTCATGAGGATGCCTCAAGGGATTTCAGGTGCCCCAGCCACTTTTCAACGATTGATGGAGCGTGCAGTGGGGACATGAACTTACTAGAGTGCCTGGTATACCTAGATGATGTTATTGTGTTTGGCAGCTCACTGGAGGAACATGAAAGCAGATTATTTAAGGTATTGGACCGACTGGAGGACTTTGGCCTTAAACTGTCCATTGATAAGTGTCAATTCTTTCAAACATCAGTAAAGTATGTGGGACACATAGTATCCACCGAGGAATAGAGACCGACCAAGTAAGTTGAGGCCTTGACCACCTGGCCACAGCCCAAAAATCTAAAAGAACTGCAAAGATTCCTGGGATTCTGTGGTTATTATCGGCCTTCATCAAGGACTATTCAAGAGTGATCCGCCCTTTACTTAACCTTACTCAAGGGTATCCCCAACCCACAAAAATACCAAAAGTCAGCGTCCCTCAAGACTGAAAGAGTGTATTTTCATCCAAGTGAAGTATTTAGGCCCGCTGGACTCCTGATTGTGAGACTGCTTTTCATGAGATCATATATCAACTTACCCATGCTCCAGTGCTGGCCTATGCCGATCCAAGAAAACCTTACGTCCTGCACACTGATGCTAGCTTGCAAGGGTTGGGGCTGTGTTGTACCAAGAGCACGAGAATGGCCTGAGACCAGTGGCCTTTGCCAGTAGAAGCCTGACCCCATCCGAAAAGAACTATCCTGTACATAAGTTAGAGTTCCTAGCTTTGAAGTGGGCTATTGTTGACCAATTCCATGAGTACTTGTATGGGGCTAAAATACTAGTAAAAACAGCAATAATCCTTTGACCTATGTGCAGACCTCAGCTAAGTTGGATGCCACTGGCCATAGGTGGCTTTCTGCATTATCTACATATGACTATGCTCTCGAATACCGAGCAGGTCTGAACCACATAGATGCTGATGCTCTCTCCCGAGGCCTGTTCCCCAAATGATTGGGTCCGATTGGCAGAACCTGACATTCGGGCACTCTGCCGGAAGTTTGACAGGGAGGAACAAATGTCCACGGACGCAGTGGACTGCATGGTGGATTGCTTGGGAGCCTCTGAGGATTGCATACCTGCTGCTTATTGCCACTTTTCTGCAATAGACATTGGTGCACTGCCTCAGCTGGACAATGACAGTATTGGCAGGGCTCAACTCACGATCCCATGATCAAAGCAGCTTTAGAAGCCCTCTATGCAGGAAAAGATGTGTCCAAATTACGCCCACTGATTTGAGAACTGCACTGTTATACAAAGAAGTCCTAAGTTGAAACTGATCAATAAACTGTTATACAGAGAAACAGTAGACAGAGGGGACAAGTAGACAAACAACAACTAGTGCTGCCCACTGCCTTTGAGACTCAGTACTGAGGTCCTTGCACAACCACATGGGGCACCTTGGTATAGACAGAACACTTGACTTGGTGAGATCCAGATTCTATTGGCCTAAGATGGGGCTGATGTGGAGCAACACATTCGAACTTGTAGTCGCTGCTTACAGAGGAAAGCTTTGCCCCAGAGGGCTGCCCCTTGTTAACATCACCACCAGTGCACCCATGGAGCTGGTCTGTATTGATTTTCTGAGTTTGGAGTCAGATCAAAGAAATATCAGTAATGTGCTGGTGGTCACTGACCATTTCACAGATATGCCCAAGCTTTCCCACCAAAGACCAGAAAGCATCCACTGTGGCCAAAGTACTTGTAGAAACTTTTTGTTCACTATGGGCTCCACAAAGAATCCATTCTGATCAAGGGAGAGACTTTGAGAGTCGTCTGATCAAAGAGATGCTTTCTCTGTGGGAGTCACAAGTCCAGAACCACTCCTTACCACCCAGGGGACCCACAGCCTGAACGTTTCAACCGCACTTTGCTAGATATGCTAGGCACCCTGCACCCAAAGGACAAGCCTAGATGGAGCCAACAAATTAGCACCCTGGTACATGCTTATAACTGCACCAAAAGTGATGCCACTGGATTCTCCCCCTACCGCCTGATGTTTGGAAGAGAAGCTCGACTACCAGTAGATGTGTGTTTTGGGGTCTCTCCTGATGGGGTTCAAGCTGACAACTATTTACAGTATGTGCAAAGTTAAAGGCCCAGCTAACTCATGCGTACCAACTGGCTCAAACCATGGCTGCCAAAAGAAATCTGGCCAACAAAGAAAGGTATGATAAAAGGTGAAAGCACAGGAACTCCAGGAGGAGATCGGGTATTGCTAAGAAATCTGGGACTGCATGGCAAGCACAAGATTGCTGACAGATGGCACCATCTCCCTCACATTGTAGTGGGCAAACTAGATGATCTGCCAGTGTACAAAGTAAGGCCTGAGAATAATTCAAAAGATGTAAAAACAATGCATAGAAATCATTTACTGCCCATTGGACAAATCCTGATTGAGTCTGAGCCCCAGAAGATGCCCCCTCTGGACCAGTGACTAGAGCTGCTGCTAAGAAAGATCAAGAAAGTCTGCACCTACAGAAGCAAA
Source organism: Neoceratodus forsteri (assembly GCA_016271365.2). NCBI lineage: Eukaryota > Metazoa > Chordata > Ceratodontiformes > Ceratodontidae > Neoceratodus > Neoceratodus forsteri. The sequence goes on along the minus strand of CM057459.1, from coordinate 296,759,786 downwards.
GTTAAAGTGTTCCCTCCACAAGTCCCAGTTGAGCATGACTGTCAGTCCATATCAGAAGAAAGTGAGAGTGACTTTGAATACTATCCTTCTTACGAACTGAGTCAATTGTTTGGGCAATCCCTAGTCAATACTGGAGACAAAGCTGGGCCTTCTGGACTGTCTAAGCCCCAGCTTCATCCTGGAGCCAATGCTCCCAGAAAGTGAAGTCAAAGCATCAGATCAGATGAAATGGAATCATTGTGCATGGTTGAACTGTTTGAGCTTTCAGGGAGGAAAATGATAGATTAGGGCAGACTGGTGATACACCCGAACAAGAAGAGTATTTTGAGTGCCCTGACAGTCCACTGCCAGTGTCCGAAAGCTCTCCATGAGCCAAATGTTGTGGACTCAGAAACTGTAACTCCTGGAGCTGAAAGTGCCCCAAGTTCTACCTCTCTACCCCCATAGAGACTCCCCTGACAAGTGAGGACAATGCTGAAAATGAGGCTCAGAGTGCAGAGACTATAACAGTTCCCCCTAGAAAGACTGGTCGAGCTGTAAAGCCTGTGGTGCACCTCAGTTATGATTCACTTGGGAGGCCTGTGGACTTGCCTCTCAATGTTGTCCATAAAAGGAGTGTATGTGTCCCCGAGCTCATTGCCCAAACTGAGCATCAGTGCTAACTCCAAGTTACTTGTGTTGCCCTCTAAGTATGGTGCCCTTGCCCCATCCAGCCCCAAGGTAACTGATAGGGAAGGGCCCCCTCTCTTCAGGTTTCATGTACAAGAGGTAATAACTTGAGTTATGGTACAATGTGTATGTAATACTGTGCAAAGTGTGACGTACTGCAATGTTTCAGAAATGTGTTCTTGGTAAAATGATATATTGACTGATGATTACATGTGCGAGCCTAATGCAAATGTATATGGTTGCAGTTGAAACTTATGGGAGTACTTGCTTGTGGACGTCAAGCTTTCCCGAACCAGGAAGGGTGTAACCCCCTGCAAATGGGGTTCCCAAAAGACTTCCAGGAGCTTGCTTGAATGCTCCAAGCCTGAATGGTGTTTGGCATTTAAGCCATTTATCAGTGAGTGTTTTAGAGCCTCTGGTACTGTCTCTTTAAGAGCTGTCTGCTTGCAGACATAATTAGTTGTATGGGGGACTGTGTGCTTCTCTGAGTACCACTCGAGCTGCTGCCAATTCACTTCATTTTTGCAGTCACTAGGAGTGCAAAGGAACCTATCTGAAAGATGTAACTGTTTGCCAGAAATTATTTAGAGTAATAATAAAATTACAGTTTGTCTAACCTGCTTTCTTTGCAGTCAGAACTGTGTCTGCTAGTTCCCATTCTAGTTTTGAACTGCTGAACTGGACCAATCAGTGTGGGGTAAGCTAGCTCTAAAATGGTGCCTTGGACGAATCAGAACTTGGACTCATAATCTGAGCCAGCCACAAGAGGATTGTATGGGCAGTGACTCTGGGAGATGTAGTTTAGACTTCAGTGCCTTTTGGACCAACAGCAGCAGTCTATTGTGAGTGACAGCCAATCCAGTCAAGAACTGGGAGGAACTCAAAGGAAGAGCCGGTTTTGTCGGTTGGAGTTTCAGTTGAGCTTTGGCAGTGAAGAAGGAAGGAGCCCTGTGCTTTTTCAGTGTGCAGTTTTAGTCAAAAACGTGTGTAAGGCCCAGAGTTCCGGTCTGCAGCTTGTTAGGACTGAATCCGTCCTGTGAAAAGAATCAAAGGATCTCTGAAGAGTAGAAACCAGGCTCACCCTGTAGAAGACTGGAAGAATTGCTGAAAATTGCACTCGGTCTGTCAGGAACTGAATCTGCTGTGTGTTCTCCCGGGTATTGTGCAGTAATTGCGATCGGGATACAGATGCAGCCTGCCTGGTATAGTGCTTTCTTTTATATAAATGTGTGAAGAGGTTTGTGTACCTCAAGTGAGCCCTGCTGACATTGAAGGACCCTATCTTATTTGGAGGTCGTGAGTACTAATTCAGGGTCGCTCCCTGTTGAATTGCCACATTAAATCCAAATGGAATTACTGTACTGCTGACTGTTTAATTTTCCTTTCTCTGTGTGAAAGGGCCCTACCAGCTGCCACGGTTTGACTAGCCACTAGGGCTTGGGTACCCAGGGACAGTAACTGATAGGGATAGGCCTGTGCACAGAGCCATAGATAGATTATTAGAGTGATAAGCTAATTAACCTGATTTCCCCTGTCCTTGTTATATCCCCTAAATAAATCAGAGCTGCTTGTTTCAGCAAAGTTGTACTGCCTGAGGTATTTGTCTATGTTAAAGTACTGTACTGTGATTGTTGCACTGTATCTCATTTCACAGGAGGTCCCAGTGCCGGAACCAGTCCTGGGGGTAAGTGTATACTGTGAAGGTAATTCTGATATATTGTGTGGGCCACTAGTGGGAAGAAAGGGGGGTTGCAGTGTCCCAGAGGGCTGTGACCAAGTTAGTTTAACTAGTGCAAACCCTGACCTCTGGGTGGAGGCACCCGCCATTGGATCCAGGCCCCTCAACCTGTTAGTGGCAAATCAGGCAGGGGTAGTAGCCCCTGGGATAGCGCCATCTAGGGGTTACACCCAGAAAAACAAACCCAACAGAGGCAGAATTGCCTATGTAACCCCTAGGTGGCACTATCTCTAGGGTTACTACCCCCCTGCCTGGTTTCCTAACAACAGGTTGAGGGGCCCGGGTTGAATGTTACAGTGCCTCCACCAAGAGTAACAATAGTGGGGGTATCTACCTAGCCTGGTATAGTCCTCTGGGAAACTATAACCACCCCCACTCCCTCCTAGTGGCTCTGTACCAGTAACAGCAGTAGTTGACACACAGTAACGAGCAGTAATAATATGCACACGCCCTTCACACCAGTTACAACCAGGATTGGACTTTCGGCAGTTTCCCTGGAGACACCCTGTAAAATAAGGTTAGCAAGACAACTGCACACTTTCAGTACTGTGACCCAACTAAAAATCTGCACTATAGCTAGGTTGTGGTAGCTTATGGTCACCACATTTGAGGTGAGATGTGACCAGACAGGAGGGCGTGCAGAGAAGGGCAATTAGGATGGTGCATGGCCTGATGGAAAGACTTACGGGGAAAGACTGAGGCAACTGGGAATGTATTCCCTGCAGCATAGAAGGCACAAAGGTGACATGTGCCTGGTATACAGAGCCTTTAGGGAAAATTACCTCTGGGAATGCATTGGGGTTACAAACACTAGATGTTGTCCAAGTCCGAATGGGGTCATCAATACCAGCTCAAAGGAGAAACCTACAACAAGAACTTCAGGGAAATTGGTCCTCCCAGAGAGCAGTAACACGCTGTAACATGCTTCTAGCTGTTGTGGTATCCTGTAATTCAACAAATCAGTTTAAGCACTCACTTGATAGTTACTGTGCAGAGGAACAAGTGTTTTTTAATGGTGCGGGTCCATTAAGGCTCGTGCTATATGTATCTGAACAAATCCTATAAATCCTATAAACGTGAAAGAAGAAAATCAGATTGATTCAGGGGACATGAACAAGGAAGGGGTGTGAATCTAGTTAAATGATTTGTATTCTGATTGGAATCAGGGTTTCCGAATATACTTCTCAGTCCCAAAAGTGTAGTCATACAACACTGGGTACCCAGGATGGAATGCTGGCTAACCAGAGGCATTGCCCAGGGGTGGCCAGCATTGCAGCTGATGTTGAGGCCCTAGATGAAAAGAAAAGGCAGTTAACATGCACAATAATGAGATGATTATTTGTAATCCAGGCCAGATGGCTCAGTCTCGAAAAACCCAAGAATTTGAAAAGGAATCAGATGGTACCACAAACAATTAAATAACTTATTGCAGGGAGCTACCCTGATTTGTACTCACGCAACCAATCGGTTGCAGATGATGTCCTGGTGAAATGAAGACCTGAGGCTGAAAGCTGATGCACATGGGGATGTGGATCCAACACAACTCAGTTTCAGTTCAAGACCTTTCCCTGAAGGTGGCTGCATCCTGCAATGCTTTTGGCGCAGGGGCCGGATCCCCGAAGCTGGTCTGTCGCTGATGACACTGAGACTGGGATACAAACAGATGGCCTGGGCCAGGTTGAACAAGGGCCCAAGGCTGGATCAACACTTTTTGCAAAGTTCAGTTCACTTGCTGGTGGCCTTTCCCACTGTCCGACAGTTCTGACACAAGTATGCATGGTGTCCTTTCTGACAATCAGGAGTCCCTGAACAACAGATTTTTATCCACACTAAACGTTCAGCACACATAATGGAAACAGCACTTAAGTCTCTACCTCTCGGTTAAGTTCCAGGCTGGCATGCAATTTCAGTTGATTCACTGAACAAACCTCTAAACTGCAAGCAGGCAGTTCCTGGCAATTAATCATCACTTTTCAATCACCAGTAACACACACAGAAGCAATTGGGTCTCTTGCAGGCCCGGGTCTCCATAGAGCCTGCTTGGTAGTTCAAACTGGAGTCTCAACACAGGCCTGCCCTGAACTGCAGGCTGCTCTCTGCAGTCTCTCTCTCAGTCTGGTCTCTCTGCAGAACTCCTCTGGAATTCAAACTGTCCCTCATAAATAAAGACAGCAATCTTTAAAATCTGATTGGCTGTTTAGGCTGCCTAGCACAGTTTTAATCTTTTGAGTGCAATTCAGACACCCAAACTTTGTCCTTGAAAATCTCCCACAAAGCTATATTACACTCCCATGAGTCTCTGGACGAAATCCCAGTTCGTGATTGGCTAAAGCACACCCAAAATGATAGCTGCTGTAAAAGATACTGTCCCATTTATGCAGTCCCAACCAGTTTCATAGTCTGGTGCAGCCAGGTTAAACATTATATTATTATATTCTCCCCACACACTGATAGCCCCAACAATTCTCTTTAATATGAGTTCACTCTTCTATTTGTGCCCCCTGTACTTTGGCTGTCACTGCCGCCAATATACTGTCCCCCTAGACATCAGGCAGCAAATTATGAATTATTCATAAGGCTCATGAATATTAATTAACCTCTCCGAGCTGTGCAGCGGCTTCTGCACTGCATTGTTGAGGTCAGCGGCCCCTATTGAGCCTACCAGGGCACTGGGACCACTAGAACACGCCTCCATTTGCCTGCAAAATCACGGGGTGGCACATCAATGCGCTCCTGGTGCATGTGCAGTCGCGGGAAGCACCAAAAACATGCTGGTGACTTGTGGCAACAAATTCTAGCCTGAACTGGGCTTAAACTACAAAGGAGGTGCTACATGAGACACAGAGGACACCAGGAGGAGTTTGGGGAGTTTGGGGGGATGAGAGCAGCAGCAGCAGGAGGAATGGGAGGAAATGGACAAATAAGGTAAGCCCCTAGGGGGTTACATCTCTCCCCTGCCTTAAATGCTCGGCGTCCCCGCCAAAACCATAATAAACCAGGATCTGTAATAACTCTTCACTACATACACTATTAAATATATACAACATAACATGCTATCACTGTAAATGGTACCTTTGTATAGTTTGGTTACTAGCAATCGATTATGACCTTTTGGATATTAACATAAAATTTTTTTGCATTTGGATAACCATAAGAAAATGGCATTTGAAACTTTGCATTGTAACCCTTAGACATACCTTTATTATACAAGAAACCAGCATGTATATTCAGGCAGTCCCTTTTACTTTGTACATATGACGCTTTTTATACTGAGCAGAGGGCTTAACTATGACTTGGGAGGATGCAGTGAAACCTATTTTTGGAAGGGAATTAGCTGTAACATATACCCCCTTGTGAACTACATTCATGGGCAGATCTACAGGCATTCCTGGTGTGTCATACGTGAGGCGTACCACCGATCTGACATCTCTTTCAGACCTTCGAGGTGGAAGGGGCACAGGCACAGTCCTTTCAACATTGGCATTTGGGTTGATCAACACCTGGTTATTGTCCACTTATATGGCAGCTTCTGAAAAAAGGGACACCTCGGTACTCTCTGGTGGTTACTTGCGTTTACTAGCTTGCTCTGTAGAGGTTGGCTCATCATTAGGGGGAAACTCTATAGCATTCAAATCATGTAGCACATGGCTGATACTTTCAGAATCAACATTTGAATTAACATTATTGTCAGAGCTATCAGTTTCAGAGATTTCAATGTCCTCTGGCACTTCACCAGTCTGGCTTTCATGATCAAGGTTAGCCTCTCGAGGATCAGTCAGTTCCACGAGACATAAAGAGTCAGCTATGTCAGACATTTTACTTTGCACTTCACTATCAGGGGGCACAGGAGTAGCTGAGAGAGCAGGATTAGACAGTCCTGAAGACCCAGCTTCATCTCCCATGTTACACAGAGGATTTCCTTGGAATAACTGTCTCAGTTCGTAAGAAGGATAGTAAGTGACCCCACATTTACCATCATCAGATTCAGACTGGTTGTCATTATCAATGAGAACATTACTGGTTGCAGACTTAGGTTGCAAAACAGCAGGAGGGGAGCTAAAATGTCTCTTTTTAGCTGCAGACCAGGTCACAGACCCAGTGGGGACATTGTCTGAAGGTAGAGAGTCTATAATTTGCCCAGTGGGTAACAGGTGATTTTGATGTATTGTTTTCACAGCTTTTTGGATCATTTTCGGGATGCACTTTGTAGATGGGCAGGTCGGCCAGCTTGCTGATGACAATGTAGGGAGTGTGACTCCACAGCTATTTTGTGTTTTCCTTGCACACCCAAATTTCTCATTAATACATGGTCTCTAGGCTATAACTCTCGGGCTTTAACATATTTGTTGGCTAAATTTCTCTTAGCAGCCATTGTGTGTGCAAGTTGATAGGTGTGATTGAGCTGGGCTTCGAGTTTTTGCACATACTGTAAATAATTGTCCATTTGAGTTCCATCAGGTGACACCCCAAAACAAACATCTACTGGAAGATGAGCTTCTCGGTCAAACATGAGGTGGTACGGTGGAAAACCAGTAGCATAATTTTTTGTGCAATTATAGGCATGTACAAGAGTGGATATCTGTTGACTCCACCGGGGCTTGTCTTTTGGATGCAGGGTGCCAAGCATATCAAGTAAAGTGTGATTAAATCTCTCTGGTTGTGGATCTCTTTGTGGATGATGGGGACTTGTTCTGGATTTCCTCACACCTCATAGGGACAACAGTTCTTTAATAAGTCTGCTTTCAAAATCCTGGCCTTGGAGATTTAACTTATATTCCACGGTTTACTGATCATCTTAATAGCCCCTACAACAATCTGATATGGCGGGGAAATCATCGGAGCTGAAAAATGCAAAGACGAATGCAGCAGTTAGCAAAATGAAGCAGTTGGTACTGGGAGAGGCCCTGGAAGGCCTAACAGCGCTACCGCCGCATAGGCGCCAGGCCTCTGAATCAACAATGGAATCGGAAGATGAGCTGTTGTCTTTGGAGAAAATCACAGCTAACACTCTGCAACAAATCCTGAAAACGGTTACAAAGATAGACACCTCTCTAACTGACCAAAAAGATGTGCGGATCCTGGATCGTAAAGTCTCGGAGAACGCAGCTAAGGTAGCGGAGCTCACTGAGGTTCAAGACACCAATGAATGCCTCCTCCTCTATCTTCTGAGATGGGACTGGGAAAATCAGCAGAGAATGGAGGACCTGGAGAACAGGTCCCGTCGTAATAATTTTAGGATTCATGGGGTTCCAGAGGGTCAAGAGGAGGGGTTTGCCACTATGGAGCACTTTGTGCAACAGTTGCTTCGGTCAGTACTTTCGATCCCACCAGACCTAAATTTGGATATTGACAGGGCCCACCGATCACTGGCTGCTAAACCCTCAGACCCTACAGCAAAACCACGCTCTTTAATTATAAGTATGGTGTACTATCAAAGCAACGACTGGCTGCTGAAAGAGGCATGGAGACTTAGAAATTTAAAGTACCATGATGCACCCATATTTTTCGATCAGGACTTCTCGAGCACATTAAAAGTGGAAAGGCAGAGGGCTAGAGGCCTTGTGAAAGAGCTGAAGGTCCGAAAAGACATACGAGCGCAGATCCTTTACCTGGCCAGACTAAAAATACACCTGGACTCTGGAATAAGAACTTTCCCTTCCCTTGTCGAAGCGATCCCACTCTTAAAGGAGCTGGACATTCCAATACCAGATATGGAGATATAAATTTTGGAGAAAAAACTTCGAGCTGATACATGGTCAATTCGATCGAGAGGAGTCAACAGGAAAAGAGGTTTACCAGGATCCATCCCAACGGAGGCTGCCCAAGATGTTAGCAAGTTGCTGAAACATGCTGACCGAAGAGAACAAGATAACAACATGACCCCACAGAAGATGGCTCAGAGAGGAGATAAGTCATGAACTTTATTAGGCTGGGACTAAGGCATATTTTTCTAATGGCCCTGCCCCCCTCCCTCATCCATAGAGGGTCAGGGGTTAGAGGGAGAATGCTTTTGGGAATTTAGTCAATGGGGTATGGGAATAGTAAGAAGGAGCCTACTGTATGGGGGGGGGGCGTAAATCACTAAGGAAGCAAGTAAGCTGGTTTTCCCACTTTCAACTGTATCATGTGAAAGGGTCTAGCAATTGTGACTGGCAGCCTAAAACAACGCGTATTGGGGATTGTGGAGGCCTGGACCTCTCGATACCATCTGGGCCTCATCCCGCCACATGTGAGTCACCAGGGAAGCCCTTGGAACATAGCAGGGTGCTCAATTAGAGTGCGGGAACCCTCACCAAGTATCTGGGAGATGAGGGCCCGCGGGTCGCCTTGTGACCATGTCTAGCTCCTTATAGGCAGATGAACAGGGTTTTTTCTGGCGGGATGGGTTCCGGCTACAGACCCACACCAGGGATCAGATTGAAAGTAGTGGCAGGGGAGGGGATAGGAAGACAGTCATTCCCTCTTTCGGTTTTCAAATATATATGAATCACAAAGGAGAGGGGAGTGATGGCTTGGGAGGGTAGGAATGCTGAAGCCTCTAAAGTAGATTACCGGGTGACCAGGGGAAATCATGGAAGTGGAGGGGAGGGACTGCCGGTGCTCTCAAAGTAGATAGCCAGGAGGTTGGAGGAATTGCTGCCTGCTTTCACGTGTCAGGATGATGGGAGCGGGAAGTGGAAAGTCTACTAAACACTAAGGGGAGACTTGATTGAGCAGCTCTACACAGAGCGAGAGTCCAGGTGCCATGGCAACTGGAAAACACTACGAGGGCTCTGGGAAGGTTATAGTCATGAATGAGGGAATACGGGGAGGGGGGGTGCAACGGGTATGCAGCTAAATAGGTTGACGTCATTTTTCAGTGGCAAAGTCCACGCACGGAGGGCGTGTACAGCCACAACCTCCACTAAACAACCGGGAGGTGGTCAAGATTTACAGCTAGCCATAACAGGCCAGCATTTCCTTGGAAGTTAGAATAGAGTTAACTGAAGTGTTTTATGAGAGTTCCTGGGTTATTAGGGAACAAGTTATTGTTGTTGTTAACTTATAAGATACTGGGCAATAGGCCACATTATTTTTTTATTTATGACTTTATAAAAATTTATGACAGTGCAAAGTTTTCTAAACCAAAACCGAATGTAAAGGAGGGCTGGCACCTTGGATGGCAAACTGGAAGAGACCTTTGTGGGCATTATGTTAAGGGGACAGTAGTACGACGAATGGACTTTAAGATGACACAGCTAAACATCATATCTTATAATGTCAAGGGCATTAACTCACCAATTAAATGCACTAGATTGTTAGTAGAGTTAAAACATTTAAAATGCGACATAGCCTTATTACAAGAAACGCACTTAAGTGCAGCGGAGCATAACAAACTCCGGCGAGCATGGGTGGGTTGGGTGGAGGCAGCATCACATGAAACGGCCAAAAGAGCTGGGGTGGCGGTCCTCTCAAAAGGGATTGCCCATTTCAGATGCAAGAAGTGGAGTCAGCTGCCTCAGGTAGATTCATCAGGGTAACTGGTAGCATTCAGGATCAATTGATCCATCTGATAAATGTATACGCACCCAATGTAGGCACAGATAAGTTTTTTGAAGATCTACATCTCAAAATAGGGGAGCTGATGGGAGGACAGATAGTCCTGGGAGGGGACTTCAATGCTGTGCTGTGTCCCACCTTGGACCGTTCATCGGGGCAGACCTCCACTAACAGAATAGCCACTAGGAAATTGAAGCTATTGTTGGAGGATAGCGGTTTCCTGGATGCGTGGAGATCTATGCATGGATCAGAATGAGATGACACATATTATTCCCCAGCTCAGAGGTCGTACTCACGGATAGACATGATTTGGATGCTGAAGTCAGACATTTTCCGGTGTACCTTCTCCACTATATTCCCCATAACATTGTCGGACCATGCACCAATAGGTATGCAGGTATTCTGGGGTAACACGGGCAGGAAAACTGTTTGGAGGCTGAATATCTCTTTGTTAAATGATAAAGTATTTCAGCAACATATTTCCCGTACACTGAAAGATTTGGAATCGGACTCCCCTATAGCAGATACATCACCTCTGATTTGGTGGGATATGATGAAGGTGGTGGTAAGGGGGTAAATAATAAGTTATGCCTCAAACAAAAAGAGGAGTAACAATAAAAAAAGGATAGAATTAACTCAGACAGTAGAGACATGGGAAGAGAAGCATAAGGCCAACTCGATAAATGCAAACGTGTTAGGTGAGTTAATTAAGGCCCGAGAGGCTTTGCAGATTTTGGATAATAAAAAGGTGGAAGGCATTTTAAGGTTCACTAACCAAAAGTACTATGAAGGGGGAGCTAGGGCATTGAAGTTGTTAGCTACCCGGCTTAGAAAGGCACAAGCTACTAGATGTATACAAAGTATCAGGAGTAGAGACCATCCTAGTCAGACGTGAACAAAGCCCTCAGATATCACAGCGCAATTTCGGCTGTTTTATGAGAAATTACATAGTGAAATCAAACAACCACAAGTGGTGGTACAGGAAACGGAGGAGTTCCTCCAGACGCTGTCCCTCCCCAAGCTCTCCATAGAGGATCAGAATGCCCTTTCGGCTCCCATTACTGAACAAGAACTATATTCAGTGATCAATAAATTACCAGTTGGTAAATTCCCGGGCCCTGACAGGTATCCAGTAGAGTTTTATAGGACGTTTAAGAAGCTGTTAGTGCCTAAGCTGAAATTGATTATGAACTCTATCCTAGAAGAGGAACAGCTTCCACAATCGTGGATGGAGGCCCTGATTTCAGTTATTCGCAAGGTAGGGAAACCGGTAGATTCATGCGACTCGTATAGGTCAATCTCGTTACTTGAACCAAGATTTTAAGTTCCTAACAAAAAAAATGGCCAATAGACTTCAGCGGTGCATTGAACGCTTGGTTCACCCTGATCAAGTTGGCTTCATACCACACCGCCACCTATCCGACAATATAAGAAGATTATTAAACATAATAACAGCCTAGGTAGAAACAAATTCTCCCCAAGTAGTGCATTTTCTTGACGCAGAGAAAGCATTTGATCATATTAATTGGATTTATATGAAATAAATATTATTACATATGGGAATAGGAGGTAATTTCCTAAAATGGATCTTGCTAGCTTATCAAAACCCATCTGCTAGGGTTAGGGTGAATGGGACAGTGTCAGAGGTTTTTAAGGTTAGCCGGGGCACGAGGCAGGGCTGCCCCCTGTCCCCGCTGCTATTTGCCCTAAGTATAGAGCCCTTGGCCCAAGCCATAAGGCAAGATAATAATATAGAGGGGATTAAAGTAAACAGGGTGATGTATAAAGTTTCTCTGTATGCAGATGACACTTTAATTTATATGAATAATCCAGGGACATCCCTTCCCCCACTTTTGCAACTTCTGAACAGGTTCGGGAGAATATCGGGATTTAAGGTGAACGAGACAAAATCTGAAATGCTGATGATAAGGAAATGGGGAGGAGGAGGAGGTCAGAAGACAAGCTGGAGTTCACCCTTCTCTGTGGCCAAAGACAAGATAAGATATCTGGGCATACAGATACCCACTAAACTTTCAAAGTTACATGCGTTTAATTATGGAGCACTCAAACAACAGGTCTTTGCGGACTTGAACCATTGGCAGGACATGCCGCTGACTCTTTAAAACAGAGTTGAAACAGTTAAGATGAACGTACTGCCCAGATATTTGTTTCTGCTCATGAATCTCCCAATCCCATTCACACGAAGGGAGTGGAAGGAATTGAGGCAGAGACTGAGCAAATTATTTGGGCGAGACGTCCCAGAAAAGAGATGGGAGTTTTGGCGGAGGCCAGAGACAGGGGAGGCCTGCTGTCCCACATTTTTATAATTACTATTTGGCA